>CM034147.1:952259628-954811312 GCA_019776745.2 Taxus chinensis | reverse complement strand
ATTAGATCTAGCTGTTATCATCCAATTCTGACTTTGCAAAATTGATAAAAAAAATAAAATTGGAAATTTGAAATTTTTTATTAGTGTTACTTTGTGTGGTTTATCACTCTCATCACGAGTGTCTCATTTTTGTGATCATTCTGGTCTTTGTTTCGTCCATTTTGGGTGAGAAATCCTCCTGCTAGGTCTCAAATCGTGTTAAATATTAATTAATTAATTACTCTTTATTTGATAAAATTAATTTTAAATAACTTTAGAGTATTTTATTAAATACATATTAATTAAAATTCATTCGAAAAGTTTTTTCTGGGGAAAAATAAGCTTCCGCTTCCCATTGTCGGGGATGCCAAATTGTTTTCCTGGGCTTGGATTTCTCCTTTCCTGGCAAAATTGTTTTAAATCCCCGCTCGTGGAATTTCTTCCCCCAATTTCCAAATTAATGAATTGGAAAATGGGCAAAAAATTTCCCGATTTCCCCAATGGGGAAATAAAACAGAGATTTCCAGCCCACTTTTCCATTCCCGTTGGTAATTGGCTGTTGCTTTCCCCATTTCCCTTGGCAATTAATTCCACTACCCGGGAAGAGGGGAAGTCGGGTTAACCCTCATAAATTCCTCTATCAAACTCGTTGGAAAGAGTCGTACGAATATTTCTAAATTGATTATTACTTATTCTAAGAAACTTAATAATATTTTTATCACATTCCTTAAACTGTGAACGCAATTGTGAAGGAGAAGTCTAACAAATCCGCAGGTAGATCGAGGAAACCAGTGGAGAAATCGAATAAGTCCACACTTAAGTACAAATTCCAAGGAATCATCCCTCCTAGTTCCATTAAGTCACCATATGACAATATCACTGATAAAAATCTGGGTCACATCAATGTGCAACAATTCTGTGAACGTGTGAAAAATGAAGGCAAAACCATATTCTCGGATAGCATTTACCATAGTGGTCTACCTCAAGCAACAACATTTCCTGTCTCAGTGCAGTGTCTAGAACTGGTTATTTCTTGTGCGAAGCATTATGATCCTAAGAGATGAGGAATTTTTAAAGATAATCATGAGCCTTTCCTCTTAATCACACTAGAGCACATTGAGGAATTACTTGACATACCTGACTTTCTTGAGAATGCAGATATCACTCGCCAGTCAGCGCAAGGATTTTGGGATGAAGAACCCATGAGATGGAGAAATATGGTTAATAACAACTGGTTAGTGACCAAGAGGCCTCAAATTGAATGGCTTCCCAAAGAACTGTACTGTGTTGAGTTCATGGAAGAAATTGGGGACATGATTACTCTCCTAAGCCAAGTTTTCGGTTTACCCTCAGCTAGGATTTTCCACCCATGGATGTATCAGTTTATCTGTATCATCCTTGCCAAGAAAGAGTTTGTGGATTGGGCCACCATCATCAGTAATACCCTTCACAAACAATTGATAGAAGTTAAGATGACTGGATGCTTCTACATGACATCGTATCTGACTTATGCAGTAGCAAGAAGAAAGCTATTTTCTGAACTCGAAACAAGAGGAGTCATAGGGCTGTCAAGCAATGTTTTTCATTATTACCTACAACTCAAGTTCAAAAATGGATCTCACCATTTTAGAAGAGTCAACGATGCATTCACCTTTTGTGTGATTCGGAGCCTGAATCTGAATACATAGGAAAGATTTTCTAAAGAAGTCGTGAGTGTCATTTCCCAATGAGGAACATGGTTTATTCAATTTTCATCCTTTTCCTACATTTGTGTGAGTGGTTTTTCTGGTACTCCATGGAAGCTTCCTAAGTACATCAATGACAGATGGGAATTAATGGAGCTTGTGCAAAAACTATTCCAAGTTCACTATCTTCTCAGTGACAAACACTGTTCAGGAATTCATTTCCCAATCCAAATCGGTGAATACCAATGTCCAAATATTTTCAGTGCATAACTCATGGAAAAAGAGTTTTCCCACATCACAATTCATCCATATGTGAAGAGAGCCTAGTTTGATATCAATGGATATATGTAGAAGATTCTTGGAGGAAAGTATCAACATAACCCTACCATGGAATATTTTTGGGCTGCCTGTTCGAACGAACATGAAGTAAGAAGACAAGAGTTTTCTTGCCTAACACTTGCTCAGATCAAGGCATTTCACATCAATAACCCTTCCGATTCATTCGTAAATGATGATGAAGATGTCATTGATCCCTCATATGATGCATTTGCTTTTACCCCGTTGCCTCAATTTGATTGGACCATGTTGGTGCCATTTTTGAGCTTGTACCATTTTTCCCTAAAATTTTCCTTCATTTTGTGTGCTCCGAAACATTTTTCTCTAAAATTGGTGGTCTACAAATTTTCCCTCCAGTCGAATGCCTTGAAATGCTCACAAACTTGTTGTTTTGCCCCAATTTGAAAGAAATCTGCATGTGTGCCCTTTTTTGTGCCCTATTTTTCCAAAATCTGTGGGCTGTGCCATTTTTCCTTTTTACCAAATCATGGAAGTTTAAAATTGATCGATTTTCACTTGTATGCCATTGAAAATCCAATTCCATGATAAAAAATGCTTTGAAAAAATGTTTCAGTTGGTTTAATTTTGAGAAATTTGTCGTCCTTAGAGAAAAAATTGAATTCTAAGGCATCCCTGACATTTTTCTGTGTTTTGACGGTCAGACGGGCTTCATTTTCCCATCAATTTCTTCTTCAGCATTCATTGGCAATGTGGCTTGTTCTAATTGGACAAGGATCGGTAGGTCATTTCTAAAAACTTAACATTTTTGTGATTTTGGAAAAATGTTCAAGTTGCCCTCACAGCGCCATAAGCCTCAGAGGAGGTACACATGTCGCAGGAAAAGTGAAGGTAGATGGGCAGGTCGTTTTATTCCTTAGGGCACTTTGGAAAATGTGTGGAAAAAAATAAATTCCCCTAAGGCCTGCATCCAATCAGAGGAGCACACGTGCCAGGCGGGGGAGATGGAAAGGTAGAGGAGTTTTATACTTTTCGGCCTTTGGTGAAAAAGAGTTAAATTATAAAATTGGACCGCAAACTCACAGGCAATGGGATGAAGACACGTGTTAGCATCAGAGAACAGGGTGAGGAGGTGGGCCTTCAGAGGGAAGTTGTATTTTTAGCCTCTAGTTATCAAAAGGGTAAAATTGTTGAATGGACATGCGAGCCCAAAGGTAAAAAGTCAAGATTCATCTAAGGAGTCAATGGCAGAGGTGTGGGATGGCGGAGGAAATGTTTAAAATTTTCCTTCGCGGAAGATGATTAAAAATATGAAATGAGAAGCACTATCCCTCAGCCAATCATATGAGGACACTTGTCTTGAGGGAGGGCGGAGCGGTGAAGGAAAATTAAATTTTTTTCCTTTTTCCAAAAAGAGGCAAAATGTTTAAAATTGAGCCGTGACTCCATATCTAGTCATATTGTGCCACGTATCAGGGACAGAATCAGAGATGCGGGCCCATGGAGATAATTTGGAAAAATTTCCTTTTTCCAAAAAAGGTGGAAATGTGTAGAATCGGTCTGTGATTCCAATGGGGCCCACTTTGGGACACGTGTCAGGGCCATTTTCAAAGGGTGGAGGAGCAGAGAAACATGTCAAATTTTTGACATTTTTCCAAAAGTGTTAAAATGTCAAAAGGTGATGCCAAGCTCATTTCCAATCACATTGTGACATGTGGAGGGCTCAGATTAAAGGATAAAGGAAGATCAACGGTAATTGTGCATTTTTCAGTTTGGCCGCCATTTGAGCTCTTGGAAGTTTGGAGATGCATTTTTTGCATCGATTTTGACCAAATTTTTGACAAATTTGTGTCGTTTGTGCCTGCAGGGACCAATGCAATCAGTTTTGAGGATCAATTTGAAGATCAGAGATGTTTTTGAAATGAATTTTTGCCCTAACCCATCCAAAAACATGAAATATCAAATCCAGAAGTTGTAAAGTCAAATTTTGGAGGGATAGGGATGAAATAATGAAAGGAAGGGGGTCTGTATGATTTAAAGATGAAAAATGTGCCTCCAAAATGGATAATGATGTGAATTTTGCAATGATTCATCTCTTTTTGAGACAACTGGCAACTTTTTGGACGTGTTCTGTTAAACGTCCCTGTCTGCGAATCATGAGGAATTTTTGTAACAAGTTTGATTGTTTGGTATATTATTTTCTTGGGAAAGAAGGCTCGGAGGAGATTTAAAGCTATATATTGCATGAATTTTTAATGCAAAGGGTTGGAAGAGTTTAAAAAAAGCCTAGAAAACTAAAAATTTCATGGGAAAATCTAGGAAGAAGCCCATTCTCTGAGAAACCACCTGAGAACCATTTCTAATTCCTTTTTGCATCAAATTTGCATCATGTTGAGTTTGTTTTAGGTGTAAAGCCATCAAAAAGCTCTGAGGTTGTTCTTGAAACATTCCCATGCTGATAAATTTAATAATTTCTAGATTATTTTGTGTTGTCTCTTGGCAAAATTTGCATACACTTATGTTTTAGAATGCATTTCAAATTTGTGTTTCTTGTTTCCTGTTGCAGTCTTGTGTTTAAAATATCTCTTGATCATACATGGTCTCCTTTCTTGTGATAGTTTAGTGGAATTTTCAATCTCACATTCAGAAGAGCTTTCATCTGATAAAGAGATAAAAAAATTTAAAATCACTTTACCTTCCTTGACTTTAGAGATTATTTGTAAACCTTTGGGTGCACCTTAGGTCATGATTAAATAGTGATTGCTAAATGCTTCATTGGTTCATTCTAACTCAATATTTTGTGATAGATGATCAAATATTGTGTGGAAAAGTGTAGATATGGGCCTCCATTTGATGCACATATCCTGGTTAAAGGAATGATTAACCATTTTGATACTTTCTACTATTAAGTTTCTCCATATTTTACTAAAATCCTCAAAGATTTTGGTAGACCTTGGTTTGTCTTATCTAAAATCCCACCCAAAAAATCATTCAAAACAAATAATCCTACCCTTTTTTACCCCTGTTTTGACTTGTAGACCCACAAAAGTTCAAAATCCATTTGCTAAAGTATGCATAACAAATCAGGATTTGAAAATGACTTCAGTAACCCTTGCCTTGCATTGAAAGTATCTCCATAATCTGGAAGTGACAACTTTTGAAAGTCAAATCTGGAGTGTTGATCATATTTTCCCAAGGCCCCTTTATACTATTTGTACAAATTGAGGGACATCTTCATCTCCTTCACCATTTGAGGGTTAGAAAATATGTCCTCTTACCTTGGTTGAAAGGCATAACCTAAAATAGTTAGGACAAGATCAAGTCCTATTTGAGTGCTATCCATCTCTCCACAAATCTGAGTGCCAGTTAAATCATATCCCCAGCTACAAAATGACACACACCATGATCTATCTGTCTTCAAGCTTCATGCCATATCTTTGATGCTAATCAGATTGAAAAGGAGAACAAATTTGGGTACCAACAGACCAAAAGAGATGAATTTTCTATTGATAACAAGAATCAATCGATTCTCAAAAGAAGCATATCGTGGTATGACAGAGAACTTGCCAAGTTACAATAAATTCAAGATCATACTTCAGGATAAAAAAAATTTCCAACACGAGGAGTTATTCATTCAACCAAAGCCCCTTCTCGATCAATCTCCGTACCATCCAATCATACACAACAAGCAAGAAAGGAGTGGTTGCCAAAATCCACTTCGCCAAGTAATGTGCCATGAGGAGAAAAATCTAAAGACCCTACCCTTGGCAAAGGAAGAGAGCATGTATCAAGATTTTATACTTCAAGTAGAGATTCTTCTACCCACATTGTTAATAGTGCTCATAATCTTTTAGCAAATGATCCTTAGCCATGCTTTGCACAAGCATCCACTCAGGTGCAGGTAGTCCAAATAATAAACACTTCGGAGCATGCAGTTCATAAATAAATTTCCCAAAATCTCCTGAATGATTAGGAGGTAGATATTGAGGTTATTTACCCTCAAATCGAGGTTGTGGATAGGATTCTTGCAGGATATTGTGATGTCGAGAATAATGAGAATATTGATTCAAGCTCTAGGATTTTGTATGCAGAAATAGTGCATGATACTCCTTCCTAGGTTGATTCCGAGGTTAAGAAAAGGAAGAGGGTTGTTAAGGAAATTGAAACTGATTTTGATGCCCTTTTCAAAATTTTGAATGATGTCATTCCTAAGAAGCCTAAGGTGCTTTCTCGAATAATGGTGGATAATTATTGAAATAGATTTACAGAACTCGCCATCCCACAAGTTGATAAGGAGCGTGATGCCATGACACCTTCTGATTATGAAGTTTCCAGACTTGGACTTGGGAGGTCCACATTAGAAAGTGACATGGCGACGGCTCGAGATTCAATTGATATCGTGCTAAGGAGACTTGAGAAATATAAGTCTCAGAACTCTTAGCTCAAGGTTGAAAAAGAATCAATTGGTTGAATATGTTCAACATCTGATAAATCCCATATCATCCACTTTCCCAGTACCTGATGCAGTGGTTTCCCCTGATGAAGAAACTCTCAATTTGTCAAAGGAAATAAACACATCGGGTCATGTCACTAAAACTTGGCTTTTAGAGATTCCTCAGTTTTAGCTCAAATAAAGGAAGACACTTCTCGAGGATTCTATGATCCACTATGAGAGCATATGCAATGAAGCCTTCACTTCACTCGCCTTGATTCAAGAATTCATAGCTGAGATTCCTTGCAACCTCGTAAGTGAGCATAATCAAAGGTGTTCATCAGAACAGGTGGAAGAGAAATTTTCAAAATTATTTAAGGACATGTACACTCCCGCCAACAATCTCTGATCAGTTTTAATGGAGTGGTGCATCAAATTAAAGAAATTATTTGAGAATGATCAATCAAATATTATTACTTAAAAGTGGTAGATCTTAATTTCACCAGCGGTTGAGGGATATAATTTTCTTGGTATCTAACGAAGTGGGAGAGTCCATTTCTCATACGCTTGAGATAGGCGGACCCCATTTCAATGGATAAGGCACTGGTTATTATTGTATATTTTAAAAAAATGGATTTTTAAGAAAAGGATGTTGTTATTTTCTTTCGAGAAACTATGGATAACTTAAGTGATTTCTATTTTTAGTTGTTTTTAATAAAGTTTGTTAGAAAAAGTCAAAGGTCACTTAAGTGCCTTATTTAATGATCATGTAAAACCCTCACTACTTTGTAATCAACTTTTGGGTTATAAGAGGAAGTGAGGGAATCATTTTTAAAGGTGAGTTTGAGAGAGGAGAAGAAAATACTTTCATGTACAAGCTTTGTTTCAGGAAGAAACTTTGTGTTCTTTTGTGAAAACATTTTGGAGTTAATGAAATACGAACTTTGTGTCTCATTCATTGTAGCTTATAACATTTTATGTTCTTATGTTCATTAGATGTTAGATGTTTGAATATTGCATGCAAATATTGTCTTTGATCTTATTGTCAACATTATTAAGTTGTTCTCATTCACAGTGATCAAGCTCTATTATTTACTTGCTCATGTGTATTCCCTTTTACATATTCTTGTTTAACAAACTCAAACTCTGTTTTATTTGTGTTAGTTATTCATCTTTCTTCTTCATGCATTATTAGGCTATGTTTTTACCTAACTCTTGCATGTTCCTTATATTCCTTCCTTCCATTCCTTTCCTTCATTACATTCCATCCCCCTCATTCAATTTTCTTTCCATTGATGTTCCAAAACACCCCCCACATACAATTTTGAATGTACAAATGTAAATACAGTTTTGGCTTTCAATAAAGGCAACCTCACCTTCATTGAGGAGGGACTTCATTCCCACACTGTTGTATCTCATTTTCATGCATTAAAATCCATATGCTAACACACCCACACCTCCTACATAGAACATACTGACACTTAGTACATCCAAAACCAATAAGGTGGAACCCATCTACCTATCCCTCGTAATCAAAGGCTACCAGTTAAACAATTGCATCATAGATTCAACAACCTTTGATAATGTCACGCACATAAAAGTTTCCAATGCCTTAGGAATTACTCATTAACTCATGTTACTCTATAGAATCTAAGTACACTTGGTGGGGAGAATCAAAGATACACAAGTGGCCTTGGCAGACTTCCAAAAAAAAAAGGTCTTGCTCACTATCTTGGTGGTGGACATCCCAACATCCTTCGGTATATTGTTGAGTAGAATTTTTTACAGAGACCTGGGTGGTGAGATCAAAATGGATTGGTCCTTTGTGACCATTCTAGTAAAAGGTAAAATGAAGAGGTTTCTCCTCGCGTGACAAATTAAGTATATAGTTCAAAATTCGGAGGACCCAAGGGCAAATATATTGTTCTAGGAAAATGATATGGGTAACTACTTCCTCACATCTGAAAGAGATGAAAACTCACCTCTCCTCATTGAAGATGAAGAAAATAAAATATGGATAATGGAATTTGATGGAATCCATTCAAGTGTAGGGTCCAGAGTTGGCATTATCTTGACCTCTCTCTCAGGTGAATTCTTCCCATTTACATACAAGCTATGATTTTAAAAATAATTACAACACTGCAGAGTACGAGGCTATCCTCCTTAGAATGGATGTCACTGAGTCCATTGGTATCAAGAAGCTCAAGTGTCTCAGAGATTTTGAAGTGATAGTAAAGCAAGTGAGAACCCAAGATTCAAGCACTATAGAAATAGAGTTTGGGCCTGGATCGAATCTTTCGATGCTTTCTCCATTCAAGCCATTCCTCGTAAGCAGAATGAAAAACGCTGACTCACTCACCATCTCACCTTCATTGGTCACTCCCCATCCATCCTTCAATAAGGACTAAGTAACTTTCAAGATGGTTTTCAGACCAAGTTTGTCAGAAAATTTAAACCATTGGAAAGTCTTCAATGATGATAATCATCTCCTCACTTTTTCGGAACAAAGAGACAACTTTAGTAGTCTCTTCTATGAGTGAAGTGAAAATCCTTATCAAGAGTCAATAACAGAAGAGGAAAAAGAAGGAATTAAAGGAGTTTATTTAGAGGGAGTGATCAAGCTCAAAGGGAACAAGATTCCAAAGGGCTTGGTGTCACTGGAGGATCTGTTCGACAAACACGACAAGTTCATTAAGGAAAGAACCAAAGACTCGTCAAGGTTCACAGTCAAGTTTGAGAAAGAAAACATTGACATGATAGAACAAACTTGAATGGTGAATATTGGAAAGTGTTGCTCACCTGAAGAAAAAATAAGGTTCATCTCACTGTTGAAGAAATATTCTAATGTCTTGGCCTAGATTAAATCAAATATTTTTAGCCCAAATAAATGCACCATTCTATTCCGCTAAATCCCGAAGCCCAATGTATAAGGCAAAAGAAAAGGCCCTATAATTCGAAGATATATGATACCATGAAGGAGGAGGTATTGAAGAGGTTAAATGAAAGAATCATATTTTCTATCCACTGATCCACGTGGGTAGCAAACATTGTTCTATTTCAAAAGAAAAATGGGGAGATAAGGATTTGTGTGGACTTTCATAACTTGAACCATGCATCCCTGAAAGACAACTACCTACTCCCAATCATGGATCATATCTTGTAGGAAGTCACAGGGTATGAAATACTCTCATTACTTGATGGCTTCTTGGGGATTAATTAGATAGAAGTGGCAGAGGAAGATAAAACCAAGACAACCTTCACGACACCTTGGGGTACTTTTACATATAACAAAATGCCTTTCAATTTGATAAACATGGGAGAAACCTTTCAAAGGGCAATGGACCTAGCATTAAAAAACCTTAAGAATTGAAATCTACTTAGATGATCTCAAAACCTTTTTGAAGAAGTGAGGAGACCACATACACCATCTAGAACAAGTGCTCATAAGATGTAGATAACAAGAGATATCCATGAATCCCAAGAAGGGTATCTTTAGGGTCGCTAAAGGAAAAATCCTTGGGCACATCATGAATAAATAGGGGAAAATATCGAAATAATAAAATCCATTCAAGAACTATCATTGTTGACAAGTAAAAAGGGAGTACATTCCTTCTTTGGTAAAATCACACTAGAATGTGAGACTAAAACTTTGATATGATTAGTGGAAAGCATATTCTTGAAATTCTTTAGAGCTCTCATGATAACAAAGACCTATATTACTATGTGATTGTAATTCAATTCATAATCCTTCAGTGTTTTATTGAAGAAGGCCATTGGCTGCTCCAATCCTTGATCATTTTGCTGAGTCAAAATAGAAAGAATGCTGGATTCAGCTCCATATGCATATAGGATGAAATATTTGGAATAGTTGGGGTTAATAAGCATAGGAGTTTGATAAATTTCTTGTTTGATCTTGGAAAAATCTCTTTCCCTTATTTTGTCCATTTGAAAACTGAATCCTTCTTAAGCACGAGAGTGATAGGCCCAACCAATGCTGTAAAATTAGGAATGAATACCCTAATAAAGTTAATCTTTCCCAAAAATGATTACAAGGATTTCTTTTGAGTAGGAAAGAGAGAGAGAGAGGATGGCTGAGATTCTTTCTGGATCAATGAAAATTCCATCCTTTGAAATAATGTGCCCCAAGAGCTTAATCTTTGGGACTATAAAATTACATGTCTTGGGGTTAAGAGACACCCCATATTCCCTACATCTCTCAAATACTTTCTCAAGATGGCTGATATGATCTTTACTCTGCTTTGAGAAAATGATAATATCATCCAAATAAACAAGGATGAATTCAATGATATACCCTTTGATAGCAATGTCTAGTGCTCTTTGGAATGTAGCACTTAAATTTGATAAATTAAAAGGAATTTTCTGATATGCATATGTTCGCCATTTGGTTGTAAATACAGTTTTCTATTGATCCTCCTCTCTAACCTTGATTTGATTAAAATTTGAATACCCATCAAACATAAAAAACATTTCATCACATGCCACAGTTTGCAGAGTTTATTCCATGGAAGGTAGGGGATAATGATCCTGTTATCCAAAATAACTCCCCTAGTTATTTTGATAACTTACATCCCCATTCTAGCTCTAAATATAAAAATTTCAGGATGCACGCTCTTTGATTGCTTCTATGACATAGTTGCATTGGCTATAGTTCCTTGCACACCCTTTCATGCTCTTCTTTAGCATTTCACCTTTCAATTTCTTGTTCCCCTTCCTCTATCTTCCCCATTCCCTCTTACACAAAATCTTTGCTCACTCACCTTCCTCCCAATAGTTCATTCATTCTCCTAGTGTGCCTTGGACTTACTTCCAAATTAGTTAAGTCCATGGTATTATTGCATGCCTCTTTCTCACTACTGTGCATAACCTTCTACATGATTTTTCCCTTTTCCATACTTTCCTCTTGTAAGTATTATTTCCATTTTCGTCACGTGTGTTACTTTTGCACACCCTCTCCTTGCCTTCTGCTCCCATGCTCCTTCCTTTCATACGCACTTTTGTGCCTTCTCTTGTGCCAATCTATGCCATGTGGTAACTTGTTAGAATGAGTGTATCAAACACAACCTACTAAAGTGCATCAATAGGGCGCCGAATCCTTACAACCAAATAAAGTGTGACACATGGTAGAAAATGAAAAAAATAGTTGATGACGTGGGTTACACTCCAGATCACTCCAGATCACTCAAGTTCAAACCTTGGTGGGATTAGGTAGGTGAGAAGATGGAACACATCTTTCATGCCATTAATGAAGGATCTAATTGCTCCAACCACTCAATTTGATTCAGATCTCGCATCCTTCCTTCTCCTACATACTAAACAGACACGAGGAAGCACATTTGACAGATTTGTAGGTGTATTTACATGCATTCATTGCTGGTTGTTGGTGGTTGGGTTTTCAAATCAGATTTTCTCTCCTTGTCCTCCCCTTCTCTCATGAATTCATTTATAAATGTAAGAGCATTGCTCATTGTAAAGGGTTAGATTATTTCAATCTTGCAAGTACATTTCTTAGGAATTACCTTACATTTTGAGTCACAGACCTTTGGATATGGTTCTCTACATGTGGATACTCACCTCTTCTACCATTCTAATTGATTGGCATTTTTGGAAGCAATAGAAGTTGTTTTGTGGCTATTCTCTATCTTAGCTCATTTTATTGTATCTGCTTGCTTTTCCTTTGATGTCGGTAGCTTGTTGTGCATCCTCACATCCCTTGTAGGTTATTTTTTCATTGTTTCCCATGAGAATGAATGTTTAATTGTGTTTTAGACTGTGGTAAACATGCCTACCCTCCCTGTCCACATCTTCTTCATCCTCACTCAAAGATGACCATGTTCATCCCCCTTTCTTTCTGGTGCTATCACCTCCCTTAGATTAGTTTTTCATTATTGGATATCCTTATATCCATGGTCCCTTGACATTTTAAGCTTATGATTTCCCTTTCAACATTAGGAGTAGTAGTATCAGTAGAAATATGTAAAGGAACCGACCTTCTCTAAAGGTCTGTCTCAAGCATGTAAGGTCCCATAACTTGGAGACAGTCCCCTTGTTGACTCAATGACTCAATTCAACATGATTTGAGGAAGGTGAAATATTTGAGCCCCAACAATTTCTGGCACTCCTAGTGGGACAAGCGTTAAAAGATTAAATTTCATCATTGCTAAGTTCTAGTGTGTGGCTTAGTAATTTCCAGCCTTTGGAGGTTTGTTTTAGCATGTATGGTGTATCCCAACACTCAGATCTACTATTTTTAGTAGTCTGAGCACCTTTCATGAGAAGAGTGCATACACGAAAACGTGTAATAGCTAAAGAATCATTCGAGTATCTCCATCTTTATGTAAGAAGAACACGTAACAAAGCTACCACGTGCACATCTCCATATCCAATACATCGTGCACTTTCTACTCCTCCTCTTAGTAGACATGTGTAGGATACCATGAAAAATCCACCACCTCCAAGAAACTTTTCTCACTTTATTGGTAGAAGCCCTCTCAATCTTAATACACAACATGATGTGCTAATAGCCGTACTCAAAAGCATTCCATATTTCACCAGTGAGAATCAAGCCACCCATGTCAAGCATATCTAGGATGTAGCCAATGTGTGCTCTATCTATTTGATTACATATGATGATGTAGCAGTCAGGCTGCTCAAATATTTGTCTAAAGGAAAAATAATTCAATGGTACATAATCTTGAGACCTACATCTATTTCTATTTGGGATGAGCTTTGAGTGTGTTTGCTAGATTTTTATGCACATCATTAAACCTAGGTAGTCATGAGATAAATATCCCTCATTTAACGGTGAGGCTCTCATGTAAGATGTTTACTTATTTTACAGGGGTGAATCCTAATAACTACTTTTAGGGGTTTTACTTTTATTCCCATAGCTCGTGAATAAAAGGGCTGATTTGGCATCAACTAAGCAAATGTGATGGGAATATTTGCAGAAGGGGGAAATAATAGAATTTAGGAAAGAAGAAAGGAAGATGTGTTGAATGAACCAATAGTTAACAAAATTGGTCTCATCCACACAAATTAAATAAACAAATAAATCATAACATTCAGTAGAATGGGAAAGAAATGACTTCTAACCTAGATCTGAGATAACACAAAGTTTATCTAAAACCTTAAATAGAAGTGATCAACAAAGCACTGCAGACACAAATTTATCTGGAAAATCCACCTTTTATTCAATCCCAAGCCTTCGCAGAAATCACACCAAGGGTTTAAGCACAAAGTCTAAAAACTCAAGAATGCTCAAATTACAAAAGTTCTTGCTAAAAAAGTTCTTCTAAAACAAATTGTGATCCTTTAACCCGTAGGTTCTTCCTTTATTTATAATGCATAGAGGGTAGATACAAATAGGAATCTTTTAATGAATTGTTGCATGTGGAAGCTATGAAAAAAGGAAGCAGCTGGCAATATTTTCTTGTAGACTTTCTCTTTGCATGAAATGCATGCTTTACAACTGAAAATAAAACCTTCTATTTTGCATGTCTGCCACCTATTTCCAAGTAATCAATTTTTCTAGTAACTTGAAGTAACGAATTTTAAACCAATTACTTAAGTTTTACAATTTAATTGATTACTCAATTAATTTGTTAGAGAAAATAAGAGAAAGAAGAAGAAAAAGAAAAAGAAGAAAAGAAGTTATTCCTGTTGCAACACTCCCAGTCTTGTTCTTCTTCCTTAATCTACATGCTGATCCAACTTGTATTGCACTTTCAACTCATGAATTATCTGAATGATATATTTTCCTTGAATCTGAGATGTTTTTTCTCCCATATGTTGTTGAATCCTTTCCTTTGATTCTCACCAAATTGGATCTGTAAGCAGTTGTCTGTGATTTTCTTGTGGGTGTTACCACTGGCTTGTCTTCTCCTCTTACCCTTGAAGATTTTATAGTTCTTCTCCAGTATATGTACCGGTGAAATGCTTATTGTAAATAATTTAGAAAAATCTCATCATATTTTATTTTTAATTGCATATGAGCAATTTTGAATTTTGGAAATCACTCTGGATGTGAGCAAATATAAGTAGGCTCAATGTGGGTTTAACTGGAAGATTGGGAAACACATGCACATGATTTTAGAGGAATTTTTGCATTTAATTTATGAATAATTTCCACATGGGATGCATTTGGAATATAGGAGGCCAACTTTTAAAATATCCTGACAAAATTTAAGTGAATTTTCACTTATAGAAAAAGGGCTGTGAGGAAGTTGGAATGGAAAAGTAACGTGAAAATAAGAAGCAACAAGAAACTTGTAAAAATCCCAATTTGTAATTAAGTTTTACGTGAAAACATGAAGTCATGACAACGTAAAAACAAGAAGCAAAAAAATCTTGGATGTGTGACTTGTTTTGGCTTTTCCACTTGAGTTTGACGTAAAAACATGAAGTCGTGACAACGTAAAAACAAGAAGTATTAGGAAACTTGGATGTGCGACTTGTTTTGGATTTTCCACTTAAGTTTGGCATAAAAAACATGAAGTCATGGCAGCGTAAAAATAAGAAGCAACAAAAAGCTTGTAAAAAATACGTTTTGACTTTGCCAACGTGAAAAGACAAGTAGAAGGGCAACTTTAATAAATATGACTTTCCAAATGAATTGCTTCCCCAAAAACTATGACTTGCGTAAGGAATTGGCATGGAAATTTGAGGAATGAATCTGTGTGGAAAATAGAAAGTGTTAGTAGCTTGCACTTTTACGTTTTGGTCTAAGAAGTATAGAATAAAATTTTCCATTTTTGGAAAGGGTCTGGGAAGATGTAGTAGCAAAAACTTGCAAGGTCCATAACTTTCATTCCGTGGCTCCATTTTAGGTGCAGTTTTTTTTTTTTTTTTTCTAAAATTGCATCTTTTCTCAAGCTATACACATTGGTGGTAGTATTTTTCTTATTTTCATACAATCCATTATTGCACCTTTTTAGACCAAACAACCTCATGTAATCTCTTGAAGGAATCCTGAGTAAATCAACACAAGTCAAAAAGACAAAATTTTTAAAGGGGTATCCCAAGATTTCCAAGTGAATTTTTTGAGTACACCAAAGTGACTCTTTACAACTACTTTGAAGATAAATCAGATCATCTATCCTTAGTGGAGTAGCTGATAACAACGAAAAAGAGTGCCTAATGAGTGGATGACTGATTTCAATATCAGATTCTAGAATACTTGTGACAGAGTCCCTCAAGTGGTAAGGCCTATAGCCCAACATGATTTCTTGTATTATATTAGGGCTTTAAATAGTGACATCTTAGTAATGATTCAGTCTATGGGGGGTAGGGATTTTCTTGTAGCTTATAACATTGTAATAAGGGAAAAAAATAGTCTCATATAGGTGGGAAAGTTATATCTTAGACCTCCCATTCCCTTCTTCATAGAGATGCCTCACGCACCCTAGCCTTTTTTTGCTCTTGTTCCCGAGTAGAGAGGTCAACCCGTTGCATCAAAATCCTATTCTCCAACGTAACAAAAGAAAAATGATGAAATGGAGGCCTTGATTAGAAACCTGTCCAACAAAGTCATATCTTTAGAGAAGTAGTAGGCGCAAGCATTTTTAAATAGTTATAATCAAGGATATACCAAAGCCACCAACTCTTTAGAAATCAATATGGAAATCTTAGATATGGGTAGAATCAAAAAAATGATAGATGGCATGCTAACGCACACCTTCCATTACAAGTAGTTCCTCCTATGTAACCTCTTCTAGTGCTCATTGCAAGCCAAACACTAGTTCCAGTTCAAAAAAAATTGGTGCAAGAGTCAAAATGGTGCTTTCCTTGCAATATACCTCACAGTTAGAACCACTGTGCTAATGTTGCACTCGAGTAGGCTTACATGCTTCAAACTATTTCTAACTATGAACCTTCCATAAGCGTAAACGAGTTTGAAAATCATGAAAAGATAGAAGTTCCTAATGCTAAACTTATGTTCTTTGGTGCTGAAGAATTCTGTGTAGTCAATCAAGCTAAAAATAATATAAATAGACCACACACCTAGGTTACTGATAACACAACGTACAAGAAAATAATGCTCGAGTCTAGCACACAAATTTTAGCTCCTATCATACATGATTATCCTCAAAATCACAAGGATATAACTCATCAGCCCAAGATTCATGGCACACAAGTTCTTATGCATGAGGTTCCACGTAACGCCCCTCCTAAAGTAGCACGTGCCCCTCCTTTGGTAGATCAAGCCTCTGTGCTAGCTAAGGTTCCTACCTCTTCTCCTGAACAACTAAGGAAAGATGTTGTTGTGTCTAAAATGCAAAAGTCAATGGGCCTTATATTCAACATTGTGGACCAGATGAAGAAGGCAAACGTAAATGTCACAATGTGGGATGCTCAAGCCATTCCATCTCAGTGTGACTTGTTGCATGAAGCTTTGGCACAATCCCATGCATTGATCCAATTATCCACAAAGTGTGCATTGCTGTCAATATCTGTCAGGAAGAGAAGAAACAAGTAAGGTTGTTAAAATCCCACCCTTTTATATGTCCTTGATCATAAGTAAAGACCTTATGCATAATTGTATGATTGACTTAGATGTTAGAACTTCTGTGATGCCTAAGAAAATTGCTGATTTCCTAGGTCTTAAGTAAATCCCTTTGTCCAAAGGAGTCTTGCAACTTGATGGCTCAACTGTTACAACTATAGGAGTCATCAAGGCTATTGAGTTAACCCTCCATGCATGTCTAAGCCTCACAATAACTCAATATGTGTCAACCATTGACCTACCTCCTTTGTTTTCCTTATGCCTATTAAGAGATTTTACTACTAAAGTGGGTGGTTACTTGTCTTCTGATTGGTCCCATATATTACTAAGAACAAGGTATGGTTCTTGGTTTATTATAAAAGCTGAGCCAATATTTTCCTATCATGTTGAGTCACATGACCCATCTCCCCTCCAAGCCAATTTCCCAATCCAATAAGGCTAAGAACAAGTTTTAGAGGAGCAACCTATTCCTCATCCTCTACCTGATTTAGTGCTAGATGAATGGGTACAAAGGCATAAAAAATTTGATCCATATGCTGAGGAGCTTGAAGCTCTTGAAACTGGGCTTGACACTTATTGTATCCTTGAAGAAGAAGTTGTACTGCCTCAGGTGCTCAAGCATAATGAAGAAAGTGTGGGTTTGTGGAAATTATATTTTGATGGTTCTTGAAGCATAAATGGTGCAGGCATAGGTGTTGTTCACATATCTTCCAAGGATGAGAAGTTCTTCTTCGTGCATAGGTTATGGTTTGTATGTTCCAACAATATAGAAAAATATGAAGCATTGGTGCATGGTCTTCTCATTGCTGAAAGGAGACAAGTTAAGGCACTGTAGATCTTTGAGGAAACAAAATTGGTCATCCACCAGGTCATAAATAGGTGTGTGACAAAGAATAATCTTCTCAAAGCTTATAAAATATATTTTGGGACCTCCTCGAGAGCTTTGATGATATAAATCTGTAGGTGGTACCAAGGAAGATGAACAAAGAAGCAGATCAAATGGTCGCGTTGGGTTCACAATTTTCTCCTGCAGAGGACTTTGTCATAGGAAATGTGCAACACATCAAGATAGTGATCTAGCCATCTATTCCAGATAATGAAACCAGATGGCAAGTGTTTGACAATGATGTGCAAATTGTGCAGTTTAATCAAAATGAAGCTGAGTTCTCATCAAGCATGTAAGTTGATTTACATCACAACTATGGTGACCAAGTGATTCAACTCAAGACAAATAAGTTACTTAAAGGGATGGATACTGTAGTCATTTTTATGTCCTTAGAATAACCTTCTAATCCCATGTGTGCCACCCTATCACCCAACAGGCGCTAGGTGCTCACCTGAGGCCGACGCGGGCGTTGAGCCCCTCCTTTATGTGAGTTTTGTGAGAATACATTGCTTAAGGACAAAAAATTAGATGCAAAAATGTAAAGGACCATGCATTCATTCTGAGAGCCTAGGATGAGTTATCATATCAATACATTCATTCAGAATCAAAAGAAACATCATATAGATGGCAAATCTGATCCATAACATAAAGAAATGGCTCTAGGGTTTACATCCATGAAAATTATATTCTTAGAATAGAACCATATATTCATATTGATCATAGTTTAGTAACCACATTACATTTACCAAGACCATAACAGACTAATGCATTAATACAGATAAGAATCATGCATCAAAAGCCCTAACTATGCTTTCCATATTACAAAAATGATCACAAACCCATCCCCCTAGGTATGATATCACTCCTATAGTCCTCTTAATGAGAACCCAAACCATTTGGAACCTCCTATTATTTATACAAAGCTTTGGCCTTCATTCCATCTATGCTAATCACTCTTCTCTCCCTTGATAGCACCCCTTTTCTTCTACCCGAGCATCTCTATATATAGCTTTAACATCCATAGCCATGCCTTCCTTCAGGAGTAGATTGTTTGGCAAGTGTCCATGTGGTCCTCCAATGGAGCATGCTTACTCTGATCTAAGCTCTCAACTTCTTGTAATAATGTCTTTCTGGATCCTTCCATCACATGGAATATTCCTTTCTTGGTCACCAAGTCACCAGGCTGACACCTTATCCACTCTGCATGCTTAGTTGGGGCACACTTTTCTCATGTACTTTCTATAATGCCAAATATGGATAACTCCTAAAACCCTTTTCTTTGTCTTATATGTGCACTGTGGTTTCTACAAGACCCTTTTCCTATAAGATTTTCCCTACATGACCTTCTTCATATTGGTCCCGTGTGCGCACGCATCCTTGGGGACTTAGTCAATATTTTGAGGCCTAACATCACCCCACACTAAGCTTGTTCTCCGTCCTCGAAAAAATCCTTCCTTCAAAGAAATAAAGAATGCAAGGACTCTGAATAGTTGGAACAAAGAATGAAGGAATGAAGAATGGAAAAATAAAAGAGTAGAGTAAAGAAGAAGAATATGTTTATTGCTGAAGAAGGAATGAGAAATCCTTCCTTATATCTGCCTCAATATTTTCCCAGACATCTACTTCATCCTGCACTTCCCAGAGTAGGTCTCCCACTAGAGTGCTTACCTCAACAAAACACATCTCACCCCCCTTGGCACCCATTGTGTCAATAATCTCTTCTAGTTGTTTGCCAAGGTCATCCAATGCATCCATCTTGTAGGTGATCAAGAGATATAACTCCTTAAAATGGTTTTTGATCAAGCCTCTCAGGGTCTCGATGGCTTTAGAATTCTTCTCCACCTCGGCCATGATCTTATCATATTCTTCTCTATTCCCCGTATTCTTCTCCTAAATCTCCTTAAGATCCGCTTCATAGGTGGCAACTAAAATGCTTTCCACTCTATCTCTGTCTACACAATTTTCATAAGAAGCTTTAGTTATCTGTGTGGTAGCCTTCACATCGACAAGGAGCTTAGTGTATCGAGTAACTATCTCCAGTAAAGAAGAAGAATATGTTTATTGCTTTAGAATAGAGTAAAGAAGAAGAATATGTTTATTGCTGAAGAAGGAATGAGAAATCCTTCCTTATATCTGCCTCAATATTTTCCCAGACATCTACTTCATCCTGCACTTCCTGGAGTAGGTCTCCCACTAGAGTGCTTACCTCAACAAAACACATCTCACCCCCCTTGGCACCCATTGTATCAATGATCTCTTCTAGTTGTTTGCCAAGGTCATCCAATGCATCCATCTTGTAGGTGATCAAGAGATATAACTCCTTAAAATGGTTTTTGATCAAGCCTCTCAGGGTCTCGATGGCTTTAGAATTCTTCTCCACCTTGGCCATGATCTTATCATATTCTTCTCTATTCCCCGTATTCTTCTCCTAAATCTCCTTAAGATCCGCTTCATAGGTGGCAACTAAAATGCTTTCCACTCTATCTCTGTCTACACAATTTTCATAAGAAGCTTTAGTTATCTGTGTGGTAGCCTTCACATCGACAAGGAGCTTAGTGTATCGAGTAACTATCTCCACCACCTTCAGATTGTCCTCTTTCTCTTGGCATGCTATTTTTTTTCTATTTATTCCAAAGCGAGAGGCTGCCTCTCCATGGTGATGATGAAAATTAGGTCTTCCAAGCATTACTAGGTTGAATCATACTTCTGCTCGAGTGGTACTAGGTCTGGATGCTTTAAGATAATAACATATGTAATTATTTTAACCTTCTTGTAGACCTCTTGCACCTTTGTCTTCTCCTCCCATAGCTCCCACCTTAGCTGTGCACTTATAAGCTCTTCTTGCTTTAGGTCCTTGTTCTTTTCAACAAGCTCCTCCTTTTTCTTCTCCAATTCCTCTTCTATGAATCTCACCTGGTCATTTCTTTTGAAAAATCTTACCTCAACTTCCACTGAAACCTTGTTGAGCACATTACAGAATTGCTCATCAGATAATTGCTAAGAATTTACTAGCGAGTTTATCCCTTTTGCCTCTAGAATTTTCATCAGCACCCCTTGGCTTACTTCAAATTCAAGTTCATCAATGCGGGACTCAAACGCCCAAGATAACATCTTCCTGGTTCACGAGTACGTGCCTTCCTCATCAAATGAAGACATCGCTAAGAGTTGTTCTATTGACACAATGCTTTGGAAGCACATTCATAACACTTTGTTTGGATCATTGATATAACCCATTCCCTACCCTTGTGCTACAACCATACTCTTCCCTCCTATGCATACACCCTTCAGAAAGCTCACCGCTAGGTTGGGATCCCCTCGCATGCTTCCATACTCCTTTCCAATGATCTCATCTTCTATATCCTTGAGTATCTCATCCACACTCTTCTCCACCTCTTGCTCTACTAACTTCTAGATTATGCCCACTACTTCTCTCTTTGTGGACTCTTCTATTTTCTCCTTCATGAGGCTAGGGGTCCTTTGATCTCTCTAACCCTTTTTCTTTCGGCATCCTCCTCATCTCCTTTCTTCTCTTCATTTCCCTCTTCTTCTAAATCATGTACATCATACACATGATGATTATGAACTTCTTCATCCTCATTGTCATCCTTCTCGCCCCTGTAGGCCCCCAAGGTCTCCATCTCTTCTGAGTCTACCTTCCCCGCTACCTTCTATTTCTTCCTAGCTGGGGATTCTTCCTCTTCCTCAACAGGTGATTACCTTATGGGTGAATCTTCTTATTGTGATACCTATTCCTTAGGTGTCTTCTCCTTCTACTTGATGGGATACTTCTTCCTATGCGCGTAGGTGTTTGGCTTGGTGCCTGACTCCGACGCACCCATAGATTGTGTTGTCTACACACTTGGTGCTTTCTTTTCCTACGTATCCTTCTCCAGGGTCTCCTCACTTTCTCTCTTATTTTGCATGGCCTTCTTCCTACCAGTGCGATGATCATGGATGGAGACATTATTCTCCAAGTAGGCACCCTTCTCAAACTTAATCATGATGTGTAAATACACCCTTGCTGTGGTCCTTCCGACAATTGGAGGCACCGAGGGTTTCATCATCTATACTTCATGGGAGACATACTTCTCTACATATGTGCACTTCTTTGGGTATACGAGCTTCCTATGTAGTTTGCGGTGGTTTTAGTCTAATTTACTAAGTTCGAACATTAGCCTTTTAGCTTCCTTGAAGTGGTTAACCCATACTTGGAAATACTATGCAGTGAAAGAGAAAAGTAGTTTGCACCATGGAATTTTGGTCACATCTGTTAGAGTGAATTTACCAATGCAGAAGTGTTGGTATACAAAACAATTAGCCTCTCCATCTACTAGCATGGACAACTATTTGAGTATTCTCCATTCTACCCTGAATGCGTCACACATTCACTTATACAAATTGGTGGTTATCTTGCCAACACTCTGGGAGTCTAAGTCCCTCTACTTAACTGGTGCAGCTGTTGTATGTGCATGTGCAAGTGAAATGTGAGTTTTATCCTGGTGGCCTTTCAGCTAGGGATCTAACAAGGGCACTCCACTGGCCCTGCGGATATTGCTTGCATATACCTGCAAGAGATGACTTTGCTAGGAAGGTGGGAAAGGGAATGAGAAAATTAGAAAAGAGAAACACTAATGCTGTAAGTAGAAAATCAGAGACTTGTATACAACATCCAGAAGTTTCATTACATGCAATTAAATATAGAAGAAAACAAATCTATGTAATAGCTATAAGACCAAATGAAGCTTAATGGGCACAAAGTACCAACAAACTCCTCAATCAAAGAGGATAAAATTTCTTCTTCCTTTATTGAAGCTCAATCAGAATTTGTGCATAGTGTGAGAAATAGAAGACATTTTTTAATATGAGAAATGGAAGAAAATTGCTATCTCTTTCTCTCTTCATAAGGATAACTCTCTCATGAATTCACAAAGAACAGCTCCAACATCTACGAAGCAAAATTCAGAAGACTTTTTAGAAGACCCTCAAATGAGGAGCTTCTTACAATTTATAGAAGAGGAGGAAACTTTCATCTTCCTAGTGACTTTTCGAATACCTTAATGTGACTTAAGACTATTCACATTCCACTTTAAATATTTAAGTCCCTTTTATAATAGCAAGGTGACTTAAATTTACATTATATTTTTAAATTCACTTAAGTCATATCAAAAAGTGCAACTCTCAATGCAAAAATATAACATTTAGGAGAGAGAGTGTCATATGAGAAGGGAAAAGAGAGAGAAAGAAGAAGAAGAGGAATTATCTTGAAGGATGGGTTATTGTGGTGGACTTAGCCCCGTTCTTTGAATGCTCTCCACTTTATGATCTTGAGAAGGCTTCTGTCTTTCCAAACTCTTGGTTGAAGTGAGCCACTGCCGGTTCTACTTTGTTGGCATGAGGGATATGAATGTAGCTCAAGGTTTCAGTCCATCCATCGGTCACACTATTGATGTCCTTACACTTCACAAACCATGATGAATGCTTCTTTGTGATAAGTGCAATGGAGGCTCAAATTTCTAAGAAGAAGTCAAGAGTATCCTTAGTGAAGGAAAATGGGTTGCCCACCCCTTTCTTGATGTATTCTTCGAAAGGGCCAATCAACTCATCAATAGTTGAGTGTTTTCTCATTGTGGGTACTCCAAGTTTTAGAACTTTCCGATTTATGCTATCCTGCAGCTTGTATGTTTGTTCTTCTCGTCTCCTCTAGCTTTGTGAAGGCTCGATTGATTGCTTCAAATCTGACTTCCAGGGCCCTAGCCCATACTTGTGTCAAGTATTCTGTAGGAGTTTCAAAAAACTTCTTATCGATCAATTCTCAATGATGGGTGTTGCTCATCTCATTCACTATTGGTCTTAGAGGTTCCTAGTGTTATCTCGTAAAATTGGCAAGGGCAATTTTATAGATAACCTTACCAAAATTTTATTCCGGTCCCTCGTCAGGGATTCCTTGCGTTCGGAACGTTGCAAAATCCCTCCCCGGGAAATCTGGTTTTCCAAACTTAGCCATTTTTGGTCTTTTTTGGTCAGGCGCACCTAATATCCATGCAACATAAAATGTTCATGTGCCCCCTTTAAAATCTTTGGCGCACGGTTCAAAGTGTTAACACACCTTTTGGTGCGCCTCACTATGTTGCGCCTTTCTTGCATGCGCCAAGGCGCATGCATCTTCATGTCAACAACATTTTCGTTGCACTGCATTTTCGTGCGCCAAATGCGCACATATTCTGGTGTCGACTAACACTTTTGGTGCGCCTAAGGCGCACTTAACTTCGTGTTGGCAGGTGTTTTGGTGCACCAAAGGGTGCATCCTTTCCATTGTCGACAGGTGTTTTTGTGCACCTCTTGAAAAATTGGTTGGCGCATTTATTACCACCTTTACCTATATATAGGCGCATCTGCACTGTCATTATCACAATTGAAAAATCACGTGATTATTTTATCTTACCTCTGTACCTGTCAGCACACCTGCCCTGTCACTTTCGAATCATTTCGTGGACCCTGCTTTTCACACTTCTCCCTATTTATTCCTGGTAAGAGGTCCTTTTACTTTTGTGTGTTTTATGTTTTTACTGTTTGGCTTGTTGTGTGGATTGGATGAATAGGCTGTGAAATCATGAACTCAACCCCCTCCTTGCTGTTTTTCCTATTCTTCCCAATGCTTTTCCCCCTCTTTCCAGATCTGTTGGTAAAGAGGACTCTGTCCTCAAAAACCATTGCTTAAAACTCTCATTCTGTACCTTCTTCATCACCCACTGAATACCCTGAAGAATAAGGCTTAAAACATGCATGAAAACCCTCAGAGAAAGAATCTAGGAAGTTCGAAAATAAGACACTATTTTTTCCTCCTTGGCGCATCTGTCACCCCTGCAACATGATAATACAGTTGCGCCAATGGCGCATATATCACGCCAATGGCACATATACCACACTTGTTGCATAAAAAATAGCTGCGCCCTTAAGGCGCACTCAAACTTGCTTGTTGCAATTGTCTTTCCCTGGCGCCCTACTTGGCAACACCAAACTCATGTGTTGCATCAGTCCAAAACTTGCGCCCTTTGGCGCACCCTGCATCCATGTAACACCAACTTTATATGTGCCAAGAACAAACCTATAAACAACTGTAGGCAAAGTCCCTCACTTGCACACATAATGTCATGCAAACCCTACATGCATTGCACCAGGTTCCCTTTGGCGCACCAAAAAATGATGTAACATGAAAAATATCCTGCGCCATTTGGCGCATCCTATATCCGTGCAACATGCTAATTATCTGTGCGCTCATTATAAAACATGCATATGACATGGCATAGGTGCACTTCTGATTGCAATCAACAAAATGTACATGTACAGCATCCATGTGCCCTACGCCCTTTGGCGCTAATTTATCCCTTGCAACACCTCTTCTTCTGTGCCATACTATTTAACCCTGTAGCCTGCAGTGTCCATGCGCCTTGCGCCCTGAAGGCCTTAAAATTACTAACTCTTCATTCTGTCAATGCTTTAATGGAAGATCAAACAGCTAACATGACCCTTCCTGCGTTGTGTTTCACTTCTTCTCCTTGCAGATCAGCAACTGAGTTCTAGAGTTACATATGTCAACATCAAGCAAGAGACCTACCAAATCTAAAGGCAAGGCCAAACTCACAGAAGAAGAAATGAAGTATAAATATCAGAGGGTCAGGATGCCCGAGTCTCAAGCAGAGTGTGACCTAGATATCAAGAGACTCAGAGCTCGGACACATTGATATGGAGGAGTTCTGGGCCAGAACTAGGAAGGTCACATGAAGTCCTTGGATGGAAAAACTAGTAGGCAGTGCCTGCACTTTGCTGGGGGGATCCCTGTCAGTGCAGTTAATAATGAATTCATGATGGTAGTGGCCCGCTACTACAATAAAGACACTAGATGTGTCGTAAATGAGAAGGGCGAGGTCATGATCAACCTCACTGCCCGACACTTTGAAATTCATGCTCGGCATCCCTCACCACTGAACTTCATGGCCGTAAGCCAAGATAAATGCATCAAGGCTTGGGACGACAATGAGGATCAGTGCATGCAACTGATGAACAAAGTTTACCTAAAGAACAAAAAGGTGGTGACCAGATGGCCACAAATCATTCATCGCAGCAATTTTTCAGAGGAACTCAGTGACACAATCACATTCCTGAGTAGAGTATTTGGGCTTCCTGATGCCCACTACTTCCACAAATGGATGCTTAGGTACCTGGAAACCATGAACAAAAATGTGCCTAGATCAACGCTTCGAGTGGGCAGAGATCATAAGCAGCACAATATCTGAGCAGCTCCAACAACTTACCACAACGGGGAAGTTCTACATGAATTCCTACGTTGTTTATGATGCAGCTTCAGAAAGAGACTATCCAGCATTGATGCTGATGTGGGGTTTGGCCCTAGGTTAAGATATACGAATACTATTCAGAGCTGAAGCTGGAAAATAGTATTTCGCAATTCATAAAAATCAACGACGCCTTCTTCTATGACATCATCTGCCTTTTGAGGCCAAACATGACTCACAGTCATACGACCAAGAGCATCGTAACATAGCAACAGAAAAGTGGGGGGCCTTGTTCACACAATTCCCTACCTTCACATATCTAAGGGCAGCCAACTTCTTGGGAAAAACGACTAAATTGCCGAGGTATGCCGGCCCCAAGTTGGTCCTGTTGGAGCTATCGAGACAACTTGTAACCTACCACGAAAAGTGCCTAAAGAGAAAGAAGGGTGGAACTCCTTTCCCCCTCACAGTGGGCAGGTATACTTGTCTCTCTCACCACAAAGCAAAGGAGATGTTTGCAGAATTGGAACTGCTGAATCTAAAGCACGACTTCCCGGCCAGGCCCACCTTCGACCCAAGGAATTGCCTCCCTAAGGCAAAGCTCGATCCGATCCACATCCCTCAGATCGAAGACATTTATATCGACATATATCATGAGGTCGAGCTCAGGAGGAAGGATCATTCCCGCTTGGCCTTGGATAAAATCATCTAGTACGGTGTGGCCATCATCCCAAAAGGCTATCAAACTACTGAGCAAGAGAGTTGATCAAGTGTATCTTGACACGGGTGGGGATGATTGGCCCTTCACCGTGAATCGACAGGAAAAAAGCACCTCAGACCATAGAAGAAAGGGTCAAGGAAACTTTGCGAAGAATAGAGCATTGGTGCCGAATGAACAGGATCATCTACCTTGGGGTCGATTTCACAACATCTCCGTTGGGCAACGCACCTCCTCGAGAAAAATAGCTACCAAAGGGCAAAGGTAAAGATAAAGAGGGTGAGTCCAGCTCCACCCAAGAGGAAGCTCCTGAAAGTCCTCCTTCTACTTCACAAGAATGGGTTGTAATCCCGGAAAGCTCAGAGGAAGAAGCAGTGGAAGATGTTCCGATAGGCACATCCACTCAGGATGTGGCCACTGACTGTAACAACTGAGGTCCCTTCTGTCCCTTCTCCTCCTCCTCCTTCTCCCTCCTCGAGTGACCCAAGCAACCATTCCTTTGGTCGTGTTCTTCTCCCCCATCTTCTATCTGTTCCTCCTGCTTCTTCATCCATCTTCTCTTCTCTCGCGGAGCTGTCCCCCTCCATTTCTTCCCTCATCTCTAAGCTCCCTTCCCTTCCTATGTCTTCCTCCCCTGCAGTACCCCTTCCTCCCGTGAGCACTTCCTTGGCCTTCCTCTCAATGCCACCTCCAAGTGTCTCCACATTTTTCCCTTCCACTACTGCAGCTGCCGCCTTCTCTATTTCTGGTCCCTTCTCCCATAAGTCCAGCCTGGATCTCCCAGCACCTAAATCAATAGAAAAGGAAAGTTCCCATCGCACCGATGGACTTCTCCGTGATCCCGTCAAAAGGGGCAAAGAAGTAAAATCCTATCACACACTTCTCTCAGAGTGCTTCGAGAGAGAGGGTAATGGAGATTGCATACCCCAATCCTTTGAAGGATAAAAAGGATCTGTCTTCGATAGATTACACAGTGACTCAAGTCACAATGGGGACATCTTCTGAAAGCCTTCAGGGAGAGGCCCTATCTGCAGTTGACGCCCTCTGCAAGAAGCTTCAAGAAGCAAAAGAAGAGAAAAGGCTGTTGAAAGAGCAAAATAAACATCTGCTCCATGCCTTACAGAAGATGGGTAGTGCACCTCCCACAACTGCCACCGAAACTCCTGAGCCTCTCAGTCAGGATAAAATTAATGAATATGCAAAGATCGGTGAGCAGGGTATGGTAGTTTCCACCTGGAGGAGCCAGATCCTCAAGGACAGTGAAGGAGTAATCGCCAAGTTCACCGATTTGTATCTGAACATCAATCAAGGTGAACAAAGAACTCCAGGTGTTAGCAGGACCCATATCCGAAGAGCTGGACCATGCTAGGCTGCAGCATGAGACCTTTCAAAAAAAATTTGACTGTTCAGTCGAAGATTTGGTCAAGTTCGGAATTTTCGGTCACCCCAGAGCCCTCAATAAAATCCTTTCCACTCTGGATTACCGGATGGATCAACTGGAATTTGTCCTCGAAAAGATTGATAAGGTAAAGGAAGAAGCCCTGGATGCAATGCATCAGATGGAACAAATTGTTCTAAGAATGTCTCCAGGGTTGCTAACTCCTTCTTTCACCTTAAGGAAGGTTGACGAAACCATTCAAATCTTCAAGGAGATCGTTTCACAAGGGCTAGGGCCAGAGGTCACTTTTGACGCAGAATCCATCAATAACCTGCTGGCCTGTCGGGACTTCATCGGGTTCCTAATAGAAGCGGAGAATGAATATTCCAAACTCCCAGAGAAGCTCACAGATGAGCGGGAGACTTGCGAAGGCTATCAGTGAGCGACACAAGGATCCTTCCTAGGATCAACTTGAGCCCATGATCAGCAAGTTCATGGAATACCGTGCCCAATTCCACATCTCGTCACCTGAGCAGCAGCAGAAGCAGGATACCCCCTTTCGGCCACGGGACGACGACGACGAATAAATTCTCTCTCTTCTTCGACTTTCTTTTTGTAGATATCTAAAGTATGTTGGCACAAATGATGACATCATCCATGTTGCACCATGGGATGATGTCATCCATCAAGTTGTCAAAAGTCAACATGACTTTGAGATATTTTGTAGATATTATGTAAATAGGTGGTTGGTTCCTTTTTGCCTTCCTCTCTTCTCCTTCTTCTATAAATACTTGAATACTTGTTGTATTCGGGTGGATACTTTTCAGATGAGAAATAGAAGTAAGAAGAAGATTTTTAACTCTTTGTAACAGAAAAAAACATTGAATACAATATATTTAGACTTTGTGCTGAATACATGTGTTTTAATATCAGATCTTTCTTATGTTAGATCTGTATGATTGTTCTATTGGATTTGCTTCTACTTTGTTGTCATTTATTCATCAGTATTGCTTTATTCGTCTATGCAAGTAGGTTCGGCTCTGTTTACTACCAGCCCAAACCATAGACCCTTCTGCTTTGGAATTCATTTCTTTTCTCCCTTCAGATCTGATCTTTCCTTCATCTTCCCCTCCTTTCTTTTCTCCTCACAGCCGGAAATACACCTACTAGGATGAGATCCCAAACCCCCGAAGGCAGAATATTGTGAGACTTGCACAAGATTCCTGTTGGTAGAATAGCAATAAACCAGTTTCACTTTGCTGACTCAAAGAGGGGCTATGCCCTACACACTGTTGGCTTGTCTATCCATAGATCTTCCCTCGCGATAGATTTTCATACCAACACCTAGTAATCTCTTTCTTTCTCCACATCCTTTTTGAGTGCTCATGTTCTATTGGCGGTTGCACACATGTATGCAAAGAGATTGACTGCCTCTTGAAGTGCTAAATTCCCTTTTTCAGAGATTGAGTTGATCCATTAATTATTTTCTCACCCCTGCATCGTGAGCTCATGCGTTCTCCTGATAGATTCTATATTGAAGCTACTGATGGGTACCAATTTCTCAATAGGAAGTGTTATAGTGCTTGGTTCCACTAGGTGTTGTACATAAGATGAAAGAGTTCCTATTATTTCCTCTAGCACCTTAATCTTCTCTTTATATTCTTTATTCCTTGCCACCATGTAAGTAGAATATTATTGGTATATGTGAAAATCACCTTCATGAGTAGCTAGTCCCAACTGGATTGTGCTCATCTCATAGTTGGCTAGTGTCATCTCATTCACTGGCTTGATTACTTTTGGCTGAGCTACTTCAATGTACTGATTACCTATCTCCCCACTATAGAATCGTGATGTTGTCATTTTCACAAAATATTTCTTGACCCTTTTTATTTAGCCATTGAGACAATTGTTGATAGATCAGGGGATGCTACTTGTTGCACAGTATGAGTGTCAAGGATGATCGTTTCCCGCATCCATGGAAACATCTTTCCAGATTCAGGCTCAATGATGGATGCATCAACCATTCTTTGTTCTGAGGGAGGAGGAAAGTATTGAGTGAGAGGAGCATCAAAATGAACAACATGCAAGACCTCTTGTAGTGGCTCGAATACTAGATCATGAGTCATATGCTCCTCATTCACTTGTGCATCTGTTGCTGATTTTTTTGTCTACATCACTGGGATCACGTCTTCCTCTTGTGGATCAACGCCACCAAATATTCAAATTTTCTCCCTTGAATCTTTTGGATGTCTTCAATTCTTAGGCCTTCCTTTTTGAACTCACTCCAGAGTGTTTAGAACTGGAAGTTACCTCTACTACTTTGGAAGACAAATGATGTGAAAATTTCTTCTAGCTTGGAGAAATTCCTCATGACTAAATGATCATAGTCCTCTTCTTCTGAAACTAGTTCCTCATTCTCCTCACCACCTTTTCAATTTTCTCCTAGTAGATCTCCTAATTCATGAACATGCCAAATTGATTTGGGGCATTGGGGACATCTTGATTGCTGTGTACTCAGGATCGATGAATACTCTGTCCCATCATCATGTAAGATGTCTTCATACCAAGAGAACATGAATTTTTTCATCTCATATGATTGTCATCCTCATGTGATCTTTTTTATGTACTTCGAACTCATCAATACAGTTGGCCTAGTAGTCCTCGATTTGTGGCTCATGTTACAATTCTGGGACATAGAACGAGTCAGGATCCTCTCGAATGTTAAAGTTGGGCCTGGCGATGTAGGAATGCAAATTCAAGTGTACGAAAGCGGCCTCTAGGTGAGATGCGTCATTTGAGATTTTGCATGTGAACTCCCCTAGAGATATAGGGAATGAAATCAATTTATTTCTCCTACTTCTGAGCTTGTTATTTACTTGGGTGATATGCCTGCAGAGTTCGAATAATAATATCTAGTCACTGGGGTACTTAGGCAGTTTCAATGGAGCTTGGTCAAAGCCAACGACTCGTATGTAGGAGAATGTTGCGAATTGTATGAAGTATGAGCCATATTCCTTAATCAGGGATGCCGCTTTTGGTGACATCCTAGCTTCGAACATCCCCTTCCAAGCTTTGGACCACATATATATGGTGAACACATCATTCACGCGGGTGAAATTCCTGTTGCTCTCCTCATATATCAATTACAAAAGTTTCTTGAATGTAGGTACCTTGGAAGCAATGTTCTATGCGAGAGCCAATCCCTTTGAATGATCGCGAGATTGCGAGGAGATAAACCAGATAAGAAGTCATGTGGAAATTATTTGTTGCAGATACTTGGAGTAGTTACAAATGGAGATTGTCACTGATGATCTACCCCTAGTCAATTCTTTGACTTTCCTTCTATCAATTATTTAGGATGAAAAGACCCATCCATCCTGGAAGTCTCTCGTGAATTGCTTCACCCATGTGTACTCTACTCAGGAGAGTGATGACATCAAAATACCCTTTTCTAATAGAATCTCACACCTTAGTGAGATTCTTGGGTATCCCTGGAAGGTCTCCTTCCTATTTTTCAGCCATGAGAAGTGCTACTCCTTGGACATATGAATCCATTATTCCCAATCCTGCACAACCCTTTCCTTTTTTCAAGATGATCAACCATGTTGGGATGATATTGTATCTACAAAGAGATTGAAATGGTCCTAGGGTAATGACCACCATCATTACATCATTTGGAGCTCAGATGGTTTTTGTCTCAGCCTCGTAGTGGAAAGAGTAGGCTAGGACAAACTCAAGACTATTTCACAGACACTTTGATGTTTTGCAATGGTAAACAGGCCACTTGTGAATATCATTTATTGTCTTCAATCCTCCTTCGATCCTTGGAGGCCATGCGACTCTTAAGGTCATTCAGGTCCATGTACAAGACATCATATCTTCCACATCATACTTGAAAGAAAAGGGTTGTGTCGGCTTCGGACCCGTCCATTTTGTCTTCATATCTCCCTTCGAAAAAGAAACTTACTATTTTTAGTAAGTGTGAAAAAGCAAGTCCCCGATCTTCAACTGGATGTTGTGGCTTAGTTTTCCTCTTTCTCCCTAATTTCTGTCGTTCCTTCTGGATCAAATTTCTATTTTTAGTAGGTGCTTGAGGGCTCACTTACTATTTTTAGTAAGTGCCAAAAATGTCCATTCTAGGGTGAATTCTCAGCAGTAGTTCACCTCCAATGTCTTTGTCTCCTTCAGCAGGTTCTTTTGTGGACGTGACTTTCCCAAAATAAACAGTTCCTATGTAGTAGAGACCTACTATTTTTAGAAATATTTGGTCTCAAAATGGGAGTTAGATTGATGTGGAATGAATAATTTTGATATGGGTTTTTTCCCAATATCATCCCTTGAAATTTTGGATCCGCCCGCTTAATAGTCCAGGAGACTTTAAAGTTTTAATTTTTAGACCTGGTAGTGAATTCTGGGTACGACAACCATTAATGGACCTCAAAATTAGTAGGTTTGTAAATCTCCTCCATTTGTGAAGAAAATTATATTTTTTATGTGGGTTTTTTCTTCTGGTGCTTCACGTGCGATCTTACTTCAATCCGGCAACTGGTTTAACGGGAAATCCCACTTCTTTCTTCGTGGAAATGAGATTTCTTCGTTGTGGCTGCTCTATCACAGGGGGAAGTTTGAAGGTAGTTTTTTTGATGGCCTTGGATAGAGAAATGAACAGAAGCCTAAATGGTTTGTTGTTTTATGTACTGGTTTGCAATATTTCTTTAGATCTTCATTTTTAGGCTATGGAGATTTTCATCGTCTTCTTCCTCTTGTTCTTCGTTTCTCCTTCTTGTTTTGATATAAAAATCCTTAGTTAAGACCTAAATCACCATGGGGAACCTTATTTCAGTGTTTGGGTGAGCTAGTTTGAGCATTTTTAAAAGAGTGATGGAACTAAATGTTGCTAGAGGAAGGTATGGAGGAATGTTTTGCACCTAATCGATCGTGTTATGTGATTTAGAAGTGGAAGAAAAGTGGCACTTTTGAATTTTTTAAAAAGAATGCACAATTAGGGTTTGGGCACATTTTTTAATGCATGATTTCCCTAAGGTTTGGGAAATGAGGGACATCAATTTCAAAACGTGATGCAAGATGGCTGACATTGTATAGACATAATATGTGCTAAACCGTAAATTTATAAAAATAAATATTTAGATTTTAAACATTTGGTACCCTATTATTTATACCCTATTATTCTTAAACTCTAAATATTTTAGTAAATCTAGAGAAATTAGCTCTAACTCCTAAACCTTAGGGAACAAGTAACTCACAACTCCATGAACCATAGCCATAGGAGACTATGAACCCTATACCCTAATCTGGTCTAAACCATAGGTAAACCTTAGGATTTGAACATTACAGTCTAAACCTTTTAGCCCTTAAATTCTAAATCTTAAAAGCCCTAAACTCATAAATCATTGATCCCTGAACTCTAAACCCTAACCATTGAACCATGACTAACCTAAACCTTAAACATGTGGCATTTAACATCTGCATCCCTGAACCCTGTCATGTAAACCTTAAACCATGCACTTATGCCCTAAACCCTAAACCATGAGCCCTTAAGCCCTAAACCGTAAGCCCTAAACCTTATGAACCATGAAATGTTAAATCCTAAATGTCCCTAAACCCTAAACCCTATATAAACTAAATCATAAACCCTAAACCCTAACCCCTAAACCCTAAAATGTTAAACCCCAACCACTAAACCCTAAACCCTAAGCCTTAAGCCCTAAGCCTTAAGCCCTAAGCCCTAAACACTAAACCCTAAACTCTTGAACTCTGCGACCTAAACCCTTATGACCCTAAAACTTGAACCCTAAACCTGGTGTGCCTTAAACCCTAAACACTGAACCCTTTGACCTAAACCCTAAACCTTGACCTTTAAACCTTAAACCACTAACTCTTGCGCACACTAAACCCTAAATCCTCAACCCTAAACCTTAAAACCTAAGATCCTAAACCCTAAACCCTAAGCCCTAAATCCTAAACTCTAAGCCCTAAATCCTAAACCCTAAACCCTAAAACCTAAAACTCTAAAACTTGAGCCCTAAACCCAAAGCCCTAGACCCTTGGCCCTAAGCCATAAGCCCTCAACGAAAACCCTAAACCTTGAACCATTAAACATTAACCCTCAATCCTAAACCCTAAAAACTAAACCCAACACGCCCTAAACCCTCAACCCTAAACTGTAAATCCTCAACCCTGATCCCTAAACCATAAACTATGAACTCTTTTTCCCTAAACACTGAAGCCTGACCTTTAAACCTTAAACCCTAACTCTTAAACCCTAAACAATTGAAACCCTAAATCCTCAACCCTAAACCTTAAACCCTAACTCCTAAACTCTAAACCGTAAACCCTAAATCCTCAACCCTAAACCTTAAACCCTGAGCCCTGTTTTTCCTAAACCATATACCATGAAACCCTAAGCCCCAAACCCTAAACTCTAAGCCTAAATCCTAAAGCCTAAACCCTAAAACCTAAAACCTAAACCCTGACCCCTAAACCTTGAGCCCCTAAACCCTAAACCCTAATCCCTGAACCCTAGGCCCTTCTAAGCCATAAGCCTTAAGCATGGAAAACCCTAAACGTTAGACCCTCAAACATGAAAACACTCAACCCTACCCGTGAACCTAAAAACTAATTACCCTGGACCCTGGACCCTCAACCCTAAACCCTCAACCTTGATCCCTAAACCCTAAAATCTAAACCTTGAGTCATAAACCCTAAACACTCAACCTTGATCCCTAAACCCTAAACCTTGAACCTTGAGCCCTAAACCCTTAACAATGTTCACCCTTAAACCTTAACCATAAAACCTAAACTCTAAACCCTAAACCCTAAACCCTAAACCATTAACCCTAATGCTCTGAGCCATAAACCCTAAACCCTAAAATCTCAACTATGAGCCTTAAACACTAAACCTTAAACTCTAAACTCTAAACCCTAAACCCTAAATCATAAACCACTCAGGCCAAAGGAAATTCCTAAAAATATCATTTGACGTATTTCAGTGTGTAGGGAATAGTGTTTAAGGTGATCAATTAACTCATTTAGTTTTTATGAGAGACTACTTCCTTTGAAGGCCTAAAAAGGCATTTTTGGCCATTTTGTAGTTAATTGAACACCCTTCAAAACAAGCTGAAATGAGCTAGTCATGTCACTGAGTTATCAAGGACCATTATTTGTGAAGTATTACGGCATCTTTTTTCTCCATAAGAGATATATGAGCAAAAACATGTATGAGAACCATGAATTTGATTCCATGAAAGGATGCTTTTAGGGCTAGGAAAGGTGAGGGGATGATCTTTATATGGAGCACCATGTTTCTAAGAATGAGCAATCATCTGAGTTCACTTGATGCAATTCACTTGGTACTATTTGTAACAACTCATTACAACACCTAGTAGTGTTATCACACCTTAAGGAGGAGGCACATTACAATCACCTCATTTTGGCCATAGGACAAGAATCCCATTCAGGGAACAATCCTCTATCTACAAAGTGAGGATCTCTTTTTAGCAAGAAGTAGACAAACATTATAGAGTTAATTCATGGTCACTAAAGTGAATTATGGACCAAATTTAAAAATTAGTACTAATTCAAGAAATGGTAGGGCTAAAATCCATTTTAGAAGGTCAAAAACCTAGAAAATGACTATATATTGCTTTTTGTCCAAAACAAAAACCAACTACAATATATATATACCCTGAAAGTTTTAGGTCATTTGCTGAAATCTTGAAAATGAGTAAGTACTGACTAGATTAGATTTTGAAAAATTATCTTCTAGATTATAACTGTTGGAGCTACGAAACCACTTCCATAAGGTGCAGAGTGACCCTAATTTCTTTTATTATTTCTTATACTTAAACATTTATTTTTGTAAGTATAAACCACCAAAACACATATGCATGGTCCATACTACACAAAACGTGTACACGTTTTGAATTCTTTGAAACATGTACGCGTTATAGGTTTGGTGATTACTGAGCCAAAAAAATTAAAATGCGAGCATGTTTTAGTAAAATGCGTACGCGTTTCATCTGTTTTTCAGGTTTTTGTCCACTTTTTGGCCCCCCAACTTTGTGCACTTACCCTATAATGTTCAACAAATCTCCATGTCAATGGTAGCAGGAATACTCTCTCCCCCTCTCTCACAAAACAATAAGGTGTACACTTTTCTTTATTTTTCTTTTCAATTCACATATTTCGATTTTCATAGCAAATTCAAAATTTTCAAGTTAAAGTTCAATTTCATATACGATGGACATTGACTACACTTTTCTCTGCTTGTATTCATCTTGGAAAATCAAACAAAAATGGAACGAAGACAAATTCCTAGCACAAGCATAAGGCACTCAGAGTGAAAACAAAGTATGTCTACACACTTAGGTGACCTTTCCTTTAAGCGGATAATTTTAAATTTTATACTTAAAGGGGGGAAAATGTAGACACTCATCTTACTTATTCATGTCTTGCAACAACACAAATTATACAACACCTATACACTTGTCCAACTTGGTCAATCATGTTATCCCTAGTTATATCTCATTCATTCTTTCTTGCACACACAACTTATTTATCCACACAATTTTCATATTAGTCCATAAAATCAGGTTAAACCCTTGCACAATACAATCCCAGTTTTCAATGCAATTATCTCTATTTGTAATGAATGCAATGATCTATACAAAATGCACCATACCCATAGAAGACCAAATACATGCATATGACTGATGTGACAACTCTAACATGTTGTCATCTATCATGTTAGTAAAAAAAAAGACTTTATTTTTTATAAATAAAATTCACATCAAAGATTGTAATGCTCGAGTTGTAGCTAAGTTGGTCACTGGTTCAAATAACAATTCGTAAGAGAGTTTTTGGTTGAAAAACACATATTTTCAATATAAATAAGAACACGGTGTGTTTTTTCAATGAAACAATAGAAAAAAACTAAGGCATTGGAAAAAATAGTGTAAAGTGGGGGGACTTGATGGGGTTTATGCTCCATGCATTCCATCATATGCATTTTGTATACAAAATAGTTTTCACCTCGTTTTTGTGGGCTCATGTTGTGCATAAAGTGGATGGTGAACAATTAATTGTTTGCCTTTATATATAATATATATACATGGCGTCATCCTAGTATGTAAACAAGAGTTATGATTTGGTGTGCAATGTTATCTTTTTAATCATAATCATTAACAAAATAAGTACAACTTTGTGATTTAACATAAATGGTTAATATCCTATAAGGGGTAGTAACTAATGGTAGATTATCCTAATCAATTAGTTTCTAAAGATAATTGTAGAAATATCAGGAATAACCATTAAGTAATGATAAACAATGATAAACAACAATATATAAAGCACTTGCAACGAAAGAGAGAAGACATCTTAGTTTATATCCTACTTTTTGTGATTATCTAGGTTAGTTTGATGATTGAAACAAGATGGAAATACCCTAACAGAGCTTTGTTATTGAAACTGCTTCTTGAATTTCTACACGGGCCAAAGTGAAGGCACATGATAACATACCCCTGATATAGTCGTTTACGTACACTCATGTCCCTTCAAATCCTCTTCTCCTAATAATTTCTGGGTATGTGTGTTGTCTTCTGATATGCTCCTTTTCTAGAATATGAACCTCTGAAATTGTGTGATGCTCATTGTGCAATTGATTGATCCTTCAAAACCCTAGATGGCCAAGAAGTCCTGCAAAACAAACATTACACCATCGACCTCGCCACTACTCCGAAGAGGGCTCAAACCTCACATCGTTATCACTTAGCATGTGATCTATAAAATGTATGAAACCAAATATGATAACCATGATCTTGCAATAATGAGATTGTCTTTTTGCAACTTTTCCTTAGCTTGACTTGGAATGATGAGATGTTCCTTGTATTTGGCAAATCTGAGTGGATAACTTCCCCTAGAAATGAATATGAAACAGTATATGAACCTCAATGAAGTCTTAGAGATGGATTTTCATATGAATTCTCCTTAGCGTATTCTCATTAGGATCTTTGGGTGTCAAGTGTGCATGATCTCCTCTTGGATAATGGATGAATAACTAGCTTCTATATTTGTTCTGGATCTAGAAACTTTTGATAAGGCCGACTAGAAATGTACTAAAGGGATTTGAATTAATAAAAGTTTTCAATGCAATGATCTAGAGTTTTCAGGAACATATCTAGATCATTGCATTCATTACAAAATAGAGATAATTTAACAGACTTAAAGAACTGAATCAAAATTTAAAGGAAAATGCATAGGAATTCATATTCATATTATAAATACATGAAAACGAACCATGAAGAATCATATATGAATCTGAACCAAGAAGGACCATATTCAATTAACTTGGTAACCTCATTACATTTATTAGATTCATTATAGAGCATCACAAAAAGGTAGACCGAATTCCTGCATCATAGCTAGATTCCTATCCTTTAACTCTCAAAATGAAAAATTTAAACATCCAAGGCCTTGGTAAGGATGGAAAAAGCTGATTTGAAGCACTTGGAGTTGAAAGGAGGTCACACGGGGTGTCCAAATGACTCCTTATGGGGGTTGGGTGCATTTTTTCAAGGTCTTATGTCCCCCACCTCAGGTACATAAGGGACATAAAATTCCACGATGGTCAAGGAGCTGACACGTGGCACCCGATCCTACAGTAGGGGATGAATGCTTCAAAAAAAGCACTTGGGGGGCTGGAATTGTCAAGTCTGGAGGTCACATGAGGGTCCAAGTGGTCATATGAGGGCTGAGAGGGCTTCAAGGGGGCTGGGATCACTGTTCAAATCTTAGTGTACCTGACCTTGGGGGATGTGAGGGACATAAAATCCTGCCAGGCTTCTGGTGTTGACACGTGTCCTCCCAAAAAATTTGGCTAAGTCTTGAACTTGTAACAATGATAACTTGAGCTCCTGATGAACTTTTTTTGGAAACATTTTATATGATCCTAACTAGAAATGGCCTTCTGAATAAAATGGTGGGGGTATAATGTCTTGATTATTTCATTTGGTTCCTAAAAAAATTAGATTTCTTATTTTGTACTCCACCTATTCCTAAGAAAAACTTCATGCAGAACTGATGCGCCAAAGTGTTGTGAAAAATATTATTTCACCATAATATAGGCCTTGGATTACTAGTTTTGGGATATATTTTGTTTTTCTGCTAACTCCATTCAGAGCTCCTGGAATCTTCTTCTGAAGCCCAATAGCTGTTTTTAGGTATGGTGTAACCGCCTAGGCTTGTGAACCTTGTTTTTACTTAGACTGCTTCAAGTCTTGCAGAACTTCCCCAAACCTTCAAAAAATAATTTCTATTATGTTTTAGGGTCTTCATTTAATCTCCTTGTTTAATTTTTCCCTTCCGTTCCACTCCAGGGGGTTGAATCCAGTCCTGGGAAGAGCTAGCGATAGCCCTTCCCGTGACTGCCCAAAATTTTTATTTTCAATGAATTTCCTAAATCACCTAGGGGGATGTTATAAAATTTGGTTGGGAGGTCTATTTTGGACTGACTGGATGGATCCGGGGTTTCCTAGGAATGATTAAACATGAAAAAATTTGGCATAGGCGGTATAGTTTTTCGTGCTTGGAAACTTCTAATTTAGTCATTGTACATTTGCACCACAACACAATTCTAACTTGGTCATACCCTGATAACCCATCTGTAAAAGAATAGACCTCACGCTTGGCTACTCCTTCCAAAATTTCTTCAGTGAAGGGGGGTTGGAAAAGGAGTCAATGACACACACTACATTACAATCCCTGTAAGTCAACACATATCCTTACCCTTCCATCCTTTTTTAATGCTTTATGACCATTGGGACTCACCCATTATGATTCTTCTACTTACCTCGAATGATGTTTGATGCTATCATCTTGTCTATCGCTTCCTTGACCCGTACACACAGGTTTGGATTCATCTGATATGATCTCTTTCAGATCAGGCACGTACCTTCCTTAAATTTGATCCGCATTTCCCCCCAAGGAAGTGGTGAACACCTTTGAGCTCATGGTACCCACATGGGAACAAATCCTAAAACTTGCGCAAAAAGGTCAATGATCTTAGAAACCTATTTCTTCGACCAATAATCCCCAATGATAGCTTCCTTAGGTTATGCTTCGGAACCAATGCTAACCTTATTCATTTTCAAGGGATCACGACAGGCACGTGCCTTCTCATTAACACTATCCATTGACTTCACGTCGTAACTTCAGAATGGTTAGCATCCAGATTCTCCATCTATCACAGAGAACATTTTTTCCTTTTTCTTTTTCAAAATCACGAAGCGCTCAAACTGTATCTCTTTAGATTCATCTTCATCAAAACGCTTCTCCAAAACTAGGTTCACCCAATAACTCCAGTATGCTATCTTTCTGCCATAATACCATCACCCATTGTAAGGTACTTGACCACCTGCAACACCTTATCCATTGATGGATTTATACTTATGATACTCAAATGCTTGAATGAGATTGGCCGCCAACTCCTGGCAATTTCCTGTCTGAGGGTGCATCTTTGAGTGAATGTACCATGTACGCGCACAACCTTGTTAAGGTGGAAGATAACTTATGCACCCATAGTAAAGGTGGTAAAGCTTCTATTCCTTCCATCCTAGCCTTCTCACATGTTTTGGATATGGGAAGAGGCGAGGTTCCTTTCCATGGTAGTCTTGGATAACAGTGGGCACGTTGATTGTGGAGAACCTAACAAAGAATGTGATTCTTACCTCATGCCACTCTAGAAGACTCTCATGATGTGTTACCCACTAACGTGTTGAAGTCCCAAGAAAGTTATAACTAATCATACTTTTCATTTCATCCTCATTTTGTCCATTGCACCTCCATATCTCACAAGAAATCATCAGGGCTTGACTAAGTGCACCTTTGTCACCCTTGTTATAGATCCTCTTAACTGTCGCCCAATTAACTCATAGGTCCCTATGCACCCAATTGTTGCATGCTATGCTGGTTGTATCACTCATTGACTGAGAACCTTCAAATTTAATAGCTCCTTCTGTAGGATGAATTACTTTAGGGTCTCTAATAGAGCGTACATAGATTCTATCAAGGAATTCTTCTCATAAGGGCTTAGTATAGGGGCACTGACTTCCCATCCGTTAAAGGGATGATGATCCATTCTTCCTTGTTCTTGAAACTGATATTCTTGTAGTCCTTTTTACACCCACCAAAGAACAAGGGAACCCTATGCACATCGGCCTATCACCCAATGGGAGTTGGGCACCTCACCCGAGGCATGCTGCGCGGGCACCAAGTCTCTCTTTTATGTGAGTTTAGGGTTTAGGTCTCATGGTTGAGGGTTAAGGGTTTAGGTCACAAAGTTCAAGGTTCATCAAATTTATAGGTAAAACATTCAAAGAGAGTCATAAAAATTTGATGTTTTTCATCTATTTTATATTTTGAAGGAGGGAAATGTCATATTCCTAACTGTCCAATCCTTCAAAATACCCCAGTAGTCCTCAATCCTTGGATGTAGAGGGAGACACTGTTACTTGGTTTCCATTTATAATTGATGAAGATATTTATAAATTCATGTTATGACCTCTAAATCTATATGAATTTCAAGTTGCTTGGAAATCACATCACACCCTTCACTAAGATTAATGACTACCCCTATCTTTTTGTTCAGGGGATTTTGAAAACATCCATGGGTTTATCATATAAGGAATTATCAATGAATGGAATTTCATTAAGTCGTAGGCTAGGTAACTCCCATTTAGAACTAAACAAGAAATATTTACTATGTGATTGATAACCCCTTAGTGTTCTTAGCCATTCCCCTATTTCTATGCTTATTTTGAACACTTTAGGAAGTTCTGCCAAATTTACTATCCATTCCAATAGAACACTTGAACTTTATCTTTCTCCGGAGGAGAGGATACTAAAGAATATTCAATTATTATCCTACACCTCTGTATTTATATATTCTCTATGTTTCTTTTGTTTCCTTTAAGATTAATTTTTTTGTTGTGATGGTTATTTTTTCCAGCTTCCAATGGGTCATCCTGGCTTGCATAATACCATACATGGAAATATGAGAAATGTGAAATTTGTTTCAGAGTGTGAATAAATTTACATTCAAGAGCACAAGTATATATGGGGAGAAACAAGTTTGGAAGAGATTTGTAATATATGCATTACAAGGCATAAGGTAGATGTCATATCCATTTAGTTACTTGTCCCACCTCTCACAAACAAGGTAGTTTTATAAGCAGACTCAATGATGGTTCTAGGCACGAGACTAGGAAATATTGATGAAATATGGTTTGGGGTTTAGGTTTTAGAGTTTAGAGCTCATGGTTTAGGGTTTAAGTTTTATGGTTTAGGGTTCAGGGTTCAAGGTTTAGGGTTATGGTTTAGGATTTAGGTTTTAGGTTTAGGGTTTAGGGTTTAGGGTTAGGGTTTATGGATCGAGGTTAAGGATTTAGGGTTTAAGGTTTTGGGTTTAGGGTTTTGGGTTAAGGATTTAGTGTTTATGGATAAGGGTTTATGGTTTACGGTTCAGGTTTTAGGGTTTATGGTTTACGGTTTAGGTTTTAGGGTTTATGGTTTAGGGTTCAGGGTTTAGGGTTTAGGATTTAATGTTTAGGGATTAAGGTTTAAGGTTTATGGTTTAGGGCTCAGGGTTTAGGGTTTAGGGTTTAAGGTTTATGGTTTAAGGATTAGGGTTTAGGGCTTAGGGATTAGGGTATATGGTCTAGGGTTTAGGGTTTAGATTTTAGGGCTCAAGGATAAGGGTGTAGGGTTCAAGGCTTAGGGTTTAGGGTTTAGGATTCAATTTTTAAGGTGTAGGGTTTAGGGTTTAGGGTTTAGGATTTAGTTTTTACGGTTCAGGGTTTAAGGTTTAGCATTTAGGGCTCATGGTTCTAGGGTTTAGGGCTTATGGCTTAGGGTTTAGGGCTTAAGGCTCAGGGTTTAGGGCTCACGGGTAAGGGATGAATGTTTAAGGTTTAGGGTTTAGGGTTTATGTTTAGGGTCTAGGGATCATGGTTAAAGGTTTAGGGTTTAGGGTTTAGGGCTCACGGTTTACAGTTTAGTGTTTAGGTTTATGGCTTATAGTTTAGGGTTTCGATTATAGATGTTAAATGCTAAAAGATTTAGGCTGAATGTTGAAATCCTAAATAATTACCATGACTCATGGAGTTGTGAGACTAATTCCATAAGGTGCAGAGTGACCCTAATTTCTTATATTTACATAAGTATAAATTTAAAGTATAAGTTTAAAATACTTAAATTTTTATTTATGTAAATAGAAGCATGTCAAAAGCATACATAATGCTTATACTACACAGAACGCGTACGCGTTATGTAACACATACACGTTTTTTGTTTTCTCTTTTCCCAAGCCATGCCTTAAGGCTTGGGATCTGATTTGGATCCCAAGCCTGAGGCATGGACTTGCACAAACACAACAAACAGTGAGTTTTTATAAGAAAACGTAAAAATGACACTTCCTCTATGATAAATCAAAATAAAACAATCGATCCATTTTTAAAAAATTATACCACAACATAGAGCGAGTCTCTTCTTTCTAAAAATATAATTTTTTTAAATTTTTCTGACTAATATAAGTTTTCCATATTATTTATTTTCTAACTATGCCTTTTTATAGCTATTTTTTGAAGTGTAAATATGTCTATCTTTCATGGTGCATCTTTTTTTTGGGTGATCGAAATTTTAAAAAAAATTATACTAGCCCAAACTAGGCATACTTCTATCCATATTCAAAAAAAAACTAATTTTCGATATTTTTTGAGGTAGTTGGGGGGGGGCGGCACGGTCTGGAGCTCTGTTATTTTTCAAAACATAAAATTTTTGTACTAGAAAAATCATAAATAAAAAATTATACACTAAAAAAATCTAAAACAGAATGGAGCCCAAACTAGATGCTCCTAGATATCTTTTTACCAAAGGGTTTTCAAAAATACTAAATGGTGCTTAAAAAATGGTGGGGGGCAGGAAAGTCACTTTATTATGTTTTTCTAACAAAAATAAGAGCATATGTTGGTATTTTAGTTGTTTGACCCCACTTGGACTTATTTTTTTTCAATAAAACTTAGTCCGCTTAGAAACTAGACTCAAAATGCTACGATTCATATTTCTATAACATCTTCCAATTTTGAGTGTAACTATTTCTGAAAAACTCGTACAAGTTGAAGTTTTATTTTTTTCAGAAAAATGTGTCCACTTAAGACCCCCTTTTGGCCCCCCAACTTGGTGCACTCATCATGTACCAAAGCTGGTTAGATGCACTTGGGGGGTAATCAATTTCTAAGTGGAATGTGCCAAAGATAATACTAAATAATTACACAATAAACGTCACATTAGATGAAGAGAAAAAATATGGGGAGGGTATGTAGGTTGAGTCAGACATGACCTTCGACTAAAATCACCTCAGACGTGAGAATTCAAGCGTACGAGGATAAACTACCACCTCGACAATTCCGCAAGAACTCATATGATAAGTGTCTATTATAGATGAAAAGATTGGAATTAGTTTCCCTAAAATGATGACTAGGATGTACCTAGTGAAATGCTAACTTGCACAAACCCTTGGTGTCACCATAATCTAACATGTACTATGAATTACTTGTGATTGAACCTAAGTGCAAAAAAATGTAGATGGTACTGAAATTCAAAATAAACCCTCCTGATGCAATTTTAGTGAATGCATTCCTCCAAGACAAAAGCATGTGGAATAGAAAATATTACGCTCCAATACGATATGTGACTCTTGAAAATTCTTGGCCCCTAATGATGTTAAATAATACATGTATATATTTCTGATTCCTTTCACTTAATGTTTCATCATTAACATGTTACTTGATTTTTCGGATGACCGAGTTGTTGTGAGGATGAAACATCAGGTCCATGAAAGATGTAGCATCCGAAAATTGGGGAGTGCGTGAGATAGAGGAATTTGACATAAGGCGCCAGAGAAGAGGAACTAAAGTTGACCATGACATGTGGTGTAGGATTCCGTACATGGGTGATTACTGAGTATGCATGGTGTGTAAAATGGCACATACATTATAGTATAATAGAAAAATCTAGCGGTGTTAGTGTTAAGCAATAATATTAACACAGTAGATGTAAAAAAAAGCATGCAAAGACACACAAGTAGAAAAATCATAGCAAAAAATATGTTGCATACGTAGGACACCACTTAGGTTGTCACAAGACAATTGAGACACTCAAGGCCAACAAGAAAAAAACAAGTAACATAAAGCATCACCCACAAACAAGTGAAAGCGTAGATTAAACATGTAAAACAAGAAACAAGTTAGAGATGAAAATGAGCTTGTGTTAGAAGTGACTTGCAAAATATATAATACACATGAATCACCCATTAACATGTTAGAGTATGACACTATGTATGTATTGAGTAAATGAGGTAAGAGGAAGTTAAGTCGTAAATATTGGAATGATAACACTTATATGAAAGAAAGTGTAAAGTGAATGCCTCAAGTTGATGTAGAATAATTGGGTCATTGTCAAGCATCCTACATTATGTAACACTCTATGTGTTATTCCTGCATTTAACTCAATGTACCATGTGAATACACATATGTATAGAAAAATATATAACATACTATTGTAGACACTAAATCACACACTTTGTGTATATTTCTAGTCTTGATCACATACCACTATTCATATGATTCCTAATCGAGAAAAGTTCTAATTGACCATTGTCTTTGGCCATCTTCGCTTGCTTTCTGTTGCCTCTCTTAGTCTTACACTCCTTGCCCTGTTTGGCTTTTCATACTTCAACATTTCTCATTCTGGACACTAGCGCCCAGCTAGGATGTCAGCACCAGGTGCCCTCGTTCCCTCTGGGTGCCCCTGAACTCTTTGTACTTTATTCACATCTTTTGGGTCCTTTCTAACCATTTGGGCATCTTGCTTTCTTACTATTTGGCCTTTTAGTGGTTAATTAAAAATTTCAAACAAGGGAATCATATAAATAAAAAGCTATGTGATCATAATAAGGCACCAAGAACGAAGCATTATCTATCGCCACCTAAGGTTATATCCACAAACTGTATCCAAAGGCATTATCAAGAGCATTCAAGCATCCATCTAGCATCCATACAAGGGACAAGGGATTGCATCTTCTGTTTACACTTCATAGGAGGGGAATTCCATTCTTTCATTCACACATCTATTTACATCTTTTTCATCTAGCTATTTTCTCGCTATCAAGTGTGACACACACAAGATCCACCTAGGGAACAATTTCGACACACACACACACACAGAACTACATTGGGTCTGAGATGTAGTGCAATGCTCAGATGTAAGTGTTATCCCAAATCCCCCCCTAGAAAATTTGGTCAAAAGGCAACCCCACACATAAAGAAAACATGAAGGGAAACGATTCTGACCCATGAGCTCGCGTTCCAGAACCAAGCAAAGTATAAACAGAGGCCTGAGAAATTCAAATTCAACCCTGCACAAGAAGAAATAGAATAAACGGTTCTTCTGAGCATTTCCATGTCTTAAATCTATTTAAAAGGTCGAGGGAGGACTCAACAATGAAATAAATTTTGTGTGATTTCAAGGTCAGAAATGAAGGGGCAGTGCCAAAAGAGAGGCTAGGAGCAAGAAAGAAAAAATGGCAAGGATCTAAGGTCTTTGGGCTCAAAACCGTTCAGGAAAGAATCTAGAATTGACTAGGTATGGAAGAGCTAGGAGAGGGAGCCACATGTCCTAATGGCGCTCCTCTAAAGGTGAATCTAAACAAGAGAAGCTCAAACGAGCGCCAGACTGACACGTGTCCCAGAGGAAAGCGAGGAGTTGGAAGGAAAAGTGAAAATTTGCCTTTCGTTCAAAGGGGAAAAGATAAATTATGGACCTACGAGTCCGATTTTTGCTCTAAAAAGAGTGCCAAATGTCCCAAACCAAAGGGGGGCCCATTTTTCAAACTGTTTTCCCCATCCATTCGTACGAATCTGATACAAACTTTGAAGGGGCATATCTTTCGACTGTTCAGGGCTCGAAGTATTGTAAATCTGACACCGTTGAAAAGATCTTGGCCTCACCTGCCAGATGAAGGAAACAAACTCTTTGGGCCTTCAATGTAGGATCCATTTGTCTCAACAACTAGATCAGATTTGATCTGTTTCCACTATTTCCTTTTCCTTTAAAGCACAAAACCAAGGATTGATGCAGTAAAGACTGATTTGGGGGAAGATTTTATCAAAAGCATTAATAACAGTGGTTGAGTTTTGACTTGCTTTTCCCGCTTCTCTCTCCCTCTTTCTTCTCTCGGATCTAATCTATAAATACATGGGCAGGATTCATTGTAAAAATTTGTTAATTTTTCTTCTCTGCCTCTCCCTTCCTTTCTTCCCCAGGGGTCGATATGGAGTTCGAACCTCTTCCCACACTTCTGTAAATGGAGTTTTTCACCTCTTGCTCGTGTATGATGCTCTGTGCAAATTTATGAAGCAATAAAACTCATTTTTATGATGCATTTTTCCATCCTTCACTTGTTTTCATTGCATCTTCTTGCCTCTCATCGTTCTAGAGTATTCTATGCATGTTTTGGACGTTTCATTTGCAGATCTGGGAACTGTGTTCATTGGGATGAAACGTTTCCTATGTGAAATCTGATCTTTGGTCTGTGATGCTACTATCCATCCTCTCCATTGCTCATCTCTATTCATTTCATGGCAGTCTAGGTAGATGATCAACATTTCCCTTTCCTTGGTGTTATCACCTCGTTAGTGTAGGATTTCCCTCTTTATGCACTTTCTCTCTCCCTGTCTCCTTGGCATTATTAGGATAGGTGTAGTTAGACATCATTTCTGCATTAGGAGTAGTTTAGCATTAGGATCAAGAAGAAGAAGCCGGATTTATTCAGAGGGCCATCTCAAGTCCACAAGTCCCACATCAATTGAGAGATGGATCCCATGTTATGCAAATCACACCAAATGACCATGCCTTAGAAAAGCAAATTCATAACTCATTTGGGGGTGTTGTGATTTCGCACTAACATTTTTGGCACGCCTGGTGGGACAGGTCTGAAGCACCTTACCACTTCACTTCATTAGGTTCGATGTGCTTTTGGTGAAGGTTTCAGCCTTTAGAAGCACTTTCAAGCACATCTAGGGAATCCATCTGGTCAAAAAACCATTCTTTAAGTTGCAGACCTTTTCCATCCATTTCCACTCATTTCATCCATTTCCTTCTTCCATCTCTTTCATTTTCTCCCATTCAATGGGGTTGTGCAATCACGACTTCATTCCCTTCATGGAACTCACACTTACAAAAATACAGTCCACCTCCAATGAATTTCCGAACTCCTCCAGATCAGCATTATAATCAGATCTAGGACCATTATGCTTACCCATATGAGCAGTGTCAAAACCAGTTTGACTATGAAGCTTATCAAGGATAAGGGGATGAATATAATGGTGATAGTTATGCAGAGGATGCTGGTTTATTGGAAAAAATCCAAAAAATAGAGGTTAGCATGGTTCAATCAAGGGAAATAGCACAAATGAAGGCATTTCAAATTGATTTTAGGGTAGCCTGTCCATGGGAAGGACCTTTTCCAAGACACTACAACCCTCAGGAGAAGTTGGACTTCATGATTGGAATGCTTCCCCAAATTGCACAATGGATAGAAGAGATAGAGGCATATGAACTTGGTGCCATGTAGCCTTATCAATGGGTAAATCCTACACCATTATCTGGTAATTTTTTCTCTACTCCTCAAGCAACACCATCTCAATTTGGGATTCAATTTCCAAACCTCCCATTGAATGCTGCCTCAAGTGTGAAATCCATTTCTCCATCCCCTAGTCTTCCACCTCACCTCAGTTTCTCTTCCATTTTCCCTTCCAAATCCAATTCCCCTCTACAAGAGCCAAAAGCAACACCTTCCCCTACACCACAAACAATTGCAAAGATGGTTGAACTCCAACATACCACTCCTCTTACTGTCTCAAGCCCATGTTGGGAAGATCCTCAAGAATCCAATCAAGGACAACAAGTAGAGGATCCCAACAAAGAATAAATGATAGAAAATCCCAAGAGTTGGGCTGCTAAATTTGAGTTTTCAAAGGTTCCCTTGTTGGTTAAGCCTATGAGGAGGCTGAGGTCAAGCCGCAAGTGGTGGAAGCTCCAACTACAACACAAGCAGGGGAGGAAGGAGCTACTCCTAATCCAAAAGAAGAGGAGTACATTCCGGTTGTGGAGGAGGACCATATAGTTTCAGAGGCTCCAAATGCGGAACAAGCCACAGAAGAACCTTCAATCCTTCCTCCCACTTCATCCCCTTCAAGATCTAATGTTGAGGAAGAGTTTGAGATTTCAAATGTCATGTTTGAGGATGAGGGGAACCATGGTGAGAAAATTTCATATTTGAAAGACACCATGGAGGAGGTCGAACACACACAGCAGGACAACAAGGAGGTAGATTATCTGTTTGACTTGGAGGGTTGTCTTGATGAAGAGGAGCCCAAGGAGATCACATCATTTTCTCCTCCATCATCCACCTTCCAAGAACATGAGCCTGCTGCCATGGAGGAGAACATTCAGGAACAACAGCCTGCACTTCATAACAACCCTTTGGAACCAAGGTTGGAAGATTTTGATCTTCCATGTTCTTCAAAAGAGGAGGAAGGAAAAAGGCAGGAGGATGTCATCATCCCTCTCATGCCATCCATCCAAGAAGGCCCACAAGAAGACTCCATTTTTGGAGTTGAATTTTAGAGAAATGGGCACATCCAAAGGATCAGACCATGCCCGATCAGGTACTTGGCTTCATTAGAGCCAAAGGAAAAACTAAAACTAGTCATCTCTACTTTAGAGCATGAGGATGAGGATCAAAGTACCAAGGGTCACCATCAATGCCTCCAGGAGTCCAATGCAGGGCAGCTTGAGGAGGTATTTTCCATTAATGTTGATACCTTGATGATTTGGGTTGAGGACTGGCTTATTGTTAGTTTTTCACTCATCCAACCAGCCATGTTCACTGCAAAATCAGTTGCATGGCTTCCGTTTTTGAGAAAGGGAAGCTATTTCTCACTGTTAATTGCAGTTTTGTTTGAGTTCTCTTTACTCTTGGTTAGAGTAGAGTAGGTAGGTTTGTTTTCAGCAGAAGGAGTTCTTTTGCACACTTTGCATGTTCCATTTGGAGCATGTATGATTTTCAGTTTGTACATAGTTTTTGGTGCTATTGTATTTCTCTTGCACAGTCTATTTCAGTTGGATTTTGGTGAAGCTTAACTTCAAGTTTCAGTGGGTTTCCAAGAGTCTCAGAGGTCAGAATTTTAGAGTTAAGATCAGAATCAGTTTATAAGGTTGGACTCCATGCCCAATAGATGCTTCAAGGCCACTGGTCTCTTCATCTAATAGGAAGATGTCCCCGTGTGTCGCCAAATTATTATCCCAAATTCCCCCCCACCAAATTTGGTCAAGACAACCCCGCACATAAAGAAAACATGAAGGGAAACAATTCAGACCCACGAGCTCAAGTTCTAGAATCAAGCAAAGTATAAACAAAGGCCCGAGAAAGTCAAATTCAACCCTACACAAGAAGAAATAGAAGAAACGGTTCTTCTGAGAATTTCCATGTCTTAAATATATTTAAAGGGTTGAGGGAGGACTCAACAATGAAATAACAAGGTCGGAAATGAAGGGGCAGAGTAACAAAAGAGAGGCCAGGAGAAAGAAAGAAAAAATGGTAAGGATTAGAGGTCTTCGGGCTCAAAACCATTCAGGAAAGGATCCAGAATCGACTAGGTATAGAAGAGCCAGCAGAGGGAACCACGTGTATTAACGACACTCCTCAAAAGGTGAATCCAAAAGAGATAAGCTCAAACGAGCGCCAGACTGACATGTATCCCAGAGGAAAGCGGGGAGTTAGAAGGAAAGGTGAAAATTTGCCTTTCGTTCAAAGGGGAAAAGATAAATTGCGAACCCGCGAGTCTGATTTTTGCTCTAAAAAGGGTGCCATATGTCCCAAACCAAAGTGGGGCCCATTTTTCAAACTGTTTTCCCCGTCTATTCATATGGATCTGATACAAACTTCGAAGGGGCATATCTTCCGACTCAAGGCTCGAAGTACTGCAAATCTAACACCGTTGAAAAGATCTCAGCCTCACCAACCAGATGGAGGAAACATCTTCAGGCCTTTAATGTAGGATCCATCTGTCTCAACAACCAGATCAGATTTGATCTGTTTCCACTGTTTCCTCTTCCTTCAAAGCGCCGAACCAAGGATTGATGCAGTAAAGATGGATTTAAGGGCATATTTTATCAGAAGCATTAACAACAGTGGTTGAGTTCTGACCTGATTTTCCCACTTCTCTCTCCCTCTTTCTTCTCTCTGATTGAATCTATAAATACAGGGGTAGGATTCATTGTAAAAAGTTGTTGTTCATTTTTCTTCTCTGCCTCTCCCTTCTTTTCTTCCCCAAGGTCGAAATGGAGTTCAAACCTCTTCCCATGCTCTGTAAATGGAGTTTTTCACCTCTTGCTCATGTATGATACTCTATGCAAATTTCTAAAGCAATAAAACTCATTTTTATGACACGTTTGTCCATCCTTCGCTTGTTTTCATTACATCTTCTTACCTCTCATCGTTCTGGAGTATTCTATGCATGTTTTGGACGTTTTATTTGCAGTTCTGGGAGTTGTGTTTATTGGGATGAAACGTTTCCTGTGTGAAATATGATCTTTGGTCTATGATGTTGTTGTCCATCCTCTCCATTGCTCACCTCTATTCGTTTCATAGCAGCCTTGGTAGATGATCAACATTTCCCTTTTTTTGGTGTTATCACCTCATTAGTGTAGGATTTCCCCTCTTTATGCACTTTCTCTCTCTCTGTCTCCTTGGCATTATTAGGATAGGTGTAGTTAGATGTCATTTCTGCATTAGGAGTAGTTTAGCATTAGGATCAGGAAGAAGAAGTCAGATTTCTTCGGAGGGCCATCTCAAGTTCGCAAGTCCCATAGCTTGATGGTCCCATGTTGTGCAAATCACACCAAATGACCCTACCTTAGAAAAGCATATCCATAACTCATTTGGGGGTGCTTTGATTTCACACTAATAGTAAGTTCACTTTGTTGACAGTCGAGGATAGTCTGAACCCTCTTTTTACATCTTTTTTTTTAGGATTTGATATGGTTTAAGGATTTTGTAGGTGCTTCTTTCTGATTGCAGGTTTCAAGCGAACAACGCCGAAGTCCAATGACATATAGGTGATCAAATGTGAAAAATAGTGAACATCTCATGACCCTACAAAGTTGGGTTCCACAGCTTCTAAGCAGTCATGGGCGCTTAAAACAGGTCTTTGACACCCCAGGCGCCCCTGACCCTCCATAGACACCCTGGTCCTGGCATTTCCGACACCTCTACAATTTTTTGGGTCTGATTGTGACATCTTGCCTTGAGGTTTTAGTATTTTTCCAACTCTGCACATCTTCGACATCATTGCAAATCAACTAAGTCCTTTAGATTTTCATTTGCAACTAGGGTTTTACATTCAAATTGCTTATTTTCTTGGATCAAATATGTACTTAATTTTTTATATTCAACGTTGTTACATAGTTAGATTTAGGAATTTATTTATTCTAATATTTTCTTAATCAACTATGTATCAAGCTAACATGATAGATAAAAATGTAACATGAAAAGTATAAGCGTGCAATAGAAACAATCAAGCAAGAGAAATGCAATTGTTTTTGAATTTTTAGCATATTTGAATGTTTTTGGATTTTAGGTCCCCCTAAGGGCTTAGATGAAAACCTATTCTCTGAAGAGAAGGGTGATCTAACAATGTCCATGGGAAGGGGAATATATATTTTTAGTGCTTTTGAGGAATATAGACTATGTAATTAGAGATGGGAAGCAAGGTTGCCCCTAGTGTGCGCGCAAAGTGAGGTTCATGTGTGTAGTCACTCCCTCAACAGTCAAGGTGAACCTATAAAAAGAACATGTCATTGGGAAATAAGGGGGAAGAGGATGCCCCCGAATGTGAGTAGCATAAAGACTAATCAAGAGTATCATCGGAGTTTGGATCAAAGCCTATAGGGCCTGGGGTTCGCTACATAATAGGTGAAAGGTTTGTGGTGCCCATATAATATCTTGTCATACACATGTGGTACATAGCCATGATATATTCCTTATCGGTGTAAGTTGGTCCAAGCTTGGCCATGTGTTGATTCCACTGTATCATGTTAGGTGTTCTCACAGAAAAATCAGATGCTCCAAAACTTTTCAATTTTGAATCCATCATATCAAAATTGACCTCGTATGACAAGCTTCGAGTATTAATATCTCATGGCTGTAAAATCGTTGTATTCCATCTCATTTTGATAATTGCACATTTACCCTTGAATTCTAATTCATTATTATATTTTGGGTTGGTTTGTTTGGAGCTATTTTCGTAAGAAAATTTTAAATATCATTTTTTTAAGCCTCGTCACCGTTTATTTACAAAATACCTATAGTTTTCCACTACTCAATTTACTCAAATTATCTCATTTGGACTATTTGATTCTCCCTTGCCACATGGTACATTTAAAGTTGCCTCTTTTGGGAACAATGGGAACGGTTCTCACATTCTATTAGTGCTTCGATCAGCCGATTCGCCCTATGGTATAGTATTTTCTAGTTATGTGGCTTTGCAATGGTCAACTTGAACAACTTCACAAGTTACAAGAGTTCTTTATTTCTCCGATGTGGCCGATGAGAGTATCTTTCAATACATCAGAAGTTGAAGAAAGGTGTTCTTCAACCAGGAATGGATCTGTTATACCAGTTCAATTCAAGATCAACCATGCTTAACAAACAATGCGACAATACTGTCGATGCAGGTTATACCAGATGAAGTGAATTTAATCATTGACAACTGAATTAAGCAAATTGAGGTATCTGGGGATAGTACGAGTGTAGAAGGAGAAAATGTATATGAATTTATGTCCCAGTGACTTGGTCTTTTCGATCCAATGGTTGGCTCTCAAATCCAGAATAATGAGCCACATAATACTTGCTTTGCATCAAAATCTTCGAGACATGCCCACAAATCGTCTGAGCCAGCTGCGAAAGCTATATCCAAAGTTCACCAGCATAATATAAGTAAAGGTGCAAGAGTTGTCAGGTTACAACATGGTAAAATGGTCCGGGATCAAAAGCGAGCTGCACTCTTGGTAGAAAAACGTGCTTCAAATTGTTTGACAAGTCCTCCGAGGATCCGTGTACTATTTCCTCTCTCATCAAATGTTCAAGTAACAAAACTAACGAACACCCTTCTTTCGGCTATCGCTTTAGATGAATCAAACATTTTAAATGGATCAGGTAGCATGCACATTGATATATAAAATAATAGAGGATAAGAAGCCATCATGGATGTTCTTTGTTCCTGCAGATGCGAGCTAAGGAGTCTGCAAAAGGGTTCCAAATAGGATAAAGCTAAACCACTTTTTGATAAACTTGTATTTAGCAAGGTCTTGGAGGTCATGTGCGTATAATCCTGTCTGGAGCAGCTCCACATGCTAAACATGTGGAATAATTTTTTTGAGGGTTACAAGTTGCAGTGTTGTAATTCAAGGATATGTCTTGACTGAAACTTGTGCAAAAAATCTCACTTTGTTGGCCAATGTCTTCTCAATGATTGTAACAGTTGGCCACCTATCACATCTATTGAAGTGAAACTCAAATTTTTTCCTAAAATGGGCTATGATGCACTTTCGAGAACACATCGTGGAGAGATTGGCACAAAAAAATTATTTTCTGGGTATCATAAACATGAGAATATGACAAACGAAGTTCTGGTCGACGGCCGATTCCACTCAGGTGATATTGGTGAATGGCAATTAGATGGGTCATTAAAAATCATTGACAATAAGAAAAATATGTTTTAAACCTTCACAAGGTGAATACGTGGTTGTGGAAAATATAGAGAACGTATGCAGTCGTTGCTCTTCTATTGCTTTCATATGTGTTCATGGTAACAACTCTCAGTCCTTTGTTGTGGCCATTGTTATACCTAATCCGCACTCACTCGAAATCTGGGCCAATGCAAATGGGTAAATAGGAAATTTATTAATCCTTATGTCAAAGTCTGAAGGCAAATAAATGCGCGGCATGGTTTTCATTAATTCTTTCAAATAATATTTGTTTTGAAGGTGATATCTCAAATGTAGAGATTAAACATATGTAAGACATGGCTTGTATGGGTGACGAAAAGAAAGAAGTTTGAGACGTTAATGGGGAACATTTGATACAAATTAATGGCACCGGGTCATATCATAAGATTTGGCTAGTGTCCAATGAATATATACAAAGGAAAGAAATATAATGAAAATTCCAAGATTTGTCCCTTGCTAAGTCAATGTCGGTTTTTCTACGAAGGCTATGCAAGTCAAAGGAACATTGCTTGATAATAGAAAGTTGCCTTGCAAATCAATACATGTTCATGATTTTATGATTAGAGTTCAGCAAGATGTAGATCTTGTTGGTTACAAAACCTTCAATTTGTTAGAAATTTGCACAAAAAGCCACAAGCCGAGTCCAACATGCCTTTCACGCTACTTGATTACGTTTCTTCATTATGGGGGGGTGCCAAAGGATTTCTTCATTGAACTCAAACTTGAAGGTTTTAGTAAGATACAAAATGAGTTTCATGTTAGAAGAAAAACATTGAAAGTTGTAAAGAAGCATGAAAGTCTATATGAATATCATGTGGCACTCAGAATGTTATCATGTGGAATTCCTCAACATGAACCATTATTACGGCATCAACTAAAGAAATATGCTTGAGGAAATAAGTTCTTTCAAGAAAGGGAAGGTTCCTCTTAAGGATTATTTTTATTTGATGGAGCTTGTTGACGCCACAAAGAAATTAAGAGCAATGAAGATTGTGTAATATTTGATCATGGGCAAGTATGTGACAAGGTATTGGTGTATAGGAATCTTGGTTTACATTTTGGAGATATATACATGTTTAAGGCAACATATGTTGAGGATTTCTTAAGAAAAGATGTTGAAGGCATTTTTGTATTTGGGTCTTGGAAATAAAGGTCAAAATATATTTAATTGATTTGTTGACACAAATTAGTTAATATCAAGTTTGTGCAAGTTATAATGTTAAATGTGTTTAATTAATTTGTTTACCAAATTAATTAAATATCATATTTTGTAAAAACCTCAAGTTGAGTCAACTTGAGGATTGGTGATGGGTTAGGTTAGAAAATAGTTTTATAACTACGTCTTAGAACATAAGCCTATAAAGGCTAAGTTCTAATTGTTAATGGGTCTTCTTCTCATCGATATTTTGGGGAATTATTTTATCTACCTCTGATGGATAATTTCGTTGTAACTTTGTGTGTAGATACCAAATTTGGGTCACACTCCCCCTTCACCCCACATGCATATTAATTTAATTACCTACAATTACATTAATGCCCATTCTCACAATATCCAGTAATAAATACCTTAATTAAATTAATTTCCACCTCACCTAGACACCTCACCCCACCACATCACCTAGACACCTCATCATAGACCTATTCTTAGCATGTTTCCTTTTAACTAAGACTCAATCTCCACTTACCATAACTAATTAAGACTCACTCTAACCCTAACACTAAATGCATATTTTTCCTCTAACCACATACACACTTATGCGTAAATGCCATTTTGGATCCGCAACAATGGACAAAACTGGCCAAAAGATAGCCAAGATATGATATTTTGGCAACCTAGGATATCCCACCTTAACCGACGCCGATCAACCCAAAACCGACGCCAGTCACCCTAAACCGTCGTTGGTTACCATATATTCACTTTGGTAACCTTGTTCTAGAGTTTGGAAGAATTATTCAAGTTTTGGAGAAGAGAGATCTGCATGCAAGCATGCACCAAAGCACTCTTGCATATCCAGACATCCTAAACCAACACCAAGTACTGATCTGAAGGGAAAACACTCACGGTAACTTTTCGGGAAGCACGACCGCGACACTGACCACCAATCTCACAGATCAACCATCACCTCCATCCAACCACTAGGTCTGTAAGTACAAGTAAGTACATTTGGATCTGCATCTTTCCATACTTATATTAGTTTTATTTCTCTGTTTAGGAGTCCTAGTCTCCTTTGCATATCTTCACCTCTCACCTTCCTACCAATCCCTCCACCTAATCACCTATACCCTTTCAACTCTCCATACTTGACTCTAGACATCTCTGTATATTCCCAACACTGTTATCAACCTCACCATTCTCTGTCTATTCTCTATGCAATCACATAGAATCATCAAAACCAAACCTTATTGAGTCTCTATCAACCCAATCTTACCAATGTCGGTTAACCTAAACCATCTTTGGTCTCCTCTCAACCGGCATCAGTCATAACCAGACCAACGTCAGTCTCTGTATCTAATAAATATGCATGTAATAACAACTTCATAACATTCACCCAAATAACCCAAACCAACCAAACTTGACCTTGACCTGTCCCAACCACCTTATTCACCTGTCTAACTTCTAGATCTGATCATAGCTTAGCCTGTTCGATTATATTTTCTTATTGTACTTGAATGAGACACCTAAATCATATCAACTATAGTAGGATATTATTGGTTTACATTATTTCTTGCATTAAGTTGTGTTAAACAGTGAATTGACAGCCTTTAGGAAGTATCACACTTCCCAGATCTAGCATACGCTAGGTAATCCACTAACATATATTGTTTAATATTCTTCTTGTGGTCTTGTTTTGTATTCACAGGTAGTTCCTCTTAGAAAAAGGAAGTTCTCGCAATCATCACTGGATCGGGAAATCAGAACATGTGTACTCTACCTTCCATCTTCATTCACAGGTATTCCTCCTCACCCTTACCCTATTTGTTTTGCTCATATGTACGCAACTTGTCGGTGAAATTTTTTGGCATGCCCGGTGGGACCCTATCTTGGGTTCATTGCATTTTCTTCATATAGGGAATTTTTTTTGTGTTTTTCTCCTTTTGAAAAATACACATTTAATCTTCTCCCTAGTAATATTCTTTTCTACTAATTGTCTAAATGAAAATTTTCATTTTGTGTTTAAAACGAACCAATTCTTTCTTCTTGCATTTACATAGTAGTGAAAGAGCATGTTCTTGACCTATTCATCATTTGCTTCATCAAATATAATTGTCTATTTGGGTTATAAAATTTGTTGCATTTCATCCATGTATGTTGCATTATTAGCTCACATTTAAAAATGAGGGAAACCTATATGTTGGAAGTCATACCCAGCTAATGGTTGACACAATTGAATCGTAGAAAGCACTAGAAAGCACTTTCTTCTCTCTCTCTTTGCCAAACTACACAAATTTGAATTTACACATCTTCTTAAACAACATCCCACCTAGAAGAAGCTGTCAACAATCACAAAATTAGAGGATTGATAGTGGGCACCTAGCTGGTTATCCCTATCCAGTCATCACTTCAGAGAAAAGACCACCCCCGCCAAAACATAAGCTGAAACAAACATAAATTCACTTCTAGGATTGCATTTTTTTTTCTTAGCTTTGTTCTTGACTTGCATTTTGAGTTGTGAGGATTATGTTTATTTATTTTTCTTCTTCCTTTCACACTCCATCATCATAGTTGGAGTATTCTAATTGTTTCTGAGTGTGTCAGGACCTCATCTTATCATTCTCATATTTCTGGGTTGATCCTTCATCTAGTTTAATTCACCAAAAATCCATTTTTCTTCATTTCTTCTAATTTCATAGTAACCGGCATTGGTCCAGTGACTGTCGTTGGTTTACATCTGACCATCATTCGGTTTATCTAACCAGTGTCAGCTTCTAGCTCTTTTGGTTATTTTACCTAGAAATAACCTTCATCACCTATTCTTTTCTATTTTTCGTCCTCAGGACACCATCATATCCCCAACATTCTGATATCTCTATTAGATATAGTTTCCCCATTTCAAATTCATCAATTCTGTTTCATTTTGCTGAAACTGGTATTTCCCATAGTGACAAGATATCAGTTATCATAACGTCATCGGTTCCCCTGTAACCATCATAGGTCATACTGACCATCGTCGGTTTCTGTGTTTGATTTTTAATCAAAACACTGACCAGATTCACCCCCCGAACTTCATCCTTCTCTATCTTCTACCATTTTCTGTGTCATTTACGAGAATACAGTTTTACCAGGTCAACACTAATTCACATGGTGTTGAATCGCAACCAAACTAACACCCTTTTATTTCACGCCAGCCGTCAGCCACTCCCACTAGTCCATCACCGCCATCCATCCTATCACCTATGGATCCAACTCAGCCTATCACCCATTCTATCAGCGATGAGGAGTTTGCAAGACTACTTTATCAGAATCTCGTGTCCTTACAATACTATCTTTCCCAGTCATCTACCTGATACTCCTCAGGACAGATAACTAGTATACGACATGCTTATATCTATTCCTCTTGATCTCGCACCCACTTCTCACGTCAGCTACCACTAGCTCGGTGCTGCCCTCATCTACATTACCCTTTGTGGTGTCGCAGTTAGATCCCACCTTTGCCATAACTACTGCCCCAACGACGTCTATTACAACCATGGTGTCATCTTTTCCTTCACCAACTACTTTTGAATACATGGCCCCATCTACCCCCTTTTCCTTGTATATACCAGTTGCATCACAACCATCTCTAGTTTTTGTAACCCACACCCCATTTCAAAATCTGGTTCTTTCCATCCCTCAGTCTCTACCACCCATTACCACGAGAGTGGTTGCAACCACCCCACCTATTTACATGCATCACCAACAACCGCCAATCTTGTATGTCACTGATTCAGGGAACATACCACCTATATCTATTCCCCCTTCACAGTTTTCATATTTGGCACCTCCATGTACTAGGATGCCATCCACATCATATAGCTATCATCAACCTCCCTTTACTGTAGGAGGCACCCATTCCTCACAACCCACCAATGACCTCATTAGATGATGATGGAAAATATGTAGACATTAGAAGCATCAGTTTCTAGCTCTCGTAATTCCTTGACCTATGATGAAATCTGTAATCCATCGATCCATCTATTCATCCATCCATTCCTATTCGCACATACCCTATGCTTTGGGAAATGCCCAAGTTCAACCATTTCAACAGTAAAGAGGACCCGCAACTAGCACTTGCGGTCATTCAAACATGGGTGCTACCTAATTTCCCATGATGATGTGTTACTCTTACAAACATTTCCCATGTCCCTAACACAATTTGCCTTAGATTGGTATAATAGTTTACCTAGAAATTCCATCTACTTCTTCAACCAAGTGGCTCAAGCATTCTTGGACCAATTATCGATCAATGTAGTAAAAAAAGTCACCATGACTGACCTATATTCAACTCGATAGTATGATGATGAATCTATCATAAATTCCGTTGCTCGCTGGCGAAGTCTTATTAACTAATTAACATTCCAGTTACCTCAAACTGAACTTATTGAGTTGTTTACTAGAGCTTGTGCAAGACACATCTCACCAACTTTGTAGGTTAAAACCTTGTGAACCTTCAACGAAGCATTCACCATGGCATGAAATTTGGAATTTTTTTCCATTAAAGAAAAGAAAATTCAACTATGAAACAAGAATGCCTCGTTCAAACCAAATGATTCTTCTTCATCTTCAAAACCTCAAAATAATTATTCAAAATCCAAAGGATCTGCCAACGCGGTAGTTCTCAAAGCAGGTCCATCTCATCCCTCTAATCAATCCCAACCTTCTTCCAATCTTTCCCCTATTCAAAACTTTTAGTTACGGTGGGAGTAGCGGAAGTAAACTTAAATTGGAGAGTCCTATTCTTTAGTCTTAGAAATGCTTCTTAAAGCTAGAGCCATCACAATTCCTCCCATAAAACCTCATACTGGTTTCTATCCCACTTTTCCTATGCCTAAATGGTATAAAGAACACGACTACTATAATTATCATCATTTCAAAGGCCATAGTGATGGTGACTACATAAATTTTAAGAACATTATCCAAGGAGATGATAGATAATGGAGACCTTGTTGTGGACAACCTGAACGCACTGATAAATAAAAATTTGCACATATTTAAGAAGTCGTTCCCTAACCATAAACCATCATCTAATAAAAATAGTGAACCTTAATCTAGCGACAACAATGTCTGGGAAGTCCATGTGGTTTATGATGTCGTACTGGCCATTTCTCAAATTTCACCTCTTTTCATCTATTGAAGAAATTTTGGCATGAGCTTCTCTACCCACAAAGGAGCATACCTCTTCTACTTCTTCACCCATAAAGGAGTCCCATTCATCTCCCCCTGTTCTCACAGAAAAACCCACATTTTTCTACTGATGTCATTCCATCGTCTACCTCACAACCTACCGAACAATAAAAAATATTAATTCTCCCATCCACACGAGAGTCGTCATCACCTTCTCCTTGACCAAGGGAGAAGTCTACTTCTCCCCACCTACCATCTCTCCTACCCATGGGAAATTCTTTAAACATGCCACTACCTATTGGGGAAAATTCTCCCTCAGCATCCCAGGACCCCATTGACATGATCTTGAATCTGTTACCCACAGAGTTTGAGGCTAGCCAATTCCCTGTCTCAGAGACATTTTTTTACAAGGATTGCCACCAAACCAACTATATCTCCTCCTACAACAATCCTATTTTCAATGGCTAGCCGATCACTTGGATTATATCGATAATTCCATGTTCTGGGGATGTCTTCGGCTCCTCTTTTTGACTCACAGGTAAATTTTTCTTGAAGATACTTCCACAATCTACCCAAAGGTATTTCCAGCAACTAGATTAACCCCAACCATGCCTATTGAAATGAATTCTTCCTCATCCCATCTACCTACATCTGAACCTTTACCCATGACTAAAACCATTCCAATGCCTAAGAACTTACCCACACCTATATCTTCGTCTATATCTAGACCCATCACTACCTTGGGTGGGATGCCGACGTCAAGCCTTACCCATCCAACTATCAAATTGGACTTAGCCACATCTTCCCAAACTTGTACCAAATTTATTCCTCCACCTAAAAGGAAGACCCAACCTTATTGGCCACATACGCCAGTCTCATCTACGACACATTTTTCACCTTCACCTCTTCCATCCATCCTAGGGCCTCACCCATCAACCCTGGCCAAACAGTCTCCTACCCAAGGCCAGTCAAAAGTTAAGCAACCTACTGCTTCATCATGAGCCTTCGTTACACCTCATTTACCTACACGAAAAACACCCTCACCCTCACCCATGCATTTCTTACCACCTATACCTCCACCAGTTACTATAACCCCAACTTTTCCTATACGACTTCAACCCATACCATCCACCCAGCCTCTACCAACCACTTCTACCGCAACTCTATTTCCCCCATGGGTAACCCGTCCTCTTCCACCATCTGATTTCCCTTCTGCATCATGTACTCCTGTATCACCTTTACCCAAGAAGGTGCAACCCAAAGATAAGAACCCACTACCCTCCAATAAGGTAGTTAAACCAAGAAAACCTTCCATTACTAGCTACTCTACCACACCTTTACCCAAGAAGATGCCATCAAAACCTAAGACAATACCACTTACCAAACCAGTGGTCCAACCCATTCCTCCTCCTATAATGCCTCTTCCCTCACGATCATCTGCACCTTTACCCAAACCCTACACTCACTTCCCATTGTGATCCATTGGCAGGGTCCTACACCAAAATTCTAACCAACCTCTTAGAGACTTCCTGTCATCACATTACCACCACTTCAACCTTACGACCTTCTCAAACCCAAACCAAAAGGGTTTGATGAAACCAAGATTTGTGCTTATCATCTTGTGCCAGGACATGATGTAGAAAATTGTAAGGCTCTAAAAACCATTCTTCTCCAACTTTGTCTTCCTAAAAAAATTTCAGATGGTGATGACCTTCTTAATGAGGACCATGTTCCACCTTCACTTGTCACCGCACATCATCATCCCTTTCTTCTTCAACAGACCTACATCTCCACCCCCACAACCATTTTTTCCACCTCCAAAATTTTAGATCAACATGGTCCATATCAGAGAGTTGGCCAAACCACCAGCCAAATGCCAATGTGCCATACTGCACTTCACAAGGTTTTCCCCCCCCCCCCATTAGGTTTTTTCCCATCATGCTGTTACACTACTCATCCTACACCTTCTCCATTTACCACCTCCCCTCTGATTAACATGGTCCAAGTTGCCACCCTCACCCAGAAGGAAAAAGGAAAAGAAAAAGCAACTAGCCCATCAACCAACCCCATGCCCAATATACCATCTACACCTGCACCCAAAATCACCATTCGAGGACCCACATACCCTATCTCTGATGGGGTCACCCATCGTACAATGATAAAACAATTACATCAATCCCCTCTAAAGATGTCTTTGTACGATCTCATCCAAACTTCTGAATCTCATAGACAAGCCCTTATGGAGGTTTTGTAATCCATAGAATTTTTACCCAATGACCCCACACCAATGGCCTCCATTATCACCCCTCACCATGTGGCCTCACTTACCAAATCATCTCTTTTTCTACCCCCATGCCCACTCATCAAGTCTCCACCCTTAGTTTCTCTGATGAGGAGATTATATCTCTCCAGTCAGATGACCTGATCCCACCCTTTTCATTTCCATCTATATCAATAACATATGCGTATTACGCATCATGATCAGATGGTGGTGCTAGCATTATTATCATCTCCTCCCATGCGTACAATCAAATGTGCATCCCTTCCAATTGTATGCATAATAACCCAGTTATGTTGCACTCCTTCAACGATGCCATCACCTCCACCCTTGGTACCATTATTCTCCACATTCGTGTGGGCCCTCACACTATCTCAAAATTATTCTACGTCTTAGAGGGAGAGTTCCAATATAACCTATTGCTCGAAGACCTTGGATTCACGTCATGGGTTGTGTCCCTTCAACTTTACACCACTGTGTAAAATTCAAACATGAAGGCATAACTATACCATCCCACGCTGACCCATCACCATTCAAAACTTGTAACATGTTATACTGACCTAACGATGTCCTTGTACCAGTCAAGGTATCTATCACTACCCCCACTTCTCCTTCACCCATGACCCAATCCACCAATGTTTCCACCACCTCTCCCACACCTAACTCTTCTATTCCTACTGCTGTTGCATAACCTTTGCAGCTGACCCATCTACTTCCCAACCAACTCAATACCCCTCCTACCCAATCATCTAGTGATTCATCTATCCACGCTACCTGCATATCGACTACCGATCCCTTAGAAGGTGTTTTTCAATGCCTCACTCTGGGGGAGTACCACCTCTATAATATTAACACATTCCTCACTCTGCAAGAGTATGGAAACCTGTGCCACCACCCTCGTTATGACTATCACATAGGAGAGGTTTTCCCTTATAGTCCTCCCCACCTTTGCACCAACTTAACATATGGGGGACTTGATACTACCACTTATTCACCTGAACCTCCATCCCAAACATGACATTTTCATCTGACCTCCAATCCCTCACTAACTACTGCTTTTCCCACACTTTCCTTCACCGTTGTGCATGGAAAGGATTTGGCTTCAGTTTTTACAAACAAGGTTTTCATACCATCATTCCATGTATCACCCGTAAACAAAAAGATCGCAGTGGCATTGGATTTTTTGCACCATCTTCCAAGAAGGCTCTGCATCAACCTCATTGAGGAAGACAAACCTTCTCCACCCCATTCACCAATGTCACCACCTTCACCCACGGAGTCCATAGATCCCGAATCTATTCCTCCTAACTTTTTTTTCATAAACATGATTTCCCTGGGACCTCTAACTTATCAATGCAATGGCGAGGCTCCTTTCTTTTCCCTTCCTGTATCCTGACATGATCGATGATGAATACACCTTCTATTAACGTCATTCAATGTCAGGATGATGAGTCCATACTCACCTACCTTGGTGCGGAAGATTCTTATATTCACTGGTCATTACCTTTTGAGATGCAAACCATGTTGAATGAATCAACCATCGAAATCAACATTAACACTCAGGACAACCCACACATTCTAAAGATAGGCCAATCTTTAGATGTTGCTGAACATGAAGCTTTTACGTCTTTCCTCTGGGACCATAGCAACACTTTTGCTTGGTCCTATGTTGATATGCCCGGTATTGACCCAAACATTGTGGTCCACAATATCATAACCATTCTTGATGCCAAACCCATAAAACAAAAGCTGTGCAGAAAATGCATCCTCGCATTGCTCTTTTTATCAAAGAAGAACTTCAGCACCTTCTCTTAGTTTCCTTCATCCTACCCATTGACTATCCCCAATGGATTTCTAATATCATTCCTATCATAAAAGTGACAAGGGGACTCCACATTTGCATGATTTCTGTGACCTCAACATAGCTTTCCCCAAAGATGACTTTCCTCTACCAGGCATTGAACAACTGGTTGATCTCACCGCCAACCATGAGATGTTATCACTCATGGATTGTTTCTCAGGTTATAATCAAATATTACTCACTCCAAAAGATCAACACAAAACTACCTTCATCACCCCTTGGGGGACCTTCTACTATCGAGTCATACCTTTTGGCCTTAAAAATACTGGTGCTACATATCAATAAGCCATGACTTATATCTTCCATGACATAATGCATCGCATATTGGAATATTACGTGGATGACCTTCTTGCCAAATCCAAACATCGAGCCAAACACCTGACAGTCCTTAAGGTCATCTTTGACCGCCTCATCAAGTATTGTGTTCACTTCAACCTAATAATCATGTCTTCGTGGTTCTTTTAGGTAAACTCCTTGGTTTCATTGTTTCTTTGTGTGGCATAAGAGGTCAATCCTGCTAAAGTAAAGGCTATTCTCGAAATGCCTTTGCCTACTAATCTCCATCAACTTCAAAGTTTACAAGGTAAGTTTCAATCTATCTGTCGGTTTATTTCACAACTTTCTGACCACTGTCAACCATTTCATCATCTCCTAAAAAAGGATGTCTCCTTCAAATGGGATGATGAATGCCACAAATCCTTTGATGCCTTAAAACAGTACCTTCTTCAACCACCAGTGCTCATTCCCCATAAATATGACCAACCCTTTTACCTATACATTTCTACTACTGACCATTCCTTAGGTGTCATGCTGGCTCATTGTGATGAGCAGCACATGAGAACAAGCGGTTTATTACATAAGCAGTACCCTTTTGGACTACAAAACTAGGTACACCCATGCTGAAAAACTTTGCTTAGCCTTAGTTTTTGTCGCCACTAAACTTCATCATTACATACTCAACCACAAAAACCTTTGTCATCACTAACATTGATCCCCTACATTACATGTATGCCAAACCCTACCAACATCAACGTGTTGCACATTGTCTCATGCTTCTTGTAGACCTTGACCTCAAATTCATCCATCAAAAGTATATGTCAAAGGCCAAGCCATTGCTAACCAACTAGCAGATGCACCTCTTTCTGGAGATCAACCCTCTAACTTCGATTTCCTAGATGAATCCATTTCTACCCTCTCTTTGGAAAATACCACTTACCAGATGACCTTATTCTTTGATGGTTCCAAATGTCAGCGTGGAGGTGGTGCAGGTGTTATCCTCATTCCTCTTGATGGTGAACCTATGCCTTTATCTTTCAAACTAGATTTTGATTGCACTAATAACATCGCCAAATATGAAGCACTCATATTAGGCCTTCAAACCGCCATCTCCCTAGATGTTAAATCAATTAATATCTTTGGTGATTCCCAACTGGTTGTAAACCAAGTCAATGGTATATACCAGTGTCGTAATGAAATACTCCAAAAGTACAAATGTCATGTTGACATACTTTTGACTACCTTTGATCGTTACGAACTTTAAACCACCCCACGTTCTACTAATAAATTTGCAGATACCATGGCCTATCTGGCTTCTAAGATACCCACTTCACTTCCAACTCCAAAATATTTGTCACAATACAAAGGTTGCAATCACCCTCTTATTTATCTCGAGAGGTCAACTCCGTCGGAACATTTGTACCTAACCCACGTGACCTTTGGTATAAGCAGTTTGCAAACTACCTTTCCCTGTCCATTCTACCTCCTGATCTTACTCGTAATGGACAAAATTCAATTTCTTAAAGGTGTCTCTCGCTATGTCATCATGGGTGGTCTTCTTTATAAATGCAGCTTTGATGGTATTATCTTACGATGCCTTACAAGTTCTGAAATTCCTTACACCATCAAGGAAGTTCATGACGGAATTTGTGGAGGTCACTTTAGTGGCTTAGGTGTCACTAAATGATATTATTCACCTAGGCTATTATTGGCCAACCATAAACCGTGACTATTGTGACTATGTCAAACGTTGTGTGAAATGTCAGCAACATGTTAATCTTCATCACACACCTAGCATGTCTTACAGGTCACACGAGACCTTTGGCCTTTCTCTCAATGGGGTTTGGATCTTGTTGGAGAGATCAATCCTCATTCTTCAAAACACCATCAATGGATTATATCTAGCTACTGAATACTACACTAAATGGGTAGAATCCATTCCCCTCATTTCTACAAAATCTGAGAAAATTTGTGAATTCATCAACCATCACATCATTTGTCTTTGGTGTCCCTCACCACCTCATCACTAATAATGACAAGCAATTCAAAAACAAAACTCTACGAAAATATTTGTGACGCTTTTGGCATTCAACTCAGTTTCTCATCACCTTATTACCCACAAACAAATGGCCAAGTAGAATAAACAACAATAAAAAATTGAACAAATTTCTTATGAAGGTAGTTAACGACACCGGGAAGGATTAGCATACACACATTCATTTCACCTTGTGGGCTTGCTACACTAGTATTCACACTTCAACTGCTGCCACACCTTTCTCTCTAGTCTATGGTACTGAGGTTGTCTTGCCTCTCAAATTCTAGATTCCATCTCTCCACATCTCACTACAAGACATGCTCAATGACAATGACTTTCACCAGGACCATTTAGCACAACTTGCATTGTTGGATGAACATCATCTCAATACTCTTGATCATATCCAAATCTACCAAAAGTATGTATCAAACGTGCCTATACGATAAATGCATGTCCATGAATGAACCTTCCAAGTTCAGTGACCTCTGTCGTGAAGGAAAATCAACATTTAACCAAAGAATATAGAAATGTAAACAGGGCAAATTTTCTCCTAATTAGCTTGGACCCTATATCCTTACTCATACCTATGGATCAGGTGCTTATCATTTGTCTTCACTCAAAGTTAAACTTGAACCCAAGCCCCTCAATACCTTACATCTTAGACCATTTTACTGTTGAAATAAAGTCCTATATCACCTTCTTTCTATTGATCACTTGTCCTTTGAGCACCATTTCACCTTCCAAGTTAAACCTTATTTTGAGGATCAACAACTAAACAAGAATCATGTGATTACCTATCACCTTTCAGACTTATCTTCAATATGAGTACCACAGACTCTACTCATGGCATGATTCTCATGGATACTATTCATCTTTTTCAAAGATGAAATCCCATGGTCATTCATCACTTGAAACCATCTCTATCATAATTAACCTCTGTGGTGTTACGGCTTTGTCTTCTAAACAAGAACCTATTTTTCCTTTATAGTCTTTTCCATGACTTAAACGTCCAAAAACAAAAATGGGACTCAACTCCTTAAGTCAAGCTACCAGTGAAAAGATGAAACCCTCAAAAAATACATCTCTTCTCTCTATCTCGCCACTATAAATAGATTGTTCCCTCAAAGGACAACTATATAAAGTCATTGCAACAATAAAATAAAATATTCAGAATCTTCCTGCATTGATTAGCTTCGATGAAGACCTCAAGGAGATAATATACTCATCCCCTATAGACTTCCTACATCAATCAATCTATCACAAATAAAAACAAAACAAAAACAAAACAAAAAAACAAGAAGAAAATGATAAATTTTTCATCGTGGACTTGCCTCTTTTTGATCATGGGTTTCTTTCCAGGTAAACATGATCGTCGTACACTAAGTTACCCTAAAACCAACCATTTTCACCTCATTTCCTATTTCACCCCAATTTTCAATCTTCTCAAGGGACTTTCCATAAACACAAAATTTCGTGATCATGTGACTCTCTTCACCCTTAACATAGTCAAACATGCAACGCCTTTAGGGTCTTATGTTCATTAGCCAATCTCTGGTATGGAAGAATTGTTATGGTTCTTATCAATAGGTGAATCTTATTGTCACCTCTTACCATTCAACCTTCTCCATTACTTATGGATCACCCTATACATGAACAAACCATTGATATCTACATTTTAAATTTTTCTACCTACATAAGACTCTGCCTATGACCTAGACTCAATCATGCCTAAAACCTACCAACCCATTCATTTACCTCATAACATTATTCCCTTAGATTATGGGAAAACTACATCGTCCTGAGGCCCCTATTCACCGGGGCTATGTAGGCAACACTTTGAGGGCGTGGGGTCCTTACAGGTTAGCTTGACCACTTTTTACCATAACCCATTTTCTCCCACATATTGTTATATTATCATTCTACCGTACATTAATTTACAATATTTTATAACACTTGGAAAGTTACAACACATATATATCTACCATGTTATCACATTTTAAAAACATCCAATCAATCATTTCACAATAATATCAAATATTTTAGAAATTTACTCCACAACATACATGTAACTCATCATTTATTTCCCATGTTATCAATAACTTGGTACTTAAATCAAAACTAAAAACAAGACTCAACCATGCCGAAATTGACATAACTCACCCATTGTTAGGAAATAAGAGATATAATATGTAGAATTATCTCTCACAAAATTGCAACAATAGAAACTAATATGCAGAAAATATTACAGATCTCAAATAAAAGTGCAGAATAAAATAACACAACACAAAGAGACAGTATTTAACATGGTTCACCCAATTTGGGCTACGTCCACCAAGAATCACTTGCTCAAATTTTATTACAAGCCACCGCTCTCTCAATACAATACCCAGATCTGTTTGGAGCTATGCTCAACAAACTCTACAGAATTCACACCCGAATTCAAAACACATCTTCAATGTTACATTATACCTACCATATGCATAAAACCATATAAGTAGACAACTTCTTAAGTAGTTTTACAAAATCGTGGGTATTAAAACCATGGGCCAAAACCATCCCATAAACCTATGGGTCAAAATCCCACCCATATGAGAAAATCACGTTTCCAGGTATATCAGAGCATGTTTTAAGGCCCAGAAAAAATTTCAGAGGCTACCGCTCCCAGACCCCTTCTCAGGGCCTATCCTAGCCCTGAACCCCAGCAAGACAACTGTGGAAAGTGTACAGTACTCTTAGTGTACAGTCTTGAACACTTTCACACATGAAAACAGGCTCCACAACCTAACAATCTACCACTTGGAGAGTAGTTTTCCTCTGAGCAAGCTTCTCAACCCTTCACTAGTTACCATGAAGACCAACCAAAGCTAAACACAGCTTCAATTTTTCCCTTGTGACCACCTTGTTCATCATGTTTGAAGGATTCTGACAATGGTATGAAACTTCTCTAACTTCAAACTATCTCTTCCTCCAAAGTTGTCTTGATGAAATGGTATCTTAACTGTATATGCTTCATCCTAGAGTGGAAATCAGAGTTCTTAGCTAGGTGTATAACACTTTGACTATCACTATGTAACTTTCCTTCCTCATGCTTATGCCCCAACTCCTCAAGAAATTTCTGTAACAAATCATTTCTTTGCTTGCCTCTGTGGTAACAACATACTCAGCCTCTATGGTTGATAAAGCCACTAACTTATGTAATCGTGAAATCCATATCTTACTGATGTCCCACCTATAGTGTAAACATAACCTATCATGCTCCTCCTAATGTCTACATATCTAGCCATATCTAAATCTACATAACCACACAAAGAGGTGTCTAATCCATTGTAGCATAAAACTGTCCCCATGGTCCCTCTCAAATACCAAAGGATCCACTTCATTACCCGTTAGTGATCTCTACCTGGATCACTCATAAATCTACTCACTTCTCCCACTACATGGGCAATATCAAGCCTGGTGCACACCATGGCATACATCAAACTTACCAACCACTGATGAGTAAGGTACCTTGGACATCTAGTTTCTCTCTTGCTCTTGTCTTGGGAACTACTCCTTTGATAACTTGAAATGGCCTGCCAAAGGAGTCCCAATCAGTTTAGTATCCTCCATATTAAACCTCTCCAAGACTTTATTAATGTACTCTTCCTAAGATAAAGTCATCTTCCATTCCTTTCTATCTTGAGATATCCTCATACCAAGGATTTGTTTGGCTGCCCCCAAATCCTTCATAGCAAAGGATTCACTTAGCTGCTTCTTGAGTACTTTTATTTCCTGCATGTTTTTACTTGCAACCAACATGTCATCCACATACAGACAAAGGATAATATAACTGCAATCCTCAAATTTCTTTGTATACACGCAATGGTCATAATGACATTTAATATAAACTTGCTCCATCATGAAGCTATCAAATTTATTATACCATTGGCATGGATGTTGTTTCAAGACATACAAGCTCTTCTTTAGTTTGCACACCATCTCCTCTTTACCTTTGACCTCATAGCCCTCTGGTTGTTGCATATATAGTGTAACACCTTGAACAAACTGTTGTATTTCTCTTTGCATTACAAGCGTTGGCATGTGATTTTCTTAATGAGTTGTGTTTCCTTAATTGTTGAAAATAATTATTGTTATGGATAAATCATTTCTGCTCTTGGATTCATTGGACTGAAATGATATGGCTTTCAAGAATCCATTTTCACTTCTTGTTGATAAGCTGCAATCAGATTTTTAGAGTTGAAAACTTACCTCTTTTTATTGACTCATCCTTGGATCAATTTTAGTGATCCAAGGAATGTTTTAAATCTTATTAACAAACTAAATGATAAAATGACATTCATTGGTTAACAGACATAACAAACTAAACTTGTATTGGTTGTAAATTCTTTATTATCTGAAAGACCATGCCTACATTCTGTTGTGTGTTGTGCTCGGATCTTCTTGATTGACCCTTGCAGGGTGCTTAATGGTGGTAAGGGAAATAGAAACCTACTTCAGGATTCTTAGGAAAGAGAGAATATAAACGTGTCTTATATCTAATAAGGTCTATCCTAATAGGATTCAAGACTTAGGTAAATTTTCCTACCTCTTTCTATGCCACTCTATGTGGGATGACATCCTAACCTAAGTTGTTAATACTAAGTTAGTATGAAGGGAAATAACCTAAGGGATGCTAAGTTATTTCTAACCTATTGCCTACACTATTTGGTTAAGCTATGTCCTAACCTAGGTGGCAATCTATTGTTTTGAAGGTTATATCCTAAGGTTATACTTTTAAATTAACCTAAGATCTAACCTAAGAAAATTGTATCTATCCTAAACTAATGAGGTATGAAAGGGAACCTATGGGTCGATTGGTAAATGGGATCTAAGCGGCAGTTCCTAAGATATTGATGAGATGTGATTTTGATTTAATAGGGCAGAGTACTGCCAGACTTGGTAATTGCATGGAAATTTAGTGGAACCTACGTGGAGGCATCACTATGTTTGGAAATGCTTGTTAAAGTTTAATTTGGTCTCGCCAACTTTGGATGGCGGTTGCAAGGAGAGATAGGCAAGAATATGTAATTTAATGTCATTAATTCACCTCAGTTTTGGCAAGTAAACCATCTTGGAAGGAATGCTGGCAGATTTATTAGGGGTTGTTTTATTTTTCATGTTTCACGATTTTTACTCTGCATGGAGCTATCTGGTTCTTTCGAATAGTAGTTTGATCTGTAATTTGTGGCTATTTTTTATTTCTCTGATCTATTTTCAATTCAAGGAATGTATATGAGGCATTGTGGAAAAATATTATTGTTGGTTGATATTTCTTAGAGAAGAAGAGGTGTTGGAAAATTGGCTAGAAGAATCCTTCGAATTGGCAGAGGCACTATCAGGCATGATAGGCTCTACCCATTAATATTTCTTGCTTTCTTCAAATTTATTCATTAAAACAATTCTGCTCACTTGGGGTATATTTTTGCATGATGTGCCTAGTTATTTACTTGCATGTTTTCTTGAAATCTATGTGGGTTTTGGAATGTGAATCTTTTTCTATTAATGGTAGTTTTTGGGAACTTTCTCTGTACTAGTTATTAGAGGTATTCATGCAAATTTGTACTTGAAGCTTTGAAATTTGTATTTGAAGCTTTGTTTCTTGCATTCGAGACTAATGTTGAATGAACTGGTTTGTTACTTGTTTGGTTCTAAATCTCTGTTTAGTCTTGTGTTTCGTTGAGCTTATAGTGGAGCTTCGTGTTTGTTCTAAGCTTGTGTTGAAGCTTCGTGATTGCTTTGAGCTTTTATTGGGACTTTGTGTTTATTCTAGACTGAGCTGGAACTTGGTATAGATCTGAACCTTTGGTTGAACCTTCGTATTCAATAACTGTACTCATATTCAGTTATTGCGAATGCTAAACTTATTGCTGAATCGTTGAGTTTTGTTTTGTACTTATGCTCTGAACTGGATTTTTATTCTTCTTTATGGAATTGGAAATGATTAAACCCGTAATAGAGTATTGTTGTTATTCTAAGCTTATATTTAGGGCCTTGGGTTTTGTTGTAAGCTCGTATTTGATCTTGCGTTTGTCTAAGCCGGTGTAAGGGCTTTGTGGGGTTCTGAGCTTATGTTCAAAGCTTTTTATTGATAATGTACAGGTATTCCATTATTGTGAAGTTTTGAACTCGTGTTGGAATTGACGTTTTAAAGCTATACTTGTATTGTGAGCTAGGTTTTGTTAGTTTTAAGGATTGTCAAAGCTTTAATCTCATTTGAGACTGTCTGCTTGAAGGGGTCTTGTGAGTTTTGTTTGGTTGGAAGTAGACCGTGTAACTTCTTTTTGAGATCTCCTCTATTTTGATTCTTGAGAGGGAGTGGTTGTATCACTTCTGCCTTTTAGATTGTACTCTGATCTCAAAATTGACAAGGTGAGATGAATTCAGGAGTTTATCCTATTCATCTTTGCTCTGCGTGAACTCGTGTCTTGTGGAAAGCTTGACTATTTTGTTCATAGAAATAAATGGACTGGAACTACGCTCTGTTATGGGACAGACATATAAGTTGTAGAGGTTTATGGAATGTATTATTTACTTCCTTTTTGTCATTGATGTTAAACAAATTCTTACTTGTCATAAGCTTCTACATGGAACTTGAGAGGGTTGTGGTGATTCAGTTCAGTCGAGTTGGAAGAATTTTTGGGACAATACTTGTCTTAAATGAATTGTTTATTTACTTACTCTCTTCTGATCTTTCATCTGAGTCGTGGGTTTTAATAGAATGTTGAATCTAAAACCTAGCATTCTGAGTGTAGTATGAAGGGATATAGTATCACTATTCTGAATTCATTGTAATATTGTTCTTTTTGGGATTACGAACTACTTACTCATTTACATTAAGTTGTTCATGCCTTGTAATGGAAATTTAGTCTTTGGGTTCATGAGTTGTATTGACCCTTGTCTATCTTGCATTGTTTGTGTATTTTTATTCCTTTTTGGGTTCATTGAATGAATCTTCTGGGATTTAGACAGAGAAATGAATATGATCTCTTAGGTGACAGTATACTATTTAGAGATCGGTACTATGAATTTCATTTTGAGATTTGAATTTTAACTTGAGCTTGGTGAATTGAAATAGGTAATCAGTTTGTATGTTTTGTTATGGAAATTTTGTAGTGTGCCTTCTTTGACTGTGTATTCGGTTTTGTGTCCTCTTTTGGGAACTAGTTAAAGAATTTTTAAGTTTGTATTAGATAAGGGATTTCATTTCATAGTATAAATGAAATGAATTATGGATTGGGTCCTTCTTTTTGTTTGAGATCCTTTTTCTATTAATTGTATAATTTCATTGACTGAACTTCTCTTTAATTGATTCTCTTCTAAGATGGGAACTTCTTGTGGATTGGTTAAGAGATTTATTTTACTTGAGTATAGCTTGGATTTGTTGGATATTCTAGTTTCAGTACCTTTGAATTATAATCTACTAGCATACAAAAGTTAGTAAGAATTTCAGTTTGACTGTTTTGTTCCGTAATCTGCTTGGATTGAATCGGGATTCTTGTTTAGATGTTACCACTTTATTTATGGACTCTTATATTGTTATCTTTGGACAGAGGAAATGTTGTGTTCTAAACCTGATTCTATCCTTCAGATGAATTGTGTCTGGGTAATAAGTATCTATCGATTATCTTCTTTTGTTTATATGGAAAGATGAAGCATACTAGTATGAGCCATGCTGTAACAAACTTCTTTTGCTGCTTAGAAAAAATAAATGAGTATTTCTATTCTTATGGAATTATTAAACAATTGGATGACAAGAATTTTTGACTGTTTAAAAGTAATTTATAGGATAAAATAAATCTTGTAATATAATTTTGATGTTGCGGACTATATTAAGTTCTTTTCTTAATAGTGAATTCATACTCTTTTATCATACTTCTTTTCTGGATGTTATTACTTATGATTGTTTGTATGAGGTATATTAATTGTTTCATTAAAGAAGAGTTTTTTAAAGGAACAATTAGTGGAATGCACTTTACTTTAATGCTTAGTGCTTATCATGCTCAGTTCATTGAAATGACCTATGCTAGCAATTTTACAGATGGACATTGTAAGTTATAAAATAAGACAAGAACTTTCATGATGTATTGGCTTATTTAATTCTGGATCTTATGCAAAGAGTTTCGAATCATTCTCGAGTTGTATTGGAAAATAAAAGTGATGTTCTTTCAAGATCTTAATTATGATTGACATACAGAATGTATGAATTACATAGTATTGTAAATGTATATTTTAAAACATAAATTGAAAGGTTTGTGTTGGATGTAAATTTGTGAATTGAAATATATGTACTTATATGCCGGAAATAATAGTGATATATTTGTGGTATTTCTTATATTTGTTTATATACTATTGTTGTTATCGGATATTGAGTTGGATTAAGGAGATAGTATAATCTCCCCTATTATAATGAACTTGTTAAATTGCAAAAGATGTCATTCTTTAACTGCAAAACTATAGTTTAATAATGAAATATGCATGGAACATACAATTAATCTATATGTGTAACGAATGATAAAAAAAGGTTATGTTAAAACCTAACATTTAACCATGAAGAGGAAGACTCTTCCTCTCCCAAAGAATGAAAGATAAGATGATTAGTGGTTATGATCCTTAATATTTATAACCTCGTTTATAAATTAAACACTAGTTGAATTGAGGTGGATGTCACACTTTATTTAGATAGCTAAGTTGCATTAGGGATTAAACGTTGATGTTTGTTGTCATGTTTTAGGATAACTGTTTGTTATGCCACGTTAATGAACAATAATGCAAACATGGATTAATGAAGTTCTCCATACCTAATCAAGATAAGTATGTGTAAGGAACTTAATGAATGTTGGAATTAGGGTTAGGCATGGTTACTGTAATCTGAATCTTAATCTAATTTAATTATGATTAATGACCACTAAGGGAGTATGTACATCTTGATGAATTAGTTCTAATGGATGTTTACACACGCCAATTACAGGACTATACCCTCGAGAAGTCTTGGGACTTCTTGAGGATACAGTGTTGCAGTTGACTTGTGGCAACACCCTTCTGTATTTGTTCATCTAGATTTACACACATTTGGACTTAAACTTAGTTTCTCTCTAGGTCAAGTTAGTAGCATGTTTAGGATAGGTAGTAGCTTTCAATGATTGTGGGTACCTCGGCATATCTAGTTGACTTAGGTAAAATGTGTATGCCCATATACCCTAACTCATCATGAGCATCTTCCTATAATAAATTATGTTTCTAACCTGGGCTAGGATTAAACCTTGGGCAACTGGACTGACAGTAGTAAGTAAATACCATTCAAGATAACGAAAGAGAGAGGTAAAGGAAATATTTAGGAATGAAGAGTATGTCATCTAGGAATAGTAACATGAACAGTATGTTGAAAATATTTGGCCAAAGTATCATAAATTTTTGGTTGTGTTGTCCTATGTCACCTAGTTTGAAGCAACATGATGTCAGATGAATATTAGTAACCTTGGGCAAATATTCAGATAGGTTCTTTAAACAGATCACTCAGTACCCGAAATAGGGTAGGAGAACCAAGTATACATAGTATACATAAAGTATTATATACTTTAAGTTTACATGAGAGATTAGTTGGTAACCAATTCATGGAATGAGAAATCGGTAGTATACAGAGTCATTACAGCTACATATAGTTATCTGTTATGGGATTGATTGTCATGGAATGTGTGTTCTAAATGATGTTTTATTTAGAACAGAGAACATTATGTTTAAAAAAAATCACTTGTTTCTAAAGTCTTAAAATGGGAATGTTACATCTTGGTATCAAAGCTGAAGGTTGTAGATCTTGGACCTATTGTGTCCATAATTTGATGAAACTTAATTTTTTTTTTTAACAAAAAATGGTTAGAATAAGTGGAAAGATTGCAAATAATCCTCCGCTTGAGGAAGGAGTAGAAATTACCCAAAAAATTGATGAGATCCTTGTTGCCCTGTTGGACACGAGATCATTTGGTTGTACTTGAACAACAAGTAATGGTAAATGAGGAGGAAGAATATGATGATAACAATAATCAGCCACCTCCTAAGGATAGTGCCAATGTAGGTGTTGATAATAACAATGTGAACATACCTGATCAGCCTGAGAACAAAAAGGCTAGGCTGACAACTGAGCTCGCTAATGATGTAAAAAGGATAAGTCCACCCAAGTCTTATGGCACCACATTAGGAGATAGGGCTGAGAATTGGCTCAGCTAAATGGAGAAATACTTTGCAATAAGGAATTTCTCAGAAGAAACAAAGGCGATATGGGGAGCATATCAGATTTCCCATGAGGCATCTTAATGGTGGGGACAATCGTAAGGCTGAGTTAAATATTGATGAAACTAATATCACATGGGATCAATTTAAGGGTTACTTTAGGCAACGTTGGCTGCTGCAACTTTAATATGATAAGAAAATGACTAAATTCCATAACTTAGCTCTCAAGGAAAGCTAACTGTAACTAAGTATTAGGAGCAATTTACTAAACTCCTTAAGTATGTGCCTCAGTACCAAATTGATGAGAAGTTCAGGATATGGAAATTCATCATGGGATTGAATCCCGTTATAGGGAGCAGTGGTGGATGTTCACAGCCAACCACGATGGAAGGGGTTGTTGAAAAGGACATAATGTAGGAAAAAAAATTGAAGGCAATATCTACTCATAAGGAGGAAGTAAGGAAGAAAATCCCCAAATCCTCTTCATCATCTCTTGCACCTAAGAAAGGACCATGAAAGAAATTCAGAATGAAAAGTAAGTGTTGATGTAGAATTACAGCACCCCTGGATGTAGATCAGGCTTCTAGGTTGATCACTCAGGCATCCAGTGTGATTGCACAACATGGAAACCTCTCTCCAGGTGTGGGACCTATGAAACCGAGAGAGGAATCTCCAGAGAAGGCTGGTTCCTACTCCTAAAATACCTGCCACAAGCTATTCCAGTGCAGGCAAGCTAATCTAATCCTAATCTAACCATGCCAAGGAGACAGAGAGAGTAGAGAGAAGAGAAAAACAACAAAAGCCTACACTAAAACGGTGATACACCAGAGAACGAGAATGTTGAACCTCTATCAAAACTGCCATGGGAAAAAGAGAGGTGAGCGATGGGAAGGATGGAAAGATGCATCATAGGCCCAAGGATAGATTTCACACAGAAAATGTCCCAAAACTCCATGAACACAGCTCCAAACCTGCAATGAACATTCGAACATGCACAGATACCTGCAATGAAGAGAGGCAAGAAGAGAACAAGCAAAAATGGGCAAGGATGGACAGATGCATCACAAAACATGTTTTGTTGCTCCAGAAGTTTGCACAGAACATCATTCCATTAATAAGAGGTGAAAACACCATTACAGAGCAAGGGAGGAGGCTCAAACTCCATTTTCAACCCTAGAGAAGAAAAGAAGGGAGGGCAGAGCAGAAAAGATGAACAACTTTTTAAAGAAGCCCCTCTCCTTACAATATATAGAAAGAATGAGAGAGGAAAGAGAGGAGGAAAAGCCAAATCTACCCCAACCACCTCCAGGTTGCATTCAATTCATCTCATCATGGTAGAAGCGGCGGATCCTGGAAAAACGGCAGGCTGTCTGCTGCATTAAAACTGGTTGTTGAAGCGTCACTTCTGCTTGTTATTTCGTGCCAGAGGAATTTCTTGATTTTCTCTCTCCAGACTGCACCAAAACTCGAGACTAGCCCTAGAATCATGTAGAGGATTTAATTAGCTTTCCATTGATATAAAGAACGTGGGAATCCGAGCTCTGGATCAAGAGATATGACGGTCTAAAGATTTAGGGCACGGAACAGACCAAAACGGATTTTGAAATATTTTCCTGCGCTTCGCCACCTGGATGACACGTGGCACGCATTGATTCACTGAGAAAATCTCTCTCCTCCACCTCTTGGCGGGCTCTACTTTTGAAATTTCCTTGTGGGCCCCTTAAACTTGGACACGTGTCCCCTTCTGATTGGCTCGGGCTAACCCTTCAAAACTCGCCCTTTGACTTTTGGACTCTCTCCCCTGTGACATGTGTCATGATCCAATTGGCTTTCGGCTCCTTCGGCTCTTTCACGTCCACCGCGTCTTTTTTGAAATCCCAGATGTCCCATTTGATTTTGGACCGTTTGTGCTCATTTCGGCCGATCTGGTCGGTTCGCGTCCATTTGTCCCAAATGTCCCATTTGCTTTTGGACCGTTTGTGCTCATTTCGGCCGATCCGGCCGGTTCGCGTACTCGTGGCCTAGATGTCCCATTTTCTTTCGGACTCTTTGTTCTCATTTCGGCTGGTTCGGCCGGTTCGGGTCCTTCGCGTACTTCTGTCCCACTTGTCCCAAATGCTTAGCGGGCCGCTTGTGCTCATTTCAGCCGATCCGTGGCTTTTCGTCCCAAATGTCCCGACTGTCCCTAGGACTGGGACTTAGCCATTTTTCGTGATTTTTTCCTGGCCCAAGATTGTTTTTGAAGCCTTTTCACGTTTTCTCAGAGCTTGCTCTTTTCCTCTCAGACAGGGGACTTAGAAAAAATTTGAGGGGACTCTAGCAACATGATTTTTGGCCCTGAATCAATCAATTTTCCTAAGGAGGACTTAAGGAAGAAAATCCCCAACTCCTCTTCATCATATCTTACACCTAAGAAAGGACCATGGAAGAAATTTAGAATGAAAAGTAATTTTTCATCTGATACTAATAAGAAAGCAACAACAAACAAGTTTCTTGGAAATGCATGGAACAACTTTGTCAAGAACAATAATAATGGACATAAGTCCTATGGGGGTCAGAATGATAACTCTAAGGCTAGAAATAAACCTGAGCCTAGAAAGGGACCTGTAGGAGGCTGTTATAACTGTGGAAAATATCATTACGCAAATCAATGCCCTTTGAAAAAGGACGATCGTAATCAACAACACAAGATACACGCTGCAGTAGCTGACAAGCAGGCTGAAGAAATAGGCCATGCCTATAGAAGTTCCAGGTAAGTTATTTGGTTTACCTATAACTATTATTTTTGATACCAGAGCTACTGAATGTTTTATTTCTAGTAAATTAGCATCAAAACTAAAAATAAAAGCTGGAAACATGGATAAAACATGGACTGTACAGTATGGAAACAATGTTGTTCATACAGTTAGTATGTGTCTTTTTGGAGCAGTCCTTGATTTACCTAACTTTTCCACTGAAGTTGATCTTTATGTTGCACCTTTGGGGTCTTATGATGTAATCATAGGTGTTAATTGGTTAGCAGAACATAAGGCTAAAGTGGATTGTTTTGAAAAACACATTAGTTGTTTAGATGACCTGTATAAAACAATAGAGATTCAGGGTGTGAAACGTGAGATTTCTGTTAGAAAACTGTCAGCTATGCAACTTAAAAAGGCCAAAAATAAAGGTTATACCTTATATGTAGTAAAAATTATAGAAACAACTGAAGAGAATGCAATGATTTCATGGAATGATATCCACTATTACGAGACTTCAGTGACATGTTTCTGGAAGAATTGTTAGGTCTTCCACCCAAAAGGGAGTTTGATTTCACAATTGATATCAAGCCTGGAACCGAACCTATTTCTAAAGCACCATATTGAATGACTACTACAAAATTAGTAGAGCTTAAGGCTCAGTTGCAAGAAATTTTGTCTAAAGGTTTGATTAGACCAAGTGTTTCACCTTGGGGAGCACCTAGTCATTTTTGTGAAAAAGAAGGATGGAACACTTAGATTGTGCATTGATTACAGAATGTTAAACAAAGAAACAATCAAGAATAGATACCCACTCCCTAGGATTGATGATCTATTTTATCAGATGCATGGAGCATCAGTATATTCTAAGATAGATATTTGATCTGGATATCATCAATTGTGGATTAAGGATGAGGACATTCATAAAAAAACTTTCAGAACAAGGTATGGACATTATGAGTTCACTGTTTTACCTTTTGGATTAACAAATGCACCTACAACATTTATGAACTTAATGAATAATATCTTTCAAGAATACTTGGACAAATTTGTGCTCATATTCTTGGACGACATTCTCATATATTCTAAAAGTATCGAGGAACACCATGAGCATCTGAAGATAGTTTTGGAAATTTTGAGAAAGAGACAGTTATATGGTAAGCTATATAAATGTTCTTTCTATGACACAAAAGTGCACTATTTGGGACATGTAATAAGTAAGAATGGAATTGCTGTAGATCCTTCTAAAATTGTAGCTATAACTGAGTGGCCTGCACCAAAGAATGTACATGAAGTTAGAAGCTTCATGGGGCTTGTTGGCTACTATAGAAAATTTGTAAAAGATTTTTCTAAGGTGGCTGCACCAATAACTTCTTTACAGAAGAAGGATAAAAAGTTTGTTTGGAGTGAGAAATGTGAAATTGCATTCAAAAATTTGAAGGAACAGTTAACTTCAACACCTATTCTAGATAGTACCAGATCCTAATGGAGACTTTATGGTGGTAACTGATGCATCTGGTGAAGGTCTAGGAGGTATTTTGTTACAAAATGATCATGTCATAGCTTACAAAAGTAGAAAACTAAAGTTACATGAGTTGAATTATGCTCCACATGATTTAGAGCTTGCTGCCATTGTTCATGCACTACAAGTTTGGAGGAATTACCTACTTGGTAAACCTTTTGAATTGAAAACTGATCATCTTGGGCTGAAGTATATCTTCACTCAGCCAAATCTTAATGCAAGACAACGAAGGTGGTTAGAGTTTTTGTCTCAATATGATTTTGACATCAATTATATCAAGGGTAAAGAAAACAAAGTGGCTGATGCTCTAAGTCATAGGAAGCACATTTATGCACTTATAACATTGAGAACTCAATTTAAGGATGAAGTAAAAAGTGTTATGGAATCTAATTCTTACTTTCAGCAAGTAAAGACAACGCTTGCTGTAGATCCTAGTGATCTTAGGTATAAAGGTTTTCACTTTGATAACTAAGGAATCTTAAGATTTGAAAACAGGGTATACATACCATCGCTAAATGATTTAAGAAATAAATTGTTAGCTGAATTTCACAATTCACCTTTTTCTAGACACCCTAGTATTACAAAAATGCTTGCTGATATAAAACAACAATATTTCTAGAAGGGAATGAAAAAGGATGTTATTGATTTTGTGACACATTTCCTTGAATATCAACGTGTTAAAGTAGAACATATGCACCCAGCCGGTTTATTGTATCCTCATAGCATACCGCATTACAAATGACAAGTTGATAAGCATGGACTTTGTACAAGGGTTTCCTATGTCAAGAAATAAACATGATGTTATTTTAGTAGTTGTGGATAAACTAACAAAGGTAGCACATTTTATTGTTAGTAATATAAAGGATGATTCTCCTATGTTAGCTAAAATATTTGTACACAAAATTTTAGATTACATGGAGTACCTGAATTAATCATATCAGATAGAGATCCTAGAATGATGTCAAGGTTTTGGTAAATGATTAATGTAGCTCTAGGAACTAAGCTGAATTTCAGTTCTGCGTATCATCTAGAAATTGATGGATAAAACTGAAAGAGTTAATCAAGTTTTAGAGGATATGTTATGAATGTATTGTATGGACCAGCAGTATAAGTGGGAAGAGTACCTTCCACTAGTTGAGTTTGTATATAATAACACATATCATGCCTCTCTTAAGATGGCACCTTTCGAAGCATTATACGGAAGAAAATGCAGAACCCCTATTAGTTGGGACAACATTGAGGATAGAGAGGTAATTGGACCTGAAATTCTTACTGAAATGGAACAACAAGTTAAAATGATTCATGAGCACTTGAAAGAAGCAGCAGATAGGCAAAAGAGTTATGCTGATTTAAAGCGGGTTGACAGGAAATTTGAACTTGGTGAGAAAGTCTTTCTTTGGGTTAAACCGAAAAAGAGCTCTATAACTTTTGGCAAGGCTACCAAGTTATCACCTCATTATGTGGGACCTTTTGAGATAGTTGAAGTAATCAACCATGTAGCTTACCATTTAGCATTACCTCCTGCTTTGTCATGAATGCATGATGTTTTCCATATTTCTTTGCTTAAGAAATACGTTTTAGATTTATCACATGTGTTAAATTGGAATTCCTTGTAGGTCCAAGACCTAGAATAATCATGGTTAAACCCATACGAGTGCTGGAAACTCGCCAGTTGCATTTAAGAAATCATGAGATAAGTCAATGTAAGGTCTAGTGGGACCAGTTTAATGAAGAGAGTGCAACCTGGGAAAACCTGGAAGATATGAAAACTTCTTTTCCATATTTATTTGATCAGAATTGACTATGGATGACTGATAAAATTTGTGATTTTATCTTTATATGACAATAAGTCTACCAGTTATGGACAAACAACTATTGTTTTTGAATAAACAACTATGTGAATGTTGATTTCTGGAACTTTAAATTCAGATATTGTTGCAAACATATGTTAAGAAAGTGAATAAATTGATTATCCTGAATGCAATGATTAAAATGAGATAATCATTGGGACGATGATTCTTTTTAGGAGGGAAGTATGTAACACCTTGAACAAATTGTTATATTTCTCTTTACATTACAAGCGTTGGCATGTGATTTTCTTGAATGAGGTGTGTTTCCTTGATTGTTGAAAATCATGCTTGTTATGGATAAATCATCTCTACTCTTGGATTCATTGGACTGAAATGATATGGCTTTTAGGAATCCATTTTCACTTCTTGTTGATAAGCTGCAATCAGATTTTTAGAGTTGCAAACTTATCTCTTTTTACTGACTCATCCTTGGATCAATTTCAGTGATCCAAGGAATGTTTTAAATCTTCTTAACAGACTGAATGGTAAACTGACATTCATTGGTTAAGAGACATAACAAACTGAACTTGTGTTTGTTGTAAATTCTTTATTATCTTGAAATACTATGCCTGCATTTTGTTGTGTGTTGTGCTTAGCTCTTCTTGATTGACCTTTGTAGGGCGCTTAATGGTGTTAAGGGAAATAGAAACCTAATTCAGGATTCTTGAGAAAGAGAGAATATAAACATGTCCTATATCTAATAAGGTCTATCCTAATGGATTCAAGACTCAGGTAAATTTTCCTAACTCTTTCTACACCACTCTATGTGGGATGACATCCTAACCTAAGTTGTTAATACTAAGTTAGTATGAAGGGAAATAACCTAAGGGATGCTAAGTTATTTCTAACCTATTGCCTATACTATTTGGTTAAGCTATGTCCTAACCTAAGGTGGAAATCTATTTATTTGAAGGTTATATCCTAAGGTTATACTTTTAAATTAACCTAAGATCTAACCTAAGAAAATTGTATCTATCCTAAACTAATGGGGTATGAAAGGGAACCTATGGGTCGATTGGTAAGTGGGAGCTAAGTGGTGGTTCCTAAGCTATTAATGAGATGTGATTTTGATTTAATAGGGAAGAGTACTACCAGACTTGGTAATTATATGGAAATTTAGTGGAACCTACGTGGAGGCATCACTAAGTTTGGAAATTCTTGTTGAAGTTCAATTTGGTCTCGCCAACTTTGGATGGCGGTGGCAAGGAGAGATAGGCTGGGAATATGCAATTTAATGTCATTAATTCACCTCAGTTTTGGTGAGAAAACCATCTTAGAAGGCATGCTGGTGGATTTTTTGGGGGTTGTTTTGTTTTGCATGCTTCATCTGATTTTTTCTCTGCATGGAGCTATCTGGTTCTTTGAACCAGCAGTTTGATCTACACTTTGTGGCTATTTTTGATTTCTCTGATCTATTTTTTATTTGAGGAAAGTATATGAGGCATTGTGGAAAAATATTATTGTTGGTTGATGTTTCTTGGAGAAGAAGAGGTGTTGGAAACTCAGCTGGAAGTCTCCTTCGAATTGGCAGAGGCACTATCAGGCATGATAGGCTCTACCCATTAAGATTTCTTGCTTTCTTCTAAATGATTCATTAAAACAACTCTGGTCACTTGAGATATATTTTTGCATGATGTGTCTGGTTGTTTACTTGCATGTTTTCATGAAATCTATGTGGTTTCTGGAATGTGAATCCATGGCTGTTAATAGTAGTTTTTGGAAACTTTCTCTGTACTAGTTATTAGTGGTATTCATGCGAATTTGTATTTGAAGCTCTGTAAAGCTTATAACTTGTAAACTTGCAATTCAAGACTAATGTAGCTTGTATTCTAAATCTTTGTTTCTTGCATTCCTAATGTGATTGAATGAACTGGCTTGTTTCTTGAATGGTTATGAATCTCTGTTTTAGTCTTGTGTTTCGTTGAGCTTGAAGTGGAGCTTCGTGGTTGTTCTAAGCTTGTATTGAAGCTTCGTGATTTGTTATGAGCTTTTATTGGGACTTTGTGTTTGTTTTGGACTAAGTTGGAACTTGGTGTAGTTCTGAACTTTTGGTTAAATCTTCATATTCAAAAACTGTACTCGTATTCAGTTCTTGTGAATGTTGAACTTACTATTGAGTTGTTGAGTTTTGTTCTGTACTTACGCTCTGAACTGGAGTTTTATTCTTCTTTATGGAATTGGAAATTCTTGAACCCGTAATAGAGCATTGGTGTTTATTCTGAGCTTGTATTTAGGGCCTTGGGTTTCATTATAGGCTTGTATTTGATCTTGTGTTTGTCTGAGTCAAAGTTAGAACATTGTGGGGTTTTGAACTTATGTTCAAAGCTTGTATTTGACACTGTACAGGTATTCCATTATTGTGAAGTTTTGAACTTGTGTTGGAATCAACGTGTTGATTATTTACTTGTATTGTGAGTTGGGTTTTGTTGGTTTTAAGGATTTGCAAAGCTTTAATATCATTTAATACTGTCTGCTCGAAGGGGGTCTTGTGAGTTTTTTTTGGTTGGAAGTAGACCGTGTAACTTATTTTTGAGATCTCCTCTATTTTGATTCTTGAGAGGGAATGGTTGTATTACTTCTGCCTTTTTAGACTGTACTGTGTTCTCAAACTTGATAGGGCATGTGAATTCAGGAGTGTATTCCTATTCATCTCTGCCCTGAGTGAACCCGTGTCTTATGGAAATCTTGACTATTTTGTTCATAGAAATAAATGGACTGGAATTATGTCTCTATTATGGGATTTTAGTTTGTTTGGATTAGTCATATCAGTTGTAGAGGGTTTATGGAATGTATTATTTACTTCCTTTTTGTCATTGATGTTGAAAAAATTCTTACCTGTCATAAGATTTTAATGGAACTCGAGAGGCTTGTGGTGATTCTATTTAGTCAAGTTGGAAGAAGTTTGGGATAGTGCTTGTCTTAAAAAAATTGTTTAGTTTTCTTACTCTCTTATGATCTTTCATCTAATTCGTGGGTTTTAATAGAATGTTGAATATAAAACCTAGTATACTGAGTGTAGTATGAAGGGATACAATATCACTATTCTAAATGCTTGGTAATATTGTCTTCTTTGGGTCCGTGAGTTTTATTGACCCTTGTCTATCTTGCACTTGTTGCGTATTTCTATTCCTTGTTGGGTTCTTTGAACGAATCTCCAGGTTTTAGACAGAGAAATGAATATGATCTCTTGGGGACAGTATACTTGTTTAGAGATGGTACTATGAATTTCATTTTGAGATTTGAATTTGAACTTGAGCTTGGTGAATGGAAATAGGTAATCAGTTTGTAAGTTTTGTAATGGAAGTTGGCAGTATTATTTGTGTGCATTCAATTTTGAGTTCTCTTTTGGGAACTAGCTAAAGAATTTCTAAGTTTGTATTAGATAAGGGATTTCATTTCATAGTATAAATGAAATGAAATATGGATTGGGTCCTTTTCTATTTGAGATCCTTTTTCTATTGACTGTATAAGTTCATTAACTGAACTTCTCTTTAATTAATTCTCTTCTGAGATGGGAACTTCTTGTGGATTGGTTAAGAGATTTATTTTACTTGAGTATAGCTTGGATTTTTTGGACAATCTGGTTTTAGACCTTTGAAATATAAACTACTAACATACAAAAGTTAGTAAGAATTTCAGTTAGACTATTTTAATCTGCTTGGATTGAATTGGGATTCTTGTTTAGATGTTGCCTCTTTATTTATGGACTCCTTATTTTGTCATCTTTGGACCGAGGCAGTGTTGTGTGTACTAAACCTGATTCTTTCCTTCAGATGAATTGTGTCTGAGGAATAGGTATGTATTGATTATCTTCTTTGGTTTATATGGAAAGATGAAGCATACTAATATGAGCTATGTTGTAACTAACTTCTTTTGCTGCTTGGAAAAGATAAATGTGTATTTCTATTCTTATGGAATTATGAAACAATTGGATGACAAGACTTGTTGACTGTTTTAAAGTAATTGATAGGATCAATTAAATCTTGTGATATAATTTTGATGTTGCAGATTATATTATGTTCTTTTCTTAAAAGTGAATTCATACTCTTTTATGGTACTTCTTTCTAGATGTTATTACTTATGATTGTTTGTATGATGTATATTAATTGTTTCATTAAAGCAGAGTTGTTTAATGAAACAATTAGTGGAATGCACTTTACTTTAATGCTTAGTGCTTATCATGCTCAGTTCATTGAACTGACCCATGCTAGCAATTTTTGTAGATGGACATCGTAAGTGATAAAAGAAGACAAGAAATTTCATGATGTATTGGCTTATTTAATTCTGGATCTTATGTAAAGAGTTTCAATCATTCTTGAGTTGTATTGGAAAAGAAAAGTGATGTTCTTTTAAGATCTTAATTATGATTGACATGCAGAATGTTTGAATTGCATTGTCTTGTAAATGTATATTTAAATCATGAATTGAAAGGTTTGTGTTGGACTTCAATTTGTGAAGTGAATTCTTTGAACTTGTATGCCAGAAATAATAGTGATATCTTTGTGGTATTCTTTATATTTGTTTATATACTATTGTTGTTAACAGATATTGAGTAGGATTAAGGAGATAGTATAATCTCCCCTATTATAATGCACTAGTTAAATTGTAAAAGATGTCATTCTTTAACTACACAACTATAGTTTAATAATGAAATATGTTTGGGACATACAATTAATCTATATGTGTAATAAATGCTAAAAAAGGTTATGTTGAACCTAACATTTAACCATGTAGAGGAAGACTCTTCCTCTCCCAAAGAATGAAAGATAAGATGATTAGTGGTTATGATCCTTAATCTTTATAACTTCGATTATAAAGTAAACACTAGCTGAATCTAGGTGGATGTCACACCTGATTTGGACAGCTAAGTTGCATTAGGAATTAAACGTTGATGTTTGTTGTCCTATTTTGGGATAACTGCTTGTTATGCCATGTTAATGAATAATAATGCAAACATGGTTTAATGAAGTTCTCCATACCTAATCAGGATAAGTATGGGTAAAGAACTTAATGAATGTTGGAATTAGGGTTAGGCATGGTTGTAAATCTGAATCTTAATCCAATTTAATTATGATTAATGACCACTAAGGGGGTATGTACATCTTGATGAATCAGTTCTAACAGATGTTGGCACATGCCAACTGTAGGACTATACCCATGAGAAGTCCTGGGACTTCTCGAGGATACAGTGTTGCAGTTGACATGTGGCAACACCCTTCCATATTTTTTCATCTAGATTTACACACATCTGGAATTGAACTTAGTTTCTCTCTAGGTCAAGTTAGTAGCATGTTTAGGATAGGTAGTAGCTTTCATTGACTCAGGGTACCTCGGCACATCCTGGTTGACTTAGGTCAACTGAGTATGCCCATATACCCTAAGTCATCATGAGCATCATCTTCCTATAATAAATTATGTTTCTAACCCGGGCTAGGGTTAAACCTTGGGCAAGTGGACTGACAGTAGTCAGTAAAGACATTCTAGATAACAGAAGAGTGAGGTGAAGGATCGTATTCTAGAATGATGAGTATGTCGTCTAGGAATAGTAACATGAACAGTATGTTGAAAATCTTTGGCCAAAGTATCGCAAGTTGCTGGTTGCGTTGTCCTATGTCACCTAGTTTAAAGCAATGTGATATCAGATGAATATTGGTAACAAATATTCAGATAGGTTCTTTAAATAGATCACTCAGTACCTGGAATAGGGTAGGAGAACTAAGTATACATAGTATACATAAAGTATTCTATACTTTAAGTTAACATGAGAGATCAGTTGATAACTGAGTCATGGAATGAGAGATCGGTAGCATACCAAGTCATTACAGCTGCATATGGTTATCTGTTATGAGATTGATTGGCATGGAATGTGTGTTCTAAATGATGTTTTATTTAGAACAGAGAACATTATGTTTCAAATTTTTTTTCCCTTGTTTCTAAAGTCTTAAAATGGGAATGTTATATATAGTTCCTCCTCCAAATCACCATGGAGAAATGCAGTCTTTACATCAAGCTGCTCTAAGTGCAAGTCTTCTACTACAACTATTCCAAGAATAGTTCTAATAGAAGTCATTTTCACTACAAGAAAAAAAATATCATCAAAATCTATACCTTTTTTCTGTGCAAACCCCTTGACCACCAACCGGGCCTTGTATCTTTTCTTGCCCTCCTTCCTCTTTGACTCTGAACACCCACTTGTTCTGTAATGCTCTTTTTCCTTCAGGTTATCTTCACAAAATCCCATGTTTGGTTCTCCATGAGAGCCTAATGCTCCTCATCCATGGATTGCTCCCACTTCTTCCTGGAATCTACCTGCATTGTTTCATCTAAGCTCTTTGGCTCTCCATTATCAGTGAGTAATAAATAATAAAGAGAAGGAGAAAAATGTTTAGGTTCTCTTCTTACCCTAGAAGACCTCCTCAATATAGAAGTTTGGGGGTTCCTGTTGAGGAGGTTACTAAAATAATTCATGTGTAACTTTCCCATCTGGAATATTCTCTATTGCTACATATTCTTTCTTGGATTCTTCCTTATTTTCCTGCAACTGCTACTTATACATGACTTTCTTATTAAAGACCACATCCCTAGATCGAATGATTTTCTTGTCCTTAATACTCCAAAATCTATATCCAAAGTCATCACCACCATAACCAATGAAAGTAATTTTTTTCTAATTTAGCCTCTAGTTTGTCCTATCATCCTTGTCTATATGGACAAACACCTCACATCCAAAGACTATAAGAAATGAATAACCAACTTTCTTACCATACCAAGCCTCCTCAGGTATGCCTCCATCCAAGGCACTTGAGGGTCCTTTGTTTATCAAGTACATATTTGTGCTCACTGCTTCTGCCCAAAAAGAAAGAGGCAATCTTGCATGTAACCTCATGCTCCTAACAGGGTCCATTATTGTTTTATTCATCCTTTCTGACACCCCATTCTATTGCAGAGTTCCTGGAACTATATTTTTCCTACGAATTCCATTCTTAGAATAGTAATCATCAAATTCATTGTTGCAATACTCCCCTCCATTATCTGACCTGAGACATTTTAGCTTAAGACATGTTTCATTCTCTACTAAGGCTTTCCATTTAACAAAAGTGTCAAATACATCAAATTTGTTTCTAATAAAATAAACCCAAACTTTCCTTGTTGCATCATCAATAAAAGTAACATAATAACTTGAACCCCCAAGAGATGATACCTGAGATGGCCCCCCACACATTAGAATGCACCAGCGCTAACTTACACTTTTTTTTATAGGTCCAACCTTGAGAAACCTTACTCGCTTCTGTTTCCCATATATGCAGTCCTCACAGAAATCCAAACATGTTTCTGTATATCCAAGAAAATCCTTCTTTATGATCTTCATGCCCTTATGGCTCATCTGACCGAGCCTATAGTGCCATAATGTTGTATCTACTTCTGAAGCCACAAGATTACAAACATTAGTGTTATAAGTGGTTAATTACAAGGTTCCAACCTTCTTACCTCTTGCCACCACAAGAGCACCCTTGGTAACCTTCCAAGAGTCTGATGTAAATATCACAGTAATAACCATCACTTCCCAACTTCCTTGCCGATATCAAATTTCATTTTAATGTAGGCACATGTCTGACATCCTTTAATAGCCAAGTATTCCCATTTTGCATCTTAACCTGAACAGAACCTTTTCCAAATATGCTTCAAGGCTAATCATCACTAAGCAAAACATGCCCAAAATCTCCTTGAACATAATCAACAAAATAATGCCTATGTGGAGTAGCATGGAAAGAAGCCCCTGAATCTAAAACCCAAGATTCAATAATATTGTGCAAAGAAAGAATCAAAGCATCCTGACATACATTATCCTTTGCCACATTTACCTCCTTGTTTTCTTCCTGTTGTTTCTTCTTCTCCCGAAGCTCCCAACAGTCCTTATTTACATGCCTAGACTTTCCACAGTGCTAACATACTATCTTTCTTTTTGATTTTGACCTTGCCCGATCCTTTGATTTTCCACAACTTCCTCTATTCTTTTGTTTCCCTCTAGTTTCCATTGTCAAAGCATTCCCTGAAGTTAAAGATTCACCAGAGATTTTTCTTCACATTTCCTCTCTTAGAATCACCCCTACAACATCCTCAAACTTCAACTTTGAGTTAGTTGAAACCGCGTTGCTTACCACCATTATCAGGGTTATTCCAACTCTCAGGCAAAGAGCACAGAACTAATAAATCCCTAACTTCTTCATCAAATTTTATTATAATCGAAGCTAGCATATTTACAACTATATTAAAATCATTTAAATGATCTACTACTGAACCATTCTCAGATATCTTCATATTAAAAAAAAATCATTAAAAATGTCTTATTAGAGGCAGAGGATTTTTCATACAACTTCCCTAATGCATCCATCAGTTCTTTTGTAGTCTTTTCCTTTGAAACATTATATAATACCGAAGATGCAAGACACAGATGAATTGTCCCAAGTGCCTTCCTATCCAACAAATCCCATTTTACATCTGTCATGCTCGAGGGTTTGTTCACCTTCTTATCAAGCAGAATATAAAGATCCTTCTAATAAAGGTAATCTTCCATCTGCATCTTCTAAAGACTAAAAGTTTGCCTATTGAATTTATCAACCCTAGATTTTCCATCATCTGCCATAGTTGTCACTCAAGATAAAACTTTCCATGTGACTCAACACTTCAGCAAACCAAACCAGGCTCTGATATTAATTATTAGGAAATAAGGTATAAAAATATGTGGAATAATCCCTCATAGAATCGCAACAGTAGAAACTAATATGCAAAAAAATATTACATATCTCAAATAAAAGTGTAGAATAAAATAACACAACACAAAGAGATAGTATTTAATGTGGTTCACCCCAATTTGGGCTACGTCCACCAAGAATCACTTGCTTATATTTTATTACAAGCCACCACTCTCTCAATATAATACCCAAATCTATTTCGAGCTATGCTTAATAAACTCTACAGAATTCACAACCCGAATTCAAAACACATCTGTAATGTTACATTATACCTAACATATGCATAAAACCATATAAATAAGCAATTGCTTAAGCAATTTTTACAAAACTGTGGGTATTAAAACCATGGGCCAAAACTGTCCCATAAACATATGGGTCAAAATCCCACCCATACAAGAAAAGAACATTTCCCAGTATAGTATAGTACTCTTAGTGTACAGTCTTCAACACTTTCACACATGAAAACAGGCTCCACAACCTAATACCCATGCCTAAACTGACCTGACTCAACCATGCCTAACGCGACCTAACTCCATCATTCCTAAACCAACTTGACTCCATCATGCCTTAAGCCGACCAGACTCCATCATGCCTAAACTGACCTGACTCCACCATGCCTAAACTGACCTAACTCCACACTTCCTAGATTGACCTGACTCCACCTTGTTTTAAAGGACCTAATTCAACCATGCCTAAATGACCTAACTTAACCATTCCTGAACTAACCTGATTCCATCATGCCTAAACTGAGCTGACTCCATCATACCTAAACTGACTTGAATCTATCATGCCTAACCGACCTGATTCCACCATGCCTAATCCACCTAATTTCCATCACATACAAACAAAAAACAAAATTATGACACAAGTATATCACCCAGCCCATAAATATCATCATATATATCACTATGAAATTCTGTGTATCCATCAAATATACACTAATACAAAATAATATTAAATATCTTGAAAATCTCATATACAACCTCACCATCTTCGACATGTAGGGACGGTATATGATCAACAATCTCAAAAAATCTCATGTACAACCTCACTATCATCAACACGCAGGCCGGTATATATCAAAAAAATAATAATCATATATAGAGACATCAATCATTGGCCCATCTAATGGACATGCTTGTCTCATATATCTCCTCCTCCTCTCCTCCAGCCTGATGCCCTGCCACCATCTCTCCACCCTCTATGGGTCTTGGTCTAGCCTCCACCCTAACCTACAGCTGGGTCAAGCCTCCGTGAACTAGTGGCCTCACCCTGACCCTATCTCGGGGCTCATCGAATCCCTGTTCTCTCTAAACTATGTGTCCGGGATCTCGTCCTCTCACTCGAGGGGTATACCCTGTATTCTACATAGGAGGGGAAATTTATCTTGATAGTAGTCAAATGATCCTAATAGTATCTGGCCTCATTTAGGGCATCCCTGAATCTCACCATCGGTACTGTGTGGGGTGGTTTCATAAGTCTCACAGTAAGATGTGAGCTTTTTCCTACTACTGATGGCCTTGGCCCATATACCTATGAACCCTACCCTCCTCCCTATATCGTGGGACCCTATCCTGCTATTGTTGTAAAATGAGACCCTATCCCTAGGCCTGTGAGGGTGCCTATGTTGTGATCTGAGCCTGTTCAGTGACCAAATAACCCTACAAATATACTATCTGCACATATAAGGTGGACACATGTCCCCCATCACAATCCTCACCCTGTGCGGGTACCTGTCCCTGTGAAACTTGGGCCTACAGGGCTACCACTTGTGCCTGTAACATGGTAACCTGTGCCTCTGCTCCTGTCAGTTGTCCCTGCACTACTCTCAGCTGTGTCAAAAGGGTATCCACTTTGCCCATGTAATGTGTCCCTCTAAATTGTAATCATGGCTAGGTTAGTATGCCTTGGCCTCGGTGGTTCTTCCCATAGCTGCACTGCCCACCACTTGCCTGTATCTATCCATAACCCCAATGTCATCAATTTTTTGGTCCATCGCCTGCTCTTCCTTCCCTTTTGTCACCGTCGGTTGTGGTAGAGGCATAGAACCCTCCATGTTGTCTCTCCTGTATTGTGGGAATGGTGGAGGCACATCCTAAGGTACCCCAAACTACCGTCTGACCCTATCAACATGTATCATCTTGTGCTCATCGGCACGACATCCCTCTATTCATTTGAGCAGATGTGGGTTCATCTAATTCCACTACCATCTACCTATATGAAGGATACCCAACATATGGCCTCAAAATGATGTCAACTCCTGACAAAATCTCTTGTACACGCCATTAGTATTCTACATCGTGTGTAGCCCCTAACAGCCATATGCTCTCCACTAGTAAGAACCCAATGCTTGTAGCCAACTTGAACCAAGCCTGCATTGAATGCATTAGGCCAGGACATACCAACTTTATGCACACATACAATGTGCTTATATGCCCAGTAAGCGAAGAAGAAAGGTACAACACAAACCAAACCTTTGTAGCCTCCCATAGGCCCATAACTCTCTGTATAACTACACCAAGAATGTTGGTGCCCAAGAAAAAATGGGTCCTATCCTTCATCATGTCATTGAGAACCCCCATTAGTGCTCATGGGAATCTCCCACCCTCCGCATTTGGTAATGCAAAGTAACACGCTACCTCTATGATTAGCACAACCAATCTCATCTCCTAAGGATGGGCCACATACATGTCCTCATAGCTCAGGCTCACGCTATGGTACCTCATCTCTATCATCCCCTCTCCAAACACCACCAACATCAACTCCTCTGATTCCTTTGAGGAAATAAAATAAACCTTCTCTCCCCACTATAGGTAGCCATATGATCTTTTGTACATCCTCCAGGGTGACCGTTGATCTCACCCGTTTGGTAGGCCGGAATGTATTGGTTGTTGAATCCCATCTATCGATGAGTGTGACCATCAAGCTTGGCTCTCGAACTATATGCCTGTACAGTCAGATCCCAATCAAGCTGACATATTTCACATGCCTCCAATGCTCTGTAGTCATGCTTGACTATACCGTTAGCAATAGAGGTAGTACTTTGTCTCTCATCCATAGTTGGTCCTTTGTTTGCATCTTAAAAACCACAATATTGTTAAGCCTTGACCATACCCACCATAACTCTTAACCAATCAATGTATTCCCAAGACCCTCACTACTTACTACCCCATAACCACACCCCAACCCTAAAGACTACTCCTTTTTCCCCCATCCGAATTTCACATCCCTCAACTTGTACCTATTTGTACCTATTATCCTACCCATTCTCCTTAAACCTGCCTTTATATCTCATTTCCTATCTTTCCCTCCCACCCTATCTCATTTAATTGACCTATTTTTCCCACAAGCTGATCAACATCGGTCCATCATAAACCGGAATCAATCACCTAATACTTGATCGATGCCAGCCAAGGCCAACCAATGTCATCTAACCCTTGACCCTCATCAGTCACTGTCGCGGCATCAAAATCCGCAAACCCCTACCCTACTTTTCAAAAATTCCCAAATCTGACCTAATAACCTACTCTAACCCATGAAACCCTTATCCTAGCTTCATTCCTAACCCCTATTTAACCTACATTGGACCTTCCCACCCCTCATTTCCTTCATTTTTACCCAAAATTTCAAAAAATTAACTTTACAACCCAAATTTTACACAAAAATGATTTCAACAAACTATTTCAACAACCAATACGTAGATAAGATAGAATCCTACCTCATCTCGGTGCCGTCGACGTGATGGTATGTCTGGCCTTTACGTTGGTGGTCCACTTGAACCCTCTCCCATCTATTCCATCACCAAATCAACTCCCCAACTCGCAACCAATGAAACCACTTGAATCAATCTCGTCGACCCATCAATCAAATGTCAATCACCCACCACATAGCTTGCCACCTCATCTCTACACCTTGTCCTATTGTTTTACAACTTTCTTCTTCTCCTCTGTCATTTTCCATAAATAGCTACAAGAAAAATGATTCCGTAACAAACAAAATTTTCCTTTTTTATCCCCAATTCGACATGACCGATGTTGGTCATTTCATGCCCTATCCAACTAATGTCGGTTACCATATAACCGACATCAGTGAACCCTTATAGTTGTTTTCCCATGCTAGGATTCTCTTACCTATAACCATTAGTGGCTTTAAACACCTTTTATCATTACAAACATCTATTGAACCTTACCCACTAGCCTACACTACTTGCACATTTCCTTAATTACATTTAGGGACTTGTCATTTTACCTATACCTTGGCCTTACCTGTGCCATGACCTATTTTCTTGAACCTGGACTACTTGGTGTGACCATTGACCTTATGTACTCATTATACCTTGTGATGTTGTTACCTATATTGTTTTAGCCTAACAACCATACCTTACCTATTGTCATGCCATTTATCCCGACCAAACCTTTGGTGTACCAGAACATACCTAAATGTTCCTACACCTAACCTACATTGTGTTTTCGGACCATATCCTATGCCTTGGATACCTAAATCACTTCACCCTTGTTTGGATAAACCTATCGACCTTGGATGATGTAGAGTTTGCAAGCTCTTCAACCTGGTACCGTGTTGCACTCTATACGTGTGTGTGCATTTTTATTTCCATTACCCATTACCCAATTTGACCTCGACCTATTACCTATTACCCGAATTAACCATCACCCTTTCCCATAGTACTCATCCCCCCTACATTCACTTCTACCAACCACAAATTTATCAATCCACTCATTGATTTAGTATTACAACTCATCAGTGCTTGGTTTGAGGGGAATCACCTTCACCCACACATGGGGCAATTACTTCATGTTTTTGTCAGCATCGCTTACCAATACAAGCTACGTGACAAAAAAGGGGAAAAATGTAGACACCAAATTTGGGTCACACTCCCCCTTCACCCCACATGTATATTAATTTAATCACCTAAAATTAAATTAATGCCCATTCTTACAGTCTCCAATAATAAATACCTTAATTAAATTAATTTCCACCTCACCTAGACACCTCACCCCACCACATCACCTAGACACCTCATCATAGACCTATTATTAGTATGTTTCCTTTTAACTATGACTCAATCTCTACTTACCATAACTAACTAAGACTCAATCCAACCTTAACACTAAATGCATATTCTCCTCTAACCGCATGCACACTTATTTATGCGGAAAATACCATTTTGGATCTGCAACAACAGACAGGACTGGCCAAAAGATAGTCAAGACCTACTATTTTGGCAACCTAGGATATCCCACCTTAACCGATGGTGGTCAACCTGAAACCGATGTTGGTCACCCTAAACTGTCATTGGTTACCATATATTCACTTTGGTAACCTTGTTCCAAAGGTTGGAAGAATTATTTGAGTTTTGGAGATGAAGAGATCTACATGTAAGCATGCACCAGAGCATTCTTTCACATCTATACATCCTGAACTAGCACCAATTATTGATCTAAAGGGAAAGCACTCACAGTAACGTTCTAAGAAGCAAGGCCAAGACACTGACCACTAGTCTCACAGATCAACCATCACCTCCATCCAACCACCAGGTTTGTAAGTACAAGTAAGTACATTTAGATATGCATCTTTCCATACTTAGATTAGTTTCTTTTTCTCTATTTAGGAGTCCTAGTCTCCTTTGCATATCATCACCTCTCACCTTCCTGCCAATCCCTCCATCTAATCACCTATAACCTCCCAACTCTCCAAACCCAACTCTAGACATCTCTGCGTATTCCCAACACTATTATTAACCTCACCATTCTTTGCCTATTCTCTTGGAAATTAAAGAGAATCATCAAAACCAAACATTATTGATTCTCTACCATCCCGACCTCCACCGACATGTCGGTCACCTCTATCTGCCATCAGTTCCCTTTGAACCATCGTCGATCTTACCCACACCGCCATCTGGTCTTACCCACACCGACGTCAGTCTCTATGTATCTGGTAAACCCTACTTATAACAACAACTTCTAATAAATTTCAACCCAAATAACCCAAAACCAACTCAAAACTTGACCCTGACCTTTCACTAACCACCTTATTCACCTGTCTAACTTCCAGATCTGATCATAGCCTATCCTGTTAGATTATATTTGCTTATTGTACTTTAATGAGACACCTAAATCATATCAACTACAATAGGATATTATTGTTTTACATTATTTCTTGCATTAAGTTGTGTTAAATAGTGGATTGACAACCTTTTAAGAAGTATCACACTTCCTAGATCTAGCATATGCTAGGTAATCCACTGACATATATTGTTTAATATTCTTCTTGTGGACTTGTTTTGTATTCGCAGGTAGTTCCTCCTAGAAAAAAGGAAGTTCTCGCAATCGTCACTGGATCAAGAAATCAGAACATGCACACTCTACCTTCCACCTTCATTCACAGGTATTCCTCCTCACCCTTACCCTATCTGTTTTGCTCATATGTATGCAACTTGTCAGTGAAACATTTTGGCATGCCCGGTGGGACCCTCACTTGGGTTCATTGCATTTTCTTCATATAGGGAAACTTTTTGTGTGTTTCTTTCCTTTTGAAAAATACATATTTAATCTTCTCCCTAGTAATATTCTTTTCTACTAATTATCTAAATGACATTTGTCATTTGGTGTTTAAAACGAACCAATTCTTTTTTCTTGCATTTGCATAGTAGCAAAAGAACACGTTCTTGACCTATTCATCATTTGCTTCATCGAATATAATTATTGATTTTGGTTATAAAATTTGTTGCATTTCATCCTTGTATGTTGCATCATTAGCTCACATTTAAAAGTGAGGGCAACCTATATGCTAGAAGTCATGCCCAACTGATGGTTGACACAATTGAATCATAGAAAGCACTTTCTTCTCTCTCTCTCTCTCTCTCTCTCTCTCTCTCTCTCTCTCTCTCTCTCTCTCTTTGTTAAACTGTAAAAATTTGAATTTACACATCTTCTTAAACAACATCCCACCCATAAGAAGCTTTCAATGATCACACAATCAAAGGATTGAGAGTGGGCGCCGAGTTGGTTATCTCTGTCTAGTCATCACCTCAGAGAAAGGACCGCCCCTGCCAAACCATAACCTGAAACCTCACCTTTAGACTACCTCTTCATAGGACGCCTTCCCAACCAAAAACTTTGTTCTAAATCCACAAGTCAGTCTTAAATATCATAATTTAAAACAAACATAAATTCACTTTTAGGATTGAGTGTTTTTCTTAGCTTTGTTCTTGACTTTCGTTTTAAGTTGTGAGGATTACGTTTATTCATTTTTCTTCTTCCTTTCACACTCCCCATCATAGTTGGAGTATTCTGACTATTTTTTCGTGTGTCAAGACCTCATCTTATCATTCTTAGATTTCTAGGTTGATCCTGCATCTAGTTTAATTCACCAAAAATCCATTTTCTTCATTTCTTCTAATTTCATAGTAACCAACATTGGTCTAATGACCGTCGTCAGTTTACATCTGACTGTCATCAGTTTACCTAACCGGTGTTGGCTTCTGGCTCTTTTTCTTATTTTACCTAAAACAAACTTCATCATCTATTATTTTCTATTTTTGTCCTTAGGACACCATCATATCCCCAACATTTTGATATCTCAATCAGATACAGTTCCCCCATTTCACATTCATAAATTATGTTTCATTTTCCGAAACTAGTATTTCTCATAGTGACCGGTATTGCTTATCATAACTGCCATCGGCTCCCCTTTAACCATCATCGGTCATACTGATCATCGTCAATTTTTGTGTTTGCTTTTTAATCAAAACACTAACCAGATTTACCCCCCAGACTTCATCCTTCTTTGTTTCTATTATTTTATGAGTCATTTACAAAATACAGTTTTACCAAGTCAACACTAATTCACATGGTGTTAAATCACAGCCAAACTAACACCCTTATATTTCATGTCAGCCGTCAACCAATCCCACCTAGCCCATCATCATCATTCATACTATCGCCTATTGATCCAACTCAACCTATCCCTATTACTATCGGTGATGAGAAGTTTGCAACACTCCTTGATTATAATCCTGCGACCTTACAATACTATCTCACCCACTCATCTACCCGGGACTCCTCAAGACAGTTAATATATGACATGCATGTATCTATTCCTCCTTCCCTCGCACTCACTTCCTCGTCATCTACCACTAGCTCGGCGTTGCCCTCATCCACATTACCCCCTTTGGTATCTCAGTTAGGTCCCACCTCTACCATAACTGTTGCCCCAATGATGTCTATTGCACCTGTGTTGTCAACCATTCCTTCATCAACCACCTTAAACATATCCCCATCTGTTCCCTTTTCCTCATATATACCAGTTGCATCACAACCACCTCCAGTGTCGACAACCCACACCTCATTCCAAAATCTAGTTCTTTCCATCCCTCAGTCTCTACCACCCATTACCACGAGAGTCATTGCAACCACCCCACCTATTTACACGCATCACCACCAACCCCCAATCTTGTATATCACTTATTTGGTGTACATTCCACCTGTATCTATTCCCCCTTCGAAGTTTTCATAATCAACGCCCCCATGTACGGAATGCCATCCACATTATACACCCATTATCAACCTCCCTTTACTACAGGAGGCACCCATTCCTCACAACCCACCAATGACCTCATTAGGATGATGATGGAAAAGATGCAAGCATTAGAAGCATCAGTTTTCAACTCTCGTAACTCCTTGACCTATGATGAAATATGCAATGATCCTATTCATCCATCCATTCCTATTCACCCATACCTATGCATTGGGAAATGCCCAAGTTCAACTATTTCAGCAGTAAAGAGGACTCGTGACAGCACTTGTAGTCATTCAAACATGGGTACTACCTAATTTCCCATGACAATGCTTTTCTCTTACAAACACTTACCATGTCCCTAACAAGACCCACCTTAGATTGGTATAGCCGTTTACCTAGAAATTCCATCTACTCCTTAACCAAGTGGCTCAAGCATTCCTGGACCACTTCTCGATAAATTTAGTCAAAAAAGTCACCATGACTGACCTATATTTGACCCGATAGTATGATAATGAATCTATCATAGATTTCATTGCTTGCTGGTGAAGTCTTATCAGCCAATTAACGTTCTAGTTACCTCAAACTGAACTTATTGAGTTGTTTACTACATCTTGTGCTAGACACATCTCACCAAATCTGTAGGTAAAAACCTTCTGAACCTTCAATGAAGCATTCATCATGGCACAAAAGATGGAAATTTGTGCCATTGAAGAAAAGAAAATCCAATTACGAAACAATAATTCCCCATTCAAACCAAATGATTCTTCTTCAGTTTAAAAACTGTAAAATAATTATTCAAAAGCCAAAGGATCTTCCAATGTGGTATTTCTCAAAGTGGGCCCAACTCATCCCTCTAATCAAGCCCAACCTTCTTCTAATATTTCCCCTGTCCAAATCTTTCGGTTCCGATAAAAGAAACAAAAGTACACTTTAATTGGAGAGCCCTATTATTCAGTCTTGGAAAAGCTTCTTAAAGCTGGAGCCATTACACTTCTGCCCATAAAACCTCATACTAGTTTTGATCTTAGTCGTCCTATGCCTACATGGTATAAGGAACACGACTACTGTAAGTATCATCGTGTCAAACGCCATAGTGAGGGTAATTGCATAACTTTTAAGAACATTGTCCAAGATATGATAGATAATGGAGACCTCGTCATGGACAACCCAAATGCACCAACAAATCAAAATTTGCACATCTTTAAGAAGTCGTTCCATAACCATAAACTACATTTAATCAAAATAGTGAACCTTCATCCAGCGACAACAATGTCTGTGAATTCCATGTGGTTTTTGATATCGTACCATATTTTCACCTTTTCACGCTGTGAAAGTAGATATCTATGACAGAAAAGTATAAGTTTCAGGAAGATATCCATATTTTCACCGGAACTAGGTAATTGTATAATGGAGTATCACTATGTGGATCATATATAGTTTCTTCTATTTTTCGTTTCAAGCCACGTGATGATCCCACAAATATTTGGTTTTCTCAGTTGTTCATTTTTAGTTTTTGAATGCCCCATACTTCTAGGGTGCTATTTCACAAAGGCACTTACTTTTCCTAGCATGTTTATGAATTTTTGTAAACTTTTTACATTCTCTTCTCTCTTTGTAAATACTCTTTCTTGTTTATAAATATCTTCCCAATTTTGGATTAATTTCCTTTCCATTTCCCTATGTGGGTCTGTGTGCATGTTCCATTGGTACATGGGAGTGTTGAGAGTGTCTCTTTGAATTTTTATTAAGACTTGGCTTTTGATAAGGCACTGGTCAATTTAAAACCATGAGATTTTGAAGTATGAGCTATGACTTGTTTTTTTTTATGCCCAATCTGAGTCATGTTATGGGCCATTGTGTCTTAGATTGTCATTGATGTTAAATTCCATTAATGGAAAAGGGTTTCATGGTGTCATGTGAGTCTCCATGAGGTGTCAACCAAGGTCAATCATGCAGGTTGATTGTAGTGTCTGAGTTTGGTGAGTTGTTATGATGTTCTAGAGCATGGTCTAGTAGGAATGGACATGGTATGTGCACTCCAATGTTGATTGGAGGTATTCATGAGGCCATACATGGTCCAAGATATGTGTAATAGGTGTTTAAGTGTTTGTAATGAGTCATTGTGATCATTTCATGAGATGTATGGGTTGAGTCAGGTCATTCTAGGCCTATTTCTAGACCTAGAGCATGTGGTATATCATGGTGGCTTGAGAAATGAAGTAGGTAAGTCATAGTCAAGCATGGATAAAGAATATTAATATTTCATATGAGGTTTATGAGGTGTTTTAGGTTTTTTTTTCATTTATTTGATGATGTTTCATTGTCCTTGGGAAATAAGAAGGTGAAGAACGATCTAGAACACACAAGTAATTTTTTATGGCTGGAAAGATTAAAAAGTATATGATCATGGATGAGAGTTAGAATGCATAGATGAGGTATTCATTATGATTCATGATAAGTTTTGGGTCAAATTTTTTTAGGAAATTCAAGTTATGAGGTTTTTGGTAAAATTGAGCTCTAGTGAAGGTGAAATCAACTCGATATGTCTACTTGTTTTTCTCACCCACTCAAACACACTATGCATGGGACCTTTCAAATTTGGGGGATAATTTTTCATTAAACTAAGATTTTTTTTTCAAAAATAATGAGGTGGATTAATCATCGGATTTTTATGAACAATCGTTAAGAAGTCAAATTGCTTTTAAACCCTAGTGAAACCCTCCTTCTATAGCGACTTAGAATATTTGTAGTGTATGGTCTCCAAATGATCTTAGAAATAAAATGTGATACATTAGAGTCTAATAAGATTCCTCAGAGGTCATTTTTGTGGTGGTTTGGTGTTGTAGCTATTTTAGGGAGAGAGAGAAACCCTAGTTTTATGGAGATTTACAGTTTTAGGGCTGAGATGGAAGTTCTAGGATGAAAATTGAAATGTTACAAAATACTAGGGATATTTTCTAGACATCCATAAAAAAATTTAGGATGCTTCATTGGATAATATGGAAGATATAGGTCCTCAAAGTTGCACTACCGATCTTGGTCTTAAGGGCTAAAATGTTAGTCTTGTGGTTTGAGTTGATTTTGATCATTTTACTTAATGGAGCTGATGTTTTTGGTCATATATAGAATGTTGGAACCTGGTATGATGTATTTGAATCTTTGGTTTGATTTGGAATTTTTTTTCTTGCATAATCTCTAATGGCCTTATTAACCCTATTAGGCTTGTTCAAGAAGATGTCTAAAACATGTGTGTTGGATCATAATTCTCCATGAGACATATGATTCTTAGTGTTTGAAGATGTTTTTTTAGGTCTCCCTTGGTGTGTTCCAAGCTTTAGTTGAGCTTGGAATTTTATTTGGAGGTGTTTGTGCTAATTTATCTTAAGACTGGTTCTTGAGTCTAGTTTGGTAGATTTGAGCAGTTTTAGAGATTTGACTGGTTGGAGGACTTGCACTATGATTTGGATGATAAAGTGAGTTCTTACAAAAATTATATTTAGATACCTTTCTGTTGATATATTACTTGATCCATGATGATGATATTTTTTATAATAATTCGGTCGTTATTCAAGATTATTTTCTGGGTGCTTGAAGATCTTGTAGGGTTTTCTTGCTTATTGGCATACTTCGTGATGTTTAGAGATAATGCAGAGGTTTTGGGATTTTTTAATGTTTTAAAGGATTTCCTTGACTTGTGTGGATATTTTGAGCCATGAAAAATATTCCTTATGCCCTTGAAGATAATATGATATTCGCTAGATCTTGGAAAGTGCATTTTGAGCTAGTTGGTGTGTTTTGGTGCTTGGTGAAGATGACCCTTGCTAACCTAATTGGATCTTTTGGTGATGTTTATATAATGTTGTTATATTTTTGATTTGGTATGACTGACCTATATGGTCATGGCCGACCTAGGAGTGATTTGAGATAGTGTAATGTATATATGCTAGTATGTTTAGTCATTTATGACTAGTTGAGCCTATAGGGTTATGAATGATCTATAGGAAGTTGAAGAAGAGTGTAAAGAGGTAATGGAAAGATCCTAAAATAATTATGAAGACCTAATAAATTTTTAGGATCATAAATTCTATGGAAATTTATGTAATCAACCCATAAGAGGACATATTTGAGTGAGTTGAAGATGAGTTTGTTTTGAAGAGGGTTTGGTGTGTTTGGAGTTAAAATTAGATCACAAATAGTTGTGAGATCAGCATTTTATTTTTTATCATTCAATTATAAAATATTATGTGATGATTAATATTCATAAAATTTCTTTTTTTATCAATATCATCAAAGGTTTAGGAGTAGGTGATCCTTTTGAAGTGGGTGCTTCACTAAAACAATCTTGCAAGATGTGTAATTTTCTTTCTAATCCCTTGTTTTGTGTAATATAAGCAAAGGCTTTCGGTGGGTTTTCTTTCCCTTGAGGGTTTCCCACTTACATCTAGTGTCTTTTGTTCTCTCTCTTGTTATATAATCTTGTGAATGTCTAATACACACTTAATAAGCTCACATGGTTCATGGATGATTGAATTAATGGTTTGAATGATGAATGTATGTAATGGAAAATGAAATGATAGTTTTGCAGGACTAGTTGAACCTATGGGGTTATGAGCGACCTATAGGAAGTTGAATAATAGTTTAAAGAGGTAATGGAAAGAGCCTAGAAGAGGTATGAAGACATGATAAAATTTTACAATCATAAATTATAGGGAAATTGACCTAGTTAGCCCATGAGAGGACATATTTGAGTGAGTTTAAGCTGAGCTTATTTTGGATAGGGTTTGGTGTGTTAGGAGTTGAACTTGGATCACAATCAGTTGTGTGATTAGCATATTATTTGTGATCGTTCATTTATAAAATCTTATGTGATGAGTAATATTCATACAAGTCCTTTTTTTTAATAATATCAACAAAGGTTTAGGAGTGGGTGATCCTTATGAAGTGGATGCTTCACTAATAAATCTTACAAGATGTGAAATATTCTTGCTAGTCCCTTGTTTTGTGTAATATAATTAGAGATTTTTGGTGGGTTTTCTTCCCCTTGAGGGTTTCCCACTTACATTTGGTGTTTTTTATATACTCTTGTGAATGTCTAATACACACTTAATAAGCTCACATGGTTCATGGATGATTGAATGAATGGTTTAAATGATGAACGTATGTAATGGAAAATGAAATCAAAGTTTTGTAGGACTAATTCAACCCCCCTTACTAAATCCAACTATTTTCACTGAAAAATTGGATGCTCTGAAACTTTTCAGTTTTGAATCCATCATGTCAAAATTGACCCCATATGACAAGCTTTGAGTATTAATATATCATAATTGGAAAATAATTGTAGCCTATCTCATTTTGATCATGGCACATTTACCCTTGAATTATAATTCATTATTATATTTTGGGTTGGTTTGTTTGGGGCTATTTTCATAATAAAATTTTAAATATCCTTTTTTTAAGCCTCCTCACCATTTATTTGCAAAATACCTATAGTTTTCCACTACTCAATTTACTCAAATTATCTCATTTCGAGTATTTGATTCTCCCTTGTCATGTGGTACATTTAAAGGTCATAGAGGCATGTGGAAATTAGGCACTATATCAGTGAAGTCACCTCTTTTAGGAACCCTGGGAATGGTTCTCACATTCTATTGGTGCTCTGATCATCTGATTCACCTGATGGTATGATATTTACTAATTATGTGGATTTACAATGAGCAAATTGAACAACTCCACAAGTTATGTGAGTTCATTATTTCTCCTATGCAGCCGATGCGAGGTTTTAAAATGTGCATGTTGGCTAAGTTAGTTTTCAGGGGAACTAAGGGAATGTTCCAAAGTTCTATGACTTCCCCTAGATCTTGATTCATCCTATGAGGTCCTGTCTACCCATGCCGAAGAAATAAGTTTTGTAAAATAAATTACAACGAGATATTTTCCAAAAATCATATAAGTTTTAAGACATAAAAAATTGAAGAAGAGTGTTCTTCAACCAGGATATGGATGGAAACAAGGATATGTTATACCAGTTCAAGTCGAGATCAACCATGCTTAATAAACAATGTGACAACATTGTCGATGCAGGTTATCCCAAATGAAGTGAATTTAATCATTCACAATTGAATTATGTGAATTGAGGTCTCTATGTATAGTACAAGTGCAGAAGGATAAAATGTATATGAATTTATGTCCCAAGGACTTGGTATTTTCTATTCAATGGTTGGCTCTCGAATCTAGAATAATAAGCCACATAATACTTGCTTTGCATCAAAATCTTCAAGACATGCCCACAAATTGTCTAAGCCAGTTGTGAAAGCTATATATAAAGGTCTCTAACATAATATAAGTAAAGGTATACCCATGTATTAGTTAACTAAGCAAAGAGAATTGAAACTAACACCTAATAGCTCCAAAACAAAGCTAAACTATACCTAGATCATCATGTTAAGATCTTAAAGAGATTAAATATCAACACTATGCATTATAACTTTGAAGGAAACTCAAAATAACATGCTAAACATGTATCCTCTACTCTTTAAAAGCTAAACAAGATATGGACCTATGTAGATCCTTAGCTATCAAAATGTGATAGTTTATTTGATCCCAAGGGTTTGAGAATGGATCTCAATCAAGACTTGGCTACAAGACCTCCTTGATCTTCTCCATATGAATCAAAAGGATTGGATGGATAAATGCAAGATGAATATAACTAGCTCAACACTAATGGAAGATGCTCAAAGATGAAAATTCCTATAGTTCATGTTATAAGCATGCAAAGGTGTCAGTAGGAAGGTTGGAGGAGGGTTCCTTTTATAACCCAATGGTTTGAAGAAGCTTTACATCCTATTACATGTGGGATAATAACAAAGCTAGATTAGTTAGGATAAGCACACTTTAAGTTTTCTTTAGAAGAGATTAATATTTCATTAGTGATCCATGGGAGCTGAGGGGGGTATATTAATTAATCAAAAGTGATCAACTAATACGTAGATGTATCTTTTAGAAGCATTTGAGAAGAAGGTTAGTATGATCTATGCTATGAGAGGATTTTAATCAAATAAATGGCAATTTATTGATTAAATAGAAGAGAGAATTAATTAATTAATCTTGATATAAAGGGATATTAATTAACAGAAGGTCGTTAATCATTGTTTTGAGTGATATAAGGGCTAATTAATTATCGTAATGTAATTAATTAGTGTCGGTGGAGGATAAATAGTGTGTTATTTATGATATGTCGTCAATTTATAGGAAAGGGGATAATTAGCACAATTTAAGTATTTAAATTGCTCGATCCAAATTACAGGTGTCTACATTTGCCCCTCTTTGGGGTGGTGTAAGTGACGCCACTTCAAAGATAGTAAATAAGTAAAAACATGTGAATTTTGAAGAGATAGAAGAAAAAATGAGTGGAGTGAAGGAATGCCCCCCTCGAGTGTCGATGGGATTATGAAATAGGTCGATCAATAATAAAAAATATGAATATAATAGAAAGATGAAAAGGGTAGGGGTAAGATACTCCAAGTGAATTAGAAAAATAACATTGATAGGAGAATGATATAGAAGAGGAATGAAGATGGAACGAAAAGAGAAAGATTTCATCATATAGCTAATGATTTATGTCATCTGTCCTTATTAAAAATATAAACACATGAAAAAGCATAGAATAATTTGAAAATCCATAATACGAATCAATTTTCTAGTGTTGAAAACACCAACTCAATGCAACATACAAATTGCAATGCAATACAAGAAGTAAACAAGCTCATCTAATAGGGAAAAAAGTACAAACACACATACTCAAACCAACAATGGTCAAGACGGTTACACAAATGTTTTGTTATCAAGTTGAAGATCCCAAATGTTTGTGATTAACAAAAAGAGTTTAAAATGATGCCACAAGAAAGGATACATGCGAGGGGAGTTGATGAAAGACATAGGCTCGAATGATAAAGCTTTGTGTACGAAGAAACAATACTAGACAACTCGATGTGCTCCAGAGTACAGATGAAGCAAGCAGTTTAGCTTTGTAAATGATTGTAGATCCAAGTGATTCGCAAGTCATTTAGTTCAAAAACACGTGAAAATGTCAGTAAGATATGGGATAAATACCATGAGTGGGACACAAATTTCAGCCGTGTACAAGCTCTTTACCAATTTTAGTAATGTTTTGAATTTTTTTTACAATTTTTAGGATTTTGTTGATTAATTTTATAATCTTTTTTTAAATTTTTGTGTGAATTTTGTAATTTTTAGATTTTTGACATTGTGAGAAGAAATGAGGCGATGGAGACTCACCTGAAAGCCAAAAAAATGCCTCGAGGAGAAGAAATGGGCACTAGGTGGAAAAAATATGTCTCGGTGCAACTAAAAAGAGTCAAAAATAATTATCACGATGGTTAGCAGAAGAAATAAAAATGAAAAATATCACCTGGAAGTAACAAAAATGCCCCAGGGATAAGAAAAGAGTGCTAGGCCGAAAACAATGCCCCAACATAGTGAAAAATAATTTTAAAAAATTATTACGACGGGTAGAAGAAATGTTAGAGTGATCACGGCAGTCAAAATGTGCTTCGAGGGCATCACGACGAGCTAAAACAACTTAATATACCACTCATGTCGGGGGTAAATCATCGTGATGAGTTCATTTGTTACCGAAGTGTTGCTGAGTTTTATCATGAGTTACAACGAGTGGCGAGCAAGATGGCACAAGTCTAGAGGTGATGGAGGTGAGCTGACAGGGTTCGGGAGTACACCCAGGAGGAGGGCGATGCATCATTTATGAGTACACAACCCTTCTTGTAAAATATCACATTTATCAACATTAATTAGCATTTATTATGGTTATACTAGGCGTCAAAAATGTGTATATTCACCCTAAGGGTGCATAGGAACTCATGGTGGCCTGTACACATTCAAATTATTTGTATGCACATGCGTACATATCATAGTATGTGTACGTGCACGCGTAGGCATTAAAAATCTAGTGTACACACCATTGATCAAAGCATACATATGTCTTAGCATATACACACAAACACACGCATATGTGGGATAAAGGTCCCATGCATGTCAGTTAGCCAAATACATAGAGGAATGTGTGTACATACTTATATGAGCATGTATGCATAGAAAAGAGTGTGTATGCATCTGGGTGCATACACATGAGGATGAGCGTGTACATGTCCAAAAGGGCACGTAGGCACTGATGAGCTTCTCAGAATAAATATGAATAGATGAAAAGGATAGTTTAGATGAAATCAGTTTTTTGAGTGATAGAAGAATAGAAGAAGATAGAAGAAATGTTATTTCTAACACATGTTGTGTTATTTTACAAAGACGATTGCCAGTATTAGAGACAAGGGAGCATCATGGTCATCTTGCGGCCATAGAGGTGACCATCTATACATGACACAAGTGGATGATGGGCATCCTCATGGAGGTGACCAGGTTAGCTCAAGTGGTGAGGATACCTCTGATTACCTTGAACCATGGTCTCCTGACACCCTTGGTGGAGCGGTGGCATAGCAAGAGTTAGTGCTTCCGACTCTCGACAGGGGAGATGACAGTGACTCTTGACGATGTTTGGTGTATTATTCATGTGCATATTTAGGGATAGATTTTTGGTTAGTCAAAATATGGAACTTAGAGAAGAACATATAGAAGGTTCACGTAGAATAGTAGATTGCATTCAAAAGTGCGGGAGGATCGAAAAGGAATCACACGCTAAGGACAGAGATAGGTTCGAGACCTATCCGTTTTCACGATGATGAGCTATTTTTGGAGGTAGTGTCTCGAACACACAAACGAGATGAATAATTGAGCAACACGCACGTGCTATTTTTGGAAGAGCGGATACAAAGTGCTTTGCATGGGTACAAGCTAAGAATAGATTTACTATTATCAGTTAACTAGAAGAAGTTTGTTGTTAGTGCACTTGCATGTGTGGCTATTATTGTACTGGCGTGTGGCTAATAATATCTTGCGGTCTATTTTTGGATTAGATAAGCGGTGAAAGGCAAGTCCCCACCCTTATAAATATGTAATGAACTGTGCAGTAGAGAATAGTATGTAAGGACTGGATTACTATGAGATTAAACTATCAAATCTATATGTGCATGAGCATATGATGCCATTATTGTAAGAAGCCTTTGTGTATTACTGCATTTAATATAATGGAGGTTATTGACTGAATCAATGTGTTAATCATGGTTATAGTTTATTACTACATTAATGATTTCACTATGATTATTATTTGATTCATGATACTTTAAGATCTAGATTTGAATATGCTCCGTAGAATGTTATATTAATTATGGATCTGAATGTAACAAGTCTTCATCATGTTAACCTCCTATAACAACAACCCTAAAGAGGGTTCCTGGTACCTTTGCTTGCTTCAGGTGAGCGCTCAGTCTAGGATGAGTGATGTGTCAGCGCATCTGGGATTTTACTAGTGAATTCTAGGTTGCATCATTGGTTCCATTTCTGAGACCCTCTTTTTCAGTTGTTTTTAGGATGATTCACAATGAAGACATATCAGTTGATCCTAGCAATTTTTGAGGAGTGGATACACGACCTATAAGAAGAATACGCACGAAGGTTCAACACCAGATCTGATTTTGACACATGCACATGGGTGGAGCATAATCTGTATGAGTGTTTTGTACAAAATCTTCTTCACTATTTTTCTAGTAGAATTATACAAGTGGCTAGTTGTTTATTCATCTAAATAGAATTCGAGGTATCACACAATTTTCTGGACACAGGAAGAATTTCAGACCCTGTATGATGCTGAACTGATTTGGAATCACATTGTAGATACGTGGTTCCATGGTTTTTTGAACAGTTATATCTTGGAGTACTCAATTTCCATGTATGAATTCCCAGAGGTAGATGAATTAAAGTTTTTTATGATATCCCAGAGGAACTTACCTATAAGGCATTCTAGTAGCAATCAAAATTTTACTGGTAACCCTAAAATTGGAGAGTAAACCGATGGCTAACTAAACCCCACCATGCACAAGGGTAGGAGCAGGCTTGGTGAAATATGGTAGATCTAGCGGCAGAGAGGTGGAGAGAGGAAAGAAAACTTAATTATAATGAGGCATGTGAGAGGGAGGTAGAGAAGCAATAGGATGTTGCAAAGTGAATGACATTGTGGAGAAAGATAGTTCGGGAAGGATTTGAAGTTCACGTATAAGGCGTGGAACCTGAGCATCAAGAACTACCCCATTTGGGGAAAGTATGACAGGGAACCCTCCTCAACCTCATGCAGAAGAGTGCTAGAAAATATGACTTGGGCTACAAGAATGCATCTAAATCCACCTGGAAACTTTGCCCTTGCGCTTAGTCTTCCAGTATCTAGTATAAGCAGTTAGCAAGCTAACTCAAGTAGTGGGAGAGCAAGAGTGAGTCATATAAGAGCACAGCAATGGCAACACAAATGGCTTCATTTTTACATGGGATTACATTTTTCAGGTGTATCATCTACACAAAATTCAGGCACCTAGATCTTTGGACTCTCTTCTGGGTGTAGTAACACTTCGTAGACTGTTGAGGTACATTTAATACTACTGTTGGGACACATGGAGTTACATCCTCTGGTCTGATCCCAACTACAGGTTTGGGATTAATAGGTGTAGGTGGCTCTAGTTCCATCAGATCTGGTGGTTTTGGAGGTAGAGGAAACACAAGAGGTTCTGGATCATATGGGCAAGGTCCACACCAACCCTAGAATATTTACATGGAGATGTCTCTTCATCTCCCAAAGTATAGGGGCATAGAAGATGTTGCTGAACATGTACACATGTGTGAAATAGTGTGGCATGCAAAAGGAATCATAGCTTCTGAGCGTAGGGTAATCCAATTTTTCTACTACGTTACAAGGGCGCGCACACAACTGGTACAAAAATTCTGACCCTAATCAGACTTGCATAGACTATACATCTTTAAAAGATGCTTTCCTCAAAGAGTTTCATAACCTGAGTTTGAGCAGAAGAATATAAGTGCGCTCAAAGATATTAAGCAAGGCACTACTAAAAGTGTCAGAGAGTATGATGCCCATTTCAAAATGTTGTTATCTAAGTTGTCTTATGATATTCATACAAGCCAACATGCACAATGGTTTTTTGGAGGTCTGATTACACCTTTTAGGAGCACTATCACTTAAAACATACATTGATCCATGAAAATCACTTGAAGTGGACTTACACACTAAAGTAGTTGGAAGTATAGACACTGGGGTGAGTCCATTTGTAGAAGCATAGATCGTAGCTATGACAAAGAATTTGGAGAAACTATCGCAAGATTCAACACATGAGACGTGCATAGGTATTTGGTGCATAGATTACAAAGTGGAAGGTCACACAAAGGATAGTTGTCCCCACAGATCATTGCGCTCATTGTTGCTAGATTGTGAGATATGTCACTTAAACCATGATTCCACCCACTTCCCATTGTTACAACGTGCAATAAGGAAGAACTTTTCATGCTACTGTAAAATCTGTAGGTTCACGACTCATGACATGGAATATTGTCAGCTGATTGGTCATATCCATGACGCTATAGATATTGGTGTTTTAACAGACAGGAGTTTCAAGTAACTATAAAGGAAATAATGAGCATCAGGATCAGGATCACAATCAAGCATGCTATTATCGGAATGAAGGGAGTTTTGAAGGTGGTCGTGGCAGAGGTCGACAAGGTTGTGGTGGTGGAGGAAGAGAGTTCCCTCACAGAACATGTTATACATGCAGATATCCTAACCACTACAGGTGTGAATGTCCTTAGAATATTACGTGTTCTTTATGTGGAAAGAATCATAGTTATGATGAATGCATGGACTTGTATGAGCATCTTAGCAAGCAACATAAATAAAAAAATAAAGGTGTGGGGGATGGGTAGAATACAACACGTTGTGGAAAATCAATGGATTCCTAAGTTGGAAGCCGAATCCAAGGCATTGCAAGTAAGGATCACTACCCGCGTTTAGGTGACACATGCCAAAGAAGCATTATAGTAGAATCCTACCATCACTAAGGAGGAGGTTTTACATACACAGTACCCAGATCCTACCCATCAGAAGGAGCTTTATCAGGAAACCATGGAAGTAATTAGAAATCTTTAGGGTGAAATACATTATTTAAAGGAGCAAACACAGAAGATGGAGCAAAATAAAGCATCATAAATGGTCTAAAATGATATGGATGACTTGAGAGAAGTGTTCAAAATTTTGCGCCAGGAGAATATCATTTCACTTTTAGGGAATTGGTTAAAAGGGAATACTTTGTGTACAAGTATTGAGATTGGACGGTAGATCCTGCATGTAAATCTTCCCCCTCATAGCCTAGATTATGACAAGGAAATCACTCTAAATGTTTTTGTGGATGGGTGGCTATTGAGTAATATATTGATTGATACAGACATGGAATTCAATGTTCTTACTTTCGATGCATGGGTATAAATGGGGAGACCTCCATTGCAGCTATCCTCTAATGTATTTTTCATGGCCAATCGAACTAAGGCCACTCCCATCATATTTTTACAAGATGCATCGATTACCATATAATGAGCTAAGTTCACTGGAGATTTTGAGTTCTTAGTGCTAGCAAAGGCATATAGCTTCCCAACTCTACTGGGGTGTCCATGGTGCTATGAAAATAATCTTGATCTTTAGTTCAACAAGGGTTATATCAGCTTTGAAAACAAGGAGGAAAGATTTTATATCCCTTTAACAGATGGAAAATCTACTCCCTATGTTGAGCCCTTGAGTAGAGAAGCCCTGAATCAGATTTACGCATGTGTCATCTGGAATCTAGAGGTTCTTGAGCCATCTAAAGAAGGAATCATTTAGTGGGAGGATGCACAGTTTATCAGCGATATTACAAGTGTTGTTTGTGATAACTGGGCTCATAACACTTATAAGTTGGTGGGGTATAAAGTAAAGAGTCTATTTTCTAAAGATAGAAAACCGTGTTATATCAGGAGAATAGGTAACAACTCGGTGCCTTGTTACACCAGAGAAGGAGATCCTATGGTATTCCTACACGTCATGGAAGAACAATGGATAGACCAATTAGAGAGAAGGAATATGGTAGCATATACCCTACACGAGACATCAGCGTGCCAGTAGGTGGCCCACAAGGATAATCTTGTAGGATGGAATGAAATTAGGATTTCTCTTGACACTAGGTTCTTAAGGATAAATACACCTACTCAAATATGTGTTTATCATGGTAATCAACTTGTTCAACACCATGTTCAAAAGTGTGAGAGACTTTGGATAGAGGGGCATGAAGCTTTACCACCTTCTTTATGGGTGCACAAGTTTTATTCCACACTACAAGGTTACGCACGTGTTTGGTATGTCTATGCAGAACTCCATAGAGAGACTGGAAATTGGCAGGATTTAATTGCAAGAATGACTCATACATTTGACTTCTTCTCTACCAAACCTCTGGTGGAAGAAGTATTAAAATTCATAAAGCATTGAACTATGGGAGATAGTTCCAAGGCTGAAGAAATACTTTAGGGTTTATTGGATGAAATAAACTCAAGAGCACATGGTTTGTTGAAGAAACATAGGCCGATACCACACTACTTCAGCACACTTGCCTTGAGAAAGAAAAAGGGAAAATGGTTTACTTAGTGGATGAAAAAGAAGTAGAAAATTTGGATTTAAACCATTCAACAGGTAGGCGTGAGGTGTTGGACAGTGCAGATAATACCACGTGCGCCTATCATAAACCTATGAAGACAAAGAAAGTGAATATTGGTTCAGAATATGAGCCTAAGGAGTCCATAATTGGGGACTATTGGTCAGAATCTGAAGTGGAAAAAATCAAAGTTACTACGGGATTATCAGGATTTAGTCCCTCAGGGGTACCATGAACTTAAAGGCATGCATGAATTATTAGGAGAGATGAAGATAAAGCTTAAAGAGAGTGTGTGCCCAGTTAGAAAGAGACCCTACATGATGAACCCCAACTTGTGTGAAAAGGTCAAAGAAGATATTGAAAAAATGTTGAAGTCTAGAATCATCAATCCCCTGGACAAGTCAGAATGGGTTAGTCCAATGGTGATCAGTATCAAGAAGGATGGATGGATTAGGATCTATGTGGAATACAAGGAGCTAAATGCTGCATGTGTGGCTGATCCCTTTCCTACGCCATTCACTAAGGAAATACTAGAAGGCATTGCAGGGCACGAAATCTATTCGTTTACAGATGGTTTATCTAGGTATCATTAGGTTAGGATTTCCTGGGAGGATCATGAAAAGAATACTTTTACTACTAAATGGGGTAGCTTTTCCTATACTATGATGCCTTTTGGTTTGAAAAATGTGCCTGCTGTATTTTCATGCATGGTTGTTCAAGCGTTCAAGGACTTTATTCACAACTTCTTGCAGGTCTATTTTGTGATTAGATGGTGTATGGATTAGTTAAATATCATTGTGACAATTTTTGCTTAATGTTTGAAATATTTATACAATTGAGTATCTCTTTGAACATCAAGAAGTGCATATTTGCTACACCATTTGGAATATTGTTAGGACACATAATCTGTAAAGAAGGTTTGTTGGTCGATCCAGATAAGGTTGTAGTCATTATAGATTTGAAATAGCCTACCAGTCAGAGTGAGGTGCGTAGATTTTTGGGTCATACAGGATATTACATGAAGTATATTAAAGGATATGCCAAGGTTTCCGCACCTTTGGATGAGTTGCTGAAAGGAAAAGGTACAGTGTACTGGGGAGAACCGCAACAACACGCATTTGAGATATTAAAAGAGAAAATTACTACCGTGCCTATTATGTGTTTTCCTTCATGGGACCAACCATTTCATGTACATGTGGACGCCTCTGGCACAACCATTTGCACAATGTTGGCTCAGCTAGAAGAAGGTATTATAGATCATCCTATCTATTTTTCTAGTAGAAAGTTGAATCTGACAGAACAAAATTACACAACTATAGAGCACGAAGCTTTGTCAATGATCTATGTGCTACATAAATTTAGACAGTACCTACTAGTTACACCATTTGTCTTTTATACATATCACATGGCATTGAAGTATTTGGTAAACAATCTTGTTTTATAGGGGTGCATATGCAGATGGGTACTCTTATTTCAAGAATTTTATTTCACAGATGTGGTAAAAATAGGGAAAAGTAATTCTGGACCAGACCATTTATCCATAATATAGTCAAGATAAAAAGCACAGGCCATTGAAAATACCATGCCCGATGTACGGTTATATAGGTTGTAATGAGTGCCATTGGAATTAATGGACATTGTTGTCTTTCTACAAAAAGGTATGAAACCAGAAGGAATGAAATCCTTGGAGAAGAAATAACTTGTTATACACGTGGCACCCTATATTTTGATTAGTGATGACATGTATAAGTTAGGCCAGGATGAATTATTGCGTCATTGTGTACTGGAACATGAGCACATAGATATAATGGAGGAAGCTCATGGTGGTATTGCAGGTGGCCACTATACAGGTGACGCCACTGCATATAAGATTTTACTTGTTAGATTATGGTGGGAAACCATGTATAAATATTGTAAGGATTATTGCAAGGCTTGTGATCATTATCAATGTCTTGGGAAACCAAGTCAACGAGATGAAATGCCTCTGAGACCTATTACTAGTGTAGAACAGTTTGAGAAATGGGCTATAGATTTTGGGGGTCCTATTTCACTAGTTGTGAGTAGGAATGGATCACACTATATCCTCACTTGCACAGACTATCTGACAAGGTGGGAAGAAGCAATACCTATAAAGGATTGTACAGTGGATACAACAGCCAAGTTTCTATGGGAAAATATTATTACAAGGTATGGATGTCCATTGAGTTTGACCAATGATAGGGGCACACATTTTTTGAATGATACAATCAGAATCTTATTAGATGAATTCATGATTACACACCATAAGACAACACCCTATCATCCTCGGGCTAATGGAACTGTTGAGGCTTTCAAAAAAATTTGAGCCAAACATTGACAAAAATCAGTGATGTTGGAAGAAAGGATTGGGATGATAAAGTGTTTACAGTGTTTTGGGCATATCGAACAACATATAAAAGGTTGAATAAAGCCACACCATTTTAGTTAGTGTTTGGCACAAAAGCAGTTCTTCCTATGGAATTCATGTTACCTTATTTGTGTATTATGCATGTTGGAGGTCTAGATGATGAGAAAGCATTAGAAAAAGGATTGAAAAGTTAATCAAGATGGATAAGCGACGAGAAATAGCATGTTGGAGTCAAAAACAAGAAAAGGCCAGGCAGAAATCATGGCATGATAGGAACATTAGGGATAAAAAGTTCACAATTAGACAGATGGTGCTCCTTTATGATTCTAAGTTTTTTTGCCATCCAGGAAAACTCAAAGTACATTGGTTGGGGCTATATATTGTCACTCACATACTTGAAACAGGTGCTTGTCAATTAGAGGCGCATGATGGAATACGGTTACCCAGATACTTCAATGGGAGTATGTTGAAGCCCTACTATAAATAAGTCTTCTCGGTGTTTGTAATAATGTAGTGTTTCCATTTAGATTAGGTTTTCAATTTTGTATTTCCTTCTTTGTTGCTATGCTTTGTCAATTTAGTTGTTGTTTTTGCGTAATAATTGCATATACGTGCCAGAATCTAATTACTATTTGAAGAATTTATATGCACAGAGGACTACACATACCCTTAGCATGGGGTGGTTATTGATATCTAGGTACATGAATGTTGAAAATAAGTACACATGAAAGGAACAAACTGCTACGGGTTCTATTCAAAGTTGGAGAAGTGTTAGAAAAGAGATTGCTTCTAGACAAGATGACCATAGATGGAGATGAATCAAGAAACAAGTATAACGTGAGGTAAGCATGGTCCATGGGATCTACCAAGGGAAGGCTCAGTGGTGAGGCTACTCAGGCACATGGAGGCACGCTAATGAGAAGTCCACAGCTAGAAGGTAGGAAGGCGCACTAGAAGGTTATAGCTTGTGTGTGAAGATGTACCATGCAGAAAGAACGAAAATGGTTGATTAATGAGAGGATAGTTGGTAGGTGAAGAAGTAATAAATGCACTAATTTTTTAAAAATCTATACAAGGACGGGATGTGAGTTCATTTTTACCATTACAATCATAATAATTTGAAAGAGCCAAGTGCGACCAAGCTACGACAAGAGTATTTAGGTGCGAAGAGTGTGAATCGAGACATGAGGAGAAGATTTATGCATAGAGTAAGCTTGCATCCCCAGTTTTGAAGGGTTTGAGAAAAGTGAGGCATTTCAAAAGAGCTAGGGAATGTAATTTCAACTAGGGCACACTGAATTGAGATAGGGTTTGGGTTTGCACGTTTCAAGAGATAAAAGGTGAGTATTTGAAGTGAGAAGATTGTAGGTTATAGATGGCACCAAAGAAAACACCTACTGCAGGAGCTAAGGGGAAGAATAAAGTGGAAGTAGAGGTTGAAATTACTCCTGAGAGTAATTTATTAGAAATGCAGTATCCAAAGGTGTGATTGTGGGTCAATAATGGGATTCCCACATCCAGAAGAGCAAGATTAGTGAGACCAACCATCGTACAACTAAAAATAAGAATGAGTTGGATGCATTATCAAACACAAAGACAAGTAAGCACACAACATAAGAAATGTTGGTGTATGACAATGTTGGGGAGAAATTGTTGAAGTGGATTGGAGTTTACCAGTTGTATAAGCTCCCCTACTTTGGAAAATATGAACCATTGTATCAATGGTTGATGAGTAGGGTACATGAATATTTCTTTTACTTTGTAGGACGCGGGGTAAGGATCACAGCCGCGTTGATCTCAATAGTAACAGGATTAAAAGGCACAGGGTTAGATCTGAATGGTGATTTAATTGATAAAGCTGAAATCCTGGAGACAAGGAAGGAGTTGGGGTTTACCAAGGTTTTGCATGGCATGGACATTGATAAATTAAAGAAGTACCCAATCATACAAGCAGCTGCACACTTAGTGACAAAGTTGAATGACCAAGAAATATGGTCACAAGTAAACACAATGTGGCTACACATTATGAAGAAGATGTCACAGGGAGTGGTTTATAACATCTCAAGTTACATCACAGAAACTATCATTATAGAAGTGTACACAGGAGAGAAAATCAATTTTAGGGCTGTTTTATCGTCTCTGGTGTTTATGGAAATTGGGGTGCCTCATGGGCTAAAGGATAAAATATAGGAATACCCTATGGAGAATAAGTCACATGAGAAAAGGTTTAGCAAGTACTTGTGCGAAGGATCAATGAGTGGACCAGTCAAGCAGAGGGTGGAGAAGTGGTATGACAGACTCCGCGTAACATTCAAAGAAGAATGATGCATACCCAAGGAGTTACCTTTGGTAGTAGGGAAGGGAATGCAATTAGTGATATACCAGTAGTTTTGCATTACGTAGTTTGCCATGAAAGATGGGGCTTGGAGCCCATGGTGAAAATTACCATATGCCTTCACAGCACGATATTTCCAGGCATCAATTCACTGGTTCACAAATGCATGCCACATAAGCTTCAATGTAGACAAGGTAGATCGCGACTACCATACACTGAGAAATACATATGTATATCCAGGACAAACTGCCTACATTAAGAGGATTATCTCAGATGTATTAATTATGAAGCCTGTAAGCTTGGTAGTTGGGCACACCAGAGCAATGCTTGTGTACCTTTAACTCAAGCCTAAGCTGGAGAACAATAAGTATGTGGAGAATGAGTTTACACTCCCAGGGCCCCCAAAAGGTAAGTATACAATGGAAAATGTTCCAGCACCTAAGCCAACATAGACGATAGAAGTAGATGATGAAAAAGAGGAGCATGAAGATAGTGGTGGTTTGGAGCATAGAGGCAAGAGGTAACCTACAAATAGGGAAGAAAATGAGCACGCAACTACTCCACCCCAACCACAAGGAGATGATGAGGACCTAGATGGAGTACAAGGAGATCATCGCTTCAAAAGGGTATTTAGGAGAATAAGAACCCAAGGTGCTACTCCACAATCAGTGCACAAATCACCTTGACTCTCTCCACAGAAGGAGACGTCTGAGAAGAGAAGAAGGAAGTTGAAGCTGAATGAGGAGGTGGAAGATTCTGAGGAGAGCTTGCCCAAATCTCCTACACCTTCAGAGGACATGGAAGAAACAAAGGATGAAGAAATTAAGGATGGAGAATAAGGAGAAAAGGAGGCATATGAGACAACACAAGAGACTACTCGGGGTACAATAAAACAATCTCTGAATCTTAACGCTCAGGTTCCTAAGGAGCCAAGATTGAAAAGAACAAGTGGAGATTATGCTACACTGGTCATGGGCCATGCTGAGGACACAAGTAAAAATTTTTGTGCCCGTTTTCAAATCACAATAACACTAAAGGAGTTGTATAGTTGGGAGTTGATGAATGAAGATATGGTTATTTTACCATTTTCTTTATGCTTTTAGAAAGTGGCGAAATAGATAAGGGTTATGGGCCAAGGAGGAATACCTATTGTGTTGGTTTGGAGGTTGATGCGTGCGTTCTGACTTCTCAATCCGATGTTGACTGTGAGAGATTCCTTTTGGATAGGAGGAACTACCTGAAATAGAAAGGAATACCACCAAAGAAGTGTTAAAAAATATAGGACAATGGACTGCCTAGCGTATGCCAGATCTGGGAAGTGTGATACTCCCTAGAAGGCTGTCAATCCACTGTTTTATAAAACAAATATGAAATAACTGAGATAGGTACATAAATGAATCTAGTGCTAGTATTCTGATTTGGTTACCTCAGATCACTATCAGTGCCAAAATGATTAAATGTTAAAACTATGTGGGTCAAGGTCTTCAAATCGGGTTACAAGTTGTTCAAGTGGTCTGCAAGTCATAGACACAGTCTTAATAGGGTTGGGTGAGGTGTTTGGGTTGTTTTGGTAGGTGAGTGGTCACTGGTTTACACAATGTTGGAAAACATAGATATCAGCGTCATTCGAGGTATGACCGATTATGGTTAGGCAGAACAGACGATGGTTATGGGTAACCGGCATTAGTAGAGGTGGATTGATAAGATTCAATAGGATTTGTTAGTGGGGTTTGAGTTGAGGTTAGGTAGAGATGATAGAGGGCATAACAAGGTGTATGGGGATCTTAAGAACACTCATAAATATACAGAGGTTTGGGTATAGATGATTTTATGGTGTGGGTGGAGGAATAGTTGGGTTTACAGAAAGAGGAATAGTGGGGAAAAGGAAATGCATGTATAAAATGACAACAAAGGTAATAAAAACCTCTAAAACAAGACAAGACTAAAATAACACATGATAAATGTACTTATTGGCGTTGCATGTCCAATGGTTGTGTGGTGGTGATGATTTATTGGTGGGATGGAGCTTGGTGCAATAGTGATGCTTCCCGGAATGTCACCGTGAGTGCAATGCTTCTGGATCTATCCTGGTGCTGGCTATGGATGTCTGTAGGTGTGAAAAGGCTCTGGTTCTACTTACATACAGTTCTCTTTTCATCCCTTTGATCTTAGAATGTGACAACCCAAAAAAAAGGTTGCTAAGGTGAATAAATGGTAACTAATGACGGTTTCGGGTTTACCAGCATCGGTTTAGGGATGACCGACATCAATTAAGGTGGGATTCCCTAGGTTTACTAAAAATGGCAGATCTCATATCCTTTGGATCAGGTTCGTTCCTTTATCTCTGGATCTGAATGGACGTTACCTTTTTATGAGCAGGAAGGTGGTTAGAGGACTAATAGGCCTTGATTTTTAGGTTTGGACCACGTCTTATTCATTTATGGAAACATACTATGAATAGGTCTATGGTGAGGTATTTAGGTGAGGTGTCTATTCATTTAATTAAAAGTAATTAAATTAACAATGGGGTGAGGATGGGTATTAATTTAATTATAAATAATTAAATTAATGTTAATGTGGGGTATAAAGGTCAAGGTTAGGTGAATGTGTGTAAGTTTGTTATTTGAAAGGGGACTAAGGTGAGTGTGAGCCAAATTTGGTGTCTACATTTTTTGCCTTTTGTCACATGGCTTCTATTGGTAAGTGACGCTGAAAAAAATAGGAAATGGTTGTGTCGAGTGTAAGTGATGGTGGTGTTTCCCCAAGTGTGGGTGAAGGTAACCCCCCCCCCCCCAAACTAGGAACTAATGAGGTGAGATATGAAAGCGGTGAGTGGTTTGATAAAATGAGTAGGTGGGAAAATGAAGATCATTGGGCACATTGGGTAAAGGGAAAAGGCCAAGTCAGGAACATGGGCTAGGGTCAAAGGTAGTGGTAGTGGAACGCACACACACATTGGAAAATGTGGCATGGTATCATGTTAAGAAGCTTTCAAACTTTACATCAGCTAAGGTCGATAGTTCTATCCAAATATGTTTAAAGTGATTATGTTATCCAAGGTATAGGGTATGGTGTGAAAACACAACAAAGGTTAGGTACATGAATGTTTAGGTATGTTCTGGTACACCAAAGGCTAGGTCAGGATAAACAACATGACAATAGGCAAGGTAAGGTCGGTAGGCCAAAAAAATACGGGTAAACACGTCGCAAGGTACAGTGAGCACGGAGGGTCAAAGGTCACAAAATTTGGTTCAGGTCAAGGTATATAGGTAACGGCACGGGTAATGCCAAGGTATAGGGAAAATAACAACCCCTAAGATACAGTAAAGGCAAGGTAAGGGTAGGTTGGATGTGTAGGTATGGGTCAATGGGTGTCTGGGATGATAAAAAGGGACGTGGGCACGAATGGTGATAAGAAAAAGGTAATGTAGCAATAATAAACAGGTGGCAGGGTGGAGTTAGGTCAATTTAGACATGATTGAGTCGGGTTGGTTTAGGCATGGTGGAGTCAGGTTAGATAATAAAATGGTTTTGTATGGTGGATTTAATTCTGATTTAATGTCTAAGTTGTTGGTAGTATGGGAGATAAATGGTGATGTATATATAGGTTAAGGCTTAAATTCCCAAATATTTGCTATATGTCGAAACATGAAATGATAAATTGGTGATTTGATGATGTGGTAAAAATGTGTATTAATTGATGCTTTTTAGGTTTAAGTTCTAGTTATTAATATAAAATGGAAACTAACTAAGGCATAATACAAATAGGAAAGTGGAAAGAGGGAATTGGTTAGGGTAAAGAGTGTCCGAGCTAATCTCTAAGGGCCACATGCCCTCAAAGTGCTACCTATATAGCCCCAGTGAAAAAGGGCCTCAGGCCAATGTATTTCTCCCATAAGCTAGGGAATATTATGATGAAGTAGAGGAATGAGTTGGTAGGTGTTAGGCATGGTTGAATATAGATCATAGGCATGAGTGGGTGTAGGGCATAGGCATGGTTGAGTTTTTTTGAATATAGGTGTCAAGTATCTGGTCCTGTACAAGATAATCAATAATTAAGGAGGAAGGCGAATGGTAAGAGGTGGAAAAAGAGCCATTTAATTGATAAGGACCCTAATGAGTCTACCATATCCCATATGGGCTTATGAACGTAAGACTCTAAAGGCATTGCATAATGGACCATTCTAAGGGTGAAGAAAGTCACATAATCATGAAGTGACGTGGTTATGGAAAGTCCCTTGAATAAGGATGGAATTATGATAAAAAGGTAATGAGGTGAGAATGGGTAGTTTAGCATAACCTAGTGTACTACAACATTTTTTTCCTAGCAAGCAACCTAGGATCAAAAATAGGCAAGTCTATGATGAAAAATGTATCATTTTCTTCATTTGTTTATTTTTTTAATAGACTAATCCATGCGGGAAGTCTATATGGGATGAGTATAGTATCTTCTTGAGGTCTTCGTGGAGATGATCGATGCGGGAACCTTATGGATATTTTTATCATATTTTTGAAATGGTTTTATCTAGTTGTCCTTCAAAGGAGCAGTCTATTTATGGCGGTGGAAATAGGTGAAGAGATGTCCCTTTCGAGGGAGTCATATTTTGCTGGAAGTTTAACTCAAGGAGTTGTATCTCTTTTTGTTTTTGAATTTTTAATTCAAGGAAAAGACTATAGAGGAAGATTAGGTTCTTGTTTTAAAAATAAGACTATAGCACACAAAGGGTAATTATGAAAGAAGTGGTTTCGAGTGATGAACGACCATGGGATTCCACCTTGGAGAAGATGAAAAGTATCCATGAGAATCATGTTATGAGTAGAGCCATGGTACTCATATTGAATACAAAACTAAAAGGTGATGGGTAATCACATGATTCGTGTTTAGTCGTGGATCCTCAAAATGGGTAATATGGAAGGTGGATAGCGCTCATGGGAAGAGTGAGAAAATGATAGAAAGTGATATAGGACTTATCATCAACAATAAAATGGTCAAAGATGCAAGGAATTGAGGGGCTCAGGTTTGGGCTTACCTTCAATTGAAGACAAATGATAAGCCACCTAATCCATAGGCATGGGTAATGATATAGGGTCTGAGCCAATTAGGAGACAATTTTCCCCATTTACTTTTCTCCTCTCTGGTTACATGTTGATTTTCTTTCAAGACGAGGTTGCTGACCTGAAAGGTGCATTCGTGAACACATTTGTCATAGGCACGTTTGATACATTTTTGGTAGATTTGGAGATGGTCAAGAGCATTGAGATGGCGTTCATCTAATAACTCAAGTTGTGCCAAACGATCTTATCGAAAGTCATCGTCATTGAGCATGTCTTGTAGTGAGATGCGAAGAGATGGAATCTAGAGTTCGAAGTGGTAAGACAACCTCGATACCGTAGACAAGAGAAAAGGGTGTGGCAGTAGTTGAACTATGAATACTAGTGCGATAATCCCACAAGGTGAAAGGAATGTGCATATGTCAATCCTTCCCAGTATCGTTGACTACCTTCATTAGAATTTTGTTCAAGGTTTTAGTGGTCGATTTGGCTTGGCCATTGATTTGTGGGTAATAAGGTGATGAGAAACTGAGTTGAATGGTGAAAGCATTGCATAGCTTGCATAGGGTTTTATTTTTGAATTGCTTTCCAATATCAGTGATGAGGCGGTGAGTAACACTAAAGTGAAAAATGATGTGATGGTTGATGAATTCCACATATTTTCTTAGCTTTTGTAGAAATGAGGGGAATGGCCTCTACCCATTTAGTGTAATATTCAATATTGGTTATGATCTATTGGTGGCATTGTGAAGAATGGGGGTTAATCTCACCGAAAATATCTAAACCCCATTGAGAGAAAGGCCAAATGTCTCGTGCGACCTGTAAGGCATGACTAGGTGTGTGACAAAGATTAGCATGTTTCTGGCATTTCACATAACGTTTGACATAATCACAACAATCGCGGTTTAAGGTTGGCCAATAATAGCCAAGGTGAAGAATGTGTTTTGTGATAGCTAAACCACTAAAGTGGCCTCCACAAATTCCATCGTGAACTTCCTTAATGGTTTAGGGAATTTCAGAACTTATAAGGCATCGTAAGATAATACCGTTGAAACCACGCTTCTAAAGGAGACCACCCATGCTGACATAGTGAGAGACACTTTTAACAAAGGAACGTTGTCCATTGTGAGTGAGATCGGCAGGTAGAGTGGAAAGAGAAAGGTAGTCTACAAACTTCTTATACCAAAAGTCACATGGGTCAGGTGCAACAGTTCTGACGGAGTAGACCTTTTGAGGTAAATAAGAGGTGTATTGTATCTTTTGTATTGTGACAAATATTTTAGAGTTAACAGGCAAAGTAGGTATCTTAGAAGACAAGCAGGCCATGGTATCCACAAATTTATTGGTAGAACGTGGGGTGGTTTGAAGCTCGTAGCGATCAAAGGTGGTCAAAAGTATGTCTACGTGATGCTTATACTTTTGAATTATCTCATTATGACACTGGTATATACCATTGACTTGGTTTATGACCAACTGAGAATCACCAAAGATATTGATTGACTTAACATCTAAGGCATAAGCAGCCTAGAGACCCAATATGAGTGCTTCATATTCAGAAATATTTTTTGTATAATCAAAATTGAGTTTGAAAAACAAAGGCATAGGTTCACCATCAAGAGGAATGAGGATAACACCAGTCCCACCCCCACGCTGACACTTGGAGCTATCAAAGAAGAGTGTCATTTAGTAAGCGGGTTCGTCTAGGGAGAGGGTAGTTATAGACTCATCTGGGAAATCAAAGTTAGAGGGTTAATTCTTGGAAAGAGGTGTCTTAACTAGTTGGTCAGTGACAGCCTGGCCCTTGATAGACTTTTGATGAGTCAATTCAAGGTTGAGGTCTGCAAGAAGCATAAGCAAATGTGAGGCACGTTGATTTTTATAGGATTTGGCATACATATAGTGCAATGGGTCAGTGTTAGTAATGAAGAAGGTTTTGTGGTTGAGTAGGTAATGGCAGAGTTTGGTGTCAATGAAAAATAAGGCTAAAGAAAGTTTTTGGCGTGGGTATATATATTTTTGTAGTCTAGAAGGGTAAGACTTATGTAATAAAATACTTTCTCTCTATGTTTCTCATCATGATGATAGGCATGGCACCTAAGGAATGGTCAGTGATAGAAATATATAGGTAAAAGGGTTGGTCATCTTTAAGAGGAATGAGCACTGGTGGTTGAAGGAGGTATTGTTTTAAGGCTTTGTAGGATTTATGGAATTTATCATCCCATTTGAATGACATATCTTTCTTGAGAAGATGATGAAATGGTTGACAGCGGTCGGAAAGTTGTGTGATAAAATGACAAATAGATTGCATCTTACCTTGTAGGCTTCAAAGTTGATGGAGATTAGTGGGCAGAGAAATTTCTAGAATAACCTTGACTTTAGCAAGATCAACTTCTATTCCACGCAAAGAAACGATGAAACCTAGAAATTTTTTGGAAAGAACCGCAAATACACACTTCTCTAGTTGAAGGTGAACATAATACTTGATGAGGCGGTCAAAGATGACCTTAAGGACAAGAAGGTGTTCAGTTTGATGTTTGGATTTGGAAATAATATCATCTATGTAATCTTAGAATATGTGATGCATGATGTCATGGAAGATGTAAGTCATGGCTTGTTGGTATGTAGCGCTGACATTTTTAAGACCAAATGGGATGACTTGATAGCATAAAGTCCCCCAAGGGGTGATGAAGGAAGTCTTGTGTAGATCTTCTGGAGCTATTAATATTTTATTGTAACTCGAGAAACCATCCATGAGTGATATCATTTCATGGCCGACGGTGAGATCAACTAGTTGGTCAATGCCTAGTAGGGAAAAATCATCTTTTGGACAAGCTAGGTTGAGGTCATGGAATTCCATGTAAATGCAGAGTCCCCCTATCACATTTGTGATAGGAACAATGTTAGAAATCCATTGGGGATATTCAATGGGTAGGATGAAGGAAATTGAGAGAAGGCACTTAAGCTCTTCTTTGACTAGAAAAGTAATGCAGGGATGCATTTTCCAAAAATTTTGTTTGATGGGTTTGGCATCAAGAATGGTTACGATATTGTGGACCACGATTTTTGGGTCAATACCGGGCATATTGGCATAGGACCAGGAAAATACATTGTTATGGTCCCGAAGGAAAGAGGTGAAGGCTTCCTATTTAGTAACATCTAAGCATTGGCCTATCTTTAGAGTGTGCAGATCTTCTTGAGTGTTAATGTTGATTTTGATGGTTAATTCATTCAACATGGTTTGTGTCTCAGAAGGTAATGACCTGTGAATATAATAATCTTTTGCACCAAGGTGGGTGAGGATGGATTCATCATCTTGACATTGAATGACATTAATAAAAGGTGTATCATCATTGAACATGTCAAGGTACATGAATGTGAGAGAAGAGGGAACCTCACCATCATGTTGATAGGTCAGAGGTCCCAGGGAAATGGTGTTTACAAAAAAAAAGTTAGGAGGAATAGATTTAGGATTTATGGACTCCGTGGGTGAAGATAGTAACGTGGGTGAATGAGGTGGGGAAGGTTTTCCATTCTGAATGAGGTTGATGTGAGCCTTCTTGGAAGGTGGTGCGTGAAAACCAATGCCACTACGGTCATTTTGCTTATGAGGGTTACATGAAATAAAAGTATGGTGGCCATGTTTGTAAAAAGCCGAAGCCAAATCCTTTTCACATGCACCGATGGAGGAAAGTGTGAGTGAAGTGGTGGTTAGTGAGGGAGTGTAGGTCAGATGAAAATGGTTGTGTTTAGGATGGAGGTTCAAGTTTATAAGTGGTGATATCAAGTCCCCCATATGTTAGATTAGTGAAAAGGTGGGGAGGACCATAAGGAAAAACCTCACCTATGTGGATGTCAAAACTGGGGTGTTGATGCTAGTTCCCATATTCTTGTGAGGTGAGGAAGGTGTCAATATTATATAGCTGATATTCCCCTAGAGTGATAAGTTGAAAAACACCTTCTAAGGGATCATTAGTTGATATGTGGGTAGTGGGGATAGATGACTCGCTAGATGATGGGGGAAATAGGTGAGTCAGCGGTAGAGGCCGCAGCGACATTAGGGATAACAAGGTTAGATGCGAGAGAGGTGGTAGTAGTCTTGGCAGATGGGCTTGTAGGTGAAGGTGAATTAGGGATAGTGGTAGATGCCTTGACTGGTACAAGCACATCATTGGGCCGGTATAGCATGTTATAGGTCTTAAAAGGTGATGAGTTGATAGGGATGGTGTAATTATGTCCCTCATGTTCAAATTTGAGGCAACGGTGTAAAGTTGAAGGGACACAACCCATGGCAAGGATCCAAGGCCAGCCAAGCAACAAATTATACTAGAACTCCCCTTCTAGGACATAGAAAAGTTCTGGGATAGTGCGGGGACCCACAGAGACATGGAGAACAACGGTACCCATGGTAGAGGTCATGACATCATTAAGGAGCGTAGCATAACTAGGTTACTATGCATGTAGTTGGCATGTATGTGCATTTGGTCGTATGCATGGGAGGAGATGATGTTAATACTATCACCACCATCAATCATAACGTGTCGTATGTATATATTATTGATAAATATGGAGATGAAAAAAGTAGGGTCGGGGTCGTTATACTAGAAGGGAGCAATCTCTTCCTCTGAAAAACAAAGGGCAGTTACTTGCAGAGTAGGTGGAGGGGTAGAGGAAGGTGATGACTTAGTGAGAGAGGCTACATGGTGAGGGGTAATGATAGAGGCCACGGGTGTGGGGTCATTTGGTAAAACCTCAATAGATTAAAGGACCTCCGTGAGGGCTTGACGATGTGACTCGAAGGTTTAGATGTGGTCATATAAAGACATTTTGAGGGGGGATTGAGGTAATTTTTTGAGCATTGTGCGATGTGTGACTCCATCGGAAATATGATAGATGGGACCTTGAATGGTGACTTTGGGTGTGGGTGTCGGTGGTATGTTGGGTATAGGGTTGGTTGATAGGCTGGTTTTCTTTTCCTTGCCTTTTTCTTTTTGGGTGTGGGTGGAAATGTTGACCATGTTGATTTCAAATCTCAGGGGTGGATCAAAGAGTTGTGAGGGTGGAGATATTAGTCGCTGAGTAGGTAATGGAAGAAGATATGGGGAAATTAGTGAAGGCGAGATGGGGTCCTCATCAAGAAGATCACTATCATCAAAATTTTCTTCGGGAGGACATAATTGAACAAGAGAATTTTTTAAAGCCTTACAGTTCTCTGCATTGTGTCATAGCACACGATGGTAGGTGTAAATTTTAGTTTTATCAAACCCTTTTGGTTTGGGTTTGAGCGGGTCATAACTTCTAAGAGGTGGTAATGTGATGACAGAGGTTTCAAGGAGATTGGTTAAGATTTTGGTATAAGACCCTACCAATGGATCGCAATGGGAGGTGAGTGTGGGTTTGGGTATAGGTGTGGTTTATTATGGAGGAAGAGGATTTACAGGAGGGGGAATGGGTTGTTCCATTAGTTTGGGGTGTGGATTGGTCTTAGGTCTTGGTTACATCTACTTGGGTAGGGGCATGGTAGAAGAGCTGGTGATAGAAGGTTTTGTTGGTTTAACTACCTTATTGGAGGGTAGCAGATTTTTAGATTTAGGTTGCACCTTCTTGTGAAAAGGTGACACAGGAGTAAGAGATGTAGAGGTAAAATCAAATGGTGGAAGAGGACGGGTTACCAACTGGGGTAACCAAATTATGGTAGAGGTGGTTGGTAGAGGTTGGGTAAAAGGTGTGAGTGGAAGAGAAGAGAGTGTCATGGGTAGTGAAGAAGTTATGGAAGGTAATGGTGGTATGGGTGGTAAGAAGGTTATGGGTGATGGTGGAGGTTGTGTAGATTGCATGGGTATATTAGAGGTTCATGATAAAGAGGTGGGATGTTGCGTTCTTGGTTTTCTGGTGAAAGAAGGTTTCTTGGCTAGGGTCACGGGGTGAGGTCGTAGGATGGACGGGAGAGGCGAAGGTGTTAACAGTGTGGTAAGCAAGGTTGATGTATGAGGCCTAGGAGATTGGGTCTTCTTTTTAGGGGTTGGAATAATTTTAGTGTTGGTTTGGGAAGATGTGGCTAAATCTAATTTGATGGGTGGGTGACTAAGGTTCAATGTTGGCATTACCCCTAAGGTAGTGATGGGTTTAGGTAAGGGAGATGATATAGGTGTGGGTAGGTGTTTGGGTGTAGATGTATGTTGGGTTGTGGGCAGAGGTGTGTGTTGGGTTATGGGTGATGACATGTAAGGTGTTCCAATAGCCATGGTTGTGTTTGGTTTGATTTCTTGAAATAATTTTGCATAGATTATGGAGGTGTTAGTGAGTGACAACTACATTTGGGTTGAAGTAGGAAGTAGAAGATGACCCCAAAGTAAGGCTCTATCTGTAGACACCAAAATTGGGTCACACTCTCCTTGGTCGCTTGTCAAATAAACACCTTAAACACATTTACCTAACCATGGCCCCCTTCACCCCACTCTAATATTAATTTAATTAATTTAATTAAATTAATTCATTATCCTCATAATGTTTATTAATTTAAATATCCTAATTGAGATAATGTTCACCCACATATCCACCTCATCTAGCCACCTCACCCTAAGACCTATTCTTAGTAAGTTGCCATAACTAACTAAGACCTACCCAAACCCTAAAAATCAAAGCCTATATTCCCTCTAACCACATTCCTATCCATTAGAAGGAAGCTTACATTCTATTCTATGAGAGCAAAAAATGGGTGAGATCCAATAAAATCAAAAAGGATCTGCCCATTTTAGAAAACCTAGGAAATCCTGCCCTAATCGAAGCCGGTCACCCTAAACCACTGCCGGTCAACCCGGAACCATTGTCAGTTACCATTTAACCCCCAAAACAACCTTATTTCGGGGTTGGCACATTTATGAGAGGAGAGAGACATCTTCTGAGAACGAGCGACAAAACCAGAGCTGCATTACAAGCAAGAACCAACAATAGTCCACGCATCAAAGCATCCATAGCTAGCACCAAAAGTAACTACAGAGCCATTGTGCCTTCACGGGAACATCTAAGGAAGCGCCAACACCACACTGAGTTCCTTCCATTTGATCACCCACCATTGCCAACCAGACATCAAGCTCATACAAACAATACGTTTTGTTAACCTACACTGGTTCACTATCATTTGAGCAGATCCTTTTACTTCTGTTTGTTAGTTTTCTGCTCCCATTCCCATTCCCCCCCACCATTTTACCTCCATGCAAACTTGATCATCCCTTTACCCACACCCTTGAACTACCCATATCCAGATTCCAATCATTCCTGTGCATACCTGGGATCCACCCGAATCTGACTGTTTCCCTTCCATTTCCACCTAGCCTCAGATCTATCACATTGACAAGTTTTTATTGAGTTTCTTGTACCTCGACTATACCGATGCCGGTTACCCACAACCATCGCCGGTTAACCTAAACCGACATCGATCATACTAGACCAATGTTGGTCTCTGTGTCTTTTACCAGAAACCAAGGACAGAGCTTCTAAACCTCTATCAAATACCTAAAACAGCCCAGAACCTCACTCTGACCTATACCAATACCCTGACCAAGACCTTGACCTTCAGATTCAGTCATAGCTTAGCCTATTGTGAATGAATTTGCTTATTGTAGACAAATGAGATACCTAAATCATTTTAACTACAGTAGGATTTCCTTTATTGTTAGCATTAAGTTGTTTTAAACAGTGGATTGACAGCCATCTAGGAAGTATCACACTTCCCAGATCTAGCACATGCTAGGCAGTCCACTGCATATATTATTTAACTATTATTTGGTGGTCTTGTTTTCTATTTCAGGTAGTTCCTCCAAGAAAAAAGGAAGCTCTCACGATCAGCTGTGGATCCAGAAGTCATACGCATGCAACAACCTTCAACCAGCATCTTAACAGGTATTCCTCCTAGCCCTTTACCCTTATCTGTTTCGTCAACATTCGAAGAAATGCTCTAGAATCAGGTGAAATATTTTGGCATGCCCGGTGGGACCCATTCGGGGTTCTTTGCATTCTTTCATTTCTAGGTGAAAAGGTTGTATGTTTATTTCTTTTCTAAAAAGTTCTTACATTAAATTTTCTCCCTGGAACCTTCTCTTCTTCTATTGTCTAAAAGCAATCATATTTTGGTGCTTTAAAAAGAACACTTCTTCCCTTTCATTAGTATCACATTAGTGAAAGAGCATCCCTTCTCCTTTTCATCTTTTTGTGTCATCGAATTCAACATTTCAATTTGGGTTTAAAACTCATTTCATTTCATTCTACTTCTCTGCATTAGCTCACATTAATTGAGGGAAACCTATACGCTGGAAGTCATGCCCAGCTGATGGTTGACAAATGAATCGTAGAAAAGAACTTCCTTTCTCTTTCTCTCTCTGAGTCTTACCAAACATCACAAAATTAAAAATATATACACATTCTTAAACAACATCTCACCTGGAAGAAGTTGTAGGTGATCACATGATCACGACACAGTGGGCACCCCATTGGTTATCTCTGTCCAGTACCCCATCAGAGGATGGCCCGCCCCCACCATAACATACCTGAAACCTCTCCTTGTAGATCTCCTTCTTCATAGGAAGCCATCCTCACCAAAAAATTCTATTCTAAAGTTCATGAGTCAGTCCTTAAATAGCATAAGCTAAACAAACATAATAGAAAAAGCACTCTTAGGATCATATTTTTCTTAGTGTTTCTGCTTGGCTTGCATTTTGAGGTGAGAGGTCACTGTTATTCATTTTTCTTATTTCCCCTTGCACGCTCCTCATCACAGTTGGTGTATTCCAGCTTCATCTGAGTGTGCCTGGACCATATTCTCATCATTCTCAGAATTCTGGGTTTGATTCCACATTTAATTTTAACTCACAACCACATTTTCTTCATCATTATTTCAATTTCACAGTAACCAGTGTTGGTCCAGCGACCATTCATTGGTTACCCTCTGACCGTCATCGGTTTCACTCAACTGGCATCGGTTCACTGTTCTTTTGGTTAACCTACCCAAAAGGACACCTATTCACCTTCTTTGACTATTCAGAGTCTCTGTCACTCTTATCATATTCACTGACCTGGTAATTCCATCAACATCTTGCATACTTGGCAAAGTATTGGCCTTTTTTTCTTGTTTTGACCAACTGTCCACTTTCCACAGTGACCGACCGTGGTTACCTGTGACCGGCATTCAGTTTAACCTAACCAACATTGGTTAGCCTGTGTAATTTTCCAGCTGACATTTTAACCCCAATTCACCTACCACCACCTATTTATCCTATCTCTGTTGTATTTCTATGTCATTTACAGAAAGTAGTCCTACCACGTCAGTGCTTGTTCACATGGTGTTGACCCGAAGCCAAGCAAACGCCCTCATATTCCATGCTAGTCGTCAACCACTCCCACCTAGTCCTTCACCACCTTCTATTTTATCACCCATGGATCCTACCCAACCTATCACTATCACCACAAGAGACGAGGAGTTCACACGACTCCTTGACCAGAACCCTACTACCTTGCAGTTTTATCTTTCCCACTCATCCACTCGAGATGCCTCAGGTCAGTTGATATATGGACATGCCTGTATCTATTCCCCCGACACTCACTCCTACTTCTGCTCCAACCTCCTCTGGCTCCATGCTACCTGCACCTGCCTTGCCCCAAGTCATTTCTTAGCTAGGCCCCATACCTGTTATGACTGCCATGTCTACCACATCTATTGCACCCGCCACATCCACTATACCTTCACCAACCACCCAGAACATAACCTCATCCACACCTATTGTTTCATATATACCTGTAGCTACACAACCACCCCCGGTGTTGGTGACCCCTACCCCTTTTCAAAATGTTGTTCTTTCTATTCCACAATCCTTAGCCCCCATTGCCACCAGGGTCACCACGACCCTTCCACCTCCATATACGTACTATCAGCATCCTCCCGTTTCATCTATCATTCATTCTGGGTACGTACCCCCTATTTCATTCCCTCCTTCTCAATCTACCTATATGGCAGCACCATATACTAGAATTCCACCCTCATCATATGCCCAACACCAACCCTCTTACACTACAGGAGTCACCCAACCATCACAACCTACCAACGACCTAATCAAGTTAATGATGGACAAGATGCAGAACATTGGAAGCATCAGTTTCTGGCTCCCACAACACTCTCACCTATGATGAGATTTGTAATGAGTCCTATCCACCCATCCATTCCTATCTAGCAACCTCCCATATCCCATGCATTGGGAAATGCCTAAATTTAACCACTTCAATAGCAAAGAAGACACCACAACAACATTTGTGGTCTTTCAAACATGGGTGTTATCTGATCACCCATGATGATGCTTTACTTCTGAGGACCTTTCCCATGTCTCTGACTGGGCCTGCATTAGATTGGTATAGTGGGTTACCTAGACACTCTATCTTCTCATTTAATCAGGTAGCCCAAGCCTTCTTGGATCACTTCTCCATTAACGTTGTTAAGAAGGTTACCATGACTGACCTCTACTCTACACGTCAGTATGACGACGAATCTATCGCAGATTTTGTTGCTCGTTGGCGTAGCCTGATCAATCAACTCACATTCCAACTACCACAAACTAAACTCATAGAGCTCTTCATGTGGGCTTGTGCTAGACATATCTCGCTAACCTTGTAGGTCCAGACTTTCTGAACCTTTGATGAAGCATTCACCATGGCACGAAAGCTAGAGATTCAGGCCATCGAAGAGAAGAAAATCCAACTACGCAATAAGAATTCAAAATTCAAATCAAATGATACCTCTTCTGCTTCAAAACCATAGAAAAATTATTCAAAATCCAAGGGAACTGCTAACGCAGTGGTACTCAAGGCCGGCCCATCTCATCCATCAAATCAGGCTAGTCCCTCATCTAATCTTTCTCTTGTCCATAATTTTCAATTCAGATGGGAACAACGGAAATACACCCCAATTGGGGAACCTTATTCTTCTTCTTAGAAAATCTCATTAAAGTTGGGGCCATCACCCTTCCTCCCATAAAACCACACACTAGTTTTGACCCTGCTCACCCCACACCCACATGGTATAAAGAGCACGAATTCTGCAACTATCATCGAGTAAAGGGTCATAGTGACAGACAATTGCATCACTTTCAAAAACATTGTCCAAGAAATGCTCGAGAAAGGTGAGTTAACCTTGGATAATCCCAACGCACCTGCCAATCAAAACCTACACATCTTCAAGAAACCCTTTCCTAATCATGCCCCTTCTTCTCAATCAAACTGGAGAGACCTCAACTCATGATAGCCATACCCGCGAGGTCCATGCTATTTTCAGCGATACATCCATTGCTACCCAATTACCTCATATTCCTTCCATCGAGGAAATCCTAGCCCAAAGTCCTCCACCTACACTTGAACCCACTTCACCTATTCCTCCACCCACAGAGGAACACCCTTCGTCCCCTCTCTCACCCATGAAGGAGCCTCCTATTAACATTGAAATCATTTCACCTTTGACTTCTCCACCTAGAGATCCGTCACCTGCAGTACATCTCTAACCTAGGGAAGAGGCTTGTTCATCTCCTCCACCCACAGAGGAGCACCCATCATCTCCTCCACCCACTGAGGAGCACCTCATTATCTCCTTCACCCATAGAGGAGCACCCATTTTCTCCTCCACCTATCAAGGATCCAGTAGAAATACCTTTGCCTCTAGGTGACCATTCTCCATCAGCTACCCAAGATCCTGTGGACTTACTTTCGGCTCTCTTACCCACGGAATCCGAAGCTAGAAAATTCCCCATCTCTAAGACACATTTTATGGGAATTGCCATTGGATCCTCATCAACCTCACCTACAACAGTTCCTTTTTCACACTAGCCGATCACCTAGATTATGTGGATAGGGCCTTACTTTGGGGGCGTCTTCTGCTTCTTGTCTCAACACAAATGTAGATGTCACTTGCTGACACTTCCACTATCTACCCAAAAATATTTCAGCCAATTGAACCAAACACAACTACAACTATCACAAATTCCACCACGATACCACTCATGACTCAACTCACACCCTCTACCCATAACCCAACATGCATCTAAATCCAAGCCCACACCTACATCATCTTCCTTGCCTAAACCTATTACTACCTTAGGGGTCATCCCAACCACAACCTTACTCATCCACCCATCAAATTAGATTTAGCTACATCCTCCAAAGCCAACACCAAACCTACTTCAGCCCCAAACAGAAGAACCAATCCCATAAATCTCATACTCCAACCTCACCGATCACACCTTCATCACCTTCACCCTTTCCATCCATCCTAGGACCTCACCCTTCCAGCATAGTTAAGAAACCTCCACCTGCCGGTAAACTAAAAATGCAGCAACCCATTCATCCCTCGTAGACCTCTACCATACCCAAGCACCTGACACGACTTACACCCACACCTGCAGCATCTTTACCACCCATACCTCCAATACCATCAATAGCTTCTGCATTACCCCCAACATTTCAATCTCTTTCCCTCACACCTCCTTCACATGACCCATGCTAGCTACCTTCACAGCACCTCAGTTATCCCCGTGGGTGACACACCCCCTTCCGCCATCTGCCTTTCCCTCTAGAGCTCATGTGCCCATATCGCCTTTACCCAAGAAGGTGCAACATAAAGACAAAAATCTGCTACCCTCCAATAAGGTAGTCAAAACAACCACACACTCTCCTGCTAGTTCATCTACCATACCCCTACCCAAGAAAACACGACCAACACCCAAGATCACACCAGCACCTAAAACCGTAGCTCGACCCACTCCCCCTCATGCAAAGACCCTTCCTCTACAGTTAGCCACACCTACACCCAAACCCACCTTCACTTCCCATTATGATCCACTAGTGGGGTCCTATGCCAAAATCTTAACCAACCTCCTTGAAACTTCTGTCATCACATTACCACCTCTCAGACCTTATGACCCACTCAAACCCAAACCAAAAGGGTTTGACGACACCAAAATTTGTGCCTACCATCGTGTGCTAGGGCACGATGTGGAGAACTACAAAGCTTTAAAAACCATTCTTATCCAGTTGTGTCCTCCCAAAGAAAACTTTGACGATGATGACCTTCTCTAATGAGGACCCCATTTCACCAACACCCATTCCCACAGCTCTTCCCTCACTACCTACTCAATGACCTAGACCTTCACCCCCAAAACTCCTAGAGCCACCTCCAAGATTTGAAATTAACATGGTTTGCATCAGAGAACTCACCAAACCTCCACCCAAATGTCAGTGTGCTCAACTCATCTCACAAGGTTCCTTCCCGCCACTTGGATTTTTCCCTTCATGTCACTATACCTTTCATGGCTCACCTACCTCACCTACCTCCCCACCTCAGATCAACATGATCCACATTGCTACCCATGCTCAGAAAGACAAAGGCAAGGAAAAGGAAACTGACCCACCAACCAACCCTATACCCAACATACCATCTGCACCTACACCTAAAATCACTATCCGCGGCCCCACATATCCTATTTCTAATGGGGTTACACATCTCGCCATGCTCAAATAAATTACACCAATCCCCCCTCAAAATGTCTCTGTATGACCTCATCCAAACCTCGGAATCCCATCGTCAAGCTCTCATGGAGGTCCTACAATCTATTGAGGTTTTACCCAATGACCCTACACCCGTAGCCTCCATTATTACACCCCATCATGTAGCCTCTCTCACCAAATTACCACCTTTATCTACACCTCCACCTACTCACCAAGTAGCCTCCCTTAGCTTCTCAGAGGAAGAGATCACACCGCACCAAACTAATGACCCAGACCTAGCTCTCTTCATCTTTGTCCACATCGATGATATACGTGTACGACATGTTATGATCGATGGGGGTGCTAGCATTAATATCATTTCCTCCCATGCATTCGCTCAAATGTGCATACCTGACAATTGCATGCATAAACATCCCATCATGTTGCATTCATTCAATGACGCTATCACCTCTACACTTGGCACCATCATCCTCCACATTCGCTGTGGGCCCCCGCACTATTCCAAAGTTGTTTTTTGTCTTGGAGGGGGAATTTCAATATAACCTGTTGCTTGGTAGACCCTAGATTCGTGTCATGGGTTGTGTTCCTTCCACTTTGCATCGTTGTGTAAAGTTTGAGCATGAAGGACACACCTATACCATTCTGGCTGATCCACATCACCTTTCAAAACTTGCAACATGCTTTACCAACCCAATGACATGCTTATACCCATTAAAGCATCTACCTCCATGACCACTACCTCTTCACCTACACCTCCACCCACTAGTGCAGCCGCTACTTCAATCGCACCTACATCCTCCATTCCCACCACTACCACAACCTCCATAGCCAAACCATCGGCCTCCCAATCCATTAGCTCCACCTACTGATCCAACCTCTGACACATCGTCTATTCCAGCTACCCACATACCAACCACCGATCCCTTAGAAGGCATTTTTCAATGCCTCACTCTAGGGGAGTATCACCTATATAGTGTCAACACATTCCTTACTCCACAAGAGTATGGAAGTCTTCACCAACACCCTCGTTATGATCACCATATAGGAGAGTGCCCTCCTTTATGGTCCTCCCCACCTTCATACCAATCTCACCTATGGGGGACTTGATACTACCACTTACACACCTAAACCACCGTCACAAACCCACCCATTTTCTACTGACCTCCAATCACTCACCAATCACCGTTTCACCCACACCTTCCTGCACCGATGTGTGTGGAAAGGTTTTGGTTTTGGATTTTATGAGCAAGGTTGCCATACTGTTATTCCATGTACTACCCACAAACATAATGACCGTAGTGGTATCAGCTTTACGGAACCACCTACCAAGAAGGCACACATTGAATTCATTGAGGACATTAGCCCTTCTCCACCATTCTTCACCACCATCACCACCTTCACCGACGGAGTCGATGGATCTAGAATCCATTCCTCCTAAAAAAAAAATTTCATAAACACCATCTCCTTGGGGCCTCTAACTTATCAACGTGAGGGTGAGGCTCCTTCCTCTCTTCCCTTCCTGTATCCTGAAATGATCGACGATGATACACCTTCGATTAACATCATTCAATGTTAGGATGATGAATCTATACTCACCTACCTTGGTGCAGAAGACTCATATATTCATCAGTCGATACCCTCTGAGATGCAAACCATGTTGAATGAATTGACTATCGAAATCAACATTCATACTCAGGATGACCTACACATTCTAAAGATAGACAATCTTTAGATGCTGCTGAACAGGAAGCCATCACTTCTTTTCTCAAAAACCATAACCATGTTTTCACTTGGTCTTACGCAGATATGCCCAGTATTGACCCCACTATAGTGGTACACAATATCGTAACCATTCCTGATGTAAAACCCGTCAAACAAAAGCTAAGGAAAATGCACCCTCGCATTGCTCTTCTGGTCAAAGAAGAACTTCAGCACCTCCTTTCGGTTTCCTTCATCTTACCCATTAATTATCCTTGTTGGATTTCTAACATTTTTCCTTGTCACTAAGGTGACAGGGGGAACTTTGCATATTTGCACAGACTTTCCATGACCTCAACCTAGCTTTCCCAAAAGATGACTTCCCTCTACCTGGTATTGACCAACTAGTTGACCTTACCGCTGGTCACGAGATGCTATCACTCATGGATGGTTTCTCGGGTTATAACCAAATCTTGCTTTCCCCAGAGGATCAACACAAAACTACATTCATCACCCCTTGGGGGACCTTCTGCTATCGAGTCATGCCTTTTGGCCTTAAAAATGTTGGGGCCACCTATCAGCGGGCTATGACTTATATCTTCCATGACATCATGCATCATATATTAGAAGGATTATGTGGATGATATCTTGGCCAAATCTAAACATCACTCCGAGCACCTCGCCATCCTAAAAACCATCTTTGACCACCTTATTAAATATTGTGTTCACATTCAGCCCAAGAAGTGTGTCTTCGTTGTTCTCTCAGGAAAGCTCCTGGGATTTATCATTTTCTTACATGGTATAGAAGTTGACCCTACTAAAGTCAAGGCCATTCTTGAAATGCCTCCACCCACTAATCTTAGGCAACTCCATAGCCTGCAGGGCAATTTGCAGTCTATTCACCACTTCATTTCACAATTGTCTGATCGGTGTCAACCATTTCATCATCTTCTCAAGAAGGATGTCTCTTTTAAAATGGGATAATGACTGCCACAAAGATTTTGAGGCCTTAAAACAATACCTTCTCCAACCACCCATACTCATTCCACCTAAAGATGATCAACCCTTCTACCTATACATCTCAGCTACCAATCACTCCTTGGGGGCCATACTCGCTCATCACAATGAACAACACAGGGAGTAGGTGGTTTATTACATAAGCCATACTATTTTAGACTATGAAACCTGATACACCCATGCCAAAAAACTCTGCTTAGCCTTAGTTTTTCATTTCCATGAAACTCCCGCCATTACCTACTTAATCACAAAACTTATGTTGTGACCAACACCGACCCCTTACACTTCATGTATGCCAAACCTTACCAAAATCAATGTGCCGCATGCTGGCTCATGCTTTTGGCTGACCTCGACCTTGAATTTATCCACCAAAATTCCATCAAGGGCCAAGCCATCACCGACCAATTGGCCGATGCACCTATTTCTAGGGATCAACCTTCTAATTTTGACTTTCCAGATGAGTCAATTACTTCCCTTTCCTTGGATGACGAGCCCACATACCAAATGACACTCTTCTTCGATGGTTCCAAGTGTCAACATGTGGGGTGGTGGGGCAGGTGTTATCCTCATTCTTCTTGATGGTGAACCCATGCCTTTTTCTTTCAAACTATGATTTTGATTGTACAAACAATATTGCTGAATACGAAGTGCACTCGTATTAGGTCTCCAAGCTGCCTATGCCTTGGATGTCAAATCCATCAACATCTTTGGTGATTCCCAATTGGTCGTAAACCAAGTTCAATGGTATATACCAATGTCATAATGAGACACTTCAAAAGTATAAACATCACGTAGACATACTTTTGACCACCTTTGACTGCTACGCACCTTCAAACTCATCCCATGTTCAACCAAAAAATTTACAGATACCATGGCCTGCTTGGCTTCTCAAATCCCCGCTTCACCTACCAATTCTAAAATCTTTGTCACCATACAAAGACTCCAATCACCCTCTTATTTACCTCACAAGGTTTACTCCATTGGAACTACTACCCCTATGCCCGAGTGACCTTTGGTATAAACAATACTTAGACTACCTTTCCCATTCCATCTTGCCTCCTCGACCTCACTCGTAATGGACAATGGGCCTTTCTTAAAAAGGTCTCTCATTACATCATCATGGGTGGCCTCCTCTACAAATGTGGCTTTGATGGCATTCTCTTACAGTGCCTTACGAGTTCTGAAATTCCTTATACCATTAAGGAAGTTCATGATGGCATATGTGGAGGTCACTTCAGTGGCCTCATTGTTGCTAAGCATATTCTTCACCTAGGCTATTACTGGTTGACCCTCAACCATGATTGTTGCGACTATGTCAAGTGTTGTGTAAAATGCCAACAACATGCCAACCTTCATCATACACCAATCATGCCTTATAGGTCACACGTGACCTTTGGCCCTTCTCTCAATGGGGTTTGGATCTTGTCAGAGAGATCAATCCACATTCTTCCCAATGACATCAATGGATCATCACTGCTACCGAATACTACATAAAATGGGTTGAAGCCATACCTCTCATTTCCATGAAAGCCGATAAAATATGTGAGTTCATCAATCATCACATCATCTATCACTTTGGTGTCCCACATCACCTCATCACTGATAATGGAAAACAATTCAAAAATAAAACCTTGCAAAAACTTTGTGATGCCTTCGGCATTCAGCTGAGTTTCTCATCACCTTATTACCCACAGACCAACAGCCAAGCCGAATCCACCAACAAAACCCTAAAAAAAATTCTCATGAAAGTGGTTAACAATATTGGGAAGGACTGGCATATGCACATTCCTTTCACCCTGTGGGCATACCGCACTAGTATCCGTACTTCCACTACTGCCACACACAATTTTCTATGGTCTATGGTATAGAGGTTGTTCTACCCTCTCAAAGTCTAGATTCCCTCACTTTGCATTTCTCTCCATGACATGCTCAATGATGATGAATTTCATTAGGACCATTTAGCACAACTTCAGTTATTAGACAAATGTTGTCTTAATGCTCTTGACCACCTTCAAGTTTACCAAAAACATATCAAATGTATCAAAACGTGCCTATGAAAAACATGTCCATGAGCGAACCTTCCAAGTCAGTGACCTTGTCCTGAAAGAAAATAAACACGTAACCAAAGCAGAAAAAAGTAAACAGGGAAAATTTTCTCCTAATTGGCTTGGACCATACATCATGACTCATACTTATGGATCAGGTGCTTATCGTTTATCTTCACTCGAGGGTAAACCCAAACCTGAGCCCCTTAACACCTTACATCTTTGACCATTCTATTGTTGACTTTTAGTCCTACCTCACCTTCTGCCTCTTTCCATGCTCATTCCCTTGAGTGATTATCCACTTCCTACTGCCATCACCAATGATTAAATAAGAATCATGTGTGTATACCTGTCACTTTTTATCTTCTCTTAATTATGTGTACCACGGCACTACACATAGCATGATTCTCATGGATACTTTTCATCTACCTTTAGATGAGATCCCATGGTCATTTCACCCTACTTTCTGAACAAGAATCCTATTCTTCACCTTAGTCTTGTCCATGACTTAAAAGCCCTCACATGGGATCCAACTCCTTAATTCAAACTTCCAATAAAAAGATGACTCCCTCAAAAGGACATCTTTCTCTCTACAATCACTTACTATAAATAGACTTACTCCCTCAAAGGAAAACTATGTAAAGCTCTTTCAAAAAAAAAAAAGAGAGAGAATCTGAAGCTTCTCACATTGATCAGCTTCACGAAGACCTCAAGGAGTTAATTTCCTCATCCCATATAGACTTCCCACATCAATTAGTCTATCTCAAACATCAGTTAAAACAAAATATCCTTTTAGTCATGGACTTGCCCATTGTGACCTTGGATCTCTTGCCACAAAGGCATGCTACCTAGTACCATATAAAAACTAACCACTTTTCACCCTCTCACCATTCACACTTTCATTTCCTACCACCTTAAGGGACCTCTTAGAACCATGACATTTGGTGGTCATGTGACTACTTTACACCTTTAGAATAATCAATCATGTAATGTCTTTAGGGTCTTATGTTCATCAGCCCATCTCAGGTATGACTTACTCATTATGATCCTAACCAATCAGGTGGCTTTCTTGCCTCCTCTTATCTTTTAACCTTCCTTATTACGTATTGATTACCTTATACAGGACTTGGTCCTCGATGCTTACCTTTGGGTCATCTTCTTCTTCCACCACAACTCAAAATCACCTATACCAATGTGCCCACAATTCACCCATACCTAACAGACCTAGACTCAATCATGCCTATAACATACCCACCCATACTCATACCTCCTCACATTCTTCCCTAGCTTATGGGAGAACTACATCGGCCTGAGGTCCCTTTTAACCAAGACTATGTAGGCAGCACTCTGAGGGCATGGGGCCCTTGGAGGTTAGCTCAGCCACTCTCTACCCTAACCAATTCATCTTTCATTTTCCTAAATCACATTCTACCCTATTTAGTTTCCTTTTTATATCAAAAATTGGAAATTAAACCAAACAAACAACAAGTTTCTTCACATTTTTATCATCATCAAAACATACATTTATTATGACTACCATTTCTTTACCATCATCATGCATGTATTATAAAACATCTTAAACATGACCCATATCATCATTCATTACACAAAATTAATGAATTACAACCTCAACCAATTTAAACTCCACCATGCCTACCTAACCTGACTCCACCATGCCTAAAACCTAACTTCCATCCATGCCTAAAACAAAACTATGCCTACAACCTAACTCCAACCTAACTCAAATCCATGCCTACAAACCTAACTCAATACCATGCCTACAACCTAACTCAATCCATGCCTACAACCTAACTCGATCCATGCCTATAACCTGACTCCATCCATGCCTAACACACCTATCCTAAATCTTGATCTATGCCTGATAATAATAAAATTGTATTAACACAAGAACATAATGACCATAATCATCATCATCTCTATAAATAAAAATATCCAAACGTGTGTCTCCATATACATCATCTCAAATATCTTCGGCACGTAGGCCGGTACATATAATCAAATCTCTCAAAAATCTCATATACAGCCTCACTCATCTTCAGCACGCAGGCCGGTATATGCTCAAAAATATACAAAACTCTCATACATCCTCACTCTCTTTGGCATGCAAGTTGGTATACATCAAAAATGACCAAAATACATCAAAATGGAGGGATGTGCATCAAGCATCATCCTTTTAGATATCCTCCATCTCAGTCTCACCTGTCTCCTCCTCAGCTCCTAGGCGACGGCTTGATAACATCTCACCACCCGCCATAGGTCGCGGTTGGCCCCCTTCTGGTACATCACCTAGAGTTGGCCTCCATGAGCTAGTGGACTTACCCTGATCATGTCTCAGGGCTCGATGGCCCCATGTGCTCTCTAGACTGTAAGTATGGGATCTAGTCCTCTCACTAGATGCCTAGTGTGCCTTGTACTCTCCATAGGATAGAAAATATATCCTGGCCACTATCAACTGATCTTGATAGTATCTGGCCTCCCCTAAGGAATCCCATAACTTAGATATAGGTACGGTCTGTGGTGGCCCCATAGGCCTCAGCCCCTGTACCTGTCCTACATGTGCTTATGAACTGGGACCCTGTCTCGGTGCCTGTGCCTGTGCCTGACCCTGTAGTTCCTAAATCTACGCATGTGCAGTGGCCAATTAACCCTACAAATCTATAAACTACACCTTTAGGGTGGCCACCTTCTCATCGTCACCCTCTCTGTCTCCACCCTGGGCCATCTAGGCCTGTAGACTAGCCACATGTGCATGCAATGCGGCGACCTCTACCTCTGATGATGTTAGCTTCCCCTATACCATCCCTAACTATGTAATTAGGGTCACCACCTACCCTTGTAGGGTGTATCTCTACACAATGATGATGGCTAAATCTAGATGCTTGGGCCTGGGAGGTACTGCTCGTAGCTAGGCTTCCCACCACTTTCTATACCCATCCGTAACGTCAGCATCATCAATCCACTGGTCTATAACCTGATCCTCCTACCCAATAGGTATTGTTAGTTGTGGAAGTGGCAGTGGTCTCTCCACATCATCCCCTTGGTACTGTGGGAAGGGTGGTGGTATATCCTATAGTAATATGAACTTCCATCAGACCCTGTCTACGAGGATCATCTCGTGCTCTCCTGAACAGTACCCCTTTATCCATCTGAGTAGATGAAGGCCAGATAACTCCTCAGCCATCTATCTGTATGAGGGATAACCCACATATGGTCTCCATATAATGTCTACTCTAGACAATCCCTCCAATAGTCACCGGTAGTATGCTACATGATGTGTAGCCCTGTCTAATAGCCACTCTCTAATAACAGGCACCCACCACCTGTATTCCACCCATATAAAACCTGGCTCAAATGCATCTATTCAAGGCATACCCACTGGATGCACACATACTATGTGCTCATAGGCCCAACAATGTAGAATAAAATTGCAACACAGACTAAACCTACGGATCCTCTTATACGCCCATAGCTCTCATGATCAGCTGTGGATCCAGAAGTCATACATGTGCAAAAGCTTTCAACCAACATCTTAACAAGTATTCCTCCTAGCCCTTTACCCTTATCTGTTTCATCAAAATTCAAATAAATTCTCTAGAATCACCTTCACCCTCACATGGGGCAACCACATCTTATTTTTGTCAGTGTCACTTACCAATATAAGCTACATGACAAAAGGGGAAAAATGTAGACACTAAAAATGGGTCACACTCTCCTTGGTCCCTCGTCAAATAAACACCTTGAACACATTTACCTAACCATGGCCCCCTTCACCCCACTCTAATATTAATTTAATTCATTGTTCTCACAATATTTATTAAGTAAATATCCTAATTGGGATAATGCCCACATATCCACCTCATCTAGCCACCTCACCCTAAGACCTATTCTTAGTAAGTTACCATAACTAACTAAGACCTAACCAAACCCTAAAAATTAAAGCCTATATTCCCTCTAACCACATTCCTATCCATTAGAAGGTAGCTTCCATTCTATTCTGTGGAGAAAAATGGGCGAGATCCAAGAAAATCAAAAGGATCTACCCATTTTAGAAAACCTAAGAAATCCTGCCCTAATTGATGCCAGTCATCTCGGAACCATCGTCGGTTACCATTTAACCCCCAAAACAACCTTATTTCAAGGTGGGCACATTGTTTAACATTGGCACATTTCTAAGAGGTTAGAGACATCTTCTGAGAACAAGTGACGAAACCAGAGCTTCATGCAAGCAGAACTAGTATCTGTACATGCATCAGAGCATCCATATCCAACACCAAAAGCAACTATAGAGTCATTTTCCTTCACAGGAGCATCCGAGGAAGTGCTAGCACCACACCGAGTTCCTTCCATTTGATCACCCAATATTTCTAACTAGACATCAAGCTCGTATAAATAGTAAGTTTTGTTAACCTGCATTGGTTCATTATCATTTGAGCAGATCCTTTTACTTATGTTGTTAGTTTCTACTCTCATTCCCATGCCCCACCATTTTATCTCCATTCAAACTTGACCATCCCTTTACCCACACCCTTGAACTGCCCATATCTAGATTCCAATCATTCTTGTGCATACCTGGGACCCACCCAAATCTTACCATTGCCCTTCCATTTCCACCTAGCCTCAGATCTATCACCTTGAAAAGTTTTTATTGAGTTTACTGTACCCCGACCATATCGATGTCGGTTACCCAAAACCATCACCGGTTAACCTAAGCCAACATCATTCATACCAGACCGACGTTGGTCTCTGTGTTTTTGACTAGAAACCAATAACAGCACTTAAAACCTCCACCAAATACCCAAAATAGCCCAGAACCTCACTCTGACCCGTACCAGTACCCTGACCAAGACCTTGACCTTTAGATTTAGTCATAGCTTAGCCTGTTGTGAAAAAATTTCTTATTGTAGATGAATGAGATACCTAAATCATTTTAACTACAGTAGGATTTCCTTTATTGTTAGCATTAAGTTGTTTTAAATAGTGGATTGACAACCACCTAGGAAGTATCACACTTCCTGGATTTAGCACATGTTAGGCAGTCCACTGCATATACTGTTTAACTATTATTTGGTAATCTTGTTTTCCATTTCAGGTACTTCCTCCAAGCAGAAAGGAAGCTCTCGCGATCAGCTATAGATCCAGAAGTCATACGTGCATAACAACCTTTAACTAGCATCTTAACAGGTATTCCTCCTAGCCCTTTACCCTTATCTATTTCGTCAACATTCAAAGAAACACTCTAGAATTAGGTGAAACACTATCAACATAGTCTAGGAAATCGACCAAACATGAAAATGGTACTACTGTAGGCGGGGCCAACATGGATGGAGTAGCAATCCCCATAAAATGTGTTTGAGAAATAGGGAAATGGCTAACTTTAGACTCTGTGGGTAAGAGAGCTGAAAGAAGATTAGTAGGATCTTAGAGGTCTGATGGAGAACGGTCATCTAAGGGAAATGGTGTTTTTACAGGATCCTCTATAGGTAGAAGAGATGATGAACCAGGTAAGGTGGACTCTTCATGTGATGGTGTAGGTTGTGGAAATGTATCTCCTATGAGTAGGAGAGGTGCCACTAATGACTGTCTGGTAATTTGAGGGGCAAAAGGTTGAATGCTAATTATAGGCTCTTCCACGGGTGAAGGAGAAAATGAAGGGGGTTCCTCTGTGGGTGGAGGATTAGATGAAATAGGTTTTTGTGTAGGTAAGGGGGCTCAGGCTAAGATTTCATCTATGGAAGGAACATGGGGTAATTGGGAAGCAATTGGTATGTCATCAAAAATAGCGTGGACCTCACGGACATTGCTATCATTGGTTGAAGCGTCACCAACTTGGCTGGAAGATGGGGCATGATTAGAGAATGGATTCTTGAATATATATAGGTTTTGGTTAGCTATTGCATTCGGGTTATCCAGGACTAAATCTCCACTATCTAAGATTCCTTGGATGATATTCTTGAAGGTGATGCAGTTACCGTCACTATATCCTTTGACATGATGATAGTTACAAAAGTCATGTTCTTTATACCATGCAGGCATGGGGTGATCAATGTCAAAACCAGTGTGTGGTTTTATAGGTGGATGGGTAATGACACCATCCTTAATAATATTTTCCAAAATAGAAGAATAAGGTTCTCCTATTGAAGTGTATTTTTGTTGTTCTCATCTGAACTGGAAAACTTGCACAGGAGATAGATTAGAAGAAGGTTTGGCTTGGTTTGATGGGTAAGAGGGTCTAGCCTTGATAACTGCGGCGTTGGTAGATCCTTTGGGTTTTGAATGGTTTTTTTGGGGTTTCAAAGATGAAGAATCATCATTTGATTTGAACGTGACATTCTTGTTACATAGCTGAATTTTCTTCTCTTTGATAGCACAAATCTCTAATTTATGTGTCATGGTGAATGCCTTGTCAAAGGTGCAAAAGGTTTGTACCTGCAGGGTTGGTGAAATGTGTCTAGCGCAAGCCTAGGTAAACAAATCTATGAGATCAGTTTAAGGTAATTGAAATGTGAGTTGGTTAATTAGGCTGCACTAATGAGTGACAAAGTCAGCAATAAACTTGTTGTCATACTAATGTGTGGAGTAAATATCATTCATTGTGACTTTCTTAACAACATTTATTGAGAAGTGGTCTAAGAAGGCTTGGGCTACTTGATTAAATGAGTAGATGGAATGTTTGGGTAGCCCACTATACTAGTCCAATGCAGGTCTTGTGAGGGAAACTGGGAAGGTTCGTAGGAGTAAAGTGTCATCATGGGCGATCAAGTAACACCCATGTCTAAAAGACCGCAAATGTTGTTTTGGGTCTTCTTTACTATTGAAGTGGTTGAATTTTGGCATTTCCCAATGTACATGGTATGGGAGAATAGGAATGGATGGATAAATGGGCTCATTACAGATTTCATCATAGGTGAGAGAATTATGTGAGCCAAAAATTGATGCTTCTAGTGTTTTCATCCTTTCCATCATTAATTTTATGAGGTCATTGGTAGGTTGTGATGGAAGGGATCCTCTTGTGGCATAAGAGGGCTGGTACTGAACATGTGATGTGGATGGCATTCCAGTGTGTGGCGATGCTGAATAGGAAGCTTGAGAATAGGGGACTGTCATAGAGGGCATATATCTAGAATGAATAAAAGATGAGCTAGGGGGTTATTGATAATATGTATATGTAGGTGGGTCAGTCGCAGTGACTCAACTAGCAATTGGGGGCAGGGACTACAGGATGGAGAGGGTAAGATTCTAAAATGGGGTAGGGGTCACTGACACCACGAGTGGTTGTGTTACAATTGGTATATGTGAGACAATGGGTGCGTATGGGTTGATGGTCTAGGTGGTCGATGAATGAATAACAGATACTACAAGTGTGACTGATACTGTAGATGCAGCAGTCATAATGGGTATGGGACCTGGCTGCGAAATCATTGGGGGTAAAGCAGGTGAAGGTAATGTTGAACTAGTAGGGGCTAATACAAAAGTGGGGATAAGGGTAGGAGAGATGGATACATGCATGTCATATATCAATAGACCTGAGGAGTCCCGGGTGGAAGAGTGAGAAAGGTAGAATTGTAAGGCTGCGGGATTCTAATCAAGGAGTCGTGTGAACTCCTCATCACCTGTAGCAATGGTGGTAGGCAGGGTTGGATCCATGGGTGAAAAGACAAAGGGTGGTGAAGGACTAGGTGGGAGTGGTTGACGACTAGCTTGGAATATAAGAGTGTTAGCTTGGTTGTGATTCAACACCATGTGAATGAATGTATATCAAGTGATGTTGTAGCCTGCAGATGACACAGAAAGTAGTAAGAATGAGAAAAATAGGTGTTTGTAGGTGGATTTGGGTAATGTATCAGTTGAGAATCAGCATAGGGTAATCGATGCTGGTTATGGATGACCGATGACGGTTCAAGGGTAACCACAGTCGGTTATTGTGAGAAAAGAACCGTTTGACCAAAAGGGGTAAAAATTGATTAATGTCTTATAGGTAAGTTGTATGATGACCATTTATGAGAATACAGAGTACAGAGAATCAGAAAAAAATAAAAATAGTGAAGAAGATGAGAATAGGTGTCCCTTGGACAAGTTAACCAAAAGGACAGGGAACCAACTGCAATTAGGTAGAACCGATGATGGTGAGGTGTAAACCAACACTGGCAGATAAACCGATGCCGATTAATATGAAAATTTGAAGAATGCGGGAAAATTGATTATTGTGAACTAAGATCAGATGAATGATCAACCCAGAAGCCTGGACATGATATAATGAGGTCCTGACACACTCAAAAGAAGTCAGAATACTCCAACTATGATTGTGGAGTGTGCAAGGCAAAATAATGGAAAATGAAGAAATGTATCCTCATACCTCAAAACGCACGTCAATCAAATGCTAAAAACATGTATCCAACATGATTTTTAATGTGTTGAGCTTATGCTATTTAGAAGACTGAGTCATGAATTTAGAGTAGAGTTTTTGGTGAGAAAGGCATCTTACAAAGAAGGATATCTAAAAGGAGAGGTTTCAGGTTATGTTATGGTAGGGGCGGGCCGTCCTCTGAGGTAATGACTACACATAAGTAACCAGTTGGGTGCCCACTGTCAATCCACTAATCATGTGATCGTTGACATATTCTTCCAATTGATATGTCTTTTTAAGAAGATGTGTATTTTTTTCAATTTTGTGCATTTTGGTAGAGGAAGACAAAAGAGAGGGCTTTTCTATGATTCTTTGTGTCAACCATCAGCTGGGCATGACTTCCAGCATATAGTTTTCCCTCATTTTAATGTGAGCTAAATGCAACATACAAGGATGAAATGCAACTGATTTTAAACTCAAATTGACAAATTACATTTGATGAAGTAAATGATGAACATGTAGGAACATACTCTTTCACTACTTATGCGAATACAAGAAATAAGAAACGGTTCGTTTTAAGCACCAAAAAATAGATGTTGCTTTAGACAGTTAGAAGAAGATAGTATTACCGAGGAAAGAGATTTAGTGTGAATACATTTAGAAAATAAACAAACACACAATATTTACCTCGGAATGAATAAAAATGCAAGGAACCTCGGATGGGTCCCACCAGGCATGTCAAAATGTTTCACCACTTTCTTTACATTATTGGAATGTGAAAAAATAGATAAGGGTTATGGGCCAAGGAGGAATACCTTTTGTGTTGGTTTAGAGGTTGATGCACATGTTCTGACTTATCAATCAAATGTTGACTGTGCAAGCTTCATTTTGGCTAGGAGGAACTACCTGAAATAGAAAGCAAGACCACCAAAGAAGAGTAAAACAATATAGGATAGTGGACTGCCTAGCATATGCTAGATCTGGTAAGTGTGATACTCCCTAGAAGGCTGTCAATCCACTATTTTATAAAACAAATGTGAAATAACTGAAATACATACATAAATGAATCTAGTGCTAGTATTCTGATTTGGGTACCTCAGATCACTATCAATGTCAATCCGATTAAATGTTAAAACTATGTGGGTCAAGGTCTTCAAACTGGGTTGCAGGTTGTTCGGGTGGTCTGCAAGTTACAAATAGGGTCTTAAAAGGGTTGGGTGAGGTGTTTGGGTTTTTTGGTAGGTGAGTGGTTACTGGTTTACATAGTGTTGGAAAACACAGAGACTGGCATTGGTCGAGGTATGACCGATCACAGTTAGTCAGAACCGATGACAGCTATGGGTAACTGGCTTTGGTAGAGGCGGGCTGATAATATTCAATTGGATTTGTTAGTGGGGTTGAGTTGAGGTTAGGTAGAGATGATAGAGGGCATAACGAGGTATATGGGCATCTTAGGAACACTCAAAAATATGCATAGGTTAGGTATATATGGTTTTATGGTGTGGGTGGAGGAATAGTTGGGTTTACAAAAAGAGGAATAGTGGGGAAAAGGAAATGTAAGTAGAAAATGAAAAAAAGGGTAATAAAAACCTCTAAAACAAGATAAGACTAAAATAATAGGTGATAAATGTACTTACTGGTGTTGCAGGTCCAATGGTTGTGTGGTGGTGATTATTGATTGGTGGGATGGAGCTTGGTGCAATATCGATGCTTCCCAGAATTTCATCGTGAGTGCAATGCTTCTAGATTTTTCTTGGTGTTGGATATGGATGTCTGTAGGTGCAAAAAGGCGTTGGTTCTACTTGCATGCAGTTCTCTTTTGTCCCTTTGATCTCAGAATGTGACAACCCAAAAACATGGTTACTAAGGTTAATAAATGGTAACTGATGATGGTTCTGGGTTTACCGATGTCAGTTTAGGGATGACCAGCATTGGTTAAGGTGGGATTGCCTATGTTTATTAAAAATGGTAGATCTCACGTCCTTTGGATCAAGTTCATTCCTGTATCCCCGAATCCGAATGGACGTTACCTTTTTATGAGTGAGAAGGTGATTAGAGGAATAATAGGCCTTGATTTTTAGGTTTGGACCAAGTCTTATTCATTCATGGAAACATGCTATGAATAGGTCTATGGTGAGGTTTCTAGGTGAGGTGTTTGGGTGAGGTGTCTATTCATTTAATTAAAAGTAATTAAATTAATAATAGGGTGAGGATGGGTATTAATTTAATTATAAATAATTAAATTAATGTTAATGTGGGGTATAAGGTTCAAGGTAAGGTGAATGTGTGTAAGTTGGTTATTTGAAAGGGGACCAAGGGGAGTGTGACCCAATTTTGGTGTCTACAATGGCAACCATGCACACAAGGAAGCAGTTTTCATGGTCTATGCACATGCACATGGAAAAAACTAGACTTTAATGTATGTGAAGAGTCATGTGTATCAATGAGGTTGAAGAAGACACCTCAGGCAAGACACATAATAGTAAATCCTTCTGTTATGTCATATGAACAAGTGAGAAATGCTTTGGTAAAGTTCTCGAAAAAGGTGGCACGGAAAAATGTGGATAAGGCTGCAACAATTCAGGCACTAAGAGAAGAAATCAAAACTAAGGATGTAGAAATAGTGCGCCTAAATAAAGAAAAAGACCTAGCACAGAAGAAGAAAACTATTTTCATCAGTGTGGCAAAGGAAATTGGGAACAATGTCGTGAAAGCAAAGCCACACTTAGAGCCTAAGGTACCCAAAATGTTTCCTTTGGAAATGCATTATGTACAAACCTTTGTAGATTTGTTGTTTGAGGATGGACCTTTGCACATGCTAGTACCAAATAATATTGAGCAGCAAGCAAAGTGGGAAAATGATTCGGTGATGAGGAAGATTACATCATATGAGGCATTTCTCCAGGGCTTACAGGAGGAACTGAAGAAAGAAGATCAAGTGCTAAATATTTGTACAGCCCCATAATCCATTATAAGAACCAAGACCATTATAGAGGACAATGAAGTCCTAAAATCCATAAAATATGAGACCTTGGGTAGTGTAGAAAGATTAGCGCTTGTAAAGCAGAAGCATGAGGCCCTTACATCAATGCAAGAACCACACAAGGAAATGCTAGATGAGCTTGGGCAACTCATCACAAAGAAGATGGGCTTATCAGGAGGAATGATTGTAATGTCCATCATTGTTTTGGTCTTGCAAAATGAGAAGGGAGAGATTGCAAAAGATGAGCTAGAATCAATTGCAGTGGATATCCTAGAAAAGGTAGAGGTCGAGCTCAATGATAGGTAGGATTTAGAGGAGGAAATAAAAGAAGAATATTTAGAATTTATCCTTCAGGTTGAAGTAAAGATGCCGCAGGGTAAATTCATTCTTTTCATAAAAAAATTTCTATTCTTCTATTCATATTCTTTGATTCATTTTGGAGACAACCATTGCCGGGGTGGCAATGCAGTTAGTGTGGGGTAATGTTGGTTAGTCAAAATATAGCAATTAGCAAAGAACATACAGAAGGTTCGTGCAGAAGAGAAGAGTGCATTCAAAAGTGCGGGATGATCGGAAAGGAATCACGCGCTGAGGATAGAGACAGGTTCATGACTTAGCCATTTTTGCAGTGATGAGCTATTTTTGGAGATAGCGTGCCGAACACATAAATGGGATGAAGAATTTCACAACACGCAATGGGCTATTTTTGGAAGAGGAGCTACGAAGTGCTTTGCATGGGTACAAGATGAGAATAGATTTACTACTGACAGTTAACTAGAAGAAGTCTATTGTTAGCGCACTTGCATGTGTGGCTATTATTGTAATGGTGCATGGCTAATAATAGCCTACAACCTATTTTGGGATTAGATAAGTGGTGAATGGCAAGTCCCCACCCTTATAAATATGTAATGAACTATGCAGTAGAGAATAGTATGTAAAGAACTAGATTACTGTGAGATTTTACTATCAGATCTGTACGTGCATAAGAATATGATGCCATTATTGTAAGAAGCTTCTCTATATTACTACATTTAATATAATGGAGGTTATTGACTGAATTAAGGTGTTAATCATGGTTATATTTTATTACTACATGAATGATTTCACTATGATTATTGTTTGATTCATGATACTTTAAGATCTAGATCTAAATATGCTATGTAGAATGTTATATTAATTATGGATCTGAATGCAACAAGTATTCATCATGCTAACATCCTGCAATAGCAACCCTAAAGAGGGGCTTAGTACCTTTTGCGGGCATCAAGTGAGCACTCAATCTAGGTTAAGTGATGTGTCAGCATGTCTGGGCTATTACTGGTTAATTCTAGGTTGCATCATAGTTGATTGAGTACATTAGCAGGGAGGAGGACATTATGGATTGATTGATCAAGGCTTTTGGTCATGTTGATATACCACACAAAGTTATGACAGTGTACCTGCACCGATGTATAGAAAATTTGATATTTCATTGTATGGTAGTTTATTTAATGGCTCTTGTCAATAGTTTTTTTCTCACTGACAAGACAGGTGCCACATTTCCTCTTAACTTGATTAATGTGATACAGGGTATATTCCGTGGTGAGCGATAATGTTGGGGCCAGTGCATACTGGCACATTTGTATTGGGATCTAGACCTTATTACTTACCATGGTTAGAAGACTGTGGGTCTCGCCACACTGCTACAAATTTTGGCATGGGACCACATAGCTATTGGTCACCCTGTAGGCACATTTCAAGTGTGGGATTTCTGTAGGTACATTTCGAGTGTGTGATCCATAGGATCCGTCAATCATGGGATGGGTCCCCATTGGAAATGATATTCACGGTCACCAGTGTGATAGTTACTATTATCACATATTTTTTGATGAAATTCAATAGCACGACGTAGTGTGGCAGCCTTATCGTCATTACCATTAGACAGAGGATGCCCTCGAGCTCGGCATAGCTATGGTGGAGAACTTTTTAATTGGCATTCGAGGTTATATCATGGATTTTTCTAGGGTAGATAGATGTCAAAGATAGTTTATCATAACATAAGATGTACCTAGTCTAACTATGTAGTACACACACAGAGTTGCTGAGAGGTTTAACATGGGACCACTCATTCAGCCAGATAGGGCCCGAGGTAGTTTTGATGTGATGGTGCCATAGGTATGGGCACATATGAGATAGATCAGAGATCTTGAGATCACTCTTGAGTAGGAGTCTTGGTACTTTATAGTTTTACCACGCCGCCTTACTATTCCACAGTCTTTATGGGATATCAGAGTCAAGCTTGATTCTGATGAGGAAAATGATGATGATGATGAGGAGGATGGCGATGATGATGATGGTTTTGATGGCATAGGTCATGATGGTGGTGGTGGATAGGATCCTCTGCCCTTACAGTGATAGATGCATAGGTAGGTCCCTCTCATTAAACACATACAAATGCCCTGAGTGGGCATACCAATTAGTGTTAATTTTCCTCAACATCAGGTGCTAGCATAGAGAACAACACCGCAGGGTCCTCCTTCACATCCAAGTTTATAGTAGGGGTCAATGTATGGCCTGCCACATAGTCCGCCGAGAGGTAGAGGGGTGGATATGATGGTGGAGATAGAGGACAGCTGCATTACAGCAACAGTTATAGCAGGCCATAACTATCCAACTTCAAGTAATGGCTGACAGGGACCAGGCTAGAGCCTAGATACATGTCCTTATTGCGGAATGAGACTAGGTTAGAGCATTGGCCAGCTAGGGAGGTGGTGGATATGGAGGCACTTGGTTTCAAAAGATACAATAGTTAGCTAATCAGAGTATACATATCATGAGCCTATTACAACATTCCTAGGCACAGCTGCAGGCCATTACTACCGAGAGGGACCGATTGGTATTTGAGATGGCAGTGGGTCAATCTGAGCTTGCCTATTTACAAGAAGAGGTGGATTCTTTCTGGTAGACTGATGGAGCCACTATGACACTGAGGATATACATGGACTTGGCTATGGCCAATGGTAGGAACTCCTTCTACAAGGCCATGTATTATGATGGGGTTCCAGAGGGTCAGAGAGTACCCAACTTCAATGTGCATTTGATGGGAAGGTTATAGAGATCACAGATACCGAAGGCATCAGTTAGATTTGTAGAGGAGCCATGAGATCCCCAGACAAGGCGAAAGACAAGAGATTAGATTACACAGGCGATGCTTCCTCCCCCAGATCGTAGGCCTCTGATTCCTCATGAGGGATCAATTCAGACATGACTCTTGTTTGATTAGACACATATGTACTCACTTCTTATGCATGCCTCTTATGAAGGCTTAGTTTTGATCAATGATGTATTGATGTGTCATTTTGATTTATGCCTCATGATGAAGGATCATTTTGATTCATTCCCTTGATGGCATATTTTGTATTGAATATGTATATCTTTATGAGACAGACATTATATTCATGTATATGGACATTCGATGTTATACTTGTCATGTATTTATATGATTCATGATGATGATTATGGTTATGATTTTGTTTGATTTACTTTTTATGTATGTATCATGATGAATGTTGGTGATGTACCATATTTTTTTGATTTTATGATAGATTTTGTAGATGATATCATTTGTTATGTACATGTGATGTTTTATACTAGCAGATAGAGATGATATGATGATATTGGTTCAAGGGGGGTATAGATTTTCATATTTATGACCCCTCTTACCCCCATTGATGATATGATATGTGATGATAAGCTTAGCATACATGTATGATGTAGACTTAGACATTTTATTGATATATGATGTATAGATGATGTTCAGATGTGATGATATGGATGATAGATGATAGATGTGATAATAAAACAATATATAAGTAACAAAAAAACAAGCACAAAAGTAAACAAAATCTATCAAATAAACACACTAATCAACTTAACAATGCAACTAAGTACAAATTATTCACAAGCATGCCAAACACACTCAACAAGTACAAACAAGAATAAATCTAAACTAATAAAAGTTCAATCTAAAACGCATGTTCAAGAAACACGCTATATAAATGTATAAGCAAGCAAATTATTACTAACAATGTTTCAAGTGAGAAACAAGTTTTTAAATCAAGCAAATTATGTACTATATTTTTGTGAGATTTTTTTGAAAGCAGTGTTGCTATTGTTTTTGGGAGTTTTGTGAAACAATGTTCTAATGTTTTTTGTTTTTCAATCCTATTCGAATGTTTTTGTGTTTTTCAATCATATTTGAATGTTTTTTTTATTTTTCGACATATTTGAATGTTTTTTTATTTTCTAAAATTTTTTTCAAAGCTATGTACATGAAACCAAGCAATGTGGATGCTCCCAGCATGAGATGGGAATATACACAAGGCAGGTGTCACGCGTTATACACAAGAAGATGAAATTGCAAAGATACCCCCAGCATGAGATAGGAATATACAAAGGAAAATCCTTCATAGAAAAACAAGAGGAGAACCAGCCAGATTAAGGCTTTGACAAGATATGCTCACAAAGAATCTAAGATGCAGGTGCAGAACTAGACCAAAGCTAAGTAAAGGTACCCCCTAGACATAAGATGCTTCTGAACAAACAAATCCTCCCAAAGCATAGAAAAATATGGTTTTCACCAAGGGACCTACCCAAAGTGCCACAATTTTGTGGTTTTCACATTTGGAGGACATGTTTTCTCTTTTTCTTTTTTTTCTCTCTTTTTTTATTTGTTTGTATTTTTCATGGTTTTTTACTTTTTTGGTTGTTTTTTTTATTTTTGCACCATGTTCAAGCATAAAACCACTTGAGGTGCATGGCGTTCATGGGATCTCACAGCTCATCTCCATCAGGATGGGCAATTTTATATGCTCATGACCAAAATTTTACCACAATGACATAAGGTCCTAACGAATGAGGTTCAAAGTTTCCTTTCTTGTCTCTTTCGGCCCTTGTGTTGAATTGATTTTCCTTCATTACCAAATCTCCAACCTCGAATTGACAAGGTATAATTCTCTTGTTATAGCTATGTGACACTCTTTTCTGATACGCTTGAAGATGGCTGAGTGCATGGATGCGCCTTTCATCTAGGGGTTCTAATTCTACCAGTCTAGCCACTCTGTAATCCTCATCTTTATCTAGATAGTCCCTTCGAGATATTCTTAGGGAGGGAAGCTTTATTTCCAGGGGGATGATGGACTCAATTCCAAATACTACGGAATAAGGTGTCACACCAGTAGGGGTGCGAATGGAGGTCCTATAATCCTATAGGGCAGGGTGAATTTGTAAATGCCAACTACGACCTGTTTGACTCACCATCTTCTCCATAATTCTAATAAGTGTTTTATTAGTGGATTTTTCTTATCCATTACCTTGAGGTTAATATGGTGTGGAACACTTTAATTGTATCTGAAAGCGTTGACATAGAGCTTTTACTGTCTTGTTCTTAAAATATTTTCCATTTTAAGTAACAATGGTGGATGGAATACCATAGCAGAAAATGAGGTGATTCGTGATGAACTTCGATATTTGGGCACCTGTAACATATGTTAATAGAACAACCTCAATCCACTTGGTGAATTATTTTTTGGCCATTATGATGTACGTATGACCATCGGATGAGGTAGGGGTAAGCTTCCCTATTAGGTCCGATCCCCATTTAGAGAATGGTCATGGTGTTATTATCGGTTGTAATGGTTGCGACGGCGCATGTATGAAGTTTCCATATTTCTAACACATCACACAATTTCTTACATAGTTGCATAAAAAAATTTCCATGGTAAGCCAGCAATAACCTACTCATATTAATTTCTTTGCCAAAACCATCCCATTTGTATGGGCTCCACAGACTCCTTTGTATACCTCTTTGATCACTTTGACTGACTCTACTACATCTAAACAATGCAACAGGTTCCCATCATAACAGTGATGATAGAGGGTGCCTCCTAGAAGGGTGTAACGATCTCTCTTATGGATAAGGATTTTTTTTTAGAATGGGTGATGTTGGGAGGAAAGGTACCGTTGTTGAGATAAGTAAAGATGGGTTCATACCATGGGCAGAAAGGACCAATAACCTCACATGTCAGCCATGATTCTGATATGTCATATGTAGGTTGACGTAGATTTTCAACAAAAAATGGCATATCATTACTATCTGGTGGAATCCATAGCATAAAACCCATTGTTGCCATTGCATCTACAGATTTTTTTTGTGCCCTTAGAATTTTTTCAAAGGTGATGCAAACAAAATATTCTTTTAGAGTTTCCACCAACTTTTTATATGAAATGAGCTTGTCATCCTTGACTTTATACTCATCATTGGCTTGCTTGATAATCATTTATGATTCCCCAAAGACTTTAAGATGGTGGATATTCCATTTTATAGCTAGCTTCATCCCAGTGGTGAGCGCTTCATACTCTGTTATATTATTTGTGCATGGAAACCCAAGACGAAGAGCTTGAGGTATGGGGACTCCTGTAGCAATGATTAGCACTACACCTGTCCCTAAACCATGGAAATTAAATGATCCGTAAAAATAAATTTTCCACATGAAAAATTATTTGATGTACATCACTGATGCATCTCGCAGGTCCAAACATACCTAATTCATTCTAGGTAATGGTGCTTCTGCTAACTGACCTACGACCACCTATCCTTTTATTGACTTCTGGTGTACGTACTCAATTTAAAATTCACTGAGTAGAATGATCCAATTATCCATTCAAACAAAGGGCTGGTTTTGACAACAGATATTTGAATGGTTAAACTTTGGATATAATCTTGGTTTTAGTATTCAACCGATAATGACGAAGTTTTTGGAAGGTAAAAACAACAGCCAAACAAGATTTTTCAATTTAAGGATAGTTGAGCTCATATGCAATTAAAGTACGGCTGAGATAGTACATTATTTTTTCTTTCTGGCTTATGTCATACTAAGAAAGTAAAACACCAATAGAAAATTAGGTTGCAGATATGTATAACAAAAGTAACTCACCTGGGGTTGGTGGCATGAGGACTGGTGGATTTTCCAAGTATTGTTTGAGCAAGATGAAGGCATATTGTTGCTTGGGTCCTCAAATGTAGTCAACGTCCTTCTTGAGAAAATGGGTAAAGGAATGACACATGTTAGCAAGCTATGAGATGAAGTAGCAAATGGCTTGTATTTTACCATGTAAGCTACGCAATTGCTTGATGATCTTGGGTGGAGGCATTTCAGTAATGGTTGTTACTTTAGCAGGGTCTACCTCAATCCCTCATCTTGATACAATGAAGCCCAATAGCTTCCCTGACAATACTCCAAAAACACACTTCTTGGGATTTAACCTTACTTTATATTCTCATAGACACTCAAAAATGTGCCTCAAGACCTCAAGATGGTCTTCTCTTATCTTTTAATTTCCCATGATATCATCCACATAGTCCTCCATGATGTCATTAAGCATATCATGGAATATAACGATCATTTCCCTTTGATATGTTGTGCCGGCATTTTTAAGGCCGAAGGGCATTACCCAATAACATAATGTTCGACAAATGGTTGTAAAGGTCATCTTGTGTTGATCTTCCTCTGCTATTTTGATTTGATTGTAACCAAAAAATTCATCCATAAGAGATAGCATTTCATATCCTGTAATTGAATCAACAATCATGTTGATGTTAGGTAAAGGAAAATCATGTTTGGGACATGCCTTATTGATGTCTAAAAACTCAGTTAAAATTCTTATTCCAATAGGCTTCTTTTGAACTGGAACTCTGTTTGATATCCACTTCGAGTAGTCAATGGGTCTGATAAACCCTACTACTAACAGTCTCTCTAACTACTCTTTGACATGAAGGGCCACTCGTGGATGAATTTTCCTTAGCTTCTGTTTAATGGGATTTTCATCTGGCTGCACAACTAAGTTGTGTACCACCAATGATAGATCTAATTTTGGAATATCTGTATAAGAACATGTGAATATGTCCACAAATTCCCTTAGAAGCATAGTGAATGGTTTTTGTTGTTGTGCTAAAAGTGAAGCTCCCATCTTGACTATATTTTTTTCTTCTTCTATTCCAATATTTACACCAACGGTTTCTTCCAAAAGCATTTTTGACATATCCTCCATATGCATAGGATCGGGGGGAAGGTTGAGATATTCTTTTAAGGGCGTCTCAACAATATGTTCACCCTCAGCATGGTCACTTCTTTTGTCCATTGATTTTTTATTTATTTGTTGGCCCACACCTTAAATAATTTTTCACTATGTGAATTGGACTTATGTTTTTGCCAAGGATTTTTAGAGGAAATGTTCCCTCACTTTTTCTTAAATTTTACTACCATGAAGCTCAACCTCCTCTCTGAAGTATGCATAGGTATCCAGGTTAATGAAGAATCCCTTCTTGTAATCTCCAATAAAAATAGTATCATGTATGCCAATAAATTCTACAATAGCCTCATCATTCTCAAAGAGATCCAAGGGCATGTGACGTTTTTGGTCCCAATCGACAACGATAGGGTATACAAGGTCAATAGTTGGTTTTGTGGGGGTTATGGTAAGGACAACGGTATCTATGAAAAGGTTCATGGAGGTAGTATCATCATATTGGCTATGATGGGAATCTGTGTCATTGTCTGAATAAATAAAGTTATCTTCGCATTCAGAGCAGGTAGCATCTTGATCCATAGGGTCGAATGTCGAAACCATATCTCTCCATTTTGAAAGGTGGAAGTGGGACTGGTTCCCTCATCCCTTGTTTAAATTTTCCACATCCAAGGCCTTTTTAACCCATGGAGTACATCATTCTACTGGAATTTTTGTATTTTAGTGTTTCATAAAAAAATAGTCCTAGTGTATTCGGGGAGCCAAGTTGTAGGTGGGTCCAACAATTTTTCTTCTGCAAGCATACCACCAGGTAAGAATGTCCCAATAGTGTCTTCATGTTGAGGTCATTTCAAATGATAGTTGGTTCTACCTCTTATTTTAGGTGAAAAGGAAAAATATGAGACTAGGAGAGCTTGTTGGATATTGTATTCTCCACGGCCATGCTCAATAATTTTCATCTCCCACGAATCAAAGGGACAGACAAAAGTAATAGCACCGTGAGCATAATAACTTAGGGATTTTGAATCTATCTGTGACTCAAGAGCTTTAGATTGAATGGGGACATCTATATCCACATAGGGGCATTTGTATACACCCATACATGCAGATCTATTGAGAGCTATGCAGTGGGATAAGGGTTCTGGATCTCCTTCAATAGTAATAGTGTGTCCATCATGCTTCAGTTTGATATAATGGTGAAATTTTGATGGTATGGTCTATGTGGCATGAATCCATGGGCGTCCCAGAAGCATATTGTATTAAATTTTCAAGTCTAAGACATGAAACTTCGTGTTGTGAAAAGTGGGCCCTACCTCCATCGACAGTGTTATGGTACCCGTTGATTCCATGTTTGCGTTGTCATATGTAGTTATGGTGATGATATGAGACTCTAGATCTTCTTCTGTGTGTCCCAATTGTTTCATTAACTTTAATGTGCATATGTTTAAACCTGGCCCATTATCCATAAACACCCTCTTTATTTTATGACGAGTAACAAATACTTCTATATAAAGAGGAAGGTTATGCTTATAATCTTCATTATGGATCTCTTTGTGGTTGAAAGAAATGTGTTCACTAGGTGTAATATTTTCCACCACAGTGCATAAGTGAGAGGGATCTACCTCGGTTGACACTCTTGACCCCTGGAGAGTTTTGTAAAGGATGTCCTTATGTGCATTTGATATCTTAAGAAGGTCTAAGATTGAAATCTTAGCAGATGTATTCTCAAGTTGGTCTATGATATTGTACAAACTATCCTGAGGGGTAGACAGAGGAGATTCTGGGATTGTGAGATGAGCATGCCTTGTTGCTGTAGCACAATCTCTACCCTTAATCATAATGGTATTGATACGCTCCTCAGAAGAGTGAACACATACAATTAGGGAGTCATATTGATTGTTATATTTTTTGGTATAAACATAATTTATAGATTTATAACTTTGGGAAGACTCTCCCTTATCATGATTTTTCTCACATGGTTTACCATGGTTAGCAAAAGGCTCCTTAAATATACCCATCCTTTGATTGGGCGTTTGGTTTGATTCTAGAGAATCAACTTCAATCTCCCCACTATCAATGATATCTTGGATGAAGTTGCACAATCTTAGACACTTATCTATTTTATGTCATTTCACAAAATGAAAATCACAATATGCATGCTCCTTATACCATGAAGGTTTAGGTGCATTATCATCAAATGGTGTCCTCATGGGATATTTCACTAGGTTGATTGCGTCTAGTTGCTTTAACATCGTGGCCAATGAGTCCATCAAGGGAGTGAACGCCCTTCGTGTAATCGGTGATTAGATGCACCCTTTGGTCAATTTAAAAGGTGGACCAACTTGGAATGATTGTATACATTTGGAATCCATGATTCCATTTCCTATGAGATTGTTGTTTTTATTAAATATCTTGGGTTTATCTGTAGGTTTGGAAGACTGGTTGTATTTTGAATAAAGTTGGAGTGTCCCTTTTACAATTAGGGCTTTTTCTATATGTGTGCCCTTCTTGATGACCTCTTCAAAGTTCCAAACGCAATGCATTTGTAAATGAAAGGAAATGGCTAGGTTTAGGTTTGGTATGAAGATGCTAACAAGTTGTTTTTTGGGGATCAAACAAGGGAAGTTAATAGCAAGGCCCCATCATCTCTGTAGGAAATTTGCAAAGGTTTCATTTTGTTTCTATTTAGCATTACATAAGTCAGCCATGGTTATGTCACTTTCCACATTAAAGGAAACATGTCGTATAAATATTTTTGCTAGTTCAGGCCATGTGAAGATAGACCCTCTAGGTAAACGAATGAACAACTCTAACGCTTGCCCTCCAAGACTTTTTGGAAATAGTCATATGAGGTAATTTTCATTGTACGCCACTTCTTGGTAGGCCATGTAAAATTCTTTTACATGATCTTTGGATATCCCTTTCCCTTATATTTGTCGAATTTTAGAATGTCAAATTTCTTAGGAAAGGGTTGGAGCAACATAGTCTTATCAAACGGATAAGGGCATAGCTCTTCGTATTGATACTTTTTGTCTGTGTCCTACATTGCTTTCTTAAAGACGTGTAAGCTTTTGCTTTCATAGATACTATTTATTATGTAAGAAGTTGCTCCTTAGTGGGGGAAGATGGCATGTACACGTGACTATTTTTTGACGTTTCTCCCTCTTGATCTTTAGTGTGAAATTCAATATTTCTAACCTTATGTTTTTTAGGATATGTGTTTTTGTTTGCCTCCTTTTGCACATGGAATGCTAGGAAAGCTAATTGTTGACTAAAGTGTTGAATTTGTTGTTGTATAGTGGTTTATTCATTTAGAATTTCCTCTTCATTTTCATTTTGAGGAGGTTGTTCCATGTTTTCATTTTCCACCCTTATACTACGTGGAATTCTTATGAGTGGAATTTAAAACCACATATGTTGTCATGTTGAGTGTTTGATGTGGAAGCTTGTTCATGACCTAAAATGCCATCCATGTTAATGAGGAGGCACTCTTCCTCATTAGTGTTATTTGTAGGTGGAATAGTTTCATGTTTTTATTGGTAATCTAGAACCTAATTCCACTACTCTTGCAAGTACCCTATCTTTGTTTAAGAATGGGAACTCATCTAATTTGGACAGGGTAAAATTCAAACTCAATGTGAGGTAATCCCAATTCGTCACCACTATGATCTACCATTTCATCTTCTTCCTTTTCATGGAGAATAGAGATCCTAAATCATTGTCAATAAAGGGATCTGACCCTTGTTTGACTCGATGTTTCCCATGTTTGTCTCCTAGCTCCCATTCTTGTTGTAGGGGCCATAACAAATGAAAAATTAACCAAGGTGTTTTTTGTTTGAATTTTTCTGAAAATACTAATCGAGCCTAAGTGAAGACCTAAAATGATATTTTTACTAAGGTCACATAAAGAATGTCAAATTTCCAAAAAATAGTGAACATGTCAAATAATCAAAGTGATTATCTCAAAGGGCATAAGTAAAAATGATGAATAAATCATAAAACACAATCACACAAGGTTCGTTCTGAAGCAATCAATCAATGAAGTACTTCCTAAGTTGTTTCCAAATGGTAGTTCAGTGTTTAATATGATTAACAAAATTTCACCACTTATGTTGAGTTTTAAAAACAATGAACAAGTCATAAGTAATAAACAAGAAGTTAAAGCGATTGCCAAACAAAGTATAGTCAAAGCAAGTTTAAGTCCAAACAAGACCTATATCTCAAAAAGTTGGGAGTTATGAACATGAACAACGTAACAATACCACTAAAATATTTTAACCAAAATTTGTGGGAAAGTAAGGTATTAGTATCAAAATAATATTAGTATGACGTGTACAAAGTAACAACAACACCTTTAAAAATCAAAGTAATGTTTAAAAGAAAACCAAGACCAATTTATACCAAGGATTTGTTAATATATGCATAGCATAACATTATAATCTAAACACTTAGGTCAAGTTTGCGAGAAACAAGATGTAAATATTGAAATTTATTTGATATGATACAAGCAACATAACACTTCAAAGGAGAATCAAGTGAAGAAATAATCCTAACTATAATGACGATCTTGACTTGGGTATTAAGATCAAATGGCTATCAATGACATAAAAAATGCACACACGCACTTTAGACTTTTAACAACTCATCCACAAAAATGGATAAGCGTAAATGGACATAAAAGTGGTGAACACAATTGATTTATAACACACATATAGTTGTTCTTCTTTTGATCAACAAAGTGTCAAAAGAAAACAAAGGAAGTAGATTAAGTGGGGTTGAAAAGTGTTTGGCCTCACTTTGGCAGAGTTCCACCTCATCTTATGGTGAGTTAAAAACTAAGAAAAAGTAACGTCACACAAATTTTGTGATGAATAACGCATAGTATGAACTTTAACGGACTCTCCCTTTGTTCGACAAACAAATTTTTGAATCTGAGAAAGTTCTCCCTTTATGAACTCTCTTACAACAATTGGTACAAATAAGTTGGCTCCAAGTCAAGATATCTTCCTAGGTGGTTTGCTACACAAGTTGTCACAAGTTATCTAAATGTGAGTGTAAGTTACCAAGGAGTTACCCTTGGATTATCTCGGCTTTACTTTACCCCCTTCAAACACAGTGATAAATAAATGTATTCATCATGTGTTCTCACTAGGGTCACGATACGAATAACTTTGACTCTAACTCACAAAGGTAAAAATAGTCAAGTGTGCAAGAAAAATGCTTCCAGTTTCATCCATAAGATTCCCTCTTGTGTGGACTAATTTAGGGCTCCTAGGACAACCCCCATTGTTGTAGCTTAAGGTTTATGCCAAAGGGGTTATGTCCTAGTTAAAGTAGATGGGGCGTACCCTTATCTGAACCTGTAAATACAATGTGATGATTATGGTGTGTTTTTTAATCTTTTAGACTTAATTTGGTTCAGTTGTTTACCATTTGGCAACCTGAAACGTGTATTAGTAGTTTTTTGTTTCAAACCTCCTTTCTTTGACAAGCGAATTAGGTCCTGCACATGAAAGATTAGTAATTTTCCACAAGATCAAAATATAATGAAAGAGGGTTTAAGTGTTTTTTTTTATTCCCAAGATCACTTAAAAGGTGCAAGGGAAGAGCATACACAATGCAAAAACCCAACTATAATAAGAAATGGAAAACACTTTGCAAAATTTAGAGTGTAAGATAGTTCATTTTAACGAATTTTGGCATTCATTCCCTTAGCAAATAAGTATAATAAAAAAAAATTCAAAGCATGACAAAGATACAGAAATGATTTATGATTCCCAAGATCACCTAAAAGGTGCGAGGGAAGAGCATATGTGGCTCTAATCTTATAGAAAAATAAACAACATCCATTAACCTTAAACAAACCAAGTTAGAAAAAAGCATGTAAATATTCCCTGCAAAACAAAAGCTAAACTCAGATAAACCCTGCAAGGAGTTAGTTCATCCAAAAAAACAAGATTTTACAAATTTTAGAGTAGACCTCCAATCCACATTGTAACGCCTACACATTTTTGGGTGTGTACGCGCCTTTATCAATGTGTACACACCTCTATCAATGTGTACTTGCCTCTGTGAAAACTAACAGTGGACTAAATATGTACGCGGCCAAAGAGTTGTGTACGTGGGCTTATGAATGTGTGTGCACGCCTATCTAACAAGTTCAATGTAGAATGATTATAAGGTGTGTGTGCATGGATATGGATGTCTACGAGTGGATCTTAGTGCATACGCAGGTCAAGAAGACATAAAAAAAATAAAGAGGGAAAATTTTATGTGCATGGGCATAACAGATGTATACGCGAACATTTTAATACATGCACGATCCTGACAAAAGTATGAAACATGGAGTACAAGTAGCATCAGAATGTGTACACGTAACTTATAGCATGTACACAATCCTTTTGTACCTATGCATGAGTTTTGATGTTATGTGCCCCTTGTAAATTTTTACCTACGCATGTACCTGTAGATGACGTAAAAACACGTGAATCTAACATATGCAACTTCAAAAATCTCAAATGTTTCCTAATTGTTGTCGTGCAAATGTACAACAGGGAAATTGATAATTTTCAAGCACAACAGCGATACCCCAGTGTTAATTTTTTCAAGTCTCATCATTCCAAGACACCCCAGAGTCTATCCAATCAATCAAAATGACCTCCTAAATAATGTAATATCATACCCATAGGTGATTTAGGTAAGTCTATTCATCACCCCTAGGTGATTTTAGGGAGTTCTGAAACGATACTATCTTCTGGCAAAATTGGGAAGGGCTATTATTGGCCTTTCCCAGGAATGGATCAATCCCTGGAGCGGAAAAAAAGGAAAAAATTCAACATGGAGGTGAATCTAAGACCTTGGAACATGATGGAAATTATTTTGGAAGGGTCTGGGGAAGTTATGCAAGACTTGGAGTAATCTAAGTAAAAAACAGGGTTCACAAGCCTATGCGGTACACAGGCCTAAAACAGCTGTTGGGCTTCAGAAGAAGATTTCGGGAGCTCCAGATGGAGTTAGAAGAAAAACTGAAATATATCCAGAAATATTATTCCAATACCTACATGATGGTGAAATAATATTTTTCACAACACTTTGGCGCATCATGTCTGCAGGTAGTTTTTCTTGGGCATAAATGGAGTAAAAACTAAAAAATCAAATTTTTTAGGGATAAAATGGAATAATCAAGACATGAGACCCCCACCATTGGATTCATAATGCCCATTTTCAGTAATTATCATATAATTTTTTTCCAAAAATGGTCCATCGGGAGCTCAAGTTATCATTGTCACAAGTTTAGGAATTAGCTAAATTTTTTGGAGGACACGTGTCAGCACCAGGAGCATGGCGGGATTTTGTGTACCCCCTCACGTCCCCCAAAGGTCAGGGACATCAAGGTTTGAAAAGTTTTCACCTAGACCCCTTGAATTCCTCTTATCCCTCATATGACCTCTTGGACCCTCATATGACCTCCAGACTCGATACAGTTCAGCCTCCAGGAGCTTATTTGGAGCATGCATTCCCTGTCGTTGGATGGGGCGCCACGTCTCACCTCCAGGACCACCATGGAAACTGATTTCCCTTATGCACCTAAGGTTTGGGACATCATACCTTGAAAAATGCACCCAGACCCTATGAGGAGTCATTTGGATACCCACGTGACTGAGTTTCATCCCCTAGGTGTATTTTTGGAGCATCAATTCCCTGTCATTGGATCAAGCACCATGTGTCACCTCCAGGACCACCGTGGAAACTGATTTCCCTTATTTACCTAAGGTTGGGGTAGATCATACATGGAAAAATGTTCCCAGACCGCCATATGGAGTCATTTGGACACCCATATGACCAATTTCTATCCCCAAGTGCTTTAAAGCAGCTTTTTACACCTTCATTCCCTGTCGTTGGATCGCCGCCACGTGTCGTCCTCTTGACCACCATGGAATTTGATGTCCCTCAAATCCCTGAGGTTAGGGACATCAAGTAATGAAAAAATTGTGCCCAAGCTTCTCCTTCCATGATTTCAAAAAAAATTTAAAAAAATCTAACTGTCCGCTCAATGCTTCCAGTTGTTTTCACTCCCATGCACAGACAATCTTCATCCTTCCTCTGCAACATTCTACCATCATTACGCCATTGAAAATGCTCAAACCTACTCAACCCAAGAACTGAAACACACTCCCCACAGCTATGTGTCAGGTCTCAGAAGGATTTTTCATCGAAATGAGAAGGAGAAACAAAGAACAAGAGGAAGAAAACAGTGAAAATCTCCATAGCCTAAAAACAAAGATCTGAAGAAATATTGCAAGTCGGTGCATGAAACAACAAACCGTTTGTTGATATTCATTACTTTTCCAAAGACCATAAAAAATACACCTTCAAAATCCCCCCTCGTGCGATAGAGCATCCATAATGAAGAAATCTCCTTTCCGGCACAACGAAGAAAGAAGTGGGATTTCCCGTCAAACCAATTGTTGGATTGAAGTAAGATTGCACACGTGAAGCACCAGAAGAAAAAACCCACATCAAAAATATAATTTTCTTCACAAACAGGAGGAGAAAACTAGACCTACAATTTTGAGGTCCATTAATGGCTGCCGTACCCAAAAGCACTGTCTAGGTCTGAAAATTAAAACTTTAAAATCTCCTGGATTATTAAGTGGGCGGGCACGAAATTTTAGAGGGATGATATTGGGAAAAAATCCATATCAAAAAACTTTCATTCCATGTCAATCTGACTCTCATAGGCCAACTTTCTAAAAATAGCAAGCTCTACTAAATAAGAATTGCTATTTTGGGAAAGTCACTAACAGAAGAACCTACAAAGGAGATGAAGATATAGGAGGTGCACTATAGCTGAGAATTCACCAAAACGGAAATTTTTTGGCACTTAGTAAAAATAATAAGTGGGCCCTCAATCACCTTGCTAAAAATAGAAATTTGATCCAAAGAAGTGAGGAACGTAAGGAGAAATGGGAATCAAGGTCACAACAGTCAGCTAAGGATCGAGGGAGTTAATTTTTTCACACTTACTAAAAATAGTAAGTTACACTCAAAGAGAATTTTTGGCACAATGGAATGTACAAGGCTAATCATTTAGGGGGACATCATTGTTCGAGAACATCCTAGCCATTTTTCACAGGGAATTCGAGATCCACCTTAGTTCATTCAACTGGGTGAGTGTTCGAGAGCTAATTTGGAGGAGTTTCACAGTGTGCAAGGAGTTTGAAGATTTAGAGTTTCACTGCATTTGGAGCTTTCCATCAACAAGGATCAACAGACTTCATCAAGTGACATCTCCTCTTCTTCTTCTCTCTATCTTTATTTCTCCTCTTCCCCCTAACTTTCTCTCACTTTCAAATGATCTAATTCTTCGTTGGGGTTTGCAATTTTTGATATGCATTTAAGTCACTTAAAAGTGACTTTAGAAACATAATGTAAATTAAGTTGCCTTGCTAGTATAAAAGGGAATTAAATATTTAAAGTGGAATATGAATAGTCTTAAGTCATATTAAGGCATATGGAGGGTCATGAGGAAGATGATAAGCCACCTCTCATTCTATAAATTATATTGACATTCCCATTGCAAAGGGTTGGTGATTGATCTTGTAAACTCAGGAGTATATTGCACCTTGAGAGAACAAAGCAGATAGCCATTTTCTTCTATTCCCCCCATTCTCAAATTTCTTCCATTCCTCACACTATGTAAAAATTATGCTTGGAGCTAATCAATACAAGGAAGAAGGAATTTCCAGCCTTCTTTGATTGAGGAGTTTATTGGTACTTTGTGTTCGATTAAGCTCTATTTAGTCTTGTTGTTATTTTGTAGATTTGTTTTCTTCTGAAATTCAAGTGCATGTGATGAAACTTATAACTAGTGTGTGTGCAAGAATCTCTGATTTTCTACTTGCAACATTGGTTCTCCCACCTCTAATTCTCACTCCCTTTCCCACCTTCCAGACGAAGACTTCCCTAGCAAGAGATTTCTAGCTTTTCTGCAGGGTCAGTGGAGTGCCCCTGTTGGATCCCCGGTTGAAAGACCACCACATAAATCCACCTTTTCAAGCACATGCATATACGGAAGCTGCATCAGTTAAGTAGAAGGACTTAGATTCCCAGAGTGTTGGCAATAAATCCACAAGTTTTTCCACCTAAAAAATTTTCTCGCCAACAATAACTTAGCTCAAATCCAATGACAACCCAACACAATAAATGCCACAAGATAAACTCAATGCATGTAAAGTTAGTGAAATAACATAAGAATCTTAACCCATTTCACATGTGCATGATTTGGGTAAGAAAAACTTGAGAAAAACTAATAAAATTCATTAAAATCAAAGAGAATATGAATCCGTCCCACCGGGCACGCCATATGTATCCATGTATTAGTTAGCTAAGTAAAGAGAATTGAAACTAACACCTAATAGTTTCAAATCAAAGCTAAATTATACCTAGATCATCATGCTAAGATCTTAAAGAGAGTAAATATCAAAACTATACATTACAAGTTTGAAGGAAACTCAAACTAACATGTCAAACATTTATCCTCTACTCTTTGAAAGATAAACAAGAGATGGACCTATGTAAATCATTAGCTATCAAAATGTGATAGTTTGTTTGATCCCAAGGGTTTGATAATGGATCTCAATCAAGACTTGGCTACAAGACCTCCTTGATCCTCTCCATATGACTCAAAATTCTTGGATGGATGAATGCAAGATGAAGATACCTAGGTCAACACTAATGGAAGATGCTTGAAGATGAAAATTCATATAGTTCATGTTATAAGCATGCAAAGGTGTCAGTAGAAAGGTTGGAGGAGGTTCCCTTTTATAACCCAATGGTTTGAAGAAGCTTTGCATTTTATTACATGTGGGATAATAGAAAATCTAGGTTAGTTAGGATAAGCACACTTTAAGTTTACTTTAGAAGAGATTAATATTTCATTAGTGATCCATAAGAGCTGAATGGGGTATATTAATTAATCAAAAGTGATCAACTAATGGGTAGATGTAGCTTTTAGAAGCTTTTGAGATTATCTATGCTATGAGAGGATTTTAATCAAATAAATTATGATTTATTGATTAAATAGAAGAGATAATTATCAATTAAGAATAATTAATTAATCTTTATAGAAAGGGGTATTAATTAACATAAGGTTGTTAATCATTGTTTTGAGTGATAGAAGGGCTAATTAATTGTCGTAATGTAATTAATTAGCGATGGTGGAGGAGAAATGATGTGTTATTGACAATATGTCGTCAATTTGCAGGAAAGGGGATAATTAGCGCAATTTAAGTATTTGAATTGCTCGATCCAAATTGCAGGTGTCTAAAAAAGGCACAAGAGTTTCCAAGTTACAACACAGTAAAATGGTTTGGAATCAAAATTGAGTTGCACTCTCAATAGAAAAAATTGCTTTAAATTATTCAGCAAGTCCTCTGAGGATCTGTGTATTATTTCCTCTCTCATCAAATGTTCAAGTAAGAAAACTAAATAGCACCCTTCTTTTGACTGTCGGTTTAGGTGAATCAAACATTTTAAATGGAACTGGTAGCATGCACATTGATATATGAAATAATGGAGGATAAGAAACCATCATGGATTTTCTTTGTTCCTACATATTTGAGCCAATGAATCTGTAAAAGGGTTCGAAATAGGATAAAGCTAAACCACTTTTTGATAAACTTGTATTTAACAAGGTCTTGGAGGTCATGTGTGTATAATCCTTTATGGAGCAGCTCCACTTGCTAAACATGTGGAATAATTTTAGTTGCAGTGGTGTAATTCAAGGATATGTATTGAGTGAAACTTGTGTAAAAATTTTCACTTTGATGGCCAATGTCTTTTCAACGATTGGAACAGTTGGACCACCTATCACATCTATTGAAGTGAAACTCAAATTTGTTCCTAAAATGGTCTATGATGCACTTTCAAAACACCTTATGGAGATATTGGTCAAAAAAACTTTATTTTCTAGGTATCATAAACATGTGAATATGAAAAGCGAAGTTATGGTCCATGTCAAATTCCACACAGGTGATATTGGTGAATGGAAATTAGATGGGTAATTAAAAATCATTGACAGTAAGAAGACTATTTGTTAGACCTTCACAAGGTGAATATGTGGCTGTGGAAAATATAGAGAATGTATGCAGTCATTGCTCTTCTATTGCTTCCATATGGGTTCATGGTAACAACTTTGAGTCCTTTCTTGTGGCCATTGTTATACCTAATCCACACTCACATGAAATATGGGCCAGTGTAAATGGGAAACTAGGAAATTTTTAATCCTCATGTCAAAGTTTGAATGAAAATAAATATGTGTCATGGTTTTCATTAATTCTTTCAAATAATATTTGCTTTGAAGGTGATATCTCAAATGTAGAGATTATACATATTTAAGACACGTCTTGTATGGGTGACAAAAAGAAAGAAGTTTGAGATGTTAATGGGGAACCTTTGATACAAACTAATCGCATTGGGTTCATATAAGAAGATTTGGCTTTACAATGTCCAATGAATATATACAAAGGAAAGAAATATAATGAAGATTCCAAGGTTTATCCCTTGCTAATTAAATGTCGGATTTTCTACGAAGGCTATGCAGTCAAAGGAACATTGCTTGATAATAGAAATTTTCCTTGCAATTAAATACATGTTCATGATTTTATGATTATATTTCAGCAAGATGTATATATTGTTGGTTAGAAAACCTTCAATTTGTTAGAAATGTACACAACAAGCCACAAGCCAATTCCGGCATGCCTTTCACACTATTTGATTACATTTCTTTATTATGGGGGGTGCTAAAGGATTTTTTCATTGAACTCAAACATGAAGCTTTTAGTCATATACAAAATGAGTTTCATGATAGAATAAAAGCTTTAAAAGTTGTAAAGAAACATGAAAGTCTAGACAAATATCATGTGGCATTCAGAATGTTATCATGTGGAATTCCTATACATGAACCATTATTATAGCATCAATTGAAGAAATATACTTGAGGAAACAAATTATTTCAAGAAAGGGAAAGTTCCTCTTAAGGATTATTTTTATTTGATGGAGATTTCTGACCCCACATAGCAATTAAGAGCAATGAAGATTGTGTAATTCTTGATCATAAGCCTATAAAGGCTAAGTTATAATTATTAATGGGTCTTCTTCTCACCAATATTTTGGAGAATTATTTTATCTGCCTTTGTTGGATAATGTTGTTGTAACTTTGTGTACACAAATTCTCCCTCATGAATACAATGTTGTATCTATTGTTGTGTTAATTGTTCTCAATTGCAAAATCTATCATTTTTCTTGTGATTGAATTATTAATGTTGTTGTTCCTTCATAGTTTGATTGATGCCTAGGTGATCATACTTTGTGTTGGCTGTCAGGGTATTTGGACTTTGTGCCATATAACCATATTCTAAAGAAGATAAAGACTTTGTACTTCCCTGATTTCACGTTCATTATATACCTTTGTGCCATATAGAAAGGTTCCCTTTTGTGCATTTTTTTTCTTGCAACTTGCACTTCTCTTTTTTATCTTTCCAAATTTGTAAGTATGGCAATCTTGTATGACCAAGAAGGAATGGTGCATCCTTGATAGATAAATTTACAAAACTTTGTGTCCCTATTTTATCAATCTTGTCAGATGCTTACATTTTTGTATTCCTCCCTTCCTTTACCTCTTGTTCCTCTTTTCTCTCCTTCCTTTCCTTTCCCAAATTTTTTCCCTTTTGTTATTTCCGGTTAAAAGCACCCAAAAAATACAAACATCTCATCATATGAGGGAATTTCCCCTCTCAAATGCAAAGTAACATCACCATGTCAATAGGTGATTGTCCCTAACTGTTGATGTTCTTTATGTGCTTCCATTGGGTATACTCAGCGACATAAAATCCAACCAACATTAGCCATGTAATAAAGGCATGAATCATTATAAATGGTAACTCTATACCTGTGAAGATTGTAGGTGATAGTATTATTATGTTTGGCAATTTTACCTCTGATGTGTTGTAACCAAGATCGGTCAAGTGTAGGTGGAGAAGGTTGGGTTCTGAGAGAGACCCACACATTTGTGGCTAGGAATCATGCACTAAAATCAATGAGTCACATAATGTAGCCTTGGTAATCATAATATGGTCGTGAAATAGGGGTAATGTTTGATGGAATAAGTCCCAATTGTTTCAATGCATCATATGTACACATAGTTTCGGTGATAGTATGATCAAAAGGTGCATGTTTCCAATAATTTAGATGAATGTAGATTGTACAGGTGAATGCATCATGAAAATGTTGTATGTGTGGCAGGTGTTCATTTATAGAAGTAGACAAGGTACGTATGGATTTATACTTTTTAGATATGGCAATGATTCCATTATCCCTCAGGGTGCAAATGTGTTGCAATGGGGCTGGTCAGTAATTATTCATATGCCTAGAGACGCAATGGTAATCACAAAAGGGATTTTCTTGGTGGTGAGAATGTTTTTTGGTGGAATAATGGTGTGTAGTGGGGGAAGTCAGTAGGTCATGATCCAAGAGAATGGGTAAAATATCCAGCGGGGTATCTCAGTGTGTTGGAATGTTGACAAAGCTAGAAGTATGAATAGAATCAAGAGAATTAATAACATTGTGAAAAGGAACCATGACATTAGTAGTATCAAGCGGAGTAGTAGGACGAAACTAATATTCACTAGGGCCAAATGCAGTATAAACACAATGGAACATGGATTCATCCTCATCGATAGGGTTGAAATATAAAGTACACAAATGATCATTGATAATTTTAAAGGAATCATCGCCATCATCAAATTTGTTAGTTTGAACATAAAAGTGTTAAACGAAATTCTCTAGAATATTTTGAATATGAGTAGAAGATGGAATGGAGGAAGATAGAGGTATAGATATACAATTAGTAATGGTAGATGGGGTGGGAGAAAGAGGAGGAGATGATGTTAGGTTAATAGTGGTACTTGATTCCACAAGAGCATAATTATTGATACAGTGAGGGGGAATTAATTATAGTGGTGGGATAACCATAGAAGTAACAAAGTCAATGTTATAATATTTGAATGGTTCAAGGTCAGCCAAAATAATATGCTAATGCCCATAGTGAGTGAATTTAATAAATCGATGTATTATGGATGGGATTGCACGTATGGCATGGATCCAAGGGAGACCAAGAATAAGATTGAATTGGAGTGGAGCATCCATAATGTGAAAAAGAGTGGGGAGTGTGTGGGGCCCGAGCTATAAGTCTAATGTGAGTGTATCTATAGATGTTAGAGTGGTAGTTTCATAGCCTCACACAGTAAGGGTATATTTTTCAATGGTTGAATCAAGGATGTTCAATTGTGTTAATAATGATAAGGGACATGTTCATGGAAGATCCATTTTCAATGATTACATGCTTGATGATAAAATTTTAGATGTGATCCATAATCAAAAGATGAGGAGAAGGATCATTAGTTATGGTGATGATAATTCCCTCATCATTGAATGTAATGGATTTATTCATGAGCTTAAAATATTCCATGATAGATGCAAGAGCGTCGAGAATATTTTCAATTTGTAACTGAATAGAGTGTAATGCTTCTTCTAATGTGCGGTGAAAATCAGGATCCTGATGAAGGAGACTGAAAAGAGATATCTTATTGTTGGATTAAATATCATTGATGTCAAATGAACTTGCTATCAAAGGAAAACATTATCTTATTATTAAAATCCAAATTCTACTAATCGCTTTCCAAAAAAATTATTTACAAATATCTATTATTCAAGGGCACATCTAAGGCATTAAAAACAAGTTTAGAATCATATCCAAACCCCTCTATTTTTGTGTTAATAATTAAATTATGGGTTGACCCATGTCTAACATCTAATAAAATAAAGATTGTCCCTTGTTATAAATCACACCTCATCAAAGTGACATCAGAAGGTATAAAAGGAGATGTAGTTGAAAAGAAAGCATATGAGGAGAAATAAATATATATCATTAAAACTGAATCAGATTTTTGAAGGAGAGAAAAATATGAGATCATTCTAGGTAGATTTTTGTGAAGGAGATCTATTCAATTGTCATCCATTGAATAATTTTTTTGGAGGTTGGTCCTTCCTAAAATAATATATTAGTGTCTCTTGCTAAGTTGGTGCTTAGAAGTGGGGATTGGTGTCTCCAATAGGTTAGTGCCTACAAATTGCTTAACGGTGGGGATTGGTGTCTCCAATGGGTTAGTAATTACAAATTTTGTAAGATAATTTTATTATTTTATGACTGGATTTAGACAATAGATCTGAGAAGTATTTTCTCTGTGGTTTTCTCCCGAAAGAGTTTCCACGTAAATATTTTATTTCATAATTTTTAAATCTTGTATGATTTTTGATTTTATGGTTATTAAGTTTTTAAATAAGTTAATGATTATCTTATATTGATTCACCCCCCCTCTCAGTATAAGCGTGTATTCATCATTTGGTATCATAGTAGGTTCCTTTTAAAATAGTCTAACTATTAGAAGGTAGATCTCGAGAGCACACATGGCTAGTCAAGAAGGTTTCTCCTTAAACATGTTTCTATTGTTTGATGGAACTAATTATACCTTTTGGAGTATAAGGATGCACACCTATCTAATGGCTCTTGGCTTTGGACATATGTCAATCATGTTGTTAGTGGATAAGTACGACTCCAACAACTCCAACACCAGATACAAGCTAGAAAGAAGGCATAGTGAGAGTAATGTAAAGGCTATGAATGCAATATTGAGCGGATTGTGTGAGAATCAAAATTTGTCAAATTGATGCATTGTGAGTTCAACGAAAGAAAATTTGGGATAAGCTTAATAAAATTTATAAAGGAGATGATAAAGCGAAGAAAGCATTAAAGCTCGAAACACAGAGAGGTCAATTTTTGAGAGTTTGAAGATGAAGGATGATGAAAAGATTGCATAGCCTACCTTCTTCACGTGGATGCAGTTGTCAATGCCATTATGAGGAATTGGAGAAGAAATTTGAAGGATGGAATTATTGTGCAAAAAGTGCTAAGATACTCTTCTCTTTGAGATTTAATGCCAAAGTATCTACCATTGAAGAGTTGAAGGATCTCTATAGCATCCTAACAATGGATGGAGTTGCATGGGATTCTCACAGCGTATGCAGACGAGAATCTGAAAATGGGGAAATCATCAAAGCGAGAGGAATGCGTTTAAAGTCCTCAAAGAAGGTGAATAAGCAAGAAGCCCGAGCCACATGTATTAGCTCCCAAAAATGAGTTAGATGAAGAAGAAGATCACTTTGTCAAAGAGGATGAAGAAAGGGTCTGAAAAATACAAAGGTAAGTTATCCCTATTCAAATGTTTTGATTGTGGTGAAAGTAGGACATTATTTTGCCAACAAATGCCCATATTTAAAAAGTAAAAATAGTGATGATAAAGAAAATCAAAACTTGAAGGAAAGTATTACACATCATCAATATATAAAGAGCTCCAAATAAGGAAATACCTAAGCAAAGAAGAACTTTCATGAACAGCAAGAAAAGCCTCTATACCGAAGGAGGAAAATAGCTCATCTAAAGAGAGTAATGAAAGTGTCTCTGCTAGTGATAAAGAAGAAATCACTGTTGATGGCATTAGAGATCAAAATGGGATATCTTGGAAAATGATGAGAAAATAAAAGAAGACTCAAGGAATTATGAAGAGGAATATAATGTTGAACTTGACAGCTGAAGTGGATCTAGAAGGAGAGCTCATTTCTGCCCTAGAATGAGCTCAAGAAGCTCTAAGAAAGAAAAATCTAGAAACGAAAAGTTACAATTTCAAAAACTATGAAGATGAGGATATGATGCCTTCAAAATCATAAATTGACACAAGAGGTTGAAGAATCTAATAATATCATCATTGGGATGAAGATTCGTCTGGAATAAATGAGGAAGGTAGATGAGGATGTAAGAATCAAATCCTGAAGACACAAAGAACAAGAATTGTGAGAGGCTTGACAGTGTGAAATGTGGTTTCTTTAAGAAAGGATACTCGAAAAAAACTAATTACCAAATTGGAATAGAATGTCGTCAAATTTGAGGAAAGTATCTGAAGTCTTAGATGATATTATCAACAATCAAAGATCACCATTTATCAAAACATGTTCTTGAGTATACAATGAGAATCATATGACTACAAAAGAAGATATCAAAGAGTGAACAAAGATGAAAAATGACAGAAAAAGAAAAAAACGTTATGCAGATGCTCTTAAAAGTTCTTCCAGAAATGAGAAAAACAAGAAGGAAGAAGCGCATGTTCCTCAATATACAAGCACTTCAAATGAAAGCAGCAGAAGGGATAGAAAGTCATGTTCCAAAAAATACCAATATTCCTCCCAAATGACATCAAGGATACAAAATCAGAAGATCATTTCCTCCAAGGAAACATTACAAGATCAGGTTTCAAAATTCTTTCTTATGGTTATTGCTTTTTCATGTAATCTAGTTTGGTCATACAGGGCAGTAGACTTTCAGATCTCATGTAAGGAGTTTTGATAGGAAGAAAAATACATAATGTGAATTCATATGTATCCTCAAATAGAAACTACAAATCATTTTCTCCTTTAATGAATTTTATTATTGATATGTTATAAGTGTCATACAACTATGGGCATACAAGTTCACTTTTGTAGAAGTGGGTTTGTGGAATCTACTAGGCAGTTTAATAAATGATAAAACAAGGGACAGTCAAAAGGATGAAACTAGCATAAATTTTGGAAGGAGAAACAAGAGACCAAGAAAATGAACAAATAAAAATACATGATTATTCAGAGATTTCATTTCATGCACAAAATGAAGGAAATCAGTGGTACATTGATAGTGGTTGTCTCAAGCCACATGACATAGAGATAAGAGTGTAGATTCACTCACTTTGAAAGAAGTAAATGTTATCCTACAATCCCGCGTTTGGAGACAATACTACAACAAGGATAACTGGTCATCTTGCCCTTCTTAGCCTTCAAAACCTCAATTTCAAGGACTCCTAGAATGCTCATCCCTCTTGATGTATTGAAGCATACCCTGATCCTAAGTTTTGATACTAATGTGTGATCGATTTACACACCCTCACATTTCATGATGAAGGTTGTGAAATAAACCCAGGCTAAGTACCCATTAAAACTATTTGCATATGCAAGAAAAACAACTCCTAACATTTACATCCTTATTGAGATCAAAGGATATTAGTTATTCACTGTCCCCCATTTAGATGCCCTTAAATGGTTCTCACCTAGAAGAATGGTTCATATAAACTATCCCTTAATTTAGTCCCCACGCAGCCTATGCAACCCTGTAATTAGCTATGCCACCTCTTTTCCTAAGTCATTTTAACCCCCCTTTTTAAAATCAAATTTCAACACTCCACATGCCTAACTTGCAGTCTGCTCTGGTCGTCAATGGACTCATTCAACATCAAAACCATTAGACCCTATCTGTAAACACCTTTTTGGGCCTTTCAAGGATCCCCCATAAATTTTGCAGATCTCAGAGCTAATCTCGTGAATTTGTTGCTAATCTGATCCCCTTATTATAGAATCACATGGGTCACTTTGCTAAAGGAGAGATCTGATAGCCTTTGAGATAGTATATGGCATTCAAAGCTTTGGAGGCTTGAAAAGTTGGAATCTATTTTTAGTCTTTCTTTTGGATTTGTAATCTCTTTTGTATAGGTATGTAGGTCATCTTGAAACTCTTCTCATTCGTCAGCCTTCCTTTGATCCTCGGTATCCCCTTTTTCCCCATCCAATCAGCTTGCCAACTCTCACATCCTGTTTCGGATCACCATCGACCCAGTTGTTAGTCACATGTCGGATCCACCCAATTAGTTAATACAACTTGTTCTACATATCCGCACCATTATTTGCTTTTAAGTTTCAAAAATCGTATCCCCCATCATGAACTATGGAGGGTAGACCCATCTACAGCCAACCACCTCAAAGTTTATCAACCCCTGATAATGGTTTTCATCACCCCGATCGTCATCGACCCTGACCATCTCCCACAATCAGATCTACTTATTGTTGCATTTATCTCGGCTCACTAATACTTACTGTATCAGATAAGCAAGTCATCTTGATGCTATTAGATCCAAATCTATTACACAAGTCCATTCTTCAGAGTCCAAATCTACACCGGTGGCCATGAAGTAAAGTATTACCAGTCAAGACCACAGGTCATTGATCGACCCAAACGAAACATGTTGTAAAGAAGAAAAAGTTTTTCAACATCTTTCATTATTAAGATCTTCATTTCGAACATTTTTAGCTTACACCAGGATCTCTGTCTAGATTATTATCTGCATCTTAACCATCGGTTATCATATATCAATATTCTATGGTGATCAAATGACAATGGAGTTGACATCCATCCTAGAAGAAGCTTGTCGCTATGTCTCGGGACATGCACCTATGTCAGGAAACCCATCTAACCTATTTTACCTAATCTTTTTTCAGAAGTTAGTGAAGACAAACTTTGGATTGTGCATGTAGATCAAGAGTTCACATCAGATTGAGGTTAATAAGTCTTGCGCTCGTACCTTCATCATCACCACTGTCATCTACATCATGAGATAGCCTTTATTGGAACCCTCCCATAGTTTGGTGTTACTTGATTTCTTATATCCCTTGCATTAACTTGGACATAGGAGTGGAAATCTCGTAGAACATTCTGGAATGCCTGGTGGGACCCACCCTTTCTCTTTTGTGAGTCCTTTATTTTCTTTTCCATTTTCCTCATATTCCATTTCTTTCTTTTTACTAACTTCACAAGTAGGAGCTTCACTTGCTCGCGTGCGTGGTGGTTTGCTTTCTTGGATCGAGAACACGCTTGCTAAAAATAAAAATAAAATAAGAAAAATAGTGCATCCAGGTATTTTTCTTTTTGTTCCCTATTTTATCATTTATGTATCTTTTGTGTGTGCTCTCATCCAACTTCACACTTCATTTTTGGGTTTAAAAATAACACTTTCATTCTTGTTTGTTCATCTAGTCTAAATAGGGGGTAATCTACTACATTCACCTTCTCCCACACACATCCAAGATCGCGCATCAACTTACACATCTGAAACATCTTCTACTAGGTGGAACTATTGGGATTTCATCACAAAAACCAATAGGAAATCCGTGGTGTTCTGGCCGCGATATAAATGTTTTGGCTATCGGTGTATTGGCTAATCGTTTGACACCCCTTATCATTGCGGTGCATGAAGTGCGGGAGTAGGCCCCAATATAAGGCCTTGTACCGGTAGTCATCAAAGAGTTGTGCCTTGTGATGCCAATTAAAACAACCCACTTGAGACCCAAGAGACAACCTAGGGTTAGTCAAGAAAATTATGGAATAAATTTTTTTTATTAGAAGTGTCTACAACCAGGTTGCAAGACAACAGTTGACACTAATAGGTTTTGGAACAAGTTTAAATTACTAGAACATACTTTTCAATTATTAACAATTATTAGAGGTCACATGGTCCAAATTTAAAGGTTAGAAGTATCAGTTAGGTTTAGGGGGTAATTTATCCCCATACCCACTCTCTAACAGGTTCAGAGTTTCAACTTGATTTTTCTCACACTTAAAGCATTCAAAATTTCCCTAAATCATTCCCATTGGATAGGAATTTTTTTCACCTTTCCAACGATATAAAGAAGTCCTCCTAACTCCTTGTAAAAATCCAGTGATCGGCCGACGGACCTTAGGGGTCAAATTTTCCCACAAGGGGGACATGTGTCGAGCGGGGAAGAAAGCCCATTTTTTGGGTTGGCGGGTTGTGGGGTGGTGTTGGAAAATTTTCCCCCGCATGGGTGCGAAGTCCATATTTCTCCTGCGCCTCTGCGGGTCCTCTAAGGAAACATGTCTGGCTCCAAGCCCAAGTGGGGAGAAAAAGAGGAATGGGGCGGAGTGGCGGAGGTTTAGTGGAGATTTTGCCAAAGGGGGGGGAAATTCCAATGAGCGCTCGCGCACCCGCGGGTCCGCTAGGGACACGTGGCACCCAACAACCATGGCGGGGAGAAAAGGAGAGGGACGGGCGGGGTGGCGGGGTTAGTTGGGAAATTTCACCAAGGGGAGGGACAAAGGAAACATTTGACATGTGGGTCCGTGCGTCTGCGGAAGGGTCTTCTCCGTGGCAGACAAGGCGGGAATGCGGGGCTGCGGAGGTTTTAAGGGAAATTTTTCCAAAAGAAAATTTTGCAAAAACAAAAGGTTCTCCCCCCCCCCCCCGCTTGTCACCCCCAAGGTGCCACGTGGCAGCCTCTGGTTGGCTGCGGGGGAAATTTTTAAAAAATTTCCCTAAATTTTTTCAACAATTTTTCTAAGGATTTTCAAAGGGAAATTTTCGGGCTGCGGGCCCGTCAGTGAAAATTTTCCCACAAAGGCAGGAAAACTTCAGAGGGCCATAACTTTTGCTAGAAAGCTCAGTTTTGGGCAAATGAAGACTTTCTGGAAAGCTCTCAATGTCCTCTTTGCACAAGAAACATAGATTTTACATTTTGATAAATTTTGAGGGGTCAATTTTGTGAAAACGGCCTGCAAGATTTCAAATAGCCAACTGGTAATTTTTAACTTATAAATTTGATTCAATTTGATCTCCTCCTTCACTCAACATGCCAAACAGACATGGAAGATTATTCTAGGAAGGAATTAGAATGTTTTAGGAAGGTAAATTTTCTCAATTGATTCCAATTTAAATTTTTCCAACAACTGACAGAAAAATGACTGTGAAAAGGTTTAGACTTGGATTTTGCAATGTTCTAAATTAATTCTTAAGTGTTCTTTGTCATTTTGAGTTCCTTGATAATACAACATGCTAAATTTTGATGTCTCCAAATTGATTATTATGTGCAGGCCCGAACTGTGCATTTTAATTAAATTTATTTGTCATTTTTAAATTTACAACAGAGATCCATTTCTAGAAAATCTATATATCAATTTCATCATTCAAGTGCGGTATTTCATTTCTAATTTAATCTAATACATTCAGTGTTTTTAAACAAACCATTCTAAATCAAAATGCAATATTGAATTCCAATTTTATACATTTCCAAAGATATAAAATACTACATTATTTCCATGTGCATTTCTTTTTTTTAAACAGAGATCTAACTATCTCTTTTGCCATACAATGAAACATTTAATTCAATCCATGGTAGAATTAAGTGTTTTCCTTCTTCAAACAATCATTAAAACAAGAATCCAATTTCTATCTTTCCCCAAAATTATATATTTGAAACAAGGAAAAATAATACAATTACATCTCATGTGTTTCTTCCTTCTTCCATTTTCCAAAACAGGGATTCCAATCACAAACTGATATTCCAATTCAACACAACAATGCATATGAGGGAAGATCTTGCAATTCTTTATTGACTTCAATTATACAGCTTTACATCTTTCAATGTTTGAATGCAAATAACATAATTCTATTTCTTTCTTTCCAATAACTGAACAAAGTATAAACATCCTTCATAGTTCGAATATACAACTTTCATAACCAATTACAACATCTTTTCTTTACAAATATATTACAATTTCATCCACTTCAAAGTGGGAAAGGTTACAAATGAAATAAATTTCACAAGGGGTTGGCAAAATTGTCTTCTTCTACTCTAGAATAGCAACATGCAAGTTTTCTTTTTCTTCCAAATTGATCACAACAAAAGTGGGGGGAAAGGCAACGCTCTCCACCCAACCAAGACATCCAATGAAAGGAGAATCCATCCTTCATCATTGGCCCCCGAGCCCCAACCACAATGCAATAGAAAATGGATATCAACCCATGGCAACAAGAGGCTTCCACAACACACATAATTCTTTCAATATGTATAATCAAATTAAAACATAGTTCAACATAAGACAACAATTTACCACTACATTAAAAACATTCAAAACAAAACTCAGGGTTGATCATGCAAGCCAAAGGAGCAAGGACTATGGGGGAGGCTATTTATTCCTCCCAATGGGAATTGGGCATCCACTTGTAATAAACCACCAATAAAATTCACCAAACATATTCTTATTCCCCCCACAATCCCTCCTTATGCCCCCCCCACATATTTCCTTATGTCTCCCACAAGGTAAGAAATGCAAGTTATTTCTTTTTCATGGTGGATCCCAAACCCAAACTCCCTCCACAAATCTGATGCCATTGGCATTCCCTTATGCCCCCCCACAAGAATTCCCCATAGCCTTCTCCTACACCATCCCTATGGCAGTCTATCCATACAACCAACAAATACATTAAAACTTTCACCATTCACACAACACAACAAGAAAATAACATCATAAAAGAAGAGTTAAACTCCTACCTCTCCATGGTAGGTTTTGTTTCCAAAAGCAAGATTTCAATGCCAAAAACACAGTCCCAAAGTTAGCAACCAAAAAGCATGCATAGCTCTCCAAACTCCTTCCAAAAGCAAGAGCTTCAAGCACAAGAAAATTCACCCCTCAAGGAAGCATGCAAAAATATTCAACAACCCAAAATAAGAAAAGAGTTTGAATTATATAGGAGAGGGAAGAGAAGAGGATGATGTGGATCCATGCAGGATGCCACATCACACATCCTCAACTCCAAAAAAAAAGACAAAATTTCATTCTCCCAAGCACAATAAAGAGGTGGGTGAAAATATGACAATTTACTTGCACACTCCAAAAAGCCCACACCGTAAAGGATTGAAAATTAAATAAGATGTAAGAAAGTGCAATCAAAACTTGCAACATGATTAATAAAATGCATTAAAAAGGTTTAAATTCAACCTTCCAACCATAGGTATGGTTGGTAAATTCAATTGAGAGGTATGGGACAAGTTTTACTTGTCCCACAAGCCTCCAAAAACAGCCCCCAAGGAAAAATTCGAATTTTCAAGGAGGTGGAGTATTTCATACTCCAAAATCTGACTTACACAACTCTTAGAAAAACTTACACATCCCTTACCTATTTAATACAAAGAGCCAACAACTTCCATTATTACTTTCCCATATCCCAATTTGATTTATTTAAATTTTAACCATATGTTTTCTCACATTAATCTACCACAATTTAATTAAATAAAAGAAAGGGGCACATCACTAATAAAACAAGGAACCACATTGATAAAATACACAAAGCCCATGGTCACATATATTCATCCAATTTCAATAGTTTTTGATAAAACAAGTGTAATAAACATTTTGAAGAATCTTGTTATGCACTCCAGAATGAATCATATCCAATCAAATATCACTTCTTTAGAGAACAGGTGGCAGAATAACAAGTCAAGATGGAATATGTGTTCATGTATAAATTAGGAATGTTAATCAAAAGAAGCTAAAATATAATAACCTCAAAGCATTGATCAAATCTACACTAAAACATCAAGATAAGAACTTAAAGGAACAACTTCTATCATTGCATGAAACAAGATTACATCAAACTAACATGCCTAAGTGATCCCTACTCTTTAGATCACTAACTAAAACATTTAAATCTATGAAGATAAATTTAGCAATCAAAGGGTGATTTGTTGTTTACTTCAAGAAGGTGAATGAATCTCACTAAAATGGCTATAAGGCCAAGTTTATATCTTTCATTACTAACCTATAATGAAGAAATGGATGAAGAAGCTATTCCTATGGAGTAAGTAAGCTCAAGATCAAATGTTTATAGCTTGGGCTAATACAAATGAGTTGTCTGGTTGAAAGGGAGGGCTTAGCCTTGTATTTATAGTTTTCTCTTTGGGAGAGTTTGTAATTTTGGTGCATGTGGGACAAAAGGTAATACAAAAAGCACTTTATGATTATAAGTGGATAAACATGCTTTAGAAAAGCTAAGTGTGGTTTAGGCTAGTTAAATATAATTAGCAAGTGATTAGTGACTCATTGAGAGTTGGGAGGAGTCTGATTAATCATATGTGATTGATTAATAACCTAGGAAGCTTGTAGAAGTGAATACAGAGATGTTTAGCTAATACAAGGGGTTTATTAGCCAAATTAGTTTATTATACAAGGAATACGACCAAGAAGGTGTCGTGAATGGGCATCCAAGAATGGAGCAAAGAATATCTAATTAACAAAGTGTCTTTAATTGACCGAATTAGAGTAAATTCTAGGCATAAGTAGATTTTAAGTGTCTACATTTGTCTCTCTTTGGGGTGGCGTAAGCTACACCACTTCAAAAATAGTACAAAAGTATATAAACAAGTAAAAATTTTGAAGGGGTAGGAAAAATTTTAGTAGAATGAAGGATTCCCCTCGAGTGTCGATGAGGTGATGAAAGAGGTTGATCAACGATCAAAAAGATGAAGGAAACAAATAGAATGTGAAGGATGTAATATGCCCCTAGAAAAAGAGGAGAAAAGTGTGAAGAGAAGAAAGGGAATATAGAAGAAAATGAGTATGAGGAAGGGGGAATGAGATAACATCCATCCAGTGCCATGTAAACAACTTAATTTCCATCATATTGCCAGTGATATTCATCATCGGTCCTTATTAAAAAACTAAGTATATGACAAAAGTGTAGAATGACATGAAAATCCATAGTACGAACAAATGTCTATACTAAAACACCAACTCCATGCATCATATAGAATGCAATGCAATACGAAAAATTAAAACGATGCCTAACTCCATGCAACATACATAATGTAATGCAATACGAGAAAGTAAACAAGCTAACCTAATAAATAAAAAAGTACAAACACACATACTTAAACCAACAATGTCTAAGATAGTTGTACCAATGTTTTTGTTATCAAGATTCAATTCTGACCTGTGTGAATTAATGGAAAGGGTTAAAAATGGTGCCCCAAGAAAGGATACATACAAGGGGAATAATGGAGGACACTTGGGTCCTATGAAACTCAATCATGCACTATGAAACAGTACCAAGAAACTCATTTTGCCTCAAAGTACAAACATAGTAAGCAAACCAGATTTGTTAATGGGGGTAGATCCAGATAATCTGCAAGTAGCGCACATGAACGAGAGAGAACCAAAGAGTGACGTTTTTTAGGATGATTTTTTATTTTTAGAAGTTTTCTAAAACATATTTGAATGTTTTTATTTTTCTAACATATTTGAATGTTTTTGTGATTTTGAAAGTTTTCTGAAGCTATGTACAGGAAGAAAAAGAAGCATGGATTCACCTAGTGATAGATGGGATGTACAAGGGTAGAATTTCACGTGTATGCACAAGAAAGTGAAGATGCAAAAAATTCCATAGTGTTAGGTGGGAGTATTCAAAGGAAACATCTTCACACGCAGAGGCTGGATAAAGGCCAATATGGATAGGGTCAATCATGATGATGAACATAAACTAATGATTTGTTAGGAAGGAGAAAGGATGCCCCCAGCGTAAGCTGGCCAAGAAACACGTGATAGAAAGGAAGTAGAAGATTATTTTTGTGAAAGGGGACAAACATGTCCACAAACATGGTAAAAAGGTAATATTATACACATGGGTGTTCTGAACAAAGTAGAAGAACGATGTGAATGTTATGAATGTAACTTAGAATCCTTGCGATGAAGAAGTGATTATTAAAAGGCACAGATCATGAGACAAGATACGGACTAGAGTAAGAGCCTAAAAAAGGTCCAAAAAAATAAACTTGGTAACATACTTATCTTGTTTGCTCATAGAGATCCAGTGTGTGCACTTGGAAATTAATTACCTCTCAAAGTGAATATTTGATAGACAACAAGTGAATACACACTAGCCAATGCGTAGGAATGATTGACTTTCAAAGTTGATTTATGAATGGCTTGTGGAAGGAGAGTCGTACATTGCTCTGCTGCCATCCAAGAAACCATAGCCTCAATGGAGATGCATTTGATTCTAATCGCAACATTGCTCTATTGTTAGTCAAGCGTTCATATCCCTAGTAGAGATTATTGGAAATACCCCAAGAGAGATTTTATATATATCAAGTTTCTTTTACTTTTAGCTTTTGTTGTTTGATTTGATTTTTTTTACTTTCTAAAAATGTAATTCAGCTCTCTTGTTTGACAAGGGGGTTAAGGACCACAGATGGCTTGATGGAAGGATATAGAAGTGATTGTGATGATGATATTGGATAGTGTCAACAAATATGTCCAAACTTTCTTCACAACAATTTTATTAGATGTTGATTATGATAGGATCTCTACAAGGTCAGTCGTTCTTTAATTTTACCAAGGTGATGAAATACCAAGGTCAAATGGGTACCATAGAGATAAATGTCACAAAACGTGTGTGAATAGGGTAACCAAAATATCATCGAAGGGATGAAAATGGTGGAATAATTACATAGGAATAGTAAGAAAGTGAAGAAAATAATATGTATGTGTATGCAATACTTGATTGCAATGTTTGATCGTTTACCTTTTTTTTTTAAATTCTCTTTTTTTTGTATTTTATTTGTTCTGAAAGGTGGGATCAACAAGGTCACTCGGGCATGAAAAGATCCAACAACAATGTTCATGATTTACTTGATAAGGTACATTAAGTGTGTTTTCTTATCAATATTCATATTATCTTTGATCTCGATGATTGTGCTGAGATCATATTCAATAAATGACTATGATTTATCTTAAAATGTGGATTTTGAATGTGAGAGCTTGAGTTCCCTATCTAGAGGTTTATGCACTTTGTGCCATACTTGATGATTACGTTGATATGCATTCTTGAATTGTGTTTGATTTTGAACCTTATGGTTGTTTGACTTATTTAGATCTTTGGAGCTCTTGGAATTTTTGATCTGAGCTTAATGAAGAAATCGTTTGGGTTTCTTATAAGCTTGTTATCCTGCGAAATTGACAAGGGCAATTTTCAGGTAACCATACCAAAAATTCCATTTTGGTCCCCAAGGAAGTCTGATAACATTCAAAATGGCCTAAAACTCCCTTTCGAAAATCAAGTTTTTTAGAACTTAGCCATTTTTAGCTTCTTTAACTCGGCACAGAAAATGGTGTGTCAACACTCTCAAAAACACGCCTTTTTGAACTAGGTGCAAATTCTCATGTCGACATACCAAAATGTGTGCCCCTTAGAAAGCCCTTTGGCACGGGAAATTGTGTCAACATACCCAAATTTGTGCCACCTTAAAAATCCTTCGGCACACTCAATGTTCGTGTCGACATCATGAAAGTTGCGCCCCTTTGGCGCTGAAATTATCATGTTAACATCCATAAAATATGCACTTAGGCACTGGAAGAATTGTGTTGACATCCATAAGGTTGTGCTAAGGTCACACTTTTTGTCGTGTCGACACTCTTAAAGGTGCGCCAAAGAAAGTTGGTGAAACAATAAATGCTAGTTTTTCTATAAATAGGTGCCCAACACCTGTCATTTTCACGATTTGAAAATTGAAAAAAGTGTTTTCTCTGCGCCTGTCAGCCATCCTTGTCACCCCCGCGTGCCATTTTTCAAGCTTGTGGACCCCAACATCATCCTTCATCCTTTATAAATCTGGGTAAGTGGCTTCTGCCATCCTTGTTGTTGTTGTGGTTTTTGTTTTTGGTTGTGTTAGGCTTAGGGCTTGTATAAAAAGATTAAATCTAAAAAGAGGAACCTAACAATCTATAACCAACTGGAAACCCCTTTTCCTCTCCTTCCAGATCTACAAATCTGGAAGGCCCCTACCTCTGAAGAAACCAAAAACTCATCTTTTCCTACCTGTTGCCTTGCCAAAACAAACCCTCTCTTTACCATCTGAAGGTATCCAAAAAAGAGAGAAAGAGAAAGAAAGAAAATAAGCTAAGCTGTTAAACTGATTAAAAGCATGGCACGATTGTCCTTCCCTTGCAACATCTACCAAGATTGCACCTTGGCACACTGTACCTTCTTGTAGCATAACCTAAACCCATGCCCAGTATAAATAACACTTAGCAAATTTTTCCTAAGGCACAGGCGCCACTTGTGCAACATCAACATTGGATGTTGATGTACTGTAAATCCATGCCACATGTTTTTTTCCCTTTGGCGCACTGTACCTTCTTGCAATATCTCTCAAAGTTGCACCTTGGCACAGCCTAAACCCATGCAACACAATCTTTTTCAGTGCCCAGTCAAAGTAATTTTTCCCTAAGGCGCAGGCACATTTCCCTTAACGTCAACATGACATGTTGCGTGTTGCTAAACCCGCACCATGCGCTTTACCCTTTGGCACCCAAAATTACATGTTAACATCCAGAAAACCACACCCCTTTTAACTGAGTGCAAATTTTCTCCTATGAACACATTGGCACACTTTTTTCATGTCGACATCCTCAGAAAGTGCACCCAACAATAAAAGGCCTCTGCAGCATGTTATGAACCTGTGCCTTGCGCCCTAAGCCTTATAATTGCTCATTCTTCATTCTGCAAGCTTTCATTATGAATAACATGATGGTTGACATGGCTCTTCTATGTTGGACCTCCTTGATCCTTCTTGCAGAACAACAACATCCATCCTTGAGCTCACACATGTCTTCATCAAGCAAGAAACCAACAAAGTCTAAAGCTAAAGCAAAGCAGTCGGAACAAGAGATGAAGTACAAATATCAGAAAGTCAGGATGCCTGACTCATATGTAGAGAGTGACCTCGACATCAGAGACTCTGAGCTAGGGCATATTGATATGGATGACTTTTGGGCAAGGACCAACCAGGCAAGCAGTGGCCCATGGATGAACAAACTAGTGGGCAGTGGATTGCACTTTGCAGCTGGGCTGCCAGTAAGTGTTGTAAACAATGAATTTATTATGTTGGTTGCTCAGTGTATAACAAGGACACTAGATGTGTCAAAGACAAAGAGAAAAATATGATCATCGACCTCACAGCCCATCACTTTGAACTGACCCTGGGCATTCCTCATCACAGGAAATATGTAGAGATAAGTCTAGAAGACTGCAAGAAGGCCTGGGATGATAATGAGGATAAATGCATGCAAATGATGAATGAGCTTTATCTAAAAAACAAGAAGCCAGTGAGTAGATGGCCACAGACCATCCACCGTAGTGACTTCAATGAGGAGTTGAGTGATACAATCACCTTCCTGAATAGAGTATTTGGGCTCCCTGATGCCCATTATTTCCACAAATGGATGTTGAGGTATCTGGAGACCATGAGCAAGAATGTGCCTGATCAGCATTTTGGCTGGGGTGAAATCATCAGTGACACCATCTCCCAGTAGCTTCAACAAGTCCTAACAACTGGGAAGTTCTACATGAATTCCTACGTTGTATACGTTGCAGCATCAGCAAGAGATTTCACAGGCTTAGCTCGAAATGGGGTATGGCCCCAAGTCAAAATATATGAATTCTACCCAGAGCTAAAGCTCGAGGCCAGCATCTCCCAGTTCTCCAAGATTAATGATGCCTTTTTCTATGAGGTAATCTACTTACTGAGGCCAAATATGAGACACAGTCGGACCAGCCCGAGTGTGATTGCTGCCACGAAGAAATGGGGAGCATTGTTCACACAATTCCCCACATTCACATACCTCAGAGCTGTGAATTTCGAGGGTGAACCAACAAAGCTGCCAAGGTATGCAGGGCCCAAGCTGATCCTCTTGGAGTTTTCAAGGCAACTGATCACTTACCATGAGAAGTGCATGAAGAGAAAGAAAGGAGGAACTCCATTCCCCCTTACAGTTGGCCGATACACCTGCACCACACTTGCCAAAGCATGGGAGATGTATGCTGAGCTTGAGTTGCTAAATCTAAAGCACAACTTCCCAGTAAGGCCAACCTTTGACTGCCAGAGTTACCTCCCAAGGGTGAAAATTGATCCCATCCATGTTCCTGAGATCGAGGACATCTGGATCGACCTGACACATGAGATAGACATCAGGTGAAAGGATCACTCCCAAATGGCTCTGGAGGAGATCATCCACTATGGCATAGCCATCGTCCCAAAGGGATTCCAAGAGACTGATCAAGAAATTGATCAGGTTTACCTTGACACAGATGGGGATGATTGGCCATTCGCAGAGGTCGACAGAGCCAAAGCACCTAAGACCATTCAGGAAAGGGTTAAGCCCACATTGCAGTGCACCAAGCATTGGTGCAAACAGAATGGTCTCACCTACCTCGGAGTAGATTTCACTACTTCTCCTTCAGGTAGAGCACCTCCAAGACCGGCCCAAGTGCCAAAAGGAAAAGGAAAGGACAAGGAGGGAGAATCAAGCAAACAAGAAGAAGCTCCTCAAATCCCTCCTACTACTTCTGAGAAACAAGTGGTCAACCTGGTGTCTCCAGGTAAAGAAGAAGAGACAACAGAAGTTTCAACAGATACATCCACTCAGGATGTTATCACAACTACAACTACCGAGGTACCCAGCATCCCTTCTTCCATTTCTTCCCCTCCTCCTGTCATTCAAGCATCTATTCCTATGGATGTGTCTTCTTCTCTTCCTTCCTCCCTTCCATCTCCCACCTCTTCCATCTTCTCCTCTCTCACAGATCTGTCACCCAGTATTCCCTCCATCCAATTACAGATCCCTTCCATTTCCATGTCCTTTTCTTCTCCTGTAGTAACTCCAGGCCCCACAAGCAGCAGCGCGTTGGACTCCTTGTCAATGCCACCACCAAGTGTTTCAACATTCTTCCCTGAGGCCTCTTCAGTTGCTTCCCCTTTCACTCCCGTTCTTCTTCTATTCCCTCTACTCCCACTCCCATAAGTCCTAGCTAGATTTCTGACCATCTGGGTCAGCATAAGAGAAAGGTTCCCATCACACCCATGGACTTCTCCATCATTCCGAAGAAGGGACCCAAGAAGCAGAAAGCGATAACTCACTTTTCTAAAAGCACTTCGGGGGAGAGAGTCATGGAGATTGCATACCCAGATCCCACCAAAGAAAAGAAGGATCTGTCTCCCACAGACTTCACAGTGACTCAAGTCACAATGGGAACCTCATCTGAAAGCCTACAAGGAGAGGCCTTGTCTACTGTGGATGCTCTCTGTAAGAAGCTTCAAGAAGCAAAAGAGGAGAAGAGAATACTCAAGGAACAAAACAAACATCTCCTCCAAGCATTGTAGAGAATGGGCAATGCTCCTCCTGTGACTGCCGCCAAACCCACTGAAGTTCTCAGTCAGGATAAAATAAATGAATATGCTAAGATTGGTGAACAAGGTGTAGCAGTATCCTCCTGGATTGAGTGAATCCTCAGAGATAGTGAGGAAATGATTAAGAAATTCATAGTGCTCTACCAGGATATAGATCAAGCAAATAAGGAGCTACAAGCAGTAGCAGGTTCCCTCTCTGAGGAGTTGGATAATGCCAGGTTGCAACATGAAACATTCCAAGCAATGGCTAACTGCTCAGCTGATGACCTATTGAAGGTCGGCATCATCGATCACCCGCGGGCACATAATAAAGCTCTCATTGCATTAGATTACTGGGTTGATCAAATGGAATATATCCTGGAGAGGATAGATAAAATCAAGGATGAAGCCCTGGATGCACGATACAACATGGAGCAGACAGTTACAAAGATGTCTCCAGGGATGCTCAGTGAATCGTACACCTTGAGGGAAGCAGACGATACATTCCAGCACTTCAAGGCTATAGTCACTCAAGGTTTGGCACCAGAGGTCACTTTCGACTGAGAGTCAATCAATAACCTCTTGGCCTGCCGTGATTTCATTGGCTTCTTGATCGATGCATGCGAGGAGTTCGTTGGGTTACCTGACAAGCTCAAGAATGAAAAAGAAACTTGCGAAGTCATTGGCGACCATTTCAAAGGTCTAGATCATAATCAACTTCAGGAAATGATCAGCAAGTTTATGGAATATCGAGCGCAGTGTCACATCGACTCTCCTGATCAAAAGCAAGACACTAAGTTTAAGCAAAGGGATGATGAGGAGTAGTTTCTCCTCTTGTGTATGCTTTGATCATTTTTGTAAAAATATTTAAAAATCATGTTGGCATTTATGATGACATCATCCATGTTGCACCATGGGATGTTGCCATCCAAAAACTTGCCCAAAGTCAACTTTTGACTTTTTAGATATTTTGTAAATATCTTGTAAGATATTTTGTAAATAGTGGTTGGTTTGTTTTTGTCTTCTTTCCTCTTCTCCTTCTATAAATACTTGAATACTTGTTGTATTCTAGGTGGACATTTTTTGTATGAAAAAAGAAGTGAGGAGAGAAAGACTTTGTGCTTTCTTGTAACAGAAGAAATATTAATACATATGCTCAGACTTTGTGCTCAATATATGTGTTATTTGCATCAGATCTTTCTTAAGTTAGATCTATGTTTTTATTCTGTTGGATTCATTCCTATTATCGTCATATGTTCATCAGTATTGCTTTATTTGTTTATGCAAGTAAGTTTGGCTCTGTTTACTACCAGCCCAAAGCATAAACCTTCTGACCTTTCTGTCTTGGAATTCATTTCTTTTCTTCCTTCAGATCTACCCTCCTCCGTTCCTTCCCTCCTACCTTTCTGTTCGTAGTTGGAACTACCTCTACTGGGATGAGATCCCAAACCCCCTGAAGTTAGAATAGTGTAGATTTGCACAGATTCCTGCTTGATAGATTAGCAATAAACCAGTTTCACTTTGCTGTCTCAAAGAGGGGCTATGCCCTGCACACTGTTGGCCTGTTTCCCCATGACCTTGCCTAACCAACAGTTTTTCAGACCAATAGTTTTTGGCAACTCTACTGGGGATCAAACTAAGGAAATAACTAAAAAACTGTAAAAATCACTACCAGATTGCAAATTTTAACTCTTTGTTAAAAATTAAAATTTTTGCAGAAGTGATCAAAACTGAAAATTTCCTTATACAAATCCATAGATCTGGACCAGATAGGAGCTTTTAGTTCGCTGAGTTTTTACAAAAACTTGTATATTTCAGTAGATCTGAGATTCTGACATTTTATGATATTTTCAAAACCTTGCAAAATTCAGGTCAAAGATCCAAAAATCAGCTTTCTAAATTAACCCACTTTTTATCCTTATTAATCTTTGTCAGAAAACTGCAATCAGTTGTTATTAAAAAGGGTAAAATTAAATATTGAAAAAGTACATGCTACTGATTTTTGCCAGAAAAATCAGAAAATCAGCAAGTACAAACAAAAAGATTGTTGTAAATCTGCTCTTAATTGTTGCAGATCTGAATGGGTACACTGGCGGGTGAACAATTTACTCGTGCAGAAGAGCTCATGGAGAAGTTGATCCAATTTTTGATCTACTTCAAAGGCACAATTTCAGTATCACTCCAGCACGATTCACATCACTAAGCTCAGTGGATCGATCAGCAAGAAGTGCCTCACCTCCATGAAAGAGCCGGATTTCACAGGGTGCCTTGACATCAACTTGCAGTGCTCTTTTGCTAAGTGGAACCACACTCCCTGCTCATGTTCTTTTTCCTACTTTTCAAATGGCAAAAATCTACCTGTACCATGGGGAAATGCCATGGGTCCTCTAGCACTGCCACATCCAGTACACCCCCTCCCCAGTGGAAATCATAAGAATTTCCCAAAATTTGATGGGAGTGGAAATCAAAGCACAGACATGCATATAGCTATGTTTATTATGTCATGCAGTATTCTAGACGTGACTCATGAGGACGTATCGGTACGTCTCTTTCTTGAGACCTTGCAAGGGCCTGCATCAGAATGGTTCCAGCATTTACCAGCCAGATCCATCACCAGTTGGGCCACATTACGGACTGCATTTGAAGACAGATACAAGCCTTCAGAAGATGCATTCACGTTATTGTCATGAATCACTCACATGAAGAAGGAGGCCAATGAAACCATGCATGATTTTATCACCCATTTCAATTCACTGATCAACCGTGTGCCACTTGCCATGATGCCAACATTAGAGAATCAAAAGTGTTTCTTCTTGAACGCCATGAGTTCGAAAGTAAGTTTCTTACTTTTACAGGAACAAATACCCACCTTGGTCCTTGCCCAGGCTATGGCCATTCAGATAGAAGACAACCTTCTTATATCTGGTGAGTTAAGACAGAGCCATCAAAATCAAAGGCTTCAACTTCTTCTCAGGCTACCTCATCAGATCCAGCATTCCAGAAGATGGCCAATGACTTGCTCTCATTAAAGAAGCAATTGGCTCAAACATCATCTACTACTCCGTACCGGGATATCCCACGGAGGAACTTCACTCCCAACAATGCCCCCCAAAGGCCATGTTTTCCTGTTGCTTCTCCAAGGTTAGCAATTGAAGCCCCTCTGGTTAATGCTTTGGTTGAAATCGAAGAAGATGATCCAAATTACGAAGAACCTTTGTCACAAGGTGAAGATGATCAAGATGTCGGTGAACCGACTGGTGACTCTACTATCGGGTATATGGAATTTGAAGATGAGGAATCTGATGAAGAAGAGGGTACCCAAGGGTATGCGAGCAGACAATCATACATAGTTTTCACTCGCTCGCAAGGAAAAGAAGCAAAATTGCTGCTGAAAAACAAAAGGAAAAGGCTGTGGTAACTCCTCCTCCAACGATCGCTAAAAGAGGTAATCCCCTTCCTACTCAACCTCCTATTAAACCTTTTGTAAAGAAATCTTTTCCTCCCGTTTCTCCTCCAATTCAGCCTTCCTCCAATTCCATAAAGACCAGTAATCCTCCTCCACAAACATGAAATGAAGGACTCATTCCTTCGTTAGCACAACCCTTGGTCGCATTTGATATAATTGATCACGCTAAAAAGACCAAGATCCAGATGTCTGAAGTTGAGTACCTTCAGTCCAACCCAGAGCAGCTTGTAAGATTAACTAAGTATATCCAAAGCCAGGCTGTCATCCTTCCTCCCATTTCCCCAAAAGGAATTCTTCCCACGCCTCCTACGTCTCATGTAAACGTTGCCTCGACTTCTGCATCAGGGAAAATTGAACCTTTTTACCTATCTCTCCTGATCAATGGTCATAAACTAAGTAACTGTATAATTGATTCTGGAGCTTCTGATAATGTTATGCCAGCAAAGGTCACCCATGCTTTGGGCCTCACACTTACTAAACCTTTTGGCAGATGCTACTCCATGGAAACCAAACAGGTACCATTGATTGGTCAGATCAAGGATGCGCAGTTCGCATTCGCAGCATTTCCTGAGAAAAGGGTAAAAATGACTATTCTCGTAGCTGATATTCCAGCAGCATACGGGATATTGCTAGGGAGGAGCTTTTGTAAAGAAGTTGGTGGGGAAATTCATATGGACTGGTCCAAAGCCAGGATTCCTGTCAAAGGGGTGATGCAGACATTGGAACCAAAATCACAAAAGAAATATCTAGTCACCAATTCTGATGACCCCAAAGCTCAGATTCTTTTCGAATCATCAGGGATGGGAAACTATTTCTTGTCCACTGACTCAGATAGAATGGATGTTCTCATCCAAAAAGAGGATCTCAACAAAGTATGGACATTGCAGTTTGATGGCAGTTGTGCAACAAGTGGATGCGGTGCTGGGGCTGTTCTAATATCTCCTGAAGAGGAGATTTTCCCTTTTTCTTTCAAGTTGCAGTTCTTCAATACAAATAATACTGCCAAGTATGAATCCTTGTTACTTGGCATGCAAGCTGCAAAAGAGAAAGGAATCAAGAATCTAAAAGTGCAAGGTGATGCTGAGCTAATTGTCAATCAGGTAAAAGGGATATATCAAGTAAAGAATGACCGGCTCAGACACTACCGCAATGCAGTATGGGATAACATCGAAGAGTTTGATGCTTTCTCAATCAAAGTAGTTCCGCAAGCTCAAAATGACATGGCTGATTCATTGGCCGTCTCAGCCTCTCTCATGCTCCCTCACCCAGGGTTAAAAATAGATACATATACCATTGAGGTGGTTTTTCACCCAAGTGTGCCAGATAATTCACAACACTGGAAAGTGTTCAATGATGACAACCAACTTATCACTTTTTTGGAGAAAGCTGACAATTTCAAAGAACTTCATTTCGATGGATCAACTTCTACGTGTCGTGAGTCTCTCACCAGTCAAGCACATGAATCTGAAAAAGAAACAGTGATACAGCTCAAAGGAAACAAGATTCCGAAAGGTTTGGTTTCCTTAGAATGATTATTTGATAATCATGACCATTTTGTCAAGAAAAAGTGACAGGATGATCCTTCCTCTTCTCTGGAAACTGAATCCGTCAATCTGGGTACTGCGGAACATCCTCGTTCTGTGAATATCAGGAAGTGTTGTACGCCCGAGGAAAAGTGAAAATTTGTTAAGTTGCTGAAAAAATTACATGGATGTGTTAGCATGGTCTTATGCTGATCTGAAGTCCTTCAAGCCAAAGGACATTCAGCATGACATCCACTCAAGGATGATGTCAAGCCTTTCCGTCAAAAGCAAAGGCACTACAACCCCAAAATCTCAGGTACCATCCAGGCTGAAATTCAGAAGATGTTGGATGCAAGAATTATTTTTCCAATTCATCACAGTACCTGGGTTGCAAATATTGTACCTGTGTGGAAGAAGAATGGTGAGATACGCATATGCGTGGACTTTCGCAACTTGAACCAGTCATCCTTAAAGGATAACTATCCACTGCCAATAATGGATCAAGTGCTACAGGTAGTAACCGGTTTAGAAATGTTGTCTATGCTGGATGGTTTTTCAGGTTACAATCAAATTCAAGTCACGCCTGAAGATCAGTTCAAAACAACATTCACCACTCCTTGGGGTACCTTCACCTATAACAGAATGTCATTCAGTTTGATCAATGCCGGTGCCACCTTCCAATGAGCAATGGACTTTGCATTCAAAGGTATGATGGGAAAGGTCATCATAGTTTACCTAGATGACCTGACCGTGTTCTCCAAGAGATGAAGTGATCACTGCGATCATTTGGAACAAGTCTTGATCAGATGCCGAGAGCACGGGATTTCACTAAATCCCAAGAAGTCAGTTTTTGGGGTCACAGAAGGAAAGCTGCTAGGACATGTCATCAGCAGAGAAGGAACTAAGATAGATGTCAAAAGAGTCAAGGCTATTCAGAGCCTTACTTTTCCTACAAGCAAGACTGGCGTTCACTCTTTCTTCGAAAGGTAAATTTTCTTAGACGCTTTGTTCCTGATTTTGCTGAGAAGACTCGTCATATATCTAATATGATGAAAGGGTCCCAAACATTCCAATGGAGTGAGGAAGGCAGGACATCATTCAAAGACATAAAAACCTCCATCACTCATGCTCCTGTTCTGGTGTGTCCTGACTTCAGCAAAGACTTCATCATGTACAGTTATGCATCTGCGCATACTGTATCAGCTATCTTGATGCAAAAGAACTCCAAGGATATTGAATCCCTGATTGCTTTCATGAGCTTCTCCTCTTAAGCCTCATGAACTGAAGATGTCACAATTGGAAAAGCATGCCTTTTCCATGGTAAAAGCAGTCAAAAATTTCCGCTACTACATTCTGAATTCTCATACAGTAGTACTGGTTCCAGACACGGCTGTTAAGTCTATCCTGACTCAACAGGAGTTAGGGAGCTTACGAGGGAATTGGATCGCAAAGGTCCAAGAATATGATCTAGACATCAGACCAACCAAGTTGGTAAGAGGTAAGGGCCTGTGTCAGCTAATGGCTGAAAATAAAGACTCAGAGGTACCTGAAGAGAAAGATGATCACATTGATGGAGAACAAAATGAACTGGAGAAAGCGGATTCTTTGCCCATGGTTCTATTTGTCACGACCAACGATGAATGGTATTCTGACATCACATTCTTTCTCACCTATGGAGAGTGCCCAACTCACCTAACCACTAAGGAAAAGTGAACGGTGAAGCTCAGAGCCGCAAGATATGTCATATGGGATGATGGATTGTACAAACATGGAATTGATGGCATTTTTCTATGATGTGTTGACAAGCCGCAGCAGGTAAAATTGTTAGAGAGTTTTCATGACTCAGCCTGTGGTGGTCACTTCTCCTCATCAGTGACAACACATAAAATCATTTGGGCCAGGTACTACTGGCCGACGCTATTTCAGGATGCAGCCACCTGGGTAGCGAAATGTGAACTTTGCCAACAGTTCATTGGCAAACCAAAGCTGGTTGCATTTCCCCTCAGGCCCGTCATCATCGACGAACCATTCAGACAATGGGGAATTGATTTCATTGGAGCACTCAATCCTCAATCAAGTGCTGGACATAGTTACATCCTAACAGAATGGATTACTTCACGAAATGGGTGGAGGCCATACCTGTCAAGCATGCCACTTCTGAAGTTGTTTGCAACTTCATCAAAGAGAATATTATTGTGAGATTTGGCATTCCACACAAAATCATTGCTGACAACACTTCCAACTTCTCTTCATGGGAAGTAATTGGTTTTTGTTATGGATACGAAAATAACCTTGGCTCATGCTTCTGATTATTATCCTCAAGGAAATGGTCAGGCAGAATCCAGCAACAAGAACCTGGTGACTATCATACGGAAGCTAGTTGATGAAAACCAGCGGTCCTGGCACAAATCATTGTACGATGCTTTGTGGGTGGATCGTATCACTCCAAAGAGGTCTCTCGCATGTCACCTTTCTAGGTGTTGTATGGGATCGATGCTGAAATCCCTATCTCCGCAGAACTTCCTGCTCTGCGCTTGGCTCGAGCAATTGAAGATGAAACTTTTTAGAATTCTCTTGAAAAGAGGATTATGTACCTGACAGAACTTGAAGAAAAGTGAGTGAAAGTGGTCGACAAGATCACTGAACATCAGAATCAAGTTAAGAGGTTGTTCGACAAGAAAGCTAAGTAGAGAGATTTCCAAGTGGGAGATCTTGTTCTTCTATGGGACAAATGAAGAGAACCGAAAGGTATGCACGGAAATTTGACTCTCTTTGGAGAGGGCCATACAAGATCAAGTAACTCAATGGAGAGAATAGTTTCTATCTCTCATATCTGGATGGAACTGAGCTCCCACTTCCCTATAGCGGGTAGCACCTGAAGATTTTCAGGAAGTAGAGCTTGCTCTCTTCTTTGTACAGTTTGCTTTTCGTTGTGTGTTTGCTTCCTGTTTGTTGTGTGTTCCCTTCCTTTCCCTTTTTGGTCACCCTTGTTTTTGACTCTCTGTAACCCAATGGATAGGCACATGTAAATATGGGATTCTCTACCCTTAAGTTTCACTTAAAGATAGTCCCCAGAAAGAGCCAGTTGTTATCCTGTAAAATTGACAAGGGCAATTTGTAGGTAACCATACCAAAAATTCATTTTGGTCCCCGAAGGAAGTCTGATAACGTTCAAAATGGCCTAAAACTCCCTTTTGAAAATCAAGTTTTTTAGAACTTAGCCATTTTTCAGCTTCTTTAACTCGGCGCAGAAAATGGTGTGTCAACACTCTAAAAAAATGCCCTTTTTGAAAAGGTGCAGGAATTCTCATGTCAACATACCAAAATGTGCCCCTTAAAAAAATGTCATTTCAACATCATAAAACATGCACTCATTGTTGTGTCAACATCAATGAAGTTGTGCCCCTTTGGTTTTGAAATTATCATGTCAACATCCGGAAATATGCGCTTAGGCACTGGAAGAGTTGTGTCAACATCCATAAGGTTGCGCTAAGGCACACTTTTTGTCACTGTCGACACTCCCAAAGGTGCGCCAAAGAAAGTTGGTGAAACAATAAATGCCAATTTTTCTATAAATAGGTGCCCGACACCTGTCATTTTCATGATTTGAAAATTGAAAAAAGTGTTTTCTCTACTCCTGTCAGCTATCCTTGTCACCCCCGCGTGTTGTTTTTTGAGCTTGTGGACCCCAACGTCATCCTTCATCTTTTATAAATCTAGGTAAGTGGCTTCTGTCATCCTTGTTGTTGTTGTGGTTTTTGTTTTTGGTTGTGTTAGGTTTTAGGGTTGTATAAAAAGATTAAATCTAAAAAGAAGGAACCTAACAATCTATAACCAGCTGGAAACCCCTTTTCCTCTCCTTCCAGATCTACAAATCTGGAAGGCCCCTGCCTCTGAAGAAACCAAAAACCATCTTTTCCTACCTGTTTCCTTGCCAAAACAAACCCTCTCTTTACCATCTGAGATATCCAAAAAGAGAGAAAGAGAAAGAAAGAAAATAAGCTAAGCTGTTAAACTAATTAAAAGCTTGGCACACTTGTCCTTCCATTTGCAACATCTACCAAATTGCGCCTTGGCACACTGTACCTTCTTGCAACATAACCTAAACCCATGCCCATTAAAGAACACTTAGCAAATTTTGGGGCGCAGGTGCAATCTGCACAACATCAACATTGGATGTTGAGTGTACTTCAAAACTGCACCACGCATTTTTCCCTTGGCACACTGTACCTTCTTGCAACATCTCTCAAAGTTACACCTTGGCACACTTAAACCCATGCAACACAATCTTTTTCAGCACCCAGTCAAAGCAATTTTTCCCTAAGGCACAGGTGCATTTCCCTTAACATCAACATGACATGTTGTGTGTTGCTAACCCGCCCTGCGCTTTACCCTTTGGCGCCCAAAATTGCATGTTAACATCCAGAAAACCGCACCCCTTCTAAACTGAGTGCAACTTTTCTCCTATAAACACTGGCACACCTTTTTCATGTCAACATCCTCAAAAGTGTGCCCAACAATAAAAGGCCTCTGCAGCATGTTATGAACCTGCACCTTGCACCCTAAGCCTTATAATTGCTCATTCTTCATTCTGCAAGCTTTCATTATGAATAACATGATGGTTGACATGGCTCTTCTATGTTGGACCTCCTTGATCCTTCTTACAGAACAACAACAACCATCCTTGAGCTCACACATGTCTTCATCAAGCAAGAAACCAACAAAGTCTAAAGCTAAAGAAAAGCAGTCGGAACAAGAGATGAAGTACAAATATCAGAAAGTCAGGATGCCTGACTCATATGCAGAGAGCGATCTCAACATCAGAGACTCTGAGCTAGGGCATATTGATATGGATGACTTTTGGGCAAGGACCAACCAGGCAAGCAGTGGCCCATGGATGAACAAACTAGTGGGCAGTGGATTACACTTTGTAGCTGGGCTGCCAGTAAGTGCTGTAAACAATGAATTTATTATGTTGGTTGCTCAGGTGTTACAACAAGGACACTAGATGTGTCGAAGACAAAGAGAAAAATATGATCATCGACCTCACAGCCCATCACTTTGAACTGACCCTGGGCATTCCTCATCATAGGGAATATGTCGCCATAAGTCTAGAAGACTGCAAGAAGGCCTGGGACGACAATGAGGATAAATGCATGCAAATGATGAATGAGCTTTATCTGAAAAACAAGAAGCCGGTGAGCAGATGGCCACAAACCATCCACCATAGTGACTTCAATGAGGAATTGAGTGATACAATCACCTTCCTGAATAGAGTATTTGGGCTCCCTGATGCCCATTATTTCCACAAATGGATGTTGAGGTACCTAGAGACCATGAGCAAGAATGTGCCTGATCAGCATTTTGGCTGGGGTGAAATCATCAGCGACACCATCTCCCAGTAGCTTCAATAAGTCCTAACAACTAGAAGTTCTACATGAATTCCTACGTTGTATACGCTGTAGCATCAGCAAGAGATTTCACAGGCTTAGCTCAAAATGGGGTATGGCCCCAAGTCAAAATATATGAATTCTACCCAGAGCTAAAGCTCAAGGCCAGCATCTCCTAGTTCTCCAAGATTAATGATGCCTTCTTCTATGAGGTAATCTACTTACTGAGGCTGAATATGAGACATGGTCAGACCAGCCTGAGTGTGATTGCTGCCACGAAGAAATGGGGAGCATTGTTCACACAATTCCCCACATTCACATATCTCAGAGCGGTGAATTTCAAGGGTGAACCAAATAAAGCTGCCAAGGTATGCAGGGCCAAAGCTGATCCTCTTGGAGTTGTCAAGGTAACTGATCACTTACCATGAGAAGTGCATGAAGAGAAAGAAAGGAGGAACTCCATTCCCCCTTACAGTTGGCCGATACACCTGCACCACACTTGCCAAAGCGCAGGAGATGTATGCTGAGCTTGAGTTGTTGAATCTAAAGCACAACTTCCCAGCAAGGCCCACCTTCGATTGCTAGAAGTTGCCTCCCAAGGGAAAAAATTGATCCCATCCATGTTCCTAAGATCAAGGACATCTGGATTGACCTGACACATGAAATAGACATCAGGTGAAAGGATCACTCCCGGCTGGCTCTGGAAGAGATCATCCATTATGGCGTAGCCATCGTTCCAAAGGGATTCCAAGAGATTGATCAAGAAATTGATCAGGTTTACCTTGACACAGATGGGGATGATTGGCCATTCGCAGAGGTTGACAGAGCCAAAGCACCTAAGACCATTCAGGAAAGGGTTAAGCCCACGTTGCAGTGCACTGAACATTGGTGCAAACAGAATGGTCTCACCTACCTCGGAGTAGATTTCACTACTTCTCCTTTAGGTAGAGCACCTCCAAGACCGGCCCAAGTGCTGAAAGGAAAAGGAAAGGACAAGGAGGGAGAATCAAGCAAACAAGAAGAAGCTCCTCAAATCCCTCCTACTACTTCTGAGAAACAAGTGGTCGACCTGGTGTCTCCAGGTAAAGAAGAAGAAACAACAGAAGTTTCAATGGATACATCCACTCGGATGTTATCACAGCTACAACTACTGAGGTACCCACCATTCCTTCTTCCACTCCTTCTCCTCCTCCTGTCATTGAAGCATCTATTCCTATGGATGTGTCTTCTTCTCTCCCTTCCTCCCTTCCATCTCCCACCTCTTCCATCTTCTCCTCTCTCATGGATCTATCACCCATAGTGTTCCCTCCATCCAATTATAGATCCCTTCCATCTCCATGTCCTTTTCTTCTCCTGTAGTAACTCTAGGCCCCACAAGCAGCAGCGTGCGTTGGATTCCTTGTCGATGCCACCACCAAGTGTTTCAACATTCTTCCCTGAGGCCTCTTCAGTTGCTTCCCCTTTCACTCCCATTTCTTCTTCTATTCCCTCTACTCCCTCTCCCATAATTCCTAGCTAGATTTCTGACCATCTGGGTCAGCACAAGAGAAAGGTTCCCATCGCACCCATGGACTTCTCCGTCATTCCGAAGAAGGGACCCAAGAAGCAGAAAGCGATAACTCACTTTTCTAAGAGCACTTTGAGGGAGAGAGTCATGGAGATTTCATGCCTGAATCCCACTAAAGAAAAGAAGGATATGTCTCCCATAGACTTCACAGTGACTCAAGTCACAATGGGAACCTCATCTGAAAGCCTACAAGGAGAGGCCTTGTCTGTTGTGGATGCTCTCTGTAAGAAGATACAAGAAGTAAAAGAGGAGAAGAGAATACTCAAGGAACAAAACAAACATCTCCTTTAAGCATTACAGAGAATGGGCAACACTCCTCCTTTAACTACCGCCAAACCCACTGAAGTTCTCAGTCAGGATAAAATAAATGAATATGCTAAGATTAGTGAACAAGGTGCAGTAGTTTTCTCCTGGATTGAGCGAATCCTCAGAGATAGTGAGGAAATGATTAAGAAATTCATAGTGCTCTACTAGGATATAGATCAAGAAAATAAGGAGCTACAAGCAGTAGCAGGTTCCCTCTCCAAGGAGTTGGATAATGCCAGGTTGCAACATGAAACATTCCAAGCAATGGCTAACTGCTCAGCTGATGACCTATTGAAGGTCGGCGTCATCGATCACCCGAGAGAACATAATAAATCTCTCATTGCATTAGATTACCAGGTCGATCAAATGGAATATATCCTGGAGAGGATAGATAAAATCAAGGATGAAGCCCTGGATGCACGATACAATATGGAGCAGACAGTTACAAAGATGTCTCCAGGGATGCTTAGTGAATCGTACACCTTGAGGGAAGCAGACGATACATTCCAGCGCTTCAAGGCTATAGTCACTCAAGGTTTGGCACTAGAGGTCACTTTTGACCGAGAGTCAATCAATAACCTCTTGGCCTACCGTGATTTCATTGGCTTCTTGATCGATGCATGCGAGGAGTTCACCGGGTTTCCTGAAAATCTCAAGAATGAAAAAGAAACTTGCGAAGTCATTGGCGACCATTTCAAAGGTCCAGATCATAATCAACTTCAGGCAATGATCAGCAAGTTTATGGAATATCGAGCACAGTGTCACATCGACTCTCCTGATCAGAAGCAAGACACTAAGTTTAAGCAAAGGGATGATGAGGAGTAGTTTCTCCTCTTGTGTATGCTTTGATCATTTTTGTAAAAATATTTAAAAATCATGTTGGCATTTATGATGACATCATCCATGTTGCACCATGGGATGTTGTCATCCAAAAACTTGCCCAAAGTCAACTTTTGACTTTTTAGATATTTTGTAGATATTTTGTAAGATAGTAAATAAGTGTTGGTTTGTTTTTGTCTTCTTTCCTCTTCTCCTTCTATAAATACTAGAATACTTGTTGTATTCTAGGTGGACATTTTTTGTATGAAAAAAGAGTGAAGAGAGAAAGACTTTGTGCTTTCTTGTAACAGAAGAAATATTAATACATATGTTCAGACTTTGTGCTCAATATATGTGTTATTTGCATCAGATCTTTCTTAAGTTAGATCTATGTTTTTATTCTATTGGATTCATTCCTATTATCGTCATATGTTCATCAGTATTGCTTTATTTGTTTATGCAAGTAAGTTTGGCTCTGTTTACTACTAGCCCAAAGCATAAACCTTCTAACCTTTCTATCTTGGAATTCATTTCTTTTCTTCCTTCAGATCTATCTTCCTCCTGTTCCTTCCCTCCTACCTTTCTATTCATAGTTGGAACTACCTCTACTGGGATGAGATCCCAAACCCCCTGAAGTTAGAATAGTGTAGATTTGCACAGATTCCTACTTGATAGATTAGCAATAAACTAGTTTCACTTTGCTGTCTCAAAGAGGGGCTATGCCCTTACATGTTGTTCGTCTTGTTTCCCCATGACTTGCCTCAGTGGTGACCCACATATAGAAGAAGGTGAAGGGATACCCAGAGGTGACTCAATGAGAGGTTGTGATTGAGGAATTGTCATATGTAAAGAATGATTGAGTGATGAAAATATAGGCCATGGATCGACGCCCAAACCAAATGTGTCATCATGTGATGAGGAATGTGAAGATGGATGAATAAGAGGAGAATCAAGTTCAATTGTCTTAGGATCTTCATCTATTTTCTGACAAAAATAATCAATTTCTTCCTCCCAATATGTGAGTGCATCGAAGTCAAAATTAAATCTTTTCTCGTGATCCTCTATGGGAATGTCATCATGTGACCCCAGGAATTATTTGATCACTTCTTCATTCTGAAATGAATCAATCAGTATGGGTCTTTTTTTTCAACCATGGGAGGTTGATTAGAAGAAATAGGTCCAACTGGTGTGGAAGATTGAGAAGATGATGACTTAAGGGACAAACTAGATTTGGATCTAGATGTCTTAAGAGTAGAATAAGATGGCATGGACTTACCTATAAGATGATATAGTGCTGATATAAATAGAGGATTGTGTATCCAATTAGTGAATTGTGACGTCTGAGTCAACTTATATGATTGACTAGAAGGGATTTGAGTAACATGAATCTTCGACGAAGGAAGAGCTCGGTGAGGCGATGGATAAAGGGGGTCCTGAAAAGGAAGGGAGGACAAAGACATGAGTTTTTTTAGATGATTGATGAAGAGGGCCCTACAAATAAAGGGAGGAATGTGACATAGGATTTGCATCTGAATAATAGTTCAGATTATAATCATCAGGAGATTGAGGAGAATCATAATAATATTTTGGATCAGAATTAGAAGAAGAGTGGAGGGAACCCAAATAATAATTTGGATCAGAATCATCTAAACCATACCACTGACTATGAGATGAAGGTGGGGAACAGGGTACCCAAACTATTTTTCTAGCGTTATGAATCAACCCTTGTTTAGTCGTGATGGACGTATTTTGAGGTAAATTCCTAAACCTAGGTTCCCTATTTTCATAAGTGTGAGGAATCATGTGATATTCAATCATGGTTGGCATCATTGGGTCTGAATGCCTAAACCTGAATAGCATAATTGAACTCCTTCAAAGGGAAGGAAGTTCCACGTTGATTCAGGCATATTGAAAACCAACTAGACATTTTTTGGATAAATAGAGCATGTTTGTGTGATTTTCCAAAGAATGTCTAAGGAAAATAGACATTGTAATTGAAATAATTTCAACAATCCAATCAAGGTTTGTAAAAAACTATGAGTGTGAAGGATCAAAGGATCTAAAAGGATTATCCCTAGATAAACAGGTTTACAAGATGACCGATTATAATGAATAATCATGTAAGTTCAAAACACAAAGCCAAATAAGGAAATACTCCCTATGCAAATGTGTGTCTCAATGATAGTTCGACGTAAAAAATGATCAGCACAATTTCAACACTTATGTCAAGCTTAAAAACAAACAAGGCATAATTATTAACAAGGGTTTAAGTTATTTCCAATCAAGGTATACTATAACGAGTCTAGATACAAATAAGGCTTGAATCCTAAAAGGTGGAAGTTACAAATGCGAGCAACGCAAAAATTCCACTTAGATATGTTTAATCAAGCTTTATGGAAAAGCATGATATTAGTAACGGATTGATATTGACACGACGCAAATAAAGTAACAACGACACTTTTAAAGGTTGAGACAATTTTCAGAAAAGGAAAAAGTTAAATTATATCAAGGATTTGTTATTGTTCAAGCAACGTAATTCTACAATCTTGAAACTTAAACCTAGTTTTACAAGAAATAAGATATAAGTATCTAAATTATATCAAGGAAATGTAAGAAAAGTAACACCTTAAAGGAAAACCGATGATGAGAAAGCCTAGATACAAATGATATGTCTTGATGTGGGTATCAATACAAGGCTATCAAGATACGAAGATGTACCAACACACTTTCAATGTTTACCATCCAGTCTCAAGCAAGGACGAATGTAAACGGGTGTAAAATTGGTGCGCACGATTAATTAATAACACATGTATGATGCTCCTCTTTTGATCAAAAATATCAATAAGATAGAAAAGGAGTAGATCAAAATGGGGTTGAAATATACTTGGCATCAGTTCGGCAAAGTTTTTCCTCGTCTTATGACAAGTGAAAAACTAAAACAAAGTAACACTTCACAAATTTTGTGATGAATGACGCTTGGATCAAAATTTGAGGGACTCTCCCCTTGTTCAACAAATAAGTTTTTGACTCCAAAAATATTCTCACTTCATAAAGGCTCTTTAAAAAATGATGGCTTCATATGGTAAACTTGGTTCTAAGATGAAATGGCTTCCTATTTGGTTCTCTCAATTAGGTGTCACCAATTACCTCTGCGGTCTTGATTTTCCAAGAAATTCACACTGACTAATCTTAGAGTATCCTGGCTTTTCTTTACCCCTTTCGACACAATGAGCATAAAAATACGTGCAGTTGTTTTTTCACTGGGGTCGCAATGGAGATATTTTTGACTCTAAACTGACAAGTGCATAACTAGTCAAGTAGGTAAGCACAGTGCTTCCCATTTCATCCACAAGGTTCCCTCTTACATGGATGACTTTAGGGATCCTAAGAGCATATCCTCTGTTGTAGCTTAAGGCTTATGCCAAGGGGAGTTTCTCTTAGTTTAAAGCATATGGGTTACCCTTATCCAAACTTGCAAATCAATTGTTTTGAATATGGTGTGTTTTTTTATCTTTAAACTTCATGTGGTTTTTGTCGCACACCATTTGGCAACCTACAACAAATGTGTTAGGCTTCGTTTAGATCCCCATTCTTTCACAAGTGATCTATTCCTTCACACAAAGATTAGTAGTTCAAGGCATGATATAAAAAGAGGATTAAACATTACTTTATATTCCTAATATGCGGAGGAAGAGCATACGCAACGTAAAACCTGACTATTTATAAAATAATGATGAAAGCCTATAAACCAAACACACAACTCATTCCTTTTATCCAAATTTTTATTTCATTCCCTTAGCAATCTTTAATGTAATGTTGTTTTGAAAGTATGAGAAAGGTATTGAACCATTTTTTATTCCCAATATCACCTAGAAGGTGTGAGGGAAGAGCATACACGATCCAAATCCTATAAGTAAAAATAATGCAACATTCATCAGTTTTGACTAATAAAATTATCAAAAAATGAACTCTAAAATACCCTGTAAACCACTGATTAGTCTCATACAGACCCTGTAAAGTGTTAGAAAAACCAAGAAAACAATCTTTGCAAATTTTAAGAAAATTTTCAACTTTGTACTATGACGCTTGTGCACCCTTTATGATTTATGTGCACCCCTAGTAGTGTATGCGTGTGGTTTATAATGTATGCATGCCTATGTAAAAATGTAGTTAGTATTTTGCGTATGTGGGTCCAAAGAGATGTTTACACACCCTTTTTGACATATGTGTGCATCTGTTAAAAGCAAGATAACACATAAGGGTATTAGTGTATACACGTCCCAAGAGATGTATGTGCATGTTTGAAAGTGTATGCATACCCTTCTTGGCATATGCACACACCACACCTGGTTAATTTTAGCACAGAGGGTCAAAAAACACAATAAAGCGCATGTGTGCGTTTAGTAGTGTATATGCGCACTTGGGAATGTATGCATGCCCTAGAAAAAAAGTGTGTGTAAGTAAGGATGTATGCACATCCCCTTTAAATGCCTACGTGTGTACCTGAAAGTGCACAAAAAATGATGGAAAACCAGTTTCTAAAAATGTAAACAGGTCAGAAATTTATCATTTAAATCATTTTCTAACAAAAACACATTAATTTTGCATGCAAAAGGAAGATTTTAACACATATAAGGTAAGAAAAATCTATTTAATCCTCAAAATTCATGGAAATGGTTAGAAAAAATGATGCAAATGATAAAAATTGAAACCAACTTCTATGGACTATGGATTAAGTCCCACCGGGTGTGTCAAATGTGTTCATGTATAAATTAGGAATGCTAACGAAAAGAAGCTAATTTCTAATCATCTCAAAGAGTTGATCAAATATATGCTAAAACACCAAGATAAGAGCTTAAAGGAACAACTTCTATCATTGCATGAAACAAGATTAAATCAAACTAACATGCCTAAGTGATCCATACTCTTTATATCACTAACTAAAACATTTAAATCTATGAAGATAAATTTAGTAATCAAAGGGTGATTTGTTGTTTACTTCAAGAAGGTGAATGAATCTCACTAAAATGGCTACAAGGCCAAGTTTAGATCTTTCATTACTAACCTATAATGAATAAATGGATGAAGAAGATATTCCTATGGAGGAAGTAAGCTCAAGATCAGATGTTTATAGCTTGGGCTAATACAAATGAGTTGTCTGTTTGAAAGGGAGGGCTTAGCCTTATATCTATAGTTTTCTCTTTAAGAGAGTTTGGAATTTTGGTGCATGTGGGAACAAAGGTAAGCCAAAATGCACTTTATGATTAGGAGTGAATAAACATGATTTAGAAGAGCTAAGCTTGGTTTAGTCTAGTTAAATTTGATTAACAAGTGATTAGTGACTCATTGAGAGTTGGGAGGAGTCTGATTAATCATATGTGATTTATTTATAACCTAGGAAGCTTGCAAAAGAGATCTAGAGGGCAATATGGATATGTTTAGCTAATACAAGGGGTTTATTAGCCAAATTAGTTGATTATAGGAGAAATACAACCAACAAGGTGTCGTGAATGGGCATTCAAGAATGGAACGAAGAATAGCTAATTAACGAAGTGTCATTAATCAACTGAATTAAATTTAATGCTAGGCATAAGTGGATTTAAGGTGTCTACAGAATACATTGTCACACAAGAACAAATTACAAATATTTTCACAAAACCCGTTCTAAAATAAACTTTTGAATATCTCATATAGAATTTGGGGGTGATATCCTTTTCATCTAGTCATTAAGTTCTTAAGGAGAAGAATTATGTCAGGGAGATATAATCACTACATTATTTTACAGCTTTGTGTTTTCTTTTCCATTGATGTCAAAGGGGGATCATTATGTTCTTGCTATATTCACAAGTTATTTCTATGCAAAGGTTGTCATCAATGAAAAAGGGGGAGATCATTGGATTAATTGTCATTGATGTCAAAGGAAATCATTATCTTATCGTTGAAGGCCAAAGGCCACTAATCGTTGTCTAAACAAAATTAGTTTAGAATCTACATTATTCAAGGGTAGATTAAAAGTATTAAAGACAAGTTTAGAATGTTGGTCGGGGCCCCTCTATTTTGGTGATAGTATTTAAATTATGTGTCGACCTATTTCTAGCACCCAAGAAAATAAATATTATCCCTTGGGATAAATCACACCCCTTTGAAGTGACATGAGAAGGTATAAAAGGAGATGTAGTTGAAAAGAAATCATACAAGGAGTAATAAATATATATCATTCAAACTCAAGAATATTTCTAAAGGAGAGAAATATAAGAGATCATTCAAAGAAATTTTTTGTGAAGGAGATCTATTTAATTGTCATCCATTAAAGAATTTTTTTAGGTTAGCGTCTCCTAAGAGAAGAGATCGGTGTCTCTTGTTAAGTTAATGCTTAGAACTAGAGATTGGTGTCTCCAATAGGTTGGTTCCTAAAAATTTCTTGACAGTGGGGATTGGTGTCTCCAGTGGGTTGATTCTTACAAAAAAATTTAAGATACTTTTATTATTTTATGACTAGATTTTGACAGTAGATCCGAACAGTATTTTCTTCATGGTTTTGTCCCTAAAGGGTTTCCACATAAATCTTGTGTTTCATAAATTTTATATCTTGTATGATTGTTTTTATTTTGGTTATTAAGTTTGTAAATAAGTAAAATATTATATTATATTAATTCACCCCCCCTATCAGTATAAGTGTGTGGTCATCACTTACCATGAGCAGCCTTTAATTAATCAATGATATTGTAGCTTTTGGATGATTCAGTGGGTTGAGATGGTTGTGTTAGTAGGTGGAAGGAGTGGTGTAGGGCCTCCCATTAGTTTCATATTGTGTTGAGTAGTCACAACATTAACAGTGGAAGAAACAAGAGGAGGATTGAACCATAAAGGGAATTAAGTGACAACATGTATATATTTATATTGAATAGCAGCTTAGGAATATACGTAGGTAAGGGTGAAAGAATAAGGATTTTCCATAACCTTAGAATAGGGATGCAAAAGGATAATAAATCCTATACATGAATAATATCATGTTCACCAAATGATTTAACCTAAACTAGTTAATATATTATAGGGGTAGTGACTGATGGTAGAGTATTCTAATCAATTAGTTTCCAAAGCTAATTACAACAATATCAGGAACAAACATTAAGAAATTATAAGTAATGATAAGAAATAATAGATAAAGCACTCGCAATGAGAGAGACAAAAGATGACTTAGCTGATATCCTGCTCTGTGTGACTATCTGGGTTGGTTAATGATTGAAATAGGTTAGAAATGACATGACAGAGCCTCATTATTAAAAATATGTCTTGAACTATTTCATGGACCAAAGAGGATGACATGGACCAAAGTGTACCCCCTCTATGGCCCTTTCCATATGATCTTATCCCTTTAAATCCTCTTCTCCTTATACATTTTGGGTTTGTGTATTATCTTCTGATATGCTCTTGTATGGAATCTAGACCTCTAAAATTGTGTGATGTTCATTGTGTAATTGATTGATCCTTAAAAACCCTAGATGTCCAATAATTCATGCAAAACAAACATTAGGTGGATTTTGGGTACCCTTATGCACTGTCAAGGTCGTCACTACTTAGAAGAGGGCTCACACCTCATGTCGTTCTTTCCTAGCATGTTATCTCTATAATGTATGCAACCAAATAGATAACTATGATCTTGCAACAATGAGATTGTTCTTGCATATTTTCCATAGCTCGACTTGGAATGATAATATGTTCCTTGTATTTGCATATCTGAGTGGATGACTTCCCTAGAATGAATATGCAAAGTATATGAAGCTCAATGGAGTCCTAGAATGGATTTTCCTATGATTTCTCTTAGTGTATGCTCATTAGGATCTTTAGGTGTCAAAGGTGTATGATCTCCTCCTTGATAATGGATGAATAACTAGCTTATATATTCATTTTGGATCTAGAAAATTTAGATAAGATCAGCTATAAGTGTACCAAATGGATCTGAATTAAGAAAAATTTCATTGAAGGGAAAGGGACCAAAGTGAATGGGAAGGGCCATAATGTAGAAACACTATGGCCCCTTTTGGGTGCTTTGATCTAGGATGCATGTGTGAATTCCTTGAAAAATGGGATTGTATTGTGCGAGGGTTTAGCCTGATTTTATGCAATAATATGACCATTTTGTGAATAAATGAGTTGTTTGTGTAAGAAAGAATGAATGGGATATAATTATTGATAACATGATTGACCAAGTGTGAACTATTGCAAAGGCATTGTACAATTTGTGTTGTTGTCAAACATGAATTACTAAAATGAGTGTATACAATTTGCATCTCCTCAATATAAATGTGACAATGGAGGTTAATCTCTTAAAAATGATTTTAAAAACATATTAGATACAAAGATTATGTAATATAAATAGCCTTGTAAGGTAATTAATTTCATTGTGTTTCATAATTATTGTTGACTTTAAGTGCATTAAAAGACATGAAGGTTATAATAAGATCTCAACTTCTTCCATTTACTAGAAGCTCAGTTAAAAAAAATTGTAATTGTCACGGTAAAAAAAATTAACTTTAAATTGTGAACATTAGAGATTCACAAAAATAAGAAAATAATAATTTTTTGATTAGCTAAAACTTGTAATAGTTAATCACTAGATAATAATAAACAATTACAATAGTATTGGCATGGGGCAATACCAATAAATATAGATAAACTTTCAACATTGCAGGCATTATATTTACATAAGGATTGCCTTCTGTCGTACTCTATCTTTTGGTTAATACTTGAAATGTTTGAATATTATATTAATTTACAAATCTAAATATTCATAGAGAATTACAAAAGATATTGTGCATGCCTAAAATTACAATTTATATTGGATTTTTTTACGTATGATACACAATTTATATACCCAATTCAGATATTTAAAAGGCTCTTTCTTGACACTATAATGATCATTGTATATTGGGGTTTATATGTTGTCATAGGAGAAACCTTTTTATGATGGGATTAAGTTTTTGAATGAATTAGGCTTTAATATTTGTATAAGTAGTGTAAATCTTGTAGCTAATGTGGGATTAATTTTTTGAATGTATGATGTGTTTAGAGTTGTAGAAGCAATTCCAAGATGGACTGGAGAAATTTAACCAACCTCAGTTTGTTTTTTTGAATTATGAATCCATTGTCGAGTGAGGTCCAAGATTGAGGGGATCAATAGATCAATGAATGCATAGTTCAGGTAAAATTCAAGAGATTGCACTAAGAGATGTTTTAAGTGAGAAACCAACACATAATCTCTATGCAATATTAAATTATTCCTATAACTCTACTGACCACCAAAATATCTCACAATAGAGGTGTACATATATGAGAGTGAATGTGTAATTTCTCCTAGAAGTGTGGACAACACTTCATGAAAAGGAATGAGGGTTACAATCTCGAAATAGCTAATCAAATGATCAACCAACCTAATGTAACTCCTATGAAACACTAATTTGATAATGAGAGTTAAGAAACTCCTATGACATAAGACACCTAGATATGACATATGTTACTCAAGAATGACATATGACATCTAAGCAATCTTACACATGAGAATATGAATACTCCATGTGTAGAAAACATTCCATACATATAAAAAAATGAAAGGAAAATAATATCCTACACTTACACCCTACCTTAAACTTATATCATGTGTGTAGTAAGGTGTGGGTCCCAAAAAATAACTTTGATGACATACCCACATACAAACAATTCTCACAAAGTGGAGAAAAGGAGAAAACCCAGTGGGAAAAACTCCTCCCCAAAAGACAGAAAGATAAGTAAAAATTATTTCTACTTTAGAGAAAAATCCCCCTAAAAGTACATAGAGAAGCTCCCAAAAATAAAGAGAGAAAAGGAGAGAACTATCCAACCTCTCCACAAGATGATGTCTAATGAACTCCCAAAGAATTTGGTGGACGCAAAAGTATGCACTCAGTATTGGAAGAAGAGGAAATGAGTGATGTCTCAAGATGTTTCTTAACAAGAGGTGAAGAGAATAATCAAGAGATGCATAGAAAATTCTATCAATATCTGAAAGGTGAGAATCCACAAAATAATTGCATTTTTAGGTAAGTGGAGCTCCTAAGGAATTAGATATTGAATAAATGAATAATCCTTTTGTAGAGAATCATTAGAATATTTTGAAGAAGTAACATTGAACTTTGAAGTAACAACATGTGATGGAATAACCTCTTTGATAAAATCCTAGTGCAAATAATCCCTGGAAGCTCTCAAAGGAGAGATTTTGAACTCTGAAGCAATAAGTATGGGAGGAAAGCACTCAACTATAGACTTTTTTGTGAAGAATCTCTGGAAACTCTTGAAGGAGAAACACTGAACTCTAAAGTGGAAACATGCATAACATGAAAGCACTCAATGTTTCAAGGACGAGAATCAACAACAATATCAATATCATCCATAAGTGAGGGGCTATCCGAATAAGTATCACTTTCATATGAAGAATAAATATCTTCATACAACTACCAAATGAAGTTCCAAGTGGTGAAAGGGATCTCAGTGTGCTCAAGTTGATGTTGAGGGTCCTTAGATATTATCAAACATATTAGTCCATATACCATGTCATTTTTATTCTAGCACTCATTTTGTTGTAAAGAATCACTTATTTCAGGAAAAGGTCCAAGGAGATTGGGCATTAAATCATGCATGATCTAATTATCCATTGTCCCTTATTTATAGGAAAAATAAATCTTTAAATGTAAGTGAACAATAGAACAATGGAAAATAATAGACATGATGAAAAAAACCCCAAAGATCCCCAGTTGTGACACTTTATAATTTAGTGTGAAAATTTATAAACCCTCTGAAATTTGTGTTTTAACCCCAATTTTAGGCACTTCATAATTTATGTGCTATTGCAAAATGGATAGGCTTAATGGATAGATTACCAAAAAATCACACACTTTTGAAAAAAGCGTCACTCTATTCTAAGTTTCCAATCAAAAGATACAATCGTATTTGTTTTTTATTTTGCCCAATTAAAGCATATGCGCTTACAAATTTAAATTCTCTCCTAAAGTGGTTTTAGAAAAAAAAAACATGACCTATTACATACAACACTATACATTAAGCCAACTCATCTACAACACTACTTGCACTCAAAATAGACATAAACAAAACTAACTCAACCAAAGATCAAGCTAACAAGTTGAGCTAGCCACCGGGAAAGATCACAAAGGATGTGAGTGGAACCAAGCCAAGAATTTCAAAGTGAGTTGGGGGCATGTGGGTTGGGCTTCAAGCCCAAATTGAGTTAAGGTTGTTATGAGGTTCAAGTGAGGTGAGTTTGCTGTGAATTCAAGTGTGAGAGACCAAATGGGTGATAGGTGACGAGCCCACGTGATGTCTAATAATGAGCTAGAGTAAAGCCATAAGAAAGTTAACAGTCAGATGGATAGGGGCCAAGAGGGATGAGTAGTGTTCCAATAGCAAGACAAGGAGCCAAGCTTGGAGATTGTTAAATGAGGTCATAGGGATGAACAAAAGTGTAACTATGAACAAACCTTCGAGATCATATAAAAAATGGGCATGATGCAAACTAGTTCGAATGGGAGACTGTTAGCATACCACCATGAGTAATTTTTTGAAAATCATTGATTCAAAGCTGAGCCAAGGTCGTAAGGGCTGAGTTAATGATGAGAGTTGAGTCAATATGGCAAATGCAAACTGAGCCAGTTGATGAGTTAGCTGAATTGCTAGGCAATAAACAACTCGGGTTGAGCTAACTATGGTGAGTTGGCCAAGTTGTCCGAGTTGGATGAGGTGAGTTGGTTAGCAATGCAGATCGAGCTAGTCACCGAGGTAAACTAAGTTGTGTTGAACCCGAACCAATTTTAGACCATGCACTAAGCTGAGCAAGAGGTGGGCCGAGATGATTTCGTTCATAATAAGTCCCAATAATTTTGATTTTTTTTAAAACACCTTGAAATTTTTGTAAACCCTTAACAAAATGCCTCATAATCCACTACAAAACCCCCAAATAAAAAATAACAAACTTTGCACATAAAATTTCATAATGATTAAAAAATGGGATTTCAAATATATCTTACAACGAAATGACTAGATAAATGTATACCAAACAAGATCTAATACCATATTGGAGTGAGGTCCAAGATTGGGAGGATAATTGGATCAATGAATACATAGTTCAGGAAAAAGTCAAGCAATTGCACTAAGATATGTTGTAAGTGAGAAACCAACATAGAAGATTGATGCAATATGAATATATTCCAATAACTCTGCTGACCACCAAAATAGCTCACAATAGAGGTGTACATATAGGAGAGTGAATTTGTAACTGATCCTAGAATAGTGGATAACATTCCATGAAAATGAATGAGAGTTACAATTCCAAAATAGCTAATCAAATGATCAACCAACCTAATGTGACACCTATGACACACTAATCTAATAATGAGAGTTAAAAACTCCTATGACATATGACAACTAGATATGACACATGCTACTCAAGTATGACATATGAAACCTAACCAAGCTTACACATGAGAGTATGGATACTCCATGTGTGTAGGAAACATTCCAAGTATATAAACAACAAGAAGGAAAATAATATCCTAGACTAAAGACCATGAAGGAGACTAGAAGGTTGAGCAAGCAAACATACATATCCCATAGTGAGGGCCTCATCCATTGTGGTGTCAACTTCATTGGCATAAATTTTATATTATATTGGGGTTTTTTGAGATGCCTTGATGATTCATATCTAACTTGGGATAATGAGGCTTGTGTTGATAGAAAATTAAATGAATATTTTTAGGGTTATGAATTCATAAAGGAGGACTGGAATCTAAGAAATAAAACACACTCATACCACAAAAACCAAACTATTATGTTAGTAAGAGGGCCACTTCCATTGTGGCATCACTCCCATTAACATAAGGATCAAGTTATATCAATGTTTATATGTTTCCACAAACTAAACTTACCAGTTAATGTGACATTAATATTTTGATTTAATGAGGCTTTAAAAGTTGGAGAAAGAATTTTGAGATGTAATGATGAGGCACATTCGACTTGAGTTTCTAATGCATGTATATAGATGAAATTGAATGGTTTTTTAAAATTATGAAACCATAAGGGAGGAGAGGTACAAGCCTAGAAAAAAACATTGTCACTTAAATTATTTAATTACCTCTTGTTATGGCCCCAACCTTCCCTTCCATTCAGTCCCATAAATGCCAATGTAGGTGTGCCATGTCAAAGACGTGTTACAACCATAATAGTTATGATTTTAACTGAAATATTTTGCAAGAATTGAATTAGAAACAATGCACCATGAAGTAGTTGCACTTCAATGGAATCAAAATGGCTCTAGTGCAATCGCAAGGAAGAATTGATCAATCAATGGAAGAACTTGCATAATAGAAACAAAGCTTGCACATAGAGGAAAGACAGCGTAGTGTCTTGGCATACTCATAAATCAGAAATGAAAGAGTACATATAGGGTGTTGAGTAACCCTAGTGCATGACACACAAGCAAACCCTAAACATAACCCTAATCCTAACCCTAAACCTAACTCATGTGATATGACCCTCCATATGTGAGTGGAGGACACATATGATCCCACACACCAACACCCCCTCCCTTCATCAAAGCTAGGGTAGTGGCTATGATGAGTCAGACAGAACAAGAAGACACTCCTAAACAACTAAGAAAGATGTGTCAATGGGGCCTGGAAACTAAAGGCCTAATAAGGTGCCCATATACAAAAAAAATCTTCCTAGAAGAAGAAGAAGAAGAAGAGAAGGACTATATATCCCGAAGAAGATGAGAATTTGCATAAGACCTCACCCCAAGAAGAGACCGTAAGTGAAGAAACTTCACTTCAGTGAAGGGCTTGGTGAATATATCTACAATCTGATTAGCTATCTAAATGTACAGAATGTCAATGATACCATCATGAATAAGCTCTTGTATAAAGTACATATGGATCTCAATATGCTTTGGCCGTTGATGCTGAACTAGATTTCTACAAATTGAGATAGTGCTCATGTTATCACAATAGATAATGGTAGGCTGCCGAAAGTGGATGCAACACTCTATCAGAATACCCTGTAGCCAAATAGCCTTTGTGGCTGCGTTAACTTCTCCTTTGTATTCTACCTTTGTAGAAGATATTGTAATTACATTCTACTTCTTGCTAGACCAACTAACAGGACCTAAACCAAGAGATAAATTGTAGCCAAAGGTATATTTCTGATGATTTAAGTCACCGGCCCAATCAGAATCTGTGAACCCAATCAAGCCAATATCCACCCCTCCATAATAGTGAATTCCATCAGTATAGGTGCCACAAACATAATGAAGGATCTACTTAGTTGCTTTCTAATGTAACTCATGTGGATCCTGCATGAATTTGGACACGATCCCAATAGCATGAGATAAATCTGGTCAAGTGTGAGTCAAGTAAATCTAGCTCCCCACAAACTATCGATAAAGGGTACCATCAACCAAGGGAGTAGAGCAATCAAAAACCAACTTAATCCCAGAAAGAAAAGGAGTAGGAGAAGACTTGCAATCAAACATCTGAAAATGAGCAAGCAAGTCAATATCATACTTAGGTTATGAAATCAAAATTCCCAAGTCAAATTGTGAAATTTAGATCCCAAGAAAGTAATGAAGTAGACCTAAGTCAGTCATGGAAAACCTATTGGTCAAAGCGATCTTCACATAATCAATGATAGAGGAAGAGCTTCCTGTGATCAATAAGTCATCAACATATAGAACAAGGATGAGTATGGAGTCATCTTGCTATAGAATATAAACATTTGAATCAGAGTGACACCTAGTAAACCCTGATGTAGGTAAAAATGAGTCCATCTTGGCATACCAAGCTCGAGGATCTTGTTTAAGGCCATAAAGAGACTTCTTTAACTTACAAATGAGGGAGGGATCATGGACATAACCCAGAGGTTTCTCCATGTAGATCTCTTCCTCTAGGTCACCATGAAGGAAGGCATTCTTAATGTCCATTTGATGGACTTTCCATTTATTTTTTGCGGCAATGGTAAGGGTCAATTGAATAGAAGTCATCTTTGCAACCGAAGCAAAGGTTTCAGTATAATCAACCCCAGCTATCTAGGAGAAACCCTTATCTACTAATCATGCTTTAAAATTTTTGACGTCTCCATCTACTCCATACTTTGTTCGGAACACCCACTTACACTGAATGATTTTTCTTCCTTTTGGAAGAGGGGTGAGATCCCAAGTATCATTCTTCATGAAAGAGGAATACTCCTCATCCATGGTAGAATCCCACTCAGGAATACCAGAAGCCTCCCGAAAAACTATGGATCAGAAGCAGAGGTGAAGAAAGAGTGGGGTCCAATGAAATATGAGTGAGTACGTCTCATATCCAAAGTATCTCCATCTAAATCTCTAGTGCTTTACAAATTTTTCCTATCCCAAAGAGGACTAAGAGGATCAGGATCTGAGTCAGAAGATTCATCACTCAGGTGAGAAGGGACATATTCCTCATCATCACTACTGTCAGAATTGAAAGACTCAAAGGTTTGATGGTTAGGAGGATCAGGAAGAGAAGCATGCTCAAAAACATCATCATCTGATGAGTCAGAATTTGAATCAGCAAGCTGAAGAACCTCAATAGGTAGAGAAGTAGAAGTTGAAGAAGACTCATCAAACTTAACACTTATCTCAATATAAAGCTCATGAGAAGTAGGATTCAACAATCGATATCCCTTCACACCATCAGGATACCCTACAAAGATACAAGGCCTGGATTTTGGTTATAATGCCTTGTGTTTCTTCTTAGGAATCTAAGCCATAGCCTTGGATCTGAAGACTCAAAAGTACTCAACATCATCCTTGCATCCAAACCAAGATTCAAAGGGTGTCATCCCTCTTACTGCCTTGTGTGGAACATGGTTTTTAATGTAATTAGCATAATTCACTACTTTAGCCCAATATTACGGAGGAAGAGACTTCGAGTGAATCATACAAGTGGTCATCTCCTTAAGAGTACGGTTATTTCTTTCTGCTACTCCATTCTGCGAAGGGCTATAAACAACTGTATGCTATAAAGAGATCCCTTTAGAAGTACAGAAATCCATGAACCTATTGTTTACATATTCATCTCCATTGTTGGTTTGAAGAACCTTAATAGACCATTCTGTTTGTTTCTCAGCAAGAGCCTTAAAGTCTTGAAAATGTTCAAAGACTTCATACTTAAGCTTAAGAAAATATACCAAAGTATATCACAAATAGTCATCAATTAAGGTGAGCACATAAAGATATCTAGTAAAATAAGGATACGGAAATGGACCAAAAATATCGTTGTGAACAAGATCCAAGGGATGAGTAGCTCTCTAGGCTTTTCCTCACAAATACCCTTAGAATAATTGATGAGGGGTAACCCATTTACCATTTTGTTTTGGCTCAATTATTCAAGGTAGCAATAATTTAGATGTCTGAAATGCTCATGCCATAGCTTACTAACCTCATTTGCATGAGTGAGCAAGATAGAGAGAGTAGAATCAGAAGTAAAGTGGGAAAAGGTATACAACCGTGAACAGTGATATGCCTTCCCTCAGCCACTATAGTTTCATTGTTAAGCTCATGAATAATCACCGAGTTAGGACCAAATTCTACTCGCATTCCTTCACCAAGGTGAGCAATTTGGTAAACCGATAGGATATTGATATAGAGATCAGGGACACTCAACACTTGGTTGAATGTTCCCCCATCCATCTCTGTCGATCCACTACTGGAAACCAACAATGTCGTGTCATTACCCATCATGATTTGGGAAATACCACAAGGCTCGATGTTGGAGAACTCAACATGCGAAGAAGCCATGTGGTACGAGGCACTGGAATATATAATCCACATCAATGAAGGAGAAAATTTGGCTACAAGGGCCTTTCCTTTCTTCTTATCAGATTCAGACCCTTTTTCAGTGGAATACTTGGCCTTTGGAGCATTTTGTTTGATAGACTCAGGAACACCTATTTGATTTTTCTCAAGTAAATGAGTAAGGTGATCAATTTTTTTTCTCATACACATATGCTCTTTATGACCAGGCTTCTTGTAATAGGAACAAAAAAACTTGTCTTTCTGTGCTCTAAGCTCAGAAGTTGAAGCATTCGTGTTAAATTTAGTTTTGGTCTTGGTTTCCTTCTTAGGTTGATCCTTTTTTTCTTTCTTCTTTTCAATCTTATTTTCCTTACTAGTACTTGCTACAAGGGCATGTGACTTGGACTTGAGATACCCCATTTGAATGATTTTTTCCTATTCTCGAATGAGTTGGGATGAAAAACAATGGAGGAAATATTCCAATCCTTACCCAAGGTAGCTTTTGTAGCGTAAAAAGTTGACACAAAGACATAATATTCAGGACCTAACTTAGAGAGAATTGACAAGATCAGTTGAGAATCTTTCTTCTCTACTTAACATTCCTTTAACAACAATCTAGTATAGAAAAACTTAAAGAAGAATGCTTATAGGTATTCAAAATCACTAGGATTTAACCCTAGTAGTTTGTTTTCCAAATCATGCCCTCTCATGTCATCTTGTTGTCCAAACATTCCATCTAACATTTTCCACGTAGAATTAGGTGTTTCAGACGAATCAATGTGGAATATAAAGTCAGGAGAAATAAACATGCAAAGAAGACCTAAAGCTTCATCACTATGGTTTAACCACTTAGATTTTTTAGGGTCATCGTCTGGTTCAATCTCAATTCCCATGGTGATGTGGAATAACCCTTTACCCCTTAGTTTCATAATCATTTTTGATCTCCATTCGAAGAATTTGAACGACATAAGCAAAGGAATTGAAAGTGCATCCATAGTGGAGAGAGAGAGAAGGAATGCAGAAAAGAAACACAACCACTGAGGACAATATAATAACCCCCTACTTTTGGCACTTTAAAATTTAGTGTGTTGAATACAATTGATTTGAGCGTGCATCTTGAAACAGTTGGTAACTCACCTTGCAATCACTGTAATAACGCACAAGAGAGGAGACCACAATCATGTTTTGTGGAGTGTGGAAAAGTGACACCGTACAAGCATAATTTGCAAAAAACTAGGAAGGAGGTGAAATCAAATCCTTGTTGTGAGAAAAAACATCTCACGTCGCAATGGCTACCCCCTTGCTACAAATTGTGGTGGATGCACTCACTAGTCGTAAGCAATAATAAGGGTAAATACAAGTTTTAGACGAACTCAAGATGAGTCCCGATGATCTTCAAAACACTGGAAAGGCATGCAGAAGACAAATAAGTGCTCATAGTTTTACTGCACACTTGAGCGCACGATTAGTAAAAAAATTGACAATAACGCCTAAAAAATTATCGTTTTGAAATGCCTAATTTAGCTAATTTTAAAGCTATGGGAGTTTTAAAAATGATGATTAACGTTAATTTAAAAGATTATTTAAATTATTACTAATTTCGTAAATGATATTCATAATTAATAGGAATAGATTTAATATAATTAAATCTAATTAATTATGAAAAACTAATTAAGATCTATTAAAAATATTAAATCCTAATTAAAAATCAAATACTTTCCCTTTTAAAATAAATTCCCACCTTATAAAAAGACACCTCAAATTTGAAATTTTAGAAACTTACGTTATATAAAAAAACACAGAAATAAAATTTAAAAAACTTACCAAATATATCTTATCGTAAATGAATGTAACTGCCCACTTACGGTTTGAATGAAATAAATAAAAATTAATCAAGTTACCAAAAAAGGAACTTAGCTCAGTGGAAACGGTTTGGGTGGATCTGAGTTGGGTGGGAAAAGGTCGAGAAATCCGTTTGGAGGCTGAGCTTTGTGGAGACCATTGGAGGATCCCGGGTTGGGCTTAGAAGTTGAGAGAAAAGCGAGATCACGGTCGAGCTTTGTGGTTTGAAGCCATTAGAGAGTGGGCCAAGGTGTAGATGGGCTCAGGACACGAGGCATGTGGGGAGCAGGGCACACGGGAATTAAAGTGGGTGGGGTTGAAGCTCGAGGTGGGAGCGGGAACCAGGGACAAAGCAAGGATCACCCTAGCCAGAACACAAAACCACAAGGAGCTCAGGACGCAGGTCTAGAATTTGAGCATGAGTTTGCGAGAGCTTGAGATTGGAGCAGGGTCATGACCCAAAAAAATGCGAGCCAAAGAGGAGAAGGACTCGCCTAAGCCACAAGTAAAAAACATGACTCACAGCTCATAGGGTTTGAACTCGAACTCACCAAAACGACTCAGCCAGGTTGGAAACACAAGCATGTAGGCTAGAGTGAGCTCGTCCATACCAAATCTTGGCCGTTGTGGCTAGGATGGGCATGAGTTTAAAGGATCTCGCAAGCAAGATCTCGAGGGTAGAGAAGAGGAGCTCAGTGCTCGGTGGAGAAGAACACCAAAACACCAAAGACTTCAAACTTGAAATTTTGAAACTGTATTCTACAAAAAAATAGAAAAAACACAGAGAAACCAGAAAACAAAAATCTAAAAAAATTCTAGTTTAATAAAAAATTAAAAAACTAGAAAATATCCTCTTTTTTTGGCTTATCTACTAAATTTATCCACAGCTAGCTAAATGTAGCTATAAAACCCCTGAAAACTCAAGGAGATCTGCACATGCACGAAGAACATAGCAAAATGACACAGTTTCCAAGAATGGCTTGTTAAATACGTTAGAAATAAAATTCTAGAATCTAATGATCAAAAAACTTACACAAGGAGTAAAAAATAAAACCAAGAGTAATCAAAACTCAAATGACAAATGCATGTTTACTTGATCTCTGCTCTGATACCATGAAATATTTTGCGAGAATCCAATCAAAAATGATGCACCATGAAGTAGTTGCACTCCAACAGAATCAAAATGGCTCCATCGTAATCACAAGGAAGAATCAATCAATCAATGTAAGAACTTGCATAACAGAAATAAAGCTTGCACATAGAGGAAAGACAGAAGAGTGTCTTGGCAAACTCATGAATTAGAAATGAAAGGGTACATATAGGGTACTGAGTAACCCTAGTGCATGACACACAAGCAAACCCTAAACTTAACCCATGTGAGATGACCCTCCATATGTGAGTGGAGGACACATAGGATACCACACACCAACAGTGACCTCACTCACTTGACATACCCAAATCGATAATGCAAACATCATAAAGGGTGTTGTAGCTTTATATAACAAGCTACACATTGTTGGCTAATAATGCATTCATCAACCACCTCTTAATTTCTTTTCCTTTGCACTATTATAATGTTGACATATTTGACTCAACATGTAAGAAGTATGACAGCTGAATTTATTTCTTGAGATAAGCATATAATATGACAATTATATATGTATTGTTGACATTTTCATTATATTTTACATTGATTACATTCAATGAATGGAAGACTCTCCAGTGAGCATGAAAAATTTAGCTATACCTAAGTATATTTTTTGTGACACTTTGTGACAGAATATATTGTGTTAGAGTTTTAAATTTTGATTTTGCTAGTTTTTATTTATGTTTTTTGTGTCATCATATTTTATGTTAGGTTTTTGCGTGAGTGATAAAACTATCAGGCTCTGATTTGTTTGTGCCATAACATTTGGTATCAAAGTTGTTTCTGATCCTGGGAGTGTTGGAAGATTTAGGGAGTTTTTGGGAGATCTGTAGAAAACTTGGAGCTAGGAGAAGCCTTTACAACCCCCAGCCTTTTCACAACCCTTACCCGTGTTCCACACCACTGTTGGAATCTGAGTTGCAGCATCAAATTACTTCTTAGAAACACATAACAAGAATTTAGTGTTTTAATTAGGTTCTAGGAAAGCAGGAGCCACCCAAGCACTACCTCCTACACTAGAATAGTTTGTACTGAATTCTAAGTGAAATTTTTTAAAAATCAATTCCCCTCCAATAGGAGTTTTGTCGCTAAATTTAGCGAATTTGCTTATCTACAACTAAATCTGTCTGATTACTAAATTTGGCAGGATGGTTCAAAGTTTGGAGGCATTCAAATTTTTTACAATTTTTGGTAGATATTTGACCTAAATTTTGTGTCTTCTTTGTCCAATCTGGAGGCACCTTGTACCTACAACCTTCTACAATGCATTTTCCTTCGAAATTCTTCTTTAATTTGAAATCTTCATACTAGACAAGGCATTTTACATTGTTCTTGTAATTTGTAGATTTCTGGGAGTTTTCATGCAAGATGGATGCATTTTTCAATAGTGTTTGAAGGGGTTTTAAAGAGGAGTGATTTGTAGTTCATATCCAATTAGGGATAATCAGGTTTTAGGCTGAAACACTCCATTTTTGATCATTACATTACTCTTAGACACTTGGTGGAAAAAATATGGGATAATCAGGGAGAGGAATCTTTATGTTGCTTTGTTGATTTCAAGAAAGCATTTGACATGGTCCCTAGAGGTAAACTCTAGAGAATAATGGAGGAGCTTGGTGTTCCAAATGAGTATAGAGCAGTAGTTCATAGGCTTTATGAGCAAGTTAAGGCCAAAATCATAACAACTGATGGTATGTCAAAATGCTTTGGAAGTGACATTGGAGTCAAACAAGGTTCCCCTCTATCTCCAACCTTGTTTGGTATCTACATTGATAAACTAGAGGAGTGGATTGATAATGCTGGTGGAGGGGGCATCCATCTAGTGAGCTATATTGTAAAGCTACTTCTATATGTAGATGATCTTATTCTAATTACAAAAACAACTCAAAGTTTGAGAGAACATTTGAAATCTCTAGATTTTTTTGCCAAGAGGTGGGAATGCAAGGGAATACTAGCAAGACGAAAATCATGATATTTTCTCTATGGATAAAAAAGAGGCAATATGAGTTTCTTTTTTAAGGAAACACATTAGAAATAGTGGAACAATATAAATATCTCGGGCTTGACTTTCACAATAAGCAAGTTTTAGGCCAAAACACTCCATTATTGATCATTGCATTACTCTTAAACACTTGGTAGAAAAAATATGGGATAATCAGGGAGAGAGCTTTTGTTTCTTTGTTGACTTTAAGAAATCATTTGACATGGTCCATATAGGTAAACTCTAGAGCAAGATGTAGGATCTTAGTGTTCCATATGAGTATAGAGCAGCAATGCATATGCTTTATGAGCAAGTTAGGGCCAAAATCAGAACAAGTGATGGTATGTAAAAATGCTTTGGAAGTGACATTGGATTCAATCAAGGCTGCCCTCTATCTCCAACTTTTTTTGGTATCTACATTGATAAACTAGAGGAGTGGATTGATAATGTTGGTGGAGGGGGCATCCATCTAGCTAGTTATGTTGTAAAGTTACTTTTATATGTAGATGATCTTATTCTAATTTCAAAAATGGCCCAAATTTTGAGAGAACGTTTAAAAGCTCTAGATTTTTTTTTCCAATAGGTTGGAATGCAAGTGAATACTAGTAAGAAAAAAATCGTGATCTTTTCTCTACGGAGATAAAAGAGGCAATATGAGTTTATTTTTTAAGGAAATGCGTTAGAAATAGTGGAACAATATAGATATCTTGGGCTTGACTTTCACAATAAGCTTAGGTGGGGAGACATGCAAGGCAAAAAGAATTCAAGGGGAGTGGAAGGCATTATACTCATTGCAAAATAGGTGCATGAATGTAAAATTATGGGATTGGAAAACCAAAAATAACCTTGTTTGGCCTGCTAATCACACTAGTGATTCTATATGGGTGCAAAGTTTGGGGCAGAAGTGTTTTTTGACTTAAATTGGAGACAGATAGAGAGGGTCCAAAAGCACTTAAAAATAGTATCATTAAATTTAAATCCTTGGTTCCATATGAAATTCTTTTGGTTGAATCTGGTACCTTTCCACTGGAAGCATCAACAATGATTCGAACTCTAAATTATATCTAAAAATTTTAAGGAATGGAGAATTATTGATGGCCCAAAATAGTAGTTGAAGAAAAACTAAGAAAAAGGAAAATCATGTGGATGAAGCAAAACAACAAGTGGATGATTAAATGGGACATTAACGTGTAAGAATATCCAAATACCAATGAGGAAATAAAAGTATATGAAAGAGAAATTCAAGACAGCCATGTGGACAAAACAAATAGGATGGAAGAAAGCATACTACATCAATCATTTTAACCCCACCTAGGAGCACAAAGAAAAGGCATGCATAGGAGCAGAAATTAAATGGAAAGCAAAGATGTTAATTTCCCAATTGAGAACCAGCTCGCAACATATTAGATGTGAAACCGGTAGGTGGACAATACCCAAAGAAGAATGGGAAACAAGAACTTGTTTATTCCATGTCAAGGGAGTAGTGGAGATAGAATGGCACTTCATTATGGAGTGTGCAACTTATAATTGAATTTAGAGCAGTTACATGGATAGTTTAAGCATTATCAAGTTAGTGGACCTATTTTAATAGGAAAGGCTAACCAAAATATCAAGTTTTTTAATCAAGATACATAGTAAAAGAGCTAACATCTAGAAAGGAGTTAACCTTTTGCAATATCAGCAAGCAGCCTCTGTGATTTGATGTTTTGTTTTTATCTGGACAGATTCTTTTGGTGACTCTAGGTCTCATATATTTTTTGGTCTCATGGACATTATTAAAATCCTTCATTCAATAAAATATCATGCACATACACATACAACTCCAGCCAAACACCTACCTGGAATACCAGATCGTTTTATTTTTTATTTTATTTTTAAATACGGACTTAACAAGTCTTTAAAATACATTTCATTTAAATACATGCCAAATCACTTAGCTTGGTATGTTGGTTAGGTAAAGAGCTTAAGTTTAGAAGGTATGAGGTCCATTCCTTCCCCATGACTATAGATTTCTCTTTAAAAAACAATCAAACAGATATTTATATTTAAATAAAATTAGCTCATTGCATTTTTTAAGTATTTAGTGTGCTATGATGGTTGGAATATATGTCACAAATATTTACTGAGGTGGAGAAGAAAGGTTAAAACCCTCCTCTCTACCATTTTACTTTACAAGCCATTCATTGAACATAGGCGCATAAGTCTAAAGAAACTACTAAAATGTGCCTAATATTTTCTTCAAAACAAAATAAAGCTTAGAATAAAATTTAACAAGGCTTTCTCCATATTTTAGAGGCATTGATCAATTTAAACCACCTTCAAAGTAATTTAGAGCCTTTCTAAATTTATCTAGCGGAAATATTCCTAAAAGGAGTTTAAAACAAAAAAAATTCAAAAAACAAATCCGTGAAATTTAGAATATTATTGCATTGTAAAATCTAAAGAGGCCAAAGTGCCCAATTAGTTGATTTTTTTAATGAAAAATCTCATTATCACATTGTCACACAAAAAGATGCCAAAAGAGCCTGAAATTAAAAATGAAATTTGCAAAGTTTTCAATTTTTCCAATGTGAAAGAAGGAGGATTTTTTCTATAAGATGAACTATTTGTAAAATTGGCCAATAGTTCCAAATTTATTAATTATTGTAAATCATCCGATAGTGCCACAAATTGACGGACAAAAAAACTAGCCCAAAAATCAATAAAAAAATCTTTTTTTTTTTTTTTTTTTTTTGGGGGGGGGGGGGGGGGTGTACATCTTTCAGGGGACAAAGTGTTCAATTTTTTCTACTCTTCATTCATTTTCCATTTTTCACTATGGACACAAATATGGAAACCAATTAATTTTTTGAGATTCACAACTTCTACGTTTTGATAATTATCTAGTGTGGAAAACAAAAATTTGTGCACAACTTGAATTCAAATATATATGGCTCATTGTTTCTGGTACATTAACAAGATATAGAAATGATATTACACATCAACATTAATTTTATCATGCAAATAAAAAAATTAATGATCTTGTTTGGTGTTTCAAATGAGTTTTAAGCTCATATTTGTGAGGCCACAACAATAAAAGAATCTTGGGACAAACTAAAAATTATATATGAGTCGAAAAACAAGAACACAAGACTTCATCTCTAGAGTTAATTATTGAACTTGAAAATGCAACCACTGAAAAATTTGAAATGTTTTTATATGAATTGCAACTTTGCGAGCATTTCTTCAAGCTCTGGAAAACTAAGTTACTAAAACATCATTTGTGCCCATTGTGTTGAGATTTCTTCCTCATTCATATAGGGATTTTGTGACCACATTAAATATACCTGATCAAACAACAACTTTTGAACAACTAGTGAATATGCTACAACAAGAGGAAGTTATTCATTCAACTACTTAAATTGAAGAGCAAACACTTGCTTGTAATTAGAAAGGCAAGAAACAAGCTAAGTCTCGTAAACATCCTCCAAAGCAAGGTAACACTCAACAAGGCCAAAATCCCAACAAAAATGTCCTATTTGTGGTCAAAAAGGACACAAGTTAAAATATTTTTAGTACAACACATTCCAAAATGGATCGTTAAGTGCTAAGAAGAGTGATAACCAACAGTCAAAATATATATATATATATAGAATAAAAAGGGAAAAAATACAGAAAACTGGAAAAGGAAACCAATTCAACAAGGAAATATAGCCAAACATGAAGATCAATTTTATAATGATGACTTCTTGTATATTATACATTCAAATGAAATGTCTAATTCTAAAAATCATATTTGGTATGTCAACTTGGGTACAACCTGACATATAACCAAAAGGAAAGATTGGTTCTTCATGTTGAATGACACACCCACAAAAAACCATGTATCTTTAGGTGATGATACATCATTTAATGTTGAAGGCATTGGTTCAATTTCACTTCCACTCAGTAAACACAGTTACAAAATTATAGATGTTTTATGTCCCTAGTTTAACCAAAAATTTATTATGCATAAGTCAATTATCAGATCAAAATATTAAAATTGAATTTGATTTTAAAGGTGGTAAAAATATGTTCCTAATTTAATATAAGTCACGAAGCTCAAAAATTGTTTGCAAAATCTTCGAACATGGGCAGAATGTTTCAATTATATTATTTTCAAAGGGATGATCAAGCACGTGTATCCAAGGATACAACATCAACACAATTATGGCACAAAAGACTTGGTCATGTTAGTTTCGGTTATCTCGACACACTTCATCGATACGAAATGGTAAGGGGTTTACCACCTCTTAAAAATGGTACAGATAAGTGTCAATATTATTTGGTAGGAAAACAACATCAAGCACCATTCAAACATACTTACATTTCAGGCTAAGTCAAAACTTGACTTTGTGCATACCGATCTATGTGGACCAATGAGACCTAGCCACTCTGGGTTTCAATAATTTTTGCTCTTTATTGATGAATTTTTGATAAAAATTTGGATATATTTTCTTCGTACAAAAGATCAAGCTTTTGAAAATTTCAAGAAGTTTAAATCCCTTGTTGAAATTGAGACTAGTAGGAACATTAAAACACTCCGCTCATATTGAGGGGGAGGATACACCAATAATGAGTTCAATGATCATTTAGAAATGAGTGGAATTTGTTGTCAAATGGCACCTCCTCACACACCGCAACAAAATGGTGTTGTTAAAAGGTGAAATCATATTATCATGGATATGGTGCGATGTATGATTAACAATGCAATTTTGTCAAAAACATTTTGGGCTGAAACAACTAAAACGAAAATCTATCCACTAAACAAAGTTCTCACTACAACTCTTGATGGGGTAACACCATAGTAAGCATGGTCAAGACATTAGCCATCGATTTCATACCTTATATTTTTTGGATGTAAGGCTAGTATGCACATTCATAAGAAACATAGAACTAAGCTTGATATTAAATAGAAAAACTTATCTTTCTTAGGATACAGTGATAAAGCACTTGCCTATAGACTCATAGATCTAAAAACAAGAAACATTTATACTAGTTTGGATGTTGAGTTATTTGAGAAGAAAGAAGTGCATGCTCCTTCTATACACTCGCATGATGAAAAAATAAGTCCTATAGTAAACACAGATAATGGTGAACACCTTGAATCACGAAAATAAACCACCCATAGGAACCACTAAACATATTCCTAATTGGTATACAAGTATAATACAAGATGTAAAATTAGATATAGGGGACGACACATCTACCACTAAAATGAGGACTCACAATATGGCTCTAAATGAGGTCAATTTGGCCTTAATGAGTAAAGTTCTTGAATCTACTGAATCATCCACTGTTTCAAAAGCCTTACCATTGAAACCTTGTAAATATTCTATGTATGTAAAATATAAGTCACTTATGAAGAATAATACATGGTAACTTACAGATCTTCCACCAAGGAAAAAGTTGATTGGATGTAGATGGATCTTCAAAACAAAGTATAAATAAAATGACATAATTGATAAACACAATGCTAGACTAGATGTTAAGGGATATTCTCAAAAAGAAGGCATTAAATATGAGGATAATTTTACTCCCATGACTAAGATAAAAAAAATTCGGTTATTTTTTTCTCTAGCTAATAAAACATCACATTCAAAAAGCTAAAATACATTTTCTAGAAAAACTTTACAAAAACATTTGCAAACAAATGAACAACAATATCATATATTATTATAGAACTCTATGCAGTACAATGATAAGAGGCGTTGCTTATATAAGCAAGGAAGATCAATCTAAGAACTAGTCAAGGTAATAGATCAAGCCATAAATCAAGGAAAGAACTAGACAAAAAAGAACTAGTTGAGACCATAGATCAAGGAAAGAGCTATACTTAATAACTATATAATATCTTCCTAATATCTAAATAAGATAAAAGAAATATGCACACATAAGTGGGTGAGGATAAATAAAAGAGAAGGTAAATAAATTACCTAGGTGAACATGAACTAAGGTAAACAACCTACTTTAATACCCCGCTCAAGTGAAGCTAGGGGCCCAAAATAAAAGTGACATATCCACACTATGGGTCCCGAAAACAAACCCTGATCAAGTACTCATGTACAATAAATCCAGGAAGAAATCTCAAATCAAAATTAGGATAGAATCCTACTATAAGGAAAGATAAAGAAGAATAAGGAATATGTTCTCACGAACCCCCCCCCCAAGAACAAATTCCAAAACCCCAAGCATGTCATGTAATGCAAGGTAGTGATGTGATGCAAAGGGCTTCATAAATATGTCAGAAACCTTTTGTTGAGTTAGAATGTACTCCAAGAAAATAACTTCATCTTGAATGTGTTGATGAATGAAGTGTATGTGAATCTCAATATGTTTGGTCCGTTGGTGCTCAACAGGGTTACAAGAAATGTGAATTACAATTTTGGTTAACACACCAAAGTACAATCGATGAATCCTATGGGAATCCAAACTTTAATACCTTTCAAAGCCAAAGAATTTGTTGAATCTCTGTAACTACTACCATGTACTCTGCCTCTGAAGATGAAATAACACTCATAAGAAACTGGAGAATAACCAAGACAAAAAAGGTAGCCAAAATTAGAATGTTTGTCATCAATAGAACATGCCCAATCTGAATTCATATATTCAACCAACTAAGAATAACCTCTGGTGTAGTGTAGTCTAAAGTGGTAAGCTCCCTGTAAATAGCACAAAATCCTCTTAGCATCTTCTCAGTGACTGCTATGAGGAGAATGTGCAAACCAAGATACAAGCCTTATTGCAAATGAAATATCAGGGCGAGCATAATTCAAGTACATGAGACTTTCAACCAGCTACCTATACAATGTAGGATCACAAAGTGGAGTGGTACATGTGGAAGTAAGGGTAACCCCATACTAGAAAGGAGATGGACTTGGCTTGCAATAAGCCATATCAAAACACTAAAGAAGATTATGGGTGTACTTTTACTAACTTAAATGAATCCCTAAATCTATTTGAGAAATTTTCAAACTAAGGAAATAATGTAATAACCCGATATCTATCATGTTAAATTGTGTGGAAAGAGATATCTGAATATTCTTAATGTGGGAAGAAGAGTTTTTAGTAAGTATAAAATAATTAACATGCAAGACAAGTATCACAATAGCCTCACCAACATGTTGGAAATATATTGTAGGATCGGAGTGGCAGCAAACAAAACCAGTAGATAGAATAAAAGAATCCATCTTCTCATACCAAGACTAAGGGGCATGTTTGAGACCTTAGAGATACCTTTAGAGTCTACAAACAAGAGAAGAGTCATGAACAAATCTAACATATTGCTCCATGTATATTTTCTCATGTAAATATCTATGTAAGAAGGTACTCTTCACGTCCATCTGGTATACGAGACACCCATGTGATACAGAAATAAAAAGTACAAAGCATACTAAATCCATCTTGGAAATGGGTGCAAAATTCTCATAGTAATCAAGATGTTTAACATGTGAAAAACCCTTTGCAACAAGATAGGCCTTATATTTGTCAATAGACCCATCAGCTACATATTTGGTTTGGTATATCCACTTACACCTAATCATCTTTCTTCGTTTAGGAAGAGAGACCAAATCCCAAGTATTATTCTTCATCAAAGAAGAAGAATCATCTATCATCACATCATCCCACTCCTATATCCCATGTGCTTGTGAAAAATAATATGAATCCTTGTAATCAATATGTTTAACATGTGAAAAACCCTTTGCAACAAGATAGGCCTTATATTTGTCAATAGACCCATCAACTGCATATTTGGTTTGGTATACCCACTTACACCTAATCATATTTCTTCCTTTAGGAAGAGAGACCAAATCCCAAGTATTATTCTTAATCAAAGAAGAAGAATCAACTATCATCACATCATCCCACTCCTATATCCCATGTGCTTGTGAAAAATAATATGAATCCTTATAAAATTCCTAAAGCAAAAGTCTAGAACCTGTAGAATGTGCATGATGATGCCTAGTGGGTGGAAGATCATGTATGAAAATTGTTACCTCGGATAATGTAGTACAAGCCCACTTAGGCAAAGTGACAACATTAGTGGGAATAGGATCCTCGTTGGCATCTATAACCTCCTCAGTTACCTCCTCAAATAAGGGATACTCAAGATGACATAAAGAAGAAGTATTCATGGAAGAAGATGACAAATCATGAGGAGAGAAGTACTCATAGAACGAAAAACATTTTTAAAAAATAACCTTATGAGTATCAAGATCTAAAATTTGATAAGCTCTCATGTCCTCATAATACCCTACAAAGGTCAAGGGTTTTCTCTTCTTATCCAATGCTTTCCTAGTCTTTTTTGGCACAAAGGCTCAAACATGGATCCCAAAGGCTTGAAAAAATGAGATATCATGCTTATTTTTGGACCAAGATTCCTCTAGAGTCAAATGCTCAAGTGTTCTGTGTGGTGTATGATTATGAATGTATTTAGCAAAATTAACTTCTTTTGCCCAATATATAAGAGGTAAATCTCTATAATGCATCATGTAGCTAACCATTTCCTTCAAATTTTGGTTCTTCCATTTTACTAATTCATTCTGTTGTGGAGTATGAAGAACAAAATGTTGGTGAATAATGCCATGAGCTACCAAAAAATCAAAAAACTCTATGCTAAAGTACTCCCCCATTATTAGTGTGAAGTTTCTTTATACAACTAGAAGATTGTTTCTCAACCAAATCCTTAAAGACTTTTAAGTGTGAAAAAACATCACTTTACTTGAGAAAATAAACCCAAGTACACATCAATAAATTATCAATAAAGGTAAGTACATACTTAGTTCCATTGAAACAAGGGGTAGGAAAAACCATCAAGTCACTATAGACAAGCTCAAGTGGTGAAGAAGATCTCTTGGACAAATTCTCAAGGAATGGATCTTGGTGGTGTTTCCCTAATGCACATCTAGGGAAAACTCCCTCAAGACAAGAAACTCTAGGAAGACAATCAACCATACCATGAGTGTTCAACTCCTTAAAATATATGAAATTGATATGTCCAAATCTCTCATGTCAAAGCTTACTCTCTGAATTTGCATGAGAAACCAAGTTTGTCCCTATGGAGGAAGTATCATCAAAACCCTCAAAGTGATATAGTCTAGAACTATGATCAATAATACCTTGAGAAACAAGTGAATGAGGCTCCAACAAGGTTCATACTTCTACCCCTTATGGTGTAAAATTCAATGTTTTACCTTGACCAGAATTAAAAATTTGATACACAGAAAATAAATTTGTAGTGATGCTAGGAAAATACCGTGCATATTGGATACTTCCACAATCAAGGTGTATATCACCTTTTCCTTTAAAATAAATAAATAAAGAATCTCCAACCTTAATTTTTGAAGTAGAACTCCAACTTGGAGAAAAAAAAGACTCCTTGGAAGAAGTCATGTGATGAGAAGCACCAGAATCTATAATCCAACTATCGGCATGAGTTGACTGAGATATCCCAACAAAATTAAGCGATTTTTCATGCTCATTGAAAGGAGGTGGATTGTAGATAGATATTTTTTGTTTCTTGACTACATCTTCTAAGGATTGCATTTTCTTGTAAAACCTATGTTCTTTATGACCACTAACCCCACAAAAAGAGCATGAAATGCTAGAATTATTCTTGGATTTAGAATACTTTTTGGGTTTAGAGTTGTTTTCTTTGGGTTTAGGGATGTTTTGAGATGGAGGAGTGAATGTGGATTTACCTTTTATTTTTCCCTTTCCCTAAGGATTAGATGTTATTAATGCCTTGTGAGATGTGGAAGACTCAAGCTTATTCATTTTGGATTCTTCCTTAGTAAGTCTTTCACAAAATATTTCTAAGGTAGACATTTGGAATATGTCACCTAATACATCCATGCTAGAGAAAAAGGTATAAGAAAATATTTGGAATGGACCTCTCAAATTGGATAAAATTAGGTAAACACACTCTTAAGATTTCTTATCTCTTCCACCCTTTAATTGTGTCAAAAAATTCTTGAACTTAGTAGGATAGTCTATAATTGATGGAAAATCTTCAGGACTAAGAGAGGTGATCTCAATTTCAAGTTTCATGGCTCTCATGTGATTCACCTTACTAAATAAGTTCTCTAATTTCTCCCATATTTTTAAAGGAGATTCAAATTTTTCCAAATGAAACAAAAGACTATCACTTACATAAATTCCCATCAAACCCATACACTCATCAAATTTACATTGATACTGAAATTTCTCATATTCTCTAGTGAACATTAGTTTTTTTACATAAGTTAAAGCCCATAATCATTCAAATTTAATTATTTTTTTCATTCTTGGTTTCCATGTGTGGTAATTATGTGTTGTTAATGGCTCAAGTTGATCTAATGCAAAAGAACATAAAAACGCCATTCTCAAAAATCATCAAAGAGAAAAGGAATGTAAAAAAAAAGAATGCAAGATGCCCCCCAAATTTGGTACTTTATAATTAAGTGCATGTTACAATAATGACACTTTATGATCTTAGTGTGTTTCTCAAATAAACAGTTCTAATGGAACAAGCATGAAAAAATAAGCACTTTTTAAAAATGGCACTCAATTTTGAGTTGCCCATCAAAAGTTACAAACTTTTTACTCTGTGCTTATATATATATAATTCCTTTTTCCTTCACCACATAAATTAAAACCAAGGGGGTTGGACTTAAGCACCTACTAGTATGAATCACAATCTTAAGCCCTCATATGACTAAGGGCTAAGGATTTTTATGGGTCCTGCTTATGTTGCACTTATTTTTATTTTAGGGTGTGATGTTTATTCCCAAGAAATTCACATTAGATTACCTCTTCTAGAAACACTTTCCATTTCTAGAATGTGGTGAAAATGACTTGTAGCACCCAAAACTAGCAACCTCTGAGCGTTCAAATTTACACGGCCTGAACATAGGAATCCGCATGCATAGAGAAAACAATAAATTCACCTGATCCAATATTTTTATCCTTACCCCACAAAAACTCTATAAAACATAAGAAAAAACTAGTACCGAACTCAAAAAACCCTAAAATAGTTTTTTTGGACCTTCTTTCTTGTTGGGGCAGATTTCCAAGTAGATTTGTATGTTTGCTCGTACTTACATCCACCTCTACAAAGCCAAAAACTACCTCCATAAATGATTAAGTTTCTAATCATTTTTGGGGTTTTTGGGGTTTTTGGGGTCTTGTTTTATCTTAGTAGTGCAAATCTATCTACTTAGAAACTTAAAATTGACAGCCCCTTGGAATGAAGAGATCGTCCAAATATATAGCTTTATAAAGAGTCTTTTCATCTACCCTGACCTTTCATATCCCTAAGAAACAAAATTGAGCCAAATTTTCATTAATTAAAAGGAACTCATTACAATATTAGATTATAGGTCACTTAAGTGAATAAGATGAAAAAGAGAAAATAGCCTCCTTAACGAGTAATTAGAACATGAGAGTGGAAGAAACAAGAGAGAGGAGATCACTCTAATAGAGGACATGAAGCTTCTATCGACAAAGAACTGAATGTCGATGAACCATGTGGGAGTATGCTAGGAAATATCTCTTCACCTTTGAGTTCTTTCTTGAAGCGGGATGTCACATGTGTTATCTTTTTTGCCTAAGGAATGTGAATGAATATCAAGGCATACATCCAAGTCTTGAAAGTATTACTAATGCTCTTGCATTAATTGAACCAAACTAGATTATCTTTGGCAATGTTGGAAACTGTACATCTAATTTTCAGGAGGAATTCCAAGGTTTCTTCATTAAACAAGAAGGGATCCCCTGATTCTTTCTTCACCAATTCCTTGAATGACATTAAATATCTTCCACTGATTAACTCTCGTTGATTGGAGGATATCCAAGCCTCTACACACTATTACATATACTTTCCAAAAAAAATTGATCTAAACTCTTCACAAGAATTGAGCTCGGAGATAGCCTCATCAAACATTCTGTACCACGCGCTTAGTGTGTGAGACCAAATAGGGGACGATTTCTCAATTATAAAAGTGAAAACAATTTTATCCATCAATACAAAAGAGTCAAAAGTACACATCTCAGACACCAGTGGAAACACAATGTCCCAATGATCATTTTCCTTCTCAATTTCCTCTTTAGTAATCTTTACTTTTGTAACAGTTATGAGATCAAACTCAAATAATGAAATGATTTCAGGAAATAGTGTTTTCCCTTTCTCTATAATCTTCTTGACCTACCTGTAACTAGATATTCCTTGTATTTTGTGACATGAAACCCACCTGTCACAAGCTCTTCTCAACCCACTTGTCACTAGCTCTTCCATAATCTTCTCAACCCACAAGTCCTGAAACCCCAAAATAAGCAAATCTCCATAGAAGGAATTAACAAGACAAAAAACAACTTCACCAAGGCATGCCACATAGTTATACATATTTTCTAAGTCCTTAAAAATATCTAGAAATCGTGAAAAATACTCAGAACAAGCATCACACCATGAACTCACTTGAGACCATACTCAACTAAGTACCCTCAAAATTGACCTTCAAAGAACAAGTCATAACTTTATCATACCTTAGAAAAAAATAAAGTTTGATATATTATTGGAAATCTCTTGGAATCGGTATTATGAAAAAACTCAAACCAAGTCATAACTCTACATATAGAACCTCTATAACCACTTTATTCCTAGACAACTCAAAACTTCCCAAAAACTACCTAAAAATCATTCCTCATATAATAGGGGTATGATTTAAAATTTAAAGGAATAACCATGATCTTAACCCATAATATACATTTATTAAAACTCACATGCTTCAATAAATGGTAATTTATACAATAGGTTCAGTGGGAAACTTTTTCAAAAACTAAAACTTTCTAGAAACTTACCTTTTTAGGTGGGGCCCACAAACTATCACAAGCTCTAAAATACATAATTTTAAATCTATAGGAGTACTCTTCATCATAAAATCATCAAATTAGCAAAAGGAATCAATTTTGGACATGTACAAGAAATTTCTCCCAAGTTGTTGCTTAACTAGGGGTTTAGGAGGGTTTCAAACTTATTTACCTTCTTAACGATCATTCATAAAAACATGACGATCAAAAAAACCTTTTTCTTCTTGTAAAATCTTCTTAAATTTCATAACTAACTAATTCAAGGATCTCAAGTCCCCCATTAAAATCATACAGCCCACAACGAGCGTCTAAAAGTCAAGATTTAGCTCTAAAAACACATCTTTGAAAACATGATTTTGGCAAAAACTCAATATCTTCAAAAATATTCATCACCTGGAATTTCAATTTGACCTTAAGAACCATAGAAACCTCCTCCATGATTTTCAACTCTCATTCATGATCAAATATACCTAAAATTTTGTCACCTCCAAGACCTTATCTTTAGCCTTGTCTTTGTTATCTTACTTCTCAAGGACCTCATACATCCCTAAACCTATGAATAATGACTTGATAATCCTCATACACATGTTTTAAAACCTCAACATATACTCCACAAACTTCATCAATTCTTCCCTTCTCCATTTCTCATGTTACCATGTCAAAACCCCATGCACTAGGTCTAAGAATAGGCCTAGAATGACCTAACTCAAACATGAAATCACATGAACTAACCTTGTTAATAACTTACAGACACTAAGACAACCTTTTCCGCATCAGATTGAACATGATTTAAATCATACATACTTCAACCAACTTTTTAGATCTCATACTAGCTTTACCATGCCTAGACACCATCATAAGATAACATGATTAGACACTACCAATCAACCTTCATGTTTAAACTTGATTGACACCTCATGGAGACTCCATAAAAAACTCTGACTCCCTTTTCCATCAATTACCTGAGACATCAATGAAAACACTATAGACACAATTTAGAAAAGTAAGGTGAACAACTACAATAGAAAAACAAATGTCAAATACTAACCCCATAGAATCAAGTAAAGAAGAATCAGGCACAGTCATGACAGTCAAGATGATTGATGAGATAAAGGAGAAAGAATCAAAGACATAAAATCTAGTCAAATTAGAGTCTTTTTCAAACAATATGCCAAGCATTGGTGATAAGGTCAAAAAGGATGAAATCAGGTCTGTCAAGCCTAAATCAGATATGAGTGAAAGAGGTTTGTTAGATCTAGTTTTGAATGAGCCTATGTTTGAGGTAAATCACATATGTTTATTAGGTTTTCAGTCAAATGAGATAGTTAATAAGGATTTAAATGTAAATAATAAAAATAAATCCAATGAGGAGAAGATATAAAAAGTGGATCTCAATCTTAACAAGCCAATGAAGAGCAAAAGGGTTCTAAAAATTGACAGCAATTTGGATAAGAGGAAGATGGAGATTTGGGAATCTCCTTAGTTTTTGGTGTTTTAGTTTCTTAAGATGCATGGGTGTCCTCAACATGCTTCTTGAAATAATTCATATCTTATGAGAAGTAATTTAGGTTCAATTTTCATGTTAAAGGTCTATGTTACTCTGAAAATGTCATCAGTTTGAAGCCAAGACTAGTGTGTGTACAGTCAAAGGTGTGTGCATATGCTCAAAGAGGTTTCTGAAGTATTTTATCCATCAAAGGTATGGTTGTGTCTTTCATTTCTCTATATAATTCATCAAGAATTATGTATTTCCAAATATGTCTATTGATTTTCAAGTCTCAAAAAGTTGCTAATGCATATGGTTGAAGTGTCTTGGATATCTTAAAGTTTGTTTGGTGATCATGAAATGCTCAAAAGTTGTATTTTTTGTCTCAGTAGTCTATGTTGTTGTGTAAAGTTTTTGTTACTTGGTCTATGGCTATAATTCTTAAAATGGGTTACAAGATAAGTAAAAGTAAGTTAAATTATGGTTTTGAGTCATGAGCATCTTAGAGGTCTCTTGCACAATCTTTCATAGATAAAAGCATGTTTTTTTCATTCTCAGTTAATGATTCTAGAGACGGTCTAAAGGTGATAGAGAGTATTGTTCTAGGGGGAGCAATGGTGGTTCCAAGTATCTAAGAAGTAATTCATATTCCAAGGGGATTTATTATGTTGTCAAAAGGTCTATCCGTGTAGGGTATGTTTGTGATTATCCTGAAAAATATTGGATCTATGTCATCATGGTTGTGGGGGCTACCCCATATTTGGGAACGAGCACAAACTCAATAATAATTCAAAATTAACATTAGTAAAGAGGAACTTTACAAATATATAAGAATGGTAATATAACCATTCACTCTATAAATAGGTTATTTGATCCAACAACTAACCACTAATGCTAACAAATAATATACTCCTAAAATTAATACATGATTTGTTGTAACAAATCACTTACATTAATAAACTCACCTATTTAATGAATAGACCTCTCGACTAATTAATATTTCCATGTTAGGACTAATTCCTAACATTCCCCCCTTTAGTGCTAACATGGGGTGAGGAACATCATCCATTACATCTATTGTTTGAGATGTTTCATAATTTCCCCCCTCAAGATAAATAACTAGATTGCATGTTGGTTTCAACCAAAAATGCATCCAACTAAAAATTAATCCTCTTTACAATTTTTCAAAACTAAATTATATCTCTTCCCCCCTTTTCAAAAAAGGCATATTCTCCCTTAATAAATGTTTTCTCCTTTAAGATACATTCTTATTTTAAAAATTTCCCCCTTAATATAAAAATAAAAATTATAATAGGTGGTCCTTGGAGGAGTTCAATTTCTAAACTAGCCTCACCTTAAGCATAGCCACTTAGGCTACATTTCTAATTAAAAACTTAGGCTTACTTTTATTTTACTGAGCTCTAGGGTTAGGGAATTAGTCGAATGGAAATCGAGATGTGGTGGTTTTCTAAATAACTCATATGCCCGGATAAATCCTATCAAACAAGATCCAAGCAATATAATGGTTTTTTTGACAATCCAAAGCCACTTTGTATTGATCTATGAGTTGGAGATTTTCATTGAATTCACCTTCATACTTATTGGGGGCTCAAAAGGAGGTGACTACAAAAAATTTGAGAGGGATTTGAGCATGAATGCAAACAGTTCGAGTTATATCTAAAGCTCATGAGATCTGGCGAGTTGGGATCCAAATGAGGAGCCATGAAATAAGTGCAAGATGTTTATGTTGACACAAATTCAGAATCCAAAGGTTTTCACCACCATAGGGAGCTAAACAGATAGCTCAAAGAGAGACAGGGTATGTTTTGTAAATGAATCAATGATTTGATCAATATATTCACTAATCTATCTGATCTGATGAAGAAGACTAAGCAATAGATTTGAAAAGCACATCACCCAATCTATTGATCTAGATTGAATGTTGAGTTGGATTGTTGGTTTACAATGTTAATACATTGAGCTATTTGAATGTAATAACCAAGAAATGAAAAAAGAATCTAAATTTTCCAAGAGGATCCCACAGAGCCAATCTAGAATTTTTCATAGTGTTGAATCCTGGAGATCAGATGATGCAATGCAATGGTGCAGGTTGATGCAAAAATGAGACCCAAAATAAGATCTGAATGTGTAGACAAACATAAATCTCGATAATACAATTCAGTTTTGATATCAATTGCAAAACAAATCCTTCAAATTAAATATTCTTTCTATAATATTACATGCAAAATAAAATTCAAATAGATCTGTAAACTGTTGATTTTCCTGAAGAAAAAAAATGAACAATTTTTTTTAATCTTTCTGATTTTTGAAATGTAAACAATAAACAAAATGGAGTGAAAAACTGTGAATGGAGTGGAAGAGGTGGATAGGGAGAAGTATGCAGGTGGATGATGGATCCAAGGGTTTCACACGTGGTCTGCACTGTTAGAAAATTGGCAATATGCAAGCAGATTGAACAAAAAACCAATGATATCAGAAAGTGGTCTACACTGCTTGATCATTATGTTGTGAGGAAGGAAAACAATGAATGGAAGGAGCCATAATGCTTAGAGAGGCCACACAAATACTGTTCTGATACCAAATTTGGGGGCTACCCCATATTCGGGAATGAGCACAAGCTTAAAAATAATTCAAAATCAACATTATTAAAGAGGAACTTTACAAATATATAAGAATGATATTATAACCATTCACTCTACAAATAGGTTAGTTTATCCAACAACTAACCACTAACTTGCTAACAAATAATAAACTCCTAAATTAATATGTTATTTTTTGTAACAAATCACTTATATTAATAAACTCGCCTCTTTAATGAATAGACCTCTCGACTAATTAATTTTTCCATGTTAGTACTAATTCCTAACAATGGTCTAGTATGTTCCATAGCACATATTGTTCACATCTAGCTTGAAGAGTTATGTAGGCAGTGTTGACAAAACTTCTTGATGGCTCAAAGCTTGAGGATAAAAGTATATTGAGACTTCATAACGTAAATATTGGTATCTTGTGTTCTTACAATGCATTTCAAGAATTTGAGAAGAAGGATTTCTTGTGTACTCTTATCATTTCATAAGGATTGAATTTTTACTTGATGATGAGAAGGACTATGCATAAAAATCATGTTTAGGGTTTTATGGTTAGATCGGTAACAAAGGAGGTTTAGTAGTTGTAACTATGAATGTGGTCTCATGATTGTGATGATCAAAAGTTGAATCAAATGGCTCTTATACAAAGGCATGGTCTTGGTACTATCAAGTTATTTAGTTTTAAATGTGTTCTCAATCATGGTTTTCCTAAGCAATGATAGTCTTAAGTTATCCAAAGACGTAGTATTTTCAAGAGTTGAAGTTCTGAGTCTAAAATGATCAGGAGATAGAGTGATTCGATGGTGTTGATCAAAAATTGATTTGATTACATGAAATCATCAAGAGTATGATTTAATGGAAAGCAATATTGGTATCTATGAGATGAATACAGTAGATGTTGAGTTAATGATCTATTTTATAACCTTAAATTTGCATGGATAAAAGAAGTAAGTTGAAGGATTGTAGGAAGAATGAAAAATTGTATTAGTGATTATAATAAAAGGACTATATGTGCAAATCTTAAGGTTTGATGCTACCATGAAATATGTGTGTTATATTTTAAAGCATGATTGTGATATCATCCTTGTGATATGAAGTTATTAATGTAGCAGGACAAGTATGTTTGAATAATATATCATGATAGGGTACAGTATGCCATGGTGTATTGTTATGGCGTGTAACAGGTATATGAAGACCTCATTTTTCTGAAAGAACTAATAATTATTATTTTTCCTACTATCTAAGGTGTCCAAGGTGTCTAGAAAGGCTTGTTTAGCAGACTTGTAGATTTATTGAAGGAACATTGAAAGGGGGAGCTAGTCATATGCTCTAGTAGTTGATATCTCATGAGAATAAGGCAAACTACACTGAAAAAGTGCTTCAGGACTATGGTGTTGATTGTGACCTATATCCATAACATTTGCTCAAGGTACGTGATTTTATATTTGCATAAATAGTGAGATTATGATGATATGTTGTTAGGAGGAGCTTTTAGATAGTGTTTCATGTACTTGGTTTACTTCTATAGCAATGAGAAATTTGGCTAAACTGGTCTGAAGGAGAGCTTTAGGGATATTGGTCCTAAAAGGTATTATCAGTCTGGTTAGAGTAGGATTTAGTCAGTTTGATGTTATGTGATTCCTAGAAAAAGGATATTTTAACTGCATAAAGATGTACAACTGTGTTCTAAGGTTGTTTTATTGTAGTGTTGAAGTCAATAAATTAGAGTATAATCCAAAGGGAATCTTGTGAGCAAGTAAATTTCTTTTTGCATTATTGGCATTGTGAATTGCCATTATTTTTCTTGTCAAGTTGTCATGTAGATTTTTTCGTAGATTTCAAAGCGGGGGAGTAGGCTTAAAAACATAAAAATGAGGTCTTGTAGGTGTTTGCATTCATGGTGGTTGTCATCAATAAAAAAGGGGAGCTATTGTTGGGCATTATGTCTAAGTTACCTTTGATGTCAAGTAGAACATTGATGTCAAAGGGTGTCAAGGTGGTTTAGGTGTCTCCATGAAGTGTTATCCATGTTCAAACAAGAAGGTTGATTAGTAGTGTCTAGTTTTGGTGTAGTTTTTATAATATCTTAGCATGGTCTAGTGCATGGTTCTAGCTCTTATGGTCATGAAATGAGTTCTAAAGATTTGTATTAGGTATAACATGGTCATAGTGATGTGTACGAGGTATTAAATATTTTGTAAGACATCATCATGATCAATTCATGAGAAGTATGTGTTGAGTTAGGTCATTATAGGCCTAGTCCTCGACCTAGGTCAAGCAGGATGAGTTGGTGGCATGAATTATGAATCAAGGTAGTCTAATATGAGCATGAGAAAAATTTTGTGACATGGCTTAGCATGTGTAGGAGGAGTATCGCGTCATATCTCAAGTGGAAAGTACATATCGAGGTTCATTGAAGAAAGTTTCTTGAGAACAAGGCATGTAGCAGAGGTAAGTCTTAGTTTCTAGAGAGATACAAAAGTGTGCATGTAAAAATGAGACTTAATATAGTTGTATAAGGTTTTCATGATGCTTTGGGTCAAATTTATAGTTAACGTATTGAATACAAAGAAATAAAATGAGTTTTTGTCAAAAGTGAGCTCTTGAGAATGAAAAACTAGCTCAATAGGTGAATTTCATTTGCTCACCCACACATGTGGGTTGAGCATGGGAACATGAGGCTTTAGGGGATTTTTTGTATCAAGCTAAGATATTTTTTCAAAAATAATGGATTGATTTGGTCGTCATAAAGTTATCAACATTTGTTAACAAGCTAAGGAGGTCCAAAACCCTCCTAAAACCTTAGCAGCAGAGCGATGGAGGAAAGATGAATTTTTTGGGCTCAAAATGATTTGGTTAAGCTAATTTTATGTATCAAGGTTGTAGAGAATTTTTTTCAGCTCATTTTTGTGGTGGTTTCATGTTCCAGGTGAGTTGGGAAGTAGGAGAAAAACTGTTGTTTTATGGAGATTTACAATTTCAAGTCTGAGATTGAAGTTTCATGAAGTAAAGTAAGTTGTTATAGAAATATTTGGAGGTGTAATAAATGGACATGGAAATTTTTAGAAAGGTTGTGGGAATAATTTTTGAGTTACAGGTCCTCCAATTCATCGTACTGCTTTTGGCCTTAAGGACTAAAACCTAGTCATGGAGGTTTCAGTTGAGCAGAGTTGTTTTACATATTGTAGTTGAGATATTTAGTCTTGAATAGCTTATTGGTATCTGAAATGATGTTATTGAGCTCATATGATTGTATAATAAGTGGTTTCTTATTTAAGCCCTAATGGCCTAATTGGCCCTATTAGGCTTGCCAAGATAAGTTATTGAAATAGGTGTGTTGGATCATTTTTCTCCATATGAACTATGTTTGTGAATTCTTGTAGAGGTGCATTAGATTTCCCTTGATGTGTTCCAAGTGGTGGTAGTTCTTGTAATTATCATTAGATGTAATGGATCATGATTTTATCAAGACTGGTTGTTAATTCCATATTGGCAGTTTTGACCTATTTTAGAGATTGAAGTATTTGGATGCCTTATGTTATGTTTTGGTGATTGAAGTGAGTTGTTTCAGATAACTAACTCAAAGAAATTCCTAATGGTATGCTACATGAGCCATGATGAATATCTTTGATATGTGAAGTTGTTTGTTTTCTGGGACTGATTTTTGGGTGCTTGAAGACCTTATTGAGGCAGTTTGTTGTTTGGTGTGCATCATGATGATGGGTTCTGATGCAGAGGTTCATGAGCTAGTAGAAGGATTTGATAGGGTTTTCCTAACATGCATGGACTTATTAGTACTTTGACAAATCTATAATTTTCCCTTGAAGTTCCCTATTCATTCGTTGGAGATGGAGAGCTATGTTTTATGCCTAATTAAGATGTCTTGTGCTAGTTCTTGGTTGTGTGACCCTTATCGGCCTACTTGGGGTTCTTGGAGTGTTTTAGGTCTGTTTTCAATTTGAGAATACTGGCCTATATGGTCTTGGCCGACCTAATGGTGTAATGTGCAAGTTTCATGTATATAAGAGATGTAATGACTCATTTGTACTAGTTGTGATGATGGGGATGTAAGTGAGCTAGAGAAGGAATAAGAAGAGTAAAAAGGGGTCAAGGAAAGAGTTGAGGAGAGGTATGAAGACCTAAGAAATATTGAGGAGAATATTTTCAAGGTCAATAGACCTAATTAGCAAATGAAGGACCAGATTTGAGCGAAGTAGGAGAATCGCTTGTTTGAGAGGGTTTTGTGTATATGGAGTTAAAATTATGATCACAATCTATTGGAGAAAAATATCTTTAGTGATCATCCATTTTAGGTGGTTGAGTTGTTGTTTGGTCATCTTGTGGGGTTGTATCCTCCTTGTAGGATTAGTGTCCTACTAAACTATGGGTTGGTGCTCCTTCTGGGATTTTTGCCTCACTAAAAAAATCTTGTGTAATGTGTAATATTCATGCAAGTCCTTTGTTATGAGTAATATTAGCAGAGGTTTCGGTATATTTTCTCCCCTTGAGGGTTTCCCACTTTATACCTAGTGTTATTATGTTCTCTCTTATCTTTTGCATTTATGGGTGGTTGTAATACACTTAATAAGCTCACATGTGGTTATGTATGATGAATGGTTGATTTCAATGATGAACCTATGACATGGTAAATTAAGTTAAAGTTTTTTTATGACTGATTTTCCCCCCCTCTCAGTCATTGTGCTTCTAATTATTAGTATCAGAGCAAGGTCCTTATGAAGCAAATTTAACTACATGAAGGAGATCCTCTTGAAGCACAGGTTGTTTGATCAAATGAGAGAAGAGATTTGGTCATATTAGAGTCCTATGTTCAATGGAGCTGATTATGCCCTTTGCAAATTTAGGATGAAGGTCTACCTAAGTTATCTTGGGTATGATGTTGATATTGATTACACCGATTCATTAGACCCCATGGAAGAAATTACTAAGGATGTTATTTTGAGTGTATTGGAATAATTTGTATGTGTCATGCTAGTGGATTGTGACTCATCCAAGGAATTATGTAATAAGTTGGAGTACTTGTATGAAGATGAAATTAGTCCTTCTAATTTCATTAAAGATGATGTTGTAAGCAGCTCAAAAGGCAAGAACCAAGAAAGATGATATGACTGATTCGAATGAGGAAGAGAAGAAATTTGTCCTCAAAAATAAATTTAAAAAGGTCCTATAGGATTTAAATCTTAAAAGAAAGAATAATATGAATTTTATTGCATTAAACATGGAATACAAAGAACAGGTTAGTCTTCTTGAAAGGAACTTAAACCAGGATGCTAAGGAGTTTGAAGAAATCAACAAATAGCTTGAAGATCATGTTGAGCAGATCACATCTTGTCTAGAAACCAAAAATGAGGAATGTACTAATATACAAATAAAAGTTATAAAAATAATCAAGCAAAGTGAAGATGCATCAAAGGTTTGAGAAGAGTTATAAAAATCTTGATAATTATCTAAGTAATCAAAGACTCTCTAGTGACAGATTTGGTTTGTTCTACAAATAAGAATCAAAGAAGGATGAACAACATGATGAGTCAAGTCAAGGACCTACTGAATCCAAGGAAGATAAAAAGACTCAAAGGAACATGATAATACATCTTAATGATATGAATTTCACAAGTAAGTTCAATGGTGTTTGTTATTCTTACAATACTTTTGGTCATAGAGCTAGGGAATGTAGAACGACAGTCAAGAATGCATTTCCATGGAGCAATGGTAGGGATGATAACTCATATCAGTAGAGAGACATTACCTACTACAACTACCACAAGAAGGGCCATATAGCTAGGTATTGTTTTCATTAATCATCAATAAAAAGTTGGAAGAATGAAGGTAAGAATAAAGTTGTGTGTTACAACTGAAATATTGTTGGCTATATTGTTAGACACTTCTACCAAGGACCATTTAGACAAAGTTGGAAGGATGGATCTCCTAAAGGTATGAATATTGTTAAATGTTTCAAATGTAATATTGTTGTTTATATTGCAAGGTATTATACAAGGAAGTATTTGAAGCACAATGTACTAGGGGGTGAATCAATCCTAAATTTTTTTAATATCAATTACTTATGCTTGTGTGATCCATTAAACTTGACCATTTAATCATTCATTAACCATATGTGTGCTTATTATACATTGAACAACCACACACAAAAACAATATGCAAGAGAGAACACAAGAACACAAAATTTAAGTGGGAAACCCTCAATGGGAAGAAAACCCACTGAAACTTCTGATAATATTACTAATAACAAAGGACTCATGTGAATATTTCACATCACACAAGATTTCTTTAGTGAGGCACCAAACCCACAAGGAGCACCAACCCATTGTTTAGTAGGGCACCAACCCTAAAATGAGGCTACAAACCCATAATATGACTAAGCACCAACTCAGACAATTGAATATGAAGATAACTTATGAATTTTTACTCCAACAATTGATGGTGATCACTAATTCAACTCCTCTGCACTCAAAACCCCTCTCAAACACACCTTCTTCTTTACTCAAAAGCTTCCTCTTCTTCAAGCTGATTTCATACTTTCCCTATCTCACCATCACATTATATATATCTATAACAACATCATACACTAATTTAAATCTCAACAAGGTCATAAGTACCTTCATCACATTCCTCAATAATCCTCCTAGGTCACACTTTTCATCCACTCTCACAACTAGTCACAATGAGCTTTCTAATATGATTTTTTACATGTTTCTTTTCCCCAAATCACCTGGGTTGGAAACCATAGTGTAAAAATAATTTCCAAACCATAATATAATCATAAAAAAATCACACATAGGTCCATATAGGTCACCAAAAACACCTAGAGCCTCCAAAACCACCTCGGAGACATAACAAGTCCTGAAACCCCAAAACAAACAACTCACAATAGAAGGAATGAACAAGACCAAAACCAAATTCACCAAGGCATGCCAAAAACTTATACATAATTGTATAAGTAATAAAAAATATCCATAAATAATGAAACACACTCATACCAAGCATCACACCATGAAACCCTGATTAGACCATGCTTAACCATGCACCCTCAAAATTTACCTTCAAAGAACATGTCATAACTTGCTCATACCTTATCAAAAACTCAAGTTTGATATATCATTAGAAATATCTTGGAGTTAGGATCATGAAAAAATTAAAACCAAGTTATAAATCTACTTGTAACACCACCAAAACTATTCTTTTATTAGATTGCTCAAAATTACCCCAAAATTGCCTAAAACCAGTCCTCATCAATAGGGCACACTTTGAATTATAAAAGAAAAATCACGACCATGAAATAATCAAGGAAATTTATTACAACTACCATGCTTCAATAAATGATGATTTAGTCAATAGGTTCAATGGGAAAATTTTAGCACAAAAGGAAAATTTCCAAAAACTTTCCTTTTTGGGTGGGTCCCACAAATTTTTACAATGCTCTAAAATACATCATTGGAAATATGGAGGACCTCTTCATATAAAATAATAATTAAAAAATGAATCAATTCCGAATTTCAAGTAATTTCTCCCAAGTCGTTGTTTAACTAGGGTTTTAGGAGGGTTTCAAACCTGTTTACCTTTTTAACAATCATTCATAAAACTATGAGGATAAAAAAACCTAATTATTCCTTGTAAAATATTCATAACTAACCTAATTAACTATTCCAAATATTCTCAAGTCCCCATACAAATCATACAACCCACAACGAGCATCATAAAATCAAAATTTAGCTCTAAAACACACCATTGAAAATCCTAGTTTTGGCAAAAACTCAATATCTTCAAAAATATTCATCACATGGACTTGAAACTTGACCCACAAGCATCATGATGACAACCTAATAAATACTATAATAAGTACTCATACATTCTTAACTATAAATATTAATATCTCCAACCACCATGATGTACCTGTGCCTTTCTAGAATTATTTTTAAGAAACTTGCTTCTCATGGACCTCATACATGCACTTAAATAATTGAGATATGACCTAATACTCCATAATACATATGTTATGAAACTTGGAAAAAAATTTCAAAAGATTTAATTGACTTGATATACTCCATTTTATCATGATACCATACCATTTTCTCATGCTAGGTCTAGGATTAGGCCTAGAATGGCCTGACTTCACCACATGACTCATCATGAGTCTGACCTTGTATTTACCACTTGTAGACTCACTGGGACCTCTAACATATCTCATTGTAGCTTGTTGAGACCTCATACTAACCATTTTAAACTCATACCATGACCATACTATGCTTGACCATGCCTAAAACCATGCCTAGACACCATCATGAAGATCAACAAACTGGACACTACCAATCAACATTCATGCTTTTACATTGAATTGACACCTCATGAGACACCTAAAACACTTGAATCCCTTTTTCCATCATATGACCTTTGACATCAATGAAAATATCTAGAAATAATGTCCAACAATCTCCCCCTTTATCATTGATGACAACTACCTTCAGAAATATTGATGGCAACCATGGGACCAAACACCTAAATGACTCCATTTTTCATGTTTCTGAGCCTACTCTCCCCATTTTACATCTATGACAAAGGCACAATAATAAATTGACATGAAAAAATGACAACAATGCACAAGACAACTTACTTGTTCACAAGTTCCCCCTTGGACTGTACTCTTTTTTCTTGACTTCAACAACAATAAATGAGATCCATGGATCTGAAATAATCATGAAAAATAGCTCCCCCTGAACTAATACATAATTTTTTGTCTTCATTCATGCTAAACATCATCTTATAGGTCTGTATCATGCTTAATTCCACAAGTTCTACCTCCAATCACTAGCATTTCATCTTTTTGGACCAAAATCCCTAAAGCACCTCTTCAGAAAAAATTTGCCAAATTTCTCAACATAATAGAAGTAAACCAAGCATATGAAACATCTTATAAATTCTCCCTCTGACAACATCTCATCATTCTCTCACTATCAAAATTAAATATAAATTCTCATACCTTGAACACATGCCATGAGATGGATCAACTCAAATGTCATGGTCCCTAATTAATTCTTCAGTGATATCTACCTCTTAGATGTATAAGTTGGACCTTCTTTAATAAATAAAAAAAGACATTATATCTTCAAAACACCATTATAGACCTTAGAGCATACCTCTTATACTCTTTACAACATGTTTACTCCCCATGGAATTAGTGTACACAATAATCATACTTAGTTATGCCACCATATGACCTACAGACATCTTCAAGGGACTGATACAAACTTCAAGGCTTCCTATTTATTGACACAGTGCCTCCTAAGACTGACCATCATCTTTTGATAAAATCAAAAAAAATTAGCTACATTAAGACATTGTATCATATCATATGCCTTTATACCTGCAAATATTCTTCTTAAGTACCAAATTTCATGACATAATTTTATCTCCCCCAGGATTAAGCTTCAACTCAAATCAACTAAAATCCTCCTGGATTAATGCATTTTCTCATAATTTTGAGCACTCAACAATGTGACAGTTACTCTATCAACTTGTTCATAACTTAAGATTCCATTAATACCAAACATAGCTCCTTGAGAATGACTCCCCTTAAGATTGAACTCGCTTCTTTTTCACTTCTACACATTATGCTCAATCCAATGTATGAAGGAAAATTAGGTCATATCTTCAAGTGACTCAACCATAAGCTACATACCTGCAACCTTATCTTGCACATTAGGTCCATATAAGATGTCACAGACTTCATACTCAAAATACCAATTAGTATTATGCACTTCCTATATTTGTAACTTTAAATTTGATTTCTTGACCATCATACATATCAAACCTCGTACTTATTTTCAACTCAGATCAAGGAATTTCAAACTTTAAGTAAACTAAGAACAATATACCAGGACAATGTAGAAGAACTTCAAATTCACACAAATGTATAAATACATCTTGATGCATCAAAGTTCAACCTTTATTAAATATCACTAATCACACCCTATCAAATCTTCACATACCTTCTTGGTCAAAATTGTTACTAGTATCTACAGATATAATAGTGATCACATCATAACATCAAGAATCTCTATGCATATTTTCCACTTCAAGGTTTTCTATCAACATATACTCCATCTTTAGGATCTTTTTTAAGCTCTACTACCTATGAGTATTACTTCTTTTGACAAACCTTGTAGCTTCAATGACAGTGCAAGCACTATTTTTTGCCTAGAGAACTGTTACAATCAGTAAACATTGTTTCATCTCATTCAACAAAAAATGCAATAAGTCAAACATACCTTGATTGCTCTTTGATGGTCCTTCAAATTTCTTAATTACTCCTTAAAACATGGTCTCAGGTACCAAGGAAATCATAAACTCAAATATCAAAAAACATTAAGAACTATCAACCTTCATCTAGGAGCACATGATTATGCCATGTACATGATTGAGAACCAACTTAACTTTGACCTTGTTACACATCTTTAGTCCAATCTCAACTTGTTTTTTCCGGATCCTTCAAATAGTTCTATACCTATCAAATATCCTTAGACCTAAATCTTGTAGCCCTTCATATTTTCTCAAAATATTATCATAAACCATCTTTAATAAGAATAAATAATTAAAAAGATCTAGTACCATATTGTTATCTTCAATTTTATCCAACTCTTGATACTGAACACAATGTACCTGAACTATTATCACCTCTTCAGAATTTATCCACCTCAATTTTTTAATATCTAGATATAGTCACCCTAGACTCATTTTTTGAGCTTTTCATAGATCATTGGTCAGAAAATTTGATTATATACTGTTGACATATGAATATAGTTCATGTTGGATCACAAACCCCTAATAGCTATCATCAAGCTTTCAAAGAGTATCAAACTAACATGTCTCACATGAATTTAAACATCATGCTTTAAACATTTTGCATTATAACTGTATAACCATGCAATATTTCATAACTTTACTATGCTATCAAGGAGAATCAGACACTATTCAGCAACCTTGATACACTTCAAACTTTTCCTTAAATCACAGATTCTTCATGAATGGTGCAACAAGTAAGCACAAAATCTATAAGCATCTATCAAACCTTCTTATAGGCAACAAGGACACCATTTCTCCTATCATAGCAAATATATCTCATGAAGCTTCTGCCAATCAATCGTCATTATCTTATAAAAATAACTCTATGATATACCTTCAACATGATGACTCATAACTTCATGATCCTTTTTATCTCAACCAGACATCTTAGAACATGGCCATGACATTTAGACACATACTAATTTTTTTAAAATCTAAACCTAAAAGAAAAAAATTCAAACTTGTAGTTACTTAAGTTTCACCATTAATACACTTTTTATGACAGTATCAGGATGATATATGCGTCCTTGAACTTACTAGAAACATCACCAGAGGTATGATAATCTCAAACCTCTTATGAGACCTATGAGACACTACAAATAGTATCAAAATGTGACTTTAACTAGGAATATACTCAACAACATCCTAACATACCTTATCAAAACCTTAGTCATGATGGAACATTTACTAGACATAGATTCAGACTTCACTTTGCTTCCCCAAAAACTAGACATCCCACTAACTGTTAGGACTCATGATGCATAATACTCATGCATAACTTATAACCTTTAACTTCTTCCAAATAATATTTAGATCCTCAACTTCTCAAGCATTGGTAACTAAGATTATAGTCAAACACATATGATTTTACTTCAACCTTTGGTTCAGGCTTAACAATGTGAACATATACCTTTTTGTAGATATAATTGGGTTTATCTATATTTTTTTCATCCTTCTTAGTTAATTTTGGCATGATCAACTTTCTTTGGCATCCATACCTTCTTGATCTTGGGAGTAACCATCTTCTTATATTGACTTGGAGCAACATGATGAAAATTTAATATGACCATTCTCATGGCAGTTATAGAAAATGATGTTCTTACCTCTTGAATGATGAAGACTTATGACCTCTTCCATTACTCTATGGATACTCATTTGAAGATACCTCCTAAAATCCCTTTCTCTATGACCATGTTCATTACAAGCATGATACGATAGCCTTGAAATAAATTTATATGCCTTATTGCATTTGGTTGTCTTATGGAATGAGACCTTTTGAAGTTGATCTCCTTTATCTTCTTAACATTCTCATGGTCCTTCTTGGGTTGAATTGCTCCTTGAATTGACACTTCAACCTTCTTATCACCTTCATATCCTTCTTTTGGTCTTCAAAGAATCCAAGACCTATTTTGTCATCTGAATGATCTCTTGACAACTCAAAATGTCATCAAGGGTATATGTAATCTTCTCAAACCTATCATAGGTCGTTTAACCTATATATATGATCAAAATCAAACTTCAAGCAATCCATATCTACTTCAAGCTTGGTGTATCCATCCTCCTTAGTCTGCAAGCTTGTTTTCATAGTCTCAATATGACATTACATCTTCTTGATAATCTTTTCATGCTCCTTTTCCATACATTTGACTTGTTCTTCATAACCCTTAATCTCTTATTTCAACTTGATTTTTCCTTTTTATAGAATACTAACTCGACTAGTAGATCTACCATACTTTCTTCAATGTCATTTTGATCATGCATATTAACCTCACATTGTTTTTATTCAACTCATATTCCTTTGACTTCAAATTTGTAATTTCATCCTTCAATTGATTTTTGAGACACATGATTATTTCTTCATCCTTCTTGGCCATGAATCTCAACTCCTGGTTCTCTTTCCTTATTTTCTTAGTCATCTTATACTTCTAGGATCTCCTTCAAGGTGTTAGACTTGATTCATAAGGACCTATCTCTGATACTAATTGTTAGAAGCACAATGAATGAGGGGGATGAATCAATACTTACAAAACATTTACCTCATTTAACTTAGTTTGTATGCATCATATCAAAATTAACCATTCAATCATTCATTAACCATTGTGTGTTTATTATACCATTAAACAACCATACACAAGATCATGATATAAGAATAGAACACAAGAACACCAATTTAAGTGGAAAATCCTCAAGGGGAAGAAAACCCACTAAAACCTCTACTAATATTACTCATAACAAAGGACTTGCAAGAATATTACACATCAAGCAAGATTTTTTTAGTGAGACACCAAACCCATAAACAACACCAACCCCTAATTTAGTAGGACACCAATCCTACAAGGAGGATACAACCCCCAAGGTGACCAAGCACAACCTCAACCACCTAAAATCAATGATCACTAAAAATATGTTTCCACAACAACTGATGGTGATTATGAATTCAGCTCCATCTCTCTAAAAGCACCTCTCAAACACACTTTCTTCTTATTTGCTCAAATCTACCTCTTCTTCAAGTTGATTTCATAGCTTCCCTAGCTCACCATCACCTTCTCTCTATCTAGAAAATCATCACACACATATTTCCCTCTTAAAATTTTTAGAAGGGCCTTCATCACATTCCTCAATATGCCTCTTAAGTCGTAATTTTCATCCACACCAACAACTAGTCATAGTGAGCCTTCTAATTTGCTTTTATACATGTTTCTTTTCCCCAAATCACCTAGGTTAGCCACCATAGTGTAAAAATCAATTACACATCATAAGAGAATCATAAAAATATACCAAAAAGGTCCATGTAGGTCACCACAAACACCTAGAGCCTTCAATACCACCTTTGGGACATAACAAGTCCTGAAACCCCAAAAAAGGCAACTCGACATAGGATGAATGAACAAGACAAAAACCAACTTCACCAAGTCATGACACATAGTTATACATATGTTCTAAGTCCTCAAAAATCTCTAGAAATCATGAAACACACTCAAAACAAGCATCACACCATGAACTCACTTGAAACCATGCTCAACCAAGCACCCTCAAAATTGACCTTCAAAGAACAAGTCATAACTTTCTTATACCTTATCAAAAACTAAAGTGTGATATATCATTGGAAATATCTTAGAGCCAAGATCATGGAAAAAATCAAACTAAGTCATAACTCCACTTGTAGTACCTCCAAAACTAATCTATTACTAGACAACTCAAAATTGCCTAAAAGCTAGTCCTCATAAATAGGGAACACTTTACACTTTAAAGGAATAATCATGATCTGAACCCATAATGTAAATGTATTAAAACTCCTGTGATTCAATAAATGGTAATATAGTCAATAGGTTCAATGGGAAAATTTTACAAAAATTAAAACTTTCCAGAAACTTTCCTTTTTGGGTGGGGTCTGAAAACCGTCACAAGATCCAAAATACATCATTCAAAAGTTAAAGGAGTCCTCTCAATCATAAAATCATAAAATTATCAAAAGGAATCATTTCTATATATGTACAAGAAATTTTTCCCAATTCGTTGCTTAACTAGGGTTTTAGAAGGGTTTTAAACTTGTTTACCTTCTTAACAATCGTTCATAAAAATGTGATGATCAAACAACCTCATTCTTCTTGTAAAATCTTTATAACAATCCTAATTAACTATTCCAAGGATCTCAGGTTCCCATTCAAATCATACAGCCCACAACGAACATCTGAAAGTCAAGATTTAGCTCTAAAACACACCTTTGAAAACCAGGTGTTGGTTAAAACTCAATATCTTCAAAAACCTTCATCACCTGGACTTGAAATTTGACCTGAAGAACCATAGAAACCTCCTAAATTATTTTAAACTCTCATCCATGCTCAAATACACCTAAAATTTTGTCACCACCAAGACTTACCTTTAGACTTGTCTTCACTATCTCACTTCTCAAGGACCTCATACATGCACTAACCCTCTGAATAATGACCTAATACTCCTCATACACATGCTTTACAACATCAACATATACTCCAAATGCTTCACCAATTTTTTTCCTTCTCCATTTCTCATGTTACCATGCCAAACCCAATGCACTAGGTCTAAAAATAGGCCTAAAATGACCTAACTCAATCATGACATCACATGAACTAACCTTGTTGACCACTTGCAAACACTAAGACACCTTTGCCATATCATATTGACCATTATTGAACCCATACATACTTCAACAAAAAATTTATAGCTCATACTATATTGACCGTGTCTAAAACCATGCCTAGACACCATCATAAGACAACATGATCTGACACTATCAATCAACCTTCATGTTTGGCCTTCATTGACACCTCATGGAGACTCCTAAACACACTTGACTCCCTTTTCCATCAATGACCTTTGACATAAATGAAAACACTAAAGGCATAATTACCAACAGGAAGGCAAACAACTACAATAGAAAAACAAATGTCAATTCTGACCCTATAAAATCAAGTAAAGAACAATTAGGCACAGATATGACAGTCAAGATGATTTATGAGATAAAGGAGAAAGAATCAAAGATATAAAATCCAGTTGAAAAGGAGATTTTTGTTCAAAAAAGAAGCCAAGCTTTGGTGACAAGGTCAAAGAGGATGAAATCAGGTCTGTCAAGCCTAAATCAGATACGAGTGAAAGAGGTTTGTTATCTCTAGTTGAGAATGAGCCTATGTTTGAGGAAAATCACATATGTTTATTAGGTTTTCAGTCAAAAGAGATAGTTAAGAAGGATTTAAAGGTAAATCAGACAAATATAGAAAATAATGAGTAAAAGATAGACAAATTGGATCTCAAGCTTGGTGAGCTAATGAAGAGCAAAAGGGTTCTAAAAATTGATAGCAATTTGGATAAGAGGAAAACAAAGATTTGGGAATCTCCTAAGTTTTGGGTGTTTTAGTGTCCTAATATGCATGGGTGTCTTCAATATGCTTCATTAAGGCATTCATATCTTATAAGAAGCAATGTAGGTTCATTTTCATGTTGAAGGTCTATGTTGTGAAAATTTCATCAGTTTGAATCCAAGACTAGTGTGTGTATAGTCAAAGGTGTGTGCATATGCTGAAGGAGGTTTCTGAAGTATTTTATCCATCAAAGGTATGGTTGTGTCTTTCATTACTCTATATCATTGATAAAGAATTTTTTATTTCCAAATATGTGTATTAACTGTTGGGTCTCAAGACTTTGCTAATACATATGGTTTAAGTATCCTGGATATCTTAAAGTCTGTTTGGTGATCATGAAGTTCTCAAAAGTTGTTTTTCTGTCTCTGTAGTCTATGTTGGTGTGTAGAGTTTTTGTTACTTTGTTTGTGGCTATAACTCTTAAAAAGGTTTACAAGATAAGTACAATTAAATTGGAGTATGTTTTCTAGTCATGAGCATCTTAGAGGTCTCTTGCACAGTCTTTCATATACATAGGCATGTTTTGTTCATTCTCAGTTAATGAGAAGAAGTTCTACCGTCAGTCCAAAGGTGAAAGAGAGTATTATTCTAGGGGGAGAAATGGCGGTCCCAAGTAGCTGAGAATTAATTCCTATTCCAATGAGAGTTAGTATATTATCAAAAGGTCTATCCATGTAGGGTATGTTTGTGATTATCCTGAAAAAGCTTGGATTTGTGTCATCATGGTCTAGTTTGTTCCAAAGCACATATTTTTCACGTCTAGCTTGAAGATTTATGTAGCCAGTGTTGAAAAAACTTCTTGATGGCTTAAAGCTTGAGGATAGAAGATAGAATTATATTGATACTTCATAAGGCAGAGATTTGTATCTTGTGTTCTTACATTTTTTTTCAAGCATTTTAGAAGGATTGTTTGTGTGCGCTTATCATTTCCCAAGGATTGATGTTTTATTTGATGATGAGAACTATGGATAAAGATGATGTTCAGGGTTTGATGTTTATATTAGTAACAAAGGATGTTTATAAATCATAACTATGAATGTGGTCTCAAGAGTGTGATGATCAAAAGTGGACTCAAATGGCTCTTATACAAATGCATGGTCTTGGTACTATAAAATTATTTAGTATTAAGTGTGTTCTCAAAGGTGGTTTTCCTGAGAAATGATATTCTAAGTTATCCAAAGACACAATATTTTCAGAAGTTGAAGTTCTTAGTCTAAATTGATTAGGAGACAGAGTGATCTGATGGTGTTGATCAAAAATTGATTTGATTAGATCAAATCATCAAGGGTATGAATCAAGGGAAAGCAATATTGTTCTCTATGATATGAATATAATATATGTTGAGCTAATGGTCTATTTAATAACCTTGAAGTTACATGGCTCAAAGAAGGAAGTTGAAGGATTGCAGGAAAAATGAAGATTCATATTAATGATGATGATAGAAGGATTCTATGTGTAAAACTTAAGGTCTGATGCTGCTATGAAATATGTGTGTTCTATTTTGAAGCATGATTGTGATATCATCCTTGTGATATGAAGTTAGGATTATAGCATGACAATTATGTTTGAATAATATATCATAACAGGGTATAATATGTCATGGTGTATTGTTATGGCGTGTAACAGGTATATAAAGACCTCATTTGTCTAAAAGAACTGATAATAATCCTTCGTCCTACTATCTAAGGTGTCCAAGGTGTTTAGAAAGGCTTGTTTAGCAGACTTGTAGATTGATTGAAGGCACATTGAAAGGGGGAGCTAGTTATATGCTCTAGTAGCTGAGATGTCATGGAAATAAGGTAGAGTAAACTAAAAAGGTGCTTTAGGACTATGGTGTTGATTTTGATCTATATCCATTATAGGAGGATATTTTAGATGGTGTTTCATATAGTTGGTTTACTCTTATAGCAGTGAGAAATTTGGCTAAATTGATCTGAAGGAGAGCTTTAAGGATCTTGGTCCTAAAATGTATTATCAACCTGTTTAGAGTAGGATTTAGTCAGTTTGATGTTATGTGATTCCTATAAAAAGGAGATATTAATTTCATAAAGAGGTAAAAATATGTTCAAAGGTTTTTTTATATGCTTCAAGGGTTGAGAGATGTTGATACAGGGTCTATGATGTCATACAACAGAGTTGCAAGTTCATGAAGCTTGAGAAGTTGTGTAGTATGGACTGAAACAAAGATTGAGTGTATTATTTAGGGGTAGTTAAGAATGATTCAGTAATCCAAATTGAATATAATCTCAGAGGGAGCTATGTTCATGATCATATCAATTCTATGGATCTTATTGCAGTGTTGAAGTCAAGAAATCAGAGTACAATCTAAGGTGGAGCTTGTGAGCAAGTAAGTTTGTTTGTGCATTGTTGTTATTGTGCATTTTGAATGTTTTTCATGTCAAGTTTTCATGTAGATTTTTTCATAGATGTCAAAGGGGGAGAGTAGGCTTAGAAACATGAAAAAGAGGTCTTGTAGGTGTTTACATTCATGGTTACCATAACTTCTTCTAAAGGTGGTTGCCATCAATGAGGGGGGAGATTGTCTGTCATTATGTCTATGGTTTTCATTGATCCCAAGTACCACATTGATGTAAAAGGGTGTCAAGGTGGTTTAGGTATCTCCATGAAGTGTTATCCATGTTCAAATATGAAGGTTGATTGGTAGACTCTAGTTCTGGTGTAGTTTTTATGATGCCTTAGCATGGTCTAGTGCATGGTTCGAGCTTATATGGTCATAGAATGATTTTTAAAGATTATTATGAGGTCTAACATGGTTATATTGATGTTTAAGAGGTGTTAATGATTTTTTAAGAGGTCATCATGGTCATTTCAGGAGAAGTATGTGTTGAGTATGGTCATTTTAGGCCTAGTCCTAGACCTAGGTCAAGAAGGATGAGTTGGTGGCATGAAGTATGGAGTAGGGTAGTCTAATATGAGAATGAGAAATGTGTTTGTAACATGGCATAAAAATTTTAGGAGGATTATTAGGTCATATCTCAGCTGGAGAGTATTTATCAAGGTTCATTGAAGAAATTTTCTTAAGAACAATGCATGTAGACACAAGTAATTTTTAGTTTCTAGAGATATATAGAAGTTTTTAGGCTAAAATAATACTTGGGATGGTTTTATAAGGTTATCATGATGCTTTGGGTCAAATTTCAAGTCAAGTTATTGAATATAAAGCAAGAAAATGAGTTTTTTGCAAAAGCGGGCTCTTGAGAAGGAAAAATCAGCTCAATAGGTGAAGTTCATTTGCTCACCCACACATGTGAGTTGAGCATGGGATCATGAGTCTTTGGGGGATGTTTTTTCATTGAGCTAAGATATTTTTCAAAAATAATGGATTGATTTGGTTGTCATAAATTTATCAACAATCGTTAACAAGTTAAGGAGGTCTAAAACCCTAACATTGGAGTGATGGAGGAAATATGAATCATTTGGGCTCCAAATAGTTTGGTAAAGCTAATGTGATACATCAAGGTTATATATAATTTGTTTGAGCTCATTTTTTTGGTTGTTTCATGATCTGGGTCAGCTGGGAAGTAGGAGAAAAACCCTTGTTTTGTGGATATTTACAATTTCAAGTTTGAGATGGAAGTTTCATGAAGCAAAGTAAGTTGTTCCAGAAATATTGGGAGGTGTAATATATTTCCATGGAAAGTTTTAAAAAAATTGTGTAAAGAATTTTTGAGTTACAGGTCCTCCAAGTCACCTTACCGCTTTTGGCCTTAAGGGCTAAAACCTAGTCATGGAGGTTTGAGTTGAGCATAGTTATTTTACATGTTATAGCTGATATATTTGGTATTGAATAGAGTTTTAGCATCTGAAATGATGGGATTTAGCTCATGTAATTATTTGAAGAAGTGGTTTCTATTTTAATCCATAACAACCTAATTGGCCCTATTGGGTTACCAAGATAGTTGACTGAAACAGGTGTGTTGGATCAGTTTTCTCTATATGAGATATGCTTGTGAATGCTTGGAGAGGATGTTAAAAAGTTTCCCTTGATTTTTTCCAAGTGGTCGTAGTGCTTGGAAGTATCCTTGGAGGTTATGAATAATGATTCTATCAAGACTTGTTTTATAGTCCATATTGGCAGTTTTGACCTATTTTATAAATTAAAGTATTTGGATGCTTTGTGTTATGTTTTGGTCATTGAAGTGAGTTGTTTTAGATAGTAGACTCAGAGAAATTTCCAATGGTATGCTGCACATGATCCATGATGAATTTTTTTTATATGTGAAGTTGCTTGTTTTCTAGGACTGATTTCTTGGTGCTTGAAGACCTTGTTAAGATAGCTTGCATCTTGGTGTGCTTCATGATGATGGTTACTGATACAGAGATTCCTAAGCTAGTAGAAGGAGTTGAGTGGTTGTTCCTAACATGTATGGAGTTTTGGTGATTTGAAAAATCTGGAGTGTGCCCTTGAAGGTTCTTATGCATTCGTTGGATATGGAGAGTTATGTTTAAGACCTAATTAAGATGTCTTGTGCTAGTTCTTTTTGGTGTGACCCTTACCGACCTACTTGGAGCTCTTGGGGTATTTTATATGTTGTTTTAGGTGTGTTTTTGATGCAGTAGCATCAATTGTAAATAGGAATAAACCAAGGTTTTTGGGGTGATATAGATGCTAGGAGTCTTTTAAGTTGTCTTTGGGAAGTTTGAGGCCTCATCGACCTCCTTTGTAATGTAAAAGTGAAATCATGGGCTTTCCCTCCAAAATGTAATATTTAAGAATGTGAATGTCTAAGCTTGTAAGAAGAGGACTAAATTCAAGAATAAGGATTATCAAATCTTGTAAATAGGTCATTTTAGACCTCATAGGGAAGTAAATAAGGTGATTGCACCTTTAGGTTAAGTTATTTAGACTATAGTCATCTTAAACCCTAGGAGTTGGTTGTAACTACCTTCTCATTTTGTTAAAAAGAAAGAGGAATTTGAATATGAAAGGGAGAGTGTGGTTGGATGGGTAGGTAGAGAGGTTTGAGAGGAAACATACTTGTGTATCAAAGCCTAAGAGGCTCATGAAGCTATGAACATAATGGTTTATTAATAAAATATGGATTCTTAGACTTGAGTAAGACTTTATTTGAAATTTTATTGTGTTATTGTGTATGAAATACTTAATAAATAAGGATGAATCTCATATGAATTCTACATATATATGATCTACAGGTTTAATTGACTTTGCAGACTTAATATGATATGAAGAAAGTTTTGGGAGTGAGAATCATAAGGAGATAACTACTATAAAGCCTATTTGATTGTATGCTTAACTGAAGTAAGATTATATTTCATCCATCAAGAAGAAGAAAAAAATTGTGAATGAATGTAAACTGTAGGAATCCCTTTGAAACCTTGAAGAATTGAGTTTGAGACTAATAACGAGGAGATGATCATGCAAATAAGTTAAGGACTTAATGAGACTGTGTAATAACAATGTATTTTGGGTTGAGAACCTTTGAGAAGGTATGAATAAACAATATTTACTTGTCATAGGAAGTATAGGGAGAGTAATTTTTTTGGACTCTAAAAATACTATTGAAAGCATCAAGAAGTTCATTTGAAGCCATTAGGTAGGAAGCAAACAAGAAATATTGTCACAGTTTTAGACACCTTGCCTTAAGGGTTTGGAGAGAGAAAATATGGAGAATTAATGCAAGGTAACATTGAATGGTCACTAAAAATGAATTATTAAAAGAGTTTAGGAAGGTTTTATATCTCAGAGGAAGAAGGTGAAGAATGTGTAATACTGATCTATTTGTGATATAATGGAATGTAGGTCTTTCTTGGCTTATTCTATCGTGACTAATATAGAGTATCAAGTTTTTTTGAGTTCTTGCATGGTGTATCATGAGAGGTTCTTGACAAGATATTATAATCAAGGGTTACCATTTAGTAATGAATATTAATACTCTTTAACTTGCATACAATTTCTAACACAGGTGCCTTTGATCTAAATCCCTTGCCTCCATGAGCATGTAAAGTCAGGTTTGGAAAGAAAGAAGATAATATTGGGATTTTGAGGGAGATTTTGTAAGCTACTAGTAATTTCTCCATAAATATCATGTTTATATAGACCTTAGGGTCAAATCTAGGTCCTTGAAATGGAATTTTGTGAAAGTTATGGTTAGATTTAGTTTCTCGGGTTCTACTATGTACTAGTTAGGGTTTGAAGAATGAAATGGCAATATCTTTTGTTTTCACAATGAATATTCCTGAAAATTGATAATAATGTCTATCTTAGAGTGGGTCAAGTGTTGGAGAAGGTTTAGGACCAAACAAAGCTTCCAAATATTATATTTCCCTTACAATTTTCATGAAGACATTGAGACACAGTTACCAGTCCTAATTAGAGGGAGTATTTTACAAAGGAACCACACCTTTGACTAAGATTTGGAAAGGGAAATTTCTAGGAAAGTGGTAAGCCCTCAATGGGTATTCAAAAATATGTACAATGCGCCTTAGTACCTCATATAAAGGAAAATATGCATGACAGTCCTTAGAGGTAGACCTAGTGAGTATATAGAATCCAAATCGCAAAAAGTGAGTTAATGGAAGTTGTATGTTGAGTAGATTTCTAAGATTTTAAGAAAACCTCGAGATTAGAAAGGGTAAACTAAGGAAGTTGGTTAGACTTTTTGGGTACCCCTGGAACTCCAGATGCATGGTTGATGTAACTATATGGTAATGAGAAGCACAGTAGATAATTTGACAAAAGAGTGAGAGTGTGACTTCAAGAAAATGGTTTTGAATTGGGTTTTGAAAATTTAAGGACTTCATATTCATGATGAAGGGAATTAGAATCTATGAAAATTTTCTTTTGAGCATATGTAGAAGATCTAAATCAAGAAGATTTCAGTAGATATAGACTTAAGGACACAAAAATTTTGCAAGCTTGAGTAATTAGGTGGAAGAGTGATAGGTGGGACCTTGGGAATTAAGGACATGATGATATTAATACTTGTTGAAGTGTTTGATAGGTTGTAAGCATTGAGAGGTTCCATAGAAGGCCAAAAGAGCAATCTTGTTTCTTGTTAGATTAAGAAGCTAAGAAAGGCAAATAGGGATAAAGAGAGAGTGAATGGTGACTATTCATGAAATGCAACCACCTTGGTGGATGATTTACCATTTCTTAAGGTTCTAAAATAGGGTAAGGTGATAGAGAATGATATTTATTTTGGAAGATCAAAAAAAATTACACCCTTGGCTATTCTAGACTACTAGAACAAATCTGCTAAAATAGAGTTCTTGTATAAATGAATAATATTAATTTTTGATATCATGTAGAATGAATGAATTTTTGTTTTGAATGGATGAATACATACAAATGTGATGGGTGTTGCATTAGTTTTCAAGTTGAGAATACCAACCTATATGGTCTTGGCCGACTTAAGGTGTCATGTGCAAGTTTCGTGTATATAAGTGAGTTATAATGACTCATTTGTACTAGTTGTAATAATTAGGATGTGAGAAAGCTAGAGAAGGAATAATAAGAGTAAAGAGGGGTTAAGGAAATATTCAAGGATAGGTAAGAATACCTGAGAAATATTGAGGAGGATATGTTCAAGTTCAATAGACCTAATCGGCCAACGAAGGACCAGATTTGAGCGAAGTAGGAGAAGAACTTGTTTAAGAGGGTTTGGTGTGTATGGCTCTGAACTTATGATTACAATCTATTGCAGGAGAAACATATCTTCAGTGATCATCCATTTTAGGTGGCTGAGTTATTTCTTGGTCATCTTGGGGGGTTGTATGCTCCTTGTAGGATTAGTTTCATACTCAACTAGAGGTTGGTGATCCTTAAGGGGTTTGTGCCTCACTAAAAAATCTTGTGTGTTGTGTAATATTCATGCAAGTCCTTTGTTATGAGTAATATTAGCAGAGGTTTCAGTGGGTTTTCTTCCCCTTGAGGGTTTCCCACTTTATACCTAGTGTTATTGTGTTCTCTCTTGTCTTTTACATTTGTGGATGGTTATAACACACTTAATAAGCTCACATGTGGTTATGTATGATGAATGGTTGATTTGAATGATGAATGTATGACATGGTAAATGAAGTTAAAGTTTTTGTATGATTGATTCACCCCCTCTTAGTCACTGTGCTTTTAACACATCACCCTCATGTGTTACTTGTCCCAAAGATATTTCTATCATTTTATAGTCTTCCTAATCCATCTCTTCTATGGGTTTCACAAATTTTAGCTGAGAAACTTCTACATATTGATTACCAGAATCTCCACTAAAAAAGAGAGAAGTAACCTAGGATTTTTTACCTCATTTTGTCCTCACAATCCTTAAGTTAGCTTGGAAATATGGTTTTGATTCATGTTGCGCTGTCCTCGGTTCACTTCCAATCAGCTCTTAGATCCCAGGAAAATGTTTGGTTGTTGTGGGCTCAACATTAGGCATGATGGAAATTTCAAGTTCACGATAATGGATTATATCTTATACTTGATGAGATGACTCGTCAACTGAAGAGGAAACACTTAGGGATTGATGCAAGACTAGATGTTGAGAAGGATCAATCTCACCTTGCTCAATATCTTCAACAGGGTTCTCAATGACTCTATTTTTCTTATGAAGCACATTGGGGTGAGATATTTTAGTGTTTTCTTCTTCCATTTCTTTTCTCTTTGTATGCTCTCCTTAGTGAGTGGAGCTCATGTTTTTATCTCCAAAGCTGATATCTAATTAAATATTAAAATCTTGGTTATTCCTTACTTTTATAAAACATGACTTAAAGGGGATAAACTCGTCTTAATTAGATATTTTTACAATAAGAAAGGAAAATATTGAACTAGGCAGTTGAGACACTAGTAGAAGCACTTTTAGGCCCCTTTGCCTTTAGCACTCTATTTCTGAATCATTTTAATGTTGTCGTTATATCCATTCCTTGATGAATTTTTGTATTGGAAGTGACATGAGTCCAACTACCCAAACACTTCTCCATGTCTTTCTCAAATTCTACATTTTCCAATAACTCTTTTTTGGCATCTGTGATGACAGCCTGCAGTGTGAAAATCTCTTTCATTTTCTCCTTGGACATGGTATCTTGTTTAAAAAAATCTTCTCTGAAAAAATTCTTCAATTGAGATTTGATCTCTTGAACAGTGAATTTATCACTTGAACTTTCTTTGAAGATTTAGCAGTGTATATATGAGAAGGCAGAAGAGACACAAGCTTTAAAAGCTTCTCATTTTTGCAACATATTTCTAAGTTCACTAATGGATTCTTCCAAAACCTTTATTTTCTAATCAATGCTGAAAACCCATTGTTTGGACAAATTTTGTTTAACGTCATCAAAAACCTTATTACCCAATAGGATCTGTACATTGGTCTCGCTCATCAATTTGAGGTATTAAATGCATTCACTCCATAACTTCAATTCTCTATCTAACCCACTGAGTGTCGTAGAAAAATTCAGTTGAATCTTGTCGATTTTCTCATATGCCTTGAATGCCTCTTCAATAAAATTCTCCATAACCACAATATCTTATGTACAAAATGTATGATATCATCTCAATCACCCCAAGGCATTTTTATATATTTCTAAATGCTTCATGTCTTCTATTTTTATCTAGCACCATGATTATTTTTAAATAATTATTGTTGGCTCATTTTTCTTCTCATCAGGGCATTCTATTGCCACCTGATGCCCATTCTATTTTCCTTGGGGCATTTTCACGTGCTTTTAGGTGACCTTCCATTTCCTAAATTCCTATAACCAATCAAAAATTTAAAAATCATAAAACCATTCACAAAGCCAAAAACATCATAAAACTTCAAAAATGGACTAAAATTGGTAAAAAATCTCATTCGCAGCTGAAATTTGTGTCCCTCACATGGCACTCATCTCATATCTTGCTAATGTTTTCACATGTTTTTAAACAACGACTCATGGATCACTTAACTCTACAATCATTTTACAAAAGCTATGTTTCTTACTTCATCTGTACTCTGGGGCACTATCAGTTGCCTGGTACTGTTTTCATCATGCACATTGCTTTTCCATTGGACCCAAGTGTCCTCCATCCTTTCCCTTACATATAAAAATTGCTTGGGGCATAATTTTAAACCCTTTTCGTTTATCAAAACATTTGGGACTACATCTCGATAACAAATTATTCGTGCAACTATCTTGGACATTGTTGGTTTAAGTGTGTGTGATTATACTTATTTCCCTGTTAGTTGAGTTTGTTTACTTCTCGTATTGCATTGCATGTTTGTATGTTGCATGGAGTTTTTGTTTTAGTAAGGTACGGTTGTTTATATCTTGTCTTTTCATGGCATTTTACGCTTATGTCGTATGCTTACATTTTAATAAGGGTTGATGATGAGGATTCTAAGCAAAATGATGATTAAAAATTGTTTGCAAAGGTTTGTGGATAGCTCAATATCCCTCTTTCTTATTGTTCTCTAATCTTTTCTTCACACTTTTCTTTATTCTATTCTATTTTCGATCACGTTCTTCCATCACCCCATCAACACGCAAGGTGGAATCCCTTTAGCTAACTAATTTTTCTTCTACCCCTTCAAAATTTTCTACTCATTTATGCTTGTCTACTTTCTTTGAAGTGACGTAGCTTACGTCACCCCAAAGAGACGAAAATGTAGACACATGTAGTTTGGTCAAAGCACTATTATTCCTAATAATACACTAACTATTCACCTCCTCATAAATTGACAACATATCATCAGTTAGAACTATCTAACTCCCCTCTTACTTCACCCTGTTGGTCGTATTCCTCTTATAAGTCAATTAAACAGGATAATATAAGTCCTTTATTGGCTAAACCATCTTCGAGTTCCCTTCTAGACTACTTCTACTAGCTTCCTAGACTATCAATCCATTTTATTAGATTGATTAGACCTCTTAAAGCCCTCTCAAAACCCTAATTCCTCTCTAAATAGGATTAACTAGCCTAACCTAGTTTAACTAGTCCTAACCCTGATTAACTTCTTCTAAACCTAGTCAAACCTTACTTTGACTCCCTAATTAACTTTTTGACTTATCCTTTAGTCCCACATGCACCAAAATTCCCCCACTTTCCCAAATGGAAAACTATAAATAGCCCACTACCTCCCCCCCCCCCCTCTCTTTTTCAAGAACACTTCTTCCCTCTAACATAAACTATAGTATTATTGCTAGGATTAGGAATTTTATTTCATCTTATTAAGCTATTTGCTTTATCCTTTGTATCAAACCACACACCATGGAGTAAATGGGAAGAATCATTGGCCTTGAAGCCATTAATGGTGAGATCCCATTCTCTTAAGCACAAACTGATTGCTTAGATCATTATTAGGCTCACTTAAGCTTTCAAGAATAGAGGGTAATTACATTTGTTAAGTTTGTTTGTTTACTTCAAACTAATGCATGCAAAGTAGGAATCCTTGTTTACTTTTTAACTGATGGTCCATTGATCAGTTTTTCACTAAGCTTTGGGGTTTCTTGAGTGTTCTAACCCCATTCCATAGCTTTTGCAACATTTCTTTGAACACATTTGGCACACCTAGTGGGACACTTAGTCCATCCCCCATTAATGGGGTTTTTTAAAGCTTTTATTTCAGTTTTTAACTTTTACATGTTTTTTTATGGTGTTAAATATTTTTTCTTGGGTGTTTTGGCCAGGTTTTAGGTAGTTAACACTCATTTTCATGCTTCTTTATTAAGATTATACTAAAAACTGCATTTAATGGCTAATTTCTAACCAGTTGAAACTTTTGAAATTTCATTTTCTATGTTTTTTGGTGGTTTTCCAATCGGGGCACACACACCTTTCTGTCAGCACAAGCGCCTTCAACTATTATTTATTAGCAAAGGCACGCAGGCACCCAAAACCTTGGCGCACACGGCCAAACCCTAGCACACACACCCAAATCAGGTCACACACACTCTGTTAGCTATCATTTATACTATGTGTGAAGGTACCCAAACCCACGCGTAAGCACCCTGGTGTACTCTCAACCCTCTATTAGAAAATTTACCTTGGCGCACACACCTTTACCTTAGCGCACATGCCCAAACCCTAGGCACACATGCCCAAATCAAGGCATACACACTTGGTCAACCATCATTTCTACTAAGAACGTAGGTACCCAAGCCCATGTGCAAGAACCCTATGTACTTTCAGCCCTCTATCAGAAAATTTACCTTGGTGCACATGCCTAAACCCTAATGCACATGCCTAAACCTTGGCGCACACGCCCAAACCCTAGCACATGCACACTTACCCTGGTGCAGACATCTCTTGGGTGGCACAGGTGCCCTATGGATCTAAAATCACACAGAGACACACAACCACACTAAACCACGTGCACATGCCCTAACCCACGCGCAAGTGCTTCGATTCGAGTTGGCATATTAATTTCAGGTATCTAAAAAAATTTGTTTCTTAAGGTGCTAACATCATTGCAAGGTTTTATTTTTGCATGGGTATACTAGACTAGACATTGGATAAACCTTGCATGTTTAATTATAAGAGGTAAAGTCATGTATTCTTCTTCCCTCGCGTCTTTTGGGGTGATCTTGGGAATCATAAACTATTCTTATGTCTTTTATTTCTTTGAGAATGTGTTGAATGTCTAAATTGGGTAAAGGTATATTTCATGTTTACATTAAGTAATTTCCATTTATTTATTTCTTGTGATTTTGCATCGTGTATGCTCTTCTCTTGCATCTTAGGGTGATCTTGAGAATCAGAAATGACGTTTTATTCTTTTTATGGAAAATTACTAACTCTTTTCATACAGGACCTAACGCTTGTCAAAGAAAAGGTGTCAAAACAAAACAAAAACCTTCTAATACACATGTTTTCATGTAGGTTTCCAAACGGTGTGCTACTTAAAACCACATTAAGTTAAGCAAGATAAAAAACACACCATTTCACTTCACACTATATTGCAGGTTTCATGGAAAAGGGTACATCCCTATCCACTCAACTGGAACATAACCCCTTTGGCATAACACCTTAAGCTACAACAATGGGGGTGGTTCTAGGAACCCTAAAGTAATCCACAGCTGAGTAACCTCGTGGATGAAACTAGGAAGTGCTCCTCTTACCCACTTGACTAGTATGCCTTGTGAGTTAGAGTCAAAGATTGTATATATCGTGGTTCCAATGACTGGTACAACTGAATGCACTAGTTTCTCATTGTATTGGAAGGGGGTATAATAAAGCCGAGATACTCCCAAATCAGTCATTGTGACTCTTTGGGTAAATTGTGCTCACATTAGATATTCTTCTGACACCTAGTTGAGATGAACCTATTAAGGATGTTATTATGTCTTGGAGCCCACTTTACTAGTCCGTTATCGTGTCAAGCCATCATGAAGTGACTGACTCACTTGGAGTCTGAACCTTGTTTCTCAAATAAGGAAAATAACCCACGTAAGTTTGACCTAAGTGTCTTTCATCATGGAATTAAACTACATCCCACTTAGCTCATTTTTATTCTCATCTTCGGACGAGGAGAAACTCTACCCAAGTGGCACTTATTTTATTTTCATCTTTTTTGATCTATACCCTTGCATTCTCACCGCCCATTTTTCGGGGTGAGAAGGAAGCATACCTCGCGTGTTTTATCAAAGATAGTACTCACCACTTTTTTGTTCTGTTTACGCCCATCCATGTTTGTGACTAGGTTGTTAAATGTCTAAAGTGTGTAGGTACATTTTCTGTATCTTTGGTAAAGTCTTTGATCTTGATTTCAAGATCATCTTCACTACTGCAATTTCGGTTCATCTTTTTTATCTCTCCTTAGGTTGATAGTTTTTTATCACATTCTAATCACACAATTTTGGTACTTACATTGGGTTTTCAATTTCTTGAAAACTTTATATAAGTCCCTTTATTGTGTGGTTACACTGCTCGCACAACTAGCAACTTCTTGTTATACTCTTACTTTGTTTCAATTCCGACATCATCTAACCCTTTTTTCATAGTGTCGATATTACCTTATATATACTGAAATAATGTTATCTTGATACTAACACCTTACTTTCTTAGTTAATGTGTCAGGATAGTGTTGTTACGCTATACATACTCACAACTTCCATTTTTCAGAAAACTTAGCTTTCATCGGCATTCAAACTAGTTTTAGTATACCTCGTCAGGAGATTGCGTCAGTACCACTTTAATATTTAGGCCTTGTTAGAATTCTAACTTGAACCTACGTATTGATATGATATTGGCATTATCCACTTTGAGCCTTTCACCAGAATCCTAGTTAGGGTATAAACTTGGCAAAACAACAATTTGAGTGATCATTGCATTTGAGTGTTCATGTGAGTGTTCTTTGAGTCATAAAGACAACTGCATAACGTTACTTCTAGAGCGCACTAGGTTATTTCAACATCACATCAAGTAACTGACACAAACATATGCCTAGGTTTCACATAAACTTCAAAGACATTTAGATGGAACTTAGTATAACTTTTGGCTAGTGATGCCTAGAATCACAAATATGGCATCCAAACCAACCGATCGCAACTTAGGACAAATTCCTTTCGAATCATTCCCATTTATCAAAAACAACTTAGCGCCTCTATTCTCACAAGTCAAGGACACAGAGCCATTGATCGATCATAGCGGAGAGGAGTCTGACTCTTCTGAAGAACAACACCAATTAAACTTAGGTCACTTTGACGAACTCCTTTTTTACAACAGAGATCAAGTACTCGTAAGAGTCTTGGAACTAGGAGCTAAGCTTCCGCAAGAGTGCAAAGCGGATCTAAGGTCATTAACCACAAAACAAAAGAACAAAGGTCCCTCTTAGACATGGATAACCCTTTTAATATAGGGTATGCTTCTACTTCTGGCCACCATCATAACACCATTAAAGGAGACCCATCCAAGCCACTTGGTGATTCATGGTGACCTTATTTCCAAGCTTCACGTAAGGTGAAGATTGAGCACAAAGCCTTGTCGCCTCCCAAGTTCGATTAATCTTTCTTTGAACACATCAACCAATCATATCGTTAAAATCAAACCAAGGATCATACGACCCTTATTTACTAAGGATAAATACCAAAATCCAATTCAAATAAATCATACTGACTTTCGAAGTTATAACAGTCATACCTCTTTTGACAAATTAATAGTAATAATAATGCCTTTTATAATACGCATAATACCATATTATAACCTGACAACATGGATTTTTATATACCATCATGCAAATTTGACATCATTATAGTTATGACAACAGTGCTAACTTTTATGTCAATCATTTATCATTCTAGATGAGGCAAACAATATATTTACGAAGTGCGCACTATAACAAATTACCATACTGCCTTTTTAAACACTAAGGCATTCTAACTATCTACTAGTGTCAATGTTATAAGTATAATATGTACACATACATATCATACACGTAATGATAATATAAGTGAAAAAGTTAACAATGTGACCATTTATCCTTTCACACAATAATGTTTTGTGGTTATAGATAGCTCTTCTTAGGACGTACTTGTTTAAAGGTAAGATAAATGTTTACCAGTCCAAGGTATCTTGCTAATGACATTATCATACTTGATGCGTATAATAAACATCTTGTTTCAATAACACGTAGGTGAGACCTTCATGGTTAACATCATACACCGGAATCAACTATACATCATCATTTTGCTTGAGAGCATAACACCATAATAAATAAGATTACAATAATTTAATATACAATTCCAGTGTGAGTTAAGACTCTTGGCAGTTAATCATCATTATTAAGCTAAGCTTAGATTAATATTTAATTGGTGTATTGTTTGATATCACCTTTAATAATATAATCAAGCCTATTGACCGTATGCATAAACATTGAATTTGGGGATCACAAAATAGAATGTGACAACCAAAGATGATGGAGGGTTAAGCCTCAATTGTGTCATAGGATGTGACTCAAGTGCAAGTGGAACCATTAAGGTAATTTGTTCCAAAAAAAGGCCTATGAGGATAACCAAAAATAGTAGAGCACTAAGTAAAATATAATACTTTATACGTACAGGGTAGACTAGTACCTATGAGAAACTATAGAGTGAGCCATAAATCTAGAAGACGTGCATAAAGTCTTGTGAGAGTGTGAGCCACTAGAGAAAATGTGAGAAAATTAAGGCCTAAGAGGATACTTAAAGGCCCTATAATTGTGTGATGTAATATGTGCAACCAAATGTCTATCATGAAAATGAGAAGGGCTAGTGCTATATGAAATAAAGTGTGAAACAATAGTCATATCCACAGATACACTAGAGGGATAAAAAATGTAGAAGAACTAGGCACGCTAGGAGAGAAATCCCTAAAAGGAATACCTTGAATAGTAAATACTTGTTGATGATGAAAAACTTAATACACTAATAAACAATGAATGGGACAACCCTAAATTCATGTAGCCAAGGGAGACCTAGATGTAATACCCCAGTAGAAATAGATTTAGCAACCAATATTGAAGTTTGTGTAGTGATAGATCCAACTGTATCTGGTAGTGTAATTCATCACAAGTGTGGATAAAAATCAAGCACAAGAATCTCAAAAGGAATGCCAAGAGACTAAATTAATGGCCATGCAAAAACATTATCCTTTTTGTGTGGAATAACTAAGACACCCTAAATAGGAATCTAATGAATAAAGAACAAAATAAATAATGTGTCAGAGATACATGAGTCATCTATATCAAAATCATCAAAGGAAATGGTTGGTGTGGAAGATGATGTGTGATTCATAGTGTCAATCATAGCATCAAGTGGATGATCATAATAAGGTGGTGGTGGAACCACATGATTAACATTATGAACTAATGAAGTAGATGTGTCGTTAGTATGCTTAGGAAGTGGATTATTGAAAATTTTCAACATTACATTGTTATTAGGTATGCTTAGAAGATTTGGTTAGCTCATCCCATTTAATTGTATTATAGTCAATGAGATCCTTAATGATGTGTCATAACTTACTAAATCTATCTATAGAGTGACCAATACATATATGATAATCACAATAATCATTAGCATCGAAGCTGTTACTTTTAGGCTTTCTCGTATCAAACTCAAATGGTGGAGGGAGAGACACAAGATTACACTCAAATAATTGCTTTAAAACCATGTGCAGAGGATAAGGTAATCATGTAAATTTTTGGCTTGTAGGTTATAATTGTCACTCAGTAGGTTTATCAATAACATTGATAGTCTCTTTCGAAGCAACCTTAGGGTCAATATATTTACTTTAAAACTTGGCATTTGATGGATTAGGGGAGCTAGCAACATACTGGATTTTTTTTCATGTATTATTGTTTAGCTTCACACTCTTTCAGTGTATGACATAGATGGTCAAAAGAATGAAACTTATCAAACATGATTGATTCTTGTAATAGAGGAAGCACACTTTACATAAAAAGGTCTTGTAACTCATTGTTAGCTAATATGTTGTTCATTTTAGTAAGTGTTTTGTAACCAAAGACATAATCATTGTTATGTTCATAAAATCCTTGTTTGAGTTTGAAAATTTGTGTATAAGGTACCTTATCCCCAATGTTTACTAAAATGTTAGGATTGTGGAGCTGAATTACTTCACAGTTAGCATGATTTACACCTTGTTGGTTTACACAGTAACTAGCGCCAATCAGAGGTAACCGACGCCAGTCAAGTAACCTCAGGGTCAACATCAGGTTAACCATCGCCGGTTACCTGTGCGTGAAATTTTATATTTAACTCACGGGAATTTAATCTATCTTTTGTTTTAAAGCTGATTTAAAGGATGTAAATGCATGACTAAGGTGCCCTAAGTTTGTCTAAGCTTATATAAGCTAGAAACTAGGGTTAGAACATAAGGATAATGAGATGAGAAGAAGAGCATAATCCTTGGTTGAAAGGATGAAGAAGAAGAAAAAAATCAGATTGCATGAAGATGGGAGATTTCATAGAGAGAAGTTGAACAGAAGGAAAGTGCAAGTACATTGTTGGTGAGAAGATGGTATTATCTTCTACTGTATTTCCTTTGTATTATTTAGTCTCATGTAATGGCTTGTATAGTATGCAAAGTACTTAGTGTTTCTTCTTGTTAGATCCACAGGTTGTTGTGAGATCTTGTTATTTCTCATTCTTGTAGATCCACATGTTGTGAGATCTTGTATTACAAATCCATGAGATCATGATGTATTGTTGATCCATAGGAATCTAGTATTGTAGAGGAAGATGTCTTCATGTTTTCACAGGTTGATGCAGTGATGGAGGAGAGACTTACTTCTTGGTGCATGGTTATGGTTTGCACATTGGTAGACCCTTCTAGAGGTCTTGTTTGTAGATTCACAGTACAGTGAGAGCTTGGTTACACAGTGGAAGATGTAGGGTAGCTTCAGGTATGTGAGATCTGGTGGTGTTTCAGAGGCATAGTTGTAGTGCACTCAGGTAGATCCGGTTAGAGATCTGGAGGAGACACAGGTGGTGGTATGGAGGCACAATTTAGTGTACTCAGGCAGATCCAGTTGGAGATATGGGAGGAAGAGATACTCTTGTAGAGATATGTGTACTCTTGTGTAGAAGAGTTGGTTTGTAATCTCTTGTTATATTATATATATGAGATCTCTATCTTTGGTGGACGTAGCCCACATTGGGTGAACCATGGTACATGTTGTGTTATGTGTGTGTACTTTTGTGTGATTTGGATTATTCTTGTTTATACTTCCACTGCTGTAGATTTTGTGGGGATTGTTAGATTCATATTTGCATGTTTTGGATTTGATATTCTATAGTTGCAAATGTTTCCACATAGACCCATTCCCAACAACTGGTATCAAAGCTTGGTTAGCTTGGTTATTTCAAAGTAAGGTTTGCTTCATGGTTTTGTTAGTGGTTATTACTGACATGGATGAGAGCAGGGTTTGTTTTTCTTGATGAGAAAATCGTAGGAAGAGATTAAATCTCAAGTGGGAGCTGGAAGAGTAAGGTTGCTGGAAATTACAGTGACCAGCATCGGTAGTTAAGTGGCAACTGGCATCGACAGGGTGACTATGATCGGTTAAAGGGTGACTTTGGTCAGATTACTAGGCAGCTTGGTTTTAAACAGAAAATCACATATCTGAAGAAAGTGGAGAGATGTATGAAATGTATCTTGTTTGCTGAGGTGTCCCTAGTTCTTAGAGGCACAAGCATGGTAGTCAGATTAGAAATCCCGTTATTGAGGTATGGTTTTATCTACGTTTTGCAGTGTATGATTTAATTACACATGCATGGTTTTGGATTGCAGATCTAGATAGAGAAAAGGAGTAGGTATGCATCCTTGGTGCAGTTACATGCACATGCTTTGGTAGAGAGGTTGTAGCACAGAATGAAGATGGGGCTTCCATCAGAGAAGCATGTACTTTAGTTCAGTTGAAGATGCAGTTAAGTATCTTGGTGCTGGTAAGGTGAGCGTGTTTCATCTTAGTGTAATTTATTTGCATGTATTATTGTTGTAGTGGTTTTGTACGATTTGGATGCTTCTTGAAATGACTGGCTCAGCTCAACTATCGGCTTCGGTCAAAGTAGGCACTTGGTGTGGTGTTCTATGCCAAATTGTGTGGCATTGGGCTCGTTCCAACAGCATCGACATCGGTTTGAGAACTGAGGTTGATCACAGAGGAACTAGTATTAGTTAGTTAACCGTGGTCGGTTAGGGGATGACCGTGGTCAGTCTCTATGGTAACTTATCTGTACAGGGTTTTTTGCAGCAGGAGAGGATAGATGGTTTTTTGTCCTGGTTTGGAGGATCGAGTTTCTTGCACAGAGTGTACATGGCAGAGACGGTGTAGATCACTTCATGGTTTAGATTAGAAAGAGGATGGAGTTGGCTTGGTTAGTCCATTGAGACTTTGAGTCAGGTATCTCTATATGATTCATGTTTTATTTCTTTTGTTTGGAGCAACTGATATTATGTTTGGATAGTGTGCACAGTATTTACACCATGGTTTTTTAGGTGTTGTTTGACTTTTATTTCCCAGTTGTGTGGAATCTTGAGGACAAGGGTTTCTAGTCTAAGGATGATATCCTCAATGAAAAGTCATGATTAGACATGGTTGCAAGTAATGAGAGATGTTGAGTACACATGAATGGAAAGAAGGTGATTCACCTACTTCACAAGAAGTTCAAAATTCTGTGGTGTAGAAGTATTTTTCAGAGAATAAAGGGAATCAATTTTATAGTTCTTTCATCTGGTTTTATTTCTCACTGACATATTAGTTTTTGAGCTTGGTGTTAGAGGAAGTGTAGGGGATTTCGTGTTTAGTGGGAGCAAGCCATGGTTGTTGGCATTGCAAGATTGGATACATGATGCATTCAAATGCGGAGTGAGAGAAGATTGCTACTATTCAGAGTGGCAGGAGGCACAAGTTGGTTTTGGAGGGCAGTCATGGCTTTGCAGGTATTTTGAGTTTATTGCTTTGTGATGTCACTCTGGTTTATTTTATGGTGCCTGGATATTCCTTAGGGAAGGAATTTGATGGTTGATTCAACTGGTTTTAGATGATAGAGACAATTTTCAGAGTTTGAAGGGTGAAAAAGGAGAAAATATGACTAGTTACAGAGACTAGTGTAGGTTAGGGTTAACCATGGTCGGTCATTTGGTAACAGTGGTTGGTCATGTAGTGACTAGAGTCAGTTAGGAAACCATGGTTGGTTTGGTCATAGGTTTAACAACAGTGTTTATTTACCATATTTAGATTGTACCCTTGTTTTGCTTTCATCTTGGTTGATAGTGCAGAGTATGTTGATGACATGTATGTTTTGGTATTTGCACTTGGTATTAGTTGACATGGTTTAGCATGGATGTTTGTTATTGACATTGATGAACACAGGATTCATATTAGTATTTGGAGTTAGTCAATGGAAACCTTGGAGCTTCTGGAGAGCCTAGTGATATGGATGGATGTACATGGTGAGTTTGTACATGTGGATAGATTCAGTTTTGTGAGTCTATGATGATTCAGATGTTTGATTTGCACATGGATTCCTTGAGCATGAGTAGGGGATATTTTTATTTCCTCTTGATTACTATGTTACTCCATGGGAGATGCTATCTACAGAATGATTGTCTTGAACATGTTAGTTGTTTATGTAGGGTTGGATTTATAGATTACAGTGTTTGGATTCTTTGAGTTATGTAAGTTTGTGGATTGATCACCCATTGTTGCAGGTAGAACTCATTTGGGATGTCTTTACCCAGGATCTTGTTTTTTATTTCACATATTCTAGTTTGACTTGTCTTGGTTCAGTTGCATTGGTGGTTGCATGGAGACATGGATAGATGGATGGAGAACATGGTTGGTTTTACAGGTATGGATATGGATGTAGTTGAATCTCAGTACTTCAGTTTGAGTGGGATCTTTACAGGTGTGTTAGTCATGGCATGGCTTAGTTTGCATGAGAGGCTTGGAGTTATGATTCAGTGGGAGCTTGATGTATGGATAGCTCATGTATCACAGAATCATGAGTAGCTTCGTGTAGGTATATGGTAAGTCACGGGTTTGTTATCTTCTTGGTTTGTAGAAGATGGTTTAATATTCTTGATTTAATTTGAGAGAATTTTTTATATAAATAATAGATTGTCTTCACAGTATGTAGAGGATGTTGATGTACAGGTTCATAGGTACAAGTTCTAGAAATTTATCTCCAAGTGGGAGATTGTTAGGATTGTGGAACTGAATTTCTTCACAGTTAGCATGATTTACACCTTGTTGGTTTACACAGTAACTAGCACCGGTCAGAGGGTAATCTGCGTTCCATCGATCAGGTAATTGGCACTTGGTCAGGGTAACTTGCAAGCCCCGGTAAGCATTAGGGTTACTAAAACTAGTTACCTATGCGTGAAATTTTATATTTAACTCACATGGGAATTTAATCTAACTTTTGTTTTAAAGCTGGTTTAAAGGATGTAATTGCATTGCTAAGTTGTACCCTAAGTTTGTATAAGCTTATATAAGCTATAAAACTAGGGTTAGAACAAAAGGAATGAGAAAAGAGAATAATTGAGCATATCCTTGGTTGAAAGGATGAAGAATAAGAATAATAAAAAACAAATTGCATGAAGATAGGAGCTTTCATAGAGAGAAGTTGAACAGAAGGAAAGTGCAAGTACATTATTGGTGAGAAGATGGTATTATATTCTAATGTATTTCCTTTGTATTATTTAGTCTCATGTAATGGCTTGCATAGTATGCAAAGAACTTAGTGTTTCTTCTTATTAGATTCACATAGTTGTTGTGAGATCTTGTTATTGCTTCATTCTTGTAGATCCACATGTTGTGAGATCTTGTATTACAAATCCATGAGATCATGATGTATTGTTGATCCATAGGAATATAGTATTGTAGAGGAAGTTGTCTTCATGTTTGTACAGGTTTGATGCAGTGATGGATGGAGAGACTTATTTCTTGGTGCACGGTTACGGTTGCACATTGGTAGACCCTTCTAGAGGTCTTATTTGCATATTCACAATACAGTGAGAGCTTTGTTACACATTGGTAGATGCAGGGTAGCTTCAGGTATGTGATATCTGGTGGTGTTTCAGAGGCAGGAACGGTTGTAGTGCACTTAGGTAGATCTCAGTTAGATATCTGGAGGAGACACATGGTAGTGGTATGGAGGCATGGTTTAGTGTACTCAGGAAGATCCAGTTGTAGATCTGGAGGAGGAGATACTCTTGTAGAGATACATGTACTCTTGTGCATAAGAGTTGGTTTGTAATCTCTTGTTATATTATATATATGAGATCTCTATCTTTGGTGGACATAGCCCACATTTGGTGAACCACGGTACATGTTGTGTTATGTGTAGTGTACTTTTGTGTGATGTGGATTATTCTTGTTTATACTTCCATTGCTATAGATTTTGTGGGGATTGTTAGATTCATATTTACATGTTTTGTATTTGATATTCTATAGTTGTAAATGTTTCCTCATAGACCCTTTCCAAACATAAAAATTGTGCCAAAATTTTGATTTACCAAAGTAGTAAAAGAGCACACATAATGTGTTGGGAGATTACAAAATCATTGCAAGGAAAATTCCTTAAGACTCCTAGGGAATAGCTTAGTAAGCAATAAATCATTAGATACATAGTGAAAACAAACAACATGGAATGATCGAAGATACTCTTGGGGATCAACCTTGTTATCATATATAGGAAGCTTAGGTGAAACAAAACCTATAGGAAAAGGATGAGACATCTTTAGGTGTAAGTGGATTATTTAATAATTTAGGAGATTTCATAACATTAGAATTATGAGAGACACCTTGTTGCAATTGTAAAAAAAAAACTTGTAAAGAATGAACAAAGGACTCAAGGTTCTGTGTGCTAAATAAAGATGCATACGAGATATTATGATGATAAATAAGAGATGTAGTAGAAATAGACATTGTAGGAATAGGCATAGACATATTTTTCATAGAAATATCAGGTGCCCCCAAGGAGTTAGGCACAACAGATGTGGGTATAGTAAATGTTGGCTGAGATCTATCTGTAAAAGATGCATCATTAGATTGTTGATCATGAGAAATCTTAGCAACAAGTATAATCTTGATAATATGCTCAATATGATGGGGATTAGAATGGAGATGAGAACAAAAATAATATAAGAGTTCTACTTGGTCTTGATCTACATTTTTGTCCTCATTATGGTCATAATCATAGGAGTGTTCACTATGGGTCTCAATGTCATGAAAGGGAACCTTATGTGCGTTGGACACATGTCATTATTTTTTTTTATTGATGTCAAAGGGAGTTTTAGTGTGTTTAGGATATTGCATGATGTTTTCATAAGGTGTTGCATTGGCCATATAACATGATGTCTTAGTGAATATGCATGGTTTAGGGCATGGATCAGCTTGCATGGACTAGTGAGTGAGCTTCAAAGGTTGTATGAATTTGTTATATGGTCTATCAGATGCAAAGTGAGGTGGTAAAGGTCTTAGAGAGCTTGAATTATGGTGACAAGATTAGTTTGCTTAAGGCATGAGTTGGTACAAGCCTAACTAGGCCTAGTCCTAGACCTAGTGCAAACAAATGGTATGGTATCTTGAGGTATGAGGTAGAGCAAGCTAATTTGAGCATGTGATGAATTTTTTTGGCATTACATAGCATATGTAGAAAGTTTACAAGGTCATGGTTCAGGTGCATAGTGCATGTTCAAGATTCTTTGAAGCAAGTACAAGAAGACAAGGCAAGAAGGCATAAGAAAACTAGGTAGCATGGTGAGTTTAAGAGGTATCTAAGAATGAATGAGAATTGGAAATCATGGAAGATTTCATTCCGTAGGTATGGTCCAAGTTTGAGGTCAGGAAGTTGATGAAAAAGCATGAAACATTGTTTTGAGATTTACCGAGCTCTCAAAATTGTTATTCCCAGCTCGAAGGTCAACTTCAAGTACTCACCCACATGTGCGTACTCTGCATGGGTACCCAATATTTTTTTGGATGTTTTGACATGGAACTAGGAAGCTTTTCTAATTGGAATGGCATCTTTTTATGGTCAGAGTTTTATGAACCACTGTTAACACCAAAATTTCTCTGTTATGACTTCAAAACCCTAGTTTGAAAGCAATAGATAAAATCTTGCTTGAGGTGGCCCAAAATGAAGTGTTCGATCAATTTTGATGATTGGAGGTTGTAGAATACTCTTCCATCTTTATGATGGTGGTGATTTGGTGTCTTAACCATGTGTGGACCACACTCAAATTTGTAAGTTCCTATATATTTTTTAGTTTTTGACAAAGTTTTCTATCAAACAAAACATCTAATTAAGCAGTTATGGAAGCACGGGAGTTTTTATTCATGATCGTGATAGTTTTAGACCATGGTTGATCTCTTAGGAGCTCAAGTATGCCCTATTTTGTAAGATTGGTCTTTGGGGATGAAATGGCAGTCTCAGAGAAGTTTGCTTGCATGGGTATTTTGAGGGGTCTAATATTTTATTTGTGGTAGTATAATCATTTGGTGATATAGCTGAGATCAAGATATTTCTAATGATATACAACACTTGCATAGTTGAGGGAATTTGATGTGGTTTTGAGCCTCATCTTTGAGGTCTAGGGTTTGGTGCACAAGAACAAACATGTTCTTGAGATGGTTTCATGAGATGATGATGCAAAGATTTTTAGGTATGTTGTAAGTATGATGAGGTATTTGATGATGTTCCCGAAGTGAATCAAGGCTTTGGTGATGAGCATGTAGGCACAAAGTGGTTTGGTTTTGGTGAGAAGGCTTTGTGGTGCAATTAGGCATATTGGAGACCTAATGAAGAAAAATGAGTATGAAGGTGATATGGCCAGCCTATATGGTCATGTGTATGATGTCATCATGATTTTTTAATGATTTTTTTGTGATATATTCCCTATGAAGGCTGACCTACGTGATGTGGGTGCATGTGACTTTTATATAAGCAAGTTGAGAAGGGTCATTTGTGTGTGCTTGGAGGATTGGAGTGTAGAGAATTTTGGAAGAGTGTATGAGTGAGCTATGAGGGAAGAGTTAAATATTATGAGGCCTTTAAAATGATGGAGAATGATTCTATGTTTCTAATTTTAAATTGGTGAGCTTGAAGAAGGTTGTCCATACATGACCTAGTTAGAGAAGAAGACCTAATTAATGTGCATGAGGATGAGCGAGCTAGAAATATGATTGAGGATGTATTGCAGGTCTTAGTGACTACGATGAGAGGGAAGAGATGATGTTCATGATGTTCTGAGTGTGTTTTAGAGCTGGAGAGATAGGTCACTTGACATAATCATGTTTGGTGTAGAAGCCCTAGAGTGAAGAAGATGAGAAGGTTGTTTTGAGAGAAATAGAAGAAGAGTGAGCTTCCTTGGGTCATCATCAATTTTTGAAGCAACATTTCAGAGATGACACACATTTCAGATGGATTTTTTTGGTTTTGAGTCATATAGGGGGTTAGTGCCTCCTTGTAGGGTTGGTGCTCTACTATATTAGGGGTCGGTGCTCTACTATACTAGGGGTCAGTGCTCCTTATAGGGTTGGTGCTCTACTAAACTAGGGGTTGGTGCTTCTTGTGGGGTTGGTGCCTCACTAAAGTTGTACGGGTTGGTTTTCCTTGTGAAGTGGCTACTTCACTTAAGAAATATCTTATGTTATGTAATATACACAAGAGTCATTTGTGTTGAGTAATATATGCAAAGGTTCAATGGGTTTTTCTTCCCCTTGAGGGTTTCCCACTTATATCTTGCATCCATGTGTTGATGTATTCTTTTTTGCTCATGTTTTGCTTTGATTCTTGAATGCATGATGAATGTTGAATGACTAAGATGATGAATGGTTAATAGATGCTAGAATTTGAAATGATTGAATTTTTATTACACACTGATTCATCCCCCCTCAGTGTTTGTGATTCCAACAATTGGTATTAGAGCAGGTCCTTTGAAGCGAGCTTTACAAGCTTTAGAATATCCTTTGAAGCACAAGATGGCTAAGAATTTAAGGAGAGAGTGTCAAGAGTTAAGATCAAATTTCAAGAAGGATTGATAAATCATCAAAGAGCTCAGAACTCAGGTAGAGGTTGCAAAAACAAGTTTGGGCTCAAAAGAAGATGAGTGCAACCAGTTGAAGTCCAACTATGTCCCTTAAAAGCTAGTTTTAGCAGTGCTTATGATAATATTGGCAATGAAGAGGTTGAAGTAGATTTGTATGTTGAATTGGTGCATCAAATATTGGAGAATCTTAAATTGAAGTCAAGCATCAAGGAAATGGAATCTCAAGTTGAAGGATTGTCAGTTGATCTCAAGCCCAAGGAAGAATAATGTGTCAATCTTAAGGCAGAGATGGAAACCCTAAAGGATAAATAGGGTGATTACATCATATATGAATCAAATTTAAGGTATTTGAAGGAATAAATGGAGCAGGAATCCAATGATAAAAACTACACGATAATGTGAGAAATTAAAACCGAATATTATAATATGCAAATGTAATTCATTCAAGATTATATTCAATATATTTGAGACTATAATACAGTAAAGAGATCTTACATATATAGGTTTATAATCTCTGCGTATGAAGGAGTCAAACCTATCTTGAGTATATCAAGTCCCTTCCTAAAATCTCTCATATTTCCTGCACATCTCAACTATCCCAAATATCTCTCAAATAATCCCATTATTCCCTAATGACGAGTTGTCAATCACAACTCATCATTCACTCACACAATGTAATATCTAAATATTACATTTTACAAATAATAACACACACAAATATTTTCTAACCCATATAATAATGTGAGCACTAACATATAGTATTCCTAACATTCCCCCCCTTAGTGTGAACATGGGGAAAACATTATCTTATACTGCTAGCCAAATCCAATGATGGTTTTAGACTTGGCTAACCACCAGCCTATAAATACCCATGATGGTTTTACACTTGGTTTACCAACAACCTACATACAAACAAGATGGTTTTACATGTGGTTAACAAACAACCATAACAAACGATGGTTTTATAAGGTCAACCAATAACCTAGATATAATAGTACTCTTTCAGTTCTCATCGCCTTCTTACATCCAAGGGAAAATACAAGAAATTGCTCACACATTACAATCTTGAACACGTATTATGCATCTGTTCTTATTTTCACACAACGAAAATCAAACACACAACTAAAAAAATGCCACAACTTCATTGTGTGGCTCCGTCGCTTGCGGCTGGTGAGAGGTCGTTGATTGACCTCCTTCCTCTGTTGCCTCTATCCTCTATGGATATGCTACTTAGAAAATATTGCTTTGAGGCTCCATTTTGAAATACCCCCCTCAATTTGAACTTGGTCATCACGTACAAGTGAAAATATGACCAAGAGAAATGCGAGCGATTTTTTATTTTATTTTTTTACAATTTTCCTAATGATCACCTAAATGAAACTTTAACATTACACTGACTCTATTGACTAAACAATTACAACTTTGAAGGCAATAAATGAGATGACACAAATATAATTTTGTCACTTGATAACAACTTTGACTTTTACAACACAATACGCAATACTTAACTCTTGAATGATAAAAAACACAAACACAACCTAATGGAAATATCACCTAATAATATGGACCACTTTTTACAATAATTCACAACATAGTTTACAAAATAAACAAACAAACTAAAAGACTCAAAATACTAAAATAAATATTTTAATACTTTGAGAACATTTTTTAACACAAAATATATATTTAATCATTACTTATATAGCATACCACGTCACATTACATTATCCAACTAAGACTTTACCCAAAAACATCACATGCCTAAATACAACAATTTAAACTAGTTATTCATCACGTGATATAACTTTTATTATAATTAAAAACAGCACTTACTACTAAACGAAAAAACACTTTACACTACAAAATTAAATAACTAATAAATATGGAAATCGTGTGGACACAGGAAATAAGCAGGGGGCTACAAGAAACTGCAGGCTACCTTTTCAATGAGATAGAGATATGTTGCACTATCAAAGCCATAAAATAATACAAACTGACAGGGGTGGGAATGCAGAGAAGTATCCAGATCTGTGGATGAAGCCAATATCAATTTCTTGAATGGAGGTGATTAAGACATTCACACAACTCGTGTAAAATCAAAAGTGTACGCAGATCCTATTATTTGAAGCTCAAGCTCAACTATTTCAATGTGGAGATCAACTTGTCAAATAAGAAAAACTTCACAGGTTTATTCACATAAACAAACAGATCCGAGTTCCCTTCACGCCAAACATATACCAAATGCTCAAATATCAATTTTTTAAACAAGGATTTGAGCAGCAATTAGATGCACCAGAAGATTCAATGCACGAAGATACACAGAATGACAGTGCAATACGTTGTTAGTTCACGGCCAGAAATCAGAAACAATGAAATACTCTCATCTTGATTCCATCGCTTTGATGATGATATCATTCTCGCGACTCCAAATTTGTCCTATTTTATGCACAAAACCGCTCATTCAATTTTTGAAATTTCTCCAAACCATTTCTGGGTTTTATTCACCTTGCTCTAAGCTTTCTAAAACACTTTGAAATTTTGATTTTTGACAAAATTTGAGAAAGATATTGTAGTTTTTCTGAACCTGCTAAAATGTAACACTAAAGAAAGTAGAATTTTTCATTCAACTAGACAATAAAGAACTAATCCGCCCCTTAACTGATTTCAAAACTCCATTGACCTACTCTCATACCATTGATAAAAACTACACAATAATGTGAGAAATTAACACCGAAGATTATAACATGGAAATTGAATTAATTCGAGATTATATTCAATATATTTGAGACTATAATACATTAGAGAGATCTTACATATATAGGTTTATAATCTCCTTGTATGAATGGTTCAAACCTTATCTTGAATGTATCAAGACCCTTCCTAAAATCTCTCACATTTATTGCGCATTTCAACTATCCCAAATATCTCTCAAATAATCCCATTATTCCCTCATGACGAGTTGTCAATTACAACCCATCATTCACTCACACAATGTAATATCTAAATATTACATTTTACAAATAATAACACCCACAAATATTATCTAACACGTATAATAATGTGAGCACTTACATATAGTATTCCTAACATCCAACAAGTTGAAGTCTTATGAGAAGTTGGAAAGAAGCAGTATGGCCCTAGATGATATTTTAAGTAGTCAAAGGTTTGTTTATGATAAGACAGGTCTTGGTTTCATTGGAAACCACAAAATGAGCATTGGAGGTGATGAGAATCCTAGTCTACTAAGTCATGAAGTTGGTCTTAGTTCAAATGAAGATAAAAAAAATGAGGATGCAAGTGCAAGCAAGGTTAATATCAAGAAGTCAAACTCGGTGAGACAACCAAATGTTACAAGGTATGCAAGTTTTCATGGTTATTGTTTTGTTTACAACAAGTATGGTCATAAAGCAAGCAAATGTAGGAGGTCTTTCAGGAGTATGTATTCATGGAGCAATGAAGGAAGCATATTCCTCATCTAAGAGTTATACATCATTTCATTTTCCATTTTTGTCATTGAGAATGTCATATTGTAAGGTATTGTCATCATGCTACTCTAAGACAAGACAAGAAGTGCATTGCTCCCAAAGTCAAGGAAGTATGGAAACAAAAGGTAGCAGAGCATTGCAAGAAGTCTGATCCAGCCAAGAAGGATGAACCAAAGGTGGAAAGCCCAATTCTGATCTCCATTCAAGAAAATAAGGTATGTTTGCTATGATTGAGCATGAATCAAAGGTATATGAGAGTTATGTTTGTTTGACAACAATTCAGTCAGCTGGAGTGAAGGAAAAATATATGGACATCAAGCCTAATACATCAAATAAGACTAAGAGGAAGAGTTTGGATATGCTTTGTTGTTATGAAGTCAAGATTAGTATGTGGCAGCTCATGGACATGGTGTGTATTGTCTTTGTCATGAATTATGGTTAAGATTTTATATGTTGACAAACAAAGTTAAGTTACAAGGTGGTAGAACATTGGGTTACTTGAAGGTTGAGGAAGAGTACAACATACAAGGCAGGATATCAGGAGATATGGTCAATACTAGGTTAAACATAATGAAATTTGGTATGTATGCACATGTTGTTCTTTGAGGTATCAAGTATTTGTGTCATATGTGTGTGTTGATCTGGTTGTTAGTATGGTAAAAGTGTAATAAGCTCTTTGAATATAGTGGTGTCATGAAATCTGAGTTTAAGTTCTAGTTCTGCGTGAATAAGGTTTGTTGATCCATTAAATACATGAAGATCTTCTTAAAAGGATATACAGAAAGCATTTAGGTAATATACAATGAGAATATATTGTTTTAAGATCTCTTATCTAGGTTTGTAAGTTCTATATACTAGTACATTCATGATTGAAGACTTGAAGAGATTATCACATTCATGATCTTCAAGAAAGCCTGAAGATACAATTATGGTTCTATATGCCTCAAAGAAGATGTTTTAAAGATCCAACAGGGTTATGAGTAGCTTGAAGACTTAAAATGAATACATTAAAGATGGTGTATTTTGGTTTGGAAACCTAGTTATTCGCTATTTGGGCCTAGGGTTTGTACCTTGAAAACCTAATTCAGATTTTTATGAAGTTGTGCTACATGAAGATTTTGATCTCAAGGTATGTGACAAGTCTAAGAAGTTAGGTTAGATGTAATGAAAAGGTTACAGTTCCATATTGCATTAGTTCGGGGGGATTAATGGAGGTTTTAAGGTCTAAAGAAGATGATTGAAGTCCAGGTACATTGTGTTAAACACCAATAATAGGGTTGAAGAATCAAGTTTGTAGCGGCCATGGAAATAATATCTAAAGAAGAGGTAAGTTTTTGGTTGAAGTCTCGAGGATCTCTGAGTTTGGTGATGTGTCTTAAGGTCTCATTCTTATTTTTGTTTCTCATAATGTTCTATTTAAGTTGTATGGAGATCTAACATGTCCTGTGATAGTCAAGAATTGAGTTCTCAAGAATGGTTGATGGACTGGCAAGTAGTAGAAAATATAGAAATTGCAAAGAATATGGCTTGAAGGTCTAATGGAGTCCTAGCAATTTTTGCGGTACTAAAGCATCATCATGAAAAAGGTGTTCATTATGCTCAAGAAGGATCCAAGTTTGTGTCATATTAGAGGTGCATCAAGAAGGATTGTAGTCATAAAAGCGTGCTAAGAAATAAGTTGTCCAAAATATGGGAATGTTGATAGTCAATGAGCAATAAACTCATGGGATCAAGTTTGGGTATGTGTATTAAAGTTGCAGAGTTGCATGAATTGTGTTTTATGCCAGATAGCAAGATATGAAGGTATCATGGATTCAAAGGTTGTACAACTATGTGAGGATTGGATATTAGTTTCAAGGAATTTGAAGACCTTATTTAGATTTGTCTTATAGATCAAGAGACAAATCTGGGTAGAATCCTATTAAGGACTGAGTATGGAGTTTCATCAAAGGTATGTAGGTGTGATTCATATTCCTTTGATCATGTTAAAGACTTAAGATAGCTCTATGATTATGTCTTAAGGTCTGGAGCATATAGTGACATATTAAAGGTTAAGTAATAAGAAGATATATCCTCCTTTGAAGTGATTGAAGACCTATAAGTTGAGACAGTTAATTTGAGTATGATGACTCTATTTTTTAAGGGAGAAGGAGTGCTTCTTTGAATATATCTAGAGGTTTGTTCATGTAAAGCCTTGATATGGAAGTATAAGCTCAATAATGTGTCTAAAGTTTCTAAGAACAATAATCATAAATTCATGAATTCTTTAAGGTGATGATCAAAGTTAAAGGGCTATAGATATAGTTCTGAATTTACATGAATGTTGAGATGATTTTTTGGGTTAATATTTCAAGAGTAAAATGATCACGGTTCTATAGGAACAATCCTTGTTGAGGTAGGTATAGTATTTGAATTCATTTAATGGAATATGCATCATCTCAAGAGGATAAAATTTGTTGCTCACAATTATAGAAGGGCAGAATAATAAGTATGCACAATGCAAGGGGGATATAGTTGGCTCCAAGATATCGAAAGGATATGTGTTGCTCAAAGAAAAGAAGAAGAAGTTCTACAACAAGAATGAATTCCAAAACTGGTATGCATCTGTTCAATGGGGTTGATGAGCAGAGTTGAAGCTCGGATTCAAGAATCATCTACAACAAAAGGTGCCAAGAGAGTGAGTATAAACAAAGGGGGAACAAGTAAGTATGTGTGCATTGTTGTAGTTATGTTTTCAAGTTCTTATGATAGAAGGAGCCTTTGTCATAGATGTCAAATGGGGAGAGTGTACTCGGAAACAAGAAGATTGAGTCCTGCGGGTGCTTATATGAGTGGTTGTCATCAATGTTTCTGAAGATGGTTTCCATCTATGATAGAGGGGGATATTGTTAGACATGTGTCATTGTTGCTTTCATTGATGTCAAAGTGATTCTAAGTGTGCATAGGATAGTGCATGAACTTGTCATGAGGTGTTGCATTGGCCATATATCATGGTGTCTTAGTGCATATACATGGTTTAGGGCATGGTTCAGCTTGCATGGACTAGTAAGTGAGCTTCAGAGGTTATATGAAGGTGATATATGGTCTAGAAGATGCAAAGTGAGGTGGTAAAGGTATTAAAGAGCTTGAATGGTGGTGACAAGATCAATTTACTTAAGGCATGAGTTGGTAGAAGCCTAACAAGGCCTAGTCCTATAATTAGTGCAAGCAAATGGTATGACAGCTTGATGTATGAGGAAGATCAAGCTAATATAAGCATGTGAATATTGTTTGTGACATTACATAGCATGTGTGGAAGTTGTATAAGGTTGTGGTTCAAATGCATAGTGCATGTTCAAGGTCCTTTGAAGCAAGTGCAAGAAGACAAGGCAAGAAGGCATGTGCAAACTAGGTAGCGGGAAGAGTTTTCAGAGGTAGATGAGAATGGATGAGCATCGTAAATCATGGAAGAGGTCATTCCATAGGTTTGGTCCAAGTTTGAGGTTAGGAGATTGATGACAAAGCATGAAAACCTATTTTTAGCTCTATAGAGCTCTCAAAATTGTCGTTCCCAACTCGATGGTCAACTTCAAGTACTCACCCACATGTGTGTACTCTGCATGGGGACCCAAGATTTTTGCGGATGTTAGGGCATGGAAATAAGAATATTTTCTAAGTGGAATGGGGTTTTTTTGATGTTAGAGTTTTATTAACCATTGTTAACCACCAAAATTGCTCTGTTATGACTTCAAAACCCTAGTTTGAGAGCAATACAGAAAATATTGCTTGAGGTGGTTCAGAATGAAGTGGTTGATCAAGTTTGATGATTGGAGGTTGTAGAGGACTCTTCCATATTTCTGATGGTGGTGATTTAGTGTCTTTACTATGTGTGGAACCCAGTCAAATTTGCAAGTTTCTCGAGATTTTCATTTTGTGGCAAAGTTTTCGATTGAACCTAATGTATAATTTAGAATTTATGGAAGTATGGGAATTTTTATTCTTGTTTATGATGGTGTCATACCATAGTTGAGCTCTTAGGAGGTCAAGTGTGTGATTAAGAAAATATTGAATAAATATATGCCTAATACTAATTTTAATGTAGGAGTAAATAAATAAGCAATGAAATACATAATTGACCCAAGCAAATTAAGCTAGAAATAAGAAAACCTAGTTGTAAGGAAGGGATAAGAAGACTTAGATGATTCACAACTAAATCTAGACAGTGCCAAAGTGTTGACTTGATGAATAGAGAGCGAGAAGTGTTACACAAAACCTCAAGAAAATGTGTGAGATGAAGATCTACCCGGATTGGGGCACCTAGAATGGGTCAAAGGCACTTGTAAGTACATCAAACCTACTCTGGGCACCTGTGACTGCTCAAACCCTCAGGAAAAATCCTTCACAAGGTCCTGATATGTTTGTTGTCCTTCACTTCTTGCCACTAGTAGGTCACACAATGATCATCGATGTCATTGATAACCTACAATGAAAGATTGACCTGCAAAACCTTCAAGAGTGCATCAAATCGCAAAAAGAAAAGAATGCAATTGAGGGGTCAGACTATCATCAACTATCAAACAAGTGAACTTACAATTAATATTTTCACTAGATTTCATACCCAATGTAGTTTTAGGTGTGTGTGTGTGTGTGTGGAATCGTGCCTTAAGGTGGCTCTTGTGCGTGTCACACTTGATAGCGAGCAAATAGCTAGATGTAGAAGATGTAAGTAGATTTGTGCATGGAATAGAATGAACTTCCCCTCCTATTAAGTGTATGAAGAAGAACGTGATCCCTAGACCTTGAATGGATGCTTGAATTCTCTTGAGTAGCTTGTGGATGCAACCTTAGGTGGTGATAGCTAATGCTTAGTGTTTGGTCCTTTATTATGATCACATAACTTTATATTCATAAGATTCCCTTGCTTGAATTTTGTAATTAACCCCGAAAACTCCAACTACAAAAAAGATAAGATGCTCAAACGGATAAAAATGCCCAAAAGATGTGAACAAAGTATAAAGAGGTCAAGGGGTACCCAGAGGGGATGCGGGCACCTAGCGCTGGTGTCCAGGATGAGAAATGTTGAGGTGTGAAAAGACATATTAATCTAGAAAAAGTGTAAGACCAAAAGTGGCAACAAAAAGTAAGCAAAGATGGCCAAAGACACAGGTTAACTAGTACTTTTCTTACTTAGGAATCATATCGATAGTAGTATGCAATCAGGTCTAGATAATTACCCAAAGTGTGTGATTTTGTGTCTACATTTGCCCCCACTTTATGTTGTTGAGTGAGTTCTTGATAACATAAAGTAAAATAAGAGACGTGTACATGATAACCATGTAAATCGATGGTGAAAGTGTGCTGAGAGCCAAGATAAAGCGTGGAGTGTAAAGATGTGAAATGTGAAAACTATAGAGGAGAAAATGTAAAAAGTGATGATTAATGATGATGACCCTAGGGTGGAAACATGTGTTTAGATGTTTTCATTGTACTTATTGTTGATGTTGATGTTGATGTTGATGTGATTGATGTTGTTGATGTAGGATGATGTTGACTACCGCTTCCCATAAGGATGGACCTGTAAAAGAGGAGAACGAACAAGTAATCAAATACACGTGTATATGATCAAAATGTGTACAAAGTATGTCAAAAATCATGTAAAATGTGAAAAATTAACATGTGCACCTGATCTGAGATGAGAAAAGAGGGGAAGAAATAGTCTTAAAGATGATGTAAGAAGAACATGTTTTTCAGGCGATCTCACACTAGCTATGCAGAATGCAAGTTTTTCAGGCGATCTCATGCCCAAGTACTGGAAGAAGAGTAGGGAGAAAATTCTGGTGTCATCCTCCAACCTTTAACTTCTTCCCAATGTATGGAACACCATTGCAGATGGTGTGTAAAAATCCAATCCAGTTCGACCAATGATGATCCAATGTTGAAGAAGAAAATGTTGTATATTGTATGTATGTTGAGTGTTAAGGACTATATGCCCTGTAAAATCTGTTGTGTGAAGTGTTGTAGACTGTGTTAGACTAAATAATATTGTGTAATTTTCCCCTAGTCATAAGCATCTAGGAAGGGTCAAGGGTGCCCAAACGCTAATGTTCTGGTCTAGGCGTTGGTGTTTGTGTTGTGGTAAGGACCCAAGTCAGATTTTGATCCTTGTTTGAGACTGATGACTATGTTGTATAGGTACTGAATTGTGTTGTGTGATGATTGAAGACTATTGTATGGGGTGAATGATTCACCCAAATCATAGTATTTAACATACAAATAACACCTTCAATTGGTGGAAAATGAGTCAAAGTTTCTGTAGGTTGTGGTTCATCGATGGTAATAAATGTTGGAGTAGGAAGAGTAGTGTTGGGGTCACAGTTGTAATATTTGAATGGTTGATGATCACTAGGAACTGTACATTCTACAGCCTCATATAAGAATTTGACACATCGATGTACCATATAAGGAACTACTTGCATGGCATGAAGTTATGGCCTGCCAAGTAAACAATTATATTGAACCGGAAAGTCAATGACAAAGAAAATTGTGTTAAGAATTTTTGGCCCAACATTCATAAGCAAAGTAATGTGACCTATGCATGAAATAACATAGCCGTCATATGCACAAAGATAAAAAGATGAAGGGCTAACATTAGCAATAGAAAGACCAATATTTTCAAGGAATGACGTAGTGCAAAGATTAAGCTCAGATCCATTATCAATGATGGTGTGTTTAACACCCACATTAATGTGGGGCATGATGTATAAAGGTGGATCATTGTCGAAAATAGCAAGATTGGCATTAGGATTAGATGGAAAAGTAATGTGCTGAGAAAATGCATCTGCGAATGTGTTATATACTAAATCTCGATTAATATCAGTAGGAATGCGAGTAGTAGCTAAGAGAGTTCTGATTTTATCTCTTAATTTAGGATTAATGAGCAAGAAGTCATTAATAGAGATACTCATGATGAGAAGATCCTATGAAGATAAAAGCAATAGAAGTATAGGGACCCTGAGAATAATAAGATCGAGTTTTGGTTCACCAAATGATTAAGAAAATATTTAATAAATAGATTCTAATATTAATTACAATGTAGTCGTAAATAAATAAGTAATGAAATACAAAATTGACCTAAGCAAATTAAGCTAGCAAATAAAAAACCCTAGTTATAAGGAAGGGATAAGAAGACTTAGTTGATTCGCAACCAAATATGGATTGTATTGAAGTGCTAACCTAATTAATAGAGAGGGAGAAGTGTCACAAAAAAACCTCAAGAAAATGTGCGACCTAAAGATCTGCCTGGACTGGGGCATTTAGAATGGGTAAGGGGCACCTGCGGGTTCCATAGACCTATTGTAGACACCTGTGACTGCTCAAACGCTCAGGAAACCTCCTTCGTAGGGTTGTGAGATGTTCATTTTCCTTCGCTTCTTGTTGCTAGTAGGTTAGACAATGATTGTTGATGTCACTAATAACCTACAATGAAAGATTGACATATAAAACCCTCAAGAGCACATTAAATCCCAAAAAGAAAAGAATGTAAATGAGGGGTCAGACTGTCCTCAGCTGTCAAACAAGTGAACTCACGACTGAGTGTTGCACTACATTTTAGACCCAATGTAGTTCTAGGTGTGTGTGTGAAATTGTTCCCTAAGTGGCTCTTGTGCATGTCATACTTGATAGCGATGAAATAGCTAGATGTAGAAGATGTGTACATGGAATAGAATGAACTTCCCTTCCTATGAAGTGTATATAGAAGAATGCGGTCCCTTGCCCTTGAAGGGATGCTAGAATGGATGCTTGAATGCTCTTGAATAGCATTTAGATGCAACCTTAGGTGGTGATAGTTAATGTTTAGTACTTGGTCCTTTATTATGATCACATAACTTTATATTTATATGATTCCCTTGCTTGAATTTTGTAATTAACCCTGAAAAGGTAGACTACCGAAAAGATAAGATGCTCAAATGGATAAAAAGGACCCAAAATATGTGAACAAAGTACAAAGAGGCTAGGGGTGCCCAGAGGGGACGGTGGCGCCTGGCGCTGGCGTCCTAGTTGGGTGTTAGTGTCCAGGATGAGAAATGTCAAGGTGTGAAAAGATAGACTGAGCTAGAAAGAGTGTAAAACCAAAAGTGGTGACAGAAAGCAAGTAAATATGGCCAAAGATAGGGGTTTATTAGTAATTTTATTACTTATGAATCATACGAATAGTAGTATGTAATTAGGACTAGATAATTACCCAAAGTGCGTGATTTTGTGTCTATAGTGTGCCCTATTTTGCAAGACTGGTCTTTGGGGATGAAATGGTAGTTTCATAGTAGTATACTTGTAGAGGTGTTTTGAGGCATCTAATATCTTATTTGTGGCAGTATGAGCACTTAGAGATGTAGTTGATATCAAGATATTTCCATTGATATATAACACTTGCATAGTTGATGTTATTTGATGTATTTTGAGCCTCATCTTTGAGGTCTAGGGCTTTGTGCACAAGAACAAACATGTTCTTAAGATGGTTTCATGGCATGAGATGATGATGCAGAGCTTTCCACGTATGATAGAAGCATGATGAGTCTTTGATGATGTTATTGATGTGAGGGCAAAGATGATTTTCATGATGTTTTGAGTGTGTTATATAGTAGGAGAGATAGGTCACTTGACCTAATCATGCTTGGTAAAGAAGCCCTAGAGTGAATAAGACAAGAAGGTTATTTTGAGAGAGATTGAAGAAGAGTGGGCTTCCTTGGGTCATCATCAATTGTTGAAGCAAAATTTCAAAGATAAAACATATTTCAAATATATTTTTTTAATGTTGAGTCATATAGGATATGGTGCCTCCTTGTAGGGTTGGTTCTCTACTAAACTAGGGGTTGGTACTCCTTATAGGGTTGGTGCTCTACTAAACTAGGGGTTGGTGATCCTTGTGGGGTTGTTTCCTCACTAAATTTGAAGGGTTTAATGCTCCTTGTGAAGTGGATGATTCTCTAAATAAATCTCTTGTTTTGTGTAATACACACGTGAGTCCTTTGTGTTGAGTAATATATGCAGAGGTTCGGTGGGTTTTCTCCCCCTTCAGGGTTTTCCACTTATATCTTGTGTCCATGTGTTGATGTATTCTTTCTTGCTCATGTTTTTATTTTATTTTTGAATGCATGATGAATGGTGAATGGTTAAGATGACGAATGGTTAAGTTGAAATTATTTAATGTTTTATTGCACACTGATTCACCACCCCCTCGATGTTTTTACTTTCAATAATGTGTGGGCAGATCAAAAAGAGAAATAGAATTAGGAATAGAAGAAGTCATGACACTACGATGTTTTTGAGTATGAGGTGAAAGATCAATATGATCAATAGATTGATTAGAAATTTGGACACTACACTGGTATGGAATAAAAGGAAAGCATATAGAAACTAAAAAGTGACAATAACAATAAAAGAAAACAACCTGTGCTTCTAAAAAGAAATGTTGGGATCACTAGGGTTAGGGTTATGATGTTCGATTAGATGGCTTGGTTCACCAAATGATTTCACTTTTTTGAGAAGTAAATTTTACCCTTTTTAAGTTAAGAATCTTGTAAATAACACACATAAAAAGGATGAATAATGTTACAGGTGCATATTCTTATTTAATTAACTTCTAACATTAATTACACAAAATCATAATAACACTTTGCAAAGTGACGATTGATCTAACAACTATCAAAACAAAAGGGAAAGAGTGAAATTAGTTTATTTTGTGTGCATATGGAAGAGTCTATGGGTGGTTTGAGTGTAGTACTAGGTAGATATGGGAGTGGAAATTCTTTGTTATTAAACTATAACCTAAAACTGAGCCTAGTCAAAAATGTACAACTCGGTCTAAAGTGTTTGTATGGTCCTAACCCTTTTGTATGGTTTTGGACCTACTTTAAATTTGGGTCTACAACTTCCTGAGTGCTTCACCTACTTGTAAATTTGTGTCATTGCATATCATTATTCTTCACTCACCTTCATAATGGATTTATAAATCTAGAAACAAAATTATGCAATCGGGTACATTTCTAGGTCCATAAACACATACCAACATTCATATGATTCCTAAGTAAGAGAACTAGTAATTGATGATTGTCTTTGAATTTTTGTCTTTGTTTCTTGTTTTCTATATGGTCTTTCACACCCTACAACCCAATTGGAACTTTACTTTCCTATATTTTATGACTTTGGACACCAACACCTAGGCGCCCTCGTGCCCTTTGGGAACCCCTAACCTCTTTCCACCTTACTTGCTTTTTTTGGGCCTCTTTTATCTTTTGGGCATATTTTCTATTTATGGATCAGCCTTCCAATTGTCAATTACAAAATTTTAATAAGGGCACCATATAAAAACATAGCTATATGACCAAAATAAAGGACCAAGCTCTAATCACCTAAGCTTGCACTCAAAAGGCTCCTAAAGCACTTCAAAGCATTCTTTTGGCATTCAATCAAGGGACAAGGGACTTCATTTTTTTGCATACACAACATAGGAAGGGGAAGTTCATTTTGACATCCACACATCTATCTCCATTAGTACATCTAGCTACAACCTGATATCAAGTGCACTTGCACACAGGGCATCCTAGGGCACGATTCTTACACAAACTCATAAGAACTATATGGAGTCTGAGATGTAGTGCAATGCTCGGTTTTAAGTTCACTCTATCGGGTGACCGACAGGGTTAGTCTGACTCCCATATTACATCTTTCTTTGTTGGTTTTGATATGGTATTATGGGTTTTACAGGTGAATATTTGTTTTGCAGTTTACAAGTACCTCAACGATCATATTGTGACACACAGGCAATTAACAGATAATACTTGCAACACTTGTGTGACACTCCAGAAATCAGGTTCTGACCATTTTCACAGTCAAAGGTGCCCAGTAGAGGTCATCAGCACCCAGGCACCCCTGTCCTATCGTGGGCACTTGTATCTGGCCTGTTTCGTGACCTACAAAATTTATTTGGAGCATCAATGACACAGATCCCCTCCTGTTCAACAATTTTCCCAACCTGCATTTGTCCTATATAAATTACAAATTAGCTAAGTCCCAATCCTCTCTCTCTTACACATAAGGTTTCATATTTTATCAGCTTGTTGCTTGTGTCAAATATGTATTTTAGTATTTTCTTATTATATGTGACTCTAAAATTAGGGTTTAGCATAAATACCTATTTTTATTAAATCATATGGTGAACCCATAACTCGAATCCCACCTTATCTCTCTAGGGTTTTCTTCTTATGCTCATCACTCATAATGGTCATTTTGGATATTTTGATTGACATCGAGCTTCCTCCATTTGTTTGTACCTCTTATAGGTCAATGGTTGAATCTGACCACCCCTTTGTTAACTCACAGAATGTTAATCTAAAAGATATTGAAACCTCTAATAGCGAGAAATCATACAATGAAGACATTAATTTTGATCAAGAACAATTAGACAAAATTAGTAATTTGTGCCAAGATTTATGTGATAATCCTTCACATATTCCACATATTCTCAGTGCTTTTCTTACTTCCCAACGCTCTCGAGATGCTCCTTTTGTACCTCTTATAGGTTATTCTTTAGCTGCCATGGCCTCCACCCAACCTCTCAACATTCCTACTTCCATTCTTATTTATACCGCTCCTCTCCTCCATACCAATGCTTCTAATGCAAAACCCAATTCTTCTTCTAACACCCATGATTTGGATTCTTTACATCATGACTTACAAGCTCAAATCCATTAGTTATAACAACCTACTTCGCACTCCTCTCCATCTCTTAACTCATATTTACCCCTTCACACTCCTTTTGCACCTGCCATTTCTACTTACACACTTCCTCTCAACTTCATCACCCCTAGGATGCCCATTTTGAATGGTCATGGTGACACCCAAGAGCATCTCCGAGATTTTCATATGGCATGCCTAGATTATGCGAATGATCACACACTGTTTGCTAAGTTATTTCTTTGCAGTCTTTAAGATTATGTTATGAGTTGGTTTTACTATCTACCTGTTCACTTGGTAACATCTTTTACACATCCATTCGATGCTTTTCTCACTCATTTTTCACTCGATATTGGTACTAAAATATATTATGCACAACTAACACAAATTAAACAAAGATATAATGAAGATCTATCCGACTATGTATTACGCTATAATAACAACCTAGTTAAGGTGTCAAATATGCTTTTTGATTTGAAACTACAAGATATATTTGTTCAAATTATCTTACCACCATTACAAGAGAGCATTATCTTTGAGACCTCTCCTTCATTTGATCAACTATGTCATATGCTAAAAATGTGTGAAGTCAAACTAATCTCTATGGGCAAGCTCAAATATCAAGATTCTTCTTCTTCATCTTCTTCTACTAGGTTTCAATCTAAATCTACATTCAAACCTTCTCCTAAACCTACTAAAGAAAAAGTAATTGATAGTGTTTTTCTCTCCTCCTAAAAATATTTAATGGAAACCTCTAAACCGTACATTTACTAAATTGCCATATGCACCTCGATTTCTACTTCCTCAACTTCTTGAAAACAATCTCATTACTCTTCCACCACCTTTTAATCTTGATCCATCTCACCCTCGCAGACGTCATTATGATGAAAATGCTAAATGTGATTATCATCAATGTATTGGGCATTCCACCAACTATTGTTTCAAACTCAGGCATCTTATACAAGACCTCATTGACAATAATTCATTGGATCTCCCTCCTCCATCATCTTCTTCTTCTCAATTGGTCAATAATAACAACAAGCTCAAAATATTTTAATGACCCTTTGGGTAAGCACGATGCACAAGATATTGATGCTTCAACTAATCATATATCAAGTTATGCCCCCTCCTTCATAGAGGCCCCCTTGATTTTCTTATCACTTTTGTTGACGCATCTCCACCACTCATTACATTTTCAGATCGTGATTATAAATCTACTTTCACATTTGATTCATTACACATCAATGCTTCTATTGGTTCATACACTGTCAATAATACCATGATCTATCTAAAGGCTCTTATTTGTGTTTTCTCTATTGCACTTCTTCTGGATATTAAATATCCACTTTCTATTATTTCATATACAGCTCCTAACTCTTTTGGCTACATTAGGCTTCCCACTACAGTTGGGCCTATCACTATGGTCATGGCATTCACCATGGCATCCTCAATCAAAGGTTGTGACATGAACTTATGTCTTTAATGGCTCCACACCAATCAAGTTATTCCATCCATGAATCATATGTGTCTCAATTTCATACATAATAACCAAGTTATCACCCTTAAAGGAACTCCACCATGCACACCATTACCTCTGCCTCCTCTTGATGGCATTCTTCCACCAGCTATTAGTATTTAGGGCCTCTAGGGCCTCTCAAATCTAAGCATATTTAACACCTAGTTCTCCTATTTGCATGGATCCTACTTCACGACATTGTCATCCTCATAGGTCTACTAATATTTCACATAGGTGTTCATCACCTCCCTTTCCTCATAGGTCTATTGGTCCATCACATAGGTGTTCATCACCTCCTTCACCTTATAGGTCTTCTTCACGTAGGTGCTCACCACCTCCTTCACCTCATAGGTCTTATTCACATAGGTTCTCATCACCTCCCCCACCTTGTAGGTCTACTACACATCAGTGTTCATCACCTCTTTTTATACATAGGCTTCCTTCACATATCCATCATTGTTTGCATACACCACTAATCTTAGAGCATTTTCACATGCCTTTATCTCCTCAGACATCGGGTGGATGACCCTTTCCCTTCACTCTCATTGGATAACATAATTTCATCACACACTCATGGGCATCACACTTTATTCCCCCTCCAATCATTACTATTTATTTATAATTTATACACATAGACATCACGCTCCATGAGTTACATCTAGTCTCTCGTATACTCGTTGATAATGAACTCAAATCATCATTACTTTATGATGCACTGTAGTTCCAAGTTCATACTGGACTATTGAGGGTATAAACCTAACGTGAACCTCACCTCAATCACACTCTTTACACTCTCTTCTTCATTGATCATATCTTTCTAGCGCACATTATCAAACCATTTCTAGAATGACGCACTCTTGTTCTATGGTACATTCTTGATTTTTTAGGGGTCTTTTATAAATGAATCTCATCTCATACATGTATCATCTACATCCATTGGGGGGCATGTTACTCCTATCAAATTCACATTTCATACCATTCCATTTCACTCATACACACAAGATGTTGCATTTCTTGGTTGCATTTACTCTTGCTTGCTCATACTTACATGTACACTTAGTTTTCCATGCTAGATGGATACTTTAGTATGTAAATATATTTTCTATATACACATGTGCATTCACTTGTTCTTTAGTTATGAATGTATACTTTCTTACAAATCCTTACATGTTACAATGATGCTTGGCACTCTACCTCTTACCAGTCCCACTAAGGTTCCTGGGGGAATCTACTTTCTCACACATTATAGGTGTTATTATTTCATTATTTACTACTTCTACTTCCTCGTGCACTATTTTCTACTAGTACATACACACTTTTTTAGATTCTACTACTAACACATTTATCTAGCCACTTTCTTTACATGTGCCTTGGTTTCTACCATGCACATTCATGTCCCCCCTACAAGGATAGAGTTCATATCAACATCTAGGGCCTCTCTTTGGGGCTACATACTCCTAGAGATGTCACATGCACCCCAAATGAGGGGGGGCATAAATTGGGTGAATCATTCACCCCATACAACAGCTCAGGGCTACAGTACATGCATGCACAATACATGAACAAAGCAGTCATACAGTCACAGAACATCCTAGAATCTAACTTGGGTCCTCAACACAGCACATTTGCACTAGTGTTTGGGCTCAAACAAGAGTGCTCGGGTGCTTGTGTCCTCCCCTGAGTGCTAATGTCCTAGGGGAACATACAACAATATTCTCATATCAGCACAGTTTGCATCAATTCATAAATCAATTTTCACATTACAAGCACATTCCTCCAGCAAGCAGAATGCATTATATCTCCATTTAAATCGGAATAATTAATACATATGGAAAAAATCAAGGACATAAGGAACAAAAAATTATCACACCATCTGTAGTGGTATATGATCAAGGCAGATTTATGAAAAGAGAGTAACACTAGACCTCTCTCCCAAACACTTACACTTTGGCATGAGATCGTCCAAAAAATCTCGCACTTAGAGTGAGATCGCCCTAAAATCAGGATCTCATTTGGTGCGTGATCACTCAAAAAAATCACTCTTGTTGTGATATTGCCCAAAAAAATAATTCTACATAGCATTTTCAGGACATTTTTCTATCCTTTTACACTCTTGTATTGTAGACACAAAATCACACACTTTGGGTTTCTATTTAGTTTCGAAGGGACATACTACTATTCATATGATTCCTAAGTAAGAAAACCTACTAATCAACCCATGCCTTTAGTCATATTTTCTTCCTTTCTATTGCCACTTTTGGTCTTACACACCTTCTTTCTCAGTCTGACCTCTCAGACCCTTTAGTTTCTTTAAGTCTGTGACACCAGCGCCCAGCCAGGACGCCAGTGCCAAGCACCCATGTCCCCTTTGGGTGCCCCTAACTTCTCTACACTTTACTCACATATTTTGAGTCCTTTATAGTTGTTTGATCATTTTATATTTTTGGTAATCATCCTTTTCGGGGTTGTAATTACGAAATTCAAGCAAGGGAATTATATAATGGATAAAGTTATGTGATCATAATAAAGGACCAAACATTGAGCGTTAGTTATCACCATCAAATGTTTGCATCCAAAGGTTATTTAAGAGCATTCAAGCATCTTGATTAACTAAAAATGTAAATATATGTACTAGTTAATCTAAGCTATGAACAACTATAAATAAAGTAAATAAATGTAGTAAATGAAGTATGTAAATGACCCAAAAACTAAGCCAATGAAAATAGAAACCCTAATGTGTAAGAGAGAAGAGGAAAGAACTCATCTGGCATAGAAGACACTCATGGGACTATGTCACAGAGGTGACTGGAAAAATCTAAGAAGCAAGAATGTTGGGCCTCAAAATATTGGCTAAGTACCAAAGGGAACGATTCTGCATGGGACTCAGGCAAGAAGAAGGGTGCATAGCGGAAAAGCACGCATGACAGGGGATTTAGAAGGGTTTAGTAGAAACCACGACGCACGCAAAAGGCAGAAAAAAGGATCTTCATGACTTAGCCATATTCGGCTCTCCGAGAAGCACTTGAAGAAAAATGTGACTCAAGTATGTGTACCTGGATAAGGTTCCAACCTGGCTAACTTGGTGGTTAAGGAAAGAATATCTCACGCATAGAACATTCCTGAAAGACAAATCATTATGGAAAGTGGAGAGCTCAGATCAAAAGAAGAATGCTCCATTGAGGGACCACATGGAAACTTGGCAAGAAATCTACTCCTAAAGGTAGGCATAGTGGTGTGTGTGTTGAAACCTATTTATAAGAGATTCTCTAGTGCGAGGAAGACAAACCTTGTGATGAAGAGATGTAGATGAAGTTGTAGAAGCTTTAGGAATCATCACAGAGGGGATGAAAGGCAATAGCCCTGCATAAAAGAGTAGGAGATGTATAAGGGATAGGGTTACCATGTAGATGGGTAAGTGTATGAAATGATATCATATGCTAAAGGGATGGGTCTATGAAAATTTATGGAATATGGGAAGCATAGCTAGGGTTTTTGATACAATGAGTCATGTTCATGTCCTGACACATTTGGTCTGCGTATGACACCTTTTGAATGTAATGTGGTTACTGGAACTATGATCAATATAAATATATGTCTTTGTTCTAGAATATATTGTTCATGGGTGCAAAGTTTAAGGGCGATCTCTTCTTTATGGTATGGATCTACTGCTCTAACTAAAATGTGTCTCTTATTATATGAATGGGGTATATTGATATAATAACTCATCCTATGCCTTCAGAATGTATGCATATGAATCATTTACTTTTGGTGCATTTAATTAGTATTATCAATGGTAAAAGCCTCTTCTCACAATGCTCACGTAAAGGACCAGGCTAAAATAAATGCCTAAAGCGCATGCCTTAGGTGAGCGCCCAGCGCCCGCTAGGTGATAGGCCGACATGCATGGGATTAGATTTTTTTTCGGTAAGGGCATATAAAAATGACTAGAAGGAATGACTGTGTAGAAACCCTGAAAAATATGGATCTGGACTTATTCTTCTGACTAGGGCACCTAGAGAAGGATTGGGGCGCCTACAGGCACTCTGGTCTACAGAATGGGCACCCTAGTCTGTGAAAATTCTCCATGAAACTAATCTTCATAGGTTTGGCAGGTGGTCTGAAACCCTCACTACGTGTTGCATCATATCCTCTGTATTACACTACGTGTCACTACTAATCCAAGATGAAAGGAAGACCTGCAAAACCCTAAACAAGCATCAATCCCTAAAAAAGAAAAATGCATATGAAAGGGTCAGACTGACCTCACCTGCCACCATGGTGACTTACTAACTAAGCATTGCACTACATTCTAGACCCAAATGTAGTTCTCTGTGTGTGTGAAACATGCCCTAGGTTTCTCTTGTGTCAGTCACACTTTGTGATGTAGTGAGCTAACTATGTGTAGAAAAATGTAATAGAATGGTGCATGGAATAGAATAGAATCCTCCCTCTATGCTTGTGTGATGTAGATGTCCTAGCCTTGTGCCTTGTGATGGAGCTTATGTGGATGTAAGTGATCTCCAATGCAATAGATGGATGCAACTCTAGGTGAATGATAGTAGTGATTAGTGCTTGGTCCCTCATTATGGTCTCATAACTTTATATTTATAGGGTTCTCTTGATCTAATTTCGTAATTAACCTCAAAATGGCCGACCACCAAAAAGATAAAGATCTCAAATGGCTAGAAAGATCCCAAAAAGTGGTGGAAAGTGTGAAAAGGATCAGGGTGACCCTGGTGGGACCAGAGCACCCATGTGCCCCTAGTACTATCCTGGGTGCCCCAGATCAGGCTAAAATGATAGAAGATGATGAAAACTTACTGGGCATGTGTATGGTGGAGGTCGGGAATGACGATAGAAATCAAATAAAAATGGCCAAGAGACATGGGTTAATTAGTACTTTCTTCACTCAAAAACCCTCTAAATAGTAGTATGAGACCAGGACTAAATAATGTCTAAAGTGCATGATTTTGTGTCTACATTTTTCCCCCACTTTATGTTGGTGAGTGGAAAGCTCGGTAACATAAAGTAGATAGATATGCATACCTGATGCCATGTAGAGTGATAAAGAAGGCATGCCGAAGGACTAGACAAAGCGTGGAATGAAAAAAAGATGATGGAGCATGGAAACTAAAGATGAAATATGTGCAAAAAAAAGTGATGAGAGTGAACCTAGGGTGAACATGTGTGTATGTTGCATGTGTGTAGTGTACCTACATGGTTAGTATGTGCTAAGTGTGTTGCGGTGAATTAGTGTTGTTGTCATTTTCATTGTTGTTATTGTTGTTGCCCCATTTTGACTACTTGTTTTCTCATACAGTTGGACCTGCGAGGAGAAAAAGATCAAGTAGTCAAATATGTATGTATGTATGTGTAAAAACGTGCAATGTAAAAGATGCATGTAAATGTATGTAAATTAAATATGTAAAATGCGCAAATGAAAAATGTAAATGGAACATGTGCACCTGATCCATGTCGATAGAGAAAGAGTGTAGAAGAATATCCTGTACTATCCAGGGTTTTTTGGGTGATCCAATGCCATAGGCTGAAGAAGTGTAGGGAGGAATTGTTGTGTATCCTCCAACCTTTAACTGATTCCCTGAATGTGTGTGAAGAGATCTTTGTACTGTCCTGGTTTTTTGGGGTGATCTGACGCCGGTGGTAGAAGAAGTATTAGGAGGAATTATTTTGTATTCTCCAACCTGTAACTGCTTCCCTTGAATGCTAAGGACAACCATGTCCTGTAAAATCCATTGTGTATGGGGTTTGTAGATTGGTTTAAACCCACTCATTGTATATAACCCACAATGCCAAGGGTAGGAAAGTGCACTAAACCCAGTGTAGAACGTGTTGTGTAGATTGTAAAACCCCAAATGATGCCCCCCCTCTTTGGGGGCACATGCGACATCATTGATAGGAGAATGTGGCCCCAAAAGAGGACCAACTACATGAACTATGTAACTCTGCCCTATGAGGGGAAAGGGAAATGCACTTGGTAGAAACCAAGGTGCACACAAAAACAAGAAGGCTAGCCAAAAACAAGTGTTATTACGAACAAACATGCATGTAAAAAAGTAATAGTGTAAGCTACGCAAACAATGTGTAAGCTACCAAGAAAAATAGTGTAGACACGGAAGAAGACAAAATAAGTCCACACAAAGTGGGCTGCAAACATGGGACATCACTCACGATGTCACAAGACACGCAAGGCCATCATGGCCACAAACAAAAAACAAGTGTGCACACCAAACATAGGGCAAGGCCCACATATAATAACAAATAGAATACCAGACAATAGAATAAACAAGTATGGAAGGGTGGAATAACCCTACATAAAAAATGTTGCACATGAAGATACCTGTTAGCATGTTAGAAAGATAACTAGTATGTCAAAATCATGTATAACCAAGTAATGTAAAGTGTTAAATATAAAATGAAACAATAACACCTATGAAGAGACGAATGTGGATGCCCCTAGTGACTAGTGTAGGAAGGGTAGAAGGTGAGCATATCGTGTTGCATGGAAGAGACTTATATCTATGAATCACAACTAGAAAAATACTATGAATGTGCATGTGTGGATGGTATAGATAAATGACATATAAGTAAGCTTTACTAGCATGTGCAATAAAATGACCATGAACAAGCAAAAGTAAGCAAGAGTAAAAGCAACCATAATATGCAATATATTATGGATGGATAAAATAGAATGCAAGATGGAATGATAGACGCCATGTGCCCCTGATTGAATGGAAGTGTATGTAGTGAGGTTCATTCTGTTTTCCCCCTCAGTAGTCAAGAATGAACCGCAAACGAGAGTGTGTCATTGAGAAAGGGTCGAGTAGTGGGTGTTGTGTCTAAAACGTTGTGGTGAATGTGTATGTGCAATGATGAGATGTGACTTAGAAATTATGTGTATGCGAAACCTATAGCCGAAGCATATATCATGACCATATTGAATGTATAAGTGATGATTTAGCCTAAGAGTATATCACTTGAGGATGAATGGATGAGTGATGATTTAGCTCTAATCGTATATCACTACAAAATGAAAAGAGGGAGTGTTGATGTAACCTAAGGTGTATACCACTACAAAATGATAGAATAGGTGGTGATTTAGCCTAAAGCGTATCTCACTAGGCTAGAAATGTCGCATGATGAAAGGTTGAATAGTAAATGTGTGATGAGTGTAAGGTCCATTTGATTTGTAAACCCTCAACAGTTGAGTATGGACTGAGGAATTAAAGTGTGTCATAGGGTAGTGAGTGTAGCTCATAGAAGAAAGTGTAGTATATGTAATGATGAAAGACGACCATGTGATGAGTAGAATGTGTAATGTATGATGTATAAGATGTAATGTACGGTGTAGACTAAAAGTATTATGTATGATGAGTAGTATGGAATGTTAGATGCAAGTATGTATAATGTGTAAATGCACAAATGTCAAAATGTTGTAGACTAAATGTAGAATGTAGGATGTATGTTGCGGAATGTATGATAAAATGTAATATGTGGTGTCGGTAGTGCAATGTGTGGGGTTCATGTTTAGTAATCCCTCAACAGTCAAGTGTGAACCAAAGCACAAGAGTGCGTCATCGGGTAATGACGATGTTAGAGCATGTTATGAGTATGCCTATGCGAGGATATGAATGTATGATAATGCAAAGATAAGAGATGCACTTATAGAATAAACTATAGGCATTTTCATCTTTGAGCATCCTCCATTAGTGTTGAGCTAGGTATCTTCATCTTGCATTTCATCCATCCAAGCTTTTGAGTCATATGGAGAGAATCAAAATGGCCTTGTAGCCATGTCTTGATGAGACCCCATTCTCAAACCCTTGGGATCAAACAAACAATCACATTTTGATTGATAAGGATCTACATAGGTCCATTTCTAGTTAGCTTTCAAAGAGTATAGAATAATGTTTAAAATGTTAGTTTGATTTCCTTCAAAGTTCTATGCATGTTGTTGATGTTTAGTCTCTTTAAGCTCTTAGCATGATGGTCTATGTTTAGTTAGATTTTTTTTGGAACTATTAGGTGTTAGTTTCAATTCGCTTAGCTTAGCTAATTAATACATGGATACATTTGACACACTCGGTGGGATGGATTCATATTCTCTTTGATTTTAATGACAAGTTTTACTTAGTCTTTCTCATTTTTTGCTAACCCAAATCATCCACATGTGAAATAAGTTGAAATCCTTAGGTTATTTCACTTTCTATGCATTGAGTCTCTCTTGTGGGGTTTATTGTGATGGGTTGTCATTAGATTTGAGTTAAATTAGGAAAAAATTGATCTTTTTAAGGGTGCATACATCATATTTCTCTATTTTGACCTCATTTTAAGGTACACGCGCAGTTAATTTTTACAGGGGTGTGCACACATTCTAATTCATGTGTAGATGTCTAAAGGGGTGTGTTCACGCACTTTGATCCACACACTTATCCTACTGCCAATTGCACCCTATGCCAGTTTTGGTCAGACCCGTGCATACATTGAAAGGGCCGCACATACACCTTTATGCCCGTGCACATGGAATTTAGCTATGTGTTTTTTTGCAGTTTGCTTATCTACGCATATGTATGAACTCGCGTGTAGGTACCTCTCTGGGCGTGCACACATTTGTTAGGCCTCAGTTTTACCCTCTATCCGACAGGAACACGCACCTGTTAGCTTTCTCGTGCATACAACTCTCTTCCCGCCCACATGCTTAGCTCACTATCATTTTTAGCAGAGACACACACATGTTTTTATCCACGTGCACATATTGTTAAGGGCGTGCATACATTATAAAGGGTGCACAGGCATCACAGTAAAAATATGAGAGTTATTTTAAAATTTGTAAAATCATGTGTTCTTGATGTACTAATGCCTTGTAGGGTTATTTGGGATTAACTTCTCTTTTGTAGGGTATATCTTCATACTTTTTGCTAATTTGGCTTATTTAAGGTTAGTGAATGTTGTATGGTTGTTTATGAGATTCGAAACACATATAATCTTCCCTCACACCTTTTAGGCGATCTTGGGAATCAGAAACGATTTCTACATCTTTTATCTGCTTTGGAAAACGTCTCATTAAACTTATTGCTAAGGGAATGAATGTCAAATTGGCTAGAATGAACAAAGTGTGAGTTTACGTTAAGTGTTTTTCCATTGTTAGTTAAATAGTTGGATTCTACGTCATGTACGTTCTTCTCTTGCATCTTATGACGATCTTGAGAATCAAATTTGACATCTTATCCTCTTTTTTATTTATGGAAAACTACTAAACTCTTTGTGTAGGACCTAAAAATGCTTTCCAAAGAAAGGAGAATCAAAACAAACTTTCTAATTACATGTGTGTTGCAATTTGCCAAACAGTGTGTGACAAAAAGCACGTTAAGTCTAAAAGATTAAAAACACACCACATTCATCACACTCTATATGCAGGTTCAGATAAGGGTATGTCCAGTCTACTTAAAACTAGGACATAACCCCTTCGGCATAAGCCTTAAGCTACAATAATATGGGTGGTCCTAGAAACCCCAAACTATTCCATGTAAGAGTGAACCTTGTGGACGAAACGGGAAGTGCTCCGCACACCTACTTGACTAGTTTACAAGTGATATTTAGTGTCAAAGTTATCCATATTGCGACCCCAGTGAGGATACAACTAAACACATTCATTGCTCATTGTATTTAAAGGGCGTAAAGTAAATTTGGGATACTCCAAGACTAGTGAGTGTGACTTTCTTGGCAAACCAGGCTCGCGAGAGTAACTTGTGACACCTAGTTGAGGGAACCACCTAAGAAATCCATTTTTTCTTGGATCCAACTTGACCGTATCAAGCCAATCGTTGTTGTAAAGAGCCTTCACAAAGTGAGAACTTTCTCAGAGTCAAAACCTTGTTTATCGAACAAGGCGAGAGTTCATTAAAGTTCAAACTAAATGTCATTCATCACGAAAATTATGAAGTGTTCCTTTGACTTAGTTTTTCACTCGTCATAAGACGAGGCAAAACTCTTTTGAATTGATGCCAAGTAATTTTCACCCTATTTGATCTACTCTTTTTTTTTATCTTTTTGATATTTTTTATCAAAAGAGGAACATCATACGTGTGCTATTAATTGATTGTCCATCGCTTTTACACCCGTTGACATTTGTCATTACTTGATACTGGATGGTAAACATTGAAAGCATATTTGTACATCTTCGCATCTTAATAGCCTTTTGATCTTGATACCCACATCAAGATTCTCATTGTAGTTAGGCTTGCTCATCATCGGTTTTCCTTTGAGGTGTTACTTTTCTAGCATCACTTCGATACAATTTTGATCCTTATAACTTGTTTCTCGTAAACTAAGTTTAATTTTCAAGATTGTAGTATTACATTGCTCGCACAATAGCAACACCTTGGTATACTTTGACTTTGCCTTCTTTCAAACTTTACCTCGACCTTTAAAAGTGTTATCATTACATTTTATGCATCGTATCAAGATCATTTTGATACTAATATCTTGATTTTCCAAAAATATTAGTTAACGTATCTAAGTGAAATTGTTGCATTGCTCACACTTGTAACTTCCACTTTTTCAGATTTAGGTCTTGTTTGTATTTAGATGGGTTATAGTATACCTTGATCAGAAATAACTTCAATCCTTCGTTAGTACTTACGCCTTGTTTATTTTAAACTTGACCTGAGCATTGACATTGTGTTTATCATCTTGCGTCTAACTACTTTTGAGACACACATTTGCATAGGGAGTATTTCCTTGAATATTGTCTTTGTGTTTTGAACTTGTGTGATTGTTCCTCGTGATCGTTCACCTTATATACTTATATTTCCAAGGACAATCCTTTTGAGCCTTTGATTCTTTACGTGGGTTGTTATCCAAACCTTCTTAGATTTATTAACATTGTGTCATCGTGATGTATGTTTTCCTTAGGTCCCCTTCGGAAAATCACACAAGCATTCCCTATTTGTTCACAAAATGTCTAGTTGGTCACCATTATGCTTCCTGAATTAAAACAAAACTTGCTTCCATTTGGAGGAGTTCAATCAAACAATCTGGTCTAGGAATTTAGACCCAACAAGTACCAATAATGATAGATTATCATAGAATTCCTCGCTCTTACGACATGTTGTCCCCCAAAAACTGCTTTTTGTTTTCCAAGTTAAATTTGAAATTTCGAGCTCTCGCCCTCTTAAAGTATTTAAGCCAAGTTGAAAGTTCGAAGAGATAGAAAAATCCATGCCCTAGAGTTGCTTCAAATCCCTAGTCTGCTTGTTTTGATAAATTTTTCGTTTTCTTGTTTAGACATGTGAAAATTTTATTGTTGTCCTCATTTGAATGAAATTGTCAATATTTCTATGCCCCTAGATCATCGAACCTTGCATTGTTTTCAATTCCTTGGCTCGCAAAAGAAATTTGAAAATCGGGCGCAAAATGGTGGAGTTGTCTTCTTCTCTGCATTTTTTCCCACAATTAGGAACAATGGGAATTTTCTTCCCCATCAAATTTTGCCCCCATCATCCACATGTACATGGACATACCTAATTGGAAGCGGGTCGGTAGAGAAATTTGTGTTTTTGAGCCTCTTTGTAAAAAAGGTGAAAAGTTAAAAAGTGACCCGCAGCCCCGATCAGGCTTAAAGAAAAAATTCAAATCTTTAGCCCGCAGTCAAAGGAGTCAAAGCAGGGAGGCAGACTGTCAAGGGGATTTGATATTTTGAGCCTCTTTGTAAAAAAGGTGAAAATTTAAAAATTGACCCGCAACCCTGATCAGGCTATCAGGAAAAAATTCAAAGGTGAAGCCCGTAGTCAAAGGAGTCAAAGCAAGGAGGCAGATTGTCGAGGGGATTTGAGATTTTGAGTCTCTTTGTAAAAAAGGTGAAAATTTAAAAAGTGACTCGTAGCCCCGATCAGGCTATCAGGGAAAAATAAGGCGAAGCCTGTCGTTGAAAAGTCAAAGCGGACGAGTGGGCCATCAGCTGACTTTTGGAAATTTACTCAAATTTCCAAAAGTGAAGTAAAAGTTCTAGAATGCTCCGCGGCTCCACCAAGGTCTCAGGCCCATTGTTGAAAAGTCAAAGCGAGAGAGCGGAGCGGCAAAGAACTTTGAAGTTTTGAGAATTTTTCTAAAAAAAACAAAATTGAAAAAAGCGAGTTGCGATTCCTTCACCACTCAAATAAAGCCACGTGTCAGGCCTATGGCAGAGAGGTGGAAGGGCAAACCAAAATTTCAAAAAAATCCAATTTTCTACAAAGGCATAAAATGCAAAAGGCATCCTCCACGCCCGCTCCAATAAATTTCTCCCACGTGGACGACTCTGGTTTAAAGTTTTGAAGGCAATATAAACGGTGTAAATTCAAAGTTACAAAACAATTGTAACGACTGCATTATGAAAATTTTGGTTTTTCCACCATTGGTATTTCTTCGCAAATCAAGAATCCGAACAGACGTAAATTATTAAAAAGAAATTGTAAACCGTTTCTTGCTAACAAAGAAGAAGTTGTAACCGTTTCTTGGAGGAGATTTAATGACTTCTTCATGCCATTGTCGAGGGTTGGCAATTGATCTTGTAAACTCATGAGTGCATTATACTTAGAGAAAACAAAGGAGATAGCCATTTTTTCTTCCATGTCCCCCCTTTTCTCAAATTCCTCCATTTCTCCACTATGTATAGCTTTTGATTAAGCACCAATATAAGAAGAAGGATTTTGTAGCCTCTTTGATGAGGAGATTTTATAAACTTTAAGTTCACAATCTTATCTCATCTTGTTGCCATTTGTAGGATTGTTTCTTCTCATGAATGCATGTGATGAATTCTCTAACTAGTGTGTGCAGGAATCTGATTTCCTACCTGCAACATTAGTTCTCCTACCTCTTTTCTCACTCCCTTTCCCACCTTCATAGCAAATTCCCCCCTTGTAGATAACTACAAGCATTTGTCACAGGGTCAGTGGAGTGCCCCTATTGGATCCTCAGCCGAAAGGCCACCACAAAAATCCACGCTTTTTCACGCATGCATACATGACAGCTGCACCAGTTAATTAGAGGGACTTATATTCCCAGAGTGTTGGCAAGGAATTTACAAATTTTTCCACCTGAAAAATTCCCTCGCCAACATGATAATAGGGAACCTAGGTTTAGGCATTTACCTCGAAACATGCCCATCACAACTAAACCCCATTGACTCTTCATGCTGGAGAACTCAGTCGGGTACCCTATTCCCCACCTTCATCTCATAGTTGATGGTATGGTTTGGATGCTTCTGATCCAAATTATTATTCAGGTACCCCCCACTCTTCTTCCAATCCAAACTATTCTTTTGATTCTAATCCAAACTATTCTTCTGATTCCTCTCAATCTTATGAGAACTCCAATCCAAACTATTCTTTGGATTCTTTTAAGTCTTTCAAGCTTCATTCAATCAAATTTCTTCTAGGGAGTAATCAATCTCCTAAACAACATTCACCTCCTTTAAGGATTTGTGTTCCCAAAAATTCTCCCCATCATTCTTCTAATTCGACTCCTAAGTCACAGTCCTCTCTTTCTTCATAGGACCTTCTTCATTATTCATCTAATGCGAATCCTACGTCGCGGTCCTCCCTTACTTGTAAGACATCCTTTATCATTCACTCCAACAACATCTTCCTCCTTTGAAGATATGTGTGACTCGACATTATCCCAATCAAACATCTAATGTGACTCCTACGTTGCGGTCCTCCCTTGCTTCACAAGACCCCTTTTATCAGTTCCATCAATGACCTATTCCTCTATCGAAGATCCATGCGACTCAAAATTCATCTAAACAATCATCAAAGTCGACTCCTACGTTGAAATCTACTGACTGGCTAAGTGGCCCTCTTTGTCTACCTGTACTATGTCATCTTCTTGGGGGAACCAATATCGACTTCTTCCAAGTCCCCATCTTCTTCCACTCACAAGACATCTAGATCCGAATCTACTTCATCTCTTGAGTCACCTTATTCTATCAATCATCATCAAACATCTTCTAAATTTTCCACACCAGTTAGACCCATTTCTTCTAATCAAACTCCTGTGGTCAATCAACAACCCATACCGATTGATTTCTTTTAGAATGAAGAAGTGATCAAAGCATTCAGGGGGTTACACAATGATATTCCTATAGAGGACCATGAGAAATGATTATCTTTTAACCTTGGTGCGTTCATGTATTGTGGGGAAGAAGTTGATTCCTTTCATTAAGAAATAGAGGAATACCCTATGATCATGGAGCTTGATTCTCCTCTTAGTCTTCCATCTTCACATTCTTCGTTATGTGATGAAACACCTGGGTCTTGCATCGATCCTTGGCCTATCTTCTCATCACCCAATTCTTCTTTATATTTCAAGATTCCTCAATCACAATCTCACTTTGGGACACCTCTTGGTAGCCCATCATCTTCTTCTATTTGTGGGCCATCTCCTAGTAGCCCTCCATATTCTATTTGTGGGTCACCTCTGGGTAGCCCATCATCCTCTATTCTTGGGCCACATCCTAATATCCCCATCATTTTCTTCCATCTCAGGGCCAGGTCCTAGTAGCCCTTCATCTTCTATCTATGGGACACCTCCTGGTAGCCCATCACCTTCTATTCTTGGGCCATGTCCTAATAGTCCATCATAATTTTCTATCTATGGGACACCTCCTGGTAACCCATCATATCATCCTTCTATCAACAACTGGGGCAAGCCCACCATCATTCCTCACATTCCTACCATCAATTCTCTAAAAACATCCACTTTCTTCTCCCATTTCTCGGGATCAGACAAGTCACGACGTAGCTTATAAGGAAACCCAAATGGTTTCTCCATCAAGCAAAGATCAAAAATTCTGAAGAGCTCTAAATCTCCCAACAATTTAAATGATCATAAAGTTAAAAATCAAATGAGATTCAAGAATGCACACCAACATACGTGTTAAGTATAGAGTAAAGTGCAGATAAACCTATGGATAGGGAACTCAAGATCCCGCATCAAAAATCCATGTTTCAAAGATCAGTCACAGTCACTTATTAAATATGATCTCACCACAATCATCGAGATTGGAGATAATATCACTCTTGATAAAAAAACTCCTAGTCTCCCTTATCAAACAAATCAAAAACATAGTTGTTGGATCTTATCATGCATAGTGACATTATTGGTCCCAATATATTAAAAAATCAAAACATTTCAAAAAAAATAAAAAATGAGAGAAACATTAAAACATTACAAAACAATCAAAGGTACAAAGATCAAACATAACAATCAGATATTGCATACACATGGATGTTCTTTCCTTCCTTTCCATATCCATCTTCTGCAAGTCTCCCACCATTTTCATCCCTTCGATGATATTTTGGTTAAGCCTATTCGCTCTCATTGTGCAACACTTATCTCTATGGTATCCATTTTGACCTTGGTCTTTCATCACCTTGGTAAATTAAATAAAGACTGACCTCTTAGAGATCCTATCACAATTCACATCTAATAAACTTATTGTGAAGAAACTTTTGGACGTATTTGTTGACACTAGCCAATGTCATCATCGCAATCACTTCCACATCCTTCCATCAAGCCATCAGTTGTTCTTAACCCCTTATCAAAACAATATAGCTGAAATAAATTTTCAGAAAACAAAAGCAAAACAAAATCAATCAATCAAAAAGCTAAAAGCTAAAATCAAAAGCAAATTGATATATAACTCTCTTGGGGTATTTCTAGTATCTCTACCGAGGCTATGGATGCCTGGTTAATAGTAGAGAAATGTTGTGATTAGAATCAAATACATCTCCATTGGGGCTATGGACACATGGCTAGTAGTGGAGCAATGTACAGCTCTCCTTCCACTCTCCATTCATAAATTGCCTTTCAAAATAAATTATTCCTACACATTGGCTAGTGTGTCTTCACTTGTTGTCTATCAAATCTTCCCTTTAAGAGGTAATTCATTTCCATGTGCACACAGTTGGATCTCGATGAGAAACATAAGATTAGTATGTTACCAAGTGTCTTTTTTTGGACCTTGTTCAAACTCTTTACTTTAGTTTGTATGTTGTGACATGATTTTTGCCTTAGACTAATCACCTTTTTATCGTAAATCTTCTAGCTACATTTTTCCATATCCTTTCATAACATTCACATTGTTCTTCTGCTTCGTTCAAAACATGCATGCGTATAAGATTGCCTTTTTACTGTGTTTGAGACCTTTGTACCCTTTTTAATAAAACAATCTTCTACTTTTTTTCTATCATATGTTTCTTGGCTAGCTTGTACTGGGGGCATCACTTGCTCCTTCTTAGCTCTTCATTGGTTTGCATTCAACATTACATTGAATATATCTATCATGGCCTTAATCCAACAATATCTTCTTCTTGTGTATATGTGCAAAGATTTTCCCTTGTACATTCTCACCTACTCACTGGGGGCATCCACATTACATCTTCATTTTCTTATACATAACTTTGGAAAACTTTCAAAATACCTAAAAATTAGTAATATGCCCTAAAAAACTCACAACATTGTTCAAAAACCGAAAACATTGGTAAAAAATAAAAAATCCTATCAAAAACATTTGTAATAAGCATGCAAATAGCTGAAGCCTGTGTCAAATGCATTGTACTCAACCATCAAAATTGTCCTACAAAACATCTTTCTTTGATTCTCACCTATTCTTGTGTGCGACTCACGTGGTCATCTGGATCTACCTCCATTAACAAAGTTGGTTTACTTACTATGTCTGTACTCTTGGGCACAACGAGTTTCTTGGTCCTATTTCATAGTACACAAATGCCTTTTCATGGGACCCAAGTGTCCTTCATTATTCCCCTCACATGTATCCACATTCTGGGGCACCATCATTAACCCTTTGTTGCCACTCAGTTGAACATTTAGGAACTGAAGCTTGATAGCAAAAACATTTTGCAACCGTCTTGAATGTTGTTCATTTGAGTATGTGTATTTGTACTTGTTTCCCTGTTAGTTAGCTTGTGCACTTTCTCATATTACATTGCATTATGTATGTTGCATGGAGTTAGCATTTTTGGCAATGAACAATTGTTTGTATTATAGCTTTTCATGTAATTATGGTACACTTTTGTTGTATGCGTATATTTTAATAAGGACCGATGACATAGATCATAAGCAAAATGATGAAATAAAGTTGTTTTTACATCATGCAGGATGATAACTATTTCCATCTCCCTTCATCTTTGTTTTTTCTTCCTTATCATTCTCTTCTATCAACACTATTCTTCCAAATCAACTTAGGTGCAATAGGGATAAATTCCCCCCTCCTCTATTCTTATATTCTGTTTCCTTCATCTTTTTCGAGTCGTCAATCGACCTCTTTCATCACCCCATCGACACTCAAGGGGGCATCCTTCATTCTACTAATTTTTCTTCTATCTCTTCAAATAAATTATTTGTTTGTACGTGTCTACTATATTTGAAGTGGCATCACTTACGCCACCCCAAAGAGGGGAAAATGTAGACACCTAAAATTTGCTTACGCAATTTTAATACTTAAGGACTACATTAATTATCCTCTTTTCCATCGTTGTCATAATAATTAGTGCTTTTCCGATAATTGGCTAACATTGCTCTTCATATATGATAATTGATTACCTTTTATTAATTAATTAGCCTTCCTATCACTCAAGATGTCGATTAATGACCTTTTGTTAATTAGTGTTCACTTCTACTTGGGTTAATTAATTATTATTAATTAATTATGCCCGTAGATCTAAATCAATAAATCTTCATTTATTGGATCAAATTTCTCTTATAAATCTCTTAAATTGCCTAATAATCTTATTATATAAGCTTACTTCTACCTATTGATTTAATCATCTTTGATTAATTATAAACACCCCAATTCCCATGAAGTACTAACTGAAGTGTTAACTCCACATGTTAACTCACTTAGCTTTGGTCAACTAAACTAAAGTTAATTTGATTCCCTTATCCCACATGCATCAAGTTACACATCTCTCTCAAACATTCAGGTTATATAAAGGACCAAGCTCCTTCCTCTAAAGACACACCTTTGCATGCATATAACATAAACTATAGACATTTCCATCTTTAAGCATCCTCCATTAGTGTTGAGCTAGGTATCTTCATCTTGCATTTCATCCTTCTAAGCTTTTGAGTAATATGGAGAGAATCAAAATGGCCTTGTAGCCATGTCTTGATGAGACTCCATTCTCAAACCCTTGGGACCAAAAAACAATCACATTTTGATTGTTAAGGATCTACATAGGTCCATTTCTAGTTAGCTTTCAAAGAGTAGAGAATAATGCTTAACATGTTAGTTCGATTTCCTATAAATTTTTATGCATGTTGTTGATGTTTAGTCTCTTTAAGCTCTTAGCATGATGGTCTATGTTTAGTTAGATTTGTTTTGGAACTATTAGGCGTTAGTTTCAATTCTCTTAGCTTAGTTAATTAATACATGGATACACCTGTTACCAATCCCATAACGGCTCCTGGGGGCATCCAATTTCGTGAATTGCATGTATTATTGTTTCATGTTGTTTTATAACACATTACTTTATTAGATTATACATGCCTTGACATACTTTTTATCTTTCTAACATGCTAAAGGTGCTTCATGTGTAACATTTTTACTACAGGTCTATTTGTCACCATGGTTGTTTGTTACATTGTTTGTTCGTGCTCGTCATTGTTTGCAATTATTTGTGGGCTTTGCCCTTTGTCTTATGTGCACACTTATATGCTTTTGGCTTATTCGGCCTTGATTGTCTTGTGACATTGTGAGTAATGTCCCATGTTTGAAATCTGCTTTTTGTGGTCTACATTTTATTCTTGTGTGTTGTGTCTTAAAATATACATTGCCTTCTTCTCTGCTAGTTTAGATTTTCCATGCATGTTTTCTTGTACTAAAACTTGTTTTCGTATGCCTTGTTTTTTACCAAGCAAACTCCCTCCCCCCTATAGGGAAGAGTTTCAGCATAATGGCCAATCCTCATTTGGGCCACATACTCCTTTAGTAACATTGCATGCAGCTTGAACGAGGGGGGAATTATTTGGGTGAATTAGACACCCCATACAGTAGTTGATAGTCATCATACAACACAACACAATATTAATACAACACAACATTCAACATCAGATAAGGCTAAGATCCTGACTTGGGTCCTTGACACAAGAGAGACGCCATTGCCCAGACCTATACAGTAGTGCCTGGGTGCCCCTAGCCTTTCCTCGATGCATGTGACCAGGGGGAAGTTACATAGAATTCTTCAATGCAACACATTCTACAACACTCCACACAACGGCTTTTACAAGGTAGACAATCCTTCACACACACCATACATACAACACTCAACATTTTCTTCTTCAACATTAGATCAAAATTGGTCGAATTAGATCAGATTTTTACACACCATCTGCAGTGGTGTTCTACATTGCAGGAAGCAGTCACAGGCTAGAGGATGACAACAGACTTTTCTACCAACACTTCTTCCAGATAATTGGCACCTGAGATCGCCCAAAAAACTCACAGCCGACATAACTGGCGTGAGATCACCCAAAACACTCAGTCTTCTATAACATCTACATGATCCTTTCTACACTCTTTTCCTCATCATAGATCAGGTGCACATGTTCCTTTTTCACATTTTTTCATTTTACATACTTCATCACATAATTTTTACATATATACACACGTATTTGACTACTTGTTCGTTCTTCTCTTTTGCAGGTCCATTTGTATGGGAAGCGGTAGTCAACATCATTCAACAACAACATATACAACATGCGTTTCCACCCCAGGGTCAACATCTCATCACTTTTTGCACGTTCTCATCTTTAGTCTCCGCGTTCCACCTTTTTATCACTCCACGCTTTTCCTTTTCTCTCGACATGTTTCTCGCCATCAATCTACATGGTTATCAAGTACATATCTCTATCTACTTTGTGTTATTGAGCTATCACTTAACAACATAAAGTGGGGGCAAAATGTAGACACAAAATCACACACTTTGGGTATCTATTTAGTCCTAATCACATACTACTTTCATATGATTCCTAAATAAGAAAAGTATTAATTAACCCATGTCTTTGGCCATATTTGTTTTCTTTCTATTGCCACTTTTGGTCTTACACACCTTTTTGCTCAGTTTGACCTCTGATCCTTTAGTTTCTCTGAGTCTAAACAACGACGCCCAACAAAGATGCTAATGACAGGCGTCCCCATCCCCTCTGGGCGCCCCTAACCTCTTTGTACTTTACTCACATATTTTGGGTCCTTTCCAGCTATTTGAGCATCTTATATATTTGGTAGTCAGCCTTTTCGAGGTTAATTATGAAATTCAAACAAGGGAATCATATAAATATAAAGTTATGTGATCATAATAAAGGACCAAGCACAAAACGTTAGTTATCACCACCTAAGGTTGCATCCAAAGGTTATTCAAGAGCATTCTAACATCCATTCAAAGGAAAGGGACTGCATTATTTTGCATACACTTCATAGGATGAGAGTTTATTCTATTCCATGCACACATCTATTACAATTCTCTACATCTAGCTACTTTTCTCTCTATCAAGTACAACACGCACATGATCCACCTATGACACGATTCCGCGCACATGCAGCTAGAACTATATTAGGTCTAAAATGTAGTGCAACGCTTAACTGTAAGATCATTTATTTGACAGCTGAGGACATTCCAACCCCTCATTTTGCATCTTTATTTTTTAGGATTTGATGTCTCTTTGAGGGTTTTGTAGCACATTATTTCATTGCAGGTTTCTAGCGACCTTGACGATCATTGTGCGATCTCATATAAACCAAAGGATAAGGACAAGGAATAAATTATTACTAATTAAAGATGGTTTTTTTAGCTTTTTGACAGTCACAGGTGCCTACAGCAGGTCTAAGACACCCACAGGTGCTCTTGCCCCCTTTCCAAGCGCCCAAATCCAGCTTATTCCTACAAATATGCATTTTTCTGAGCTTTGTTGTGACAGTTTGTGCTTCATATTTTCCACTTTTCTAGCTTTGTGCACCTTTGGGATCTCTACGAAACAACTAAGTCATTTTATCCCTTCTTTGTAACTAGGGTTTCAATATTTTCTAGCTTAGATTGTTTGGCTCAGATTTATTCTTATTACATATTCATTTTACTACTACAATAATAATTGGATTAAAATTTTTTGTAGCATTTATTAATATTTTTCTTAATCATCTACATCAGGGGCACACTTTCCATTTAGTACTTTTACATACTTTCACATGCTTTACATACTTATGTAAATTTTTCATATACAAATCTTGACTACTTCACTCTTCTTTTGCAGGTTCATCCTTAATACGCAACAAGAAGCAACCTTCAACAAGCACACCAACAAAATACAATAACAAGTACAACATGGTACAACACATACACTTCATCCCTAGGGTCACTTTCCTTTCACAGTTTCCAAACTTCATTTTTACATTGTTATCCCGTAAAATTGGCAAGGGAAATTTTACAGATAACCCTACTGAATTTTTGTCCCGGTCCCTCGTCAGGGACTCCTTGCGTTCGGAACATTGCAAAATCCCTTCCTGGGAAATCTAGTTTTCCGAACTTAGCCATTTTTGGTCTTTTTTGGTTGGGCGCACATAATGACAATGCAACATCAAGTTTTGGTGCGCCCCCTTTAAATCCTTTGGCGCATGGTTTGAAGTGTCAACAGGTGTTTTGATGCGCCTCACTATGTTGAGCCTTCCTTGCATGCGCCAAGGCGCATGCGCCTTCCTGCTAACAATCCTTTTGTTGCGCCGAGTTTTGGTGCGCCAAGGGCGCACATAATCTTGTGTCAACATCACTTTTGGTGGGCCAAAGGCGCACTTAACTTCATGTTGGCAGGGCTTTTGGTGCGCCAAGGGCGCATGCTTTCTTGTGTCGACAGATGTTTTTCATGCGCCACTTGAAAAAGTTGGTGGCGCATTTATTACCACCTCACCTATATATAGGCACGTCTGCAATGTCATTGTCACCAGAGCAAATCACGTGATTATTTTTATTATTTTCTCTGAGCCTGTCAGCGCACCTGCCCTGTCATTTTCAATCGCTTCGTGGACCCGTTTGCACACTTCTCCACTATTTATTCGGGTAAGAGGTCCTTATCTCTTTTGTGTGTTTTATGCTCTGGTTCTTTGTTTGCTTGCTGGTTTGGATTGGGTTTAGTTAAAAATCTATCAAAACATGAAATTCCCCCTTCCTTGTTGTCTTTTCCATTCTCCCCCATGTTCTTCCCCCTCTTTCCAGATCTGCTGGTAGGGGAAAACTCTGTCCTGAAATGATTGCTTGAAACTCTTTGTTTAAAGCCCCTAAAACACCCTCAAGAAGAAGTTTGAAAGAATGAAACCCCTTAGAGAGAGAATCAAATCTTAAAAAGAGACTGTATTTTTTCTCTCCTTTGGCGCATTGGCGCACCCTGCAACATGAAAAACAGTTGCGCCAATGGCACATCTGTCACCCCTGTTACACAAAAAACAGTTGCGCCAATGGCGCATTTTTCCTGCCTGCACATAATGAAAAGTTGCGCCCTCATGGCGCACTTCCCTCACTTGTTGCAAGCACTTTCCGTGCGCCCTCTTGGCGCACCAAACTTGAGTGCAACATTGACAAAATCCTGTGCCCTTTGGCGCACCCAGCATCCATGTAACAACCCTTTCCTATGCGCCAAGTGCAAAGCTATAAACAGCGCAGGCGCATCCATCATTGCAATACATTGTGTCATGCAAACCTTCCATGCGCCGTGCCAGGTTCCCTTTGGTGCACAAAAATATGATGTAACATGCGCAAAACCTGCGCCCTTTGGCGCATCCTGTACCCGTGTAACACGCTATTTCCATGCGCCCGTTATAAAATGCATACATATGGCGCAGGCGCACTTGTTCTTACAACAAAAAAATGCAACATGTAGTATCCATGTGCCATGCGCCTCTTTGGCGCTGATTTATCCCTTGCAACACCCTTTTCCTGTGCGCCTTATTATTTAGCTCTGTAACCTGCAGTATTCATGCGCCCTGCGCCCTGAGGCCTTAAATCATTAACTCTTTCTCCTGCTAATGCTTTAATGGAGGATCAAACAACTGATATGACTTTCATGCGTTGTGTTTCACTTCTTCTCCTTGCAGATCAGAAATTGAGCTCAGAGTTACGTATGTCTACATCAAGCAAGAGACCTACCAAATCCAAAGGCAAGGCCAAGCTCACAGAAGAAGAAATGAAGTATAAGTATCAGAGGGTCAGGATGCCCAAGTCCCAGGCCGAGTGTGACCTAGACATCAGAGACTCAGAGCTGGGTCATATTGACATGGAGGAATTCTGGGTCAGAACTCAGAAGGTCACAAGAAGTCCATGGATGGACAAATTGATAGGCAGTGCACTACACTTTGCTGGAGGAATCCCAGTAAGTGTCGTGAATAACGAATTTATGATGGTGGTTGCCCGGTGCTACAATAAAGACACAAGATGTGTCGTAAATGAGAAGGGCGAGGTCGTAATTAACCTCACTACCTACCACTTTGAATTAATGCTCGGCATCCCTCACCACCGGCACTTTGTAGCTGTAAGCCGGGAAGACTGCATTAAATCCTGGGACGACAATGAAGATCAGTGCATGCAGCTGATGAATGAAGTTTACCTGAAAAACAAAAAGGTGGTGACTCAGTGGCCACAAATCATTCACCGCAGTGATTTTTCAGAGGAGCTCAGTGACACAATCACGTTCCTGAGCAGAGTGTTTGGGCTTCCTGATGCCCACTACTTCCACAAATGGATGCTGCGGTATTTAGAAACAATGAATAAAAATGTGCCAGATCAACGCTTTGAGTGGGCAGAAATCATAAGTAGCACGATAGCAGAGCAGCTACAACAACTTACCACAATGGGGAAGTTCTACATGAATTCCTACGTTGTTTACGCTGCAGCTTCAGAAAGGGACTACCCAGCTCTGATGCGGAGTGGGGTTTGGCCCCAAGTTAAGATCTATGAATATTATCCAGAACTGAAGCTGGAAAATAGCATCCCCCAATTTACAAAGATCAATGATGCATTTTTCTATTTCATCATCTACCTGTTGAGGCCAAATATGACTCACGGTCGTACGACCAAGAGCATCGTGGCAGCCACAGAGAAATGGGGGGCCCTGTTCACTCAATTCCCCACGTTCACTTATCTAAGGGCAGCTAACTTCTTGGGGGAGCCAACTAAACTGCCAAGGTATGCGGGTCCCAAATTGATTCTGCTAGAGCTGTCAAGACAGCTAATCACCTACCATGAGAAATGCCTCAAGAGGAAGAAGGGTGGAACTCCTTTCCCCCTCACAAGTGGGTAGGTATACATGTCTCACCCACCACAAGGCAAAAGACATGTTTGCAGAGCTGGAGCTGTGAATCTGAAACATAACTTCCCAGCAAGGCCCACCTTCGACCCGAGAAATTGTCTGCCTAGGGCCAAGCTTGATCCGATCCATATCCCTCAGATCGAAGATATCTACATCGATATATATCATGAGGTTGAGCTCAGGAGGAAGGACCATTCTCGTTTGGCCTTAGCAGAAATCATCCAGTACGGGGTGGCCATCATCCCCAAAGGCTACCAAACTACTGAGCAAGAAGTGGATCAAGTGTATCTTGACACAGGTGGGGACGATTGGCCTTTCACGGTAATTGATAGAACTAAAGCACCTCAGATAATTGAGGAAAGGGTCAAGGAAACTCTGCGCAGAACAGAGCATTGGTGCCGAATGAATGGGCTCATCTACCTCGGAGTCGATTTCACGACCTCTCCGTTGGGTAATGCACCTCCTACGATCCAAACAACAGCCAAAGGCAAGGGTAAAGACAAAGAGGGTGAATCCAGTTCCACCCAAGAGGAAGCTCCAGAAAGCCCTCCTTCCGCTTCACAAGAACGGGTTGAAATCCCAAAAAGCATAGAAGAAGAAGCGGCGGAAGATGTTCCAATAGGCATATCCACTCTGGATGTGGCCACGACTGTAACAATTGAGGTCCCTTCTGTTCCTTCTCCTTCTCCTCCTTCTCCTCCTCAGGTGACCCAAGCGACCATTCCTTTGGTCGTGTCCTCTCCCCCTTCTTCCACCGTTCCTCCTGCTTCTTCGTCCATCTTCTCCTCTCTCGCGGAGCTGTCTCCCTCCATTTCTTCCCTCATCTCTGAGCTCCCTTCCCTTCCTATGTCTTCCTCTCCTGACAGTATCCCTTCCTCCCGTGGGCACTTCTTCGGTTTTTCTCTCTATGCCGCCGCCACATGTCTCCACGTTTTTCCCTTCTACTACTGCAGCTGCCCCCTTCTCTGTTTCTGGCCCTTCTCCCATAAGTCCAGCTTAGATCTCCCAGCACCTGAGTCAGCAGAAAAGGAAAGTTCCCATCGCTCTGATGGACTTCTCCATGTGATCCCGTCAAAAGGGGCAAAGAAGCAAAAGCCTATCACACGCTTCTCTCAGAGTGCTTCGGGAGAAAGGGTAATGGAGATCGTGTACCCCAATCCTCTGAAGGATAAAAAGGATCTGTCTTCGACAGATTACACAGTGACTCAAGTCACAATGGGGACGTCTTCTGAAAGCCTTCAGGGAGAGGCCCTATCCGCAGTCGACGCCCTCTGCAAAAAGCTTCAAGAGGCAAAAGAAGAGAAAAGGCTGCTGAAAGAGAAAAATAGACATCTGCTCCACGCCTTACAGAAGATGGGCAGTGCACCTCCCACAACTGCCGCCAAAACTCCTGAGCCTCTGAGCCAGGATAAAATTAATGAATATGCAAAGATCGGTGAGCAGGGCATGGTAGTTTCCGCTTGGAGGAGCCAGATCCTCAAGGACAGTGAACGAGTAATCGCCAAGTTCACCGATTTATATCTGAACATCAACAAGGCGAATAAAGAACTCCAGGCGTTGGTGGGACCCATATCTGAAGAGCTGGACTATGCTAGGCTGCAGCATGAGACCTTTCAAAAAATGTTTGACTGTTCAGTCGAAGATCTGGTTAAGTTCGGCATTTTCAGTCATCCCAGAGCCCTCAATAAAGTCCTTTCCACTCTGGACTACCGGATGGATCAACTAGAATTTGTCCTTGAAAAGATCGATAAGGTAAAGGAAGAAGCCCTGGACGTAATGCACCAAATGGAACAGATCGTTCTCAACATGTCTCCAGGGTTGCTTACTCCTTCTTTCACCTTAAGGAAGGTTGATGAAACCATTCATATCTTCAAGGAGATCGTTTCGCAAGGGCTGGGGCTAGAGGTCACTTTTGACGTAGAGTCCATCAATAACCTGCTGGCCTGTCGGGACTTCATCGGATTCCTCATAGAAGCAGAGAAAGAATATTCCAAACTCCCAGAGAAGCTCATAGACGAGCGGGAGACTTGCGAGGCGATCAGTGAGTGACACAAGGATCCTTCCCAGGATCAACTAGAGCCCATGATCAGCAAGTTCATGGAATACCGCGCCCAATTCCACATCTCGTCACCCGAGCAGCAACAAAAGCAGGATACCCCCTTTCGGCCGTAGGATGACGAACGATGAATAATTTCTCTCTCTTCTTCTCTCTCTCCTTCGACTTTCTTTTTGTGAATGTCTAAAGTATGTTGGCACAAATGATGACGTCATCCATGTTGCACCATGGGATGATGTCATCCATCAAGTTGTCAAAAGTCAACATGACTTTGAGATATTTTGTAAATATTTTGTAAATAGGTGGTTGGTTCCTTTTTGCCTTCCTTCTTCTCCTCCTTCTTCTATAAATACTCGAATACTTGTTGTATTCGGTGTGGATATTTTTCAGATGAGAAATAGAAGTAAGAAGAAGATTTTGAACTCCTTGTAACAGAAGCAACTTTGAATACAATATATTTAGACTTTGTGCTGAATACATGTGTTTTTATCAGATCTTTCTTATGTTAGATCTGTATGGTTGTTCTGTTAGATTTGCTTCTACTTTGTTGTCATTTATTCATCAGTATTGCTTTATTCGTTTATGCAAGTAGGTTTGGCTCTGTTTACTACCAATCCCAAAACATAAACCCTCTGACCTTTCTGCTTTGGAATTCATTTCTTTTCTCCCTTCGGACCTGATCTTTCTTCATCCTCTCTTTCATTCCTTTCTCTTCGCAGCTGGAAATAAACCTATTGGGATGAGATCCCAAACCCCCGAAGGCAGAATATTGTGAGACTTGCACAAGATTCCTACTGGTAGAATAGCAATAAACCAGTTTCACTTTGCTGACTCAAAGAGGGGCTATGCCTTGCACACTGTTAGCTCATCTATCCATAGATCCATCGTTCACGACAGATTTTCGAACCAACATACACGCATTCCACACTTCACTTGTTCACTCAGCATGTTATCACCATCACGCTCTACACAGATCAAAGGTACACAACTTATAACTACATTATGTTATCGGGTATTCACTCATCATTATAAAGTGGGGGCAAATGTAGACACAAAATTATGCACTTGGGTACATTTCTAGGTCTATAAACAGATACTAGCATTCATATGATTCCTAAGTAAGAAAACTAGTAATTGACGATTGTCTTTGGATTTTTATCTTCGTTTCTTGTTGTCTATCTGGTCTTTCACACCTTACAGCCCATTTAGAACTTTACTTTCCTATATTTTACAAATTTAGACACCAACGCCCAACCAGGACGCCAGTGCTCAGGCGCCCTCGTCCCCTCTAAGTGCCCCTGACCTCTTTCCACCTTCATCACTCTTTTTGGGGCTCTTTTATCTTTTGGGCATCTTTTCCTCTTATGGGTTGTCCTTCTAGTTGTCAATTACGAAATTCAAAAAAGGGAATCATATAAATACATAGCTATGTGACCAAAATAAAGGACCAAGCTCTAAGCATCGTTATTTTCACCTAAGTTTTTACTCAAAAGGCTCCTAAAGCACTTTAAAGCATCCATTTTACATTCACTCAAGGGACAATGGACTGCATTTTTCTACATACACAACATAAGAAGGGGAAGTTCATTTTGACATCCACACATCTATCTACATTAGTACATCTAGTTACAACTCACTATCAAGTGCACTTGCATAAGGGAATCCTAGGGCACAATTTTTACACATGCTCACAAGAAATACATGGAGTTTGAGATGTAGTGCAACGCTCTCTTGTAAGCTCACTCTATTGGGTGATCACCAGGGTCAGTCCGACACCCCATATTGCATCTTCCTTTGAGTCTTTATCACATCCACTTCGTTTTAGTGTTCATGTGTTGCACTTGAACCTATAAAACAAACCCTAGCTTCCTGCACCAAGCTCAAGTAAACATTAAATGGAATAAATAATACATATGGTTGAGTTGACTTGACCTCAAAAGTCACCCCAATGTGATTGTCACCAATTAATGCACTACATTTCAAACTCTATGTAGTTCTAGTGTGTGTGTATGATCGAGTTGTGTCCCTTGAAGCTAGGTTACCCTTGTGTCAAGTCGTACTAAGATAGCAAGCTATAACTACTTTGCCCCCAAGATGAATGTGTGAGATGGAATTTAGAAATGGCCCTTCCTATGTAATGAATAATGCATCCCAAATGTAGTCCTTGAGTATTGTTCTTGTCCAAACTAGTAGATAGTAAGTATTAGCCAAATTTGTCCATCCCCTATTAATGGTGAGTAATTCATGTATATATATGATTCCCTCATTTGAATTTCATCATTAACAACCAAAAAGGTTGACCCAAAGTGATAAGTAGTATTTTAGGAAACATAACAAATGATGTGGCATTTTAAGTTTGAAAAAGAGAAGGAAAATGATATAAGTGCCTCAAGGGGATAATAGCGTCTGAGTGCTCTTATCCTTAATGGGCGATAGTGTCTAGGATGTTTAGAGGATAAAACATGAAATACAGAGTTGGGTCATGTGTTGTCTAATATCCAAAAGTAAAGTGATCATTTGAGAAAATCAAATGTCAAGAGTATCAAAAGGGATAAAAGCAATGTAAAAGCAATACAAGTGTTATTAATGTCTAGTTTTTTTACTTAGGAATCATGCATTTAGTAACATACTTAGAGGCATGATATATAGTAATAAGTGCATGATTTCATGACTACAGTTTGCACCCAATTCATGTCGTATGAATGAATATTTGTTAACATAAAGCAGATAAAAAGAGCATATCTTGTGGAGGAGCCGAAGGGAGTTGTAACTGATAGCATGTTGAATGAGGATTGTGCTTGATATCGTGTCTAGATGGAGATTGTAGAATGTGTATTGTGGTATCTAGAATAGGATAAGGATACTAGGGGTGACCTTGCGTGCACGTAGTAGAAATGATGCTTGTGTTTGTTCCTTGAATATTGCCTTATGCCAGAGTGTCTCTATGCTATTGATATTATTTCTTGTGTCCATTTGTGTGTTTCCCTTTTTTTAGAGTAAGGTTGGACTTGAAAAAGAAGATAAGTGTAGTCAATGCTCATGATAAATGAAATTTGAACTTTAACTTAGTAAATGTGAAAATAGAAATGCTTATTGAAAAACAAGTGAATCAAGTATATAAGTACACATGTGCATGCCATTGAGAGAAGAGATATAACTGTTCCTATATGATTTTTTGCTTTGGAGATGGTTGGAGTGGTACTGATAATTTAGGCATCTTATATCCAAATTGAGGATTTAAGCATCCTGTTGCTAAACTGAAGATTTAGAGCATTTTCTCGCTAAATTGAGGATTTGAGCATCCTGTCACTAAATCTGAGGATTTAAGTGTCTTGTCTCCAAGGGAAGAGTGTTGGGAGAGATGTAGGATTTTTCCTCTAACCGCTACTGCTTCCCAACACTTATGTGCCACTAGGTAATGGTGGCAAACCCAATAGATAATGGTCACAAATGGTCCTAGAAAATAGAGTAATTAGTTCCCTTGCCCAAAGCATGTAAATTCCCACTGATTTTGTTCTTGTTGTTCTTAATAGTAACCTATAATTGAGTATGTGCTGTTGGAAATTAGAAAAGAGTGTCATTGAGAACATGTTGATTTTGTAATGTTCATGTATCTGCTACCCCAGGACATAACCACCCAGGTGGGACACTAGCACCCACCGATCTTATCTGTGTTGGGTGCTTCTGTCCCCTATACACGAATTTCAGCCTAATTCTGATTATAAACCTATTTCTTATCTCATGTGCGTCCTGATTATGTTGTATACCATTTTGTGTCTCAGTCTATGAACTGCTGAGAGGGTGAAATCAGTCACCCGATGATTTCCTCCACTCATTTGGGGTGCGTGAAATGAACCAAGGTGAGTGTGGACCCAAATGAGGAAAGATGAAGCTGATATGCACATCTGAAATAGAACTCCTATAGGGGGAATAAGGAATGCACAGTGGTGACAACCATGGTGCATGCAAAACAATGGGAAACATATAGCCAAAAGCGTTAGTAAAAAATAAGTATATATTATGCAATAGAAATAAGTCAAAACACATGAGTAACATGGAAAAATACACAATGAGTACCTGGTTGAAAACATGGGGCATCACTCAGAATGTCGCAAGACACTTAAAGCCTTCAAGGCTATAGAATAAAAACACACAATCAAGCATAAAGCATAGGCCATAAACAATGTCAATCAAGACATAATCATAGACAAGATACAAGCAAATCAAATAACCATGGTTGGAACTAGGTCTTGCAAGACAAATGTTACACATGAATATCTTGTTAGCATGTTAAACAAAAATATGCCACAATGTATACAACTAAAAATATGAATGAAAGTAGTAGATGTTGTCAATGATAGAACCTAAATATAGAGAAATAGGAAAGATAGATGCCCTTAGGAGCCTCAGTGGGACTAATAGAGAAAAATTCTAAGCATCATTCATCATGTAAGAACTTGTATGGCATATATATTCATCTCAAGAAGTACCATGTGAACACGCATGTGTATACGGAAAAATGATAGAGCATATTGTGAATCAAAGTGACATGCTAAGACAATGTGTGCAACATAGAATAGTATAAGCAAGCATGAGAGTACATCTAATCAAGTTCTAAGCTAGTATGTTTTCAATTTTTTGCAAATATGTAAACATGAAATAGACCATAAATATGAGAGGGGAACAAGGTTTCCCCATAGTGTACATGTGTAAATTCAGGTACATGTAGGTAAATGTTTCCCTCAACAATTGTGTTTGAACCTAGAACAAGAGTACGTCATCAGAGTAGCGAGGGGGGAGTAATATGCCCCAAATGTGTGATTATTGTAGGGATCTACCCAATGAGGGTAAGGGGCAAGGTTCCACTATATGCTAGTGTGAGGGAGGTATGCATGTGATAATGATCAAAGAGTTTATGGCCACAGGGAAGTACATTTGGAGAGAAGAGACCACAAAATGGGCCTATATGTGCCATGGGTACTGTGTGTATTTAGTTGGATACCTATTCCTATGAGGTGGACTATGAGACCGATTTATCCGTCATGAGTGAGAAGCAAAAGCCCCAAGTGGAGAATATCTAGGTGTATGTGTAAAAGTAGAACTAGGAGTATTATGTCCCAAAGCCATGGGGCCATCACGAGGATACGTAGGAGCAAGTACACTAATGATATAAGTGGTTAAAGGTGTAGCAGTAATAGGATCCAATGATAAAGGATTCTATGGTGGGATGCCTCAAATAGTGATAATGTGATGCTCTTGTACAAACTTAAGGCACGAGTGAACTATGGATGGTATGAATTTGACATACCTAAGCCAAAGGAGTCCTAAGACCATGTCACAATGCACGACTGTAGATCCAACAATGAATGACTGAGAGATATTGAGAGGCGCAACAATGATAGGAAAAATGACATGCCCATGAGAAGTGGGTGACCTACGGGTCATTTGAGATAATGGAAAACTGATAGCTTGAAAAAAATTTATAGAACATGAATTGCGCTTGTAATTAAGGTGCATTGTAACCTTGTTAATAACACGAGGACCATTAGAAGCATCAATGTGTGATCTATGTGATGAAAAAGAGGCATGAAAATCAAAATAAGTAAAAGTAATGACAGGTGAAGGAAGATCAATAATACCAACAAGAAATAAAAGAAGATGATATGAAGATGGAGGAGGGGAAACAATATGATAAGCATGATTTGAAGGGATTCAGGAGCTGATTTTTCATGCTTAGGTAAAGGATCATTGAATATTTTAAGCTTGTCATTGTCATTAGTAGATTTTAAGCTTATCATTGTCATTAGTAGATTTAGGAGTAGAAATAGTAGATTCAGGACAACTCAATGCCATGATTGTCAATTAGATCTTGGATTAGATGTCTAAGCTTGAAACACCTGTCAATAGAATGACCATTGCATCTATGGTAATCACAATGTGCATTTTCATCAAATTTCTTGCCATGAGGCCTATTAGGATCTAACTCAAGAGAAGCCGAGAGAGAAATTAGATTGCTTTCTAGGAGTTGAGGCAACAACATATGTGGTGGATATGGCAGTTTAGTAAAAATATGACATGTAGGTTGCAATTGGAGCTTTGTAGGTTGAGATACAACATTGAAAATAGGCTTAGGTTCACTAGGCCTGCCCTTGAAGGAAAATTTTGCTCGGGAACTTGTTACTAATTGGAAATATTAAAACCATATTTAAGTTTTCCCACAGAAAGTAGTTTGATTTCATGATTTTTCAAAGTGTGACATAGATGACCAAAAGAGTGAAAAGAGTCAAAGATAGCACACATTCTTGTAAAGGAGGTAATAGGCCTTGGATAAAAATATCTTGTAATTCAGATTTAGCCAAGACATTGTTCATTTTAGAAAGATTAGTCTTATAACACAAAGCATAGTTAGTCACTAAGGTGTTCATTAGTTCCTTGCCTCGTTTTGCCCCTTTTTTTATATGACAACTTTGTTCCAATATTCATATAAAAGTGATTGAAAAAAATATTTGCTAAAGGAGTAAAAGATCTAATGGAGTGTAAAGGTAAGTCACAAAACCATCGCAAGACATAGTCTCATAAGATTTTAGGAAACAATTTGGTCAATAGCGTGTCATCACAACTATAATCCAAGCATGCCAACATGAAATGATTAATTGTGCTCTTAGGGATCTCCATGTCCAATTGAAGAGAGGAAATTTAGGTGAGGAAAAATTGGGAGGAAGTGGATAAGAAGAAGACCTTGGGTGCAAGAGGACTATGAAGAAGAAACAAAGAATCAAGAGATGGAGAAGAAGATGACATGCCTGTTGTAATTGATGAATTTGAGCTTGCAAATCATGATATAAAAACTCTAAGGCATGAGTGCTTGAAGAAGTGCTAGGTTGGATATGGGAAATGATAGGGAAAGAAAAGTGAGTAGTGGGTATGGAAATAGGCATATGAATGGTGGATATCCCCATAGTAGCAGGGGAAGAAGAATGTGGAATAGAAGAGGTGATAACAATAGAGAGATCTAAGGTACGAACCATAATAACATGAGCTACATTGTCACAGGCACACTAAGTTGTTAATAAGGCATCAAGGATATGTGGTACATGAGTGGGATTATCACATAATGTAGAACAGAAAGTGGTGAGAGTGTTTAGATGTGCTTGATCCACATTAATGTTTTGATCATAAGATTCTTCGCTATCAGAAGTTCTATGTCACGAAGGGGGATTTGAGGGGAATTGAATAGAGGGTTATCATGTGTGGTTTCATCCATACTATTGGAACAATTACAAGTGTGTGAGAAGAGCTCAATATGTTGTGCGAGACCAAAGCAACCACTATGGAGTAATGGGCATGAACGATAGATCTGATAATAAGCATGTACAGGTCAAGTTCACCAAATGATTTAAAAAAGTGTAAATATTTATCAGAGTACTAGGATCAAATGAAAATAACAGTAACAAGCAAGATCCATCATGCAATAAACAAGAAAGTGTGTATAATAGGGAAATAAGAATTAGTTAGCTTGTATCGAAAAATATGGGTTGATTTTGGGTTGGGAAAGAGGATGAATGTGAACTATATTTGCTATGTTAGAGAAACTGGGATCTAGAACCTCTTCAAACACTAATTCTCAGATGAGGACATGACCGTTCGGGCACTGGTGTTTGAACTAGGCATAGGTGTCTGAATTGGGCGCTAGTGTCCTGACAACAATTCCGCTTTTGATATTTTTTGAGTCTGAACTTATCTTCTTCCTTTCATTCTATGTCACATCCACATCATTGTAGGGTTCTTGTGTCACACTTGAACCTACAAAACAAACCCTAACTACCTGCATAAATCTCAAACAAACATTATATGAAATAAAATAATGCATATGTTTGAATTGGACTGACCATTGTGTGTCATCCTAATGTGATTGTCACCAAGCACTACACTACATTTCAGACTCTATGTAGTTCTAGTGTGTTTGTGATTGAATTGTTTCCCTTGAAGCTAGGTTACCCTTGTGTCATTCGCACCAAGATAATAGGACTACAACTACTTTTCCCCAAGATGAATGTGTGAGATGGAATTCAGAAATAGCCCCTCACATGCAGTGAATAATGAAACCCAAATGTAATCCTTGAGTGTTGTTCTTTGTCGTAGTAGATAGTAAGTATTAGCCCAAAGTTGTCTAGCCCCAAATAATGATGAGTAAGTCATGTATATTATATATGATTCACTTGTTTGAATTTCATCATTAACAACTAAAAAGGTCGACCCAAAGTTATAAGTCATAATTTAAAAAAGATAACAAACGATGTGGCATTTCAAACTTGAAAAAGAGAGGGAAAAAGATAGAAGTGCCCAAAGGGGTTAGTAGTGTCTAGGTGCTCCTATCCCTAATGGGTGGTAGTTTCTGAGGATGCTTAGAGGATAAAACATGAAATACAAAGTTGGGTCATGTGTTGTCCAATATCCAAAAGTAAAGCGACCATTCGAGAAAAGCAAATGTTAAGAGTATCAAAAGGGACAAAGCAATGTAAAAGTAAAACAAATGTTGTTAATGTCTAGTTTTCTTACTCAAGAATCATGCATATAATAACATACTTAGAGGCGTGATGTAAGTAGTAAGTGTGTGATTTCGTGACTACAACTTTCACCTCACTATTTTTCCCATTATGACTTATATAACTCCCAAAAGATGGTGAGGTGACAACGAATTCTCTGTATCCACATGATTGGTTATATATTGATACATATGCATGAAAACAAATCAAAGTGGGGCATTATGTCGATACATAATATTGGCACAAGACTAGTTAATTGTTATGGTCATGTTGAAGTATTTGTGTGTTTATAGATAATTGGTATTAAGTAGGCTCTTGTTGGCGCATGTTCTATGCTATTGCTTGAATTTCGACATGTTCATTGTGTTTTGTTTGACTTTAGACTCATTTGACTCTATCTTGCTCCTTTCAACTCTATGTCTCTTATCGACTCTTCATTCTTCTTTGTTTGACCTTACCTGCTTCCCCTTCCTCACATCTTCTATTTCCTTAAAAGTTCTCTATCTCTTCCCTTTATTTTTCATGATTTTTGGGCTTTTTCCTAAACCCACAATGTTGTGATTTTGGTCAAATTTGTTGTATATACACTTTAACACTTGTTTTGGGTGTCCTAATGTTTTTGGGTCTTTTTATTAGATCCCCCCATCCATTATGTTGGAACACACACCTATAGGATTCTAATTTGAATTCAAAAAGTTTATAAAATACATAAATGTATTAGTGCATTTAGGAAAATCACATTGGTATGAGAATAATTTATTTGAAATTGTAAAAGTAGGGAATTTATTTATATTTAAGAGCATTCTTGCGGTAAAAGTATAATTCAAGAATGTAGAGAAGACATCTAACATTTATTTATTACACCTATTGAAGCGTTAAGAGAATAAGTGTTGGGTCAAATGCTTTACATTGGAAAATTTGTTGAACTACATTATACTTGGTGTGTTGTTTTCCAAACTATTAAAAATCTCAGGGCACTAATAATAATGGAGGGATAATAAAGGCCCGTGTTATCTCCCTTTAGTTTTATGGTTTTGTAAAATGTTGTGGGCTTATTAGAGTCCACATGAAGTAGAGTTTTTTTTCTAATTACTGACACTGAATTTTGGAGAAGCGAGCAAGGTTTTCGAATTTAGGATAAGACAAACAAAATAGTCAAATCACTTTCATAGTATTTGTTAGCTACCAAAATTATACTACTACGGTTTCAAATGGTATCATAGAAGAAGTGCTACAATAATGGCCGAGTTTTTCTATTTCATGTAATTTTTTTGGTTATGCTTTGTCTCGCTATTTGAACATGTTTTCAACTACATATTTTTTGATAACTTAATTTAGAATGCCACAAAACGGGTCTAAAACCTAATTCTCCCTAGAATTTCAATTATATTATGTGTCTAAAATATTCCTAAAATATAAATGAATACAATTGAGTTTGATTTATTGTTTTATATCTATTATATCTATTTAAAATTGATTATAACATGTCACACTCACTAATAGTACATTATTAGTTCAAAACTACTCTCCACATCCAAAAATTCTATATTGATTAGAAAGTTATTTATGAAAAGAACGAGATTAATATTGATGAAACAACAACGATGGAAACAATCTCTCTCCCATGCACTAATCGTTCGTGCCCTAGCTCTTCTGCTGCGGGAGTCCTCGACGACAACCTACACTCTTGAAGGGAAGGGCATGGTGCCGATGGCACCAGGCTGGCGACAAAGTCTGCAAAGTCAGCGAGCATGGGCCATGCAAATCTGGTGGTGGCGATAACTCTCACAGTTTGGGCATTGGTTCTTCCCCGTCCACTGCACCTAAATCCTTCCTAGCGGCCGATGCTAGTATTTTGGGACAAAACTCATCTAATGTTGGGCTACCTTACATCGTGGAAAAGGCAACGATAACTCTTGTGATCACCATTTCATATTCAGACGTAACTGAATCTATTTTTGCCCTCCAAGATTCTGCCCTTATTTGTTAGTTTAATGGTTTTTGGCCTCGAACTAAAGATGTCCACACTTGGATCTTCTCTACTTGGACTCGTGATTGTGAGATTCAATTATGTGCAAAGTGTTTTTTTATTGTTTGCTTTTTCTGTGATATAGAGTGTCACCAGATTCTTCACAGGGGTCCATGGTTATGGGATAGGGTTGGTCTTTTTCTTACTCCATGGTTTTTGGATTTTGATCCTTCTACTATGGTAGTTTCAAAAATACTGGTTTGAGTCTGTCTCCCAAATCTTCCTCTCCCATTTTGGCACCATGCGGTTTGTGCGGCTATTGGTAACTCTGTTGGTCGTTTCATCAAGATGGATGATGAACGGTCTAAACAAGGGTTATTCACATATGCTCATATTTGCATTGAGGTGAACATCAACAAAGGTGTTCGCGATAAGTTGGAGTTACTTCATGATGGTTTCAAATGGATACAGGTTCTTGATTATGAGAATACAACATTCCGGTGCAGATTATGTCATCAAACTGGCCACCTACAAGAAGCTTGCTTGCTCAATAAGAAAAGAAAAGAAAAAAAGTGAACTCTTCACGACCTAAAGGTTGGCAACCATTCACAGTGCATGGAACTAAAGAAAACCCTCTCCCTAGAAGTTTAGGGACTATGAGTGAGGAGATTCCCCCTTCTGGTGGTTGTGTTAAAAGATGTCATGTGTCTGAATCTTCTGACTCCGACCCAGAGTAGGTTTGTCCTTGTCTTGATTCACCGTTAGCCTTGCCTTCTCAGCCCGAGAATTAGACAGTTGTCACAAGGTCTAAGGAGAAGAAAGGGCGTTTTGAGCCTCCTGTTACTCGGTCAGTGATAACGTCGACTTCTCCGTTTGCTTTTGGCTATACAACGGCTCCTTCTACGCCTCTTTTTTTTTTAAGCTCTGCCTTTGTGGCGTTTTTCATTTTTTGTTGTGCCCTTTGGGCGTTCTATGTTGCCTTTGTGACGTTCTGTGGGACTGTGAGTTTTCTGGTCACCCCTTACTATGTAACTCTCTTTATTTTTTCATTTAATACAAATGATTATTCCAATAATAAATATGTAATCATTAAATTAAGTTATTAATACCATAAGAATTATTTTCAAATTTTCTTATAAATTCACTCATAATTTATGGTAATCTATCTATTAGGACTCATCTTTTAAGAAATATAATAAAATCCTAAAACAATGTGATAATGAGAAAACAATAATTCTTGTTAACTTTAAAAAAAGATCATACCTTCATTATAAGAACTACAATAAGTCAAAAATTGTACGTAAATTTACATTTACAAATCAACAAGTGTATTAATTTATTTATGTTAAACTACTAAACCCAAGCAATTACTAAGTTTTGAACGAACGTTCACAAATATTTATGTTTTTAAAATCCATGTACAATTTTTTGAAAACAATTTATCGTTGACCACTAATATAACGTGACATTTAAATTTAAAAAAAAGGAGTGGCGTAGGAAGAAGAGCGGTAAGGAAACAATTTTTATTTTTCCGTCATCCCATTTCATCGAATTCCTCGCCACTTACTCCCTGCGGAGACGGCAACGTGGATGTTTCCTCCTCCCACCTTGCACATGAGGCTCCACTTTCACCCACTCCCACGCATACAGACAAAATCAAATCTCTCTTCTCGCACACTCGTAAAATAAAATAGAGCGCATCACCCGAGTGTATTGTGCTCGGACATTTAGGAGGCAGAGAATCGAAGCCGCGCACTCGCACTCATAGAAAAATGGACACGTTACAGTCTTCGTGTCACGGGTTCGATTCTCTCAGACCTTCCTCCTACTCTAAAATTGGGAACTCCCTCAGCCTATCCGGGCTGTTGAAAGGTTTTCGCAGTTTACCTTCAACCAAATTGAAGGCACGGCGGCGTAGTCGTAAGAGTTATGTCCGTGCCATTGCGACGGAGCCCCGACGTCCCGACCTCGATACCTCCCCCGCCATTGTCAAGTCACGCTCCCCCGGGATAAGTCCATCCATGGTCAGACAATTTTCGAAGCCCTGCCCTAACCTAATTTTCTTTACTTTCAATTTTGAAGTTCTGAACATAAACTAATTTTCAGATTTGCGCAATCTCGTTTCATCTTGCGACCTTCCAACCTGCTTTTTTTTTTTTTAGCAAAGTAGTGAAGTGTCTCCAATTTTATTCCATTCTGAAGTCTGAACAATCCAAATTGCATAAAATGTTTTTGTTTAAATTTGGAGTTAAGGTATTTTCGCAATTTTGAATTGCTTACAATGTATAGAGGGTGGGAGACATGTCGGAGGAATTTAAGAAAATCAGAGCACAAATGGAAGAAGATGAGCAGCTGGCGTCACTCATGAGAGGCTTACGCGGACAGAACCTCTCCGACTCGCTATTTGCTGCAGATGATGTCCAGCTTCGTCTTGTAGAGGTAGGCCAGTTCTAGTTTTTTTCCCATTTTTTTTCAATTTAAATGCATTTTAACTTCGAATCAAATTAGAAACACAGGGCTGTGGTTTAACGGCTATTTAAGCAAGGGCAAAGTAAATTGCCTTAGTTGGGTACAAATGAGCTTCATGCATAGAATTGGAGTCACAAAAAGTGACTCTCCAATAGTAGAAACATGGTAGATGGCTAGCTTCATGCATACTTGGTATTTTGGTGTGGATTTACATGCACAAGTAGAGTAATCTTTTTTGTGTTTTTTTAATCAAAGGTTGTGATACAATTACTTCTGTTAGTGGTGTAAGCTTTAAATTACTCTTGCCTGCATTGAAAGATTGATTGCATTAAGATTTGAAGTGGCTTTGAATTAAGGTTTCTCTTGAGCATAGTTTATGAACAATTTTGATTAAATTACATTGCTAGCTTTCTGTTAAGCATAACTTATCGATAAACTTCATTCGCTTGCACGGAAATAGTCCTCTCAAAGCATAAATTCTTAACATTTTTAATGAAATTCCATTGTTAATCTTCTGTTATGCATATATTGCTGACACTTTTTATTAAATTTCATCATTTTGACTAAATTCCATTGTTAGGTTTCTGTCAAGCATAAATTATCAACATTACGTTGCATGGCTAGGTTTCTATCAATCACGAATAGTCACAAATTTCAATTAAATTTCATCGTCAGGTTTCTGTCAAGCATACAATATCAAAAAATTGGATTAATAAAATACACTGTTAGGTTTCAGTCAAGCATATATTATCAACAATTTTGATAAACTTGAACGGTTCATATGATACATCACCCAGAACTTAGGGCTGCATTGAAAGATCCCAACCCTGTTGTCTGTATTTTTTTTTTTAATATAATTTTCAGGCTTGTACACTGGCAATGTCAATAGAAATCATAGAATACCATTCTCTCACTGCATACAAATTAAATAAAAACAAACTCTGCAATACTGGATAGATGAAAGGAAATGCGCCTAGGGTTTTAATGAGAAACCCTTCACAAATATTTCATAAATAAATACCCTCCATTCAGCCGTGAATTAAAATCTGATTTTTAATGATAAATAAGTACGGCAAAATAACTAGACGTCTGTAAATGAAAAGATAATGAAATATTGCCAAAACCCTTCTGGAAATTTATTCAAACCAAGTCGATTTGCTTTATAATTGCAGCTGAAAGTGACAATATAAAACTGATAGGAAAATACCTCTAACACAACATAAAATATCCACAGAATAAGTCGCCCCACTTTGGAAGTTGTCTGGAAACCCACTGCTGCAATTTATTTCTTTTTCTAATACTGTTGAAATGATAAATAACCTGTGAATACAATGAAGTTCCTTGAATAGAAATTCCTCTCACTTCTCCTGGGTTTTTCGTCCGCAAGAGGAATAATCTAGAGGGTTTTCATCCTTGGATTTGGTCTGCAAAAGCTTCAAGCTCCAACTGTCGGGAAAATAATAATAATAATTTGATTCCCCCTAAAAGCAAGTCGCACTTTTCCTTTAAAGGCCAAAACCCCTAAAAAGGCAAGTCACACTTTTCCCCATGGGAGAGGAATTGCTTTATTTATTTATTTATTTTAATACCAAGGCAAATCACACTTGTTGCCTAGGAAAGTACATTAAGTGATTTTATTATTTTATTTTCATGTACTTTCCTAAGTCTAAGTCACAATTAAGTCTATTAATTTATTATATTTGCTTTTAGTGATATTTTATTTAATTCCAACACAATATAATAAAATTAATAAACCTAAGTCACCCTTGAACTCACCCTTTGGCCGTCGGGTGGCCAAAGGTCTTCCATCAAACTATTTGAGAAAGAGGGACATCACATGCCTTTAAACTCTGCCGTGCCAGACAGATTAAGCTAAAGCAATTCTCGCAAAATGAACTACTGGAAGTCATGAGCTAACCCGAAGCAACTGAAGTAAGTGATTTTTGTTACACATTGGGTTGATTTTACAGAATCCTAAGATAAAATGAAATAAAATTCGTGTATAACTGATAAACTATATTCAATACGATTGTGGGCCACTGGTGAAGTTGGATTTGTTGTGCCTTGTTATGTAGTGAAACAGGGTTCTATACCATTCCAATATTGGCCTTAACATGTGTAAAAAGGATCAGGCTCAGGAAAGAAAGAAAATATATTAGGGCTTGACCTTTCTCTAGTTAGGGCCTTTAGTCACCCGTCAATAATCACCCTTCATTCTCTTTTTGCTGTTGCTTGAGCTTTAATCAGGTATTTTTATGTGAGCACAAATTAAAATATACCGATAATTTGCATATTTGAAAAAGGGAACATAATACTGTGATATTGGGCCATTTTGCCAAGCTTGATGTTTCAGCCGGAGCTGAGTAATTTGAACTGGAAATGCATGAAATATAAATAAAACAGTAATTATATAGGAATTAGGTAATTGCAGATGGCTTCAACCTTAACAAGAAATAGTATTAGAATGCTGTGAGAAATGGATAAAATCTAATTAGGAGCTTATCTCAATGTAGGCATTTTTGCAAAGTAGTGCAGGGAAAAAATTATTCTGAATAAAACTCCAAAAAATTGCATTTGGATATTGGAGTTTGAAAATTAAAATCCCAGTAATTGAAGTTAGCAAAGGCTATCTGTGAGTAACATATGCCGCCAAACCATCTGTACTATAATTGTATCTGCAGTAAAAGGCAGCATGATATGCCATTTATGGTGTTTTAATAAACAGGGAACTATATTCCTCTCATGGATGACAAAAATAAAACAAGTTTTTGAAGAATGTTTACTTATCTTTTTAGGTTAAAGTTCGGCTGTAGGGAAACTGACTTCTTGACATGTACATATGAATTTTCAGTACTGATGCATTTAGCCTTATCTATTAAGGGGAAAATTTATTTTAGTCGTTCTGCACCAAAGTTTAATTGTGGTAACATGCCCTATTGTGGTTCATCGGTTTATTATAGTATGGCAAGTTAGATTTGATTTCTTGATTCTGTGCAGGACGTAGCTTTTTACTGCATTTTTTAAACCTTTTTGAACCATTTCGATCAAGATGAAGAAAATAATGATTCAGGTTCTCCAGAATCTCCAGAATTCCATATGATGGATATTTTACTTCTATTGTGATTACTTTGAGGATCTTCATAGTAAATTGAGTTTTGGTTCTCACAGGTTTCAGTCCCTGGAGATAAGGAAACATTGCCTTTGGTTTATAATCCTGATACCATATCTTCTTATTGGGGGAAGCGGCCTCAAGCGGTATTCACACGCATGACACAGCTACTATCAGTTGCAGGTGGATTTCTGTCTCATTTGATATGGGATATAATGACCAATAAACTCAAAGAGGTACCTAATTTTACATGATGTTTTGACTTAGTTGTTACTTTTGAACTTTCTGTCACTACACATTATTTTCATGGTACACTTCCCTTTTAAGAATGTTGTTTATAAATCTAATAGTGGCAGTAATAGGGGATGGCAGTTTTAAAGATAATTTTAGTTTTGCATTCTTATCTGTTTATCATTCAAGGTTCATTATCTACTGTTACAGGTATACACTTCGACTGCCATTATTTTCACCATTAAGTTCATTTGGAAATTAGTATATGTAAAAATCCGATATTAGGTACGAAGACAAAGGAAGATAGATTGCCAAGACTTATACTTACAAGGTCTCATAATCGGCGGCTTTAAAGTTTTTATAAGAGAAGTCATTACCCAAAATGCAAGATTCTGAAACACACATCCAAACGCTTATATTTAATAAATGATCAACAAGGCTTCACATAGATGAACTAGAGTGGTTATCATCTTAATCGGTTATCCTTATTAGCCTCAGACAGATGATCATATATTTCTAAATAAGATTTTGTAATAGCTGAACAATTGTGTAAAGTCCATACACTAATAATCAAATTACTTAAAGAAAACAAAAAATTAATGCAAAAAAAAATCAGCACATTCTTTTATGTGTAAAACTAAATACCAAACAATCAGCAAGCGAGTAACAGTCATTTGCTACTAAACACTGGCAGTACTTTTACAGTCAGAATACTGTTAATTACAATATGTTCATACAATTCACTTGTTTTCGATTATTCAATCAATCTTCCTGTTTATGTCAGAGTTTACACAGAAGGAGGATCTTGTCAAACAGTTATGCTTTTTTGCATTAGGCTCCCTTCCTAGAATTGGACTGTAAATACTTTGTTGAAAAGAAGCTTCTCGATAAACTGCATAAATGTTTAATAAATTAACATTTTAGTTCAGGATTATTGACCATCATCAGTATTTGTTTATGATAATTTGCAGACGAGAGAAAAGCTAAAATAGTGTAAATATATATTCCTGTGTCCTATTACATCAAGGAATTTTTTATAGGGTGGCTCTCCATGGAATTTAAGAAATGCATTGGTATTCTTATGCCTAAAGTCTTCGTTTTGTGTCTCTTGAACATAACAAGTTTTGAGTTTGAGCCACACAGAGAGCTTGCTTGGAATTAGTGACCCCCTTTATCCCAGACAATTTCTGATGATCTACCATGCTTTCTATTGTCCTCCATTCGAAGTAATTCACCAGAAAAACTGTAACAGGAGAGAACTTCTGCAAATGAACTATTAGACGTAGAACTTTCATTTGAATGCTTGTATTCAGGTTTCCATCATTTCATTAATTGCTCAACCAGTCCACTTATCATCGTTTGCACCAGATTGAATTGGCAATATTAGGATTCAATTAAGTTAATCACTCCCTGTGACTGTTTGCACAAGCAAATTCACAGGCTTCAACTTAGAAAGCTTAGTGGATCAAATCAAAACAATATAAAAGCCAACTTAGTTTATCCAAATCCTAGCAAACCAAAGGTCTTCAGAACTAACTTGTAAAAGCCCCAAGTTTACTAAAGAACAAGAAGAGTAGATGATATTTTTTCTCCTTTCTTGTCTCGGAGCTAAATGTACCTTTCTATTCAAAACTTTTGAAATAAGTTATTGTTGAAAATATCAGCTTATGTTGCTTTTGAAGTTTCATAAATGACAACAAAGTACATATCGATTGTGGGCCATGTCTACCTACAGTAATATTAATATTGCTATTATTACAGAATGAAGTGGCAAGAGCTATTGAACTTCGGGAAATAGTGACATCCTTAGGACCAGCTTACATAAAGCTTGGGCAGGCATTGAGCATTCGTCCTGATATACTCTCACCTGCTGCCATGACAGAACTGCAAAAACTTTGTGACAAGGTATGCTCTATTCAGTGGGTTTATAACTTTATACTTTGGATACAGTAATTGAATTGGAAGTTTATTTTCTTGTTTTGTTCAACAGTACTTATTGTGTTAGTCCTAGAGAATTGCTAAATTTGATTGGATAATGGAGATTTCATATCTCCGATTGATACTGGGGCAATTTTACAAAATGCAGTTACAAAGTTTATCTTTTTTGAATCCCTGGTTATAAAGCTGTAAAACAACTCCCATTCAAATTCAGTTGGACAAATGGATGAATTATCAAATCAAGCAAGTTACTGGTGGCTATTATCTTGTAATTGTGTTGGTGGATGTGCTAATATCCGTCTCTAGTTTGCATGTTTCTCTTTGATTAGGAAGCAAGTGTCCAATCTATCACATCAAATTTTCCCGTTACATATGAATTTCATTTATTTTCAAGAACTCGAAAATGAATTTTGTTCATGTTCAAGAACTTGAAAATAGTGCCAGTTCCGTCAATGGCACCTCCAAGTAATTTTTTTTTATATTATTTTTAATATTTTTTTTCGCCAATTAGAGGTCTATATAACCATGCAATCTATCGAGCTTGCAGTTTTCATTCTATAACATGATTTAGCATCACAGCACAGCCTTTGAATCTTCCAATTTCATGTTTGGTTCTCTTCATCCTCTACTACCTTGTAAATTCTAAGGCGCATACTTAACTTCGTTCAGGCCTGAACATAGAGACAATAATGGATCTGCTGCAGGAATTCTGGTAAAGATTAAATAAAAATTGGGTTCTCAGATCTGGACAATAAGTCATTTTTTGATTGGAAACAGCAGTCATAGATATTGGCTTCTCTGGTCTTAAGCGTAGGATTATTACAAGTTGTGGATTATTGTTTATAACATGCTGGGTAAGCATACATCTAAATCAGAGTCTCTTTCAGCTAAGCTGTCACGACTAAGGGAACCATTCTATCAAAGTCACCCAGGGACTGAACGTGGCCCTCACTGTATACAGGTATATTCAGGGATTCATTCCCTGGTGGATGGTGTAACAAACCATCATCCTCACCAATTGGACTGCGACCCTTCGATGGCAATAAGTCATTTTGAATTCACTCAAGAAGCAAAAGATTCATTCATAATTTTTTGAGGCCTTAGAAAGGAGGATGCCATGGGAAATGTAGAAAATAAAAAACAACTCATTGTTTAATCAAACAGATGAGATGCTCCTATGCAATATAATTTGGAACTGTTCTAAAAAATGTCTATTTGTTCAGGGATAAAATTTAAAAAGTTGTTTTCTAGCATGGTAATCTGCTGATGCTGATGTCCCCTTCATGATTAGGGCCCACTGAAAAATGTTATCAAAAGCATGAAACCTTTTCAAGTAAGAATTCCGTGTGTTTGCTGCAGTGCAAGGGAAATGAATATAAAAGGGTCTTACTTAAAAATCCATTTTTATCATAAAAAGCGCATCTTAAATTTTAACATGTATACATTGGAGATGTCCCCAATCTACGATTTATGGGGAGGGTGTTTGACAAAATATTTGTTAAGGTAATGAATGAAAGAAGCAATGTCATTATGATTAGCATGTTTATATGGATGTGAAATTCCTATGTTGGTGGACATGCCCCAACCTATGAACCCCATCTTAGTTGAAAATGGAAATTATAGATTGTAAATAGCAATATAAGAAGCATGAAATGGAGTACATTGCCTTTCATAGACGCAACGACATAGAAACACGAGAAACATCAATTTCTTGTTTTGGGGGAGTCCTTGCTCTTGTTAGGAATAGTCCTCCCATGGGTGCTTGGGTTAGGACTTAGGTGCTCCACATTATTTTTTGTTGACTAGTATCTGTGTGTAAATAATATGTGGAGTGGCTAATACATAATGTAGGTAACAGTTCCTCATGTAACTATTACATTAGAATAGGAGTTATGTGAGAGATTTTACGAGATAGTTGGGTTGTGAAAGATTCAGGGAATATTTGGAGATAAGGAACCTCTCCTTGTTTTTTAGGAGATATCTCCTCTATATATGTAACCTTGTGTTGTTGAATAATTAATGTTGATTGAATCTTATTGAGATTTTGCTCATTCCAAATATGGGGTAAAACCCACATTTGGTATCAGAGCAGGTTTCAAAAGAGGCCTCTTTGACCTTCACCCCATTCATTTTTGTTTTGTCAAGTAGACTAAGGCAACAAGTGAGCTGTGTAGGTCAAGTGCAACCTTGTTACCTTGTTCGTGCTCGATTCATTTGTTGTTTCTATCAAAATGTGCAAACAATGGATATGCAGCGTAGGCGATGTTCAAACTCTTTTGTTCGTTTGTTCACCCTTCTTGCATTCTGTCAACAATACTAGAAGTGTAGGCCATGTTTGAACCCGCTAACATTTTTCATTCGTTTGTATCGCCTACCTCTTTCCATTCTGTTCACTCTATCCGTTGTTTTCATTCCATTTTGTTCACTATGTTCATGCTTAGATCAGGTGTGTTTAACCTAGTTTAGTGTGATTGTCTTAGCACTTGTGTGGGTCAACATTTTCCTGCAACATTTTGGAGTGAATCAGACCTTAGATTTGAGTTCAGAACATTTAAAAATGCTAGGAATGACTGTAAATACGATATATTTTTCATTACAGTCGAATCTGGTCGTTTTTTGTTTTTGCAGATCTGCATGAGAAAATAGAACAATACCGAATAAAATTCATCTTTAGAGCACAACCTTAGGCTTTGCCTGGGCACAACCCCACTTGTGGTTCAAGTTTCATTGCATTGGAAAATTGAAATCCTTCTTTGCATATTACACTTCTGGTTTGAGTCAGTACGTGCAATATTTGTTTTTCAGATCTACCCTGGCCATAACTTTGAAGGCTGTACCAAATGCATCTAAGGATCACATTTGTGGCTGGAGGTTGAGATTCACATTGGACATCTCTGCATTGGATCAACATCATCCATTTTGGATTGCTGGCTCCTCCATGCTTTTATGGATTTGGTATCTACACCTTTGCACAACAAGCTCTCCTCCAGTTCTTCATGCCGACTCTTACTCTGCAGTGAATCCTGCAATACTGCTAACTTAAAGAGTCACTGGCATCCTCTTCCTCGAACTCAGCTTTGTTTTGGCTGGATTGGCCTCTAATCCTGCTGCTCCTTGTAGATCCTGAAGCCACCTGGCTCGAACTTTGTTTGGACTCCTCATGAGTTGCAAAAGCTCTACCAACTCATTGCTTGCTCCGCTAGCTGCTCAGTCTCAACGTGGCCACATGGGACCATTGGCAAATGCACCGGCATTGAAACCTCAGGCGACACGGTTGTTGCAACTCGGTGACCCTAGCTACTTCCATTTGTGTTGCATCCTTACATCGCTAATCGAGCTCCTCTAACTTGGCATGCCCGTGAGTTCTCCAAGCTCACCAAACCCTCGATCTCCAACGGATCTAGCTTACCCATTTAGCTTGACACAACAAGCTACTCCCGACGATTTTTTGTCTTGGCAGTAACTTCAACTCCGACTTGACTCGGTACCTTTGTTGGCTCGACAATCTAGCTCACATTTGACTCATCCGATTGTAGATCGAGCTTACCCTTGCGGCGTGGCGAACATCTCTTCCAAACTCCAACTTGGAGGCAAATACATGGATCGACTCTGCTCTTCACACCGATACTTGCATTTTTCCTATCGGCTCAAATAGTCTTCACGATCCTCGATTTGATGGCAAGTTCGACGGCTGCGGTATGCTAACCGGCAAAACAATATGCCTTTTCCCTAACCCTAAGAGCACTTGCAACATTCCTCTGTCACTGAGTTCCGTGAGATTTAAAAAATAATAATAATTCCGCACTAGCTAAAGGTTAAAACCCACTTCTCCTAATTACATTGTTGTTGGGCTACATAGCTTAAGTAGTTATAAACGTTTTGCTAGAATGTTGAGAGGAGTGAGTGGTTGAGGGCTTGATCCCCTCCAAACACGCCAACATGCTCTTTTTGCTTAAAATTTCTTATATAAGAATTTTTCAAAGGAAAATTCTTAAAGGAGGGGGGTGAAAATTTCAAAGTGGGTATATTTAAAGAGGGTGACTTTCTTGTTTTTTTGAAAAATTAGAGAGGATATTCCCCATAGAGCAGTTCATTTGTAAAAGTGTAAGTAATTTTTTGAAAAGTTACTGTATAAGGGACAATTTTTTTGTAAATGGATGCATATTCGGTCGAAACTGACAACCAAAATTTTCGCATTGTGCGGGGGGAGATGATCCACAATGCTAAAACTTGCGCCTCAAATGTCAAATCTGTGGAATGAACGACTCCTAGAGAACATATAGAAGATGAAGGCAACAACAGGATGCTACAACTATAGTGTGCAACATTCTCTCCCATGTTCGCACTAAGGGGGGAATGTTAGGAATAGTCCTCACATGGATGCTTAGGTTAGGACTTACGTGCTCTGCATTATTATTTGTTGACTAGTGTGTGTGTAAATAATATATGTGGAGTGAATAATGCATAATGTAAGTAACTGTTACTCACACAACAATTACATTAAAGTAGGAGTTAAGGTGAGAGATTCTAGGAGATAGTTGAGTTGTGAAAGATTTAGGCAATATTTGGGGATAAGGAAGATCTCCTTGTTTTAGGATATATCTCCACTATATATGTAACCTTGTGTTGAATAATTCATGCTGATTGAATCTTATTGAGTGTTTGCTCATTCCGGATATGGGATAAAATCCACAGTCCAAACATTTCTGCTCATATTTCTTTCCTCTTATTTGTGATTAGGACTTTTATCTTCTGGTTTATCTTGCTAGTCTTCTTCTTTATTTGGACATTGAATTTGAAACCCTGTTTTTAAAAATAGTAAAACCTAAAACTATATCAATTACTAGCAAAATTACGTCAGTAAATACTAAACAGTGTTTATCAGGCCCGGATCTGGAGGACTTCCAAACCCAAGTTGCAGTCTCAAACTTCAGAATGACACGCATCTGTATGCGCTGTAAATGTCCCCCATCAAGGCCATGGAACAGAAAATAAAGAAGGCTTCTAAAAGTTCTTATGGAAGTATCAAAATCCTTATCAAACCTATCCCTAAAACAAGAAATAAACAAAGCTAGTTTAAGCAGTTAAACTCCCAGTTGTACTGGGCAGATTCCTGTCTTTAAAGACAAAATTCCTGCAAACCAAATTAACATGCAGCTCCTGCAGGTGGGTATAGACCTGCAAAAAGATCAAAATTCCAACACCTTCCCCATCATCCCAAAGGCTGGTAGCAGGCCTTTCACTACCAGGGCTCTTGGCAACGTCAAGAGTCAAGACCCGTTAGCCTCAGCTAGGTGGACAGGCAACTGCAAGAGCCATTCAGTTGGCAATTTTCACTTGCAGATCCTCCTTATTCATGCTCACAGCACAGCCATTAATTATTTTCTTAATGGCATAAAAAATGTCAAGTTTGGATTATCTGGTTCATGTCTTCAGCACCCTGATTTCCTCTTTAAGGAACCTCAATCGCCTTCCATCAGCATTGTCATGTTCCAAGCCTAACATTCTAGTCTCTAGTGTTTTAATCTCTTTAGCTGTAAGCCTGTAACATAGTGAGCAGCATTTATTTTTAGCACTCTAGGCCTCCATGAGGCCCCTGATGTCTCCCTTTAGAGAATTAAAGTTTTCTTTTAGGGCATGAATTTTAACCATGGTCATCCTCACAAAGAGCCTCACCTCTTCCAAAGTTCACTCAAATTTATTACCATTCCAAGTAAAAGCTCTACTCATATTCTCAAATTCACGAACCACAAAAATACCCAAAACAATTTTGAGCATGGGAAAAGAGAATTCCAAATTTGCACCTATAGAAAACTGGGCTGCTTGGCTTCGCCTGGGAACTGAAGTTGGGTCTGCTAATGCCTTGCTCAACTATTCTTGAATCCACTTGCAAGACACAAACTTTAACCAATACCGATGTAGATCTTTTCTCTTGGTTGCAAGTGTTGAAATGTTGATCTAAAGTAAATGATTTAGACTTTAGGCTAATAATGTAGACTAGATTATTTATTTAAAACACAATTTTAATTGGTTTTGTGTGCCTATGAGGAATGAAGTTGAAGAGCCATCCACGTTTTGAAATATGTAAATATGTAGTAAGTCATTTAGACATTTGAGTAGAATAGGAATGAAAAAATCCAAGCTCTTTCATTTCTTTAGCTTTCTTTTGACTCTTGAGCAAATTGTATGAGTATGGGATAACAGCCTATGAACACCCATCACAAGTTTTGTAATCACAAGCTTTGAACTATTTTGTTGATATTAATAAAATAGTCTTTGCCAACTAGGTTTTGGAGAGACCTCTATTTCATCATGTGGTATCAGAGCATGGATGAATAGAGCTTGGAGGTAATTTGGTGTTTGGGTTTTTGATTTGTTTTTGCAAAGCTTTATTGCATGATTTTGTAAATTTAAATCTCTGATTTTAAGAGGATTGATGTAGCAAGACCAATTTGATTGGAGAATTGTTTTGAGTATGTACAAGAAGCAGCACCGAGAGCTTGATCAATGTCATCCCTTGTGCATTCAAATTCGTGGCAAAGAGGAGGAGGCTGTGGTATATTAGCCATTGCTTTGTGGATCTTTTTCAGATGTTAAGGAGCCATTTCAGACATTGAAACCGGTCCCTCAAATCACTTGAGAGTGGATTGCACCTGCAAATCCTTCTATAACACATGAGTTCTCACACAATAATGGATCTAAATTTCCATAAGAATTTGAAATGGTAAAAGATAAATTCTTGAGGTATTTTCTACCTGTTATATTAAAACCACAAGAAACCCTATTCAACTCATGACCCAACCTTTCACTAATTCTAGGCACCCCAAATATAACATAACTTGTGTTAGAGGGACTTCTGGAATAATATTTGTTTTATATATTGTATAACTATTTCAAATAAATGTGTTATATTTGGGAAATTGATTCTTGTATGAAGACAAAGGAAAGGAATTCAAAAGGATGTTGTAACATTTCCATAGCAAGAAGGGGAAGCTGAAACAAAGAATAAGAATATGAATGGTTGGCTGTAGATCTATAAATATTTTGAAGGTTCATACTGAAAATAATGATCTTCCCTAACCTGATATACTTCACTATATATATATATATATGGAGGAAAGTTTGCAATGTTCTCTTTCTGTTTTATTACTTGAATGAAGTTATATTTCCTCTGCACATGCACTGTAGTCTGAATTCACAGTTGATCAATGTGTGTACTAGTTTTTCTCAATACAAAGAGAACTTCGTATGAGAGTTGATTCTTGGGAATAGCGGTTCTTAGGCTTTAGACTACAACTTTAGCATATCCCGAAGAGTTTCTAGGGATCACTGCTAACAATGGTTCCGTTACTTGGAGGACACATAATTTGTGGAAAAAAATGTTAAGATGGTTATCTAGACAACGTGACACAAAAAGATGGCTAGAGCAAAAGATAACCGAGTATTTTGAGTTGGAGGCGAGTAAATTAGGAATCCCTACAAAGTATGTACTTGTGACTCTTATCTATATATGTATGAATTTTCTGGTGTAAATTCCCCTAGAAACTAGCTGATTGGTTGGAAAGGCTTGAGTACTATTGTTTCTGGCCTCATAAAAAAGAACAAACTCGAATGGAATGAGGAGAGATCTGTTGAATATATATAATGAACCGTATGGTTCTAGACAGTTGAGGAGGTTGTAACCAGTTATAACTAACAACCAAATGTAACCACTCCTCTCATAATAAATTCACCCTGCCTGTTATCATTCGAAGCAGTGCAGTTTTACCTTCTTGCTTTTTCTCTGTGCTTCTTCTCATACCAACAATGGTATCAAAGCCAGTTAGTCACGTTGCCATTGGAGGAAGCAGTCATGAGAGTTTTTAGGTGAGGTTGACGGTACGGTTGATGCAGGGGTAGAAGACAAGTCCTGGATAAATATTCATGACGTAGGGGCAAAAGATAACAGTTAGGGCAGAAGATAACAGTCGTTAGGGCAATCACAAGTGCCAGAAGTTGTGGTTCGAGTGCCAAAAGTTGTGGTTCCAAGCACAGTCGTGAGGGAAAATGCGAACAATCATATGAACAAAGAAAAATGTGATCCAACTCGCCAATAGTAGAGTCGTGGCCACAGGAAAGGACGATGAGGGCAGAGCAAAGTCGTGGTTCGGGTTTGTTGTCCAATAACTTGTCGCAAATCCAAAGTCGTGTGGGAAGAACAGAGGAAAACGCGAATAGTCGTGTGGGCAAACTGTTTGTATACCTCTTCCTTCGTTGCCACGTATATGAATAAGTCATTTATTCTATTTATTGGAGTGAGCAAAATATTTTATTATTTCCATTACTTTGGCATAATAAAATGGCAAATATTTCAAACCTAATCCTGCTAGACTCACAAAAATCGACGGGCATTAATATCAATGTATAGAGCCATAAGATTCTAACACTTGTGGAATTTCGTGATTGTGATAAGATAATCACGGGCAACGAAAGCAAACCTGCTACAAGTTTTGCGGATTATGACAAACGTCATAAGGAAGCATTATTACTTCTCAAGTTGTCGGTGTCAAATGATATGATACCAGAAGTGTGGAATGCCACTATGGCAAACACGTTGTGGGCCTGTCTGAGGGATAAATATCAGAGGTCAGAGAAAGGATGGGTTTTATACCTGAAAAATACATTGTTTGCTTTGAAGCTACAAGAAGGTGGATCGCTATTTGAACATCTACTTTGGATGAAAGACCTTCGAGACGAGTTATCTTCTATAAATAAAAAGGTGGACGATGATGATATAGTGGCTTTGGTTCTAAATAGCTTGCCTTCTTCATATGAGTCAGTTGTGGAGGCACTTCATTTAATGGCTGAGAGTCAAACTCGCACGTTTGACAACGTGAGTTCCTGCCTGTTGCAAAAGAAACGAAGATAGACATAGGCTCAAGAGTCCAGTTCTAGATAATCTGAGAGCTCTTTTGTTGCTCAGTCCAAAAAAAAGTGGAAATGACAGGCTGAGACATCCCCTTCCTCTCCTAAACATCAAGTGAAATGTTACTATTGCCACAAACTTGGTCATGTGAAGGACTGTCGTAAATGACTAAATGCCTTGAAGAAGCAGAAGGCGTAGGCACATGTGGCTACAGTTGAACACAAGTTAGAAGATGAGTATGTTCTCATGGCATTTTGCATGGTTAATGACAACCCTACTCGGTGTTGGTTCTTTGATTCTAGAGTATCATGACATTTCACATGTCAAAAAGACTAGTATGTCAATTTTCATACTTGTTCTTTTGATTCAATTACTTTAGGGGATGAAAGATCACATGTTGTAGAAGGTATTGAGGATGTTCGTATTATGCTAAATAATAATACCAAACTGCTTGTCAAACATGTTAGATATGTGCCTAACATGAATAAGAATTTGTTATCTATCTGTCAACTAACTGACAATCCCAATATCTCTGTAAAATTTTCTAGCAAACAATGTATTGTGTATGAAATCAAGCAAAATAAGGCTGTTGACATGGGAATTGGGCATGGTGGTCAATATAGACTTGTTGATCCTGCCATGGTCAACTTGCATGTCTTAGTTGTGGAAGGCAATACTAGTGTTTTATGGCATGAAAGATATGGCCATCTCAACCTTCACTATTTAGCCTGCCTTCATAGAGCCAACATGGTTGCTGGTTTGCCTCCTATTTAGGAAAAACAGGATGTGTGCTTGATGTTTTGCATGAAAACAAAAGCGGAAGCCTTTTCCCTCTGAAGGTGATTGGCGTGTAAAGGGGCTCTTGGATCTTTTACGTGCAGATTTATGTGAGCCATCATGGAAGACTCCCATAGTCCTTGGTGCATGTTATTTTCTCTTGCTGGTGGATGATCATTCTCGGAAAATGTGGGTCTATTTTTTGAAAAAGAAGTCTAATTGCTTTGCTTCTTTTGTCAAGTTTAAGGCCTTGGTGGAGAATCAAACCAGTCGGTAGATCAGGACTTTGAGATCCAATAATGGGGATGAGTTTACCTCTAAATAGTTCGCAGATTTTTGTAGTAAAGAAGGGATTCAATGCCAGTTGAGAACCCCTTATACCCCGTAGCAGAATGGGGTGGTAGAACGATGGAACAAAACCATCATGGAGATGTCAAGATGCATGATGCACAGTCAAGGAGTGCCATATAAGTATTGGGGAGAAGCTGTTAACACAACTGTATATATTCTCAATCGGAGTCCTTGCAAAACTTTGCAGGACATCACACCGGAAGAGGCTTGGTCCACAATCAAACCAGAGGTATCAGCATTTCGTGTTTTTGGTTTAGTTGCTTATACTTTGGTTCCTGCAAGTAAGAGGAGTAAGTTAGATACCAAATGTTCTAGATATTTTTTTGTTGGTTATAGTGATCAATCTAAAGCCTATAGATTGATTGATACTTCCACTAATAAGATCATTATTAGTTGGGATGTTGATGTAAAAGAAACAAATTATTTTTTTGGTTGCAATCAACAAGGAGACCAGAAAAGGGGCAGCGACCAGCAAGAAGTCATAACAAAGTTTGGTACTCTTTCCTTGTCTGATCATGAATTTGGTTCTTCTCATACTCCTCCACAGACTCTAGGATAGTCTGTGCAATCTTCCTCTGAGTTTTTTGAGGCCCCAGGAAATCAACTTGCGTTGGTTTCTCCTTCGGAACTTCTCGTTGATTTCTCTTCCAGAAGCACCACAACTAGATCCCACATCCTCAGTTCAGTGGCGACCTAAGTGGTTTTACTCGACTATTCAGGATTTGAGGAAGGAAGAATTGTCTCCTCTCTTAGATGGAAGGTCTCGACAAATTGGTAAGCAAATTGATTATTCCGAGCATGCCCAATTTGCTCTTGCGTTTGATCTTCATATTCATGAGCCACATAAATACCATGAAACACGAGGCATACCAGAATGAGTAACTGCCATGCAACTAGAGTATGATGCCTTGCTTAAAACTAATACCTGGAAGTTGGTGCTTGGTGTCCCCAGATTTCACTCTGAAATCTGAGACTACCCTATGTAAATTTTTTTTCGTACTTTTAAAATAGCGGGTCATTTTGTGTTTTTATTGCTAGAAGATACTTGTATTGCGTCAAGATATTCCCAGTGAATCATAGGAGCCAATTTTGACAAATACCTAGATGCCGAAAATCGTTTTATCACTTCATCAGGTTTTGTCTGCGTGAAAATTTTATTTAATTATTTTGAGCCCCGTTTGAAGTAAATTGTGCTCCGGTTTAGCCCTATTGAAATTTTGCATGTCAATATTCACATATACCAGTAGGGTTTTCATCAAGAATGGATCCTAGGCTTTATTTGTGACTCCTGACGACGTTTTGCGTCTTTGTTATTTTTTCTGTGAAATTCCCCTAGGTCAATTCCTTTGCCAGTACAATCTATTTTCTTGCCTGGAGTATCTGGAGATCATCTATGACCGCTATGCCAAAAGGAATCAACCTCTGGAAGTCAGATTCTCTTTAAAAAGATGAAGTCATGCGCGAAAAAAACTTCTTCTGGACAGGTCGCATTTTTTGGAATGGATGGATTTAAACTGCAGTGGAATTTTTGGTCACAGTAGGTAGGTGGGATTTTTGTACCTGCCTTGCAGGGTACTTTTTCCCATGAAGACAAAGTCACTTAAGTCATGATGGGAAAATTAGAGGCAACAGGCAGATGGGAATTTCTTACCTGCCTTGCAGGGTGAAAATTCCCATTGTGAAATAAAGAAAAAATCACTTAAGACATTGATGGGAATTTCTAATCTGCCTTGTAGGGTAAAAAATCCCATTGTGAACGTCAAATAGCTTAAGTGGATAATGGGATTTTTGGAGATGCCATGCAGGGTGAATAATCCCATCCAAATTGACTTTTAAATATAGAAACCAGCCTTTGCTAAAAAGTGCGACCCCTTCGGAGCTTTAATTAATTTATTTAATGGCATTTATTAATAGTCTCCCTTCCAATTTTGGCGCCTAGGGATGAGAAGAAGTCAATGCATAAGGAGAAGTCAAAGAAGACTGGAAGTAGAATGCTAAAAATAAATTAAATTAATTTATTTAATGCAGCCCTAGAGCATGCTAAAAAGTGCGACCCATTTGGAGGATGAATAATGCTTTTTGAAGTATTTATTAAATGGTTTTTATTCCTATTTTTGGCGCATGGAGAAATAGAAGGTCAAAGCATGATGTTAAGTGAAAGTAGAGGGCTAAAAATAAATTAAATTAATTTATTTAATGGCAGCCATGAACATGCACAAAATAGGTGCCTAAATTGGAGAGAAAAACATGTTTATTAATTAATTAATTGCCAGGAATAGGAGAGACAATTATTAATTATAGAATGATGAAGGTTATATAAGCATGGGCTGCCATAATGATGAATTAATTAATTCTTCTAGCAAAGGAGTGCAGCCTGGACAGTTTTGGCGCCCAAAGGAGGATTTTTGCTCAAAGAAGTGTTTTTCACTGCCGGAAGGCTTCAAGGTTTGGCGCCTAGGATTGGAGGAGCTTGTTTTAGGCTTGGTTAATTATCTGCATATTGGTACAGGTGGTCAGGTGAAGTTGAAAATATTTATGCTTGCTTTGTATGCAAGCAAAACCTCAAATTTTAGGACAGGGAGCTTTATATGCAGATTTTTATGATAAAAATCAAGTGTTCATGTTCCGGTTGCCGTCTTTGTATGAATTAATTGCAGGTATTCGTTACAGGTGCTTATATAATTGAAAGGGAGCTTAAATCAATGTTAGATACATTGAATATATCTTTTGAATCTGAAGAAATTCCCAGATCTGCACCAGTTATAAAGAATTCTGGCCGAATAAAGAGAAAAAGAGTTGCTCAGACAAAGATAGATCCGGCCATGGCAAAGCGGGATGAAAGAGAAAGCTCAGCAAAATCATGCATTACTTCCAAATTTGCTGACATCGGAGACACAAATCTAGGCCCTAAACCTCTTTCTGAATTGATTGACAGATCCAGAGTTGGAAAAACTTCTCTCATGCGGGCAGTCAAAAGCAGTGGAATCATTCGAGCTTCAACATTACAGCTCAGTTGCCAGAATTCGTCATGGAGTGTGCAAGGTCGTACCATCCACTATCCAGATCAATCTGGGATGCTGTGGGGAAGACAATAATCCGGCTGGATGCACAGTTCATCAATTATTGTCTAAAGATTCCAATATGATAGGTGGTGACTACTATCAGCATGCTAGATGCCGACAACAGATGGGAGAAGCATAAAGTCGATTGTGTGGGCATAATGAACAATAGGTATATGAAGAAGCCCATATCTCCATCCAAGTTCCCGAGGACTCTTCCACGATCCAATCTGGTGCAGGAGGTGGATGACATTACCAAATTGCTATGCAGGATAAATGGCGAAGCTAACACTCACAACTTACGCTCATGGATGTATGCCTTCATTAGGACCATTGAAATCAACAAAGCAGATTCTATAATCAACTGGTCGGAAATCATCCGTGACAACATCGGTGAGCAGCTCCGGAATGTGAGGCGGACTTACAGCTTCAAGATGACTTCATATTTGGTATATGTAGCAACCTCGCAAGGTATCTTCTCTAAGCTGGATAGTCGTGGTGTGCTCTCCAAGGATCCTATTTTTGAGTGCTATCCGTAGCTTACTGTGCCTGCATGCAATAAAGATTATAAGGTGGTCAACGATGGATTCTTCTATAGATTCATTTGCAGGCTGAACGACAATCTAAAGGCCAACAGGGTAAACAAGGAAGCTTGGGAAGCTGTATCCTAGATTGACAGTATCTTCATCCAGTTTGCAGACTTTACATAACTCAGGGTCACCGGCTTTTCAGGAGAACCAATCAAGTTGCCAAGATATCCGAGCGACAGATTGGTCATCATGGAGTTGAGTAGACAGCTCGTGGAGATGCATGACCTACAGTCGAAATGACACAAGTCTACAGGCTTCTTCCCGATCACAATGGGCTATTATAACTGTCAGAGCATTCACAAAGCCAGAGGAATTGAAGTGGAGATGTTTTATGAGGACAAGCATGAGTTCTTCCTAGCGCGGCTGAACTTCGATCCATATGGGGTGGCAAGGAAGACAATCTCCTAGGAATACGCTCATGTGCCTTCGTTAGAAGATTTCTGGATGAAGTGCAGAAGCGAGTACGAAGTTAGGAAGAAAGACTTCAACAGGTTATCAGCGCGACAAGTGTTTGATTATGGATTAGCACGGATACCGGCGGATCTTAAATATGATGGGCCTGTGTTACTTGACGCATATCATCAGATGGGGAGAGATAGAGCTGTACTTCAGGAGAACATTGGTGGCTGCCACACGATCGAGGAAAGGTCTGCCGCCGTTTTGGTCAATACTTCGAATTGGTTGCTGACAAAGGGATATTGCCTTGATGAATCAGATCACAAGCAACCTTAGCACAGGAGAATCCCTCAAAAGGAAGCACGAGGGAGAAAGCAGCAGAAAGCCCGAAAAGATTAAAGTGCACAAGAAGTCTCATTCGAGGGAAAAGATCACTTCTACGGCTATGGTGCTAGTTTCGACTTTTCCAGTGTCAAGTACTTCACCAACTTTTGCACCTCAGCAGGATATTGCCGTTCCTTCGTTGAATCCGGCAACATTTGTGTTTTCTCCTCGGCCACTCCGATCAACACCTCTTCTTGAAGAAATGCTGAAGTTGCAGATGACAGAATTTGAAAGAGCCTCTTTGGACAATACAGAGGACGGTAGCCACGACACTAACAGTTTTGGTTGGAGAGGAACCAGAGCATGAGATGGTGATACATTCGGCAACTTCTCATTCTCCGAGAAGCAATTTCTTAGAGTGGTTGGCTTCACAGTCGGTCCCAAAGGCTAGAGAGGAGATCAACTTGGAGGAACATGACTTGTTGCTGGTCTTGAGTTTGGGCGGAAAAGACAGAAAACCTAAAGTTGGTAAGGTGACTGCGAGGTTGATTATTGAGGAGTCAGGGCAGAAGTTCGCTGAGGTATTAGTTCCAGCAGAAAGAAAGAAGAAGGGCGAGCTCACGGCAACAGATATAACAGTGACCAAAGTACCCATAGGACAAGCCACTACTGAAGGATTGAAACAAGACACATAGACATTGATAAATGCTTTATTCCTTAGGCTTGACAAAGAAAAGGTGAAAAAAATTGAACTTCAGAAGCAGGGGTCTCAGTTGTGCGAGATTATTGCCAAAGTTGCCAAATCTTCCGCTTAGCCAATTTCAGCACATAAGTAGGTGAGTGATCATCTGATGCAGGAAGTGTAAGATGCAGGTAACTAGGTTAAAGCTATCGACGAATGGAAGAGTCTAATCATTCGCCAAGCTTCTGTACAACTCAGGGAGGTGCCGGCCCGTCTAAAGGTTATGAAAGATGCATTGGTTCAGCTGAAACAACTAGTGACAAGCACGATGGACATGAACATAGTAGCTGAAAGTAACCTGAGTACTTTGGTCGAGATAAATAAGCTGACGAGGGAGGTTTTGATTGCAGAACGAATTGTGCCCGATGGATCAGTTGAAAAGGGGAAACAACTTGAGTTTGCAGTTTCTTTCTGCTTGAAGATCTTCAGAATCATGCTGAAAAGGATGCGGGCGCTTGAGAGTATGGCATCATCACTATTAGACAATGTCATTGCTTTCACCAACGAGGAAGTGGTCGGGAATGTTTCTTCATACAAAAGGACCATTCCTAACAAAGTGCTTGATTCTCTGGATCTCTTCTAATGGTGCAAGAGAGAATTGGAGCTGTTAGGCCTTTCACGATGGATTCCATCAGTAAGCTGGTAACGCTGCAGTCAGATATTAAGAGGTTCGGGCCTAGCTTGAAGGATGTGGAAGCGTGCATCGAGGTTTTGAATGAAGGCTTGCTGTAATTCAGGACAGAAAAAGAAGTTGTGGCTAAAACAGATGGGAATTTGCTGAATTATTTGTTCGACAAGTAGATTCAATATCAAAACAAAAAGTAGATGCTACAGCTGACAGATCTTTCTTCTATTTCTACATTCCCAGATGTAATTGTAAAACAAGTTGTGTGGAACGATTCTATAAGTTAAGTGACAGATCTATATAATTTTGACTATAGATCTAGATGCATGTCACTTGGAGAGGATTAAAGGAAGATGATTGCCAGATGTTATCTTTATTTCTTGTTTATGTTTTAGTTCAGTTAAGTTTCCCATTTGTAATTTCCCTTCTACATTCTATAAGTAGAGGAAGAACCTTCGGGTTAAGGATCAAAATTTGTAAGCAACATTCTTGTGTTCCAGACTTTACGCTGAAACCCCTGATAGCTATTTGAAGCAAATTAATAGAAAGGAGCAGATTTTCGGAGAACTGTGTTGACGGTGCATTTTGTTTCTAAATTTTTGTCTTAGATCTACTTATAAACTTTGTGTTATTCTAGATCTAGATCTGAAAGCTGCCTTTGCTTATAATTCTGTGAGTTAATATCAGTTGGTTCTGTCTATGTGCATGCAATCAACTCTGTAATCTATTGACTGAGTTGTACATTTTCCCTCTTTCTTTCCTATTTTTGTTATTTCTTTCTTCTTTAGATATTTCCTTTCTTTTACAACTGCTTACTTGTTGCAAAACTATACAGCTATGGTTCATGAGCTGAATGGTTAAAGTAAAACCCCAAAATAGATACTAGCATATTTAATTGACAAATCTTACACGGGAGCCTCACCGGTAAATGAGGAATATTTATCGCATGATTGCCTAGGTTTTCAGCCATGCAAAAAATCCAGCCAACAGTTCCATTGCCTTTAGGGAAATATCCCATTGGTTGTAAATGGGTGTATAAAATCAAGTGTAAAGCAGATGGTACTTTGGATAAGTACAAGGCTTGGTTCGTTGTGAAAGGATTTTCGCAACAGGAGGGGAGAGATTATGAGGAGATGGTCACTTTTCGGCTTCTTCTTTCTTTTGCAGCTCAGTTTGGTTGGAAAGTATATCGGATGGATGTCAAAAGTGCTTTCCTGAATGGGGATTTGGAGGAAGAAGTGTATATGACACAACCTGAGGGTTTTTAGGCTTGTGTTCGTGAGCATCTAGTATGCAGATTGATTAAGTCTCTGTATGGACTTAAGCAGACTTCTTGAGCTTGGTACATCAAAATAGGTAAACATCTTAGAGATTCAGGTTTCACACGGAGTCACTCTGATCCGAATCTCTATGTCAAAAGCAATGACGATGACATTGTGATTCTTGTTGTGTATGTTGATGACCTTGCCATCGTTAGGCAGTGGAGATGCTGTGATTCATAAGGTAAAATCAAATTTATGTGTTGCTTTTGATATGACTGATTTAGGCCTCCTTCACTATTGTCTTGGTGTAGAATTTTGGCAACATAATCACTTGATTTTCATTTCTCAAGTTAAGTATGCCACTAACCTGCGACAAAAATTTCAAATGTATGATTGTAATTCTTCTTCTACACCTATGGAGGTCGGGCTAAAACTCAGCTCATGATGATTCACCACCAGTCGATGAATCATTATACAGGCAGTAGGTGGGTAGCTTGATCTATTTAACAACTACACGACTAGATCTGTGTTTTGCTGTTAGCTATCTCTCTCGGTTTTTATCTAAACCAAAACACATTCACTAGGGAGTAGCAAAACGAGTTCTACGATATGTCAAAGGAACTCTTGACTTCGGCAGTCTATATTAGAGAGTTGCAGATTTCAGATCGATCAGATATACCGACTCTAATTGGGGAGGATTTGTAGATACTCGACGATCTACCACAGGATATATCTTCTCTTTTGGTTCAGGAGTTGTTTCTTGGTAGAGTAAACTTCAACCTACTGTTGCCATCTCTTTCACTGAAGCGGAATATAAGGCTGGTGTTAATGCGAGTTGCGAAGCAATATGGCTTCGTTGGATTTTGACTGATGTTCAGTTTCCCCAGGCTACTACTACACCTCTTTCACTCTTTTGTGATAATCAAGGTGTTCTAACATGCCCGCACCAAACATATTGAGATTCATCACCATTATATTCGCGAGTTGGTTGATTATGGTGAAATCTCTCTTCCTTCTTGTCCTGCGGATCAGCTTGCGGATGTAATGACTAAACCTCTTGGTTCTTTGTTTGTCAAGTTTACAGATAAACTTGGTGTTGTTTCAAGGTTAGTCATTAAGGGGGGTGTTGAATATATATAATGAACCATACGGTTCTAGACAATTGAGGAGGTTGTAACCAGTTGTAACTAACAACCAAATGTAACTACTCTTCTCATAATAAATTCACCCTGCTTGTTATCATTCGAAGCAGTGTAGTTTTGCCTTCTTGCTTTTTTGGTGCTTGTTCTCATACTAACAAGATCGATGAAGTTGGGCATGCTGGACACCAAATGGACATGGGCTATTACTCTCTCGCTAAAGATGACGGTGGACGGGTATGTGTTTGAGTTCGCTGCTTCTAGGTATGTAGCTTTTGACACTGCTTACAATTTGTTCATTAGAGGTATAAGGGGAAAGTTTATACAAAAGATTCCACTGTTAGTTGTGGAGAAAGCTATGGTGCCAATCCTAGTATAGATGGAGTGGTCCACTCGGTTGGGATGGGCGTTGAGTTTACGGGAAGTGAATGAGTCGTAGTCGAAGTATCACTGCTGGACGATAAAAGCACTGTGCTGCAGAACTTGACAAAGAGAAGGTTCAATGAAGTTCTGCGAGATTTAAGCAAATACAAGAGATGAGACAAACAAAAGGAATGGAAAAGGAAGAAAGCTATGAGTAGAGGAAAAGGAGTTCGGAAGGACTAAGCAAGAGGTGTGGATAGCGTACAAGGTGACCGTTGTGCAGGAAGAAGCGAGTATACAGTGACTGCAATCAGAGGATAGTCAAGGAGAAGAAAGATTTGTAGAATGCTATAGTGATCATGTGACCAAAGAGACTGGAATTGATCAGAGTACTGAGAGTTTTAGGAGGCAACTGAATCTTCAGAATATTTGGAAGAGAACTTACTGTGAAGAAGTCTAGAAAGAGCAGTGTGATCACAAGTCTAGCTGGAAGAATGACATTTCCCAAAGTCCTGACATGGAAGGCACATCCATCCCCCATGCCTTCTGACACCAATAGATGCAAAAAACATATAAGCAAGAGTTGTGTAATAGTTCATCAGATTGGATATCAGGAAGTGACAATTGGGATGAAGAAATAGACATGAGAAGAGAGTGAATAAAGAAAAATTAAGGAGATGTACCAGATCCATGCCTTCATGCCTTCTCACACCGATAGACACAGAGAACATATAAGCAAGAGTTGTGTAAAATTTCACTAGATTGGATATCAGGAAGCGACCATTGGGATGAAGAAATAGACATGAGAAGAGAGGAAATAAAAGAATTAAGGAGATGTACTACTTTTAAAAAAGCATTGGGGACCATGGAAAAGAAATTTCTCAAGTGTGTGAGTAACCTAAACACACCTATAATGGTATATCTAACAGGGGCATTTTTCACCTTAAAGCTTTATGATGGGTGTATAGACTCGGAGAATTATTTGGTGATTTACGACATGAAATGGAAAGTAAAAGGTTTAAACTTTAAACTTTAAAGGACAAGGATAAAGATAAGTAATTATTGTTGGATCAAATGAAAAAGAAGCTGAAAGATGAATTCAAGAGACATAGGACTGAGCAAAACAATACAAGGTTTGAAACAAATTACACAATTGTCGGGAGAAGCTGTTATGGATCATGACAAGAGATTCTCTGATGTGATAAATCAAATGAACTTTGAATTGAATGAAACGACAAACCTTCGTGGTTCATAGAAGGTTTGTGCACTAGGATTTAGGTTTTGCTATCGCACAAACACAACTTGCAAATAAGGTTGAAGCTGTCACTGCCACACTGCAAGTGGAGAAGATTGAAGACTGCGCAAAAAGTTTACCTGCGAAAGCAAAAATAGTAGCTAAATTGGATCCTGTTCTGCAAAGAATGGATGAAATCGAAGGGAAAAAGCAAAAAATATCTATATGGTTCTTGAAATGCAGACAAGAACACCACCATGATTGCCCAAGAATAGTTGATGACAAACAAGGAATAACAAGAGATGGGTAGAAAGAGTACTGTGAAATTTTCTCCACATGGGGTCATCTTACAAAGTATCCCCTTTGTTCAACATTGTGCAATAGCCACAAAGTGTATTTTGTAGTTTTTGTCGTTCAACCAATCTTGATGACAATAGCTGCAGAGCACTTCAGGATCTTAAAGAGGATATCACAAGGAATGTGTTCGTAGTGCAGACACAACAAAACATCCAACATCAAGACACAATAATGTAACAATAAGGGGGGTGGGCTCCTCCCTATCCGCAGCATCAAGGTTGGGCTCCTCCTTCATAGCAAAAGTAGCAAGGAGGCTATCAGACTCAACAGCAAGGATGGGGTTCCCCCCAACATCAAGGAGGATACCAAAATCAACAAGGATATCAAGGTCAAAGGGGATATCAATCTCCCAGGTAAGGCCAATGACAACAATGACAACCTATTGTGTGTTACATGTGCAGGGAAATAGATCACATCACTCAAAGTTGCTCTCACAGTCTATGCAGAGAAAGTTATTGTGCTTATTTTCGGATATTCGGGCAACACACAATTGAGGATTGTCCAACTTTATAGAAACAAAGGCAAGACAAAATTGTGCACAATGTCAATTTGGTGAATGCTCATCAAAAGGAACCTATGAATATATACGCAGTTGGATGCAATGTAGAGAACAGGGGTTACCTCAGCTTGAAATGCCAGTAGATTCTCAAATTTGCAAGGTTCAAGATTACAAGTACCTAGATGCCAAAAGAGAAAATATGTTGTTCAATGAAGCTCCAAAATTGCTCAAATTTATGAAGACCAATGATGGAGGAACATCTCATGCTGCGAATACAAAAACTCAAGTGTATGGACAGGTCATGTGCATCCTGCAATAGGAAGGTGTGTGTTAGCTCTCACAGATTTGCCGGAGCTCATAAACATACTGCCAAATGAAGATATTTCATAAAACATTACAAACCTTATGCAAAGTTGGATGGAAAGGGAAGCCAAGGCAATAAGAAGACTAATAAAATGGTATGGTATGTCCAGATGAAGAAACCATGGGAAGCTGATGCATGAATGGACATTGTCTCAACACGTTGTAAGATTTTGAACGTTGTTTTTGATTTCTGAAGAGTGGTGAACATGAGGTCTCATTCTACTTGGGAAGCTATTGGAAGGCCGGCATTGTGTATATCCTAGTTACGCCCAGCCTCGCAAACTGCAGATGTATGGATCCTATTGGAAGGCTCGAGGATGTGGAAATCTAGGGAGGAGACTTGAGCTTGAGATGTGATATTGAAGTCATTAAATTGGAGATGGATGAAACATACCATCCAACATTGATTGGGATAAAGTGGGCATATGAAGGATGCATGCAGATCAACACTAAGAAAAATCAACTTGAATCCCGTCAATATGATGTGATAATCATCATTCTTTGAACAAATTGAAAACCAATCCGTATGCAATCCTTAAGGAGTCTAATTCACTTGGCGAGGAGATATGGGAAAGTTTGTATAAGGTGGAAATTGCTAACCAAAGGAAAAGAAGAGAAGAAAATTATGAAGACTACCCAAGAGTTCGAAAGACACTGATAGAGGGAACGATTCCCAAGAAAGTTTATTAAAGTTTTGCACACCTTGCAACACTGAATTACAGAGGGGTACAAGTTTCCTTCGGTGTGATTGCCTAAGTGGCAAGAAATTGATAGAATCTATTTTGTTGGATTCCACAAACCAAGATTACATTGAGTTGAATCTAGAAAGTTGCAGTCAGTGGGTAGTTGCATCTTCAATTCTGGGAGATTCAAATGTGGATATGGCCAATTAGGAAAGAGTTGATCGCAAGGTCCAATCTATGCGGATGTTATCTACTCAAGAAAGAAAATACCACAGTATTTTGGTACATAAGACCTCCAAAGTTGCATTGACAAATTACAAGCATGTGTGTTGCAGGTAAACATGCAATTTCATGCATTAAACCATAGTTCAAAAACTCGTACTTGAAAATTACTCAACAACCCCAAATTTTGACTTGGACTTGGGACTCAACAATTACTTGGCAACTTTATCGCTACTTAAAAAATATATTAATTCATAAAATAAGCTTAAATAACACACAAAAACTTACAAATGACATAAGAAATGAATGTAGAGAATGCATAATTATATTTTCCATTAATTTTCGACCATAAAAAGTCCAAAATACAAATTATAATGGTCATAGTCTCATAGAGTCATGAAGTATGGTAACATTGTCATCATTGCACCAAAATATATTAATGTAAAATATCAAATCATCTCCAACGCCCAATTTAAGCTTGTTGTTCCTTTGAATTGGAAGGTAAAGATTCGTTCTATGCAACGGCATCATCCATAAAGATATCATTTGCATCCTCACCATGACCCATCTGGCTCCTGATGCCTTTGTTTCCCTTGACACTATTGCTTCCTTTACTTCCCTCTCCAACTGAGCACTGTCCTCCTTGGTAAACATTGGCTGTGCATCCAAACTCTTAGGCTCAACAATCCAGTTGACATATGGATCTATATCATACCAGTCAATCACATCATGACACTCTTTCCCGTCCACTTGTCTCACGCGAAGACGAAGATTGTATCACACAAAAACAAGATCATTGAGACATTTTGTTGTCAATTTGTGCTTCTTTGTGTGAACAACTTCAAACATGCTCCAATTATGTTCACACCCAGAATAGCTACACGGATGACACAAAATATAGAGGGCTAGTCGTTGAAGATTTGGTGTACTTGTACGAAAATCTTCCCACCACAAATATGCAAATAGGACATAAAAACATTTTTTCATTTCGTAAATCAACAAGGCTTGCATAATAGAAAAAAATGTATGAGTAACAAGCCTAAAAACAAATGACTGAATTTGTTTTTACCTGGTTCTTGGGTGTTTCTTCTTTGAATGCATCCATGCAAAGAAAAGAGACTCCCCTTTGCACTCTCATAAATTTGGAGCTTATCAAAAAATTGCATTTTTGTGCCTACGTTAGGGATCAACCTCTCCATGCATGTGTTGAGGTCATCCATAACCTCCTCATTTTGCCTTAGATGAATTGAATGGAAAATCTTGGAGTTCAGGTAGTAGGCTGATGGATTTATATGTTAGTGGAGCTGCTTGTTCCACCTCCCATCAATTATACACTAAACTGGTTAATATTTTTATATTTTTATTTTGGCCAAATAATTTTTCATGACTTACTTGGCCACATCCATGCCTCATACAAACACCCCATTGGGTGGTTTTCACCATACACTTGAAAACCTGGTTCAAAGTTTTAGCAAATTGACCCAATATTAATCTCCAAAACAAATATTATTATTCCTACACTTTACATTCATTCGGGATATTACATCTTTATAGGAATGCCATTCCTATAATCATGGAGATCATATCTCCACCAATATCTCAACTGTATCTTTAAGAATACTCAATCTAAAAAATAACTTATATTCATAATATTGTTGTTACACCACAACAATACAACTCTCAAGTATTCTAACAACTAACTAAAATATCCCTGTATGATTTATTAGTATAAATCACTTACAAACTATAATGGAGCACTAACACAACTTTTTCCTAACATTGCCCCTCTTAGTGCGAACATGGTAAAAAAACTTTCACTCTTAACTGTAGTATGCTCACCTCTGTTGCATGCCCATCTTCATGGCTCACGACCTTGATGTAAATGAAGGGAGTTTTGCTCAACCTTCCATGGTTTTCAACAGAGTTTATCACAAACCTGGACATGAATAGGTCCCATCATCTCTTCACCTCATGTGGTTTTCTGGATCTCCGTGAACCTTTTCAAGATCCATGAACTACATACACTGGTGCTTTTGCTCTCGACTATATTTTTACATTAGGAGGTTACAAAAGGAAATGATGCTCACACAGGAATAGTTTTCACATTACATCCCATAAGAACAAAACTTTCTCAATTGTAGCCACTATTGTCGACTGTCGCCTCTCGATCTCGAACAATATAGAAAATTGCTACTGCCACTGGAAGTTGCCCTTGACTTTAGCTGATTTGGTGGAGAATGGAAATGGAATATTGGTTCATATTCCCCCCCACAATGTGAAATTTCCATTTATTTGGCAAACCACAAAAAATATTGATTTTTGAAAAAGGACACTGCTCACAACTGGAAATAAGAACTCTAAATTTGTAATACACCACAATGGAAAACAAAACACACATAAAAAATGCCACCACAGCTTCACGTGGCCTCGTCGTTGGTGATTGACAAGAGGTCACTGATTGACCTACATCCTCCCATACCTCTGTCCTCCACTGTGATGATGCTAACTCAACAAAATGTGCTTTTAATGCTCATTTTGAAAAGCCCCCCACAAATTGGATGTCGGGTACAACTAATTGTCTAGGAGAGATGCGGGCAATTTTTATTTCGTACTATTACGACTCAATTTTTTGACTCTTTTGACTTTTAACAAAACAAAATGATCATTGACTCACAATACTTAAACAATGATTTTGACAAGGACAAATAACATAAACTTTTATAAACAAATGACAATAATGAGACACATTTCCTGATATGATAATGACTCTTACATTAATTTGTTAATAAGACATGACACACTAAAACCTTTAGAACCCATTATACTCTTTAGGCTATATAAGTCATCATTAATTGGGTGCTAACCTCTAATTACAAAAATCAATCTAACTATTGGATTTTACAAATGGCAAAATATAAACTATTGCTAAGTTTTGAATCACACAAATTCACTCGATTATTTTCAACTCTTCACATCTTTACAATGAAAAGAGTATAGTCAAAAATATTAATTGGAGAGCACAAGCAGAATGCAGAATGGTGGGCGCGTATCAATGCAATGTCATTGAATTCCAAAATCCACGCATAATGTGGCAAAGCTTGACACTTGTTCGAAAACCCAACACAACTCTATTGAAAATCAAGTAACCAATCATGCTATTAATCCTTCCAACCTCTTACCTTGGGTCAAGTTAGGGCACCAATGTACGCAACAGGCTTGATGAGGAAGAGTTATCTTTTGAAAAAATTGATACAACATGGTAGATTGTTGGAAATGAGCTTGGTATCCACTGTGCTGAATGAGTAATCTAAGTTGTATGTGTCGAGGGAAAGATTTGAATAGCATCAAAATGAAAACACATTTATCCTCTGCAAAGACTTTGAAGACTGAGCACTGTGTTTGTATGGTTCGAGCCGTTTGAACAGGTGGAAGTTGTGTATGCTTCGTGAGAGGATGGATTTTGCCAGAAATAAGATCGGTCGTTCAACACCAACGTGGCTATCTGGGTCAATTACAAATACCAAGTCTAAGCGCATGGGTGAATGACACGCTAAATAACAATATTGAATTCTCCTCTTCACTCAAATTGCGGTGAGTTCCACGGCTAGGGCGAATCAAGCATTCATCTCGACAATACATCCTAAGCTCCTATGAGTGTGCAGCACTAGAAAGGATCTTCATGTAGTTGAAAGACCATGGCACATGGCAAATTGCCTAAAACATACAAACGACTTGCTATGTTTGTATCCTCCTTGCTATAGTCCCAAACTATCGTGTGAACAACAATGGTTTTGTATTGCAAATAGTCCAATCTCTCAGTGGAACGTGCTTTTGCCTGCATGTGGAGACATCTCAACCAAAGTTTATGGATCAGATGGATTTGGGAATATATGGCTTCAAAGGGGCAAGCTGAAAAACAATAGCACACTGGCCCATACAAGATTCAAAATCCAATCCTCAAATTGCCTTGCTCTGACACCAAATGAAAATTGGTTCAGTGTTTTAGCAAATTAACTCAGTAATTAATCTCCAAAACAAAAAATATTGCTGCTACACCTTACATTCATTGATATTACATCTTTATAGGATTGTCATTTTATAATCATGGAGATCATAAGATAAGATAATATTATTAATGTCCAACACATGACCACAAAAGTAGGTCAATGGGACTGTAGAGTACAAACCACCAATATCTCAACCATATCCCTAAGAATACTCAATCTAACAAATAACTTATATGCGTAAATATTGTTGTTACACACAATAGTATGACTCTCAAGTATTCTAGCAACTAACCAAAATATACCTACGTGATTTATTATTATAAATCACTTACAAACTATAATGGAGCACTAACACAATATTTCCCTAACACCACTTAACGGATAACTCTAACCAAAGGCTCTGACGCCTAAATCAAAATAACGCACAAATTTGAAGTCAAAATTAAGTGAAATTTGAACGAAAAATTCCAAAAAAACCGTTAAATAAAACATAGTTAAGGTTATATTAAGGATGTCATTTGCATTTTTTGCAACCACATCATAAAAAATGGTCTTTAAAACCCTTTCCCATTTGGCTACTATATACTCATAAACATCTGCTTAAGAGATGCTATTGAGGGTGCAATGCTTTGCAATGTGATGAAATTTGTGGTGAATCATGTGACTTCTGCTCGCATAAGTTTATTTCCATCGGTATGCTCTCTCATCAAGTTTAACACCCAAGAGTGATTGCAGATGAACTTGGTGATATTTCTTACCTCTTGAACTGCATTTTTCACACATTATTTTTCCTATGGCCTCAAGTAGGAGATCAATGAAAGGGGCTGCACAAGGGGTCCAAGAAATTGTAGGGTGCCTCTCCTCAAAAAGTCTCTTTGCTACTATATATGCTGCTGTATTATCTATCACAACTTAGACGATATTCTGGACACCCACATCCATCACCAACTCCTCCAACATATCACATGAAGTGTTTATATTTTACACTTAGTTGGATGCATCAATTGAATTCAAGAGCACCAGTTGCCCACTTGAAGCTAGTTAAAGTTAGCGTGGTTTCTCCCATCTGTTTACTATCAAACAAAATGCTACATCCCTTTTTATGCCATATTGTTTTTGATCATCAACTATTAGTAACATACTTTGGACACCGTCCTCCAACAATGGGCCACTCAAAGCACGAGGAGTAGGATCCTTGAACCCCTTATTGATAACAGTCAATGCATGTAGCAAATTATTTCAATATGGGCTTTTTTGCCACATTCAATGGAATGTTGTTGTAATACCAAAACCTTATTGCAGCTACCCTTGCTTCATTGTGCGATTCCTAGTTCCAATCGATACTTTCAAGTGAAGGTTACGACTCAGGACTACTTCGAGGAACAAAAAAAATATTTAGTAGATGAGCCCTGCGCATGTCCTTGTCCTTGTTCCCTTGGGGTTGGGGCAATAGAAGAAGCTCGCATGACATACTCACAGTCATCAGAATCATCCCTTGCCGCCCTTCTATTCAGTAGGCTGAGATTGCTTCATCTTTCCCTTCTTCTTTTCCTCCTCCTCCGCATAACTTGCAAGGTAAGCATCCCTCTCTCTTTGAGCCTCAGGGGGCAGTTACTTTTGCACATCTTTACCTATAATGTATGTAAGGTGGTATTTGAGGTGATTGACACCTCCGCTCATCTCAAACCCACAATAATTGCATATGCCATGATTGATTATTGGAGCTTGTTCACAATGCTTGCAAGAAGGGTCCTCACATTTAGGCTTACTACGGATAGTTGAACAAGATTCAGATGCCGATGCTATTCGTGGAAAGTTGGATGTATACCACTACAAATTAAATGATCCGAAACAGGTATAAACCCTTTAAAACCCCCAAAAAAGTTTGACGAAAACCCTAGCTGCTAGCGAGTATTAAAGGCAGAAGAAGATTGAAATCCAAAAACAAAAAAAATCAGTCCAAAGTCATTTAGAATGGAAAACATAAATTTTAAAAAGTTACATGAAAAAATTAAATAAACACAAGCTCAAATACCTCGAAAAATCCTTTGGAATGGATGGAAACTGCTCTCATTCACCTTGCAATAGTTATTGAAATGGACAAATTGACCTGGTAGAGAGGAAAGAGAAAAAAATCCGAGATTTTGCATGCAAAATATTGTTTTTCCCTCACAGAACAGACTAGTGCGTTGGTTGCCAAGTTTTTCTTGGGCTCACCGAGCATTGTGAAGTTACAGTGAGTTTTGAGGGGCTGAAACTTGAGAGTTTTAGGTTCTAAAAGCGAGCTGAGTTTTTGTTTTGCAGGTTGCTCGCAAGTATTCGGAGTTTCACCAAGTTTTGAATCTATGCAGTAAACCATGATCTCAAGGGAAGTGTGTAGAGCGTCATATTATTATTATTTATGTTATCAATGTAATTATATATTTTAGTAGCTGACATATCATGCATTCAGAGATGTTATTGTTGGCCTTAGGTAGTTTTGTAATAAGTTTCCTTTGTATGTTTGGTTGTGTTAATCTACAACCCAGTGGGTCTTCTTGTCATATAAATAGAATGATTTACATTGGGGAAGGGGGCTGAGTACAAGGTCCTTACCAATCTGAACACCTTGTATTGGGTACTACCTATGAGTGAAGCATTGAATACTAATTCTTCTATGCTGTAATGCTGTATGTATTTACTATTCTGTAATTGATATTCTTGGTAGTGTAGTTTCCTTATAAACATTTTGGTGTTGTTTCCTTTAAAGAACACAAGGTCAATTTTAATGTCTATTCAAAGTTAACGTTGATCTACAATACTTATTAGAGGCACTGGATTATCTTCTTAGATCTCTGTGTCGAATGTAACTGTGAAACATGACAAAAGAAATTATAATGGTATGCAGAGTTTAAGAAGAAGAGGACCGAAGTTGTATGAGAAATAATTGATTGACCTCGAACAAAGACAGGATAAGAAGACAACATGGTTAGGGAGGGGATGAAGAAGTCGTATGATCTGCTCAATCGATGGTGCAAAAAGAAAGGAAACATAGGCCACGACAAGAAGCCAATTCTAAAAATCCATCAAGTGAAAAACGAAGTAGAAGTGAAGGTTGAATTGAAAGCCAAGGCTGAAGTGTAAGTAGAAGTTAGTGGCGGAGCCGGGACCAAAACCAAGAAAGGGTTTAACTGGAACCAATGGACCGTATACTACTCATGGGTAAGGAGTGGATAGAATTTTCCATAGCCTATTTCGTGGAAGGGTGATCTAGAACAAGATTTCTTAAAAGCTATTTTTAGAAAGTCCTAAAAATCTATTTTTAGTAGTTTTTGGTATTTTGCGTTTTTGAGGGTCTTCAGAGCATTTTTGGGCTTCAGATTGTGCAAAAAGTTATTGTCGTAGTGGCTTGTTTCGTGTTTGCTCTGTCATCTTTCTAACGGTTCTCGTGGTTCACCAATTGAGTCAATGGGCTCAGAGATATGACCCCGACAAGGAGCAGCAAAAGTAATAATAATAATAATAGGATAAATTTTGGATTTTTCCACTTCTATCTTTTCAATTCCACTCCTAAGGTGGATACATATGCTCTCTATGTAGGATGATCTTTCGGTTCCCATTTGGAACCTTTCATGTTCTTTTTTTAGCTACTGTTCAACTTCTCCATTATATAGCCATAAAGTAGCTTGTTTTGAATAAAGAGATAGATATCTGAGCATACATCTCTCTTATTGAGTTTACCAATTTGTGTACATTCAAAATTGCAATAAAGTTGTTTTGTTTCTACAACTCTTTCATTGTTAATAGATTGTTATAACACATTAAGCACTATCGTTAGTGTGTTGCCCATTAGATTGCAATCCAACTTGGATCAGTGGTATTAGAGCTCGTTCATTTTACTCTTGCATGTCACATCAGATGAGGTCGGAATATGAGAAGCACAGCCTTGAGACTCGTGATCCTATAGATTACCTTCCTTTTCGCTTCAAACAAGCTCAAACAACACAAGAGGAAATGTGAGATCCCTTCAAAGAATTACTTGATGAATTGTAATATCCCCCTTCCGAGATCAATAGAAAATATGCAAAATCAACAATCCTTCAATACACCAATCAACTGAAGGTAGCAAACCACTTGAAACCCATTGAGTAGTTGACTCAATAAACCCGAGGATAAGGGTTTAATGGACTTAACTTATCAACTAAATTCCACAATGTATACTGCTGTAAATGAATACTGGAATTACTCTAAAAATCTCTACACAACACTCAGCCAATGATGACCACTAGAGCATGCAAATCCAGCGTTAAACTTCTAGTACCAGTTGCTGCAATATATAGGATATGATCTAATATTTTATATATAGATCATATGCAAGATCATCAAATACTATGTAAGAGTTAAACCCTCATACTCAGAGTTAACAGTAACATCATCCGCTGCTAGGGAAGAAAGAACAACAATATATTCTATTCCAAAATCAGTCCATAATACTCCCAAATGAAGTCGCTGTTTTTAAGCAACAATCAAACTAGACAAAATTCAGTTCACTAAGCACACACCCTGCCCAGACCAATCTCTGTAAAAGGGATATATAATCTGGTGTCCTCAGATTTCATCTTGAAATCTGTGACTACCCTATTCGAAAAATTTCGTACTTTTAAAATAATGGGTCGTTTTGTGTTTTTATTGCCAGAAAGTTCTTGTATTGCGTCAAGATATTCCCAAACAGCCATATTAGCCATTTTCGCCAAATACCCAGATGCCCCAAATTGTTATATTCTGTCATCGGGATTTGTCTGCGGGAAATTTGTATTTAATTATTTTGAGCCCCGTTTGAGGCAATTTGCGCTCCGATTTAACCCTGTTGTGATCGAACATATCATTATTCCTATATACCAGAAGGGTTTTAACTAGGAATAAGTTTTGGGCTTTATTTGTGACTTTTGGCAATTTTGTGTTTTCCCATTTTGTTTTCTGTGAAATTTCTCTAGATCAATTCCTTTGCCGGTTAGCCCGATTCTTGGCCTGGAGTATTCGGAGATCACATACGCACATTGTGCCAGAAGGAAGTCGCCATCGGAGGTCCAGTTCATTGGGAAAAGACGAAGTCGTGTACTAAAAAGCCCCTGCGGGGTTGGGCACATTTTTGGAAAACAAAGGATTTAAGTGGATCATGGAAAAAATAGAAGCAGCAGGTAGGTGGGATTTTATTGCTTGCCTTGCAGGGTATTTTTTCCCATGATAGGAAAGTCATTTAAGCTGCAGTGGAAAAATTAGAGGCATCAGGCAGGCGGGAATTTATTGCCTGCCTTGCAGGGTAAAAATTCCCAGGGTAAAATAAAAGAAAAGTGACTTAAGTGAAATCATGGGATTTTATTGCCTGCCTTGCAGAGTAAATAATCCCATTGTCAAAATCAAATCATTTAAGTGGATCATGGGATTTCCGGGGCTGCCTTACAGGGTAAAGAATCCCATTGTCATAAATTCTTAAAAATAGAATTCTATTATGCTAAAAAGTGCGCCCCTTTTGGGAAGGATATAATGTTTTTTAAGACATTAAATGATTAAATTAAATTCTATTTTCAGTGGCTATGGTCAAAGCACATTGTGAAGCTTGAGTGAAGTGAAGAGTGGATGATTAAATCGATTAAATTTAATTTAATGGATGGCTGTCCTTAATCATGCAATTTTAACACACCAGTTAAAGAGAAAAGCATGATTTTTAATTAATTAATTGCCAGGAATAAGAAAGACAATTATTAATTATAGAATTATGAGGGTTATATAAGCATGGGCTGCCATAATGATGAATTAATTAATTCACAGGTGAAGAAGTGCAGCCTAGAGGAGAAGTGTGCCCCATTTGGAGAAGGATTTTGCTCAGAGGAAGGTGGATTTGATGCTAAAAGCTTCTAGTTTTGGCGCATGCTTTGAAGAAGGTTGATTTGTGTCTACATAATTGTTTGTAGAAGTGATACAGGTGCTCAGGTGATGTTGGTAAAATTCATGCTTGCTTTGCATGCAAATAGCACTTCAAATTTTGGGGCAACAGGGTTGAATTATGCAGATTTTTGTGATTAAAATTCACTGTGCATACTCCGGTTGCCATCTTTGTCTGAATTAATTGTAGGAGTTAGATACAGGTGCTTTTATAAAGAAAATGAACTTATATCAATGTCCAATACATTGAATATTTCCTCCGAATTTGAAGGATTATCCAGATCTGCACCAGTTATGAAGAATTCTGGCCAAATAAGAAGAAAGAGGATTATTCAGACAAAGATAGACAAAGCCATGGCAAAGAAGGATGAAAAAGAAAGCACAACGGAGTCATGCATCACTTCCAAATTTGCAGACATAGGAGACACAGATCTAGGTCCAGAACCTCTTTCCGAATTGATAGACAGATCCAAAGCTGAAAAGACTTCCCTCATGCGTGCAGTCAAAAGCAGTGGAATCATTTGAGCTGCAGCATTTCCATTCACAGCCTAGTTGCCAGAATTCGTCATGGAGTGTGCTAGATCCAAATCCAGATCCAGATTTAGGTCTCATAATTACAAAAGCTTCTGGCAAAAATTCATTCTCTTGTTTCAAATGCAGCCTGTGAAGAAGCGTGGAAAATTTCTTCCAGGATCTTGTGCAAATGCTCCCATCTTCCAGTTGAAGCCTTCATTGAATTTTCATTCATCCGGAGTGCTTTCCAGAATTTTTAATTGCTCATATGCAATTAAAAATAAAAACGATGAGTTACTTATGACGAAAATTGCACTGATGCACGTACTGGAGAAGAACTGCAAAAGCTTTAAGGATAAAAGAGAAGACAAGGCGAAGGCAAAATTCTAGTCGCTTCCAGATTCCAGCTTGTTTCCAGATCCAGCTTGCTTTCAAATCCAGCTACTCCCAGATCCAGTTTGGTGAGGATCAAAGGCAAAAGAATTAGCTGCATGCAGACATGAAAAAGGACAAGACTGCAGCTTTCCTCTTCCTTCTTCTTTCCTCGGACAAAGTAATTGCGCGATCAATTAAATTATACAAATTAAGTGATTGGTTTAAAAGCGATTACTTGAAGAAGTCAACTACTTGGAGATAGCTGGCGGACATGCAAAATAGAAGGTTCTATTTTCAGTTGCAAATCATACATGTCATGCAAAGAGGAATTCCAGGATGGAGATTGCCAGTTGTTTCTTTTCTCCGACTTTCACATGTGCCAGTTCAACTTAAAGCTTCCAACTTGTAATTGCCCCTCTACATTCTATAAGTAGAGGAAGAACCTTCAGGTTAATGATCAGAATTTGTAAGCAGCAACCTTGTGTTCCAAACTTTGTGCTGAAACCCTTGAGAGCCACTTGAAGCAAAGGAATAAACAGGAGCATATTTTCGGAGAACTTTGTGTCACGATGTATTGTGTTTCTTGTTTTTTATCTTAGATCTTTTAATAGACTTTGTGTTATTTCAGATCTAGATCTAGAGCTACCTTTGCTTATAATTCTGTGTTTATATCTATTGGTTTTTTCTATGTGCATGCAATCAACTCTGTTATCTATTGATTGGGATGCACATCTTCCCCATTTCTTCTCTGTGTTTATATAATTCCCTTTCCCTTCTTCTATAAATATTTCCTTTCTTTAAACAACTGCTTACTTTCTGCAGAACTGTTCAGTTACGGTTCATAAACTGAACAGTTAAAGTAAAACCGCATATAGATACTAGCATACTTTAATTGACAAATCTGACACGGGAGCCTCACCAGTAAATGAGGGAGATTTATCTCATGACTTCCTAGGTTTTGTGCTATGCAGAAAATCTAGCCAACATAATCATGCATAAGATTAGTCCAAAAAAGATCATAAATCAGTCATAAACATGCCCAAGGAAATCCGCTGTAGGAAAGGCACAAAGTCACACATTAAACTTGGTCGATTCACATCCACTTATGGCCCAAACAGTTTATAAAAACATTAAAAGGAATTGCTGAAGCTGAAGGGACTGTAAATCATGCCCAGGCTGGTCGAATTTCCCTTAAAAATGCCACAATCCAGTTTAAACAAACAAACCAGCAACTGCTGAAGATAAAGCTTAAGTTTTTTGCACACAAATCAGTCTATAATCACCATAAGAAGCTCGCCAAAACTAGAATTTAAAGCCACAAGGATCGCTGCCAATATTTAAATATAACCCTCAAGTGAAATCACAGGAACAACAGACTAAATCAGATCATGAATCATATCAACTTGCCTTATAGGAGTCGCTGTAACAAGGGCACAATAACCTGCAAAAATCTGATTGATCCGCACCAAATAATGCATGCAAAACAGTCCACAAAACACTATAAGAGGAAGTTGCTAGGGTTTAGAGAACCAAACACTCAAGTCGATTTACAAAAGTACTCACAAACCTGTAGCTACAATGACGTTACAGTGACGTAGCTACAGTAAAAGGCAGATTTTCACTTGCAAATTAAATCCAAATGCTTGCCAAAGCCAAAAACATGGATCTAGCAAATAATTACTTCAATTGATTTTCAATAACCAACTTAAAAGAACCTCCCACGCAAGAGAGAGAGAAAACATCAATGGGCATGCATCTCAACTCCAAGCATGGAGTATCAAAATAAGTTCATCATAGCATAATCATAATAATGACCCTAACACTCATTTTATAAGCAAGGAGGGACAAAATTTGAAAACCCTAGGAGAGGGAAAATATTAAATAAAAGTAGTTTGTTTTTCCTAGGTGTGGCTTCTTCTTTGCAAAGGGTGATTTTATCAATGAAAGCCACCTAACTTTTTATTTAATTAATTCCCCATTTAATTTTATATATTTTGGGAATTAAATTAAATAACTTTTATAAAATAATTAAATAATTATTGCTCCAGGCAATAATATTTAATTATTTAATAAAAATGTTCCCCTTGCACATCCTGAAGCCCACGGGGACGTATAGGTTAAGGGTCTTCAGAAATGGGGACATTACAATCCTCCCTTCCCAAGATTGCTTGCCCTCAAGCAATATTGAGCTCATGCATTTGGATACAATGCTGGGGTGTTTCCAAAGTCTCGCTCCCGTACCGATCAAGTGAAGGAGCACTTGCAACAACTTGTGTTGCTTCTTCCTCTTGAAATTGTGGAATGTGTTTAGCTGCTATCTTCTCTTTAAACTTGCGCATGGAACAAACATGTTAGGAAAACAAGTGTTGAAGAACACTTTTCTTGTTTCCTCATCAAGTCTCCAAGGTGTGAAGGAATCACAGGTCCTCGTGTATGGGCTGTCCCCAAATGTCACCCAGCTGCCCCATCTAGTTCTGTAATGATGCATATATGTAGACCATAAAATTTGAAAGTATATGTCAAGTAATAGCTCATCATAGGTTGCAAATGAAGAATCCTTCTTTACACCAATAAGTCCCTTTTGATTTTCTCGTTTAGGAGCTGCAAGATATCTCCTCTTTTGATCATTAGTCAACATACAGTATCCCTCATTGAACACTACCTTTCTTAGGAAGCGCTCTTTAAGATCATACACACAAATGAAGGACTGATAATACTCATGAAATGAAGAATGTGTAGGAGCTGAAAGTATAGAATCAATATTACCATAAAGAAACCTCATACCAACTATTTCCTTCTCCTTCCAATCCTTTGGGGAAGTCCCCAAGATTATGCTCATATAATCAACATTTGTAAAGTTGTTCCAACAATTGTGCTTCGCCCAATTTACACTTGGAATGTTATCAATAAATCCCAACTCAAAATTGATGGTATGAAACTTGCATAACTGAAAATTATTACCTTCCAAAGCTGCCTTTGCATCATTTCCCACCATACCCTCTTTGTCATGGAGTGTGAGATTGAGCTCAAGTACCCTAAGTGTCCCACATTGAGTGCACAAACTTGGCCATTAATGGAAGAGTGCAAATCTGAAAATGCTTACAAGAGAATGCACCTTCATACACATGCTTGTCAAATAAAACATGATACAATATGAGAGTGGAAGATTGCTGCCCTATCATGTGTAATTTCTAGCAACCAACCTTTTTCACATGCAACTTCAATTTTCTCTTCACATGAATTGGCCCCTATAATGCTATCAAAACTGAATTGAGTAGAAACAAATTCAAGTAGCTTACCACAACTTGGAGTCATGCACTTACTGCCTTTACCTTTGTTTGGACTGAAATCTAGAAGGTGTTGGCCCTCTAGCTTGGAATCCGGATCTCCCAAATGCCATCCAATACTCATGCCCTCCAAAAATAGCTCTAAGCTTGCACTTATGTTCAGAACATCAGTCATAATGATTGCAAAATCAGAATTGACAGCTTTTTTACAACATAGGAAATCACCTGGGTTCCATACCTTAGGGTGCCCATGGAGGGGATTTTGAATGAAGGAATCTCTTTGCCAATTTTTGCTATCTTCACTCTTTGTGTCACCATTGTTTCCCACATGAAAACAAATCTGAAATGGCAAGACATACAACAACAAACTTAACACACTTGTATGCTTCTCAAGTGTGGCTGATCTGAAATGCACAAGTGGAAAACCACTATCCTCCTGTGGTGTTTCACCCACCAAACTTGTCTTTTCAATGGGCCGAACTGAATCTTTCTGTTCTTTTCTTAGGCTGTTTTCCATGCAAAGTTGTGAATCAAGCCATCCTTCCTCCTTTAGCTCTTCCTCCATGATTCCTTTTTCTGTTACTTCACTATGCATGCAAACATTAGAAGACAAAGAAACTTTTTCAATCAACAAAGAACCTTTACCTTTCTTATTCCCATCCAGCGGTTCTTCTTCCTTCACTTCCTCTTCTTCCTACCCTAAGGGTTTGGCATGAAAGGTTCTTGTGGGAGGAAATGCGGGTGACTCCACCTTGCCATTAGCTTCTTGGATGAGCTCATTGTTTTTCCTTATGTAAGGGAGCAACAAAACTGAAACAAAGGGCTTGGGGTTGCCCATCATACCTTTGTGCCATGTAGTACCCTTATATTCCTCCATGATTACTTCATCACCATGTATGTAATCAAAAAATTGCGAAGGAACCCCTTTAATCAAATCTGATTTATCTGTACAAGTACCAAGTCCCACACAAGCATTAGATATCAAAACCTTATCACCAAACACCAAAGAATTTATACCTTGTTCTTCCTTCCATTTTTCATCTTTTTGCTTATGAAAGGTAGGTGTTTCTATATGGCCCTTAACTTCTTTGATGAATTTATCCCAGTATGCATCAATCTAAGTCTTTCTTTTCTTTGATCCACTTATTTTCCTCTTCAGGTTACAAAACCCTTGGAGGGTCAAGAGGGCTTGGGTCTCTTGACTTAGTGTAAAGTACTCTTGGCAATATGAGTCAAGATTATGCTTGATCTGTTCCTTCCATTCACCATCACTCATCAACTCCATGATCTTTGATTTCTGTACTTAGAATCACAAGCCCTGTACACACAAAGTGACCCACACGAATAGAGGATGGTAGCTCTGATACCATTGTAATATCCCCCTTCTGAGATCAATAGAAAAATTCAAAATCAACAATCTTTCAATGCACCAATCAACTGAAGGTAGTAAACCACTTGAAACCCGTTGAGTAGCTGACTCAATAAACCCGAGGATAAGGGTTTAATGGTCTTAACTTCTCAACTAAATTCCACAATGTATACTGCTGTAAATGAATACTGGAATTACTCTAAAAATCTCTATACAACACTCAGCCAATGATGACCACTAGAGCATGCAAATCCAGCGTTAAACTTCTAGTACCAGTTGCTGCAATATATAGGATATGATCTAATGTTTTATATATAGATCATATGCAAGATCATCAAATACTATGCAAGAGTTAAACCCTCGTACTCAGAGTTAACAGTAACATCATCCGCTGCTAGGGAAGAAAGAACAACAATATATTCTATTCGAAAATCAGTCCATAATACTTCCAAATGAAGTCGCTGTTTCATGGAAGAAATGGTAGATTTCATTAATAGAAAACCAGACCTTATTCATAAGATTTACCTTGCCAATTAATGCCCAAAACAAATCGCTGTCAAAGGAAATAATATCATGCAATAAACTTGATCAATCCATACTAAATGGAGCATGTAAAACAGTCCACAAAACACCATAAGAGGAAGTCGCTAGGGTTTAGAGAACCAAACACCCAAGTCGATTTACAAAAGTACTCACAAACCTGCTGCTACAGTGACGCTACAGTGACATAGCTACAGTAAAAGGCAGATTTTCACTTGCAAATTAAATCCAAATGCTTGCCAAAGCCAAAAACATGGATCTAGCAAATAATTATTTCAATTGATTTTCAATAACCAGCTTCAAACAACCTCCCACGCAAGAGAGAGAGAAAGCATTAATGGGCATGCATCCCAACTCCAAGCATGGAGTATCAAAATAAGTTCATCATAGCATAATCATAATAATGACCTTAGCACTCCTTTTATAAGCAAGGAGGCACAAAATTCAAAAACCCTAGGAGAGGGAAAATATTAAATAAAAGCAGTTTGTTTTTCCTAAGTGTGGCGTCCCCTTTGCAAAGGGTGATTTTATCAATGAAAGCCACCTAACTTTTTATTTAATTAATTCACCATTTAATTTTATATATTTTGGGAATTAAATTAAATAACTTTTATAAAATAATTAAATAATTAAATAATTATTGCTCCAGGGAATAACATTTAATTATTTAATAAAAATGTTCCCCTTGCACATCCCGAAGCCCACGGGAACGTATAGGCTAAGGGTCTTCAGAAATGGGGACATTACATGAATCCCTTGAGAAGTAAAGGAAGGAGACAATGAGATAGTTTGCGTGTGTTCTCTTACGGGCCATCTTTGCAACCACACCAATCTTTGCAACTACATCCACGTCAAGTAAACCCTTCGAGGGTCCAATACCCTTCAACGTACAAGTAAATTTTGACATTCTTTAGTGTGAAGGAAAAATTGATGCTCATGAATTAGATAAATGGCTCGACCAACTAGATTCATATTTCTTTGTCAATAATTTCTCTGATAATGAAAAGATAACATTCACACTCAATGCTTCTCTACATGTCAAAAAATGGTGGGAATTATACCGCCTACAAGATGATGATAATGAGTTTGTAATTGTTAATATAAAACCCCCTAAAACATGGGACAATTTTGTAGAGGCTATTAGAGAAGAATACTAGCCGGTGAAGAATTATGAGGACCAATTCAAAAAACAACACTAGTTGTGCTAGGGTCGTGATCAAATAATTTAAGACTACACCAATGAGTTTCATACCCTATTGGCAAAAGTTGGCGCACGGGACAATGAGAAACATCGAATTCTAAAATATTGTAGTGGGTTGCAATATTACATCTAGGAAGAGATGAAGTTTGCAGACATTAGTTCTCTAGGGGAAGCGTATTGGGATGCTGTCAAGATTGAAGAAAAGTCTAGATGCAGAGGAAGTAGAGATTCTTCATATCCAAAGAAAGAGAAGGCCGATACCAAGCAACAAAGAAATGGTACACCACCACAAAAATAGGATAAGAAGCAAACATGGAAAGAAAGGCCGCAAAAAGACACATGAATGTGGCGCGAGAAGCACAAGAGCATGTATCATGACACAAAGGATTGTCAAACCACTAACAAAATTCTTGTAGTCTTGGGGGCCGGATGCAGGAGAAGCCTCCATTGAAACCCCATGTGTTCATGAAGAAGGGGAGCAAATTGTAGAAGCAGATCCATAGACCACTGTTGCCACTGCATGAACAATGCGTCCAACAAAAGATGATGTAGAATGACTATTTCACTCACAAATGTGGGTAAATGGAACAACTTTGCACTTCATCCTAGATAGGAGTCAAAAGAATTTGATATCTGTAAATAATAAATTTAGATTTTAAAATATGGTATACAACTACCTTCTAAATTTAAAAATTAATACTTATTTTTTTTACTTAAATACAAATGTAAAAGATACATTCAAATTTTAGAAAGTTAGAAGCAAAGAATTTGTTTCCTTACTTTTGACAATTCCAACCATTCAAGAATCTCTGGTGAAAATGACTTGGGACAGGTGATGATTCTGTAGACAAACCTACATGAATGTCATCTGCCTCTGGTATAAATTTTGAGTACATTCCTAGCGAGATTTTTCCAATCTATTGTAATATGAAATTGAGGTCATTAGACTGCACAGGGCATCCCAAAATATGTGCTTGTATCCTCTCTGTTATAACCATGCTTGTTGCCTTACTTTTTTTTTGCATTTTCAATGTTGGAGGTTGACTTGGTCAAACCAACATTGGCGGCTCGACGACTCATGATAACAGCTATTAAGGATGTCAACAATAAGGTTCGAGCGATCTTAATATTTGGTCCTCACCAAACCAAATAAGACTTTATGAAACAGATGCCTCTTCTAGATGCATATCTGCATACACACATTTATAAAGGGTCATTTTTACCGACAGGTCTTCCATTGCATTGTAAAACAATAGAAACCTCTAAATGCCTTCCATTCGTGGAATTCCTAATTCGCTCCAAATGAATTTCTGTATAAAAGCTCAGTACTTCACCATGAAGAGATCAAGTGGTTCAAACCTTTTCAGGTAATTCAGGGACTTTGCACATCCTTGACTGAAGCGCATCAACTTGATGGCTTTTAGCCCATTTGTTTCCAGTATGCCTGGTAGAAATGAGGGAATGTAGTACCTTAGAAATGGCTATCTGAGGGCATCGAACAAATTGGGCACAGTCAAAAAATAAATACTTGCTGTCCACGTATTGATGACCTTTTCAAACCAGCTGCATGGTATCCAGGTTTTTCCCTCAGATTAACATGAGGTCAGGCTACAACCAAGTTCCCATTGAGTACAAATGAAGTATTTGATGTGGAATTCGCCTTCGGAAAGAAAAGAAACCTAGGTATGGTCATACATGGTTGGAAGTAATGTCATATATGTTCGCTAGATTTCACATACCACGATGACAGTACATTGCCTTACCATGACAATTGATCAACTAATGTGAAAATTCAATCGAGTCCAAATTGTGATTGTGTACAATGCAGATGATATTCTTGTTGGTGTCGATTTCGACATGGCTTTATTAGAGTTTTATCCTGTCCAATAGTGCTCTCAAGTGTACCTGCCATTGGCTATTACCACCAAAGAACTGTGTGCAAGACATTTGAAATGTGTCCCTTTGTTCAATGGAAAGTATCCAACACTTGGATTATCATCTAGTCATACGGGGATGTTATTGCAATGTAGATTCAAATAAGATAAGTTAAGATGAGCTTTTTATTGAAGAGTAAATATATCGTAATATGCAATTAGTGACCATCAAAGGAGGAGTGCCGAAAGGGACATACAACCCATAATCTTAGGACATCCACCTCTGTTGTGAGTATCCTGTAGACACTTCAACTTCTGAGTGCCTGGCCATTTGCAAAAGAAAGTTGAAAAGAAGTATGACATTCATTGTTACCCCGATATCCATTTTCCCTATAGGCAGGGCTATTTAACTCATAGGGGGAGAAAGAAGGGAGAAGCTGAGAAGGGAATGATAGGAGGAGGCATAATCTTAGGACTAATATCACTTCTTGTTGTGAATGGTTTAGCCACATCTGGTCTCAACTGGAACAAACGATGGAGACCCTAGAGTAACAGATTATTTTTCTTTTATCAAATTGCAATCCGGGTAGGAGGCTTAGGGCCCCCTTTGCTAACATTTGAGAATACAATGATACCCAGCTAAACGGGTGTAGTTTATTCATGTTATCTGCTTCTCGAAATGTGCGTCTGATTTCTTTTTCTAGTGTACTAGGGGAGACTCTTTGGAGGTGCAACTTGTGATGTACTGATTGTATGACACTTTAAACTTTTGGTCAGCCTAGCTATTTGCGTTTACGTTGTTTGAAGTATGCAGTTCATTGAACCTGTAAATATTAGGTTGTAATCCCTATCGTACTATTTACTCTCAGAGGGGGATGAAGATTCTAGCTCATTTGAAACCTGGGTATGACCCAAAGACTCTCTTATGAGCTTCATGTCTTTCTATGAAATCTAGCCAACTTGTATCACCGGTGTGAGATTCGGTCTTGGATCATGGTTGGTATGGCCATCTGAACTCGGTAACATAATCTGAGGAGGGAAAACAATGTATCATACTGGATAGAGTGCACAACTTAAGTTGGTTACTTGGATGAAGCAGAAACTTTTCATTCAACATGATGTACTAGTTTTTCTGCATCATGCTGTAAATTTCAATGGGTACGAATTAAATATGCATGGCGCTTAGTATATGCTACTTGTACATGTTCTCATGTCTCTGCTCTGCATAGTCAAACCGGGTGGGGCTTTCAATGAAATACTTCATGGTGAAGATTCTGTGTGATTTTTCCAACATATGACAAGGAGTAGGGATCACAACTAGGGTTTTATATGGAGATTGCATTCAAAGGAAATGCAACCCTATATCAAACATATGGGATCCAAGAAACTATCATGTCACAGGACACACTCTAAAAGCCCTTGCAAGCCATCTACGATCCATTGTTTTAAGTTGAAATCAATTATAGTCAGCAAACACGGTAGCATGTAGGTTTGCAATAGTGGCTTATCAATCATAGTTACACAAGATCTGGCCGGGATCTGCACAAAATCTGAGTTGGATCCAGATTTTTTGAGTTGGCCCTGGATTAAATTCGGTCTAGGTCGGCCCTAATTTCTCAAATTATTTGGGCATTTTAGACATGAGAATTTTCTGTAGTTTTTTGGAACATGACCCTAAAGTTTCCGACATATATCAGACCTTATAGTATTGGAAAAATATAACGTTTTAAACATTACATTATGTAGGAAGTTTTTCATTGTATTTGTCAAACGGGACATATTTGTAAAATTCAACTCATATATATTTCGGACTGGATTTTTCGAACCTTTTCAAGATATTCCGGATTTCACGGATTTTTTTGCCGTCCCGAACGGATCCCGATTTCCGGTACCTGAGTAACTAGTGCTTAGTAATACAAAAAGGATTTCTGTGGGAACTAAAAGCTACTGTCGTGAAATCACTTGATACACTCATGTCTTGCATAGACCAATGCAACTGCACAACTTGCGCAAGTTGAGAAGCCTAACTCAATCGGAAGCAGTGTTTTTGTACTCCTGTACCATTAAGTCCTCCAAAAATACCTAAAAAGGAAAAGGACTCAATGGATCTCAAATGTGTAGGCCTCCCTACTAATAAGCATGAGCCATGGTTGTAGTTTTGCAAGTAATCCATCGGGTTCCCCTTAATGGAAATCATTGACACCTTGTAAAAAGGGGATTTCAGTGACTCATACATGCAGAACTTTTCAAGGGCCATTTCGTAGGGTTCATATTAGAGCTTACCAAGATAGACAAAGTGTCAAGATATGGATATTAGCCCTGTGGGGATAAGTTACATGGTTTGACAACACTTGGTCCATCATGTGACACACAGTTGATCTTGTCCATTACAGTGTCCACTTCTAGACAATTGGAGGAAGTCTAGAGGTAGTCTAAAGCCTCTATGCATAGTGCTTTCTAATTTTTTGATAAATCACTTTAGATCACATCAATTTGTTCCTTTTTGTATGAGTTGTGGGCCCAAAGCATATGCTTGGAAACCATAGCTTAATGTTGAGCTCTTTATATCTCCACGAAACAATAGCCCAGCTCAAGTACTTGATCTAGAACAAGATTTCTGAACCATCTATTCCCATTGGAAAGTCACATAACCGATATATTTTGGAAGCAGTTTTTGGCCATGCTTTTAATATTTTGCATTTTGGATAAGGTCTTTGGAGCATTTTTATGGCTTTAGACTTTATGATGATAGCCGAAGTGCTATGGTTCGTAGTGATGATTTTGTAAAGGACTAGTTCAAAGTTATCTTTCAACATCATGACGGCCATTTTGCGGTCCTGCAAATCCAGTTCTAACTAGGGGACTAGGAGATATGGCCCCAACTTTAGAAAGAGTCACCGCATTCGAATTCGTGGAGGAAACTTAAAGCTCTGCAAAAAAATCGTTCCATAAAAAATCAACCATAACAATTTGGTGATTAATGCATTCGAGCTTAATCTTCCACCCTACCTTAAAAAAAATAACTAGTTTTCGATATAAAGTCATTTTGCCCATACATATCAAAACCACATCCTAAGATAAATTAGACATTGGTGAACTAAATTGCTTAAAATAAAGCCGAATATTAAACTATTAAACACTAGTGAACTATAATCAAATTATTCAAAAGGTGGTTATCTAGACATTAAGCATTCTACATATCTACTAAACAATGTTATCGAGTAATGAACGTTTTTTAAAGTTATGTGGCAAACAAAGGGAAATGTCTTAATAAATAAATAAATAAGATGAAATCATATTCCTCATTTAGGTCCTCGCGAATCGTTGCAGGCTTGCATGTAGGGTTTTCGGTCATTATTTCTTAACGAGCGAATGAAGGATCTAGAACCAGGGTTTTCCTTCACTATCTGCTAATTAGCAATTCGTAGCCCCCAATCCATTGTTCTAGCTCCAGTTGCCTTGCATCCCGCCCAAAACATATTGACAAGTTTTGAGCAAGTCTGCAAATAAGGCACTGTGCTTTAAACTGTACGAATCGGAGACAAATTGTCATGTCGCTGATTTTAAAAGTTGGCCGCATGATTTTTTGAACAATTCTTCGGTTCCCAAAAAACCGCCGAATGCATTGACAGAGGATATGACCCCAACAAGGAACACTAATTAAAATAGATAGGATAGATTTCGGATTTTTAGACTTCTGTCTATTCGAATTCCATCCCTAAGGTGGATACAAATGGTCTCCATGTAGGATGACCTTTTGGCTTCCCCTTCGGAACTCTTCATATTTTATTTTTAGCAGTTTTTCATATTCTCCATTGTATAATTATAATGCAACTTGTTTTGAATAAAGAGATAGATCTCTAGGCATACATCTCTCTTATGGAGTTTTCCAATTTTTATACATTTGGAATTGCAATAGAAGCTAATTTGTTTTTACAACTCTTTCATTGTGAATTGATTGTTATAACACATTAAGCACCATCATTAGTGTGTTATTCACTAGATTGTAGCCGAATCCGGATTGGTATGTGTGAACCTGAATGACCAAATTGGGTTGGAGGTTGTTGCAATAGTATCAAGTGAAGACTCCGAGGCAACCCGAACAATTAGTTGGAGGGAGTGACACAAAATGGGGACTTGACAACGAGCAACATAGTGTAGGATCCCTATCGAAGGAAGGTTCGAGCATAGGTATGTGTCTGTGCCCATAGAGAGCAAAGGAACACCTAGTGAAAACCTTCTTAATGAGGAGAATCATAACCAAAGAGCCATGTTAGAAGCAACCCATAACCAACGCCATGGTTACCTCATCAACTCCATCTCCAGAAAAACAAAAGTTGCCAAAGTTCACTAGTGAAGGATCAAAGGATCCTATATTGCATTGCAGGACACATGTATTACAACTTGGATTGCCAATGGGCGCACACAAATGGACATCTTTTGTTTTAATGCTCTTTATCGAGACTTTGTGAAGTGGCCATTGGTTGGTACACAGATGCACCAAAGATTGATAATGTTACAAGGGAGATATTGAGGAAAGCATTTGAAAATGAATTTAAGCCCCTTAGAGATCACAATGAGATTGTAACAAAAATTTATAAAACTTGACATGTAACCACAAGAATGTTTGCACCTAAAATAGAATACTTTAAGAACTATTGGGAAAAGTTGAAAAGAACTTGTCGCCGACTCGAAGATGAAGGGCTGGTACCCTTATTATAGAGGATCATGAAGGTGGGCCCATCTCATCTTATGAAGATGCATACAACCAAGCTATGGACATTGAAAGCCAGAAAAAGACTTCCTCATGTTCGAAAGGAAGCGAAGAGGATGAACCTAACTCTAAAAATGATAGCGAACTTGGATTAGTGCAAGCTTTAGAAATGACATACTCTAGATGATGAAAGAACTAAAGGGAGTTGTTAAGAAACAAAAGGTAAGGATATTTTTTTGTACAAGATTTGTCAAGTTACAAGGTGCATTCATTCAAGGATTACCAAGTACAATTTACGGGATAAGAGCGATCTAAGTACTGTTCACACAAGGAGGGAAATCGACACCACCCACTACGCCAACAAGAAATTACCAATGTCATAATAATAGTGGTGGTGGGAGTCGAATTCGGTATGACTCCCAAGAAAAGGGCAAACAGTGTATAGTGTAGGGCCATTTAGCAAGAGATTGCCTCAATCGAAATAACATTGGACTTCTTTGTAGATGTTGTGGGCTTTAGAACCATAATAATGGTGATCATCGGAAACAAGCCAACACCAATATGATTGGCTTAGCCGATGGCAAGGAAGTTATGGCAATTACCATAGAGCACAAGTAAAGAAAGCAAATTATCTGACCTACACCCAAAGTACGGAGATATTGGCTGAAGCAAGGGTGGAAGTCGAGACAGCCATAGTTGAAGAACAATGACGATTAGTCCAATGAGTCATACTAAGCACAACGATGAGCATACATTAGAATCTGACAAAGTTATCGCATGACAAATCTTGCAGACCACTATACTTGCGATAATAGGTGACTTATTGCAAAGCAATTCCAGATCTCAAGAAGGCTCCCCTTGCTACTATACAAGACATTAGCCCGAACATGGAGCATACAATGGTGCACCTAACATCGGGTGACGGGGAGAGCCAAAAAGTAGAAGAATGAACTCATAGTTGAGCCCCCATTGTCAGGGGATTGAGTGATTGGTCGTATGCTCCTGACAATGTACCTAGCTGGGACAACCGAAAATTGTGCTATATGGAAGTTCTGGGCATGAATTTGACAAACAACATCATCGGTGGTAGTTTTGGCCTGAATAGTTCTTCCAAAAGAGACTTCGAAGAGTCCGTGGAAAACCAATGTATGTGGCCTCTGGCAATTCCAACTGGTAGGAGCAGATCAATAGGGAATTAAGGTATTGAGTGTACTAATGAGAGAAAAAGATAATTATTGGAACCCAACTCTTATTGCTAAACTTTGCAGTCATTGTCATTATAAGAAGAAAGCCTATGATGCACTATTGGGGTCAGTGCTGGTTGATAGGAGCCAAAGTCTGATCTTAATTGGAAAAAGAATTTGATCTTCGATTGAAAACAAGGGATGGAAGTATGTCATAGATTTGATAGGAGTTAGGCAGTAAGTGAGGAAGTAGACCTTGCCATTAGATTTGGACTATGAAGAAGAATGCTTAGTTGATTTGAGAACCGAGGTATGATGGAGCCGAATGATGAAGAGGCCATTGGAGTTACAGTCATGCTCCGAAGTTGAGACAAGATGGGCTCCCCTAGTGGTCTATTCCATTGGTATACAGAAGACTATGAAGTGTTCCAACTTGTTTGCAATAGCGTCGAGCTTAAGGAGATTGAAGAAGGCCAAGGTTTGAGACAAGATGAGCAGAAGCAGATGTGGTGATGCTCAGCTCTTCTAAACCATCTACATCACGGTTGTCCCTACCCAAGTTCATATTATACCAAGTTAGGGGTGTGGTGTCACTCAGATTTCACCCTGAAATCTGCGACTACCCTATCCGAAAAATTTTCGTACTTTTAAAATAATGGGTCATTTGTTGTTTTTTTATTGCCTGAAAGTTCCTATATTGCGTCAAAATATTCCTAAAGACCCATATTAGCCTTTTTCGCCAAATACCCAGATGCCCAAAATTGTTGTTATTCTGTCGTCGGGATTTTGTCTGCAGGAAATTTGTATTTAATTATTTTGAGTCCCGTATGAGGCTATTTGCGCTCTGTTTTAACTCTATTATGAGCGAATATGTTATTATTCCTATGTGCCAGAAGGGTTTTAACTTATTTTAAGTTTTGAGCTTTATTTGTAACTTTTTGGCAATTTTTTCGTGTTTTTGTGGTGTCCCATTTTGTTTTCTGTGAAATTTCTCTGGAGCAACTCCTTTGCCGGGTAAGCCCGATTTTTGGCCCTGGAGCAGCTGGAAAACATACAAGCACATTATGCCCAGAGGAAGTCGTCATCGGAGGTCTGGATCACTGGGAAAAAGCGAAGTCGTGCACAGAAAAAGCCCCTGCGGGGATGGGCGCATTTTTTGGAAAACAAAGGATTTAAGCTGCGATGGGAAAAAATATAAGCCGCAGGCAGGGTGGGAAATTGTATACCTGCCTGGAAGGGTACTTTTTTCCCGTGTTATAAAAGTCACTTAAGCTGCAGTGGGAAAAATAGAGGCTGCAGGCAGGTGGGAATTTATTGCCTGCCTTGCAGGGTAAAAATTCTCATGATATAATAAAAAGTAAAGTGCCTTAAGTGAAATCATGGGATTTTAGTGCTTGCCTTGTAGGGTAAAGAATCCCATTGTCAAAGTCAAATCACTTAAGTGGGATCACGGGATTTTGGTACTTGCCTGGCAGGTTAAAGAATCCCATTATGAAAAAATTCTTAAAAATAGAATTACATGTGCAAAAAAGTGCGCCCCCTTTGGTGAGAGATTAAAAGGATTAAATTTGATTATTTTTATTACTCTTTCTTCTCAAAAAGTGCGCCCAAGCTTGGAAGAGGTCAACAAGTCAAAGATGGAATAAAAGAAAAGAATTAAATTCACTAAATTTAATTTATTTAGTGGCTGCCCTCTTCCTCTCAAAAAGTGCGCCCCATTTGGGCATTATTTAATGTTTTTTAAGGCATTAAAACATTAAATTAATTTCTATTTTTCCAGTGGCTATGGTCAAAGCACACTGTGAAGCTTGAGTGAAGTGCTGTGTGAAGGATTAAATTGGATTAATTTAATTTATTGGATGGCTGTCCTTAAACATGCTATTTTTAAAAGAGAAAAGCATGATTTTTAATTAATTAATTGCCTTTAATTGTTAGGGCAATTATTAATTATAGAATTGTGAAGGTTATATAAGCATGGGCAGCCATATGGATGAATTATTTAATTCACAGGTGAAGAATTGCAGCTAGGAGGAAAAGTGCGCCCCCATTAGAGGAAGGATTTTGTTCAGACAAAGTGCTAACAAGGCTAAAAGCTTCCAGATTTGGCGCATGCTTTGGAGAAGGTTGATCTTTGTCTGCATAGTTGTTTTCACAGGTGTTACAGGAGCTCAGGTGTTGATTGAAAGGATTCATGCTCTCTTTATGTGCAAATTAAACACCAATTTTTTGGGGCAGCGGGCTTGAAAAGTACAGATTTTTATAATTTAAAATTCACTATTCATGCTCCGGTGGCCATTTTTGTCTGAATAAATTGCAGGAACTCATTACAGGTGCTTTACAAAAGAAAAGGAGTTTTTATCAATGTCCAATACATTGCAAAATATCCTCCGAATCTGAAGAATTGTCCAGATCTACACCAGTATTGAAGAAATCCGGCCAAGCTAGAAGAAAAAGAATTATTCAGACGAAGATAGACAAAGCCATGGCGAAAGGAGATGAAAAAGAGAGCACGATGGATTCATGCATTGCTTCCAAACTTGCAGACATAGGAGACACGGATCTAGGCCCAGAACCTCTTTCTGATTTGATTGATAGATCCAGAGCTGGAAAGACTTCACTCATGCGTGCAGTCAAAAGTAGGGGAATTATCCGAGCTGTAGCTTTCCCGTGTACAACCCAATTGCCAGAGTTCGTGATGGAGTGTGCGAGATCTTATCATCCTTCATCCAGATCAGTGCGTGATGTTGCGGGAAAGACAATAATTCGTTTGGATGCGGAGTTCATCAATTATTGTCTGAAGATTCCAGTACGAAAGGTGGTGACTTCTATTAGCATTCAGGATGCTGACAGTAGGTGGGAGAAGCATAGAGCTGATTGTGTGAGCATCATGAATAGCCGGTTCATGAAGAAGCCTAGATCCCCTTCAAAGTTCCCGAGAACTCTTCCATGGTCCGATTTGGTGCAGGAGGCAGATGACGTCGTCAAATTGCTATGCAGGTTGAATGGCGAAGCGAATGCCTACACTTTCTGGACATGGATGTATGCTTTCATCAGGACCATTGAAATCAACAAGGTTGATTCTATAATCAATTGGTCAGAAATTATTAGCAGCAACATCGGTGAGCAACTTCGGAACGTGAAGCGTACCTTCAGCTTCAAGATGACTTCATACTTGGTGTATGCTGCAGCTTCACAGGGTGTCTTTTCCAAGCTGGATAGATGTGGTGTTCTTTCCAAGGACCCCATTTTCGAGTGCTACCCACAGCTTACTGTACCTGGGTGCGAGAAGGACTTCAAAGTGATCAACGATGACTTCTACGATTTCATCTGCAGGCTAGACAAAGACTTGAAGACTCACAGGGTAAGCAAGGAAGCGTGGGAAGCAGTGTCCAAGATTGGCAGTGTATTCATCAAGTTTGTAGATTTCACATACCTTAGGGTTACGGGCTTTTCTGGAGAACCAATAAAGATGCCCAGGTATTCGAGTGACAGATTGATCGCCATGGAGCTGAGTAGGCAACTTGTGGAGTTACACGACCTTCAGTCGAAGCGGCACAAGTCTACGGGCTTCTTCCCAATCACTGTGGGATATTACAGTTGCATCAGCATTCACAGAGCTCGAGGGATGGAAGCGCAAATGTTATCCGAGTATGAGCAAGAGTTCTTCCCTGCGCGGCTTAATTTTGATCCATTTGGAATAGCCAGGAAGACAATCTCCCAGGAGTACGCACATGTGCCTTCGTTAGAAGATTTCTGGATGAAGTGCAGAAGTGAGTACGAGGTTAGAAAGAAAGATTTCAGCAGGCTATCGGCAAAGCAAGTGTTCGACTTTGGACTAGCGCGGATACCTGCGGATCTTAAAGATGATGGGAACGTGGTACTTGACACTTACCATCAAATGGGAGGAGATAAAGCTATACTGCAGGATAGCAATGGAGGCTGCAGCACAATTGAAGAAAGATCTGGAGCTGTGTTGGTGAATACTTCGAACTGGTTGCTGATGAAGGGATATTGCCTTGATGAAGCATTGATGAATCAAATCACATGCAACTTCGGCACAGGAGATTCCCTCAAGCGAAAGCATGAAGGAGAAAGCAGCAGAAGGTCCGAGAAGTTGAAAGTACACAGAAGATCTCAAGAGAAAGAGAAAATCACTTCTACGACCATAGCTTTGACTCCGACTTCTCCAGTACCCAGAAGATCACCAACTATTGCACCGCAGCAGCAGGATGCTTCCATGCCTTCATTGAATCCGGCGACGTTCGTCTTCTCTCCGCAGCCACTTCGTTCATCACCCGTTCCAGAAGAGGTGTTGAAGCTGCAGATGACGGAGTTCGAAAGAGCTTTGTCCTTGGATGTTTCAGAAGATGGCAGCCATGACACTGTGGCACTTTCTGATGGAGAGGATGCAGAGCGGGAGATGGTAGTGCACTCAGCGACTTCTCACTCTCCGAGAAGTAATTTCTCGGATTGGTTAGCTTTGCAGTTGGTTCCGGAAGCAAGAGTAGAGATGAACTTAGAGGAGCATGACTTGCAGCTACTTCAGGATCTGAGCAGAAGAGACAGAAGGCCTAAAGTTGCTAAAGCAACTTCTAGGTTGATCATCAAGGATTCGGGAGAGAAGTTTGCTGAGATATCAATTCCGGCGGAAGGAAAGGTAGAAGAGGAGCTCACGGCAGAAGATGTGACGGTGACCAAAATACCACTCGGTCAAGCTACCACTGAAGGATTGAAGCAGGACACGCAGACATTGATAGACACTTTATTCCTTAGGCTTGACAGTGAAAAGGCGGAGAAAGAAGAGCTGCAGAAGCAAGTATCTCAATTATGTGAGATCATAGCCAAGGTTGCTAAACCTTCCATTCAGCCCATTTCAGAGCAGGTGAGTGATCATCTTATGCAGGAAATGGAAGATGCAAGCAATCAAGTAAAGGCTATTGATGAATGGAAGGATCTGATTATTCATCAAGCTTCTGTGCAACTTGGGGAAGTGCCAGCCCGCCTAAAGGTTATGAACGATGCAGCAAATCAACTAAAGCAACTGATAGAAAGCATAGAAGGAATGAATACAGTTGCAGAGAGTAACCTGAGTATTTTGGCCGAGATCAACAAGCTGCCGGGAGATGTATTGGTTGCAGAACAAATTGTACCGGATGGATCAGTCGAGAAGGGGAAGCAGCTAGAGTTTGCAGTATCTTTCCGTTTGGAGATCTTCAGAGTTTTGCTGAAAAGGATGCAGGCGCTTGAGAGTAGAAGATCAGATTTACCAGACAGTATCATTTCTTTCACTGAGGAAAGAGTGGACGGAGGTGTTACTTCATACGTGCGGATTGTTTCTAACGAGGTGCATGATTCCCTGAAAGGTTCTCTTCTGATGGTACAAAAGAGAATTGATAAAGCTACCAAGCCTTTCACGATGAACTCTATCAGTAGACTGGTGGCGCTGCAGGCAGACATTGCGAGATTTGGACCAAGTTTGGAAGAAGTGGAAGCATGCAGCAAAGTGTTGAATGAAGGATTGTTTCAGTTCAGGACAGAGAAGGAAGCAGTAGCTAAAACAGACGGAAGGATGCTGAATTATATGTTCGACAAGTATATCAGATATCAGAACAAGAAGAAGATGTAAATGTTACAGCTGGCATGACTTCTTCTATTCTTTCTTCTTCTATTTTCTATGTTCCCGGATGAAATTGTAAAACTTCTAAGTTATTGGTTTTGCAACCATTACTTGAAGTCATGTGGAACCATTCTATTAGTTAAGTGATACATGTGTCACTTAAGAAGAAGTTAGTTGAGGATGATTGCCAAATGTCATCTTTACTTGTTGTTCATGCTTTAGTTCAGTTTGAGTCTTCTATTTGTACTTTCCCTCCTACATTCTATAAGTAGGAGAAGAACCTCCAGGATAATGATCAATCAGAATTTGTAAGCAGCAATCTTGTGTTCTAGACTTTGTGCTGAACCCCTGAGAGCCACTTGTAGCAGAGGAATACAAAGAAGCAGGTTTCCGGAGAACTTTGTGTCACGGTGTACTGTGTTTCTTGCTTTTAAATCTTAGATCTTTTAAGTAAACTTTGTGTTATTTTAGATCTAGATCTGGAGCTACCTTTGCTTTATAATTCTGTGTGTTCAAATCTGTTAAGTTTCTTCTATGTGCATGCAATTAGCTCTGCTATCTACTAATTGGGATGCACATCTTCCCCATTTCTTCTCTGTGTTTCCTTTACTTCCTTTTTCTATAATTTTCCTTTCTTAAACAGCTGCTTACTTGCTGCAGAACTTCTTAGTTATGGTTCATGAACTAAGTAGTTAAAGTAAAACCCCTGATAGATAAAAACACATTTTATTGACAAATCTGACACGGGAGCCTCACCGGTTAAATGAGGGAGATTTATCTCATGACTGCCTAGGTTTGATGCTATGCAGAAAATCTAGCCAACAGGGTGCAAAGTTCGATGGAAAGTTGATCAACCAATTGGAACAATTAGCTGATATAAATTTTGAAGAGCAAATTTCAATGAGCATGAATGCGAGGCTTAAGAAAAAACTAATAGGATTTATTTTAATAGGAAAGGCACGACCCTTTGAAGTATGACCTAATTTTGAACTATGGTAAGACAAAAAGGATGTGTTCGAATTAGATGTACGACAAATGAACTTCAAGGCCATAGACCTTGTTGTGAGATATGATGTGAGGCGTGAAATGAAATCCGGTAAGTTCAAAGTGTCCTGGCTCATACCATTTACAATCATGGAGAGATTTGATGATGAAACAATCAAAACAAAATACTTGGACGGAAAGCCAATGAAAGACCCAATAAATGGCTCTAACTTAAAACTCGTAATTGTCAGAGGATTCTATACACTATGAGGAGATCACACAAAATTATTCTTCCTGCTGACTCGTATAAGATCGTGTGTTCAATCACCACAATGTGGCATGCAACAACTAAAACATAAGTCCTGGACAAAAGTGGTGGAAGTAGTATACCGTGTGAGTTGTTAGTGGTGGGAGTGAACGAAATAGGTGGATCTGAGAGTCACAGCTTTGAAGTGTTGCGGATTGGTGGAGTTGAACCCGTAAAGGATGCCGTATAATAAAACAACACAGTGCTTTATATTAGACATATGCTGCTGCCCAAATTGCTCATGTTTTGAGTCATATCATGATCAATAAGAAACTTCCAAGCTTCCACAGAAATTCATGATCCGTATTGTAGGCTGTGAGTGCAGGTGTCATGACTAAATATATTGTGCGTTTGTATGAACACCGAACAATGTTGGAGGTAAGGATTTAGGCAGAAAACCTTCCAATCGCCATAAAGAGATAGCAGATTGGGAGGAATATGCTGGCTGTAACAATACACTTTAAGCATTTCTATAAGTGACAATACCGGCTGCTTGCAATGGCTTCAAAAAAAAAAAAAATTTCAAAAGAATTATCCAGGAAATGGCTAGGGAAGGTAGCTTTGATACCAGATTGAAGTATTGACTACTCTCAGCTAGGATCCCTTTAGCATGCCATCACCACAGTGAGTTTAGCATGCCAACACCACAGTGAGAAAGTTAAGCCACAAGACACAAACAAATTGGATCAAATGTCTCTCTCTTAATATTTGCAATCCGCATAATTTTATGAAGGGAGTGTCCTAGTTTAAATAGTTTGGAGATGTTGTTTTCACGTCAACCACTTGGTTGTTGTGAGCAACCCAACAAATAGGAGAATCCACTAAATATATGCACTCAACAATTTGAATATGCACAATTAGTTTCAACTCCAACAGTATAGAAACAACTCCCTAATTTAAGCCTAACTTTTGTGTTGTGTGAACTAACACAAAACTAGGTTAGATAGATATAACTAGTTAATCTAAGTCTAATCTGAACACACAACTCCAACACACCTCTGTTTTATTAGCAATGAAGCCTTTGATAGTTTTCAATGTCTTCAAAGTGAGTTTCTGTTTGTCCTCTACTTTACCCAAGGATTTATTGGTGCCTATTGTTATATACTTCATTTTGTTAATAATTGTGACCATGGTGAAAGCAATATTTCTCCTTCTAGTGGGTATTGTAATCTTCCATGTTAGGCTAATCCATTTCTCAAGGTCCAGGTCACTTTTCTCCTTAGCAGGCTACTTGCCACATCGTCCATCCCCCTCGACAACGGTCAGGCCTCTTCTCACCAAACTTAACTTTCTGACTAACTCTCCAAGCCCCCAAATGGCGGTACCTTAGGTTACATTTTTTTCTTGCTAGAAGACCCCTTATCCATGATAATCGAAGCAACAGACCCACAATTTGCAGAATTACTGAGAAGATCCCATCTCAAGGAGCGTAGCAGCACTTCTAAAGAGTTTTTGGGATTATATTAGAGATTAAATGTGGTAAGAGATTAGGCTAACAATAATCGTAATTACTAAGTAGAATATTAATTTTCATGGGATTTTACTCATGTGATTTAGTCATCTCAAGTTGACCTCTATGCATAGTCATTATCCTACTGGCACTTTTCCTTATTTTTTTTTAGTAATAATTGCAAGGCAAGAAGACCCACTTAGCAGACAAAGACCTTAAGCATTTATTTGTAAGGGGGAGGAATAATGAATATAGTCCGCTGGTTTGGGCTTCTCACCGTCTAGCTTCTTTCCCCAATTGACAAAGCTTTTGTAGCATGTGATGCTTTTTCATGTCATCTTTGTCTCACAATTCTTACCAATGTGGGATTAACCCGATTACAACTCAGTCTTGTAATTCTGTTTAGAAACTGAAGGCTTCCATGAACAATTTAATTAGATTATTAATTTTTGTGGGATTTTACTCGATTGTGCTCAAGTCATCTCAAGATGACCTCCATGAGTAGTCGTTTACCTAATTCCGTGTAGCTCGTCTTCCAATTCTTACCATTTTTTTTGGTAATAATCACAAATACATGATTCTGTTGTACTTCGGTTAATACCACATTGGTAAGATCTTTTGGTAATAATCACAACTACATGATAGGGTTGTAATTTGGTTAACCTACATTGGTACGAATTTGTGGTAATAATCAATAATACATGATTGGGTTGGGTTGTAATTGGGTTAATCCTGCATTGGTAGGAAATGTGAGGAAAGGGTTAGCTATAAGGTATTAGGGTGATGATTACTCATGGAGGTCATCTTGAGATGACTTCAACACTCAAAAATTCTACAAAAATTAGTAGTCCAATTAAATTTCTAGTGGAAGCCTTCAATTACTTAAAACAATAATAGTAATTATTGTAGTGAGTTGTTGCTATGCAGGGGAGGTGCTATGGAAAAGTCATTGCAGCTTCCATGTGGGATAGCTATGATAGTAGCACAAAGCCGTGGCCTCTCCCTAAATTTACCTGCCTCAAAAATCTCCTTGAAATCCATCTTTTGGGCTTTAGCAACCCTCGTGGCTCGTGCAAATGTATTTAAAGTGGCAGCCTTGTTGTTATGACGATTGTCAATTTTTTTAAAGACGAGTCCTCTAGTCCTATGGGGTTGGTGACTTCCATTCCCCTTTCCTTAGTCTACAGATTAATGACATTGATGTTGTGGCTCCCCTCTAATATATAGTTCCCCCAACTAAATTTAGGATTTATTACATCGTTTGGTCTCCTCTTTTTTTAAAATTTATTTTCGCTAGCATTTTGCAACTCATCACTTATAAGCACCTCCAAACAGGCATAGAATTTGGGCTCTCAAGTATTTGATGCTAATCTATTGACTTGGTGATAGCTTGAAGTCTTGAGGTTTTTTTATGCCAAAGTGGTCCATCACCATATTATACGCATGGGGGGGATGAGAGACCTTTAGACAAGTAAATCTGTGGCACAACTCCCAAGCACCATAACTAGATTTCTTAGTCTCCAATTATGGCACTTTGCTTTTGAAGATAATTGGAAAGGATTGAAAGTTCATCTCAATCCAAAGTGGGTCGACATTCATCTTTCTTGCCAATCATTGACCATGTTGGGTTCCTATTGCCTCAGCCGCATTACTAGATTGTATCCCAAGACTTTCAAGTGACCATATCGGTAATTTAATACGGTAGTCTTGGATAATTCCTCTAGCTCCTTCCCGGCCTGGATTACGTTTTGAGCTGCATCTAAGTTGAATTTCTCCCTCTCATCTTCTGGAGGCATCCATTTTACTTTCCTATTAATCTTTTTGGCACCCCCTCTTATTTGAGATCTAAAAACCTGCTTTTTTCTCTTTCTCACATTTATATTTTTACTTCTTGTTGATTATTTCAGCTCCTAAGTTTCACAATCTTGTTAACTGCAGCTTCTTTTCAAGCAACATTTATGGTTACTTTCCCGAAAGCTTTCTCCTTCCTTGCTATTGTTTTCATATCCTTCGTTGGTTTTATAAGTTGCAGTTCCACATTTTACTGAGATTCCTTTTCTTAGTCTGAATAAGTAGCTGCATGTCATATTTCTTGTTAAAAATCCACTCATACATTTGGGCTCAAGCAACATGTTTCTGCCATATATCATACCAATGAATAACTATGTGCTGGTTATTAGAAATATAATATTCTGGCCAAACCTATCTAGTGCCACGTTTTTATCCATTTCATGGCCATAATATGAAATTTTATTGGGAACCTATTTTTCAAATAACTTGAAAACAACAGTTTTTCATTGGGTTGTTATTTCCCTGGAAATTAATATGGGTCTGAATGTGAAAATGGTAAGACAGAATGATAAAAATCCACAGATTTTCATGAGATATGTTGTTCCTTAGTTTAAATAAATCATTGCAAGAATTAGGATTTTCCCCCATAAAATTTGGAAACAAAATATGGATGGCTTCATATTTAAAACACACATCTAATCATTTTCTCTTAAAGAAGGAAAGAAAGAAAGGAAGAATCAAACCATATTAACGCCTACAAATGACCAAAGCGAGTCAATTGGACGCAAAAGTACATCCAGTTTCTATAGAAAAGGTACTTGGGTGAAAAAAAAACCCTGGGCTTTGAAAATAAATAAATACTGAATGCTTAAATGATGTAAACATAACCAGAGCAGATAAACCCAAAGCATGTGATCCAATTGCAAGTATAAATTAGCCATCTTTAGGGTCTTAGTTCTATCGAGAAACTTAGAATAGTTTGTTTTTGTTACATCTGCAAGCTTTTCAAATTGATATCAATTCTCAGAAGTAAATGCCTCACACTTTGCTTGTTACTGTGTGTTTATGCTGAAAAACTTTGGCTATAGGTGAATAGGTGAAATGGTTCCCCTTTATATGAGTTTTGGACTGGATAATCAGATAAATGAATTGCTAGTGATAATAGGAGGTGTACAGGTTTTAGTTCTAACTTTTCTCAGGTGTTTTCAGTGATTTTCAATTTTCTAGGTTATGATTGGTCATTTTCAGGTAGATTTATTTATTGTATAATATTGGAGTTGGTTATAGCAGACGTTCCAATTTCCTCTGAATAACAGCTGTAGTTTAGATTGTCCTCTTTCTTCAATCATATTTTGATTTTGAAAATCACACTATATGGAATCATTCTTATTTTTAGTGCATGGATTTGACATTGTTTAGGTTACTCACAGAGGTTTTTATTGGACTCTTACTTAAATCATGTGCACAAAGAGGAATTTGTTTTTTAAATTGATTTATTTGTAAGAGAACAGTAATTACATTTTTTTGATAATCCTCATTTCAGAATAGAAAATGGCCAAGAGAAACATAGGAATTTGTATGTAGCTTTAGCTTATTTGTTAACCGAAGTTTAATTTTTGGGAAAATTTGAAGGTGCCGTCGTTTCCTGATGATATGGCTATGGCCCTGATAGAAGAAGAGCTAGGGCGGCCATGGACGGAAATATATTCAGAACTTTCACCATCTCCAATTGCTGCCGGTAATCTCAAAACAATGCAGTAGCTGCACTTTATACCAAAAGCCACTGGTTCTATCTGAATTCTGCCTGTATATCACATGCCTGATAAATAAGGACATGCTTTCTTGAATCTGACCTCCCTTAGTTTTTCCATGATGTTTATGTTATGGTTCATAGCTTTGGTTGGTAAGGAAGCAGCATGAAGTTCACCTTACCTGCTTCCTGCTTACAGGATTCAAATTCTTTTGATCATTACTAATGGACTGTTTCCTATACAGCATCTTTGGGCCAGGTGTACAAAGGACGCCTCCGGGAAAATGGTGATCTGGTTGCTGTTAAAGTGCAGCGCCCTTTTGTTCTGGAGACAGTGACTGTTGATTTATTTATTATTCGCAAGTTAGGGCTGGCTCTTCGCAAGTTCCCAAAAGTAAATTGACTTCAAGTTTTGTCCGACTCTAAAGTACTTGCCAGAGAAAGCTTTAATGCTATTTTAAGCCGAGAGTAGTCTTTTGCACTAATTTTCAATGCATTTTATTCATTTAACTTGGCACTTGGAAATTATAAGTGTGAAACAAAAATAACTGATTTAATTTTTAAGAAGTTTAATAGCGCACTTATTGGTTGCTTAACTTCTCTTTGACCTTCTTTACAGATTACAATTGATGTTGTTGGACTCGTAGATGAATGGGCAGCCCGCTTTTTTGAAGAGCTCGACTATGTAAACGAGGGTGACAATGGAACTCGGTTTGCAGAAATGATGAGGAGGGACCTTCCTCAGGTGTATATTATCAATCATCGCTTCTCCGTAATTTCCTTTGTAAAGATCCACATTCATGCATAGCAGAAAATGGTGATGTGCAAAAGGTTTTGTTGTTGGGTAGAATGTGGAATGAAGGGATGGGGAAATAAAAATTATCCTATGATAGTTTTCCTACAAACAGCTGGGAAAAAGAAGGCGTTGTTGTTCATGTTGGTTTGTTTTAAACCTGCCTCATTTTGGTTGAATAAAAAAAGTATATGCTAATCACAAATCTTTGAATGAACTGGAAATTTGCAAGGCCACTGTGTATTATGGAGTATTTGGAAACAGAAATTTAGAGTCCATTATCCACAGTCATGAAGTATGGTGACTTGAAAAATGCCATTTGAAATTAAATATCCTTTTTTCTACACCATATATGTAACCTTAAAAGGAAGGTAAATTCCAATGAAGTCAAGAGATAAAGAATTATAGGTATAACATGTGAATATGAGCTGAACTGTCTCAGAATACAGACTTTGAGATTTTTAGTTTATTTCATGCTTAAGTGCAAGTTTGGTTATGCTGTTTTATTCCTGATTTGTTATCAAGTGGTTTCCATCTTAGGTTTTATCCATGGATAATTTTAAAGCCTCAACGATGGTTTTACGTAGAAAACAAGCATTGTTATCATTATTGGTTTGCTATTTCATGTTTCTTAAAGAGAAAATTCCCTCGTCTTAGGAGATAAAAGAACATGATTTTCAAGATTGCAGGTGATTGTGCCCAAAACATATTCCCAGTACACCTCGAGGAAAGTTATAACGACAGGATGGGTTGAAGGGGAAAAGCTTTCGCAAAGCACAGAAGGTGATGTTGGCCAACTTGTAAATGTTGGTGTAATATGCTATCTCAAGCAGGTGTGCATACTTATTTCATCCTTTTTTTTAACATGTCTTTTGGTATTTTTTATTTTCCTTAAAGGTTGAACCATATACAAACTGAAACCAACAACCAAAGTGCATGCTTATTTCATCAATTTTTTAACATGTGTTTTTGTTATTTTTATTTTCCTTTAAGGTTGAACCATATACAAACCGAAAACCAACAACCAAATGACCATAATGAAAACTTAAATAATGCAAATGGACAGGCAACCACAAGAACTCTATTGAGGACATCCTAAAAAAATGACCCCTCCTCATGGATGCAAATAGGAGACCTATCATATTCATATCCATAATATCCATCCGCATCGGAAATAAAATATTCTTTTTAATTCTTCACTTAAATTCCTTTGAATATTTTAATATAAAAGCTAAAATAGCTTTTAATCCACCAAAATCTAATTAAAGGAAATCCTTTAATTATTCTTTAAATTCTTTTATCCTCTCATGGATATTCTTAAAATAGCTTATAAATCTTATGTTCTCCGACTATTTTAATATTTCAAGCGTTAAATAAGCTTTTAAATTTAAAAATGGTGCTTATCCAAATATATTAAAGGCTTGGAAAACTTTTAATTTAATTAAATAATATAGCCAAAAACTATTATTATTTCTCATCCACTCGTTGCATTCCCTTAATTCTGTTTCATTTAATTTTAATAAATGGTTACGTTTAGCCATTGCAACTTTTTTTTTTTTTTTTGATAAATTCACCGAGGGAGAGGGCCCAGTGCAAAAAAAACATCATGAAAATCAAGAGGACTATTAGCACAAAAATGCTCAATAGTACCTCAATGAAGAAGGCTTATTATCATGCCAAATACAAAAGAAGAAAGGAGGAGAGGGAAGTCAATGAGGTCTTGGCCTCCACCACCGGTTGATCTTCCATGTCATCTCACCACAAAATCACCAATTCTGTCCCACAATCTTTCCACTAACTATAATTGTTAAGAATCTCTCAGTGAAAGGATAATTCCTGGCTGCAAACGCATCTTCCCCATCCACAAACTAGTGGCAGTGTCTGAAAATGCATCAATTTTGAAGTCAAATATCTTCCCCCAACCTTTTTATTCTAACACAGACTGATTCCAAATGAACTCCAACTTTCCACTTTGAAACGCCATACAAGATTTGCTTTGGCTGAAAAGATGTGATAGGGGGTGCATTGTGTTGTCACAAGATTAGTGAAAATGCAAAACTTTTGAAATCATGGGCAAAACCTTCATGTCTTGGCATTCTTTCCCCTCTTTTTAAGCCTCGTTGTCAAAGGAGTTGGTTAATTTTACAAAGTTTGGGGTAAATTTGGGCAAAATTGGACAATTTGAGGAATAGGTGGAACAGCTCCTCTGTTTAGCTTGCCCCCCACTTTACTGCCTTGGCCGAAATGGGCAGTGAAGTTGGCTTTGTCGCTTCTTTGTGGAACAAACAAAAATGTTCCATTTTTCCTTCGCTTCTCCGATTAATCGACTCAGCTGTTCCTCATCGGCAAAGCCGTCCTTTACCGACACCTAAGGAATTGTTTCTTAGTTCCTTTCTATCGTCGATTCACCAAGCCTAAGCATTATAATTGACAAAGTCACCCTTTTGTGGAAAAAATGGAACTGTTCTTCTGTTCAGACACTTCCCTGCTTCCCCGCTAACGCCGACAAGACAGAGGAAGTGGATATGTCGGGCCTTTCAAGCACCTTCGGAACTGTACCATTGTTCCTCTTCTTCTCCACATCTTTACAAAAGCCGCCAAGTTAGAGGAATCGGGCATATCGGTATTGGATGGCACTGAGGGAATTGTTCTTCACTAGTGCCTGTTCCCCGAAAACCCACAAGCACCGACAAAAGCAAAGGGAGGTGGCAGAGATCGTTTAAGTCGGTCATCTCAAGAACTTAGGGAACTGTTCCTTGGTTCCCTCAATTCTTGGAAACTTAGCCATGGCCACCAAACAAGCAAAAGGTTAAGTTGGTGCTTGAAGGTCCACAGGGAAGAGTTCCAGTGTTCCTCCTGTTCTTTAGATGACCTCTTGGACCGACTATTTTACCAGTTTTCACAATAAATCTCAAATTTCATCAAGAAGAAATGCTTATGAAGGCTTAAAACTTAAGTTTATGGAATGTAATGATAAAATATTGTATTTGTGTACAATCTGATGTATTTCTAACTCAAGTCATATAAATCAAGGTTAAAGAGAGTTAAGGTGAGGGGTAGTTAAAATTACCTTCTTGATCAAATGTGCCTATAAAAGGCTTCATTTTGGAATTGTAAAGGGGGGGATGCCAGTAGATCTGATGTAAGAGCAAGTATACATCGAATACAAAAGATTTCCACCTTTTTCCTTCCTTCTCTCCCTGTTTCTATCTCTTGATCTCATTTTGACATCATTTGCATATTGTGAAATTGTGAAACTTTGCCTTCACTCCTCTTTATCAAGAATCATAGAACTTTGTGTCAATGCATTTTTGATTTAAGGAGAAGAATCTCCATATTATGTGAATGTATGCATTTTTAAATCTCATTTAACATGCAATAGTAGGATAAACTTTGTTTCCTTCTTATCTAAAATTGTTGTTTTCCCTTTCATTCTCTCAATCTTCTTGCTGTTCTAAACTCCTCTGTATTCAGTCCCATCATCCTTGCACAATGAACTTGGCACCCTCACACAAGATCTGCAATAGTTGTACATTTGTAAATATTATAGAATCAATTTTGGTTTGAATAAGGGAACCTCTCCATCAAAGAGGAGGGACTGTAGTCCCTTGAACTGTTTGGTTTTGCTTGCCCGCAACTCAACAAATTTTCCCACCAACACATTGCCTCAAAGCCTGACGGGAACCATGCTCAACATGCTACCAGACTACCCACATATCAAAATGCATATAATTTAGTGCGTGAGGTGTGCAACATAGCGTATATGAATTGAGAAGAGCCACATAAATAATGTGAGTGCATTATACGTCGAGATCATAGTTAGCATATTTGTATTTGGTGAATACTCGGCAGACCCAAAAAAATCAACTCGGCAAGACTCGGTGAATACTCGGGAATACTCAACAATAAAAAATACGTAAATTTCTTTAAAAACATAAATTTTAAGCAAAATATAGCTACCAAATGTATCAAATGAGTCCATAAAATGTTGGAGAAGTGTTTTCTATTAGATTTGAATACAACTACAATAAAAAATTGCATTATCATGCGAATACAACAACCGGCTGATAAGTGCTATGATGCCGAGCCTGATGCCATTGTTAAGCTCTAATTTGCAACACAATGCACATTTACAAAATTGAAAAAAACGTAAGTTTAATTAAATTAAAAAAAAAGTGCCTGAATAACCATATTTCACCGTAATTTAATAAAAATAACATACCTACGGTTACAAATGAGTATTATGTTGGTTGTGGAGCCTGATTTTATTAGTTAAGACTCATAGCCTGGGGAGTTGTAAAGGGGGGGTATCCCCCTTGCAGGGTCCAGGGGCAGCGCCCCTGAAAGCCACATTTTATATGTATTTATTTATATAAAATATACCAAATTTGTAAAAACTTGAATGAATTTAAAAAAAAAAACTTACCTCCAAATGCAATTCTCCAAATTTCCTCTTCGAATTCGCTCAAAAATCTGTTCAACAATGCAATGCAAGTTCAAATGGTTGTGTGAATGAAAATGAAGTGCTTTAGGGCCTTATAAAGGGAAAAAAACTGATTCTTTTGAGTGTTTTTTGAGTGTAAAAACCATGTTTACGTGTACAGGCAAGTTTTAGGCTTGGACTCATCGAGTTTTGGCAAGTACTCGCCGAGCACTCGCCAAAACTCGGCGAGTCCTTTTTTGTGAGTTATTTTAGCAAATATTCGTTTGTAGTTTTCTTTGGCGAGTACTTGCCAATTTGGCGAGTACTCGCCGAGTATGCTATCTATGGTCGAGATTATATGTGTTCATTCCCACTTACGTGAGTCATGCATATCTAAGTGACTTTTTTATCACCCAACACCACAAGTGAGATTAAACCAAAATACAGTCGTAGAACGCATTGTGTGTATAGTGAAACATTCAACTAGAGAAGCCCAATGTTAAGTCTATCCAAGACAATGAAAAAGCCCAATATATTTGCTTATTTATATCTGAAGGATTAAATACATATAAGATACAACTATAGCTGAACTAGTCTTTACGAGTATCTTCAAGGCAAAGGTAATGGTACAAAAATAAAAGCATATCCTTTAGGTCCATCACCAACTATTGAAAACCTTTAGACCCTTGCTTACCACAGAGTATATTCCAAGACACACAACTGGGGTAAATTACATAGGCCCCTTTGGCTTAAAATTCTACAAAAAAACTGAAAAACTATATACCCATTGGATGCGTAATCTAGGATAGCTACCTTGTCTTCTCCTTCCTCCTTGGTAGACGAATCAAAATGGCACCGAGGAAGGTCATCCAAGATTACAAGGGAGAGTTGGACTCTAGCCACCTCGGCCTTCTCTTTATGTCCCTGAAGAATTTTATGCATTCCTCGCAAGGAAAATGATGGCAATTAGTCTCGCCTTGATTAGCAAAGATGGTCTTCTCTAGCCTGGTGTGAACTTTAGGAAATGTCCCCTTCTCATCGCTAGTCCTTTTGGAAGACTTTGAGCCTATTCGTGGGCAAGAAGGAAATGAACAAGGGGAGTAATTGTCATGATTTTTAGTTGTTTTTGTGAGCATTGCATTCTTTTTTAGTAGTTTTCTATGTATAGTTAGGCCGGTTGGGAAAGATGAAAAGCCAATGGAAAAATATAAGGAAAAAAGAACTATTAATTCCCCCAAGGAGGTTGGTCTTCTTAAGAAGACCCTAATTGGTTTTGGTGCCACATCAATCTATAAAAAGGGGTCGCTTGGCTTGAAAAGGGTTATGCATAGTTTTGGAATTATTTTTCTTGGAGTTGGGAGCTTGTATGCTTTCTTTCTCATCCATTAAGGACGAAAACCCTCTTGGAGAACCTATTGAGAACGAAACCTCTTAATATTGAGCCGGTTTGAGGACGAAACCCCTCAAGCTTGGAACAAGGTGATCTCACAAGGAGTTATGTTTAGATTTGAAGGCATTTCCAGCCCTCTTCTAAGGTGGTGACTTGTCTAAGGTGGCATTGGGGGTATTCTAGGGCAAAACAACATCAAACTCAACCATCATTGTGTTTCTCATATTTTTAGTAGTTGGAATCTACATCTGGACTTTTTTTTGGGCTTGGAATCCTTCATTTCCAGCCATTTTTTGTAAGGGTTGACACTACTGTTAGTATATTTAATTAAATAAATTTCAGCTGGGGTTTGAAGGCTTATTTCTTGGTTTATACTTGTTCTAAAATATTTCTAAGTTGCCCTACATGTTTTGGATGGTGTGAATGATGCATTTTTGAAGAGATATTGCATTTTCCTTGCTGTTGTAAAAATCAAACTATTGTACCTTGCTGTCACAAATTTTCAGTTGGCTGTCATAATTTTCAGTTTACTATCTATTAGGGTTTGTGCAATTTCGCTTTGTTTTAGCTAGAGCCTAGAAAGAGACATTACAAGGAGTAAGTTACTAACCACATTTGATTGAATGTTTGGTGCATAGTTCGCATACTCGGCTGATACTTAGCAAACCAAATTTTTTAACTTGCAAATATGTGACAACTTAAAAAATACTAAAATTTCTTTAAAAAATATAAATTTTATGCAAAAGATAGCTACAAAATGTATCAAATGAGTCTATAAAATGTTGTGCTGCTAGTTAGGGCTGCTCATGTAGATTTGCATACACGTAGTCTACAAGGGAACCTCTTATTCCATGCAGTCATCCTTAGCTGCATAACAATATCATGGCATGATTGTCATTGAAAATTATTATCCATGTAAATTGCATATCATATGCATCCTTACAAATTACATAATTTACATTTTCTTGGCTTTGCCCTATTCTAGAGAAATATTGAGGAGAGGCTAAGTGCATTCTGCCCATCACTCATAACACATTTACATCCACAGGAGGCTATCATGCAACTGCGTCGTTATGATGGCAGTGGGCTCATTTAGTATGCATAGTACAACATTGTAAGAGCATCTCTAACAGTCATGTAACATCAAACTGACAATAAGGATTTCTTATGAGTTCAGATTTTGGGGAGGAAACCAAAAGAACAATCGAAAGGGACAATGTAGGTTGGTCTTCTCCATTTGGGGTTCTAAACACCACCAAATCTGCTACAAATGGCATTTGTTGACCCTGCTGATTAATCTCATCCAAATCAATTTGTAAGTGAGCATGTGTTGACTTGTAACCTTTCAATTTGTGAAGCTAAGATTCTATTGCAAAAAAACAGGTCATTAGGAAAGCTCTCTTGCAGCTTGGGCTTCTAGTGCATAGATGTTTCTGCAAGTACAAACTCCAAACTTCACATTATGAGGCGCTCCACGGTTGATATCAAACCTATTGAAGGGATAACTGCTGAGTCTTATTACAAGAGGCAAAACGTTTCAGGCGGGAACCTAAAGGACAAGACTCAGCGAATATTGGTGAATAATTCGGCAAATATACGGCAATATGTAACCGAGTATGTTCGGCGAGTATATAGTCAACGAATATTTCTTGTTTCAAATTTGTGGTGAGTGACTCGCATAGATATTCTAATAATGCTTCAAGGAACATTTTTTAGCTGGTCTCTCTAGCATGCTTAAAAATAATTTTGTTCAACTCTAAGCCATACTGAGGTCCCTCACCTCAACCTCTAGTTTCATCCTCTCAATGCATGTTGAGAGACCCTCCATGAAACATCTATGAATCCATTATAGAAGAAAAACTAAGGTTTGAAGTAGTACCTGCAGCATGAATCTCCCAAGAAAGTTGAAAGTTCCCCCTCATGGAGCAATGAGCTCAAGGAAAGAAGACCAAATTCGATTTGCAAGATACCTCGAGAGATAGTTTTGGATGGCCTCTGAAGCCAAATCCTCAGTTGATAATGATGATGTTTAGCTTGCTGGAATTTTCCGAATAACAATCAATAAGAAGCAAATTTTTGTTTTTCAACTGACTTCGACGAGAACCTATAAAGATGTTACAACCATAGTAGGACAAACTCACCAAATCCAAAGTAAATCGCCATACCCCCAAAAAAACAAAATAAAGCAATCAACTTGCCAATTTAAATTCGAAGTTTCCAATACTCGGGAATACTCAACAATTTAAAAAGACTCAAATTTTTTTAAAAAACATAAATTTTAAAAAACTATCTTTGTTGGAGCCTCAATACAAAATCGCTCCATCAAATTTCTTTGAATATTAGGAGTCTAGCCATGCTTAACTTAGAGACATTTACTTCAACGATGTCAACAAACTAGAAATACTTTGCAACATTAGGAAGTTAGTGGCAACACTTCGTGACACTTGTTCGTACAAGCTCTTTCCTCTTGGTGTGTTCTCTCATCAATATAATCCAAGGGTGCATTAAATGGATTGGTTATGAAAATAAGAAAATATTGCCATCAATCGCGTAGAGCTCGAGATCAATATTGCACTTCTAGAGAAAACGACCCCTGAAACGGCAATTGCCACATAATGAAAGTTATGGTCACATGCAAGTTTTTGAATGCTACATCTTCCCGTAGTACCCTTTTCAAAAATGGCAAATTTGTATGTATATGCTTGTGTTTTCTTCACCAAAAATCCAATACCCACCTCTAAGGACAAGAAATGCCAAAATAAGGAAATCAAATGTTGTCTTTGGCGAGTTTTCCAACTATGCTCGGCGAGTTCAATTGACTTCAAAAATGCTCAACCATCTCACCAGTTTTCAGCGCTGCTAAAAAGTTGAAAACTGAGTGCGGTTCCTTCTATCTGTCCATCCATTTGAAAGAATGGTGCAGGAGTATTTTTGCCACTGCTTCCTTTGATCTTCTAAGATTGACGTTGCATCTGCAGAAGCGACCTTGGCAAATTTCCTACTTAAGTCTCCTTGGAAGGGTTGCCTTGCAAGGTTTCCTTATGATAGTGTCAATGCCGTTACCAAATACTCCAATACAAACTCTTGTTTCACATTGAAGGGATGTCGCTGCCATATTTTTGTCAGCCAAGATTTGAAAGCATGGATCAATGTTAAATTCAAGATGCACAGACATATATGGCAGCCAAGTTTACCTTAGAAAGGGACATGGGAATGGATCCTCAAGGTATGAGTTCTTCGGTGCATAATAATGAGTTTTCCTTTTGCTCAAACTCGATGAACACAGATGTTCCTTCTCGTATCCGTGGAAAGAACAAGCTAAGCCCAAATTGTTGAAGCATCAGCCTCCGGGATTCCTCCCAACCATTTAAAATGCAAATGGCAGTTGCTATGGTTGCTTGCACCTGTTGCCCTCTTTAGTTTCTTAAATCATCCAAGGTCAGCTTTAGGGTTCATTTCTCATCATGCCTCTTCCATAACATTGGACACAACGTGATGTCGTGGAAAACAGTAGATGCAAGATGACTACTCGATGAGGATTGAATTGCCTCTAGAAACCTTGCTTCCATGGAAATTGCAAATTAGAGTCCCCGAAACCTCTTCACATACAACACACTTCATAAGGAATGGTACGTGTAATAGTAGGAATGGTTCTTGCTAATGGTTCTAAGGCTATTACCACTGAATGATACGTTCTAATTACAACACCTTGCATTTCCGAAAAAAAAAGAAGCATGTTGCATGGCAATCCATTTTGGCAATTTTGTTCATTTAAATGGTGATTCACACAATTTCATTGAATAACGGATAATATCAATCTAAAGTTTGAATTTTGAAATCCATTCAAACTTGCAAATCATATTTGGATACAATATATAAATAATATAGTTGGCAAAGATGCTTCCAAAGAATTAGGAAAAAAAGAAACTTACCATGAAATGGAATTTCTTGTCAAATTTGTTATAAAATCTCTTCAACTTATGCAAAGTGTAATGTCCCTCTTTCCAGCATGACCCTTGGACACTTGGTGGGTAGCTTATTTGTCATCTTCGTAAGCTAGTCCCGTTGTTTAGGAGATGATGTGCATAGCAGGTAAGGGTTTTATCAACGATTTGGTGGATTATTTGATGTTAGCAATGAGTTCAGTTGGTCTTATGAACTCACTTGGCACTTTTTGAGGTTATTTCCGGCTTCTGGTGTGTTCTCCAAGATTCTTGGAGAGAGTATCTATTTATAGTAAGTCACCCAACTGACTTCATTTCTCATTATTCGTCATCGGCACCGCTTTTGCTTAGTCAGTTTCCGATTTCGGTGCATTCCGACGATTTCTACACTTTGGGAGCATTAATGCCTTATTTTAATTATTTTACTCAGGTTGCTTATATTTGTACGAATTACTTGGCGAGCACTTCAGTATTATAGCTCATCGGAAAGAGAATGTGAAGTTTTAAATGATGAGATGCTAATTCAGTGACCTTGGGCGCTTGGAATGATTAATTAATTAAATAAATCACTTTCTAGAGTTATAAGGTGTAATTAATTAATAAAGTGATTTATTAATTATATTTTCTTTTTATGAAAATTCTCGGAAAAGGTTATAAAAGGAGGATTTGGCCCATTTGCTCGAGACACTTATTATTTTGAACAAAAAACAAATTCAGAGCAGCTCTTGCTAATTACTCTCGAAGGATGGAAACCCTTGGAGATTACGGATTGGACAGAAACCCAATTCAAAGGAGGAAGATTCAAACAGGGTCTTCATTGTGCTTCACATCAGATCATTTTGATATTGCTTTACAGTTAATTGCAGCATGTGTTTATCAGTTTACTCATAGAGGAATATTATTACCATCATTGGGGTGCCATCTTTCCCATTTGGAGAGCGCAGCAGTTAGAGGAGTGAGAGGTGTGTTAGCAGCAGTTGTGTAACAGGTGCAACCACTATTGGGTCCTTTGCATGCGAGAGTTCTGATCATTTCAGTACCATTGATATCCATTCATTTTATCACACAAAGTTGGACTTTCGAGTATGCAATTTAGAGATGAATTTCATTGTATTTGGAATCCATAAATAAATAAATAAATCCTTTCGTTTCTAATCAGACAATGCATTGTGGGAGTTATGTTTGTCTGCAATCATTTGTGAGACTTTCTATTGGCCGTGTTCTTTCAATTAAAGAGAAACAACAAAAATATTAGAAATTGAGACGACATGACAAGTGTTTGACGAAATGTCAATGAACTAAAAACTCAAAAAAAAAAAATTTGGAGTTGGAATTGGTTGGGATATTTCACAAAGGATGCTCAATAGTTTTGTGATTACAAGTGAGGGAGTATGAAGTTTATATAAGACAAAAAAACAACGTTTTTTGACTGCATTTTCCGTGTATTTGCATTGTTCTGTGTATTTTCCAGAATGTGTATATGCAGGGGAAACTCATTGATTTTTGGTGAGTTTTTTAGGGAGTTTTCTTGCAAAACTTGACGGGTTTTGGTGGTGAGTTTTATTGGGTGAGTACTTGCCCAGGAAAAAAATGGCGAGTACTTGTTAACTGAACAAGTACTTGTTTGTTAGTAAACTATGGTTTGCTGCATTCAAGCTTTGTGTCATATCAAACACATTGTGCCATAGTTTCCCAAGTCTCGGGGACGGAGGGACGAGTTTTTTTGAGATGATTTTTTTTTCAGATTTTGGGGACAGCTAAGTAGCCGATACGTTTTGGATACGGGTACGGATATGGAATTTTTTTTTTGGCCCCGGATATGGCATTGGATATGTCCATACAAAATGTATATAAAAATTAAAATATATATAAATTCCAGCCTACTAAATAGGAATTAACCACATATTATGCATAAGAAAAACAAAACAAGCTAAATAAACACAACAAACCACTCATACATTCATAATTTCAATTGTCCCTACCATATCTAGTTAAGGTGTTTATTACATTTATGATTTATCTCTTACATGCTATTTTTATCCATGTTTATGATGGCTTGTACTTGGTACCTTCTGTAGAATAATGGTGCTGCGAAAACTGTAATTTCTGCTGTAGTGATATATTAAATTTAAACTATAGCTTCTGTAGAATAATGGTGCTGCTGTGAAAACTGTAATTTCTGCTGTAATGATGTATTAAATTTGAACTATACCTTCTGTAGAATAATGGTGCTTTGAAAACTGTAATTTCTGCTGTAATGATATATTAAATTTAAACTAGGAAAAAAAAATTGAAAAAAAAAACACAGTTTTGGGCCAGGAAACGCTAGGATACGGCTAGGCTACGGCCGGGTACGTCTGCAGAAGTACCTGGCCGTACCCGGACCTGCCTGGCCGTATCCTAGGCGTTTCCAGGCACGTATCCTAGCCGTATCCATACCGGGTACGTTTCTACTGGTACCAGGTGCCCTATCGGCTTTATAGGGGGACAGCCATTAATATAATATATTGCAATATTATTTAAATATTTTAACTCTATTCAATAATATTTATGGGTTTAAACTGTAGTCAATGTATTTTTGGATACTTTTGATATTCGAATTCAATGTTTTGTAAAAAAAATTATTTTTTAAAAACTAAAAGCATAATGTTTTTTCAAAAAGTTAAAAAAATAGGGTACAACCCCTCCAAGTCCCCAAAACGTTTTAGATGTGTGGGATGTCACCAAAATCTAGGTGATGCATCCCTGTGTAACATTGTTGATGGTACCTCTAAATGAACTGACCAGGATCAATTAGCAAAATTTTCATTAGCCCCTTCACTTCATTTATCTTTGTGTCCTACAATTCCTTGGCTACTCGCCATATCTGTTTCACTCACAACCGCAAGTATCTCCTTATCTGGAATCTTTGCAAAGGAGTTCAACACCGCATCCACAATCACCCTTTTCTTTTGGCCTCTAGTTTCTGCTTCCTCTGTCTTCACCATTTGCTTCTGTCCAGGTACCATTCTTATATTCACAGGTCTGGATAGAAGGGCTGCTAAAAAGAATTCCGCTCAATCACTTGCTTTGATACTCAAGATGCCCAAATGTTGATACAAATCTCGTAGCAATCAGCTCATAAAGAGTCACACACCATGAGTCCAAGAAATGATTGCAGATGGCAATGATGGGATAGAAGTCCTCCCAAGGCATGTCACCCTTTTGATTATGCATGCATGGGAAATTTGTTGTCACCACACTCCCTACCTTTTACATTTCTAACTCATAATCAGGTTCTAGCATCACTTGGAAAAGGACATTGCATCACCAACCACCAACTTCCTCAAATCTTTAGGTAAATTGGAAGTCCAATATTGATCAAGCACTCCACAAGCAGAGAGGAGCTGCACACCCATATTAGCCGCCATCTCATCCACCTGATTCCTTTCCCCTTTTATATGCATGAATCTAACCGCTTCTTACTGGGCTACAAGCCAACGAGCTTCTTCCCTTATTGCCCCAAGATGCCATGATCCCATCTCGTCCCCTTCATCCCATTGATTCAAATCTGGGAGTCACCTTCAACTGTAGGGTGTTTCCAACCTCTCAAGAATGCTGCTTCCAGTCCTTTCAAAAGTGCCAATCCTTCTACCTGATAATTATCTCAATCCCCACATTGATTGCAAAAATCAGGACTGGCTGTTTCACATCATGTCTAAACATACAACCTCCTTCAGCCGGGCCTGGATTGCCCTTTGCTGCCCCATCGAAATTGAGTTTGATAAAGCCTTTCGGAGGAGGTGACCACCAAGCCACATCTTTTACTACCTCCCCTAACCCCACCTCATTATCAGGGAATCCTTTGCGACATATTTCTGAAATAAAGAATTGATCGTTACATAATCTATGTGAAATATTAAAATTGTATAACCCATATACGTAAATTATGACTTTCAAAATCCTGTGCACCCTTAGCAAAAAAAAATGTATTTCTTTTAATTTGAGAATTAAAAGGTTGAGAAACCAAGAGAACTTGGAAATATTACAATATTGTCTAAGTGTGGGATTTTTTTAACACTTTCACAACAAAATCAATTAAAGATTGATTTTCTTTTTTTCTTTTTTGGGTTTTCTAATTCTAGACACTCCCTTTGATAGCAACATATATTCTATACAATTAATCTAGACTGCCTGGAAATGCATGTTACCTCCCGTATCAGGCCTGATACATACCTGGTACGGGTATGGTCTGGGTACACTGCAGGTACATACCTGCAGTGTGCCCGCTCCAAAGTTCCGCCATTTTCAACTTAAAATCATTAAAAAAAAAGCCTTAGGAAACTGAAAGTGAAGCAAGTTGAGAACTTGAATTTATTGTTATTAACTATTATGTTTTGAACTTTATGAATCAATACAAATTCAAGTCTGAATTCTCAAAGTATTTGAAATCTGTTTTCTTGTTCCATGAATAATTGTATGAGTATTAAATTTCAATAATTATGCAAATGCTTCTTTATATATATATATGTATATGTGTATATGATACACATACACACACACACACACACACACACACATAAATACACACACACACGTGTGTGTGTACAGACACTATTATGTTTTGAACTTTATGAATCAATACAAACTCAAGTCACAATTCTCAAAGTATTTGAAATCTGTTTTCATGTTCCATGAATGGTTGTATGAGTATTAAATTTCAATAAGTATGCAAATGCTTCTTTATATATACACACACACATACCCATAGCGTAGTGTACCCGAGGTTTTAAAAAAATTTTCTGTTTCAGGATACTGTACTTGTACCCGTACTGAAACTGTCTAGCATTTAGTAAACCATGTTCACTTCAAAAAGGCTCAATTCCATGAGTACACACTTGGGGAAATACTGTCAAGCTTAGTGATTTTTACAAAAAAAATCCTTCCTTTGATTTACTTTGATTTCCACTCTTACAAACCTTCTCAATTAATCCTAAGATGCAGAAACGTGCAAAAGACTAATGATTCCCTTAAAACAGATGCTTGATGCCAAAGTTACCCCCGGTTAATCAAGCCTGAAAATTGGCTAAGTACCTGTCTGTCAAAATATTGTTGCCAGGCCATTTTCAAATGTGCAAATCCATTGCTAAAAGCTGTGAAAAGAGATGATTCTTATTGCAGTACGCTCTCATATTCATCTACATCACAAGTTTTCAACTAAATCTGAGTTCAACTCATTGTGCAAATCACATTTCAAAGCAAAGAAACAACATTTTATGGAAAACTGTGAAAATGGCCAAGTACTGGTCTGTCAAAATTTGGCTGAGATACCATTTTGAAAACTGACAATCTGATGCATAAAGCTGTGAATGGAGGTGATTCTTGTGCCATTGTGTTACTCTCGCCTTCCTCTCCATCCCTACCATTTTCTTATCAAAATTTATGTTCGTGTGACTGTGCAAATTGCACTTCAAAACAAGGCAGCAGCAGTTTCTGGAAAATTGTGAAATATCCGACTGTCTGCCAAAGTATGGCCGACAAGCCATTTTCGAAAGTGACAATATGCTTCATAATGCTGCTAATGGAGGTGATTCTTGATCCATTGTATTCTCCCCACATTTCCCTACATTCCCTCCAATATTTACCAAAATCCATTCTCATTTGATTGTTTTAGTATCACTTGAAAACAAGGTAGATTTTATTTCTGGAAAATTGTGAAAATGACGAAGCACTGGTCTCTCAAAATATGGCTGACAGGCCATTTTCAAAATTGAACATCTTCCTTGTAATGCTGTGAATGGAGGTGATCTCACATTCGTTTCAACTGAATATGAATTTAACTCTTTGTGCAAATCACATTCAAAAACAGGGCAGCATGATTTCCTGGAAAACTGTGAAAATGGCTCAAGGTATTTAGTGTTAAAATATGGCTGACACGCCATTTTCGAAAGAAAAAATCTGCTGCATAGAACTGTAAATGGAGTTGATTCATTTTTCATCGTGTTCTCCTCGTGTTCCTCTATGTGGGCCACAAATTTTCATCTATATACAACATTAATGCAACCTCTAAATTGCATCGCAAAATTGCCTTGACAGTCATTTATGAATATCTATGAACTGTAGAAAATGAGTTAGAGGCTGATTTCAATTGCCACCTAAGACTGCAAAATGCTGCGAACGACTATGCAATTCATACCATGGTGTTCTTGTCGCATCGTTCTGCATTCCCGCCAATATTCAAATTCAGATCACATTAATTCGACCTCCAAATTGTATATGAAAACTGCTTTGATAATTTTTTTTGGAAGCTGTGAACTGTAGAACACGACCTAGATTTAGCACGAATGAATGCAAATTTGACTCCTATAGTGTAAATCTAACAACTTCAAAAGATTTTGTTCAAATCAATTTTGCTAAAATCATCATCTCCACAAACTTTTAAGTTTTAATGCTGAATGGTATTCCCTCAACTCAAATTTTACTTGAATTGCTTGCTCTTTTCTTTCTACACAAAAACTTCAACATTACAAAGGAAGTATTGGGAAGATTACAGATAGAACTATGAACTGTAAAGATGAAATATTTAGCTAGTCATAACTGAGCTAAACGCGAGTTTTCATGGTCATTTGTTGAGCTGTCTTCTCCCAACTCTAAAAATTATAAATTAGTGCAAAATGAATGTCTTTTTCACGTTGCAGAAAAGAATATGTGCATAAACTATGCAATAAAAATAGAGATCACCAAAGGACGCTGAGAACAAAATGGCAAGCATTAAAGAGAAATATACACATACTGCAAGAATTTTCCAAAACAATCTTCCATATAGCTTTTTGAAAGGGTTGGCCGCGAATATGTAAAATTTGGGTCTGTTAGTGACAAACACTACTAATTCTAGATTCTGCCATGGACTACTGCTGTCATTATCAAATAGTGAAAGAAATATTGATTGTGTGCCCTTGATTGTGGAAGGATTTTGGCTTCTCTCCATGGATAATGTGAACGTAAAGCCTCAATTTCTACTTTCAATTGTTTGTCAATGGACACTAATTGTTGTCGCTTGTTTTCTTTCTTATTTGTGTTTTTCTACCCTGTTTTAGATGCCTCTTGCTATAGCACTTCGTGCATCTTTTTCTTTCATTCTTATTCTTTTCCCACTCACACATACATTTTGAATTGCTGCATTCCTTACAGTCATTTCTGTCTCTTTGGAGCACACTATTTCTTTTGCGAGTTGGAGACCAAGGCCATGTATGTCTCTTCATATTTTGATGTCATGCTTGTAATGTCCCATTCCCGACTGAAAACTGAAAAAGAAGAAAATAACACAAACCCCAATTGATAGTAAACTGAATCTTATGCAAGAACTAGGGCAGCAACCTGTTTTAGGTACACCAAACCCTAAGCAACCTAGGGTAAATTCAGATTTTTGCCTTCTTCACTGAATTTTTTTTAGAAATACATCAAACAACATGAAACACTTGACGAAATCATGGAAAATAATTGCTTCAACCATAAATTGCAGACTGCTGGAATTAATTAATGCGTAGCAAAAAACAACTAAAACTTCAAAATTCCATAACTTGATTAATTTCTTGAAGAAAAAAATGCAAATGATAAGCTCAAAATGATCATAAAAATGGCAGCTATCAAGCAAGATGAGAGTAAAATTTTTGTAACTATCAAAACCCATTGAAAAGTGATCCCTGAAATCTCCAAATGGATAGATCAAGCTGGAAATGAATGTGACAGCCCCGAAAAGGCATGCCTTAGCTAGAATTTATGCTCTAACACTAATAGAGACCCTAGCCCGTTCTGAAATTTTGAATTTTGTAGCTCAAATGTGACTCCCGGATAAAGCCACCAATGCAACAAATGAGGGTTTTCGTCACCCAATAGGATCTAATGAGGGTTTCCGTCCTCAAAGGATGAGAGAAAGAGATGAAGCGTGCTCCAAATCCAAGAAAATATCAAGATCCCAAAAATAAAATAAAATACTTGTGAATTATATACTTTTCTTTTGGAAATTGGAGCATTGAGCTCTCATTTTCAGCCTTTGAGGACGAAGACCCTCATTGGATCCTATTGGAGACGAAAACCCTCATTTGTTGCATTGGCGGGCTTCATTTGGAAGTCACATTTGGGCTTCAAAATTCAGAATTTCAGATTGGCAAGGGTTTCCATCAGTGTTAGGGCACATATTCCATCTAGGGCACACCTCTTTGGGGCTGCCACATTCATTTCTAGCTTGATCTACCCATTTGGAGATTTCGGGGTCACTTTTCAGTGGGTTTCTGTGGTTAGAAAAATTTGATTCTAATTTTATTGCATAGCTGCTATTTTTGTGATCTTTTTGAGCTATCATTTGCATTTTTTCATTAAGTATTTATCAAAGCCTCAATTTCTACTTGCTATTGTTTGTCAATGGACACTAACTTTTGTCGCTTGTTTTCTTTCTTATTTGTGTTTTCTACCTTGTTTTAGATGCCTCTTACTATAGCACTTCTTGCATCTTTTGCTTTCATTCTTATTCTTCTCCCTCTCACGCAGACATTTTGAATTGCTGCATTCCTCACAGTCATTTTTGTCTCTTTGGAGCGCACTATTTCTTTTGTGAGTTAGATACCAAGGGCACGTATGTCTCTTCGTATTTTGATGTCATGCTCTTGTTATTCTCTTCTCAATCTGTCTCAATATCTCTACATGATGCATTTACATTTGGTTTCTTGAAGTTCATGATCTTGACACAAATCTCGCATTAAAATTTAATGGCATGCCAAAAACTTGGGTAGTTTGGCAATCTAACGGATCAACATACTTGTTGCTTGCCAGCTTATGTCAAACTTGATTGGGTGTAATTGTAACCTAGTGTTCTGGGCTTCATGCTGCACGTAATCTCTAATTGTACTAGCCCGAAGGAAATTGAAATTGTTTTCCAATTGACATTCTTTTCTTTGATATGCATTTGTTTGATCCAACTACCAACCTATCAACTGATCATTCTCCATGTTTGAAAACTTTTGATTTTCATGTTATATGATTTTATACTATAGATGATTACCCTACCACTGCACCAAACATCTATGAACCTGACCTCCTGCTGAAATGATTGTAAAATGTAGCCCAATGGAATCAACAAGAGCTATCCATTCCCATGAACTTGATAAATTCATAGACAACTCAAATGAAATTCCAATGTAAAAATTCTTCAAAATACTTGGACAATGTGACACAAGGAGAAATACAAGAGAACTCCCTCAATTGATGTCGGAATATGAACATTTAGGGGGAGGTCATGTTGAGTAGGTTGGTTGGTGGAAACTGTCTGGGTATACCATAAGCAATTGCTCAATGTAATAAAAATTAAAATGATTGATATTTGCAATACATAAAAAATAGTTTCTTGTTCAAACAGAATTTCATATCAAAGGTTTAACACTTTCACAGTCCATTAAAATGATAGAGAGAGTTTTGGAATAACCGTGAGTGGTGTTTTCAGTCAACTATTTAATTACATATGTTTTTTTCATAATCTTTAACCAAATATTGCCATTCTATCAACATCGTTCACGTCTTATTTCTCTGCTTTAAAGCACTTGTAATATCCCCTTTTGGGATATTATCCAAATATGCAAAATTACTTTACTGAATCGACTCTAGAAGGACTAAACCCTTCATAGTTCGACCTCAAATAATCCAATGTTGGCTTTAATACAACCCTAAATTGGTTAGAGTGAGCCAAGGTGGTGGATTAGATGGGGAGAACCAGTTAGGAAATTAATCACTTCAAATTTGAAATTAATTACAACAGTAATTAATTTATAAATGCACTAAACTGCTGCAAACTTCAAAAATTAATAACTCCTTCACCATCCATTATTTTTCTATCAAACTCATGCCAAATATTCTTAATATTTTTAGCTTTCCAACAAGCTATAGATCACAAGTTTTGGATAAGTAGAAGGCATGCAAATCAACCCACGAAATGTGAAACTGTGTAGATAAAACCCTGACACAAACAACTGAAACTTGGAAAATTCATAACTTGCTCAATACTTCATCTTTTGGAATGAAATAAAGTGCAAATTAATCTATAATTCAAGAGCTTTCCAAAGATATTAAAATCTAAATTTTATGATAACAGAAACCCCTTCAAAACAACCCTCGAAATCCCAAACCGAGTCGCTAGAGTTAGAATAAATTGCACAACTAATTTCCAGCACTTGATAATCCTTCAAGCATGTTAAAAGATACCCTAATCAAGTTGCCAAAGTTAGAATAAAACCAGCAATAACCAGCAGATCTAAAACACTATAAAACCTTTCATAGATATTCAATAACATGTAGATTTTACCCTTAATAAAAGGTGCCAAAGCTAGAAAGAGAATCATCAACAAGTAGATTTGCAAATCTCATGAAAATACTTCAATTGAATATCAAACCAATACAATAATTCCCCACGCAAGAGAGAGAGAACATTAATGGGCATGCATCCCAACTCCAAGCATGGAGTGAACATCAAATGATCAATTAACATACCCTCTAAGGAAATGCGACCTCCCTTTTATAGAACTAAGGGGTGCAATATCCAATAAAGGCCGACTTTTCCCTTTTGGAGGGAAAACATAAACCCTCATTAAAATATTTAATACTAAGACTATGTGCACTTTATTTATTTTTTAATTAAATAAATAAAAGTAACTAACCTATGTGCACATTAAACTAACTAAGAAGACTCACACTTGTAGCACTAGGCATGCCAAGGGGTACAAATGTAAATGAAAAATAAATATTAATAATGTCCCGAAAAGGGGGACATTACACTTGTTGCCATAATTTAACATCATTTTTCATACTTGAATTTTCGAAAATATGTCTCACAATCCAAAATTGACTTGTGAATTGAATTATTAATTATCATGAAACCGCATACCCTATGAGTTCACTGAAAATTACATTTAATCAGGAATTTTCCTGCATTGAGATCGCATACATTATTCAAAGATGGTAGAATCATAAGGGGGTTTTCGACTTCCAATAGTCCAATGACAGGACCACACTATAGTCCTATTCTATCGATCCACCACTATTTTTCCATGCTTCAGATGCTTAAAATTGATATCATCAAAGTTATCTAGAAGAGACTTATGTCACGTGTATGACGTGCAATCCCCAGTTATGGTATCCACCTTTGTTTAGGACCTTGATGATCACCTTAGAGTTCCCTTCCACTACTGAATTATTCCATGCATTAATAACTCTAATGAAATACCTTTCAGAAGAGACTTTGTCCCCAATATATTGTTGGAGCATGACCAAAGATCCTCACTGCACATAAGAATAGCCCCCCCTTCTAAATCTTGGAATGATCTGCCTCTGACTGGGCCTGGATTTTCTTTAGGCATATCTGTCAGAGTTCAACTTAACATTTATTACCTTATCATCTTTTTTTTCTTGTTTTTTTGCATTTCCTTATTTTTGTAACCTTAACATTTATTACCTTCTTCATTTTGGCATTCAACCCTGAAGAAGTATTTGTAATATAGGCATTTTGATCTTTCTATTTGGCAATAATTCTTCTTCACTATCCTTCTAAAATGTCTAATACCTATCTTATTTTGTGTCTTTTGAATGAATGATGAATGATCTATGCTGTATGCATTTCATAGATTGTAACTTGTGATGACTAAATGATACAGCTGCTTGATACTGGGCCTTTTTCATGCCGATCCACATCCTGGAAACATGATTCGAACTCCAGATGGGAAAATTAGCCATTCTCGATTTTGGTATTTACTTTTCTGTTATCCCTCACTGAAGTTGAAAATTATTCAAAAAAGAAAGAATTGCAATCGAGAACAGCACTAAAATGAGAAAAGAAAAACTTTATATTTTTACGTTTACTATCTGTTGGTGCAAATGTTAATAATGCTCAACCGTTTTGTTTCAGTTATGTGTAGATGTCTTTCTGCCTGTTAACGTTTCTTTGGTTTCAGTCTTTGTGTACATGTAATTTGTCTTAGTTTGTGGATATCATTAGCGAGGTGAATGGAAAAGTAAATATGTTTTTGGGTAAAAAAATTCATTTATATAGATTGTGTAGCCATTGGAGGTCAGCTGGCATCGGTGATTTCATACTATTTTAGCAATAGCGAGGGAGATAGTACTAACATAAAGAACTGGGTTTCTCATAAATGAAGACTCTTTGGCATGCCTTGTCGCATTTATGCAATCCTTGCGGAGTCTGTAATGTCCATTTCCTTGCTGAAACTGAAAAAACAAAGGAAATAGCACAAAACCCCAATTGGAAGTAAACTGAATTTTATGACAGCCAACTGGAAATTATTATAAACCCTAGCAGCGAACTGAATTTGCACTTTTAGGGCATCAAACACTATCTAAACAAGCTGAAAATTGATGAATAAATTCTCCAAAAATATTATACTCGACAAATGGAACAAACACCAAGCAAAGCACCCGAAAGTATATGCAAATTTTGAAATTCTATATAGCTGTATTTAATTTCATGACAATAGAATCACAACTCACAACGATGGCTGGAAATGGAGATTCCAAGCCCCAAAAATGAAATATAAATGAAGATTCCGGCTGCTAAAAATATGAAGAATACAATGATGGCTGAGTTGAGTGTCATTGTGCCCTAGAAACCACTTAACTCTTCCCCACGTTGGGTTGCTCCCCTAGGACCCTAAGAGGGGATGAAAATCAATGTAGATTCAAACCCTAGCTGAAAATTTGCAACATCAATCTTCTTGAAGCACTTTGGAAACCCCAAAATGGAGAATCTCTAGTAAATTGAAGAGTTTCCGTTCTTTAATCAAGTTTTTTCGTCCTCCTTGTTGGCCACACCAAAGGGTTTTTTCCCTTAAAGTGGAAGTAATTGAGCAATCAGCCCAAAAATCATGCAAAGTTAATTTTTGACAAGTTGATGATCCCCAAATGAGCCAAGCGAACCCCTTTTATACCTTATTGTAGCACCAAAACAAATTAGAATGCCTCCAAACTTGGACTGACCTCATAAGGGTACTTTTCTTTTATTTTCCCTTTGTTTTTTTCCCTTTCTCGACCCAACCGACCAGACTTATGCAGAAAACTATTAAAGAAGAATGCAAAATGCTTACTAAATTAAGTTGAAGAACATGACAATTACTTCCCTTGCTCATTTCCTTTTTTGCCCACGGGAAGTGGAATTGGCTGAAAGTCTTTAAATCGAACTAGCTTGGAAAAGGGGACACTACAAAGGTCCTAGATTGCCATCACTGCAAAGAGCATATTACCTTATTAGTGTTGTTTCGTTTCCTTTTAAAGAATCACTTTTATGTACACTATTTGTGACGGCTTCTTGGAATATGAGAGTGTATGTGCAGATTTTAGTAAACAGATTTCCAAACATTAAACAAAGGCGCATAAGAAAGGTATTTAACAGTCCCCATGAGACTCTGTGTATGTAAAACTAGAATACATAGATTATAGATAACCATGGAGCCTTGAAACTCCCTACAACCTTTAACGTCCATACCCTTTTGACGTTTACTCCACTAATTTAAATTTTCTACAATACATACAATATTCATCGTCCTAAGTTGATTATTAACCCAACACATTCCCTAACAGTTATCTGGGAAGATGTTGGTCCCTAAAACAATAACGCCACTACTAGATAAGCATCTTCCACCATGTTATCCCGTAAAATTGGCAAGGGCAATTTTACAGATAACCCTACCAAAATTTTGTTCCGGTCCCTCGTCAGGGACTCTTTGCGTTCGGAACGTTGCAAAATCCCTTCCCGGGAAATCTAGTTTTCCGAACTTAGCCATTTTTGGTCTTTTTTGGTCGGGCGCACATAATGTCTATGCAACATAAAGTTTTGGTGCGCCCCCTTTAAATCCTTTGGCGCACAGTTTGAAGTGTCAACAGGCGTTTTGGTGCGCCTCACTATGTTGTGCCTTTCTTGCATGCGCCAAGGCGCATGCGCCTTCATGTCAACAATACTTTTGTTGCGCCGCGTTTTGGTGCGCCAAGGGCGCACATATTCTTGTGTCAACAGCACTTTCGGTGCCCAAAGGCACACATAACTTCGTGTTGGTCAGGTGTTTTGATGCGCCAAAGGGCGCATGCTTTTGTGTCGATAGCACTTTTCATGCGCCACTTGAAAAAGTGGGTGGCGCATTTATTACCACCTCGCCTATATATAGGCGCATCTGCACTGTCATTTTCATCCGTCAGAATCACGTGATTTTTCTCTTACCTCTGTACCTGTCAGTGCACCTGCCCTGTCGTTTTCGAATCACGTCGTGGACCCGGTTTCACACTTCTCCATTATATAATCCTAGTAAGAGGTCCTCTTTTGCTTTTGTGTGTTTTGTGTTTTGGTTTTTGGCTGCTTGTTTGTGTGGATTGAGTTAAAAAATCTGTCAAAACATGAACTCAACCACCCTACCTTGTTGTTTTTCTCTATTCTTCCCCATGCATTTCCCCCTCTTTCCAGATCTGCTGGTAAAGGGGACTCTGTCCTGAAAAGATGGCTTGAAACTCTTATTTTTAAGCTTCTTCATCACCCAAAGAATATCCTTAAAAAGAAGCTTAAATGCATGTAACCCCTCAGGAGAAAGAATCATGGCTTGAAAATAAGACACTGTTATTTCCTCCTTTGGCGCATCTGTCACCCCTGTAACATGATATACAGTCGCGCCAATGGCGCATATACCATGCCTGTTACATAAAGAACAGCTGCGCCCTCAAGGCGCACTTCCTTTGCTTGTTGCACCCGCTAAACTTGCGCCCACTTGGCGCACCAAACTCATATGTTGCATTATTTAAACCTGCGCCATTGGCGCACCCTATGCATCCATGCAACACCAACTTTATATGTGCCAAGTGCAAAACTGTAAACGGCGCAGGCGCATCCATTGTTACAACAACATCATGTTATGCAGACCTTCCATGCGCCACGCCAAGTTCTCTTGTGGCGCATGAAAAAATGATGTTACACGCATTAAACCTGCGCCCTTTGGCGCATCCTGTACCCGTGTAACATGAAAAATATCAGCGCCCTTTATAAAATGTATACATATGGCGCAGGCGCACTTATGCTTGCAACAACAAAAAATGCAACCTGCAATATCTATGCGCCATGCGCCCTTTGGCGCTGATTTATCCCTTGCAGCAGCCCTTTCCTGTGCGCCATACTATTTAACCCTGTAACCTGCAGTATTCATGCGCCCTGCGCCCTGAGGCCTTAAAATCACTAACTCTTTCTTCTGTTGACGCTTTAATGGAAGATCAAACAGCTGATATGACTTTCTTGCGTTGGGTTTCACTTCTTATTCTTGCAGATCAGCAACTGAGTTCAGAGTTACATATGTCAACATCAAGCAAGAGACCTACCAAATCTAAGGGCAAAGCCAAGCTCACAGAAGAAGAAATGAAGTACAAATATCAGAGGGTCAGGATGCCCGAGTCCCAGGCAGAGTGTGACCTAGACATCAGAGATTCAGAACTTGGTCACATTGACATGGAGGATTTCTGGACCAGAACCCAGAGGGTCACAAGAAGTCCATGGATGGACAAACTGATGGGCAGTGGGTTACATTTCGCTGGAGGGATCCCAGTTAGTGCCGTGAACAATGAGTTCATGATGGTAATAGCCCGCTGCTACAACAAAGACACAAGATGTGTCCATAATGAGAAGGGCGAGGTCATAATCAACCTCATTGCCCGCCACTTTGAAATAATGCTCGGCATTCCTCACCACCGGCACTTTGTGGCCGTAAGCCGGGAAGATTGCATCAAGGCTTGGGATGACAATGAGGATCAGTGTATGCAGCTGATGAACGAAGTATACCTGAAGAACAAAAAGGTGGTGACCGATGGCCACAAGTCATTCATCGCAGTGACTTTTCAGAGGAACTCAGTGATACAATCACATTCCTAAGCAGAGTGTTTGGGCTTCCTGATGCCCACTACTTTCACAAGTGGATGCTGATGATACTTAGAAACAATGAACAAAAATGTGCCAGATCAACGCTTTGAGTGGGCGGAGATCATAAGCAGCACAATATCTGAGCAGCTCCAACAACTTACCACAACGGGGAAGTTCTATATGAACTCCTATGTAGTCTATGCTGCAGCTTCAGAAAGAGACTATCCAGCTTTAATGCGGTGCGGGGTTTGGCCCCAAGTTAAAATATATGAATACTATCCAGAACTGAAGCTGGAAAATAGTATTCCCCAGTTCACAAAGATCAACGATGCCTTCTTCTACGGCATCATCTGCCTTTTGAGGCCAAATATGACTCACGGTCGTACGACCAAGAGCATCGTCGCAACCACAGAGAAATGGGGGGCCCTGTTCACTCAATTCCCCACCTTTACCTATCTAAGGGCAGCTAACTTCTTGGGGGAACCAACTAAATTGCCGAGATATGCCGGTCCCAAGTTGATCCTGTTGGAGCTGTCAAGACAGCTTATCACCTACCACGAGAAGTGTCTCAAGAGAAAGAAGGGTGGAACTCCTTTCCCCCTCACAGTGGGTAGGTATACTTGTCTCTCTCACCACAAGGCGAAGGATATGTTTGCAGAACTGGAGCTGCTGAATCTAAAGCATAACTTCCCAGCAAGGCCCAATTTCGACCCAAGAAATTGTCTCCCCAGGGCTAAACTCGATCCGATCCACATCCCTCAGATCGAAGGATATTTACATCGACTTATATCATGAGGTCGAGCTCAGGAGGAAGGATCATTCCCGCTTGGCCTTAGCAGAAATCATCCAGTACGGTGTGGCCATCGTCCCAAAAGGCTATCAAACTGCTGATCAAGAAGTTGATCAGGTATATCTTGACACAAATGGGGACGATTGGCCTTTCGCGGTGATCGACAGAAACAAAGCTCCTCAAACAATTGAGGAAAGGGTCAAGGAAACTCTGCGAAGAACAGAGCATTGGTGCCGAATGAATGGTCTCATCTACCTCGGAGTTGATTTCATCACATCTCCGTTGGGCAACGCACCTCCTCGGTCAAAACAGCTACCAAAGGGCAAAGGGAAAGGTAAAGAGGGTGAATCCAGCTCCACCCAGGAGGAAGCTCCTGAAAGCCCTCCTTCCGCTTCACAAGAACGGGTTGTAATCCCGAAAAGCTTAGAAGAAGAAGCAGCGGAAGATGTTTCGATAGGCACATCCACTCAGGATGTCGCCACTACTATAACTATTGAGGTCCCTTCTGTCCCTTCTCCTTCTCCTCCTTCCCCTCCTCGAGTGACCCAAGCGACCATTCCTTTGGTCGTGTCCTCTCCCCCATCTTCTACTGTTTCCCCTGCTTCTTCATCCATCTTCTCTTCTCTCGCAGAGCTGTCCCCCACCATTTCTTCTCTCATCTCTCAGCTCCCTTCCATTCCTATGTCTACCTCCCCTGCAGTATCCCTTCCTCCCGTGAGCACTTTCTCGGCTTCCCTCTCAATGCCGCCTCCACGTGTTTCCACGTTTTTCCCTTCTACTACTGCAGCTGCCCCCTTCTCTATTTCTGGTCCTTCTCCCACAAGTCCAGCCTGGATCTCCCAGCACCTGAGTCAACAGAAGAGGAAAGTTCCCATCGCACCGATGGACTTCTCTGTAATCCCATCAAAAGGGGATCAAGAAGCAAAAACCGATAACCCGCTTCTCTCAGAGTGCATCAGGGGAGAGAGTGATGGAGATTGCATACCCCAATCCTTTGAAGGATAAAAAGGATCTGTCTCCGACAGATTACACAGTGACTCAAGTCACAATGGGGACATCTTCAGAAAGCCTGCAAGGAGAGGCCCTATCTGCAGTTGACAGCCCTTTGCAAGAAACTCCAGGAAGCAAAGGAAGAGAAAAGGCTGCTAAAGGAGCAAAATAAACATCTTCTCCGCGCCTTGCAGAAAATGGGTAGTGCGCCTCCTACAACTGCCGCTGAAACTCCTGAGCCTCTGAGTCAGGATAAAATCAATGAATATGCTAAAATCGGTGAGCAGGGCATGGCAGTTTCCGCCTGGAGGAGCCAAATCCTCAAAGAAAGCGAGGGAGTTATCGCTAAGTTCACCGGTTTATACCAGAATATCAATCGAACGAAACAGAGAACTCCAGGCGATAGCAGGACCCATCTCCGAAGAGCTGGATCATTCCAAGATGCAACACGAGACCTTTCAGAAAATGCTCGACTGTTCAGTCGAAGATCTGGTCAAGTTTGGCGTCTTTGGACACCCTAGAGCCCTCAATAAAATCCTTTCCACTTTGGATTATCGGGTTGATCAGCTGGAGTTCGTCCTGGAGAAGATCGACAAGGTAAAGGAGGAAGCCCTGGATGCAATGCATCAAATGGAACAGATTGTTCTCAGAATGTCTCCAAGCTTGCTCACTCCTTCTTTCACCTTAAGAAAGGTTGAGGAAACTATTCAGATCTTCAAGGAGATCGTTTCACAGGGGCTGGGACCAGAAGTCACGTTCGATGCCGAATCCATCAACAACCTGCTGGCATGTCGCGACTTCATCGGGTACCTGATAGAGGCAGAGAATGATTATTCAAAACTCCCAGAGAAGCTCACAGATGAGCGGGAGACCTGCGAAGCTATCAGCGATAGACACAAGGATCCTTCCCAGGATCAACTTCAACCCATGATTAGCAAGTTCATGGAGTACCGTGCCCAGTTCCACATCTCGTCGCCCGAGCAGCAAAAGCAGGATACCCCCTTTCAGCCACGGGACGACGACGAATAGTTTCCTTCTTCCCGACTTTCTCCTTGTAAATATCCAAAATCATGTTGACACAAACGATGACATCATCCATGTTGCACCATGGGATGATGTCATCCACTAAAGTTGTCAAAAAAGTCAACAAATGACTTTGTAATCTATTTGTAAGATATTTTTGTAATTAAGTGGTTTTTTTGCTTTTGTCTTCTTTTCTTCTCTCCTTCTATATATACTTGAATACTTGTTGTATTCAGGGGGTGGATATCTTTTAGATGAAAAATAGAAGTGAGAAGAAAAGGCTTTGTACTTTTTGTGAACAGAAGAAATATTAATACAAATATTAAGACTTTGTGCTGAATATGTGTGTTATGGGCATCTGATCTTTCTTATGTCAGATCTATGCGTTTATTCTGTTGGATCTATCTCTACTTTTTTGTCATTTATTCATCAGTATTGCTTTGTTCGTTTATGCAAGTAGGTTTGGCTCTGTTTACTACCAATCCCAAAACATAAACCCTCTGACCTTTCTGCTTTGGAATTCATTTCTTTTCTCCCTTCGGACCTGATCTTTCTTCATCCTCTCTTTCATTCCTTTCTTTTCGCAGTCGGAAACACCCCTACTGGGATGAGATCCCAAAACCCCCGAAGGCAGAATATTGTGAGACTTGTAGACGATTCCTGCTGGTTAGAATAGCAATAAACACAGTTTCACTTTGTTGACTCAAAGAGGGGCTATGCCCTGCACACTGTTGGCTTGTTTATCCATAAATCTATCCAAGCGACAGATTTTCAAACCAACACACCACAATCCATATCCATTTTCAGCGAGAAAGAAATCCTCTCATATTCCCTAATAGTCTGCTTGTATGTTGTAATCACAAATCCCTATGCAGCCATTTCTGCTACACTAGTCAAAACGCAACTACATTTCCTTCAGCTGAACCTTCCTGATTTGATGAGCCAAATCTTACTTATTTTCTTAGCAAAATCCCTTCTCAGGTGTCTGAGATTTCCTTGATGGTAACACTTGCTTCTTTTTTTTCAACCTCTGTCTACCTTTTTCTTTTTATCTTTCCAGTAAGTGCCTCCACCTTATTCTCTTCATTTTTTCTCGTAATCTGTTCTTCTTGTATGAGCAATCATATCAATGTTTTAAACTTCATGTCTTTTACTTTCGTTGTTATAATCACTGTTGTCTTGACTGTTTTGAATGACTTTGAAAAACTGTTTAATGTAATTGACACAACCTCTATCATCAACTCTTTTTAATTGTCACAGCCTCTCTGCTAGGTAGCTGGTATGTACCCGACAGGGCATGGGTACGGGTATGGTACGTACCCGGTACACAATACGGGTGCAATACGCCGGGGGTATGCCCAGGGTACTTCCAATGTTGTATATCTAACATAGTTCATTCTGATTCTCTCATTGTCAACCAACAACGAGTTGCCACATTAGAAAGCCACCTTTACATATTGCAAGCTTCATGTTAAAGTTGCTCCCCTAGTTGCTGCACTGTATTGTCTCTTTCTGCTAGCAATATCTCTTGTGGTCTCTGCTGTTATTTCCACAGCTTCATTCCCAGCTGTCCACGTCTCCATGATGTCTTCCTTGCAAAGATTCTTGTTTCTGTGTTGCCTCCTATCATTTGGACTCTGTCCACTGCTTTCATCCACACCTCTACAAGTCTCCAATGATACAAAACAAATTTTAGCTGCATATTGCCCAACATGCGTTCAACAGTTCTCAGCTGTACTCTTGAGCAGATCCCAAACTGGTTCATATGTATATTACTTTGTTCGTTAAAATGTTTTCGACCACAAGCCAAAATAATCTCTACGAGCTTTAATACCATATTTTGGAGTTATAAGAGCCTGTGTTCAGAAGTCAATGAAGGGAATTGAAAACATAAGCACAGACACATGATAAAGATATGCAATAATGCCCATGAAATTCCATTACAAGAAACTTGGATAACAGAACACAGATAACTTTGAACCTTTTAAACTCTTTACGACCTTTGGCCTACCTTAAAATCTTTAGATTTCTACCTCATTAGTTTATAATTTACAATATCTACAAAATTTCTTTATCCTAGGATGACTGATCATCTTCCTAACATGTCTGTTATTCAAAAGTTAATTGTTTATTTGTAGTACCTCTCCAACTTGGACACTAGCTTCTAATCAAATTTATGTGGTGTGTTTGTAGCCTTTTTACTTTCAACGTACCTCTTAATGTAATGAAATTAGAGGATAACTTATTGTCAGAGAATTACTGAAATACGAAGATAGCATATGAAGTATATCCAGCACTAATATACACCTGCAGAAAGTAATTAGTAGAACTAGATTGCAGGAAACTACGAGAGACAAAATAAATTGCAAAAAATTGTGTGACATTCATCAACATGTAGAGCTAATATTCTAATAAATGTTGAAACAAATCTAACTTTTACTGAGAATATGACCTAAATTACACATTCTCCACTAGGGTACAGTGACCAAGGTTCAATAAGCATGTAGATAATATCTTGTATGGGATAAATCATCCTTGTGAAAATATGAGATGGCTTTAGCCAAATCATTCCCATGCAAATGAAATCTTACATTTGTATCTGCATGCACATAATCCAACCAATAACTATCTAATTTACTTCTTCAAACTGCAGTATTTTTTACCATTCATGGGTGCATGAGGTTCATACATCTTATCAATGCAATTTCCCTCATAAGGTTATATATACTTGTACCTTGTCTTATGGGTCGGAGTTTAACTCTTTAGGTTTACCTCTCTTGTCTTTGTTCATCTTTCCTTAGTACTTAATGTTCAGTTACTTTTTATAACCTAGTACTTATCCCTTATAACTAATTATATTAGTTGCATCCTCATTGACCTATTTTGGTTATTCGTGGACATTAAAACGAATTCCTTCTTTCTTTCTCCCATTCTCCCTTTCTTTCTCAATTAATTGGAAGCAATATATCCCTTCCTTGTTTAGCATGGTTGGCTAAGAGTACGACTTAGAGATGGCGTGATTTCAAAATTAGGGTTAATCTAAGTATATGCTTAATTACTGCGTAAATGATGATGTAGAATAAAAAAATACAGTCAAAGCAGCAAGTATAATAATTTAAAACCATGTAGTGATAAGATACGGATAAACACAGCTCTTGAAAGCTCGATAAATTGAAATTAAGGTGAGATTTGGAAGTGTGACAGGGGTCTCATATTTTAGAAATGTGCTGTGCAGAATGTTGTCAGAGTGCTTGTAAAATCTAGAGTGCTGAAACTAAGTGTAGGGAAAGATCGTTCAAGCTAGGTTGAAATGCCTGGGTGTTTCTGAACTTTGTGGTTGATTTTTCCCTATGATGCTCTAATTATAAAGTGAGTTCTGGCACCTGGTTCGCGTGTGTCCCTGAATTTGGAATTTGTGTTTAAAATCTTGTGATTGCGCTTCTATACCTGCAAATGACGTCTCGCTTTGACCTACAAAGGAATTAATCTGACTGAGTTGGACTAACCTCACCCCAGCCCCAATGGTGTGATGACCACTGCATTATGTATCTATACTCTAGAAGAGGGATTAAGCCACATCTAGTTCTTCCTCTCGGTGGAAGTGTGCAAATGTGCGTAAACAATGGGTTTTGGCATGCCCCTAATAAAGTCTCCAACACTTGGCAATGATCCTTGATTTGAGTTGTAGTGCATGGAAGTGTTCTAGGGAAGCAACATAGGATGTATTTAGACTTGTAGCTTGCCGGTTTTCTCTAAGGATGTGATACTATAGTGATTAGAGCCCCAAAGTCCTTAGAGTGTTTGAGAGTGAGATCCCCTAGATATCTAGAGTTGTCCCTATTGACTAGGATGCATGTGCTTTTCTATTTGACTTGTGCGAAGGATTTCCTGCTCAATTGAACCTAAGTCGATTGGGGTAACTTCTGCATTTGAAAAATTGAATGTCACAAGGGCTTAGGACAAAAACGTCGGCCTGGGTTAGAACCATTGGTCGATTCTGCCCCAACTAGGAAATTCTGCTGAGAGTTAGCTCGAGACTTGATCTGAGAAAGGAGTTGAGTGGCCATGAGTTTGTAGATGTGTTCAATATAGGGTAAATTGGCTCTTGAATAGCTAATGTAATGTCCCCAATTCCGAGCAGTTGGCCTAACGGCCCTATTTTGGTCTTAGCCCTGGTCATTCCCAAGGGACTAACGACTTTGGAGGTTATTGGGGATGGTTGTCTGATTTCCTACTATGTTTTTGTTATATTTTGGGCGTTGGTAGGGTCTAATGGGCCCTTTGTGTTTTATTTTGTCGTTGGGATCACTTAAGTGGACACTTTTGGCATTTAATGTTATGTTTCTTCGTTGGGGCCACTTAAAGTACCTTTTTGGCGACTTGAGGGGATATGTATTGCATTTAATGTTATGTTTCTTCGTTGGGGCCACTTAAAGTCCCTTTTTGGTGACTTGAGGGGATATGTATTGCATTAAATGTTATATTTCTTCATTGGGGCTCATAAAAAGCTATAAAAGGAGATGGAGGGTGTAGTGGGAGAGCATTCATGCATACACTTATATTTCTTTTCATGTGCAACTGCTGTTTGCAACTATCTAGCTTGTGGAGTAAGATCCCACGGGAACCCTAGCTTCGGTGGTGAGAGATCCATCCCTAGCTAGCAGGGCATTCTTCGGTAGTGAGAGATCTACCCTAGCTTGTCATTTGGAGCTGATTTCAGGGTTGTTTTACAGAGGTATTTTCAGGATTTTCAGAATTAGGGTTTGAGGGTTTTTGTGAGTTTTGGTGGAGATTTTCAGCTGGTTTTCGGATCAGACCTACGGCAGCCATAGAGGAAGGGTTTGGCATCATCTACAGAGGGTTTCACAAGGGTTTTGGCCATCTGCCAAAGGGGGCGACTTGTTTGGGAGATTGCAGCCCTAATTTTTAGGGTTTCCAGTTGGCCGTTTTCAGATTTGAAGGTTGGAAAGTCATCTTCTATATTTATATATGTTATTTCCCAAGTTTCATCATTTTTGCACTTGTATTCGGAAAGATATTTATTTTCGAAGTTTTCCAGCTATTTTAGGCATGCTGTAATTTTCTGGCAGCATTATATCGACTGAAAAATTCCAAAAATATGCCCCTTGTGTTCTTTATATTATTATCGAGTTCCATTTAAAATTTCAAGTGATTTGAACGGATATTGTGGGAGTTATTCATATTTTACTGTTCGCTGCCCTAGCTGTAATTTTCTGCAAAAAACCAGATTTCTGTTTGGCTGTGTGTTGTCTATCTTTTGCATATTTTACAGTAAAATCCTATAAGGGATATTACAGCTAAACTGAGTGACTAGTACTGACTTAGTGGACTCGGGGTATAGGAATTAATGTCAATGGGAAAATATTCGGATAAATCTCAAATGATTGTTGTCAAGTGGCTTAGGTCCAAATTTCGGGTATCGAAATTGCCCCTAGTTTAATCTAGCAATTGAAAATTGCTGGATTAAAATAAAATAAATTTAAATGCAAATATCTCATTAGTTATGGTGTCCATGAGATTGGATAGTGTATTTTCCCTCTCTGTGTGCCATATATGTGAACTTGCAAGTCACATGGCAAAGCGTGTATTAATGTTCAATAAACATGCTTATAAAATAAATAAATAAACAAAGACTAAAATTAAAACCATGAAACAACTACTTATGATTGCATCTGTTGTCATTGTTAGGTGTGTGAAAATTTTGGTAATTGAGTTTGCTATGAGCCATTGTAGCACTTGCGCATACCATGGAGCCCTTGTAGTAGTTGAGCTTGCCATGAAGCGGATGTTGCGCTTGAGTCTTCTATGGAGCCTATTAGCATTTAACTTGCTATGGAACGAAAAAGTAGCACTTGAGCTTGCTATAGGGCCAATTTTTTCGTGATTTTGATGTATATGTCATAATGCGGTATGTGTAAAAGCTCGTAATGTGTCGGGAATAAATTGTGTGAATGTCACCATACGGTATGAACTAAAGCCTTGCAGTTGTAATTTGTCTGAATGGTTAGAAAAAACCTACAATATGCCCCCCTTTTGAGATGAGGTATGCTGCATATGATTCCTTAGCTCAAAAGAGAAAGTGTTAGTCGTATAAAGCGCATTAACATAGCATCAAGGATATAAACCATATCTAGTATTGTAACTAACATGGTAAGATGGGCAATGTTTATTAGATATATAAACATTTTGAAACAAATAGTAAGTGTCATCAAGCGTAAGAGATATCATGAGAATGTCTAACATTTCAGCAAATAGCATAGCAATGATCGGTAGAGTAGTATGACAATAACACACGACATGATGGCTAATGGATCCATAATGACCCATGATGTGAGATGACACAACACGACATGATAGACCCATATAGATAGACATAATTGACAAGACATGACGACTTGGCCAGTGTTAGTTGTTGTTATCTTGTGTGTGCAAAAACAATTATGTTAATTATCTGTGTTCTAAACATAGTATACTATATGCAATGCGTGTCATAAGCAATGCATGTCTAACGGTAGTAACTCAAGCAAGATAAGCAATATGTCATAGAAGATTCGTTTGGATCTGAAAATGTAGTAAGGTGTATAGGAAACAAGATGGGTGATAAGTATCCAATGTGTCTGAGCGTAAAGCATACAAGTAATGAGAAATCATGTATAGACCAACAAAGGCATATGAGAAAACAAAGCATAGAGCATATGCGTGGCTAGAGAAAACAAAACATGGATCATACAAGTGCATAGAGCAAACGGAGCATTTAACATACAATATCATAGAGCAGATAAGATTGCAAAGTGTAGATAACATACAAGTGCTTAGACAAGTCAAACAAACAAGATCATGCAATAGACAAAACGTATAACATATAAGTGCCTCGAGCAGTCGAATCAGCCAATTTCGCAACGCATACCATATAGAAGTGCCTAGAACATTTAAATCATACAATATTGCAGAGCATACATCTTACAAGTGCATGTAGCAATCAAATTTGACAAGATCACAAATCATGCAACACACAAGTGCCTAGAGTAGTCAAATAAGAAAATATCATAATGCATACCACATACAAGTGCCTAGAGTAGTCAAAGCAGAGAAGATCACTTAGCATACAACATATAAGTGCCTAGGGCAGTCAAATCATACCATACACAGAAGCATTAGAGCAAATAAAAGTAGACATGGATATAGCAAAGAAATTAATGGTATAATCAACAAATATCGGATAGCCAGAACTGGAGCCCAGGTTTAATAGTAGTCAGCTAGTATAGTAGTATGAAATGAAGTAAATAGTAAATGATAAAATGCAAGTAGGCATGGAGCATGATCAAATCAATGTCCGAAGATAAGCAATGCGATCATAGACTTAAGCACAATATAACACATCGTAAGAAATGAAGGAGTGTAAGATAAGCAATAGTAGCTTAGTGTTCACATTGGACTAGTGAATGAGTATATGATCATTATAAGCTCAGTTAGTTAGATTCCCCCGATGTAGGTATGCTCCCATTGTGATAGGACTCCCCTGGGGTAGAAGGCTGTTAAAATCCGCAATATGCTAAAGATATGCTCTAATTATGCTTTGTGTGTAAAATGCCCCATGACATAGACATGCACCTAGGGTGCTAGGCTGTAGAAGCCATAAGGTGAGTGGAGTCCATGGATTAAGGTACATCTAACCACTTGATTTGTAGTGAAAATCTTGAGTGCGAAATATAGATGGTCATAAGGCTCAAATCTATGCAATGAATGAACGAGACACATGCAGGTTTTGGTTTTGTATTTTCATAATATTGTATCAGCTTTGTATTTTTGCAATCGAAAATTGATAAGAGAAATCTGCTAACTGGAACTGGTATTAGTTGCACTAGGGCATAGGCTGTAAATAGTGATAGAGACATGGTGGGGTTTCAAGTACTATTGTTCTCTCAACCATTACATCGGACCGGTGAAATGTGATGCATCGTCGAGGAAGTACCCTAGTCTAGAACTAGGGGAGAAGATGTCAAATAATTTGTAATCATGATTACAGTGTGTGCGTGCAATAGGCTACGTACAATTGAGTGTGGAAAGTCCTAAGAGGCTAACCAATGATTGTGTCAAGGGGATATCCTATACCAAGATACGGGGAATGCAAAGTAGTGGTGCTCACCAATGGATAATGACCTCCCAAATTTAGGATATAGTTGTGCATAGTATGATACTCTGTGCTATTGTCCTCAATAGTGTGTATGAATCTATTCCGTGGATCACAAGTAGCCTTAGTAACCGTAAGATTTTAGTGTAAATGAGAGTGCATCAGTGACCCATAAGGGTCACGATTGCATGGCTGTTGTGTAATTGCTGTGTCGTACACAACCAAATGCCACAAGATGCATTTGAGGAGAAGCAAGAGTCAACTTTTGTTCATACGGATACTCAAGTAAAGAATCACTTTAAATGCATGATGTTTATGGGGTTTTTGAGAGGCTTGCCATTGATTGTGGATAAATGGTATCCTTCCATACCAAAATTGTATGTGATCATAAAGGGGCCCAACCAATTTGGCTTGAATTTGCCTTTTGTTTCTTTATTTGCATTAGTATTTTTTCTGGTTTCCTTTGAGGACCAAGTTGTCAATCTCAAATTTATGATTGTGTACCTTTTTATTATAAGCCTTTTTAAAACGGTCTTATGTATAGGCCCATATATATGTATCTATTGAGGATGACCCCCATCTCTTTGGAGGGCGAGAGCCTATATATATATATATATCTATGCCGCAACCTTTGAATAGAATCTAACGCATATATAGATAAGCCTCCCGCTCTCCCCCATATATATATATATATATATATATATATATATATATATATATATATACAGAGAGAGAGAGAGAGAGAGAGAGAGAGGCCCAACCTTGAATTTTTAGAGAATGGGGAGAGCCGTCTATAACCCATATATAGATAGAGCCACCATAGACATGTAAGTGTTCAATAGCATGAATGTGTTTCTCATCCAACATTTCCAATTGGTGTAAGCATTTTTCATGGTAAGTGTTATCCTTGATTATGTGTCGGAAGGAGACGTACAAGGATGGTGAAAGATCCCAACCCTGTTGTCTGTATTTCTTTTAAATATAATTTTCAGGCTTGGAACTATACTGGCAATGTCAATAGAAATCATAGAATACCATTCTCTCACTGCATACAAATTAAATAAAAACAAACCCTGCAAGACTTGATAGATGAAAGGAAATGCGCCTAGGGTTTGAATGAGAAATGCTTCACAAATATTTCATAAATAAATACCCTCCATTTAGCCATGAATTAAAATCTGATTTTTAATGATAAATAATTACGGCAAAATAACTAGAATTCTGTAAATGAAAAGATAATGAAATATTGCCAAAAACCCTTCTGGAAATTTATTTCAAACCAAGTCAATTTGCTTTATAATTGCAGCTGAAAGTGACAATATAAAACTGATAGGAAAATACCTCTAACACAACATAAAATATCCACAGAATAAGTTGCTCAAGTCTGGAAATTGTCTGGAAATCCCACTGCTGCAATTTATTTCTTTTCTAACACTACTGAAATGATAAATAACCTGTGAATACAATGTAGTTCCTTGAATAGTAACTCCTCTCATTGCTCATGGGGTTTTTGTCCGCAAGAGGAATAATAAAGAGGGTTTTCGTCCTTGGATTTGGTTTGCAAAAGCTTCAAGCTCCGACTGCCAGGAAAATAATAATAATAATTTGATTGCCCCCCAAAAAGCAAGTCGCACTTTTCCTTTAAAGGCCAAAACCCCTAAAAAGGCAAGTTGCACTTTCCCCATGGGAGAGGAATTGCTTTATTTTATGTTTTTTTAATACCAAGGCAAGTTGCATTTTTTTCCTAGGAAAGTACATTAAGTGATTTTATTATTTTATTTTCATGTACTTTCCTAAGTCTAAGTCACAATTAAGTCTATTAATTCATTATATGTGCTTTTAGTGATATTTTATTTAATTCCAACGCAATATAATGAAATTAATAAACCTAAGTCACCCTTGAACTCACCCTTTGGCCGTCGGATAGACAAAAAGGGCCAAAGGTCTTCGATCAAACTATTCGAGAAAGAGGGACATTACAGATGGTATCTCCAACTCTATAGGCAAAACAACCTCTGCGGCATTGCCAAGAAAGAATGTTGTTGCCCCTATAAGAGTGTGGATACTCATTTGGTATGCCCATATTGCGTGTATAATCTGATTATGTCAATCTTTCTTGTGTCTTGCAAGAATTTTATGTAGTATGCTTACTATTGTTTTATTTTTAGCCTCAACGTATTCATTTCCTTGTGGGTAGTAGGGAGTGGAAAAGGTGTGTCGAGTCTTGTATTTTGCGCAAAACTTCTTAAACGTTTTATTTTTGAATGAAGATGTGTCATTGACGATAATGGTCAATGGGACTCCAAATTGAGCAATGATGTGTGTAATGAGGAAATGGCAAATTCATCATCCATGGCTGATTCCATGGGTATTGCTTCAACCCATTTCATGAAATATTTAGTAGCAGTTATGATGAATGCATGTCCCCCAACAAATATCAAATTAATTTTGCCTATTAAATCAAAATCCCCACATTGAAAAAGGCCAAGGTGAGACAATGGGTTGCAAATCTTGGGTTAATGCATGTGTGAGGTTACATGTCACTAACATTGTACACAAACTTTGGCATAGTTGTGACGTTCTTGATCTATTATAGGTGAATAATATCCCAATTTACGTAGTTTATATGACATTTGATCTTCCATTAAAATGTTCTCCACACTCACTATCATGTACTTGTTCTAATGCTATTTTGGCTTCTTTTTGACCAAGGCATCGTAATAAGGTTCCATCAGATGATCTTTTGAATGTGTCACTGCCAAGAAATAACCACATAGTGCAATGCTTCTTGTCATAGTTGTTATTTCTCATTTCTATTTGAATTAAATGGCATTGACCCATTAAATAAAAACGGTAAGATGTCATTGTACCATTTGGGTGTATTTTCAACTATTTTGATAGCAAAGACTTTTGGGGTTTCTATGTTAAGGGAGATGGTAGTTGGTTTTCTAAGGTGTTTGATTGGGAAAATAACATGATCATGAGAGGCGTAAATAGGGGACTTGTGAAGCAAAACTAGCCATGGCATCCGCATGACGATTATCTTTTCACGGGATGCTATGAATGTTGATATGTTTAAATTAATCAATTGATCATTTGACGAGTTCCTCATATGGGAGTAGTCTATCTTCTTTAGTTTGACATATGTCTTTGACCTGATTGATGACTAACTGTGAATTGCAAAATACCTTGATAGAGTGAACATGTAATGTGAGGGTCGTGTGGAGACCTAAAATAAAAGCTTTGTACTTTGTGATATTATTATTGAAATAGAAGCTAAGCCCATAAGCTAGTGGTATGGGCTGGCCTTGAGGGTTTAATAATACTACCACCTGCTTTGGCATAGGATTCACGTTTAGATCCGTCAAAATACATAGTTTAAAGCTGAGGGGATGATGTTTGCATTACAAATTCATCTCAAAATGTATCACTTATAGGTTCATGATCCTTTAAATAGAAGCTGAGGCTATAAACTAGTGGTAATGGGCTGGCCTCGAGGGATTAATAAGATAACCCTCGCTTCGGCATATGAGTCGCGTTTAGATCCGTCAAAAGGCATAGTCCAAGAGGTGAGGGGATGAGGTCTGCAGTACAAATTCATCCCAAAATGTATCACTTATAGGTTCGTGATCCTTTAAAGGGGCTTTTGTTAATTGATTGATGGTGATTCGTTGTTTGGATTGATTTCTAGGGAATGAACTTAAGGTCAAACTTTATGAGTAACATGGCTCGTTTTTCGTTATGAACAGATTAGTAAGGTTCTGATGTGAGGAACCGTAATGGGTATGCTCTAGTGATGACCACGAGCCTTTGTAGTCAGCATATAATGTTTAAAATTTTGGGTGGCAAAAATTGTGACTATGCAAAACTTTTCCATGGGGGTATAATTTTTTCTGTAATCTAAAAGAGGAGGGATGATATAATAAATACATCTTTCTTTATGAATGCCATCATATTGTGCGGGTAGATCTTCAAGGGCATGCTCAGTTGTAGAAATATAAAGCAGTAGTGGTTCATCTAGGATAATAGGCATCTTAACTGGTGGGTTAAGCAAATAGGTTTTGAACTTGTCAAATGCTTTCTAAAAATCGTTATCCCAAGTGAATTTAACATTTTGTGTAATAGACATGTAAAGGGTATTGTTTCATTTGCTAGTTGAACGATAAACCATCACATGACTTGAAGTTTTTCTTGTCAGCTTCGCAAGAGTTTTAGCCATTTTGGTGATGGCATTTCTATTATAGCTTGTACTTTTTGGGATCATCCTTGATGCCACATTTTGAAATGATAGATCCTAATAATTTGCCCGACATAACTCCGAAGACACATTTCTTTGGATTTTAGTGTACATTGAATTGTCATAATTGTACAAAGGTCCTTGCATAAATCACTAGCATGTTCTTATCGCTTTTTTGATTTTGCTGATAAATTGTCAACATAATCTTCAATAATTTAATGGATGTAATCATGGAAAATAGGTCATTGTTCGTTGATATGTGGCGCTATGCATTTTTTTTGACCAAATAACATTATTACATAGCAGAAGGTTCCCCAGTTAGGGTAATAAATGAGGTTTTAACTTGGTCATTAGGGTTAATTTTGATTTGATTATATCCGGCAAACCCATCCATGTATGAAAGCATTTTATGTCCGGCGGCAGAATCAACGATCATGTCTATGTTAGGCTATGGGAAGTGATCTTTCAGACATGATTTGTTAAAGTCTCAAAAATTTATACACGTGAATAGGTCCGTTTGGTTTGAGCTACAAGGATTATATTAGATATCCATTGGGGATAGTCCATTGATTTTATGAAAGCCGACATTTATTAGTTTTTGCATCTCATTTTTTACAAAGATTGCTACTTTAGGGGTGCATTTTTGATTATATTTTGCTTAATGGGTTCTGCATTGGAATGGAGAACAATATTATGCAATGCAACGTTAAGGTCGATACCTTAACATGTCATTGTAAGACCATGCAAATAAGTCAGGGAAAGTTTGTAGTGTAGCTCATATTATCTTGCCTGCATCACCATCCAATTACGTACTTATTAACACTATTTTGGGATCTTCCTCAGTACCAAGGTTTAATTTGGTGGTGGCATCATTAATGAGCAAGGATCGATCTTTCCACATATGGGTGGTAGGTAACATATCAGAGTCATCTAAGCTTACCACTTCATCGAGATCAACATCTACAAATTTGCCATAATATGCATAGGCATTTGTAGTAGTTGGAACCTTTTCTTATAATAGTATTAGAATAATTAAGATTATTGTTGTAACTAGCTTGTTTGTGTATCAACAAACTATTGTTCTTTGGTTATTATTGTTGTACAGGTCAAGCCTATTTCTTGCTTCCCGTCCCCCATGTTGTTATACCTACCTTACTTGTTTTTAAGAGTTGTTAATAGGGTTTATATGTGAGCCTCTCCAATAATGAATAATGCAGATTCTCGCTTCTTAAAGTTCTTGAACTCTTATCATGGCATTGACGCTTGTGATTTGGGAGCGTAGGAGGAAAAACCTGTTAGGGAGAGATGTAGCCATGATCTTGCCCGGAGGAATTCATTTCTTGGTCAGCCTAGTGGCGAAAGAGTGAATGAAGGTCAAGACGACGATCTGGTTATTGGGTGAACAGAAGCGTGTGCTAATCTGTTTTCTCGTGGACGGAGCTAGGTAGACATTCTGTGTAAGGAGGGTGGCATTTTGTAGTGACGTACTTAGTTATTTTCTGATTAAGAGAAGGAAATGAGGCATAAAGGAGGGCATTTGCTGTCAAAAAAGGCGCGAAAGCTTTTTTGGTAAGCCTGGGCGTTGTTCTTGGAGTTGGGAACTTTGTGTAGGAGCTAGGCGTAGCCATGCTGAGTAAACATATTCGCTTTTACCTCTCCTTATATTATGTTTTGATCACTCCCTTCCAAGCAGCATTAGGAAGCCATTAAAATACAAATTCAGTTAATAAAGAAGGTGCAGAAGGAGGAGCATTGGCTGTTAGTGTAAGATTTATTTTTCCTCCCTTTATTTGTATTATCCTACTCGGGATATTCCACCTCACTTGGAGTTTCCCTACACTTATGGGATATGCTTTCTTAGGTGTACACTTGACTACACATTCTAGGTGTTGGTTACCACTTGACTACACTATTCTAGGTGTTAGTCACCACTTGACTACACCATTCTAGTTGTTGGTTACCACTAATCTAGGTGGAGATTTCCATGATTCTAGGAGGAGGTTACACATTCACCTCCTATATGTACATCTCCTTGCATTATTCTATTTGATTGTATTTAGTTGGAGCTATTTATGTGTTATTTGCAATTATCTCTCTTGCATTTTTCGTATTTTTGCAGCCTTGTATGCTTGCATTGTTTTGTCTTGGAACAATTCACGTCTCGCATCATTCACCTATGCAATCTTCGAACCAATAGATCCTAATCGCTTCTCCGATATTGACTATGAAGGAGGACGCCAATCCTGGTTTTTGCACAACAAAATCTGATTGGATGGTGAGAGTTTAATAGTTTTCAAACCAAAGTTATCATGAATATTTAGGGAAAAGCGAACTATTTAAAGTTTATTCAAATTAAAATTTCTTTAGTGACCTTTAAACTTACTTGAAAACCCTTTGGTTAATTCTGTATCTAGATAACCGTAAGGAGGAAAACCCTTAAAATTTGACCACTTGTCTGTTTTGGTGTCCTTGTCTGCACGCAAAAGGAATGTTTGCAAAAGAATGTGTAAAACTCAAGATTTAAATTTTTCTGTAATTTGACAGGAAATTATAGAATAAAAATCTCCACAAACTCTCAGGAGTTTTGAGTTCAAAATTGGTCAATTTGTCTGTTTTTAGGATAAAATCAATGAGCGAAAGATTTTTTAAAAAAGCTTTATAGTTTTTCCTTCTACTTATTTTAGTGAAAAACTATGTCAAAATGGCTTGTTTACAACACTTGTTGCTGCTAGATCCACAAAAAATTGACAAGGAAAAACTTTAGTTTGTGGAGTCACATGATTATTTCCATATGTGAGTATCGGAATCTAGATCAAATTGTACTTGGCAAAGAAATAAGACCCAGATGATGATGAACTTTCAGTTGATGAACCTGATAACTTTGATAAGCATCATAAAGAAGCATTGATGTTGCAAAAACTTTTAGTCGCTGATATTTTGATTCCTAAAGTTAGAATTACAACAAGGGCTTCAGATTTGTGGAAACGTTTAACATCCAAGTACCAAGCTTCAAAAGCCGGTATGGTATTGTACTTGAAAAAATTGTTATTTTCCTCTAAAATGCATGAGGGTGGTTTGATCTTTGAATTCTTGTTGTATTTGAAGGACATTTGTGATCAGCTGAAAGCAGTGTAAAAGCCTGTAGATGAGCAAGATTTGATTGCTCTAGTACTGTAGAACCTACCAAAATTATTTTACTAATTTATCGAATCATTTGCATATGATTGTGGAGACAGGAGATTTATTTTGAGAAGCTATCTACACTTGTTATGTAGAAAGGAGAGAAGGCAAACTCATGTAGCTTCGTTGACATCAATGGGTATGGTCAAAGGGAAAGGTAAAACAATGGGATACAAACAATTCTAGAAAGATAACCTTTAATAGTACTGTAAGTGATTCTAAGAAAGCCAAATAGAAATGTTTTTATTGCAAGTAACCAGGACATTTTAAGAAGGATTGTAGAAAGAGACAAGAAGATACGGCTAATGCGAACAAGAAGTTTAGAGATGCTAATGTTGCAGAAGAAGCAGAAGGAGAGGCATCTTTAGAATTTGCATTTACCACATCATATGACCAATCTAGTGAGTCACACACATGGTATTTCAACTCAGGAACATATTGTCATTATAGAGATCATAAAGATTGGTATGTGGATTTCATTGAGGATGTTAGTAGTTGTGAAATTGTTTCCTTGGGTAATGGATGGACACATGATATTAAGGGATATGGGGATGTGCAAATTACCTTGAACAATCAATACAAATATAGATTTTGTAATGTTAGATATGTACCTAATATGAAAAAGAATCTCTTATCTAGCAATGAAATCACCAAAAACAAATAGTTGGTAGTTAAGTTTGAAGGAAACAAATGTAAGGTAACAACACTCATGGTGATATAGTTGTTATTGGTATAATGGAAAGGGGTCCATACAAACTCTTAGATCCATAATTAGTAGAACAATATGCTTTAGCAACAATTGAGTAAATTAGTACTCTGTGGCATGAAAGATATGGTCATCTTAATTATTAGTATTTGAATGTCTTGAGCAAAAATTACATGCTGGTGGAGTTACATCTAATCATGAAAATTAAGGTGTATGTGCAGGATGTCAGTTGGGTAAGTAGGTTAGGCAACCCTTTCCTACTGGTAAAGCATGGAGAGCAGAAAATGTATTAGAATTGGTACATGTAGATTTTCATGGTTCCATGAAAACTAATATAGTATTTGGTGCACTATATTTCTTGTTGATTGTAGATGATTGTTCTCGAAATATGTGGGTGTATTTTTTGAAGAAAAAATTAGATTGTTTTTCTAACTTTGTCTCATGGAAAGCATTGGTTGAGAATAAAACAAGTATAAGAGTCACAACACTCTTGACAGACAATGAAGGGGAATTTGTTTCTAAACGATTCAATGATTACTACACACAAAAAGGTATACATAGGCAATATACCACTCCTTACAATCCGTTGTAAAATGTAGTAGTGGAAAGAAGAAATAGGACTATTATGTAGATGACATGTTGTATGGTGCAAAGCAGAAATGTACCTTTTCAGTACTGGTAAAAAACTATAAATACTACAGTGTACATCTTGAATAGAAGTCCATGTAAAGCTGTGCAATACATCACTCCTGAGGAAGCATCGTCAGGTAGAAAGTCTGATGTAAGTGATTTGCGGTTTTTTGGTTGTATTACTTCAACATTAATTACTAAAGAAAAAAGGAGTGGTTTAGATGCTAAAAGTAAAAAATATATGTTTTTGGGATATTTTGAGCAATCCAAAGCATATAGATTACTATATATCTCTACAATAAGATTGTGATAAGTAGAGACATGAAATTAGATGAAAAAGTTCCATATTTCTCAAAATATGGTACACCGACTGATACTAGTAATATTTGGATTGCTATTGATGATTGTGAATCAAGTGCTAGTCATAAGATAGATAAGATAAGATAATTTTATCAATGTCCAACGAATAATCACAAAAGTAGGTCAATGAGACTGTACAGTACAAAGCAAGATATGCCAACAGGAAGACCCGAAAGGGTCACCCAAACAAAAAAATAAGAGAAGATAAAAGAGAGAGGAAAGAAGAAGGAGAAGCAAAGGCCGTCGTGACCAGAAGAGTGTAGATGAATGGAGCTGGAGAAGAGGGCGGGAGAAACCCACCACTCGCCTATCACCTAGCCTCTGAGACCAACTGGAAGTAGCTGACAATATGCCCGTGTCCTATATTTGAAGCCGTGAGGAGACTGGAATGTTGGTATACGGAAGAAGTACAAACAAGACGAGCCCTTTACGTTCTCCTGGTCAGACGTAGCCTTTGAGAGAGGGCACCAAGCCGAGTGCAATCACGAATATTTCTAGGCTGGGAGGCAGGCCCCCGTGTTCAAATAGATATGGTCTGAGAATCTGGATTGGTGTCAAGGAGCCGCTTGGTGCCTCTCACAGAGGGGAGCACCGGAAAGAAGGAAGTAATATGTAGAGTAGAAGTCTGGCTGGGAGGAGGTTGAAGGGTCTCATTTCGGAGTTTGAGTGCCTCCTGAAGGTAGAGAGCAAGACACCGCTGATCACGATACTTGAAGACAACTGTAAGAGACAGATGCTCTTGGAATAAACAATGGAATCTCCCTTTGATATCGTAGTAGATAGGACGCTTGAAAATGAAGTGATCTTCCGTTTTGATCTCTTGGAGAGAACAAAGATGACAAATCCTCTCGGAACGGTCCAACTGGTGATCCTCCACATGAAACCTATGAGAGCCCACTGCCTAGAGAAATGTGGAGTGCTTATAACCAGTGTCGGGAGATATACGTAGGCCAACTAATAAGTCTGTCTGTGATCTCAAAAAAATATGCAACATAGAAGGCCATCTTATGATGGAGCCCCTCCGGGGGATTGATCAAAGTATGTTGGATGAATTGCCTGTAAATGTCTTCTCTAATAATTCTGTGGAGATCCTGCTTACCCGAAAGGAGGTGGGCAGGGGCATCTAGGTAGTATCTGTAAGGTGGGAGAGGATCCATCTGAATCCTGAGAGAGCCGAGAAGACGAGAGACTCCTACTTACTAGTAGCGGGAACGAGCACTATGGTCAGAAAGAGCAATAGCCTCGAAGGAATGGTAGGCGAAGCAATAGCCTTGGAGGAACGGTAGTAGGACCGAAAAAGACCCACACCAGAAAAGTCTATCTTGATGGAAGGCTCTAGGAAATAAACAGTGGTTCAACTAGTCAGCTAAAAAGACCGAAGTGGTACTATAGAACACTACAGGATGTTCGACAAGATGAGTTTCCAACATCATTGGAAGGAAAATCTATGAGATCAGGGAAACAAGCAGTGCAAAGCAATGAACATGTAATTTTTGCTTTAAATTCAGTTGTTTCACATATATTTGAGCCACATACTTATGAAGTAGCAAAAGGCAAGGCAAAATGGGAATCTGCCATGAAGGTGGCGTATGATGCTCTAATAAAAAATGGAACTTGGGTCTTGTCAAATTTACCCCTAGGTAAGAAAGCCATTGGCTGTTGATTAATTTACAAAGTAAAATGTAAGTTAGATGGTTCTCTAGATAAGTATAAAGCTCATCTTGTTGCTAAAGGATATGCACAAGAATGAGTAGATTATGAGGAAATACTTTCTCCTACAACAAAAATGGTAACATTCATAATGGTTATTTTTATTGTTGCTCAATTTTGTTGGCAGGTATATCAGATGGATGTTAATAGTGCTTTTTAGAACGGCGACTCAGGGGAAGAGATGTACATGTTACAACCATAGGGATTTTAGAATCTTGTAAAAAAGAATCTGGTTTGCAGGTTAGTAAAGTCCTTGTATGGACTTGAGCTAGCTCCTTAAGCCTGGTATTTTAAGATTGATCAATATCTCAAAGTATGCTTTTGAAAGATGTGATGAATAATCTACTCTCTATGTTAAATTGGTTGGTGATGACACAATGGTTTTAGTTGTCTATGTTGATGATCTTGCCATCACCAGAAGCAATAATGAATTAATTAAACAAGTGAAAGATGACCTCTGTTTTGTGTTTGAAATGATTGATCTAGGACTGCTACAATATTATCTAGGTGTAGAGTTTTGACAGTGCTACAATTTTCGTATCCCAAACAAAATATGCCAAATCTTTGTTAGAAAAATTCGGAATGTCATATTGTAATCCAACATTTACACTTGGAAGTTGGGACAAAAGTCTCAACTAGCACTGATACACCACTGGTCAATGAAACAATGTATCGGTAATTAGTAGCAGTTTCATTTATCTTGCTACTAATAGACCGGATTTGTGTTTTGCAGTGAGTTATCTTTCTCGCTTCATGACTAAACCACATGAAAAAGAGTGGCAATCTGCAAAATGAGTTTTTGATATGTCAAAGGAACTCTTGACTTTGGCATTCTATATAAACAAACTATTGATTTTTAGCGGACAGGGTATACTGATTCAGATTGTGTAGGACTATTGATTCTTGAAAATCTAGAACAAGTTACATTTTCACTCTTGGTTCACGAACATTTTCGAGTAAGCTTTAGAGTATAGTTGCATTGTCTTCCACTGAAGCTGAGTACAAAGTGGTTAGTGTAGTTCGTGAGTTGATGTGGATTTAATCCGTATTGGAGGATCTTCAACTTGATTCATCACCACCTGCACCTATATTTTGCGGCAACCAGAGTGTACTAAAGTTGGTGAAGCATAGTATGCATACTCGGCGAGTACTCGCCACTTTTTTCTACAACCGAATATTCGCCTGAATAACTCGCCAAAACCTGCACAAACAAGTTTTTCACGAATACTAGCGAGTTTTTGGCGAATACCCACGAATTTTTGGAGAGACTTTTTAAAAAAATATTTTGCTTAAATTTTTTGTTTTTTTAAAGAAATTTACATATTTTTGAAGTTGCCGAGTATAGCCGAATATTTGCCGAGTCAATTTTTTTCGGGTTTGCCGAGTAGTCTCTGAATACGAGTATGCGAACTATGTGGTGAAGAATCCAATTTTGCATGCTAGAAGTAAGTACATTGAGGTTCATCACCATTGCATGCGACAATTGGTTACTAATGAAGACATATGTCTTTATTATTGTCCTACGTCTGAACAACCGCCTGATATAATGACTAAACCTTTGTGTAAAGACAAATTTGTAAAATTTTGAGACAAGCTCGGAGTTCTTTCTAGTTTAGTCATTAAGGGAGAGTATTCAAATAATTAAGCTTATTGTTGTAACTAGTTTGTTTGTGTATCAACAAACTATTGTCCCTTGGTTATTATTATTGTACGGGTCAAGCCTATTTGTAGATTCCCGTCCATGTGTTGTTATACCTTGTTTCTTTATATGCGAGCCTCGCCAATAATGAATAATCTAAATTCTTACTTCTACATTGTATGTGATCTTATAAATAAAAGGAAGGGAGATCTACGTAAGTGCCCAAACAGTCTAGAAGGGATTCATCATTGGAGAATTGACCTAGTGTCCCAATTTGTGAGGGAACATCAAAATCAATAAGGTTAGGGCAAACTGAAAGTAATGAAGAAATGTGATTAACCTTTTGATCGTGAGTTTTTGAGGATTAGACAAAACACCTCTGATCCTCGAACCTGAAAAAGTTAGAAAGACCCAGCATTCTCCCAAATAAACAGTGAAACCTCCCTTTGATCTCATAGTAGATGGGGCACTGGAAGATAAAGTGTGTTTCCGTCTTGGTCTCCTGGAGGTTACATAACTGACAGGTCATGTCTTAACGATCAAGGTGGCGATCCATCTCACAACGAAGTCCATGAGAGACATTTTGGAGGAGATATCCTGAAAGTGATGGTAGATACACTGTCTCTCAAGAAGAGTTAAGGACCCATAGCCTTTGTTGACTCGAGGTTGGAAAGCTTATCTGAAATTGAAACGGGGGCTAGAGAACAAAATCCCCAAATAGGTATAAGAGTTGGTGATCTCAATCTCCTCACCTCTGAAGAAGTGGAGATGCGAGGTTTTCAAACCATTGAAGACCATAAACTTGGTTTTACCCAGGTTATGTCAACTGCCGAAGATCACAAAACAAGGCTAAGGAATCGAGCTATCTCTGTAAGCCCTTTAGAGAAGAAGCTAGGAGAACCACATCATCCGCAGAAACAAGAATGGATATCAAAAACTGTTGCAAAAGGCATCCATCACTTTCTTGAATATGCTCATGGAGAAAAGACTCAAGCTTGTCAATGTAGAACCCAAACAAAGTTGGGTATAGGGGGCACTCCTGCTTAACCCCAATGGTACTCCTGATAAACTGTGACTCTCCTTGGGAGATGCGGAGACGGCACAAAACAATCTCGTACAGACGCATGATGGCCATGAGGAGGGTCTTAGAAATGCCCAATGTCATGGGGCCACAGAAAAAGTGCCTCGTGTGGGCACCGAGTTAAAGGCTTTCCAAAAGTCCACAAAGCAAAAATAGACCTTTGACGAGTGATGACGTGCCTCCTCAGTGATGGTCCAAAGAGCGAAGATACGGTCGGTATTTTGGTGATTAGGTCGAAAGCCAACTTGTCCCTTGGCTCTAAAGTTTCTCCTCTCGAGCTCCTCGAATAACTGTAAATGTAACACTGTAGCATAAAGCTTAGAGAATGTATGACCCACCATAATGGTCTTGTAGTTATTGGGTTCAGAGCTAGGACTTGATTTGTGAATCAAGTGAATGATACGGAGTGCCCAAGATGGTGGAAAACCCGAGCAAACCACATGATTGAATAGGTCAGTCAAATAACTAGAAAGAACCCCTTGACCAAGTTTGAAGAACTTTGTTTGGAATCCCTTCTCATCCGTTGCGCTGCTACAGTTCATCATCCTGATTGCCTCTCTGATTTTAGTGTAGGTGAAAAAGTGGCATAATGAATGTGGGTTGTCCACCTGGATAAGAGGTTGTCCGGGAATATCATAAAGCCTGGAGGTGCGAGAAAACAAGGAATTGGGGTGAAACTTGAAGGGAAGAGATGAGTGGCGGGGAAAAATGGTGCGTCAAAAATGTTTAGGAGAGTGACAAAGAGAGTCACACAAAGTATGTCTATGTTGGGAAGTGAAGAGGCATTTTTTACGACGAAGGAGACAACATGAGGTTTTCAAGGTATGATAGGAGGGAAGGGCCTGGTTAAAAGCATGGCCGTAACTGTCTACAAGAGTTTTTGGACTCGTCATCATACCATATGTTGATAGGGAAAGTATTTTGTTGATGGGAGACAAATGAAGGTCGGGTGGAACTAGGGAAGGGCATGAAGGAGGCCTCCTAGATGATGGATGAAAGGTGTATTTGGCAACAACATTTTTGTTAGAATTTGAGGATTCTAATAAATACGGATTTAATCAATTTACATATTACATAATGTTACAATAAATATTTAAATAAAGATTACATAATAACATAAGTAAATAAAGAAATACTTACAAGAAATAAATAACATAGGTGACAATATTTATAGTGGAAAATCCCAATAGGGTAACAAACCACTTTGAAAATAACCTTTTATTTTAGAGAACTTATTTTACATCCAATATGATCACCTCTTCCTTTGAAACCTTATTTATTTAGGGTAAAACCAAATCACTTGATTTGCACACCTTTGATATATTTTCCGACTATATCAAATCAAGACCTAAATCTTTTTTATATAAGGTGATCAGGTATGTCTCTCAACCCACCTTTTCAACCTAAAATGGTTGACATACACACCTAGGTTTATAATATTTTAATATTAGAAATATAATCATTTCATGATATTAAATATTTAACTTAAATTATATATTGAGGTTATCATATTTAATAATAGAAATATAAATATTTCATATTATGAAATATTAACCTATATATTAATAATAGACCCATATACATTAAGGGTTGGCCAGACCACTTAATCATTATGTTCCAACACTCCCTCTGAATGTTAAGTGGGATAACATAACATATGCCAATAGATTACCTGCCCGTGGTACACTACAATATTTACAATCCTTAAACCATAAAGGTTTTTAGGCTACCATATCGGTTGAAGGAATCATAACACCTTCCTCATACTTAAATTACCTTTTAGTACAAAAGGATTTGGAATTCCAAAGATCATTCCATGATTAGTGCCTAACTATGATTTGTGAGTTTCACATATTCTCGCAGATTCTCATAAAAGGTTATTGAACCCAAGCATATAGGAGCCTTTTACAACCAAGGACCTCCTTAACAATATGCTTGTACGTGATGTTTACCAGGAAACTCAATAGCACTAAAGAGTTTATTGAAGACCGCCTTTAAGATATTTCTACACTTCTTTTTAAAAAAGAAGTCGAGGAGGTATACATGCCCGACAGGTCTTTTAAAACTTGTTCGAAGTTCTGTGACATATGCCTGAAGGTCTTTTTACAAAAACGAAGTTCCATTAGCAGGTTACATTGTCATGCACACTCCCCCTCAATGGTAACTTCGACAATCTAAGCTTTTCACGAAAGTGAAAAAAATTCTGCAACACTCAAGGACTTTGTGAAGATGTCAGCAACCCTTCTCTTCAGTCAACATAAACTTGAGATTTATCTCATCATTTTGCACCTTCTCACAGGTGAAGCGTATATGTATCTCAATGTTCTTCGTCCTCTGATGTTGAATTGAATTTTTAATCAAGAGTAATACAACTCTGACCACTACATAGAAGAGAAATACTTCTTTTAGCTTACATGTGTATCTCTACCAACAGCCGTTGCAGCCACATGGATTATTTATTTCTTCCATTGTACTTCTCTGCCTCAGTAGAAGAAATGAAGAATGTTGATTGTATTTGTTGTTACAAGTAATGATTGTTACACCAAAAAACTTGAACACATCCAGTATATTTTATAACACAACATCGATATAGTTAGAATCACAAAATCCATATAAAATAGCATTTTCATTCTTATTATAATACGACCCATAATTGATTGTTCCTTTCAAATATCTAAAAATTCTTTTCGCAAGATTCCAATGATCTCTAAAAAAGGTTCCTGCATAAACCTTGAAGTAATTCCTACTATATAGGAAATATTTGATCTAGTTATAGTTAGATAAATCAAACTATCAACTAACAATGTATCTAAAATAGGATCAACCCTTTTCATATGCATATTTATGATCAAGATTTATTCTCAATTCCATTGAAGTAGAAAATAGTTTACAATAAATCATAAGAAACTTTTTCAATACAATGGTTGCATATTGTGTTTTGAAAAATAACAATATAATAAAATACAGTCATATAAATAACATGATGTGAGAGACCTAACTCATTCATTTCAAAGTACTGCTTCAATTTCTATTTAAATCTATGAATTAAATCATAATTGTCACCAAACATAAACAAATCATCAACATATATACATATAATGATAATATGTGAGCCTTATTGCTTAATGAATATATCATTGTTAGAAGAACAATTAACAAAACCTAACAGTTTAAAGAAGGAAACAATTTTTACATACCAAGTTCGAAGAGCTTGTTTTAAACCATACAAAGATTTCTCAACTTACAATCATAATTTTCTTTACCACTTTCTTCAAATCCTTTTGGTTGAAATATGCAAAGTTCTTTTAAATCGCAATTCAAAAAAATATTTTTCTTATCCTTTTGGTGGATTTCCCACCCAAATTGAGCGGCAATTACAAATAAGGCTCTAACAGTACTTATTTTAGCTACATGAAATGTCTCAATATAACAAATACCAGATTTCTGATTGAAACCTCTAGCAACAAGTCTAGCTTTATGTTTGTCAATACTACCATCAACATTATATTTTACTTTGTATATCCACCTATACCCTATAATACTTTACGACTCAGGTTCATACAAGGTAATTAATGCATGGTACATATGACGGCTTCTGGTTATTTTCCTAAGGTTAATAGGATTTGAACTTTCTAACATAGGTTGAGTCCAATTCAATTTCTTATCTAGGAAGATAAAAGTTCCAGAAACATCTATAGCATCAAAACATCATCATGACCATTTATTAAATTAGTATCAAAACTATCATTTAGAAGCATTTAATGAAGTAATTTCAAGAGAAGAAGCCAACACATGTAAATTTTTCACTAGATTATATCAAGACATTTCATATAAGCTTCAATAATTAACATGTCTTAACCTTTCATGCCATAGTTTTGAATTATTCAAATTTTGAGATATAAAACAAGGTGCAGAAGATAAATCATAAAAAAATATACAAAACAGTTATTTGAATTTCTTCAGCTATTTTACTCTCATTACTATCCTTTATATGCCAAGTATCCTTCATGCATGGATTCAAGTTGTGTCCATATCTCTTTCAGATGTTCGATATTACCAATGTGTAGAAGGTACTCATTGTTTATATTGCATAGAATTATAGAAAGAGCCTCCTACATTCGTTGCAAGAATGTATTCATGTTATCTACAGTTGCTTGACAACCGGTGGGAGCAACCTTAGATCTAGAAACAATCGTCCAGAGTTTTTTCGCCATAAATTTTGATTTGACCTAAATGTTGTAGGTGGTTTTATTCAGGATTTGGGTTTTGTTAAGACATAAATAGTTGGATGCCATTGTTTTCTTAAACTTGTAAAACACACCCCATTATAATATACAATGTACCATAGAGTTAGATACATATTTATCGATAATAAAAACAACACTTTTAATAGCATCAGATCTAAATTTTATAGATCTAAAGAAACTATTTGATCATAACTAATTTTGTCATTACAATGCATAATAATTTTCTCATGATCAAAATAATAACACGCAATATAAAGGGATCTGCATTATACCCCAGATTTATATAAAAAATATTTATGACCATATAGAAGTGAAGAAGAGACTCTTAAGAATGCATAACAACTTCAAATTTCTGAAAAAAATTAATGTAGACGAAAATACGACCTGCTTAAATTTGACGTTTAAATGATTGTCATAATGGCTTATTTTTTGGTCTGTCATGACGGTCATTTGACTGTTAATTTTAACACAATGAAAGTTTCTTAGAATCTACAAGCTTAAATTTGACGTCTAAATGACCATCATATCGTCTTATGTTTGGTCTACCGTGACGGTCATTTGATTGTCAAATTTAATGAAGCCAATACTTGATGTGTACTTCTAAAATGTGAAATTCCAGAATTTCTTCTTCTGTATAATATTAAGGAGTTTTTATTTTAACACATTATAATTTATAATGTAAAAATATATACACTTTTTAAGAAAAAAAGGTATATAGTTTATAGAATGTAAATAAAAAACAACATATAGTTCATAAAAATTATAAACTATAGTATATTTTTATATATAAAAAAACCACCCTTATTAAAGGGGTTTAAAGGACATAGACTAGGTTAAAAGATTTTTACTAGGTGCAAGTAGATTTTTACTAGGTACAAGTAATTTCACCCGACCAATGAAATAAATTCAAATCTCTTTTTTCATGAACCTTTTCTCCTCCCTTCAGTTACTCTTAATTTTATCCTGCACACATTTAAAACTATGGAAATATTGCAAAATATTTTATAGAATTCTTACAAGCTAAAAACTTTAAAACTTTTATGTGGTTATCATTACTAATATTTTAATAAATATTTACTATACTTTACGTGGGCCACCAATAAATTAGCGGTTTTTTTTTAATTCTCCATTTATACTTGAGAGTTCCACGTTTATACTTGAGATATTATCTCATTTTATTTTCCACTCCCACTCTTATATAAAAGAAAAACCTTTAAATAGGTTCATTTATATAGTTTTTATAAACTATAAGATATAAATGAATGGGGCCGCCCCCTTACATGGATAATATAAATGGTTAGGGACACATGTTAGGTTTTATTTAATAAGTATTAAAAATTAAAAAGTAATCCCTTCATGGCCAAACAATAAACATAGACCCCCTTTCTAAAAAAAGTAAGTACGTAAGTTTTTTTTTTTAAACATATATAAACTAAATCTAATAGAATTTATATTTTAATCAGTTTAAACTAACCGTATATATAAAATATGATTTAAACGTAGGTTTGTTTATTTTAAAAAAAAAACTACGTATGCCTAGATTTATAAGTTAAGTTTAAATATGATTTAAACTTAAACTTAGAATATGGTCTGCTAACTCTTCCCTCAATCCCATATAATTTTAATATTGTTAGACTTTTAATATATAGTTTTTTTTTTCCAATATTATATAGATTTTAATATGATGTTTATATAAATTATTATATAAATCTTATTCTATATCAAATATATTTTTATTTAAAAATAATAATACAGTTTTCAAATTATATAGGATATAGTTATAGATTAACTATAAACTATAGTTTCTCAAATTGAATCCTTTTAGAGGGTACCAAAGAACAAGTAATGAAATGGCAATCCGAAGAGGGGGGTGAGGGCCCCTTCCTTTGTTGAGATCTGAGACGAAAACAACGACTAAGGAGACGGGTGGAGCTGGGCTGCCCTCTAGTACGAGTGTGCGGCAGAGCTTGTTGGTGGTGACCAGGGGAGATGTGAAGGTCCATCCAGGGACAAACTGATCTATGAATTGTAACCGGATCATAATGGCATTGCTGTTTAGTTCCTCCAACTGCGGGTAGAACCGAAAAGAAGCCTGTAATCCATCTTGTGGGAATGACACTTTGAGGTACCCTCAATTGTTGCAGAACTTGAACTAAGGAAATCGGTAATAAAGAAGCAGCCTTTGAAGTCATACTTATCGGTGCCAGAGGGAGATTTCTTCGCAACCTCGACAAATTGGACCACTATCAAGACACGTAGAAGTACATTCATTCCAGGTTTGTTGAGATTGATCACACTAGGATAGAGAGAGAAACAACTAAAAATCTAAATGAAACCGGATACCAACACTTGGGAGTGGAGAAGAGTGCGATGGCCATTTTGTAGAGGAAATTGGACATATGGAGTATGTTTCCCTTCTTGCAATTGGCTGAGAAATCTAACCACATAATTTTGGGTATATTACAGGATGGGTTTTCTCTTCTTTGACCAACCCTATCAAATTACAAAGGATGCAGTGTAGAGAGTCATAATGTTAATGAAAGAGGGTCACATTGTACATCAGTATGACAAGAAAGGTGACATGGCGGGAAAGGAGGCCACAAGATTGTCAGGGAGTACACAAAATAAGCAGGCTATTGTAATAGCTTCAATTTAAAAAGTGACATTGAGATATGTAGTTTAAAGCCATGACCTAGAAGGTGCATCTTATAAATTGAGAAGATACGGTGCATGCGAGAAGTGATTTGGTGACACATGACATAGTGCCAACCTCCTAATACAACTTATGCGAGGTGTTGTCGGAGGAATTTAATGAAAATGCCATGATGATAAAGTATGGTAAGTAAGATTTTCTTTATGGGTCTGTTCTCATTTGCTTAGGGATGTACTTTACAAACACCCTTCCAGGAGTAGATAGTTAGGTTCAATGGGCACTAGATAAAATAATAGGAGAACAATTCGTGAACCACATGGAGACCATGCCTCTGGTTGAGCAAATTAACATAGTGTTACAAGGGGAGAAAGTATATGGAGAATGATAGCAAGGAAGGGCTAGGATATCAGAAAAAACAGTCTCTAAATACAAAGAGGAGGTGTTTGGAGTTGTATTGAATTTCTTTACATCCTCCCATGCATATTGCAGACAACTACAATAGCTCGTCTACCATATGAGGTTATAGATGAGAAAATCAACAGTTTTGTCACAATAATAAGGAAATTCTTGGTAAATCTAAGAAATCCAAGAGCCCCTAGGTTAGGCGACATCATCACAAAAACATGGGAGCAATATGGAGGGCAACCATAATTCAAAGAAGAAGCAAAAGTGGGTCACTCCTAGGGTCAAAGAGAAACATATGAAGGAGAAGCAAGTGGGGCGAAGCCATTAACTATAGACATTGATATCCCTCTTTGTAGATCACAAAAGAATGCCATACAATTTGAATAGGAGTTAAGTTTGGGGATCAACCTGGTGGGTGAAGAGCAACATTTTGATGTCCAATCCTCTGCGAATGGAAAGCAACTAGTTGAGGAATAAATGCAAAACATAGTGAACCAACCATATATTATAGAGGGTAAAACTAATGCATGAGGCCAGAGAATCCTCAGAAGTACCAAGTTTGGCATAAGCAATGATGGGGAAGGTAAGAACAACCCTATGCAAGATAATCCAAATGGCAAAGAAACAGACTTGCCAAACATGATCTAGCTTATAGCCATAGAAAAGAACAAAACGGAAAGCCAGGAAGAAGAGTGTATTGCATAAGTTAGAAACAATAAAGGCGACACAAGTGGAAGAAGAAGATACATAAGAAGGACAAGAAGATCATTGGGACATTGAAGAGGAGGGAGAAGAAGCATTGATAGATGAACTAGACGATACCATGATGCTCTTAGAACAATGTAAACAATAGGGTGATTTAGCCTATGTAGCGAGGAGGTACGGTACTGCTACTATAATGGGGGAGAATTAATATCATTGAGGCCATTATGGACTATATGCAGATGGTCCCCTACAATATGAAGATATGATTGATGTGCTACCTCAGAGTGTACATGGCAAAATTGGAGAAATAAGAAGGGATGTTGTGAAGGTTGTGAAGAAGACATAAGAAGTTGAATTGGCCAAATAAGTTGCCAAATCTAACCTTTCGGCATAAGAGAACAAAATTAAAGCAGTTATAAGAGGAAGAATTGTGTATCGAGTACTAAATGGACTTATATAGATGAACAAAAGAGAAGAAAGAGGCTTTGAAAACAATTAAACGAGAGTAGGAAGAAGCTAGAAAGAAAAGGGAGTGTTTAGAAAAATCATTGGAGGAGCAACAATAGAAGGCCAAGGAGGTTACCATAAAGAACACTTTGTTGGCCCAACAACAAATGGAGAGGTCCTAAAAGCAAAAAGAGGAGGAAATAAAAATAAAATAGGTGGAAGTACAAAAGAAAAAAATAGGAGGCAAAAAACCTAGAGGAAAAAAGAAAAGAAGAAACCACGAGAAAAGAACAAGAAAACGAAAAAGAGGAGAAAGAAGAGGCCAAAAGGAAACAAGCTGCTGATGAAGCAGAGAGAAAAAGACTCGAGGAAACACACAAGTAGGATGTGAAGAAAAAAGCACCAGAGGAGAAGTTGAAAGCAACCGAGTTACAAGTCAAAACAGAAAAAGAAGTGGAGGGAGGACAAGAAGCAATCAATTGAAAAGAGGGGATTATTTTAGTAGACAACTTCCACATTTCTAGGATTGGTTGATACCTCCCAGAATAGTAACCTGAGGGGACCCCCTAAAGCCAATTTAAGCCATCTTTGACCAATGCAAACAAGTACAATTGTACTACTCAGTCAGGGTGTAGTAGAACACAGACAAAGGATTTACCTTGAATTTGGGCCAGCTAACATCACTTCAGAAAACACGGTTAGGTGGAATCTCAATAATGGCACATAAAAAGACTGGATGCAATGACGTGTGCTATTGGAGGAGGCTATGGAGCAAGTAATTAAGAAATTATCCATGAAGCGACCACAATATGAATCAGATCCAAAGCGGCCCATGGAACAATGATCGGAGGAGACAATTCAAAATTTGTTAGAACACCTATCACCCGATGCGCAACTGCAGTCATTATGAGGAGCCTTGGGGGATGTAGCGACATACTAAGTGTGTTAATTTGGATGGCTGACCACTACCTAAGAAGGTAAGGAGCTTGATACCTTGGAAGATGAATTGAATAAAGCCTTTGTCGCCTATGATGTCAAGTAGGATCATATCAGTGCATAGAGAAAGAGGTTAATAGAGTTAGGGGACAAGTGCAAGTGCAAACACGTTGCTGGAACCAGAACTATCAATGACATGGATGAGTACGGCGAATTGGTCAATGAACACATGAGGAATTCGGAAAGGGTTGCCATGGAAACAAAAATACTTCAGCAGTGTTGATGGGAAACTGGTGCCCTCTGAACTTGTTGTAGAGAATGCAACCTTAAGGCAACATGAATAGAAGGCGATAGAGCAACTTGTTAAATGGAAGAATTTTGAACGGACACTGGCTTCTTGGTATAGTAAGTTTCTTGCTTAGGGGTGGGTCAGATTTTTTTAGTATGATGAGAAATGTTTTTGAATGACACTACCATCCCACAATCCCAGCCGAGAATGTCGAGCTAAGGTAGCACCCTGTTGCTTTACTCTAGATGCCTAAGTCATTGGGTGGTTGATAGTGTTGTCGTTACGCTGGACTGACAGAGCATTATAAGCAATGAGGACCTGTATACAATTTTTTAAACATTTGGCAGGTTCTTTATCAAGGTTGTCTTGAGGACAAGACCATATATTAAGTCTGAGGATAATATTGGCAGGGTTCTTGATAGAGTACAAGTTGAATAGAGATACTGCGGAAGCTCTCGAGCATACCGCAGTGACTGGCAGTGTCACAAACTACTTGGCAGTTCTGTGAGGTATTGGAAGGTGCTTTGTGGCATGCATTGAAGAATGTAAATTTTTAAGAGGCACGATTAATAGATGTGTCCTTCGCTAGATGTAGCGGATGTATTTTGTACTTATACAAAAGTAGGATTAGTAAATAGGTATGCAGAAAATGTAGAGAGAGTGAAGAATATATGGATAATGAGTGGAATGACTGAATAATGTATTTGGCAATATATGGTGAACGTTAACTGAATGTTGTATTACATTTGAGATATATGGATAAAGTGGAGTTAGTTTAGGGAATATTTGAGTCCTGTGTTATTCTGATGATGGGTGATGTTATGTTCTTTATGTTGAACTAATTGACCTCCGTCAAACTTAAATTGCTGAATGTGTTGAGTGTTTTAATCAAGTAAATATATCTTTCTCCATGAAATATCAGTTCTAGCCAGGACTTTTATGAACTTAATAAGCAAGCAATCTTGCTTACTTTATGTCAACAGATGTTTAATTTTTTTGTGTGAAATGAAGTTAATTTATAATCTGAGAAATATTTTCTTCTGGTACGAAGACCTAATTATGAATGTATATAAATTTCAAGCTATCATTAGTAGCATGCAAAATTGTAACGAGGGTCATGAATCCATAATAACTAATTTTTTGACAGAATATATATCTGTTTAAGTTTCAAAATAGACGTTTCAAAGTATATATAAACTTACTAGCTGATAATTTATTATTATATGCTCCTTTTTACATCGTTTGGATGTATTTGCTGGTTCTAGGATGGAATGTGATGCTTTATTTTCTTATCGGTTACAAGATGTTTACCTTTGTTTCAACTGATTCAGGATGAATAGAATCAAAGCCATCAAAGTTATGATGCAATAAAGAAGCATGGACGGTGTTTGCATTTATTTCAAAGTTCAAGTTTTCATGGGATGAAAGATCTTTAGCACTTTAGCATGTAACTGGGATTTTGAAGGTGTATGAAAAATGTAGATGTTGCCTTTATGCTTTAAATACCTGGATATTGAAATTGGTGAAAACTGAAACAATACATCTTTCATTTTCTGCAGGACTTATGACAAAGATTACAGATGATCAAAAGTATGGTATGATTGAAGCAATTTCACACCTCATTCACCGAGATTATGCAGCTATTGTTAAGGACTTTGTCAAGCTGGACTTCATTCCTGAGGGAGTAAATTTGGACCCAATTATGCCAGTGTTAGCCAAGGTTTTCGATCAAGCACTTGAAGGAGGAGGAGCAAAGAACATTAATTTTCAAGAGCTGGCAGCGGATCTGGCTCAAATAACATTTGATTATCCTTTCCGAATACCACCTTATTTTGCTTTGATAATCCGAGCTATTGGTGTGCTGGAGGGCATAGCCCTTGTAGGAAATCCCAATTTTGCAATTGTGGATGAAGCCTATCCTTACATTGCACAGGTAATAATATTTGGAATTCAAATTTCTGACAAATTATCGATTCAAGTGTTTTTAAATTTTTAACCCTTTCCCTGCAATACGATCAATGGAAATCCATGATTTTAATAGCCAGACATCTATCATGATATTTTGTTATTTATGGTAATTGCCGTGATTGATTGGTAAATAAAAATGTTAAGCGTCCCACAACAATTTTTTTATCATAGATAAAACTGTATGTGACCACACCCAAACTAAACTGCTACAGTAAGAGCATGAGCCTTACTGGGGAGATGTTCACATCTTTTCTCTGATTTTTAAATTGTTGTATTAATATTCCATTTAATTACAGATTAGTTGGAATGAACGTGTTCTTGAAAGTCTATTAATTTTCTTGTATAATTAGGTTGGTTGTAAGCTAGATCATCCTTGGCAGAGAAGTATTTTTCATCGTAAAACTCAATTTTAAAGACCTGAAAATGGCACATGTGAAATCTCAAATGCAGGAATACCGAACAACTGACTATAGAAGGACAGAAGTGGCAAGTAATGTGCCATGGCGGCATGGTGGATCTTTTAATTACGAGTTCCAAACTCGTCTAAAAATATCATTTTGTATTGCTGCTATGCCGAAGAAACAATAAGCCCCAAGCTTATCCGCACTTTGTCTGAAGCTAACTGAACCATGGACCATTTTATTTGTGGATGAGCTGAGGCATCAACCGTTGACAGATTTTTCCATGTATGCAGAACAATCACGACTCTTCCAAAAATATATACATCCTAAATGGCAAAAAAGGAGTTTGGAGCAACAGCTATAAGTTAGATCTGGCATGGGTGAAGTTTTGTGAACTGTGATCATATTGAAAAATATCCTTAAACCTGTCAATGGTAGAAAACTACTGGAGTGTGTTAGCATCCAATGCACATCCTTTTGACAACAACAAAGACTCATTGGATTTCCAAACAGGCTAGCCAACTGATTGCTAGAACTAGGGATGTATGAGGATGTCAGATAGGTAAAGCTTTATTAGTTATGTCTAATAAAATAATGAATCAAATGCAATCTCCAAGTAGACAAGACAGTAATGCACAATATTAAAGGCAGTAGCTTGTATTAAATGAATGTCCTTCCACATGAAAGGTGTTAAAACCATGCCATACTAAGGGAAGATCATGCAGGATGATGAGTAATTCAATCACATTTTAATTTGGTAGGCAACATCCATTGCATGTTTTTTTTTTCCCAGGAAAAAAATCGTAACTTCTATTTAGAGCAAAAACGGAAATTACATTTGATAAGAACCTTACATATAATAAATCAATAAATTGCAGAAGATAACACAACACAAGATATATTGGGGGCCAAGATGCCCTAATATGCAATATATTCAGAATAATACCCTTAAGGTAGGGAAACACCATACAATGCTCCTTAAGGAAGGAGTAACTCCACAATCTCCGTAGATGGGAATCCACTTCGAGGGGGACACCTCCCATATACCTCTACCAAGTAGAAGACTCAACTCATACATACATGACCTCATAATGATAGTCACATCCTTTAAATAGGATGGATAACACCTAATCCCAATGTGGGCCGACTCATTACCCAATATAACTAATTCCTATGTGAGCCCATATAACTAACTAAGGGGATGTGTGCCAGATGTCAGCATCTCCATCAACCCATATACATTATTATATTATATCCCATGTGAACCCGTACATAAAACTAAGGGGATGTGTGCCACATGTCGGCATCTCCATCAACCCATAGGCATTGCCTCCCTCTTTGACATGTTTCGTCCCCGAAACATAAGAAGAAGCCATATAATGAGTGTGCTTTAAATTATTGCACACTTGTCGCCATGCTCGATCATCCAACCACCCATATGAAATCCTAGTGGGTGATGCTACTCCAAACCTGATTCCATGTTTCATTGTGCTCATCTGATTCCATCTTGGTCCATATGTGTTCTTCCTCGGCATCCATGCATATCCATAATGATTATTCCTGTGATTCCATGTCATACAATTGTTGTTCCATTAATTCCATGTCATACAATTGTTGTTCCATTGATTCCATGTATAGCCAAAATTATTACTCCTCCAATTCCCTGGATATCTATATAGATTGCGGACCTCATGTGTCCTAGTATGTCTCCATGATTTTTTTCCTCTCATAATGATGTGGGGTGTCTATATGGTTCAACCTTAATATGCTCAACCTTATCAATCTTTTCCACTTTTTCCTCTTCCAACTTGTTTGTTATTTGTTTTTTTCTCTTGAGTAGAGAAATTATTTTTGACTTTTTCATCATGTTCTTCATCCTCTCCTTCTTGATTCATCCTTATTCCCTTCTTCACCATCTTCAAATTCATCCTTGTTATTCAATTGTACATTACTTTTTTTCCTTGGTAAGTGTGATATCTTGCAATGTAATTTTCTTTCGCTTGTACCATAATTTCATGAATTTCTTTTGCACATTAATATTAATTGTTCCCAATGTCTCTAACCAAGTATATCCGAGAACAATATCCATACCATCCATATCTAAAGCAGAAAAATTTGAATGTAAAATATATTTATCCATAGAAAGCTTTAAATCTTCAAAAACTTGAATGTCCTTACCATCCATTTGAGATTCCTTGATATGCTTTGTTTTCCCATGTAGATTGTGAGCTACATCCATATTGATGAAGTTATATTTGTTGCTAGGGTTTATGGAAACAATTACCTTTTTTTCTTTGAATGTAGCCTTCAAACTGAAATATTGAAGCTTCCTTCCTTGGAGATGCACTATCCTGTGTAAAAGCTTCATCATTAACATTTTCTTCTTCTTCTTCTTTTGTTTCCCATCTGTCCATGAAAACGTGTTCCATTTCCTCCAAAGACCAATTAGACTTTTCCTTTTCTAACTTAGAAAACCAAATCTGTGCAGGGCCACTAATCCATAACTTGAATAACTAAATATCTGGTGGTTTAGAGAATTTATCCCTAAATTTGTTCCACCATTCTCTAGCATCAATCCTGCCATCTCCAAAAAAAGTTTCCATCCCCATGATCCACAAAACTAGGGTTTTAGGAATAGACCCTTTTGATCAAAAAATTGTTCTAACCCCTTTTGGATAAAGTCCAGCCCAAAATCAGAAATCACGGAACACAAACCCCAATTTAATTTTTGAGAGGTTTCCGAAAATGTAAGAAATTCCGGAAAATTCCTCAAATTGCGGCCTGTGGAGCAAACTAGTGAAAAAACAATAAAAATGAAATAACTTCGACAAAATAGATCAAAAATTCTGAAATTTCCGTGGTATCACCTTTGAGTATATTACCATCAACCCAAATTTTTTTTTTCTAATTCGTCATTATTCAAAAGATATAGACGAAACCGTAGCATTAGGGTTTCAACCCTAAAATGGACACAACTTTTGCAAAACAGCTCCAAAAAATCTGAAATTTGGAGGGAAGATCACTTGAAATATTTATCCACTCCCCGCAAAAAATATCTGAAAAATTCCAAGTCGATCTCCAGATATAGACGAATCACCAACATTAGGGTTTCATCACACAAATTGCCCGGATCACTGCTCTGATACCACTTGATAAGAACTTTGCATATAATAAATCAATAAATTGCACAAGATAACAAAACACAAGATATATTGGGGGCCAAGATGCCCTAATATGCAGTATATTTAGAATAATACCCTTAAGGTAGGGAAACACCATACAATGCTCCTTAAGGAAGGAGTAACTCCACAATCTCCCTAGATGGGAATCCACTTCGAGGGGGACACCTCCCATATACCTCTACGAAGTAGAAGACTCAACTCATACATACATGACCTCCTCATAATGATACTCACATCCTTTAAATAGGATGGGTAACACCTAATCCCAATGTAGGCCGACTCATTACCCAATATAACTAATTCCTATGTGAGCCCATATAACTAAGGGGATGTATGCCACACGTCAGTATCTCCATCAACCCATACACATTATAATATTATATCCCATGTGAACCCATACATATAACTAAGGGGATGTGTGCCACATGTTGGCATCTCCATCAACTCATAGCAACATTGTATATACTTGATTCAAAAAAGAATCAGGGTTTCTAAATAGAAACTATAACCCTGTTCTCCAAAGCAAAAGTTAAAATAATAGGAGACAAAATATCCTATATGGCCTGTTACCAGGCCTATAAATAGACAAAAACCTTTCTAGTAATGAAGATATTACATACATTGTGATATAAACAGTGTCAAACTGTTCCATCATAACAAGAAACTCTTTTCCAGCGGGAGATACCTAAAACAGAAATAGATCACAACTAACGAAAAACTATTACAAGGCAGATCAAGACATAGAAAGAGCAGCAACTCAGAGACTGTCCAAAGATGTGGAACATCCCTTGCATATATTATGACTACATCTCCTTTGATGTTGTTGATGACTCTCGTAGTGCCTAGACTATACTCAGTACTCGCCATCGAATTATTTTAAAGATGGATGCTGAGGTGGTTGCTAACACTCGTGGCTGTAAGGAGAAAGTAGGATAGACAAATTTAGAGAAAATTTGACAAAATTGGAGCAAAGTCAACTCGGCCAGAATTAAAGAGAGAGACAGAAGTAAACTGACAAGCTATGGCTGTAGCCCTAATGTTAGTCTTAATTCTATGTAGAATGTCTGGATTTCACGGATGACTAAAATATACAATTATTCATCTCAAGCAATCCAAGCCTAACACATGAAATAAGTAATCGTCGAAAGTATATAATTTAAACTCTGAGCTTTGAGCAACTGCTTTGGCATTTAAAACGAGATCATGTAAATTGAGTACTTGTGGAGGTTGCACAGTGTAAATTCATCCAGTCTGCTAATGTAAACCAAATTTTCCTAGTATAGAAGCAGTGGAGAAAGAGATGCATTATAGTTTTAGCATTATGACGATAAGTGAAAATATGGACAGTAGTGCTGACCCCACTTTTGAAAGAATATAATCATAAGTACTTTACCGTTAAGTAGCAGCCACATAAAAAATTTAAGGTCAAACATCAATATTCCACAACCTGATCAACATGCACTAATGCTGCAGCATCTCATTCCAGAAAAAAAGTGGGTCATAAGCTGCTGTAACTATATAATCATCATTACCTTTGGAGTCCCTTTGTAGACCATGATTACAAGTGAAACATACGTACCTTAATTTGAAATTTTGGAGAAGACATTGTTATCTTATTGAAAATAAGGTCCAACATGCTCAGGTTAAATGCATTTAAACGATAGGCTTTCTCGTGTTTCCTTTGACTTAAGATCTCCATTCACAGTTGGTGGCTTCAGCTAGTGGATAATTTGTGGGGCTTGGTATGGCTTTCTTTGGCATATATGGAGCGATTTTTCTGAATGGTGGTCCTCTCCTAGCATGAGCTGCTGATCGTGGGAAGAAGAGTGAACTAGTACGAACTTACTTTGTCTGCTCAATTTGTTTCACTTATATGTGTGTGTGTGTGTGTGTGTGTGTGTGTCCTAGAGGCTGTTATTATTACTCATACTCATAATGTAAATTAAAACAAAATTCAATTTTCTGCATTGAATAGAATTGGACTGGCAAATTATGCAGTCTTGAACTTATAATCAATTCCTCATTTTTCAAACAATGAATATCTACTTAGGAAAAATCTAGAGGAAAAATGTAATGTCCCTTTTAGGGATTAAACCAAAAATAAAGGTTTGGCCACAAACCCTTAAAATCAGATCTGAAAATGCACCAACCACAACTGAAAATAATCTGATTTTTATAACAGCAGATCCAATAATATTAGAAACCGAAGCAGCCAACTTAAACCACACACTTAGAGTATAAAAATCAACTTAGAAAAATTAATTAATATCCCTCTAGGGAAGCAAACTATACCAGCACTTAGGAGCAACCATTCACATCCAATATGGGCTGGAAGTTAATATAGAACTATCCCAACTACTCAATAAAACCAGCAAGATGAAATCTGAAGCAAATATGTATTCTATAAATTTATTTTAAGTGCAAATACAACTGAAACTTCTAAAATTCATAACTCCATCAATGCTTGGAGTTTCAAGACAAATCAATGCTCCAAACGACCCTGAAGAGACCAGCTATCCAATGAAAGTGAAATCAGATTTTTCCAACCATGGAAATCCCCTCAAAACTGATCCTGAACTTCCTAGTTGGGTCGCTCCAAAGAAGGGTGCAAACACCTTGGAAGATGCCCTAGTTGAAGCAGAAGTGCCATATGCACGGAGGAATATCTTACTGTTTTGAAATCTGCCAATTACGTCCACTTGTAACTCCCGTATGAAGCCACCAATTCAACAAATGAGGGTTTTTGCGTCCAAGTGTTGTGACTATTGAGGGTTTTTGTCCCCAATAGGATCCAATAAGGGTTTTGTCCTCAAAGTATAGCCACACCAAAGATTTCCATTTTCAGTGGAGAGTAGGGCACGCTGTGCACAAACCCAAGATATCAATTTTGAAAATAAACATGCATAACCTTTCTTAGGCCATTGATACACCTTTATATCCTTCTTTTTGGTGCCAAGGATGAAATAGAAGCCCAAAGTACTTTTTAATCTTCCCTTAAGAAGACCGAACTCATAAGAGTATTTAAAAATATTTTTAATTTTATAAGAATAATATGAAGTTGTGCCAAAATAAGAATTGGCTGGGCCCAACTTAAAATATTATTAATTATTTTTAATTTAGAAAAGGGCACATTACACAAAAAAAGGTAGTTGGCAAGTATAAATTAACCTTTCCTTAATGGAGAAGTACAAAATACAAGTTAACCTTTCCTTAATGTAGTCTGTAGAGGATATGCGACACTAATTACCCATCACCTTTCATGACACCTCTCCTACCAAACATTATCACTTCCTCTCATTAAATTAGATATTATTTGGTCCAAAACTTTATTTATTACTGTGAGTACTAACTGGAGAACCAACACCCTTTTCTAATATGTAATTCACAACATTGTGATTGCTAGTCATTATTAGATTACGAGCAATCATATGATAAATGTTTCCTGATAATCAAATGAAGTACGAAGGAGACAGAGTAAGAGTCGAAGGAAAAGGTTCTTCCGGTAAGGGAGTTTTGAGTGAGGGTCCTTTCCTTAGGAGAAGTGGTAGCTGCCTCGCATATTTATATCTGTGGGGGAGGGGAGGAGTTCACGTCCCAGCCCATGTTACCCTTCTGAGGTTCCCTATCCATTCAATTTTGATCTTGACCCTGGCCCCGAGAGTGATATCCGTTGCCAGAGAAATAACATCTACCTTGGTGTGGCCCCTATATCATAATTTTGGACCAATTGAACAAGGTTGATGACTGATGATTGGTCTCATTTATCCCTGCATCAATCTTGATCTAGTTTAGTTTATCACTGAAAGATAGATAGGGCCATATATTATAATTCTGGGGGCTCGATAATAATGAATGCCATAGTTTAGGGCCATATAGGAATAGAATGGAGGTTACTGATCACCCCCTACTCGTATAGTACGGATTCGAGGCAAGTTCTTATAGGTTGCCTCTTGAGTTTAGATATCACAATCTTAGTTGAGTGGCATTTTTATATATAGCCCATAGAGCCCCTAACCCCTAGATCCTAGATATAGAGAGACTCCACCCAATTCCCTTATCTATATGGAGGGGGGCAGTATATTCTGTATAATGAGGGTAGGGAAGGGATATAATTCAATAGTAGGGTGCCATGTAATATCCCCTTGTGGGATATTAATGATTTATTATTAATTACTTGCAAAAACAAATAACTTAGAAGATAAACCTTCCTAGGTTTACCTCAACTAACCCTAGTGTCAGCTTCAATACAACCCAAATAGGGTTGGAGTGAGCCAAGGTGAGGGTTTAGATGAACAATTCAGTCGGTATTTATACTCCTCTATCCAACATACTTTGCAGAAGTAAAATAATAAATAATACTGCTGAAAATTAACTGAAACTTTGAAAATCCATAACTTCTAAAATACTAACTCTTTTGAATTGAAACCAAGTGCAGTAGAAAGGGAAAATTATGAGCTTCTATTCACAATAAATATCAGATCTTTTCATGCACTATAAACCCCTCAAAACAACCCCCAAAATCCTAAACCCAGTCGCTAGGGTTGGGGTAAATTCTGCAACATAATTCCAACACTTTTTCCTTCACTTTAAGCGTCAATAAATGCAGTTTCAGATCTGCAATTAATAAATCTAAAAGAGCAGATTTATAATTACTTCAAAATCCCTTCCAAACACTCTTAGCATATGCCGAAACAAGTCGACTTCATTAAGTAAAAACTAGCAGCATCTAATAAAAAATATTCATCATAAATCACACTCCAAACCCTCAAAGCAAGCTTATATCTTCTCCCAAAAATGGCGCCTTATATATAGAGAGAAATGAGTGCAAAAACTTATTACTTCAAACTTTTATGGGCACACACACTTCCCAAATGGTGGTGTTAATAAACACCTTTTGTTTTGATCATAAGTGGGCATACATCCCATCTTCAAGCATGAAGATAAGTTTTATAAACCGTCAACATGCCAAAAAAAGGAGTAACCACATTTTCTTTTATGGCTTTTGCTTGCACATCTTCCAAAGTTCTTCTCCATCTTTGGTGCCATCATCTAGGAGGGAATCTTATTTAAAAATGTGCCTGAAAGTCACCAACAACAAATATTAAATGCATAGGGATTTTAAAAAGATGCCCATATGAGTCGACCCATTTTTAGGAATAATCACTTTGTCTTAAATATTAATTATTAAATGCTTCCAGGAAAATGCGACTTGCCTAGTCACTTGATTTACCTTTTAAAAATGCATTTATTATCTCAAGGTGAAGTCGAACTTCCCCTTTTATCTTTGATTTGCACATAAAAATATATCTTATTTTTAATTTTACATGTGCAAATCGATTTTCTCTTTCTTTTAATTTTTACTTAAAAGGGGGAGATTACATGCCACCTTGATGTGGTGAAAGTCATAAGTTCAAACCTGATTATCCGTAAACCTAATGTTGAATATTTGTTTTTAGAACATTCTTATATATTCAATCCCTATAGAAAGTAGGTTTTGTTTTACATTTTTTCCTTTATCAGTCACAACTAGAGATTTAGTTCCAACCCTTGTCTCATTTTGGACTACTTTATTTGTACATTCTTTTAAGACACTAATGTTTTTAAATTTTTACTTGCCACCATTCATATTCAAAAATTCCTTCCCATTCGATAGCTAAATTAGAACCTGTCCTTGTCCCTGGACTTCCTATGTCCTCACATCTCCATGTGTCACATCATTGTGATGCTTTTGTCATTGTTCAAATACAGAGGAGGAATTGCTCCTTCCTGCATATTGCATGCTTGCTTGTCTAAATTCAATATGCTAGACATTCTCTAATTCATCCATTTATTTTGTTCCATGTTTGAGGATAAAAATCCATTCCTAACAACATCAATCTTTTTCTCAATATAATCCTGTTTCCAATTCTTTATTATTTCTATGGACGGAACTCCATATTTTTCTTTTTGTTTCCCTTGGATCTTTTCTCACGTGTCCTAGTTTACCATAGGAGAGATTGTACCTCTCTTTGTTGTTGGGAATATAGTGTTAGTACTCACGTGTAATAGGGATGAGTCATAGGTGTATGAGTTAGTATATTTGTTATATTTACTAGTGTGACAGTCAATGTATTGGAGATTGTGTACACATGACTCACTTAATAGATAAGATTGAGTGAAGATATTTAGGATTGGTGTAGATAGTGGCGATTGCATCAGTTGTGATGGATAAGCCCACCCTCCTCATTAATAGGAGTTCATAAGGTTATAAATATTTAAACTCATTATATGAATAAAATTGTCAAGTTTTTGTGAATTCTCTAGCCAAAAAATCAACAGCTGGTATTAGAGCAGGTTTTTGGTAATGGACAAATAATAAATTAAAGGGGCGAACCTTTGATATATTTCTCCAAGTGATGGCCATGCATATTTGAAAGAATACATTTTTTTGTAGATTAAAGTACATTTGCATTAGTTAAGATTTATTCTCGAAGTTTTAAGTTAATTGATACCCGTGTAAACCTTCTTTGTCTGTTCACATGTGTTGTGGTTTGCTATTCATTAACCATTTCCTTGGTTTGCTGCAGACCCGTGTATTAGCTGTCTACCACCATACACTGCAGGATCTATCGACCACTTTGACCATTCATCCTTGTACATTGGACGTCTATATTTGTCATTGATCACCTTGCAGAGATCTGTGTTCGTCCATCCATGTATCTGGTGTAACAGACCCTTCAAGACAATTGACATTGCATGTCCTTTATTTTCAAATCTGCGCTTCTTCTTCGTATGTAGCAGTCCAAAACTTTTGTAAATCTACTCTTCGTCATATATCATTTGTGAGGCACGATCACATTACTCTCAAATTTGCCCATGCCAAATGGTCTTTTTCACCTCATGAGAGCAGTAATTGAAATGAAAACGGCTTGAAGATATAGAGTAGTGCATTGACAAGCCATTGCTGGAAGCTTATGAAAGAATGCCTATAGTTGAATTCGGAGTAGCCCTGCTGCGAGGAAAGGGATGGTCATATGGAAAGGGGATTGAGCTTAGTGCGAAGGGTCTGGTCGTCCCTTATAAATGTCCAATTGAGAAAGGTGCCAGATTTGGACTTGGAGCCATTCATCCCCTAGACAATACAACCCAATGATTTAGCATTTGAGGCACATCTACAAAATAAAGTGTTAAGTATTTTGTTCAAAAGTCTATTATAATTTATAGGTTCATTAAAAAAGATTTTGTTATTTAGTTTTTAAGGTTTATTAAAAGTGTGTAGTGTCTAGTTAATATTAAAATATAAGGCTTAGTTATTACTTATTAGTGATAGTTTAATAGTAGTTAAATATTAACTAATAAACGGTTGAAACTACTTCAACCATTTTGTAACCATCTTTTACGTAATAAAATGATGGACACACAATGAGAATGTGTGCATTCTAGTTTCTCTTCATTTCTTCCTTGTGCACTTTTTCCAACATTGGTGTCAGAGCAAAAACGTGAACCATGAAGTCATGACAGTATAGGCCCTTTGCTAAAGGCAATTTGCAAGTCGTTAGAAAAAGTGCAGAATATATAGTCTGCCATTGTTGCTATCATACAAAAATTCAATCACAAATGTTGTAATAGCAGTCGTGAACAATAAAAAAGGGCATAAAATCAAATCACAATTTTCAAAGGTGAGTTTTAAGGGTTTTGAAGGGCACAATGGTGAATTTCAGAGATGAAAAATGCAGTTGTGGATTTCGGAAACGACAACATACTCACAAATTACAGAGACGAAATTGATAGTTGCAAGTTGGTCGCGAGGGTTGAAAAGCTCCAAACAAAGCCACCATTGATTGATCAGTTGGAAAGCATAAAGAAGATGTTAATTCCTTAGTCTCTTCGATTGGGGCCTTTGCTAAAAGACAATTTTCCAATCGCTAGAAAAAGGGCAGAATATATATACAGATTGCCATTGTTGCTATCATACAAAAATTCAATCACAAATGGTATAATAGTAGTTGTGACCTATTAAAAAGGGCATAAATTTAAATCACAAATTTCAAAGGTGAGCTCGAAGGGTTTCGAAGGGCTTAGTGGCAAATTTCAGAGATGAAAAACATAGTCGCGAATATCAGAAACGACATCACAATTGCAAATTACAATGATGAAATGGACAATTGCAATTTGCTCGCGGGGGATGAAAAGCTCAAAACAAATCTGCCATTGATTTATCAATCGGAAAGCATAAAAAAGCCATTAATTCCTCAATCTCCTCGATTGCAAATGGAATTTTGGACAATTTTTAGTAAACAAATGGGTTTTCAACATATTTTAGGGTTTTATAGATTTTTGAAGGATTTCAAGAGGTGCAAGGGCAAAACAAAGAATTCCAGGAGATTAATATAGTCAATACGAAATCAAGGGCACAAATTTCAAGTAAATCAAACGAATTAAAATCTCATATTTCTCTGAATATTTTTTGTAAGCAAAAGAAAAACCCTAGTTTTTTATTTTAATTTTAAAATGGAGTTTTCCTTACCAATGGACAAATATTCTGGTTTTTATTTCCACACCTGAAAGTTAAAATCTAGATGCAATTAACGAACAAAAATTTGTGGGGTATAATTAATGGAAAAGAAAAATCACCCACTGATGCTGCTAAATTTGGGAAAGTTGTGATGATAAAGTGAAATGTATAATTGGGCTTGCTCTTTTTGACGCTGAACTTCATCATATAAATTTAGATAAATCGTCCAAAGAAATTTGGGATACCTTGAATAGGTTGTTTGGGGCAAAAGAAATGAACGCTAAATTTCTTTAAAGCTTCAATTGTTTCGATTCAAGATAGCTGGTGATGTTACCATGTCCAGTGATATAAACAATCGGAGATCTCTTCTTAGATAGTAGAAGTTAAAGCTCAAGTAGATGACGAAGATTCTAAAGCCATTCTATTAAACAATTTGCCCTTTTCATACAACAATGTCACTTTTACTCTTAGTCAAATGCCTTTTCAAATCCTAGAAGATACCATTATAACTCTCTTGGCCGAAGAAAAGAGAACTATGGACGATATAAAAGGTAATTCTTTGCATGAGAGTTCACTATACTCCCGCATGAGAAATAATCACAGAAAATCAAATAAAGCCGACATGCAAGGTGAATGTTATTATTGCAAGAAAAGAGGTCATACAACTTGGAATTGTTGCATTCGAGACAATGATGTTCTCAAAGGAAAACTCAAAGATAATCCAAAAGAAGCAAATGTGGCCTATGTTGACAATCCATTTGTTGAAGATTTTATCGATGAAGAAGAAGATGAATATGTATGTAATATTCCCTTGTGGGATATTAGTTAATTATTATTAATCTACTTGCAAAAGAAGCAAATTTAGAAGAGAAACCCTTCTAGGTTCACCTCAACTAACCCAGCGTTAGCTTCAATACAACCCAAATGGGGTTGGAGTGAGCCAAGGTAAGGGTTCAAATGGGCTATCTAGTTGGAATTTGCACTCCTTTAACCAATAAACTTATAAAAGTAGAAAAATAAATTTAAGATACCTGGAAATAGCTGAAATTGACTACAAACTTTAAAAATTAATATCTCCTACGATATTAACTCTTTTTCTTGAAATAAAATGCAGTAGTAACATAAAATTAAGATCTTTCAAATGCATCAAAAATAAGAATTTTTAATCAATTGAAACCCACTCAAAACAACTCCTGAATTTGCAGTTCAAGTCATTAGGGTTAGGGCAAAATATGTAAACTTATTCCAGCACTTTCCCTTCACTTTTCAACCCAATAAATGCAATTTTCAGATTGCAATTAATTAATTTATAACATCTGTTCATAAATATTAGAAAACCCCTTTCAATGATTGCCAAAATCCTCTACACAAGTTGATTTAGGAAAAGGTAATTACCAACCACATTAATAAACATAAAATGATCAAATCATGGCCATATTGATTAAATACACAAGGTGGAAATAATCAGATTTGAACTTGCTTCAAATACCACCGATTTGCATCACAAACATCACCCACACAAGTCGACTTTGGTGCACAATAATCAGCTGTAAAAATTAGATTGAAACCCTCACACAAATCCCTCAAAAACCTTCATCAACAAGCCCATGCACTCTCCCAAAAATGGCGACTTACATATATAGAAAAAAAGATGCAAATAACTTATCAATTCAAGTTCAAAGGGCATACAGACTTCACTCAAAGGTGGTGTTGTAGAACACCTTTTGTTTTAGATCATTAGTGGGCATACATCCCTTCTTCAAGCATGAAGATAAGTTTCATAAACCGTCAACATGCGAAAAAGGTGGACACACATCTTCTTTTATATCTTTGTCGTGCACATCCTCTAAAGTTCGCTCTCCATCTTTGGTGCCAAAAGCTAGGATGGAATATCATTTTAAAAAATGTTTGGAGATCACACTCAAATCAAATATTAAATGCATATGGAATTTAAATCAAATGGAGCCCCTATGGATTGACCCATGCCTAGAAGAAATCGATTTATTTTAAATATCAAACATTAAATAATTCTAAAAAAAATGCGATTTGCTTAGTCACTTAATTCACCTTTAAAATAAGACATTATTTTCCCAAGGTGAAATCAAATTTCTCTTTAATTTTTGATTTGCACAATAAAAATATAGTTTATTTTAAATTTACCAATGCAAATTGATATTCTTTTCTTTTTAAGTTTTAATTAATAAGGGGGACATTAGAATGTACTTTAAGACGTTAGTGTTTTGAAGATAGTAAGGGATATAGTGTATGTAAAAATCGGCGTGGATGGCTGTCGAAATAGTTTGGGAGTCTGTGAATCTTAGGAATTTACCCTTACGAGGGTCATGAGACAATTTGATGGAGCACTGTGGGAGTAGCTTAACATGGAGGGTTGTCCAACAATTCGGGAGATTTTGTAATTTGGGAGTTCCAAGAGGTGGAATTCGGGAACTTGGGAATTCAGCTCGGGAACTACACTGTTACGAGGGTTAGGGAGCTAACTTGATGGAGTTCTACTTGGTCCTAGAACTGTTGTTCAAAACAAAAGCTTTTGAAGATTGTAATTCTATCTTTTTTTCAGTGTAAGCCTTAAGAGGGGATGTTAAAATATAAGGCTTAGTTATTAGTGATAGTTTAGTATCAACTAATAAACAGTTGAAACTATTGCAACCATCTTGTAACCATCTTTCACATAATAAAATGACAGACACAATGACAATGTGTGCATTCCACTTTCTCTTCATTTCTTCCTTTTGCACGTTATCCAACAGTTAAATGGTTCTTTTATGTATCGTGACTATGTGATTATTTTATCTAGTTAAAACACATTTTGAAATAAGTTTATTAATTAAGATAATTAAGTTTTCTTAATTATTATGTAATAAGTGGTCAATTCCACTATTTTATTTGAAATGTAAGTCTTAATATTATTAGAGTAATGGGGTCTTTTTAAAAATAAAATATTGTGTCGTTTATCGACTTTTCAGTCAAATGATAGTGTTGTCTTTTGTTTAAATAATTTATATATGTTATTAAGAGTGAAAGTCAAAATTAATATTTTTCCTTGTACGTACACATTATTGGGTGGATCCAATGTCCATTATGTTATAAAAATCGACATGCAATCGAGCCTCAAGATCCATTTAGTTGAGTAAGCACCCCACCACTAGAGGATGGTGGCGATGGACGTAGGAGGGCCATCAACGACCTCAAATTTTCCACTAATAAAGGGGTTGCACATTGCATTAGTGGCCAAAATGTCACGCCGAATCGACTAAAGCCAAGGACAGCTAGCAGTGGAAGTGAAGATTGTCAATGTTTTTCGTGATCAAGTGGCAATGATTGTGAACAAAGGCTGTAAATGAAGACAATGAGGAACCGAACCTCAATTTCATTTTCAATTTATTGTGTGGTGTGATGTGTGGAATCCTACTATGTCAGCGAGAAGCCCAACACTCATTAAAAGTGAATAATTGGATGTGAGTCTAACAGTTCCTATTTCCCTAGTTGATGTACATGATTTTGAACTAGTGAATGCCTATGTGGAATGTAGGATGAACAAATGTAGGTATCATTGTTCGTTTAGGATTGGTTGATATGTTTCCATCCATGAGAGGTTGATGAGTTCCCATGTATTGGTTAATGAGTTCCCATGTATTAGTTAATGAGTTCCCTCTACTTTTATTTAGTCCTGTAGCCAAATGTTCCAATTTTCGTACCAAGGCGGGGAAATGTTGGCAATATAATGTTATTACTCACATGTAATAGACGAGTCATAGGTCTATGGGTTAGTATAATTTTTATATTTACAAGTGTGAGTGTTAATGTATTAGAGATTATGTGTATACGCGACTCACTCAATAGATAAGATCGAGAATATTTAGGAGTGTAGTAGATAGACAATAGGGATTGCATCTGTTGTAATTGGTAAGCCTAGTCTCCTCGTTACTAAGAGTTCAGAAGGCTATAAATATGTTATCTCATTACGTGAATAAAATTATAGAGTGTTTGTGAATTGTCTTTGACCAAAAGTCAACATATACTCTTACTTGGTGATGATTAACTGTCCTGTCCTCATATTTCTCGAACTTACAACCTTCTTCTTCCTGCTGACATGGTTATTGTTTCCCTTTGCCTCTATGCTTTTGATCCATAAGGATCCATGAAATTGATTAATAGCTCCAAAAGAATCCAAGGACATGTCAAGGTCAATGACTGGGAATGTTGAGTGGCAAGGCTGTTCGTAGTGGCCTCTGACAATGGCACTGTCTACTTCATCCACGTGGAACAAATAGTATTCCTCATCATAATATAAATGTGATTACATATATATTCCTCTCAAAAAGTTATACACTTAAAAGGGCACCTGATACTGATTTCATATGCAAAAGTTATGGGCTATAGAAGGTGACACTTTACACTAGTACAAAACTGCAGGGGTGGTTTTGCAAACCTCGAGTGGTGGTTTTACAACTGCCATGACAGTTCCATAAGTGCTAGTCTGCAAACAGCGACAGCTACATGACTGTTGGTCTGTGTAAATTGTCAGCTTTGCTCGTGCCTTTTGAAGACAGACTTCAAGGACTTGAATCGATTGGTATTCTCATTTTGAGCATTTCATCTCCAAACATGCATAAGAAGGGGCGTGGATGGGGGAATTGGAACTGGAGATTGTGGAAGCATGATCTACTGGACTAAGGAGTGAATTGGTGAATGTATGGCAGAGTAGCAGAGTTGTGTAGCTGTTTTGACTGTACCATTCTATCCTACTTGTAATTCTTCCACGACAGCATTATGAAGATAAGAGAAATAGAGAGTGTGAGTGTATGCTCTTTGTATTGACCCATCTCTGATGGAAGATTAGGAGGATGTGTAGTTGCCACTTTTAGCTGGTTTTTCCCCAGCTTGGGGTTTTGGAGGTCAAAACCTTTGTGTCATGTGTTTGTTTCCATTCCTCCCTTACTGTTCATGGTTTGGAAGCAATATGGCCTTTCTAATTGCACATTCTACCACTCTAAAATGTTAAGAACCTGTCAGTTTGAAGCAAAATAAAAGTAGAACATTAATATGTGATCTTATGGATTCTATAAGTATGCAATCCTAGGAGTTTACAAATCATTTTGGTATCAGAGCTGCAAGTTCCTTGTGGTTTGTCGATGAGTTTTTCCGACTCATAGGAAGATTGTGTAGACAAAGTGTTGTAAGAGTTTTTGGTTGCAAAGAACAATCATGGCCAAATATTTGAGAAGAAGGTTTGAGGAACACCAAGAGTGCCTTGTGTAGGTACGAGAGGATAATGGAGCACTGAGAATGGTGGTGCAACACTTGGAAACAAAGATTGAACATTTGCAAGAGGCATGGACAAATCACGGGGAGTTCTTCATGGGAATCATGGAAGAGTTGCAACAGGTATTGTTGCTAAACGAAGAATTGTTGGCAAAGCTCCAACACAATGTTGAAGGAGATGGAGAAAGTAGAGAAGAATCTACCAAGAAAAAGGGACCAGCCTCTACCCAAGATACTCAAACCATGACATAGGACTTCATGGTAAGCACTCCATCAAATGTTTCTTCCAATGTTATGTGGAACGAATCCATTGGCAATTTTGAGAAGCATACGAAGAGTGTAGGCTCCAAGTTGTTAATGAAGATGGGCTGTGATGGAAAAGGCTTGGCAAGAGTGGCCAAGGAATCCTTACTTCCATTATGGTTGAGGAAAAACCTCAATATGCAGACCTTGAGTATAGTACAACAGAGATTGGAGAATTCTCAAGCACGACTGAAGAAAGACTAGCTTCCACGAAGGAATACAGTCTATCTATACGACAAGGACAGCCAAAGAATTGAAAAATGTTTCTAATTTCATTTTTGTTGAATCTCAAGACGATTGTAGGATGTCCCCAAAGAGTGGGCAGGAATCAAGCAAACAAGAGGGAAGCGTGAGTCAACCTCAAGAGGACAAAGAAGCGCTTCCAAATAGAGGGAAGCCTTCAAGTCATGAAGGAGAAGATAGTTCTTCACTACGCCATCCACATGATGCAAATACAGAGATTACACTCCAACTTCACCACTTGCAAGTACAAGAAGGGAAAGAAACAAGCATGGGGGCAGCCCAAGAAGGTATTCTTAAATGAATTGTTCCATCTTTTTTTCTAATTGTAATAAGGAAGGTAATGTACCACAAGACTATTGGTATCATCTCTTTTTGGCATATTGTAAAAGTAGTAACCACTTGATTGATATGTACAAAGAATCAATCATTAAGGAGCTCAAGCTCCTTAGGAGAGATGGTAAGGAGCTAATCCACTCTTCAAGTAAAAAAGGAGAGGAAGGTCTTTGAGGGGCCCAAGCTCTATAGGGCCGATGATAAAGAGATAATTCACTCTTCAAGCAAGAAAGGAAAGGAAGGTCAAGAGACACTCCAAGGAGGTAAGAATTCACTTGATACGAGTATGTGCAAGTCTAAAAATTTATGTACTCTTTGCAAGGTTAGAGGGATTTGGAAGGGAAAGTATTGGAAACTCCCTCCGCATCTTCACCCAAAGAATGGCAAGAAAGAGAAGGTGCATCTACAAAAGGAGGGGAACAAGAGCCTACCAAAGCCCAAGAATCAAGGAGAGAACAACTCCCACATGCTTCTTCACTAACATTGCAAACAAGCAGTGGTAAGCATATATCATTTGATTCTTGGATTTAGCAATTACAGGATTTGCAAAGAAGAGAAGCTTTTGGGTGATTTTTAATGTATGGGTGTTGGGTAGCACTTCAAATGTATCTTCAAAACATGGTATTTTTCTATTTGTTACTAGAGCAATCAGGAAACTAGTTCCATTTGTATGGGCAAGCATGGGAAGATTTGTTCTCATCATAGGTGAGTATGCAACAACAGATCCACTTGGCAGTAACAAGTAGGGGAAGCTTGTTAAATCGAATTCAAAGCACTGTATGCTATTTTTTGATAGAGCAAATAGGGAAACTAGTTCCTCTTGTATGAGCAAGCATGGGAACCCTTGTAGTGGTACACTCGGCAACTTCTCATTCTCTGAGAAGTAATTTCTCAGAATGGTTAGCTTCACAGTTGCTTCCAGAGGCTAGGGAAGAGATCAACTTGGAAGAACACGACTTGCAACTGCTCCTGAATCTAGGCGGAAAAGACAGAAAACCTAAAGTTGCTAAGGTAACTTCAAGGTTGATCATTGAGGAGTCGGGGCAGAAGTTCGCTGAGATGTCAGTTCCAACAGAAGGGAAGAGAAAGGATGAGCTCACGGCAGACCAGAGTACCCATAGGTCAAACCACCACAGAAGATATAACAGTGACCAGAGTACCTATAGGTCAAGCCACCACAAAAGGATTGAAGTAGGACACACAGACGTTGATAGATGCTTTATTCCTTAGGCTTGACAAAGAAAAAGGCGAAGAAAGTTGAACTTCAGAAGCAGGTCTCTCAATTGTGCGAGATCATTGCCAAGGTTGCCAAATCTTCCACTTAGCCAATTTCAACACAAAAGTAGGTGAGTGATCATCTGATGCAAGAAGTGGAAGATGCAAGTAACTAGGTTAAAGCTATCGACGAATAGAAGACTCTAATCGTTTGCCAGGCTTATGTACAACTTGGAGAGGTGCTAGCCCCTCTAAAGGTTATGAAAGATGCATCAGATCAGCTGAAGCAACTTGTAACGAGCACAATAGATGTGAACACAGTTGCTGAGAGTAACCTGAGTACTTCAGTTGAAATAAATAAGCTGCCGAGAGAGGTGTTGATTGCGGAATGAATTGTGCCCGATGGATCAATTGAGAAGGGGAAGCAGCTTGAGTTTGCAGTATCTTTCCGTTTGGAGATCTGCATAATTATGCTGAAAAGGATGCACGCACTCGAGAGTATGGCATCATCTTTACCAGACAATGTCATTGCTTTCACCAATGAGGAAGTGGTCGAAAATGTTTCTTCGTACACGAGGATCATTCCTAGCAAAGTGCCTGATTCCCTGGAGGGATCTCTTCTGATGGTGAAAGGAAGATTGATAGAGCTGTTAGGCCTTTCATGATGGATTCCATCAGTAAGTTGGTGATGCTGCAGTCAAATATTGAGAAGTTCGGGCCTAGCTTGGAGGATGTGGAAGCGTGCATCAGGGTATTGAATGAAGGCTTGCTGCAATTTAGGACAGAAAAGGAAGCTGTGGCTAAGATAGATGGGAAGTTCCTAAATTACATGTTCGACAAGTATATTCATTATGAAAACAAATAGAAGATGTAGATGTTATAGTTGGCGAATCCTTCTTCTACTATTTCTTCTTCTATTTTTCATGTTCCCGGATATAATTGTAAAATTTTAAAGTTATTGGTTTTGAAACCATTACTTTAAGTTATGTGGAACAATTCTATTATTTAAGTGAAAGATGTGTATAAGTTTGACTATGGATCCGGATGCATGTCACTTTTAGAGGAATTAGAGGAGGATGATTGCCGGATGTTATCTTTACTTCTTGTTTATGTTCTAGTTCAGTTGAGTTTCCCATTTGTATTTTCCTTTCTACATTCTATAAGTAGAGGAAGAACTTTCGGGTTAATGATCGGAATTTGTAAGCAACATTCTTGTATTCCAGACTTTGTGCTGAAATCCCTGATAGCTATTTAAAGCAAAGGAATAGAAAGTAACAAATTTCTGGAGAACTGTGTCACGGTGCATTTTGTTTTTAACTTTTTATCTCAGATCTACTTATAAAATTTGGGTTATTTTAGATCTAGATCTGAAGCTGCCTTTGCTTATAATTATGTGTGTTAATATCTATTGGTTCTGTCTATGTGCATGCAATCAACTCTGTAATCTATCGATTGGGTTGCACATATTTCCTATTTCTTCCCTGTGTTTTTATTATTTCCTTCTTCTTTAGATATTTCCTTTCTTTAATGGCTGCTTACTTGCTGCAAAACTATACAGCTATGGTTCATAAGCTGCATGGTTAAAGTAAAACCCCAAAATAGATACTAGCATATTTTATTGACAAATCATACATGGGAGCCTCACCGGTAAATGAGGGAGATTTATCTCATGACTGCCTAGGTTTTCAGCCATGCAGAAAATCTAGCCAACACCTTGGACTTATCATAGGCGAGCAAGGCACAACAGATCCACTTGATGATAATAAGCTTGGACAACAAATTTACATTATTCAGTTTTTATCACTTGTATTTTATAGCAAGTATGGGAAGCAATCATCATACGTCAGCAAGGAGCAACAAGACCATTTGATAATACTGAGTATGGACAGAAAAAAAGTGTTTAAGTTTTCTTCACTCACTACTTGTTGTATTGCATATCAAGGAAGGCAAAAGAAGGAAACGAGGCACCCCAAGAGAGTAAACATCCAAGCTCGAGGTTGGGAAGCAACCTCTAGGAGTAAAATCATGACGGTGATGGATGATACGATGATTTGAGTAATTCCTCTATTGTAATTTGAATAATATCTCATGATAGTTGTTATAAATGCAAATGGGCAAACGATTATAGGAAGAAAAGATGTTTCAGCAAAACCACTTGAGAATAACAACTATGGGCAGCCAATAGCATGATTTCAGTTTGTTTTCTTCACTCGCCTATTGTTGTATTGCAGGGCAAGGAATAGATAAGAGGAGAAGAGGCACTTCAAGAGAGCAAGCAGTCAAAGCTTGTTTATTCCGTTATTGTATTTGTAAAATATCTCATATACTTGTCCAGAACATCTGTTTTTTGGAATAAACAAAACACATTGCAGAATAGCAAGAGGTTGGAACAACCAACTCTATGAGAGACAAGTCAATTCTCTCTTCTATTGGTGCATGAGGAGGATGAATTGGGTATCACTTCTTTCATTGGAAAAAGGAGATTCAACATCATGGAAGAATATCGAGGTATTCTACTGGTACAAGCATCATAAGATGTACGAGCCACCCCAACATCAATAAGAGAGCATGATCAACTCCATTGCAGAGAGCATCATTGAAGAATTCCACCAAGAAAACTTCATGGACACTGTAGTGGAACTATTGTAAGTTCATACACAATACAAATCAGATTGCTGTAACCATTTTGCTGCCAGATGGATATATAGGCGAGCAACTGAGGTTGGAAATCAGTTCATTTGTTTTATTGGAAGAGGAGAATTAGAAACCATCTTTTCCATAGAAGGAGAACTGGGTTGAAAGTTACAGGTTCAATTATGTTCTCTTGTGGGTATGCACAACATCTTCTTGGGTGAACTAAGGGGGAGGTGAGTATAGATGCGTGAGAGGTAAAATGCAAAGAAACCAGCAAAGGCTCATAGAAATTGGTTGGTTGGGGTCAAGGACGAACACCAGAAAAATTACACAGAACCTCAAAGAGGCAGAGGGGGAGGTGTTTCTAAAGCTTTTAAGATTTTGTGGGATCAAATGTCATCCAAAAAATGGGAGGTATGATTCATAAGGATCCATGAAATTCATTAATAACTCCAAAAGAATCCAGGGACATGTCAGGGTAAATGAAACATGGAATGTTGAGTGACAAGGTTGTGCATTGCATCACCTAACATTGGCTCTGTCTACTTCATCCATGTGAAATAGATAGTATTCCTTATCAAGATCTAAATGTGATTACATATTTGGATTCCTCTTGAAAAGTTATACACTTTAAAAAAACAACACTTGATTCCAAATTCGTATGTAAAAGTTATGGACTCCGGAAGTTGAGATACTTTACATTGTTGCAAAATTGCTAGGGCAGTTTTACAAGCCTTTTGTGGTGGTTGTGATGGTTCTATAACTGCTAGCCTATAAATAGTGGGGGTAGTTACATGACTGCCGGTCTGCATAAACTAGCGGTTTTTCCTGCGCCAACTAAAGAGACACTTCAAGGACATGCATTGATTGGAATTCTCATTCAGAGTGTTTCTAAGGTTTGGTTCTTCTAAGGGATATCTCCATAAATGTATAAGGTCCGTAGACGGGAATTGTAATAAGAGATTGTGGAAGCATGATCTACAAGACTAAGGAATGAATTGGTGAATGTATGAGAGAGTAGCAAAGTTGTGTAGTTGTCTTGATTGTACCATTCCATGCTACTTGTATGTCTTCGATCACAACATTAAGAAGATAAGAGAAATAGAGAGGGTGAGTGTATGCTCTTGGAGCTCTTTGTGTTAACCCATTTAATTGAATTAAGATTAGGAAGATGTGTATCCAACTGGGCTTTACCCATCATGGTATTTTCCAGGTCAAAAACTTTCATGTTATGTGTTTGTTTCCATTCTTTCCTTACTCTGTAATATCCGCTTTTGGGATGTTAGTTAAATTTTATTAAACTACTTGCAATGAAATTAAACTTAGAAGTGAAACCCTTCTAGGTTCACCTCAACTAACCCAGTGTCGGCTTCAATACAACCCAAATGGGGTTGGAGTGAGCTAAGGTTAGGGTTTAGATGAGTTATCTAGTCAGAATTAACACTTCTTTAACCAATTAAATTGCAGAAGTAGTAAAATAAATTAAAAATGCTGGAAAATAGCAGAAAACTTCGAAAATTAATCTCCCTCAATATTGACTCTTTTTGCATGAAATAAATTGCAGATGGAAGATAAAATTATGAGCTTTCAAATGAATCAACAATAAGAATTTTTAACCAAATCTACAAATCAAGTCGCTAGGGTTAGGGGAAAATATTTAAATTAATTCTTGCACTTCCGCTTCACTTTCCAACCCAATAAATGCTATATTCAGATATGCAATAAATGGTTTATGACAACAACTCAAAATATTAGAAAACCCCTTTTAATGATTGCTAAAACCCTCTACAGAAGTCCATTCAGCAAAGGTAATTACCAGCCACATATATAAGCATAAAAATGGTCAAATCATGACCATATCAATTAAATAAACATTCTGGAAATTATCAGATTTAAACTTGCTTCAAATACCACCAATACCACCCAAACAAGTCGACTTGATGCACAATAATCAACTGCTAAAATCAGATTGAAATCTTCACACAAAGCTCTCAAAAACCCTCCTCAAACAAGCTCATACACTGTCCAAAAATGGTGACTCACATATATAGAATAAAAGGCAAATAACTTTTCAATTTAAGCTTTCAAGGGCACACACATTTTACAATGGGTGGTGTTGATGAACACCTTTTATTTTTTTATCACTAGTGGACATACATCCCTCTTCAAGCATGAAGATAAATTATAATAACCGTCAACATGCGAAAAGGGGTGCTCATCATCTTCTTTTATAGGTTTTTCTTATTCTCCAAAGCTTCCTTCCTTTTGGTGCTACCTTCTAGAAAAAAATATTTTATTTAAAAATAGCCTAGAAGTCACACTCAAAAACAAATATTAATTGCCCAAAAATCATATTAAATGCATGGGAAAATTAAATACAACAAATGATGCCCAAAGGAATTGATCCATGCCAAATTATTAATAAATGTGCTCATAGGATGAATAAATAATTTTCTAAAAAATGCGACTTGCCTCCATTAGTCCATCTCTCTCCAAATAATCATTAATTGGCCCATGATAAATCGATTTTCCCCTTTTTTAATTTTTTTTTTTTTGACTTGCACAAATAAATAATATTTTAATTTCTAATTTATTAGTACAAATAAATTAAAAATCCTTTAATCCAAGGGGAGTGGATAATTGTTATTATTTTTTAATTAATTAATGTCCCAAAAAGGGGACATTACATACTGTTCATGGTTGGCAAGCAGTATGTTCTTTTTGATTGCACATTCTACCATTCTAAAATTTTGAAATCTTGTCATTTTGAAACAAAATCATAGTAGAGCAGCAGTATGTGATTTTGTGGATTCTATAAGTAAGCAATCTTAGGAGTTTACATACTAGAATTGCTATAAATGCATTCTCCAAACTGCATCCCTTTGCTTATATACTTCATCTTGCAAAGTAGTCCAATTTTCATATGATAGGTTTATTGTTTTAGTTGTAAAAACGTGAAGCCCATTTGATATAAGATATTTGTCTTCAAATTTCTCTTCATCTTGAATTTCTCTAGGACTTTGGCAAACTGTTTAGCGCAGTTTACACTTGATCTTTGTCACAAATGTCTCCCCAACTTTTACAAGTTTGTTCACCATGTCTTTCAGATTTGTTAAATGTTCTCTTCCATCATTGATCCACTTTCATTCAATTTTATGCCCATGTAACGCACTTTTCAAGTATGATATTACAATACCATATGCAGTCTCACACAATGACTTCAATTGATTCTTTACTGTACAAAGCCTTATTAACATCTTGCACATAATAAAGTATGACATTTGTCTTTGACAAGCAATTTCCATTGGAGCCTCTATGTCCTTAACATAGGAATCCTATTAAGCTTGTTTGTGAGATCGTGGCGTTGTACATTTTATCAAAGTCTACTGCTTCCATATTTTTGGATAGCATTTATCTAAGGCTTCTGGGAAGCATGATGCTTGTTATTTAGTTCTTGTGATGCCTTTGCTTATGACCCCCTCCAAATATCCACTTGATGCTTAACTTCCCTTAGAAAAATTCTTCTCACCTCCCTTGTTAATTTTGTACCTTCTGTCAAATCACCCAGGACTAATACCCAACCTCGTTTGTTGGGGTATATGCCACACCCAACTAGTTAGATGTAACATTTTACTGAATTCAGCTCTTCATCATCTTTCCTTGGGATTTGAACTTGGGGTTCCGTGTTGGAAAACGATTTTCTTTAACCGCTTGACCTTATCCCATTCAACACCTCCCTTGTTATGCTGTTGTAACACAGCCAACCTTAATCTTTATAATCAAACATCATATTATTTGTATATGGCACTTCCTAAATAATATATAATCTAGACTGCACAGAAACACCCTGGGGGTCCTCGTACTAGCCTGGAAATGTACCAGGTACTGGTATGAGGATTGTACTCTCTGGGTACTGTTGGAAACGTACCCTGCCTCTGTGGAAACGTTTCCAGCCGTACCCAGAGCCTCTACACGTCTTTTTTAAAAGACAACTCAATTTTTTTAAAAAAATATGCAATTTTTTTTAATTTTAAAGTTGACACTTGAATGTATTATGTTATTTACTATCATGTTTTGAACATTATGACTCAATACAAACTTAATTCTCAATTCTCAAAGTATAATTTATATACATATATATATATTTCAAAATGGAGTCAAATTCCATTAAAGACGTTTAAACTGCACTGTTTGTATACATATTTATATACACATATATTTATATACATATATATTTATATAAAAAGTCTATTATGGCTACAACAGAGCCAAGTATTCCAAAAGTACCATTTAAAGAACCCAAGGAAAGGAAGGGAAAGAAGAGATTAATCATGGGTGAAGAAAAAAAAGTAATCATTGAAGAAGAAGAAGAAGAAGAAGAAGACCCCTCCCCCCCATATAGATCTGATCTAGAGGGTCCTATCGCCATATGGATATTTCTATAGGATGCCCCATCTATTCTATATATAGGCCATTGGTCTGGGGTACTCGGCCTCCTCGCATTGGCCGAGTCCCCCGGATAGACTCCTCAATCTATCGCCTATAGAGTTCTAGGGGGTGCCCCACATATATTTTTATATATATATGATTGCATTGTTTTCTTTGAGCGAAAATGAAATTAATTTTTTATGGCGTTGGCTGCAGGTTTTTGTGATGGCGAGGCTGTGCTTCCCTCGCAGCCTTGATCACCCCTAGACTGCAGCAAGTACTTGCACTTACTGTTTCTCTACAGTTCTAGTTTATAATTGTTTTTTAACTTTAAAAGAAACTAAAAAGTTCAACTTAAAAAGAAAGAAGAAAAAATACCACCGGGACTGTCACACCTAAAAAATACCTTCACACCCTTTGAAATAACACTAGCAATTTTTTCAAGAAAAACACCTAGCACAATATGAGAGCACTTGAAATCCACAAACAAGTTTGTCTCTTACCATAGCCTCATATAATACAGGGGAATTCTTTAGATGAGCAGCTCATTACTCGTTGTATGCCATGAGGATACATAAAAATTAAATTTTATGTTAAGCACTTTGAATCATATGCCCATGTGCCAAAATATGTATTAGCAATATTTTCTATCTTTAAGTTTGTATATTAAAATAACTTTGTGCTGAAATCATTTTACTGCTTTATGTTGTCCGCAATAGTCAGATGCTTTTGTTTTCATACAGAAACTGTTACATTACGCTGTTAGGGCAATACTCAATTCTGCTAAGTTGATGTTCCTCATAGAATCCACTGGAACTCCTTTATTTCAACATGTGAGCCTTTACCCCTCAAGTGCTGTTTCTTCACTGATTCGATAATGGTTATTATTTATTAATCATACAAACTGTTAGGCATACAAAACGTGCTTTTCTGTCGTTCCTACAAAATCTTCTAGCTGGCCATTGTTTGTAAACTGATATGTCAATTTTACAAGAGGGCCAACCTATAAGTTCTTGTTACATGTAAAAGGTCATTCGAGCAGTGTGAAAAATGATTAAATACCTTCTATGTGGTACATACAGCAAAGATTTAACAGTTTGCAAAAGTTGACTCTGCTGCAGGAATGCACATTGAAGTTTGGCTTTTATTAGAACCAATTCTTTAGGATTAGAGTTTTCTTATTTTGAAGAAACTAATTAGATGATTGATGAATGGTGATAAAATGAAGGAATATAGGTTGTGCATAATATAAGGCCAGCCACTTTATTTTCAGGGTAAAACTTCTCTCCTTCCTTAAAGGAATGTTTCTCTAAGTGAGTTCTATAAGGAGAAAAATGTGTATTAAGCTTTTTTTGTCAGGTCTTATGTTGTATAATTTTTCTTTGTCGCTTTACATCTCTACATAAAGTCCTAAAACAGTTTATTATTTTTGTTTGGTAATTTCAGAGACTTTTGACAGACAACTCTCCCAGGCTAAGAAATGCTTTACGGTACACAATATATGGAAAGTCTGGTATATTTGATGCAGAGAGATTTATTGATGTTATGGAGGCTTTCGAAAACTTTACTATAGCAGCCAGAAGTGGAGGAGGTGAGGAATTGGTAGGTGATATGGCTAATCTTGGGAAACTACAAGCTAGCTCACTGCCCTCTTTTCGGAGTACTTCGCAAGACACAACAAGTCAGGCACAACAATTTCAGACAAGAGCTGCTTTAGCATTTCTGCTATCAGAGCAAGGTGATTTTTTTCGGGAGTTCATATTAGATGAGGTATGAACTCTCTACACCTTGATTTGCAAATCAATACTCATTTGACACTATACAGTGCAATTTATAAGATATGCTATTTCTGTTATGCTATTTATTGGGTACAATAATGTCTTACATAAATAATGCTTTGACTCTTGACTTATGAACCATGTGTACTCGCCCCTATTGTTTTGTTTGTGTTCTGAAGGCTACGATTTGTATTTTTTTCCTCTTATGTCCCATATGTTCTTACACATTAAATTCATTTCCATGCTCTGTTTGCTCATTCATTCAGCCTGTGTCCATTATCCATTAACAGAGTGCTTATACTCAAAAATGTCTGATTGCTACAACCACATCAGAACATAACGCGGGAAGTTATATAATGTGGGAACTAACCTCTAGAACAACCTTTGGAGAAGGCCGATTCCTTTCTATTCTAATGCTAAACTAAAACTACCTTGGGGAAAAGGGAGGAGAAATAAATAACAAAATTAGGTGATTCGCCAGAATAGAATGATCTGATTCCTTTACTGGGTTATACCACAGACTACCTAAAACATGCAAGATGTGTCATTTATCGGCATACACACACACATTTATAGAACAACAGGTAAGATCTACCCTGATTTTGGAATTGAGGCTAGATATCTATAAGAAGAAAGCTGAAGAATGTTAACAGCAACACCTTTTATCAATGCAAAGAAACAAATACACAATTATGTTTTGTATTTTTAAAAGGCACTGAATATATTTTTGCATGAAATTGATGGTATGGCTATAGTATTGTGAAAAGAAGATTGGGATCAAAATGATGCAAGGAAGAACTCAAGAATGTGGTGAGGTTCTCTCCAGTTATTACAAATCTAGAAGAAGACAATAAGAAGAAGGGGATGTGTGGGCAACATGCTACAATTTGAATCCTAAAATACTTGCAATGGGTTGCATTAAGAAATAATAATCTCAAATAAAATTATCTTTTAATTCTTCACTCCCTTTGAATCTTTTAATATAAAAAGCTTAAATAAGATTTTAGTCAGCTGAATTCTATTAAAAGGAAATTCTTGTAATTATTCTCTTTTATTTCTTATCCACTCATGGATAATTTAAATATTGGTTTAGAAAAACATTATTTCTCTTATGAGCTTGTAATCCTCCATGCTTCCATCCACAAAACTTTTCTTTTATCTTCTTTTATATTAAAAGATTTTATCCTCTTAATAATGCATGGCATGCATTTAGAAAAAAAAAAAAAACAATTTTATCCAAGAGTAGAAGACAAAGTTGGCATGGCATGCATTTTAATTAGTGGGGTGAGCCCACTTATTAAAATAAAGCATTTATCTTTGAGAATTAGATAAGACTTTTAGCCTAGAGAACTATTTTTCCAAAGGAAATAAGGATGAGAAATATTACAACCAAGAAAAATAATGAAACTATGCCTAGTTTCGTCATTTTGGCAGCTCATAGACCAAGCATTGCTTGCATCTATTGGGAATTGAATAAAAAAAAAACACTTTTCATCGTATGGTTTTCCAAATAATTTTTTTGTTGTTGTTTTGATTTGGTAACGGGGATTCATGGGTGGGGAAGCACCTAGCAGGGTTTCAGGGGTAGTGCCTTGGACACATTCCCTTTTGTGGTATGGGGCGGGGTCGTGGGGTGGATCCCCCAAAGCAAAGAACAATTTGAAGGCTCTGCAGCCTTATAATTCTTCATCGTACAAGAGATTTTCTCCGAAGAACAGACCCAAAAACGGCATAATTTCACTATTGTATGCCATGTTCCTCAAAAAATCCCTGTTTGCAGTTGTTCTCTCAATTTTCTTGTGTTTTCCATGTCATGGCCTTTTAAATCCACCCATTGCCATGTTCAAAGCTGATTATGTCTTTCCTTAAATTCTATGGCCCCGTGAACATCTTAAAATAAACAAATCTAACCATTGTTGCTGCTTTTGAACTGCTACGTAATGCTTTTCCTTTCAAAATAACGACATCTATCAGATTTAGGTGACATGGTTATCATATTGATGGCTCTTGGGATATTTAGACCTGCAATGTATATTTGCATCTATAATACAACGAGCTTCTGCCAAGTGAAGTTTTTTGACCTTTTTCATTTTTTAAATCTCACGATGGTTTGTCCTTTATAAATTTCGCCTTCTTCTATACTGCCAATCTGATGGCCCCTTGAGATGCTTAAATCTAATTGAATGGCTCGTGCTATCCTGCAATTTCCACCTTAAGCTTCAACTTTTGATGTAGAAAGGTTATGCCATGTGGTGTTTCTGCCAATTGATCAACTGTTCTAGAGGTCCTACACGGCACCTTTGTTTTTTTCCTTGTTTGATTTTTGCATTATAAGAAGACACGAATTTACTGTGGGCTCCACCATATTCCATGCTTAACCATTGGTGTTACTTTTGTGGTGTCTGACCTATTCTCGTGTAGAAACCCCAACATACATTAGATTTGGGTGACTTGGCATCTAAATGTATGGTTTACAGAGTCTTTAAGCTTTTGAAACGTTGTTTCTCTCTTAAACAATGGGAGTCATATATTCAATAACGTGGCAATCTAATCAATGGCCCACGGGAAAGAGAATAGGTAAGAACATAATCTTTTATTAAAAGCATGTTAATAGACAGAAATAAGCAGCATATTGTTCTCATGAAACTAGTAGCTTGTAACACTCAAATTCTCCACCATTTGACCTTCACACACTCTGAAGCTCACCACTCTTTGCTGGAAACAAACTGAATTAAATCCTTGAGCTTGAAATCTTCACTTGCCTGGTTTCTCCTTCTCGCTTCTCTGTTCTAAAATTCCTTCCTTGTACTGCCCAGAAAACAATACAGAGGCCCAAAAATGCCAGTGTAGAATGATACCAAGCATCTTATTTGATGGAAATGAAAACCTAAACTAACAGCCACAGTCAACGACGAGTTAAACAAATCTGCTAACTGTTATGAAAAAGTAACTACAATTGTTGATCAAACTGCACCATGAAATAACCTTGATACTCCAGCAACCAGCCACATGTAGTGCATGAAAAACTATAATAGAAACCTGTACATTTCACTTCTCTGTGCTTGCAAAACAGTTTTCTTCATTGCTTATCCAGTCTGCATGTTTATTTGCATATTGCTATGCCTTCAAGAGTGCATGGGCTGAAAACCTAAGAGCTGTGACTCATTTTCATACTCTGGAATGACTAGGATGGGCGGTGATTTTCACCTTATGTCTCTTTTTCTGTTGTACAAGATCAATGATCTCAGAACTACTGAAATTTGAAATGGAGTGAGTAAACAACATAGAAACTTGAACACACATGGAAACAAATCTCGTCTTAGGGATATATTCCAGCGGGTGAGTACATGTGCCTCTGCTTCCATACTTAAGCGATGACTCATGAGGCAATCAGGTCAGAACATGATTGAATTTGCTAGTTGTACATCATTGTGTTTCTACATGGCAATTTCTTGGCATGAGTATGTACGCCTCTGTTGACACTACAAATTATATTAATATGATTTAATTTTTTTGGGCCATTAGTATATTGTATCTTAATATAATTATATGTTAAATGTTTATTTCAAGAAATTCATTCATGATTTTTGTAATGTTTTTTTGTGTTTGAAATTTACAAATATATACAGATATATAGTTTTAGTATTCTAGTGTACCCTTATATCATGTTTTTTGAAAAATGGTGTTTGCACTACAATACAAGACCCCTATACCTACCCATCTCTTGGTAACTGTTGTACAAAGAGATTAACGATAAATATATAGTATTAATCTCTTTATATATTTTATTATTTAATCTCTTTATATATATATTATTAATACCCTTGTATCATGTTTTTTGAAAACAAGGTGTTTGCATTATAGTACTAGACCTCTACACCTATACCCCTCTCTAGTAACTTTTGTAGAAAGAGATAGCATCAATAGTGTAAGGGTTGATGCGGTCTTGACAATGAGCCAGTGATATCCTTTCACCATGACTTCCATAATAAAGTTCTTTAGAGGCTCACAAGACCAAGAAAATTGATGGAAGAAATACTATTTTTATTTTTCGAATAGTCTCATACTTACACATGTAAAGGCTTAATGGATGAGAACCCCATTGATATGTTAAACAATAGAATATTATGCATGAATTTCAATGGCTTGACCTGTAGAGTATTGCACACCATATTTTCAAACGAAGAGTTCTTTTCGAATGGAATCTGCACAGAAACCAAGCTATCCTTCATAACTCCTCTTTGGTCAGAGAAAAACAAGCTTCCATATGGGCCATGATGTGGGTACGAGTTTAGTTTTGATAACATGTGAAGATTTAGGAAGAAGTAATATTAAGGGCAATATCAGCTCACCCCACATAATGGAAACAAAAGAAAAGAGACAAGAATGCAAAGAAGGTACCTATGTTTAAATAATCAATACTGTTATTGATAATCACACAATGATACAATATGTTCTTTTGGTAAGAACTCCACATGTGTATGCAATAGTGAGAAACTCTATTCAAATAAGAAATTCAGTTGGACTTATCCCTAAAAACTGAAATCACAAGGTGAGACTCTTTGAGATATCATGCTACATTAAAGCTGTCCATGTGGCAACACGTGAAGATTACCATGCTAAATATTACACATTGTACGTTGGCCTCCACAGTTGTCCCAGTACTAATACCTGACAACAAATGGGAAAGCAGATCTATAGATCTGATCACTCACATACCTCAAATCTACAATCACAATGACAAAATCTTGGTAATAGTGGACGGGATGATGAAAATTCCAGATTCATTACTTGTTCAATGAGTTGTAAAGCATTGATACAAACTAATAGCCAACACCAAAATTTTACCCGAAAAAATATTATGAATTCACACAAAACCTTTGGAAAGATATGTTTCAACATCCAAACACTCCATTAAACCTTCAATTTGTTTGGAAAGCACAAAGAGTTAAACTATGTTTAAGATTCTATATTGTAACTAGGGAAAAAAATATGGGAAGAAAAACTGCCCTTCATGGGATTTATACTTATTATGGTCTTTCTAGCTTTGTGAAAAGTACTAGTGGGGTCAAGCAAGGATGCCCTCTCTTTGACTCTCTTCAACATTTACATGATGTGGTGATAGCCATACTCCTTTTGGCTGATGACATTGTTCTCTCTCCCTCAGCTGATGGTCTACAGAGACAACTTGATGTCTTTTCGTTTTTGCGATCTACCTTAGCTAGAGAACCCTGAGCAAAACAAGGATCATGCTATTCAACACCTCCAAATGTTCTCTTTCCAGATTCTAGTTCCTTTACAAAGGGGAACCCTAGAGATCACATCGACCTACACTTACTGATGGTCTAGTTTTTCAGACCATATTTTAGTATGAAGCCTACCTCTCAGTCACGCCTCTGCAAGGGATATGTCACCATTTCTATCTGGGAGCACCAATGTTTTCAAATCCACTGTCAGGATATCTCTTCAAAGATGCGCCTCTTCTATACAATCATAAAACCTATAGTTTTATATGGGTCCCAAGTTTTGGGACCTAGTCTATCTTTAGGCTTACTTTCTACATTCATAGACTCAAAACCATGGGGAATTCAGCTTCAAGGTGCATGAGGTATCCATACTTAGGGTATGGTCCCATGGAGGGGCTTGGGCTCCTATTTTCGTGCAGCAGAAGGTCCCATGCTTATTTTTAAAGCCAGCTACAGGAAATAATAGAATCTAGGCCTAAAAAATAGGAGCTCCACTTTTTTAGCCCCCTAAACTTAAGAGGCGGCTGGAGAGGGGGGGTTGGGAGTTTCCCACTACAGTTTAGGGCTGAGAGAATCTAATATGCATTCCTGCCATTATTTTTTGGTGATTTTAAAGAGAAATATGATTTTATTTTCCTACAAATAACCATAAATATCCAATGAGATCCTATAATACCTCAGCGGATGTTATTGAGGAAACTAATAAAAAATCATGGGACCTTAAAACTGCTAAAATGCTCCTAAATTTTCTCAGCAGCACCCACTGAGATATTTAATGAGCCCCCCTCCCATGGGACCATGCCCTTAGCCTTATGTTCTTTAGAGAGGATTGTATTTTTTGGCCCAAATAGACAATCAATGTTACGGGTATCTTAAGACTAGTTTTCTCTCGTCTATTGACCGATTTATTGATAAGCTACCTCCTTCTAGGTACTCTTTGGATGTCCCTCCTCGTATTCTTCCCTTGAAAGGAGGCTGTGGCATTAGAGGTAGTTAGAGAGGCCATAGGTCTTCGACCGAAGTATCCGAAATCCAGGGACACTTGGACCTCTCCTCATCTGCTCAGACCCAAGCTTGCCTTTTATGTTGAGAATTTCTTACAGGTGGTGGATGGTGTCATTCGTCACTTGACTATCGCCATTATCATTGGTCTCATGGTTTGAGGTTTCCCCTCACCAGGCTAACTCGAAGAACTATGCTCACACCACTTATAAGATGAGAGCTGATCCATCATATTTCATGTGGGGACTGGGTCCAATCGTCTTTTCCCCTTCAAGGAGGTGGTAGACTGTAGGAGAACTTCATTGTTCAGATGCCCTACTATTATGAGATTTTGGGGAGATACTAGTGTCTTTACAGAGATTCATGCAACTCTCTACTCTCACTTTTGTTCGATACCTAGATCAATGATGCCACTTGGTCAACTTTTCTTCAGGAGGTTGTCACCCTTTGATGTAAGTCCTTGCAAGGAGCCCGACTTGAGCTGTTTAGACATATAACTTCATTCTTTTAAGTGCCCTTCTGAATATTGTTGCTTCACAGACCAAGGGGGTACGTTAGTGAGGTGGCACCTCAATTTTGCATAACACTCCACTCCTGTGCCTATCTCCAACACACTAGTTGTCGGTGATGGGGATCTCCTTCTGCTCATCGTCATGGATCCGCTCCTCAAGTACATTGTGGATTTACTTCTTAGCATCATGGAAACTGCTTCTCAGCATTGTGGATCTGCTACTGTTTGCAAACGTCTCAACGGGTCCCCTTTCAGACGCCAGAAAGAACACATTATGGAGTATATTCTTTGTCATGTTGGTATCCCCAGAGTTCATCCTGAAATCTGTGACTACCCTATCCGAAAATTTTTCGTACTTTTAAAATAATGGGCCGTTTTGTGTTTTTATTGCCGGAAAGTTATTGTATTGCGTCAAGATATTCCCAAAGAGCAATATTAGCCATTTTCACCAAATACCCAGATGCCCAAAATTGTTATATTATGTCGTTGGGATTTGTTTGCGGGAAATTTGTATTTAATTATTTTGAGCCCCGTTTGAGGCAATTTGCGCTCTGATTTAACTTTGTTGTGATCGAACATATCATTATTCCCTATATACCAGAAGGATTTTAACAAGGAATGAAGTTTGGCCTTTATTTGTGACTTTTAGACAACGTTTCGTGTTTTTGTGTTTTCCTGTTTCATTTTCTGTGAAATTTCTCTAGATCAATTCCTTTGCCGGTTTGGCCTGATTCTTGGCCTGAAGTAACTGGGGATCATATACGCACGTTATTTAGAAGGAAGTTGCCATCAGAGGTCCGGTTCATTGGGAGCCGAAGTCGCGCACTAAAAAACCTCTGCGGGGCTGGCCGCATTTTTGGAAAACAAAGGATTTAAGCTGGATCATGGGAAAAATAGAAGCAGCAGACAGGTGGGAATTTTGTACTTGCTTAGCAGGGTACTTTTTTCCCATAATAGGCAATTCACTTAAGCTACAATGGGAAAATTAGAGGCAACAGGTAGGCTGGAATTTCTTGCCTGCCTTGCAGGGTAAAAATTTCCATTGTGGAATAAAAGAAATAGTGACTTAAGTGAATCATGGGATTTTATTGCCTGCCTTGCAGGGTAAATAATCCCATTGTGAAAGTCAAGTCACTTAAGTGAATCATGGGATTTTCGGGGCTGCCTTGCAAGGTAAATAATTCCCATTGCCATTTGTTTTTAAAAATAGAATTCTATTATGTCCAAAAAGTGTGACCCACCTTGGGTGAGATAATAAAGGCATTAAATAAATATTTTTAATTAATTATTCATCCAAAATTTGCGCACCTAGGCTTGTGGAAAAGTCAACAAAGGGAAATGGACAAAAGGTGGAGGATTTAATAGATAGAATTCTAAAATTAAATAAATTTAATTTATTTAATGCAGCCCCTTTATGTCAGAAAGTGCGCCCCTTTTGGGAGAGAGATAATACTTTTTAAAGTATTAAATGATTAAATTAAATTCCTATTTTCAGTGGCTATGGTCAAAGCACACTGTGAGCTTAAGTTAAGTGAAGCAAAGTGGATGATTAAATAAATTTAATTTAATTTAATGGCAGCCATAAGCATGTCCAAAATAGGCGCCCCATTTGAAGAGTGAAGCATGATTAATTAATTAATTAATTGCCAGGAATAGGAAGAGCAATTAATTAATTATAGAATTGTGAGAAGGGTATATAAGCATGGGCTGCCATAAGAGTGAATTATTTAATTCACAGGTAAAGAATTGCAGCCAAATGGAAAAGTGCGCCCCATTTGAAGAAGGATTTTTACTCAGGCAAGGTGGAAATCAAGGCTGAAAGCTTCCAATTTTGGTGCACATGGTTTGAAGAAGAGTTGATCTTGTGTCTGAATAATTATTTGCATAAGTGATACATGTGCTCAGGTGAAGTTGGAAAGGATTCATGCTCACTTTGCATGTGCAAATAAAACATCAATTTTTGGGGCAACAGGCTTGAATAAGTGCAGAGATTTACATTAAAATTCACTATTCATGTTCCGGTGGCCATCTTTGTCTGAATTAATTGCAGGAATTCATGACAGGTGTTTTACAAAACAAAGGGAGCTTTAATCAATGTCCAATAGCATTGAATATATCCTTCGAATCTAAAGAATTATCCAGATCCGCACCAGTATTGAAGAATTCCGGCTGAATTAAAAGAAAAAGAATTATTCAGACAAAGATTGATAAAGTCATGGCAAAGAGAGATGAAAAAGAAAGCACAACAGAGTCATGCATCACTTCTAAATTTACAGATATTGGAGACACGGATCTAGGCCCAAAACCTCTTGCTGAATTGATAGACAGATCCAGAGCAGGAAAGACTTCACTCATGCGTGCAGGAAAAACTTCACTCATGCGTGCAGATTAAAAGCAATGAAATTATTCAAGCTGCAGCTTTTCCATCCACAACCCATTTGCCAGAGTTTGTTATGCAGGTGCAAATCCATATGTAGATGCGGATGCAAACCCACATGCAGATCTAGATCCAGATCTCATAGTTGCAAAAGCTTCCGGCACAAAGGCTTCATCCTCTTGTTTCGAATGCAACCTGTGAAGAAGTTAGTTCATGGAAAGTTCTTTCCAAGATCTCATGCAAATACTCCCATCTTCTAGTTGAAGCCTTCATTGAATTTTCATTCATCCGGAGTGCTTTCCAGAATTTTTAATTGCTCATATGAAATTAAAAATAAGGATGATGAGTTATTTGCGGCAAACATTGCATTGATGCATGTACTGGAGAAGAATTGCAAAAGCTTTAAGGATAAAAGAGAAGACAAGGTAAAGGAAAAATCCAGTTGTTTCCAATTCCAGCTTGTTTCCAGATCCAGCTTGCTTCCAGATCCAGCTACTCCCAGATCTAGTTTGGTGAGAATCAAAGGCAAAAGAATTAGCTGCATGCAGACATGAAAAAGGACTGCAACTTTTCTCTTCCTTCTTCTTTCCTTCGACAAAGTAATTGAGCGATCATTTAAATTATACAACTTAAGTGATTGGTATAAAAAGCCATTACTTGAAGAAGTCAACTACTTGGAGATAGGTGGCGGACGTGCAAAATAGAAGGTTCTATTTTCAGTTGCAAATCATACATGTCATGCAAAGAGGAATTTCAGGTGGAGATTGCTAGTTGTTTCTTTCCTCCGACTTCCACATGTGCTAGTTCAACTAAAAGCTTCCAACTTGTAATTGCCCCTCTACATTCTATAAGTAGAGGAAGAACCTTCGGGTTAATGATCAGAATTTATAAGCAGCAATCTTGTGTTCTAGACTTTGTGCTGAACCCCTAAGAGCCGCTTGGAGCAAAGGAATACAAAAGAGCATGTTTCCGGAGAACTTTGTGTCTTGGTGTACTGTGTTTCTTGCTTTTAATCTTAGATCTCTTAATTAACATTGTGTTATTTTAGATCTGGATCTAGAGCTGCCTTTGTTTTAGAATTCTGTGTTTATATCTATTGGATTCGTTTATGTGCATGCAATTTAGCTCTGCCATCTATTGATTGGGATGCAGATCTTCCCCATTTCTTCTATGTGTTTATGTAATTACCTTCTTCTATAACTTTTCCTTTCTTTAAACAGTTGCTTACTTGCTGCAGAATTATTTAGTTATGGTTCATGAACTGAGTAGTTAAAGTAAAACCTCATTTAGATATTAGCATACTTAAATTGACAAATCTGACACGGGAGCCTCACCAGTTAAATGAGGGAGATTTATCTCATGACTGCTTAGGTTTGATACTAGTGCTCGGAATAGTCATAGCCAATAGACAAATGGTAAGTGGTGTTATACCAATACCCACATAAATATAGCAACTTTACCCATGCCTTCTGCTGTCCTGCAACGTAGTTGCAAAGATAACCCTGCTATCCATTTGTTCACAATCTCTGTCTGCCCATCCGTCTAAGGGTGATAACTAGTGTTAGGAGTCAACTCAGTGTGAACCAATCGGAAAAGCTCCTACCAAAATATGCCCATTAACCTGCTATCCCAGTCACTAACTATGTTCTTCGGAAGTCCATGCAACCTGAATATCTGACAGAAGAACAAATCAGCCACATGAGGTGCCTTAAAGCTGGTAGGGACAGCGAAAAAGTGTGCATATTTTGTCAACCGATCAACTACTGCATAAACGTGATCATTCCCTTGCACCACGGGAAGCCCTGTGATGAAATCCATCGAAATACTCTTCCCACTACTGCTCCGAAATTGGTAATGGTTGTAGCAAACCTGCTAGGAAAGTATGCTCTAACTTGTTCTGCTGAAAAGTCATACACTCACGGACATGGCGCAAGACATCATCCTTGAGACCCTTTCAGGAGAATCTTTCTCTAATTTGCCTATATGTTTTAAAATACCCTGGATGTCCTACAAGTGGTGCATCATGGAAAGCATGCATAATCTTTTCCTTAAGCTCAGATTCAGGAACTAGGTAAATTCTGCACTTATACAAAATCAAATCAGCTATTACCTTATACCGGCCATCCTAAATTTTTCCACCCATAATGTCACATATCCATAGTGTTTTTGGAATACTCCACTAACAGTTGAGATTTCTAATCTGCTGAAATCTCGCTCAAAGAACAGAGGGCAGTGGGATGGGGTTTCCTGGAAAGTGCATCAGCCACTACATTCTTCGTCCCATTGACATACTCAATGTCAAAATCATATGCTTGGATTATGCTGACCCATTTTTGTTGCCTCTCATTGAGTTCCTTTTGTTCTAGGAAATATTTCAAACTCTTGTGGTCGGTTCTCACCACAAATTTTCCACCAACCAAATACTGTCTGAACTTTGCCAAAGCATGCATAATGGCAAGCATCTCCTTATCATAGGTGGAATACAATCTCTCATTATCTCTCAACTTTCGTATATCGAAGGCAATAGGATGGCGATCTTGCATAAGAACTGCACCAATTCCCAATCCCGAAGCATCATACTCTAAAATGAAGGGCCATGAGAAATCTAGAAGGGCCAAAATTAGATAGGTGTTCATAATTACCTTGAGCCTCTCAAATACTACCTATGCCTCATCTAACCAACTTAATGCACCCTTCCGTGTAAGATCTATCAATGGAGCTACCAGGTGAGAATAACCCTTCAAAAACCTCTTCTAGTAACCACATAACCCCAAGAATCCTCGCAAGCTCAGAGATATTCCTGGGTGGTGGCCAATCCTGCATTGCCTGTATCTTCTCCTGATGGACCTTGACCCCAGTGGCCCCAATGACATGTCCAAGATACAATATCTCCGTAAGTCCAAATTCACACTTGGACATCTTAGCAAATAAAGACTGAGTCTCCATTATGTTAAGTACCTCATCAAGATGCCTCAAATGATCATCCCATGTCCTGCCATATATCAGAATATCATCAAAAAATACCAACACAAACTATCTCAACTGCCTATTGAAGAGATGGTTCCTACATGACTGAAATGTAGCAGGGGCATTAATGAGTCCAAATGACATCACCAAGAACTCGTAGTGCCCGTAGTGACACCTAAAGGTCTGTCTTGTGAATATCCTCGTCCCAAACTCGAATCTGGTGGTAGCCCGATCGAAGATCAATCTTCCAAAAGTAAATAGATCCATGTAACTCATCTAACAGCTCATCAATGCGATGAATGGGGTACTTGTTCTTGATGGTTTTCTTGTTCAATGCACGATAGTCAATGCACATCCTCATGGTCCCATCCTTCTTCTTCACCAAAACAACTGAAGAAGCAAAGGGACTAGAACTAGGACAGATGTGTCCCATCTCCAAGAGCTCTCTAATGGCCTTCTCTATCTCATCCTTAAATGTCTTAGGATGGCAATAAGGCGTAGTCATCACGGGTTTAGCAGCCTCCTTAAGCTCTGTAACATGCTCAAACCCTGTATCTGGTGGTCTACCTAGAGGAATGTCACCAAACACTGGGTCGTGCTTATCCAGTATGGACTGGATGTCAATGTGAAGGAGGTTGCTCACTGTCTAAAGAAGATTTGGATGAGATGAAACACTGGGCTGCCCATGCAACCTCTCCATGTCGTGACTATAGACTCCATCCTGCATGCTGAAACAACTCTAGGCCCACCGTCAGAAAGAGCCCAAAGCACAATCTTCTTCTTATCCACCATAAACTCCAACTCCATCCTCCGGAAATCCTACACATATCTGCCAAGGGACTGTAACCATTGAATACCCAATATTGTATCAATCTCACTAAGTCCAATAACATAGAAGTCATCAATCAATGTGTAGTCCCCCATCTGAATACTAAGTTGTGGAATCCTCTTAGTGCAACTAATAGCAAATCCATCTGCCACCCATACACTAAAGCCCTCAAATTCCTCAACCTAGTAATCCTCGCTGCGCAGCCAACCCCTCATCAATGAAGTTGTGCGTAGCTCCACTGTCAACCAGACAAACAATCCATTGTCCCTTAAGCACTCCCTTCAGCCGAAAGGGATGGTACCTAAGAACTCCTGAGAGTGTAGCAATAGTGACATCAGATGAATTCAATGCCTCACTCTCACCAAGATGTATTTGGGGCTGCTCCCCCTGTGCATCATGGTCACCGCTCTCATCCTCTTCATCTATATCTGGCACAGTGATCATCCTCCCCATTTGAAATCACCTCAATGAGATGCACCTTGCCTTTACCAAGGCAACGATGCCCAGGCTCCCAATGATCTTTGCAATGAAAGCAAAGCTTCTTCCCCCTTAACTCATTATGAGTCTCCTAATCCACCTTAGGAGGTGGTGCACTCTTCTGCGGAACGGTAGATCGCTGAAATGGCCTGCCTGGAGCTCATGGGAAACTTCTTATTGGGCTAATAAGAAGTGGGTTGATAGGAAGTGGGGGATGTGTCCAAATTTAATGCCGTCTGGATGGCATCATGCAATGTCCCTAGGCTTAAGAGCCTTGACCAATCCTCTCATCCTGTCATAAAGGCCCTCTATAAATAACATCACCACCCTCTTCTCAGGCATCTCTGGAACCATAACTGTCTATCCGCTAAAATTCGTTGATGTATGAATCAACGTGTCCACTTTGTCGGAGCTAGTGCCAAGTCCCTGTAATACAACTCCACATCCTCGCGATCAAATCTCGCAATCAACCTCTCGCTGAAATCCCTGTTATGACCGTAGAAGCTCATGACCCTGTGTAACAAACCCATAGTGCCACCAATCATAAGCCACCCCCCTCAACGTGTAATGTAGCGAACTGTATGGCTTCCTACTCCCTCATGGGTTTGAGGGTAAGATAGGTGTCGAGCTTGTGAATCCAAGCCCTGGCACTGATCTTTCCACTACTATCAAAAGTGGAGAGGGTTACCTTATTGGTAACCTGCTGCAAATCTCCTATTCTGCTGCGCTCTAGGCCTCATGTCCTGTCTGGCCCTCATGTTATCTCTCCTCTGAGCACAATACTGTGGGAGGGGAAATACATCCCTCACATGTTGCGGAAAACTCCTCCACTCATCACTGACTGTCATAATAGTATTCGGAAAAGCTACTTCTTACGGTCGTCCCTCAATCTCTAGTGGGTCACCTCTAGGCAGGAAGTTAGGCTACATAGGCCTATCTGCAGTCCACGTAGGTCTCCTCTCATCTATATGAGTATGCCTCCGCTCACGGCGTGGCGATCCCCTAACACTCGCAAGCTCTGAAGGTGATTTGTTGTGATCCCCTGTAACCACTGGCAACTGATACGGATCTATCCCTCCTACCATGCCTATCTCGCGGCCTATCTAGTGCCAACCTATCCAAGGTAGTGCCCATGCGCTCCATGGTCTGTAACAACTGCCTCTGAATGGCTACCATATCCCGAATGAAATCCCTATCTGGATCTGACATGTTCCTCTCGAGGACTCTTAGGTCTCTCACCCAAATATTCCATTTTGTCACCTCCTGCAGTACCAGCCTTCGAGTCGTGCCCGTCTGCGGGTGTAGTATCTGTGTGGACCATCCTCTTTGTGCTGCATTCAGAGCTGATTTTTGTTTTAATACATTCTCTGCTTCCTTCCCACACAGGCTGGGAGGATACACTCCTCTGATACCACTGAAAGATCCCAAACCCGTTTTTTTGTTTGAATATTTTTTTTTTATATATAATGCTCTGGCTCAGATCTCTGTTACAACAATAAATAACTGTAGAAGAAGCCGCCCCACTCAGATAGATGTGCAAATGCTCACTGCTGCAATTTATTCTTTTCTCTGAAACTGCTGGAATGTTGAATAATTGTGTAAACAATGAAGATACCTGGATGGAAGCTTCTCTCACTGCTCCTGGAGTTTCTGTCCGCAAGAGGAATAATCCAGAGGGTTTCCGTCCTTGGATTCTATCTGCAAAAGCTCTGTGCTAACTGTTGTATGAAAATAATAATCTTCTGAATGAATCTCCCCCAAGTAGCATTTTCTTCCATATAGCCAAAAACACTTCCAAATATCCAAGTCGCACGTTTTGGCTAAAACCCAATAATTAATTATTTTGCTTCACTAAGCAAGTTGCATTTTTGGGTTTATTTGATCATTACCTAAACAAGTCACACTTTTGGCTAGGAAGTGCATTTAAATAGTTTATTAATTTATTTAAATACACTTTCCTAAGTCAAAGTCACTCTAACAGTCTATTAATTCATTATATGTGCTTTAATAATATTTTACTTTATTTTGAGCACCATATAATAAAATACGATATTTTAAAAGTATGATATTTTTTTACAAGGGGTAGTCTCAGATTTTAGGGTGAAATCTGGGGACAACAATTGTCATTGATGTCAAAGGCTTAATCATTGATGTATTTGGTTAACAGAATCGTGTAACGGAAGCTGATGGAACTACTGACAGATGTTGACGGAAATGGTAGAAAGTAACGGAAATAACCAACAGTATAGAAGGGTAGAAAACGAAAGTTTAAATACATGAAAATAAGCGTTTTTGCATAAGGATTATCATGGGATAAGTGAGATATACACAGCTGTACATAGGAGAGAGCTATCAACGTTTTAAGGTGTTCATATGCCATGTTTTATGGTGAAAAAGAAGATTTAATGATGGCTGACAGCGATTTATCAAAGGAGGTGGCAGCGCTCCTATCAAGGGGTTAATTCCATTGTTTAATGTGCATTTAATAATTGTTATGGGTTGCATTAATTACTTTTGGTTTTAGCCGACTAATATTTGCACTTAATTATGTTGTGTTAATTAAATAATGGAAAGGTTGTGTTGGTTGGAATGATGTGTCTTTTCGAAAGGATGTGAGAAGGATATATAAGGAGATAGAATCATTTGTTTTAGACAAGCACACACATTGAATATTTTGAGTGAAGAGAGAAGAGTAATAAGAAGAAGAGCAGATTCAAAGGTGTAAAGATGAAAATTGCAGCAACTTATATATGTGAAGGTGCTGGGATAATTAGAATGAGTATTCTGAGCAGCAGTTTTGTAATAAAGTATAGCAGATCCCGAAAATAAAAGTGTGAAGTGCAGATCCAAATAAGAAAACCATCACATGTTGAATAAGCAACAAGTCCACGGTGGTAAGAGGAATTTTTGATAAGGGGTTGGTGCTCCTGTGAGTGGGTGCTCATGAATTCGAAGGAGTTGGTGCTCCTGTAGGTTGGTGCCTACAAAATTGTAATTTGGGGATTGGTGTCTCTTGTAGGTTGGTGCCTACAAACATTTGAGAAATATAATAAAGAAGATTTTCTCCGTGGTTTTCTCCCGAAAGGGTTTCCACGTAAATCTGTGTCTATTTGCATTGTGTTGGTTTGCTTTGCATTTATTGATTGCTTTGATTTATTCACTGTGAAATTGATTAATTGTGATTACGGTTATGAGATTAAGTGTTAAATTTAAAAATATCATAAGACTGATTCACCCCCCCGCTCAGTATTATCTTGTGCTTAACATGTTGAGAGAGTTTGCACTTGCTCTTGTATTTTTTTTCCTTTTCCACTCTTTCAATAACCTTAGAGACTGTTTCCCTCGGGTTACAAGCGCATCCCATTCAGGAGTAGATTCTCTAAATGATATTCTTGTGAGCTCATAATCAGTTCTCGTGATCTCATGCACACTCTTGTCAATTGTTGGTCTAACAATTTAAACAAATGGTTATACAATCTGAAGTGTCAGTGACAAGGTGGGAAGTTGTTTTGGCTTTCTTGGTGGGAGAAGTACCAAGGAGTGCAACTACAACATCATAATTAGGAACTTCAATCTTTGATTGAGATTTTTTTTGCTTTTAACCATCAGTAATGGAATGTGACACATGAAGGAGATATGGGACAAACTATGAAATTTCATCAAAAGATACTAGCGCACTGAGTGCTAGGGGAGGAGTAGAAGAAACTTGTGTAGAAACAATCATAACTGAGCGAGATTCTCCAACAGATACTTGAGGAGAGGTTGAGGGTCTTCGTATACCAAGCTTTGGTTTGGAAGCACTTGTTTTCCCCGGCAAATCTTGAGTTGGAATCAAGGTGACATCTTCCACTTCCTCTTCTTCCTCACTTCCCTCCTCCGAACTTTCTTCTTGTTTATTCTCTTTTTTCTTTTCCTTTTGCTTATCATCCTCTTTTCTACCATTTTCAGAGTCAATTTTCAAGGTTTGTGCATACACCTTCGTGCCTAATTCTTGCTGAACTGAGGAGGAAGGAATGTCTTGAGAAGTAGTAGTATCCTGAGAAGCCTTGAACTCTATCAATTTTTCTAAGAACCATTTCTTGGTTCTTGATAAAACAGGAGAAGATGAGAAAGAAGCCTTGTTCATTCGAAAGTTAAAGAAAGGATTTGGAAAGTATAAAGGTAAGTTACCATTTAAATGTTTTGACTATGGTAAAATTGGTCATTTAAGACACCTAAGTCAGATGATAGATAGAGGACGAATGATTGAATGGAATTGCAAAGTTCAAGTTCTAAAGGGAATTCTGAACCATCATCAGTCATACTTTCAGGCACTTTGAAGAATTTGAAGTCCTTAATCTACTGAAGAGTCATTCTACCAAACATCCTCTTTCTGACTTCAAACTCATTATCACAATCCTCCCAATATTCTTCAATTGTTGGTATGTGAGAATATGACAAACAAAGATTGTTGATGAAATTCTTGCCTTCAAAAGATACCCTCTTCTGGAAAGGATGCATGTTGAAAGGAGAAATAATTCTTTCAATGTTTTGTGCATCAATTGCTGACCTGCAAGTATAATTTCCAAGGGATAATAGGAAATTGGATTCCTGAAACCTTTTTATCCCTGCAGGTTTTGTGAACAATATATAGCTGTTTGCATAGCTTAATCAAAATGATTTTGTTGTTACAATAACGAGCTGAAGAAGAATGTAAGAAATCAGCTTCAAGGATCCTAAGCAGTTACATGATGTGTGAAAACCTTTGAAACTGTATGATCGATGCTTCCAAAAGGAATTGGCAATCAACTGTAAAGTTACAAGCTTCTTGGGAGAACGTACTGAGATACTAGATGGTAATCCTTAACCGACAGTAATTGAACATCAGAAAGACTTGTTTGGACCCTATCTGGAAAGACAAGACTCCTGCTGTTCTCAAAAGGTCAATTGAGTGTATTATGCTTACATTGGCAGAGTATTACCCTGACTTGATGCAGAGCCAATCCCGAAATCCTATGACCCAATGAAGAGTTGACATTAAGGGAGGAGGCTCATATGAAAGATCAACACTTCTTGAACAAGGAAAGCAAAGCTGAGAACAAGTTTTCATAAGATGATTTCCTCCCCAGATTTACTGCACTATTTGCCTTCACAGGTATCAAAATTCTTTCTATGATGCATTGCATTCAATTGTAATCATTCCTTGGTAGATGAGAGCCCATTACTCTAGCTTGGAGGGTAATTATGTCTGTTAGTTCTTCAATGAAGTCATCCTAAGAACAATTTTGTGTATGGATTCTCAAATAGCCCCTTACAACTCCTTTGTTCCTTTCAACCAACTATTTTGCAATCATGGTTTGATACTTGTTATAACTGCAATGGGACTTATGGCAAGCTTCTTGTCAGAAGTGAAGATCTGTAGCATTATCCAAGATCGAAGGGATTCCAAGGCTCCAGAATTTATGTGATGTGCATCCAATTAAGCAATAATTTTTGGGGATCTCTCAATTTTTTGGTTTGGGGGTTAAAGCAGGAAGCACATGCTAGGACAATATCAATACATTGGACAAACGTGGGAAAACCACCTACATGGGCCAGTCCATTGTCAAAGATTCTCTTGGCTAAAGGGGTTGGCTTGTTATCCTTTATCCCATTCCAAAATTATGCCAAATCCATATGTCCAATCTCAGGCACGAAAGCTTCAAGTTAGGAAATTGATTCATAGCTTGTATATTGGAACTTCATCTTGACAATCAAGGCTTTAGGGAGCACTGAGTGGAAGATTAAAGCATAATGGCTCTTACAGTGTAAGCCAAGATGTGTGCAATACTAGGGACACGCACTTGACATTAAATGCTGAAAAGTGTGAGATCAAAACAAGGCCAACACAGAGATAACTTTACTAGTAGGATGGAAATAGAAGCCACTCTTCCCCTATACATCCTCGGAGAACACTAGAAGAGAGAAATTGTTGTGGAAAATCAGAGTTTGAAGCAGAGAAACAGTTACGGCGCCGTGAAAATGATAAGGGGCAGAGTTCAATTTCAAAATTATCAAGTGGAAAAATGAATTGGGTAAGACCTCAAAACATGTATTTATATGTGTGGGCAGGCTTGCACAATACGTTTTCCCATGGACAATGCTTTTAAAGTGGAGGATCGAGGAAGCGTAGGAACTAGAGAGCTGTTCCATTGGTGCCCATCAGCTCTGACTTTGCTGATTTTGCCCAATCCTTACCTCCTAATTGCTGATGGTGGAGATGTGGGGAACAGAGGGAACAGAAGAACCATTCCAATAGTACCACATGGGGCCAATTTCACCGTCTTATCTCAAAACCTAATACAAGTTCAAAGCTATGTTGTGGCTTTAGGGGAGCTGGATGAAAGGGAGGAATTGTTCTAGTTGTGCTTGAGGGATCTGACATATCCGATGGAGGTGCCCCAGTTCAAGTCAAATCGGTTTTAGCATTGATTATTGTGAACGATCATGGAACTCGAAAGACATAGTTCAACTTGTTCCATAAAAGACTAATTAATTCGATGTTTTGCCCAATACTTGATTAGATTGGATGGATCGGTGAATCGGAGAACTCAGGAACTGTTCCACTGTTTCCTCAATGGACCGATTTGTCTGAAAAGAAGAGTTTTGGTCCTAAAAATGGCTAAGTCCCAAAGACTAAAAGATTTACAAGTGAAAATACAACTCATAGAGCTTGGAAATTTTGACCTTGACCAGCAAAATATTTCAAAAAATTTGTACATGACAACACTAGCCAAATGATAAGAAAGAAAGAAAGAAAGAAATTATATTCTCCACAAATGACCAAAAATAGGTCAATGGGACTCTAGAATAGAACACTCAACGATAGAAAGTTCTTGGAAAACATAATCCTAGAAAGTGCAAATGTGAGAGTGGATAAAATTGTGAATAAGACAAAGCTAAAGCAGCTGTGCCACTGACATAGCCCTGGTAATGAAATACCCGAGGTACAAAAAACAATGAAGGGTGAATAAGATCCCTAAAAGCATATGCCAATGAATATTGTAAGGAAATCTCATCGAATATCTCTATTTGTGCTTGAAGTGGAGGAGTCATCTAGGCCCTCATCAACCACCGTCAAAGATTTGATAATGTTAGCCACAAAGTATCCAAGGTCAGAGGGGCCAGGATGTGAGATCCTAGGAGGAAGTAAAGCACTTCTAGAATCTGAATATATATATCAAATATATATTTGGAATTCCAATAATATGTAAATTAAATGTAATATCAAATTCAATGATATTCGTCCCAAGTAAGACCTAGTAAAGGGTTTTCGTCCCAATAGGAATTGATAGAGCATCCGACAATTTTTCAGATTTCAATATTCAGGGTGACAATCTTGGGGTTTCCAAAAACCCTTGATTTAGTAATAGGTGCTTGACGCCAAGGTCAAAAGACATGACTCTGTAATTGCATCGAACCCCTATTATGTTTGTCTTTAAGATTAAACCCCTTGTTGTTTGTCTTTATTTTTTATTTTTTAATAATTATTAAAATATGATTGCTAAGTCGCTGCCTTCTTCTTTTATTGTTCTTTCTTTATTCTTCTTTCTAACCATGGAGAAGGTCTGCCCGGAAATTCCAATTGTCTTCATTTTTTCCTGAAAAGGGACATTACAAAGTGGTTTCAACTGTTATTAGTTAATACTTAAATAATATTAACTTAACACTAATAAATAAGCTTTATATTTTAATAATGTTCTTCCTCCAAACCCAAGTTTTACTTACATTATCAAATCTGAGAAGCATTAAATTTCAATTTTTTGGAGACAATTTAAGAATGTATACAAAAACCAAAGTACCAATGCTTGTATAGTACTCATAGAGCGAGGTTACTTGGATACTTAGGCATACTTATATTTGGCATACACGGGAGAGTTACCTGCCTATGCCCAAACCCTCTATTGGAACCCTAGGTGATTCCACTTCAGCAATTCTATTTGATTCATACTTGGCATGCTCATGAATATCAGGAATTGTGCTCAAGAAGATGTGGTAACTTCAATGAGAACACCTCTCCGTGAGCTGATTTTGAAACAAATCTAAATATATCACCTATAGGCTATTCACAATTGATGCTGATGTAATAAGTCTCATATGGCAATAGAATATTATATTCCGACTTAATTTATTTTTTCCTAATATAGGAAAGAATTGTTCTAAAGATCAAAGCAAGAAAACCATATATGTTTCTCATTGAGTTTAATCTGGCCAAAATGGCTGAGAGTATATCTTATCCTATGCTTTTGCAAGTTCTCAAACTAGTTTATAACCTCTGAGTAACTTGTTCATGACATGATAGTAATGCCAAAAAAAAAAAATCAAGACTCTTTTGCTCTTTTTGTAGGGTATATTGGTAAAACATTCATACATGCAATGTTGTTTAATGCATCAAGGGGATGCATTATCAAGCTTAAAATACTGTTTGGCTTAGAAGCTGCATACAGGCCAAAAGGCATCTATTCCATCAAAATTAACTGCAGACATGCACCAAACCCAATTTTGATCGGTCCACATATCATGGCCTTATTAATACAAGAAACATGCCTTACTAGGTGGCTTGAACATGGGTCAGCATCATGACAATCACTACATCTTAGCATTGGACGATGGCTCACTATATATGCAGGGCTGTATTACTTCTCAATTACAAATATATACTTCTATTTATTATTCCCAACATCTAAGTACTGACATTTATTAAAATTCCAAGTGCAAAATAAACAATAGTGTCATTTCCCTACTCAAATTTGCACCTTATAATCTGTGGCTAAAATTCGTGAAAGAAAGTTTAAAGAGAATTAGGAACAAGGACTATCTGAGAACCTATAATGGATCATCAAGGACTTTGTTATGACACCATAACTCACCAATACAACATGAAGGAAACATCAATTTGAAGGAGAAACTTTGAATAGAAAATACCTGTGCATCCATTAAAGCATAGAGAAAAAGGATTTCTGTTTGTTTGCTGTCTTGCTAAGTGCCATGGTAGATGTATATGCAAATGTGGAAGCTTGCGTGCTGTTCAAATGTGCCTAAGGGAAACGTGGTCTATGGACTTCAATGAAATCAGAATGTGCAAAAAGAAGAGTTGATTTAAAGGCGTTAAAAAAAACTGCAAAAAATAAAAAAACAAATGACAGGTGTAAAGCCTGAGTCCACAACTGCAGCAGGCCACATTACATAGTGTTGCGGGTTTGAGTTTGGCAGTGGATGGCTTTAGCATTGTATGATTTTGTTTTAGCACTGAAATGTGGAAGCATGCGCTCGGTATGCGAACTGTTTGACAGAATGCCTGAAAGAAATGTGGTCTTAAGTACCACTTGATATATGTGTTTGGTCATTGGCCACTTATCCAATTTTCAACATGGCTGCTCCATGTATGTTGACTCGGCCTAAATGGTGAATGATTGTTGTATGTGCTTGGAGTTGGTGCTTAGGCATCCAGTGAGGTGGCAAACGTGTTGACGTGGCGAGTTGTGGAATATTGACTCACCGGTGCTTGATTCCCTCATTGAATTTGGTGGTAATGACTCATTCTCTTAATGAGTTGGCTCAGTTGGTAGAGTCATGCATTGGATTCTTCGGTAAGTTGGATGTGATGGGGTCAGCTTGCTCATAACTTGGTCTTGAGATCGATTCAAACTCCAATATATAGCTCGGCCATGCTACGAGTTGGCTTGCCCGCTCCAAGTGTTGTCTGACTTGGACATGGAGTTGGTCCCCTAGCTCGATCACGAGCTCGCCCATTAGCTCAGGCTTCAGCCATGTTGGGAAACAAAGGTCTCGTTTCCCAACTCAGTTTCAACTCGTATGTTAGCTCGATATCGATAACGTGGTGAAATGTCAACTCTTCTCTCACTCGCCAAATCAATAAGGCATGGTTTTATCATCTCTATATTTGTTTTAACCCCAACAACAAAACTTTATATTATGTAAAATTGAAAATTACAGATTCGCTTGTGCCAAGCCTGAGAGTTATTAGCCCAAGCTTGAGCATTACACAACAAAGAAACAGAAGAACTAATCATGACAGAGAATCAAGATTAAGAATATGTTTGATCTCCTCTTGAAGCTTATTGGACCACCAAGGAGGGGGCATGCCATAGCAAAACAGATCCTTATTATCTAGATCCCAATTAGCCAATCCATTAGTAACTTTGTTCGTTTCGTGAGGAATGTGATTGAATTGGATCTCTTGAAATTTTCCCCCTAGTTGTTTTTATCTTCCACACCTCTTTGGCTATGCGCCAAATTGGGAGGGGAATCCAATCTATTATCAGAAAGTAGGTGTATAATGATTTGGGAATCCGACTCAGCCTGGATCTTCTACCATCCAATTTTTCGGGCCTTTTGCATGCCTTTATAGATAGCTTTCACCTTAGCCAAATTGTTGGTAGTAGAACCTGAATTCTCAACAAAAAGGAATTGCACCGCTCCATCAAGATTTCCTCTAGACGCCCCATCCGTATTCAACATACCATATCCTAGAGGAGGATTCTTCCAATGGTCGTCCCTTGAAACTTTCTTCTTATTTTGCATCCTAGGATAATAAAGATCCTTAGGATGAATGTTAAGTTGTTTACATATGTTTTCCCACTATTGGGAAAGATCTCGAGGCAAAGATATCTTATGTTTCAGACTTTCCGCTATGTTGATTTTGGTCTTCTCCCACACAAAAAAATTGTCTTTACTGATTTGCATGAAGATTCTACTGTTTCTTTCCTTCCAAATATTCCAAAGGGCAATAGAGATACCACTCCATAGCACAAGGATAAGATTTTGGCCTTGAGAAAAGGAGTCTTGCCAAACTCTAAAAAACTGCTCAAGAAATTCAAAATTTATCCAATGAACCTTAAATAAAGCAGCAAGAAGTTGCCACAATCTAGGATCAACCCAAGGACATGAGAAAAAAAGATGAGAAGAAGACTCCTCAGTGTGAAGGCATAAAGCACATCAAAACGGGCCATACAAATCTCTCTTTAGAAGACGATCTCCAATTAGGACTCTTTTGTGGATGAGAAGCCAAACAAAAAAACTGACTTTAGGCCACATACCCGAATGCCAAATGTGCTTGAAGGTAAATTGGAGAGGATGCGGATTTTCAGAAACCAAAGAAGCATAGCCAGCAGCAACAGAATAAGTACCAGTAGCATCCACATGCGGATAAGTACCAATACCAGTACCAAAGAGGAATAACAACTGATAAGATTATAAGTACCAGTACCAATAACAAAGAGGAATAAGTACCGGTGGGTTAGTGGGTTAGATGAGATAATTGTTATGGGTCATGCAAAGAGGAATTCTAGGAGAAAGATTATCAGTTGTTCTTTTTTTATAGTTTCCACATGCGAGAGTTCATTGAAAGTTTCCTATTTGTATTTGCCCTCTATACACTATAAATAGGGGAAGAACCTACAGGTTAATGATCAGAACTTGTTCATCAAAACTTGTTTAGCAAAGGTTTTATAGCTAGAGCACTCTTGAGTTTTCAAAGTTTGTGTTGAATCCTTTGATATGATTTCTGTGAAAGTTGGGGATTGAATAAAAGGTGGATTTCCGAAGAACTTTGTATCTACAGTGCTTTGCTGATCACTTCTATTTAAGGTTTTAGATGAACTTTGCGTTATCTTAGATCTAGGTTAGAAGCTGTTTCTTTCCCTTACTGCTGGATGTTGTGATTTTTCTCTGTTTATTTAATGTGTGGATGAGACCAACTCTAATAGCTATTGGTTAATTCAACACATCTTCCTTTCTTCTTTCCTTCTGTTTTTCCCGCTTCTACAAATATTCCATCACAGCTGCTTACTTGCTGCCAAATTACCCAGCTGTGGTTCACGAGCTGATGGAATTAAAGTAAAACCCCTTAAAGTAGTTATTAGGATTCACCCCTGCGAAATAGATAAACATCTTACACGGGAGCCTCACCGTTAAATGAGGGAGATTTATCTCATGACTGCTCAGGTTTTAAGCTATTTATAAAATCTAGCCAACAAAAGATGCACCAGATGCGGAAAGTGGGAGGTGAAAAATTCGTTGATGAAGAATATGTATTTTAAAGAAGCCTATGATTTGAAGATTGAAAGGGATCTCGTGTAGATGAAGCTCAACATGAATGTTTGCCCAATTAATTTGGGAGTTTTTGGATCTTGGGAATTATACCCTTACAAGGGTCTTGAGACATCTTGATGGAACACTATGGATGTAGTTCAACACGTATGGTTGTTCAATACTTCAGGAGTTTCATAATTTGGGAGTTTGGGGAGGTGGAATTCAGGAACATGGGAATTCAACTATGGAGCTACAACTTTACAAAGGTTACAAAACAACTTGATGGAGTTATGCCTGGTCTGAGAACTTTTTTCAAAGAGGAAGCTTTTGAAGAATGCGTAGTTCTGTTTGGTTCAGTTTCGTGTGATTGTTTTTGCTTTCTATATTGTAAGCTTGAAGAGGGGGTATTAGAGTATAAGACTTACCTTTAATATTTAAGTCACTATTAGTTATGTATTAACTAATGGTCGGTTGTAACCTCAACTATTTGGTAACTATCTCTTGCATAATAAAATGATGGACACAATCTACGATGTGTGCATTCTAGTTTCTCTTGATTATCTATGTTCACATCTTCAAAAATAGATTCTAACCCAGAGCCTAAAACATCATCAAAAAGTTTGCTGTCTCATAACAAAAACAAAACGCGGCTTCTCAAATGAATCTTTGATTTTGAGTTCTATAGACTCTTTGAGTGTCTCTTGCATTTGTTTTTCTCTATATGCATATCAATATCGCTTCTTTCTTCATATTTTGTAGAAGACACCATTATTTGCAATGTTATATGGGGACACGTCCCCTAGATTTTGGTGGCGTCCTAGACATCCCGAATGTTTCAAGGACTTTGGGACTTGGAGGGGACATCCCCTATTTTTTGAAAAAATCTTCCAAAAGTTTTTTGATGTTTTTACTTTTAAAATGCTATGTAATTTTTACCAAGAACATTAAATTCTGATCTTAAAAGTAAGTAAAATACATTAAACACAGTTTAAATCCCTAAATTTCATTGAATACAAGTTAAATAATAAAATATAAAAATATTAATTTTTATATAGCTATTTTAATAGCCATCCCCTACTGTCCCCAAAATTTGGGAAATTTTTTGCCATCCTGGAAACCCCTGTGCCCCACGTCCTTGAGACTTAGGTAACTATGCATGATTTGTCCATCTATATGTCTTAAAATCACAGTCTTTGGGATAATCTGTTGGCCATCCGTTCTTTGGTTACATCTCAATAAGTCACAAATTGAGAGGAAGTATGCATTATGATTCTGCGAAGTATAATTTTCCCTGGTCAATTTTAGGGAGTCAAGCAAGTATTAAGATGTTGTATATTGGCGATTTTTCCTGCATACCTGAGATCACTTATACAACAAATGGCAATTAAATCCAGAAAATATAACTTGGTCAGACCAACTCTTCACCACCAAGCTGTTCTTTGATCTCCCTGGATGTGAACAATCAGACAAACTTTCACGGCCATAAACTCCTTGGACACCCCCTGACTCCCTAGCCCTCGCCGATTCAGAAGTTATATAATTAGTTCTCTCCCAGGGATTGATCTAAGGAAAATATTTGGTATGGGCTGTATGAAGTTTACATATGTGAATTTTGGGAGTTGTGAGTGATATCAAAATATTTAAGGATAACAACAGGGATTATGGCTATTGGAGGATATAGTTTTCCAGCTAAATATACAGTGTATTTTAAAACTTTAATATGAAATATGGCAAAATGTCTTTAACCTGAGCAGACGGGCTTCTACGTCACTGCACACTCACACTTTGGCTGTGTCATAACTTCAGATATCAGAGTCAAAAGCTCTTAAATAATATGCCTGTGACCATGACTCTTTTAAATGAGTGATTCTCTGCATGTGCACGTAGTCTGTGCCATATTCATCTTTCACATCTGACATTAAAGTCTGATATGTCGTGTCCATCTAAATCACTCTTTTTACCATCCTGAGGTGCGCTATCAGTATGCTAGAATATCCACTGATTACGCTTCAACTGGTTATATAGTAATATGGAAAATCCATACACCTTATACTGGTACAGCGTTGATGCTGTATGCTCATGGGTTCCGTACGCTGCTCCAAAACGTATTCCCTTGACCGCCATGATGCAAGCAACAGCTAAGGCTCATTCGTGCCACGTTTCTGTCAAGACATGATATATGGTACGGTGCTTCTATTTGCCATCATGCTGCTGAATCACACTGTCTTGCAGCAATAGAACCAGGCTACTGAAACCTCAGGAAGCGATCTTTAAAGCAATAGATCGAGGAATGTAAGTACATTAATGCAGTTGTAATGGGCCTCACTAAGTCCCAAGCAACTAAGGGCTGAACTCTTTATGTGCCAAATAAGATTCTGATTTCATCAGCAAGCAATAATGAAATACTTGTACAAGCAGAGCTATAAGCTGATGATCACAAATACATAAACACCTATTATTTTATGAGAAGGCAAGGTCTTTCACTCCTTTGATTGTGGATCTGTAGCAACTAGATGATGCCAATGATTCACACGAGAAAAACAACTTTATGCCTAGTCTCCACCAGGGCATACACAATTTACAACTCTTTGTTGGTGTAGTAACTAACGGCTATTAGCTAATTAATCTCAGATAAAAGTAATAGTATTGATATAACCTTGCGGCACCATAATATGTTATGACTGCATTCATGTTGGTTCTGAATATCATATAGGTGAAGACTAAATTCTAGAAAAATTTTATCAAGGAAAAATAGTTCAATAAAGACAATGACTTGTACTAGGTTATTAATAGCAGACCTATAAAATACAGGTGTAAATGCCTAAGTGATACCAGTTTTCAATGGGTGTGAAACTGAAAACTATTAGACTCTCAAAAATGTCTGATTGCCGCCATCCATGTAGAGCATAAAATGTGAAATCCTCCAATGTTTACTGCTGGGGATTGCTACCTCCCCTCACCCCCAATCCCATCTCTGGGAGTATGTAAAGGTTCCTTTCTATTGGGATACCTATTCTAAAACTATGCTGAGGAAGATTTGGATGCTTAATCTATAACAAAAGTACACGAGGCACCAAAATGCAAGAGGGGTAATTGCTTTACCGAAAGTTAAAACTCGTGATCCACCTAAAACATGCTAGATCTGTAATTTATCGGCACATATGATACCTATACAGAACAGAATTGTAATGGCTCTTTTTACCATTTGAAAGGCACATGATTTTGAAGACTTAATGAAATTCGAAAGTCACATGGCGAACCTTCAGAGTGGAAGAGTTGGGATCTGTAGGTTCATGCTTCCTTCGACCCTGTTTCCTAATAAATTTGAAGGTTAGCTCTTCAGTATGCACTGGAATTTAGAAGGTCTAACTGAGGCATAAGAGGAGCATTGGTGATCAGCCATTTCTCATAGATTAAATTTGATATAATATTCAGGGGTCAAACCTTTTCCTTGTGGGGCTAAATGGCGCCAGAGGAAAGAGATAATAATGATCAAGAATAGCAACAGCTAAAAAATGCATAACAAACTAAAGAGTAGGTGAAATTTCTCTATTTGGACACTAATGGGTTGTCCCTTGGGACAGTTGTTGACTCTATAAACTCTTGGGCATGAAGATCCAAGTGTGTGGCATCATCCAATAATGGAAAACCCTGCGTTGTGTTTACCTGAAGTAATGGGATTGAGGGATGTTGTTGTTCAAGATATTCTTGTATAATCAGGACATTATTACCTTGCATTGATTGGTCTGTCATATCTGGAGCGACTTACTCTAGTGTGGAGTTATGCTCTCTTCTTATGGCAGGAAGTTGATAATTCATTTCATATTCAGGATTTGCTTTTAGTTTACCTGAAGCCAAGATCAGAGGATTGTTGGTATAAGTAATGACTTTTCTAAACCCTTATCGTAGTGAGCATTAGCCATGTGAGCAAGCACTGGACCAATCTATAGAAAATGACATTAATACTTCCAGACAAGTATTGCGGTCATATCTTTTACTTGCTAAATATATCATCTTTGTGGGAATGCCTAAAAGACTCATACACATTGTGGTAATGTAGTTCTGATGCAATCGCAAGTGTTTTGCATGCATTTTTGTACCGCTGTTCCAAAAATCTGATTGCTGTTCATATCTGGGTTTTATTTTCAGTCTGTTGTTTGATATCTTTGGGATTTGTGTTAATTTCCTAATTTTCAGTTTCATCCCTTGAAAAGGATATTACAAAAATGTAATATCTACCCTGAATTTTGAAATGAGCCTAGTTATATACAAGAAGAAATTTGTAGAATGTTACCTACAACACCTTCTATCAATTGTATAGAAACAAATACACAATCGTCTTTTAAATATTTAAAAGGTACTAAACATTATTTGCATAAAATAGAAGCTAATGCTACAGTCCCGTGAAAACAAAACAGGAATCAAAACATATATAAGAGATCGAGATTAGAGACACTCTCTATTTATTTCACGCCTCGAAGAAGATAAGAATAAGAAGTGTGGGCAGCGTGCCACAATTTCAATCCTCAAACACTTGCACTGGTTGCATTTAGAAATAATACTCATCCTGATTTTGAATTAAATATTCTTTTAATTCTTCACTTAACCTCTTTTAATATAAAAGCTTAAAAGAAATTTTAGCTACCCAAATTCTGATTAAAGAAAATTGAATTGTTCTGTTTTATTTCTCAGCCACTTGTGGATAATCCATATATAGCTTCAAAAAAAGCCTTAGTTTCCTCATAATAAATTCAAGTCTTTATTTAATTCTCCTTTGTGCATCCACCCATACCTCTTTTCTCTTTTCTTCTTTTATTAAAATATTTTAACCTCTTTCTAATGCATGGCATGCGTTTTAATTAGTGGGTGAGCCCACTTATTAAAATAAAGCGTTTTTCTTTGAGAATTAGGTAAGGCTTTTAGCCTAGAGAATTATTTTCCATAAGGAAAATAGGATAAGAAATATTACAACTGAGAAAATAATGAAATTAAACCTAGTGTGGAATTTTCTGATTACTGAGCATTACCTTATAATGGGGCCATCCATAGCTTAATAAAGCACATTGCATTGCACAATTTTCATACAAGTCGCAATAAAACATAAAATATCTAGCTTTATGATTCCAGTCATAGTCACACCACATAAACATAACAATAGATGAGAAATAAGTAAACTTTTAAAAATGTGATACAAAATAAGCAGTCAAATGGTTTACCAATGGGGAGCAGTGTTGAGGGTAAATCACTATAGGAAAGAGGCATCTGAATAACCATTTACTATAAATCTATGGGAGGCATCTGAATAATTATTTGGTAGGAGTTTGCTTTATTGAGATGAAAAGTGTTAGGAAAATTCAATGCATAATTATCCAGTCCAATCTGTTACGTAAAGATTATAGCAAAATATAAACAAAAAATAATAGGTTAGTCCTATTAGTAAATATGAGAGAGAGATAGAGTGAAGAGAATGGAAGGCATACGGCACATGACACACTCATATCTTGTGTGTGTTCATTTATTAAGCATAAAATAAGTTTTATTACGTGAGGTAGTTACAGGTGTATAACTAAAGTACATTAACTAATATTTAATTAGTTGATTTTTACATAATAACTTTAATACCCCTTTATTGACTTAACGGAAACATACTCCAAGTTTATCCTAAATTTTTATAAAGACAATGAAACGAAAGAATTTAGTCATTAAATCAGCAGGCTGCTTTTTAGATATTAATTTAAAATCTGCACTCCTTTGACATTTTGCTGCTGTGTAATGCCCCCCTATTAATATTTTATGACCTCTGCAAATTTCTTGGGTTTCCTATGTATGTAACACTTATGAAATACTAAACAACAACAAATATCAATGTTTGTTACTGTACCCTTACACATAGCATTGAACATAAGCCAAAGCTGTCATTTACCGAATATTGGACAAAGACATTAAATATGAATATTAAATCTTCTATATCAAATGGGTAGCAATGGTTCCAGAAATTCCTTTTTGATATAATATTCAAATATTATATTGTCCCTATTCAGGGGGTTTCATGAAATGACCAAGGACCTGAGAAATCAAACTTGTAATTAGATTAAAGGGTGATTGAAAGTGACTGTTGAAACCCTCAGAAACGTGCAATTTATTTCCCACTAGGGCAGCGATCCAGTTGGTGAAGTCACACCCCTCAAAGGTGGGTCAAACCTTGTCAAAACACTTCAATTCTTATGGCAAAAAATATTAAAAAACCCTCAGCAAACATAATCAGCTGTTAGAAATCAGAATTGAGCTTGGAAATAATATATTTTGGAAACCCTTAACAGTGAACTTCAACGAGCTAGGAAAAATAGCAAATCACTTCCAAAATTTACGAAACTTCAGAACTTGGCTCTTAAAATTATGGAGAATAAGATAATAAATGCAGATTGATCAAATTATCATCAACACATACCAAATAGCTCTCCCAGGTGGGCCGCCCCCACTTCAAATGGATAGGTTATTGACCCAAAAGAGATAATTATGCAAGAGAATGATAATTTATTACTCTCCAAACTAGTGTGCATACACAAATCCTTGTGAGAGGGTTTTCGTCCTCCACAAGCCCTCAATCAAAGGGTTTCTCCCTTGAGAGAGTCCTCAATCAAAGGATTTTCGTACTTGAGAGAGATAGGAAAAGGTGCTTCACACGCAAACCTTTACCAAAATATAAAAATTCACCAAAAACACGATTGTCAATTGGCCATTCAACCTCCTTTAATAACAATAAGGGGTACTACAATTCAAATGACGGCTGATTTCAAAAAGTAATTTTTACTAATTTAATTGCTATTTGGAGCCTACATGCTCAAATACTATATTTTCTAACTAATTAAATTTTTTATTGGAGCACTAGACTTCCCAATAGCAATACATGGTAAAAATAAAAACAATGACCTAAATAACAACAAAATATCATCAAAGTCTTCCCCTTGCTTCTTTCCTTAGACCCACGAGGAGAAGAATGGGTTAAGGTCTTCAAGAAAGATCAGCCTTCAAAAAGGAACATGACAAAAATGTACAACGAAAATCTTTGGTTCATTTATTATACCAAAATAAACAACAAATCCAACTCACGAAATATGCAAATGTGATGATACTGTAGCGGGACGTTGTTGTAGCAGTATTGAAGTACTGTGGTGGTGGTACAAAGTATTGTAGCAAATTGGAAATCTCCAAAAATCCTTCTTACCTTGTTGGAATTGGACATACACTTCGATCTTTTACCTCAAATGCAATCCTTGGATGGAATCACCTCAAAGGAGGAGGGTTTTTGTCATTCGAATCTCCACACTCCTAGGGTTTTCGTCCCAGGGAAATAAATTGAACATAGAATGCTCAAGCTCTCAAAGGAGGGTTTGATAACAAAATATGGATGTTTTTTTTCTTAACTCTTACTTTTGTAATCACCTTTTAATTTGAATTTCCTCTTTTCGCCTAAAATTCCCTCCAAAAGTGTCTAAAAACACTTTCAATAAAAACATTACATTAGGACCCTTATAATAATAATACATAGGTTGCCCTTTTACAATGTTATAAAAGGATAACTTAAAAATATTATTATTAAATTATTTCCCTAACTTTATCCCTTAGCCTACGAGAAATAAGGAATAGGCTATGGGTCTCTCAATTATTTTAATTCAAAAAAGGGGATATGACAGTCCGCCCTTCTGAAACTTGCTTTCCCTCAAGCAATTGCAGATTGAGATGCTCAAGTATTTGTGCACCTTCCCATGTAGCATCTTCTGCTGGGACATTTTCCCAATGCACCAGATATTCTGTTATGCTTCTGTTTCTCAATTCCTTCTCTTTGATGTCAATGATGGCCTCTGGAACCAAGATCAAGTTACCTTCATCATCTAGAGGAGGCAACTCTGCTAGAGTGATGTGCTGCCCAAGTCTACTTTTGAGGCAGGAAACATGAAATACATTGTGAATCTTGTAGTGTTATGGCAACTATAGTTCCTAAGCAACCTCTGCTTGATCGTGTAAGGTCTGTAGAAGTGAGGTTTGAGCTTCTTAGGTCCACTCTTAAGAGAAGACTGTTGGTAAGGCTATAATATTAAGAAAACCATGTATCCAACCTTCAAGGTCCTCTCAATACGATGCTGATTTGTATACATCTTCTCCTAAATTTTTGCTTGTTGGAGATTTTCCATGAGTGGCTCCAAAATTTCTTGACTTTGGTTGACCAAGTTTTCTTGCCCCCGACTCTCTATTATTCGTGATGATCAAATCCACAAAAGTAAGAGCATGATAACCATACAAGGCCCTGCATGGAGTCATATCAATGGACATGTGATTTGATGTGTTGTAGCAATGCTCCCCTAGGTAGAGCCATTTGATCCATGTTTGCTATCCCACTACTTAATTCCTCAAATATCCCTCAATCCACTTGTACACAATCTTTGTTTTCCCATCTGTTTAAGGGTGGTAACTAGTAGCCAGAGTTAACTTTGCTTCCTATCAAATGAAAGAGCTCCCGCCAAAATAAACTAAGGAACTTGCTATCTGTGTCACTCACTATGTTTTTAGGCAACCTATGAAGCCTAAATACTTCCCTAAAAATAAATCAGCCACCTATTCATTCCTTATGTTGAACTTTTGGGAGACCAATGATGAAATCTAGAGAGATGCTCTCCTGTTTCTGATTGGGAATCGGTAAGGGCTGCAATAAAACTGTCTGGAATACTTGCTTTGTTTTGTTTTTCCTGGCAGGTAATACTCTCTCTTATGCATTTGAGGACATCCCCCTTGAGCCCTCTCCAAGAAATTATCTCCTTGATTTGCTTGTAAGTCTTGAAGTACCTGAGGTGACCAAGCATTGGTGTATCATGCACTACCCTCAAGATTTTATACTTAACCTTTGCTTCTAGGATGAGATAAATCATATCCCTGTAAAGGATGAGATCATTTGCTACCTTATGCCTATCATCCTGTATTTTTCCCTCAAGGACATCAGTAGCTAATGCACTGTTTGCATACTCTCCTATTATAGTAACCTTCCAATCAACAAAGATTTCAGACATAGAGCATAAAGTTGGTTTTCTGGATAGAGCATCAACTACAACATTGTTTTTATGCTTAACATACTCTATGTCAAAATGATAAGCAGAAGTTTACTAACCCATTTTTGTTGTTTATCATTCAGATCTCTCTAGCTGAAGAAGAATTTCAAGTTGTTCTGGCTAGTCTTAATCACAAATCTGCCACAAACTAGATACTGCCTGAATTTGGCTAAGGCATGTTTTATGGCCAACATCTCCTTGTGTAATGTCCCCTTCTCAGAGCTAGTTCATTTCAAAGACCTTGGGCCCATTCCACTTCCCATGGGTTAAAAAGGAAAGAGCAAGGGAAGTATTTAATATCATGATTTTTAGTTGCTTTTGTAGCTTTGTATTATTTTTTAAAGTAATTTTCTAATCATAGCTTAGAGAAGTCAAGTTGGTTCGAAAAAGTGTAAAAGCCACTTGAGAAATAAAAGAAAAGGGAACTCATATGTTGCCAAAGATGTCGGTATGCTTTGGGAGGATTATATTTTAGATATTAAAAGGGGTTGCTTGGCTTGGAGTGTTGAATATATAATGAACCATTCGGTTCTGGGCAGTTAAAACTGATAACTGTTTTGTAACTATGTAACCATCATCCCTACAATATAAATAGACCTCTGCCTGTGTCATTCGAATCAATGCAGTTTTGTGCATCTCTATCTTCTTGCTATATTTCTTTATACTTCTAATTTTAATAGTGGTATCAAAGCGGTTAGTGATCATTGAAAGAAGCATCCATGAAAGGAGAGGTCGACAATATGGTTGACACAGGTATAAGATAAACTCGGTTTTGAGTGCCTGAAAACGTCCAACAAAAAGGAGAAAAACCTGGTTTCTCAGGATGTCCATAAAACTCAGTCGCTTGAAGAAAATACGCTCAGAAAAGTCGTGGCAAATCGTGGCGAAAATCGTGTGAAGGTAGAGACATCCGCTGTGAACAAGAAAGTGCCTAGTTCATTGGCCAACTCTAATGTTGAATTGTTGGAGCAAAGTTGTAATGCACCCATTTTTGAAGACCCTTAGCCTATCATTCCCCGTGGGCTTTAGGGATGTTGCAAGGGGAAAATTATATTAAATAATTTTATAATATTGCCTGGAGAGCGATTTTTATCATTTGACATTATAAAGCAATATTTATTTAATTATTTAATATTTATGGAGCAAGTAATTATTTAATTAAATTCCCAAAATGCAAATTAAAAAGGGGAATTAATTAAATAATATTTAGGTGGGTTTTAAATATTAAAATCACCCTTTTAAAAAGGGGACACCACACCTAGGGAAAAACAAACTGCTTTTATTTAATAATTTCCCTCTCCTAGGGATTTCGAAGTTTGTGCCTCCTTGCTTATAAGAGGAGTGCTAGGATCATTGTTAGAATTATGTTATGATGATATTTATTTTATGCTCCATGCTTGGAGTTGGGATGTATGCCCATTGATGCTTTCTCTCTCTCTTGCGTGGAAAGTGAGTTGTTTTTGATATTCAATTGAAGTATTTTCATTATATTTGCAAATCTACTTGTTGGAGATTCTCTTTCTAGCTTTGGCGCCTTTTATTGAGAGTAAAATCTGCATGTTATTGAATATGATGAAGGGTTTTATGGTGTTTTAGATCTGCTGGTTATTGCTGGTTTTATTCTAACTATGGCGACTTGACTAGGGCATCTTTTAGCATGTTTTAAGGGTGAACAAGCTTTATTCAAAATCTGATCTGTGTTGGCTTATTTTGCTGAGTTTGGGCAACTGTTTTAAGTGTATTGAAGGGCTATTGAGTGCTGGAAATCATTAATGCTATTTACTCAAACCCTAGTGACTGGTTTGGGGACTTTGGGGGCTGTTTTGGAGGGATTTTGGTTATCATAAAATTAAGATTTGGATTTCTGTGGAAAGATCTTAATTTATAGAACTATTTGCATTTTATTTGAAGAGAAAACATGGAATATTGAAGGCGTTATCAATTTTAGAAGATTTCAGATGTTTGCATGTTTCCCGGTTGTTATAAATTAGTATTCATTTCAGATCTGCAGTTTTGGGGTTGATTTAATATTGAATGTGATTTTAGAAATTAGGAGGAATAAGGAGATGGTGATTTCATAATTTTTGGAGTAGTTTTTGTGCCCTAAAAGTGTTGGGCAACCTACTTTTTAGGTCAAAATTAGGGTTTCGGGTTGGTTGTGCAAAATCTGATTTTTGCATATTGTTCCTCATATTTTTATTGGTCCATTATCCAAAATTTCAGCTCATTTGGACTTCCGTAGCCAAAGATATGAATTTTTGAAGTTTGCAGCAGTTAGGGTTTGAAAATTAATTATTTTCAGCTGTGTGTGATCAGATTTGTATTAATTCCTAACTTATTCTAGAAGGGGATATTACAAAAGTCATGTGAAGAAAGGAGTTTAATATTCTTGAAGGGTTCGAGGGAATCATTTGGTTTCTATTCTTCCTTCTGAAAAGTCGATGAATTAATATTATTCATTTTTCCAACAAAGGTACCTTGCTCTTGAATAATCATTTTTTGCAGGAATAAGTAATAATATTTTAATACAAGCAAGTATAGTTGGAGGGGTGATTTGCATAATTTAATATTATTTGCTGGAAAAAGTAATATTGTTTTATTAAGTGTGGGCAAAATATTATTTTATTATTTTCGTGACTTTGGAATAATAAAATAGAAAATATTTCCCACTTGACTTTGCCGGAGATGTAAAAATTAACGGGCACTAATCTTAATGTATGGAGCCATAAGATTTTAACACTTGCGGAGTTTCGTGATTGTGATAAATTAATCCGGGTAGCGAAAGTCGACCAGTGACGAACTTTGTGGATTATGACAAATGTCATAAGGAACCGTTATTGCTTCTCAAGTTATTGGTGTCGGACGATATGATACTGGAAGTGCGGAATGCTACTGTAGCAAAAGCACATTGTGGGCCGATTTGAGGGATAAATATCAGACATCAGAAAAGAGTCAGGTTTTATACTTGAAGAATATGCTCTCTTCCGTAAAGTTGCAAGAAGGTGGATTGCTGTCTGAGCACCTACTTCGGATGAAAGACCTTTGAGACCGATTATCTTCCATCAACGAAAAGGTGAACGACGATGATATGGTGGCTCTGGTTCTAAACAACTTACCTTTTTCCTATGAGTCATTTGTGGAGGCACTCCATTTAATGGTTGAAAGTCAAACATTCACGTTTGACAAGGCAAGTTCCTTCTTATTGCAAAAAGAGCGGAGTCAACTTCAGGTAGAATTTAATTGTGACCAATCAGAAAGTGTTCTTGTCACTCAGTCAAAGGGAAAGTGGAAACTTCATCCTGGTGAATCATCCACTCGGTATCAGGTCACATGCTATTATTGTCACAAGGTTGGGCACCTCAAGAAGGATTGTCGGAAGCGAAAGTATGATCTTTCGCAGCAGAACACAAATCCATTTGATAAGAGACATGTGGCAACAGTTGCACAAGAATGGGATTTGGATGATGGACATGCTCTTTATTGTCTTACGACATCGTGCTCGCATGACAGTGGTGCCAATTGTTGGATCATTGACTCTGGGGCGTCCACACACTTTTCATGTCACAATGACTGGTATGTTTCATTTACTACAAATAGCTGTTTTGAATCAATAGTGCTAGCTGATGGAGAATCACTTGCAGTAGAAGGGATAGGAGATATATGCATTGTATTGAATAATGCTCATAAATTGTTGGTACAGAATGTTAGATATGTACCTTCTTTACAAAAGAATCTTCTATCTATTCGACAATTAACTAAAAATCCCAATATTTCTATGGATTTTTGTGGAAAGAAGTGTGTTGTCAATGATGTGAAATAGAGTTTGATTATTGCCCTTGGTATTGGGGAAGGTGGTCAGTATCGGCTTATTGGTCCGGCTACGATCAACATTAATACATGTGTGGAGGACAACTCCACCATATAGGATGTGCAGGAGGCTGCAACGCCTTGGGAGTAACCAATTCCTCATAGATCTATTGATTTGATAAAGTCAACCTAGATGCACCTATTGTGGAGGAAGTATCCACTATACCAGATGTATGGGAGGCGGACATGCCTTGGGAGGATGTATTTCCTCATTTTGAAGAACAATTTGTTGTGGATGGAGACTCCACTATTCCAAATGCATTGACGGTGCATGGTGAGATGGCATGCCCAACTACTCACTCAAAGGTACTTGCTCGAAGGACAGTAGAGCTATGAACAATTTGCTCATTGTGTTGCGAGCAATCTTTCCCAACAAAGGGGGATAGATGAGCAAATAGATGAGGAGGAGTTGGTTCTTACTCCTACTACTACGGAGATTGTTATTTCTCCCACTACTAAGACGGATGAGATAGAGATGTTTATTTCTCCTACTATTGCGGAGTTGGTTCTAACTCCTACTGCACAGATGGTCACATTTATGAAAAAGTTGGATGAGCACTACATCGTGTTGCAAGGACATGATCGAGGTGACTTCAATTGCAGGATAATTGAGTCTCTGTACAGACTCCAGCATGCTACATAAGCGTGGAATAGATTTTCCAATCTACCTCTCCGAAGTTCTGATTTCAGCACTTTGGAGATGGGGTTGACACTCTCAGCCATTGGTGATTCATCACTGGTTAATGAATCAAGTAACAAAGAAGCAGACACTATGGATTTGCTAATTGTAACCTCGCAAAAAATTCATGAGGCAAGACATCACAATGGTGAGGGCAATTCATCAGGGGTTCACAATGTGAGGCAGCGCTAAGGGTCAAATTTTGGATTTGCTGCAAGGCCTTTTCAGCCTACCTTTCTCCCAAAAGAAGTCATTCTGGAGGTTGAAACACAACATTCAGTGGGTCACAACATTGCGGCCAGTTATGAGGAATATAGGGCTCTTCCGAATGACATTCATGATGCCATCTCACTTGCGGAGTTCATAGGATTAAGCAAGGGTAGATCAAGACCCAAACCTAGATTTCAATCACCATAGAAAGATCTTTAACATACCTCGGGGAAAGTGACACACCCCACATTTGATGGTTCCAACAAGGGGACAGTCGGTGCATGAATGAAGATTCTCGGGTTAAACCGTAGACCACAAGAATTTGCCAAGGAACTAAAAATTGAAAGAGTTTCTCTTGAAAGAAGAAAAAGAACCAACAAAGGTCTTAGATACATTAGCACCTCAAGAGGTCAAGGAAGAAATCATGGGGCATGAACCGGAGAAAGAAAAATCATATTTGTAAGAAGGTTTTGGGGTGGAGTTCCAAGAAGACCATGTTGAGGGGCATGAAGATGAAAAATGGGCATTACTGGTTGCTAATGTTGATTTTCAGTTCGTAGGAATTTTCAAAAGAGCAACCTATGGGAAGCAAATTGATTGGGTTTATGACTTTAGCAAGAATCATGAAGATGTTTTATTGACTTCTAATGTTTGCATGGGTCAACAAGATTCATTTGTTGAATGTGAAGAGTTAAAGGTGAAGAAGAATGTTGATCATAACCCAGAACTTCCGAGTCATAAGTTTGGGGATGCTGAAGATATCTCAATCAAATTTCGTTCGGAAAAGGAAGGTGAACAAGTTGAGGACAACCAAAGGTATGAAAGTGTTGTGGATTTGTTGATTCCCACTATGTTATTTCAAATGTGTTGTCATCATGGGTAACAAGTTGAAAGGAATGATCTTATGTCAAGTTTGATGCCAAATGTTATATCACGGTAAATTTGTGGTCATCATGGACAACATAGTGAAAATGGTGATAGAGTGAAGAACCCTTTTAGGTGCAAAGGCACATAGATACTTTCATACAAGTTCCAAATTGCTTGTACACGAAAGCTTGGGATCTGGATGATCTTTGGAGATTCAAGAAGGGTGAGACTTGGGTAAAATGGGATCTTTTGGTTGTGTTATCAACTTAACATAGTGGGTATGGATATGGGAGTTGTCTCAAATTTTTGGACTACTGTCCACCACATTTTCAGTTTCTCCCATATACATTTTGTTGACATAGAAGAAGATTTTGTTACAAGAAATATGCATATTCCACCTATAGTCATTGATGAGGTCTTGGCAATTGTTACAAGATGGTTTCCAACCACCATAAGCCCAATGTTGAGTAGGAAAGTACTTTGCTACAACTAGGGTATGATGCTCTTGTTAATTTCATGTGTTGGAATGATAGTACTTTCCTTGGATATAGGTAGATTGGCAAGTTGGATGGAGTTCTCTTGGTCCAACATGATGTATGAAAGGGGTCACTTGATGATATCAGTGAGTGCACATACTTGAACACTCTTATGGCTGTTTGGGAATGAATTAACAGCGAGGGTAGATGATCTACTACCTCCCAAGGAAAAGGAGAACATAATGGGGACAGCCATGCCCCAAACTATCAAATTGAAGGCTAAAATCATCACTACTTCCAGCCGCTACATTGTATCATTTGCAACCATACAAGTCCTTTCAATCATAAAATTGAATGATTTTCCGTTTGTTGCTGCTAATGAAGCATCTCCTGTCATTGTATGGTTATTTTCAGCCCCTATGTTGCTAACATTACTGATTTTTGCAAGGTATTTTCAGTATGGCAGCTTCCGTACCGTTGGTTTATCCGCTTCCAACAACAGTTCCAACCCCCTTTACACATTTATGACAATCATAAAAGAGTTTCCGGTCACATGGTGGAAGGATCTCCATCCTAACACCAATGTTGAAACATTTGCAGCTGTCATAACGTGGATCCCAGTCACTATCATTTTGATTTTGATAAAGGAAATGCAAGGCTACAACTGTGCTTGGGGCAGCACGAATGGACCTTTGAGAGTCCATCATATGAGTGGGAATTTTGAGGAGAATGCAAGCAAGGGAAGAGAGTTAGTTCACATATCTATGAGACATGAATAAGTGATGTTGAGAGCTCGTGTTTCCTTTAATGTGCTTGCTCTATGTGCAGGTCCAAGAATGGAGAAAAAAGAGAAGAAAAAGCATAAGTGTGATTTAGACCAGCATATTCACATATATGAGAATCGAGGCAACAAGGTGAAACAAGATGATAGCATAACAACAAAGGAGTTTACAAGTTCCTTCACACATGAGGAGTTCTATCCGATTGGTGATGGCTAGTATGGTATTTTCAGTAGTTGTATGGTTGTTTCTAGCCCCTACATTGCCCAAATCGTTGATTTTTGCAAGGAAATTCCACTTTGGTGCTTGCTGTATTTTTTTTTGTTATTGGTCATGAAAATAACGGGCAAAGGACTGTTGTTACCAGCTAAGGACAACTGTAATTTTGCACAAATTAAGGAAAAATCCTTGATGAAAAAGGTTGGAAAGAAGTTTCGGCTGAAGACATTTTTTATGACAGCCGCCAAGACAACTACGAGCCAATTGCCACCATTTATGTTGTTGTCATCATTATTAGCAGCCACCAAATTATTTCAGTTGCATTCATATTGGTGAATATAGGATGTTCTCCCACCATGGTTGACAAGATTGGAATAAAGAGTAGAAATGCCACATTGGAGTTTTTGTTAACTTGTCAAGCTGTTGATTATTCATCAATTATTTGCTCTAAATCTGAGATTAATGCAGATCAAAGGGCTTTAAGCACAACTGAACATCCAAAGGATAAATTCGCTAATTTTGTTTTTAGAGGTAAAAGCAAAAATGACAAGTTTGAGGTGATGGTTGATCTCTTCATTAGGGAAGTTTTTAAACTTCATAGGCTACCTGAAAAATATTAATAGGAAGGACAAGTGTAGGAGCTTGTTTTGGCAAGATCTTTTTCATTTGACAGGAATGGGATCTAGGCTCCTTAGGCATTGCAACATGTTTCGTGACTTGAGCATGATGGTACTTGGGCATGTGAGTTTGCAATTGCTTGAGGGAAAGCAATTTTGGGAGGGGAGGACTGTAATATCCCCTTCTCAAGGCTATGTAATGTCCCTTTCTAGCGATGAAACTGAAAAAGGAGGAAATCACACAAACCCTAAATGATTAAACTCAGATTTTATATCAGCCAACCGTTTTTTTTATGACAGCTGTAAATCAGCAGTCTGATTTTTATAACAGCAACTTGTAATTAGTGAGAAATAACCCAAATATCATCAAAGAACTCATCAACAACATAGGAAAACACTTTAAGAATATTTTAAGCCACTTTTCACTATGAAACTTGATCAAATACTCAGCTGGAAAATTAATTTAGAACAACAGAGGTACAACCAATAGAAATCAAAATGGAGGTCTCTAAACCCCCATAATTATAAAATATGATAGATTCCAGCCCTATAAATTATGCCAAGTTTGAATATCAAAGAATAAATGAGTTATGTTCCCTAGAAGACACCAAATCACACTCAAATCCTAGTCGTTCCCTAGGAGGGGGGGCTCTAAACTATGCCAAAGCTCTTTGTAGGTCTTCTTCTTGATGCCCTAGATCCGAATCAGCAAGAAAGCCTTCAATAGATGCCTTCAATTTGCCAATATGGAGAGTTTTTGTTCTCCACTATGGCATAAGGAAGGGTTTTGTCCTCCTTAGATTGCACACAAGAGGGTTTTCATCCTCAAGTGGAAAGGTATTGAGCAATCAGCCCAAAAACAAAAATCCTAAGTGTGCATGCGCCAAAGATCGTCCAAATGAGGCCAAACGACCTCCTTTTATTCCCTAGGTCAGCACCAAAGGCCAAATAGGTGGGAAACGACCTCCAAGCTTCACTTTATCTTTTAATTCCTTGTTGGGAATCTCATAATCCCAACCAACCTGCCTTAGGGAGTAAAACAACAAGGAAAAACATTTAAAATAATAAAAGAAAATTGAAACGAAGCTCAATTAGCTTCCCTTGTTCACTTATCCTTCTTGGCCATGGGAAGAGAATGGCAAGAAGTCTCCATTTCTCATTAATTCGAAACAAGGGACATTACAGGTTAGTTCATTTTGAAGAACTTGGGCCCATTTTATTTCCCGTGGGTTAAAAGGGAAAGAGCAAGGGAAATATTTAATGTAATTATTTTCCAGTTGCTCTTGTAGCTTTGTATTATTATTTTAAGTAATTTTCTAATAATAGCTTAGAGAGGTCAAGTTGGTTCGAAAAAGTGTAAAAGCCACTTGAAAAATAAAAGAAAAGGGAACTCATATGTCTCCAAGGAGGTCGGTCCTTTTAGGGAGGATTATATTTTGAGTTTGACGCCACCTTTAGATATTAAAAAGGGTCGCTTGGCTTGGAGAAGGATAGGCTTGCTTTTGGAATTCATTTTCTTGGAGTTAACACACAAAATTGTTTTCTTTGTCTTGCAATTGAGGACGGAAACCCTTTTTGAACTTGATTCGAGAACAAAACCCCTCATTTCTTCATTTGGTGATCTCTATGGAGGTTACTTGGGCTACATTCATATTTTCCTTTCGGAACATACCATTTCTATCTCATTGTAAACCCTCTCCTAGGGCGACGACTTACATGGTGGAGGATTTTGGTGATATCTACAACACAACACTCCTTTCTTTGTTGATATTTGGATTTTTCTTAATTCATAAGGCTGATTATATTTTACAGATTGAACTTTGGGCCTTGGAATCATTATTTCCAGCCATTTTTGTAAGTGGGTTCGCTGTTGTTGCAAAATTCATTATTGTACTTCAACCAGGGTTCTAAAAACTCATTTCTTGGTTTGTAATTGCTCTAAAATAATTATTATTGTTCCCTACATGCTTGGATGATGTAAAAGTGGTATTGGTGGCGAATAATTGCAATTTCCCTCTTGTTGTCATAAGATTTCAGACTGTTGTAGCTTGTTATAAATTTCAGTTTATTGTGATTTGGGTTGATGTCATTTCTCTTTTTCTTTCACCTCAGCCTGGAAAGGGGCAGTACACGTTGTCATAGATTGAGAATCCTTTTTTTGACTCTCTGAGCTTCCGACTCTCAAAAGCTATGGGATGCCCTTTCTGCATCAAAACTACCCCAATCCCTTCTCTTGACGCATCACACTCTAATACAAATGGAAGTGAAAAATCCAGAACAACTAACACAAGGCATGAACTCATCAACTTCTTGAACTTATCAAAGCTTCTTGTGTTGATTTTGTCCATGCAAAAGTTCCTTTGTTGGTCATATTTGTCAAGGTTGCTACAAGTTGTGAAAATCCTTTAACGAATCTTCTATAATAGTTGGAAAGGCCAAGGAATCCTCACAACTGTGTCAGTGTGGTAGGATGAGGCCAATCGAAGACCGCTTGGGTCTTTTGTTAATCCACCTAAATTCCTTGAACACCAATGACATGGCCCAAGCAAAAAATTTCTATCATCCAAAATTCACATTTGGACTGTTTTGGAAAGAGATTTTGTTGCTCTAATATACCCAGAACTACGTCCAAATTCCTCAGATGATATTCCCAAGTCTTGCTATAAATTAGAATATCATCATAGAAAACCAAAACAAACCTTCTCAAGTGCTCCCAAAATACCTTATTCATGGATGACTGGAAAGTGGCCGGTGCATTTTTCAAGCCACAGTGACATCTAAATGTTGTTTTGTGTACATCCTCATCCCTCAGACGAATCTGATGATATCCTGATCTCAAACCAATCTTTGAGAAGTACACAACTCCATGCAGCTCATCAATCAATTTATCAATCCTAGGGATAGGATACCTGTTTTTGATGATTTTCTTGTTCAAGGCTCTATAATCAATACACATTTGCATAGTACCATCCTTCTTTGCGAGGACCACTGATGATGCAAATGGGCTAGAACTAGGCCTGATGTAATATCTCCTTTCAAGATATTATCCAAATATGCAAATTAATTTACTCAATCAACTCTAGAAGGACTAAACCCTCCTAGTTCGACCTCAAATAATCCAATGTTAGTTTCAATACAACCCAAAAAGGGTTGGAGTGAGCCACGGTGGTGGATTAGATGGGAGAACCAATTAGGAAATTAATCACTTCGAATTTGAAATTAATTACAGCAGTAATTATTTTATACATGCACTAGACTGTTGCAAATTTCAAAATTCATCTCCTTCACCATCCATTATTTTTTATCAAACCAATGCCAAAAGATTCTTGATATTTTTAGCTTTCTAACAAGCTATAGATCACAATTTTTGGATAAGTAGAAGGCATGCAAATCAACCCACAAAATCTGAAACTGTGTAGATAAAACCCTGGCACCAACAGCTGAAACTTGGAAAATTCATAACTTGCTCAATACTTCATCTTTTTCCGTGAAGTAAAGTGCAGACTAATCTATAATTCAAGAGCTTTCCAAAGATATAAAAATCTGAATTTTATGATAACTAAAACCCCTTCAAAACAGCCCCCAAAATCCCCAAACCAGTCGCTAGGGTTAGCATAAAACATGTAAATTATTTTCAGCTCTTAAAGCCTTAAAAATATTCAATAACATGCAATTTTTACCCTCAATAAAATGTGCCAATACCATAGAAAAGTTGCCAAAGCTAGAGAGAATATTTCATGCATAAACACATTCAACACAAGAGAGCAAAATGGAAAGAACAGTGGAGCCTTCAATAATCTTCAATAATGGATCCAAATAAGAGAGAGATCAATGCAAGAACTAGGGCATACATCCCAATACTCCAATAAAAACCGACCTTTCCCTTTCGGAGGGAAAACATAAACTCTCATTAAAATATTTAATACTAAGACTATGTGCACTTTATTTATTTTTTAATTAATTAAATAAAAGTAATTAACCTATGTGCACATTAAACTAACTAAAGAGACTCCCACTTGTAGCGCTAGACATGCCAAGGGGTTACAATGCAAATCAAAAATAAATATTAATAATGTCCCGAAAAAGGGGACGTTCCACCTAATATGTCTCATATTTAAGAGTTCCTTGATGGCCTTCTCAATCTCCTCTTTGTACATTCTTGGATGGCGGTAGGGAGTAATGACGGGCTTAGATCCTGGTTCCAATTGAATGATGTGCTTAAATACTCTATCAGGTTGGAGACTTGGAGGCAAATCACTAAACACCACACTGTTCTTATTTAGATCTTCTGAACATCATCCGGATAAGTGCCTTTCTTACCCATGAATGAATCTATAGGGATCACTAAACAACTTGCTTCCCATGCTACTTGTCCTTTGCATAAGGTTCTCTCCATTCTTATAGTTGTGACCACCCGTGGTGATCCATTTGAGATGCCTCTAAACACCACCTCTTTCCCTTCAACTTTAAACTTAAGCTCCACAATTTGATAATTATGTGAAAACTTACCAAGGGATTGCAACCATTGTACACCTAAGACCATATCAGTCTCTCCTAATCCCACAACGTAAAAATCATCGCATACCTTATGCTCTCCCAAAGTGATGTTGAGTTGTCAAATCATTTTGGTGTAGGGGATGTTGAAACCATCAATAACAACAACATTACAACCTTCACAATCTTCAACTTCTAGTCCCCTCTTAACCACCAAACCTTCATCAATGAAGTTGTGGGTAACTCCATTGTCAATGAGCACTGCAATCTGTTGTCCATCTAGCACTCCATGGACCCTAAATGAATGATATCTAGGTGGTTATGAAAGAGCTGCAAGTATGACCTCATCCTTAATCTTTCCAAGTTTGCACTCTTCCCTTACAATTTGCGGCTTAGGTTCTTCATTATCAGTGTCATCATCAGATATTACCTCTATGTAGTGAACTTGGCCTTTGCCAAGGCATCTATGACCAGGTGCCCTTGAATCCTTGCAAGTGAAACAAAGTTTCTTCCTCCTAAGCTCATTTTTGGATTCTTCTTCCTTGCTTCGTCTTTGTGGCACATCCTTTTGATGAAATCCCCCCCTTTTAAAGGTTTCTTTTGCTGCCCCAAAGGTGGTGTTTTTTTGCATAGAGTTTATTCTTGGGCACTGAATCCTCCAAGGTGAGAGCTATCTTAATGGCATCCTATAAGGAGGGTGAATTAAAAGCTTTTACTCAAGCTTTGAGAGGTTCGGTTAAGTTCTCTATGAACACAACTATGACTGATAGTCTCTAGAACTTTGCCACATAGTTATCCATTGTACCATACTGTCTCAACTACGCTAACTCTCTGAAAAGAATCTGAGGGTCTTTCCTATCAAATCTCTCCATGAGCCTCTTGTTGAATTCCTCATATGTGCTGATGAGGCTATGTCCTTGGGTCACTAGAGCACGAAACCATCACTCATGTGCTATTCCCTCCAAATGTAGCGTGGCAAACTTGATGGCCTCTTTTTCATACATGAGGTTCAATGAGAAATATGTGTCCAGTTTCTGCACCCAAGCACAAGTTGTACATTTGTTAGACCCATCAAAAGTTGGAATAATTAGCTTACTTAACCTCTGTTGCAAATCCTTGTGAAGCTGGTTTGTGTTTGATCTTCTCTCATTTTTATGCCCATTCTTCATCTTCAAACTCCAAAAATTTGTGAGAGACATCTCTGCATGGAAATCGGGCCAAGGACTTTATACTCATCAATCAAAGCTGCAAATTATCTCTGTTTCGATTTTGTTCTTCTTCTAGTTGCTCCTCTTTGAAGAAATTTAGGCTGGAAGGGCCTAGGTGTTGATCCAATCATCGTTTTGTTATTATGTGAAACACTACCTTCACCTGTAGGGGTTTTGGTTGGTCTTGGTGCATTCATATTTTGCAATTTTTGTAATAACTGAGCCATGTGGTTTGTTGATCCATAGGGATCCAAAATGACTGTACTTCATCAGATCAGCCAACAACAAAGAAGGAAAATGAAGAAACGGAGGTTTTGTCTTTATGTTAACAGAACTGCCGCTCTGTGCAGAGTGACGATTACAGAACCGCCACCCAACCAGGGCTGCGGTCTTGAAACAGCCGCCCAGCTAGGGCGGCGGTCTTGTGACCACCGGTCTGCATTGGGCGGCGGTCATGTCACTTTCGGACAGAAAATAAAATGTGAAACGAACGGTCCCAGAATTGGAAAGGCTTTTCGTGTTTTTTCTCCTGCATGACCTTTCCCATCCTCCAGTGCACAGGAGGACAGGAGAGAGCCTATAAATACATGTAGGAAGGAGAGTTTTGATTATCGGAAGCAAGAGACTTCATGGGAGTAAGTGTAAGAATTCTAAAGTGCTGGAATTGAGTTTGTAGAAGAAAGAGTTGGAGAACAGAGCAGTCAAGTAGTTGGAAGGAAGCGTGAGACATTGTCAATTTCCTTTCTCACTTATTGTAAAGTTTGTATCTCTTATATTTTGAATCGGCCAATAAGATAAAAAGGGAAGAAAGATTTGTTTGCCCTTCCCGACTGGTTTTCCTCCTTTGGAGGTTTCTAGGATAAAAATCCTTGGCATATGTGTGTGTTAATTCATTTCTCTTTCAAATTTCTATTCTAAGGCATAAACTATTTTAACTCATTGATCGCTTTGACTATTCTCTAAGTTGAAAGTAGAACAACATTTTTTTACTGGTTGTGTGACATTGAATTGCAAAGTAGATAGTTTACAGATCATTTGTCATTTGTTGCTGTCACCTCATGTCAACAATCACATTGTATTGGATCTTTTCTTTTTCCTCATCAGTTAGCACTTTCTCTCCTCTTTCATCCATTTCCTCTACCTCTTATATTCCTTGGTTTTGCAACCTCCTTTCCCTTTGGTATAATCTGATTGCTCTATCACTAGGCTGCATTCAACGTTACTCTCAAACCCATAGGATGGTAAGATGTTTTCTTTGGTACCACTTTAATGTCCCTTTTTTAATATTTTGTTACCTTCGCAAATTTTTTGAGATTTATGAAATACTAAACAGCTATGACAAATATCAATATTGGCTATTGAACCCTTGCACATAGCATTGACATGACATGTTGCCCAATGTATGAGTTTTGGTTAAGACAAAAGGCAAAAAAAGATTGTTAACAACAAAGACCTAGTTGTGTAGGTATAAGATATATTAGATTGCCCACCATTTGTGTATAGGATAATTCTTCGACTGGTCGTCAACCTAACCTCCATAATTCTAAATTCAAAATCTTGGAGATGCTTATCAACTTGAATATACTAGGTTCATGGAGCTTGCCTAAGTCTGTACGGGTCTTAATCAATTTGCAAACTAGATGATCACGACCAAGTACCCAAAAACCTTCAGACTACACCAAGTTACCCACCTCACCCAAATCTTCAGAGAGAAGCAACCAAAACCTCTCTTTGAGTGGCTTCTCTTGCCATCTCACCATGTGCCTCGTATATATCCTCGATAGTGGAGTCTCCCTCGACAATTCTTTGAGTGGCTTTTTTTGCCATCTCACTATGCACTTCTCGTGCATCTTGGATAGTGGGACCCTCCATCTACAACTAACATCTTGTAGTCGGGGCATTTCATCTGCTCGTACATCAAGCATTTCATTTTCCCGCACAACTATCCATGCATTTGACTGAGGTATTTTAGCATCCCACACATCATGTATGGTGGAGTCTTCCTCCACACTTGCATTTAAGTTAATTGTAGCAAGGTCAACAAGCCTATACACTACCTTGCTCAATACCTAGGGAAATTACGTTGTCTTGTTCTACATTAGACACAATACACTGCTTCTTAAAGTAATTTACAACAATGTTTCGATTATTGTTAACTGACGAATTGACAAGAGATTTTTATTCATGCTAGGAATATACCTAACATTTGTTACTATGAGTTTTTGAGCATTATTCAACATGTGTATATCCCTTATTCCCTCTACTACAATTGACTCCCCAATAGCTAATAATATTGCATCAAAGATATTTGTATTTGTAGTAAATTGTACATACAAGTTCTTATGCCACAAAAAATGTTTTGATGTGCCAAAATCAATGAACCTGTATTGGCAGCACTAATATTTGAGCATGATGCCCCGAGGGTTTACTATTCCTCATAATCTTATTCTTCAATTGCTGCCACAATTTCCTGGCCTCGCATTTTTTTGGTGTGGGAAGAAGGATCATACTGTCACTTTCGGCACCATGCCCAACCCAATGATAGTAATGATTTCACCTGGCATCTAGTAGATGATTCACTAGGAATTGGTTTCCAATTTCCCTGTGTAATGTTGTCTTGTGTTTTTGCAAGGGCGAAATTCACTTGAAAGCAGAACAACCATACCCTAGTGTCAAAAATTTTCATTGTAAACCTTCCCCGACACCCCTTCAGGTCATTCCTTCCCATGTACTGGGCCTATCCTACTCTGTCAAGTGTCTTATATGTTGTGGCAACCTTGTCCATAGGTGATTTAGGGAAAACAAGTTCATTCAAGTGCTTTAGAGATGATAACTTTCAAGACAAACTTTTCAAGAGACTTAGGAATGACTATTTCTAGCCTTTCTAAGACATGGTTCACACCCTTCGGAGTGGAGTTGCAAGCCCAAATCCATCAGGGAGTAGTGTTAAGGAGCTAAGAATGTTGTGCAACTGATTTAGGAAGATTTTGGAAAGTTTCAGAGGTTTAAGGACAAGTTCAACAAAATTGGGTCTTGGAGGGTGAAGGAGCTTGCAGTACAAAACATGCCCCTAAGCTTCGGGAAGTGATTCCGGGAGCTTTGTAAGGAGTTGGAGGTCAAACGAGTCATCGTTGGAAAGGTATTTCAGAGCCCTAAGTGATGGTGGTTTCACATTTTTCACAAGACAAATCAATTCTGCCCACAGACTGTTTTCAGCATGTACAACCTATGATTCCAAGAAAAAAATCCTATTTTTAGGGGGTTACAGGAAGAATCAAGGCATGAGACCCATCCCATCCTTCTCCAAATGATGTTTTCAGTCAAAATCATATAAATAAGTTCTAAAAAAGACCTTTGGATGCTCAAGTTATGCTGTCAACAAGTTTTTCTCCAAGGTACGCTCTAGGACTTAGTCATTTTTCTGGGTGGACACATGTCACTCCTAGGTCTGAGCGCAATTTTATTGCCCCAACTGTCTCATCCCTTTGGGACAGTTGGGACAAAAAAATGCGCCCAACCCCTAGATAGCCCCCTGGACCATCATGTGACCTTCAGTTGAGATCTAAACAAGCCAGTTTAGCCCCTTGCACCAATTTAGCACCCTCCATCATCGAATCCCAGAGCGCCACTTGTCCTCACTAGATGAGGGAGACATTTTCTTGCACCAACTATGTCCTAGACCCTTGGGAAAATTGGGACAAAAAATGCACCCAACCCCAAGTTTGACCCCTGGTTCTTCACATGACCTAGAAAGGTGCTCCACAAGCTCATTTTTGAACTCCCTCTCCTCTCTGCCTTAGCCAATGACCATACACCACTTGTCAAGCCCAGAGCCAGGCGCATTTTCTTGCACCAATTGTCCCAAGTGTCCCCTTGGGACAGTTGGGACACAAAAATGCACCCAAGCCTAGCCCCTTCCCTGGTCACACATATGACCCAGTTTCAGCCCCTGGGTGTTTTTAAGTGCTTTTTCGCTCTCCCTCTCTGGCCAATCTCACAATGCCACTTGTCATGCTCAGGGTGAGGTGCATTTTTGTGCACCATATGTCTCGGACACTTGGGACACATGGGACACAAAATTGTGCCCAAGCCATTGAAGATTTAAAAAATCATTTTTTGCAAATTTATAACTATTCTGCTGCTTCTTCCCCGTGCGTACGAGAACCTCACTGCTCGGAAAGAACATTAAAACTCCATTGCCATTGGCTTCCACCTCTCCATTTCCTCATTGCACATCCATTCCAAGTACTTCATTTCTGCAATAACATCAAACCCTTGATTTTTCAGTTGTTACCATGCCCGTTTTGCACCAGAAGCTTCCATGACCAAAAACCATTAAAAACTTGTATCTCACAAACAGGAAGTCGGATCCCAGTGATTTTAACCATCTCTTCCTCTCCCAGGCGCCTTCAAGCTGCAAAAAATAAAAATACCAGAGATGTTCCAGATTATTAATGGCAACAAACCCTAAAATTTGCCCTAAATTCTTCTTCTTTAGTTTCCCATTGATCCGACAAGGCGGTTTGAGCCGGAAATCTGAACACAACATCTAGAGAAAAAACCCAGATCAGAAATGTTGATTTTTCAACAAACCGAGGTGTGGAAAACTAGCTGCTAAAAATAGTAAGTACCCCATGCTTCACACTTACTATAAATAGAAAATTTCTCAGAACATCAAAACCTTTCAAGAGAAGCAAACTCCAAAATGGAAAACTAGGGCACACAAGCCAAAAAAGCTTTAAAAAAAAAATAACATTCTAAAAATAGAAAGTGCTTGAAAATGGCCATGAAACATCTACGAGAGTGTCCTTAGCATGATAAGAATCCCACAACACTGATTCTGAGGCAAAAAAAAACCTTTCCCAAAATAGCAGCTCCTAAAACCCAGGGTCTAAAAATAGAAAGTTTCTGTTTCAAGTGCAAGAAGTTGCTATCACCTTAGTTTTGACTCATTTGTTGCTTTTTACCATCATGAAGTTCAAATTCTTTGGCCTCGATCCCTGTTTCGGAACTTTCATCAGAATACTCCTGTGTAGGTGACAGTGATGTTACCCACATGGACTTGGAGGACCTCAAAGCCAGAATGTTGGGTGAACCAAGAGAGCATGTGGAAGAAAAGGTCTTTGTGAGTGGATTGTATGCAGCTGGTGGCCACCCTGTGTCAGTAAAAAGCACAAAGTTGGTGTTTTCTTGTTCCCATCACTATGAGCCTAGACACCCGAACAATAAGAGTTGATGACAACTCGTCCTGGCAGTGCTTACCCCAAAGGCAATATCTCAAGGCATGTAGATTCCCGTTGGAAGCAACATGGTAGTGATCACCAAGGAGGTTGCATCTAGAGAGTGGTCCAAGACCAAATCATACCTTCAAGGCCTTGCTCTTGGCTCATGGTTGAAGCAAGGGAGGAAGCCCTCTTGTGTTCCCAAGACTCTTTCTCGGAAATGAATTCCATGAGGGCTTCTCTAATGCCATCATTCTCCTAAGCCAGTGATGGGAGAAGAAAACACAAGAGACTTTCAAGACTGGATGACATTGTTCATTCTCACAATCCTGGAGGGCAAACAAACAATTGACTGGGACAAATCATTAGCGATAGCTTGCATCACCAATTGCTTCAAGTGCCATCTTCTAAGAAGTTCTTCATGACTTCATACCTGGTCTACGCCTTGGCAAACACAAGACCATTCAGGGGCCTCGACACTTGCACAAAATGTTTCCCAAAAGGCTCCTGCGTACGACAAGTATCCACACTTGGTCCTGAAAGAGAGCAATCAACACTTTGCAAAGGTGAATGATGCTTTCACAATGTATGTTGTTAGATTGTTGGAGGGAAACCCACATTCGAGATTGTCTACACATGTCATTGCTCTAGTCAGAAGGTATGGATCGTACTTCATTCAATTTTCAACCTTCTCATATATACGAGTGTCAGGTTTTGAACTTGCTCCATGGAGATTGCCATGCTACTTGAGCAACAGGATCGTGCTCATTGAGTTGTGTAGACAACTTGGTCCACATCAATCAGAAGTTGAGGAATAGAAAAAGAAGTTGATTGCTTTCCCTATGTCACCAGGGATTTTCTCTTGTAAGAGTGCTCATGATGCTGCCAACATGGAAGCTTCCCTGTCCCCTATAAATATGCACTCATACACTTTGAGGGAAGAATTTTGACATTCGAGAGGATCCAAACACTTTTCACCTACCTGATCTGTATCATGTACCTCAAATTGAAGATTTTTGGGTAAACTGTGTTGATGATTTTGAAGTACGAGAACATGATCACAAGAGGATGATGGTTGAAAAAATGAGAAAATTCAAGTTTCGAGTGGTATGAAGGTGGTGTTCAAGAAGACACTAAAATGTATGATCCAGAGTACCCAGCGGTAAAAGCTTCTCCTCTCCCCCAAGTGGTTTGGAGTGTTCACGAGTTTGAGATATCGAAGAGCACATGGAGGCAGTCATCAAAAGGTCAAAGGAGTGGTATAGGAGAAAGAGGGTTGCTCTCATCTCATCTGGAAACTTCCCTTCCCTCTAGAGACAGGCTTCTTACCATTCTTCTTCTAGGGACAAAGACAAAGCTCCTAGTTTGGCTCAATCAGGAGAAAGCTCAAAGCGAAAATTGGTGGAACTTGAGGCGTTTGAGGCTCCTCAAAGACTAGGAAGGCTTCTTACTATTCTTCTTCCAAGGAGGTTAGTTTGGTTCAATTAGGAGAAAATGCGAAAATCAATGGAACTTGGGCTCCTCGCTATAGGATCATAAGAAAGTGAGAACAATAGAGGATAGTTGATCTAGAACAAGGGGAGATTGACCCAATGCATCTCTCAGTCCCACAACAATCTCCAAGCTTCTCTTCTACCGTTGTCACACCGGTCCCACCTGCTTAGGATGTTCCTTCCTATTTGGAACAAGAGGTTGCAATCTTGCCAAATGCAGAGCTGGAAACAAATGAGATCTTTCCTTGGGTACAGGAGATGATCACAACTGAAGCTCACACGGTGCAACAAGTGACCATTCTTGATTTCTCAGCTATCGCCTCGATGGTCAAACAGAAGAAAGGAAGATTGGCTCAAGGGGCTTCTCACATTTTCAGCAGCGCCTCGGGTAACTAGTATATAGAGGTAGTTAGGCCGAAGGTTGTCAAGCCCATCGAATAAATGAACTCCGATTGACTATGAAATGAGCACGATTCCCCTGGGCCCAACGACACATGAGGGTGATGTTCACTTGTTTCAAGAGTCTTCCACTTGCCTCATCGTGAGAATCCAAGAATACAAGGAGAAGCTGGACCAAGCAGAAGACCATATTAGGACCCTCACTTCATATGTGCAGGTGCTTTTGGATCCAAGTGTTGCCACGGCTCTCCCAGCCAAAGAAGTTACTGGAATAAGTAGCTTTGACCCCGAGTCTATAAAAAATACACAAGGCTTCACCATGCAAGGCAAAGCGAATGATAAGTGGGTGAACATGATCCTGAAGAAAGGGAAGGTGTTGCTACCGAAAATGTTGACATTGTACAAGTACATGGATGCCATGACCATGAAAATAATCACAACATAAGAAGCAATTGATGCGGAGAAGAATCACTGGGATCAGGTGTATCCGTTGGTCATGGAGATGGGAAAGGTCAAATCATCCCTCCCGATAACCAAAGGTGTATTCTCTTCAGCATCAGATGACTTGTCTCAAGTTCGGGCTCAAACTTTGGTTGCTCGCTATGAAATGATAAAACATGCTATTGGCGAGCTTGATTCATATGAGGAAGGTTGAAAAGATGTAGAAGGATGTCAATGCTCAAGTACAAAATCTGAGTGCCAGCCATGAATGAAGAAACTTCAATAGATGATCTATTCAAGTCTTTTGAAGATCTAGTCAAAAGGGTGGCTGGAGATCCATTCTCATTCAATGAAGACACATTGGAATCTCTGGTGGAGATAAGGGCGGTCATTTCCAACACCGCAAAAGATCATGAATCTTGGTACTCTGAATGCAAGAACATTAACTCTCTTGCAGAAAACTAGGATTAAATCACTGAGTTTTGTTCACATCCCACAAGCTGAAAAAGTGGCACCTGTGGTGGCAAGGTTTAGCAAGTAATTCAAAGGCATTGAGATTTCACTTGTGGAGCTTTCTAGGAGTCAATGAGCAGTAGAGTCTTCATCGAAATAGTTCTTTCTTCTCTCTCTTCTTCTTTCTCTCTTCCCTCCTCTCTCCCCACTTTTCTTCCATGGTTCTATTTCTTCGTTGGGGTTGTACTTTTTCATTTTGTCCTATTCCTATTTCGTTTTATTCATTTAAATGTGACTAAGGTTTGTAATGTAATAAATCACCCTTAATTTATAAAAGTGGACTTAATTCTATTCCTCAGGAATATGAAAAGTCACATGTTGTAAAAGGACAAATGAAAAGTCGTGTGGGGGGTAGGTGAAGAGTCATTTCTTAGGCTATATATTGTAATGACACCCTCATTCTTAAGGGTTGTCAATTTTGTGTGCTCATGAGAGATTACTCCTTGTGAAGAAGCGAAAGAGATAACATTTCTTCTAATTCCCTCCTTTTATGTTCTTCCATTTCCTACTATGTTCAACTTTGTTAAAACATCAATGAAAGAGAAAGGAGTTTCTTGCCTTTTTTTATGAGTAGATTATTGAAACTTTGTGTTCTTAATCTTTGTCTTGTCTTGTTACTAGTAGCAAAGTTGTGTTCTTTCCATCTATGTGTGTTGAAGTATTCTGATTAATAAGTGTAGGAATTTGATTTTCTACCTACGATATTAAGCCCCCTCTCTTTTTTCCCACTCCCTTTCCTACTCTCTCAACAAATTCCTCCCTTGCAAGCAATTGCAATCTTTTGCCGTAGGTTCAGTGGAGTGTCCCTATTGGATCCCCGGCCTCTAAGGCCACCACAGATTTTCATTTCATTCATGCATAATAAATGGAGCTGCACCATTCAAGTAAAGGGACCTAAAGTCTCAGAGCGTTGGCAGATACCCACCAATTTGTCCACCTGACAAATTTTCTCGCCAACATGTAAGCAACAAATGCTCTCTCTATTTGTCTAAAACTAGACTCACTAGTCTGTATTTGTTTATGTTCTTGCAATAGTAACAAGGACGAACCCCCCCAAAAAAATGATCTCTTAAACACTCAGGATGTCTCTGAGACTTGGGGATGGTTGGGAAACGTCCCCCTTGTTGTCCCGCCACCACCACTAACTATATGAGGACTTTCTCGAAATGTTTCTCTTAAAGAGGGGACGTTTCTGAGACGTCCTTCAATTTTGGGGACTTGGGGATGTCCTAAAGACTTCCAAAGTCTCTCGACCCATCTGGAGACTCCCAACCGTTGCCGAAGGCAAGAGGCTACCAAAAAATTTAAAAAATCATTTTTTAAACTAATTTTTGGCCCCCAACCCTAACCGTAATACCCAATGGGCCCCACCCATCCCCTAAGCACTCCAAGAAAAAACTATAAACAAGAGTTCTACCCTCAATCCAAATCACAATAAAAAATTAAAAGCAGGAGTGAAAGCATTAACAAGCAAGAGTGAGAGGGTGAGAGCATTAACAAGCAAGAGAGAGCATTAGCAAGCAAGAGTGAGAGGGTGAGAGCATTAACAAACAAGAGAGAGCATTAACAAGCAAGAGTGAGAACATTAGCAAGGAAGATGAACAACATTAACAAGAGCAAGTGCCAAGTCTTCATTGCATTAAGCCACTGGGCAACTGTGTTAAGTGTCTTGAACAATGGATGAATTGATAGTTATATTTCCAGCATCAATATATGGATTTCTTCCCCCTTCCTTGGCTATAGCTAGACTTCCTGAATCTAGTGCTACTTGACCCTCTAACCCTTGTTCCAACAATGCACTTCTCAGGTTTTTTTGAATGTAATCATCATTTTGATTATAGATATTAATATATTGATATTTCACATTTTCCTTGTTCAATGCAATGTGTTTAGTATTTCAAAGTTTCATTTGTTGTTCCTTATACATTTTTTATAACGAATTTATAAAGTACTATTTATATTTGCGCCACCATACCGCCAACGTCCCCAAACTTAGGCCCTTGGTCCCCTCGTTCCGAGACTCTGTGGAACATTGGTAAATAGGAACCACCTTGATTAAAAGTCAAGGTCTACCTTTTTGCTATTAAGTGTAAAGCCTCCACAAGTGTTTCATAGGAGGGTAGTAAACTATTCAAATAAACATAATCAGGTTGTCATCATTCACCTTTTTCTCTATGGCAACAAGATGGTCTTGAAGATATTTTGTCCAAAAGAGATGTTCTAATAGGAATCCATCTCCTGCATCTTTGTTGAAAACAACAAATTCTTCAGGCACAAGACCCGACTTCTCTCTGAAGCTTGATTCTTGTTTTGGAGGCTAGTCCAAAGATTACACGCCACAATGGCATTTCGGACTGCAGGGATTAAATCATATGACCTACGTTGCCAGGATACGGGTACGAGTATCGTATGGGTACGGGTACGATACGCAGATACGCCAATTTTAAAAAACCCTTAGGTACGATACGTCTTGGATACGTCCGTACATATATATTAAAAAATCAAATATATATATATATAGACATCTACTCATTTTACTAATTTTTTAGTCCATAAATAATTGAAATAGTAATACGAAACTTGAATCAATGTTCAAAACATTCAATATACTTAAGACTTAGCATTTTTATTGATCGTGTGGCTGCCATACGTATCCTTGGCGTATTAGTATCCGTATCCGTACGTATCAGTATCGGATACTTATCAGACAGGAAACGTGGGGGGTTAGGGCGTATCTTGGCAACATAGCATATCACAACTAATTTCAGCAACAAAAGGGCCTCCTAATGATGCTTGTCATAGTCAACAAAATTCTTAGCCAATCTCAATTCCATTTTTAGAATGATTTGGTCACAGTTCCGATACTTCTCAATTGTAAAATTTTTGTGACTCGCGACATTGTAGTTTTGACCAATTAACGTATGTGCTTTCAGAAGAACTAAATTTTGAATGTTGGCCATCATTTTTTTATCTATGACTCATAAATAAATGCAAACTAAATGCAAAGTTTACTACAACAGAATCTAAGTTTGTATGATTCCAAATTACTTACAATCTCATGTCTCTTCGTCTATAGACCTTCAAATCGTGTCTTGGTCTTCAAATTACTTCTATATATAACTAGCAGTGAATCTCCTGGTCTGCAACATACACAAACAAGAACTCACGCAATACTAAAAAAGAAAATGATTGTTGTTTGTTCGGTCTTTGAAAAATGTGCACCAGTGTCTGGGTTCTCACGTTTTCACCAAAATACAAACATGTTCCCTAACTTCTGCACAGACCACGAAATTGCCTTTACATCTGTTTGTTTTATTTCACCCTTAAATCACGATATCTTCATGTTCCGACTTAGGCCTTTGATCTTCACAGATAGCAATTGTCTGGGTTTTCTACAGACAAAAAACGTCAAGCCTCTTCTACAGATACATTTCAGTTGTCTCATGCTCTGCTCATGCCTGTAACTTGTGTTTCTACCTCAAGGTGCCTATAAGTTTCATTTTTCCAGCATGCTTACCTCTACCTTACTCTATGTGAATCATGCCGTAGTAAGGTCAACAGTCTTCAAATTGTGACTCTCTTCCTTTGTGGAAATCGCGATTCTTTCTTGTCAACTGCAACTCATATTTTTCCTCTCTTGGGAATGATGTGATGTCTTCTATCCACCCATGTCTTTTTCTAGAAACCACAACACGTTTTTCTTCAAATTATGGCTCTGCAGGTTGTTATTTGGTCCCCAACCGGTTCTTTCTTCTTGTGCCCTTTCTGCTACTGGTTTGTTCCCTTTCGTGACTTAAAATTATCCACAAAAATGTTAAGAAAATGCACCTAAAATTGCACATGAAAATGCTGGAACTGGTCCTTTGAAATCCTTTGAACCTTCTCTTCCACCTTGCTGCAGTGCAACTCAAAATTGCATTGGTTCGATCGTAGCACAACAAACCTCTTCAAAGCAGTTCGTACCCTGCTAGGACCTCCTCAAACACTTGCTTTGTTTTGCACCCATCTGGGGCTTCCTCGAACGCCTGCAACATGATATTGGTACCCTTCTCCTAGGGCTTTCTCGAACAATAGCTTTGATACCAATGCCAGTAAATATGAGAGAGAATGAAGAGAATGAAAGGCATATAACAAACGACACACTTTCATCTTGTGTGTATCCGTCTTTTATGAAAGCATAAAAAAAAGTTATATCAAGTGAGGTAGTTATAACTTATAGGTGTATAACTAAATCGCATTAATAAATATTGAATTAGTTAATGCTTACATAATAACTTACTAACTTTAATAGGTCCCTTTTTATGCACAAGATCGGTCCTTTTAACTGCTACCCTCATAAATCAGTTTACAGCTTCTTAATTGCATATAAATGAGGTTGAACCTCCAAGAATAATTTGCTTATAATAATTTCCAAATTCAGGATTCAGAATCTTTTATTTATTTTTTACATTCTATATTGATATGAGGAAGAAATGTTTTTCATTTTTTATCAATATCTCCATGAATGGAGAATTACTTATAGTGCAGAAAACTTGCAGTTTGTCAGTTTGCATCAAGTGAAAACATATCATATTTCCTTGTAAAATTTCCATGAAAAGGATCTGGTTGTTGATGGATCCTTTCATTCACTGTGAGATATGGAAAAAGATCCCTTAATTCTCTAAAGGGTACTCGCCTCCAGCTTAAAAATGTGTTCTACTGGAAACAATATTTAAAACTAAACGGGAGCTATTAAGCCCTACCATTTTCGTGTAACTACCTGAACAAGAAGCACACATTAAAATTGCCAACAGACAAATTAGGCACCACTAGCACGAGTTATGCTTAATAGAAAATAACTTGCATTAGCAGAGGCCTACAAATTCAAAATCATCCACTAATCCAAATTCTGAAATCTCTAGAGTGAACTAATATCTAAGATCTATCTAACTAGGAAAACATGTGTTTGCATCATCATTCCAAAGTTAAAACAAATGGACACAAATAATTTGAATGAACAAAAAAAACAATATTGTGAGATGAAACTATAAAATCTAGGTTTTCTCACCTTAACACATCTAAAGGAAAACTGAAGATTAACTAAACTCAGATAAAATGCAAATATCATGGACAACATACCATAGAGAAGGTGTCATGTCCTGCATTCCTTCGACTATAGTAAATCAAGGCACATAGTGAACAGCACCTGAACATGGTTGCTGAATCTTATTCAACATAAACGGCACGATTGCTTGTTAATACTTAATGTAATCAACAAAACTTCTCAAAGCTCTAGATCTAGATGGCAACCCAACTAGTAGATTGATTGTGAAAACTTGCGTTTACAAAAGATCTAGTAAACTCCTAATTCAAAGGAAAATTTAAAAACTCTTTGCAACAAATGAATAACCATTTACAACACTTAAACAAGATTCTTTTTGGTTGTCAAAGAAAAACACTATATTATATTAAAGGAATATTGTTCATATACAAAAGCAGGAAAGAATTTCCTTTTTTCAGTAGCACGACTGCGGAAGAACTTACAGCACTACATAACATGGGTAGAACCTTAGCAATCAAATTTTGATTACAGAATTTTTTTCAATGATCATTGCCTTAGAGAAAAGCTAAGCATCGTAACAAGAAGCCTAAACCAGCACTACTGAGAGAGTCAAATATGAATTGACCAACTATTGAAGCACAATCCACAAGCTTCTTCACTGTTCTTCATTTGGGGAGCTTGAAAGCTAGAAAGAATTCCACTGTAAGGGGACTGGTAGCTTAATGCTTTCTCTGGGCACCTTGTCTCTTATTTGTCATTTGTCAGGTTGTCCATTTGTTCGGACTTAACCAGGGAAGTATCAGTGTGCACAATGCAGGAGGAGGAGCTTGATGCTGCTATAGGAGGCTTTGGCTTTATAAAGGAGAAGGGAACCCCTAAATAGGACAGTATACAAAAATCAACCATGCATCTCCATATTATGAATCTGGTATTAAAAATTTCAAACATCCCTCAAAATTTAACAAGATAATACCTTAAATAGCCTTTAAAAACATGACCCCTACAAATTACAAAATTTAGAAAAACACACAACTTGTTATAGGGTTGGATTTTCCTATGGGGACAGAGACATTATGCCCATCCTTGATGTAATGATGACACAGGATTCATACTGACCCCAGTAAATATCTGAAAAGAACATCTGAGCTTAACTGAAAGGCAAGGCAAAAGCAGTAAACAAAAGATGGCTTGTTAGCTTTCTGACAATATACAAACACGCCTTTTCGATGTTTCATAGCAAAACTGCAAGAAAATGACTTTACTTTTCTTGTATTGTACTTTTCTTGTATTTTCATCATGTTGATATCAACCTAGCTGCATTTAAATGCATGTATGACATATATATAAAAAATGATCAACCCCCAAGCTTATTTCCCAAGCCTTTCATAGCTTAACTCCTATGGTTTTGTGAGGGACATTAGTGTTTCTAAAAATAATGTGTATTCTGTCTGAAAAAAATGAATTACTCTGCTTATTCATGGACCTCTAGTGATGATTTCAGGATAACTGGTAGTATATATAAAATACTACAATCTGGTTTTAAAACTTACAATGGAAAGTACCATTAAACTAAGCATTTGCCTTGCTTCCTTACCTAGCTAAACATAGGTTGGAGTGAATTGACTGAATAGCTAATAAAATGAACAAAAAGAAAGAAGAAGCAGGATCACCAGCAACGTTTTCATAAAAGCACATGGCAAATAGCTATTTTAACAGCTCCATATCTCTTGAAATGCTTGAAGGAGGAATTTGAAAGCCTGAGTAGAGCACAATGTTTGCAGAATGCAAATTGAATTGGTACCTGGAGTAGAAGCTTTCTTTTCCTAAAGAGGCTGCCCAACAGAAAGCACTGAGACATTATCAGAGTTTTTAAAAAATGACTACTGCTAAGTGTCATGGGATAGGAATTGGGATGTCATAAAATTGGGAAGGAAAAGCAGTTTGAGCATGAGAGAATTGATCCATTCAACATTTATTACCAGGACTCAAAAGAGCTACATATTTAGCTGTTATTTGACTCGTCACTTAACAGGTGAATTAACAGACGGTGAAATGACTGGATGGAAATCTAGAGCATGCCATTCTACCTAAAAGTTCACATCTGGACAAAAATGTGTTTGATGAAAAGGATTTGTATAAGGCTGATAGAATATTTAAGTCATGACCTGAATATAGTGAAACTTGAGATAGAAGTAAAAAGAATATTTTTTATTCAGCTTTCTATGTTTGCTAAGGTATGGACATATCCTAGGTTAGTGTAATTGTAAACATTAGTCTTTGTTTATTGTCCTTTTTTAATTCAACCAATAGATTTGTTTGGCTTCAAAATTGCGTGCAGATAGTTAAAGGCATTGATGCCATCTCTCGAGAGCAGCTAGTGAATTTGACTACAGTTTTAGGAATTGAAAGAATCATTCCAGTATTTGGCACAGTTTCTCTACTTGGATCTGTTAGGCCTGCTGCACTGATACCTACTGTTACAGAAGAGGATAAAATTGTTCTGAACAATGTTAGAAGAATTGTAGAGTTCCTCACTGCTGGTTCATCATTCTCAAATTCTTTGAATCAGGTAAGCAGGCAAATGTGTAATTAAGTCATCTCCTTAACTCAATCCACAAATTTGTATGCATCGAATTAGAGTACTCCAAATTTTCAAAGTCAAATCGCTGTATTTTTGGGATCCTTCAGATCTTCAATTCTAAGTCTTTCTGCTTCACTGTCATATTCAAGTTTGGATTGACAATATATTTATAGATTATCTTCTATCATTTTGGACAAAGTTCTTTGGAAGCTATGGTGAAACACTGGTTACCAATGCCAAATTTTTATATGCTCATTTCTATAGAATCAGAACCTCTTACATAAATGGTTAAAGAATCAAAAGGTTTGTGGTTTGTCTCAATTGTGGGCCTGCGAAACCTTTGTGTGTTATTTTGTTACCTTGCAGATACATGCACCATCACTATCAAGTTCTACGCATTGCTCCTCTTGTCTTGTCTGTTTGTTTATGCATGCTCACAGCAACTAAATACACCTCATACTATGTCTATGCAGATTGCATGTGAGTTGAATTCTTTTACCTGTGATTAAAAAACTGCAAGGTAGAAACACATAGATGATCAACTCATACTTGGCACATGGTAGGAACACAGAGATGATCAAGTCATACCTAGCACTATCCTGCAAAGATGCTTATGTTCTTAGAAAATGCCTTTGACATATATGAGATGTACGGAGCATCCTCGCCTTATATGTCTTATTTGGATTTGTAAAACTTATGTATGGCACGCCTATAACTCTTGAAGTTCTTGCTATGGTTGGTATAGCCACAAGTGCTCACATTTTTTTCTCTTAATTTTTTCTACACCCTCAAATATCATTGCTGATGAACTCTGTTATTTTGGCTCCAGAAATCTGATGTATTGTATCGGTCAGCTGCCAAATATCTAATGGCTTGTGGTTTAGTTTGAATATTAAGTTTTCCCGACACTGTCTATCTCATCTTTGTAAGTCCCCTAGTTAGCATCATACACTGATGGAACGACTTAAATTTTGAATGCTAAATCTTTTATCCCTGAACCAATTTTTATTTAATAACAATGATTGCAGGAACCCAGAGTAATGCACAACTAGTTTTCATTTTATCAATAAGTTTGTAGCAGGCATATTTTAGTCCACAAGTGCATCTTTGGAAGGTCTATGATTTAACAAGAGGCGAATGAAACCTTCAGAAACAAAAGTTAGAACTGTTGCAGAGATTTGAACCATGGTCCATGATGCGCTAAAATTAACAGGAAACTATGAAAAAGGTCATAACTTGTGCTCCGGGTGTCCGATTGGGTCCGTTGTTTTTTTTTTAAACCACCTGTTTTGACGAGACGAATGCACCGGTCAACCGGCCCTGCCAGTTGGAGCACGTTTCGGCACATTTTTGGGCCCGAATTCCACCATCTGAGGGCCGAAAAGTAGGATTTAATTTGTAATTCGTTTTTTTTCCTATTTTAGGGCATTAGTTAATGTTAGTCTCTTAGATGCATTGTAAGTTAGAAAGTTGGCAATTCCTCTAATTTAGGCATGTAGAAGATGCATGGCAATTTTTGTGCCCATACAAATAAGCATGTGAACTTGCTAAGAATAGCAGGTTCTAGTAAACTGCTAAAAGTGGTAATTTCTGCCACCTAGAGTAGATTTAGTCAAAGTAAGCTAGAGTTTGCTTGGCAACTTGAGTTGGGAATTGTTTTCCTATTTCATAAATATTGTAATTCATGATTCAATAACGAAGTAGGAGATCTATTTTCTTTTGGAGTTCAAATTATTTGCATTATATTGATTGTGTTCAGATTTTGGCTACATTAGTCCAACTGTAGAAGAGATTTCAGCAGTTTCTCACTCCTTTGGCTATGCTTTTTGTTCTTGGAGTTCCATAGACTGTGTTGGTCTTGAGGGCATTCTTAAAATCGCTATCTTTAATATGGGGTTTACCGTCCAATCAATCTCTTTACTTTTCCAATATTGTATTTTTTATTTAAAATGAAAACCTTGCATATGTGCCTTTTTCTTAGATGCTCTTTAAAATCCGACTGAATGATTATCAATTCTTCTGTCTGATTTATGTATTGGCATTTTTTAATGCTTCCTTTATACATCTTTTGCAGGTCCGTGGTCTGAATAATTTAGAAGTACTGCGTGATATGCTCCCAGTAATGCCTGGTATCACAACTCGTGTACTTCCGGAGATAATGAGCCGTCTTTCTTTTCCGTGTACTGGCTCGCCTCTTACGTGAACTTTTTGTGTAATATCAATACAAAATATTTGAATGTTCATGTATTATGTAATTTGTTCATCTCATGATTCTACAATGTAATGTATTACTTATTGTCATGGTCCCTTGGTCTTGGGGAGGATAAGCTGATCATTGACGCACTAAAAATAGACTTGTAATTTTACTGCTATCACTATCAGGTGCTCGATAATATTCATTGTTAGTCACTTGTAAGTTGTTGGTTGATCAGTTATAGTTTTTTCACTTGTAACCTGCAAGTAACATCCTGATATCTTGCAAAACGGCCAAAAAAAATCAACCATCCTAAGTGTATAGTAACAATATGTCAATGGGGTGTTCAGACTGCAACCTAGTGGTGCACCTGACTTCGCCATGCAGAGCTATAATCGAAACAATTCAACAGCGTATCTACATTTCAAACATCCATGTAGTTCTCATGTGTAGTGTGTGTGTGTAAGAATTGTGCTATAGGTGGCTTTTGCTGCAAGATGCTACTTTGAATAACAAGTAATACACTCAGATGCAGCAATGTAGATAGATGTGTGGATGTCAAAATGACATCATTCCCCACCTATGCGTGATCTATGTGAGAAATGAGGCTGGAGTCCCTTGTCCCTTGAGTGACAAGCTCAGATGTATGCTTTGATGCTCTTATGCAATGCCTTTGGATACATCCTTAGGCGGTGATAGTAGATTCTTAGATCTTGAGTCCTTTATTATGGTCACATAACTTTATATTTATATGAAATTCCCTTGGTTTAAAATTGTGTGCAATTGATCAACTTGAATGCCAACTTCATAAGAAAATAAGATGCCCAAAAGCTAAAAGATGCCCAAATAGGAGTGCAGTAAAGTAAAGAGAGGTTGGGCACCCAAAAGGACGAAGGGCGCCTAGGAACTGGTGTCATGTCTGATCGCCATATGGTGTCTAGAGTCATAAGCCCGATTAGAAGTGAATACTAATCTATACGCATTGGACTGTAGGGTGTAAGAGGCTTATCAAAGAAGACATGAAACATAGACAAAGTACCTCGCATCAGCATAGATGCCAATCACTATTTGGAATCACCCAGGAATCATATGAATAGCCTAATTTGTGACTAGAAATTTACCCAACGTGCGTGATTTATTGTCTACATTTTCCCCCACTTTATGTTGTTGAGTGAATACTCGATAACATAAAGTAGATAAGAGATGCATGTCTGATAGCCATGTAGATTGATGGAAAAAGTGTGCCGAGGAGACAAGAAAAAGTGTGAAGTGATATAAAATGAAGCTTGGTAAGCTAAGCATGGGAAAGAGGAAGTGACCCTAGGGTGAATAAGATGTAACATGTGTACCATGTTGTACTCTATTGTCGTATAGTCATGATTTTTTTGTGCTTGAGAATGTTGCTTCTTATAAGGATGGACCCGATCTGTGACGAGTGATAAGAATAGACAAGTGTCACTAAAAATGTCTGTAGAAGAATGAGTTGTTTGGGTGATCTCACGCCACGTATAGAAGAAGTGTTAAAGTGAGAAAGGTCTAGTGTTGAAAATTTCCATCTCTAGACTGCTTCCCAAAATTTATACAACCACAGTATACAGATGATGCGAGCCTACTTTAGCTCCAGTTTAATCAAGTTTAAATCTAGTTTGATCCAAGTAGAAAAAGAAGATAAAATGCACTAGATTAACTGGAGGACTGTGACCGTGTATAGATGCAAACCACTATGTAAACTGCTTAAAAATGTGTTATATGAGAAAATGATTGTAACTACCTCTTGGTCATTAGGCACCCAGGATAGGGTACAAGTAGCACCCATGCACTACATATCTATACCTAGAAATTGGTGTCTGTGTCGTGTTAAGGACCCAAGTCAAATTATCAATCCCTTTCTGTAACTGTATATTATTTTGTTCATGTATTTTGTAGGTCTAAACTATGCTCCGTGTACTAGCTAAATTAGAGGATAGGCTCAGGATTCACCAAAAGTATGCCTCCCTCATCTTGGGGTGCATGCGATGTTACTAGGAGGATGCGACCCAAAGGAGAGGACCATTATGCTGATATGATAAATGAGTCAAGTCTATAGGGGCTTGAAGGATATGTGCATGGTGGATAACCATAGGCACATGCAAACAAAGTGGCTAGAAACATGTGTTAGTGCATTATCAATGACAAATATGCATATAGAATGACATATGTGTCAAGTTAGCAAGCCAGAAACCGTACAATATAGAATGCAAAAAGTGGGTTTCAAGTACACTGGGACCATTGCTCACAATGTCATAAGATATACTTCAGGGCCTAAAGTGGAAGGACAAATGCATACATTGAAATGAACAAGCCTTAATGACACCTAGGGCATAACTCCACAAACAATTGCATGATCAATGGAAAACAATGAAAATCTGTAGCAATCAACAAAAACTCTAGACAACCATGGTGGAAAATAGTGATCTTGCAATTTGGAGAAATGTTAAGCATCATGAAGCACCTTGTGCTAGAATCGGTTAGAAAGATAAAATGCACTGTCAATTTTGATGTGCTATATGCAATAGAGTAGTGTGCTACACTGGAATAAGAAGTAGTATAAATACAAACAATAACACATGTAGCGTGTATGAAAGTAGATGCCCCAAGGATCCATTATGGGACTAATAAGAGGTATAATGCCAAGCATATGTTTTGTGTGCTAACATATATACTACAAATTCTACTCACAAATAGATTATACAAGTGAACTGTGCATGTGTATATGATAAAGATAATGCCATACAATAGTATTATGTCTAGCATGTGAAACAAAGTGTACAGGTAAGTATAAGCAAGAAAGAATAATTGCAACCAAGATGATAGTAACATATTGTGAGTGATGAATTTGAAATGGAGTAAAGAGTTAATGCGATAGCCCAGTATCGTGCCCTCTCTGAGCATACTGCTGAATCCCAACATGAAGAAGCAAGTTCATTTTGTAAAAGACTCCTCGAGGTGTAATTGAAAATTGAACCATAGCTGCTTGAGCTTGTACTCAATCAGGATAATTAGTTTGAACATGTCTCGCTTTGAAAGATATGATCAATGAAGCATATAACGTAGATTGTAGAACTGTTGGCTAGATTTTCTGTAGAGCTATAAAACCTAGGCAGTCATGAGATAAATCTCCCTCATTTACTGGTGAGGCTCCCGTGTCATATTTGTCAATTAAAGTATGTTAGTATCTATATGGGGGTTTTACTTTAACCATGTTCGGCTCATGAACCATAGTTGTATCGGTTCTACAGTAAGTAAGCAACTATTTAAAGAAAGGAAATATTTATAGAAGAAGGGAATTATAAAAACAAAGGGAAGAAATGGGGAAGATGTGCATCCCAATCAATAGATAACAGAGTTGATTGCCTGCACATAGAAGAAAACCAATAGATATTGACACACAGAATTATAAGCAAAGGTAGCTTCTAGATCTAGATCTAAAATAACACAAAGTTTATTCAAGTAGATCTAAGATGGAAAGCTAGAAACAAAATACACCATGCGGCACAAAGTTCTCTGAAAATCTGCTCCTGTATATTCCTTCGCTTCAAGTGGCTCTCAAGGGTTTCAGCACAAAATCTGGAATACAGGAATGCTGCTTACCGATTCTGATCCGTAACCCGAAGGTTCTTCCTCTACTTATAGAATGTAGAGGGGTAATTACAAGTCGGAAGCTTTTAGTTGAACTGACACATGTTGAAGTCAGAAAGGAAACAATTGGCAATCTCCCTCCTGAAATTCCTCTTTGCATGACATGCATGATTTGCAACTAAAAATAGAACCTTCTATTTTGCACATCTGCCACCTATCTCCAAGTAGTTGACTTCTTCAAGTAATAACTTTTAAACCAATCACTTAAGTTGTATAATTTAATTGATCGCTCAATTATTTTGTCGGAGGAAATAAGAGAAAGAAGAAGAAAGAAGAAAGTTGCAGTCTTGTCCTTTTTCATATTCTGCATGCAGCTGATTCTTTTGCCCTTGATTCTCACCATACTAGATTTGGAAGTGACTAGATATGAAAGCCGCTGGCCCTGGAATTGGCTTTGACAGGTGTTGCCTTCTTATCCTTGAAACTTTTACAGTTATTCTCCTTCTTATCCTTGAAGCTTTTGTAGTTCTTCTCTTGTACATGCATCAGTGCAATGTCTATCGTAAATAACTCATCATTTTCATTTTTAATTGCGTATGAGCAATTAAATTTTTTTGAAAGCACTCCGGGTGAATGCAACTTCAATGAAGGCTTCAACTAGAAGATTGGGAGCACATGCACAAGATCCTGAAAGAAATTTTCCACATGCACTGACTTCTTCACGGGTTGTGTTTGAAACAAGAGGATGAAGCCTTTGTGCCGGAAGCTTTTGCAATTATGAGATATGGATCTGGATCTAGATATGTGCCTCCGATGTCAGCAAATCTGGAAGCTAATGCATGATTTCTGTTGAGTCCTTCCCTTTCATCCCACTTTGCCATCGTAGTATCTGATGTCTATCTTTGTCTGAGACAATTATTTTTCTCCTTATTCGGCCGAAATTCTTCAAAACTGGTGCAAATCTGGATAATTCTTCAGATTCGGAGGATATGTTTAATGTATTGGACATTGATTTAAGCTCCATTTATCTTATAAAATCACCTGTAATGAATTCCTGAGCACCTGTATCACTTATGCAAACAATTACCTAGACACGGAACATCAACACTTGGATTCAACCTGTGCGCTAAAAATCTGGATAGCTTTCAAGCATTAATTTCACCAAAATTCTGAGCAAAATGTCCTACATCCAAATTGGGCATGCACTTTTCCTCTGGGCTGCACTTACTCTGAGCACATGTACCATTAATTAGATTCATCCATATGGTCAAGCCCTGCTTCTATAATCTTCGCGCATTCTATAATTAATTCATGCCTTTCCCATTCAGTGACAATTACACCTTAATTAATGTGCAATAAGCTTCACTCTTCAAATGGGGCACACTATTTTGTGCATCGGCTACACTGGCTTTGCCATTAAATAAATTAAATTTATCCTTAATTTTAGACTTCTACTTCCAGTATAACTCAAGCCTTATAGTAATGCTAATTGACATTAGCCACTGAAAATCCTGGCAATTAATTAATTAATCATTTAATAAGCTCTTCTCTTCAAATCGGGCACCTATTATTGTGCATCTCCCAAATGGGGCTGCCATTAAATAAATTAAATTTATTTAATTTTGGAATCTCTATTTTTAAATTAGCTTTTGTCCAATTCCCTTTGTATGACTTTGACCACAAGCCATGGGCGCCAAAATTGGAATAAATTAAATCAATTAACAAATATTTATTTAATGCATTATTATTCACCCAAGCTGGGGTCACACTTTTTGGACATGAAGGAATTTCTATTTTTAAAAGTCACATGACATATGGGATTATTTAATTTTGCAAGGCAGCCTTGAAAATCCCATGATTCACTTAAGTCCACTTTGACCCTTGTCATGACATGGTATCTATTTACCCTGCCAGGCAGGCAAATTTGGAGAAGATCCCATGATTCACTTAAAGTTATTTTTCTTTTATTCCACAATGGGAATTCTTTACCCTGTAAGGCAGGTAAGAAATTCCCGCTTGCCATGAATGCCTCTAATTTTCACATCATAACTTAAGTGACTAATTGCCTTCAATGGGAAAAAGTACCCTGCAAGGCAAGTACAAAATTCCCACCTGCACTGCTAGCGACCAAAAATCCCATGCTCCACTTAAGTTGTTTGACTTTCATAATGGGATTATTCACTCCTACAAGGTAGGTAAGAAAATCCCATCAATGCCTTAAGTGATTTTTCTTTTATTTCACAATGGGAATTTTTACCCTGCAAGGCAGGTAAGAAATTCCCGCCTACCTGTTGCCTCCAATTTTCCCATTGTGACTTAAGTGACATTGCTTTTATGGGAAAAAGTACCCTGCTAGGCAGGTACAAAATTTCCACCTGCCTACTGCTTCCAAAAATCCCATGATCCACTTCAAACCCTCTTTTTCCAAAAATGCGACCTGCCCAGAAGAAGCTTTTTTGTGCATGACTTCGTCTTTTCAGAGAGAACCACTGTGGCAAATTCCTTCTGGCATAACGTCTATAAATGATCTCCAGATACTCCAGGCAAGAAAACAGTTTAAACCGGCAAAGGAATTGACCCAGAGAAATTTCACAGAAAACGAAACGGGAAAACACCAAAAACACAAAACATTGCCAGAAGTCACAAGTAATGCCCAGAATTCATTCCTGGTTAAAACCCTACTCGTATATGAGAAAATTGTCATGTAAGACCACAACAGGGTTAAACCGGAGCACAATTTACCTCAAACGAGGGTCAGAATAATTAAATACAAATTTCCCACAGGCAAACCCTTGCGACAGAACATAACGATTTCGAGCATCTAGATATTTATCGAAATTGGCTTATATGACTCTCTGCGAATATCTTAATGTAATACTGACATTTTCTGGCAATAAAAACACAAAACGACCCATTATTTTAAAAGAACATTTTTTTTTAACATGGGGTAGTCTCAGATTTCAAGGTGAAATTTGGGGACACTAGTCGACTCCGTCTGTGGACATCTTTGCCTCTGTTAAAATGACAAGGGGAAAGATGAGATCCCAACATCTCTGGTTTCGTATCTTGTCTTGTGGGCACGGGGTCAGGCAAACAAAAATAATACAACACAAAAACAAAACAAGGAAAAACAAACTAAGTTTTATTTATATACATATAGGTTTTACCTTGCTTTTTATGTTCGGAATAGCTTCAAGTGTTGTCTGTTGAAAGGTAGTGGTAACTCAATTCCATCTCGGTAGGCAAGGAAGAAAGTGTCCATTCCGGCATCTCTTTTGATCATGAAGGGCCCTTTCCAGAGTGAATCAGATTTGATGTGCTTGCCCTTCGGTTCATGTCTCTTGTCCCACCAGAGTACCTAGTCTCCGTTCTCAAACTTCCTTTCTCTAGCCTTCTTGTCAAATATCTTGGGCAAGTCCTTATCAACTTCATCTGGTGGTGGCTCATCCTTTCTTCTCTCTGTGGTGGATAAACCTGCATCAATTTGCTCCGTTCCAGATTTATTTGATGCATTTATGAGGATTCACCATCGCCATGTTCTTTGTTCTTATTCAGATACCGATCATGTTTGTTGAAAGTCTCCACTAAAGAAACTAAACCCTTGGGGATTTTGTTACCTTTTGGTCGGATTACTCCACTATTGTCATCATAACCTGGATCAACTTTTCCTGTGACTGTTTGTCGTGGTGGTGATTTACTCCCTTCAACATACAACTTGTCAAAGTTGCCTTGTTCCAGAAATGCAGATGTTTGTTTGTCCTCATTGAAAGTCTGTCACTGTTCAACATTATCAAGGACTCTGGGGTGGTAGACCATCTCCAATTTATAGTTTCTTTGTCTGAATATGGATGGTGGTCTAACTGGATTCAATAGTGCAACTGTGACTACCAAAGAATCTGCCTTGTAGTTTTGATTGGTTGGAATAAAGTCGATAGAGAAGACTGCAAAATTCAATGTGGCAAAAAGCACTTTATCTCTGTAATGCTTCATCTTATCTCTTTTGACTTGACTTTGCCCTCAAACCTACTTTACTCGAAGTTCAACATCTCATTGGGATTTTAGGAGTTTTACTCCTTTTTAGCTTGCTCCATTCCTAGAAGCAATGCTTCATACTCCGCCGTATGATTGGTGTTCTCAAACATCAACTTGTGGGAGTATGGGAATATCTCATGATCTGGAGATATTAATAGAATGTCGACCCTAATCCAAAAGAACAACATACGCCTTTAAACTCCATAGTCCAAAATTTTTCTTCTTCTTTTGTTGGCTCTAGCTCTTGTCGAAGTTCTGGCTCTAGAACGTCTTTACCCATTTCCAAGAAGTAGACTCCACGGTCAGAATCCTAAAAAAGAATCTGAGATCTAGTATCCTCAGATTTTGTAACCATGTACTTGGACTTCTTTTCTGGCTCCAGCTTCTGATTTATTCCTTTGATAGGAATATGAGCACATGACCAATCCATCTTTACTTCTCCTCCTAGTGCTTTACAGAAGTTTCTGCTCAGTAACATCCCGTAGGAGACAGGAATATCTACAACTAATATTGTCATCTTTAATCTCTTGTCAAGAAAAGCTGCCAGAACAACTTGTGTATATTTGATTTGTTCGATTAAAGGGACTTGTCTCTCCATGGAGTAACACCTTTTTATGGTCTTTGTCAAGGTAAGCCCAAGAGCATCTGTAACTTTAGTTGGCATGACATTTTCAGAAGCACCTGAATCTAAAATGTAGTTGCTTAACTTAAAACCATTAAGCAATAAGGAAATATAGAATGGTTCCACTCTTTCAAAAGATAGCGAGAATTTAACAACTGCAGTGTTGTTTTGTGGAGGAGTGTCTTTGGGCTTGGGCAAAAGGATTTTTGATGTATTGGATTGTCCTAGTGATTATACATATTTCACTAGCCTATTTAACTGCTCAGGAAAGGCTCTCAAGTATTCAGCTTTTGACATTTGAACTCTGATAATTTTAACATGATCAATAATGTCAAAAGAAGAAATAGATTCAGATACCTGAGCTGTTTTCTATGGTTGAGATGAAGAACTTGCATGCTTACTTCTAAGAGCTGAGGAAGAAGACAAAGGGATGCCCCTTCTTTGTTCGTCATCTAATGCCTCAACTTGGCGAGTTTGTGATCTTGTAAGTACTGCATATGCAAGACCATGATCGTCTTCAAGAAGCCCCTCATAGTCATGTTCAGATTTGTAGTTAAGGTAATTAATGTTGGAGTCGCTAGCATGACCTACAAAATCATTCATCTCCACGTTGTTTCTGGGAGAAACTTCAATTGCTAATCTTTGGGAACCAACAATGTGGTTCTGGTTGTTGTTGAAATTCCAAGCAGGGGCAGTGTTGTTGCCTTGAGCCATTTGAGCCATTTGTTTCTTTATCTGCATCATCTCATTTGCCAATATTTGTAGTAATGAATCAGAAGTAGTAGCAGAGGATGAAATTTTAGCTCTATAAGTGTTGCTCTTTATCTTCCTAGCCATGATGAGGTCGTCTTCAATTTCAACCACCATATTTTGGGTTGCTAACAAATCAGCAGAATGTGCTCTTCGCAGTTGATAGCTTACTTCAGGAAGCAAAGCATTGATGAAGAATACCTTTTGATTCTCATCATACAGAGAAGCAGAAACTGAAATCATGTACAATAATCTTTGGAATTTTGTAATAAAATCCCGCATGTGCTCATGTGGTTCCTTCTTCAGCTGATTCAGTTGAGTTATCAAGGTGCTAGAATCTTCAGCTGATTTGAATCTTTTTAGGAATGCATCCCGCATAGTATTCCAGTTGGTTATGGTGCTAGGAGCTAGCCGGTAGAACCATTCTCCAGCCAAGTCATGCAAAGTTTCTATGAAGAGCTGGATAGATACATTTTCATGTTCGACTACAAGCACTCCACATGATATAAAAAATGCAGCCAAGTGGTTATCTAGATTCTGCTTTCCATTTCTAAAGAATTTCAGAAAATTCTTTCTCATCCCTTTGGGTAGATCATGCATAGGAGGAGTCAGATTCAGAGGCCCAAAAGCTGTTCCCCGTGGAACAGGTACTGCAGGGGCAAGTGGCTGATTTTGCATCATGATGAATGAAGCGCGTTTTCTTTGAGAATAGACTTGGTGAATAATTCCAGTTGCTGGATTATGCTGAAAATTATCCGGATTTGGATGAGTTTGCACTCTTCTTCTCGGTGAAAGACTAGATTTGCGGCTTCTAACTTGAGAAAATTCTGGTCTGCTAATTTGTGTTGTTCCCCAGCAGAGCCGCCAAAAAATGTTGGCTAGATGTTCTGCATAGCTGAAAAACCTAGGCAGTCATAAGATAAATCTCCCTCATTTACCGGTGAGACTCCCGTGTCAGATTTGTCAGTTAAAATATGCTAGTATCTATATGGAGGTTTTACTTTAACCATGCAGCTCATGAACCATAGCTGTCTAGTTTTGTAGCAAGTAAGCAATTATTTAAAGAAAGGAAATATTTAGAGAAGAAGGGAATAATAAAACATAGGGAAGAGATAGGAAAGATGTGCAACCCAATCAGTAGATAACATAGTTGATTACATGCACATAAAAGAAACCAATATATATCAACACACAAAATTATAAGCAAAGGCAACTTTAGTTCTAGATCTAAAACAACACAAAGTTTATAAGTAGATCTGAGATTAAAAGCTAGAAACACAATGCACCGTGACACAAAGTTCTCCGGAAATCTGCTCCTTTATATTCCTTTGCTTCAAGTGGCCATCAGGGGTTTCAACACAAAGTCTGGAACACAAGAATGTTGCTTACAAATTCTGATAATTAACTCGAAGGTTCTTCCTCTACTTATAGAATGTAGAGGGGAAATTACAAGTCGGAAGCTTTTAGTTGAACTGACACATGTGGAAGTGGGAAAGGAAACAACTGACAATCTCCCTCCTGGAATTCTTCTTTGCATGACATGCATGATCTGCAACTGAAAATAAAACCTTCTATTTTACACATCTGCCACCTATCTCCAAGTAGTTGACTTATTCAAGTAATAACTTTTAAACCAATCACTTAAGTTGTATAATTTAATTGATCACTCAATTACTTGGTCGGAGGAAATAAGATAAAGAAGAAAGCTATAGTCTTGTCATTTTTCATATTCTCCATGCAACTGATTCTTTTGCCCTTGATTCTCACCATATTGGATCTGGAATTGGATTTGACTTGTCTTCCTTCTTATCCTTGAAGCTTTTGCAGTTCTTCTCCAGTACGTGCATCAGTGCAATGTTTGGCGTAAATAACTCATCATTTTTATTTTTAATTGCATATGAGCAATTAAACATTTTGGAAAGCACTCCGGGTGAATTCAAATTCAATGAAGGCTTCAACTAGAAGATTAGGAGCACATGCACAAGATCCTGGAAGAAATTCTAAATGCACTGACTTCCCCCTTTTGTCCCTTGACATATTAGCACCCTTTATTACATTTACCTAGCCATGACCCCCTTCACCCCACTAATATTAATTTAATTAAATTAATGCATTATCCTCACTATATTTATTATTTAAATATCTTATTTAAATAATATCTACACATACAATTCACTTAGACACCTCACCAAGCCAACTCAACCTAAGACCTATTCTTAGCAAGTTCCCATAACTAACTAAGACTTACCCAAACCCTAAAAATCAATGCCTACATTCCCTCTAACCACATTCCTGCATGCTCACAAGAAGCTCCTAGTCTAATCCACGGGATAATGACACGAGATCCAAGGAAATCAGGAGGATCTCCCTAAGTTTAGTAAACCTAGGAAATCCCACCTTGACCGACATGTTGGTTACCCCTAACCATCGCCGGTTAAGCCGGAACCGCTGTCGGTTACCCCTTTTAACCCAAAACAACCTTATTCTCAAGGTTGAAAACTTGGAAGTTGGCAAACATTGGGAGAAATTTGACGAGAAAGAACACATCTCAGAGAGATAACGCATCTTCAAAGAGAAAATTCCTATGAAAACTCACATCCAAGGAAGGAGATTGAGCATCTTCTCCTGCACAGCCATCCCAGCCACGATCTGATCTATCCAAGAAAAGAGGAGTGTACATGCAGCCCATGCAGAAGCTTTTCTTCAGTTGGTGATCACTTGCAACCTTCAAACCCATCATCAGCACCTCCATCCTTCACACACAGGCCTTTAGGAATGAAATCCAAGTAAGTACAACATCATACTTTCCTGGTTATTTCATTTCATCATCATTTTATCATCCATTGTTTACCTTTCTCCCTATTGACCTTCTCCACATTTTCACCTCAATATACCCATTAAAACCTCACAAAAGCCTACTCCAGTCACCCAATACCTTGTCCTGACCAACCAAAGTCCTTTGTGCAATCACAAAGGAGACCAAAAGCCTGTTCTGTGACATTTCCAGATCTCACAGTAACCGGCACTGGTTATACCTAACCGCCGTCGGTCACCCCTGACCGACACTGGTCTCTGTGTTTTCCCACACAGCCCTGAACAGAGACCTACCCACCTAATTTTATCTCACCCTCATTCACCTGTGACCTACCCAAGACCTTTATCAGACCTGCAGAACCCAGAACCAATCATTTGACCTTTGGATTCTATTCTAGCTTAGCCTGTTAGATTAGATCTATTTTCTTATTGTGTTTTTAAGTGAGATACCTAAATCATTTTAAAATAACAATAGGATTTACTTTGTTTACAAATTGAATTGTTTAAAACAGTGGACTGACAGCCATCTAGGAAGTATCATACTTCCCGGATCTAGCTTACACTAGGTAGTTCACTGCCCATATTGTTTAATTCCTTCTGGTGGTCTTGTTTTCATTACAGGTAGTTCCTCCTAGCCAAAAGGAAGCTCTCACGATCAGCTATGGATTCGGAAGTCATATGCATGCAACAACCCATCAACCAACATTTGAACAAGTATTCCTCCTACGCCCGTTACCCTATCTATTTCATCAACACTTCAAAGAAACAATCTAAGAAAAAGGTGAAACATTTTGGCATGCACCTGGTGGGACCCATCTAGGGTTCCTTGCATTTCATTCATTCCTAGGAAAAAATTGTGTGTTTGTTTCCCTTCTAAAAAGCGTACACACTAATTTTCTTCCCTTGGTAATCCACCTCTTCTTTCTACTTTGCTCTAAAGGAAACTTTTCTTTTGGTGTAATTAAAAAGAATCATTTCTTCATGTTTTCTGCATTGTAGTGAAAGAGCATCCCTCTTCCTCTTCATCTTATTGTGTCATCCAATTTCACATTTTCAATTTGGGTTTAAAACAAGTGCATTCCATTCTGATTTTATTGCATTAGCTCACATTAATTGAGGGCAACCTATACACTGGAAGTCATGACCAGCTGATGGTTGACAAACAAATCATAGAAAAGCACTTCTATCCTTTTCTCTTTCTCTGAGTCTTACCAAACCACACAAAAATTCAAAATACATACATTCTTAAACAACATCCTACCTGGAAGAAGTTGTAGGTGATCACACGATCACGACACAGTGGGCACCCAGCTCACTGCTCTGTCGAGTCATACTTCAGAGCAAAGCCCGCCCCCACCATAACATACCTGAAACCTCACCTTTTAGATCTCCTTCTTTGTAGGAAGCCATCCTCACCAAAAAATCTATTTCACAATTCATGTGTCAGTCCTTAAATAGCATAAGCTAAACAAACATAATAGAAAAGGCACTCCTAGGATCACATTTTCTTAGTGTTTCTTTCTTGGCTTGCGTTTTGAGGTGAGAGATCACGTTCATCACTTTTTTTGTTCATCCTTGCACACTCCTCATCATAGTTGGTGTATTCCGGCTTCACCTGAGTGTGCCTGGGCCATATCATCATCATTCCCAGAATTCTGGGTCTGATTCTACATCAAATTTTAATTCACAACCACTTTCTTTCATCACTGTTTCAATTTCACAGTAACCGTCGTCGTTTACCTCTGACCGCCATCGGTTATACCCAACCGACATCGGTTCTAGGTCCTTTTGCTAACCTACTCAAAAGGACATATTACTTCACTTTCTTCCACTTTTCACAGTCTCTGTCACTATCATTTTTCCCATTGATGTTTTATACATCTTCAGATTTGGCATACCTGTCAGATTTTACCTTCTACCTCATGTTTACTCACTGTCCATTTTCTATAGTGACCGGCAGTGGTTACCCCTGACCAACGTCAGTTTTCCCTAACCAAATCGGTTAGCCTATTTCACATTCCAGCCACCATTTTTTACTTCATCCATTTTTTATCACCAGATTCACCTATTCCTACTTTTCTCTGTATCATTTACAGAGAAGTAGCCCTACCTGATCAATACTGGTTCACATGGTGCTGACCCGAAGACAAGCAAGTGCCCTTCGTATTTCATGCCAGTTGCCAACCACTCCCACCTAGTCCTTCACCACCTTCTATTTTATCACCAGCCATGGATCCCATCTAGCCTACTACTATCGCTACCAGAGATGAGGAGTTCGTATGACTCCTTGACCAGAACCTTGTCACCTTGCAGTTTTACCTTTCCCACTCATCCACTCGAGACACCTCGGGTCAGTTGATATATGACATGCCCATATCTATCCCCCCGACTCTCGCACCCACTTCCGCATCAGCCCCATCTGGCTCCATGCTACCCACATCCACTTTACCCCCAGTATCATTTCGTAGTTAGGTTCTATACCCACTATGACTGCCATGTATGTTACCTCTGTGGCACCCATCACATCCACCATACCCTTGATGACTACCCCAAACACAACCTCATCCACCCCTACTGTCTCATACATACTTGTAGCTACATTCCCACCTCCAGTATCGGTGACCCCTACCCCATTTCAGAATGTGGTTCTTTCCATTCCACAATCATTAGCCCCTATTACCACTAGGGTTACCATGACCCTTCCACCCCCATATACATACTACCAACAACCTCCTGTTTCATCCATTATTCATTCCGGGTACGTACCCCCTATTTCACTACCTTCTTCTCCACCACCTTACATGGCAGCCCCATACACTGGAGTGCCACCCCCATTATATGCCCAAAACCAACCTCCTCATGCTACAGGAGGCATCCAATCATCACAACCCACCAATGACCTAATTAAATTGATGTTGGACAAGATGCAGACATTGGAGGCATCAGTTTCCGGCTCCCACAACACTCTCACCTACGACGAGATTTGCAATGAGCCTATTCACCCATCCATTCCTATCCGTTCATACCCTGTGCATTGGGAAATGCCTAAATTCAATCACTTTCAATAGCAAAGAAGACCCACAACAACATTTGTGGTCGTTCAAACACAGGTGTTATCTGATCGCTCATGATGATGCCTTACTTTTGAGAAATTTTCCCATGTCCCTCACTGGACCTGCATTAGACTGGTATAGTGGGTTACCTAAACACTCTATATTCTCATTCAATTAGGTAGCCCAAGCCTTCTTGGATCATTTCTCTATCAATATCATCAAGAAGGTTACCATGACTGATCTATATTCCACACGATCAGTATGAGGATGAATCTATCAGATTTTGTCGCTCGCTGGCGTAGCCTGATCAATCAACTTACCTTCCAACTGCCACAAAATGAACTCATCGAGCTCTTCACATGAGCTTGCGCTAGACATATCTCCCCAACCTTGCAGGTCCAAACCTTTCAACATTCGATGAGGCATTCACTATGGCACGAAAGTTAGAGATTCAGGCCATCGAAGAGAAGAAAATCCAGTTATGAAATAAGAATTCGGCATTCAAGTCGAATGATACCTCTTCCTCTTCTAAACCACAAACCAATTATTCAAAAGCTAAGGGCACCGCTAACACTGTGGTACTCAAGGCTGGCCCAGCTCATCCGTCGAATCAAGCTACACCCTCATCTAATCTCTCACTTGTCCAAACTTTTCGATTCAAACAAGAGTAGCAAAAATATACCCCAATTGGGGAACCTTACTCTTCTGTTTTAGAAAATCTTATTAAAGCTAGAGCCATCACCCTTCCACCCATAAAACCACACATTGGTTTTGACCCTGCTCACCCCATGCCCGCATGGTATAAAGAGCATGATTTCTGTAACTATCACCGAGTAAAGGGTCATAGTGATGGCAACTACATCACTTTTAAGAATATTGTCCAAGAAATGCTTGAGAAAGGTGAGTTAACTATGGATAATCCCAACGCCACCCCCAACAAAAATCTAAAAATCTTCAAAAAACCATTTCCCAACCATGCCCCTTCATCCAATCAAACCGGTGAGACATCCACTCACGATACCCATACCCGTGAGGTTCACGCTATCTTTAACGAGGTACCTGTCACCTCTCAATTACCTCACATCCCTTCCATAGAGGAAATCCTAGCCCGAAATCCTCCTTCCACATTGGAACCAACCTCCACTGTTCCTTCACCAACAGAGGAACACCTTTCATCTCCTTCATCACCAACGGAGGGGTCTTCCACTAACATCGAGCCCCTCTCACCCCTGGCTTCTCCACTAAGAGAACCTTTACCTACAGTACCTCCTCCACCCATAGAGGAGCACCCATTACCTCCTCCACCCACAGAGGAGCACCCATTACCTCCTCCACCCACAGAGGAGAACCTATCCCTCCACTTATAGAGGAGCTCCCATCATCTCCTCCACCCATCATAGACCCAGTTGAGATACCTTTACCTCTTGGCGAGCATTCTCCATTAGCTACCCAAAATCCAACAGACCTAATTTTGGCTCTCCATACCCACGGAAGCTGAAGCTAGCCAATTCCCCATCTCTAAGATACATTTCACGGGAATTCCCATTAGGTCCTCACCAACTCCACCCACAGATGTGTCGTTCTCATGTTTGGCTGATCACTTAGATTATGTGGATAGGGATTTACTATGGGGGTGCCTCTTACTCCCTGTCTCAACACAGATGCAGAGATCCCTCACTGATACCTCCACTATCTACCCAAACACATTTTGACCCATCAAACCAAATACAACCACTACTGTCGCAACCCCTTCCACGATACCCATTAGCACTCACACCACACCCTTACCCATAACCCGACCTACATCTAAACCCAAACCCATACCCACAACATTTTCCTCCACTAAACCTATTACCACTTTAGGGGTCACCCCAACCACCAGCCTTACTCATCCACCTATTAAACTGGATTTAGCTACATCCTCCAACGTCAAAACCACACCTATGCCGACACCCAAACCAAAGAAACAAACTCATCGACCTCATACCCCGACCACACCAATCACACCCGCACTTGTCCCATCTACCTTAAGACCTCAGCTGCCCAACATGGTCAAGCACCCTACACCCATCATAAACCAATAACACAACAACCCATTCCTTCCTCACAAACCTCTAACCTACCCAGGCACACAACACGACTTATACCCACACCTACAGTCTCCTTACCACCAATACCTCCAATACCTTCAGCTATTGCTTCACTACCCACTACACTTCAGTCATTGTCCCTCACACCCCAAGTACGACCCGTGTCATCTACCTTCACAGCACCCCCGTTATCCCCATGGGTAACTCTCCCTCTTCCTCCATCTGATTTTCCTTCTAGACCTCGTACACCCACATCACCTTTACCCAAGAAGGTGCAATCCAAAAACAAAACCCCACTACCCCACAACAAGGTAGTCAAAACAACCCCACACCCTCCTACCCATCCATCTACTGTACCCCTACCCAAACGAACCCGACCGATACCTCAAACCACACCGGCACCTAAACCCATAGCTCAACCCATTCCTACTCTTCCAAAAAACAATTCCCCAACAACCAACCACACCTACACCCAAACCCACATTCACATCCCATTGTGATCCACTAGCAGGGTCCTATGCCAAAATTTTAACCAACCTCCTCGAGACTTCTGTTATCACATTACCACCACTCCGACCTTACGACCCCTCAAACCCAAGCCAAAAGGGTTTGATGATACTAAAATTTGTGCATACCATCATGTGCCAGGGCATGATGTGGAGAACTGCAAGGCCTTGAAAACCATCCTTATCCAATTGTGTCCACCATGAAACCAACTTTGATGATGACGACCTTCTCGATGAGGATCCTGCTTCACCAACACCCATTCCCACACTGCCCCACTCAACAACCACAACCTCCACCCTCACAGCTCCTAGAGCCACACCCAAAATTTGAAATTAACATGGTTCGCATTAGAGAACTTACCACACCACCACCCAAATGTCGTTGCGCCCAGTTGACCTCACAGGGATTTTCTCCTCCAGTAGGTTTTTTGCCCTTCATGTCATTATACCACTCATCCTACACCTTCTCCATTTACCAACTTCCCTCAAATCAACATGATACACATCACTACACATGCACAGAAGGGCAAAGAAAAGGCAACTGACCCACCAACCAATCCTATACCCAACATACCATCTGCACCCATACCTAAAATAACTATCTGTGGCCCCACATACCCCATTTCTAATGGCGTCACACATCACACCATGCTCAAACAATTACACCAATCTCCCCTCAAAATGTCCTTATATGACCTCATCCAAACCTCGAAATCCCATCATCAAGCCCTCATGGAGGTTCTTCAATCTATTGAGGTTTTACCCAATGACCCTACACCCATAGCCTCCATTATCACACCCCATCATGTAGCCTCTCTCACCAAATTACCACCTTCATCCTCACCTCACCTTGTTCACCAAGTGGCCTCCCTTAGCTTCTCAGAGGAGGAGATCGCGCCACACCAAAATGATGACCCATACCCAGCCCTCTTCATCTCTGTCCACATTGATGACATACGGGTATGTCCAAGTGATGATTGATGGAGGTGCTAGCATTAACATCATTTCATCCCATGCATTTTCTCAAATGCGCATACCTAACAATTGCATGCATAAACATCCGGTCATGTTGCGTTCATTCAACGATGCTATCACCTCCACACTAGGCACTGTCATCCTTCACGTTCGCGTGGGCCCCCGCACACTGTTCCAAATTTTTTTATGTTTTGGAGGGGGAATTCCAATATAACTTGTTGCTTGGTAGACCCTGGATCCATGTCATGGGTTGCATTCCTTCCACTTTGCATCGTTGTGTAAAGTTTGAACATGAAGGACACACTTATACCATTCCAGCTGACCCATCACCTTTCAAAACATGCAACATGCTTTACCGACCCAATGATGTGCTCATACCTGTCACGCCATCTACCTCTGCAACCACTACCACTTCACCTACACCTCCACCTACCAGTACCGCCACTACTTTCACCACACATACCTCCTCCATTCCTACCACTGCCATAAGCTCCATGGCTGACCCATTAGCTTCCCAATCCATTAGCTCCACCTCCGCATTGACCTCCGACACATCATCCATTCCAGCTACCTACATACCAACCACTGATCCCTTGGAAGGTGTTTTTCAATGCCTCACTCTGGGGGAGTACCGTCTATATAGTGTCAACACATTCCTTACTCCGCACACAGTATGGAAGCCTTCACCAACACCCCCGCTATGATCACCATATAGGAGAACGCCTCCTTTATGGTCCTCCTCATCTTCGTACTAGTCTCACCTATGGGGGACTTGATACTACCACTTACACACCTGAACCACCATCACAACCCCACCCATTTTCCGCTGACTTTCCAATCACTTACCAATCACCATTTCACCCACACCTTCCCACACTACTGTGCGTGGAAGGGTTTTGGTTTTGGCTTTTACGAGCAAGGCCACCATACCGTTATTCCATGTACCACCCACAAACATAACGACCGTAGTGGTATCGGCTTCCCCGAACCTCCTACCAAATAGGCCCACATTGAACTCATTGAAGACCCTAGCCCTCCTCCACCTTCATCTTCATCACCACCCTCACTGACAGAGTCGATGGATCCTGAATCTATCCCCCTTAAATTTTTTTTTTTCCATAAACACCATTTCCTTGGGGCCTTTGACTTATCAACGTGAAAGGCGAGGTCCCTTCCACTCTCCCATTCCTGTATCCTAAAATGATCAATGATGAAAAACCTATAATTAATGTCATTCAATGTCAGGATGATGAATCCATACTCACCTACCTTGGTGCAGAAGAATCATATATTCATTGATCATTACCCTCTGAGACACAAACCATGTTGAATGAATCGACTATCGAGATCAACATTCATACTCAAGATGACCCGCACATCCTAAAGATCGAGACAATCTTTAGATGCTACTGAACAGGAAGCCATCACTTCTTTTCTTCAAGATCATAACCACACTTTCGCTTGGTCTTACGCAGACATGCTCGATATTGACCCCACCATAGTGGTCCACAATATCGTAACCATTCCCGATGCCTAACCTATCAAATAAAAGCTGAGGAAAATACACCTTCGACATTTCTCTTCTCATCATAGAATAAATTCAGTGCCTTCTTTATGTTTCCTTCATCTTACCCATTGATTATCCTCATTGTATTTCTAACATTGTCCCTATTACGAAAGCAAAAGGGGGACTCCGCCTTTACATAAACTTCTGTGACCTCAAACCTCAGCATGCCCAAAAGATGACTTTCCCTTGCCTGGTATTGATCAACTGGTTGACCTCACCACTGGTCATGAGGTGCTATCACTCATGGATGGCTTCTCGGGTTATAACCAAATTTCGCTTGCCCCAGAAGATCAACACAAGACCACATTCATCACCCCCTTGGGGGACCTTCTACTATCGAGTCATGTCTTTGGGCCTTAAAAACGTTGGTGCCACATATCAACGTGCTATGACTTACATCTTCCATGATATCATGTATCACATATTGGAAGATTACGTGGATTATCTCTTGGCCAAATCTAAACTATCGCGCCGAGCACCTCGCCTTCCTCGAAACCATCTTTGACCGCCTCATTAAATATTGCGTCCGCCTTCAGCCTAAAAGTTGCTTCTTCGCGGTTCTCTCAGGAGAGCTCCTAGGATTTATTATTTCCCTCCGTGGTATAGAAGTTGACCTTGCTAAAGTCAAGGCTAGTCTAGAAATTCCTCTGCCCACTAACCTTAAACAACTTCCATAGCCTGCAAGGTAAATTGCAGTCCATTTGCCATTTCATTTCACATTTATTTGATCAGTGTCAACCATTTCATCATCTTCTTAGGAAGGATGTCTCCTTTAAATGGGGTGATGACTATCGCAAAGCTTTTGAGGCCCTAAAACAATACCTTATCCAACCACATGTACTCATTCCACCTAAAGACGATCAACCTTTTTACCTATACATATCAGCTACCGATCATTCCCTTGGGAGCCATACTCGCTCATTCACGATGAACAACACAAGGAGCAGGCGGTTTATTATATAAGCCATACTCTTTTGGACTACAAAACCTAATACAGCCATCTAGAAAATACTTTTCTTAGCCTTAGTTTTCGTTGCCACCAAACTCTTCCGTTACCTACTGTTATCACAAAACCTATGTTGTGACCAACACTCAATCCCTTACACTTCATGTACGCATAACATGCATCAAATTCTTCGCGTCCACGAGCAAGGCTTATGATTGATTAGCTAATCTTGACCTCGAGTTCATTCACTAGTTTTCCATCAAGGGCCAGGCTATTTCAGACTTCAACTGGCTAACTCTCCCATTGAAAAAAAAATCCCTATGAGTTAGAAACAATGGAAAAAATGCAAAAATTAAGGTACACAGGAATAATGATATTCTATTACATTCATTGCGGGTCATGACAGGGTGAACAAGATTCAAATACTAGTGCGGGTCGTACCGAGGTTCGTCGTACCAAGTTCACGGCCGAAATAACTCAACCACAAATCTAGCTATATGTCAGACATTGTTATAACTCCCAGGGGGTCTGCAGGTATAGTAATGGGACGTAACATGATATGTGTGGGTTTTTTTATTACGAACTCAGCCGATATATTACATAATATTAGTCAGTCCATATATGCGGGCGGTGCGGAGCATTTTCATCCAGGATTTCAGCTGGGACAAAAGTACGCGCAGGACGCGTGAGACACGGGAAAGGCAAATAAGGTTGCACCTCCTTCTGACAAGGAGCCGCCTGAATGCGGCCGATGTGGAAGAATGTGTTTGGGACAGCCGGGACACGCGGACCTGATTTTTCCGCAATATCCACAACTCAAAAGAAAAGTCAACGTTTGACTCCTGAAACTTCAAACGGGATGGTTTTACAGGACAACCAACAACCTCAATATCATGATGCTAGTTTTCTTTTGTGCTTTCATCTGTCCACTATGCTTTTCCATTAGGGAATTATGTAGGAAATACCGCTCATTGATTACAAATATGAAAAGAGAAAAAGGAACATTGAGACCATGTTCCCCCCCTCAATGTGAACATTTCACTTATTCAAACCAAAACAGGAACACTGAAAAAGAATCATGCTGCACACAACTGAAATCAACTGCAACTCTGAAAAGAAAGAAAACTCACACACACTATCACCATAGCTTCATGCGGGCCCGTCGGTTGTGACTAACGAGAGGTCGTTGAATGACCTCCAACCTCCTGTGCCTCCATCCTCCAGTTGATGCATTCTTTTTAGAAGGGAAAGTCTTCTTCACTATCTTGAGCAGCAACTTCTCTATCATGTGAATGGTTGGATCCTTCTTCCCAATCACTTTCTTCTTCTCTATTTTCAAAAATAAAAGCTTTATTATTCAATTTACCATCCAACATATCCCTAGCTCGTTGTTTACAAAACATTATTCCATGCCCAGACACATTACAATAGTGACATATAAGCCTTTTATTTGGATCCTGGGAGGTTGAACCTTGCTTGAAAGAATGACTGTATCTCTTTTTACCATGTGTTCCATATAATGCTTTTTCTTCTGTTTCAATTTTATTTGTTCTATTTTTGTCCTCTATCAAAGAAGAAATCAAGTCTTCCAGACTTGGATTGATTTTGCTCAAAGTGAAGACCATATTAGAATAGCTAGGAGGCATGCTATTAAGTAAAACTACTTTTGCATCATCGGCGGGAACATCTACTTTGATTCCAGCTAATTGATTTAATACATAACGAAACTTACTTATGTGTTCCACCATGTTGTCACCTTCCTCCATTTTGAGTCCGAACAACTTTTGTTTTAGTGATACTGTTGCGATTCCTGCTTGCGATCCAAATAGTTTGTTTAGTGTAGTCCAAATTGTATTTGAGGATTTTGACAAATCTATATGATGCAAATATGCATCAGATAATCCCAATCCAATTATTGTTATGGCTTTTTGATCTTTGATGTCACATATTGTCGCTTCATCTGCATCTCTTGGTTTCTTTGCTTTTCCATCCACAATCTCCCACAAATATTTGTTGATTAATAACAACTAAGTTTTCACCTGCCATGTGTAAAAATCTTTGCCTTCAAATTTTTCCATTCGATTCAACTTAGCCATGTTAAAAAAATGGACATCGGTTTCAACCGAAAATGCGTCCAAAGACAATATGACAACTAGACTAAAAAATTTATAAAGTAATAAACTAAGATTACTTTTTAAATGAAAACGACTATATAATAAAAAAAATTCTTAATTGCAGTCTTCAGTTGACAAGAATTCTGAGTAGGCCTCTACCTCATGCAAGCTCACCACCACATAATAGAAGAGATGTTGACGCATTCAAGCAAAAAATGTAGTAACTACGTCTCGATTGTATCCATGCTTCTAAAATATTTCACCTCTTTCACTTTGCAACTTGCCTGCAGGAACAGTCCATGGTAGTTTTGAGATGGTGATCAAATAATAAGTATTAGTTCGTAGAGAAATTTTCCAAGCAATAAAAACGAACTCCACTCGGAGATGTAAATGCTCAGATCTGGATTCGATGCACAAATAGAGAGTTTGCATGTGTAGATCGCTGAAGGGAACTAAGGTGTAACCGTGACTAGAAGAATCGAATGAAAAACTTTAGCGAGTTAGAATGAAATTCTCCTGGGACTCAATCAACGCAAAATTTCTTGATACAGATCTAAAATATAAACAACGACTAATATAAAGTAATAAATAAGTGTCAATTTAAGAATCCAAAGACACATTATATGATGAATATCGATGCAGGAAGGTGTGAACCGATATCTGAACACTTCCCCAGACCGTGATGGCTATAAATTTGATTTAGAACAATAACACCTCCTTATGACGTCTTCACCTAGAATATCTACTTTGGAATACTACAGTTGCGTGCTTTGATAGTTGTTAGAAATTCATGTAGAAACAGAGAAACTGCCAGGCTCTGATGCCAAATGAAATAAATGTCACATATCAGCACAATAAAACTATTTAGATTAATACACGGAATAATGATATTACATTCATTCCGGATCATTACATAATGAACAAGCTTCAAATATATAGGGAGATAGTTTCCTATTAAGTAGGAAACAACTCAACCACAAATCTATATATATGTGAGTTGTTATAACTACCAAACAACTCACGTATATAATATACTAACCTGATATTATGAGTTTGTTTATTACAACTCATAATATATTACATAATATTATTCATCCATATATATGAATAATGTGAGCACTATATATGATTTCCTAACACCTATTTCTGGGGACCAACCCTCTAATTTTGACTTTCCTGATGAGTCAATTGCTACTCTTTCCTTGGACGAACCCCCTTACTAAATGACATTGTTCTTTGAAGGTTCCAAGTGTCAACATGGGGGCAGGGCTGGTGTTATTCTCATTCCTCTGGAAGGAGAACCCATGCCTTTGTCTTTCAAACTAGACTTTAAATGCACCAACAATATTGCCGAGTACGAAGCGCTCCTACTAGGTGTCCAGGCTACATATGCCCTAGATGTCAAATCAATCCACATCTTTGGCAATTCACAATTGGTCATAAACCAAGTCAATGGTATGTACCAATGTTTTAACGAGATACTTCAAAAGTATAAACATCATATAGACATACTTTTGACCACCTTTGATCGTTACACCCTTCAAACCATCCCATGTTCAACCAAAAAATTTGCAGATACCATGGCCTGCTTAGCTTCCCAAATAGCCGCTTCCCCTGCCAATTCCAAAATATTTGTTACCGTACAACGCCTCCATTCACCTTCTTATTTACCTCACGATGTTTACTCAATCAGAAACGACACCCCTGACCCGAGTGACCTTTGGTGTAAACAATACTCTGAATACCTTATCCTCTCCATTTTACCTCCTGATCTCACCCGTAACGGACAACGTTCCTTCCTTAAAAAGGTCTCTCATTTCATCATTCTGGGGGGAGTCCTCTATAAGCACGGCTTTGATGGTATTCTCTTACAATGCCTCACAAGTTCTAAAATTCCTTATACCATTAAGGAGGTTCATGATGGCATATGTGGAGGTCACTTTAGTGGCCTTGTTGTTGCTAAGCATATTCTTCACCCAGGCTATTACTGGCCAACCCTTAACCATGATTGTTGCGACTATGTTAAACATTGTGTGAAATGCCAACAACATTCCAACCGTCATCATACACCTAGTCATGCCTTACAGGTAGCTCGTGACCTTTGGCCCTTCTCTCAATGGGGCTTGGATCTTGTCGGAGAAATCAATCCTCATTCTTCCCAACACCATCAATGGATCATAACTGCTACTGAATACTACACAAAATGGGTGGAAGCCATACCAATCATCTCCACAAAAGCTGAGAAAATATGCGAGTTCATCAATCATCACATCATTTGTCGCTTTGGTGTTCCTCATCACCTCATCACTGATAATGAAAAACAATTCAAAAATAAAACATTGCAAAAACTTTGCGATGCCTTCAGCATTCAACTTAGTTTCTCATGACCCTACTACCCACAAACCAACGGCCAAGCCAAATCCACTAACAAAACCCTCAACAAAATTCTTATAAAAGTTGTTGACGATACTAGGAAGGATTGGCATACGCACATTCCTTTTGCCCTATGGGCATACCGCACTAGTATTCGCACTTCCACTACGGCCACCCCCTTTTCACTGGTCTACAGTACAGAGGTTGTTCTGCCTCTCAAAGTCCAGATCCCCTCACTCCGCATTTCTCTCCAAGACATGCTTAATGATGATGACTTTCGTCAGGACCACTTAACACAACTAGAGTTATTAGATGAACGTCGTCTTAACGCTCTGGATCACCTTCAAGTTTACGAACAACGTATCAAATGTGCTTATGAAAAATGTGTTCATGAATGAACCTTCCAAGTCGGTGACCTTTTCTTGAAAGAAAATCAACACATAACCCAAGCAGAAAAAAGTAAACGGGGAAAATTCACTCCTAATTGGCTTGGACCATACATCGTAACTCATACCTATGGATCGGGTGCCTATCGTTTTTCCTCACTTGAGGGTAAACCCAAACCTGAACCTTTTAACGCATTGCATCTTTGACCATTCTATTGTTGACTCATTGTCCTACGTCACCCTTTGTCTCTTTACAAGCTCGTCCCTTGAGTGCTATCCACTCAATACATCTCCCTAACGATTAAACAAGAGTCATGTGAGTACCTGTCACTTGCTATTTTCTCTTGAATATGTGTACCACAACATTGCACATAGCATGATTCTCATGGATACTTTTCATCTACCTTTAGATGAGACCCCATGGTCGTTCCACCTTGCCTTTTGAACAAGAGTCCTATCCTTCACGTTGGTCTTGTCCATGATTTCAAATGCCTCCAATGGGATCAAACTCCTTGAGTCAAACTTCTAATAAAATGATGATTCCCTCAAAAGGACATCTTCCTCTTGACAAAATTTCTGCTATAAATAGACTGCTCCCTCGAAGGAAAGTGATGTGAAGCTTTCAAAAAAAATGAGAGAAACCGAAGCTTCCACATCGATCAGCTTCACAAAGACCTCAAGGACTACTATATTATTTATCCCATATAGACTTCCCGCATCGATCAGTCTATCTCAACAAAAAAAAATTAGTCATGGACTTGCCCATTGTGACCTTGGACCTCTTGCCCAAAAGACCTGTCACTCAAAACATATAATATTAACTACCTTTCACCCACCTTACCATTTTTCACTCTCATTTCCTTAATTACCTCAAGGGACATCTTGGAATTTTGAAATTTGGTGGTCCTGTGACTACTTGCACCGTAGAACTGTTAATCGTGCAATGCCTTTCAGGTCTTGTGTTCATCACCCCCTCCAAGGCATGATCTACTTGGTATGATCCTACCCAATCAGGTGGCTTTATTGCCCCCCTCTGATATTTTAACCATCTTTGTTCACATTTTGATTAGCTTATACAGGACTTGGTCCTCGACGCTTACCTTTGGGGTAGTCCTCCCCTTTCGCCATGATCGCCTTTCCCTACATCATTTACTTATAATCTACCCACACCTATTAAACCTAAACCCACAAAATGCCCACAAACCTACTAACTCATTTTTATATTCTTCTCTAGCTCATGGGAGAACTACATCGGCCTAATGTCCTTTTTTCACCGGGACTATGTAGGTAGCACTCCAAGGGAATGGGGCCCTTGGAGGTTAGCTTGGCCATTTCTCTACCCTAAAAAAATTCATCAACCATGCCTAACTCACCATTTACATCACATTTCACTTCATTCCCTTTTTTTAACAAAATTGGAAACTAAGCCACACACATAACAAATTGCTTACCACAACATACATTTATTACACCTACCATCTCTCTATCATCACAATGCATAGATTATACAACATTTCATATATGACCCATAATATCATTCATTGCAAACAATAATGAATCATAAACCAACCTACTTTCAACTCAACCATGCCTATAACCTAACTCAATCCATGCCTAAACCAACATGAATCAACCATGCCTATAACCTAACTCAACCATACCTATAACCTGACTCAATCCATGCCTAAACTAAACTAACTCAACCATGCCTACTGAACCTGACTCAATCCATGCCTATACCTTGACTCGATCCATGCCTAAACCAACCTAACTCTTTCATGCCTAACTCACCTAATTTCAAACCACATCAAAGTAACACATCCATATCTCATCTAACACAAGCCATACATCCAATATCTCATAAACATATTAACATATCACAAAATACCATGAATCTCATCGTATAAATCAATAAATGTGTATCTCAAAATACATGCCTGTCTCATCATGGCCATCATCTCAAAAATGTCGGCACAGGAAAATAAACAATGCAAAATGTCATCGACACGCAGGCCAGTCTCATATATACAAAAAGAATGAATGAATCAATATAAAAAATCTTCAGCATGCAGGCCGATATATGCTCACACTATCCCAAAACCCCTACCCACCCCACCTATACACTTTACTACCCTCCCCCACAAATCCCTACAAATAACAACTATTACAACCTCTAATCTATCTAATTCACACTATAGAGTTAGGCGCTTACCTCGTTGCGCTGTCACCGTATTGGTGGCACGTCTGGCCGATGTGCCAGTGGTCCACCCGAGCCCTCTCCAGCCTTTGCCATCACCGAATATCTACCCACACCCTCTGACCAATCAAATTCCTCGCAATGATCTCGTGGACCCGCTACTCACCAACCCAACCACTGTCAAATCACACTGCCATCTCACTGTCCCATTTCCTCCGGACGCTTTTCTCACTTTTCTCTCTTTTTTTTTTGTTTCTTCACTTCACAAATCACAAATGAATAATAAAAACATGGATTTTTTGTTTTTATACAAAACCCGACCTAACCAATGTCGGTTCCCCTAAACCGGCATCGGTCTCGTGCCCTACCTTGTCGACGTCAATTTTCCTATATCGATGTTGGTTATCCAAGACCACCATCGATCAACCTAACCTACAAATTGGCCCCTACTTTGCCATTTTACCCCACCCTCTACCTTACTCTTTACCCCACCCTCTACCATGCTCCTTTACCCCATCCAACCTTTACCCAACCCATTACCTTACCATTCATGACCTCATCATTTACTATCTCCATTTTTCCTCCTTTGGGGACTCATTATTTTACCCCTACCTTGGCCTTACCTGTGCCGTGACCTAGATATTTGGACCTAGACCATCACTAGTGACCTTTGACCTCATGTGTTTGCTATACTTTACGGCATTGTTACCTGTGTTGATTGACCTAATGACCTTACCTAGCCTATTCTTGTGACCGTTTATCTTGACCCTACCTTTGGTGTACCGGAACATACCTAAACATTCCTGCACCTAACCTATGTCATGTTTCCTAACCATATCCTATACATTGGATACCAGATTCACTTCACCCTTGTTTGGATAAACCTATCAACCTTAGACAATGTAGAGTTTTCCTGCTCTTCAACCCAATAGCGTGCTGCAGTTTATACATATGCGTGCATTTGACTGTTACTACCTGTGACCCTAACCCATTACCTAGATTTCCCATGTATACCTTTCACCCTTTTTTCCCTATACCCACTTGCCTTTTCCTCATATTTGCCTTTTATCAAACCACTCACCGCTTCAGCCTGCTACCTCGTCAGTTCCTGGTTTGAGGGGGATTACCTTCACCCTCACATGGGGCAACCACATCTTATTTTTTGTTAGCATTGCTTACCAATACAAGCTACGCAACAAAAAGGGGAAAAATGTAGGCACTAAAATTAGGTCACACTCCCCTTTTGTCCCTCGACATATAAGCACCCCTTATTACATTTACCTAGCCATGACCCCCTTCATCCCACTACTATTAATTTAATTAAATTAATACATTATCATCACTATATTTATTATTTAAATATCTTATTTAAATAATATCCACACATACAGTTCACTTAGACACCTCACTAAGCCAACTCAACCTAAGACCTATTCTTAGCAAGTTCCCATAATTAACTAAGACTTACCCAAACCCTAAAAATGAATGCCTACATTCCCTGTAACCACATTCCTGCATGCTGACAAGAAGCTCCCATTCTAACCCATGGGATAACGACAGGAGATCCAAGAAAATCAAGAGGATCTCCCTAAGTTTAGTAAAGATAAGAAATCCCACCTTGTCTGACGTCGGTTACCCCTAACTGTCGCCATTTAAGTCAAAATCACCGTCGGTTACCATTTTAACCTCAAAACAACCTTATTCTCAAGGCTGGAACTTGGAAGTTGGCCAACATTGGGAGAAAGTTGACAAGCAAGAACACATCTCAGAGAGATAATGCATCTTCAGAGAGTAAATTCTTGCGAAAACTTACATCCAAGGAAGGAGATTGAGCATCTTCTCCTGCACAACCATCCTAGCCACGATCTGATCTATCCAAGCAAAGAAGAGTGTACATGCAGCCCATGCAGAAGCTTTTCTTCAGTTGGTGATCACATGCAACCTTCAAACCCATTATCAGCACCTCCATCCTTCACACACAGGCCTTCAGGAACAGAATCCAAGTAAGTACAACATCATACTTTCCTAGTTATTTCATTTCATCATTATTTTATCATCCATTTTTTTTATCTTGCTCCCTATTGACCTTCTCCACATTTTCACCTCCATATACCCATTAAAACCTCGCAAAATCCTACTCTTGTCACCCAATACACCGTCCCGACCAACTGAAGTCCTTTGTGCAATCACAAAGGGGACCCCAGCCTGTTCTGTGACATTCCCAAGTCTCACAGTAACCGGCACCGATTATACCTAACTGTCGTCAGTCACCCCTAACCAACATTGATCTCTGTGTTTACCCACACAGCCCTGAACAGAGACCAACCCACTTAATTTTATCTTACCCTCATCCACCTGTGATCTACTCGAGACCTTTATTAGACCTGCAGAACCCAGAACCAATCATTTGACCTTTGGATTCTATTCTAGATTAGCCTGTTAGATTAGATCTATTTCTTATTGTGTTTTTAAGTGAGATACCTAAATAATTTTAAAATAACAATAGGATTTACTTTGTTTATAGCATTAAATTATTTAAAACAGTGGACTGATAGCCATCTAGGAAGTATCATACTTCCCGGATCTAGCTCACGCTAGGCAATTCACTGCCCATATTGTTTAATTCCTTGTGGTGCTCTTTTTTTCATTACAGGTAGTTCCTCCTAGCCAAAATGAATCTCTCACAATTAGCTGTGGATTTGGAAGTCATACGCGTGCAACAACCCATCAACTGACATTTGAACAGGTATTCCTCCTATTCTCGTTACTCTATCAATTTTGTCAACACTTCAAAGAAACAATCTAAGAAAAAGGTAAAACAGATATGTTCAAAGTACTGGACATTGATTTATGCTCCCTTTCTCTTAGAAAAGCACCTATAATGAATTCTTGCCATTAATTTAGACAAAGATAGCAACCGGAACATGAACACTTGATTTTAAGTATAAAAATCTGCATATATCAAGCCTGTTGACCCAAAATTTGATGTTTTATTTGCATGTAATGCAAGACATGAATTTCACCAACTTCACCTGAGCACCTGTATCATTTATACAGACAATTAAGTCAGACACAAATCAACCTCCTTCAAACCTAGGCACCAAACTTTGGAAGCTTTCAAAAGTAATTAAACCTTCTTCTGAGAAAAATTCCTCTCCAAATGGGGCACACTTTTTGTCTGGGCTGCACTTCTCTGCTTTTGAATTAATTAATTCATCCTTATGGCAGCCCCTGCTTATATAATCCTCATAATTCTATAATTAATTAATGCCTCTCCCTATTCCTGGCAATTAATTAATTAATTAATAAGCTCTTACTCTTCAAATGGGGTGCCTATTTATGTGCATGTTCATGGCTGTCATTAAATAAATTAAATTCATTTAATTTTAGCTCTTCTACTTCCAGTAAAATTAAGCCTCACAACATGCTTTGACCTTAGCAACTGAAAATAGGAATTAATTAAATCAATTAATACTTTAAAAAAGTATTATTCCTCTCCCAAATGGGGTGTTCACTTTTGGACATGAAGAGGCTGCATTAAATAAATAATATTTATTTAATTTTAGAACTTCTAATTCTGACTTCCTTTATCCACTTTACACTTTTGTTGACTTTTCCACATACCCTAGGCGCCAAAATTGGAGAAGAAATTAATTAATTTAATGCATTTAAAGTTTCCCTTCTTTCCCTAAAGGGGTCGCACTTTTTGGCATGAAGAAATTTCTATTTTTAAAAGTCAATTGACAATGGGATTATTTACCTTGCAAGGTAGGTCCGAAAATCCCATGATCCACTTAAGTTGTTTGACTTTCATAATGGGATTATTTACCCTGCAAGACAGGTCCGAAAATCCCATGATCCACTTAAGTTGTTTGACTTTCATAATGAGATTATTTACCCTGCAAGACAGGTAATAAAATCCCATCGAATGCCTTAAGTGAATTTCCTTTTATTTCACAATGGGAATTTTTACCCTGCAAGGCAGGTAAGAAATTCCCACCTGCTTGTTGCCTCTGATTTTCCCATTGTGACTTAAGTGGCATTGCTTTAATGGGAACAAGTACCCTGCTAGGTAAGTATAAAATTCCCACCTGCCTGCTGCTTCCAAAAATCCCATGATTCAGCTTCAAACCCTTCTTTTTTCCAAAAATGCGAGCCAGCCCAGAAGAAGCTTTTTTCGTGCACAACTTCGTCTTTTTCAGAGAGAATAAGACCTTCGGTGGCAAATTACTTTTGGCATAATGTGCATTTAGTGATCTCCAGATACTCCAGGAAAAGAATCAATAGTTTAAACTAGGCAAAGGAATTGATACAGAGAAATTTCATAGAAAATGAAACGGGAAAACACCAAAAACACAAAATGTTGCCAGAAGTCACAAATAAAGCCCAGAGATTCATTCTTGGTTAAAACCCTATTATTATATGGGAATATTAACATGTAAGATCACAAAAGGGCTAAATCAGAGCACAATTTACCTCAAATTGGGATTCAAAATAATTAAATACAAATTTCCCACAGGCAAACCCCAGCGATAGAATATAACGATTTTGGGCATCTGGGTATTTGTCGAAATTGGCTTATATGGCTCTCTTGGGAATATCTTGACACAATACTGACAACTTTCTGGAAATTTACACACAAAATGACCCATTATTTTAAAAGAAACGATTTTTTTTAACATGGGGTAGTCTTAGATTTCAGGGTGAAATTTGGGGACACCAACCGGCTATCATTAATTGATGGGATTTGCAATCACCTTCAAGTGGGCACATAACATATAGAAAATAGCTGAGAATACCATGGAATGAATCAGTCAATCACTACCTATGAAGATTTGAGATCCGATGTGGATCATGATGCGAATCCAATGTAGACTGCCATGAAATAATCTATCTAACTACGACAATCCTTGGGAATGCACAAATGCATTAGGAAATGGGCCACTACTTGCATGCTACTTATGAAAATCACCATTTTACAGAACACCAAATAACGACAACTATTGTTACAATTAAGTGTCTCTCAATATGAAAGTATCATTTTTTGGCCACTTCGAGTTTGTGGACAACCTCCAAAACATATAATAAGACACAAATACTGTGTAGAAGAGATCATCCACTACCTTTGACCCCTAGGGATACTATTCCTAAAATATGGCCATCCAATAAGGCATGACGCAACCCAATGATAATAGATCATAGTATGAAAGCCATGTTGCATCATGATAAGAGGTTATGATAGCCAGAAGTCGGCTATTTTCATTACAATGGTAAGATATATAAATTAAGACTGTAACATACATTCATAATAATTCATTAAACGTATGACCTAATCACAATTCAGACCTAAGATAATTGTAATAGTAGCATTTCTAGCCAAATTGTGGGCTACGAAATATGAAAATTTTTAGCATAGCTATGGCTCACCTATGTTATTGTGATTCAATGACCTAATATTAGTTAGGAAATGCAAAACTTGAGAGGTGGAGATTGTTTGAACTCCGACAAATATGTTTTAGGCACTATGCAATTCAATCAGATTACCTTCATGATCCATTTGTAAAGCATACAATAGATTCTCCTCTAGAGTGTTGATTTACAACACAGGGACCCAGAGGGTGGCTACAAAGGTGTAGGACAACCCATGACAAAATAGCAATCTATCTATTGAGTTATAGTATGAACTATTCAGAGTCATAGGAGACCATTTAAATGGTGTTCTTTTATTCTACTGATCTATTCAGAATTGAAATGAACATGTAACATGTTTGGGCATAAGCGTACAAAGTGTTCCATTGATCTATGAGGGATCCAAGGTATGACTCTACTATCAGTTTCAGATTGCAGTCAGCACAAAGAAGAAAAAATGATAGTCATGGAAGGCAATCTATCTTTTTAGAGAATAGTGAAATCATCGAAAAACTCAAGTATGCAGAGTTGTTCATTGAGATATTGACAGAATGTGTTGAGCCCTATATCAGGGCATGAAGGTCCTAGGTACCGCCGATAGTTGAAACATGTTAGGCATTTGCGGTTCATGGCTCTTTCAAGACATGAAAAATTAGGATGTTGTGTTGTTATTAAGAGTATCAAGCAAGTTGAGTTAAGTGTTTCTCGTCCATGGAAGTGTGAGGCATATTAGTCTGCACAAGAAGTCAGGTAATTCATACTTAGTTGTACATGTTCTATAGCTTAACAAGAAGTTTTGATATTGGCCTATTATATCAAATCTTACAGTGGAGACCAATTGAATTTTTATGGTGCAAATGAGGTGCCCATGATAAGTTTTGTGACTTGTAGGAGGGACGATTGGGATCTCCAAGATAAACCTCTTGTCTCCTTGTCTCTTGTCTCTTCATTTCAGCATTGTAATGAGTGATTCTTGCATAATATATTTTCCTAATAAGAACTCTAGAAATTTCTCATTCATTATCACTAAGATAGGATTTGTTTATTGTATAAAGAAGGCAGTTTACAAATCACATTGGTGTCAGAGTAGTTAAGATCAAATTTTTTATGAGTGGTTTAATTTGTGTTGACATTCTCAATTAGATGCCCCTCACCCAGAAGGGTAGTGAAAGCGGTGAAGGTATCATCATTCCTTTTAAAGAATATCTTTCCACTAAGAATTTGAAACATGGCTCGTGGTGAAGATATATGTGAGCCCGAAAAAGAACGTTTCTAAAAGTTGAAGGTAGATGTGGATAGTATTTCCTTGTCTATAAGAAAGTTGGAGTCCATCATGGGATTGCTCATGGAGAAGCTTAGTGTTCCAAAGGAGGCACTAGGAGACCATAAGGAGGAAACTCATGAGTATGAGGAAGAACAATCCTATGCCAACCTTACTCCTCCATTCAAAGTGAAGGCGAAGATAGATATTTAGCCTTATGATGGGGGACATGAATGTCGATAAGCTAGACCATTGGATAACTCAACTTGATTTATATTTCAGTTTGCATCAAATCAATGAGAGTCAATAGATTTCATTTGTAAGGTTAAAATTAACCAATCATGTTTTAACTTGGTTTGAAAGTTATGCTCATACTTTGGTTGTTAAGAAGCTTCATCCTATCTCTAAGTGGGATGAATTTAGAGGCTAATAAAAAAGAAATTATATCCTATTTGTTATGAGGAAGAGAGATCCATGTATTGGCAATATATTAGGCAGAAGCAAGGCCAAAATGTGCAAGAGTACAATAGTGAGTTCCTGAAGAAAGCTGTCCAAATGGGAAAATATGTAGCAGACCAGGACATTTTAATGAAGTACATTGGTGGACTCCATAGCCATTTGAGGAGGTCAGTCCTCTTGGCCAAGCCGATGAATGTAGATGAGGCTTGTTCCTGAGCCCACTATCCAGAGATTGACAAGAAGAAAATTTAATTTTCCTTTGAGCATGCTTCAAACAAACAAGGTGACACCAAGAAAAAGGAGAAAGGAAAAGGGAAAGGTAAGAAGAATGCTACTTCCATTTCTAAGAAGGATACTAAAGTTCATTGTGGTCCTTGTGATGTTGACACTCATTCTGAGGAAAAATGTTGGAAGCTCCACTCAGAATCACATCCCTTAAAAAAAAGATTAAAAAATGGCCATGGATGCCCTCCAAGGGGAGGAGATATTTTACAGTGAAGAGGTGGATGAGACAATGTGTTGTACCTACATTTGTAGAGAGGTATGTTTGGGGTAGTAATAATGTTGTTTAACAATATGAACTTACTAAGTGTTTTCATATAAAAATCCAAGTGAAAAAACCAAAGTGGATGTTCTTTTTATACTTGTTCTCAAGCTAATTCGATAAGGAAGGAGTTAGTTGATAAGCTGAAGTTAAAGACTTACAATCATCCGAATCCATATTCATTGGGTTACCAAACAATGCAAAATTATGTTTGGTATTGATAAGAAGTTCATTGATGAAACTAATTTGGATATTGTTCCTCTTGATGTGTGTGGTGTAGTGTTTGGCAGCCCATACTTGTATATTAGGGATGCCATCTTCATGAGAAGATCCAACCAATACCACTTGGTGAAGGATGGTAATAACTACCTCTTTTCAGTCTGTACACGAGACTCAATGATATAATTGGTAAGTGCCTTTGAAGCTAAGAAGCTTATTAATGCTAGTGGGAATTTTGCATTACTTCTTTTAAGAGATATACAAGAAGATGAATTTGTTGCATCTAAAACCCACTTGTAGAATGTTTACTAACAAAGAGCAGAAGCATATGAAACATTTGGTTCAATAGTTCATTCAAGTTTTCCAAGAGCCTACGGGGCTGCCCTTGGTTCGACCAATTGAGCATGAGATATATTTGTTACCCCGATAGTCCCACTTCTAAACTTGTGATTGTACAGAAAAACCTTGAAGGATGTCAGCGGGGTAGAACAATAGTTACAATCTTTGATTAAACAAGGTATAATCCATCATAAAAAATTCTCCATGTGGTTCTCCTATTATTTTAATACCTAAGAAAGATGGTTTATGGAGGATGTGTGTTGATTATAGAGCATTAAATAAAATAACCATAAAAACTAGTTACCCTCTTATTCGAATTGATGATTTGTTGGATCAATTATAACATGCCAAATATTTTACTAAGCTTGATTTGAAATTTGGGTATCACCAAGTTAGAGTTAAGGAAGAAGACGTGGAAAACAACATTCAAGACCAAGAAAAGGGTTGTGTAAATGGTTGGTCTTACCATTTGAGATATGCAATGTACCAACTACCTTCATGAGGTTGATGAATGAGGTATTGAGACCCTTCATTGATTCATTTGTCATGCTGCACTTAGATGACATTCTAGTTTTTAGCAAAAATTTTGAGGAACATATTAATCATTTGCATCAAGTTTTGTAATTTTTGAAGGAGAATCGACTAGTGTTGAATGAGAATAAGAGCGAGTTTTCTCAACAATCACTTGTCTTTTTGGGGCATGTGGTTAGAGATGGAGAGTTGAGGATTGATCGGGCTAAGATACAGGCCATTCTGAAATAGTATACACCATCTAGTTTGACTGAAACTGGGAGTTTTATTGGTGTAGTTCAGTATTTGAGGAAGTTCATCAGGAACTTCTCTCCCATAGTAGTACTACTACATTTTGTTACAAGTGGTAAGGTTTTTAATTGGGGTAAGAAACAACAATATGTTTTTGAGTCATTCAAATTCAAGATAAGTCATGCTCCAATTTTGGCATTACTTGACTTGCAACTTCCTTTCTAAGTAGAAACCCATGTTAGTGACTATGCTATGGGACTGTCTTACTTCAAAGAGGTAGGCCCGTTATCATTCTAAACTATTTCAAGGAGAAATTTTGAATTATTGTACATATGATAAGGAATTGTGTGCTTTTGTGCAAGCACTCAAGAAATGGAAACATTATCTGATAGGTAAGGAAACTATCATACACAAAAATCACCAACCTTTTCAATATTTGTAGGCTCAAAATAAACTTCAACAAGCTAGACACTATAAGTGGATGGGTTTCTTGCCACAGTTTTATTTCATCATAAAATATAAGAAATGTGTGACTAACCAGTTAGCTGGTATATTGTCTAGACATCCTTTACTTGCATCTATGGGACATTTAACTCTTCTTGAGCCTTTTGTATGTGAAGCATGTCAGGAAGGTTATGAGCAGTATCTAAATTTTGGAGAAATATTTCAACAGAAACCTCTAAGTGAGGGCTTTTCACTTAGGGGATAATATTACATCTAGGATGGGTTACTCTAGAAGAACAAGAAACTTTGTGTGCATAAGGGGGAGAGGTTCATTTGATGAGGGAAGCACACAATTCTAAGGTGGTTGGTCAAATTGGTGTGACAAAGAATGTTGCACACTTACAGAGGTATGTTTATTGGCCAAACGTGTAAGAAAAGTTTCCATATTTATCATGGCTTGTGTTTTATGTAGTAAAAGAAAGCCTAGTGACAAAAATTTTGGTTTATATATGTCATTACTAGTTCCTTCCCGACCATAGGAAAGCATCTCCATGGATTTTGTGGCCAGTTTTCCTACCTCCAAGAAAGGATATGAATCTTATTTTTTTTGGTAGTGGATTGGCTCAGTAAAATGTGTATTCTCATTCATTACAAGAAGACCATTAAATCCAGTGATGCAGCTGTGTTGTTTTTTGCTAATGTGTGGGTTCATTTTGGTTTTACTAATTCTATTGTGTTAGATGGGGATTCACGGTTCATAGAGAAGTTTTGGTCTACCTCATGGGAAAAGATGGATATGAATCTAAGAAGGTCTAACAGTTTTCATCCAAGAGCAGATGGGAAAACAAAAGTGGTAAATTGTACCTTGGTTGATCTCTTGAGAGGGTACAACAAGAAACATCCTAGGAATTGGGATGAGAATTTGGTGTATATCCAAAATTATTATAACAAGGTAGTTCGTGCTTCTACCAGTAACCCCTTTTGAAACATGTTTAGGTTATTTTCCTAAGAGTGAATTTGATGTTATGAGATTACCATGTAGAGACAACGAGAAAGTGGATCTGGAAATCCACAAATGAGGTTCTCCAAGTACAAGACAGGTTGAAAGAGTCACAGACCAAGTACAAATCAAGGCATGTTCAACATAGAACTAAGCATTCTTTCCTTATTGATGACAAGGTATGGTTGTACTTGAGCAGAGAAAGACATAAAGGTGAAGCTAAGAAACTCAAGCATCTTCGATATGAACCATTTGAAATTATGGAACAAGTGGGTAAGAATGCATTTCGCTTGTATTTACCTCCTTATATGAGAATATATTAAGTTGTGAATGTTGATAATTTATGTCACTTTGAGCCCTCTGTGTTGGATTAGGAAGAAAAGGGATTGTTCCTACCATCTATTTAGGTTCTTTCTCTAGATAGTCAGTTGAAATTGGAGGAAAATGTAGTATTGCAATGGAAAGAGAGGACAACACATCGAGGAGTGCAAGACATGTGGTTGATTGGGATGAAAGTTTAATTGCCTACCAAGGCCAAGTGGTATTCCAGAGAATATGCGGGGAAGAAATTCCCTCGCCTCATTAGTCCTTGAAGCTTTTAGGGACTTAAAAGCCTCAAATTAGGGAGTTATGATCCAAAAATGGATCTAGAAATACCCAATTATATGTATTCTCTTATTTGAAACTTACAGTGCATACCCTCAACATGTTCATTTTTCTTGAAATGGTTAAGTCAGGATGTCGGTGATCCGAACACCTTCCAATGATGAAAATAAGCCATTTCTTGTTCTATTATATGTGGTGGTTATGGAATCGTTGTGACGGTTGTGAAACTGCCACTCTTCATAGATTAGCAGTTGCTCAACCGCTGAAGCGGTTCCACAATCACCTCCTGCAGACAATGGCACTTCTGCACCCAACGACGCAAAAGTGGGGAAACTCAACAGTTGCAAATTTTTGGGCTTCCCAATTTGGTTTGTTTATCTTTTCTTTTCGTCCTTGGGAAGAGAAAATTTAAATGCAAGCTCACTTTCATTCATCTAGGAAAGTGGTTTTGAGTGAATTCAAGTGTGAGCAAAGGGAGAAAGTCTGAATTATTCTTGTTTTGTTTACAAACAACAGAGTTCTTTCTTGTTGAGGATTGTAAGCAAGGAAATACAAAAAGGATTTTTAATCCTTCTTAAAGTCCATCTATTGGAAATGACCTTGTATTGTTTGAAGAATTACATAGTGAAAGGGAAGCAATTTCTTACCCAACTGGAGTTTTTCCTACATTGGGTTTCTCCAGGATAAAACTCTTGTTTCCTTGTCTCTTCATTTCAGTATTGTAATGAGTTCTTCTTGCATAATATACTTTCCTAATAAGAAATCTAACGATTTCTAATTCATTATCACTAAGATAGGATCTATTTATTGTATAAATAAGGTAGTTTACATATCACTAAATGCATTCCCATTACATGTTTCTCCATATGCAAAAATAGTGGCTGCATAAAAACAAGAGGTAGAAAATCAGATAGAAGAAGTAGAGGTTCTCAAGGCATTATATGTGCATGATACAAGTACATTGAACTCTTGTTTAATTTACATATTAATTTCTAGTGGAGTAGAAAAATGAACCATCAAACTAAAGAAAAGGTGATCACTAAAAATATAAAATAAATTGATAAAACAAGTGAAGCTATGCATAATTAATTCACATGAATAAAACGATGTGATGTAAGATCATACACAATTTTAGAGTAAAATAACACATAAATCTTTAAAATAATATATATCTACATGAAATACACTGAGAGATAGCAATGTCAAGCTCTTTATCTTGGATTTTTTACATATATTAGATTGATTAATAACTCCATTACCTTTTCTAATTTTCTTGTGACTCATGAATTATTACAATTTACAATTGCAATACTTAAGAATTATTCTCCTTCATAAGAATAAAATGTTATAAAAACTATACCATCATATTTTGAACATTGATGAAATAAATTATCATTATCACAGTCATTATACTAGTGAGAAATATAAGGGTGCAAAGAACTAAAAATGAGAAATTTGAGATCCTTCAATTTAGAGAATATTGTCCATTGTGAGGAGGAATAAAGAGGAAATTCCTCCCTAGAGAATACTTAAAAGAAGATATTCATTGTGATTGATTACCTAAAAAAATCAAATATGAAACTTGAAATAAGGAAGTAGAAACCCCTAATAACTCATCTTTATATTTTTATGTTATTTTAGGCTTGCACTAACAAGACAATACCTATAAGGGTGTTTACAGTCAAATCTAGTGCACCACACCTCTCCAGGCACCTTTTTTTTATGAATAGTCCTATCAAGGAACTTGTAACTAAAAAAATTAAAGAAAATATTACCCGGTGATCTTTGAGGGATAACCATACCCTACTCTATCGCTTATTATGACGTAGATGCATAATATAACACACATATACATAAAGACAAAAAAAAAACCATTTTTTATCTCATTACCTTTTTTTCAAGCTTTCATTTGACACAACAAGAAATATGATGTCACAAACAATTAATTGCCATTTTATCGTACAATAAATTAAAGTCAAATTTTTTAATGGATTTAGATTTACCATCAAAGTCATTCTTTGTCTAAAATGAATAATCCTAAAAACAAGGGTTGTGTTGCAACAACAGTACCTGTCGTGAATGCTATGTGCAAATGGAAATAGAAAATGAATTTAGGTACTATTGTTTTTTCCTTCTCTTGGAAAATGTGCATTGAACACCCATTGTTCTATGCTATGAAAATATTCCTAGCACTTACTAAAATATTATAATACTTATTTTACACAGATAACACAAACTTACAGTTTGCATGAAAGATAATAATCTAATGTTTCAATTTGCAAATATGGCATTGTATACAAAATATCGATATTTAGAGCATTAGAAGAAATATAGTAACTTGTGTTATATGCAAATGTATAACCAAAACTTGAGAGGCATAAACTATTTTACTTTAGACCAAAGAAAATTGGAAGCCATTACATTTGAATTATTTAGCCATGGAAAAAAGATTAGTACGTAAAGTTGCAAATGGGTATACAAAATATTGGTATTCACAACAATAGGTTTGTTTTTTACAATAAAATATGATTCTGACAATGAAGGGGAAAAAAAGAAATGAAAGGAAATGAATAGAATAATCAATGGAATATTCAAGATAAATAGAAATGAAAATGGCATACACAAGATAAAATAAGATTTATCTTGGGAAATCCTTTTGATAAAAAACCCAGCACAAAAACTTCTCTATCTTATTGCATTAACTTAACAATTTACAATACAATGATGTAATTCCAAATTCGGTTATACCCTATTTCATTTCCAGCTATATGTTAGCACATCAATAGGTAACTGTCAAAGCGGTTTTACAATACAATGGGTACCAAAACCATGGGCTAAGAAAACAACCAATAGTAATTCCCCATAAATCATGGGTTTTGACACCACCCATATACACGTATAGATAAAAAACCACATATCTATACTCCTAGGAAAATAGGGATCCTAAAAGTTTTCTTGAATAGCCCCCCAAACCCCCCATCTGGGGCCAACCACGGACCCCCGCTAACACTTATAACAGAGGTGCACAATACTCTTATGTGTATAGTATGCAAAATATACAACATATTCTAACATTTCTCACCTAACTACCTTGTTATTTACTAAACACCATAAAGGTGTTAATACACATCACAAAGGACTCTCATATGGGTATGTGGGAATATGGGCCAAACTTAAATCTTAAAGTTAAAATAATGAATATGTATGAAATTTCACTCAAAAATTACATCACTAATAATTTGGCTAAAAGTTCGTAAGAAGACCACTTCCATTGTGGTGTCACCTTTATATTGGTATGTGGATCATGATATATTAGGATTTATATGTTATTGTTGACCAAACCAAATTTTTTGGCTGAGTTAGGATTTTTTAAAGTTGTAGAAACAATTCCAAGATTCACTTATAGAGGTATACCTGACTTGGGTAGTACAACATGCATTTAGAGGCAATTTAAGATTTTTTTTTTGGGATTTTTGAAGACATAAGGGAGGAGAAGGGAAGAATGATAAAGTAAAAATAATCATCCTGCAACCAATCAAACATTATGTTAGTAAGAAGGACACTTCCATTGTAATGTCATCACTATTGGCACAAGGATCATGATAAATGGGGTTTATTTATTACCACACAACAAGCCAACCAACCAATGTGGGATCATATTTTGATTAAGTGATGATTATTAGAGTCGTAGAAGTGATCCTAGGATGTATTGAAGAGGCATATAGTACTTTGGTAATAAGAAATGTATTTAGAGGCAATTTTATAGGATATTTTAAGGTGTTTGAAGACAAATGGGAGGAGAGGGGAGCTCAAGAAACCAAACATACTCATCTCACTTCCAATAAGCCATTATGGTAGTAAGAGGTCCACTTTTTTAATTGAGTGAGGACTTTTAGAGTCATAAAAAAAATCGCATGGGTTACAAGGTATGTATGAAGAGATGTCAAATGAAAAATTAGTTTGGAAATTAATTTTGATGTGAAAGGTAGGTAAATGCATGTATATTTTACCAAAGTATACATTTCATCTTATTACATTACAATAATGCAAAGATAAACCAAAAAAATAGGAAAAACCATGATGGACAGAACAATAAGGGTGAAAACCTTGATAGTTGGACAAAAGATAAATAGAATATGAGAAATTAATACAACAAATGAATTGTCATCAACAAAAATCTATTTTGGATCAATATATATGCTTAATTATAAGGGTTTTATTGTTTATCGACAAAAAATAATGCCAATTATGAAATACTTATAAGACAAAGGAGTCAAAGTTTAAACTTTTTGTATCTTGTATATTTCCTATTATTTTCACTTTCCTCTTTTCTATATTTGGAATAATCAACAAGGGATCAAATATAATATATATAATCTCTTGTAAGGGTGAGAATTTATGTTTACTTTTAGAAAATAGTAACACACACACACACACACACACACACACACATTGTTTACACCGTTTTAAAGATTAATAGATTGTTATCGAATGTTTAACAATAAAAAAAGAACGTATTGTTAGGAAAATAGAGCTATTCTGATTAATTATGTAACACCCTTATTATGATTCATCCAAATTAAGGGAATTTTTTTTATAAAACAAACCCCTTAAGTTCAATTACTACTTCTAATGATTAACATTAATATTTAGCTTGCTGCTAAATAATCCAACATTGGTTAATATTCTAAAATCCATTCAATAATTGTTAGGAAATATATTAGTGCTTACATTATTGCTAGTTGTTGAGTTGTTTGTAATAACTCACATATAATAAAAATAGGTGAGTAATGTTGGGAGTTTGTTAATAAGGTTAGATCCTAAATTATAAGAAAGCTATTTCCTGTGTGTGTATTTTATATTCATCTTGGAATACTACAATATTATTTATGTGAATCTCGTACCAAAACTTCATTTGGTATCAGAGCAAATATGTTTCCTCTGAATAATTAGATGGGAAAATAAAATAATATTGGGCAACTCTAATTGTTCAAGTGCCCAAGCTATGAGAGTTTATAAAAACATTTAGTTTGTGGATCGGTTGAAGCCTTCTTCGATAAACATATTATGTCCCTTATTTATCTTCTCGTGAAGAATAAAGAGTGCAACTAGGTAATGGAATTGGGAGGACAATTTTAATGATAACTAAGGATCTGAAGGCATTAGACACTGGCATTGGATCTTTGAACGGCTTGTTTGATTACCATATGGACCTGGTGCAACGGCAACTCTCACCTGCTCAGTATTCATTCGCTGCAGGTTACACTACTTGGACCTTCTGTCTCAGTCGCATGACTGTCGTGTGCATTTTATTAGAAGACAAAAAAATTGTGGCACCTGTTCTTTTTTCACCTTCACGACGCCCTCTGCCTCTCAACTTGCCAAAAACTATTTCTACACCACTCATCCGTCTCCCATGAATTATTGTGTTCATTCATTTATATTTTTCCACATCAGTGGATCTGAAATCAAATCTAAGTGTTTTTGCCATCCTGGACTCAAAACTTAAATCGAAAATTGTATTCTCTATCACTGTCTGCAGTCCTCTCCTTCCGACCTCGTGTCAACACCTAATCACTCATAGCATTTGTTTCATCTCTTTCAAATCATATCATCTGGATCGTATAGATCTTCTACAGTCTTTCACACCCAATGGAAGATTGAATGGCGTCAAACAGTAGGTGGACGTGTAATATCCTCACGCCATCTGGTTTGTACTGAGAGTAAATGTTCTTGGTTACATGCAAATTGTTCCAGCTATGCCAACTCAACATCAAAAGAAGTAAGTAGGTTGGGCCTTTTTTGTGTAGCGAGTCGTTTTAGTTTGTTTTATAAGATTAGTTTAATCATTTTTTAAATGGCGTCAAAGTGATATGTTTCACGACAATGTTGTATTTTCGTTCAAAAGTCAATTAAAGAAGTTATTTCGTGTTAATATGTATTGATGTAGTTAATTATATGTTTTTAAGTCAATATTGTCATCACAAGTATCTTTTGTCATGCGATTGTGTTGTTAAGTTATAATTGTCTATCTTGTCAAAATTTATAGTTAAATTGTGTCTAGGTGAATAATAGGTTATTGAGTACATTATTATCAAAATAAAAAGTATTTATTGTAAAAGTTATTTAAAAAAATAAAAATAAAAAATCCTCATTTTTCAATAATTGGACGCATTTTAACTTGTATGCGACGTCCATCTCATAGGGATAAATTGTACACTAAGCTCCGTGATCTAATTCGGCTAAGTTAGCAGCATCACATTAAAGGATGGATGCAACGGAGGCAGGAGGACAATCAACGTCCTCGAGTTCTTCCCTACCTCAGAGGCCAAATATTGCTTTAGTGACACCTTTTGCTTTGTGTGTGATGAATAAGAACAAATGAGCATCCATGTTCTTGTGTGCAGTACAATATTTGTGTTTCCCCTGTGATGATGATGATGTGGAGATTTGTACCATTGCTACTATAGCAGGAAGTGTTCTTGATCAGATTGACTTGATGGTTGATGTGAATTGGTTGATCGGTCCTAATTCATGTATTCACCTAGATAGGTTGATGGGTCCCTATTCATGGATGATGTAGTTCCCACAATCAGTGTTGAGTATCGATACCATGTGCAGGCTACGGAGTGGCATGCTGATTGGTTGAAGATGGTGTTTTTCCCCATGTTTGCACTAAGGGGGGGAATGTTAGGAAATATATTAGTGCGTACATTATTGCTAGTTGTTGAGTTGTTTGTAATAACTCACGTAGAATAGAAATAGGTGAGTAATGTTGGTGGTTTGTTAATAAGGTTAGATCCTAAATTATAGAAAATCTATTTCCTATATATATGTATTTGATATTCATCTTGAATCAAAGAAGAATACTACAATATCATCTTTGTGAAGCTCGTACCAAAACTTCAATAACATATGATAACCATGTGCAGTTGTAAAGGTCTACTAGATCTACACGATATTCCTTGATCACTATAACTGAGTGTGTATACTATGTATACTTTTGTTAAACCGTTTATATGTTATGAGAACATATGCATCTCTTTAGTGCCCACCGAGAAGGTATTTATGCAACTTCCATTTGGATCCAGACACTATTGATTTATGGGACTGGTGAATAAGACAATGTAATCAACATTTACATTACTTTGGTCAAAATTTACAAGCATTACTTTGTAAGCTTAGTTTCAAGACTGCACATTGACCTATAAAACTTGTCTTCCATCCATATACAACCATCTCAATATAGTTATTAATATTCCTTTTTGTTGGTTCAAAAATTAAGTTTAAGCTTTGAAGAAGTAGAGTCCATGAATCACCCTACTAATCAAAAGGATCCTATCTATTTCACATTAGGATCCCTATGGGAAAGATAGTGACACGTAATGATTTTCATCATTACGTCCTCACTACCCTTCCCGTATCCATCTTAAGCTGGCACGAATAGGATACTATCGAGAAGACAATGGGACATAACACCTATGATTCATTTACACTTCAAGTTATTTATGAAAGATGTAGTAACTAAGTTCAACTTTAAGATACGTTATAATGTGTCAATACACGTTATTAGATTTTCAAAAGAGGGTTATAGTAACTCAACGAGTTACTATATTTCATTAGATCCTCTTATCAACTAACACAACATAATGTTCGTTGTTAAGTATAAGTTTACTAACCATACATGTTTTGCATTGAGATGTTCCATTATATTACTCATTACAAATAGTCCTCAATTTCCCATAATCATTAATTTTCAAGTTTGATTCATTTATTTCCATAAGGTACAATTATAACTTTATCTTATTTTCATTATATTGTTGTCTTTATAGTTGTATGTGTCTCCATTCACATATTAGATCATTTCAAATGAATCAATAAAATCAACAATAAATGTATAATATAAGATTAATCATCTTTATTTACAATCAGTTGTATAACAACATGTAAATTATTTCATACCCAACAAGACAAGTAAAAAACAACCAAGTAATAGATTCAGGTTTAATAAGGATAATCCCTTATTTTCATAACTAATGATATACAAATCATCATAATAATAAATTAGGCAAAATGCCCATAACAACTTATGAAGAATTTTCATTCTCATTTATCAAATAAATACAACAATCCTTATTGAATTTATAACAAATAACTTATGATGTAAATCATTCGTAAACAATCCAATCAGTCACTTCATGAATGTCATTCCTTCCTACAAACTATAGGAGAGATAAAATGTATGTATGTGTGTGTGTGTGTGTGTGTGGGTGTGGGTCAGTTCAAAGTACTGGCATGAGTTCACAAACTCATATTCCTTATTATAATTAAAATGAAATATCATAATAGGTTAAGGATAACTTGATTCATAATCAATACGATATAATTATAAAATTCCTAGTTTATAATAACATGTCAATCTCATACACAATCTCAACATTTAGTTCCTTAATCATAAAAACTAAATTACATCAAGGTTCAATAAGGTATGAACAATTACTACTGAATAAGTTTCCTCTAAAACATTACTGATTTTCTATATACCCATTTGACTTAAAATAAGAATGGATTAATTACCATTATAGTCAAATAGTCTAACAAATGTACACAATTCCAATTATTACTCAATAATTTAAATCTCGTAATGAATACAAAGAAAGAGGAATGATATCATTGCTTTATAAGAACACCAAACCATTCCCAATGCTTTCCCAATTTCCATTCCTTGAACTCAAAAGGAAAATCATGATCAAGACCGGTCAAATAGTCATACTCTGTAAGAGTTAAAACAATGTTAATCAGTCAAGTTCAATGATGCGATAAATCTCAAAAAATATAAAGTTATTAAATATGTATTTACTTATAGCATTTCCAGATAAATAGCCAAAATGTATATAGTTAATCAGGATTATCTCCAAAAATTAGTGCTCGAGGGAGAGATTAGTTTATTCCTATTTTAGATAACTTAAAACAATCAATAACAACAAAGCTCATAATGAGTTAGAATCCACAAAAACATTCAAGCCCATTAATAGCTAAGTAGGAAAGATGAGCTAAAATAAAATAATCTAACTCAACAAGCCCTATTGGGTTGGGATTATCTTTCCTTTTAAACTAGATCCCAAAATACCCAAAGCAAATTGTCTTCAAGTTCTCAAAGAATGCTCAAATCAAACATGCTCAAGAGAAGAGAGAGAGAGAGAGATCCGTTTATTCTCTATTGAAGAAATTAATGATAGTCAACAACATCAAAGCTCCTAGTGAGCTAGAATCAAAACTGTTGAACCCATTAAGAGCTAAGTGCTTCTTGCAAAACCCAAAGGAGGGATGAAACCACAATTAAAATAGCACAACTCAATAAGAGCTAACAAAATAACGAGATTAAACCCATCTATAATGATGAGTTTAATATGAGCTTAAAAAATCAAAATATAGCCAAGCTCTTCAAGAGTAGAGTAAAAACGGTGTTTGCAAAACCTCTAAAAGTAGTGAGATCAAACAATAATAATAACATAACTCCTTGAGAGATTACACAATAAAAACGTACTAAAAACCATCAAATGACAAGCTCGACATGAGTTGGATACAAATATATCAAATAATAAATATACTTTTCATTCCAACTCGACTCGGGTGTAGATACACAACAAAAACCCATATTAAATTAGTTGCAACTCTATATCTCACAAGCTAGGACATCTTCACACCTATTTTTTTTACCAGATTTGTGCATGCATCTACTAGTTTTACAAAAATCACAAACAAATCCATTCAATATTTCAGCTTTAAAATCATGATTAAACCCAAAACATATTCAACATAAGTGAATCAACTTTGTTGTATTTCTTACAACCCAGATTTCCAAAAAACCCAAATAATATATTGTGTTACATTTCCATATTGTAAATAAAACCAGACCAAGAATGTCAAATCAAATATGATTCCAAATCTCACATCTACAAAAAAAAAAAACCCGTTTCATTTCCAACCTTTCCCCTTGTTTTCCTTTTCAAAATTCTCATTAAAAACGAAGAATAGTACCATATTTAAAAACCAAAAACGTATTCTAAACTTTCATGTTAATAACAACAAAGAACAAGAGAGAGAAAACCCATGCCTGGTTTTGTCCTTATTTCCCATATTCTTCCCTTGAAATCTACCTACAATTCGAATGCTACCAAAAATCCCATAAAACATTTTTGAAAAATATTTTAAATACCAATATACCATTAAAATAACTTCGTAATTGCATGCACATACCCAAAAACAGATTTCTCTGAATATCTGCTCAAAAATCTCCATGCATATTTCAAAGACCAAAAACCAAACATCAATGCAAAAAATGTGAATGGGAGATATTTTGCATGTTTTATCTTCCTAAGCAAGCTACTAGTTCCCAAGGAACCAAGTTTATTAAACTCCATTAAAAAATGTCAATGCCACATCATGGCTTCTAAAATCCAAAAACCTTGCATGCTACATATTTCACCTATGTTTATGACTTATGGTCTATGACCAATATTAATCATTATCACTTAAAATATAAACAATATCCTATGTTATGTGGCTTGTGACCATCGTTTTATCTCATTTAAACAATATCAAAGACAAGTGGACGATGACCATGCTCTAACCAAACTTTAAACAATCCAATGCAATGTGGTCAATGAACATTATTTTAAACATTAATCAATTTCTTTGCTTAATGGTCTAAGCTTAATCCCCAAGAAATATAAACCTTAAACAATGTCAATCATCCTTAACCAATGCAAACAATGAGGGATTTCAAACAAATCAATACCTTACAACCATGCAAACCAAAAGGTGGTCCTCTAACACCAAAGCCTTCAATAAATGAGATATATAGTTTTATGTGTACATACATATATATACATATGTATATATGTCAACATATATATTTATGCAAATATATATTTATTATTAAATATTATTACTAACTGTTGATCCTTATTTGAATTATTCAATATTATTTGTTTCGATCAATTAAAAAACATATGCCAAGTTACGTTATCAATATCAACTTTCCACTTTTCCGCATCCGCCAAACATCAACGTAACTTTAATAACCAACAACATTATTAGTTAGCTACGTTACTGACATTATGAATGCATCAAGCTCAGGGTATGACAAATTAACCTCAAAAATTAATAGTATAACACCATAATAACGTACTATATTTAAAATGAATGAATACAAGCTCAAATACATAAGATGAAGATAAACTTAGCTATATAGAACTATACGAAAGAAAACTAGGTGCACAGACTAGAGAATCTAGGAGTGCATAGATTAGAGAAGCTTCACTTATGATATTGTGACATGAAAAATGCCTTGGTGGGGGGACCATATAGCTTGGGTTAGGATGTATAATATGGCCCTTCCCCTTACATATGATTTTAGAATCCTTCATAATTGAATTTCGTAATTTTCTCAGTCCTTCAGTGTCCTGAAAATGTACTTCACTGTCAAACCCTAAATGTTACACAACCCTAAAATCATATGTAATCAGTTGAATCATGCGAAAACCCTAACCATGGGAGGAATACCCTACAACAAGGTTAGTTTTTTTATTTGAAGTTAAATCCGTGCACCACCTACATCGTCAATACTCTGATGATGTCTTAAACCACAAGTATTTCTCCACCTAGAATGTAACATCTATATAAATGCAACTAGTTCGTATCTTGAACCACTTTGATTATGCTTGGTAGAATTATGATCTCACTAAGAATTTGTTGTGATGAACTTGGTTTTATTGGAATTGAGGGAAGATAGACTCCTTCACCTAGTTGAGTGCTTCAAAATTTTAGTATTGGTTTCCTTAATGGGTGTGCAGAAGCTTTAAGCATATTTAGGGATCCTTGAGTACATTTTGTGAGTAATTCAAGTGAGTGTTGTCAATAGAATTTCATTTGATTTCCATGTGAGTAAAAGAGGTGATGTTAACTTGTTTATATATGGTTACAACGGTAAATTATCATGATAAGGCAAACCCAAGAAGATGAAAAGACCCAAGAAATGATATTACATCAAAAAGAGAGTTGGAAAATGTGTCAGTGAAGGATCGCACATGTCATCCTGGACCATATTATACAACCTTACTAAACTATATAGTTTTGGAAAGAGAAGAGTTAAGTGGAATCTAAAAGTTACTTCTTGGAAGGAAAATTTTTAGCAACGGTCTTACGTACTAATATTGATATTTTGTGGACACATAGGGGTATGGAAATGAGAAATTTAGGAAAGATATGACAACATGCACTGAGTGGGATAGGATTTGGTAGTTTGTATTAGCCAAAAACCACAATTGCAATAAGCAATGTCAAAAGGGTAAATTTCAAAATTTGAGTGTTTATATTTTCCCCCTTAAGTATGAAATAAAAATTACATTCTTACAGGAAAATATACCTGATTGTGTAGACACACTTTATCTTTAGTCAATTTTTTTGTTGCCCATATGTCTTGGTGTTGGCATGTTCCATGATGAAACTTGCAACATAGAGTGTAGTTAATTTTCCATAGTATAAATTGAACTATAGATCAATATTAACTATAGAATTTGAACTTGCATAAAGTGAAATGAAGAGATGTAAAACATGGAAAGAGTACACTTGTTTATTTTTGTGAAGGGAAGAGGTTCCTATTCCTTTCTTGAAATTAGAGATTTGGATTTTTTTGCTGAACTTTTTTGAAGGATTAGGGGTGATCATTACCCAATTGCATCGAAGGAGAAACTAGAGTATAGGGTGCATGTAACCCAAAAATGAATGGAAGGTAGAGAAAGAATGAGAAAGAGGGTACTAATTCACCCTGTGAAGGAAGATTATTGTGTATCAAATATTTTAGTAAAGCTAATATCTTACCCTTTAATAGTGAGGAGAGGAAGTAATGCCTACAAATAACTTATCTACTTTGATACTTTCCATAACAACATAGACTCCGCAGCTCCAGATGGATCTAGGCCTAATGTATGGATACATAGACACAAAGTATAAAAGAGAATGAGTTCCCCCATGCTCTTCCCGTGTGCCATACTATTGAGTAAGAGTATGCATTATACTGAAATATCAATAGAGAAGAATACCCATGCCCCCAAAACACATGTATTTTGTAACCAGAACTGAGTACTGAAGTGGCGAATAAGTGAAATATTCATGCCCCCTATAAAATGATTTGAATTATGTCAATTGAGTCTGATATTTTTCCAAAAAACTTATGTCCATGATAAAAATATGAAACTATAGAAAAAATTGGTGTTTTCCCCTAAGGAAAAAGATAAGGTATGGTTAGGAACATTTAACCGTATCGTACGGTTTTAACCCAATTTGTTTTCTATAAAACTTTGATGTCTAGAGTTTTTTTTGGTACATCCTCCTTGTGAAAACCATTGTCCAAACATACAATTCTTCTATAAAGTGTACAATATATCCTAATTAATTCCACCTCTTTGAGGTGCTTGTGATAAACCATTTGAGCGCATGGCTCAAAAATAGATGTCAACCTAAGAAATGTATGTCTAAGAATCTACAGGATAGTGTAGAATGCTAAAGAGGTGGCTACCTTGGAGAACTTGTACCTAAATGGGGTTGCACATGGTGGAAATCATATCACACAAAGATAAAAATAACTATAAAAATAAGAACAACAAAGGTAGTGATAACAAAAAGAAAAACAATAGTAACAATGAAAATGTAATATAGGATAAAGATAAAACAACAATCAAGTGTGAAAATAGAGGAAATATCATGTAAAGAAGAGTCACATCAAGGTATTAGAGATGCAAAAATGGGACACCAACGGTGTCATAAAAAAATCAAGGAACTCATGCCACATATAAATGAAACAATCAAGTAGTAACCTAAATAACTAGAAAACATGGTGTAACAAACAGTAATGTCAAACAATTATAAAAGCAATAAGTAATAAGAGCACATGAAACATGATATACCAATGTTGCACAATACACATGTGTTAGTCCCGTTAATTTAAAAAATAACATGTACACAATATATGCAATCAAGTTGTAGACATCGGGTTTTTGTCACCCGCATACGCACATTAATTAAACCTATCACTTCGAATCTAAGCCATCCAAACTCACTCTGTAAAATTATGATTCACCCTCGGTAGATCATATTTACTCATCAAAATTCACTATAACTTCTCTGAAACCTCCTAAACCATTTCTAAACATATCCTAGTCTTTTCATTATAACATCCTAACCTCCTGACCTCTCCTAACCTCTTCCCCTAACCAACTTCCCTTTTCCCATACCTGAAAAATACCATTTTGGAACTAGTTAAAACCACTTCCAAACTCCCTCTTCCAATTTTTCTGGATCACCAGTGATTCCAAAAAAATTCATGTGATTATAAATAGGAGTTCAAACTCCTATTTCAAGGATCGCCTTCTGAGACCTTTTGGACGACTATGTATCTTTTCTCTCAAACCAACAACAAAGCAACACCACTCCAGCAATCCCCAAGTCTTGCAACGAAGCTTTTCTACTCCCAGGAGCCACAACACATTGGTTTTTGCATCCACAAACCTTCCAACCATCAAATGATCAATAAATCAAAGTCATCAAATCAACCAACCTTGTTGAACCTTCTATAGTTTTTTACACATTGCAAGGTAATCTTTTATCTTTTTATCATTGCTCCTATCCCGTAACAAGTACAAAAAAATCACTCTAAGTCTTTGTTTGCATCAATTTATAGTTTTCTTTAGAAAATCAGTCTTTTTACAGGAATCACCCATGATTCCTCTAAGTCACAAGTGGTTTGTTTGAATTTCTTGCAATTTTTGTCAATCACTTTCCTTTATCAGATCATTACATGTCATTAATTATTATTTATACTCCTAGATTTAACTTGTCTATTGTAAGTATGTATCTACTGTAGATGACTATTCCAGGTCATTCTCACCCAATCAAAAGCATCTACAATCTCCCCATCATACCACAACCCTTTGTGTGGGAGTATTTTGACATACTACATGAGCTTACCTTTGTATGCCATTGTGTTCACGCCTAACATCTAGGACATTGAGGAATAAATTGAATTCCTCCATGAAATCCAAAAAGTAACTGCAGACTACTAGTACAACTACTTTTAAGTTGTCCAAATTACTGCCACTTTAGCCTAGGCCACCTACGAAGTAGAACAAGATCTTCCTTTTCACCTTGAGTTTTAACTTCCATCCTTGGCATTATCTTTTCTTATCTCATCATGATTATCAACTCACTTAATTGTATCAAAACGATCTGACATCCTCCAAGGAAGTCCCTTTAGATTCTTAGAATCATCCTTTTCAGAGCAGATCGTCATCCCATTTGATCTAGTTTTTCTTGTTTAGATGTATTTTATTGTAGGTATCTTCACTTGGAAAAAGGAAGAGCACTCATCCACTGTTCACATATGATCATCCTGACATTGCAAATGTCAGCACAAGTATCACTAAACCCTTTCATATTTCGAGTTATAGGTACTTTCTGCATTTGATAGCATAGACCTGAAATCTACCTAATACACAAGCATAATGAGGAATTAGAAAGGAAATATAATTAAATAATAACACCTCTATAGTGTGGAGGTATGCCCCCAAGATAAGTAATGTAAGGAACCAAACTAGCTCCTATTAGCATGTATAAATATGTCCCCTGTATCAAGATCAATATATCTTGTGAACGCATGTGAGTAGAGATTAGAAAAGATATGTTATCAATTAAACCATAGTGATAAATAACATATGCAATATAAAATGCTAAAAATACAAACTATGCATATAGGTCATGGTTTTGTATTTTTTAATATAACTATGTAAAAGGAGAGTGGTAGAAAAAGAGTTATCCGATGAGACTCTTGACATGGGGAAAAGATGAACCCTACATGGCGAAGGAGGGGTAGACCTTAAATATATCATAGTGTGTGTAAAAACTATAGAGGGGTCATAACATGATATAAATATGAAGAGGGATAGAATTAGTAGAGATAGTATGGATAGAAGGATTTGGATTGATATTTGTGATTAGAGTAATGTGCCAAAAGATATTGTAATTGATTGATATTAATTTTTTATTTTAAAAAAAACCATTGTGATTGGAGAGGTATGATATAACGTGTGATGATGAGGGATAACTTTAGTACCATTAACAATATATTGGAAGCATAAACCTTATAAAAGTATGCATGGGCACATATAGTGCAAGGAAAATTTCTCTTGGAAAATAAGGAAGGGAAATTCACATATGCAACTGGGAATTCGAGAAAAGTGACATGATGGATAAGATAACTAAATAGAGGATATATGACCACTATAGAGTCAAAATATGCACTCTTACTAATGAAATGAGTGGCGAGAAGTTGTTGAGAAATGAATAGTGTGTCTATTAAAATAATATCTTCGTTTTCATCAATAGGATCAAGATTGAGGTGTTACAAATGATCATCAAGCATATAAGGGTGTTCATAGTCATTTGTAATTGTAATCATGATCAAAATCATATCTATCTTTATAATTGACTAGTAGTGAAAAATAATGTTATCTACAAAATTAATCTACGTGTTTCTCCCATTAGGGATGGGATCCATGGTGGTAGCATACTTTTTATAAACAAACTTAGGATATATGCGGTATTTAATTTCACTTTTTAGGGTGATTAATCTCAATTTTTTAAGCTTCTAGAATGTTCCTGATTAACATGCATTAGAAGGATGAATCACTGTTACAGGATGATATTATGATCTAATTAACTTTCAAAATTAATTACAAAAATCTCAATAATGGTTTACAAAGTGACTATTGATCTAACAACTATCAAAACACAAAGGAGGAATTGCACTCAACTGATTCTATGTAAATCTAGAAGAATCTAAGTGACATGAATGTAGGAACAAGATGATCTGAGGCTGAAAATGATTCATTACAGGAGCTGGCACATAAAACTAGACCTGGGAAAAAATATAGAAATAGGTCAAGACCGTCCATAACAATTCTAACCCTATTGTACGATCTTGGCCCTGCTTGGAAACTAGGCCTACAAATTGTTGAGTGCTTCCCCTACCTATAAATGTATGTCAATGTCTTTTGGTCTTCTTCGCTCACCTTTGAAATGGTTATGTAAACTCTTCTCAAAACCCTCAAACCATTGTAGTGCAATATGGAGTTCCTGCAAAACAAAGTTAGGTGGATTATGGCTACCTCTGTACAATGCTGACATCGCCAAAACTCCAAAGAGGTATCAAATTACATATCATTTTCTTAACATGTGATATCTATCATAGTGCAATCAGAACTTGACAACCATGTTTTTCCAATGTCTTTCTTGTAGAAATAATATGTAGACTCTTAGACCTGGTAGGATACTTCAAACCTTTAAAGGTACTTACCTAATGGATTTACATTAGTTATTTCACTGTTTAGGGATTAATAAGTTCCTTTTGTGCTTGTTTTAACATGGGGAGAACATAAGGTGCTATGAACCTAAATGATGTATGATTGACTTGCTTATATAGGCTTTCGATGGTTATTATGCTATGAAAGGATGATCAAAAGGGAATCTTAGTCTGTATGAAATTTTTGGAATTGAGAGTTTGGGCCCAAAACATGTTGGTCCAAAACTGTATAATAGGGTCAAGATTTTCATGTCTCAATATCGACCGAAACCTATTGTTTTGGATATAAGGGAAAAACATATTTTTACTTTATGGGTCAGATGATGGATGTCTTTAGATGCATTTTATGTTATAAAACCTTAGGAATTGATGAAAAAAGGTGTGAAAAGATAACAAAGTAGTCGAAGAGCTATCCAGGTGTGTTAATAAAAAAATGAGGAGAGTGTATATGTGCATCGCAAGTGTGTAATATCGAGATCAACATTATCAAAAGATAAACTGTTAAATTTGAGTCTCTACATTTTCCCCCCTTTAAGTGTGAAATGAAAATTACATACTTAAAATGAAAATAAACCTGAGTGTGTAGATATACTTTGTCTTTGCTTGTAATAAATTTATTTTGTATTTTCTCATTATGTTGGTGTTGACACGCTCCAAAATGAAACTTTCAACACAAAGTGTATTCAATGCCCAAAATAAGAAAATGAACTTTAACTCAAAATGTAATGAAAGTAATATAAAGAAATGTGCAAAAATAAATGCTACAATAAATGCAAAACATGGAAGGAATACACCTATTTTTCTTGCGGAGGGAATGTGCTCCCATTCTTGTGCCTTGGATATATAAGATTTATTGAACTTTGATGAAGAATTAGGGGTGATCAATCCCAATTTTTTGTCGAGGGAGAGATCGATGTGATAGGTGTATCAACCCAACATATGAATGATGAAAAGAAGAACCAAAAATAGGATCTGAAGCTCCCTTTCCGAGGAGGAAAACCATGTATAAAATACATTCAACTTTGATATATTCCCCTTAAGTACAAAGAGGATAGGAAAGTCTACCCACGAAAAATATTAGATGTTTTTCTACCTTCCATAACCCCAAAGACCATACCATTGCTGACGATTATGATCTCAATTTTTTAACTTAAGACAAATAATAGAAAAAATAAGTAAGTTCCCCATACTCTTCCCACATGTCACACAAGCATGTAGAAACTGAGAGGAACTAGTTTGGTGTACCTTCAAATCCAACTAATCTAATATAGGAAAATATCCTAAATTGAATGAACAAACTACCATATGTTGAAATTAGTTGTTTGGCCTTAGCAGGCACCCTCTCATCTATATTTCCCTCTAAGAGTCTAACAATATGAATTTTGAAAGCGTTATCGACTCTTCTAAAATGGTGTTTGTTGTTTTCAGAGGTTAGTTGTGGGTAGAATTCATACATTGATTCATTCTTCTTATCATCCACTGGAGATAGACCCAACCAGACCCTATATGTTGCAATTGAGAACATGAGGTATGAGGTCGTGTAGAATGTTTTACTTTGTTGCACATTAACCAGTTTTCACTAAGGTTTTCGCAGATCATTTCTCCCCAACTCAAGTTATGTTTCCCCTCACAAATAATGTTGATGAAGACACTCATCCAAAATTGAAATTCATTTATAGAGGGTAGGCCCATCAATCTAGATAGCAATGTAGTCATATATGACAACTCCTCCTTGAAATTTGTTCTATACATTACCTTTGGTAGTTTAGAAGCAACTCTCTTTGGGGTTTTGAACCAAGATTTAGCAATCATTGCCTTGTACTTATCCTTATCTTGTTCAAATAGTTTCTGGGCATGAGATTTAGACAAAAAGACAAGATATTATGTAGCTAGGATTCTAATACTGCATTAATGTACTTAACATCTAATTTAGAAATGAATTTTCCCGAAGGATCTTTTATTTCTTTAGTATCAGGGTCGAAATGGGAGGCACGAGCTATGACTGTATCTGAGCAATGAATAGAAAGAGGGAAAGTAGTAACATAGGAAAGTCCATTATCCTTGATGCATTGAGCTATGGGAGTAGGGTTATCTCCATAGACATGGCCCCAAAAATCATCTAGATTCACATGGCATACATCATTGTCCCCAATGTTAGGCACAAAGGTTGTAAGAGAAGAAATATGCTCAAAACCCTCGTACTAGAACTTCATGGTAGCAAGGTGGGAAGACAAACATAAGGAAATAAGATTAACAATGAAAATAGGACAGTAGAGATTAGAACTAAATTTTATTTCAAAGAAACATAGGGGGCTCCTCAAATGGCTTACCTTTATCTCAAGAAGAATGACAGTCTCCTCATAGTCACAATGTAACTCGAAATTTTGAAAATGGTTTGGAAAAGAAAGAGTTATGACTAGAAATGTACCTGAGGGCATGGGAACAAAATATGTACAACATAGTGAAAATTCTCATGTTGTAATGGTGAAAAATGAACTACTTTACCCCTTTATATGCCTTTTTCCATTCCCAAATGGCTTGTAAAACAATTGTTAGTGCAGAATTACAACACCCCCAAATGAGCTCTAAAAGATCTAATTTTCTAAGGTAGACTCATTTTGTGTGATTGCATAACATTGAACTTTCCCCAAGGTGTGGGACCTTGCAAAATGGGAAATATCTCCATATTGAAGGTTGATTCCTTATTCCTATATTTAGGTGCATACATAGAAACTTGCATAGGGTATGTTCTTAATCCTAATCTAAAATTTACCAAGGAGACAGGGATAAAAGGAATACATAAATTAAAACAAAGCTAAACTACAAGGTGATGCACCAAAGGAATGATGAAAACTTATTTTGCTAATAGACACAAACCAAAAAAATGCATACAATAAACAAGCATAAATAGCCAAATATATAATGGGAGACCAGATGAAAGAAAAAGAGACAAGATAGGATCTAAAATTGATCACAGACATGTTTTGTTGCTCTGTAGATTGATACAGTCCATTACAAAGTAGCCAAGAGGCAGAAACGTAATGTAATTTTTGATGGAAGACCTGAACCCCAAAAATCCCTTTGCTAAGAGGAGAAGGGAGCCTACAAAACAAAGAATGTCTAACCCTTTACAATGAATCTTGCCCCCATATTTATAGATTCAACCTGAAAGAAGAAAAGAGAGAGAAGCAGGAAAAGTAGGTTGAAGCTCAACCACCACTATTAATGCCTCTGATAAAATATCTCCCCAAATCCATCTTTACTGCATCGATCCTTGGTTTGGCACCTTGAAGGAAGAGGAAATGGCGAAACAGATCAAATTTGATTTGGTTATTGAGGCAAGAGGATCCTGCATTGAAATTCCGAAGACGTTTCCTCTATTTTTCTTCATCTAACCTCCTCAAAATTAAATTTTTAGACCTCCATGGCATGGGTGAGGCCAATATATTTCCAACGACATCAGATTTGCAATATTTCAAGCACTGAGTCGAAAGATATGCCCCTTTGAAGTTTGTATCGGGCCCGTATAGGAAGGTGGGAAAACAACTTGAAAAATGGGCCCCCTTTTGATATGGGACACCTGACAGCCAGATTGGAACAAAAATCAGGCCTACCGGTCCGCAATTTATCTTTTGCCCTTTCCTCCAATTCCCCGCTTGGCTTTGAATCAGACCCGAATGTTGACTTTTTCCTTAGGCAGAGTTGCAGGCCATTTTGCATTTTTTATGTGAGATCGTGGTTGATCCAATATTTGGAATGGGGGAGAAATATGGATAACAATTTGGAAACTCACGGGGATATCTTCATGTCCAATCCCCATTGTATGAAAGGTTGGTTGACTAAGATTGGGTGTAGTGGAAGTGCTACTAGCCTTTCCTTGCCTTTGAAGAATGCACAATTCTTGCACCTTTTGATCCATGTGTAGCAGTCACTAAACACTTTGGGACAATAATATCCTGCTTTCATGATTTTGAGTGTTGTCACTCGTGGAGCAAATGGCCTCCAGCTACTTTAGCATGGAATTCTTATAGCACACTCTCCACCTGATCTGTCTAAATGCATCTCAGCAGAATGCCATTGATGTCTCTTGTGAACAAGATACCATCAATAAGAACATATGGGATGGCCTATAACCTGAAATGTCTCCTTTTTCATTTATCCATCCCATGAGGACACAAGACTGTTCGAAGGAATTTCACCATGTCTTGGGTCTAACAAGGAGTAAGCACATCATCTATCCCTTCTTCTTGGTCATCTTGTAGAACAAGAACAACCTCCTTTTCACTGTCTGTTTCATCTTGCTAACCTGAGGCTAGTTGTTCAACCCCTTCCCATGGACCAGCTTGGTGACCTTGATCTCAATGTCATATTCCATGACATGGGTGATCCATCCTGTGCACTTTTCATTCAGGTCCTTGCTGAGAAGGAATTATTTAACTCCCGCATGGGAAACCAATAGTTGGATTTTGTTGTTTGAAACCAAATGCTTAAACTTCTTCAATCCTCTGATTACCGCTAGGACCTACTTCTCAATGAAGGAGTACCTTACCTCATAATCTTCCAGACTCTGGCTAGAAAAAGCAATTGGATGTTCTGTACCTTATTTGTTATGTTGCACCAAGATTACAAAAATTGTGTCGCTGCCACCAAAGGCATACAATATGACTCTTTGGAAAAATATGGGTTCACAAGAGTTGGGGCTTGTGATATGGCTTCTTTGATATCCTCAAAACTTACTTTTCCTTCAGCTGTCCACTGAATACTAAGCCCTTCTTCAGCATCAACGTTATTGGCTTAACAAGGGTAGCAAATTTTAGAACAAACCTGCGGACAAAATTGATTTTTCCCAAGAAGCTTTGAAGAGCCTTCTTGTGACTTATCAATGGCAGTGTTTTTATCGCTTCAACTCTCTCTGGGTCAATTTCCATACCCTCCTTAAACACAATATGGCCTAAAATCCTACCCTCATGGGCCAAGAATATGCATTTTTTAGGGTTCAAAGATACCCCAAATCTCCTGCATCTTTGAAACACTTGCTTTAGGTGAAAAAGGTGGTCTGCTGAATTTTTGGAGAAAACAGTGATGTCATCTAGATAGATCAACACTATTTTGTTGATTAGCCCTTTGACTACCATATCCATGGCTCTTTGGAAATTATCCCCAGCATTAGACAGTCCAAATGGCATTTTTTTGTATACATAGGGCATGAGGGAACAAGGGACATGAGGGTCTTATGCCTCCAAATTCTATGCAATGTAGAGAAAGGCTTCAATGTGCAAAAAAAATGGGTTTACGTGGAACAATAGGCTAGAAGGAATACAAGACATGAGTGCCTCAAATATCTGCAAACCCCACAATACAAAATGATCAAACAAGTGCAAGTAAATATTGTTTGCAAAGAACACAAGTCCCATGGGAACAAAAGGGTCACGAGGTCATCGAATATCCGCATCTCCGTAACATAAGGGAATAATTGGTCAAAATATTACTGGTTGAAAGCCAATGTGGATAACAAGAGGATGTGGATGACGAAGGCCTAATATGAATGAGTCATGAGTTCCCTAAACATTTGAAATCTCTACAATATAAGGAACCACTTATCAATACAGGTAAGTCAAACATTCAAGGAATTTAATGCCTGCAAGAACAAAGGGTTCAGGGAACCAAAATCTCCACATTTCCCGCAACACAAAGTACTTGATCAAAATGAACCATGGGAAAAAAAGAAACAAAGGATATTTCCTTGAGACACTCAAAACTCGGCATAACAAATAACAAGTGTATTGCGGGTGAAGTGGTAATGTGGGGAACATAAGGCTCGGGAGAACATGTACCACTTTTTCCAAAAAAAACTTGAAATAGCTATAATACAAAGGACTTATACCCAGAAATGCGAAAAATGACTAATTGTTGGAAAATTTTCACTTTTGAAGACTTCACAAAGGCAAACAATTGTGGGAAAAGAGTCACTTGGCCAAAAAAAATTCATTTTTTTTAAATTACACATTTTCTAGGTAAGTGACAACAGTTGGCTCTTTCTTGGGATTGGAATGACTTAACTCATAAGGAAAAAGACAGAGCAAAGAACTCCATAATCTACAGTTATAAGACAAGTTCCTTATCCATTGGGCAGATTATATAGTACCAAACAATACATAAAAACATAGAAACAAAAAGACATAACGCAGACCAAAAATAAAAACTGTACAAGACTATTTACAGGGACTATACACAAAAGGACTGATATCGACTTTTAAGATTGGAAGAACTTCAAGTATTTTCCACTATATGGAAATGGAAGCGAAGTCCCATCCATATAGCTCAAATATTAAGATTTTTCATGAGAAAAATGATAGATTTTGAAAGGACCAAGCCAGAGTGAATCAAACTTACCATGGCTTCCTCATGGTTCTCGTCTCTTGTCCTAGAGTAGGACTACATCTCCCACATGGAAATCCTTGAGTCTATCTTTCTTTTCAAACAATTTCTTGAAATTTTTCTGGTGTACTGAGATTTTTTCAACAACCTGTAATCTTTCTTCGTCGAATTTTTGTGGGTACATCACCCTTTTCTCCATAGCATTAGAGAACTCTCCATCTTCAATAGCTTTTTCAAGATGAACTGCAAGGAACTCCACTGTCACTGAAAATTTATCTTATGTCCCATAAGCCAATTAGAATGGAGACATTCTAATATCTCTCTTTGGTGTGATCTTATCTACCTAGAGAGCATCTTAAAGCTTCTTATGCCCATTTCTCTGTGATTCATTGACAAAATTTATGATGATTGTTACCAGATTTTTGTTGGTCGATTCAACTTGCCCATTCCCTTGTGGATAGTATTCAGAAGAATGTGAAAGGGAAATCTTGTATCCATAGAAAAAAGCAATCATCTCATGGGAAGAAAAATTGGGGGCATTATTTGTAACAATCTTATTTGTAATCCTAAACCTGACCAATATGTTCTTCTTGATGAAATCACATACTACCTCATAAGTGGTCCTCTTTACTGGAATCATCTCCACCCACTTTGTGAAGTAATTAGTTTTTGTTAGAACATGGGTATGTCCTGCACTTGAAATTGGATTAAGAGTTCCAATGAAATCTATCCCCCATTGTTGTAAGGGATCTTAAATTAGCATTAGTTTTAGAGGCAACGTAGCTAACTTGGGTCTGCCCACAAAATTTTGACATGCTTCGCACTTTGACACCCACTTTGTCACATCTTTGAAAATTGTTGGTGAGTAATACCCTGCATGGAGGATTTTATGAGCTATTACTACTAAAGAGAAATGACCGCCACATGCCTGGTCGTGAAAATCTCTCAGCAATCTCTTTTATTTCTCCTTGTCAATGTATCTAAGAAACCAACCATTAATTCCTCTCTTGAATAATGAATTTTCCCAAAGAACATATTTTGCATATCAGAGTTTAACAACTCTTTTCTCTTTGGCACTCAAGTGTTCTAGATATCCTCCATAAGTTAGGAAATGAGCAATCTATGCATACTACTCATCAGTAGAATTAAGAAAGAGTATGGTTAGAACACTAGAAATTTCATTTTCAATTGATTCACTCCTTGGACCATTAGCAATCAATTCACATAAACCCTCACCTCAAACAATTTTAGTGTGCTTGATATCGAGGTCATGCTCCTGGACTTTTTCTACCTAATTACCTCCTTTATATCTTAATTCCTATTGTGTAAGAATTGACTTGACTAATATATCTGGCATGAACATAGTGGAATAGAATTTAGGATTTAGAAATGAAACTTCTTTACTACTTTTACCACAGCAAATGCATGTTTCTCCATTTGGGAGTACTTCAAATTTTGGGCCTTCAAGTTATATCTCATGAATGTAATAGGCACTTCACATCCCTAAAAAATTCTTCTGCATCAGAATTGCTGTTAGGGTGTGTTCAGAGGTAAAACAATAGATTACAAAATATTTGTCATAATTAGGACATGAAAGAATAGGTGTTTTAGCAATAGCTTTTTTGATATTCTCAAAGGTATCCTTTCTTTCAGTAGTCCAATGAAAATATTGATTCCCTTTCATCATGTGAGCTATGTTTCTTGTCAACTCTACAAAACTAGAGATAAATCTTCTCAAGAAATTAATATTTTCAAAGAAATAATGCATACCTGTCTTACTTGTCAGAAGAGGAATATTTTGGATTGCTTGAACATATTTGGGATCAATTTTGATTCCATCTTTTAAAACAATTTTCCCAAGTAACTTATCTTCTGTCACACCGAAGATAGATTTCTTTGGATTCAAATAAATTCCATGGTCCCCTACATCTCTGAAGTATTGATTTCAGGTGCTGGAAGTTATCTTCTCTTTTTTTTCGAGGAAAACAGTCAGATCATTAAGATAGATCACTATACATTTTCCCTTTAAATCACCAAAGGCAAAATCTATTACCCTTCAAAACGTTGTACCTATGTTAATGAGACCAAATGACATCCTTTTGTAGGAAAATGTGCCTCATGGAGTTGTAAAAGTAGTTTTATGTTGGTCCTGTACACCCACTTCAATTTGATTATAGCCCGAGGATCCATCAAGCATGGAAGACATCTCCAAACAAGTAACAAATTGTAGAATCTGGTCCATCATGGGAAGTGGATAATTTTATTTGAGAGAATCCTGATTCAAATTTTGAAAATCAACACAAATTTGAATTTCTCCATTTTTATTTCTTATTGGCACAATGTAAGCAACCTAGGTTGAAATATGAATGGGAAAAATTATTCTGGCATTCAGAAACTTGTGTATCTCCTGATGCATTGTGCTAACGATCTTCAGATTGTATTTTCTTTGTTTCTAGAGAAATGGTTGAATGCCTAGATTTAAGGGAATGTAATGTTGCATATCCCTTGGTTTAAATTTTTTAAATCATCATATGAATAGGCCATAACATCTATGTACTTCTTTAATAATTCAACCATTTTCTTTCTCTCTTTTTCATAACAACATTTTCCAATATTAACAAATTTGGGCTCCTCATCACTTCTGATGTTGATTCTTTCAAATTCAATTGATTGAAGAACCTTTGGTGATACCTTTCCTTTGATATACCAATCTAGTTTGGAAAAATATATATTCCAAAATTACAATAACCTTTGGTATCGTATTTCCCTTAAGCTTGATACAACTGTCTTTGTCAAATTCTTCTTCAACTCCTTTAGATACAAAAGACGAAATAGATTCATGATAACCATCTTCACTTCCCTTAAAACACAACTAGCTGAAGTTATCTTTGAGTTTAAGAAAGGAAATAATATGTTGGTTATCATTGAACACCTTCCAATTATCAAAATTGTCTGGGACACTAGGTCTATAAATCATCTCTATTGAAAACTTATCTTGGGAGAAATTTGGGCATGAAGGTTCTTTATTCCCATATCTCTTGATATTACTAGGCCAAAAATGAGGGCCTCATATTTAGAAATTTTATTAGTAGTAGCAAATTGAATCTTGTAAGAGAAAGGATGAAGTTTATCATCAGCTGCAGCTAATACAACTCTTGCTTTAAAACCAGCTATAGAGAAACTTCCATCAAATTCAAGATTCCAAATTCCATTACGATCATGTTGAACAACCTTGGGAGCTTTAGCCTCAGATTCATACATTACCATATAGTTTTCATGACCCATATCTTCATACAAAATATGGAATTTTGTATCATCATTCTTTTGGACAATATACTCTGCCTACCTTTCTAGAAACAACTTCTTCATATGTTTGTTGACTAGAATAAGAGCGTAAGAACAATCCATCTGAATTTCTCCTCCAACCTCTCCACAAATATTTTTACTTAATAACATGTCATTAGGAGGAATTTATGCAACTAGAATAGTGGCTTTGAATCTTTTTTTAGGAAATTTAGCAAAAGCTACCGAGGCATCCTTAATTCTCCCAACTAGGGGCACCTCTTTAGTCTCCATTACATAACATGAACCAAAGGTTTGGGTCAAAGTAAGGCCAAGGGTATTGGAAACTTTAGCAGACATTACATTATTAGATACTCCCGAGTCAATGACACAAGTGATGAATTTATGGTTGGTTATGAGGAGGGTGACATAAAAAGGCTCAATTTTCTCAGAGGTGGAAGGTGCAGAAACCATCAAATTCTATGGAGAAGGAGAGCTAGGAGTAGGGAAAAGGCCTTTTGAAGTAGTAGAATATTGACTAGGTTTGGATTCAACTAATTTGACCTTATAAGCAAAGGCCTCTAGGTGGGTCTGATAAAAATCAACCTCAGAAATCTGAATTTTTGTCTTTTTAATATGATCAATCATATCAAAAGACCCTGAGGTGGATGATACTTCCTAGTTACACATGGCAGAGGTTTTGGGTTTATCATCTTTTGAGGCTAAAGATGCTTTAGACACAAAAGTAGAGGGTGTATTTTATTTTAGTACAGAGGTGGAGGAAGAAGGAGCATTAGATGGAGAAGTAGTACTCACCTTCTTAGCAACAGTGGTAGGAATGAGTTCTCCTCTCCTTGCTACTACTGGAATGGTGATGGGAACTTCCTTGGAATTATCCTTCTTTGTAGGTTGCACCACTTGTTTTTATTCAATTTATCTGTGGTCATGACAATGTAACACTCATTGTTCATATCTATAACTACTTCATCATAGTCATCATCGTCATCATCTACTCTTTCTGTAGTAATAAAGTTGACTTAAGATTCATCTACATCCTCTTGGACTTCTTCTAGTTCCTCTTCAATTTCTTCCATCTCTTCTTCTTTTACATCATCATCGGGCTCTTGGAATTCATAGGTTGTGTTCACTGGAACTTTAACAGGAGGAGCTTCTATTACCAGATTTGGTTGAGTAGGAGGTAGATGATTTTTTTGGCTGAAAATTCCTTCGTGGAATGATCTTATAGGGCATGTTCTAAGTAAGTTGATTCTTAGTTGCAATCAAATCATTGGCTAACTTTGGACCAATTGATTAAAAGTATATGCACCCGAAGTAGAAGCCTTGGCCTTAGGTGGTTCCTTCTTAACTTACCCAACATAATTATGTCATCTTCTACACTAATGGACAATTCTTGCTCTAGGTCCAAATTAGCAAGGTTTTTTCTCCTTAATGCATAACTCACTGTTGATCTGGAAAACTCATTCTCATGCGGGGTGAACACCGAGACTGCTAGCCACCAGCAAATCTGAATGATAGAGGGCTTAGGACCTCAAATATAGATACGGATTCTGGATACGGGCACAGAGAAAATAAATCTGTAAAGAAAGAAAATAGATTTGCAAGATGGAAACAGATAAGATTAGATGATGATATACGAGAACTGCCTGACAAAGCAGATCCAATAAGCGTTAAATTCCTCAATGGATGTCAATCCCCATGTTCATAATAAAATAATGAATATCAAATGATAAGATGACATGCCAAAAACTATTAAAAAAATCTGCAATATGTTGAAGAACAATATAAATATGATACCGAACTAGTATCTTGTCAAAACAACTGATTGTTCACTAGGCGGGTGATATGAAACTGGTAGAGCTTCGCCTCCAAATATTCCACAATATGATGCAAAATTTCACAGACAAATGAATTTATGCTTCAGAATTTCTAGAATTGTCTCCTCCTCCAGAGGGGGGAAAGAGTTTTATTTATAACTTGAATTGAAATTAAAATAAAGGATTACAAATAATTATAATAGTTAAAATAAATTTTGATTAAGAGGACATGATGAAGATGTGATTTGATGGTAGGGTTTATGATGTGAGAAAAGTAAAAGATGTGATGTAGAGTAGGGACACAGTCAGGTGTAATAGTGAAGTCATGTGCTCACTTTACACTATTGATTTTTAGATTTATTGTCGGAGAGAGAGATTTTTGAATTATTGATTTTATGGGTGGGATTCATATTTTAATAATTTGAAGAGATTGAATTTTTAGGTGGGAATTGATTTTTAGGTGAGAAGTGATTTTGAATTAAGTGGGGAACATGTGTGGTTATTGATATATATATATATATATATATATATATATATACTTTTGAATTATTTAATTATTAAATAAAATGATATGAATTATTTAAAATAAATTATTTAACATAATATAGTTTTAATTTTAAATCCCTAATTTTTTGGGGGGGAGATGTAATATGATATGATTTGTACTTTCATTTACATTTTATAAATTATATGGAATTAATGTTTGTTTGGAGATTGATGTGTGCATAGGTAAAAGGAGCTTCAAATATTTACTTGCGTGAAAATTACATACAAAAAAAGAAAAGATTTATTACTATATGAAATAATTTTCATTTTTTCTATAATTTCAAATGTTTGCAAGTTAAATATTTCAGAAGGTAAATTCATACTCGTGTTCTTTAGTCCCCTCTAAAAGGATTCGATTTGAAAAACCATAGTTTATAGTTAATCTATAACTATATCATATATAATTTGAAAACTATATTATTATTTTAAAATAAAAATATACATAATATAGAGTAAGGTTTATATAATAATTTATATAAACATCATATTAAAATTTATATAGTTTTGGAAAAAAAAAATTATATATTAAAAGCCTTAAACCATATTAAAATTACATGGGATTGAGGGAAGAGTCAACAAACCACATTCTAAGCCTAATTTTAAATCATATTTAAACTTAACTTATAAATTGAGGCATATATAGTTTTTAAAAATAAAAGAAACAAACCTAAGTTTGAATCATATTTTATATATGGTTATTTTAAACTGCTTAAAATATAAATTTTATTAGATTTGGTTTATATATGTTTAAAAAAAAAACTGAAGTGCTTATTTTTTTAGTTAGGGGGCTTGTGTTTATTGTTTGGCCATGAAGGGATTACTTTTTAAATCTTAATACTTATTAAATAAAACCTAACATGTCTCCATAACCATTTATAATATCCATGTAAGGGGGCTGCCCTATTCATTTATATCTCATAATTTATAAAAACTATATAAATAAACGTATTTTAAGGTTTTCTTTTATATAAGAGTGAGAGTGGAGAATAAAATGAGATAATATCTCATGTATAAATGTGGAATTCTCAGGTATAAATGGATATTTAAAAAAAACTAGTTTATTGGCCCACATGAAATGTGGTAAATATTTATTAAAATATTGGTAGTTATAGCCACATAAGACTTTTAAGGTTTTTAATTTGCAAGAATTCTATAAAATATTTTGCAATCTTTCCATAGTTTTAAATGTGTGCAGGGTAAAATTAAGAGTAAATGAAAGAAGGAGACAAAGTTCATGAAAATAGGGATTTCAATTTATTTCATTAGTCGGGTGAAATTACTTGTCCCCTCTATAAATTATGCAGGTTAATCAATACTCTCATAAATCTACTTGCATTTGGTAAAATTATTTTTACTTGGTCTATTTCCTTTAAACCCCTTTAATAAAGGTTGTGTTTTTTATAAAAAAATATACTATAGTTTATAATTTTTATGAACTATATGTTGTTTTTTATTTATATTATGTAAACTATATACCTCTTTTTTTAAAAAAAAATGTATATATTTTTACATTATAAATTATAATAGATTATTATAATGTGTTAAAATATAATCTCTCTAATATTATACAGAATAATAAATTCTAGAATTTTATATTCTAGAAATACACAACAATTTTTGGCTTCATTAAATTTGATGGTCAAATGAACGTCACGGTAGACCAAACATAAGATAATATGACGGTCATTTAGACGTCAAATTTAATCTCGTAGGTTCTAGGAAACTTTCACTGTGTTAAAATTAACGGTCAAATGACCGTCATGACAAACCAAAAAAAAACCATTATGATGGTTATTTAAATATCAAATTTAAGTTGGCCAGTTTTTTGTTTACATTATTTTTTTTTTTTAGAAATTTCAAGTTATGTATTTTTAGGGGTCTCTTCTTCACTTTTATATGATTGAAAATATTTTTTATATAAATCTGGGGTATAATGCAGAGCCTTTTATAATGTACGGGTTATTATTTTGATCATGGGAGGTTGATTAGTATACATTGTAATGACATAATTAGTTATGATCAAATAGTTTCTTTAGATCTGTAAAATTTAGATATGATTCTATTAAAAGTGTTGTTTTTATCGATAAATATGTATCTAACTATGTGGTATATTGTATATTATAATGGGGTGTGTTTTACATGTTTAGGAAAATAATGACGTCCAACTATTTTTGTCTTGACAAAACCCAGATCCTGAATGAAACCAACTACAACATTTGGGTCAAAATAGAATTTATGGCGAGGAAACTTTGGATGATTGTTTCTAGATCTGAGGTTGCTCCCACCGGTTGTCAAGCAACTGTAGATAACATGAATGCATTTTTACAATGAATGTAAGATGCTCTTTCTACGATTTTACGCAATGTGAACGATGAGTACCTTCTACACATTGGTAATATCAAACATCCGAAAGAGGTATGGACACAACTAGAATCCATGCATGAAGGATACTTGGTATATCAAGGATAGTAATGAGAGTATAATAGCTGAAGAAATTCAAAGAAATGATCTATATATTTTTGATGATTTCTCTTTTGCATCTTGTTTTATATCTCAGAGTTTGAATAATTCAAAACTATGGAATGAAAGGTTAGGACATGTTAATTATCAAAGCTTATATGAAATGTATAGATATAAGTCTAGTGAAAGGTTTACATGTGTTGTCTTCTTCTCTTGAAGTTAATTCATTAAATGCTTCTAAATAATGGTTTTTAATTCTAATTTAGTAAATGGTCATGATGATGTTTTGATGCTATAGATGTTTTTGAAACTCTTATCTTCCTAGATAAGAAATTAAATTAGAGCTCAATCTATGTTAGAAAACTCAAATCCTATTAACCTGTAGGAAAATGACTAGAACCCATCATATGTACCATGCATTAATTACCTTGTATGAACCTGAGCTTTGAAGTATTATAGGGTCTAGGTGGATATACAAAGTAAAATATAATGGTGATGGTAGTATTAACAAACATAAAACTAGACTTATTGCTAGAGGGTTCAATCAGAAATTTGGTATTGATTATGTTGAGACATCTTTCCCCTGTAGCTAAAATGAGTACTGTTATGGACCTTATTTGTAATTTTCGCTCAATTTGGGTGGGAAATCCACCAAATGGATACGAAAAATAATTTTTTGAATTTCGATTTAAAAGAAGAACTTTACATGTTTCAACCTAAAGGATTTGAAGAAACTGGTAAAGAAAACTATGTTTGTAAGTTGAGAAATCCTTTTATGGTTTAAAACAAGCTCTTAGAGCTTGGTATGTGAAAATTGTTTCCTTCTTTAAACTGTTAGGTTTTGTTAATTTTTATTCTAACAATGATATATTCATTAAGTAATAAGACTTGCATATTATCATTATATGTATATATGTTGATGATTTGCTTATGTGTGGTGATAATTCTGATTTAATTCATAGGATTAAAGAGAAATTGAAGCAATACTTTGAAATGAATGAGTTAGGTCTCTCACATCATGTTATTTGTATGACTTGTATTTCATTCTATTGTTATTTTTCAAAACACAATATACAACCATTGTATTGAAAAAGTTTCTTATGGTTGATTGATAAACCATTTTCTACTTCAATGGAAGTTAGAATAAATATTGATTATAAATCTGCATATGAAAAATGTTGATCCTATTTTATATACATTGTTAGTTGATAGTTTGATTTATCTAACTATAAATAGATCAAATATTTCCTATACAGTAAGAATTACTTCAAGGTTTATGCAATAACCTTTTTTAGAGATCATTGGAATCTTGTAAAAAGAATTTTTAGATATTTGAAAGGAACAATCAATTATGGGTTGCATTATAATAAGAATGAAAATGCTATCTTATATGGATTTTGTGATTCTAACCATACTGATGTTGTGTTATAAAATATACTAGATATGTGTTCAAGTTTTTTGGTGTAGGAACCATTACTTGGAACAACAAATACAATCAATAATATCCATTTTTTCTACTGAGGAAGAGAAGTACAATGGAAGAAGTAAAGAAGTCATGTGGCTGCAACGACTATTGGTAGAGATACACATGGAAGCTAAAGGAAGTATTTATCTTCTATGTGGTGGTCAGAGTTGTATTACTCTTGATTAAGAATCTAGTTTAACATCAGAGGATGAAGAACATTGAGATACATTTACACTTCACCTGTGAGAAGGTGTAAAGTGATGAGATAAATCTCAAATTCATGTTGACTGAAGAGTATGTTGCTGGACATCTTCACAAAGTCCCTGAGTGCTGCAAAGTTTTGTCACTTTCGTGAAAATCTTGGATTGTCAGAGTTTCCATTGAGAGGGAGTGTGCATGACAATGTCACCTCCTAATGGAACTTGGTTTTTGTAAAAAGACCTTCGGGCATTTGTAAAAGACCTTCGGGAAAGTGTAAAAAGACCTTTGGGCATGTATACCTCCTTAACTTATTTTTTAGAAAGAAGTATAGAAAGATTTTAATGGCGGTCTTCAGTAAACTCTTTAGTGTTATTGAGTTTACTGGTAAACATCCAGTACAAGCATATTATTAAGTAGGTCCTTGGTTGTAAAAGGTTCCTATATGCTTGGGTTCAATAACCTTTTATGAGAACCTATGAGAACATGTAAAACTCACAAAATCATACTTAGCCACTGATCATGGGATGATTTTTGGGATTCCAAATCCTTTTGTACCAAAAGGTAAATTGAGTATGATGAAGGTGTTATAATTCCTTCAACCGATATGCTAGCCTAAAACCTTTATGGTTTAAGGATTGTAAATCTACAGTAGCATACCACGGGCAAGTAATCTATTGGCATATGTTATGTTATCCCACTTAACATTAAGGGGGAGTGTTGTAACATAATGATTAAGTGGTCTGGCCAACCCTTAATGTATATGGGTCCATCACTAATATATAGGTTAATATTTAATAATATGAAATATTTATATTTCTATTATTAAATATGTTAACCTAGGTATATACTTTAGGTTAAATATTTAATATCATGAAATGATTATATTTAATAATATTAAATATTATAAACCTAGGTGTATGTGTCAACCATTTTAGGTTGAAAAGGTGGGTTGGAGGAGACATACTCGATCACCTTATATAAAAAGGACTTTAGGTCCTCATTTGATATATTTGGGAAATATATCAAAGGTGTGCAAATCAAGTGATTTAGTTTTACCCTTGGTAAATAGGGTTTCAAAGGAGGAGGTGATCTTACTGGATGTAAAATAAGTTCTCTGAAGTACAAGGTTATTTTTAAAGTGGTTTTTACCTTATTGGGGTTTTCCACTATAAATATTGTGTCACCTGTGTTATTTATTTCATGTAAGTATTTCTTTATTTACTTATGTTATGATGTAATATTTATTTAAATATTTATTGTAACATTATGTAATATATAAGTTGATTAAATCCATATTTATTAGAATCCTCAAATTCTAACAAGGAAAACCCATAAAAAAGAGGAAGTTCCTCCAGTTCTGTGAGAATTTAACTGAAAAATAAGCACTCTGTGGAAAAAGTTTCAAAGAAAATCTTTCCTGGAAGTCCAAAATCAAATTTACTATAGTTGTCAAAATAGTCTGGGAGGCGTTATTTTGGACAAACAAAAAAACAACTTATGGAAAAGCCTTCGATTACCCAATTCAAGATGAAGATCTTTGGATGAATTCCACATAGTTGATCATTGTACTTTGGATCTCATATACTTTCCTTTTATTGAGATACCTACATAAATGAAGCGGATCAATCAAACTCAGTTGATAATGCAAAACAAATAGATGTTAATATTGATCTAATAAGTAAATAAGAGAGTTAATAATGGGAGCTTCACAAAATCTTTAAGATAAAGAATATAGAGAATGACATACAAAAAATAACTTAATACACAAGATATGCTTAGGACATCTTCACTTGGTCTTATGCTGAATTCCAGGACCTAGTGTCGTACACTTATCTTGCTTAATCTTGTATTACACTCAACCATTTTAAGCCCATATAATAATTTAGCTTCTCAAGTTCTATTCAAACCTAGTACATATCCAATTATGATATAAGGCACAGCTAGTAATGTTAGCTAGAAGTAGGATTTATACAGGCATTACAAAACAATGGGCACTAAAGTGGATCTCAATGTGGTCCAAGAATATCAAACCATAACGAATCCCCATACAACATGTAGGTACTTAACCAGGGATATAAACAAAGCTAATATCGGATAAATGATTTTCCTATATCTAGGCGTGGACTATGGGGGTTTGAAGAATCACTCTAGATGGAGGTATTGGGGAGGCATTCACCCCCTCAATCAGGATGGATTCTCAGACCCCCAAATAAATATTAGGGACCCCAGATTTTTTTTTGGTGGTCTCACCCCCATTGAGGGGGTGATGCCTCCCCAAGTACCTGCCATCCGGAGTGAAAAATTCAAGTGCCCCATAGCCACGCCAGACTGATATAGTCTTTCACGATATGACTATAAATCATGGAAAATATACAGATGACATCTACTAAGTATAGAACAAACAACACACATTCATTTTTCTGAATCTTTAAGCATATGAGGGATACCTAAAAAGTCTGACTTAACCATTATAAGAAAATAATGTCTTCAGTGTGCCTCTAACTAGGAAATTACTAGGATTAATTGTGTCACAAAGAGGAATAGAATTGGATCCTGCAAAGGTCACGGTTATCACATAAATGCCTCCCCCTAAGAATATCAACTCATCAATCAAAGGTTACAAGGTAAAATTCATCCATCATTTTTTACATGTTGCTTATCAGGAACCAACAACGACAACAGTGTCATGCATCCTTACGACATAATTCAACCATGGAGGAATATTATAGTTTATCAATAATACTAGCCAAACATAGTAGCTAGTTGAAATACTAGAACAAGGATTGGCCAACCATCCATTTCTCGAACCAAACCATACAAGTTGTGTGACCCTTGTTACTTTAAAAATTTTAGGCCACACACTACTCAATTGGAGCACTCTTTTCCTAGTATGAATTGGAAGAACAAACCAAAAGGTTCATCAATTCTATTTGATTAGGACATTGTGATATCATGAAGTTAAATTTCAAGTGACTTGCAATAAAAAAGACACATGATCATAGGAATTATTAGAAAATGTCTCAATTCCTTATTTGGAAAGGTGCCCCATAATTGTCATCATATATGCTTAACAATGCATAAAATTCTCAATTTATTTCAAAGGTTGACCCTTTCAAGTATTTATTGCATCCAAAACCATTGCACTAACCAAAAATTTGATGACATATTTTTTTCCTCTCTATATGATGAGGGAAGTGTGTTCTTTTGAGGAAAAAAACTCATTTTGAGTAGGTTTCAATAAAAAACAAAAGTGCCAGTAAATCAAATAACGTAAAACATATGACATAGGTATATCAAACCCTTGAGTCTCAAACTACCAGTTATGAAACTATTATCTGACCTCAATAATCTATACATTTGGCAAATGTACTTTTTTGGCAACCAAATCTTTACCTTTCAAGGTTCTAGAAATGCCAGAGTTATGCTAATCACTCAACAATGGATGTTTTGGACTCTCCAGGAATGTAAACAAACGAGTCCCTTGAACAAAAAATATAGCAAAATATGACATCCTCTCTTGTTCCCGGAATCCTGCTCTGGCTTCATCAAATCATATTTCTATTAATCATGCATCCTGGTGATTCAATGATTAGGATCAAATCATCATAAAAAAAATGAATATGTTTTGAAATGTTTGCATTTGAAGATGAAAGGTGTTTGTATCACTCAGCACTTACTTCCATATAAATGAATGGTCATATTCCTTGAAAGAATTTGTTTCGACTCAGCATAACATTTGAGAAAATACCAAGAGCAATTTCTATTAGCCCTTGAAATGATGTTGTTAGGATGTATGTTGATCATTGGGATGACATCAATATTAGGAAGATGTACTTTGGATTTTTCTTTGGTCTAAGAACAACGGCGTACAACATACAAAGTAACTATTTGAATTTAGTAGTCTCAAATGTTGGTCCATATTCAAGTTAATATTAGTGCAATATCTATATAGATTGCATCAATCTATTATGACGGTTTCGTTTGAACATGTAATATATTAAAAATTACAACCTACATAAAAGAAATAACTATGTGGTTCCATAATACACTACTTGCCAATACAACCCTTCCTCTCTTGCTTCTTCTATTTCGACCCCTATCTGCTACCATTGTTTAGATTTTCATGAATCTATCCTATAGCAATAAAGGAGGTAAAAAAGGTAACTTATATTCATACATAAATGTAAAATAACTAGCAAATGATAGATAACTTATATTAACACAAAACTACTATCCTACTATGGAGGACGATTGTTGTCAACATGTAAAGAAGTTGGGGAAGTAGATCTCAATACAGATGAAGAAATTAGATATATGCACCAGTATAATCCTCTATATAGGGGATGATGCATACCTACTAGATGATGACGTAATATGTATAAAATAATAAATTTCTTGTTTAAACAAATACATGTTTACACAAAAATGCACAAGTATGATTAGTAAGGGAAAATTGAGTACTTGCTACAAACCATGGGTATTTCTAACTTATACTAGTTAAAATGCTTTAATTTTATATTTTGGGATTTTACAATCATATGATAAGATAGGGATGTGCCATAATCTTCCATTATCACTGATAATGAAAATGTGAAAATAATAGAAAAATGTGAAAGATAGTTTTTCCAAGAATGGTGGGAGATTTCACCTTAACTTTTCATCTTCATGATTTGCAAATCATTGTTTGGTTAAATGGGTTAGGCATGCAAGTCTAAGTCCAGTAAAATTTCCTATTATCTGCATCTTTTTAGAAAATGGTCAATACCACATTTCATACACCATGAATGCATCTGCAAATTCATTTTACCGTATAAAAATTAATCCAATAACCTCTATACAAATCCCTATAGGTGCACACTCTAGGAATACATATTAGAAGAACAGAAGTTTTCTCAAAGCCTAATAAAGATACAAGATCCTTTTTGAATGTATCGAAGCTAAGTTGTTGGATTATTTGAATCAAGAGAAGGATACCATTAAAATCAGCGTGACAAGGCATATGTATTGGAGAGATTGTTTCTATCGCTCATTCAATCACTTCATGGTGAATCTACAATATTGTCTTACACAAAAACAATATTTCTATTTTGTCTTTCAAATTTGTAATCTTCGAGGAAAAAATATATTCTTTGAAAGAGAATCAGAAGAACCCCAATAAAGATCGAGAAAATAAAGGGAAATTTGAGCCCAACTGGCCAGGACCATACATTTTGGTTGCCAAGTTTGGTTCAGGTGCATATAGTGAAGGGCTATTCAAGATTGCCAAAATGGTTTGCCTCAAACCCTATGAACTCATTGCATCTTAAAACTTTTATGCTTAAGCATGAGGTCTTTGAAGCATACCACGAAAACTAAAAATAGAAAAAATAAAGATAAATAAACAGGTACATCCAATAGTGAAAACCACGCAATGATGGCAATTTGGACTAAGTCCTTTGGTGAAAAACCACTTTCCAGCACCAAGGGAGGGCCAATCGTTGTTAACAAACGAAGACTAGGTTTAAGGAGTAGAAAAACTTTTCCCTAAGTTAATGATTTACATTTGTCTTGAGCCCCTTATGAGCCATATCCTTCTTTTCCTCCTAGATCCTGCAACTAACTCTAACCTTCTGAGTGTGAAGAAGTTAACATTGAATGAACCCATCTCACGCTGGGCAGCTTTGCAAACTTCTAACATATACCACATGGCATTCTGCCCTTGTACATCCCTGATCAGGGGATCATTTTCAAATTTCCCTCAACATCCCTAAATGGTGTCATTGTAGAAGATCATCTCGAGAGCTTTCCAACGACTATGAGAACGTAACAAATAGACATCGGGAGCTCTAGATATGTGCGGTCAAAGTTCAGACAACGGGAAAGTCAAAGTCTGGTCAACTGGTCAATATTGAACCAATTGCACTGTGACACGTGGCAAAAGGTGTTGCAACAAAATTGAAGGGGTTCTATCTATCGATCTTTGACAATCAGTGAAATGGAATAGTGTGACTACAGATTACCGAGTTCAACTTATTTCTATGCCACATTGTAGCCCGGTCGCCGTGTATATGGTATCTATCGTAAGTCACTTTCCACAATGACATGCATATATTGCCAAACCACATATATACATATTAATTTTATACATTAGTATTTTAATCCGGGCCAAAATGGTCTTATTTGACCACATTTCATGTGGAGTTGAATTTCAAATTACGGTATGTTCCACACAATTCCATGCCACACACACACACACATCCACACACACATGGGGGCTTTTATACCTCTTATACATTAGTATACCTACTTAAGCCACCAACATGCTATGCTTCCACGTGTAGGAGGAGTGAAGCTATGGTAAAAGGCATTAAGCCATATCCAATTCCACGTGGTGAAAGGTGGGGGCATTATACTCCAAAGTGGTACTTTAGACCACCTCAAATGGTGGAAAGGCTTAATTATCCTCAAAAAAATGCCCCACATGCCCTATTTGGGACTTTATCCCATTAAACATGCAATCGCTCAGAATGTGGGATTCTATCCCATTTAAACAATACATCCGCCAAAAATGGAGATAAGCCTAATCCCATCAACTATGCTATAGGCTGATGCTAAAATTAGCCTTAGGATAATATGGTAATTGCATATTTTTTAAGGGCCCTATTTTTGTATAAATAGGGAACCCATTCTATTGTAACAGGACACACATTAGTCTGAAAGCTTATTATTTGTTAAGCTTATTTGTGGGATGTGTCAACAAATATTGTCTATTGGCCTATTATTTTAGGCAATATTAGATGGAATATTTGTGGCTAGGAGTTTATTAATACTACCTAGTCGGCCCATAGTGCCACAATAAATTATTGCGGAGCTTGGAATGTCGACCAGAGATCTATATGGTGTTGCTATTAGCGTCTAGAAGGCCGATCGAGAACCGAAGATTTCTGAACCATAGAGTTGGAGCCATAGAGCTTGCTGAATATGCAAGGAAAGTGGAAGTCGGGTGCTATCTTTCACCCTTGTTGTCCGAAGGTCTAGATATTCTTCTAAGCAAGTTGTTAATAGTTTCCATTAGTTTTTCTTGTGAAATTAATATTGTAACTTACAAGTTTTGACTAGTGGAATGGTTTGATAAGAACCCAGAGACGTAGGCAATTGCCGAACTCCGTAATCAATCTGTGTGCAATTGTCGTTATTGTCTTGCATTATTCAAAATTGATTATGTAAAAGGAGTAAATTGTCAACAATTAATTAAAGCCTACACAGGTCTGAGATCAGGTAGTAATAATCTGATTATTTTCGGATCAAGTTTGGTATCTCTAATTATTTTTGGATCAATCCCATCTAATGCTAGGGGCATCCAAGTTTCTTTATTTCCTTGCATGTTTTCTTCAAAAATTGTTGAGAAAATGTCAAAAAACATTCGTATAACTTTTGAAAATCCCAAAAATATACAAATATGTCCTTTGAAAAAATCAAAACATTCAAATACGTTTCTTAGAAAACTCCAAAATAATAGAAAATTGTCTTCGAAAGAAAATAAAAAACAACGAAAAAGTGTCCCAAAATTGTCCCATAAAAACAAAGTAATAGTTTTCTTACTTTTATTTTTTTGTTTGTATGGTTTTTAGTTACGTTACTTTTTCGTATTTTGTGCCTTAGATTAAATTCACTTGCTTACTTAGATCGAAAGGTACTTTCATCCATAATTCATGGCATTGAATTTACTTTGTATGGCATAATTTTAAATAAGTGTGTTTCTTTGATTAAACCTGTCAGCTTGTGCTTGTTCATTTTTACTTGTACATTATGTTATCACTTCATCCTCATATCACATAAAACCATCACATCTATACATCATATACAAATAAAATTCTAAGTATAAATCACACATGTATACTAAAATTTAATCATCAAATACCATATCAACAATGGGGAAATATGGGTTGCGTATGATCACAAATCCATACCCCCCACACCAATATCAAAAATATAAACATGTTGCTCGAATATAAACTTGTTCAACTAGGCCTAAAAATTAGGTCTCCACTTCCAACAGTCAAAATTTGAAATTCAAGAGTACTCAACAACTCCATAATGAATACACAAGCTCTGAACAATTCAACAACATATTCTCACAACCATCTACATTCATGAAACGCTCTTCTCTATCCATCTACAATATATACCACTCCATTTGGCAAGCATCACCTATTAGGTCCAAACACCTAATTTACCAGTCTCCAAAAGTGATCTGGTTCACACCTATTCATGAAACATGTGGAACATCAATAGAAATGTCTTGACCTTAGGAAAATTATCCAACTCATTCCAACTTCCAATTCAGGGCATAAGACTCCAAAACACCTCCTTCTCTGCTACTGCTCAAATCAGCATATAGGACTCAAGAACCAGTCTTGAGCTTATCAAGCTCCAACGCCTCAAACTCAGCTTCCACACTCTACCACTACATGAAACACTTCACCAAGGACCTGAAAAACACCTTCAAGCATTCATATGTGTTAGGAAATAAGGGATAAAATATGTGAAACAATCCCTCATAGAATCGCAACAGTAAAAACTAATATGCAGAAAATATTATAGATCTCAAATAAAAGTGCAGAATAAAAATAACACAACACAAAGAGACAGTATTTAACATGGTTCACCCAATTTGGGCTATGTCCACCAAGAATCACTTGCTCAAATTTTATTACAATCCATCGCTCTCTCAATACAATACCTAGATCTGTTTGGAGTTGTAGACACCTAAATTCCGCTTTTGCAATTTTATTGCCAAAATGCATGCAAATCACTCTCATTCTTGCCAATTCTTTTATAATTAGTGATTTTTGCTAATTAAATAACGTTTCTGACCAATTTAGCCAATTAATAGTGCTTTGTTGATTGTGTAACCCTTTTCGCATTCAGGATGTCACTTTACAATGAATCGTAAGTCAAAATCCTCTTCAAAATAGAAAATTAGCATTGATTAGCTAATTAATCCTATTTTCCCCTTGTTTTGGTCAATATACCCTAGTATTGACTCAAACCTCTCTTCCAACCACTCAAAATCCCCCCATTCACCTCCACAATGTCTCAGCAAGCTTCAAAATCTTATCTTAGCCTCCTAGTTGACCCTAAGCAGTTGATTAGGGCTTCACACCTCTTAATCACTTCGTAATTCACTAATTGTGATTAGCAAGGCCTAATCATGATTAGAAATTCTAATCTAATTTGGGGCTTTAGTCCCACATGCACCAAAATATAAGTTTCTCCCAAAAGGAAAACTATAAAAAGGGTGCACCTCATTCCTTTATACTTTACACCATGTTTCTATTTGCATCTCATATAATAACTATGATATATAGCCAAGTTCAATCCTTTCTTAAAGCCTTCAATGGGGTTAGTAGATGGATATCCAAAATGACCAAGTAGTCATTGGGAGAGGCCATTTCACCTTTTTTAGAGTAACAACCATAACCATTTGATTTCCCTCTTAGGTCTATTTAGGCCCATGTTAGGTAATTCAAGCATATTATTAGGCATGTTTAGTTAGATTTTGTATTGTTTTCGTACTAGTTAAGCATTCTTTTAAGCTTCTATCTTAATGTTACATTCCTAGACTTAAAACCTTGGCTAGATGGATGGAAATTGTGTTAGCTTTCCTTTTTTAGTCTTGTAATTTGCTTTGTAAAGTTTAGGGTGTCATAAAAAGCTATGCTCAACAAACTCTACATAAATTCACACCTGAATTGAGACACATCTGCAATGTTACATCAACCTACCATATGCACAAAACAACATAAGTAGAAAACAACTTAATCAATTTTACAATATTGTGGGTATCAAAACCATGGGTCAAAACTGTCTCATAAACCTATGGATCAAAAAATCCTGCCCATATAAGAAGAGCACATTTCCTAATATATTTGGCACAATTTTCCGAGGCCAAAAAAATAGTATAGTACTTTTAGTGTGTAGTATTCAACACTTCCACACATGAAAATAGGCTCCACAACATAGCAATATGTATATATCGCACTCATAATTTCACACTTGTGTACATGTTCCACAAGCCTTCTTTACAAGCCTAATAGGGTAGTTTAGGCCATTAGGGATTGAGCCAAAATATACCACTTTTGATCAAACCATGAGCTCAAAAACATCAAACGAAACCTCTATAAGTTATCCATACTCATAATTCACTACTACACCATGAATTTCTACCAAAAACCTCTTGGAACTCCATGACTGGTTTTGCACCCTTTAGGCCATTAGTGGTGGGCACACTTAGGAGAGAGTGTAGACACCTAAAATCAGTATTTATATCCTTCATCGCCTACATGTGTATAATTAATTTAAAATTAGCCCATCTCCCCTTAATTTAAGTAAATGCCTATCCAAGTCCCATTAATTAATTAAGTTACATTAATTAATTAAATTAATCCATTAATACCTTACCTTGCCCAACCAACCTTCTATTTAGGATGTTTTTATCCTAAATCCATCCCCTTGCTTTTCTCCTATCTATTTTAATGCCCTAAATACCCATATCTCATCCTCTTCCTGCCTATATGCTTTAAAGCATTCAACCAACTCTTAAACAATCCAAAATCAAAAAATCTAGTCCCATTGGGGAAACTTTACCCATAGTTAGTGGTGACCTAGCCCAGTCACCATCGACTCTATAAATTTATTCTTATCTTGCCAAAAAATAATCAGATGCATGCAAACATCTAAGCTCTCTTGCAACCTGTGAGCCTTCCCTCTCATCTGAGCATTCTTGCAACAATCACAGATCTCTCAAACATTGTCTCAACCTTCCTACATCACTTTCAATCATCTTCCGTGAGGTTTATCGGTATCTCTATGTTGCTTTATTGAGATTTTATAAAATTATATTTGTATTGTTTGTCTAATTTTTTATAGGTATAGAGCAGCTTCTGCAACATCCATGTAACACTCAATAGCCTTCCCCTATAGCCCCTTTGCCAACAAGTTTCCATATTCATCCTTTTATTCTCAGATTTATACTTCTTTGATACAGTCTTCGTCGATCCCTTCTTTTCGCCATCGACTGAGGCTCTGTTCATCCACTAATATATCCAAACTATCATTTTCTACCCTTTTCCTTCTTCTCTATCTCTGGTTCTCTTCTACAAGTCCTCTTACAAAACTTATAGAACTTTATCAGCTTCTAGATTACATTCAAACCTTACAAGTCTGCATATTTTATCTACAGGTTCAGATCCATCCTCCCATGTCACCATCAACCTACATGCACACAGTCTTGGTCACCGTCAACCAAAACCAGGTAACACTTAATTTGCAGTTATTGTAATTTAATCAACTTTAGATAAATTTCTGTCATTTTCTAAGATCCGGTACTATTTTTTTTGCATAATTTTACTGTCATATCATTTATTTTGCTTTATCTAAACAAACAGGGGTTGACATCCGTGATAGGAAGTAAAAATCTTCTTGGAGCTGTCATTTTCTAAGCAACCCCACATAAAAATATCTAATAAATATCATTTCCAGTCTATTTGCAGGTCTTCTTCATCATGCAACAAGGATTAATCAATTACTCAGTGCCCGTATCACATCACATATCTAAGGTAATATAAACCCTCCATCATTTTTGAGTTTGTTAGTTTCTTCAGTAGCTAGTGCATTAACCTCATTGAGAATGAAAAATTTGGCAAACATTCCTACCATGCCCGGTGGGACCACCCTTTAGGTGATCTCTTGCATTTATTGCTTTGTCCTTTGCTTTTTTTGTCTTCTACTAACACTGTAGCATGAGGCTCCCCTTTATTGCTTACTTGTGTTGGGTTTGTGGCCTGGATCACCCATCACTCAAAAGTGCAAAAAAATAGGAAAAATGTTATCTAGGTATTCCTTGCTTTTCCCCTATTTGCTCCTTTTCGCATCATAATTTTCCATTCTTGTTTGTGTCCTCATCAAATATCACACTTTATTTTGGACTTAATGCATATCACATCTTATCGCACACAACCTAAACTGCACAAATCAAATTAACACATCAAAACATCCCCTTACCTAGTTTTCTAACTAGGATTTCATCACCCAACATCAAGCTACCTCAAACATTCCCTAGCCATAACTTACCTAAAACCAGACACAATTTTCCTTCTCCTATATCCTTTGTTATCCATCCCCCTTTTCTTTTTCACATTCTTAATCACAACAAAAAAGGAATTGTTTTCTTGACTTGTCTATTTAAAATGGAATTAAACAACAATCCACCATGACCTCATCCAAGCCCCTGGTTGCTTCTAGACCTTCTTCCAGCCCCATCTATGACTACCTTCATCGCAGACCCTCTACTTCTCAACCACGTAGACCAGTAGATTTCACTCCTTCCACATCATCTTCAATCATCTTTGTTTCACCTAAAATGATTATGCATATCCATCCTATTGACCTTCCTATCTCTCTCCATCATATATCTCCCCAACCAATCCAATCTTCACCACCTAATATCTTTAGGAAACCCTTTCCTAATCCACCACCAGAAAATTTTTCTTCACCCTCTACATTATTTCAATTCAACCCCTTTTCAATCAACACCATATACCATACATCTTCCACCATATATATTTCACTGCCTTCATCATTTACCCATATCTTAGATATTGTGCCTATAACCCCTTCAAGGGCTATCCTAACATCCACTATACCCACAATCACCTTACCTACCTCCTTAACTTACATTACCTCTCTTTCATCTACATCTAGTCTCATTCTTACCACATCTACATCAGCCTTGACTACACCTACCTCTTTATCCCCACCTATCATGCCTAAACCATTGACCACATCTCTTCCGAGAACACTCTTCACTACCTTTAGATTTACTACACCCATGAATCCACCCATGTATACCTTGACATCCTTATCACACATTTCCTTTCCCATACCTATATCATCCATTTCACCTCAATATTTTATACCTGTCATCCCCACATCTACATCCCCCATCGCATCTTCTCAATCTACATCCACATCCACGATGCCTCTTAAGACAAACACAAAAGGCATTCATAGTTCTCCTACACAACCTCTCATTTCTACACTGATTCATCCACTACCTACATCACCCCCTTCTCACATAGACCTCATCAATTGAATCATCCAAACACCCCTTTCTATTTTTGTAGCCACATCTACTCCCATTTTTGATTCCACACCCACATCTACCCCATCTACTTTGTTGGATTCTTTTCCCTCATCTACACATATTTCATCTTTTCCTATCATACCATCTTTGGAATCCATACCGGTTCCTCTTTCCATTCTCTTGCCTACACCCACCCCATCTACTATTATGACTACATTCCCATTATCTCCTTCTTCATCCATACCAACTTCATCATTTGAGCAATATTGGAGAGCACTTCAACTTGTAGCCATCATAGGTGACCCTCCCCTCTCATCCACACAATCAGAATAGAAATTGATGCATCTACCCAAACTTTTCCTTCCTTAGATTCCATCATACAGAAGTTACTTCCTCCATAAGACACCACACCACCATCAGAACCTCTAGTAGAGATTATTGTCATCCCTCCCAAGGTTGCTTCTCCATAATCCAAATCCAAACCCCTTGGAACCATTCCTTAAAGGTCACTTTCATGGCCTCATAAGAAGATTGGTATTCCTCTAATCAAGACCCAATCTACATCCTCCATCTTGGGGCCACATCCATCTATCCTAGGGCCCCCTCCTCCATCATGATCAATTAACCAATCCAAACAGCCTGACTCCCTCTTAGGGTCAGCTCCTTCATCGAAAAGACCTCCACTATCCATACATCCAAGCTTAAATCATCCACCACTGTTTCTTCTTCTAGACCGCCTATACCTCAACGTAATCCACCTTCATCCTCGCCATCCACGCTATCTCACAAGACCTCTCCTGGTGCATACATCGAATCATATGCGAAGGTCCTCCAACATTTACTTCAGACTTCTGCCATCATGCTTCCTCCTATTAGGTTCTTTGATCCAAACCATCCTAAGCCATTTTGGTTCAGTTCTCATCACATTTTCACCTACCATCATGCTCTAAGTCATGAAACTCATCACTGTAAGGCCATTTATTATATTTTTCATGATTTTATTGAGTAAGAGGACCTCCTTGGCGATTATATTTCTCCATCTACCACTTAATTCATAGTCCATCTGACTCCTTTTATCACATTTTCATCTGTTTATCCTCCTAGGTCTCTTCACCCATCTACATCATCTCCTATCATTCTTCTTGATGAGGGTCCTCCCTTGTTCATCAATATTGTTCACCTTGCTGCACCACCTCTATGATCCATTATTATTGACATCATATCCTTCCATCACTGGGGGATCATCTTCCTCTCCTTATCGACCTCCTTGCATCCTTCTTCTTGTCTTCTTTAGTTCATCCTCCTATGTTAGAGGGACTTCTTTCTAGGATCTGACTGTTTATGGATTAGTTCCTCTCCACATTTGACATCATCTTATCTTATCCATCTCGGTTCATCTGATCGTACTTTTCACCTACTCTTCCTACGATCACTTTTATGGCCATATTTCTGCTTCCCTTCAGAAACAACATGGCCTTATCTAAAATCTGCCATTGTGGTGCATATTTCATGATCTTTATTTAACTCATCTCATTTGGTCCTGGTTTATCTTTTATCTTTATAGGGGAAAAATTTATTACGCATAGACACATACCTTTCACTTCCTTAATAGGTAGTGCTTACTCCTAGTTTCTTTTGTTTATCTCGTCCCATCTTTCTAAATGCTAATGTCAGCAGCCTCGCAAGAAAATCAAAATGTCACCACTCTAGAAAGGAACCAATGCAGAATTTTTTCCCTCCCTTGACATTAAACTGGAAGTGGAACCCCTTAACGAATTACACTTGCAACCATTTTATTTTTAACACATTTACCAGTGTGTCCTTAGATCATTCCTCCATCTAAGCCTCTTTCATCTCTCATTGTGATGATTTGGAATTATGTGGTCTTCCATCACTTCCTAGATACGACCTTAAATATGGGAACCATGGCTATGACCATAGCATTTTCCTTATGGATAGATTATCCCCTTTAGTGAGAACTACATAATCATTACATCCATCACCCTCTTATTCACCTAGTAGAGCCATGCAAAGGGTCCAAGGATGTATCTTGTAGATTATTTATCCCCTCTTAAGTGGGTCTACTTAGTTATTCCCGGATCTTCCCATGTAAAAATAAAAAATCATGGATGATCGAATCAAAAAATCATAGTTATAAAAAATAGGCTTATCCTTTGAAGGACAGCTACTCAAGCCTTATGTAAAAAGATGAAAAAAAACATGTAAATCAAAATCAAATTCAAAATAAAATCAAGAAAAAATAGACTCATCCCTCGAAGGACGACTATCATATTATTCTTTCCATCTATATAGTGTATAAAGTATATGGTACCCTCGAAGGATGGCTACTCCTTATGGAATTTATAGGCTTCCCACATTTATTAGCCTTCCATTTTATTATCATCCTAAGAAAGCTTCCCACATTGATCAACTTTCTTCTAGTAGAATTCTCGCATTGCTCAATTTACTCTTTCATCTTCCCAAATCTGGGGCATAGTTTTAGGGAGCACCAATTTTGGAGAACCCTCTTTCCTTATACATGTACATCTCAAATCCATTTGTCATGTCAACACTAGGTTTATGATTTCACTTCATCCATGTTCCTCATGATCTTTGGTATGACTAACTGTCACTGGTCACCTGCTAACATCAGTTCTGGTCACATGTGCTTTGTGTTATTCAGATCCCCTCTTGTTTACCTCCAATGTAGTTGTAGGCATATTTTCCTTGTACGTTCCTTGGTGAAAATTTAGAGTTGTTTGCACTCGTAAGTCACCACCATGGCATTGCATTCTATCCTAATCCTATCACATTTTCCTTTTAGCACATCTTTATTTATCTCAATCACCTATATGTTATCTATCTTACAGAACATTTACTCTTACTTATATCCATCATTAATCACATCTATTCTCAATTTATTGTCATCACATCTTATCCATATAAATTTTAATCATCACAATCAAATTCAAACACAAAACATATAGTCCTAATCCTCATTAACACATCACATATTTATATCGGCATTATATTCATACACGTACTCATCCAAAATAACCGTCTAAATCATACATTTATTCCACCATCATCATCAAATATAAAACAAACATGGGTTCTAAAAAACCATCATCATCACATCTAATCTAAAATCCATCATCATGACATATATCATAAAATCATCATCATCACATAAAATTAAATTCATCACATCACATAATAAATACATAATAATCCACAAAAAAACCATATATATATATATATATATATATATATATATATATATATATATATATATATATCAATACATCATTTCCCTCTAATGGGGATCTCTCAAAGCACAGATGCTATCAAAATTTGTGAAGTGTATATATGAGGCTCTCAAGTCCTCTCCTCCTGGGATAGGTACAAAACCTAATCCCTTCACATATCCACCACCCTCATGGCCTCCCTCCACTCATTGTGGTTGTGCCACACTCGTCATGCTCCTAGATGGCCCTACTCCTCCTATCATCATCCCCTATAGGTGATCTCTGTAGCGTAGTTTCTTTAGAAGTTTATTGAACAATATCCCCTCGTAATATCTAGCCTCTAAGGATAATTTCATGTATTTATCCATGGAAATCATACTAGGATCTGTAACTTGTCTTGACCTTTGTGGAGATGCCTGCACACCACTAACTGAATCTATTTCCAAAATAGTAGTCAAACCAAAAAAACTAGCCTTTTAGGCCTCCCTCTATCACTAGTAACGGTCCCTCTCCTGAGTGACCGCATCTCATTGTTTTAGAGTTGTGTCTTACTCTACACTTGTTTGGTCTCTCTCCACCCTTATTTGATCTAGCTCGGCACATAGCCACTCCATCTCTATAGACTCTCCTAATCCACCATCTTCACCACCTCCAAGAGCCCCATCAACCTCTACCTCCATCTCCTCTATCTCCTCCTCTCCCCCTCCTTGTCTAACCGAGCTTCCCATGCTGTAGTATGCCAATTGAAGTATCCAAATCCAACTCTGACATATTTTTCCTCATCTAAAGGTATCGCCTCCTACTCCATTGGACCAACCATGATAGGACTCGGTATCTCCGTATCCAACTCCTCTCTCCTATATAAAATGGGATCACGAGGCACTATCTAGAAAACTCCAAAGTGTCATCTCATCCTATCAAACTAAACAACCTCGATCATCTCTAGCCGTCTCCCCTAAATCCACCTCATCCTCCTCATCCCACTAACTCCACATATGAACCAGGCCATATAAGAAACTCCTGGTATGGCTTCCATATAACCTAATGAACATCCAACTCTGCAAGCCAATCTACATACTAATCTACCCTCCTCTCACTAATGTCATTAAAGGCCTGATCGACCCTCCATCTCAAAAATTTGACTGTCAGCTTTATATGGTCTCCTGTGACCCATGGAAGCCTTGGTGGCATCATCAAAGTAATATACTCATAGGCCCAACAATGAATCAGGAAACCAACATCCAATCCTGACTTCTACCCTGATATGTACATAGAAAACTCATGGTAAACCTGAGCCAAAAAATAAGTCCCGAATGAAAACATGGTCTAGTTATCCACAATTTCTGCCACCACACTGGCTAATGCCCATGGAAAATGAGCTCCACCAGAGTCTGGAAAACATAACATGATGCGGCCATCATCACCATGCAAATTAAATGGTTCCATGGTACCTTGGCCTCATATCTCAACTCATATGCAAAATCCCTTGAAGAAAATATGATGTGGGGTGTAGCGGCTCCAAATAATCATGTCAACACTGATAATATCTCCTCACTTGTAATGGGAACTATCTGCTCCCCCTGTATTGGCAACTTGAGAATATGATACACATCCTCCAAGGTGACTTTCATCTCCCCTGTCCTAAACCAGCATGTCCTTATCTTTCGATCCCATCTCTCCACCAAAGTGATCATAAGCCCCACATCTTGTGGGATCCTCTAATAATACATAAATCTTCCCAGCCCCACTATTTCCAAGTGATCCCACTTAGCATTTGTGACATCTCCTCTGATTTACTCATAAATAGTATGCACTTGATCTCTCATATATAAGGTCTCTCTGGCATGCAAGCACAAAAAAACATAAATACATCAGATTATCCATACAAAATCACATCATAATCCATTAAAATTCATTAAAATCAAATTTACTACAAAACTTGATCCTAATCCATTAAATTTCATCCAAAACTCAATCTAACCATAGGTTATCTAATCTAACCCTAGTCGACGCTGACCCAAGTTGGGTTGACAAATTTCGGGGTTTATCGACGTGCCTTAGGGTTGGGTCGACGTCGACCCACCTGGGTCATAACTAACCTCCTATTGATCATAGAATACTTGTCAGAGATCACACAAGAAGTCTGCACATGAGAGAAGGCTAGGATAAAGGGCATGCAGGGACAGGAAGAACCCGCGCGTGGAGGGAAAGTATAGCATTGAGGACTTAGCCGATTTTGAGCATGATGACCTATTTTTAGAAGATGGCATGCAGAACACACCAAATATGTAGAGATGTGTGCACCATGCATTATCTATCTTTGGAGGATCAGATTGAGGCGTTTTACATGGAGACGAGCTAAGAATAGGATTGACACTTTAGTCAACTATAAGAGGTCTATAGATAACACACTTACATGTGTGGTTATGCTTGTAAACGGAACGTGGCTATTAATAGCATGTGGCCTATTTCTTCAATAGATAAACAATGAAGGGAAAGTCCCCACTCTATATATATGATATGAGGTATATAGTAGTAAAAAAAATTTGTGTGATGAATGTATGAAGGTATAGAGATATATGCATATGACTGAATTACTGTATCTGATCCATACGTACATTGGTATAGATTGACATTATTGTAAGGAGTTTATGTGTTTATAGATGGAAGATATTAGCTAAATCTAGGTTTCATTTCTATGTGTAATTGAGTAGTATATGTTATTGATTTAATCATGATTATTGTTTAAAGCTTGTTATTTCATAGATCTAAATGTAGCATGCATTGTAGAATGATGGATTAGTTATGAATATATATGTTTCTTCCTTCATCATGATAACATCTTGCTACAGCAACCCTAAAGAGGGACCTGGTACCTTTGCATGCTTTGGGTGAGTGCTCAGTCAAGGCTGCGTGATGTGTCAGCTTGACTAGGGTGTTATCTAGTAAATTCTAGGTTGCATCATTGGTTCTATTGCCGGGACCTCTTTTTCAATTGTTTTCAGGATGGTTCGTGATGAAGACATATCAGTTAACTCTAGAAAGTATTGAGGAATGGATACATGATCTGGAAGAAGAATATGCACGGAAATTCAGCAGTGGATTTGAGTTTAACACACACACTTAGGTAGAACAGAATCTATATGACAGCTTATATGAGAGCTTTTTCGCCATCTTTCCAATAGAACTATACGAGTGGCTTACTGCTTATGTATCTTAATGGAATTTGAGGTATCGTGCACTTGTCTAGACACATAAAGAACTTCATACCCTTTATGATGTTGATCTGATCTAGACTCGCGTTGTGGATACGTGGTTCCATGGTGTTCTAAACAGTTATATTATGGGGTATTCAATTTCGACGTACTCTTGCCCGGAGGTAGCTGAATTCTAGTTTTTGCAGTATCCAAGAGGAGTATATCTGTAAGGTATCCCACTGGAGATCAAGATCTTGATGTTAAATTGTAACCTGGAGAGTAAACCGATGACTAACTAAACTTCACCATGCGTGAGGGTAGGAACATGTTTGGTGAAAGATGGTAGACCTAGCGGTAGAGAGGTAGAGAGAGGAGAGACGACTTAAGTATGAGGCACAGGAGAGGGAAATAGAGAAGCTATGTTCCGTTTCAAAAATTATGGCATTGAGGATAGAGACAGATCATGAAGGATTTACATCTCACATAGAAGACATGGATCAAGAGCATCAAGAACTCCACCATATTGGAAAACATGACAAAAATCCCCCCTCAGCCTCACACAGAAGTGCGCCAACAGATACTACCTAGGCTGCAAGCACACATCCTAATCCACCTAGTGACCTATCCCTTGCACTTGGTTTTCCAGTATCTAGTATGACAAGTAACCAGTAAGATAACTTGGGAAGTAGGAGAGCAAGAGTAAGTCAGGGAGCAAGTACATCAATGGTAAGATAGATGGCTTCAATGATATTTGGAGGAACATTCTTAGGCACATCATCCACATAGAATGGGAGCGCGCAGACTGTTGGATTAACCTCTGGAGGAGGAACTACCTCATAAACTATAGGGGTTCAGTATAGTAATACTTTCATAGCACATGGGAGTACATCTATAGGTCCTATTCCAACTACAGATGGAGGAACATGAGGTATAGGTGGTTCTAGTTCCAGTGGTTCTTGAGGCAGAGAGAACATAAGAGGTTCTGGATCAGGTGGTCAAGGTCTGTAACAACCACATAATATCTATATAGAGATGTCTCTTCATCTCTCGAGATATAGAGGTATAGATGATGCTGTCGAACATGTGCATATGTGTGAAATATTGTGGCGTGCTAAAGGGATCATGGCTTTTGAGCATAAGGCAAGTCAATTTGCTAATACATTACAGGGACGTGCACACAGCTGGTATAGGAAGTTTGACCCTGATCAAACTTGCATGGATTATGCATCATTGAAGGATGCTTTCTTGAAAGAGTTCCATATCCCAGAGTTTGAGCAGAAGATTATTAGTGCACTCAAGGATATAAATCAAGGCACTACTTAGAGTGTATGTGAGTATGATGCTCATTTTAAGACACTTCTATCTAAGCTATCTTATGATATTCACACTAGCCAGCATGCACAATGGTTTGTTGGTGGATTGATTACACCATTTAGAAGGGTGATGTCACATAAGACATACACTGATCCATGTGAAGAACTGGAAGTAGCTTTGTGTGCCGAGGTAGTTGGGAGCATTAACATTGGTGTTAGTTCATTCTTAGAGGTAGAAATTGTAGCTATGGAAAAGTAGTTAGAAAAGCTATCAAACAATTCAGCCCATGAAACGTGCTTAGGAATTTGGTGTACAAATTCAGAAGTGCAAGGTCACACCAAGGATAATTTCCCTTGTATATTTGTATGTTCATTACTGTTGGATTAAAATATCTATCATTTGAATCATGATGCTATTCACTGTCCTTTATTATAGCGTGCAATAAGGAAGAACGTATCTTGATTTTACAAAAATTTTAGGTCCATGACCCATGATACTGAGGATTGTAGGTTGATTGGTCAGATCTAGGATGCTATAGACATTGGGGTATGACAGACAAGTTTAACAGATAATTCTAAGGGTAATGAGCAATAGGATCGCGATCAATAATCTAACGTTGCTATGACAAGAATGAGGGGGTGTTTTAAAGGACGTCGTGCAAGGGGAAGTGGATATCATGGTGGATATGGAGGATGAGGGCATGGTGGAGGGAAGAGGGTGAGTTCCCTTGTGGAACATTTTATATGTGCAGATCTCTTGACCACTATAGGTGTGAATGTCCTCAGAATATTACATGTTCTTTTTGCGGGAATAACCATAGCTATGAAGAGTTCCTAGAATTATATGAGCATCTGAGTAAGCAGTATAAGAAAGAAAACAAAGGCCCCAGGATGGTTAGAATCCAGTGCATGGCAGAAGATAATTGGATGCCCAAGATATCATAAGGACCTGAGGCATTAACAGTAAAGATTACTACATGCTTTGAAGTGGCATGTGTAAGAGAAGCATTACACCAGAAGCCTGCGATCATCAAGGAGGAGGTTTTGGCATGCAAAGATACCTAGATCCTACTCATCATAAGGAAGTTTTACCAAGATACCATGGAATTCCTAAGGAATCTTCAAGGTGAGATACAATAGTTAAAGGAGCAAAAGAAAGCATCAGGAGACCGTCTAAATCAATATCGATGATCTGCAAGAAGTGTGCAAAATGTTGTGCTAGGAGAATATTATCCCACTATTAGGAAGTTAGTTAAAGGGCAAACACTCCATGCACAAGTCTTGAGACTAGATGACAGATCCTACATGTAAATCTTCCCCCTGATAGCATTGACTATGACAAGGAAATTACTCTAAATGTTGTTGTGGATGGATGGTTATTGAGTAAACATATTGATTAATACAGGTGCGGAAGTAAATGTGCTTACATTAGATGCATGGGTACAAATGGGGAGGCATCCATTGTAGCCATCATCTAATGTGTTGTTTATGGCAAACCGGACTAAGGCCAACTCCCATAGGATTTTTGAAGGATGCATCTATAACTATACAAGGGGCCAGGTTCACTGGGATTTTGACGGTATTGGCACTTGCAGAAGGAGAAAATTTTCTAGCCTTACTTGGATGCCCTTGGTGTTATGCGAATAATGCTGACTTGAGATTCAATAAGGGGTATATCATCTTTGAGAACAAGGAAGAAAGATTTGTGATACCTTTAACAGATGGGAAGTCTACACCATATGTTGAGACTCTAAGTGAGGAGGACTTAAACAGAATGTATGTATGCATTATTCAAGACCCAAAAGGTCAATGATCCATCAAAAGAAATCATCCTACAGTGGGAGGATTCTCATTCTATTAGTGATACTATGAGTATTACTTGTGAAAATTGGGCTCATGGTACATATGAACTAGTAGGGCGTGAGGTAAAAAGTGTGGTTGCACGTAAGAATGGACTTCACTCTGTTCAATGGATAGGTAGCATAGTACCTTGGTATACAGGGGCAGAAGATCTTCCTACATTTTTGAAATCCATGGAAACACAGTGGATAGATCAAATTAAGAGAAGAGTTGTGTTAGTATATACCTTGCGCAGGACAGCAGCGCACTGGTGGGTAGTTCATAGAGATAATATTATAGAATGGGAAGTGATTGGAATCACCATATCTATTAGGTTTGTAAGGAACAATGCACCTATGTAGATCTACACTTATCATGGTGATCAACATGTTCAGCATCACATTCAGTAGTGTGAGAGAATCTGGACAGCAAGACAGGAAGCATTACCACCTTCACTCTAGGTGCATAGATTTTTACTCTAGGTTGTAAGGATGTGCATGTGCTTGGTATGTATATTGTAGAACTACATCGACAGACTGGGAACTAGAAAAATTTGACTGCAGGAATGATCCAGACCTTTGACTACTTTTCTTCCGAACCTCCACTAGAAGAGGCATTAAAATTTATCAAACGCTTAACTATGGGAGATAGTGCAAAAGCATATGAGAAAATTCATGAGTTATTTGGTGAGACAGAGTTCAGAGCACATTTTGAAAATGAAGAAAAAATGGACTTCATAATAGTTGAATGCGCTTGCCTTGAGAAAGAGAAGGGAAAGATGGTTTACATTGTGGATGATGAGGAAGTTGAGAACTTAGATATTGAACATTCACAAGGGGTGCGCAAGGTCTTGGATAGTGCAGACAATGATACACACACCTATCATGAACCCATAAAGATAAAGAATTTGAATATAGATTTGGAGGCTAAGCCTAAGGAGGCCATCATTGGAGACTAATGGTCAGATTCAGGGGGTAGCAAAGATCATTGAATTAATTAGGGATTATCAAGACTTATTCCCTTGAGGGTATCATGAACTTAAAGGCATGTAGAAATCACTTGTGGAAATGAATATAAAGCTTAAGGATGATGCACGCCTAGTTAGAAAGAGGGCCTTACAAAATGAATCCTAATTTACATGAAAAGGTAAAAGAAGAAATTGATAAAATGTTGAAATCTAGGAATTATCAAGCCCCTGGATGAGTCAGAATGGGTTAGCCCAATGGTGATCAGTATCAAGAAGGATGGAAACATTAGAAATGTGTGGAGATACTATATAGGAATATGAATGTTTCATGTGTCATATATCAATTCCCTACGCCATTTATTGAGGAAATACTAGGAGTTGCAAGGCGCGAAATATACTCTTTCACAGATGGGTTTTCCAGGTATCATCAGGTTAGGATTGCTCAAGAGGATCAAGAAAAGACAACTTTTACTACTGAATAGGGTAGTTTTTCCTATAATATGATGCCTTTTGGATTGAAAAATACGCCTGTTGTATTCTCACACATAGTTGTTTCAAGCATTACAATATTTTATTCATAACTTCTTACTGGTCTAACCTAAACGATTAGACAGTATATGGGCTTGTGAAAGATCATTGTGACAACCTGGTGCTTAATGTTTGAACGGTGCAGACAATTGAGTATCTCTTTTGAACATCAAGAAGTGCATAATTTTCTACACCATTTGGGATAATATTAGGACATATAATCTGTAAGGAAGGTTTGTTGGTTGATCTAGCTAAGGTTACAGTCATTCTATGCTTGGAAGCGCCTACCGGTCAAAGTGAGGTGCACGGATTTTTAGGTCATACAGGATATTGTAGAAAATTCATCAAAGGGGTATGCCAAAATTGCTGCACCCTTGGAAGAGTTACTAAAAGGGAAAGGTTACATTTTATTGGGGAGCACCGTAGTAGCGCGCATTTGAGATATTAAAAAGAGAAACTTACTACCACGCCCATTCTATTTTTTTCCCTCATGGGATAAACCATTTCATGTGCATGTGGATTCTTCTATCATGGCCATTGTCAATATGTTAGCTCAACCTCACGAAGGTATTATAGACCATCTAATCTATTTGTCTAGTAGGAAGATGACTCCTACTGAACAAAATTATACAAGTACAGAGCGTGAAGCTTTGTTAATGATCTATGCATTGCACAAGTTTCAATAGTACTTGTTAGTAAACACCATTTTTGTTTTATACAGATCACATGGAATTGAATTACTTGGTAAACAAGCCCATCTTACAGGGGCGCATATGCAGATGGGTGATCCTATTTTAAGAGTTTGACTTCACAGTTGTGGTGAAGCCAGGGAAAAGAAATTCTGGACCAGACCATTTATGTAGAATCAACTCAGGAGAGGAAGCACAGATAATTAAAGAAACCATGATAGATGTATAGTTATATAGGTTACAACACATGCCCATGGAATTAGAAGACATTGTTGTCTTTCTATAGATTGGTGTGACACAAGAAGGAATGAAGGCATTAGGAAAGAAACAGCTTGCTAAAACGCGCAACACCGTTTATGTTAATCAGTGGTGACCTCTACAAGTTAGGTAGAGATGAATTATTTCACCACTGTGTATCTAGAGCATGAGCATAAGGATATGATGGAAGAAGCTCATGGTGGTATTGTAGAAGGCCATTATGCAGGTGATGCGACTACCCAGAAGATCCTACTTGCTAGATTATGGTGGGAGACATTATATAAGGACTGTAAAGAATATTGTAAGGCATGTGATCACTGTCAGTACCTAGGAAAACTAGGGCAAAGAGATGAGATGCCTTTGAGACCAATTCCTAGTGTGGAACCATTTGAGAAATGGGATATTGACTTTATAGGACCTATTTCACCAGTCGCGCGTAGGACTGGATCACGCTATATCATTACTTGCACATATTATCTCACACAGTGGGAAAAAGTAGCACCTACAAAGGACTATACAACAGCTAGGTTTCTATGGGAGAATGTTCTTACAAGATATGGATATCCTTTAAGCTTGAAAAGTTATAGGGGTACACACTTTTTGAATGAGACAAGTAGGATCCTATTAGATGAGTTTATGGCTGCATACCATAAAAACTACACCCTATCATCCTCAGGAAAATGGAACTGTTGAGGCTTTCAACAAAATTTTGAGCCATACTTTGACAAAAAAAAATTGATGTTGGAAAAAAGGATTGGGATGACAAAGTGTCAGCTGTTCTTTGGGCATATAAAACAACTTACAAGATATTGAACAAAGCCACACCATTTTAGTTGGTTTTTGGCACGAAATCCGTTCTCCCTATAGAATTTATGTTACCTTCTTTGTGCATTGCGCATGCTAGAGGTCTAGTTGATGAACAGGATTTAGAAGAGTGTATCGAGAAGATGATTCAACTGGATGAGTGATGAGCCATAGCACGATGGATTCAGAAGCAGGAAAAGGCCAGGAAGAAGACGTGGCATGATAGAAACATAAGGGATGAGAATTTTGAGATTGGACAAATGGTTCTTCTTTATGACTCTAAGTTCTTGCGCCATCAAGGCAAGCTCAAAGTACACTAGTTGGGGCTGTATGTCATCACTTACATACTTGAATCAGGTGCTTTCCAGTTAGAAGAACTTGATGGAACATGGCTACTCGATTACTTTAACAGAAGTAGGATGAAGTCCTACTATAAATAAGACTTCTTGTTGTTTTTAATAAGGCAGTAATTTCCATTTAGATTAGGTTTTCAATTCTGTATTTCCTTCATTATTGTTATGCTTTCTGAATTTAGTTTGTTGTTCTTGTGTAATAATCTCACTTGTGTGCATGAAGCTAATTACTATGTGAAGAATGTTTATTCGCAGAGGATTGCACATACCTTTAGTGTGGGGTGGTTGTGGTTATCCAAGTAAAAGACTGTGGGAATTGGAAGGTGAAAAGAAATAAGCTAATACAAGTGTGCTTTAAGCCAAAAGAAGATTGCTTCTCAAAAGTGACCGAGGATGGAGATGAATGAAAGGACAATATAACACGAGGTAAGCAGAGGCCATGATTAACTACCAGGAGAAGTTACGGTGACAAGGTACTCAGGTGCAAGGGCACGCACTGAAGAGAAGTCTGTGACCAGAGAGGGTAGGAAGGCACGCTAGAAGGTTATAGCTGGGGCACAAAGATGTACCACATGGAATGAGTGAATTTTGTCAACGAATGAGAGGATATTTGGCAGGTGAAGGAGAAATAAATGCATCAAAATTTGAAATATATATATATATATATATATATATAAGGATTGGAATGTGGATTCAGTTTTTACCATTGCGACTAAGAGTATTTGAGGAAAGAGCTAAGTGCAAAGAGCCGAGTGATCAGGTTAAGGTACGAAGGGTATGAAACCAAGCATGACAACCAGATCTGTATGAAAAGAAGCTTGCATCCTCGGTGGTGAAGGGTTTGAGTGAAGCAGGGAGATAGAAAGGAGTTAGGGCATGAAGTTTCCACCTAGGGCATGATTGAATCGAGCTAGGGTTTGATTCGCAAGTTACAAAGTTAAATAAAGAGGTGGAAGAGTCAGAGGAAAGCACGCCTAATTCTCCTACACTTCTAGAGAACATAGAAGAATAGGGTGAGGAATACAGGGAAAGAGAAGAGGATGAGAAGGGATTGGAGGAGATAGCTACGGAGAATGTTCAGGGACATGGAGACACAAGTCCCAAATTTGGAAGCTAAAGTCCCTAAGTAGCAACGGTCTAGAATAACAAGTAGAGAGAAAATTCCACCAGCCTTGGGGTATGTAGAGGACGCAAGTAAAATTGTACGTGCCCATTTTTTAGAGCACGATAGCACAGAAGGGATTTATTTGGCTAGGAGCTAATGGATGAGGATATGGCGATTGTGCACACTCAAAAGTAAATATCATGGTCAATGCACACACACATGGATGAAGAAGGTACCCCAAGCTAGGACACATGATTGTAAAGCCTACTGTTATGTCAGATGAGCAGGTCATTAACACATTGGTGAAGGTTACTGCTAAAGTGGCTAGAATAAACATGGACAAAGATGAAACAATCAGAGCATTGAGTGAGGACCCTAAAGGTAAATTATGTGGAGATAGTGTGCATAAAACAAGAGAGGGACTTCACACAGAAGAAAAAACAAAGTATTTATCAGCATCGGAGAGGATATTAGGGACAACGTCATCAAAGCAAGGGCCACACTTGGAGGCCAAGGTACCACAAACATTTCCTTCAAAAGTACACTATGTAGGAAAGTTGGTGGACTTGGTATTTAAGGATGAACCTCTGCATATGCCAGTGCTAAGCAACTCAGAGCAAGATGCAGAATGAGAGAAAGCCTCAGTGATGTTAAAGATTGCATCTTATGAAGGGACTGCTGCAAGTGCTACAAGAAGTATTGAAGAAAGTAGACCAAGCTTTAAAAATACGCATAGCTCTAGAGGCGCTTATCAACATAAAGACCCTAGAAGAAAAAAATAAGGTTCAGAAAGTTGTAGACACCCATAATTATGCCTGAGCAATTTAAATACTTAAAATTGCGCTAATTATCTCCTTTCCCCCAAATTAGCAACATTTCATCAAAAGGGCTCATCTTCTCTTCTATCGTCGTTAATTAATTACAGTACGCTAATTAATCAAGTCACCTATCCAAAAAAATATCCTAATTAACAACCTTCTGTTAGTTAATCTCCCCTGCTATATAGACTAATTAATTATAATTAATTAATTAGCTTCCCCTTTCATCTAACCAATAAATCAATATTTAATTGATTTAATCCCCTTCTATCTAAAATCTTTTATACGCTTGCACATCTATTAATTAAATTATCTTGATTAATTAATAAGCCCCCTTTATCCACATGGGTCACTAAAGGACAAGCTAAACCCTCCTACAGTTAACTCAACCCTATCTAAACCCCCCCTTATCCACAACTAACTCAACATCCCTATTATCCCACATGCAAAGGGATGTAGTAATTCCCTTTATCCATTAGGCTATATAAAGAGCCCTCCTACTACCTTTACACTTACACCTAAATTATTTGAGAAAATAAAAGCAAAGCGCATAGAAAATAGACTATAAGCTTTCTTTGTCACTCTTGAAGAATCCACCATTTGAAGAGCTAAGCCTCCTTTCTTCCTTTTTTCTAGCTAAGTGCTTTGGTCATATGGGATAATCAAAGGGTCTTGTAGCCAAGCTTTGATGAGCTCCCATTCCTAGGTTATTGGATATCAAAGAAAACCAAATTCGATTGCCATGGAGTCTACATAGGGCCCCATTTGATTTTGCTATCAATCAAAAGAGTAGAGGTTTTTTGACAATTAGCATGTTAGTTGATTTATGCTTTAAATTTCTAATATAATAATGTTATTGTATAAACCTTGTTTAGATCTTATCTTGATGGTGTTTAGATTTTGATTTAGCTTTGTTAATTAATACTACTAGGTATTAGTTTTAATTTCCTTAACTTAGTTTAAACAATACCATGCACAAAAAAGTAATGAAGGATGAGACATTGGGCCACACAGAAAGATTTTCAATGGTTAAGCACAAGTGTGAGGCCCTGTCAGTAGCACAAGAGCCACATAAGACTCGGTTAGAAGAGCTTGGGAAGAAAATTGTGCAGAAGATGGATCTTATAGAAGGAAGAATGACTTCAATGTCCAGCGTTGTGTTGGTTTTGCAGAATGAAAAAAGGAGAGATTGCGAGGGATGAGTTGGAATCCATTGTTGTGGACATCCCAGAAAAAGTAGAACAAGAACTCACTAAATGGTAGGTTTTGGAGGCCAAAATAAAGGAGGAGTATCTAGAATTGATACTTAAAATTGATACAGAGGAGGCTGCCTCATAGCCTCAAAGAAATTCTTTATTTATCTACATTCTTTCATTCTTATTATTTCCATTCTTCCATTCTTTACTCCATTTTTTGGAAATACACATTGTCAGGAAAACAATGAGATTAGTGTGGGGTAATGTTGATCAGAGGAATTACTTGTCAGAGATCACATAAGAAGTTTGTGTGGGGAGAGAAGGGCCAGGATCAAGGGCGTAGAGGGACAGGAAGAACCCCTGCGCAGAGGGAAAGTTCAGAATTTAAGACTTAGCCGATTTTTCAGCATGACGACCTATTTTTAGAAGATGGTGTGCAGAACACACCAACGATGCAGAGACATGCATGCCATGCATTTTCTATCTTTGGAGGATTGGATCGAGGTGTTTTTCATGGAGACGAGCTAAGAATAGGATTGACACTTCAGTAAAATATAAGAGATCTATAGATAGCACACTTTCATGTGTGGTTATGCTTGTAAATGGTGCATGGCTATTAATAGCATGTTGCCTATTTATGGAATAGATAAGTGATGAAGGGAAAGTCCCCACCCTATATATATGATGTGAGGTACATAGTAGTAAAAACAAGGTGTGTGATGGATGTATGAAGGCATAGAGTAGTGTATGTTATTGATTCAATCATGATTATTATTTAAAGCTTGTTCTTTCATAGATCTGAATGTAGCATGGATTGTAGAATAATGATTTAGTTATGAATCTATATGTTTCTTCCTTCATCACGCTAACATCCTTCTACAACAACCCTAAAGAGGGGACCTGATACCTTTTCACACTTTGGGTGAGTGCTCAATCAAGGCTGAGTGATTGTGCCAGCGTGACTAGGGTGTTATCTCGTAAATTCTAGGTTACATCACCACCTCTGGCATCATCCACTTTTTATAAAACAAATGCAAAAAAAACATAAAATTTAATTAAAAACTAGTGTGGGTTTTGTTACTCACCATCCTCCACACCCTCTAGTGTTTCCTCATAGCTCCTATGGCCTCCATTTCTCAACCCTTTCTTTTATCACTCTGCTCTCTCTCATCATGAAAATGAGATTTTTTGGGTGACCCCTACATTTATATATCCACCAACTTTAGGTCACCATCGACTCCCTTGGGTCGCCGTCAATTGGATGTGGTCATTTTCGAATCCCTTTGGTAGAAATTATTTTGGGATTTTCCCCCTCTTTCTTGCATGATTTCCTTAGGAATCATTCTATTCTTGACCTTATAAGTCCAAATTTTAAGCCATAACCCTTTTCCCTCCCGACATTTTTAATCCAACATTTAATCTATTCCTCCTTTGGGCATACATACTTTATAAGTCCACATCCGATGGCCATATCTCTTTTTCCTTTGGGAATTTTAATCCTATCACTCCCTAATTCCACCTTTCATGGCTATAATAACTTCTCATTTGGGACATTTTTAATTCACACATCCTATCTAATATGTGTATGAATTCCTCCTTTGAGGCCATATTCATTTTCCCCTTTGGGCATTGCATTCATCATATCAAGTCCACCCTTGTGGCCATATTCGTGCCCTTCTTAGGGTCACCATATCCTCATTCTAATTCCACCTTTGTGGCCATAATTTCCCCACTTAGGGCACATTTTGTTTCCCTTTTTTCCTTTGCAACCATGTTTTCCCCTTTTGGGCATATTGTTTCATCACTCACTTTTTCATTTTTCCTTCATGGCAATTTTTCATGTCTTGTGTTGGGGACCCATACCTTTTCATCCTCATCCCTTGTGAACACATACCTTTTCACTCAAATCTTCATGTACGAAGGATTTCACATACTTTTCACTTATAGTTGCACATATTTTGATGACTTTCCTATGACCCATTAGTCATCATGGTTTGCCATCCATACTGCAATGATCTTCACCCCACTCACTGGTCCGTAGAACATTGATAGCCCCTCTCTGTTGAGGCCACAATTGTCCTCTATCGATGTGATATTGGAGTCATAACCATAGTTTTTCTTGATATTGTGATCCTTTTTGCTTGGGGGCAATCTTGCCTTGGTTATGATTTCACCCATCATTTATTCACCCACCCGCCCTTCATAAACTATATTTTTAAAATTCATCATCGATTTCCCTTGACATCATCGATACCCACATTTAAGGGGGGAGCTCATCATGCTACATTTCTTCAATCCTCATCTAACTCTCATCATTTTCGTCTCATGATTTTCTAACACAAACCACTCAACAAAACGGGGGTAAAATGTAGACACCTAAAATCGGTATCTACACCCTTGATCACCCGTGTGCACATAATTAATTTTAAATCAGCCCATCCCCCCTTAATTTAATTAGATACCCATCTAAGTCCCATTAATTAATTAAGTTGAATTTATTTAATTAAATTAAACCATTAATATCTTTCCTTGCCCAACCAACCTTCTATTTAGGATGCTTTTATCCTAAATCCATCCCCTTACTTTTCTCCTATCTATTTTTATGCCCTAACTACCCATATGTCATCCTATTCCCACCTATATACTTTAAAGCATTCAGCCAACTCTTAAAAAACCAAAATCACGCCAAAATCACAAAATCTAGTCCCATTGGGGAAACTTTCCTCGCAGTCAATGACAAACCAGCTCAATCACCATCAACCCTATAAATTTATTCTTCCTCTTGCCAAAAAATCATCAGAGGCAAGCGAACATCCGAGATCTCTTGTGACTTGTGAGTCTTTCCTCTTTCTTGAGCATTCTTACAACAATCACATATCTCCCAAACATTGTCACAAACCTTCTTGCATCACTTATGATCATCTTCTGTGAGGCTTATTGGTATCTCTTTGTTGCTTTATTAAGATTTTATCAAATTAACTTTCTATTTCTTCTATCTAATATTTTGCAAGTACAGAGAAGCTTCTGCGGCATCCAGGGAACACTCAGCAACCTTTCCCTACAGGTTTCCATATTCATCCTTGTATCCTCGACTTTATACTTCTCTGATATAGTCATCGTCAATCCCTCCTAGTCATCATTGACCGGGACTCTGTTCATCCACCAATCTATTCAAATTGTCCTTTTCTACCCTTTTCCTACCTCTTGGTCTCTAGTTCTCTTCTACATATCCTCTTACAACACTTACAGACCTTTATCATCTTCCAAATTACATTCAAACCTTTGCAGGTCTACATATTTTATCTACAAGTTCAAATCTCATCCTCCCAGGTCGTTGTCGACGTACCCTACACACAATCTTGGTCATCGTCGACCCAGACCAAGTAACACTTAATTTAAAGTTATTGCAATTTTGATCATCTTTAGATTAATTTCTATCATTTTCTTAGATATGGTACATTTTTTGTTTCTACATGATTTTATTGTCGTATCCTTTATTCCATTTTATCTAAACAAATGGGGGTTGAAATTGATGAAAGGAAGTCAAAATATTCTTGGAGCCAACATTATTTAGGAAATCCCCACATAAATCTATCTAATCAATATTATTTCCAATCTATTCATAGGCCTTTTTCATCTTGTGGAAAGGATCAATCAATTACTCAGTGCTCATTTCACATCACATATCCGAGGTAATATAAAACCCTTCAGCATTTCTGAGTTTGCTATTTTCTTCAATGGCTAGTTCCTTAACCTCATTAAGAATCATAAAATTGGGAAAACAAAGAGATTTCACTCATTTCTTACACAAAATTTATCCAAATCTCTTCATGGAAATTTTATAACATATCCCATACTTACTTCCACAACTAGTATTTCACCACGACACCTACAACACATGTATTTACATGTAAATATTCACAAAATAGAGTTTTTTAATGTAGCTTACCATCACACCTAGAGTATGCCACCACCACCAAAATGAGATTTTGTGAATTCTCTACATGCCTAAACCTTCATACTAGCCTTCCCAAGTCATTACGTGTCTAGACCCTTCATATTTTGTCCATTTCTACAATACTAGGGTTTTACAAGGGTTTAACCCACCTGGCTTCTCAAAAATGGTTCATAAAAAGTATGACAACCAAATGATCCCATTCTACTTAGAAAAAACTTATTAAATCCATTCCCTATTATCCAAGAAAACTTGGGTCCCCCATATAGAGTACACAACAATGTGGGTGGAGTACTTGAAGTTGACCATCAAGATGGGAAAGACAGTTTTGAGAGCTCGGTAGAGCTCAAAACAACTTTTCATGATTCCTCCTTTGATCTCTGACTTGAAACTTTGTATACAATTTGGTATGACCTCCTCCGTGTTTTTTTAGTTCTCGTTCATGCTTTCTCACCTCTAAAACTCACAATGTTAATCTATTTTTTCTATTCCCTACTTTACTTGGCCCTTTTCTTCTGGATCTTGCTTCTAAATGTATGCATCATAAAAAAGTGAAGCTAATTACTAGAAACCTAACAAACAAGTAGATTCAATAACTAAGCTAGTTCAACATAAACATCAAGATAAAGACATTAAAAGGGAAATCTTAAAATAATGCGTCTAGTATTAAAAACAAGAAATGCAAGCCAATCCTTCGATGTTTTTGATGGGATTTGGATTGTAGATACTTCCTTTAGCAAGTCATACGTAACCACACGTGATCAAAGGACTTCTCCAAGGAAGAGGAATAGATCTCACCAATCTGGCTTAATTTCCATTTTTGGTTCTTCTCTTACTACTCTTGCCAAGTAGAATAGTGAAAAAGTGTTATTAGATTAATAAGCCTTCCAATTGAGAAATGTTATTTTCATGTGCAAATGTCTTACAAGGGACATGGTGTAAACTTGGAAGGGAGGGGGGGGAGGTTCTTTATATAGATTTGCAGATTGGAGAAACTTTTATTCTCATGAATGTGGGATAAAAAAACTTTATGGATTATTAAGGGATAATCATGCTTAGATGTGGCTAAACATGATTAGGGAAGGTTAATTAGAAATTTCCAACTTAAGTGAGTTAGGTGTGATTTAAATTAATCAATTAAATTGATTAATAGACCAAGTTAGGCTTATAAAATCCAATTGGAGAGAACTTGATGAATTCTGAAGGATCGTAGAGGAGGAATGACCCAATAAGAGGGTAAATTCACATTTGGGAGGATTAATTAATCAATATTGGTAAATTAATTAATTAATTAATTAGAATAGGATTTATTGCTAAAAAAAGTAGTGTTAATTTGCATCCAAAATGAAAGGGGGGACTATTTAATTAACGAAGTGTCGTTAATTGATTGATATGAAGAGGAGTATTAGCTTATTAGTGAGAAAGATGTTAATTATAACCAAATGATAGAAAATAGGATAAGAAGTGCAATTCTAGTGTTAAAACTGTGTAGCTAGATTTAGGTGTCTACACCAAGGACATTGAGCATACACTATACACCTAAACCATGACCTTATACGCCTTCCACACATGTTATACAATGTCAAAACAATCCTTACATGCTTACAGTGACTTATCTTAGGCTGATTTTCTTCATACCCCATGTCATGCTTGCATTAGGTCTAGGACTGAGCCTAGATTGGCTTATTTCAACACAATGCCTCATTAAACCTGACATATTCTCCATCCTTCAAGCTCACTAACACCTTTACCACCTCATTCTACATCTGTTAGACCATATAACACCTTTATACAACATTTGGAGCATACACACAATTCCATACAAGTTGAACCATACACTAAACCATCTCATACCTTACTCAAGTAGACATCTTCTTAGATATGTCTTCTTATGACTTCACAGTGGCATACGAACACCTTCATGACTCAACTTAGCTCCCCCTGGGATGATACACACATTCACAACTGCTTGGAACCATTGAAACATAAAATAAAACATTTTGAATTCTTACCAATTGAAGATCATCTTCTAGACCTCGAACCTCTAAGAATCATCCTCTTTGTTTTCTTCACCTTATATTTTCTCAACATACATGATTGAAACCATCTCCCCCCAGGATTATTCATCCTCGTATAGCTCATAAAACACAATATAAAAACCTAATCCATACCTATTTTGTCACTATTATGAGCCATGTAACTCACTCCCCCTTGGATCATGCTCTCTATAACCTTGGAGACCTAGTGGAATAGGCCTTTCTCCTTCACTGCACTAATTTAATCATCCTGAGCCTAATAATAACACTCACAACTTATTAATAAACCATTGAAGCACTCATTGGTCAACATTTTCTAACATCTACTAATCTCATATTGTCTTAAAACTCTATCCATAAAACTATAACTCACCTTTTGGTCATCGCAAATCTGCAAGTCCTAAAAACTTTGCATGTTGTCTTTAAAAAATACTTTGATTAGCTCATTGCCAAATCCACATACACACTTTTTACTATACAACCTTAAGATCATTAATGCACACTTCTTACCTTGATGAGACTACCTAATCCATGATCACTTCTAATACTCCTCAAAATTTCCCTTCAACATGAATCCAAGGCTGATACATAACCTATAGATCCAGTCAAGACACAAACATACATTAAATTAAATATGAAGTTCATTCCCTTCAACAACATGTAATATATCTCCATGTAATTGATGGTCTGATCAAGTCATAATACATAATGAAAGAGACACATCTTCACTTGTTCTGATGTCAAAAGTTATTTTTTTAGCATATTAGAGAAAAGATCACAATATCCCTTTGAATCAAGAACTTATTCATAATTATCCATGCTCGATGAAATCCTGCAACTTTGCTACAAGACAATACCTTTACCAAATCAAGATATAACAGAGGTATTCAAGAATCCAAATGATAGATTCTTGACACAATAACTACACTTCTACAATATCATAATCCATTTCATTCATTGAAGCTCTCCCTAACACCATGCTTTATATAGATGATGAATGTCTCTAAGAATCTTAGTGAAGACATCCCACATTAAGGGGACTTAGAAAAATGAATTGAAGAGATTCCATGACCTCCTTAGCACCTTTGAATCACCTTTTTCTTCCTTCTTCTGATTAGCAACTTATGAACATTCTTATTTTGCTTTAACAATTGATTTGGTGGTAGAATGTCTTGATTCATATCTTGGTTCTCATACCTTATCTTTACTCTTCTCCCTGCACACTATGAGCCTGAAACCTATTGTTTTTTCCTTGAAGGACCATGAATACAAAGTTTTTCAATGTGTCTAACATGATTGCAGTTATACCACACAACCTTATTCTTTCCTCTTGTTTGATGTGACTTAAAATTCCTTCCATGATTCTATGAATCTTTATGGTTGAAATAACTTCTACATTATTTTTTCTCTATGCCCAAAACTATTAAAACTATAACAATAACCATTAAAATTATATTCATACCTTGATGTATTGGGATACCTAACAAACCTTGTCTTCATATTGCCTTTGAATTTGTTCTCTTTCTTATCTACTTTGGTAATTGAACCTACAATGCCCTTGCTTGGAGTAGAAATCTTCTAGCATTACGTTTTTCCCTTAAGGTTCTCCTTGAACCCTAGACCATTCCTATCTCCTACATACCTCTGACTATCCAAAAGATCATCTAGACCATTGGATCTCTTCTAAAACCTTTGAAATACTCTTTCCTTGTTATCTTATTTAGATGCATATGCTCTTAAAGACACAATTTCCTTTTCAAAACTAATACACTCATTCTCATTAGCTTTTAGACTTGTTGATATAGTCTCTAGTTGAATTTATAGCTACTTGAGAATCTCATCATAATTTTTGGTTTCATACCAATGCTTCTCCTCAAGATCATGAATCTTTTCTTCATATTCCTTTACTTATGTTATCATCTTCTTATTCTTCTTCTCAACATGTTTCAATTCTTCTTGAACACACATTAGCTCAGTTTCAAGATCACCTTATTCTTCTTTAGAGTGCATACGAGATCCTCCAAATATGGAATCATCACTTTTAAATATCTTAGCACCATTGACCATGAATAGGACTTCATCTTATGAATGGGAAAATATAGACAATGGGGTATTCAGTGTTAGTTCATATTATAGCTCTTTTTTTAGGAAGAAGAAAACAACATATATTTCAATTGGAATAAGTGCTAGAATAAGAAAGTGATACCTAAAGTAAATTTTTCTTGCCAAATAATCTTCTACATAAAAAATTCTAACAGTTGAAAATCTCATTAAAATGGGTTTTTATATGGTCAATCGTTGTGTTTTATGTGAAAAAGAATCAGAATATTCTAATCATTTGTTCCTTGAATGTCCCTTTTCTTATGTTGTTAAAAGTGTCATTCTTAACCTTTTTAAAGTTAATTGGGTTTTTTAGATGAGGTTAAACAATATTGGATTCAGTGACAATGCCCTTTTTCTAATCTTGGTATGAAGCATATGTGTCTCTTTAGTTGGGGTCATTTCTTCTAGGAAATATGGAAACAAAGAAATAGGAGAATTTTTAAGGGAAAAAGGAAAATTTGTTAGAATATTGTGGAAATGCATTCAAGATGTTAAATCTAACTTCTTCATCCTTAAAGGATAAGATAGAGAGGTTTTTGGGCAGGATCTTAAAATAAATTAGAATTAGGACCTTAAAGAGGAAGATAACCACAAGCCTCAAGTGAAGTCTAGAGCATTGGTTAGATGGAATCCTCCTGAAAAGGTTTGGTTAAAAATTCATTTTTTATGGGGTAGATAAATGCAATCCAAGAAGAATGGGAGGACATGGAATTTTCAGAGATCACAATGGCATCTTTGTGTTATCCTATTCATGCGATTTTGGGGTTCAAACAAACCACTTTGCTGAGGCTAATGCTTTTTTTTAGGGGTAAAGATAGTGGTAGATAGAAATTTTAAGAAGTTGATTGTAGAGGGGGATTCGCTAAATATTATTTCATGCTTTTTAAAGAAAATTTTTGGGTCCTTCTCCATCAAAGAATTCGTTAAAGGCACTAACGCCATATAACCTTCTTTTGAACTTATCTCCTATAATCATGCCTATAGGGAAGGGAACAAGGCAGCTAATTATTTTACAAATAAAGGTGTTTAAGAGTTTGAGCTATCTTTGTATGAGAATTTTAGTATTCTGGGAGAATGAATTAGAACTATAATTACAATGGAAAATAAGTATGACACTATATAATACTATCTTGAGGAATATCTTCAATGGTGCCTCATGGTGTATCATAGACCACCTTATCTTTGTGTATAGTTTTAATTCTAAATTTTATATGAATGACTTATATATCCCCTAGTCTCATGTGGTTAATAACAATAATATTAATAATTGCAAAAAAATTTACATCGTTATTAGGTATAAAGGTAGATTAATAAGTCATGAGGAGACATGTGTGAAGTGGTATGAGAGGTAATATTCATATGTGAGACATTATCCTACCATTATTAGGCAGAAAGGTGATTCCATTTTCATTAAAAGATAAGGGCTTGATTAAATTTTGGGCTTTGTGTTTAAAATAGATAGGAAATATTCAAATTGGGTTGGTTTTACTATCACTAATAGAGAAAACAAAACTATGGGTGGTGATCTGGTTTATATCGAACCTAATTCTACCTATGACATCAGTAGAAGAGCTTGGAAGGTGCTGGAAAAGGAAGGTATGTCGTCTCTTTTTCAAAGTTTCAAATGCCATGATGAAACCCTAAGCGTTAATTTTTCTAGTCAATTGAAGGAGGGTCGGGTTAGTATTAGGGGTTTTTCTATAGTCACTTCTATGGAATTTATTGCTAAAGTGGTTAAGATGAAGAATGAGGGGGGGATATTTACAAACCAAAGAAAAAATGTAATGAGGATATGGAAAAAAAATTGGTTGGTAAAGATAAATTAAGCCCTCGCTTTTTCAGTTTTGAGAGATATTCTTTACCTGAGCCTTTCAATGAAATTTCCCTCTACTTGATATAATTTATCACTTTGGAGCGTAGGTACAAGGTAATTTTTACCTACCATTTCCCTATGTTAAATTATATTCACCATGGTCTGCATTTTAATTTCCCTTTCTTTCTTAATCATTCGTTAAAAAAATCGATTGAGCAATTCCAAAAAGGAATCTTGAAAACCCCTCTACACTTGGGATTGATGATGGCCTTATTCCATTTGGGTTCTATATATTTCACTAAATCTAAGAGATTTAGGGGTTTGTTGAAAGAGGACATCATAGATGTTGAGGATGAAAATTTTATGGAGCACAATGATGACGAGGATTCTTCCTCCTCAGGCTTGAATGATAAATAGTAATCTATTATGCCATCGATGAACACTAAAGAGGTAGTTGATAATTTAAAATCCCTAAAATTTGATAGGAGGGACATCATTGGAATGAAATAAAAAATGTGGATGGGATCCTAAAAAGGGAAATTAAACAGTGTAGGGTTGATACAGAGTTGAACAAGAATATTTCTTAACTTGTTGCTTAGGGACTTGAATGATATGAAAGATAAGATGGACTCTATCTCAAAGATGGTGGAAAAGGGAAATTTGGATATTTTAATTGATAGGTATGAGGCTTGTGAAGGTGAGATATATTGGATGAAGGATATTATTTTATAAATTAAAAATTGGATCCTTATTAATATTAAGAGCACCATCGAGCATCTCAAAATCATGGCAAAACTAGTCAAAGCCAAGAGATTTGGTTGTATGGGGGAAAAAAGTAACAAAAGGAAGAGGGAAGATAATGCTATGATTTTTTAAAAGTTGAATATGTCCATTAGAGAACTTGTTAAAGAATGGGCTGAGACTCTTAGGGCTCTGGAAGGTTAACTATGGTTGTTTTTCATCTTTCTTATCTATGATGGTTTGTGATTTAATTTATTTTGAATTAATTAAATCTATAGATATTGACGAGTCATTACTGAACCAAATGATAAAATACAACAACAAAGAAATGACACAAGCAATCTAAGATGTAATATTTGAAACCCTAAGAAAATAATAAGGAGAGAGGACTTAGCTTATCTACGCTTGAATTAGAACCGATATGGACTAGGAAAAGTGATGAACATACTAGGAAGAGTGTCGTTATTGCTCACAATAAATTATGGAATCCACATTCATAGCTAGACATGGGCACCCACAGAATGCCAGGGGCACTTGGGCACTAGAAACATCTTCTGGGTGCCTATGACTACACAGATGCTCATAACCTAATTTTTGTAGTGTCACAAGATTTTAGTTATTGATTCTTATTGATCGTTGATAGTCACACAATGATCATCAAAGGTACATGTAACCTGAAAAATAGAAATTTACCTTCACAGGCCCACAAACCAAAACCTAAAAAGAAATATTTAGAATGGGGAGTCAGAATGACCTCAGTGGTCACCCCAAGAGTTAAATTATGACTGAGCATTGCACTACATCTCAAACTCCATGTAGTTCTTGTGAGTGTATAGAAATTTTTCCCTAGGATGTCCTTGTGTAAGTTGCACTTGATAGCGGGTTGTAGCTAAATGTAGCAATGTAATAGAATGTGTGGATGAAATAAATTGAACTTCCACTTCCTATGTTGTGTATGCAGATTTTTTGTAGCCCTTTTCCCTTGAGTAGATGTTAGATGAATTCCTTAGAATTTTTTAGGTTCCTTTTGGATGCAAGCTTAGGTGATTTTGGCAATGCTTAGTTTTTTGTCCTTTATTTTAAGCACGTGACTATATATTTATATGATTTTGTTGTTTGAATTTTTTAATTGACAATTGGCAGGTTGACCCATAAGTGAAAAAAATGCCCAAAAGATAAAAGATACATAAAAAGAGCAAGGTGAGAATGATCTGAAAAATGGGTGAGTTAAATTTTCACTTTTCTACATTTCCAAGGATCTGAGGAACTCAACAAAAAAATTATGGATTTTACTCCAAAATTAATTTATTCCTTTAAAAATATGCACCTCAATCTGAATTTCGTTCACCATACTGAAATGTGCATTTGTGGATTGAGGATACTGAAATTATTTTTTAAATCAAGTTTCCCATTTTAATGATGAATTACTTAACCAAATAAATAAAAACCAATAAATGATTTTATCTAATCAAAAGATTCATCTAAAACAGAATTGAAACATCCAAAAAAACTAGATTGATAACAGATTTCACCCAAAGGCTACATCTCTGGATTCTCAAAAGGAGAATCAATTGTTATTGCCCAAAGAATTACAATTAACCCTTCCATAATGAAAAATATACCATTAAACCTGCAAATGAGTTTATTGAAGACTCGTGGAACTCTGCAGATAACCAGAAATTGTCCCGAAGTTGATATGTGACTCCAACAGTGCTTCTATTGTGTGATCCCCTTGCAAATGTGACTGATAAATTCCTTCAACTAGATATTTATAAACATTTCATGGAAACAAATTATATTTATGAGATCCTCTCATAATTTTGAAAAAATTTCATATTTACACTATGGCCTAATTCGGCCCTTAAGTGCTCCAAAATTGGACATTTCTAAAAACTAGTCCTTCACTACCTTTGCACACAGACCTGCAAAATCCCTTGTTCAAATACCAATGAGCAGTTTTATAGCTTGATGAGCTATATGGGTGATTTGGTTAATTTCCTCCCTTATAACCACCTGGTCTATGGTTCAAATCTCACTTGATCCTTTTGTGTTGGGCTCACTTTGCATAAAAGTGGGATATCCCACATGCGCCACAGGTGGGGGGTTGGTTTGTTTAAATGGGGAAAAATAACCCACCATATATGATGCATTAGCCACATGTTAAAAGTTTTGCTTCCAAAACCAATATTGGTTGTTGTGAGGTGCAATCCATCTGGATACTACTCTTCAGATAAGTGTCGAGTTATGCCACGAACTGTGCCGGGGGTGTATGACATATGCCCAATACGTAGGGTCATGCATTGTTTAAACTATTAGACTACCAAATATAAGGTTGATTCATTATCACCAAGTTATGTGGGGGTAATGCATAGTTTTAAATATGCCTAAAACCATATGGTAATAGATAAGGTCAATCATATAAGCCCAAACAATAGGCCGTCGTTGGTTATCCACTGTGATATCTCTAATAATAAGGAATAATCCAGAACCATATGGATATAATCTTTAATAATGCGGAAATTTAATCCAATCGGTTTCTATGGATAAATATAAATTTGATGCATATAAACTAATCCCGAATAATATGGGATAAACTCGGTCAATGTGGGTAGCAATGTGATCAACTTGGTGGGAAATTGATCACCCCACCAAGCTAGAAATAGCTCTCCTAAGCCAAATATTATGTTTCAATGCACACTATGAACTCTCCTAAATAATTATCCCACACTGTAAATATTAGAGGATAAAATTCATATAAAATCATAAAAACAATAATAGTAATGTGAAATAAAGGTAGCAAAGGCACCCCTCTTACAAAAGAGTGTGTCAAACCTGGCTGAGGGCTCCTAGCCAGCAAATAACGGGGTCCACCAATTTTTAAAGCATTTTTCAAAGACCGGAGGTAAAAATAACAAAACTTAACCTTTTTCACCGTTTTTTCAAACTGCCACGTGTCAACGCATGATTCACCAGTTGACCAACTTTAACCATTTTCAAACCAAAACTTTGACCTGCGATATATTCTACACCTAGACTTCATTTCTAGAGTTCTACATACTGCCGAAAAGGTCTCATAACACTCTAAAATTTTGTAATGGTTTAGGAGGTTTATAAAACTTCTAAAACATGAAAAATATTTCAGATCAAATAAAGGTTTGAGGGCACCCAAAGGGGATAAAATCACCTGGGCGTTATCGTCCTCACTAGGCATTAGTGTCTGAATCCATGAAATACAAACAAGTAAAATTTCAAATGGGCTGTAGGGTATGCAAGACGAAATAAAAAAAAGAAACACATAAAAGAGGCCAAATAAAGTCATCAATTACTAATTGTCTTGCTTAGGAATCATGTAAATTCTAGTATGCTTTTAGAACCTAGAAAAGTACCCAAGTGTGTGATTTAGTGTCTACAGTTTGTGCCTTTGTGTTTGTTGTTAGTTATGTTTATGTTGATAATAGTGTTATTAATAAGTTCTATGAGGGTTGATATGTTCCCCTCTTTTTGTATCTCCATGTACTGATGTTTTTTTATGTGGTAGGTTCCCCCTTAACCCCTTTATTACCTAATACCAAAAAATGAATATTAGTTCATCTCCTACATCATCATGTTTAGACTTGGACTCAGAATCAGAAACACCATCATCACTACTTACCTTTGATGAGAAACAATATTCCTTGAAATAGAATCTTTTCTTGGTCTTCTTATTGTTCTCAAACTTCTTGAATTTATTCTTACTATTATCATTCCTTTGAGATATCTTATCATTCTCTTCATCATCTTCATATTTATGCTTGTGAGGACATATATTTGCAAAAATGCCTAATCTCACCACAATTAAAGCATTTGAAGGGAAACTTGCCCTTATACTTACCTGAACCACTATTCAACTTCTTAGAAAACATAGCAATCAATTAATCATCATCGATATCAGAAGCATCATCATTGGTGGTATTCTTATCTTTTGACTTCTTCTCATCCTTGAATGCAACATCCTTCTTGATAGGTTTTGTATCAATGGTACTCATCTCTAATGTTTTCAAAATACCATGGAGTTCATCCATCATCAAAGTACTTATGTCCTTGGCCTCATTAATGGAAAAAACTTTAGGATCAAATTTAGGAATGAGAGATCTCAGCACCTTCTACACCACCACAGCTTCACCTAATCCTTTAATGGTATTGACCACCTGATCAACTATAATAAGATATACAATAAGGGTTTCTTCTACCTTCATCTTCAAGGTTTCAAAATAACCTGTATAAGTTTGGAGTTTTTCCATATCCATATTAGTGTCACCTTCATAAATGATCCTCGACTTGTCCCACATATCCTTAGTTTTAATACATTTCATTACCTTGACAAACTCAGGTTCTTCCAAACCACACAAGATAATATTCATAGCTTTAGAATTATCATTTCTAGCCTTCTTACTTGTAGCATCACTTGGATGGGTTTGAGGAATGGTGTAGCCATCCAAAAATGATTTTCATATATCATATTCCCAAATACATGATGTGATTTCTCCTCCTAATACTCTAAAAATCATAGTTTGACCCATCAAACATAGGAGCTTTGCTAGTAGAGGAACCACATTGTTGCTCGTCATTTTTGTGCTTCAAAAGATCTCCTTTAAGTATTTAAACTTGCTTCAAAAGTAAATTTCTCTAATACCAATTGTTGGAAGCACAATAACTGAGAGGGGGGTGAATCAGTGCTTTAAAAATTTCATTCAATTAACCATGCACAATGATAAACCTTTAAGCATTAATATGATTAAACCATGCACATTCAAACATACACATGAGAAAATGACATAATGACACAAGATATATGTGGGTAAACCCTCAAGGGGAAGAAAGCCCACTAAACCTCTACATATATTACTCAACACAAAGGCCTCCTGTGTATATTACTACACAACACAAAAGATTTCTTTAGTGAGGCACCAACCCCACAAGTAGCACTAACCCCTATTTAGTAGAGAACCTACCCTACAAAGAGGCTATAACCCCCAATATGACCAAACACCCCACTCATCCACTTAAATATGAGGATCACTTAATGACCTTGTATCCCAACCAAATGATTATGATCACTCTTTCAAACCCTCTTCACTCTAAACTCTCTCAAACAACTCTCTTTCCTTCTTCATTCATGAATGCACCAAAGTGTGTTGATTAGGTCATATAACCTTTAATCCCTGCTCCTCTTCTCTTCTCACCTTCTCATACCTCTTATTTTCTCTTCTCTAGATCCCTCTTACCTTTTCACATCCTTCCTCTAGCTCACTCACATTTCCATTTCGCCGACACACTCAAATGAGCTAATACAACTTACTTTTATACATGACTCGTGCCAAAAAAACCCATATATGTTGGAAAAATATCATATGACTATGCAATTTTATTCGTACACAACATGAATAGACACTTTACACATTCATATAAATTACATAAGGGGACCATATAGGTCAACATAAGCCTTACAATAAAAAACTTGTTTAACTATGCCTAAAAATTGGGGTCTTGACTTCCAACAGTCAAAATTTGAACTTCAAGGGCATTTAACAACTCCACCATGACTCCACAAGCTTTGACCACTTTAGCAACATCTTCTCACAATCATCTACATGCATGAAACTTTCGTCTATCCATCTTCAATATACACCATTCCATTTGGAAAGCATCACCTATTAGATCTAAACATCTAATTTACCAATCTCCAACAGTGAGTTGGTTCACACCTCAAAACAAATCTTCATGACACATGTAACATATCAAAAAAATTCCTTGACCTCAGGAAACGTATGTAACTCATTCCAACTTCCAAGTCATGGCATAATACTCCAAAACACCTCCTCTAACATTGATCAAATTTACATGTCGGACTGAAGAACCAGTCTTGAGCTTATCAAGATCCAACACCTCAAACTCCACTTCCACACTCTACCACTGCATGGAACACTTCACCAAGGACCTAAACAACATCTTCAAGCACTCATATGTATATTTCACACTCATAATTTCATTATTACATACATGTTCCATAAGCCTTCTTTATAAACCTAATAGGGCAGTTTATGCCATTAGGACTTAAGCTAAAATACACCACTTTTGATCAAACCATGAGCTCAAACACATCATACCAGACCTCTACAAGATATCCATGCTCATATTTCACTGAGACACCATGCATTTCTACCAAAACCCTCTTGGACCTTCATGACTAGTTTTGCAACCTTTAGGCCATTAGCGGTAGGCACACTTGGGAGAGATATTTCACTCATTTCTTACAGAAAACCTATCCAAATCTCTTCATTGACATTTAGAGCATATCCCATACTTACTTTCACAACTAGTCTTTCACCATCACACCTACTACACATTCCTATACATGTAAATTTTCACAAAACATAGTTTTTGTTGTAGCTTACCATCATACCTGGAGCATTCCACCACCACAAAAATGAGATTTTAATAATTATCTACATGTATGAACCTTGATACTAGGATTCCCAAGTCATTACATGGCCAAAATTGTCATATTTTTTCCATCGCTACAAGACTATGGTTTTACAATGGTTTAAAACCACTTGGATTCTTAATAATGGTTCATAAAATTATGACAAAAAAATGAACCCATTCCAGTTGGAAAATATTCTTATATTTATGCCCTAACATCTAAAAAAATCCTAGGTCTCCATCCATAGTACACACATGTGTATGAGTACTTGAAGTTGACCATCAAGCTAGGAAAGAAATTTTGGAGAGCTCGGTAGATCTCAAAACAAATTTTTTATGCCACTCCTTTGACCTCTGACCTGGAACTTTTCATAAACCTATGGGATGACCTCCTCCATGATTTCAAATGATCATTCATACTTTCTCACCTCTGAAACTCACACTACTATCTGGTTTTCACATGCCTTACTTGCCTTGTCTTTTAGATCTTGCTTCTAAGGAACTTGAACATGCACTATACACCTAAACCATGACCTTATACACCTTCCACACATGCTATGTAATGTAAAAACACTCCTTACATGATTACATTGCCTTACCTTGGCCTTATTTTCTTCATACCTTGTGTCATGCTTGCACTAGGTCTAGGACTATTCTTAGATTGGCTTGCTTCAACACATGCCTCATGTAACCTGAATTTTTCTCCATCTTTCAAGCTCACTAACACCTTTACCACCTCACTTTGCATCTTATAAACCATATAACACCTTCATATAACCTATGGAGCACACACAAAAAATCCATACAAGTTAAACCATGCAAATCCACTAAGACACCATGTCACTTCACCAATGTAACACCTTATGACAACATCATGCTCTCTCCTATGCACACAAAGACTCTCTTTGACATTAATGCTACTTGACATCAATGACACATGTCCAACACATATGTGTTGAAGAAATACCTCTAAAGGCTAAAACTACTAAGTTACACATCCAAACTTAGTAGTAATGATCTAAAGTTCGTCAAATTGTCCCACTGGGCATGCCAAAACTGTTGGAGCTCAAAATTACACCCTATCCTAAATCATAAGAGATTCAAAATTTTGGACCAACATGGGAATATCTCCAAGTGTGGGAATTACATCTTGAGATAGATCTCTGGAGAAGGCCAAAATCCTTTTGCTTCACAAATTAGGAGAATCTATGGAACACAATCTAATCTAATGTTAAAATTACTCCTAAATCTAACCTTTAATAACACATCCAAGGAACTGTGAAGAGAGAGAGGAGGGAAGAAATGTAAAAGAAAATCCTAAGCTAAAAGGGGGGTGGTGATAGCACCAATTTGAAAATTGGAGCTTCTTTAACTCTAAGTGACACATATATAAGTTTATAAATGAAGGTCATGAAAGATGCACACAACTCTAATGTGAGAAATTGAAAGAATATAAAATATGTAAAAGGGAAAATATAATCACACCAGACCAGAATTTTTAAAGCAAAGAAGAAAGCCACAATTGCATTAATCGATGCTCAAAAAATTTACACAAAAAATTGAGGCAAGATAAAATCCATTCACGAGTTGTAGAGGTTGAAAAGCATGAATTGCGAGTTCATAGGTATGAAACTTTGATATATGTCAAGGAAAAAATAGGAGAAAAAATCCCTGCAATGTGCGCAAGAACTTACATTTATAAAACTAGTGGGGGAAAGAGAGAGAGAAAGAGAAGAGGAAAGGAATTACCTCCATGTTGGAGCACAAATCCCTAAAATCTTGTTAAACAAGCATGGATGTCATGATTTCTTATAGTGTTGACTTGTAGTACAAGCATGGGTGCCATATGAACATATCCAACTACCACAATGTGACACCTTGATTCAATCGCACGCCATTAGAATACACAAGATGATGACACACTTCATTAAATTCTAGTGGTTGATGTGGTTGTTTATCTATTTTAGAAATAGGCGTGACTTTTACTTTTTCCTTCCATGGACTTTGATGATTAATTTTTTGATATGTGGTTTACATTTTCCTTGAGTGATGAGTGGTGTTTCCTTTGTCATGCAGTGATTGAATGTTTACACCCTTAGCTGTTTGACTCTCCCTCTATGTTATGGAGGTCTTTTGATTCTCTATTATGTGGCACTTTACCCATGACTATGTTCCTTATTCTACAGTCTTGTGAGAACCCACGTAAACACTATGATTTGGGAAACCCATAGTACACTAAGATAGTGCCATGCGGGTTTCTAACCTTAGTTGCATTTGAACTTGCTTTACCTTATAGTTGTGAACCTTACAACACCTTTTCTCTTCATGCCACATATTTTAACTTGGAAGACTTCATCCTTGGTTCTGTAAAATTGAAAAACTCTATAGAATGTTATGTGTTTTGATTCCATGTGACATGGTGTTTCTCCATGTCACAAAGCACTAAGCTTATCATTCCTTTACTCACCCTATGGATCCTATCCTTATCCAATTTTCTATTTTTTTATCGCTGGCGAGTAAATCCTAGCAGACAATCAACTTTCTTAATGTTGCAAATATCTAGCCAACCCCACGAAGCACTAATTATACTAAAAAAATTACTAAGTCTTGATCTCCTTCATTCCACAGGTTACGATAATTTGTGGAACACTACATTTTCACACTCCACATATGATTGACTCACTGTCCCTTGGATTTTGTTGAGAAAAATTATCGAAGTCCCAACTTAGATGAGTTACTCAAAATTTCAAAGGGATGTGATTTTAGACAATGGTTGCTGAAAAACCATATGAAGTAGTTAACTAGATAACACTTTTTTGAAAGTGGGTAAGTCAATTGATGTTATGTTGCATCCTAGGATAGTTTTTCATCAATATGTGTAAAGTAATTCTACCATATCTAACCCCCTTATCATTCCTTTTGACCTCATCTATTGATGTCATATGTGTCAATCTAAATTTTGTAACATTTTAACACTTGTGGAAAGGTTTAGAGTTCACAGGATATGGTAATGTCAATACGTGTCACTTGTCACTTATTAGTTTCTCTATTGAAACTTTAAGATTTGGCCAAGTCCTGTTTTTTTCTAAAGGTTCTATGTGTCCCCCTTAAGCTCAATAAAATTTGGTGTGTTATATTCAATATGAAACCAAAAGACTTGAAATGTTTTTCCTGTCATAAAGCTAAAAAACCCATAAAAATTACTATCCTTTTTTATTTCACTTTTTGGACTCTGTCCTACCTTGTGCAAACAACTAAGAAAATTTTAAACATAAGGGTACCCCAAAAAACATGTTTAATTCCTTATTGTTAGGTTGTGGAGCCTATTTTGATGTGTGAAAGTGTTGAAGACTGTACACTAAGAGTACTGTACACTTTTCATGTATCCTCACCGGGGGTTCGGGGCCAGGCTGGGCCCCGAGCGGGGGGTCTGGGGGCGGCAACCCCTTGATAGCAGGGGGTTCTGGGGCACAGCCCCCCGAAATTTTTTTTTTTTTAGGCGTAAATTTTTTGGGCCTCAAAAAAATTACATCTGAAACATCGGGAAACGTGCTTTTCTCATATGGGCGAGTTTTTTGACCCATAGGTTTATGGGACAAGTTTTGCCCATGGTTTTGTAAAACTGCTTAAGCAGTCGTCTATTTATATGGTCTTATGCATATGATAGATGTACAAGCAAATGTATTGCAAATGTGTTTTGAATTCGGGTGTGAATTCTGTAGAGTTTGTTGAGCATAGCTCCAAACGGATCTGGGTATTGTATTGAGAGAGCGGTGGCTTGTAATAAAATCTAAGCAAGTGATTCTTGGTGGACGTAGCCCAAATTGGGTGAACCACATTAAATACTGTCTCTTTGTGTTGTGTTATTTTATTCTGCAATTTTATTTGAGATCTGTAATAATTTCTGCATATTAGTTTCTACTGTTGCAATTCTGTGAGGGATTATTCCACATATTTTATCCCTTATTTCCTAACACTTATAAATCCTCCAAATATTTGCAATCAAAATTAGTTGTCCAAAATGAAGCATGGTGCTTATTTTGATAATAGTAAATAATGAGAGTAATATAAAAAAATCATATTGGTCAATAGAGAAAAGGTTTCATTGTGATCAACACCATTGACATGTGAAAATACTTTTCTACAAGTCGGGATTTGTACATTTCAATGGACCCATCAACTACATATTTAGTTTAACATACCTACTTACACCTCTTTATTTTTATTTATTTTTTAAGTAGAATAAAATCCCAAGTGTCATTATTATTATCTCAAATTAACCCCCTCCCAAATTAATTTATATAACTCATTTAAAATGGATTTATTCATTTTAAAAGGAAAAACACATGCAAACGGTCATCAAATTCCACCTCTCTAAAGTACTGACCGTTGGCATTTAAAAACCCATGGGAGGCTTAACTAATCCATTAGTGGGTTATATTTAAAAGGTCGTGTGACATTTATTTGGTTATCAATTTCAACATTAAGCATAAAACAGGTGCCACATGACAAAAGATCAACAATCAAGGCAAAGATATGCATCGTAATTCTAGCTCTCCTCAAATATTTTGGGCTCCGTGGACATCAAGCCCCGAAATGAGTCATAATGAATAATTATGTCGGGCCCGGGCAATAGCCAAGTAGGGTTGAAAGGTCAAAGGACATGCAACGGGTTTGGAGGTAGACATGTGGTATAATTTCATCACACTTCAGGATTATGAAATTTGGTGGATCTCAAGCCCTGGAATGAACAAAGGATAAAGGGCATCGGGTCTGGGAAAGATTGAAAGGTCAATGCAACATGCAGCCAAAGCTGGAGGTGACACGTAGTGCAGATCAATGGCATCAAATGGACACATGTTGGTATTCCAACACTTCCTCAAGCAGAAGCATTTTACAGACCTCGAGTCCTTAGAATAAATGAAGGATAAAAGGCTTCAGGTATGGGTGGTTTAGAAAGTCAACATAGACACATGGAAGCATTTCTGTGAAGTCAACAATGATGTCTACCTAGATAAAAGTCACAATGTGAAGGAGCGGTGCCACAAGGCACTATACGTGGCAAAGGAGAAAGCAATCATATGTAGAAAAAGGAAATTCCTGAGCCAAACATACGCTACCATGTGTCATGCTTTTTTTCATCTTGACATGCAAAATTCAAATAGCCATAACTTCCACTCTAGAGCTCCAAAAATCACGTAAAATATATCTCATTGAAAAGGTATCCTTGATCCTTTCAATTTGTCATCATTTGATTCAAAAATTAATGGCGTTTGGTGGTAGAAAAAGAGGAAAAATAGTTTAGACATGAATGAACAATTCTAGACAGCCTAAATACTAAAATTAATTATATATGGTGCTCATTATTTCTCCTACATGAAATGTACAATGAGGGAATGATATTGGAGGTTACCCATGCCCCTATTTAGATATTTAATGCATGTTGTTGGTGGGTGGAAGGAGGAATTTGAGTACTCCTCTAATTTCCCTCTTCTCTCTCTCCCATTTCTATATATTGTAAAAATATATTCATTTGTAATGTCGGATACTTTTAGAATATAAGTGCATCATTATAAAGTTTTGCACAAGTTTTTTGAGAAACATGCCTTAGATTGTGATTCTCTAGTGTGTTTATACCTTCTTCCTTCATTATAATGATCTGTGCATCATCTTAAAGCAATAAAATACTTGTTTTGTGGCTTTTTTTTTTCCTAGCTAGTGATTTGTTGTATTTTCTTGCCTCTTCATTTACTTTCAGGTTTGTTTTGTATGTTTCTTCATATTTTAAGGTTTATTTCTATTGTGCATTGTAGGAAAATGGGAGTTTAAATGTTGCTCTGGACTGTGTCTTTCATTTCTACCCTTTCCACCTTTATTTTTCTCCTTTTTTCTCTCATTCAAAAGTGTCTTTCCCCCTTATTTTGGTGTTATCACCTCCTTTAGTGTTACATTTCTCTTTTATGCATCTCCCTCTCTCCCTGGTCCCTTAGAATCATAGATTAGTGCTAGGTAGTTTCATTTACCTTTCTAGGAGAAGTTTAGTAGTAGGAATAAGTAGAGGAACCAACCTTCTCTAAAGGTCTATCTCAGTTCAAGTCCCACAACTTAAAAATAGTCCCATGTTTCCTCAAAGCCCTATATTATTCTAATCTAGGATGGGTGTAATTTTGATCTCCAATAGTTTTGGCACACTCTGTGGGACCATTGAAAGCTCTATTTTCAAATTTTTGTTGAGTTTTGGTGTGTAACTCAGTAATTTCCATCCTTTTGAGGCTTATTTCTACACATCTTGTGACTCCAATCTTCATGTTAACTAGTTTCAACAGTCAAGGTGCTCAGTTCATGAGAAGAATTCAAACAAGGTCGAAAACTGTAGAAGAAGGAGCTTTTGAATATCTAAATCTATCAACAAGAAGAAGAAAGGGCATAACAGTTCAGAGATCACCTTCACCACCAAATAGGACTCTTTCCACACCACCTCCTAGTAGGCCCTTCTTGTTATCTAATAGAGTTTTGAGACCTATTGTAGTGGAACAACAAAAAAGTCTACCATTTTTCACTTTTACTATTAGTATCCCTCTTGCTCTCAATGCACATCATGATATTCCAATGGAAGCTTTAAAAATTATCCCTTTCTTCATTAGGGAAAATCACACCACTCCAAATGATCATATTCAAGATATTTCCAATGTTTTTGTTGTTCATCAAGTTACTTAATAAGATGTAGCTATCAGGCTGCTAGTTTCTTCATTCAAAGGAAAATCTCTTCAATGGTTTAGGAGTTTAGGACCTATAAAAATTACTAATTGGGATGATCTTAGAACATTACTTTACAATAAATTTGGGTAAAATACATATAGCATCTCTTTGTTGGAACAACTAACAACTATAAAGAGGGCTCTCAATAAGCTCATGGTGGACTTCAATTTCAGATTTCAGAAGACATGGGATAGAATTCCAGTTCTCGTGAGACCAACTCCACAAGGTGATTTTCTTTACTTCTTAAGGGCATTAAATTTTGTTATTGTTTTCATGATTCATTCTATGGGGGTGGAACATTTCCTGTTGCCTATGCAATAGCCATTAGGGCTGAAAATTTTCTGATACAAGCTGGAAAATTAGCCCCTATGATGACTATACCTTTGTACACAGAATTACCTCAAGCCCTGCAACCTTCTACTGCTCCTATTCCTGAGAAAATTTCCCAACCCACTACCTCCACATCTTATTATCTCACACAAAAAAGGAGAAAGAAGAGATAAAGACCCTAATTATAAATTTTTCCAACAAAGTCATATCCTTGGAAAATTAGCAAGCCCAATCTTATAGAAATTATTATAACCAAGGGAAATATTCAAACCAAGGTTATCAGCCATATACGAACCAAAAACCTAATAAGAGATATGGAAAAAATCAAAAAACTAGCAGGTGGAAAATTCAAAATCCCCCTCTTCCACTAGCAATTGTTGTTCCTACTCAGTCACTTTCTACTGCTAGCTCAAGTCAAGCATTAGTTCTAATACAAAATAACGTAATACAAGAAACTGAATGGTGTGTCTCATGCAACCAACCATAGAATCAACTTATTTATGTAAATGAATTGTATGCTCAAGCCTTCATGATTCAAAATTCCTCCAATCAAAAATAACCATTGGTAGAAACAGTCAATACTAATGTGGAAGGTTTTCAAGAGGTCAATCCTGACATCAATATCATGCTCTTTGGGGTTGATGAATTATGTGTAATAAATCAAGCAGTGGGCAGTTCTAACAAGCTTCATACTAATATTGTTGATAATACAAGATACAAGAAAAAGATGGAGTCTCAAACTTCATATTCTCCTAGTCAATGAAATGTTGTCAACAAGGAAAGGGAATTCATGATGAATAAAAAATAGATTTCCTGATGTTCTTAGCAAGGAAGTTGTTTCTTAACCAAATATACCTACCCCAACATTGCAACAATCAAGAAGGAGAATTTGTACTAAAAATCTAGAAATCCATGTGCCTTCCTTTCAACATTGTTGAGCAAATGAAGAATACAAATGTCAATGTGACAATGTGGGATGCTTTAGCTATTCCATCACAAATGGACCTTATATGTAAAGATCTCAAGAAACTTCCCGAAACTAATCCAATTGTGGAAAAGACTCATGTTGTCGTTAACTTATGCCAAGTAAAGGCAGAATAGGTAAGTAAAGTTGTCAAGACCCCGCCATTCTATATGTCATTAATTGTGGGAAAGCATTTTGTTTATGATTGTATGATTGATTCGAGGGCAAGTACTTCTGTGATGCCCAAAAATATTTTTTATATCTTAAGTCTTAAGTATAGCCCTATTTCTAAAGGTGTTATACAACTTAATGGTTCAACCGTTGATGTCTTAGGAGTGATCAAAGGTCTTAATGTAACCCTTCATACTTGCTAATTCTAACCATAGCTCAAGGTATATCATTAATTGACTTACCTCCCATGTTTTCCATTTATTTGTCAAGATATTTCACTGCTAAAGTGGGTGGCTACTTGTCTTTAGATTGGAATCATATGCTACCAAGAACTAGATATGGTACAAGATTTACAATACAAGTTGAGTCTACATTTTCCTATCATACTGAATCTTATAATCCTACCCCTCCCCAATCAAATTACCTAATAAAATAAGAACATGAACAAGAGTCATTTTCATAAGAGAAGTGTATTCCTCCTATTCCTGATCTTAAATTAGATGAATGGGCCAAAGAACACTATGAGTTTGATCCTTATGACACAAATTTGGATACTGGACTTGGAACCTACTATATTCTTGAAGAAGGGTCTATTTTACGTGCATCACTTAAGAAAAAAAAAGGATAGTGCTTCTCGATTATGGAAAATGTTCTTTGACAGTTCTTTAAGTAGAATTGGAGCTAGAGCAGGTGTTGTACTAATTTCTCTATAGAACAAAAATTTATTCTTTGCTCATAAATTATAGTTTACGTGCTCTAACAACATAGTAGAGTACGAGGTATTGGTGCATGGTATTCACATTGTAGAGAAGAGTAAAATCAAAACCCTACAAATCTTTGGGGATATTGAACTAGTTTTCCACCAAGTGAGAGGGAAGTGTGCCACAAAGAATAATCTTTTGAAAGCTTACAAACATAGAGTCTGGGATATTCTGGAGAGTTTTGATGCTCTTAATTTTTAGGTGGTGCCAAAGAAATTGAAAAAGGAAGAAGATCAAATGACATCCCTTAGTTCTAAATTCTCACCTACTGAGGATCTTGTTAAAGGTAATGCACAACATATTAAGGTAGTGGTCAAACCATCCATTCTAAATAATGAAACCAACTAGAAAATATTTGAAAGTGATGAGAAAATCGTTCAAATTATCCAGAATGAAGTTTAATTCTCTTCAAGAATGCAATCTGAGTTACGTGACAGCTATGGTGATCATATTATTCAGCTGAAAAAAAAAATTACCAAAAGGATTGGTCACCTTGTAGCATATTTTTAGTCCTGATGATGAATTTAGAGGTGAAGAGAATAACATAACAGCAAGGAAAGAAGACTGTCAACTAGTCACCATTGCATAAGGCAAGGAACTTTTGCTTGGAAATATATGTGATGAGAACAAGAAGCAAGCTTTTATATCCTTATGTCAAAAGTTCAATGATGTATTTTTCATGGGATTATGAGGACCTTAAGGGGTTTAATCCAAAAATTATCCAACATTCCATTGATATGGATCCTAATATCAAGCCAATTAGATAAAATCAAAGACTATTTAACCCTAAGATAAAGTCCCTCATGAGGAAGGAGTTATCCAAACTAATTGAGGAAAAAATAATTTTTCCTATTAATTACTTTACATGGGTGGTAAATCTTGTTTTAATAAGGAAGAAAATTGGGGAAATCAAACTTAGCGTTGATTATAGATATTTGAACAAGGCCTCCTTAAAGGATCTGTTGGGGCTCAAACTTGCACCTGCCTTAGATCCATTTGAACTAAGTCATTGAGTTAACAATGGGACTGTCTCCAAGTTGTGGGACCTTGCGCATTTGAGACAGACCTCCAAAGAAGGCCAGTTCCTCTACCTATTTCTACTACTACTACTTATCCTAATGTTGAAAGGGAAATCCTAAGCTAAAAATACCAAGGAACCAGGGATAGAAGGATATGCAAAAATGAAAAAATAATCTAAGGGAGGTGATAACACCAAAAAGAAATATGGATGAACACAATCAGCTTTGAGAGAGAACGAAGAATATGTGGATAGGGAGCGTAGGCACACATACCACATTCTAAAACACACTCAAACATTCATTCTCATGGGACACAATGAAAAGAGAACTTGAAAGGGATGTGAGGATGCCCAACAAGCTACCGATGTGAAAGGAAAAGAAAGTAGATGAAATAAAACGAGCTAAGGCAGAGAATAGAAACAAAACAACTTCTATTTCTTCCAAAAATTCCAATCGATTACAATGATAGAAGAGGTGAGTATCCACATGTAGAAAACCAGATCCAAAGGTCTGTGACTCAAAATACAAGGCAATGCCTAAGAAATGCACTTGCAAGATTTAAAGAATCCAACCCTTTACAATGAGTAATGCTCTTAAATTTATAGGTGAATCGATGAGAGAAGGGGAGGAGAAGGAGGGAAAATCCAACGTGAAAACCCAACCACCAACAACCAGTAATGAATGCCTATAAATCCACTTGTAAATATGTCAAATGTGCTTCCCCATGTCTGTTTGGCATGTAGGATAAAGAAGGAGGTGATATCTAAATCAAATTGGGTGGTTGGAGCAATAAAATCCTTCATTAATGGCATGAAAGATTTTTTCCAACTTCTCACCTACCTAATCCCGCCAAGATTTGAACTTGAGTGATCTAGAGTGTAACCCACGTCATTAACTATTTTGTCATTTGTTGTCATGTGTCACACTTTAGTTGGTTGCAAGGATTTGGCACCTTATTGGCGTGTGTTAGTAGGTTGTGTGTGATACACTCATTCTGACAAGTTGCCACATGGCATAGATATGCATAGGAGAAGGTGTGAAATCATGTGTGAAAGGAAGGAGCATGGGAGAAGAAGGCAAGGAGAGGGTGTGCAAAATTAATGCATGCAGCAGAAATGGAAATTATACTTGAAGGAGGTAAGTATGGAAAAGTGCGCAAGAATCTAGAAGGTGATGTGCAGCAGTGAGAAAGAGGCATGCGAGAATACTAGGGAGTTAATTAATTCTAAAATAATTCCAAAGCATGTTGGAAGGATGAATGAACTGTTGGAAGGAAGGTGAGTGCACAGAGAGTGTGTGCAAGAGGAAATGGGGAAGATAGAGGAAGGGGAAAAAAAATTGAAAGGTGCAATGTCAAAGAAGAGTGCATAAGGGCGCGCGAGGAACTACATCCAATGAAGCTGTGTCATAGAAGAAATCAAATGGCGTGTATCTTATAATGTTGATATTCATAGCCAGAATGGGGATGTAAGTTGTTAAAATAACTAGGGGAGTTATTTTGGACAAAATTTTGGTGACTTTTAGGGCCATCTGTCTGCTAGATGAAGGAGATCAGTATCCTGGAGAATCCATTGGGCATGGATTCTGCTTAGAAATATGAATTTTTTATCCGGAACCTAAAGAACTACACCTAAGTTCACTTTGAAGTATTTATGAACTTTTTCTTGAATCCTGCAAAACTACTGAAAATTATTGGAAGATTACTGGCATTTTGGAAGCAATAAAAAGAGAATGGGCAAGAAGCACGTGAGAAGAAAGAACTATATACAAGTAAGACAATGTGCGTGTAACGCACTTAGAGGAATTGAAAACTACTATAATATATATAATGATGCAGAAAACTTAATGGAATGGTTTGAGATAGATCCCATTGACTGGGATTAATATCGTGCCTCCATCAAGGTGAGACAACTCAAAAGTGTTAGCCTCCTTACACGATTTGATGATGTATGGGCCACTCCAAAGTGCATCAAACTTTGAATGGTGCCCTGGTTTGGCTTTTCCATCATCCCACTTTAAGACTAATTCACCAACCTTGAAAGCTTGAAGCCCACCCTTTCTTTCAAATCATTTCTTTGTTGATTGTTCATGTTATTGTAGCTTGATCATGGCAGAGTTTCTCAATTACTCAAGTTCCACCAACTCTTCCATTCTAATTTCTCTCTAATTTGTGACCTTAAACTCTAGCTGTTGGGCAAGCTCTAATGCAGGAAACTCAATAGATAAATGGAGTCTATCTTCCTTACCACAAACCAACTTATAAGGAAAATTACCTATTGCCTTCTTCTCCATGATTTAATCTTCTCAGAGTGCGTGTGATACCTTTGTGTGCCACTACCTTTGGTTGATATTCATTGTGTGCTTCATAATTCTGATTAGGTTTTTGTTTATAGATTTTTGCAAGCCATTTCCTTGAGGGTAGTAGTTGGAATAAGTCTTCAAATAAATTCCAAGGCTTAGCACCCAATCAAAATTTTTAGTACCTACCAGAGATAATGGTGATGTAGCCTAGAATTTATCAGTAATAACCCATGCACGCTGGCACATCACTCATCCTAGGTTGAGCGCTTGCCCGAAGCGTGCAAAGGTATCATGCCCCTATTTAGGGTTGCTTTTGCAGGATGTCAGCATGATGAAGACTTAATGCATTCAAATCCACAATTAACATAACATTCTACAGAGCATGTCTAGATCTAGATCTAAAGGGTAATAGATTTAGATAATATCCAATAATGAAGACAATCATGCAAGAACCAATTATACTCATGATTAATACTCTGATTTAGCCAATACACTCATCTCTATTAAACACAATAAATACACATAATCTTATTACAACAAGTAATACCATAAGCTCATGCACGCAACATATCTGGAAGCATAATCTCACACATACAGTTCTCACACAGTCCCCCTATACTACATAGATCACTACACATTTATAAGGGTGGGGAATTTCCCTTCACCACTTACATAATTCATAAAATAGGTCACATGCTGAAAATAGCCATACAACTTTACAATAATAGCCACACATGCAATTGCACTAAAACTAGATCTCTTCTGGTTAAGTGGTAGTAGCAATTCTATTATTAGCTTGAACCCATACAAAGTGCTTAGTATTCACTCTTCCAATAATAACCCATGCATGTCACGTAATTCTTTATCTGGTTTGTATGCTCTGCACCCTATCTCTAAAAATATCCTGTACATGTGAAAACGGATAAGTCCTAAATCTTCCCTTGTCTTTCACACGCATGTCCTTCCCTATCCTTCTGCACCTTTGATTGTGTTTTACTCTAATGTGTGAATCTTTTGTGTGCCAACTCCTTCGTATCATACTCTTGTCTACTCAACATTACCCCACACTAAACCACATTTCTGCCCTGGAAATGGTTACTTTGTAATATGGAATGAATAAATATTTACTCTATAACATCCTCTGCTTCAACCGGAAGAATTAGTTTTGGATATTCTTCTTTTATTTATGCCTCTAATGTTTTCCACTCACTCAGTGCAGCCTCTACCTTTTCTGGAATATTTACTACAATAGACTCCAACTCATCCTGGGAAATTTCTTCCTTTTCTTTATGTAATACTAACATAATGTTAGACAGTCTATGATAGATATCTCTTGTTTGTTTTTTGATCTCTTCTACTATTTTTTGGATCATTGTATGACTGGATCCTTTCTATTAATATGTTGTTTTATCTAGTTGATGAGCCCCTTTGAGGTTGGTTGTTTTTTCCCTTCTCTGGGTTGTTTCTCCCACTTCTGGTATCTAGCTTTTGAGTCGTTTTGTATACAGGGTATAGTCCCTTCAAAACTATTTTCCCTTAATAAAAAAAACATAATGTTATACATTATAGATAGTCTCCCTTCTAGAAGATCCATCTTCTGCATTATTAGTTTCCCAAGTTCATCTAACCTTTTCTTATGGGGGCTCTTGGGCCATTGTAAGGGCCTCACGCTTGTGCTTTACTAGTGCCAATCTCTCCACGCACCCCAAGGTTTCATCCTTCATTTCCTTCGGGACTTCCTTTTCCTCTACCATGGTCCTTATTCTTATGACTACCTCTAGAGATGCACAAATATTCAATGCTTGGTCTTTTTTCTTCAGCTTCTCTCACAAGGTTTGGAGTAATGCCTCATATGATGAAATATTTTACACTACTGAAGCCTTTACTCACTCTACTTCCTACTTAGGGTCCTTTGGTGCTGGAATCCAAACTAGTACCTCCTCAAGCACCAAATCAACTAATGTACACACGTAGTGCATAACCGAAGGGAACATTTCAGGTACCTTGGACTTCAAGTGCAGTCTTGCTTTCAGGACATGGTCTCTTATATCCTCTGCCATTACGATAAGGACTCCATTCTTCTTTTGCTCCAGGTCCTTCTCTCCTTTCAAACATGTGTTCTCTACATCTTCGACCTTGATCTCTTCTCTTAGTGCTTTGATATTAGTAGATTTATCGACATTCCTGCATGCCACCTCTATAGACACCTTCACTAAGGCATTACTCACCTGTTCATCAGACATAGTTGTAGGTTTGATGGTTATATGTCTATTCTATGGTGCCTTTCTCATCCTCTGTGATACACATGACTCTTCACACACATCAAAATGAGGTTCATCCATGTGAGTCTCCATGGACCATGAAAAATGTTTCCTCACGTGCATGGTTGCCATGTCAGGGTTCATCAACTCCCATCTGTACTCTAAAATCATGCACGGACAATTTTACGTGTGTCCTCCTCATAGCCCATAATTGGCACAGCATACTCTCCACTTTCCCTCCTTGACCTCGGCCCCTTATGCACCTGAGTGCCAAGGTTTGGAGTTGGGTCATTAGTGTCCTGAGCAGTATCTTTCTCTGTCTCTTCTAGATTATATACCCCTTCTTCCTAAACCTTCATTTCTTCATCCATGGGCTCTTCCACATCCTCCATTTGTATAGGAAATTCAGGTGTGCTCTCTTCAAACTCTTCCACCTCCTCATTTAGGTTCAAATTTCTCCTTCTCTTCTCAGGTGTCTCCTTCTGTGGAGAGAGTCATGGTGATCTTTGTATTGATTATGGGGTAGTGCCTTGACTTCTTGTCCATTTGAACACCCTCTTAAAGTGGCATTCTTCAGGATCTGTTCCTACTTCTAATTCTTCATCTCCTTCTTCTTGTTCCTGGGGTGGAGTACTTATGCACTCAGATTCTACCTTGTCTGAAGTTTTCCTTTGTCCTCTATGTACCAAGCAGCCACTATCTTTGCGCTCTTCCTAATTATCATCTACCTCTATAGGTTCAGTGGGCTTCAGAGCTGGTACATTCTCCATTATATGCTTCCCCTTTGGCATCTCTAGGATTGCAAACTCATTCTCCATGTATTTGTTACCCTCCAACTTGGGCTTAAGCCAAAGATATATAAGTGCGGCTCCACTATCTCCAATTTCAAAACTCACAGGATTCATACTTATCATGTCTGAAATTAGCTTATGAATGTAGGCAATTTGACCTGGATATACATATGTCTTACGCAGCATGTGGTAGTCACATTCAAACTTTTCTGCAATAAAATTTTGGTGTCACACATTATTGAAATGATGGAATGATGCCTGAAAGTAGCACACTATGAAGGTATATAGAATTTTACACTAGGGGCTCCAAGTCCCATCCTTTATTACAAATCACACCATGTAGAAGTGTTGATACACTACGACCTGCACTACCTTGCCAACCACCAAAGGTAACTCCTTAGGGATGTGTCACTCCTCTTCAAATGCCACACAGAGCCTATCATACCACATCTCCACCCTCTGCTTGAATGGTCCACTCATTGACCCTTCACACAATTACTTTTCAAATCTTTCTGCAAGGGACTTATTCTGCATGGGGTACTACCAGATCTTGTTCTTTAGCCCATCAGGCACTCTGATCTCCATAAACACAAGGGATAATAGGATAGCACCGAAACTAGTTTTCTCACTTGTGTGTGCTTCCTCGATGATAGTTTATGTAATGTAGCTTGATATGTTATAAATTATTCCCTGTAAAATTCTCCTTACAATATGTAGCCACATTGTATTCACCTGAGACCATCTCTCTTGATCGTTCAATTTTGTCACTAGATGTGCAGCTACCTGTACCACTAGATATTTCTTCAATTTTTCGACATCCATCCCACACAGACCCTTGGTATACCCTAACTCCTTCCACATCTCCAGGATGGTTGTTTTATCTATCAAGTCACTATTCAGATCCACTCTTATGCTCTTTAATCTTATTATAGTCAAAATCAAAGTGGTTTTAATCCTTATCCTGCATCTGGTGAAATATAAAAAGTATTCATGTACCTTGTTCATCAGCCACTGCTATAAAGTTTCATACTTTCTGAAATATGGAAGCTCATACAACTAGTAAACTCCAATCTACTTTAGCAACATCTCTCCAGTGTCACCATACACTGGTATGTCCTCTGTTGTGCACCTATTCTTCTTCGTACTCAACAACACGTCCAACTCATTTTTATTATCTGATGTGCAGTTGTTTTAATCACTTATCATGCACTTTCATACATGAGAGTCCCATTCTTGTCCCACTATCACGCCTTCTGGGTATTGCATCTTTGAGAAGTTTCTCTTGGGAGAAATTTCAACCTCTTCTTCCACTTTCTTCTTCCCTTTAGCTCCTACAGTAGGTGCTTTCTTTGGTGCCATCTATAAATCACAATTTTTTGTCCTCTGTAGTGTGCACAAGCTTTCCTTCTACCTTCTATAATGAGAAATTTTAAAACCCTAGCTCAAATCCACGTGCCCATAATTGAAATCATGTGCCCTAGCTCTTTCAAAACGATCTACTTTGCTCAAACCCTTCACCAATGGGGGATGTAAGCTTCTCCTGCACACAAATCTGCTCTCCACTTATGGTTTCACATTCTCCGTACTTCAACACAATTCGCTCAACTCACTTTACAACTTAGCTCATTCAATTTTTTGTGATTTACAAAGGTAAAAATGAATTTGTATCCCTTCCTTATATAGATTTTGAAAACATTAGTGCATTTATTGCTCCTTCACCTACCAATAGTCCTCATTAATTGAAACTTTTCACATTTTTCCACGCGGTAGATCTTCGCGCCTCAGCTATAACCTTTTAGTATGCCTTCCTACCTTCTCACTACAAGCTTCTCTTCAGCGTGTTATATGCACCTAAGTACCTCATTGCTACGCCTTCTCCTGGTAGTCTATACGCTTGCTAATTACCTTGTGTTATATTATTCCTTCATTTATCTCCATCTATGGTCTTTATTTGGAAGCAATCTTCTGTTCACCAACTTTAAACTTGAATAGCACCTATAGCAGGTTGTTCCTTTATGTGTACACATTTTTTAATAACCACCCCACACAAATGGTATGTGTAGTCCTTTTTACATAAAAATATTATAAATGGTAATTAGTTTCTAGCACGTAAACATGCTTATTTCACAAAACACCAACTAAATTTACAAATCATAGTGACTGTTGGGCCCCAAAATATCAGCTAAGTATAAGAAGGTGTGTGGGCATGTGGGTTGAAGGCATGTTAAGAAGGGTTCTTGAAGGGTTTTATAGAACACACGATGCGTACCCCCAAGGAAAAATAGGTTTTGTACTTAGCCACATTCAGCATCCTAGGAAGCACACGAGAAAAGCATGACCCTTGTGGATAAGGTGCCAGCCTAGCGAACTATGGGATCAAAAAGGGAATATTCTAGGCATGCGATGGAAGGTTCCAGAAGACATCATTACAAGGAGTGGAGAGCTTGGATCTGAGAAGGCATGCTTCCATGGAGGACCACCTTGACACTTGGAAACTGATCTGTAACTTCTGAAAACGGCATGGAAGTGGGTGCTAAGGTTATAAATACAAGCACCTGATTGAAGAAAAGAAAGAGGTGAGAAGAGTAGATAGAGTGTGGAGAGTGTGGAGGAGAATAAAAGAGAGGCAAATCCCTACAAGAAACATAATGGAGGATGTTTATGGGTTAGGGATTAGGATAAACTCTGTAAGTAATGGCACATTTAGGGGGATGGGTCTTCATTCTTTTTGTTTTTGTAATATGATGAGCATAATATAGCTCTGATGCATGACTTGGCTCTGCATATGTTATATGAGGATCTATCTATGACCTCAAGGGATTGTAATGTGGATTATTTGAAATCTGTTAAGATGAATATAAGGCTCTGTTATAAATCATATATGTGTTCAAGAGTATAATACTTATGTATTTCCTTTATGTATGAACCATTTCCATATGTTGCTTGTTATTTCTCTTTTCTGGATGTAATAAGATAACAAATCATTCTATGTTCTTAGAATGTGGCATGGTTCTTTTCTACTCATTTCCATTTGAATATCTGTTATAAAATGATGTATTCTCACAATAATCACATAAAGGAGAGACTCAGCAGCCCGAGTGTGCCTCGAGCGAGTGCATAGCGCCCACTGGGTGATAGGTTGGCGACGTGCATGGGATTAGACTATTGGTCTAAGGGTATAAAATATGACTACATCTTGGTTCCATTATTGGGACCTCTTTTCGAATTTGTTATGAGAAATGGCATGCATCTTTGTCCCTTAAATGCGTGATGACAGAGTATTTTGACCTTGGAAATTGTTGAAGGATGGTTCAAGAGCACGGAGGATGAGTTTTCTCAGAGATTCAGCACTGGACCTGAGTTCGATGTGCTTAGATGGGTAGAAGAGAACCTATACCATGAGTTTGTATGAGACATTATTTTGTTGCTTCCCAGTAGAACTATATGAATGGATTTCAGCATACGCATCCAGATCGTATTTGGTACTATAGATCGCGCATATGGACCCAAGATGACTATCAGAGGCTATAGGATGCAGATCTGACTTGGACGTGTGTTTTTGATCACTCGTGGAAGAGAGTGTTGACCAATTATACTCTTGAATACGTCATTTCTACGTATTCTTGCCTGATAGAAGTTGCTGAAGTTTGAGTTTCTGAGGGAGCCTAGAGAATCATTTTTGTGTGTTATTCCTTTGGCTATGAAGCTCTTGGTCATTACTTTGAGTTTAGAAGCATTTCCCATGGTCGGCTAAGCTTCTCTGAGCACTGGGAGAGGAAGCTAGGGTGGAGGAAGATGGATAGACATTGTAGTTGAGAAGGAAAGGGAGGAGAGATGACTCAAGTATAGCAAAGCTGCAGTGAAAGGGAGATGACTAGGCAACATGAGGTTGTAAGTGTGATGGATCTATGGAGGTAGACATTGCAGGAAGGAGTTGAGGTTCATGTAGAGGATGTGGAACCTGAGCAGTCTATGTTACCCCATCTTGGCAAGCATGGGAGATAGAAGCCCTTCAGCTTCTGATGAAATTTCATCACATGGAGAAAGAAGAGCCATCAATGCATGCATCTCAACCCACCTAGACGACTAACCCCTGGCACTTGGTTTTCCAGATCAAGGGAGAAGTATTGTTAACCCAGTTGGTATCGGTGGGAGTAACCGATCTGCGCCCATGAGATATAATTTCTCATTTGGAACATCCATGGTTGCATGCAAGCCATTCCTATATTTGGAGGAATCTTTAGACAAGGTGCAAGTATGCAAGGTTTGGGTATCATGCATCTGGGAGTGGCACAGGACATACAACTGGAGGTGGGATAATATCACAAACCATCAGGTGCAATTCAGTGGGACATTGGGAACACTAGGCATGTACCACTTCTGGTCCTTTTCCTGACTATAGGAGGTGGATCTAGTGGGTCATGAGGAATAGGACCTAGTGGATCCATTGGATCTGGTGGAGGAGGAAACACCGGAAGGAAACCAAGGCTCTGGATCGGGAGGATAAGGACCCCAGCCACCTCCCCAAGTTTTTTTCGAGATGTCTTTGCACTTACCAGACTATAGGGGTATTGAAGATGTTACAGAGCATGTGCACAAGTGTGAGTTACTATGGTGTGTGAAAGGGATCACTACCCTAGAGTGGAAGGCAAGCCAATTTGCAAAAATGTTGCAAAGGCACGTGCATAGTTGGTATAGGAAGTATGACCCCCATCAGAATGGTGGTAGACTACACCGCATTGAAGAATGCCTTCCTAGCAGAGTTCCATATCCCTGAGTTTGAGCAGAAGAATCATCAGCACTCTAAAGGAGATCCAATAGGGAATGGTAGAGAGTGTGCGGGAACATATGACATGTGTTTCAAGACTCTCTTCTCAAAACTATCCTATGACATTCATCCTTCTCAACATGCTCAATGGTTTTTCAGAGGATTGATAACACCATTTAGAAGGGCTCTATCACACAAGACTTTCACAGACCCACGTGAGGCATTGGAAGCTACCCTACATGCCGAAGCTGTTGGGAGCATTGATACTGGTGTTAGTCCTTTTCTGGAGGCTCAAATTACTGCAATGGCCAAGTAGTTGGAGAAGCTATTTTGCAAACTCAATGCATGAGGTTCATAGTGGGATTTAGTGTACAGACTTTGAAGTGGAGGGACATGCAAAGGATAGTTTCCCTCAGAAGTCGAGTAGTGCATGCTATGTCGGTAGATTGTGAGATTTACCATGGGGATCATGATGTAAGTAGATGCCCTCTACTCTAGTGTGTAATCTGTAAGAATGTTTCTTGTCTATTGCAATATTTGTACCTCTACGACCCATGATACCAAGGATTGTAGACTGATTGATCAAATCCATGATGTTATTGATCTGGGTGTGCACCAGACTAGCCTTGCAAGCAGTTCAAAGGATGATGACCATCATTATGAAGGAACACATATGGAGGAATGCATGGAAGAGGTTTTTGTGGAGGATTTCATGGTCATCAGTAACCGCGGTGGAGGATGAAGTGAGTTCCTATGAGGAACCTGTTATAATTGTGGATCTACATAGCATTATAAATGTGAGTGTCCTGATCTATTACAATGCTCATGGTGCGGAAAGAAACACAAGTATGAAGAGTGTCCAGAAATTTATGAGCATATGAACCAGCAACACTGAAAAGACAAAGGCACTAGGATGGTGAGCATCAAGAAGGCCGATTCACAGTGGATGCCAAGAGTGGCGCGCATGAGTCAGGGATAGAACCTATGCTAGTGATGACATGAGCAGAGGCCGTGCATGTGCAGGGAGATGCCAAGACAAAGGACACTAGTTTCAAGAGAGGAAGTGGTACATGGAAAGTATCCAGACCCTACTCATCAGAAGGAAGTGTATCAAGAGACTATGGACATGATTCAAAGTTTACAAGGGGAGATCCAATGTCTAAAGGAGAAATTGAGGTAGTTGGAGCAAAGGAAGGATGTCGAGGTTCCAAAGGATGACCTCGATGAGGTCAAGGAAGTGTGTAAGATGTTAAGGCAAGATAATATTATCCCCTTTCTAGGAGAATGGTTGAGAGAGCAGGTACCACATACCCGGAGTAGAGCGCGAAAGGTAGGTTTTGCATGCAAACCTTCCTCCTCACAGCCTCAACTATGACAAGGAGATTACTTTGAATGTGGTTGTTAATGGATGGCTTCTGAGAAATATTCTCATCAACACGAGAGTAGAGGTAAATTTTCTTACCTTAGATGTCTTGGCATCAAATGGGAAGGCCCACATTGCAACCATCTTTGAATGTGTGTCTACATGGAGAACAAAACTAAGGTAATGCCTATTAGAGTTCCTTAAGGATGCATTTATCACCATTCAAGGGGCCAAGTTCACTGGAAACTTTGAAGTCTTGGTGGTCGCTAAGGCATACTACTTTTCCAGTGTTTCTTGGGCACCCATAGTGTTACAAGAAAAACGCCAACTTGCAGTTTAACAAATGTTATATCATCTTTTAGAAAAAGGAAGGAAATGGTGGTCATCCCTTTGACAGATGGGAATTTAGTGCCCTATATTCAAAACCCCTCAGGGGAAGAATTCTTGGATAGAATCTATGTATGCTCAATCAGAGATCTTGAGATAATTCACCCCACAGAAGGGAGTTCATCTAGTTTGAAGATTCTCGGTCCTTAAGTGATAAAACTAGTGTGGCATATAAAAATTGGGCGCATGGGACATATGAGTTGATAGGGATATATTGAGAGGATCGGTAGCAATGGTTACAAAGGACTCGCTCAGTCAATTGCCTAGGAGGAAATAAATTTCCAAGCTATTTTGGGGGAGTATATCGCTGAACCTTTCTTGTGAGAGATAGAAGGTCAATGGAAAAATGAGGATGAGAGGAGGGGAATTATCAACTATAACCTACTCGAAGGACTACATCACACTGATGGGCTACACATCGAGAGAACCTCTTAGAGTGGCATGAGGTGAGGATCACATTTTCTGTAAGGTTCTCTAGGAGAAATGCGCCCACTATCATACAAGATTACCATGGTAAAGAGACCACCTCATTTCATATCCAAGGATGTGAGAAGGCCTGAATGGGAAGTGCAGAAGCATTACCACCTTCGTTATGGGTACATAAATTATATTCCACCTTACAAGGTTGTGCACACGCATGGTATATTCATTCAGAGATGCATCATCAAATAGGTAATTGGCAAGGAGTTAGGTGGCTGATCTCATTCAAGCTTTCGAGTATAGGAGTACCAAGCCATCAGTGGATAAGGCGTTGCAAGTAATCAAGCACCTTACGAATGGGAGATAGTGCTATAGCATAAGGATATGTTGTTGGAGTTACTAGGTGAGCCTTACTTAGAGATGCCTCAATGAAGAAGAATTAGAGGAAATATAGCTTGAGCACGCGTGCATGGAAAAAGAAAAAGGAAAAATGGTCTATGTAATAGATAGAGAAGATATGGATACTTTGGATGTTAACCATTCAGAAGGTATGTGTGAATTCATAGACAGTGTTGATGGAGTGAGCACGCACCTACCATGAGCCCTTGAAAACAAATAAGGTTAACATTGGAATGGAGACAGAACCTAAGGAAGCTATCATTAGAGACTATTGGTCAGAAAAATAAGTTTCAAAGGTCATTGATTTGTTGCGCAAGTTCCAAGATTTGTTTCCTCGTGGGTACCATGAACTCAAAGGCATTCACCATTCCTTGGGAGAGATGAAGATCAAGTTGAAGGAAGGTGCGCACCTGATTTGAAAAGAGGCCTTATCAGATGAATCCAAATTTGTGCATATGGGTCAAGGAAGAAATAGAAAAGATGATAGCATTTGGTATCATTGAGGTAGTGGAAGAATCAGAATGGATAAGCCCAATGGTTATCAGTATCAAGAAGGATATAGGATAAGAATATGTGTTGACTATAGGGATCTGAATGTAGTGTGTGTCATCGATCCTTTCCCAACCCCCTTTACTGAAGAAATTTTGGAGGGAGTATCCAGGCGTGAAGTCTACTCTTTCACGGATGGATTCTCAGGGTATCACCAAGTCTTGGATTGCAAAATGAAGACCAGAGAAAGACAACTTTCACCACTGAATGGGGAAGTTTTTCCTACACGGTTATGCCTTTTGGATTGAATAATGTACCTATTGTGTTCTCAGCGCATCATGGTATAAGCATTTCAGGACTTCATCCATAAGTTTCTTCAAGTTTACCTAGATGACTGGACTGTGTATGGATTGGTGAAAGATCATTATGACAATTTAAGGCTGATGTTTGAGAGATGTCAGAAATTGAGGATATCCCTCAACATTAAGAAATGTGTCTTTGCTACTCCATTTGGAACCCTGTTAGGACACATTATATGCAAAGAAGGTTTGCTAGTAGATCTCGCTAAAGTTGCAGTTATTGTAGGATTAGGGGAGCCTACTAGTCAAAGTGCAGTGCATGGATTCCTTGGGCATACAGGGTACTACAAGAAATTCATCAAGGGATATGCCAAGATCATCGTGCCCTTGGAGGAATTATTAAAACACAAGAGTTCCTTTCATTGGGGAGAGGCACAACAGAAGGCATTTGACACTTTGAAGGATAGGCTTGTCATGGTGCCCATATTACATTTTCCTTCTTGGGATAAGCCTTTCCATGTGCATGTTGATGCCTCAGGAAAAACTATGGGAGTATTGCTAGCACAACCTGGTGAGGGAATTGTTGATCATCCCTTTGTGCTTTGCAAGTAGAAAATTGACACCAACAGAACAAAATTACACAACTACTGAGCGTGAAGCATTTTCTATGATCTACGTGCTCCACAAGTTTAGGCAGTATATGTTGGCAACACCATTTATATTCTACACAGACCACATGGCATTGAAATACTTAGTCAACAAGCTCGTTCTGTAAGGGTGCATATGTCTTTGGGTCCTATTATTTCAAGAATTTGAGTTCACAGTGGTCGTAAAACTAGGAAAAATAAATTCAGGACCTGACCACTTATCAAGGATTAACTCAGGGGAGGATGCACAAAAGCATTGAGGATACCATGTTGAATGCATTAACTATTTAGGTTATTGCAGTGCGTGCACCTCAAACTTGGAAGATATCGCAGTGTTCTTAAAAATAGGTGTGGCACCAGAAGGGATGAAGGCTCTAGAGAGAAAGCAGTTAGCAATACGCATCACACCTTACATGTTGATTAGTGGAGACCTGTATAAGTTAGGTCATGATGAGGTTCTTGCACCGATGTGTATTGGAGCATGAGTGTGGAAATTATGGAGGAAGTGCATGGTGGGATTACAGGAGGACACTATGCAGGAAATGCTACCACGTGGAAGATTTTATTAGCAGGGATTTGGTGGGAAACCATCTACAAGGATTGTATTGAGTTTTGCAAGGCCTGTGACCATTTCCAGTGCCTTGGAAAACCTGGAAAGAGAGATGAAATGCCTTTGTGACCAATAGCCAGTGCTGAACCATTTAAAAAATGGGAAATTGACTTTGTAGGGCCAATTGCACCAGCCGCACGAAGGACTGGTTCGTGGTATATCATCACTTACACTAATTACTTGACATGGTGGGCAGAGGCAACATGCCTATGAAGGATTGCACCGCTATAGCAACAGCTGCTATATTTTTATGGGAGAACATAATCAGCAGGTATGGTTGTCCTTTAAATTTAACAAGTGATAGGGGTACACACTTTCTCAATGAAATAATCAGGATTCTGTTAGCAGAATTTATGGTGGCCCATCACAAGACTACTCCCATATCACCCTCAAGAAAATGGAACTGCTGAGGCATTTAACAAGATACTAAGTCACACATTAACTAAGATCTTGTGACATTGGAAGACAAGATTGGGATGAAAAAGTATCAGCCATTGTTCTATGGGCATACATGACAACCTACAAAAGGTTGAACAAGGCCACACCATTTCAATTGGTGTTTGGCATGAGGCTATTTTACCAGTGGAATTCATGTTACCATCATTGTATAGCACACGCAAGAGGGTTAGCTGATGAGAAAGCACTGGAAGAAATAATTGATAAGTTGATGCAGTTAGATGAAAGGTGATCACTTGCTAGATGGAGTCAGAAGATAAAAAAATAAAGAAAAAAGGCATGACATGATCATCATATCAAGAACAAGAAGTTTGAGGTTGGGAAGATGGTGTTGTTTGTATGATTCCAAGTATCTATGCCATCCTGGGAAGTTGAAATTCCATTAGTTAAGACCTTACATCATCTCGTACATTCTTGATTCAGGCACTTTCCAGTTACAAGTGCTGGATGGGACGAGGTTACCAGGTCACTTCAATGGGAGTAGGCTGAAGCCCTACTATAAATAAGTCTTCTTGGTGTTTGTAATAAGGTAGTATTTCCAGTTAGCTTAGAATTTCCCTTTATGCTTTTTCTTTCTTGTGTTTCCCTTTCTCATTGCTTGTTCCTTTCTTTTGTTTCATTTTTGCACTTGTGCACCAGTAACCACATTATTTTTCCAAGGTTGTGTATGCACAGAGGACCATGCATTTGTTTTAGTGTGGGGTGGAGTGATGTGAAGTATAAGCCTACAATACAAGTTGAGTGGCCCAGTAGAAGGAAGCACGTAAGGTGTAGAAAGCACATGAGGAAACGGTGGATATTAGATTATGGTGTCAAAAAGGCTTTGCAAAAACCACGTATAGAAAGGATGAAGAGCGTAGGAACAACATGAGGTAGGTGAGGGAAAAAATTGGGTAAAGGACAGAAAGAAGTGCCTTCAATGTTGTAGATCCGTGCGTAAGATTCTTCGATTCGGGTTGGATTTTTGTGCATGAAGGTTGTAAAGGGTTTTTCATGTAGGATGTAGCACATGGGTAAGGGCACTTAAAGTCAGCTTAGTGGAAAAATTTACATTTAATGTTAAGGTACGTTGGTAGGTGATATAACATTTAATGCTAGGAAAGAAGGAAAAGCTATAAATACGAAGTTGGGCAAGTCATTTTTTACCTTGCGATTACAAAGTGAAAGAAGCTCTTGCAAACTAGAGCATCCAGAGAGAAATTTGTGCGAAGAAAGGAGAATCTGAGAAATTTGAGTGTGCATCTAGAGTAGATCTGTAAACCATAAGGGAAGGAGTACATGGGCATGAGGAAGGTTGTGTGAAGAGCATCATCTTGTGGAAGGATTTCCTAGTTAGGGTTTGGTAGCTAGGGCATGGAGAAAGAAGGATTCATTTTCAGGAGTTGAAGCTTTGGAGTGAGATTTGGGATTGAGCAAGAGTAGCAGAGAAGAGAAAGAGGAAGGAATATTTAAGTTCATCCTGACTAGAAAATATGGCACCCAGGAAACCAACTGTTTCACTAAAGAAAACAAAGGGCAAGGGCAAGGGAAAGTAAATCATTACCAGTGTCACAGCACCAATGAAGAATGGTATGCAAAGATGTAGTACCCAGATGGGGTATTGCTAGGAAAAGAGTGGGAGTCACACTTACGAAAGATGGTCTTGAGAAATTATAACCATCGCACAAGCACAACCAGAGAAGGAAATGTGCACTAGAGTTGGTCTAACCAACTAACAAGAGGACACCAGATGGGATGCCCATTTACAATGATGAGGTGAAGGTCAAATTAGAGAAGGTTGGATTATTGCAACTATATGAGTTTTCATACTTTGGAAAGCCTGAGCACCTTTACCAATGGTTGATGTCACGCGTGCATGAGGATCACTTTTATTTTGGAAGGTGCAAAGATGTGCATCACACCACAACTGATATCCAAGTTCACAGAGCCTCATTTGTGAAGGAGATAACATTGATGATGATCTGAGTGACAAGGAGGATATCAAGGAGACTATAGCCATGTATGACTACAAGAAGGGGTCGTGATACTTTGACATCACTGAGATTCCAGACCCAGTTATGAGGATGGCATGTACGCTTGGTCACCAAGCTCAATGATCAGGAATGATGGACATAAGTGAACAAGGCATGGCTAAATGTATGCCAGAAGATATCTGAAGGAACCATCTACAACTTGTCCACTTTCATCACAGATGAGATTATAAGCAGCGCACAAGAGGGAGAGAAGATACTCTTCGGTAACATCCTCCTCACCATTGTATTTTCAAATATTGGAGTGCCCAATGGGCCAAAAAATTTTTTTGGGAGTATCCAGAAGAGGATCCCTCACCCACAAAAAGGTTTACGAAATACACTTGTGAAACCATGACAACCACTCACAAAGTGCACCTAGAGAAGTGGTATAAGTGAATGTGTGATGCATTCAGGGCTGAGTGGAGGATCCTAGAGTAGTTTCCCATGCTCATGAGTGGAGAGGAAGAATTTGTAGTATACCAACACTTGTGCATTGGATATTTACATTGACATATGGGAATATGAGTCCATGGTGCAAGCTACCCTTCTCCTTCACCACACAATACTTCCAAGCCAGAGTTAATCAGTTCAGGGAGGCCAAGAGACTAAGGTTCAACCTTAGTGAGGTAGATATAGACCACCATGAGCTTCACTTCAGAAGATCGTTATTCTACCCAAAGAAGCACATGTATGTGGAGAGATATGTCTCCCACAAGATACAAATGATGAAGCCTTTAACGCTGTCAATTGCAGGAAGGACCACAGAAAGGGTGTATCTGTGCATAAGGCCAAAATTTGAAAAAGCACTTACTTGGAGAATGATGTCTCCATCCCTGAAGACCCTATAGGAAGGAAGAAGGTGCACCTAGAAAGAGAGAAAGAGAAGAGGTGTAGAAGGCACCAAGTGTTCAAACCACACAAATGGTGAGCACGCACAGAAGAAAGTGTTAATCCTAGTACTTACACGCAGAGAAATAAATATCCTATCAAAGTGAAGACCCCAGAAGAAGAGGCATTTTGGAGAGCATGAAGAGACCCTCACCCATGAGGAATCTCCAATGGAAGACATCACCTATCAAAGAAAAAGAAAAAGAAGAATCTCTTGTACTGGAATCCCCAGTAAGGAAGAAGCAGAAAGTGACTGATGAGGTAGATTCATAAGAGATAGAAAGTCTAGATGCCTACATCAGTGACAAGGATGATGATGATGAGCTAAAAGGAGGTGAAATACCATCCAGTCTATGAGATACATGATTCTGAGGAAGAAGGAGATGAGGAGTATAATGAAGGGGATGAGGAGAAGGAGGATGAAGAAGAAACTGAGGCCAAGGTGAGGGGGTAGGCGGGGAAGAAAATACAAAAGATCAAAGGACCCCAAGCCTCACAAAGGAATAGGTAGATGAGGCCACAGAGAGAGAAGTGGAAAAAATCATCAAGGACCTGGTAGAACAAGAGGTAGAACATAGCGTAGATGAGGTGATGAAGGAAGTTGAGGAGGAAAGCATAGGAAAAGAATATGGCAGCATGGGAGGAGATCCCAGTTTGGCTGTAAGCTTTCCAAGGGCCACACGCACAGGGAGGAAGAGCACATAAGCAATGCAAGGTCAAAGAATGGGCTACATCGATGATCTGAACAAGGTGTTGCACATGTGCTTCCAGAGCACTGTGCCAATGGAACAACTCTTAGCCATGGCTTCATTTGATGAGGAAGGTGCATACCCTCAGACAAGGAAAATGTTATCATGGGCATTTGAGTCCCACATTAATGAGACCCGAATTTGAAATAAGCCAAAGAGCATTGTTGAAAGGTGCCAAAAAAAAAGGAATAAACCCTTTGGTGAATGCTCAACAATTATCTCAGATGAGAAAATATGTAACACGCTCAAAAAAGTCTCAGTTGAGGTTGAAGCCAGGATCTTCGGAAGAAATGATAGGGTGAAGTTCCTAGAGGTAGAGCTTGGAGAAAAAGGAGGAAGAGATCCTTGAGAAAAGCAAGGACCTGAAGCAGGAGGAACTAATCAGCACTCAGTTAAGGTGAGTTAAAAGATGAGAAGGCAAGAGTGCACAAGGCATACAAGAAGATAGAGATGATCACAGATGTCATTGTCTTGAAGCATCCAGAATTAACACCACCCGTGCAAAAATATGGATCAACCTTACAATTCCTAGAGGACTTGACCCACATACATCACTATGGAGAGGTGGCCACTTGCCTTAGAATCCAGTAGAAGAGGTGTTGGAGCATGCCAAGAAAAAGAAAATAAGATGAAGGTTGTGGAAATTATTGCTCAGTACAACAAGATCCTCGCCGATGTAAAGGTTGTTGCACAATTTTTGAGGCTTCCTATGATAACTGTACATAGATAGGGATAGAGTGGCAAGTATCTTGGTTGCCACCCATGAAGTAGAACTCAAGGAGTTCCAAGAAAATAACAAGGGGAATAGGGCTGAGCAAGATAAAATCCTAGCCAAAGTGGAAAAGAAATCAAAGGCCATTGAGACCTTATGGGGCTCAATCAAGAACCAGACTAAAGGAATTATACCCCAAATCACTCAGAGGATGGATGCACTCAAAGATTTGGGAAAGCAGACTGGAGGAGATTGTAGAGACAATGAGGGCTAAGGGAGAGGAGCTGAGTTTTAAAGAAGTAAGCACCCTGGTGGGTGACCTTTGTCAGCAAGCTCAGAATGAGGTCGACACTTGGGGAAAGTCATAGAAGAAGAATTAGGGAAGGATTTCCCTCTCCTCCTCCAGAAATAAAAATAGTTCCCCATTATTTCATTATTTTCCCCCATTTCTTCATTCCTTTATTCTTCCATTCCAACCATTTGTAAGGATCCACCATTCTTTATTTATTTATTGAAGAGTGTTTCTGAGGATGGAGAACAAGTGTAGTGTGGGGTGATGTTGGGCCCCAAAATATTAGCTAAGTACAAGAAGGCACATGGGAGCATGAGGACCTAGTTTAAAAAGGGTGTGCACAGGTTGAAGGTGTGTAGGGAAGGGTCCTAGCAGTAGGTTTGCTAAACATACGACATCACATGCACAAGGTAAAAATGGATTTTATACTTAGCCACATTCAGCATCCCAAGAAGCACACGAGAAAAGCATGACCCTTGTGGATAAGGTGCCAGCCTGGCGACTGTGGGATCAAAAAGGGAATATTCCAGGCATGTGATGGAAGGTTCTAGAAGACATCATTGCAAGGAGTGGAGAGCTCATATCTGAGAAGGCATGCTTCCCATGGAGGACCACTTCGACACTTGGAAATCGATCTGTAACTTCTGAAAGGCATGGCAGTGGGTGCTAAGGTTATAAATACAAGTTCCCGATAGAAGACAAGAAAGATATAGAGATAGATTAGATAGAGTGTGGAGAGTGTAGAGGAGAGAAAAGAGAGGTGAAAGCCTACAGAAACATAATGGAGGATGTTATGGGTTAGGGATTAGGAGAGCTCTATAAGTAATGGCACATTTAGAGGGATGGGTCTGTATTATTTTTTTTTTGTAATATGGTGAGCATAATATAGCTTATGATGCATGACTTGACTCTGCATTGTTATATGAGGGTCTATCATAACCTCAAGGGATTGTAATGTGGTTATTAAATTTATTAATATGAATACAATGCTCTATTATAAATCATATCTTCATTCAGGAGTATACTACTTATGTATTTCCTTTCTATATGAACCATTTCCATATGTTGTTTTTTATTTCTCTTTCTGGATGTAATGAGATAACAACTCATTTCTAGGATCTTAGAATGTGGCATGGTTCTTTTCTTCTCATTTCCATTTTAATATCTGTTATAAGATGATGCATTCTCACAAGAATCACATAAAGGAGAGACTTGGCACCCGCGCGTGCCTCGGGTGAGCGCCTAGTTCCCATTGGGTGATAGGTCGACGCACACATGGGATTAGACTATTGGTCTAAGGGTATAAAATATGACTACATTGATGAACAAGGAAATACATTAAGGCAATACATAATTGAAAACCTAATCTAAATGGTAACATTGCCTTATTACAAACAGCAAGAAGACTTATTTATAGTAGGGATTCATCCTACTCCGATTGAAGTAACCAAGTAACTATATTCCATCAAGTGTTTCTAATTAGCAAGCACCTGTTTCAATTATGTGAGTGATAACATACAGCCCTAACTAGTGTACTTTGATTTTTCCTAGATGGCATAGAAACTTAGAATCATAAAGAAGTACCATTTGTCCTATCTTAAGCTTTTTATCCCTAATGTGCCTCTTATATCATGCTTATTTCCTAGTTTTTTCTTACTTCTGACTCCAGTGTGCCATTTCTCATCAATCATCCAACTTAATCAACTTGTCATTTTTTTCTTCTAATGTTTGTTCATCAGCTAGACCTCCAGCACTCACAATACGTAAAGAAGGTAACATGAATTCCATAGGAAGAACTGCTTCTATGCCAAACACCAATTGAAAAGGTGTGGCCTTGTTTAACCACTTGTATGTTGTTTTATACGCCCAAAGTACTGCATAAACCTTATCATCCAAATCCTTTCTTGCAACATCACAAATTTTTGTGAATGTCTGGCTCAAAATCTTGTTGAAAGCCTCAATGGTCCCATTTTCCTGATGATGATATGGTGTAGTCTTATGGTGTACAATCATGAATTCATCCAATAGAATTCTGATTGTCTCATTCAGAAAATGTGTTCCCCTATCACTGGTCAAACTCAGCGTGCATCCATACCTTACAATAATATTTTCCCATAGAAACTTGGTTGTTGTAGCTATTGTACAATCCTTTGTAGGTGCTACTTCTTCCTACTTCGTTAGATAGTCTGTGCAAGTGATGATATAACATGATCCAATCATGCGCATGGCTGGTGAAATAGGACCCACAAAGTCTATAGCCCATTTCCTAAACAGTTTTTCACTAGTAATAGGTATTAATGGCATTTCATCTCTTTAACCTAGTTTTCCAAGGCACTGAGAGTGATCACAAGCCTTATAATATGCCTTACAATCTTTATAGAGGGTTTCCCACCATAATCTAGCAAGTAGAATCTTGGGCGTAGTGGTGTCACCTGCATAGTGCCCACCTGCAATACCACCACGAGCCTCTTACATGATATATGTGTGCTCATGTTCTAGTATACAGAAGCACAATACTTCATCCTGGCCTAACTTGTACAGGTCACTATTAATCAACATAAACAGTGCTGTGTGTATGACAAGTTGTTTCTTCTCTAACGATTTCATCCCTTCTAGTGTCATACCTGTATGTAGGAAGACAACAATGTCTTCTAACTCCGATGGTGTGTTTTTGTAACTTGTATAACTATGCATCGGGTACGATATCTTCAATTGCATGCGCTTCTTCTCTCGATTGTATTCTGGATAGATGGTCTGGTCCCGAATTACTTTTCCATGGACTTACCACAACTTTGAAATCAAATTCTTGGAATAAGAGTACCCATCTACATATGCACCCCTATAAAATTGTCTTGTTTACCAAATACATCAATGTCATGTGATCAGTATAAAATAAAAATGGTTTTTCTAGTAGGTACTGTCTAAATTTATGTAGCGCATAGATCATCGACAAAGCTTCGCGCTCTGTAGTTGTATAATTCTACTCTGTAGGAGTCAACTTTCTACTAGTAAAATAGATAGAATGATCTATAATACCTTCTCCATGATGAGCCAACACCATGCCAATGGCCATGCCATAGGCATCCACATGTACATGAAATGGTTGGTCCCATGAAGGAAAGCATAGAATATGTGTTGTAGTAAGTTTCTCCTTCAATGTCTCTAATGTGTGTTGTTGTGGTTCTCCCCAGTAGAACGTCCCTTTTCCTTTTAGTAACTCCTCCAAGGGTGCAGCAACCTTAGCATACCCCTTTATAAATTTCCTATAATACCTAATGTGACCCAAGAATCTGCACACATCACTTTGACTGGTAGGCTCTTCCAGTCTGATAATGACTACAACCTTATCTAGATCAACCAACAAACCCTCCTTGCAGATGATGTGCCCTAACAGTGTTACAAAGGGTGTAGCAAGTACACATTTCTTGATGTTCAAAGAGATGCTTAACTAGTGACATCTTTCAAAAATTATGCATAAATTATCACAATGATCCTTAACAAGTCCATACACCATCCAATCATCTAAATAAACCTGCAAGAAGTTGCAAATAAAATCTTTGAACACTTGAACAACTATGTGCGAAAACACAACAGGTGTATTTTTTAGAACAAAAGGCATCACAGTATAGGCAAAGCTACCCCATTCAGTAGTAAAAGTAGTCTTTTCTTGATTCTCCTATGCAATCCTAACCTGATGATACCCAGAGAATCCATCTGTAAATAAATAGATTTCATGCCCTACAACACCTTCTAGAATTTCCTCAGTGAATGGCATAGGAAATGGATCAGTCACACATGTAGCATTCAGCTCCCTATATTCCACACAAATCCTAATCTGACCATCTTTCTTGATAATAATCACCATGGGGCTAACCCATTTGGACTCATCCAGGGGCTTGATGATTCTAGATTTCAACAGTTTGTCAATTTCATCTTTGACCTTTTCACGCAAGTTAGGTTTCATCTTGTAGGGTCTCTTCCTGACCGGGCGCGCATCTTCCTCAAGCTTTATCTTTATTTCTCCTAATGATTCATGCATGCCTTTGAGTTCATGGTATCCCTAAGGGAATAAGTCCTAATAATCTCGTAGTAACTCAATGATTTTTGCCACTTCAGAGTCAGACCAATAGTCCTCAATTATAGCCTCCTTAGGCTCAACATCTGATCCAATATTTACTTTCTTTGTTTTCATAGGTTCATGATAGGTGCATGTGATCTTATCTTCCCTGTCCAAAACCTCATGCCTATATGTTGAATGTTCTACATCCAGATTTTCTACTTCTCCTTCATCCACTAAGTAGATCATCTTTTCTTTTTCCTTCTCAAGGAAAGCATGCTTAAGTAGTGTGGCATATGTCTTTGTTTCTTCAGCAAAATGTGCTCCTAAGTCTTCTTCATCAATTAACACATGAATGAGTTCTTCCACCTTGGCACTATCTCCCATAATTAAGCGCTTTATAACCTTTAATGCCTCTTCTACTAGAGGTTTAGTAGAGAAATAGTCAAATGTTTGGATCATTCTTGTAATTAAATCCTGCCAATTTCCAGTATCTCTATGGAGTTCCGCATACACATACCAAACACGCATGCATCCTTGTAAAGTGGAATAAAATTTATGCACCATGTAACATTCCCATTTTAAGACTTTAGAAACAAGGGGGGGGGGGGAGAAATTATATATATATATATATATATATATATATAATGTTCATTGTTCTAAATAAAGTATTATTTAGAACAAACATTCCATGCCAATCGAATTCAAATAGATAACCATATGCAACTGTAATATGTCAGTGTTCCACCAATCTATTCATTCCATAACTCGGTAAGCTACCAATCTATTTATGTTATCTTATGTATTGAATACATATCATATACTTCGTATACTTGGTCTTCCTATCCTACACTGGGTATTGAGTGATCAGTTTAAAGAAAATATTTGAATATCTGTTACTAATATTCATTTGATATCACGTTGTTTTAAACTTGGTGACATAGGACAACTCAACCAGCAGCTTGTGATACTTTGGCCAAAGATTTACAACATATTGTGTATATCACTATTCCTAGACGACATACTCGTCATATTGGAATACCTCCTTCACCTCACTCTTCTATTATCGTGATTGGTCTTTACTGACTGCTGTCAATCCACTTGTCCCAGGTTTAACCCTAGCCCTAGATAGAAACATAAATTAATATAGGAAGATGCTCGCAATGGCCTAGGGTAGATGGGCATACTTGGTTGACCTAAGTCAACCGTATGTGCCAAGGTATCCTAAGCCATTATTAGCTAATTCCTATCCTAAATATGCTCCTATCCTGACCTAGAGAGAAACTAAGTTCAAGTCCAAGTTCTTATTATGTGTAGATCTGGATGATCAATGGGGAAGGGTGATGCCACATGTCAACTACAACGCTATATTCTTGAGAAGACCCAAGTCTTCTCAGAAGTACAGCCCTGCAATTGGCGTGTGTCAACATCCTACAGAAACTACCTCATCGAGATGTACATACCCCCAAGTAGATCATTTATGAATTATTAATTTGGATTAAGTCTGGATTACAACAACCCTGTTAAACCCTACTCCAACACTCCATAAGTTCTTTCCTAATTTTTTTTCATTTAGTCCATGAAGAACTTCGTTAAACTTATGGTTGCTTTTAATGTTTGTTTTCTCAATTAAGCCAACAATTAACCAAAATAGGACAGCGTTATCTTAAGTTTCATTTAAAAAATACTTTAACTTTCAGGAAGTTTTAACAACCACATATATCCAATTAAAGTAGACTTCATACTAAATGAAGTCTAATAAATAGTAATCATACTTCCAAACCTTTTTGGTTTATATTCAATTGAGAGAGAGAGAATCTTTCTCTATATGATTAAGTATTTGGGTGTATCATTCCCAATGTCCATATTTCTTAATGCATGTTCATTATACATCACCTTATTATGTTAAATTGTTTAGATATACACATCATATTATGCAACTAAACAAGCTACTTCATTATAGGGGAAATTGAACTAATTCCCACTATCCATTTTATCAAAGATAACAAGATAAACATAACATAATATAAAGAATATCAACATGATGGAACTTTCATCTTCTTTATAAAAGTACGAGATAGTTTTCACAACCCATGCAAATAAAACACAACTCGCAATTCATCATTACAACTTATAAAATTTACAATACTATGCCCTTTAGGCAACTGCATAACAACAACCCTCATTCTATAAAGTATACAACTTTTCTTTACAATACAACAAAAGAATGAATTAGAATTCTTTATTAAGAATTATACATATATCAACGAATGCATCATATAAGTTTTTTCCTTCTTTTACCACTTAAGTCCTCCATCTGTAAAAATAGCTAGCATGGGTCAGTTTAATGAACTGAGCATGATAAGCACTAATCATTAAAACAAAGTGCATTCCACTAATTGTATCGTTAAAGAAACACTACTTTAATGAGATAATTAAATCATCATACAATCAACATAAGTGATAACAAAAAGAAAGGAAGTACTTAATAATTCAAGATCATCTTTAAAGAGAAAAGAAAATTATAATAAACAATATCTTCCTAAGATCTTAAAGTTCTTTTAATACTATCAAAGGCTAGAAAACAAACAAACAAACCTGTCATCCCATTATTTCATAATTCTATCCTAATAGAATATGACATTTATCTTTTCTAAGAGACAAAATAAATGTATACATCATGGTTCCTTCAGGGATGATTCATCTATATCCTAAGTGAGAACCATTAAAAACTCAGCCCAAACCTATAACATCAAAGAAAACAGACCAGATTATAACATGAGTTACCTATTCCTTTCTGGGATAACATTGTTGCACAATCGATCAATAGAATATACATCAAACAGAATTCCATATCCAAAAAAGAAGGTAAGGAAAACCAGAAAAATTCAACTGCAACTCCAATTCCAACTCTCCAAGAAGAAATTACCAATCAATAACAGAAATCAATGCTCACAAATAAAGTATCCCCGAAGAGGAGTTAATCTCTACTCAAGTTCTTCTCAAAAGACAAAGAGTACAAGAGACAAACCTACTCATTTCCATATAAACTAGACAAGACTAGCCAACAACAGTCAAACCATAAGTATCAATGTACTTAATAGTAGAACCTTCCTAGCTACTAGCTCTCAACACTATTTCCATCTATGATTCGAATAAGGTAGACCAATAGGTCAAAGAAATCACTATTTTGAAATGGAATCGATTACAAAAAAGTTCAAACATTGAGCCTATCCAAGGACAGAGGAATGGTAACTCAATAAGGAAAGAGCCCATGATAAATCATTACATTTTGACTGTACAAGAAGTTGCAGTTTCGAACAAGTTCAGGATGAAATCATATTGCAGACCCGAACCATAACTGATCTCAAAAGAATATGAATATATATATTTTCTTTCACAAAGATAAATCAAGTCTTATTCATTTTTTCAGTCAAGAATTGTATCCCAAAACAATAAATGATAAGGTCCAGAATTACCCATGAACCCAAAATGGAAGTCTCACAAAGGCTTACCAATTAATACAAAAAGAAAACAATCCGTGATTTAAAGAATCAAACTCAATACAACTAAACAGAAAAGGAATCCTTCCTAATTATTTAAGCAAGGTAATAACCCAAATCTTCCTCTAAGACCCAATTCATTCACAAGGTAGAAGATAGGGAGTGCTAGAACCCAGAACACCCAATACAAAAGTTGTCTCGGTCTTAAATTCCAAAGAAACAAGAAAGGAACATCAAAACAGAACTTCACAAAAATGAAATTACGACAATGGTGCCTTAGTACAAACTAATACATTCAACCCAGATGTAGGTTTCTTCCAAACAATGGGGAGATAACTTTTCCTCCAATTCCCATGCTCATACTATCTCAAGAAGTCGATACAGTAAAAAACAAAACAAAAGTTCAACATTCCTTAAGACATTTCCAGTTCCAAAGCTCAAAAGATTTCAAACAACTCAAACAAGTTTTCACGCAGTCTCCTAGTGAGTGAGTTGTAAAAATAAAGAGTTATAAGCTAAAGATTTAACAAAAGAATAACCCAATACAAAAATTCCTGAATAGAATCGAATATATCGATCAAAATATAAGCTCATAACACTCAAGTGTTAAATCAGAGTTCAGTGTCGAACCCAAGCTTCATGCACAACATTCATAATTTCACAAGTAAAATAATGCGAGTACAATGATAAATATGAACTCCATGTAATATTTCAGTAATACATAATATTCCAAAATAGTGGTTTTGTTCAAACGAAGCTCCAACAAAAGCTTAAACAAAACACAAAATTTCAACTCGAGTCTGCATCCAAAGAACGCAACCCAGAAGCAATATAAAACAAAACTAAATTTTTCCTAAGCTCATATGCTATTATTGTCACGAAATTCATTTCAATGCACATAACCGTTGAATAAAAGATCTAGAGAGCATAACAAAGATACAGAACAAGTTCTAATACCATTTTTTTACTTGCATGTAGGTCTTAAAACTAGCACAGAAAGATAGTTTTTAAACAATACCATTTTGCCATGGATTCAAATCAAACACACAAGGATCCATAAAACCCAGTAAGAAAAATAACTAGACAGGAAAAAAAATAAGAATCTCATGAGAGCAAAGTTGTTCTAATGATTCATTTAGAACAACGCAAAGAATTCTAATAGTTAGAGCCTATCATGCCTGATAGTGCTTCCACCAAATCGAAGGAGACTTCTAGCCAAGCTTCCAACTCTTTTTCTCCTCCAAAACAGATCAAAAATCAAACATATCTTCCTCCTTCACCTCAAATACTTTTCTTCGATAAAAAATAGGATGAAGAAACCAAAAATATCTTTGAAGTGAAGGTCAAATTGTTGGTTCGAAGAACTAGTTAGCTCCATGTAGAGCAAAATATGCCATGCAAGAAAAACCAAATTACCTCCTACAAACCCACCTCCTATGTTTCCAAGACGGTTTACACAAGAATACCGAGGCTCATAAATGCCATAAATTTCATTCAATCCAAAATTCCCACTTATATTTCCTTGCCACCACCTCCTAAATCTAGCGAATGCCAAATCAACACAAAAATACAATTCCATCCATTAGTGGAGTTTCCACGTAGGCCTCCACCAAGTCCACTTTCCCTCTGCCAAATCTGGAAGTACTTCTTCATTTAAATGCCATTAGAACCATTGCCCTTATGTCATGTGACCCCTTTACGTTCCCTTTAGTTTAGGTTAGATTCAAATAGAACTTAGGTTAATTTAAAAATTACCAACATAGGCCTTAAAACATTAGCCATTAAAATTCCCACCTTAGGTTAGGTTCAAATCACAACCCTTTAGTATTAGGTAGTAGCTAAAATAGCTTAGTATCCCCTTAGTAACTCTTCCCTTATTTTCTTAGCGTAACGCTTAGGTTAGGACAGAATTCCAATAAATAAACATAGCTAGAACATAGTTGTTCTTACCTGGCTTAGGTTACTGTTAGGATAGTCCTTAGATTTTTAGGACTCCGAAATTATCCTCAGAGAATTGAATTTTTCATAAGTCCTTAATGTCTTGCCAAGATCAATCACCAAAGACCCGGGCACAAACATATAGCTGAACGAAAACACATTGCAACAAGACCAATAATTAGTATAATGCAAAATTTAGTCTTCTATGTCCCTTAAACTAATGAATGTCAATTTTACCATTTAGTTTATGAAGAAGAATTGAAACATTCCTTGGATCACTCAAATTGATCCAAGGATGAGTCAGAAGAAGAAATAAGTCTGCAACTCTTAAAACCAAATCACAGCTCATCTTTCCTAAGTGAAAATAAATTATTGACAACCATATAATTTTAGTCTAATGATTTTAAGAACAGAAAAGATTTATCCCTATCAATCATGATCTTCAACAGTAAAAAAAACACATCTTTATCCAGAAAATCACATGTTAACACTTGAATGCAAAAGAGGAATATATCAGTTGTCGAGGGTGTTACAATCACTATCTTATTTTATGTTCTTCATGACAGCAATTTTTTCCCCTCTAGCTCACAAAGTCTCTCAGGTTCTGCTGAATCTTCTTTCTTCAAACCCTAGATTTGATGTACCATGATCAATCCTCCATGCCTTCTCCAGTAGGTGCTATCTTCTCACTGAAGGAGCTTCTAGAAATAGCAATCGTGTGTTATCATTGCTCTGGTTTGCTTCAAATATTCTTCTCTCTTCATAATTTCACACAACTTCACACTTATATTCTCTTCAAATTCTCAAACTCTTTGCAAGGTATATGCTAAGAATGATTCTCTCTCCGAGTGACGCCTTTCCATATATTCCTCCATGGCACGTATTTATCACCATAGGATCTCCTCCTCTAGTGTACCGAGGGTAATTTAAAGCATTAGATGTACTTATTTTCTTGATACAATGTGGTCTATGTGTTCTTGGCAATCTGGTCTTTACTTCGCGCCCTGGCAACTCATAACCTATCTAGTGCACCACTACTTATCACAAACAACACTTATAGTATCGCTAATAGACTATGTACACACTTCTCTTTGCCGCAACCCATCTTCCTCTATGTCTCACATACCAATGTAGTCTATTTTTTTACGCTCCCATAAATCGTGTTACATAGGATGACCCTTTTCTCACTAGAAGGCTCAACATAAGCCACATATTTCCCATCTGTTAAAGGGATGATAAATATTTCCTCCTTGTTCTCAAAACTTGATATATCCCTTGTTGAACCGTAGATCATCATTATTTGCGTAGCACCAAGGGCAGCCAAGTAGAGATGGGAAACTATCTTCTTCTGCAAGTGCTAAAACCTCAAAGTCCCCATTGAAGTTGGCTCACTTGTATAGTAATAGAATGCATATTTTAAAACTCCAACTAGGAGTGGCATTGGTTCAAATAGCCATAAAAAATACATTCAGAAGATGGATGTAATGGAGGTATCCCCATCTGTACCCATGCATCTAAAGTAAGCACATTTACCTCCGCGCATGTGATTAATCAATATATTACTAAAGAAGCCATCCATCCACAACAATATTTAGAGTGATCTCCTTATCATAATCTAAGCTATGAGGGGGAAGGTTTGCATGTAACATCTGTCACCCAGTCTCAATACTTACACACAGAGTGTTTCCCTTTAACCAATTCCCTAACATTTGAATGATATTCTCCTGTGCAACATATTGCACACCTCTTTCAAGTTATCCATATCATATTGGATCGTTTCTACAACTTTCTTTTGCTCCATCTTCCATGATTTCTCGTTTAATACTATATTTCACCCTGAAAATTCATGAGTACCTCCATGGTTTCCTAATAAACCTCCTTCTGATGGATAGCATCTAGGTACCGTGCATGTAGAACTTCTTTCTTAGTGATGGTAGGCTTTTGCTGTGATGTTTCTCTGGCATGCATTTCTTCAGCATGGGTACTGATCTTTATAGGTAAATGCCTCAGATTATAGTTCCAACTTGGGCATCTATTGATTTTCCACAGTGCGTTGTATCCTTACCATCCATACACCCATGTTTTCCTTGTTTATGCTGCTTGTACTAAGATGCTTATATAGGTTCAGAGAATTCCTCATATCTATGACTCTTCCCACATATAAGAAAAAGTAATATTCTGAGGAAATTCATGCACCTGTAGTGGTCAGGCATATCCACATGTATAAGCATGTTCTACATGGGAAAAATTCACCTCATCTACCACCATGGCCTCGACCCCCCAAATCCACCATGGTATCCTCGACCTCTACCATGTCCTCCTTCATAATGCCCCTCATTCTGATCATAGACGCACTTGATTGTGATCTCTAATCCTGGTGCCCGTACCTTTACCCTTAGATTTATCTGATACTCATTTCTGTCACATACCAATATATATATATATATATATATATATAACATCATGGATCTGACCAATCAACCGGAAAGTATTCCATGTCATGAGTTATGGACCTAAAAATTTTACAGTAGCAAGACATGTTCTTCCTTATTGCTCGTTGTAATAATGGGCAATGGTTAGCATCATGGTTCAAATGACATATCTCACAATCTAGCAGTAATGAGCATACTAATCTACAGGGACAACTATCCTTGGTGTGACCTTCTACTTCACAATTTGTACACCAAATCCCCGTGTGTGTCTCATGTGCTGAATTTACCAATAGCTTCTCCAACTTCTTCACCATAGCTGTGATCTGTGCTTCCAAAAATGGGCTCACCCCAATGTCTATACTTTTGACTAGCTCAATGTGTAAAGCTACTTCAAGTGCTTCATGTGGATCAGTATATGTTTTATGTGATAGTGTCCTTCTAAAAGGTGTAATCATACCTCCAACAAACCATTGTGCATATTGGCTTGCATGAATATGATAAAAAAGCTTGGATAAAAGAATTTTTAAATGGGCATCATACTCTCTGACACTCTTAGTAGTGCCTTGCTTAATATCCTTGAGCACATTTATACTCTTCTGCTTGAACTCAAGGATGTGAAACTCTTTAAGGAAAGCATCTTTTAATATTGCATAATCTATGCACATTTGATCGGGGTTAAACTTTATGTACCAGTTGTGTGTGTGCCCTTGTAATGTAGTGGAAAATTGACTTGCCTTGTGCTGAGAATCCATGATTCCCTTTAGACACCAAAGTATTTCACACATGTGTGTGTGTGTTCAGTAGCATATTCTATGCCCCTATACTCTAGAAGATGAAAAGACATCTCCATGTAAATATTATGGGGTTTGTGTGGACCTTTCCCACCTAATCCAGAACCTCTTGTGTTTCCTCTTCCTCCAAAACCACCAAATCAACCGGAACAAGAACTGGCTATACCTCCTGGTCCTCCACCTATAGCCAGAGATAGACTACAAGATGTACTTCCATGTTTCCTAATAGTAGTACTGAACTACACCCCTACAGTCTGCAAAGTGTTACTACTCCCAGAAGTGAGTCCAATATTTTACTCACTTAAATTATGTGCAGATGATACACCTGAAAAGGTACCTCCAAACAATAATGAAGACATTTGCATTGCCATCGATGTACTTGCTATATGACTTACTCCTACTCTCCCACTGCCTAAATTATCTTATTGACTATTTTTCGTACGAGATACTGGAAAAGCAAGCGTAAGGGAAAGGTTGTCAAGTAGATTTTGATGCATGCCCACAGCCCAAGTTGTCTCTCTTGGCACATTTCTACGTGAGGCCGAGGGGGGTTTCGTATCATGATTTCTCAAATGGGGGAGTTCCTGATGCTCCAGCTCCATGCCTTCTGCATGAGCTCCAAATCCTTCATGAGCCATCTCTCTCCTCAACGTCATTCACTCTGTAACATCTCGTTGCTTCGTTATCTCCCTCTCACACACCTCATTATACTTAAGATGTCTTTCTTCTCTTTTGTTATGCCACTAGGTCTACCATCTTTCACCAAACCTACTCCTTCCCCCACGTGTGGTGGAGTTTAGTTGGCCATCGGTTTTCTTTCCAAGTTCAGGGTTACCATCAATATTTTGATCACCATTGGAATGTCTTGCAGGTAAATTCCCCTGGGATACCGTAAAAAATTGAATTATGCTACCTCTGGGAAAGAGTAAGTGGAAATTGAGTACTCCATAATATAGTTGTTCAAAACACCATGAAACCAAGTATCCACAGCACATGTCCAAATCATATCAGCATCATAGAGGGCCTAAAGTTCTTCCTGCATCCAAACAAGTGTGTGATACCTCCAATCCCTTTTAGACACATAAGCAACCAACCGTTTGTATAGTTCTACTGGAAAAATAGTGAAGAAGCTCTCATACAAACTGTCATATAGATTTTGTTCCACCCATGTGGGTGCGTTAAAATAAGATTTGGTGTTGAACCTCTATGTTTATTCTTCTTCTAGATCATGTATCCAATCTTCAACACTTTCTAGGGTCATCCTATGTCTTCATCATGAACCATCCTAAAAACAACTGAAAAAGAGGTCCTGGCAACATAACTAATGATGTAGCCTAGAATTTAACATTAATAACATAGGTGCGTTGGCACATCACTTAGCCTAGACTGAGCACTCACCCGAAGCACGCAAAGGTACCAATACCCTCTTTAGGGTTGTTGTTGTAGGATTTTAGCATGATGAAGACTTAATGCATTCAAATCCATAATTAACATAACATTCCACAAAGCATGTCTAGCTTTAGATCTAAAGAGTAATAGATTTAGATAATATCCATAATGAAGTCAATCATGAAATAACCAATTATACTCATGATTAATACTCTGATTTAGCCAATACACTCCATTATATTAAACACAATAAATACACAGAAACTTATTACAAGTAATACCATAAGCTCGTGTGCGCAATAGATCTGGTAGCATAATCTCACACATACAGCTCTCACATAGTCCCCCTATATTACATAGATCACTACATATTTATAAGAGTGGGGACTTTCCTTTCACCACTTACATAATTCCTAAAATAGGTTGCATGCTGAAAATAGCCATGCGCCTTTACAATAATAGTCACACATGTAAGTGCACTAACACTAGATCTCTTCTGGTTAAGTGGTAGTAGCAATTCTATTATTAGCCTGAACCCATGCAAAGTGCTTAGTATTCACTCGTCCAATAATAGCCCATGCGTGTTACGTAATTCTTTATTTGGTTTGTATGCTCTGCACACTATCTCTAAAAATATCATGTACATGTGAAAATGGCTAAGTCCTGAATCTTCCCTTGTCTTTCGTGTGTGTGTCCTTCTCTATCCTTCCGTGCCTTTGACTGTGCTTTACTCCTATGTATGAATATTTTGACACCCTCTCCTTCGTATCATACTCTTTTCCACTCAACAAATGATTTTAGGAATGAAAAACCTTGTTACGATGCCCTTGAGAAAGTCAAGGATGACTGAATTAGTTGATTCCTTGAGCACGATAGCTTATGTCCATCCTGTGAAGTAGTTTGTAGCTGTCAGCACCCATTTATGCCCAGCACTTGAAGGAGGATTGATCATGCCTATGAATTCAAGACCCCGTTATGCAAAGGGATGATCCTCTTGGATTAGTCAGAGGGGGAGTGTTGTCAATTTCTTTTTTCCTTCAAAGAAAGTAGATTCTTTGCATTTTATGATCCACTTGGGCACATCTGTGAACAGGGTAGGCCAAAAGTATCTGGCCTTAATGACCTTCATCATTGTTTCCTTGGAAGAGATGTTTCCACCAGAGAATCTATTGTGGAATTCTGCTAATACTTCGTCAATTTACGTGTCATCAATGCACCTTAGCAGTGTTCCATCAAGATTTCTTTTGAAGAGAGCGCAATCAATAATTACATATGGAATAGACTACAGCCTCAGATGTCACCTCTTTACGTTGATCAGACTAGGAGGATATGTGCCAGAGGAAAGGAATGTGATCATGTCCTTCATCCAGCTGCACACATTAAGGTTTGCAATTTTTTAGATTCTGCACACAAGAGATCTTCATCTAGAAATATTGAAGTCTCAGGTTCATTTTGTGCATCCTCAGTAAGTTATTTACAAAGCACACCTCCTCTTACCAGCTTTGTGGCTTTGATATTCACATCATACTCCATGATTGTGGTCACCCACCTTGCTCTTTTCTCACTAATTTCTTCCCCATGATAAATTCTCTAACACCCAAGTGCAAAATTTTGTGGTGAGCATACTTTTGAACTTCTTAAGTGTGTGTATGATGGCATAGAAATTGTTTTGTGTGAATATACTTCAACTCATAATCCTTCAGTTTCTGACTGAAGAAATCCACTGGCTTCTCCAGTCCTTGTTCAATTTCTTGTGTCAAGACAACATCAACACTATCATCAGCTTCATAATCATAAAGGATAAAATCCTTGGAATATTCTGAATTTATGAGTGTTGGTGCACAAGCAATTTCTTGCTTGATCTTATTGAATCATTATTTTCCGTACGTTGTCCATTTGAAGGCTATATCCTTTTTGAGCATGAGGGTGATGGGCCGAACTAGTCCTGCAAAGTTAGGAATGAAGTGCCTAACATAATTGATTTGGCTTAGGAATGACTACAAGGCTTCCTTGTGCACTGGCAAGGAGAGAGAAAGTATGGAAGAAATGCACTTAGGATCAATAGTGATACCATCCCCTGAGACCACATGGCTCAAAAGCTTGTCATGTGCCACGTCAAAATTACACTTCTTAGGGTTAAGAGATACCCCAAACTATCTGCATCTCTCAAAAACTTTTTCCAAGTGCACCATATGATTTGCGCTCTGCTTTGAGAAGATAGTTATGTCATCAAGGCAATCCAAGATTAACCCATTGATATATCCTTTGAAGGTAATGTCCATGATGCGCTAAAATGTTGTACCTACATTTGAAAAACCAAAGGGCATATTATGATATGCATATGTTCCCCACTTGGTTGTGAACATTGCTTTGAATTGATCCTCTTCCTTGACCGTGATCTGATTAAAATCAAAATACCATTCCAACATGGAGAATCTTTGCGCACTAGCCACTATTTGTAGAATCTTCTCCACATAAGGAAAAAGATAGTGATCCTTCAAGGATGCCTTGTTTAAATATCTGAAATTAACATAGAATCTAATTTCACCATTCTTCTTGCACAATGGAACAAGATTCAAAACCTAGGTAAAATATTTGATGGGAAAAATAATCTTCATTTCAATGAGTTTAGACAACTCTTTCCTCATGAGGGGATTTATCCTTGGATTGACTAGCCTCTGTTTTTTTCTAATGGGCTTGACGTTTAGGTCAAGGTCAATGGAGTGTTGAGAAACACTTGGATTAAATCCTTTCAGGTCTTCATACTCCCATGAAAATATATCATTGTACTTCTGACAGAGAGAAATGAAGGCTTGTTTTTCATTATGCGTGTAAGCTTGAATCAGCAGCAAATCCTTGCCCCATGCAATGGTGACTGAAGAGCAATCTTCTTGTGTCGCATGCATCTATTTATCTTCACCCTTGAACTCATCATTCAAGCTAAAAATTTTCTCTAAGGTAGTTGTTAGGCCTCTGAATATTGACTAATTCCCCAAGGGACCGTGCACACGTGGGTACCAATATGAAGAAGGGTGCGTAGGGAAAAGTGCATAGGACAAGGGTTTTAGAAGGGTTTTGTAGAAACCACGACACTTGTGCAAGAAAAAGAAAATGGTTTCAGGACTTAGCTATATTTGGGTGTTCCATAAAGCACACGAAAAAAGTGTGACCCAACTAAGCATGTGGAGTGGATAAGGTGCCAGGCCTGACGACTTGGTGACCAAAAAAGGAATATTCCATGTGATGGAAGGATCCAGAAAGACATCATTACAAGAAGTGGAGAGCTCAGATCAGGGTAAGCATGCTCCATTGGAGGACCACATGGACACTCGGAAAGCAATCTGCTCCTGAAGGAAGGCATGGCGGTGGATGCTAAAGTATATATAGAGATGCTCCGTAGAAGAAAAGGGGCACTATCAAGGGAGAGAAGAGGGATCAGCATAGAGGGAATGAAGGGAGAAGCTCTGTAGAAATAATAGGAGATTCTAGAGGGTTGAGTTTTTCATTAAGAAGACTATATGAGTGATAGCATACCTGAGGGGATGGGTTTGTGACAATTTTTGTAATATGGAAAGTATAGCTAGGGCTTCTAATGCATGAGTATTATCTACATTTATGCATAGTCATGTTATGTCCTTGGTGAATATAATGTGGTTACTGAACTATGATCAATATGAATATATGGTACTATTCTAAGAATATAATGTTCATGGATGTAAAACCCTAGTGCTATTTCTTTATGTTATGGATCAAATATTTCATTTGTATGATGTTTCTTTTGATTCTGAATGAATGTATTGATATGATAACTCATCCTAGGCTCTCAGAATGAATGCATGCTCCTTTACCTTTTTACGTTTAAGTTTTTGTCCTTAAGTAATGTATTCTCACAAAAATCACATAAAGGAGAGGCTCAACACCCGCGCGTGCCTTGGGTGAGCGCCCAACACCTGTTGGGTGATAGGTTGGTGCGCATGGGATTAGAAGGTTATTCTAAGGACATAAAAAATGGCTACATCTTGATTCAGTTGATTGGACCTCTTTTTGAAGTTATGAGAAATGACTACATCTTGGTTCCTTTAACATGTGATGACAGAGTGCTTGACCCTGGAAAGTTTCAAAGTGTGGTTTAAGAGCACGAAGGATGAGTTTTCTCAAATATTTAGTACTGGACCTGAGTTTGATGCACGTAGATGGGTAGAAAAGCACCTATATCATGAGCTATATGAGACCTTATTTTGTTGTTTTCTAGTAGAATTATACAAATAGCTTTTAGCATATGCATCCAGATCAAGCTGGTACTATAGATCTTGCATATGGACCCTAGATGATTACCAGAGGTTAGAGGACATGGATCTGGCTTGGATGCATGATGTTGATCACTGGTGGAGAGGAGTGATGACCATATATACCCTAGAATACTACATTTCTACGTATTCTTGTCTACAGATCGTTGTGTTTGAGTTCCTAAAAGAACCTAGAGGATCATTTTTACGTGCTTTCTCATTGGCTATGAAGATCTTGGTCGTTACGTTAAGTTTGGAAGCATTCCCTATGGTTGGCTAATCTTCTCTAAGCGTTGGGATAGGAAGCTAGGGTGGAGAAAGATGGCGTACATTGCAACTGAAAAGGAGATGGAAGAGATATGACTCAAGTATGGTGAAGCTCATGAAAGGGAAATGGCTAGAGAATTCAAGGTTACAAGAGTGATGGATTTATAGAGGTAGATGTTACGAGAAGCAGTTAAGGTTCACATAGAGGACGTGGAACCTGATTATTCTATGTTACCCCATCTCAGAAAATGCGGGAGAGATACCCCCTTAGCTTCTAATGAGAGTTCATTTTGTGAAGAAAGCAGAGCCATCAGTGCACATCTGAACCCAACTGGTGACCAAACCTGGGCACTTAGTTTTCCATATCAAGAGATAAGCATTGCTAACCCAATTAGTATTGGAGGGAGTAACCAATCTACGCCTAGGAGATATAACTTCTCGTTTGGGACATATATGGCTACACAAACCATTCTTGTGTTTGGAGGAATTTTTGGGCAAGGTGTAAGTACACGAAGTTTTGGTATCGCAAGTGGCGTGGGACATATGTTTGGAAGCGGGGGTAGTATCACAAACCATTAGCATGCAGTTCAGTGGGACGTTGGGAACACTAGGCATGACCACTTCAGGCCCTTTTTCGAATACAGGAAGTGGATTTCGTGGTGTAGGAGCTGGAAGACCTGGTGGGTCTACTGTATCTGGAGGATCTGGTGGGTCAAGAGGAACAAGACCTGGTGGGTCTAGTGGGTCTGGTGGTGGAGGAAACACCAAAGGAAACCAAGGTTTTGGGTCAGTTGGGCAAGGGCCTCAACCACCTCCGTAAGTATTTTTTGAAATGTCATTGCACCTACAAGACTACATAGGTATTGAGGATGCTACAGAGCATGTACACAAGTTTGAATTGTTATGGCACGCAAAGGGGATCACTACCCAAAAGCAGAAGGCAAGTCATTTTGCAACAAAGTTGTAGGGGCGCACGCATATTTAGTACCACAAGTATGACCCCCGGCAGATGGTGGTGGATTACACTGCACTGAAAAATGCCTTCCTAGCATAATTCCATATCCCTAAATTTGAGTAAAAGAGCATCAACACTCTAAAATAAATATAACAAGGAATGGAAGAGAGCATGTGGGAGTATGATACACAGTTCAAGACTCTCTTGTCAAAACTATCCCATGACATTCACCCCTTTTAACATGCTCAATGGTTTTTTGGAGGATTGATAACACCATTTAGAAGGGAACTGTCACACAAGACTTTCACAGACCCAAGTGAGGTCTTAGAAGTGGCCCTCTGCATTGAGGCTATTGGAAGTTTTGATATCGGTGTTAGCCCTTTCCTTGAGGCTCAAATTACTGCAATGGTGAAGTAGTTTAATAAACTATCTGTAAACTTAGTGCATGAGACTCGTAGTGGTCTATGGTGCATAGATGGTGAGGGCATACAAAATACAGTTGCCCCTAAAAGTCGGTATGCGCCATGACAACAGACTGTGAAATCTACCATGGGGACCATGATGCAATTTGGTGTCCTCTACTACAGTGCATGATCTGTAAGAATGTGTCTTGATATTGCAAGATTTGTACCTCTACGACCCATGACACCAAGGATTATAGGCCAATTGACTAGATTCATGATGTCATTGATCTCGTTGTGTGCCAGACTAGCCTTGCAAGTAGTTCCAAGGATGATGATCACCGCTATGAGAGATGCGTGGATGGAGGAGCATGTGGAAGAGGTTTCCACGGAGGATTTCATGGTCGCAGTAACCGCAGTGGAGGGAGAAGTGAGTTCCCTCATGGAAACTATTATAAATGTGGGTCATCAAAACATTATAAGCACAAGTGTCCTGATCTGTTGTAGTGCTCATGGTGCGGAAAGAAACATAAGTATGAGGAGTGCCCAAAGCTATTTGAGAACATGAGCCAGTAGTACTGGAAAGACAAGGGCATTGGGATGGTAAGTATAAATGAATCCAACACACATTAGATGCCAAGAGTGGTGCATGAATCATGATTAGAACTTGTACTAGTGACAATGCGAATGGAGACCGCACTCGCCAGGGATATACCAAGGAAAAGAACACTAGCTATGAGAGAGGAAGTGGTACATGGAAAGTATCAGGACCCTGCTCATTAGAAAGAGGTATATCAAGCAACTATGGATGTGATTTAGAGTTTACAAGGAGAGATCTAGTGTCTGAAGGAGCAATCAAGGTAGTTAGAACAAAGGAAGAATGTTGAGGCTCCGCAGAAGGATCTGGATGAGGTCATGGAAGTATGCAAGATGTTAAGGCAAGAGAATATCATTCCCTTACTAGGAGAGTGGTTATGGGAGAAGGTATTGCATGCTGGGAAAGAGCATGAGAAGCAAATATTGCAGGCTAATCTTCCTCCCCATAGCCTTGACTATGACAAAGAGATAACCTTTAATGTTGTTGTAGATGGATGGAAACAAATACTGCAAGCTAATCTTATTCCTTCTTTTGGTTCAAGATTTCTTCATGGATATATTATACATGAGTACCTCATCAGGCCTAATTATCGGGACTCATATTGTTGACATGCCACTTCTATTTTGGCCCCTAGCTTCATTTGAGGGGGGGGTGTTAGAGTAGGTATTTACCTTAGCTCATGTTCACCTAGGTAATTTATTTACCTTTATTGTATTTATTCTCACCCACTTATGTGTGTGGATATTTCTTTTTATTTATTTAGATATTGGCAGATATTATCTAGTTAGGTATAGTTCTTTCCTTGATCGATGGTATTGACTAGTTCTTTCTTAGATCTATGGTATTGACTAGATCCTTGATGTCTAGTTCTCTCATAAATCTATGGACTTGACTAGTTCTTTGATGACTAGTTCTTTCCATGATTTATGGCTTGATCTACGACCTTGACTGTTTCTTAGATTGTTATTCCTTGCCTATATAAACAAGGCCCATTCTCATTGTATTTCATTGAGTTCCATAATAATATATGATATTGTTGCTCATTTGTTTGCAAAGGTTTATGTAAAGTTATTCTAGTGAATTGCTTTCATCTTATTGATCGTGATGTTTGATTAACATCTGTGTTCTTGGCTTGGTATGATTTGGTTATCATTCCTTTTATGGTATCAAAGCAGGAGATTGTTATTAACATCTATCTGTAAGTTTTATTTTGCAAATAAATAATTTATATATTCATATATTTCAGGATTTACTCGTATTTTGTTGTTGCATGCATTTTTATGCAAAACAAAGGCTTCCATTAGATCTGGAAGGTGGTAAAACCCTAAGATCGACTGTAAACTCCACCATTTTGGGAGGAAGAGGTTTTTTTTAGTTTTTTTGTTGTGCAGAGAAACACGGTGGTTTGCCTCACCCATTAAAATTCTTAGCCCCTAGTCATATGGTATGGTCATGAGGGCTTAAAGCTTGTGATTCCTACTAGTAGGTGCTTAACTCCAGCCCCCTTTCATTTTATTTGTGTGGTGAAGGCAAGAGTATTTCATTATATTTTAGTGGCAACTAAAATAAATGGTAGGGTAAAAGTGCTTGTTTTTCCATGCTTTTCCCATTGAAAATATTTATTTTGAGAGTTGCACTATAATTATAAAGTGTCATATTGTAACACGCACTCATTATACGGTGTCAAAATTTAGGGGGCTCCTGTTGCATTGTTTGGGGATCTTGTTGCATTGCTTAGTTCTTACATTTCTTTTGGTGATTTTTTTAGGATGGCATCTACTTCTGCATTAGATCATGTTGAGCCATTAACAACACATAATTACCACACATGAAAACAATAATTAAGTGGAAAGGATTATGGGCTTTAAATTCTTCAGAACAACTAGTTTTCACTAGAGAATATGAGAAATTTTAGTACCAGTGCAAATTTGATGAGTGTATGGGTTTGATAGGAACTTATGTAAATGACAGTCTTTTGTTTCATTTGAAAAAATGTAACTCTCCTTTCAAAATTTGGGAGAAATTGGAGGATTTGTTTGGTAAGGTGGATCATATGAGAGCCATACAACTTGACATTGAGATCACCTCTCTTAATATTTCCAACAATTATAGACTATCTTACCAAGTTCAAGCATTTGTTAACATAGTTGAAAGGGAGTGGAAGAGATAAGAAAGATGAAGAGTGTGTTTACTTGATTCTATCCAAGTTGAGAGGACCATTTCAAATTTTTCTTCTACATTTTTCTCTAGCATGGATGCCTTAGGTGACACATTCAAAATGCATAACTTAAAAACATTTTGTGAAAGACTTACTAGGAAAGAATCTAAATTGTATCACCTTGAGTCTTCCAAATCTCAAAAGGCATTAGTTGCATTTAATCCTAAGGGAAAGGGAAAACTAAACAGTAAAACCAAATCCACACCTTATCCATCTCAAAATGCTCCAATGCAAGCCTTAGAGAATGCAGTCAAGAAACAAAAAATTTCTATCTCCATGCCACCTCTTTCTAATCAGCATGGAAATGAACTTAATGTTGTTGGGAGAACTCAGTCACCACTTACAGATAGTTGGGTTATAGATTCTAGTGCTTCTCATCACATGACTTCTTCTAAGGAGTCTTTTGTTTCTCTAGGTTTGAGTTCTACTTCCAAAATTGAGGTTGGATATTCTTCCTTCCTTTCTATTAAACGAAAAGGTGATATACAACTTGATGGTGGTAGTAACCAAGATGCACTATATGTTCCTAACATCGCTACAAATTTACTTTCTATATATCAAATTTTTCATTCTAGTCAAGGAAAAACAGTGACTTTTACACCACATAGATCAGAAGTACAAACTTTGTTGGAGCCTCATTCACTGGTTGCTCAAAGTATTGTTGATCATAGTTCTAGACTATATCACTTTAAGGGTTTTGATGACACTTATTCCATAAGGACAGGATTGGTTTCTCATGTAGATTCAGAGAGTAAGCTTTAGTATGAAATATTTGGAAATCTCAATTACAGATATTTGAAGGAGTTGAGAACTCATGGTATGGTAGATAGTCTTCTTAGAGTTTATTGTCTTGATGGAGTTTGTCATGGTTTTGCATTAGGGAAACAACACCAAGATATTTTTTGTAATAATTTTTCTAAGAGAGCTTCTTCACCACTTGAGCTTGTGCATAGTGACTTGATGGTTTTTCCTACCCCATGTTTCAATAGAGCTAAGTATACACTTACATTTATTGATAATTTCTGGAGGTGTTCTTGGGTTTATTTTCTTAAGTAAAAAAGTGATGTTTTTTCACACTTCAAATTCTTCAAGGCTTTGGTCGAGAAACAATCTTCTAGTAGCATAAAGAACCTTCATACTAATAATGGGGGGGAGTACTTCAGCAATGATTTTATGACTTTTTGGCAACTCAAGGCATTATTCACCAGCATTTTGTTCCTCATACTCCACAACAGAATGACTTAGCAGAAAGGAAGAATAGAACTTTAAAGGAAATGGCTAACTGCATGATGCATTTTAGAGATATACCTCCTATCTATTGGGCAAAAGTAGTTAATTGTGCTAACTACATTCAGAATCACACACCACATAGAGCACTTGAGCATTTGACTCCAGAGGAAGCTTGGTCCAACACTAAGCCAGATGTCTCATTTTTTCAAGTCTTTGGGAGCCATGCTTGGGCCTTTGTGCCAAAGAAGAAAAGGAAAGCTTTGGATAAGAAGAGTAAACCCTTGATCGTTGTAGGGTATTGTGAGGACATGAGAGCTTATCATCTTTTAGATTCTGATACACGTGATGTTCTTTTTCGAACACATGTTCAGTTTGATGAACGCTTCACTGCTCATGATTCTTCATCTTCTTCCATTCCTTCTTCTTCATCTCATCTTGAGGATCCTTTCTTTGAGGAGATTGATGAGGAGGTTATAAATGCCATTGAGGATCTTATTCCCACTGATGTTATCACTATGCCTAAGTGGGCTCGTTCTAAAGTTTCTGAGGTAGCACCTTTTATAAAGGATCTTCCACCCACTTGGCATCATCACGCACATTCTACAGGTTCTGGACTTTTGTGTCAGGAAGTTTCTGAGGATCCACAGTATTTTTCAAATGCCCATGGTATACAGGAGTGGGATGATGCAATGACAGTTGAGTATTCTTCTTTGATGAAGAATCATACTTGGAATTTTGTATCTCTTCCTAAAGGAAGAAAGATGGTTAGGTGTAAGTCAGTATACAGAACCAAATATGTAATTGATGGGTCCATTGACAAGTATAAGGCTCGTCTTGTTGAAAAGGGTTTTTCATAAATTGAAGGTATTGATTACTCTGAGACTTTTGCACCCGTTGCCAAGATGGATTATGTATGCCTTGTACTTACTCTTGTTGCATCACAAGGGTGGCTCGTATACCAAATAGACGTGAAGAGTGCCTTCTTACATGGAGATCTACAAGAGGAAATATACATGGAGTAGCCAACTGGATTTGTTCAGGTTTCTTCTCTTGTTTGTAGGCTTCGAAGGTCTCCCTATGGTCTCAAACAAGCCCCTTAGGCTTGGTATGAGAAGATGGATTATTTTCTTCTATCTACTAGTTTTGTTCATTATCACTCTAATCATACAATGTATCTCCAACTTGTTGGTGAGGTTATTGTGATACTTGTCTTGTATGTTGATGATTTGTTACTTACTAACAGCTCTTCTTCCCACATTTAGAGTATTCAGAGGGCTCTTCTACACATTTTGACATGAAAAATCTTGGGCTCTTACATTATTTCCTTGGTTTGCAGATTTCTCAGATAGATTCAGGGATTCATTTGAATCAGCAAAATTACACCCATGATCTTCTTAGGCGCTTTGATATGGCTGATTGCAAGCCAAGTCTATATCCTTTTTAGTTTGGAGTTACTCTTACTTCCACATGTACCACACAACTTTTTGATCCTACGTTGTATAGGCAGTTGGTTAGGAGTTTCATGTACTTGACCCATACTCACCCTGATATTTCATTTACAGTAGGGCTTGTATCTCGATTTGCACATTCTCCTCATAGTAGTCACTGATAGGATGCTAAAAGGATTTTACGCTATTTGAATGGTACTTCCCACTTTGTCCTACACTACACTAGGGGTTCTATTCATTTGGTTGGTTATACAGATTCAGATTAGGTAGGTTCTATTGATGATAGGTGTTCCACTTCTAGCTATCTTTTCTGTCTTGGTTCTTCTCCAGTTGTTTGGGCTTGCAAAAAGCAATATGCTATTGCACTTTCATCTTCAGAGGCAGAGTACAAGGAAAAAATTACAGCGAGTCAACAAATTCTTTGGCTTTTCCAGTTATTGACAGAGTTTGGATTCCCACAGGATTCACCAACTGTACTTTGGTGTGATAACCAAAGTGCAATTCACATTTCTCGTAACCTAGTTGAGCACCAACAGACCAAGCATATTGAGATACATATCCACTTCATTCGTCAGCACATTAAGGATGGAGTTATTGTCTTAGAGTACATTCTGACTCAACAACAGGTTGTAGACATCTTTACAAAGCCTTTTGCATCACCTCATTACCTTGAGCTGTGTGGAATGCTTGGGGTTTTGGAAGTTGTTCTTGGGGGGTGTTCGTGAGAACATCTCCCTTCTTCTTATTCTTTCTCTTTCCTTCTAGCAGGATTTTTTTCTTCTTTTGGCTTGAGATTTCTTCATGGATATATGTACATGTGTACCTCATTAGGCCTAGTTTTCGGGACTCATACTGTGGACATGCCACTTTTATTTTGGCCTCTAGCTTCACTTGAGGGGGGCTATTAGAGTAGGTATTTACCTTAGATCATGTTCACCTAGGTAATTTATTTACCTTTATTATATTTATCCTCACCCACTTATGTGTATGGATATTTCTTTTTATTTATTTAGATATTAGGAGATATTATCTAGTTGTTAGGTATAGTTATTTCCTTGATCTATGGTATTGACTAGTTCTTTCCTAGATCTATGGTATTGACTAGATCCTTAATGTCTAGTTCTCTCATAAATCTATGGACTTGACTAGTTCTTTCCATGATTTATGGCTTGATATACGACCTTGACTGGTTCTTAGATTGTTATTCCTTGTCTATATAAGAAAGGCCCATTCTCATTATATTTCATTGAGTTCCATAATAATATATGATATTGCTGCTCATTTGTTTGCAAAGGTTTATGTAAAGTTTTTCTAGCAAATTTCTTTCATCTTATTGATCGTGATGTTTGATTAACATCTGTGTTTTTGTCTTGGTACGATCTTATTATCATTCATTTTAGGAATGGTGCGAGGTGAGAATTGCATTCTCTATAAGGTTTTGCAGGAGCAATGCACCCACGGCTATAAAATACTACCATGGAAAAGAGATCGCTTCCTTCCATAGCCAAGCATGTGAGAATACCTGGGTGGGAAGCGCAGAAGCATTGCCACCTTCATTATAGGCTCACAAGTTGTATTCCACTCTACAAGGTTGTGTGCATGCATGGTACATTCATTATGCAACATGCCACCAGAAAGAGAATTGGCAAGACTTAGCAGCTGATCTCATTCAAACATTCGAGTATCGAAGTACAAAACTCTTAGTGGATAAGGCATTGTAGGTTGTCAAGCGCCTTACCATTGGGGATAGTGTCATAGTAGAAGATAGGCTATTAGACTTGCTAGGTAAACTTGGCCTGGAGGTGCACTTTAAGGAAGAAGAAATAGAAGAGATACAGCTTGAGTGTGTGTGTTTGAAAAAAGAGAAGGGGAAGGTGGTGTATGTTATTGATGGAGAAGAAGCGGAAAACTTAAATGTTGACCATTCTGTAGGGACGCACGAGGTGGTAGACAGTGCTAATGAATGGGCATGCACCTATCATGAACCTTTAAATACAAATAAGGTTAACATCAGCTCAGAAGAAGAGCTTAAAGAGGTTATCATCAGAGATTATTGGTAAGAGAAGGAAGTCTCCAAGATCATTGATCTTTTACGTGAATTTAAGGATTTATTCCCGCATGGGTATCATGAACTAAAAGGAATTCACCACTCCTTGGGAGAAATGAGAATTAAGTTAAATGAGGGTGTGTGCCCGGTCCGGAAGAGACCATACTAGATGAATCCTAACTTGCACGTGAAGGTTAAGGAGGAAATAGATAAGATGATAGCATCAGGCATTATCAAAACTGTTGAAGAGTCGGAATGGATAAATCCAATGGTAATTAGCATCAAGAAGGACAAAAAGATAGTGTTGATTACATGCACCTGAATGCAGTGTATATCATTGATCCTTTCCCAACCCCATTTACTGAAGAAATCTTAGAGGGAGTGGCAGAGCGCGATGTCTATTCTTTCACAGATGGATTCTCAGGCTATCACTAGGTAAGGATCGCGAAGGAGGACCAAAGGAAGATGACTTTTGCCACTGAGTGGGGAAGTTTTGACTATACACTCATGCCTTTTGGGTTTAAGAATGCGCCTGTTGTATTCTCATGCATTGTGGTACAAGCTTTCCAGGACTTCATCCATAAATTCTTTCAAGTCTACCCGGATGATTGGACAGTATATGGGTTAGTGAAGGACCATTATGACAACTTAAGGCTAATGTTTGAAAGGTGTCTACAGTTGAGGATATCCCTCAACATTAAGAAATGTTTCTTTGTTACCCCGTTTGGAACATTATTGGGGCACATCATATCTAAGGAGGGCCTACTAGTAGATCCCACAAAAGTTGCAGTAATTGTGGGATTGAGGGAGCCTACTAGTCAAACCATAGTGTGTGGATTTCTTGGGCATACAGGGTACTACAAGTTCATTAAGGGATATGCCAAGATCGCCATGCCTTTAGAAGAGTTACTTAGACATAAGAGTGCCTTTCATTGGGGAGAGGCATAGCAGAAGGCATTTGACACTTTGAAGGATAGGCTTGTCACTGCGCCCATCCTACGTTTCCCTTCTTGGGACAAGCCTTTCCATGTTCATGTGGATTCCTCAGGGAACACCATTAGAAAATTACTTGCACAGCCTAGTGAAGGGATTTTTGATCATCCTTTGTGCTTTGCAAGAAGGAAATTAACACCAGCAGATCGAAATTACACTACGACTGAGCGCGAGGCATTGTTAATGATTTACACACTTCATAAATTTAGACAGTATTTGTTGGCAACCCCTTTTATATTTTACACTGACCATATGGCATTGAAATACTTGGTGAACAAGCCCGTTCTACAATGGTGCATATGTCAGTGGGTATTATTGTTCCAAGAATTTGAGTTCATGGTGGTTGTCAAACTAGGAAAAAGTAATTCCAGACCTGATAATTTGTCTAGGATTGATTCAAGAGAGGACACACAGAGCATTGAAGAGACTATGCCAGACGTGCAACTATTTAGGTTGCAAAGTGTGCCCTCAGAATTGGAGGATATTGCAGTATTTCTCAAAATGGGTGTGGCACCAGTTAGAATGAAGGCCTTGGAGAAGAAGAAGTTGGCCATACACATCGCGCCCTACATGCTAATTAGTGGAGATCTGTACAAAATGGTTCGTGATGAGGTTCTGTGTCGTTACGTGCTAGAACATGAGTGCATTACAATTATGGAAGAAGCGCATGGTGGGATTACAGGAGGACGCTATGCGGGAAATGCAACCGTGTGGAATATTCTACTCGCAAGGCTTTGGTGGGAGATCATTTATCAAGATTACATTGAGTTTTGCAAAGCTTGTGACCATTTTCGGCACCTTGGAAAACTTGGAAAAAGGGATGAAATTCCCTTGCAACCAATAGCCAACGCAGAACCATTTGAGAAGTGGACTATCGAATTTTTCAGACCAATCTCACTAGCGGCGCGAAGGACTAGCTCACGGTATATCCTCACTTGCACTGATTATTTGACAAGATGGGTAGAGGCAGCACCTATAAAAGATTGTACAACAGCTACCACTGCTAGATTTTTATGGGAAAACATAATCAGTAGGTATGGATGCCCATTGAGTTTGACAAGTGATATAGGTACGCACTTCCTCAATGAGACGGTTAGGATTTTGTTGTCAGAATTCATGGTGGCCCATCACAAAACTACTCCCTATCACCCTCAGGAAAATGGAACTGCTAAGGCATTTAACAAAATACTTAGTCACACATTGACTAAGATCTATGATGTTGGTAGAGAGGATTGGGATGACAAACTATCAGTCATTCTTTGGGCATATAAGACAACCTACAAAAGGTTGAATAAGGCCACACCATTTCAATTGGTGTTTGGTGCAGAGGCTATCCTACCAATTCAATGCATGTTACCTTCTTTATGTATAGTGTTTGTAGGAGGATTAGATGATGAAGAAGCATTGGAAGAAAGAATTAACAAGTTAATGCAATTGGATGAAAGACGATCACTCGCCAGGTGGAGCCAAAACGCTGAAAAAGTAAAACAAAAGGCATGGCATGATCGTCACATTCACAATAAGAAGTTTGAGGCTAGACAGATGGTGCTGCTATATGATTCTAAGGTTTTGCACCATCTTGGGAAGTTAAAAGTCAATTGGTTGGGTCCCTGCATCATCTCGTACATCCTTGATTTACACACATGCCAGTTACAAGCGCTGGATGGGACGAGATTGTCCAGACACTTCAATGGAAGTACGCTGAAGCCCTACCATAAATAAGTCTTCTTAGTGTTTGTAAATAAGGCAGTATTGCCAGTTAGTTTAGGATTTCCCTTAATGCACTTTCTTTTCTTGTGTTTCCCTTTCTCATTGTTATTTTGTGTTGCGCCTTGGGCACTGGTAATCTCAATATTTTTTTAAGGTTGTAACTACATAGAGGACCGCGCATCAATTTAGTGTGGGGTAGAGTAAGGTGAAAGAAATTACAAGGTATGAAGCGCCAGGAAGGATTGCATTGGAAGGCCCGGTTGAATGGCCCTGTGAATGAAGTACATGCAAGGAAAGGTGAAAAAGGATGGTTGGTGTCAAGGTAAGGCTATATTTTGGATCCACGTACAAGAGAGGAAGAAGTGAAAATGCAACACAATATAGGAGGGAGCAAAAATCATGATAGAAGAAGTGCCTTCAGTGTTGGTTACACACGCACAAGAGTCTCCAATCAAGATGGATTGGTTGCATGCCAGAAGGTTGGAGAATTATCCGGATAAGGATGGGCGTGTAAGTTAAAGCGCTAAATTTAGACTTTGGGCAACGACCATCATACCTTTAGCTATCATGAAAATCCAACTCATATGCACTGCTTGGAAGATGGATAGTGTCTTCTTGACAAATATCTTCCTCCCATTTTTTCTCCTTCGCCTTCTTATCGTCGTTAAAATAACCCTCATGATAACCAACACATTGTAATGACATAGGGTAATGAAATATACTCTTGTTATGATCATGAAAAAGAATTAATTTCATTACCCTTAGTTGCTACCCTGAAAATTAAATCAAACTTAAAGTGATTATGGGCACTCGGAAAAGCCCTTTCTTCATGTGTTTGGCTAAGAACAAGGTCACCCAAAATTCTTGTCTCATTTCCCCCTTGCAATTCAGATTTTTTTCCATTCTTAGCATCATGATGATCACCCATTTGTCATGATTTACTATGGAGCATCAAACTTTCCCCACGATAATCTTTTTCAACAAATTGCCCATGGCCATAAATCTGAAATGATATGATAGGAAACCAAAATTTTGAATTATCCTCATAACTTTAGTGTTCTTCATGAAAATCTGTTGTAGCCTTCTCCCTGTCCTTTGGCAATTGAGCTTCGACCTTCAAATTCTCTTCCACACCTCGTGTCTTCATAATGTTGTTTAGAAAATAAATCAAGAGCTCCACTTTGACAAGAGTGTTGGGAGTTTCTAAGACTCCCAAGGGCTTCTCCCTCTTGGTAACCAAATACCACGATAGATATTTTTCCTTCTTAGCCTTAGAAGGATGGGCATTTCCATCTTTGCATAACGAACTTGGGAGTTTGGCTCCCTCTTCATCAAGGTCCATAACCTCTTTTTGTTTTGTTAACATGAAGGGAATCTTCTCCTCTAGGTTTGGGATATGCTTCACATGACTCTTGTGCATGGCTCAAGGTTTGGACCAAGTTCTAATGCCCACTCTATCCTTTCTTCATCGTACAAACTTGGAACATGATAGTGTATCAAGAATAACTTCTGGAAGGGCTTGATACTCTTCAAAGTTAGCGATAACATCATTAACCTTTGAAACCATAAATTCTTCCTTGGTTGTGATTTCTTCCTTAGCAATGAAGGTAGGTATAAAGGGCCTTGATGAGAATGGTCTCTCCCTATAGCTATAATGTATTGTGCAAGAAGCCCTTTCCTCATTAAATGTCATTCCCCTATGTAGATTTTGCATAGTGAGGGCAAGAGAGTCCAAGGTGTATGCTAGGCTTTGTTGGATTTTCATCATTCTATCCATCTTCTCATCACCTCGCATGAAACCCTTAGGTTGGGAAGAACGAAGCTCTGATACCATTATAATGTCCCTTTTAGGGATGAACTGAACAATAAAGAAATAACACCAATCCTACTTGAGAGTAATCTGATTTTTATGAAATTAGATCTGAATAATAGTAGAAACCCTAACAACAAACTAAATTTACAATTTTAGGGCATTAAACACCCTTTCAATAAGATGAAAATATGTGCACAAATTCTTCTAAATATTATGTTCAATTAACAGAATAAACGCCAAGCCAAAGCATCCCAGAACATGTGCAAATTATGAAATTATACCCAGTTGCAACAAAATAAATGACAAAAGAAGTACAGTCCACAAAATGAGTTGAAAGTGAGGTCTCCAAACCCTAATAAATGTCAAATGAGTGATATATCAACCTTATAAATATAGAGAGACCTGAATATCAACTTGCAATGTCAAATCATTCCCTAGAGGGCACCGAGATACACTCACACCCAAGTTGCCACCCTAGGAGAGGGTGCCAAAGTGAATGAAAAATCTTGATATTCTCCTCCTTAGTGCCCTAGCTGCCCAATCAACAAGATAGTATTAATAGAAGTCCTTCACCACCAAATTGGAGAGTTTTTCACTCTCCAACCTTCAGCAAGGGTTATGTCCTCCTTGTTTGCCACACTAATGGATTTTCATCCCTTACTAGATTGGAATAGAGCAACCAACTATAAAACTGTTATCCAAAATTCACCCTTAAGGTAATTTTGATACCATGCATCAAATTATTCAGTCCCAAGCAAGTAAGATTGATTCGAGGCCCAAAATCATGTTTTTCGGGGGCCCCTCGGCTTCTCTCTAACTCTCTCATCCAAGAAGAAATCCCAACGAGTTGAGAAAAGGTGAAAAAATGCAAAAAATAAGGTTGCGGGACTGTTTTAAAGCATTTCGGGTCTGAAGGGTTCGGGTCGTACCAAGCTTGGGGCTGAAAAAGCAAGAAAATCGGCTAAGTATTTTGTCCCAGGCAGTCCCTGGGATAGTTGGGACGTCGGGACGTGAAAGGCCGAATTGGCCGAAAACAGAGAAAATCGTCTAAGTCTTTTTTTCGCGCGGTTTGGGACATCCGGGCCAAAAGTACGCGAGGGACGCGAATTGGCTGATTTGCCGACAGACAGTCCATTTCGGGCGGTTCGGAGATATTTGTCCTAGGCAGTCCGAGACAGTTGGGACAAAAGTACGTGAGGGACGCGCGGGATGCGAAAAGGCAAAAAAGCCGCAAATAGGAACAAGGAAGCCCGAATCGGCCGAAGCAGGAGATTTTCGTCTGGGACAGCCGGGACAAAGGTACGCGAGGGACGCGAAAAGGCCGCAAAAGAGACAAGGAGGCCCGCGGATGAATCAGAACGCGCCACGTGTCAGAAGGGGAAGAAAGTTGGAAATTTGGCTAAGTGTTTCACCAAAAATCCAAAAGGAGTGTTTTAGCCCGCCCCCCTTATTGCGAGCCAATAGAATCTCGCCACGTGTCCAGGTGGCGCCAGAAATTGGAAAAGGCCGCAAGGAAATTTTGGAGGGTCAAACCCGCATCCAATGGGGTTTTGACACGTGTCCAAGTCAAAATGTTGAAGCAATCCGTGGAAAATTTAGGAAAGACAGGCCCGCGTCTAATCAGCGCCCGCCACGTGTCTTCACCTAATCGGCCCGGCGGGAAAATTTTGAAATTTTTTCCAAAGGCAAAACAAAAGGGAAATGGAGCAAGATGACCCCGCGGCGAATCAGAGCCTGACACGTGTCATCCAAGTGGCAAAGCACAGGGAAAATTCAAAAAAAATTCCAAAGACCAAAACGGGTCAAAATTTCAAAAAAATTTCCCGCCGATCCGTTTTGGGCCTGTTTTTGCCCTAAATCTTCAAATGGCCATAACTTTTGATCCAGAGCTCAGATTTTCACGTTCTTTACATCAATGGAAATCTGGTGAAATTCTCTACATGATTTCGAGGTCAATATTGCATTTTGGTTTAGTTTGGAGAGAGAAAATTGAAAAACGCCTCTGGCACGTGGTAATGGCCAGAAATGACGTTTCAACAACCAGCTTTAATGCAAAATACAGTTCACCACTTTTAAGTTTGTTAGGGTTCTCACCTACCACCATAATGAGATGATTAAATGCAACCTAGAGGTGGTTGGGGTAGATTTGGATTTCCTCTCTCTTCCCTCTCTCATTCTTCCTATAAATTGTAAGGAGGGGCTTCTTTCTAAATGTTGGACATTCTTGTTTTGCCCCTCCCTTCTTCTCTTTGGTAGGTGAATTTGTGGAGTTCAAACCTCCCATTTAAAACTGTAATGCAACTTTGCCTCTTGGCATTTTGTAGTGTATTGTATCAATCTTTGGAGCAAGTAATGCATGTCTGTGGATGATTCTCAACCCTCTTTGTGTTCATTTGCATCCTCCTGATCTTTCACTGCAAATTTTGTTATCTGTGCATGATCTTGCATCACATTTTAATGGTTTGTGTTTATTGGCAAGATAGGTGTTCTTCATTCCTCGGTGCATCACCTTTGTTAGTTTAGGTTTATTTTATGCATCTTCTTACCCTATCTCCTTGGCAAGTTGGATTAGATTTTGAGTAAACCCTCTACATTTTCTTTTTCGTGTGCATCTGAATAGAGGAATAGGAACCGGCCTTCATCTGGAGAGCTTTTCCGATTTCGCAAGGTCCCACACTTAGGAAAAGCTCCATGTTATGCAATCGCACTGAGAGTCTCAACCCATCGAGTTGCAGACATTCAGGGGTGCTGTGATTCTGCACTAACAGTTTTGGCACGCCCGATGGGACCTTAGAGGTCTTCACTTTTATTGCAACAAGATCGATGTGCACTTGTTGTAAGTTCCAGCTTTGAAGGAGCTTAAAATCGCACATCTGGCGACTCCAAAAGAAGCATAATCCGCTGGTTTCAGCAGTCCAAGCCTGGCAAATTTATGAGAAGAATACAGACCAGGTCAAGAATTAGGGAGGAAGGATTGTTTGTTCATCTACACCTATCTCCAGGAAGAGAAAGAAGGGGAAGAAGAGCTCAAATATCTCCATCTCCACCTAATAGAACCTTGTCAACACCTCCACCTGGTAGGCCTTTCATCTAATCAACAAGGGTTCTCAGGCCAATCAGAATGGCACAACCACCGAATCTGTATGTCAATTTCACTGGCAGTAGCCCACTTGCTCTCAATGCACAACATCCAATCCCAGTTGCAGCATTGAAGAACATTCCATACTTCACTGGAGAGAACCAGACTACTCCTGGTGATCATGTTAAAGACATTGCCAACATTTGTGCAATTCATGAAATCAATGAGATGCAAGTTGCTGTTAAATTGCTGGCATCCTCATCCAAGGGGAAAGCTTTACAATGGTTCAGGAGCCTTGCCTCAGGTTCTATTCAAAATTGGAATCATCTATGTATAGCCCTCCATGAGTAGTTTGGGGAAAATGGAGACAATTTGTCCCTTTTGGAGCAGTTGACAACTATCAAAAGAGCTCCCAATGAGCAGCTAACTGATTTTAATTTCAGATTTCGAAGGACTTGGGAGAGAATTCCAGTGGCAGTCAGGCCAACAGCAGAAGGTTCTTTTCTTTACTATCTCAAAGCTCTAAATTCTGATATTTCTATGTTGATTCAATCCATGGGAGGCACAACTATCCCTGTTGCTTATAGCATTGCCATTAGAGCTGAAAATTGTTTAATTCAAGCTAGAAAGCTAGCTCCTAGGCCTCCAATGCCATTATATCCAAGTTTAGAGAGCCCAAGTACTAGCCAAGTGCCTAATTTAGCTTCTATTCCCACTCCTAGAAATCAGAGTTCAAATGAAGCTTCTACTTCATCTTCTAGTGCCTCAAACGAGCTTCAAGAAGTCATGAAGCAATTGCAAAACCTAGGTAATGAGCTGGTTACACTCAAAAGGCAGCAAGCTCAAGGTTTTAGACCTTCCTTCCAGCCTCAAGCTCAGCCTAACAGGTAGCCATATCAGCCTCAAAGACCACCCAATCTAGTTGCAAATCATAATCAAGCAAGGCCTCCTGCCAACAAACCATTTCAGCCCAATAACCTCAATGTTGCATCCACATCCAGAGCTTTGGTACCGGTGCAAAATAACATGGCCCAAGAATATGATTGGTGTTTCCCGTGCAGTCAGCCACATAACCAATCAATGTGCTTTAACGTTGCATTAAATCAGGCTCTTATGGTGCAAACCATTGGTGGGTCGCAAGAGTCTAGCCACAAAGAGGATCAGCAGCAAGAAGCACCTCAGCAAGGAACATCTCCGAACGAAACTACTCTTGTCAATTGGCAGGTTGAAGATTTCTGTGGTATGAATCAAATACCCTCTCAAGGTGTTGCAGCCAACACAAGGTCAAAAAGGAGAAATTTGGGTGAAGGACAGCCATTGGCTCCAAGTAATCCACAACCTTCTACCACTCCACAAGCTTTTGGAAAACAAAATGTAGTCTCCAAACATGCAAGGAGCACCCAAACCAGCTCCTAAACCAACTCAAATACCAGTTGTTGCTGCCCACATGCAAGGGATGAATATGCAAACCAAGGGACAGCAAAGAGATCCTTCATCACCATTTAGTATCATTGATCAGATGAAGAAGACAAATGTAAATATATCAATGTGGGAATCCCTATCTATCCCAGGCCAAAGAGATTTGCTACAAGCTGCCATGAAGGACTGGCCAACTTCGAATCAACAAGTCCAAATGCAAGAGAAGGTGCTCACAAATGCTGCCCAGCCTGAAGGGAATCATGGAGGACAGCAAGGTAAAATGTTGAAGCCCCCTCCTTTTTATGTCTCATTAATCATTGGAAACCAATTGGTGCACAATTGCATGATTGATTCCGGGGCAAGTAGCTCAGTGATGCCCAAGCAAATAGCTGATCAGCTAGGACTTCAATATGAAACCATATCCAAAGGGGTAGTGCAGTTGGATGGGACAGCAGTAACAACAGTTGGGGTGATTATAAACTTGAGTCTTACCTTGCATGCATGTCCAAATGTTGTTGTTTTACAAGATGTATCAGTTATAGACCTTCCACCACTCTTTGCCCTATGTTTGTCAAGAGATTTCACAGCCAAGATTGGAGGATATTTGTCTGTTGATTGGTCACACATGCTATTCAGAATGAGGTATGGAACCAAAGCTACAATCAGGTCTGAACCTATTGCAAACTTCCACATTGAGCCCTACACTCCAAGTCAAATCAATGCCAACTGTTCGGCATTTGATCAAGAAGATCACCCAAGAACTGATGAAGCTGACACCAAGGTTGGAAGCATCCCGGATCTAACTCTTGATGAATGGGCAAACAAGGTGTATGCTTTTGATCCTTATCAAGAAGTAGAAGAATCTGAGCTAGGAGTCTATTGCATACATGAAAAATATCAGCCCATTCCTAGCATCACCAAGCCAGACCACAAGGATGACAATGAGGTATGGCAGCTGTTTTTTGATGGATCAAGGAGTAGACAAGGTGCCGGAGGGGGAGCCATGCTGGTTTCACCTCAAGAAGTAAGGTACTATTCAGCTTTTAGATTTCAGTTTGCATGCTCCAATAACACTGCTGAATATGAAGCCTTGGTGCAAGGGATGCATTGGGCAATAAAGAGAGGAATAAAGAACTTGCAAGTCTTTGGTGATAGTGAATTGATTGTAAATCAGGTCAAAGGGCAGCATGCTGCCAAGAATGATCTACTCAAGTGCTACAAGAACAGGGTGTGGGACCTCATTGAAGATTTTGAGGGCTTTGGCATCAAATCAGTTCCTAGGAAAGAGAACCAAGCTGCTGATAGGCTTGCAGCAGTTGGGGCAGCCTTTGATATTGTGGAAAGCATTCAAAAGGACAAGGTACAGCCAAACATCCATGTGATTGTGAGGCCTTCAGTGCCGGATAACAATGTAAGTTGGCAAGTGTTTGAGAATGACCAGCAAATCATCCATTTCTTGCAAGAAGAAGCTGAGTTCTCAACTAAAAATCAGGAAAAGTTGGAGCAGCAGTATGGTGACCAAGTGGTACAGCTGAGAACTAACAAGCTGCCCAAGGGACTTATCACTTTGGAGTCCATTTTCAATCCCAATGATCAGTTTAGGAAAGAGAAAGCAAACATTCAGGTCAAGAGAGAAGATTCAGTATCCATCTTGGTGGAAGAGAACAAACCATTGCAAATTGGAAAGATGACAACTGAACAAGAAAGGTATGAGTTCATATAGTTGTGTCAAGAGTTCCCTGATGTGTTTTCTTGGAGCTACGAAGATTTGAAAGGTTTCAATCCCGAGTTAGCTCAACACACCATTGAGTTGGATCCAAATACTAAGCCCATCAGGCAGAAACAAAGGCCAGTCAATCCACACATGGAACCTCTCATGAGGAAGGAATTGAACAAGTTGATTGAGTCAAGAATCATATTCCCAATCAAGCATTCTAGTTGGGTTGCCAACTTAGTTCTAGTCAGAAAGAAGAGTGGAGAGATCAGATTGTGTGTTGACTTCAGAGACTTGAATAGAGCATCTCTCAAGGACCATTACCCACTCCCTTCTATGGAGCAAATTTTGCAAGTGGTGGCTGGCTCCGAGAGGTTTTCACTACTTGATGGCTACTCAGGCTACAATCAGATTATGGTGAAGGAAGAAGATCAGTTCAAGACAGCCTTCACAACCAAATGGGGAACATATGCATACAAGAAAATGCCATTTGGGCTGTCCAATGCTGGAGCTACCTTCCAAAGAGAAATGGACATGGCATTCAAAGGTTTGATCAACAACATGGTGTTGATATACCTTGATGATATCACTATTTTTTCAAAGAATGCAGCAGACCACCTCTCTCATTTGAGACAAGTCTTCCAAAGGTGCAGGAGATTTGGAGTGTCTTTGAATCCTAAGAAGTGTATCTTCCTAGCACATGAAGGAAAGCTCCTTGGCCATATTGTCTCCAAAGAAGGATTAACAATTGATCCAAAGAGGGTTGAAGCCATAAGAGCACTACCATTGCCAAGCCACAAGAAGGCCCTTCAGAGTTTCTTGGGGAGAATAAACTTTGTTCGGAGGTTTGTCTCAGATTTTGCAGCGCTTGTAAAACCTATCACCAAAATATTGAAGAAAAGCATGGCTTTCAAGTGGACAACAGAAGACAAAGAGGGTTTTGAAGCAATCAAAGAAGCCATCTCCCAAGCACCGACTCTCATCAACCCGGATTTCTCCAAGGATTTCATCCTCTATGCATTTGGAGGTAATGATACTATTTCTGCCATTTTGGTGCAAGCAGAACAAAGACAATGATGAGTAGCCAATTGCTTTCTTCAGCCAAATCCTGGAGGACTATGAGGTGGAGATATTCTTTATGAGAAGCATGTACTTGCAGTAGTCAGAAGCTTGAAGAAACTCAAAGCATCTAGTCTCAAACAACAAAGTTTCAGTTGTTGGTCTTTCATGTGGGAGTAAAGACTTCCTCCTCAACAAGGATTTGAATGAGAAAAAGAGCAGAGTGGATCACTCGTGTCATGGAGTATGACATAGAGATCAAGGTCACCAAGCTGGTACGAGGAAAAGGATTGTGTGAGAAGCTAGTTTCTGGGCAAGGCAAAGGAGTATGCAATGAAGAAGAGGTTGTTTTTGGACAATTCAAGACGGCCATGTGCAAAGTAGGCACTCAAGAAGAGGATAATGTTGTCCCCACTCCTGCTGGACCAAGGTTATAATGCACTTCCTAAGCACGGGCCTATGCCCTCCAGAGATTGAACAAACCCAGAGAAGAAACTTCAGATTGCAGGTTGTCCCATATGCCATAGTAGACAGTGTTTTGTTCAAGAAAGACGTGAATGGAGTACTGCTGAGATGCATTGGTACAAATCAGATTCATAGGGTGTGGAAGAGTCCATGGGGACCAACTGGTGGTCATTTACCACCAGAGTGACAGCCTAAAAAGCATTAAGGCTGATATTGATTGGCCCAAGATTTTCGTGATGATTGCTTCGCATGGATCAAAAGGTGACAAGAATTGTGCATTCTTCACAGGTAAAGGAGAGGCTGGTTGCCCTCCCATTGCACCAATTTCAGTTGACCAACAATTCATGCAATGGGGTTTAGATGTCATTGGAGTCATTATTTCCCAATTCAAGCCAAGGCAAGTGGATTTTGACAAGCCACAGACTCTTCACCAATGGACTGAAGCATAACACGTAAGGAAGCAAAATGGAGTCATCATCTTAGACTTCTAGAGGGGAAGTTAGTAACCAAATTTGGCTACCTGCTAAATAATCTCAGATAATGCATGTAGCATTATGGATCCAAGGTGACTGAGTGGGGCTATCAAGAATGGGATCTACCTAAGTTACTTCATCAAAACTACTACCCTCAGGGTCATGGCCAGGCTGAATCTACAAACAAGAACTTGTTGAGGATCATTAAGAGGACTCTTGATGAGAATCAGAGGTCTTGGCATACCAAACTGAAATCTGCCTTAGGGGCTGATAGGATAACTCCAAGAGATCCACAGGTAACTCTCATTCAGGGTTGGTTTATGGAAGAGAGGCAATCTTGCCATTGTCACTCGAGTTGCGCCATACATGGAACTCAGAAGCAGTTAGATGCTAGAGTTTGGGCCCATGGGAGGTGAGATATGCAGAGGTTGATGGAGCTCAAGAGATCCGAAGATCAGGCCCCAAGCAAAGGGGGCCGGATCAAGCTTTGATCAGAAGACTTTGATAGGAAGGCCCAAGAGAGATATTTCCAAGTTGGAGAGATAATAGTGTTAAAATGGGATGAAGGATAGAGCAAAACCGGGTAAGGCATTAAAAATTGATATGCCATTTGGAGTGGCCAGTACATGCGGTCACAAAGTGTAATGACAACAAGCTTTCAATTGTCTTCAGTGGATGCCGAAGAAAGGCATATTCCAGTTCAATGGAAATCTATCTTAAGCATTGCTACTAAAGGGAAATTCTCCAATTGTACAATATTAGAGAGGTTTTCATTCCTCAAAGTGCTGTGCACATTGTTTGCTGTAGAGTTGTTTTGCTTTCCCTAAGTGCTTTGCATAGGCTTGTTGCCACTGCGAGATGGAGATGTTTGCAACCTTGCTTCCATCGCGGTGATATTCCATCTTCCTCCTTGCAACTTTTCTAAATCGGTGGGTTCCAAACAGACAATCATGGACTCCATGCCAATGGATGCTTCAGGCAACTGGGTAACTTCATCCAACAGGAAGATGACCCGCTGAGTCGCAAACATTGTTATCCAAAATTCACCTCAAGGTAATTTTGATAACATGCATCTCAAATATTCAGGCCCGAGCAAGTTAAGATTGGATTCGAGGGCCCAAAAATCATGTTTTTCGGGGCCCCCTCGGCTTCTCTCTAACTCTTATCATCCAAGAAAGAAATCCAACGAGTTGAGAAAGGTGAAAAAGCAAAATAAGGGGTATTGAAGGACTGTTTTTTAAAGGCATTTCGGGTGAAGGAGTCGGGTCGTACAAAGCTTGGGGCGAAAAAGCAAGCGACAAATCGGCTAAGTCTTTTGTCCCAGGCAAGTCCCCAGGAAGTTGGATGTCGGGACCGCGCGGGACACGAAGGACAAATCGACGAAGCTTTTGGCCTGTTTTTGCCCTAAATTTTCAAATCGCCATATCTTTCGATCCAGAGCTAGGATTTTCACGTTCTTTATATCAATGGAAAGATGGTGAAATTATCTCTACATGATTTTAGGGTCAATTTTTGGTATTTGACATATGGCTGATTGCAAGCCAAGTGTCTGTATCCTTTTTAGTGTGGAGTTATCTCTTACTTCCACATATACCACATACCGACCCCTTTTTGATCCTAACCGGTGTATGGCAGTTGGTTAGGTAGTTTCATGTGATCTTGACCTATGACCCCCATGACCCCACGTGATATTTTCATTACAGTAGGCTTGTATCTCGGTTTGTGCACATTCTCCTGCATGTAGTCACTGATAGTATGCTAAAAGATTTTACGCTATTTGCATGGTACTTCTCACGCACGCTTGTTCCTACACTACGACTAGGGTTCTACTCATGTTGGTTGGTTATAACGGATGTCAGATTAGGTTAGGTGGTCTATTTGATGATCTAGTTGTCCACGGTCTAGCTATCTTTATCTGTTCTGGTGTTCGTTCTCGCAGTTGCTTGTAGCTGCAAAAAGCAATATGCTATTTGCAGATTTCATTCTCTTCCGAGGCAGAGTATAAGGGCACAAAATACCAAGGCGAGTCAACACTTATCTTTGGGCTTTTCTCCGTTATGGACAATGTTTTGTGAGATATCATTCCACTCAAAAGGAATTCCATCATCCGTTTACTTTGTGTTTATATTACTAAATGTGCAATTCCATATGGCATTCTGTTCTCGTAACCCCAGTTTTTTTTCGTTTGTCCGTGAGGGGGCGCTGCTGAGGTGACCAATCATTATTTTGTGAGATACAGTATCCACTTCATTCGTCAGCAACATTAAAGGATGGAGTTATGTCTTGAGTGTACATCATCTGACTCACAACAGGTTTGTAACCAATCTTACAAAAGCCTTGGAAGAAAAGATTTGCCGTCACCGGTCACTTACCTTTGAAGCTGTGTGCTTGCTTGGGGTTTTGGGGGGGGGGGGAAGATTGTTCTAGGGATTGAATGTTTCTTAAATTGTAGAACTCTCCCATTCCTTCTTATGTCTTTCTTCTCTTTCCTCTAACGATTTTGTTTCTGCTGTTGGCTCGCGATTTCTTAATGGATATATGTACATGTGTACCTCATTAGGCCTAGTTTTTCGGGAGCTCATACTGTGACCTGCGCACTTCTGTGTTTGGCCTCTGCTTCACTTGATGGGGCTGCTATTAGAGCAAGGTATTTACCTTAGATCATGTTATCTAGGTAATTTATTTTACCTTTATTATATTTATCCTCACCCACTTATGTGTATGGAGTATTTATTTTATTTATTTAGATTTAGGAGATATTATCTAGTTGTTAGGTATAGTTATTTCCTTGATCTATGGTATGGACTAGTTCTTTCCTAGATCTATGGTATTGACTAGATCCTTGATGTCTAGTTCTCTCATAAATCCTATGGACTTGACTAGTTCTTTCCATGATTTATGGCTTGATATACGACCTTGACTGGTTCTTAGATTGTTATTCTTTGTCTATATAAGAAAGGCCCCATTCTCATTATATTTCATTGAGTTCCATAATAATATATGATATTGCTTGCTCATTTGTTTGCAAAGGTTATGTAAAGTTTTTCTAGCAAATTGCTTTCATCTTATTGATCGTTGAGTGTTTGATTAACATCTGTGTTTTTGTCTTGGTACAGATCTGATTATCATTCATTTTAGGAATGGTGCGAGGTGAGAAATTGGCATTCTCTATAAGGTTTTTGCAGGAGCAATGCACCCACGGCTATAAAATACTACCATGGTAAAGAGATCGCTTCCTTCCATAGCCAAGCATGTGAGAATACCTGTGTGGGAAGCGCAGAAGCATTGCCACCTTCATTATAGGTTCACAAGTTGTATTCCACTCTACAAGGTTGTGTACATGCATGGTACATTCATTATGCGACATGCCACCAGAAAGAGAATTGGCAAAGACTTAGCAGCTAATCTCATTCAAACATTCGAGTTATCGAAGTACAAAACCCTTAGTGGATAAGGCATTATAGGTTGTCAAGTGCCTTACCATTGGGGATAGTGTCATAGTAGAAGATAGGCTATTAGACTGCTAGGTAAACTTGGCCTGGAGGTGCACTTTAAGGAAGAAGAAATAGAAGAGATACAGCTTGAGTGTGTTGTGTTTGAAAAAAGAGAAGGGGGAAGGTGGTGTATGTTATTGATGAGAAGACGCGGAAGAAACTTAATGTTGACCATTCTGTAGGGACGCACGAGGTGGTAGACAGTGCTAATGAACGGGCATGCACCTATCATGAACCTTTAAATACAAATAAGGTTAACATCAGCTCAGAAGAAGAGCTTAAAGAGGTTATCATCAGAGATTATTGGTAAGAGAAGGAAGTCTCCAAGATCATTGATCTTTTACGTGAATTTGAGGATTTATTCCCGCATGGTTATCATGAACTAAAAGGAATTCACCACTCCTTGGGAGAAATGAGAATTAAGTTAATGAGGGTGTGTGCCCGGTCCTGAAGAGACCATACTAGATGAATCCTAACCTGCACGTGAAGGTTAAGGAGGAACTAGATAGATGATAGCATCAGGGCATTATCAAAACTGTTAAGAGTCAGAATTGGATAAATCCAATGGTAATTAGCATCAGAAGGACAAAAAGATAGTGTTGATTACATGCACCTGAGTGGCAGTGTATATCATTGATCCTTTCCCAACCCCATTTACTGAAGAAATCTTAGAGGGAGTGGCAGGAGCGCGATGTCTATTCTTTCACAGATGGATTCTCAAGCTATCACCAGGTAAGGATCGCGAAGGAGGACAAAGGAAGATAACTTTTGCCACTGAAGTGGGGAAGTTTGACTATACACTCATGCCTTTGGGTTTAAGAATGCGCCTTGTTGTATTCTCATGCATGTGGTACAAGCTTTCCAGGTCTTCATCATAATCCTTCAAGTCTACCCGGATGATTGGACAGTATATGGGTTAGTGAAGGACCATTGTGACAACTTAAGGCTAATGTTTGAAAGGTGTCTACAGTTGAGGATATCCCTCAACATTAAGAAATGTTTCTTTGTTACCCGCTTTGGAACATTATTGGGGCACATCATATCTAAGGAGGGCCTCCCCGTACTAGTAGATCCCACAAAAGTTGCAGTAATTGTGGGATTGAGGGAGCCTACTAGTCAAACCATAGTGTGTGGATTTCTTGGGCATACAGGGTACTACCAAGTTCATCAAGGGATTATGCCAAGATCGCCATGCTTTAGAAGAGTTACTTAGACATAAGAGTGCCTTTCATTGGGGAGAGGCATCGCAGAAGGCATTTGACACTTTGAAGGATAGGCTTGTCACTGCACCCCCTACGTTTCCCTTCTTGGGACAAGCCTTTCCATGTTCATGTGGATTCCTCAGGGAAACACCATTAGAAAAGTACTGCACAGCCTAGTGAAGGGATTTTTGATCATCCTTTGTGCTTTGCAGAAGGAAATTAACACCAGCAGAGCGAAATTACACTACGACTTAGCGCGAGGCATTGTTAATGATTTACACACTTCAGAAATTTAGACAGTATTTGTTGGCAACCACTTTTAGATTGTTACACTGACCAATATGGCATTGAAATACTTGGTGAACAAGCCCGTTCTACAATGGTGCATATGTCAGTGGGTATTATTGTTCCAAGAATTCGAGTTCATGGTGTTGTCAAACTAGGAAAAAGTAATTCCAGACCTGATCATTTGTCTAAGATTGATTCAAGAGAGGACACACAGAGCATGAAGAGACTAATGCCAGACATGCAACTATTTAGGTTGCAAAGTGTGCCCTCAGAATTGGAGGATATTGCAGTATTTCTCAAAATGGGTGTGCACCAGTTAGAATGAAGGCCTTGGAGAAGAAGAAGTTGGCCATACGCATCGCGCCCTACATGCTAATTAGTGGAGATCTGTACAAAATGGTTCGTGATGAGGTTCTATGTCGTTACGTGCTAGAACATGAGTGCATTACAATTATGGAAGAAGCGCATGGTGGGATTACATGAGGACGCTATGCAAGAAATGCAACCGTGTGGAATATTCTACTCGCAAGGCTTTGGTGGGAGATCATTTATCAAGATTACATTGAGTTTTGCAAAGCCTGTGACCATTTTCGGCACCTTGGAAAACTTGGAAAAAAGGGATGAAATTCCCTTGCAAACCAATAGCCAACGCAAACCATTTGAGAAGTGGACTATCGAATTTTTCAGACAATCTCGCTAGCGGCGCGAAGGACTAATAGCTCACGGTATAATCCTCACTTGCACTGATTATTTGACAAGGTGGGTAGAGGCAGCGCCTATAAAAGATTGTACAGCAGCTACCACTGCTAGATTTTTATGGGAAAACATAATCAGTAGGTATGGATGCCCATTGAGTTGTGACAAGTGATATAGGTACGCACTTCCTCAATGAGACGGTTAGGATTTTGTTGTCAGAATTCATGGTGGCCCATCACAAAACTACTCCCTATCACCCTCAGGAAAATGGAACTGCTAAGGCATTTAGCAAAATACTTAGTCACACATTGACTAAGATCTGTGATGTTGGTAGACAGGATTGGGATGACAAACTATCAGTCGTTCTTTGGGCATATAAGACAACCTACAAAAGGTTGAATAAGGCCACACCATTTCAATTGGTGTTTGGTGCAGAGGCTATCCTACCAGTTCAATGCATGTTACCTTCTTTACGTATAGTGTTTGCAGGAGGATTAGATGATGAACAAGCATTGGAAGAAAGAATTAACAAGTTAATGCAATTGGATGAAAGACGATCACTCGCCAGGTGGAGCCAAAACGCTGAAAAAGTAAAACAAAGGCATGGCATGATCATCACATTAACAATAAGAAGTTTGAGGCTAGACAGATGGTGCTGCTATATGATTCTAAGGTTTTGCACCATCCTGGGAAGTTAAAAGTCAATTGGTTGGGTCCCTGCATCATCTCGTACATCCTTGATTTACACCACATGCCAGTTACAAGCGCTGGATGGGACGAGATTGTCAAGACACTTCAATGGAAGTAGGCTGAAGCCCTACCATAAATAAGTCTTCTTAGTGTTTTTAAATAAGGCAGTATTGCCAGTTAGTTTAGGATTTCCCTTAATGCACTTTCTTTTCTTGTGTTTCCCTTTCTCATTGTTATTTTGTGTTGCGCCTTGGGCACTGGTAATCTCAATATTTTTTAAGGTTTGTAACTACATAGAGGACCGCGCATCAATTTAGTGTGGGGTAGAGTAAGGTGAAAGAAATTACAGGTATGAAGCGCAAGAAGGATTGCATTGGAAGGCCCGGTTGAATGGCCCTGTGAAGGAAGTACACACAAGGAAAGGTGAAAAAGGATGGTTGGTGTCAAGGTAAGGCTATATTTTGGATCCACGTAAAGAGAGGAAGAAGTGAAAATGCAACACAATATAGGAGGGAGCAAAAATCATGATAGAAGAAGTGCCTTCAGTGTTGGTTACACATGCACAAGAGTCTCCAATCAAGATGGATTGGTTGCATGCCAGAAGGTTGGAGAATTATCCGTACAAGGATGGGCGTGCGAGTTTAAAGCGCTAAATTCAAACTTTGGGCAACGACCATCATACCTTTAGCTATCAGAAAATCCAACTCTGCACTGCTTGGAAGATGGATAGTGTCTTCTTGACAAATATCTTCCTCCCATTTTTTCTCCTTCGCCCCTTCTTTATCGTCGTTTAAAATAACCCCTCATGATAACCAACACATTGTAATGACATAGGGTAATGAAATATACTCTTGTTATGATCATGAAAAAGAATTAATTTCATTACCCTTAGTTGCTACCCTGAAAATTAAATCAAACTTAAAGTGATTATGGGCACTCGGAAAAGCCCTTTCTTCATGTGTTTGGCTAAGAACAAGGTCACCCAAAATTCTTGTCTCATTGCCCCCCTTGCAATTCAGATTTTTTTTCCATTCTTAGCATCATGATGATCACCCATTTGTCGTGATTTACTTTGGAGCATCAAACTTGCCCCACGATAATATTTTTCAACAAATTGCCCATGGCCATAAATCTGAAATGATATGATAGGAAATCAAAATTTTGAATTATCCTCATAACTTTAGTGTTCTTCATGAAAATTTTGTTGTAGCCTTCTCCCTGTCCTTTGGCAATTGAGCTTCGACCTTCAAATTCTCTTCCACAACCTCGTGTCTTCATAATGTTGTTTAGAAAATAAATCAAGAGCTCCACTTTGACAAGAGTGTTGGGAGTTTCTAAGACTCCCAAGGGCTTCTCCCTCTTGGTAACCAAATACCACGATAGATATTTTTCCTTCTTAGCCTTAGAAGGATGGGCATTTCCATCTTTGCATAACGAACTTGGGAGTTTGGCTCCCTCTTCATCAAGGTCCATAACCTCTTTTTGTTTTGTTAACATGAAGGGAATCTTCCTCCTCTAGGTTTGGGATATGCTTCACATGACTCTTGTGCATGGCTCAAGGTTTGGACCAAGTTCTAATGCCCACTCTATCCTTTCTTCATCGTACAAACTTGGAACATGATAGTGTATCAAGAATAACTTCTGGAAGGGCTTGATACTCTTCAAAGTTAACGATAACATCATTAACCTTTGAAACCATAAATTCTTCCTTGGTTGTGATTTCTTCCTTAGCAATGAAGGTAGGTATAAAGGGCCTTGATGAGAATGGTCTCTCCCTACAGCTATAATGTATTGTGCAAGAAGCCCTTTCCTCATTAAATGTCATTCCCCTATGTAGATTTTGCATAGTGAGGGCAAGAGAGTCCAAGGTGTATGCTAGGCTTTGTTGGATTTTCATCATTCTATCCATCTTCTCATCACCTAGCATGAAACCCTTAGGTTGGGAAGAACGAAGCTCTGATACCATTATAATGTCCCTTTTAGGGATGAACTGAACAATAAAGAAATAACACCAATCCTACTTGAGAGTAATCTGATTTTATGAAATTAGATCTGAATAATATTAGAAACCCTAACAACAAACTAAATTTACAATTTTAGGGCATTAAACACCCTTTCAATAAGATGAAAATATGTGCACAAATTCTTCTAAATATTATGTTCAATTAACAGTCCAAAATTCACCCTCAAGGTAATTTTGATAAGCATCAAATTATTCAGTCCCGAGCAAGTAGATTGATTCGAGGCCCAAAATCATGTTTTTCGGGGTCCCCTCGGCCTTTTTCTAACTCTCCCATCCAAGAAGAAATCCCAACGAGTTAGAGAAAATGGAAAAAATGCAAAAAATAAGGTTGCAGGACTGTTTTAAAGCATTTCGGGTCTGAAGGGTTCGGGTCGTACTGAGGTTCGTCGTACCAAGCTTGGGGCCGAAAAAGCAAGAAAATCAGGCTAAGTCTTTTGTCCCAGGCGGTCCGCGGGACAGTTGGGACATCGGGACGTGAGGGACGCCGAAATGGCCGAAAAGCAAGGAAAAATCGTCTAAGTCTTTTTTTCGCGCGGTTTGGGACAGTTGGGACAAAAGTACGCGTGGGACGCGAATCGGCCGATTTGCCGAAAGACAGTCCATTTCGGGCGGTTCGGAGATATTTGTCCCAGGCAGTCCAGGGACAGTTGGGACAAAAGTACGCGAGGGACGCGTGGGACGCGAAAAGGTGAAAAGGCCGCAAACAGGAACAAGGAAGCCCGAATCGGCCGAAGTTCAGGAGATTTTCCCAGGCAGTCTGGGACAGTTGGGACAAAAGTACGCGAGGGACGCGTGGGACGTGAAAAGGTGAAAAGGCCGCAAAAGAGACAAGGAGGCCCGCGGATGAATCAGAATGTGCCACAAGAAGGGGAAAAAGTTGGAAATTTGGCTAAGTGTTTCACCAAAAAATTTTGAAAGGAATCAAAATCAAATCTCGCCACGTGTCTTGGCACCATCGACCCAGCAGCGAGGAAAAAATTAGAATTTTTGGCAATCCAATGGGGTTTTGCCACGTGTCCAAGTCGAGTTTTGAAGAAACCCCCCGCCAAAATTTAGGATGAAGCCCGCGCCAATCAGGCCTGACACGTGTCATCCAAGTGGCGGAGTGCGGGGAAAATTTTTGGAAAATTTTCCAAAATGCAAAAAAGAGGTAAAATTCAAAATTTTTTTTTTCCGCCGATCCGTTTTGGGCCTGTTTTTGCCCTAAATCTTCAAATGGCCATAACTTTCGATCCAGAGCTCAGATTTTCACGTTCTTTATATCAATGGAAAGCTGGTGAAATTATCTACATGATTCTAGGGTCAATTTTGCATTTTGGTTCAGTTTGGAGAGAGAAAATCAAAAAATGCCTCTGGCACGTGGTAATGGCCAGAAATGACGTTTCAACAACCAGTTTTAATGCAAAATACAGTTCGCCACTTTTAAGTTTGCTAGGGTTCTCACCTACCACCATAATGAGATGAATTAAATGCAACCTAGAGGTGGTTGGGGTAGATTTGGATTTCCTCTCTCTTCCCTCTCTCATTCTTCCTATAAATTGTAAGGAGGGGCTTCTTTCTAAATGTTGGACATTCTTGTTTTGCCCCTCCCTTCTTCTCTTTGGCAGGTGAATTTGTGGAGTTCAAACCTCCCATTTAAAACTGTAATGCAACTTTTCCTCTTGGCATTTTGTAGTGTATTGTATCAATCTTTGGAGCAAGTAATGCATGTCTGTGGATGATTCTCAACCCTCTCTGTGTTCATTTGCATCCTCCTGATCTTTCACTGCAAATTTTGTTATCTGTGCATGATCTTGCATCACATTTTAATGGTTTGTGTTTATTGGCAAGATAGGTGTTCTTCATTCCTCGGTGCATCACCTTTGTTAGTTTAGGTTTATTTTTATGCATCTTCTTACCCTGTCTCCTTGGCAAGTTAGATTAGATTTTGAGTAAACCCTCTGCATTTTTTTTTGTGTGCATCTGAACAGAGGAATAGGAACCGGCCTTCATCCGGAGAGATTTTCTGATTTCGCAAGGTCCCACACTTGGGAAAAGCTCCATGTTATGCAATCACACTGAGAGTCTCAACCCATCGAGTTGCAGACACTCAGGGGTGCTGTGATTCTGCACTAACAGTTTTGGCACGCCCGGTGGGACCTTAGAGGTCTTCACTTTTATTGCAACAAGATCGATGTGCACTTGTTGTAAGTTCCAGCTTTGAAGGAGCTTAAAATCACACATCTGGCGACTCCAAAAGAAGCATAATCCACTGGTTTCAGCAGTCCAAGCCTGGAAAATTTATGAGAAGAATACAGACCAGGTCAAGAACTAGGGAGGAAGGATTGTTTGTTCATCTACACCTATCTCCAGGAAGAGAAGAAGGGGAAGAAGAGCTCAAAGATCTCCATCTCCACCTAATAGAACCTTGTCAACACCTCCACCTGGTAGGCCTTTCATCCAATCAACAAGGGTTCTCAGGCCAATCAGAATGGCGCAACCACCGAATCCGTATGTCAATTTCACTGGCAGCAGCCCACTTGCTCTCAATGCACAACATCCAATCCCAGTTGCAGCATTGAAGAACATTCCATACTTCACTGGAGAGAACCAGACTACTCCTGGTGATCATGTTAAAGACATTGCCAACCTTTGTGCAATTCATGAAATCAATGAGATGCAAGTTGCTGTCAAATTGTTGGCATCCTCATTCAAGGGGAAAGCTTTACAATGGTTCAGGAGCCTTGCCTCAGGTTCTATCCAAAATTGGAATCAGCTATGTATAGCCCTCCATGAGCAGTTTGGGGAAAAGGGAGACAACTTGTCCCTTTTGGAACAGCTGACAACCATCAAGAGAGCTCCCAATGAGCAGCTGACTGATTTTAATTTCAGATTTCAAAGGACTTGGGAGAGAATTCCAGTGGCAGTAGGCCAACAGCAGAAGGTGCTTTTCTTTACTATCTCAAAGCTCTAAATTCTGATATTTCTATGTTGATTCAATCCATGGGAGGCATAACTATCCCTATGGCTTATAGCATTGCCATTAGGGCTGAAAATTGTTTGATTCAAGCTGGAAAGCTAGCTCCTAGGCCTCCAATGCCATTATATCCAAGTTTAGAGAGCCCAAGTACTAGCCAAGTGCCTAATTTAGCTTCTATTCCCACTCCTAGAAATCAGAGTTCAAATGAAGCTTCTACTTCATCTTCTAGTGCCTCAAACGAGCTTCAAGAAGTCATGAAGCAATTGCAAAATCTAGGTAATGAGCTGGTTACACTCAAAAGGCAGCAAGCTCAAGGTTTTAGACCTTCCTTCCAGCCTCAAGCTCAGCCTAACAGGCAGCCATATCAGCCTCAAAGACCACCCAATCTAGCTGCAAATCAGAATCAAGCAAGGCCTCCTGCCAACAGACCATTTCAGCCCGATAACCTCAATGTTGCATCCACATCCAGAGCTTTGGTACCGGTGCAAAATAACATGGCCCAAGAATATGATTGGTGTTTCCCGTGCAGTCAGCCACATAACCAATCAATGTGCTTTAACGGTGCATTAAATCAGGCTCTTATGGTGCAAACCATTGGTGGGTCGCAAGAGTCCAGCCACGAAGAGGATCAGCAGCAAGAAGCACCTCAGCAAGGAACATCTCCGAACGAAACTACTCTTGTCAATTGGCAGGCTGAAGATTTCTGTGGTATGAATCAAATACCCTCTCAAGGTGTTGCAGCCAACACAAGGTCAAAAAGGAGAAATTTGGGTGAAGGACAGCCATTGGCTCCAAGTAATCCACAACCTTCTACCACTCCACAAGCTTTTGGCAAACAAAATGTAGTCCCAAACATGCAAGGAGCACCCAAACCAGCTCCTAAACCAACTCAAATACCAGTTGTTGCTGCCCACATGCAAGGGATGAATATGCAAACCAAGGGACAACAAAGAGATCCTTCATCACCATTTAGTATCATTGATCAGATGAAGAAGACAAATGTAAATATATCAATGTGGGAATCCCTATCTATCCCAGGCCAGAGAGATTTGCTACAAGCTGCCATGAAGGACTGGCCAACTTCAAATCAGCAAGTCCAAATGCAAGAGAAGGTGCTCACAAATGCTGCCCAGCCTGAAGGGAATCATGGAGGACAGCAAGGTAAAATGTTGAAGCCCCCTCCTTTTTATGTCTCATTAATCATTGGAAACCAATTGGTGCACAATTGCATGATTGATTCCGGGGCAAGTAGCTCAGTGATGCCCAAGCAAATAGCTGATCAGCTAGGACTTCAATATGAAACCATATCCAAAGGGGTAGTGCAGTTGGATGGGACAGCAGTAACAACAGTTGGGGTGATTAGAAACTTGAGTCTTACCTTGCATGCATGTCCAAATGTTGTTGTTTTACAAGATGTATCAGTTATAGACCTTCCACCACTCTTTGCCCTATGTTTGTCAAGAGATTTCACAGCCAAGATTGGAGGATATTTGTCTGCTGATTGGTCACACATGCTGTTCAGAACGAGGTATGGAACCAAAGCTACAATCAGGTCTGAACCTATTGCAAACTTCCACATTGAGCCCTACACTCCAAGTCAAATCAATGCCAACTGTTCGGCATTTGATCAAGAAGATCACCCAAGCACTGATGAAGCTGACACCAAGGTTGGAAGCATCCCGGATCTAACTCTTGATGAATGGGCAAACAAGGTGCATGCTTTTGATCCTTATCAAGAAGTAGAAGAATCTGAGCTAGGAGTCTATTGCATACATGAAAAAGATCAGCCCATTCCTAGCATCACCAAGCCAGACCACAAGGATGACAATGAGGTATGGCAGCTATTTTTTGATGGATCAAGGAGTAGACAAGGTGCCGGAGGGGGAGCCATGCTGGTTTCACCTCAAGGAGTAAAGTACTATTCAGCTTTTAGATTTCAGTTTGCATGCTCCAATAACACTGCTGAATATGAAGCCTTGGTGCAAGGGATGCATTGGGCAATAAAGAGAGGAATAAAGAACTTGCAAGTCTTTGGTGACAGTGAATTGATTGTAAATCAGGTCAAAGGGCAGCATGCTGCCAAGAATGATCTACTCAAGTGCTACAAGAACAGGGTGTGGGACCTCATTGAAGATTTTGAGGGCTTTGGCATCAAATCAGTTCCTAGGAAAGAGAACCAAGCTGCTGACAGGCTTGCAGCAGTTGGGGCAGCCTTTGACGTTGTGGAGAGCATTCAAAAAGACAAGGTACAGCCAAACATCCATGTGATTGTGAGGCCTTCAGTGCCAGATAACAATGTAAGTTGGCAAGTGTTTGAAAATGATCAGCAAATCATCCATTTCTTGCAAGAAGAGGCTGAATTCTCAGCCAAAAATCAGGAAAAGTTAGAGCAGCAGTATGGTGACCAAGTGGTACAGCTGAGAACTAACAAGCTGCCCAAGGGACTTATCACTTTGGAGTCCATTTTCAATCCCAATGATCAGTTTAGGAAAGAGAAAGCAAACATTCAGGTCAAGAGAGAAGATTCAGTATCCATCTTGGTGGAAGAGAACAAACCATTGCAAATTGGAAAGATGACAACTGAACAAGAAAAGTATGAGTTCATACAGCTGTGTCAAGAGTTCCCTGATGTGTTTGCTTGGAGCTACGAAGACTTGAAAGGTTTCAATCCCGAGTTAGCTCAACACACCATTGAGTTGGATCCAAATACTAAGCCCATCAGGCAGAAACAAAGGCCAGTCAATCCACACATGGAACCTCTCATGAGGAAGGAATTGAACAAGTTGATTGAGTCAAGAATCATATTCCCAATCAAGCATTCTAGTTGGGTTGCCAACTTAGTTCCAGTCAGAAAGAAGAGTGGAGAGATCAGATTGTGTGTTGACTTCAGAGACTTGAATAGAGCATCTCTCAAGGACCATTACCCACTCCCTTCTATGGAGCAAATTTTGCAAGTGGTGGCTGGCTCCGAGAGGTTTTCACTACTTGATGGCTACTCGGGCTACAATCAGATTATGGTGAAGGAAGAAGATCAGTTCAAGACAGCCTTCACAACCAAATGGGGAACTTATGCATACAGGAAAATGCCATTTGGGCTGTCCAACGCTGGAGCTACCTTCCAAAGAGCAATGGACATGGCGTTCAAAGGTTTGATCAACAACGTGGTGCTGATATACCTTGATGATATCACTATTTTTTCAAAGAATGCAGCAGACCACCTCTCTCATTTGAGACAAGTCTTCCAAAGGTGCAGGAGATTTGGAGTGTCTTTGAATCCTAAGAAGTGTATCTTCCTAGCACATGAAGGAAAGCTCCTTGGCCATATTGTCTCCAAAGAAGGATTAGCAATTGATCCAGAGAGGGTTGAAGCCATAAGAGCACTACCATTGCCAAGCCACAAGAAGGCCCTTCAGAGTTTCTTGGGGAGAATAAACTTTGTTCGGAGGTTTGTCCCAGATTTTGCAGCCCTTGTCAAACCTATCACCAAAATGTTGAAGAAAAGCATGGCTTTCAAGTGGACAGCAGAAGGCAAGGAGGGTTTTGAAGCAATCAAAGAAGCCATCTCCCAAGCACCAACTCTCATCAACCCGGATTTCTCCAAGGATTTCATCCTCTATGCATTTGGAGGTAATGATACTATTTCTGCCATTTTGGTGCAGCAGAACAAGGACAATGATGAGCAGCCAATTGCTTTCTTCAGCCAAAGCCTGGAGGACTATGAGGTGAGATATTCTTTTATTGAGAAGCATGTACTTGCAGTAATCAGAAGCTTGAAGAAATTCAAGCATCTAGTCTCAAACAACAAAGTTCAGTTGTTGGTCTCTCATGCGGGAGTAAAGGACTTCCTCCTCAACAAGGATTTGAATGAGAAAAGAGCAGGTTGGATCACTCGTGTCATGGAGTATGACATAGAGATCAAGGTCACCAAGCTGGTAAGAGGAAAAGGATTGTGTGAGCAGCTAATTCTGGGCAAGCAAAAGGGAGTATGCAATGAAGAAGAGGCTGTTTTGACAGTTCAAGACAGCCATGTGCAAGGTAGCACTCAAGAAGAGGATAATGTTGTCCCCACTCCTTGCTGGACCCAAGGTATAATGCACTTCCTAAGCACGGGCCTATGCCCTCCAGAGATGAACAAGACCCAAAGAAGACACTTCAGATTGCAGGTTGTCCCATATGCCATAGTAGACGGTGTTTTGTTCAAGAAAGATGTGAATGGAGTACTGCTGAGATGCATTGGTACAAATCAGATTCATAGGGTGTTGGAAGAGTTCCATGGTGGACCAGCTGGTGGTCATTTTACACCAAGAGTGACAGCCCTAAAAATCATGAAGGCTGGTTATTATTGGCCCAAGATTTTCAGTGATTGCTTCGCGTGGATCAAAAGGTGCAAGAATTGTGCATTCTTCACAGGTAAAGAGAGGCTTGCTGCCCTCCCATTGCATCCAATTTCAGTTGACCAGCCATTCATGCAATGGGGTTTAGACTTCATTGGAGTCATTAATCCCAATTCAAGCCAAGGGCATAAGTGGATTTTGACAGCCACAGACTACTTCACCAAATGGACTGAAGCAGTAGCACTCAAGGAAGCAAATGAGTCTAGCATCTTAGACTTCTATGAGGGGATAGTAACCAGATTTGGCATACCTGCTACAATAATCTCAGATAATGCATTAGCATTCATTGGATCCAAGGTGACTGAGTGGGCTGTCAAGAACGGGATCTACCTAAGTACTTCATCAAACTACTACCCTCAGGGTAATGGCCAGGCTGAATCTACAAACAAGAACTTGTTGAGGATCATTAAGAGGACTCTTGATGAGAATCAGAGGTCTTGGCATACCAAACTGAAATCAGCCTTATGGGCTGATAGGATAACTCCCAAGAGATCCACAGGTAACTCTCCATTCAGGCTTGTTTATGGAAGAGAGGCAATCTTGCCCATGTCACTTGAGTTGCCAACATTGGAACTCATGAAGCAGTTAGAGTTGCTAGAGTTTGGGCCCATGGAGGTGAGATATGCAGAGTTGATGGAGCTCCAAGAGATCAGAGATCAGGCATCCCAAGCAATGGAGAAGGATCAAGCTTTGATCAAGAAGACCTTTGATAGGAAGGCCAAGAGTAGATCTTTCCAAGTTGGAGATCTAGTGTTAAAATGGGATGCAGATAGAGCAAAACCGGGAAGGCATTCAAAATTTGATGCCATTTGGAGTGGCCCATACATGGTCACAAAGTGTAAGGACAGCAATGCCTTCCAATTGTCTTCATTGGATGGCGAAGAACTGCAGATTCCAGTCAATGGAATCTATCTAAAGCATTGCTACTAAAGGGAAATTCTCCACCTTGTAAATATTAGCTTAGGTTTTCATTCCTCCAAGTGCTTGTGCACATTGTTTTGCTGTAGGTTGTTTTGCTTTCCCTAAGTGCTTTGGCACAGGCTTGCTGTCCCTGGAGATGTTTTGCAACCCTTGCTTCCATCGGGTGATATTCCATCTTCCTCCTTGCAACATTCTAAGTCAGTTGGGGTTCCGAACAGACAACTCATGACTCCATGCCCAATGGATGCTTCAGGCAACTGGTAACTTCATCCAGCAGGCAGATGACCCCGCTGAGTCACCAAAATTGTTATCCAAAATTCACCCCTCAAGGTAATTTTGATAACATGCATCAAATTATTCAGTCCCGAGCAAGTAAGATTGATTCAAGGCCCAAAATCATGTTTTTCGGGGTCCCCTCGGCTTCTCTCTAACTCTCCCATCCAAGAAGAAATCCCAACGAGTTAGAGAAAATGGAAAAAATGCAAAAAATAAGGTTGCAGGACTGTTTTAAAGCATTTCGGGTCTGAAGGGTTCGGGTCGTACTGAGGTTCGTCGTACCAAGCTTGGGGCCGAAAAAGCAAGAAAATCGGCTAAGTCTTTTGTCCCAGGCAGTCCGCGGGACAGTTGGGACATCGGGACGCGAGGGACGCGAAAAGCCTGAATCGGCCGAAAGCAAGAAAAATCATCTAAGTCTTTTGTTTCGCGCGGTTTGGGACAGTTGGGACAAAAGTACGCGTGGGACGCGAATCGGCCGATTTGCCGACAGACAGTCCATTTCGGGCGGTTCGGAGATATTTGTCCCAGGCAGTCCGGGACAGTTGGGACAAAAGTACGCGAGGGACGCGTGGGACGCGAAAAGGCTGAAAAGCCGCAAACAGGAACAAGGAAGCCCGAATCAGCCGAAGCAGGAGATTTTCGTCTGGGACAGTTGGGACAAAAGGTACGCGAGGGACGCGAAAAGTACGCGAGAAAAGGACGCGAATCAGAACGTGCCACGTGTCAGAAGGGGAAGAAAGTTGAAAAAATTGGCTAAGTGTTTGGCGCAAAGAATTTAAAAGGAGGCCCGCCCCCCTTATTGAACGAATCAGAATCTCGCCACGTGTCTTCACCATCGAAAAGCCCAGCAAGGAGGAGGGTCAAAATTAGAATTTTTGGCAAAATGTGTTGCACCAAAAATCCAAAAGGGCGAGTTTTGGCCCGCTGCCCCCAGCCAATGAATCAGGTCATGAACGTGTCCAAGGAAGAAATTTTCAAAGGATGAGCCCGCGGATGAATCAGAGCCTGACACGTGTCATCCAAGTGGCGGAGCGTGCGGGAAAATTTTAAAAAAATTCCAAAATGCAAAAAGAGGTAAAATTCAAAAAAAATTCCCGCCGATCCGTTTTGGGCCTGTTTTTGCCCTAAATCTTCAAATGGCCATAACTTTCGATCCAGAGCTCAGATTTTCACGTTCTTTATATCAATGGAAAGCTGGTGAAATTCTCTACATGATTCCATGGGGTCAATCTTGCATTTTGGTTCAGTTTGGAGAGAGAAAATCAAAAACACCTCTGGCACGTGGTAATGGCCAGAAATGACGTTTCAACAACCAGCTTTAATGCAAAATACAGTTCGCCACTTTTAAGTTTGCTAGGGTTCTCACCTACCGCCATAATGAGATGAATTAAATGCAACCTAGAGGTGGTTGGGGTAGATTTGGATTTCCTCTCTCTTCCCTCTCTCATTCTTCCTATAAATTGTAAGGAGGGGCTTCTTTCTAAGCGTTGGACATTCTTGTTTTGCCCCTCCCTTCTTCTCTTTGGCAGGTGAATTTGTGGAGTTCAAACCTCCCATTTAAAACTGTAATGCAACTTTGCCTCTTGGCATTTTGTAGTGTATTGTATCAATCTTTGGAGCAAGTAATGCATGTCTGTGGATGATTCTCAACCCTCTCTGTGTTCATTTGCATCCTCCTGATCTTTCACTGCAAATTTTGTTATCTGTGCATGATCTTGCATCACATTTTAATGGTTTGTGTTTATTGGCAAGATAGGTGTTCTTCATTCCTCGGTGCATCACCTTTGTTAGTTTAGGTTTATTTTTATGCATCTTCTTACCCTGTCTCCTTGGCAAGTTAGATTAGATTTTGAGTAAACCCTCTGCATTTTTTTTTCGTGTGCATCTGAACAGAGGAATAGGAACCGGCCTTCATCCGGAGATTCTTTTCTCATTTCTGCAAGGTCCCACACTTGGGAAAAGCTCCATGTTATGCAATCACACTGGAGAGTCTCAACCCATCGAGTTGCAGACAATATCAGGGGTGCTGTGATTCTGCACTAACAAGACACATATGACCATCACATCTCAAACCGATGTAGTAGTTGAATTTGATAACCACAAAAATGCGGCAGGTCAAGTGGTTTTATGCCATCTTTATCAACCATAATCTTAGGTTGTATGCAATAAAAAATATCATCTGCAAGTGTTTTCATTGTGGATTTGTATTTAACATCATCGACTCAACATTTCATGGTCTTAACACTCATTAAATTTGAAGCATTGTCATGTGTATAATCTTAAACCTATTATTTTGAAATCTTCACGTTTTGAGACTTTGAAATATGAGGGAATGGTGAAAGAAGATGAGAGAGGACCAAGTGTATGGGTATTCTCATAAATATTGTAAGGAATTTATTGAAAGTAAATGCACTAGCTATTAATTCATTCTTGTAAGGTTTTCGTGACTACCATGTCTTTGTCGACTTCACCACTGCTAGCAATGTTATAGTCAAGGCATGAACACATAACCTATCACCACTCTTATTGTGTTCTTGTTTCTCAGTGAAAGACATGGATTTTGTTGTTATAATTAAGGTTTTTAACTGCTATATTTATCCAAATTAAATGCACTAACCATTGATTCATTAAATGATATTTTATGATAGTATATATTTAATGATAGGAATGGTAGTTGATTTTAGCAACACAAAAATTACAATTGACAATCATCATTGTTATAGTTTAAGAAGATTTTATAATAGATCTCACAAAAAAACCAATCTAAATATGATTATTCTAACATTATGAATTGTATGCATTTCTGATTAGGGTTATAGCTATTCATGAGATTTGTTGTCTTTTAGATATGACATTAGATGACATATTTGACGATGCTAAATTTGAAAATTTATGCCCTACATTATATTTCTAATTAAGTCTCACATGTGGAATGAGGTGCACACAATACGAGTGGAGTCAAGAGGAATCTAATAAACAAAGTTAGGGGAGATTGTTAATCTAGTTGAAAGCCCCCAATAGCTCAAATACCTCCACCATCTATCGAAGACCGTATACACACATAACCCTCAAGCGAATACATTAATGTGTAAACATATAAATGGCAGATTAAGTCACAAACTCATTATATCAAAAGAAGTATTTTGATAATAAAATAATTTATATGTCAACAAACCAAAGATAAAAATCAATTGAATCATACACTATAAAATAATTGGCATAATCATACCAGTTCTAATTTGTCTTAATTGTTTAGCCTATAATTTCGATAAGAGCAATGCTATTCCGGATTCTTGGGTTTTGCTAAGAACATCAGGCTCGCACAATTTCAATGAATTTGATGAAAAAATAAGCAACAACTTTTCAAGGCATTCGACATTAGGCTCCTACAAATTCATTGGGGCAAGGCTTGAGAACTCGTTCCTTGGATTATATCTTCAAGGAAGCCTCCCAAGCACAATTCATAACACACACATTCGAAGGTTGTTCGAAAGGGATCCCACAAATGAAGCTAGGGGAGATGGTTAGCCTAGTTGAAATACCATTGTTACATCATCATAATTTTATTTTAATAGCCACTCTACCAAAAATATCCAATAATATCATAAATGTATATAAGTGTTGTTACAAAGTTACATATTAATAACACATTAATAATTAATATAAGTGATTGCCCCATTTAACACAATGTTCATTGAGTATTAAATAGGTCTTAATTGTATTTATTGAGTATTAAATCCATCTTAATTGTATTTATTGAGCATTAAATCTGTCATAATTGTCAACAACCCATAAAGCCTTACTTTGTAATGGCTTTGTAACTTTTCAGGATGACTACAATGACATTATATGTAAGTGTTGAATTCATACATCAAATAAAACATGTAAATACTAAAGAACATAAAAAGAATAAATTTTGGTGTAAGGGTCGGTAACTTTGATAATTTAAAATATCAAGACCACCTAAGCGACCAAATAAATCGGCACCATTGTAGATCATCAGTATTTTCCCATGCTCATTCATTTGGAGCACACATGAGCTCAAGATTTAGTTAGAGGAGTTAGAGAAGGGCTTCATCTGCCCTAGTGTGTCCCCTCGGGGAGAACCTGTGATCTTCGTGAAGGAGGACTCCCTTCATTTTTGTGTTAATTTCAAACAACTGAACAAGGTCACGGTGAAGAATTGTTATCCCCTTCCCAAGATCGATGACTTGTTTGACCAAATGCGAGGAGCCAGAGTGTTCTCTAAGATAGATCTCAAATCAAGGTACCGTCAACTTTGGATTGCAGAGGTGGATATCTATAAGTAATATTTTTAGACTCGTTATGGGCACTACTAGTTCACCGTGGTTCCCTTTGGTTTGTCTAATGCCCCTGTAGTGTTCATGAGTCTCATAAACGGTGTCTTTAGGACATTTCTTGATGGGTATCTTGGGTCAAAAATTATGGACACAAAAATGAAATACCAAATAATCAGTAACATTAAAATCAATGGGAAGTTGGTGGGACATGAGACCCCCACGTGTCAAATGTGATGAACAAGGAAAATTCCCAGTAAATAGGGACATGAGGCTACCACGTGCCAAAAGTGACAGTTTGATGGATGTGGGGAAATATATTTGAGTACAACTCATCACAAATACCCAATCTAAGTAACATAACAAAATAATTGCAACAAACACTTGAGATCATCTGTAGAGGTTGCCCCACACCCATATGTTTGAAATTGCACAAGCCAAAATCATACTTATCTTACAATTCATTTTATTGAAAATGGTGGCATAATCGCATAGAGATCATTTATTTTCTTAAAACCTAAAACCCATGGCATTGAACTACATTCCAAACACTAATACCCCAACAAGGTCATCAAGGGCCACTTTTCTGAAACTTTGCACCCAAATAAAACAAAACCATATTTTCCCCAATTACAAGTAAGAAAAAAAGCAAGACAATAAGAGTTCAAATCCCATTAGGTCTGCCTACAACAAACCATGGAAAGTTTGCCTCATAGATGGTGATAAGCTATATGAGGTTTCTTTATTGAGCTTTTCTCATGTAGTGGCCAAGATCATGGGCTACACATGTTATAATTATGTTGTAGTGGACATGGAGCATGGCCCTAATGATTTCATGGCAACAATTCATAGATTGTAGACCTTGGCCGCCCATAAATACCCCTACAGTAATATGGATTGCCGATAATGACCTTATGATGGCTAAAAAGGACATGGCTTTAGGCACCCAAGGGCTTACGTTCCCCATGATCGATAGGGCCAAGGCCACTAGGAAGGTCATTTTGTATTGGCGTTACCAACCTAAGGGCATCTGCAAGGCTGCACATTCTATCGTTAGGGATTCTTGCTATGGATAAATGTTAATTATTTAACTGAGTATGAGGATGAGTTGTTTGTCATGTGCCATTAACAATAAAAATAGACATGGACGTGAATGAATTCTCTACCAAGAACAACAAAAAATAGAAATAGAATGACCAATTTACAAATAGACTTTGAAGCATAAAACCAATGACAGATAGACTTTAGCAACTAGGTTTCTCAAACAGATGGCAAACAAAAAAGCAATAGAGAGGTTGAAACCAAAAATGGTTCGATGTTAGTGATTAAGGTTTTTGGTGACATGTGCAAAATGTGTATCGTGTCGTACATCAATGCCACAAACCTTCTCCAACATTGATTTTTTACAATGTCAACAAGTACCTTGCATCCCATTTGAAGAAGCACCTATCGATGTAATAAGAAAGATAATTGTTCCAATTTGTTTGTATAATTGGAGTTTTAAATTATTTCACTTGTTTGTGCATAATTGCAATTATAAATTATTTCAGCTCTCTGAATATAATTAGAATTGTGTTTTCACCACTCCAGCAAGCAAGAGTAGCTTCAGAGGCTTTGCTGAAAACACTCTAGGAAGTAGGGTAGCTCCACTTTCCTTTTTCTGGTGTTCTTTACAGTAAAACTCCCCCATTCATCAAACACTCCCAAAACAGAGCAACACACAACATGGATAAACAACAAGAGCATCTTGAAAATAACCTAGACCTGGTGACCCAAGGGTTTATGGCAAAGAAAGCACAAATTCCAATGGAAAGCAAGTATCTAAAAACACTAAAGCCACAAACATTTGCAATGAAATAATGAATGGGCCCCAAATATAACGCATTTGTTCACTGATAAGGAGGTTATATCATGAAGGTTTAGGAATTCCCTTGGATCACACTCTCCATCTTCCAAAGGAGCTTGCAGTATCATTCGTTGTCCCACACATAGGGAGTATAACTGGTCCATGGATTTCTCTCGTATCAAGATACCCCCAAGCTAATACCTTGGGCATAGTTGAGAAGTTGGTTCTCGTCGATGCAAAGCAGTATAGAGGGATTCTAAGGCGCGGGCAAATCTGAAAGATGAGCCAAACACATAATAAAAATCTCGTAATGATTCTACCAAAAATAACTAAGAATGTTACAATTGTCACTCCTAAATTGTATCAATTAAGAGGCCAAAAAATGCAAAGAGAAGATAAAGGAAATGAGCAAGAGATTTTGGCGCCACATGAGGTTTTTAAGTCAAAGCAAAGTAAAACATGTATGTCCATTGAAAACAAAGGAGAAAGAGGGAACAGGCTTCAAGGTAACATAGATGCATACAGTCCCACGACCACTCCATTGTTGTGGTCATCAGAGCTATATGTGAATGAGCTCATGAGCGTGAAAAAGAGGATTGAAATATATAGAAACAAAGGGACACCAAGAAGACATTAAGATAAAGGAAATTATAGCAGTCAACAAGAATCTTGAAAGAGAAAACAAATTGCTTAAAGAACAAGTTGCAAGATTGCAAAACAACTTAGAAAGAGGACAACAAGAGTTGATTGGTATACAACAAGAATTAGCACAAACAAGAACAACAAGAAAAAAGAACTCTGAGATAGAGAAATAAAGTGACACAACACAAATAACAAAGATTCAATCAGCAATTGCAAACATGGAAATAAGAGAAAGCCAACTAAGAAACCATATAGAAATAAACAAAGCAAGAAAGACTACGAGTACTTGATAAAATCCAAAAAAGAAAGCTATGTACTCTCAAGAAGGAGAGAATTAATATCTTTGAGTAAACACAACCCCAAAGGCTTTTGGTGAGAGTTACAACAAAAGAGAAAATAAATGGAGAATAATATCATAGATGTTCAATGGTTAAATTATGTGAAGTTCCTCTATGAGCGAACACAAGGGAAATATAAACTTTCCATAATTAGCACATCAATCAAGCTCTTCTCAGTGGAAGATATCAAACAAGGTATAAAGAAACTGGTAGGGGGTAAGGCACAAGACATAGACGGGCTGCAAGTTGAATTTCTTAAATGGAGAGTTGAACCCCTTGCTCCACACGTCGCAAGAGCTTTTAACAATGTCACACAAAATGGATTTTCGACAGAATGGGCAACTAGCATAGTTATCCCCCTCTACAAAAAGTTATGAGGTCAATAATCCTTCTAACTACCGCATGATTATGGTCAACCCTTTTCTTGGAAAATACTTTAGGATCTTGGTAGAGTGCATAATCAGTAGTTGGGCGGAAAAAGAGGGAAAAAAAGCTAAAGGGAATGCAGGCTTTAGACCAAAGCATTCCACCATTGATCATTACATCACTCTTAGACATTTGATTGAAAAAGTCCGGGACACTCAAGGGGAGGAAGTATTTTGTTGCTTTGTTGACTTTAAACAAGCCTTTGACACAGTGCCTAGGGAAAAATTGTGGAATATGATGGAGGGACTCGGGATTCCTGATGAGTATAGAGTTGCAATACATAAAATTTTTGAGCAAGTTAAAACTAAAATCTGAACTAGCAAGGGCATGTCTGAATGTTTTGGTAGCGACATTGGAGTCAAACAAAGATGTCCTACTTTATTTGGTTTATACATAAATAAACTTGAGGAATGGTTAAAAAAACAAATGGGAGGTCGGGGGGAGGGGGAATGGGGGTATCCAACTGGCAGGTTATGTGGTGAAGCTACTTCTATATGCAAATAATCTTATTCTTATTGCAAAAATTGTTCATGGTTTAAGAGAACATTTGAGGGCCTTAGAACTCTTTTTCCAGGAGGTTGGGATGCAAGTGAACACTAGCAAGACCAAAGTCATGATTTTTTCCTTAAAAATGAAGAAGTAATAGGTTATGTTTATTTTTTAAGGCAACCCACTAGAAATAGTGGAAGAGTAAAAATACCTTGGTATTGTTTTCCTCAGCGGGCTCAGTTGAGAGACATGTATTACAAAAAGGATTCAGGGAGGGTGGAGAATATCTTGCCTACTTCAGGACAAGTGTAGGAAAGTGGAATTATGGGTTTGGAACACCAAGAAACCCCTCTTCGATTCACATCAGTTGTCCTCTATGGGTGTGAAGTATGGGGGAGTAGTCTGTCAAATCACAAGTGGAGACAACTAGAGAGAATCCAAAAGCATCTAATCACTAGTAGCATAAAAATCAAAGCAACAGTTCCATATGAGATCCTTTTGGTTGAAACATGGACTTTCTTGATGGAGGAATCAACATTAACCCAGTTGATAAGTTATTTTAAAAAGGTTGAAAACATGGATAACAATCGCTGGCCCGAAAGGGTTGTTGAGGAGGAGCTGGACTGTAGGAAGAAGACATGAATGAAGCAAAACCAAGTGGATGAATAAATGAGACATTAAGTTGCAAGATTATCCTAACACCAATGCAGAAATAAAAAAGTTTGTCTTAGAAAAAACCAGGACTGTCATGTGGACAAAATAAATTGGTCGAAAAAAACGTACCATGTTAAAGAGTTCAACCCCACATGGGAGCATGGGGAAAAAGTGTATCTAAAAACTACTCTTAGGGGTAAGGTTAGGATGTTAGTGGCTCAGTTGATGACCAGATCACATCATCTTAGGTGTGAGATTGGTAGATGGATAGTCCCCAAGGAAAATTGGGAATAAAGAACTTGTATTTTCTGCACTAAAGGGGTGGTTGAAACTGAATGACACTTCATTTTGGAATGTGCAACATATGAGGATATTTGTTTATAGTATGATTTGAAGGCAAACATTTTAAATGAGTTATTTGACGAGAAAAGGCTCCACAAAACAGCTGGCTTTCTAGTCAAAATTCATAGTAGAAGATCCGGCATTGAAAGAAACTTGAAAGTATCTTAGTATTGCGGCTCTCGGTCTTTTAGACTCCTTGGTCTTGTGGAAGTCATTAAAAGTCCTTCATTTCATTTCAACAAATAAATGAAATGAGAGGAGCGACTTGACTTATCCACATGAGTTTGTTTTATTCAAATGGCATCCGAGTAACTAATTGTATGTGGCATTACGCTGTCAAATGGTCTTTCCAAACAAATTTGTGTGGGAGGGGCACATGCCAAGCCAAATTCTCATTTCATCTGCAAATAAAGTTGAATACACATTAGGTAAGGAAGAAGAAGAAGATATTTTAACATCCACAAGGCTACTAAAGACAACCTATGGGACAACAACTCTTGCTAAAAATCTTTCTGGCATTCTGACCTCCTGTTGTTGAGTTTGATGATCATCTCCCTTGTTTTTTCAACCATATTCTCGTTGAAAATATCTTGAAAGGTGGTAGTAGCCCCTATGTTAGCAAATGGTGCCCTAATGTCATTATAAGCATTACATTCCAACATGAAATGTTTCTCTAATTCCATTGCACCAGACGTGCAAAAGATACATATTCGCTCTTCCCATGTCTCTTTAGGTCTTTTCCATCTTCTTGTTTCACACCGGTGTGAATTAGTTATCAATTGAGCTATAGAGATCTTTGCTTTCCACATGATACTAGCCCCTATAAAGTCCTTTTGTTAATGATCACATGTAGAGTAAAATTCCTTCAAATAGTACCTCTTCTTTCTCCCTAACGGTTTTCCCCACATAACTTGGCGTAATTTGTCTATAGCAAAATTTTTTATCTCTGGACTATTATTAGGACCTGTATTCAAGTAAATGTTCCATTTTTAAAGCCATCTGTTGATTTGATTCATCCATGGCTTCTTTCTTTTCTCCAAAAACTCATTGAGGACAACCTTAGGCCATCTACTACCTTCTATTTGCTAGATCTTTTTTAAATATGTTATGAGACAAACCATAGCAATAGCTTCTAGAGGTACAACCCCCGTTTCAGCAAGAAGAATCTCATATGGGACTGAGATCTTTAATTTGAACTTGCTAGTAATCATGTTTTTTTGAATCCTCTCAAATTGTTTCCATCTTGAGTTTGAAATGTTGCCATCCCAAACCTCACATCCATAAAGCACCACTGGAGTCACTAAAAGCCCAAACAAAGTCTGCATAGTTTTTCAATCCTATAATTCCACCTCTCTTCAATTGTTTTGGAAAGCATAAAAAAGCTCTCCAGCCCCCTAAAGTTATCTTTTTGCTACAAATCTCCCAGCTGAGCTTTTTCTTAAAGTCTAACCCAAGATATTTACTCTGTTACCTCTTCTAAAATGTTTCTATTGGAATAAAAATCAGTTTGATTTCTTTCTTTCTATTGGAGAAGATCATAATATTGGTCTTCTTGGTGTTGACTTGCATCCCCGCTTCTTTGCAAAAGTACGCAAGCGCACATAAATGCTTTTGAAGGCCTTGAGCGAACCTAGCAATCAAGATAAGATCATCAGCATAGAAGAGAAGTCTTATAACATACTCTCTTGGGCAAACACCATCTTCACTCGGCATATTTAACTATTCCTCAAGTTTGTCGATATATAGGCCAAATAAAGTAGGCAATAATGGACATCCTTGTTTATCCCCAATATCACCAATATCACTCTTGAAAGTTTTTGAGATACCAGTTTGTGTTCTAATTTTGACTCGTACCTCTTCATAAAGTTTATGAACAGTTGCTCTATGATGCGTTGGAATACCAAGCTCCTTTATTCTGTCCCATAGCTTGCTCCTAGGGACTGTGTCAAAAGCCTTCTTAAAGTCAACGAAACAATAGTAAGCTTCCTCTTTATCATTCCAAACTTTTTCAATAATGCACTTTAAAGTGATACCATGATCTGTTGTTGAATACTTAGGTTTGAACCATGCTTGCCATTTTTCTCTCTTGCCTTTTTCTTCTGCCAACTTGTTGATTCTGCATTCCACCATGTTGCCAAACAACTTTGCAAACAAAAGGTTGATCAGGATGGTTCTATAATTAGAAGGATTGTTAACATCTCCACTATTAAAATGAGGCATCGCAAGACTAGTGGTCCAATCTCCAGGAAAACCCTGCTGAATGATGTTGTTGAATATGTCGACAATGTGAGGAGCGAGATATTCTTTTCCCTATTTTAAATATTCTGTCTAGAATTCATCCAAGTCTTGGTTTTTCCAACCCCCAAGTTTATAATACCCTCTTCAACTTCTTGCACAATAAAAAGCTTTATTGTCGTAATGACCAAAGGGGAACCTTTAACTTTTGGATCTTGTTCATAAGGTTACATGTCTATATATTATATATGACAGTGGTCGCCAAGAAACATGGGCTCCCACAATATATTTTATTATGTTATAAGATCTTCCACTGCTATTAAATTATTGAGGCATCGTCACATTCTGTTCATTCATATTTCATAAATGTTTATGGAGATTGAAGGAGCGAAAGAAAGAGTTGTAAACTCTCTAGAAGCCTCTGAACACATGACCACAGATATGTCCAAAATCCTCTGTAAGTTTGACAATCTTATGAGAACGATCACACTAGGACACAATTTTTTGTCCAGCTTGGAGGAATTCTCACTTTCAAGGCCGATCACACTAGGACGAATAAATTTGGCCAAGTTGAGGAAAGTTTAGTTGTTGTAAAGAGATTGATATCCAAATGGGACACAAGTATTACAGGTAACATGTTGTTCCATAGTACCCCAGAAGCAGTCTGCATGTACATGGACATGGTTGACAAGCTCCAATGACTGATGGAAAATTTATCTACTTGAGGTAGCAGCGCCAATTAATCCACGCGCACTAGTTGATGAAGATGTCAATGGCCCATTCAAAGTAGTTTTACAAAAAAATTTTATCCGAAAGCCATGCCATTGTGATTCAAACCAGCGGCCATTTCATTCGATCATAGAGTACAACATCAGTAGCTCACCCTACTCCTCCAACAACTGCAACAACTACTCACCCTCCAAACGTCTGTCAACCGACAGAATATTTGAATTCCATGTCATTACATTGGACACCATGATGGATTCATGCCATAACCCTTTCAAGGGTTTCACACTAAACGCAAATCTGAAAATAAAATTGTAGCAGACTGAAGAATAAAATCAGCGACTTGTACTTGCACCAAAAAATGTCAAAATCACCATAAAACACCACCAATCAATTCACCACTATTTTATATATATTTTTATGGAATTTTAGAAGCCAAAATAATAAAAAAACACATAAAAATACTCTACTGAAAATTAAATATGCATTGGAAATTGCAGCCACAAGATAAATATTAAATATGGGTCTAGAAACCTTCTAAATTCATATAACTTCATATTCCATCATTTAAAAATATTACAAATCAGATGGCGAAACCAAATTTCTCGAATTCGTCTCCATTGACCCCAAACCCTACCCAAGGTATGTCGTTCCACCCTAAATAATTACAATATCAGCTGGAAATTACAAATAGATCTTCGAATCAGCTCTTCACATCAAGACTAAACAATGATGAAGAGTTTTTCGTCCTTCACCTAAGCCACATGAAGGGTTTTCATCCTTTAATGAGGCCTCACAAGAGGGTTTTCGTCCTCAAGTCGATGAACAAAGAGCAACTAGCTCTCTATGACCCAAGTATAACAAAATGCGCCACACTAGATGCAAATGGTGCCTCTAATCTTCTTTTATATCCTCCTTTTGATGCAAATGCACAATTAGAAAAGGCCGACCTCTTAAAGATGTTTTTTTTTCCTTCATTAGCTTCCATTAATTAATTAAAACCCAACGGACCTATCATAAGAAAGAAAACACTAAAAGAACATATTAAAAATTAGTAAAAACATATCAAATGGAAGCTCAATGTTCTCTTCCATCTTTTTCTCTTCTTCGCCACGGAGAAGGAATGGCAAGAAGACCAATTAATAGCTCTCAAATGGAAAAAAGGGGACATTACAATTAAGTAATATAGCACGAGCAGGGGTGCGTGGTTTGTTGGCGATTAAGGTTTTCTGCAATACATGGACGGTGGGTATTGTGTCATACGTCAACAACACCAACCTTCTTTGTTGTCAATCGTATAACAATGTCAACCGCAAGCATCCGTCATCCCATTAGGAGAAACGCTTATCGACGTAATTAACGGCGCTGCATGAGCTAGATCTCTTTAGTATGGATGTTTGAATATTAATTTTTCTATTAGCCAACCTCAATTCTTCCTGTCAATTTGTCAGCACTTGGTTGCATTTCCCAAGAAATTTTTTGTTCAAGAGTGATATCACATGGTTGCATACATCAAAGACCCCAATTGATGTTTTCATTCACCCTTACTTTGCAATCTACCTTAATTTTTTATTATTATAATCAAGACAATATATTGAGAAACAATTGCATACAATCTTATTTCAAAACATCGATATCACATTTATCATAGACACAGAGTCGTTTCTCTTCAACATAAATAATGATATTTTTCTAAAATAATTGAATGACCTCTGTTTTTTATGCAAGCGCCCAGAGATTATAATCAAATGAAGGTTCCTATTGGTCTTTTAAGCATCATATCACAGAAAAAAAAAAACTATATTATTCAGTCCCCTTAACCTGTATTTTTCTTCTGACTGCCCATGTCTGTCCGCTACTAAAATCAGCACTTAAAATGTGCACGCAAATGGCTGATAGGGACCAATATTTATAGGCATATTGCTCTGGATAGAATTCCTTGTAATAAATAAGTGTGTAGGGCCAGGCCAATAGGCCTATAAATACTGGTTCCTATCAGCCATTCACATACACCTATAAGTGTTGATTTATAGCAATTCAGTGATAGGCCTCAATAATCACAAGAAGAAACATATTCATCGCAGCATTATACTGTACTTGTAGTATGGTGGTAAGCAAAACGGAAATACAACCTGCTTTTCCATTTTGCAGAGAGCCAAAGATTACAGAGGGCTCTACTGACAGATAGTTTGTAGGAAATAGAAACAATGGGATACTAAACAGAGATGGGAAACATACCTGAAAGAAGACACAACGGTATTAAAAAGTCCGTAGTATACTCAGTTTCCAAATATAAACCAGGTAAAAATTCTAATTCCAACCAAAAGATGAGTACAATCACATGCAAAGCTTTACAATTGATAAAAATAGACCTTCGGCATATTTCATTGTTAGATCATCAACAAAAAAAAATGTCAAATAATTTGCCTGGAATAAAATGCCTTTAAAAAAGAACATACAAAAAACAAATAACCTATTTCAGATTTGTACGCAACACATAGAAGAGCTAGTTTATTCTGATTCTCCTGGGACAACCATGTCTAAATAACTATAGAAAAATGCCAGGAGAAACAGTGATATATTAGAAAAATAGTAGCCGCCCCATAGAATGGTCAACAAGTAGTTGCCCCAACAAAACAGTCATGAAGGAGCTTTCACACACTCATTTAGAGTTAATTTGAACGGTTTACCGTCATAATCATTCCTTGAAAAGCAATAGTACAATTTACATGCTTCTCAGATTGCACACGAGACAATAATGCAATATCAAAGCATCTTTCCTCGGATGATAGCCTCTGATTTCCTGACCTCCTTCATGGCTCCAATAACAAATATCTATAGCCAATCCAATATATCAGATAACTAACTCATAGCTTTTCAGTATTCCTTAATTCAAGCAACAAAATAAAGAGAGCCCACATTTATAATTTATCCAGGGAAAGAAGACTAACTTGGCAGCAACTAATACTACAAGTAAACAGAGGCTAGTTACACCCTAATAATTAGCCATATCAAGTAGGTAGAAGATGGGTGATTGCTCGGGGAATATATTGACAACACTCACAGATTCACTCTTCAATTTTCAGCACGTTTAATCAAACAAAAGAGGAGCTTATTGAACAAGTAATACAAATAGACATGGAATTTGGATAGCTTGCCTCAAAAGAGTGGCACTTGAGTTTTGAAGAAACAGATTTGAGAGTTTCCTCTTCCAAACATTTTTGGCATACAAGAGGTGGAATTTTCTTTTTAAACATCATTCAATTATTGATTAATTACCCAACCAAAAACACGTTTTTTGTCTAGATAAGACGATTGTTTAGAGAGAAAGGTCAATGCAAATTATCATACGCTCATGTGATGCTGAGAGCTGTTTGCCATCCATTTATCTCAACTCAACCGACGACCAGGAGAGCTCGGGTCATTGCCACAACCCAACTGGCCCCTATGCCCAATACTACACTCCATAGCAAGTGTTTCCTGGCCAATAAACTTTATTGGATTACAAAGAAATTTTCTGTCTTACAAAAGGACCTTAGAGACAGTAGTGTCCGCCAGGGCTCCATTCCAACTGCAACCTGCCCCAGCTAAGTGGCACAAGCACAAAAAAAGGCCAGGTTGAGTGAAAGACCCAGATGATGTCAGAGAAATAGATACCTATCATATCTGACATCTAAATTATAGGAAGTATGTGTCTTGGGGTGCAGTGCATTGAGATGTGTTTCTTAAGGATTTGAATATTTAAAAGCATCTGCTAAGTGCCAGTAGATGCTTCGAGAAAAAATTAATTGAGGGCAAATGTTATCGTTGCAAAATTATTTTCCTATTCCCAATAAGGTTTAGAGAGGCTAGTTGTAGTAAGCATCTGGATATCTAGCCTCCTTCCTGGAAAATCCTAATTTTGTGTTTTGTACATCTACTACAAATAAATAAAAAAAGGAAACAATGTGGGTGAATTTTACTTTTGAACCACCTGGCTTACCTTGTCTGGTGGCCCTTTAGCACCTCCAAAAATAATTTCAGCCCTGCAATAATAAAATAACAGCATGATTTTGGACTTTAATATCAAATCAGGCATGGAAACAATAATAACAATTGAAAATAATCTCAAATAAGGTAGACAACAGAGCTCATACTTGCAACATCCTTTGACTGCTAAAATTGATGCACCTCTCTTTCCAATTACTCTTCCCATTTTCCCGTAAGGAACATCTATGACAGAGAGAACTTCTTCTTCAAGGGTTTCCCCTTCTGTAATTAGATTATCTGAAAACCAAAATGCATCAAATTTGCAGTGTCATTAAGAAGTATATATAATTATATGCATATCACCTGAAGGAGCATATAAACAAATAACACAGGATGCAAGTGAAGAAAAGTCACACTTAAATTTAGAAGATATAAATGACTCTAAATTATTTATTTCATCAGTTCAAGACAAAGCCATCAGACAGTTCTCTAGAGAACGATCTAACATATTGTTCACATATATGACATTGACAGTCATAAAATTTAATAATCTTTAGGCTTTTATTCATGTCAGTAGGGGAAGGAAAAAAAGTATATATAGGCAAGGTTATTGAACAAAAATTACTGTATAACCATCAATTATCTCTGAAATTTCCCATGAACCATAATTAGGATAGATATACCGTTACTAATTCACCAACAATATATTAACATGTTAATTGTGATATAATCAGAATGTAAACTGGTCTATGTTTCTGTTCCTCAAGATCAGTGCTTAAAAAAATAATTTAGCAGAAAATTGTGAAGTTGAGTGTAAGAATATGTGACAGCAGTTATGTCATATGAAATTGAGCAAGCAAATGGCTGGAAACAATCACGCGGAGATCAACACAAGAATTTACTCCTAATAAACCCAATGTAGGAATAGTACAGCTTCTTTAAGGATATGCATCCTTATCTCAACCCACAACTGAAACAAGATTGCTCTCATTGAGCATTCAAGAACACTGTGATAGAGACTTTAACAAAACTTCTACGATGTTCTAAGATTATCCTGCTCTCAAACTCACTCCTACACTCAATTGTATAAGCATTCTGCAACTCTAGATGATTTTACATGAGCCCAACCTATCCATGCATAGTTTCAGTGGTCCACATTCTCAATTTGGTGCCTTTGGACACCCTGCACGGTTCTGCACTGAATCACATAGTGTCGATCCACATAAAACCCAGTGTTGAGTTTCATGGTGTCGGACTTCCACACTACAATATATCATGTTGGCTCTTATCCACTCATAATGCCCAACTCAATTGGAGTACCCCGGGTTGTCACGCAACCACAAACAATGCTGCATGGGTCAAGCTTGGCAATGAACCTGTAAACACCTAAAATCCACCATGCTAATTTAAACATAATTGCACAACGTACACTAATTCCCATCTTCAATTATTAATTAATGACCCTCTGTTAATTTATTATGTAATGTCCCTTTTTAGGGGGACTCGGGAAATGACCAAAGAGCTGAGATGTAACTTAAAAATCAGATTAGTAAGCTGCTGTAGATGACATATATCAGCCCCGCAATCTGCAAATTATGCCCTTCCTAGGGTAGCGACCTCTTAGGAGAAGTCAAACACACTTTCCTAGGCACAAATCTCACTCAAACCTTTAGGAACCATGCTTAGAATTTAGGAGAAATAACCAGCACTTGTTAGATGCAAGAAAATTGATTTTTAGTGCCCCAAAAATGAAGATACGAATTTTCTATTAACCCTTGTCTGTAGAGTTACTTCAAAAATTCATAACTTTACCTAGGAAGCTCCAAAATTCATGAAACTTGGGATCTTGGAGTTTAAAAATATGACGAATGCAAATATCAAATCAACTCGCCCAAACATCCACCAAAACATGTCAAACCCGTTGTTCAAGCAATTCACTCTAAAAACCCCGCAAGATCACTCCAAATATATTCTGAATTTATTATTCAAGCTCAGCGATCAATTGGTGAAGGAATTATAATTTTTGGAAGCCAAGGAATGCTAGAGTGAATTTCCTTCAAATCCTAATTGTTGCAAAAATGAATAAATATTTTCAGATCTAATTATGCATGCCAAAACCCTCCAAATTTCAAGGTAAAACCAAATTTCACCCTTATAAATTATATGCAATGAGATGATGTAATCCAAACACATAGAAGACCCTTGAATACTTCAAAACACCATTTAACGATGGTCGCCCTTTTAGAGCAGCCAAATAATGTACCAAATCACTCACTTGAGTCGCTCCACTTTGAAGGAAGCCAATTTTGCATCAATGACAAAAGGAAAGCAACATCTTCAATGTTTGACCCAAAGAGCTCCTTAGGGCAACTTGCCTAAGGCTGAAATTAAGATAACGGCAACAAAGAAATCCCTCAAGGGGGTGGAGACTTTCATGTAGAAGTCTTCCCTAGACTTGGTGAAGGGTTTTGTCCTCACATAAGACTCTCCAAGGGTTTTCATCCTTAGGAGAGGAAGAGAGATGCTTCACAAGCAATCTTTCCAAGAAATAATAGAACTCATATGATAATCAAATGACCAAGCAACCTCCTTTTATAACATAAGGGGTGCTACAATTCAATAATGGCCGACCTCATAAAGTACTTTTAATTGTCTAATTTGTATTTAGAACCTACAAGCTCCAAATTACTCTGTATTCTAATTAAATAAGTTCATCAATTGGAGCGCTTGGCTTCCCAATAGGAATATATGATAATAACGAAAATATCTATTAGAAAATATAATCCAAGTCTTCCCCTAGCTCCTTTCCTTAAACCCACGGGGAGGAAGAATGGGTTGAAGTCTTTAATTCCGCTATTCTCCAAAAAGGGACATGACAACCCCCTTCCCAAGATTGCTTGTCCCCAAGCAATTACAAGTACCTGGATCCCAAATAAATCTCAGCTGCTCCTCCCTTGATATACCTGCACATAAAGCAAACTAATTAAGGAAAAAATGTGCCCCCTTCTTCATTCATTCTTGCTTTGTGGGCATGATGACCAACTCTTCTTCTATTCTTGCCAAGGCCTCATAATTACTATCCAAACATTGGTTGTTCCCAATTTCCCTCATGTTGTCTCAAACACCAATGTAAGCTCGTTTTTTCCATTCAAAAATCAGAATGAAGGTGGTTGGAATTCCACTTTTACTTGCATAGAATAGTCCAAGCATGTTAGTGTGTAGTGAATGCAACTCCCCACTAATAAGATGTCCTTTTATGCTCCAAAATCTTGAGAAGATCAAAGTGAAAATGCACCAAACAGAAGCCCTCTGCTGGACAGCCCTCAAATTGACCCTTGCGTCAAAGTATTTATCATCCCACATTCGGAAATATAATGTCCCTTTTTGGGGGGGGTCAGGAAATGACCAAAAGGTGACAAACCAAATTATAGAGTTGTTATGAACCTGTAAAACCTGCAAATTAAACCCTTTTCTAGGGTAGCGACCTATTTTGGAGTTTCGACCCCAACTTCGTGCCTTCAAAACCCTTTCAATCAGCTCCACTAAGTCTCTAAAATTATGATATATTAACAACAATCATATAATGCAAGAAATCTGATTTTTAATACCCTAGATATGGGGATATGAATTTCAATAAAACCCTTGTCTACAGCATTACTTTAAAAATTCACAATTCAATTTGGGAATCTCCAAAATTCATGAAACTCAAGATATTGGCCTGATAAATTATGAAGAATAAGCTAGTAATTTCAGATTTTCCAAATTAGTATCACGCATACAAAATTTCCACTCCAAGGTTAGTTGCTACACTCTAAACAAATATAATATTGCACCAAAGCATAGTTACGTGAGGACGCGTCCCCCCCCCATTTTTCACACGTCTGGGACGTCCTAGGGACGTGGCTCATGAAACGTTTCCCCCACATTTCCCACAATGCATACTTGGCGGGAAACGTCCTGGGGACACTTGCAAAGGGAGGGAAATGTCCTGGGGACAAGAAAAAACGTTTGGGGGACATGGGGGACTAACTGGACGTCCCCGGGTACTTCACTGAGAACGTCAACAAATAGGTCTTGTTGCCTTTTTAAATTAAAAAACATTGTTTTTATCCACTCTAAACACTCTGAAAAGGGTAAGAATATCAGCTATTGTCACTTGATCAATCGTAATTTAGAATGGTTTTACTTTTATATTTTTATAATATATTTGAAATTTCAGATTGTCTCAAATTCAAAATTCAAATATGTATTATGAATTTTCAATTTATAACATTAACATATTGATATTATAGTATTAAGGAATGTATTTGATGTTTATGAGTTCAAGTTTGGAAGCTTATTTAAATGTCAAACGGTTTGACATTTCAGCTTATTTATATAATTTAGTCACTATATCTTAATATTTTATAATATTTATATATTTTTTAATTAGCCGTCCCCCTGCCATCCCCCGCTGTCCCCAAGTAATTTAGAAATTTTTTGCCGTCCCAGAAACCCCGTCCCACCGTCCCTCCATTTCAGGTAACTATGCACCAAAGAGTTGCAAGAGAAAGATACAATTTATTGATTACTCAAATCGGCTTTGTCACAGAAAAAAGAGAAAGAAAGAGGAAAGAAATTAGGTTTTCAAGTTGCTGCAAACACTGGATCTTGTTCTCCTTAGCCCATACTCTGTCATGCTAATCCAAGAGAGAGTAAACTTCTCTTCATAGCTAACTTTAGCAGGGAATGGATCTCCCCATTCATCTAACAAGCCTTTTAGTGGATTTGAGCCCTCTTTCTTGAAAGATTCTGAAGCCGTGCATGTAAGGCATTCTTTCCAAAAGTATTTGATGAGGAATCAAACTTGGATCTAAGACCAGTCATTTAACTGTGATGGGTGCTTCAAGGAGTACATGCCTTCCCAGACTTTCTTCCCCCTGAAGATCGATAGTAGGCCCAAGAGAAATCACTGCTATTCTTCTTCCGGAGTTGCAAAGTAAGATTGAACAGGCTTCCATGGAAGATAAGTCGATGCACATGCATAAGCGCAATGAGAGGGATTTTCCATGTATTGACTTGGGCACATAGGCCTGCATTAGCAAACAAGGAAGGCCCAATTAGTCGAGGTCTTCCAGAGGAGAGTGAGAATAACAATGGATGAGGAGTTAGAGATCCACGAGGTGGCCTTATGATGGAATCAGATGGAGTGATACAGTTTAGGGCCCATTCTGTATGTTGATTTCAGGATCCTGGACGTGATGTTATAAGATGTCTGCTTGTTTCTCTTGGGGTGCAATGCTTCAGTGATGAGCTACACAATACTTTGTGTGATGTTCATTCTAATTTTAGACCAATTTCCAGCATCTGGATCAGAGTTATTGTTGCAGTTCTAACATTGAGGATGTTCATTAGATTCAAAGTGGATTCAAAGGGTATTGAAAAGCTATTTGGGATCCCTATTCACTTATAGTGAGCACCTGTGATAATACTTGGGCACATATACACAGGTCTAGAGTTGAGGATGCTTCAGAGAAGTTTGTGACAAAAATTAGGCTACCAACCCTTGTGCATGGTGATGTGGACTCTACTCCCGATATGAAAATATTCTTGGGCAATGCAACTATGTAATAGTTGATATTGTCGGTTGGCCCAAAAACCTGGCGACCTGGGAATCTTCATGTAAAGAATTGATGTGATTCTCACTTATGAGGATCCTTGCTCTCACAATGCTGGGTTGTGGGAGAGTTTTTAATTAGATTTATACAGGCTATGTTCTGGCAATTTGAATCCAAAAGCCATGTCTATTCAGGGTTCACCCAGTATGCACTTTCTAGTTGCTTTTTAATCATTGATTGAAAAAGCAGTGATTGTGAGCATGCATCACTTGATTCTCTTCACACTTCGCCTTTGGATCACTTTGGTAGTTTAAATGTGCGCCTAAAATTAGATTGGTGTGGGCATCAATAAATTACATTCAATGCATTGTTTCTACTCGGCATGGACTCGCAGCTTTGATTATTAAGATAGGGTAGATGTCTAAAACATTACTTTGGATCCCCACTTGATGGGTTTATTGTAAGGTGCAGCTCCAAGAAAATGCCCTTGTCCACTTAAATTTGAAGCAATCATTATGTATTGATTTACCTTGGAAGGCAAGTGGAGAAATTCCCACCTGCCTGCTTAATGTGGGATTCCCATTACAACTTATAATGACTTTGACAGTCATGGAAAAAAGTACTTTCGAGAAGGCAGGTAAGTAATGTCCCCATTTCCGAGTAGATGGCCTAGGAGGATTTTCATCCAATCTTAGCCTTGGTTATGCCCAAGGGGACTAACGATGTTGATAACTTATTCCAAAAGTGGACTTGCATTGTGACCTTCATTTCACTTATATGTTATGTTTTGGAGTTGGACACGTACTTTGAGGTGACTTAAGTGAAATAAGGTTGTGAGATGCTCCCCTAAGGTACTTTATGTTATATTTTGTCGACTGACATTAAGTGTTGCATTTCTTGGTGGTACTTTTATTCTATTTTTGCGTTGGGAAAACTTAAGTGAGACTTTTGGCATTAGTGGAATAAAGTAACTTAAGCTATATTATTATTATGTGGTTTTTTCCCCAAGGAGGTCGATTAGGGTTCATTCTGGGCCTTTTGTTAAAATGTGCAAGTTATAAAAGCTCTAAGCGCTTGGGGCAATATTTTTCATTTTTCATACACTCACATTTTTGCACCTATTGGAGCCACTGTTGTTGCACTTTCTTGCTTGTCGGAGTAAGATCCCAAGCTCTGAACCCTAGCTTCGGTGGTTAAAGATCCACTGGATAACTAGCAGAGCACTCTTCGGTGGTGAAAGATCCTGGCAAGAAAAATGAATAGGCTACAGGAATTGCCGGAGAAAACAAACCAAAACACAGACAAAAAGAACTAAAACAAAACAAAACAGCTGCGGGCAATTGCTCGAAAAAATTTCTCCAACTAGCTGATCTATAAAAATTCTTCCCTCTGGGTGAATGTTTTGTGGTAATAATGATGGGGTGAAGTGCTTTATATAACCTAAATCCTCCAATTTTAGCTCAATCTATTTTTAAAAAAACTTTATTTATTTATTTAATAAATAAATAAAATTCTCTCAGACAAAACCTGGCGAAGGGATAGTGAGTTTTAGCATGTGGGTATTTGGCGAATTTGGCTTTTAAGACTATTTGGGGTACCTTAGAGCAATGCAAACAACGGCAGGAAAACAAACACAAAACGACCAGTTACTTTGAAAAGAATGATTAGGTTGTTTTGGCAATTAAAAGGGGTAAATCCCAGATTTCAGGGTGAAATCTACTTTGAAAAGAGATTTTTTTTTTTAAAAAATTTCAGGGTGAAATCTCGGAGACACCAAATCTCTATCTTGCTTGATGTCCCATGTGAATCCCATGACTTCTACCAAAATAATTCTTCTACAAGGTTGTGAATTAGAAAAGAGCTGAGATGGCATTTGCGAATGGTATTGTAATACACTCAAACATGTAGTACTTACCCATTCATTTCACGCGTGGTTCCCAATGCTTGAGCTGAAAGTATATTGATGATGTGATAATTTCCTTTTAGATCTTGGGTAGCTGTCCATGCAAATGTACTAATGGGTTACAAATGTTTTCCCATGTTGTCATTCCAACATATCACCTCAAGCTGTTGTGACCGAAGGATGTGGTCCTTTTGTGATAAATCATACTTAGTTAAGGTGTTAGAAAGCATCAAAAACTCCATATATCCCCACATTAATCCTCTTACCGATAGTATAACAAAAACTGAGAATGTGAATATGTAAATGTAGCTTATGGGATTCCACATCATAATCACTTAATGGATCAAATAATCAGTTCCATATTTATAGTCGGAAGTGATGCATTTTACCCCAAATTCCAATCAGTTCCATATTTATAGTCGGAAGTGATGATGTTTACCCCAAAGAGTTCTTGTGTGATGATGAACACTCTTACCTATTGTATTGTGAGTTGCTCTTTTTGTGGGAAAACTACTGAATGTAAGGACACCATTTGCTGCCCAAAATCTGCTGTTACAGGTTGCTCCTACTTGCAATTTTCCTCCATGTGACACACCTATTTTCTCCTCTTGACCCATGAGTTTCAACCATTGAACCTTGTTGCCTTCCACATTATTTTCCTCGTGTTCTTTAGGGATCAATTCTGATTTTTTTTTTTGGCTCCTTGGTATGAGATGATGAGATTATGTAATATCCCACTTTCGGGATCAATGGAAAATATGCAAACAACCAACTCTCTAACACTCTAATCAACTGGGAATAGCAAAAGCTCAATTGGCACTAGCTTGAACCAGTTGAGTAGTTGATTCAATAAACCCAACAATAGGGGTTTAATGGCCTCTAGCTCACACAATTACTTCCAAACAGATCTTCAAAACCTGATCACTTGTTATTGAGCTTCAAACAAAGAGTAACACAACTATCACAAATACTTGTAATCCTCCCCAAAGATCTTTCTACAATTTTCAAACAACCATCTACTGTTTGCCTAGATCAACCAAAGTGGATCGCTGCCAAAAGACTTCAATTGATCCTACATCACATACTATCAATCTGCTGGGCACATGGAGCTCGAATATACATTAATAACATCCCAGATATATTTCCAAATAAATAGTTAGCTCTCAGGAAAGAACAACAAACTGTTACACACCCAGGATCAGTCCCAAACATGCCCAGGCTGGTTGCTGTAAATAAGAGACTAAAAATCCTGCACAAATATAGTGGATCCACTTCAACTATTACACCAAATGAGTCACCATACAAAGTAGAAGAAGTCGCTTGCCAAGAGTGACTCAATCGTGCATTTAAATAATTAATACTTACTTCAACTGGGTTGCTGCCATGAAAGAAAGAACAACGGTATATTTTATTCCAAAATCAGTCCATACACATCCAACTGTAGTTGCTGGAGTTATCAAAATAGTAGCAATCAATTTGTAGTATACATATAACTCCACTTTTGCCTCAAACACTCAATATGCACACCAAAGGAAGTTAGCAGATTTTAGAGAAGGCTATAGCAACTTAAATCCAATCAGAACCAACCCAAAATATACCAATATTTTGCGCCAAACTTGTCTTACATGTAACTGCTTGAGCAAGGATACTAAACACGCATGGATCTTGGACGATTCACTTAGAAAGTTGTCCAAATCATTGCACACCCATAACAAAGGGAATCACTGTCATATTAGACATGAAAATAGACTAAATGCTGGTTGTATCACACCCAGAATGGCATACAAACAGCTTACAAATATAATAAAAGGAATCGCTGGAATAGAAAACCAATACACCAAAGTCGACTTGCCAAAGGTACTCCCAAAAACTCTTGTTTTTGATCACAAAACGTAGCTGCTACAGTGACGGCGCTACAGTGATGTGCTACAGTAAAAACATATAGATTTCTACCTGCAATTTCAACCAAAGCAAATAACCTCTTCAATGTGATATTCCAAGATCAGCTACAAAGATCTCCCAAGCATGAGAGGGCGAAAGAAAACATCAATGGGCATGCATCCCAACTCCAAGCAGGGAGTATCAAAATAAGTTCATCATAGCATAATAATAATAATGACCCTAGCACTCCTTTTATAAGCAAGAAGGCACAAAATTTGAAATCCCTAGGAGAGGGAAAATATTAAATAAAAGCAATTTGTTTACCCTAGGTGTGGCATACCCTTTTCAAAGGGTGATTTTATCAATAAAAACCCACCTAAATATTTATTTAATTAATTCTCCATTTGATTTTTAAATTTTGGGAATTAAATTAAATAATCTTCATAATTAAATAATTAAATAATTATTGTTCCAGGCAATAATATTTAATTATTTAATAAAAATGTTCCCCTTGCAACATCCCGAAGCCCACGGGGAAGTATAGGCTAAGAGTCTTCAGAAATGGGGACATTACAAAACCCTCTAAGAGATCTAGTAGAAGGACGAAAACCCTTCTAGTTGAGAGGATTCTCCACACAGGAGATTTCCATTGCAGATCATGGAGTTAGTGGTGTTTTTCAATATTTTCCAGCGATATAGAACGTTATAAAAGTGCAGATTTGTACAAGGGTTTGAAGGTGGAAGCTTGTTGCAGATTTTTACCTCCATTTGCAGCCATATCTAGGGTTATCTACACTTTGGTTGATAGAATTTGATACATTCTAGGGCACAACTGTCCCGGAACTCATCACCAAGCTCTTTTTCATATTTTTAGAGGTCAAATCAGCCAACTTGCATATTTTTTGGCTCAAGGGTTTTGTACTTTTTAGCTGTGTTTGAGGACAGCTGTCTACAAATTTATATAAAATAATTTCATCCTGTTTTGAGGTCAAATATGGTATTTATCTCTTGATTCCATTTTTATAAAATTTGTTGAGTTGATTCCATTAAAGATTCAGTGGTTTTGCCTTTCATTTTGTGGGTTTTCATCTCCTATGCAAGTCGTCATGCATGTATAAAATTCAGATTTGCATTGTAATGTTTTATAAATTATTTAGAAATTGTTCTTTGGATTGGGGTTTTGCCAAAAATCCATTTGGGGGTAAAAAAGTGTCCATTGAGGACACTACAATATCATCAGTATTAACCAAACAATGATCATTAATTACCTCATAATGTTGACTCTCTGGAACAACAGTGGGAGTAAGGGCTAAATCTTCATTCTTCATGGCTCCATTTCCTTCGAAATGCAAACCCAATTTTTCACTAGCATGTGTGACTATTAGGGCTCAAAAATTTGTCTTGGGGACATAAGAGACCTCTACCTACAAACCCTTCTTCATGTGTAGTGTCAAAACCCTTGAGTGTGATGTCCTTATGGAGCGATGACCCTTTCCTTGTTGCTTGGGTTTTTGACCTTGTGCCAATTCCAACTCTCTGTTCCCAACTCCACGAACTCTGCAAAAGGGAGGGCATCCCAAATCTTCTCCTAAAAAGCTCTATAGCGAAAGTGTAATGTCCCATTTTCTGGGGCATTACTAATATCTGGGTTCCTCTCTTTTATTTGCATTGTAACCCCTTGGCATGCCTAGCACTACAAGTGGGAGTCTCTAGTTAGTTTAAATGTGCACACAGGATAGTTGTTTTTATTATTTAACTAGGTTACCGAAAACGGCATAGAAGGCGTCGGGAGTAGGTACGGGGAGCGGCGAGGGAGCGGGAGCGGCATGGGAGCGGCGAGGGAGCGGCCAGGCCTGCGATTTCGTTTTTTTTCCTTTTTCAGCGCGATTTCGTTTTTTTTCCTGTTTTGGCAATTTTTTCCGTTTTTGGATTTTCGGTGAAAAAAACGCAAGCATGGAAAAAAAATTGCCATTTTTGGAAAGGGTCCGGGAAGATGTAGCAGCAAAAACTTGGATGAGCCATAACTTTCATTCTATGGCTCCGTTTCAGGTGTCGTTTTCTCTAAAAGAGTATATTTTCTTGAGCCTCTATGCATTGATGGCGATATTTTTCTTATTTTCATAAAATCCATTTTTGCACCTTTTTGGACCAAGCAACTTCTTGCAATCTTCTAAAAGAATCTTCTAAATTGTCAATTTTATTCGTTTTGTATATACTGTACATTATTATTAATTTATAGTTAATAGTATAACTTGTCTTTTATCTTGTTTTTCATATCCATAATATGTGGTTTATAATTAAATTCCTATTTAGAAGGTTGAGATTTATATATTTTTTAAATTTTATATAGTTTTTTGTACTGCCGTATCCTATGCCGTATCCGGGGGTCAAAAAAAAAATTTGCCGTTTCCGTGTATCGGATACCCCGCTCCCGCTCCCGTATCCAAAACGTTTCGGTAACTTAGTTATTTAATTAAAAATAATAAAGTGCACATAGTCTTAGTTTATTAAGACACCTTATTATAATGAGAGTTTATGTTTTCCCTCCAAAAGGGAAAGGTCAGTATTTTTTAATATTGCACCCCTTAACTCTATAAAAGGATGTCACATTTCCTCTAGTGGGGTTATGTTGATTGATCATTTGATTTCACTCTATGCTTGGGGTAGTAGGATGTATGCCCTAGTTCTTGCATTGTGCTCTCTCATTGTAAGCTTCATTTGGATCCATTATTGAAAATATTGAAGATTCTATTGTTCTCTCCATTGTGATCTTTTGTGTTGAGTGTGTTTATGCATTGTTTTTCCATTCTAAGGTTGGCGACTTGGCTCATATCTTGATGCATTAATTTGTGAGGTTAAATCTGCATATTGTGGCTCAAATTTAAGTGATTTTGGAAGAATTTATGGTGTTTTATTTACTAGTGTTCACTGCGGCATTTATTAGAGCTAAAGCAACTTGCATGGGAGGTTGTTGTCAGCATGTTTTGGTGTCTCTTGAGCTAGATCTGCAATCTGATATGTATTAGCATATTTTTCCAAGTGTGGGACTAATATTTTGAGGGTTTTTGAAGTAAAGAAAGAGCTGATAATAATTTGTGCAATTTATTCTAACTCTAGCGACTGGTTTTCAGATTTTGGGGGTTGTTTTGAAGGGGTTTGGGGTGTTCAAAAAATTCAGTTTCATAGTCCATTGGAAAGGCCTTGGTTTCTAGATTATTATGCAATTTATTTCATACAAAAATAGCAAGTATTGAAGGAGATATTAATATTTTAAGTTTCAGTTGTTCTGGGTAGATTTTAATAAATTAATTGCTGTTAAAAAATCAGATCTAGAAGTTATTAATTTTATAATTAGTTATCCCATTTAACCCACCATTTTGGCATACTCCAATCCCATTTTGGGTTGTATTATTGCCGACAATGGGTTATTTGACGTCAAACTAAGAGGATCTAATCCTTCTAGGGTTGATTTGGTTAATTAATCTACAGATTTAAATAATATCCCAAAAGGGAACATTACAATGGTATCAGAGTTTCTTTCCTCTACTCTTGTGGGGTTTGTGAGGTATCAGAGGAATTTTCATAATTTTTGAAGTTGATTGGATGCCCTAAAAGTGTTGGGCGACCTATTTTTTAGGGCAAAATTAGGGTTTCGTGTTTGTTGTGCGAAAACAATTTTGCGAATATTATTCTTCATATTTTGTGGCCCAAGATCCAAAGTTTCAGCTCATTTGGACTTCTCTAACCAAATATATGGATTTTTGAAGTTTGCTATAATTTTCTACAGTATTTCGGGTTTTAAAAATCTGATTTTAGTTATTTGCAGACAATTCCTTTTGGGAAAATTGCTCCATAATATTATCTATCATTCCCCAAAGTTTCATGTAATTCCGGGGTGTTGTGAGCAAGTTACGCAATTTTTCTAAATTTGCAGCTAGGTATAGTGACGAACTTACTATTTATAGTAAGTCTCCCATTTTCAGATCTAGAAAAAAATCTGTTTTTGCATATTCATTTTGGGAAAAATAATTTAGACTTATTGCACTTTGTTTGAGGTGAATCGGAGCAATTTACCTCTACTCCTTGTCGGTGTTGTTTGCAGAAATTGAATAATGGAGTTTGCTAGTGACGGAGGTTTGAAGGACCAAGCTCTATAAGCTTGGGAGACAGCTCAAGAGGCCTTCATTTGAGAAGAATGTATTGCTCAACACTCTTGAAGAGGTGGTAATTTGTCTATGTTTGTTAGCGCAATCAGATTTTGGCACTATGTTTTCAGTTTTAGATCCCTTGGTGGCACATTTGGCTAGATAAGATTTATTGAGACATGACTAGATGGATGTGAGAGTCTTGGTCATCACATGCATTAGTGAGATAACATGGATATCAACCCCAAGTTTGCCTTATGATAACATCACTATGGAGAAGATCTATGAGCTCATGGTGGGAAGCTTTCCAAAAGCTTTGGCACACCACCAACCCTCACTTTGGCAAGAGGGTCAAAATTTTGAAGAACATGGCTAAGGTAAGGTCTTGCATTCCCATGTTAGATCTCAATTGTGAAGATCTCATTCCCCATATGTTTGAAGTCTTCTTTGGTGTTCTACATGAGGATCATTCACATGAAATAATGGATGTCATGCAAACTATAATGACTCTAATGTTAAATGAGTATGAAGGAACCTCCGCACAATCTTTGCTAGTCCATATTTGTGGAAGAATTGGGACAAAGGAAGTCAGGTATAACTGCACACCTTAGCAAGAACAATTGATGAGAGCAATGTTCAAGCAAAATAAAGTCATGCATCTAAGGTATGGGTTCCCTTGTTTTTTATGATGAAATTTTGGCATCTAATGATTGTATGAAATTGAGTGGTTGCAAGGATTTGTTTGATGAACATGAAGGGGACATTGGTGTCAAGCACATACATGATAAAGCGGAACGAATGGAAAAATCATATTTAAGGCAAGAAGAAAGTGTGGTCACCAAAAAGGGTTATATTCATTAATGTGATACCTCATTTGTGTCTACTTCTATATGGCAGAAATAGGATGAAATTGTGGAACATTCATTGCATGGATAACAATCTTTTGATGTTTGATGAATTATTTGTGCCTACTAATTGCATTGACCTTGAACATGAGTGCAAGGAAATCAGGTTTTCAAGAGGACTATGAGGATGGGGCATCATGGAATGCTTACCATAGGTAATTTGCAATCCGTTGTAATTTTCTGAACAACAAGCCCCTAATGGGCAATTGAATGACGGTTTGTCACCCAAGCATGAGTCACATGGATGTCCCAAGTCATTACCCACCAAGTATGAATGCTTGTGGGGAGGACAAAGAGGTTTTAGACAAGACTAAAGAGATGAGAAATTAAGTGTTGTTCCAAACTCAAAAATTCTGAGTTTTGGAGAAGTTGGGGGCAACCCCTAAGGTATGATTCTTCATATTTTATTTCTCCTTCCATATTGAGCTTTGATGGGTATGATTTTCAGCATGATAGGGAGATGGATATGATGTGCAATATGGGGTATAATGGTCACATTCTTGTTGGTACTTTTGCTCTTAACATTTGGGTGCATAAGGAACATGATAGAAAAGGAGAAAGAGTGATTATCACTCTTCCCAATGATGGAAGCCATAACAATAAGCTTGCTGGTCCGTATGAAGGAATTCATCATTAGAAGGCACAAAGGTATGATGGCTTCATGTGTTTTGCTCCCTCTCATAAGGGAAAGTCATTGGCACGAAGTAAGGTACAAGGTTCTTTGGTTTCTCTATGATGATATAAATGCATGCAACTCCTCTCTTTGTGAGCATAGAAGAAAAGGATATTTGGGGTGTCATCCGGCACATGTTGCTTCATGTGATAAGGGGCTAAAAGGATTTGAGTTTTACAAGATTTATTTGGATACATGTATATCATCTCCTTTCTTTTTTCAAATAATGCTGACTCCTATCTCCTTGGAAGTCTTGAAGGAATGATGGATCACATAGACTACACCTTGCATTGTAAGAAGTCCATTTTCAGATATTGAACAGCAATCATGTCTTCCACTTAGATGTTTGATTGATGTGCTTCCAAAGGTAAAATCAACAAAGGATATGTGTTGGGAATGTTTGGTTGTTTTGCATGACCACTAACTTTTGGGCTTCAATGGAAGGTTTGGAAAAAATGAAGGAACATGGTATCAATTCTTCTCAAGGGATTTCATTTTCAGCTGTGCATATGGATAATTTTCAGTTTGTTATTGTTGAGGATGAAATTTCAGTTACATGGAAGCCATTTTTATTCACTAGATTGATAATCATTCATGTTGGGGAAAAAAAATTTGAAATGTGTTAGTTGTTGTCCCATCATTTTTATCAATGATATCATTATGACCAGCTTCCCTATCACTTCTATAATTCAGATTTTTGCCATGCATTTGATAATATGGTTGTTAGTGTTTGATTTTGGCTCATGGTTGAATACTTGGGGATGGAAACCAACCATTCTAATTCTGATTTTTGAAAGAGAAATGCATGATTACAACAGTGTTTGGAGCCACATATCAGAGTTTGGGGACAACCCATGCATGAGGGAGATTTGGGAGCCATCCATGCCTTGGAGACACGAAGAAAAAACAGGAAAAGTGTTTCTCAACACTTGTTTTTCTAATGAGTTTGCTTCATGTGCAGGATTGAAGACATGTGATGGAAAACCAGTGTCCTATTCACTTCATGAGAGCATCTTTGAGTGGGCAGTCTTGGAGCTTAGCAAAGTTCGTCCCTTTGATGACTCCCTATACCATATTGAGGACACCATCACTTGGAGCACATGTTACGGAGCTGATGACCAATCTTTTTGGGTTGACATGAGGGAAAGAAATTTCTTCTTTCCAACTCTTTGCCACTTGACATAGGCACCGGATCGAGGCTTTGGATGCGCCACCCCACATCTTCTCTTTGGGGCATGATGCATGGATCTATGAGTTTGTTATTGCTTGAGGGCAAGCAATCTTTGAGAGGGGGGACTGTAATGTCTCCTTTTCCGGGACATTACTAATATCTATTTCATCTCTTTTATTTGCATTGTAACCCTTTGGCATGCCTAGCGCTACAAGTGGGAGTCTCTAGTTAGTTTAAATGTGCACATAGGATAGTTGATTTTATTATTTAATTAAAAATAATAAAGTGCACAAAATCTTAGTTTATTAAGATGACTTTATTATGATGAGAGTTTATGTTTTCCCTCCAAAAAAAAGGTCGGTCTTTTTTAATATTGCACCCCTTAACTCTATAAAAGGAAGTCGCATTTCCTCTAGTGGGGTTATGTTGATTGATCATTTTGATTTCACTCCATGCTTAAAGTAATGGGATGTATTCCCTAGTTCTTGCATTGTGCTCTCTCATTGTAAGCTTCATTTGGATCCATTATTGAAGAATATTGAAGACTCCATTGTTCTCTCCATTGTGCTCTCTTGTGTTGAGTGAATTTATGCAATATTTCCTCCATTCTAGCATTGGCGACTTGCTCTAGGGTGTGGCGCGATTATTTTAAGCATACATCTGCATGTGGGTGAATGTTTTGAGGTACTAGTTGTGTTCTTATTCACTGCTGCAATTTATTAAGGGAAAATCAACTTGGTTTGGGGGGTGTTCCATCATATTTTGAGGGTATTGATGACAGATTTGTATGCTACTGTAGTTAATTAATTATTTCTAAGCAAGGGTTGATTGTTTGAGGGTTTTGGAAGGGTTTTATGAGCTAGAAATTATTTAAATATTTTATTCTAATCCTAGTGACTTGGAGGCAGATTTCAAGGGCAGATTTGAGTGGGTTTTAGTGTTCAGAAAATTTCAGTTTATTAATTCATTTGAAAGTTCCATGATTTCTACTTTATTGTGCAATTCGTTTCATGCCAAAACTCCAAGTATGTTGTGAGATATTAATTTTTGAAGTTTCAGTTGTTCTGGGTGGTTTATTAATTAATTAACTGCTGCTAAAAATCAAATCTAGATGTTATTAGAGTTTTAATTAGTTCTCTCATCTAACCCACTATTTTGGCATACTCCAACTCCATTTTGGGTTGTATTATTGCCGACATTGGGTTATTTGAGGTCGAACTAAGAAGATATAATCTTCATAGGATCGATTTAATTAATTAATTTTCAGTTTTATAAATATCCCAACAAGGGGACATTACAGGAACATCAAATCTTGAGCCTTGGAAGACTTTGGAGTGGCTTTTTCTTTGATTGTTCTAACTACAACGAATTTCTCCATAGTTAGGGCAATGATTTCTAATCACCTTGCTAACTTCTCTTGCATCTTCTCGAACCTTTTTAGCTTGTCCTCCATGCTTCACAGACTGGGATGATGATGCTCTGATACCATTGTAATGTCCCTTTTTGGGGGGACTCAGGAAATGACCAAAAACTAAGAAATTATATTATAGAGTTGTTATGAACTTGTAAAACCTGCAAATTAAACCCTTTTCTAGGACAACCTGTTTTGGGGTTTCAACTCCAACATCACGCCTTAAAAACCTTCCAATCAGCTCCACTTAAGTCTCTAAAATTATGATATATCAACAACAATCATATAATGAAAGAAATCTGATTTTTAATACCCTAGATATGGAGATATGAATTTCAACGAAACCCTTGTCTGCGACGTTGCTTTAAAAATTCACAATTCAACTTAGGGCTCCAAAATTCATGAAACTCAAGATATTGGCCTTATAAATTATGAAGAATAAGCTAGTAATTTCAGATTTGCCAAATTAGTATGACACATGCCAAATTTCCACTCCAAGGTAGGTTGCTCCACTCCAAACAAATATAATATTGCACCAAAGAGAGCACACATGCAAGAGAAAGATACTTTATTGCTTTTCAAATCAACTTGCACACAAAAAACCTCATGAAGGGTTTTCATCCTTCACAAGTTTCCCAACCAAAGGTTTTCGTCCTTGGATGAGGTCCTCAACCCAAGGGGTTTCATCCTTGAGAGAGTAAAAGGGCTACACTAGCCAGCTTTCACCAAGATAAGAATAATCACCAAAACATGAATCATTAATGCCCAAACGACCTCCTTAAATAGCCACAAGGAGTGCTTATGAACATAAGAAATGATGGTCGACCCCTTAAAGTAAATGTTTTTAAATATTTAAATGATATTCGAAGCCTACATGCTCATAATACCTTTATTACCTAACTACTTAAGTTCCTATATTGTAGAGCTAGTTTCCAATAGGATATATGAAAATAAATGAAAACAACTATCTAATCAACAATAAAGACATAATTCAGATCTTCCCCTTGTTTTTCTCCTTAGACCTGCGGGGAGAGAATGGGTCAAGGTCTTCAGAAATCAACCTCCAAAAAGGGACATGATAGGAAACAAACTTGAAATCGAATCAAAGATGTGTTTCTTACCTCGTCATTTTTTGTAGTATGAGATGCATGATGATACCCATGCAAAATTGATATATGAGCTAGAAATGATCCTATATGGATTGTCAACAATGTTGTGAGCTGAAAACCAACACTTCCATGATTGAATCCACTTGTATGCTTACAAATATGTCATTGTGCAAGCTGGAAGTGCGTATGACAGTAGTGTTATGATCAACAACCAAATGATTTTTGCCATTCTTACCATCTTCCCGTATCAAACACCTTGTTGCCCTTGCAATGATGAAGGAGGTGAGAAGGAACCAATCCCCAATGGTTGAAAATGCTTTCGAAATTTGGAGATTATTTCCTCTCATGGCTATCCTCTTATTGATGACAACAAACATAGTGTAGTGACAAATGAAATAGTTGACAAGTTCAAAATACCAAAAATCAATTCTCGCAACCTCCAAAGTCATACCCTCTGTTGGTGCCCATTTTTACACTCTACATTCTTGGCACCATTATCATAAAACTTCATTGCTTCCTTCACTTGGCTCCTTATTACCCTTTGTATATTGCTACGTGTTCCTCGTCTTGGCTGCTACTTAAGAATTTTGGAAGGATGGATTATCAAGTGGGAGGCAGGAGTATGTTTATTTGGAACTTCTTAACTCCATGAGTAATGAACGAGCTTCCGTAATGAATGAAGATTCGAGAAGGGATGGAATGAGAAGACATGTTTCCAAAACAAGCAAGATACAGGTTGAAAAGGGGGAGTTAGCAGAGTTGAACAAGATTGGAATGGGCATGGAAACATGTGTCTATGTACCAAATTGGCTAATGCTCTCAAAATGATGCGGTGTATTTCACATCCAAGGGATGCAACTTGAAACTTGACGTGTCTTCATATTTTCCTTGCTCACATTCATAGAAAGTTAACATAGTTGCAGGTTTCATGGCGGTTTCCCGGGGTTGCAGTGATGCGAAATGTTGGCTTATTCCCATTGCCCGACGTGGTTACATTGTCAATTTATTGTTTAGGGTAGTCGGGCCTTTTTTACAAGTTTTGCAACTTGTGCAAAGTTGCAAGGTGTACGCACACACCTGATGCCCAACGGGATATGTTTTGGCGTTTTGTTATGAGTTGGCGGGAACTTGTTATACAAATCTGTACATGGTGCAAAGGTGCAAAACATCCCTCAAGCCCTGGCACCCGACAAGGAGAGGAACACGTGGCACGTATCTATCGTACTTCAAGATCGAGTGTTCAACTTTAAACATGCATTTTGCATCTTGTAATGTCCCTTTTTACCCACTTAAGGATCGGATTTTTGGACTTCTTCCCCATTCCCTTTTCCACGGCAAAGAAGATGAGGAGTTGGAAAAAGAAATTGAGCTCCCTTTTGGATTTTATTTTTTTTAATTTTAATGTTTTCTTTTTAGTGTATTTCTTCTTGTAGCAGGTCGGATGGGGCTTAAGGCATTTGAAGAGGCTTAATAAAAGAATATAATGGCTTTCTATGGGTCATACATGATCTTTCCAAGCTTTGGCGCCAAAGGGGAGGTATAAAAGGAAGTGAAGGCTTCATTTGAGCATCATCTATTTTGGCAAATTGATTCTCCTTGGACTTGTGAGCTGGTTTCTCTTGGGCAAAAATCAAAGTGTGTGGCATCTTCCTAGAAGGATAAAATCCCTTCTAGTGGTTGGTAAGTGGACAGAAACCCTCCTTCCTTGTGTGAGCTTGAAGGATTGTTGCATATTTGAGGAAAAGGAATCATAATCAAATTTGTATTTGCATTGAGTGGCCTCTCCTAGATGGAGCGACCTACCTTAGAGTAAAGTTTGGTGCCTTAAAGGGCATATACTTGATATTTCACTTCATTTTCAGATTTGCCTCTACTTATAAAGCCGGAATCTACTTTGTGGTGAATTTTTGAGGTTTCTAAACCCTCTTTTCGTAATTATTTTTGGAGTTGTACTTATGCTGGTCTTTATTGATTTTCAGCTGAGCATATACATGCCTTTTTGGGTTGAAAACAGTTCTGGAATATCTCTAAAAAGATTTATAAAAAATTGTCGATGGATTGTTAGATGGTATTTTGGGTAAAATTGTGATTTTTCATACTACAAAAATCAGTTTGTTGTCCAAATCTGGGTTTTTGTTTCAGTCTGCTGATTTGAAAATCAGATTTGATTGCTTTGGGATTTGAGCTAATTTCCTTGATTGTTCATTTCATCCCTTGAAAGGAATATTTCACATCTTCACATGCGATGCAAAAGTGCAATGTGCTCTCGACAGCCTAGGGCCCGTGATGCATTTTTGGGACTCGTGGGACGGGATGCATCTATACACCTTTCCAGTTATGAATACAAGATGCTTTCGCACTCCCGATTCCCCCGTCTTATTGTAAAGCGTCACGTGGTGTCCCTTCGGCGGTTTAGGCACCTATTGCAGTCAGAAGGAAATACTTTGAGTTTCATGACAGGACTTGAAACCAATTTTGCATTTCCAGGTAGAACTCCTCACCCTGTAGTCCAAATTCGACAATTTTGGAGGCGTTATTTATATGACTATAAGTGGGGGGTTCATTTCATTAATATTGATGCGTAAATCTGAAATGCATTACCATTTAAACATGTCGGAAGTAAACATTTCATAGAATAGAGGAAAGCAGAAAAATGAAGTTAAAGCAGTGTTTCTTCATACATATAACAAAATGAGGTTTTATAGGGGGCCCTGCCCATGATAATATATGCAAAAAGGAGGAGTATACATATAATACTTGGCTAATTGCCAATGTCCATGAATTCTCGTACAAACATTGGGAGACGAGCAAGGAGCTTGTCCTTGCCGGATTCAAATTCTCTTTTTCGCTTCGTCCATTCGTTGGGTAATGGATGGTTTATTTCCCTGAGTCCCACCCATCAACTCGTAATGTGGGAGTTCATCTTCAAGAAAAATTTGGGATAAATACGGCTTGGACACTATCAAATTCCCACTTTGAATCACAAGGAAACGTTGAAGCCAAAATTGCTTCAATTGTTCAATATGGAGGTGATCCTGTGGCCGAAGAAAATGAAAGAGCAGGACCTGGAGAACAGAGAATGAGGGGGACATTTTGGCAAGCCTGTGTATGAGGGATAATTGGAGTACGTTCTGGGAGAAACCTTTAAGCGGGTATGCTCCAGCACCTAACACCTGGAATACCATCCTGATGAAGTCCTCAACAAGATCGGATAAACAAAAGGTGTCTCTCAAAACTTCAGTTGACAACTCAAAAAAATCAGCCCTTGATTCAAATGATACCATTATACAGGAAGCACAATTCACTGAAGACTTTCTAGAGGAGTTGTGCTTGAACGAGTGTCTGATGGATCGCAATCCATGGGATAATGAAATAAATTTAAAAAGTGACTGCCCCTAAAGCAGCCTGTGAGAGCTGTTGTATCGCATTTAATCTACATATCTTGTCCAAAGAAGTTGTCACGAGCAGATATGAATTATGGCAGGTCACTCATGGGAGAATGTGTCCTTCATGTGTAATCATGAATTAATGCATGCAAAAGGTCCAATCCATTAATTGTTTTTATTCTCCTCAATATTGGCCCTGCCAAATGTATTATCAAGTGGAAAATCAAATCAGATGGAGCATGACATATAACAAACTTCCCTTGAGCGTGTTCACATGATGGTGACAGGGCTCGAAAAGACAACTGAAAATTGATCGGGAGGAATATTCTCTACATTCCTTAATTAATCCGAATGGTGGTCCAACATGATGGAATAAGTGATCCAAGGGAATATTCGAGTATGTTCTCCTGAGATTGCACTGTATAAGAAGATGTTTGATTGTTAACAAAGGTGAGATGGTTAGAGAACTTGAGGGGCTCTTTTGGGTGCTCTGCTAGGGTTGTGTGGGTGTTTTTGTTATGGGACTCTTCTTCCTGTGTAAGCTCTACTGAATTGTTTTCATCTAAGATTTGTATTAAGGTAGTTGCATTTGTACAACCATTAGCAAGCTTTGAGAGCATATGTATATGTTTCCATTATTTTTCTTCATGAATGGACACATTTGAGCAGGCTATCATGCTTGTTTTGTTATGCTTTGTTGTTGAACTTATTTTGGAATTGAGTAAATTTTATCTTCCTTCGTGACCTTGTATGAGTTATGATAAAATTTGCATAGATTCATTCATTCAATGGTAATGTGGTTTGGGTGGTGAAGGGAACAGTGTTTTGTAGTATTATTGGTCACCATTTCTTGAATCTATAAAGTTCCTTCCTGAAAACTACTATGAATGAACATTTGTTGCCTCTGGGTGTCCCTTGGTTTTGATTATTTGGCATGATCCATACGTGGAATCCCGGTTTCAAGGGCCCGTACTGGTTTTTCAGAGGTTATTATGTTGTTTGCTTTCCTTGGAAGTTCCTTGAAGTAAATGACCTTAGGAAGATGAGTTTGCTCTATTTCCATATTAGAACATGGCAGAAGTATCATGACAAGGGGGTTAACACAGTCATTCATTTCCTTCACATTTCCCCATCTCCCCACTCTTGAATCTATCTCGATCCCCATTTTATTCCCAACATTGTCCTACCTATCCTACCCATCCGACAGATCTCATCACCGTCATGTGACTTACATGAAATCTATTTGCACGACACACAAACCTTACATGTTATAATTGTGTTTGCCTTGATGTTCAAAGTAAAGTATCCCAGGCATCATCATATATCAAGTTGTAGGTAAATTCCTCAGGATTGATGTCTGTGATCACATTCTATGTTCCCATTCAATCTGTCTTCAACATTCTATGTATGTGTTCCCTAGTGTCTGCAATACTTTATGACCACTCCTTCGAGCAAACATTGCATTTAGTGGTTGTGTATGGCCTCATATTGACCTTCCCAACCGAGTTTGAGGGTATAAAGTACATCTCTTCACCCTTTTTCTTCCAGGTTGCACATTGGGTTCTCTCGCCCTAGTTTAGGTAGAGCCAGAAGTAGCAGGTGGACAACCACCTCCTTAGTCAAGTGCCTCCCTGTCACTCCCATGAAGACTTGGTCAAGTGAGCAGAAGCCGGCCATGTCCCTGGCTACAAAACGACAAAACCAGTGGGTCTCTCCCTCCCCCTTGCCCTCTCATACACCTCGGGCCTTCTTCCCCCCCGGGGGTGTTAGATACTTACATCAATTTCATCTATGAGAATAAGCATCTAGAATATTTTCTTTGTGTATGGACCATCAATTTCCCCTATGTCTGAAATATGTACAGCTGCAATTCCATCATGATGGTTCCTCTTTCCACCTTCTCCCTATTCCTTCCATGGAACCATGGGTTAGCAATCTATGGGAAGGATAATCAGAATTTTCACCATGTCCTCGATGCCCAAAACATACCATGGTAAAATTGTTTCCCATGCAGATTTTGAAATCAGCAATCCCTCTTTTTGTAGGGTTCAACACAACACTTATATTTCCTATGTGAAAACAATCTTGAGATAGAATCCAAACATCCATATGTTCTTTGCCACAAGAGATACTTCTTACCTCATCATCCCTTGACATATGTTGTGCATAATGATATCCCATTAGCATTCTCATAGGACACAACAAGCATGAATTATGATCAACCCCCCATATCTGAAATGGCAAAGTGGTAAGCCACGAATTTGAGATACTTACATGCCTAGGGTTGCTTCCAAACATCTTATAACTTAGAAAGTCCAAGTTAGGTGCATCACTCTTATAGGGAACATCTTTGGGCTGCTCTCCCAAGCTGAAAATGTCATTAATTTGCTTGTTATTGACCGCTGTTAGGAACAGTCCAGCAAGCTGAATGTTATTAATTTCGCCTCCCAATTCAAGTTCTTTCTCTTCCCCCTTGGTACCCTTCATCTTCACACCATTTTTAGAATAACGGTCATGATAATCAAAGCATTGTAATGACATAGGGTGGTGCAATAGACTCTTGCTATGATCACGAAAAGAATTAATTTGCTTACCCTTAGTTGCTGCCTTGAAAATTCCAGCAGAGTGAAAGTGATTATAGATACCCAAATAAGCACTCTCTTCATATGTATGGCCCCCAACATGGTAACCCCTAAGTCTTGGCCCATTAACCCTTTGCAATTCTAATTTGTCTCCATTCTTAGCATCATGAAGACTACCCATTTGCCATGATTTGCTATGGAGCATCAAACTTGCCCCAAGGTTATCTTTCCCAACAAATTGCCCATGAGAGTAAATATGAAATGACATGATAGAAAGCAACAATTCTAAATTATCCTCATACCTTTGGTGGTCCTCATGAGAAATTGTTGTGGTCTGCTCCTTACCCCTTGGTAATTGAGCTTCTTCAACACATTGCAAAGCTGATTTTTCTTCCTCCTTTGCCTTAGAAGGATGACAATCTTCTCCATCATGTAACTGATAAGCCACATGCTCCTTTACCTGTTTCTTCATGAGGGAGGGGTCTTTTTCCTATTAGGGTCGAGTGGCTCCTTGGTGTGGTTCGGTTCTTAGGCCTTGTGTCAATGCCCACTCTCTTGTTTTCTAATTCCACAAATTCCTCAAAGGAAAGGGCATCACGCAACGTTTTCGGAAGGGCTTGGTATTCTTCCGTCAATTTATCAACCCTTGAAACCCTTTTCTCCTTGAGGGAATCACCACCCTGCATATTTTGGATGGCTAGGGTAAGCCTATCAAGTATATCCACTATCCTTCCTTGATTTTTTAGGATCCTTTCTAACTTGTTTTTCATGCTTCACGAGCTGGGAGGATGATGCTCTAATAGCACTGTAATGTCCCTTTTTAGGGGGACTCAGGAAATGACCAAAGAGCTGAGATGTAAACTTGAAAATCAGATTAGTAAGTTGTAGATGATTGATATCAGCCTTGCAACCTGCAAATTATGCCCTTCCTAGGACAACAACCTCTTAGGAGACTCAAACACACTTTCATAGGCACAAATCTCACTCAAGCCTTTAGGAAATATGCTCATAATTTATGCGAAATAACCAATAATTGTTAGATGCAAGAAAACTGATTTTAAGTGCCCCATAAATGAGGATATGAATTTTCTATAAACCCTCGTCTCTAGAGTTACTTCAAAAATTCATAACTTTACCTAGGAAGCTCCAAAATTCATGAAACTTGGGATCTTGGGGTTTAAAAATATGATGAATGCAAATATCAAATCAGCTTGCCCAAACATCCACCAAAACATGCCAAACCTGTCTTTCAAACAATTCACCCCTCTTGGAAATGCCCTAAAAAACATGCAAGATCACTCCAAATATATTCTAAAATTATTATTCAAGCTCAGCAATTAATTGGTGAAGGAATTATAATTTTTGGAAGCCAAAGAATGCTGGAATGAATTTCCTTCAAAACCTAGTTGTTGCAGAAATAAATAAATATTTTTAGATCTGATTATGCATGCCAAAACCCTCCAAATTTTAATGTAAAACCAGATTTCACCCTTACAATTATATGCAATGAGATGATGTAATACAAACACATAGAAGACCCTTGAATACTTCAAAACACCATTCAATGTTGGTCACCCTTTTAGAACAGCCAAATAATGTACCGAATTACTCCACAAATGAGTCGTTCGCTTTGAAGGAAGCCAATTTTGCATCAATAACAAAAGGGAAGCAATATCTTCAATATTTGACCCAAAGAGCTCCTTAGAGTAACTCGCCTAAGGCTGAAATTAAGATAACAGCAGCAAAGAAATCCCCCAAGGGGATGGAGGCTCTCGTGTTGAAGTCTTCCCTAGACATGGTGATGGGTTTCGTCCTCACACAAAACTCTCTAAGGGTTTTCGTCCTCGGAGAGGTAGAGAGATGCCTCACAAGCAATCTTTCCGAGAGATAACAGAATTCACAACATAATAATCATATAGCCAAGCAACCTCCTCTTATAACATAAGGGGTGTTACCATTCAATAATGGCCAACCGCATAAATTACTTTTTATTTATCTAATTTGTATTTAGAGCCTTCATGCTCCAAATTACTCTATATTCTAATAGGAACACATGACAATAATGAAAATATCTATTTAGAAAATGTTATCCGAGTCTTCCCCTTGCTTCCTTCCTTAAACCCATGGTGAGGAGAAAGGGTTAAGATCTTCAATTCAGTTAATCTCTAAAACGGGACATGACACTCAAATTTTGGAAATATTACTGAAAGATCCCAAACCCCTTTAACCTGAATACTTTTTTTTTTTAATATATATTGCTCTGGTTCAAATCTAAACTGATAACATCAAAAGAATCCATAGAACACCATACTCAAACTGTATAGATAAATTAAATAAAAAAAACCCCGCAAACCGGGTGAATACAGAAAAGGCGCCTAGGGTTTAACAGGCAGATTTCTTCATGAACAATTCAGCCGTGTATTTAATAATGATTTTTGATGCTAAACATTATGGCAATACAATTATAAATCTGTAGATAGATTGATAATAAAGATTGTCCAAAACCCACTGTAAATCATTCAAACCAAATCGATTTGATATATAACTGATGCTGGAAATTACAATAATTATCTAGCATAGAAAATACCTCAGATACTGCATAAAACAACTGTAGAATAAGTCGCCCCACTCTAGAAGAAGTTTGTATGCCCATTGTTGCAATTTATTTCTCTTTCAAACTGCTGAAATTATAAAAACCTATGAATACAATGACGATCCCTGAATAGGAACTCCTCTCACTGCTCCTAGGATTTTCGTCCACAAGAGGAATAATCCAGAGGGTTTCCGTCCTTGGATTTTGTCTGCAAAGCTCAAAGCTAACTGCCGGGAGAAAATAATAATAATCTAGAATGCCTTTCCCCAAGTCGCATTTTTTCCTTATAGCCAAAAAACCCTCCAAAGATGCAAGTCGCACTTTTTCCCAAATTAGCATAATTAATTTTTAATTAATTATTTCCTTCTCCAAGCAAGTCGCATTTTTGGCTTATTTGACCCTTCCCCAAGGCAAGTCGCATTTTTTAACTAGGAAGGCACATTAAATAATTAGTTAATTTATGTAAATGCAGTTTCCTAAGTCAAAGTCACTTAAACAGTCCATTAATTAATTATATGTGCTTTAATGATATTTTACTTTATTTCGAGCACAATATAATAAAATTAATAAACCGAAGTCACCCTTGAAAACACCCTTTGGCCGTCGGGTAGACAAAACGGGCCAAAGGTCTTCGACCAAACTATTCGAGAAAGAGGGACATTACAGTCCTCCCTTCCCGAGATTATTTGTCCCTAAGCAACTGTAGAGCTAGATGCTGTAATATAAACTCGCCTTCCCATGTAGCATCCTCTACTGGTAACTCTTTCCACCTCACCAGGAACTCCCAAATAACTCTATTCCTCAATCTCCTCTCTTGGCTATCCAAGATCTCCTCTGGCACTAAATCCAATCTCCCTTCCTCATCCAAGGGTGGTAACTCTGTAGAAGAAATAATGTGCTACCCCAAGGCCTTTTTCAAGCAAGATACATGAAAGACATTGTGTATCTTACTCTCAGAAGGCAACTCTAGCTCATATGCCACTTCACCAACTCTCCTCAACGCCCTGTAGGGACCATAGAATCGCGGCTTGAGCTTTTCAGCCCCACTCTTCTTGAGAGTGCTCTGTCTGTAAGGCTGAAGACGTAGAAACACCATGTCTCCTACCTCAAATGCTCTCTCCACTCTGTGCCTATCTGCATACATCTTCTGCTAATTCTGGGCCCGCTGAATATTTTCCTTAAGTACCTTAAGGATGTCCTGACTATCCTGTAAACTCTCCTGAGCCTTGGGAACTCTACTGTCCCCAAATGCCAAATCAACAAAAGATCTCACATCATATCCATACAATGCTCAAAATGGAGTCATACCAATAGACATATGGTAAGTGGTGTTAGAGTAATACTCACATAAATATAACAACTTTACCCATGCCTTTTGTTGTCCCGCAACATAGTTATCCACTATCCACTTGTTCACAACCTCTGTCTGCCCATCTGTCTGAGGGTGATAACTAGTGCTAGGGGTCAACTCAGTGTGAACCAAATGGAAAAGCTCTTGCCAAAATATGCTCATAAACCTGCTATCCCGATCACTAACTATGTTCTTCGGAAGTCCATGCAACCTGAATATCTGACGAAAGAACAAATCAGCCACATGAGGTGCCTTAAAGCTGGTAGGGACAAAGAAAAAGTGTGCATATTTTGTCAACCGATCAACTACTGCATAAATGTGATCATTCCCTTGCACCACGGGAAGACCTTTAATGAAATCCATCGAAATACTTTCCCACTTCTGCTCCGGAATTGGCAAAGGCTGTAGCAAACCTGCTGGGACAGTATGCTCTGACTTGTTCTGCTGACAAGTCATACACTCGCGGACATGGCACAAGACATCATCCTTAAGACCCTTCCGGGAGAATCTCTCTCTAATTTGCTTGTATGTTTTAAAATACCCTAGATGTCCTGCAAGTGGTGCATCATGGAAAGCATGCATAATCTTCTCCTTAAGCTCAAATTCAGGAACTAAGTAAATTTTGCCCTTATACAAAATCAAATCAGCTATTAACTTATATCGACCATCCTGAATTTTTCAATCTATAATGTCACATGCCCAAGTATTTTTGAAAAACTCAACTAACAATTGAGATTTCCAATCTGCTGAAATCTCGCTCAAAGAACATAGGACAGCGAGATGGGGTTTCCTGGAAAGTGCATCAACCACTACATTCTCCGTCCCCTTGACATACTCAATGTCAAAATCATATGCCTGGATTCTGCTGACCCATTTTTGTTGCCTCTCATTGAATTCCTTTTGTTCCAGGAAATATTTCAAGTTGTTGTGGTCGGTTCTCACCACAAATTTTCCACCCACCAAATACAGTTTGAACTTTGCCAAAGCATGCATAATGGCAAGCATCTCCTTATCATAGGTGGAATACAATCTCTCATTATCTCTCAACTTCCTGCTCTCGAAGACAATAAGATGGTGATCCTGCATAAGAAATGCACCAATCCCCAATCCCGAAGCATCACACTCTAAAATGAAGGGCCGTGAGAAATCTAGAAGAGCCAAAACTGGACAGGTGCTCATAATTACCTTGAGCCTCTCAAATACTACCTGTGCCTTATTTGTCCATCTAAATGCCCCCTTCCGTGTAAGATTTGTCAATGGAGCTACCAGCTGAGAATAACCCTTCACGAACCTCCGGTAGTAACCACATAACCCCAAGAATCCTCGCAAGTCAGAGATATTCCTGGGTGGTGGCCAATCCTACATTGCTTGTATCTTCTCCTGATGGACCTTGACCCCATTGGCCCTAATGACATGCCCAAGATACAATATCTCCATAAGTCCAAATTCACACTTGGACATCTTAGCAAATAAAGACTGAGTCTCCATTATGCTAAGTACCTCATCAAGATGCCTCAAATGATCATCCCATGTCCTGCTATATATCAAAATATCATCAAAAAATACCAACACAAACTGCCTCAACTGCCTGTTGAAGAGATGGTTCATACATGACTGAAATGTAGCAGGTGCATTGGTGAGTCCAAATGGCATCACCAAGAACTCATAGTGCCCGTAGTGACACCTGAAGGCTGTCTTGTGAATGTCCTCATCCCGAACTCGAATCTGGTGGTAGCCTGATCGAAGATCAATCTTCGAAAAGTAGATAGATCCATGCAACTCATTTAAAAGCTCATCAATGCGAGGAATGGGATACCTGTTCTTAATGGTTTTCTTGTTCAGTGCACGATAGTCAATGCACATCCTCATGGTCCCATCCTTTTTCTTCACCAAAACAACTGAAGAAGCAAAGGGACTAGAACTAGGACGGATGTGTCCCATCTCCAAGAGCTCTCTAATGGCCTTCTCTATCTCATCCTTATATGTCTTAGGATGGCGATAAGGCGTACTCATCACGGGTTTAGCACCCTCCTCAAGCTCTATAACATGCTCAAACCCTCTATCTGGTGGTCTACCTAGAGGAATGTCACCAAACACTGGGTCGTGCTTATCCAGTATGGACTGGATGTCAACATGAAAAGGATGCTCACTGTCTGAAGAAGATTTGGATGAAATGAAACACTAGGCTGCCCATGCAACCTCTCCATGTCTGACTATAGACTCCATCCTGCATGCTGAAACAACTCTAGGCCCACCGTCAGAAAGATCCCAAAGCACAATCTTCTTCTTATCCACCATAAACTCCAACTCCATCCTCCGGAAATCCTACACATATCTGCCAAGGGACTGTAACCACTAAATACCCAATACTGTATCAATCTCACCAAGTCCAATAACATAGAAGTCATCGGTCAATGTGTAGTCCCCCATCTAAATACTAAGCCGTGGAATCCTCTTAGTGCAACTAATAGCAAATCCATCTGCTACCCGTACACTTAACCCGTCAAATTCCTCAACCTGTAATCCTCGTTTCGTAGCCAACCCCTCATCAATGAAGTTGTGCATAGCTCCATTGTCAACCAAACAAACAATCCCTTAAGCACTCCCTTCAGCCGAAAGGGATGGTACCTATGAACTCCTCAGAGTGTAGCAATATTGACATCGGATGAATCCAATGCCTCACTCTCGCCAAGCTCTACTTGGGGCTGCTCCCCCTATGTATAATGGCCACTGCCCTCATCCTCTGCATCTGTATATGGCGAGTGATCATCATCCCCATCTGAAATCACCTCAATGAGATGCACCTTGCCTTTACCAAGGCAACGATGTCCAGGCTCTCAATGATCTTTGCAATGAAAGCAAAGCTTCTTCCTCCTCAACTCATTACGAGTCTCCTTATCCACCTTAGGAGGTGGTGCACTCTTATGCGGAACGGTAGAGCGTTGAAATGGCCTGGAGCACATGGGAAACTTCTTATTGGGCTGATAAGAAGTGGGCTGATAGGAAGTGGGGGATGTGTCCAAATTCAATGCCGTCTGGATGGCATCATGCAATGTCCTAGGCTTAAGAGCCTTGACCAATCCTCTCATCCTGTCATGAAGGCCCTCTATAAATAATGTCACCACCCTCTTCTCAAGCATCTCTAGAACCATAACTGCTATACGCTGAAATTTGTTGATGTATGAATCAACGTGTCCACTCTGTCGGAGCTATGCCAAATCCCTGTAATAAAGCTCCACATCCTTGCAATCAAATCTCGCAATCAACCTCTCGCTAAAATCCCTGTATGACCGTAGAAGCTCATGACCCTGTGTAACTAACCCATGGTGCCACCAATCATAAGCCACCCCCTCAAGGTGTAATGTAGCGAACTGTATCGCCTCCTGCTCCCTCATGGGTTTGAGGGTAAGATAGGTGTCGAGCTTGTGAATCCAAGCCCTGACACTGATCTTTCCACTACCATCAAAAGTGGAGAGGGTTACCTTATTGGTAACCTGCTGCAAATCCCTGTTCTACTGCACTCTAGGCCTCCTGTCTTGTCCAACCCTCGTGTTATCTCTCCTCTGAGCACAGTACTGTGGGAGGGGAAATGCATCCCTCACATGCTGCAGCAAACTCCTCCACTCATCACTGACTGCCATAATAGTATCCGGAAAAGCTACTTCTTCCAGTCGTCCCTCAATCTCTATTTCCTTGAAAAGGTTGAAGTGGACAACATTTCTCTTAACAGGCAACTTACAAATATAACGACCCAAGCCACCCCTACAGGTACTAATGACCAATTACAGGTAGAAATTTCAGATCTGAAGCACAAACAGGAAGAGTTCCAAACCCAACATGAAAACCTCAAGAAACAATCTGATTCATGGGCAAATATTGTGAAAGGTAAGGGCCAAAACACCTCTCCTATTGCAGTTATGGAGGAAGTTGTGCAAGCCAAACTAGTAGAAAAAAGAAACAGATGGACAAGAGAGCTCAATCTCAGAGTTAGAGGTCTGCCCACACCTCTTCCTTCTTTTGATCCTCTAGCCATTGCTTCTGACTTCATCACAAACACGTTGGGGCTGTCGGAGGTACACATTGACAAAGTTTGGCTTGGTCTGGACTCTACCCTATTCCTTCGCTTCAAATCAGCTGAAGATAGACTTCAGGCTCTCAAGGCTAAACGGAGACTTTTCTCACTTCCGGATAATATTTTCCTTGACGAAGATCTCACTAGAGCACAGGTGGCAGAACTCAAACAGTCCCGTGAGATGGTCATGGCAATCAAGAAGGCAGGAAAATGGGCAGTGATTCGGAACCTCAAACCGGTGATTAGAGACACTTTTCCTCCTGGTTGGGCTCCCAGGTCCAAATGACGGTCCCCGCCGAGTGGGGCAACGCAACAAGGGCATTGCCATTTCATGTTGGAATGGTAATGGGTCATGCTGGTCTTCACTAGGTCTCCTACAGGATGCATTGGGTCATTCTGACTCCTTTTTGTTACGGAAACCCATCAGAGCCCCGATAGTCCTATCCCGGACCTTAGGGGGTACTATTGGCTCTCTATTTGCAGGCAAGAAACTAGGAGTTCCGGTGGAGTTAGGGGTTCCGGCGGTGTTGCTTGTTTGGTTAGGGACACTCTTCGAGGCAAGATCTTGTGGCAGCGGAAGACGAGTTTGCATGTTTTCTATGGATCAAGGTTAAGCAGACCCCACACCTTACTCGAGACATTTCTATTGCAGTTTGTTACTTCCCCCCCTACCTCTTCTCCTTTCGCCATTGAGAATGGCCTAGTTGGGGACCCCTAATTTGACCTCTCTGCTGGCATTTCTCAGTTCTCAGTAGTTGGTGAGGTCATCCTTTTGGGTGATTTCAATGTTCGAACCAAAAACATCCAGGTTTCATGTCATGATAGGACTGTTGATGCTCTTTGTACTTCGGAGGTGGACTCGGTTTCTCTTGGTCTTCAGAGGGAGTCAGATGATGTGGCAGGGCCCTCGACGACATATAGCGGACACCTTTTACAGTTGGGGGAAGCTCATGACCTATTGATCCTTAATGGCATATCATGTTTCCCAGATTCCAAATTCTTCACCTGCAGACCTCATGGTGGTGGGGCCAATGTTGTTGATTACGTCATGACTACCCCCGACCTTCTTCCCTTTATTCACCACCTCTCCATCTCACCCATTCCCCTCACCGATCATGTAGCCCTTTCATTCTCCTTGGAAACTACTCCCCCCCAAGCCCCTAGCCCTTCTCATTGCCCTCCACACACCACTCTAAGACTTGTTGAGGGTGACTCCATAACCTTCTCATTTCATCTTCACCAGCTTCTCCCCCCTTGCCCCAATTCATTGTGTACCCCACTGATAGGATGTACAACCTTCTTGCCACTGCTATCCATGAGGTTTCCCTGCTTTCTTACCCCCATTCCACTTCTAAGCCCCGTAGTACACGGACATGCCCCATGAACCAATGGTATGATGACGACTGCAAAAACCTCCACCGTCAGCTCCGCATGGCCTTTACCCATGACCTCCCACCCTTCCCCCCCCCTTAAAATTGCCTATTGTAATCTTCTCCGCCACAAGAAACGCACCTTTATTGCCCGCAAAAGAAGGGATCTCTGCATCTCACTTTCACATTCCCCCAAACGCTTTTGGCGCACCATCATTCCCCGACGCTCTCCCTTACCCCTAGACCTTGAGCCCCATACTATGTTCACTCACACATCCACCCTTTATGACATCCCCGGTCATCCCAAGACCCAAGTTATATCCCCATCCCCCACCTGCCACATTTTCACCCACTCAAATGTCAAGAAGGCCATATCGGTGATGAATTCCAGCAAAGCAGCAGATGAGGAAGGCTTCCAAGCAGAATTTTTCAAGCATGGGATCAACACCATCATCAGTTATTTGGTAGAACTCTTCAATCAGGTGGTGTGTACTGGCTTTCCACAATCTTGGTCCCACCACATTATCCACCCTATTCATAAATCCAGTCCTACTTCTAATCCTAATAATTACAGGACAATTATGGTGGGTCACACCTTCTCTAAGTTGTACGCCACTGTTCTTCATTTGCAGCTTTCGGCATTTCTTGAGCAGTACCAATGCAGAGCCAGAGGGTTGGCTGGCTTCAGGACAGGATACCAAACTACTAATCGCATTCTTACCCTCCGTGCTATCATCGAGGAAGCACGTCACCGTTCATGTAGGGTCTTCTGTTGCTTTGTGGACTTTCGGAAAGCCTTTGATTCTATTTCGCGGGAAGCCCTTTCCTGTAGACTCAGAGACATTGGCATTTCCGAAACCCTTCTTGTTGCCATTACCCGGCTGTATGGGGAGGTTTTGGGTCGCCTACGCACTGCTGCTGGGCTTTCCGATTTCATTAGGAGCGCCATCGGGGTCAAACAAGGCTTCCCTCTCTCTCCTACTTTGTTTGGTATCTATATTGATGAGCTGGAGGATTTTCTTAGAGACCACATACAGGATGGGGACGGTTGTCTTTTCCACCATTGTTCTGATCTACATTCTTCTCTTCGCAGATGATGTGGTCCTTTTGGCTTCTTCGGCAGAGGGATTATAGAGACATCTTGATGCTTTAGCCCTCTTTTGCGATCATAGGCAGCTTACAGTCAACATGGGTAAAACAAAGGTTATGGTCTTCAATGTGTTGAAGACCTCTGATTTCCATTTCTTCTACAGGGGGAGGAGGTGGAGATCACCAACTCCTACACCTATCTGGGGGTTCTCTTCTCTGGACCTCGGTTCAGTTTATGTCCGGCTATTCAACCCCGCATCAACAAGGAGTATGGTTCCCTCGCGATCTTGGAGAGACAGTGCTTCCGCCATCACTTTCAGGACACGTTGTCCAAGATGTCTCTCTCAGACTCTCTTGTGAGACCCACTGTTTTGTATGGTTCTAAGGTTTGGGTCCCCTCCCTGCTCGAGTCAAATTGGACCTCTTTTGAGCGGGTTCAGATCCTTTTGCTCAGACGGATCATCAAATGCAAAGAGACTGTTTCCCATCATATCATCCTTGCCGAGTTTGCAGCTCGCCCTTTCAAATTAGAGGTCATCTTTGGTCTCATCTCACTCTTGCACCGCATCCAGGGACTTTCAGACTCCTCCACTGGCAGGGATAGATACATCTACCTTGCTTACTGTTCTTCTGAGGCCATTACTCTCTCCGAATGTAGTGGTCATGTTCGGTGCTAGTAGCTGAGACCTCTGGTCTTCTTGAATCTCTTCGGATCAACATGGACCGTCTCCCCCCTTTTAGGTACTCCATGGATGCTCCTACTCACCTCCTTTTGAGCACGCAGGATTTGCACAGAATTATCAGGGACAACATATACAGACTATTTACCCAGGTTACATGGACCAACCCCTGAGAACATCCTACGTTCACGACCTTCTTTAGGTATTATGATCAGAGGTGTCTCGCTCTCTATTTACAGCAAGCCATTAAGCTCCGTGACAAGGCCCTTCGTCCTCCTTCCAGGGAGGCTACTACTTGACAGATCACATCTTTCTTTGATTTGTTGTCGGGTGTGAGGGGCACTAAGCGGGGGCATGACCCTAGTGGGGGACCTCCTGGCTAGATCTGTCAGGATTAGAGGAGCTTCTTCCTTTACCTGAGATTTCCGGATTCGGGCATAGCCAAGAGCTCCCTCTTTTAGACGACAGACCACCAGGTCCACCCAAAGAACTCGACATTCCATGAAACACGGGCATCTCCAACAGATTCCAGTACCTGACACCAGACAGCAGCACATCACCAATTTCTTTTCAGCTGACCTTGGGCGACAGTCATGAGGGTTGGTGTCGAGGCCTTTCCCACCACCTTCCTCTCATCCCTTGTGCTCTCTTCTTCTTCTTTTGTTGTTTTCGGAGACCCTCTTGGGTTTTCCCTGTTGTTTCTGCTTTGCTTGGTATTGTACAATCCCATTGACCTATCTTTGTGGTCATTCGTTGGACATTTAATATAATTATCTTATCTTATCTTATCTATTGGGTCATCCCTACGCAGGAAGTTAGGCTACATAGGCCTATCTGCAGTCCGCGTAGGTCTCCTCTCATCTGTATGAGTGTCTCCGCTCATTTGTATGAGTATGCCTCCGCTCACGGTGTGGCGATCCCCTAACACTCCCAAGCTCTAAAGGTGATCTGTTGTGATCCTTGTAACCACTAGCAACTGATACGGATTTATCCCTCTTGTTGTGCCTGTCCCGCGGCCTATCTAGTGCCACCCTGTCCAAGGTAGTGCAGTGCCCATGCGCTCCATCGTCTATAACAACTGCCTCTAAGTGGCTATCATATCCCGAACGAAATCCCTATCTAGATCTGCATGTTCCTCTCAAGGACTCTCTGGTCTATCGCCCAAATATTCCATTTTGTCACCTCCTACAATGCCAGCTTCGAGTCGTGCCTGTTTGTGGGTGTAGTATCTGTGTGGACCATCCTCTCTGTGTTGCATTCAAAGTTGATTTCTGCTTTAATACTCTCTGCTTCCCACACAGGCTAGGTGGATACACTGATCTGATACCACAGAAACATCCCAAAACCCTTTTAACCTGAATACTTTTTTTTTTAGTATATATTGCTCTAGTTCAAATCTGAACTGATAACATCAAAAGAATCCATAAAACACTATACTCAAACTGCATAGATAAATTAAATAAAACAAACCCCGCAAACCGGGTGAATATAGAAAAGGCGCCTAGGGTTTAACAGGAAGATTTCTTCATGAACAATTCAGCCATGTATTTAATAATGATTTCTGATGCTAAATATTACGGCAATACAATTATAAATCTGCAGATAGATTGATAATAAAGATTGTCCAAAACCCACTGTAAATCATTCAAACCAAATTGATCTGATATATAACTGATGCTGGAAATTACAATAATTATCTAGCAGGGAAAATACTTCAAATACTGCATAAAACTATAGAATAAGTCGCCCCCACTCTAGAAGAAGTCTGTATGCCCACTGCTGCAATTTATTTCTCTTTCAAACTGCTGAAATTATAAAAACCCGTGAATACAATGAACATCCCTGAATAGGAACTCCTCTCACTACTCCTGGGGTTTTTGTCCACAAGAGGAATAATCCAGAGGGTTTCCGTCCTTAGATTTTGTCTGCAAAGCTCAAAGCTAACTGTCGGGAGAAAATAATAATAATCTGGAATGCCTTTCCCCAAGTCGCATTTTTTCCTTATAGCCAAAAAAACCCTCCAAAGATGCAAGTCGCACTTTTTCCCAAATCAGCATAATTAATTTTTAATTGATTATTTCCTTCTCCAAACAAGTCGCATTTTTGGCTTATTTGACCCTTCCCCAAGGCAAGTCGCATTTTTTGCCTAGGAAGGCACATTAAATAATTTGTTAATTTATTTAAATGCACTTTCCTAAGTCAAAGTCACTTAAATAGTCCATTAATTAATTATATGTGCTTTAATGATATTTTACTTTATTTCGAGCACAATATAATAAAATTAATAAACCAAAGTCACCCTTGAAAACACCCTTTGGCTGTCGGGTAGACAAAACGGGCCAAAGGTCTTCGACTGAACTATTCGAGAAAGAGGGACATTACAATTACTAAATACAAACTCATTGGAAGTATGATCTATGTGACAACTAAACTAGATATTTCTTTTGTTGTTGGCGTTCTTTCTTGATTCATGCAACAACCTAGAGAAAGTCATTGGGTAGCACCAAAAAGAGTCGAACACAACATTTTGGGCTAAAATACTCTAGGGCAGCAAACTTCAAACTTGTTAGATATTCAAATTTTGACTATGCTGGTGATTTTGAAGATGGTAAATCCAATTCAGATTTTCTAATGAATCTGGGACCAACAGTGATCAGGTGCAAACATAAAATTCGAATTAAATTCGGCATTGACATTTTTTTTTAAATAAAACGAGATTAAATTAGACTACTATAGCTTACAATTTTTTAAATGTAAGAAAAAGAAATAAAACAATTAAATAGTTATAAATTTTCGTAAAATTTACATATGTTAATCGTTAAAATTCTAAAATTTAAATGACAATTTTTAAAAAATTAATTAAATTTTTAAATTAGTATAATTTGCAAATAAAATATTAATCTTTTCTATATTTTAAATTTAATTTATTATTAATTTAAATTTAAAATTTAATATAATTTGCAAAATAAATATTAATATTTTCCATATTTTAAATTGAATATATTATTAATTTTAAAATTTATTTTTTATATTTTGTTTTTAATATTAGTTAATTTTAAAAATTTTGAATATTAAATATAACTTGATGCTTACGAAGTATTAAAATTTCTAAAAAGTCAAAAGTTAGAATCTTACGATAAAACACAACACAATAAATAAAATATATATTTTAAATTTTTTAATAAAATAAAACAATTAAACAAATTAATATAAAATAAACTATTCACAATTAAAAAGTAAGAATTTAAAAAACCTAAAGCTAAAAGATTAAATATAAATGACAAGAAAAAAAAAACAAAGTCTAAAATGGAAGCAGACTGAACAATGGCAGCAGTGGCGATTCTTTTCCTCCCCTCGCGATACTTGGACTGCAATAAACCTCATGCACAAGCTATAGATTTAATGGCCACTAGGGCTCCCGTCACCTGTGTAAGTGTAACAAAGGTCAATTAGAGGCGACTGCTCGGCACTAGGGCACACACAACTACACTAATCACACAGAACAGGCCACACAGCATGCCGCTCAATTTGACTCACACAAATGCTCTGATAAACACCACTTCAAGCCGCGATTAAGGTCTTTCCCTTTTTACCCATCTCAAACATCGCGAATATCCGTGATTTTTCTAGGCCACATGTAAGTTCGACGAATTTCAATCTTTATGCCCGAAATTCGATGAACCTTGTGACTTAGCCAAGTGGTTGGAATAGAAAGCAGTAACAATGCCAAATATCCAACAACACTTGCAAGAACAACAGTACCCACAAGAGTATATACTAAATAATCATCACAACCTATACTTAATGGAATAGATAAAGTGGAATGCATTCATTGATAGATATAATCCTATGTTCTACCAAGTTTTCGGGACGGGGATGGCAGGGGACGGGGGAACGTGTTTCTAGGACGGATTTTTTTTAGGCCTTTTTTAAGGGGATGACAGGGGACGACTATTAAAAAATAAGGGAAAATTTAAAAAATATAGGAAATTTCAAATATTCATATGATAACATTGCTAAAGCATTCATCACACACATTATAGAACCTTAATAAATAAAATTAGAGTTGAATTGAGATTTCACGTAAGATTTAACCTTAAAAATATAGGAATTTTCAAATATTCATATGAATAATGATAAGTATAACACATTGATAAACTTAATAAAGCATTCATCACACACATCATAAAACTTTAATACATAAAACTGGAGCTGAATTGAGATTGCACATAAGATTCAAGTTTCAATTACAATGAAATGCCCAAGGGCAACAAAATGTCTAAAACATAGAAAATCAAAATGAAAATATATAGCTGCCCCTAATCAAACTCTGCTAAAGTGGCATCAAAATCAGACTCTAAGTCTGAGTCACTCGAACTATGAGGGGCTGCCTCATCCAATGGAACCCCAACCAATCCCACCTGTGCCTCCTCATCAATCTGTGAAGCATCTTCGGGATCAACATCCCAACGTGTGGCTGGAGTCTGACGATACTCAGGAGTCTGTCGATTCTGAAGTCTCAAGGCACTATGCATGACTACTAACTTCTCTGCTCATCGAGAGGTAAGGTGCTTCCTCTTAACTGTGTGGATGAGGCCATATGTGGACCAATTCCTCTTTGCAGCAGAGGAACTAGCGACCTGTGAAAGGAGGCAAGTGGCAAGAATCCTCAAGTCTGGTGCATCTTTGCCATGCCATGTCCACCATCCAATAGGGTCTACTTGAGCTAATGTAGCTCTATCTGTCCTCGCCTCTGGCTTGCTAAATGTTGGTCCATGGAGATTGACAAAGGATAGCCATTGGGTCCGCAATAAAGTGGACTCCTCATTAGTGTACATCTTTCGAAAGACCTTCATGAGCCCTTCTTGCACCTTTGCATCATCAGATGGAGGCACTCTCCTAGGTCGTGCTGCATACTATTTGGGATTTAAAGCATAGGCTGCCATATGAAGCAGGGTGTTCATTGTGTTCCACCGCCTTTGTCACTATGGGCCTAATATGCTCCTCATAAAATCCCAAAGTAGGATCCTTGCTATGAATGGCTTGCTTCATCTGTCCAAGCATGTTGTCAAATGTCTCATAAATCTCTCCAAGACTAAGAGAGTCTGTATCAACATATCTTATGACCTCCACTACAAGTGAGATGAAGGAGAAAACATATCTGCAAACAATTTACAAAAAAATTAGAAAACATTAAGATTCAAGAATGAAAAACTAAACTAATTTACAAGTTATAAACATGGATAAAAATATTTAAAAATTAAAACCTAAACTTACATATATAAAATCAGCAATAGCTTACTTGACTGTGGTCCACCAATCATCGTCGAGTATCTTTTGTTTCACACCTTTTCCTTCAGAAGTGTTTGCCTCTGGCCATCTACCCCATTCCTGATTAACCATCATTAATTGCAAAGCCTCCTGCACCTCAAGCATCCTCTCTAACAAAATGAAATAGCTGGCATATCTAGTGTCCACGGGCTTGAGGAATTCCTTCCTCGAAAAAGACCTGAATAGAGCAAGTGAGGTGTGATGGTTGCAAATGAACATCTATATGTGTCTAGCCTCTGCCACCACTTCCTTCACCCAATCTATCTTTCCAATGTCTTTCAATGTGTTGTTCAACGCATGAACACAACATGGAGTCCATAAAATGTGCTTATAAGCACCCTCAACCATCATGCCAGCTAACTTACATACGCAGGCTGAATCGGTCACTACTTGTACAACATTAGAGGGCCTAATCTCCTCTATGGCATCCTTCAAAATTTGAAATTGGAAGGTTGCATCCTTTTTCTTCCCTGTACAATCAATAGCTCTAAGAAAATAAGGGCCAACAAGACATGTGACGATGATATTGATGAGGGGCTGATGTTTAATATCGGTCCACCCATCCATGATGATAGAGCAACCCACCCGTATCCAAGTTTGCCTCATCTCCTCCATCACCACACTCACCTTAGAATATTCTTTATCAAGGAGTCTGGTTCATAGTTTGTGTTCTCCATGAGGGACATATGAGGAACAAAAACAATTACATCTTTGAACATTTGTTTGAAGAAAGGGGAACGTGACCCATGAAATGGTATAGCATTGGCAAAGAAGAATTTGGCAATAGAAGAGTCAGCTACTTCCCTTGATTGCACATTAAACATACCCTTAACAGTAGAAGTCTCTCTTTCCCTTGGCATAATCCCCTCCTCTTTGACTTTCAACATCCATGCATTGGGTAGGCACTTGTGTAGTCTCCAATGACATCCCTTTTTTTGTTCTCTCACCCTCCATGTGCAACCTAGTCACCTCAGTCTTCTCCGCTAATGATATTCTTTTACAACCTCTTACCCCTTGTCCAATTATGCCCAAAAGATGTGAATAAACCCAGGTGTAGTTGCCCCTAAATTCTTTGTTGCAAATATGGCATAGCCACGCTATACTCCCCCTTGAATTCTTTTTTTTTTCTTTGTCAATGGCTGTTACAAATTGTGATTGTCTTTTTAGCATTGAATGGCCCCTTTGCATAGATTTTGAGGAGTTGTGAAGGGCAATCAAACGGATTATTTGAACCCACTGTTGGTGCAAACACTCTCACTCCCTGAAGAAACCCTATTTCTGGTTATACCTTTATGTTGCATTACCAATTGAATCTCTTCACCCTCACTACCCTCACTGTTGCTCATTGTTTTGTATTGGAAATGCAACAACCCTGTAACTGCAAATGAAAAATAAAATAAAATAAAATAAACTTCCCTAAGTTTGTGAAGCTTGAAACTATGATAAAAATAAATAAAAATGAAACAATGAAGAAAAAGTTTGTGCAAATTTGTAAAATGAGAAATGAGTCAAATGACAAAGGATGATAAACATACCTCTAATAGAGTAGAATATTGCTCTCTTACTTTCTTCTCACTGCTGCTCTCTATTCTTCTCTATGCTCTTTTCTTTCTTTGTCTTCTGCTTCACAAAATGAGAAATGAGTCATGAGCTTCTTTTTTTTGTTTTGATGTTTGTATTAGGTTTAGGGCACTTAGAAATGCAAGTGGGGGTCCTTGTGGGTCCCCACATTGCTTTACTGTTAATTAAAAGTGTGTTTTAAAAAAAAAACGTTTTTTAAAGGCTTTATGCGTAGGGGACGACTTGACGTCCCTGGTACAGTCGAGGGACTTCTAGAATTCCCCTAAACGTACTAGGGATGTCTAGCCATCCCCTGTTTTTTTTTTTACGTCCTCAGGACGTTTCCGATTTTTCGTAGTGTTTGGGGATGGGAAGGGGACGTTTCCTACCTGTCCCCGAGGTTCCGAATCGTCCACGGTATGGGGACGAGCTAAAAAATGTAGGGGACGCATCCCCATGGAACATAGATATAATCATGATGTGCATGGTAGAGGCACGACTCTCGTTAGATATGGAAATACTCTCAATGACAGGGAACCTAGATCAACACTCGCATATAGGCTAAGTCACAAGGTTGATGTTCGTGTTCAACTATGATAAAATTTGAAAGAAATTTGCAAAGGATAAAAAATCGCCTAAAAAAAAATTGTCATTAAATTCGAAAAATATAATTTAATAATAAAGTAAATTTTAATTTAAAACGAAAACTAAATCTAATTAAAAATACTAAAAAATTATATCTAGTTTTAATATCTAAAATATTCATTGAAACTCTAAAAGTAATACTTAACGCTAATACTAAACAAAAGTAATAATAAAAACTTAATTTTAAATCGTAAATGCTTTATAATAAATTAAAAAACCTAAAACTTAAAACATATTTTTTTATTAAAAAAAACTTAAAACTAAATTCTTAAAGAAACCTAAAATCTATTCTAGTGTGTGTTAATGTATGTTGTAGAAGAAGTATGAGAAAAACATGGCCACGGAAGATTTATTGAAATCCAATGAAAAACGTGTGTTTATGCAATCACATCGTCTCTATGAAGTTGTGTTTCCCTGCTCGCATCATCCTAGTCTTCCTCGCCAACTTTGGTCGACTTTGAAGGCTCGTTCCGTTCACATTTTGAAACGCCTGAGTAGAAGTATGAGACAAACACGGCCGCAGAAGATTTATTGAAATCCAATGAAAAATGTGTTTATGCAATCACATCGTCTCTATGAAGTTGTGTTTCCCTGCTCACGTCATCCTGGTCTTCCTCGCCAACTTTGGTCGACTTTGAAGGCTCATTCAGTTCACATTTTGAAACACTTGAGTAGAAGTATGAGACAAACACGGCCGCGGAAGATTTATTGAAATCCAATGAAAAACGTGTGTTTATGCGATCACATCGTCTCTATGAAGTTGTGTTTCCCTACTCGCATCATCCTGGTCTTCCTCGCCAACTTTGGTCGACTTTGAAGGCTCATTCAGTTCACATTTTGAAACGCCTGAGTAGAAAAAATGCGGGTTACTTCATTTCTACCTTTGTCTTAGTGATTTTTTAACGTTTTCTAGATTAAAATAAGGGATAATAAATATTGTACGAATTTATTGATGATTTTGAACAAATTTTTGGTTGTTTGAATGGAATTCGCTGAATTTCGACATTTCACATTGAAATTTGGGGAACCTTGTGATTTAACATATAGGATATACAAAGGGTAGATGTGGCAGTGTGCGACAATGATCAAACCATCAACTACATTCATAGCTCAGAACTAATCAGCTCATACCAAGTACACTACACATAAAGGTGAATGTCACCTTATGAACACATTCTTATTTAGATATATACATTGCACAATGATGTCAGCACATTCTCTATAATAACTATGATCTACAGTGCATTTTGGACTTAAGTAAGAGCATTTATCAAAATGAGAAAAAAGCTTCAGAACAAGATACACCTAACATTGGTAAATCAAAGATGACTCTAAAAGAGTTTAGCTGATGCATTCAGAATTACTTTTGTCCAAATGAATAAAGAAGATACAATCATTCGCAACTAACCTGGTAAAGCAGGGAGTGGTGGCCAATCTTTGAAGTCATTATCACTCACACAGAAACAACGACAATAGAGAGATCCCCTCACAGCAAGTTTCCATAGAGAATGTTGCTGTATTTTTTCCATCATTTTATGATAAATGTGAAGAAGAAAGCGTACATCATCTGCAGCTGCCCTCTTCATCATTTCTGTTAAGGGTCTGCATGCCCAAAATTGTGGATCCTGAAAATTTTGAAAGAATTCAGAAAAAATTCTAACTAATGTGAATGGCTTAGAAAATGTGTAAACCTCAGAGAAAATAATCGTCTCGTAGCAAAAGCATAGTTTGTATGGTATCCCTATTCCTGTTATCAGATATCAAGATGCATCTCATGTCCAGAAACTTAAAAGAGTTTAAAATTTCTTAACACATAATATTGACAAATACAATTCGCAATCCTCTTGAAACAGTTTGCCCACAGAATTTAACTTTGCATCGTGGTCTGCTACAATTTTCAACTTTAAAATTCAGTATCAATTTTTTTCTGAAGAGTTTTATTTGAATCATAGTGTACAATTCCAAGACCTGATACAAGAGTGAAATGGATTTCAAAGGCTGCCAACCATTGTAAACAGGAAACAGTATAAAAATGTCCTAGATTTAGCTCAACAACTTACAATAACTGGTGATAAACAGAATAAAATTGACACAAATTAATTAATACATTAGCCAACATTTGATTTGTTCTCTTATGGCAACTATTTGATATAGACACAGTCGTTCTGAAATATGATCACTAGAAAGTCCTTATTCTGGGGACTGACCGCTATGTTCAATGTCTCTAATGCTCATAGCTAGAGCATCTTCTCCCTTCTAAGAACGAAAAATAAATGTTTCCACTTCAATGTAATTTTGCGCATCAAAGATAATAAATAAAATCATAAAAACTATTACTACATAGAGATTGTATACAAACAGTAATCTACCTACCTTTCTAAGTAGAGTTCGCACTTCCTCCTTTTCAACATATGACACACCTGTATGATTTTCAGTCAGATTTATAAATGCACAAAGAAACTTAGATTAAAAAAAAATGTTTACAATGTTCACAGTTTTTATGGCTTAAAAATCGCTAAAAGAGGATATATAGATATCCATATCGCAAATATGCTTATTATTTAATGTGTCAATATAGAAAAGAAAGCTGGCACAAACGTCATATATTTGGGGAAAGTGATTTTTCTAGTTGTTAAAAGTGGGGCACTGGAAACAGCATCACCCGGTTTAAATCCCCACATGGCACATGGATAAAAGAGTGATTTCCCACTCCCGCTTGTATTAAACTAAAAAAAATGACATGTATTCAATGAAGATTCAAGAGGCTTTTGCAACCTAGACACTGATGGATCTTGTGAATGTAAAGTGAACAAGTAATGCAAGCTTATCAAAAGAAGCCTTTAATGATTATCCCTAAAGGAAGAGAATCGGAAATGTTAGATCGATGGCATTGCTAGCATAGTATATACGATAGTCCAAAAACCACTTCTAAAACAAATGCATGAAGCACCCAAGTATGGAACAACATGGCATTTTAAAACATCTAGGAAAAAACATTCAAATTTTTACATATTTTAGAAATTCAATTTTTGCTTTCATTCCATATCTCTAATGCTTTGACTGTAATACTAACTAGGGTAATTCAGGAACTAGATAAAACCCTGTTCAGAAATTTAAAAAGTTGAACATGAACTACTACCCGAGGAATCAGTAATAGAAGGATTTATATTCTCTACACGTCTTAAAATTTGGGATGGCTAAAATCAACAGTTTCATGAAATGTGATAAAATTTGTTGGTAAACATCACATCTTGACTGATTCTGTCAACTTTTTCTTGTCAAACAACACAATTTCCAATCTCTTTCTATATACCTCTTGTCGCAGTGGTAAAATCATGAGTTGAAGTAACAAATGAAAGATATGTAAGTTTAAAATTCAGATCAAAGTTGTTTGATATATGGAGACAAGTTATGGAATGAAGCTTCTTGTAGACAGACAGTGATAGGCAAACTGTAAAGCTGCACAGATAAAAAAGAGTTTGCTTCCACATAATCTAAAATGTTAGGGGCACCGAAGCCACATACGACACAGTGAAACAACCAGATCAAACCATCAAGAAGCCAGCAGATCCAGAGAGTAAATATCAGATTGCATATACAAGAAAAGGAAAGCCTTGGATGCATAAGGTAAAACCCATAAACTTGGTTGAGCCTTTTCAAATTCTTGCAAATCCAGAGGTGGAATAGATGGAATTCGTAGCCACAACATGGACCCACTCAATCCAAACAACCTGTTCAACCATGACCAAATAGACACACCAGATAAAATACAAGAACTCGTCTTTCAATCGGTAGATGAAAACTCAAGTCAAACAAAGAAAAGAACGAAAATGAAGCCTACACAAAACAAATCCCAACAGATATAATTCCGACACATACAAATATGGGAACCATCCATTCCAAACAAGAAAAAAATGTGAAGGCTTAAAAACTGATAACAGAATCAATCACACACATCTATAAGGAGAAAATCTCCTGAAAGAAAAATGAAGCCCAATAACCAACTCTCAAAGGAGAACGTTGAGGTGAGGTGCATTGAGGCAAGCACCACAACTCAAATGCAGTTATAATTATGTAGATACTCTCCTAGAACTCAAGGAGGATTTGCCAACCCAATATAAGCATAATGCTGGAGAAAATATTAAATATTATAGTTATTAGTTTATGTTAATTAGCTATTAATGAATTTATTAACAATATTTGGTTGTAAACCTCCTAAATTACTTTGTAACCCCTTCTAGCATAGTAAAATGATGGGCACACAAATCCCAATATGTGCCTTCTAGTCTCTCTTCATTTTCTTTAATATTTTTTTCTAACAGTGGTATGAGAGCCACGGTTCAAGGAAGCCTTACGAGAAGGGTACGAACAGCAAGCTTGGAGTTTGAGGAAGCCCTGGAAGAGGGTACGTACTAAAGTAAAGACAAAATGTTGCCGATGCGAGAGGTCGTAGATCAGAACACTCTCCCTACTAAGGCACAAATAAGGAAAAGATTGTGATTGTGCAGTCTTGATCCGATTGTGTAGTCCACATGTAAAGATTTGAAGTCAAACTTTCACCACTTTTGTGATTTTTTAAGTCGTGCAAACCTATAGAGACAAAATTGATGATAGCGGAGTCTTGCGAGAGACAAAAATCCAGTCCATTTTCATAATTGAAAGGGCCTTTCGTTCAAGAAAAAACGTCACTTTTTTGGAGTCTAGGCCAACAGGGCCAACTAGACCAGAATCATCCAAACATGAAGCATGGTCCACAGGGAGTGTTGCAACAGCATGGCTGACAAAGTATTTCTCATGCCCAACAAAAGACAATTTTAAAACCTGTGGCCAAAAATCTAAGAGTTTTGTGATTTCTAGATATTTCTTGTAGTTTCATGCATTGAAGATTTTTTTGTATATTCCTGCCACTTTTGGTTTCATGGATCCACAATCTTACAAATCTTCATAACATTTTCAAGGAGTTTCATTACATTTTTTATGCAAACTATCGTGATAGAGCATGGAAGTGGAAAACGATGAAAGGCAGTTAAAAAAAAGACACTTCTGCACACGTTTAGGGCATGGAAATCATGCTAGGTTACAACAATTGACCCAGGCATAAGTAAAATTGATTTGCTGAAGGTTTGACGAATTTTTGTGTGGTGTTAGGGCATGGACCACAACTTGCAAGTTGCAAGAAAGCCGTAAATTCCAGGTATTTTTACTTTGTTCACACAAAATAACCCCAATCTGCTGCATTTGTTTGTACTTGTACAAGGTTTTACTATGATTTATTTTATATGTGAGTTATTCTTTAGACTTTGCATTTTCCTATTAAATTGACCCACGGATCTGAAGTCAAATATTGTGTGTAACTGGCCAATATTCAAATATTGGTTCTACCGTAAATGTAGAAGTTATTTCACCAGAAATACAATGTCTGGAGTCGCAATATGTTGACAATCAAAAAATATTGAGAGTGATCAAATCATTTTTGGTACATGTTGTCACCCTAGCAAAAACATTGCCCAAATTTTTCACAAATTTGTTTTTACAAGTCTCTAAGGCCCCCTTGTGAAAAACCATGCCATGAACTTAGCTATTTTTCAACGTTTTTCTTGGGTCTTAGTCAAGGAAGTTGCGTCTGGAGAGAACGTGAGGAACAGTTCCAAGTTTTCATTTCTTCCGCGATAGGCACAATACGGCAATAAAAGGGCAAAAACTGTTATGAAAACCATTTTGCAAAGTATATGCAAAGTCACTCATAGTGCACTGACGAGGAACACTTGGAACAGTTCCTTAGTTTTGTCTCTTTCGCAATGGAGCGCTATGAGTGACTCAAAACAAAAAATGAAAATTCCAAAACAATGAGAATCGCTTATGGCGTGCGCTGATAGAACTGTTCCCACAGTTCCGCACTATTGGTGATGAGGTGACCCAAAGCAAAACTTTGAAAACTTTTTAAATGAGTTACTAAGGTGGTGGTTGTCTGCCATTCCCAATTTTCACACAATTGTTCCTTTCCCTTCAAATTTGCAAATTTGAATTGTCAAGTTGTCACCATGAAGTTCCAATATGTAAGGTATGAACCTATTTCTTCCTTGGAAACCAATATCCTTGAACTCAGTGATAGTGATGTAAAGCACATGGATTTGGCAAAATTCTGGGTAAGAAGGCAACATGGCAAAAGGAAGCCTTTGGCCGAATGCATTTAAAGTAGCCGTTTGGTTCACACAGCGGGATTCCCAAATTTAGTCCAATGTGCAGACATGTTCTTGATTTGTGCTTGGTGTTTTGACCAGGGTACAAAGGAGTTTAATGAGCCTCATGGACAAGTAATCATCAAACTAGGTGTTCATCACACTAACGCAATCCTGGGAATCATGCCCTCACAAAATGTCAAAGAAATAACTCTAAGCAGGTCACAAGAAGAATTCAATCTAACTCCAGAGAAATACCAAACTATGGTCGCCAAATCTTGATTGAAAAGAAAAAGTAGGGGCCCTCTAAACTACTAAAAAACTTGTACAAGATAGACTTCATGTAAGAGCTCTCAGATATGATCACCTTACTAGCTAGAGTTATGGGACTGCAAACCACCAGCAAATTCCACAATTAAATGTGCACATATGAAGTTCACTGTTGCACATACGAAGATACGTGATATGCCTCTGTAATGTCCCCTTCTTGGGACATGGTTGAAATTGAAGATCTGAAGACCCTCAACCCATTCTTTCTTCTCATGGGTTTGAGGATTGAGCTTCAAGATGGTCCTAAGATGTCTGTTGTCTATTTTGTAACCCCTTGGCATGCCTAGCACTACAAGGAGGGAATCTTTTTAGTTAGTTTAAATGTGCACATAGGTTAGTTACTTTTATTTATTTAATTAAAAAATAAATAAAGTGCACATAGTCTTAGTTTATTAAATATTTTATTATGATAAGAGTTTATGTTTTCCCTCCAAAAGGGAAAGGTAGGTCTTTATTGGATATTGCACCCCTTAGTTCTATAAAAGGGAGGTCGCATTTCCTTTAGAGGGATTATGTTGGATTGAATTATTTGATTTCACGCTATGCTTGGAGAATTGGGATGTATGCCCTATGGGATTGTCTGCTCTCTTATGTTGAAGACTCTCATTATTGCAAGATCTATTGAAAACTCCATTGTTATTTCCATTTTGCTCTCTTGTGTTGAAGGTGTTTGTGCATGATCATTTTCTCTCTAGCTTTGGTGACTTGTTATAGAGGTATTGGTGCATTTTATTCAGGGTAGAAATCTGCATGTTTATTGAGTCATTTTTGGGAAGGGTTCTAAGCTGTTTTATACTGCTGTTTACTGCTGTTATTTACCCTAACCCTAGCGACTGGGTTTGGGATTTTGGGGGCTGATTTGAGCATGGTTTCTAGTGCATGCAAAGATATGATATTTATTTTGATGGGAAGCTCATAATTTGTCCCTGTGCTACTGCATTTGGTTTCAGAGTTAAAAGGCAGTTAGTATTGGTGTGATTGGAAGTTATTAATTTTCTGGAAATATTTCAGCTATATTTTTCAGCTAGTTATTATTATATTGCATTTTTATTTCTAGCAAATTGTATTGGATAAAGTTGCAGTGCTTAGAATACCAACTGGATTGTCTATCAAACCCTGCACCTTGAAAAGCTCAGTCCAACCCTATTCTGGGTTGTATTGACGCTGACATTAGGGTTCGTTGCAGGTAAACCTATGGAGTATGGAATGAGTTATGAATTCTAGAGTGATTTCATTTGTCTGCAAGCTATTTAATAATAATCAATTAATATCCTACAAGGGGACCTGCAATTTAGGATCAGTTTAACATTGGATCCTGGTTAGCTCAAACAACTAGGAGGACATAAGGATGTGTAGCAGACTCCGCAATTTTTGGAGTAGATTTGGATGTGCCTAAATCCCATGGGGGGTCTGGCCCACTTTTTAAGGCAATAGATTAGGGTTTCAATTTTGTTGTATGAACCCCAGCAATACGAAACATTATGCTTCATGACTGGTAAATAGTAAAGGCCAAATGATGGAAAGTTTCAACACATTAGTGACTTCTCTAGCCAAAGATATGAATTTTTGAAACTTGCAGCAGTTCAGGGTTTGAATATCTAGTCTAATTTCCAACTGTGCTCCATATCTGAATTTGAATGTGTTTGAACGCCGATTGTTTTCTTGAAATCTAACCCATGCTAAACCTTGGCTGGTTCCAACCCCATTTGGGTTCAGAAAAAGCCGACATTGGGATACCTTAGATTGCAAAAGCAAAAATAGTGTCTGCAGTCTGGCCCTAGCAATATCACAAGCATCACTCCAGTTTATTCTTAAACTTGTCCCTGCCATAAAGGGGACATGCATATACCTCACAGTGACAAATTTGAAGCATGCTGGTTGCATAGATTCCTACTAGTTCAAGGCTTTACGATAGTTGAATGTTTTGCAAGAATACAGTGGGCAAAGCAAATGGATCATTGTGGCATAATGGTGTAGAAAGCTCCTACTGTTGAAATTTAGGTTGTCACTTACCCTAAGTAGTTTCATGTGATGCTTAATATCCAATTTTTTATTAGTTAATGCGTATACACATTTTGGTTCGTTGGTTTGGAGTTATTGTGCACCACAGGGCTAAAAAATCTACAAAAAAATGGGTTAAATGGCCAGGATCCATATGCAGCTGCTAAGTAACACTATCTCTAATGTATTCTCACCTCGGGGTTGCGAGTTATTATTTATAATGTGATTCCAATGCTTTGCTACAGCGATATGAACAATCTAGCATTTGCTATCCACTTCTGTTGACGAGAGGATCCTATAAGCCTCGCTGAAGAGGAACCCCATTCATGGAATAGATGCTCATTTGATTACAAGGACTCACTCTATCATATTTGATCTTAGATAAGGTAGCTAGATCATCTCATTCTGCGGCACATTTGATCTTAGAATTTTTTCTCAATGCTCTACTTAGATCGGTACCAAAATACACAAGATCTAACATGCAAAACTTATAATGGTGCAAGTGATACTGACTATGCCATTTGTTAACTAAATTTGATTGAAAAGATAACAAATTGTTTTGGTCGATTTATTCAATGCATGTGCTTATGTAATTAGACCACAGCTTTATTTGCATTTAGTGATATATATAACTAATTACAACCATTCATTAGTTGTACAATATGGAAGTCATCCTCGTCACCAATCACCCCTCTTTTGGCACTATTGTCATATAGATAATCCCTCCTAATCTGTGTACTGTCTTCCATGAAACTACTAGAACATCTTTTGTGGGGAAAAAAAACAAATATCTTTGACAACGACATGTCCTATCCTTCAACAGTCCCACACCTATTCATATTCAAGAACTTGGGACCATTCATGAGCTCTCAAAAACAAGCTTGAATCCTATTTCATTTCTGGTTATTTTTGACAAATAAGTTTGTTTGTTGGGGACTATCTTTTGCTACATCGAAACCTCAACAAGGTTTCCGCTAGTCAGAGATCAACTTGACATATTGCAGTCCAAAGGTAGACCATTAAGTCAAAAGAAAGCTGCATGTTTATGAGATTTTGGAGATTTTTACTCATTAAATCTGATTCAAAATACATGTTGGTATTGGATACCTAGAGAGAAGTCATCTCCGGATACATGGACATTGTTCCAAGTGTCCAGTGACTTGAACATTACACCGACTCCTATGGCATAAAATATGGAGAAGAAAATGATATGAACAATAAGTCAAGAGGTTAAGGCCCCACCTGCTAGTACACACAACAGGTCTATTCACGTTACAAGAGGTCAAAACAGGTATCCAAAAGTTATGTATAGGTAAGGCCAAGGATTTACTGTGAGGTTGTGAGCTTACAAGTAGAATACCTAAAATGGGGATCAGATATTCTTGCTCCTCACATTTTGAATATATTCAACAACATCATTCAATGTGGTTTCCCAGATGATTGGACCACTATTATGGCGGGTACCTCTTTTTAAGAGTGGGGATGTTGACAACCCAACCAATTACAGGACCATCATGATCAATCCCTTATTTGCAAAGTTAGTTGGTAGCATGGTTGAATACAAAATCAGCAAGTGGGCAAAAGATAATTGAGAAGAGAGTAAAAGGGCAAGCTGGTTTCAAACCTAAACACTCCACTTTAGATTATGGTATTACTCTAAGACATATCATTGAAAAAGCTTGGGAGGAAAAGAAAGAAGTCTTTTGTTTTATTGATTTCAGGAAAGCTTTTGACACGGACCCTAGGGATAGGTTATGGTGCAGAATGCAAGAGCTTGGCATACTAGTGGAACTTAGATAAGATAAGATAAGATAAATATATTAATGTCCAACGAATGACCACAAAAGTAGGTCAATGGGACTGCAGCCCAAACAATATACAAAGTGCGAGCGGAGACAACTCAAAACAAGTTCCCAAAAACTGAAAAGAAGAGAAAAGACAGCAGAAAGGAAACCCAAAGCTAAATGCCCCCGCATGCGGGGGCAAAGGAGTAAGCGGGGGAGAAAAACGACAGAAGAGAAGAAGAGAATGAAAAGGGGGGGCAAGTGAGGACCAGAGGTCTAATCAGGAATGGTAGCCACACCGCTCCTAACATTAGAGGCCAATGAAAAGAAGCTCCTAATGGACTAGCAACCCGAAGAGGGGGGGGTGAAAACCTCCCCCCCCAGCTGAGATCTGAAACTGATGCGGCAACCAGGGGGACGAATGGAGCTGGATTACCCTCTGGTACGTGCATGCATCTGATGCTACTAGCGGTGATCGAGGGAGGTGTGAAGGTCCAGTCGGGGACGAACTGACCTATGCACTGAATCTGGGCCAGGAAGGCTCTGTCGTTTAGTTCCTCCACCAGTGGGTAGAACCGGAAAGAAGGCTATAATTCGTCTCGTGGGGACGACTCACGGAGGGGGGTGAAGAATCTGGTCTCGTAACAGCAAAGACTCACGGATGTAGAGGGCAAGACACCGCTGGTTGATATACCTGAAAAAGACAGGGATAGTCTGGATCTCTCTGAAGAGACAGTGAAAGCATCCTCTGATCTCATAGTAAATGGGGGCAACGGAAGATGAAATGAGTCTCAATCTCCACCTCATGAAGGTTATAGAGCCTACAAAGTCTATCCACCTGACCAATGTGGTGATCAGTCTTGCACTGGAGTCTATGGGAGCCAACTCGAAACTGACCCAAAGGTATACGGAGGGCATGCACCTAGTGACGAGAGGTGTACTACAAGCGGATGATGAGCCCATCTCTGATTTCGAGAAAGTGCTCTGCATAAAAAGACATCTTAGGTCGCAAACCCCCAGGGTGGTTCACCCAAGTAGTCTTAATGAAGCTCCTGTAGATATCTTCCCAGATGGACCTATTCAACACTTGCTTGGTGGGCAAGAGATGACTGGGAGCATTCAAAGAATACTGGAAGGGGGGAGACGATCAATCTGGATACCAACTGAGTCCAACAGATCAGAAGTCTCAGTAAACCAACAACGGCCCCCAGCCTAGGCAATACTCACAGAAGAACAATAGGCGAGATATGGATACCTATCCTGCTCATCAGAAAGATCACCAAACCTCCTGATACGGTGAAGAAAGGATGATATGTCAAATATAGTCTCCAGACGGAAAGGTCGAGCTCTGAACTCTGCCAAAATAATATGTTGGGGGACCGTCTGTTTGCATCTGATGAAACGACGAAGGAGGAGAGTCTGAATCCTCTCAGCTGAGGCCCAATCTGTGTCCAAAAGAGAGGGCCCCCAAACGACAGACCCGTAGAGAACAGTGGGGCAGATGAGGGAGTTCATAAGAAACATCTTGGAGGAGACGTCCTGGAAGTGGTGCCGAAAGCACTGTCTCTCGAGAATGGCAAGAGACCCATACCCTTTGTTCACCCTCGGCTGAAGAGCATGCCTCATACTGAATCTAGGCCCTGAGAACTGGACTTCCAGGTAGGTGTATGTATTAGTAATTTCAACCTCCTACCCCTTGAAGAAGAAATGGAGGTGTGATGTCTGCAACCCGTTGAAGACCATGACCTTGGTCTTACCCAGATTGACCATCAAATGCCGAAGATCACAGAATAAAGCAAGTGCATCAAGTTGTCTTTGAAGCCCCTCAGGAGAAGAGGCAAGTAAAACAATATCGTCGGCAAATAGAAGAATGGAAATCAAGACGTGTTGAAGAAGGCAGCCATCCCCTTCCTGAATGTGATCCCAAAGAAAAGATTCCAACTCATCAATGTAAATGCCAAAGAGGGTAGGAGACAAGGGGCATCCCTGTTTAACCCCAATGGTGCTCCTGATGAGATCAGATAATCCGTGTGCAGTACGAAGACGACCAAGGATGGACTCATAGAGGTGCATGATGGCAACAACAAGAGTCTCAGAAATATCGATGTCTCGGAGTCACTGGAAGAGGGCCATGCGAGGTACAGAGTCAAAAGCTTTTCGAAAGTCTACAAAACAACAATAGACTTTCGAAGAGCAGTGGTGAGCCTCAATAATAGCCCGAAGGGTGAATATGTGGTCAATGGTGTGGTAACCAGGGCAAAACCCAGCCTAACCTCTGGCTCTGAGCTGCTTCTGCTCCAAAAATCTCGGACAACAACCTGTGGAGGACTGTAGCATATAGTTTGGAGAAAGAATGGCCTACCATGATAGTCCTGTAGTTGTTCGGATCAGAAATGGACCCAGCTTTGTGGATCGGGTGAATGATATGATGACACCAAGTAGGAGGGAAGCCCACTCTGACCACCTGATTGAAAAGATCTACCAAATAGGTACCAAAAACCTCAAAACCCTGCTTGAAGAACTCGGCCTGGAAACCGTCCACGTCAGCTGCCTTGCTACAATTCAAAATCCTTATTGCCTCTTTGATATTATGGTGAGTGAAGGGATTACCCGGTGGCGGGATGCTAATCTGGGTAGACTGCTGCCCCAGAACATCGTAAAGGGTAGTGGTGTGTGAAAAAATGGAGATAGGATCGATCATTGTGGAGGAGGGGGAGTGGCGGGGAAAGACAGTATGCCAAAAGGACTGACGGTTAGTCCTAAGGGAGGTGGAAAGCATATATCTGCGGTGGGAAATGAAGGAGCATTTCTTACGGCGGAGAAGGCACCTGTAGGCAACCTTAAGAGTGTGGACGGAGGGGAGGGCCTGTGTAAAAGCCTAGCGAAGACTACGGTAAAAGGATTTGCACTCTACATTTTGGAGAGCAGCAGTTCGTAGACTCTATGAAAAGGTGCGTATTAAAATCAGAACTCAAACAAGTATTTCGGAGAGCTTTAGGAGCGACATTAATGTTAAGCAGGCATGTCCATTATCACCCACACTCTTTGGTTTATATATAGACCAACTTGAATAATTGTTAAATATTGAGGGTGGCGATGGTATCCGGTTTGGTGAGTATGTTATAAGGCTTCTTCTATATGCAGATGAGCTTATATTGATTGCCACGTCTGCTCAAGGATTGCAAAAACATTTTCTCACACTCAAATTTTTTTACAAAAAAGTGGGTATGCAAGTTAATATCAGTAAGACCAAGATTATGATCTTTAGCAATAGAAGGAAAAGAAATCAGTAACAATTCTCCTTTGATGGTGGTATTCTAGAAGAAGTAACCGACTACAAATACTTGGGGATTTACTTCAACAAACTTACTTGGGAGACTTGTAAAAAAAAGAAAACAGTAGGAGGGTGGAGAGCTCTATATGCTTTATAAAACAAATGCAGAGAAGCAAAGTTATGGGATTGGAAAACTACTCAGACCCTTTTTGAATTGTTAGTTACTCTAGTTGTACTTTATGGGGGTGAAATATGGACCAACAACATACCAGTATCAACATGGAAACAAATTGAGAGAATTCAAAAACATATGATCACAAGCAAGTTCAAGATGAAATTTTTCGTCCCTTATGAGATTCTTTTACCTACAATAGGTGCAATTCCAATTGAAGCCATTGCTATGATTCGACTTCTAAGATACATCAATAAAATTGAATAGATGACAGCAAGCAAGTGGCCCAACATAGTCTTCAAAGAGCCATTATGCAAGAGAAAAAGGTCATGGGTGAATCAAAACATCAAGTGGATGAAAAGATGGAATATTGAATGGAATGCATAGCCCAAGGACAACAAAGGAATAAAGGCATTTGTAATAGATAAATTTCACAAAGCTATGTGGGAAAAATGGGGAGAAACAAGAGATACTACCTCGAAGAATTTAACTACAGTTGTGATCATCAATAAAAGGCCTACATAGGGGCCCTCATCCCTTGGAGAGCTAAGATTCTCATAGCTCAACTAAGGACTAACTCTCATTGGCTTAGATGTGAAACAAGTAGATGGAAAAGGCCTAAAGAAAAATGGGAAGAGTGACTTTGTGTCTTTTCCTTAGACGGAGCCGTGGAATCAGAAAAACACTTTATTATATAATGCAATGTTTATAATGACATTCGTTTGAGATATGCAATCAATTTCACAACATTGTGATGCAAGGGCATCAGAGAGGGAAGAGCATCAAAATGTCAATAGTTCTCCTTGTCGTGTTTTTGAGTTGTTGGGGTGTGTTAAAGTCTTTAAAGAAGTAATGTGAGTCATTTCAAGAGGATGGAAAGGTTTAAAATTTGAATTTTCTCTAAGTTGTAATTTTCCCTCCAAAATGGGATTCAAACTTGTTAAGCTAGAAAATGAGGAAATTTGGTTTGTCATGGAGTTAAAGGGAGGTTGTAATGTTTGTAAGGGAATATATAGTTGTCTAAGCATGCTATCATAGGTCCTACGTGGGGGGGTAAGTCAATAAATGTTTAAAGTTTGTAAAAATGCCTCATTGTGTGAGTATTGGCATATGAAGAGTCATAGGAGTCATATGAAGAGTCATAAAATTAGTTAGGGTTATATGTGGAAGGAAGAATGAGATAAATGAGGAGAAAGTAGGGTAGGAGGTATTCCTCGAGGACCGAGGAGACGAAGACTGGAAGTAATATGAAATTTTGTATGTAAGACATAGTTTAATATGATATAACTCTGTTTTGGAGCATCTATGCACTGTTTTAGTCTTGAAAAGTTGTCTTTGTTTCTTGATCAATAATGCCATTATCCATGTAGTGATTATTGTAAGGTAGTTTGTGTGTGAAAGCTTGTGTTTGATATTAGAATTGTCACACTAAACCTTATTGCATGGAAGAAGGCTCAGAACACAAACTATGGCTGTATGAGAAGGAAAAGATTGAGGATTTAATTGCTTGGTAAGAATCTACAAGAGTTTTGGGATAAATCATGATTACATCTGTGTTTGGATTATTTGTTGGATGTGATATCTTGGATCAAAGCACTTATAAGGCCTCTAGCATCAGATTCTCAGGTACTCTGTTTTTAATCTTGAAGGAAATGAGTTCTGGACTGTCCTTTAGCATGTTTGGGTAATTCGTTGCCTGGTGCATGGAAGAGTTTGTGAATGAATGTCTCAAGAATGTCGAATCAACTGAGGTAAGGCCCCTTGACTAATACCACTAAGAACAAGTTAATATTTGGTTGCAAATAACACAGTGCATGGTTGAAAACTTTCTGACCCAGGGCAGTACAGTGAGGAAATTGTGTAAAAGGAAGTTATACGTAGTTTTCAGGCTTCATTGGTAAGAAAATCACGTGAGATAGGTTGTAACAAAAAACTCTAGTGAAAAGCTTAGGTCTTGAGATTAAGATTGAAGGTTTTTATGACATTTTCTCTGTTACCAGGTTTCTAGGAAACCCTACCTAGGGGTTTGGGTGTTAAATGATTTTTTGAAGGTCCTATACTTGGTTTTAGAACTTGAAAATTGGAACAAATCATCCACTCATTACCCTCATTCAGATTCAAGAAGAAATTTTCCTTGGAAAGCTTTAAATCACTCAAAAATGACGACAATTTCCTTTGATAGCTGTAGGTGCACACCTAGAAGACCTAATGAGAACACTGACAGTGAATTTTTGAAGCACATTCTCCGAAGGAAGGCTCTGTGAAACTTTGCACATCAAATCTTTTCCCAAAAGGGTATCCTGAAAACCTATCTTTTAGTTTTGAAACCCAATAAATTGAGAGATATGCCTAAAAATGCATGAAGACAGGGCTAGTGGGACCAATGTTTTAAAAATCAGAACCGGCCGAGGTCCAGACCGGTTCAAACTTAATGAGCCGGTTTACTAAAAAATACATAAAATTTTATATTTTTAATGAAAATAATATATTTGAAAGGTTAAAAACCATAATTCCAACAATCACACATAGAATATGCAAAGTTTTCTCTTATATACATGCAAGAAAGGTGTTTATAGCAAAATGGCATGAACTCCAAGTCCAATACACAATACATGTCATATATCATAGACGAGATTCCGAAACAAAATACATAAACAGTGAGGCTCTAAATGGCCTCCATAGTTATAGACTCCAAAAAAGCAACATGATATGATCATTGATACATTACAAATTGTCAAATACTACAAGTTACAAAACTCTAGAATAAACTAAATGACATTGATGATCAATCATTAAACTCTGCAACGCTACTGGAAATGGGATCCTCAAGGTCATCCTTATCAATATCATCACCAACCTCTGGCTCTGACTCAGACTCATCCAAATCCTCAGGTACATCTGCAACAACTGGGGCTGCACGAGGTCGAGGAGTAGCACGAGTGCAACTAGTGCCTGGTGTCTCGTGACGATGGTGGCGGTGTTGCTAATGGCTCATCAGACTCTTGATCTAAACCCATCCACCCCAAGTCATCGAGATCAAACTCTGCTGGCTCACTCTCCTCTACCCATTCTAAGGTTGGATCTATATCATTAAGGACAATGGGATCAGTATTAGGTCTTCGGTTCAACAACTGGTTGCGCCTTAACCGAAGGTTGTACTGCACAAAGACAAGATCATTCAACCATTGTTGTTCCAAACGATTTCTCTTCTTCGTCTGAATCCACTCAAAGACGGACCAATTGCGCTCGCACCCAGAAGCACTGCAAGTTTGGCTCAGGATCCTAATTGCAAACTTTTGCAATTGAGGACACTGACTACCAAATGAATCCCACCAATGTGCTGCAATAAAAAGTGTAAATGTTTAATTAGTCAACAATGACAATAAAAAGTTAAAAACACAGTTAAAAATTAAAAGTAAAACATAAACTTATAAATTAAAGGTTAAAGCGTAATTCAACAAATTAGATAAAGATTGTCTTATGCTAAAAATTCATGATTATTCATTAAAAATTTTAATCAAATGAACTTCAAAAAACTTAGAATTTCTTACCTGGTTGGCCCACATTCCTTGCAATCTTTGCAAGGTTTTTCCCAAAGGTACCTGTGGCTCTGCTGAAGAAGTTGATCTGTCAGTGAACCTAAAGTTGTTGCATCTCATCAGGGACCATGTGCTCTAGGCACTCGTACAAACCATCTTTTACTTCTCTCATTTGATCTTCTCCAAGCTGAGCTCTGTAATGATATTTCGGGTTCAAGAAATACCCAGCTGCATGTATAAGCCGATGGAGTTGATTGTTCCATCTATTATCTATGATCTCCCATATAGGCCCATACTTAGTTACCCTATCTTTGTATGCCACCCTTATCTGCTCCTTTGCCTGATCCATAGTCTCATAAATATAGCCCATGGCTAATTTTTCTCCATCCACCAACCGCAACACCTTAACAAGAGGCTCAACAACTTTCACTATCTCTGTTGTTTTTTTCCAAAATAAATTATCAAAAAGTTTCTTCTTTGTGTCTTTCCCATCCTATTTCCGGCTCCACTTTGATGCATTCCATTCATCACTTGAAAACATCTTTTTCAAGATCTGTTGTTGGGAAATAAGAGATTGCAACATGAGGAAGTTTGTTGCAAATCTCGTGATGGCTGGCCTAACAAGTTCTCTGCCATCATTGTTCTTCCTCATTAGGTTCAATACCCATGAGTGATTATAGATGTATTTGGTGATGCTCTTGCCATACTCTACAGTGTTCTTGATCCAATCTTTTTTCCCTATATCCTCAAGTATGAGGTCTATGCAATGTGCAGCACATGGAGTCCAAAATATTGTTTCGTGTTTAGCCTCTAACATCTTACCAGCAAGAACATAGTTAGATGCATTATCTGTTATGATTTGTACAACATTTTCCACCCCCACCTCTAAAACAATCTCATCCAAAAGCTCAAACAATAAATTTGCATCTTTCACCCTATCAGATGCATCTACTGATTTCAAAAACAGTGTACCTTGTGGACAAGAGACAAGAAAATTTATTATTGTGTGGTTCTTGCCATCACTCCACCCATCTGACATGATAGTGCATCCTGTTTTGGCCCATGAAGCTTTGCAACCTTTCAAATATTCATCTATGGATGCAACTTCTTTCTTCAAAAGTGATCCTCTCAAGTCATGCATACTAGGGCCTTTGAAGCCCTTACCAACAGCAACAATGGAATCAAACATCGGCTGGTAATAAGGTGAGCAGGCAGTATTGAAAGGGATATCTGCATCATACCACCATCTAGCAATGTACTCAAAAGTTGCTTCTTTGTATTGCTTCTTCCAATGGTTATCCAAGGTAGGCTGATTTTGTGTTGGCATGGAGGCACTAGCAGTAGCAGGTGTGGAAGATGGAAAAAAGCTTTGAATGGTCTTTCTTTTTTGAGGCCGGTTTTCTTGACTATGAGTGAATGGGGGAGGCATATACCGAAAGTGGTCTCTAACAGTCACAGAAGGGTCAGAGCAAGATCCTTCAACACTCGAGGCATGTTCCCTCCTCCCTATTTCAGCTTCCATCTCTTTTTGCCTAGCCTTCTCTTCTCTATGTTTTTCAAGCATGGTTTTCATTTCCAACCTAATGTCATCAATATCAGGTGCCTCACATGGGGTAACTTGGCCTCTTTGACCAGCCAAGTGTTGTTTCAACCTATGAATCCCCCCTCCTTATGTGTTTCTTACAATATTTACAAAAAACTTGATCATCAATTGTGTCTGGATGGACCTAAATGCAAACAAATATGAAAATGCAAATAAAAACAAAATAAATTTCCTATTTCTTTTTTAATAAAATTTACAAATTCGGGGCAAGTTTAAAATGTAACATACCTTTCAATGTGCACACAAATGAGGTGAAGAAATGCTCCAAGCTTGTATATGGCACCACAAAGAGCCCACACTCTAAATGTAGATGTAAATGCCACCACAAAGAGCCCACACTTGATGCCAAACAACTCCAAATAAACACTATTCAAGGCTGCCTCAATCCTCCAAATCCTTGCAAATAAGAGAGGTGCTCACAAATAGAGGTGAGGTGCTGACAAATGGATGCCAATATCACCACAAAGAGCCCACAAGCAATGCCAAACAAGCTCCAAGCCTCCAACTTCCAAGCTCACTGCAAAAACTAAACTCTTCGATCTTATGCTCACAAATGTTTTTGCTCACAAATGCTCACAAATGCTCAATGAGAGAGGTATGAAGTGAATAGAGGGGGGGTGTATTTATAACACCAAATTAAGGTTTAGAGACCAAAAAAATAAAAGAAAACAATTAAAAAAAATGTTTTTTTAAGCTGACCGCCGTATACGGCAAAACAGACCCAAACCGGCCGATTTACGACGAAACCGGACCGGTTTGATCGGTTTTAGCCCAAACCGGTCAACCGATCCGGTTTTCAAAACGGTTCATCATTTTAAAGGTCAAACCGGCTGGTTCCGGTTCCAGTTTGACCGGTTTTTAAAACACTGGGTAGGACTATAGGAGGTAGAAAGGAGAAAAGTGGGATTGTGAGAGAACTAGAAAGAGTTAGTTTATGGAATTTGGACCACACCTCAAGGGGCCAAAAGGGTGTGTGAAAATGTAAGCACTTTGTTATGGGCAAGCACAGATCAACCCAACCATGAACTCATTTAGGGCTTGGTTCTTGAGAGCTAAATGAGAATCAGTTTGGAAAAGTGTAGGTAAGATTGAAGTTTACTATATATTAGAAAAGTGGAGGTCATGATTTTCGGTTGGCTGTTATAAAATTTCAGTTTACTATATATTGGGGTTTGTGCAATTTTCCTTTGTTTTCAGTTAGAACCCAGAAAAGGACATTACACCTTATGACTAAAAACTCTCGAATTAGGGATAACCAAGATATTCTGCTCGAATGGATATCCATCCACAATGCTACTTTGAAAATCAATCAATGGCTCATCATTTAGAAGTTCGAAGTAGTGCAACATTTGACGCATCATCCTTCATCTTTAACTCTTCGCATCCAATAAGTGAAGCCCTTTCCACCTTGACTTTATCAATATCTTGTTCACATGGGAAATCATTAGAAGTTAATCAAACATCTTCACCATGTTGATTGAAGGATCTTTACCTTCAATTGCATGTGGCGTTCCTTTTGTTCTTGCTCAATGTTAGTTCAGTGGCACTAAATTTGACTGTTCTTCATGTGCTTCCTGATTTCTTCCTTGGTCTTTTCTTTTGATTCTCATCTTTCCTCTTCCCTCATCACAATAGGAGAACTCTTTTTTTGTTGATCACTAGAAGTAAGTCCCTCACCTGTAACATATGGCTTCAACTTCTTTGCACACTGATCAACAACATTTTTAACTAGTGTATGTGCAACTAGTGAAACTTCCTACTCCAAACTAGCCACTAATACGGATAATAAATGTTGGGAAATATCATCTCTCATTCAGGACCAAAGTCATAATTGACTGTATTGAAGCTACTACATTTTCTGCATTATTGGTCACTAATAGTTACAAGGCAACATTGAAACATTTTAATAATAAGATCATTACATTCAAGATCCAACATCACAACACATGACCTAACATTTGCCATAGTTTCTATAATTGTGATCCTCCTAACAAAAGGACATTTGATGTCATCTAGACCTAGAAAACTTTTCCCAATCAACTAAAATATCTCCCTCATGGTTTTTTTGTTGTATGGAACTTTAAAAGTTGTTATTCTTGTAATTCCACTAATACAAGTGACGGGTGTCTCAAAAGTTTGGGCTTAACTACAGAAATCATTGATGGATTTACTGCCCATTGCATAGCCTCAAAATGTGATTGTTCTACCATGGACAAACAGTTTTTCACTTCTTCAAAAATGCTTAGTAGATCTTCTTTTGACTGTGGCAGATGCTCAAGTCATTTCCTTGCTCTGTACAGCTCCTCCCCCACATCTTTTACTCTTATTAATGCCATTTTTTGTCACTACATTTGCATCACACAAAATTAGTCCTACACAAACAGGTTGGCAAAATCACTGCTCTAATAACATTATAATGTCCCTAACTGGTCGGTTAGCTCAAATTTACCAAATTTTAACAATCAATACAAACCCAAGCTCTTTCTAATCAGCAAGATCCCGATATGCGCAAGGTGAGGGCATACGGAAACTGGGCTGTGAAACCAAATCAGTGGAACTTACTAGCGACAAGTTGTATAGTTTACAATCAATGCCAAAATGACGTAGTAATGGAATGCAACTCTCGGTTGCTTTGCCATCCAATCATTATTACAGTGTAAGTACAAGAAAAAAATATCTTTATAGCGGTGAACCGCACAGAAAGTTACAAGCTTCACAGAATATCAATGCAAACTGATAACATTAATGATTACAAACAGAAAACCAAACATTGATCATAATCTCAAATAGCTGAATCAAACCCTCATATACTAATATAAACCCTCAAATGCATAAAACAATAGATCTAGCATGTAAATGATCAATTCCAACCAGTGTGCTTGTCGATTTGTGAATGAACAGTATCAAATGATAGTCGAATCATTTATCAATTAAACCGGTAAAAATATATTGTACTCAATCCAATGGATCAGCCATCCAACAATTTGACGACATCTTGATCATGGTCATGCTTCATTAAAATGTCAACCCAGATGCGTATCTAGTGGAACGATGTCTATATTGTATGTACAGCATAGGTATTGCTAAGACAATGACTTCCTAACATAAACTAATAACGCCGAAGTTCATACTAAAATTGAATACTCCTTGGAAATGAATTAATAGCCTAGAGGAAATGAAAGAGAGATATTATAATATATTGAGAATGAATATAACCTAAGGAAATCAAAAGTGCAAGTGCAACAATGTATCTAAATTGGATGGGAATTCAGTATGCAGTCTACCTTGAGTGCGGCCTTGCTTCGGCAGAACCGAGCTTTCTTTCTCTCTAATGAAAGTCTAATAACTAGCTTGACACTTGCACTTTGAATTCAAAAAATAATTATTGAAGAATAATCTGTGTTCTTTATTTTTCTTCTCCTCCCTTTTTCTCCTGTTAAAAAGAGATCAACTGTAGACATTTGTACCCTATAGTTGTTTGAATACATCCATCAACTCCCAATGTATAGGAGGATTACTTTATGCAGAAAGTAACAATAACAAAAGGAAACATTCCACAAAGAGTTGCACTTGTTAGGGAAAACAACGTTAGTGCTCCACATATTTACCGGAGGATAAATTACGGTTGGGTAAATTGTCGAGTTGTTAGAATGTTGGCTAGATTTTCTGCATAGCATCAAACCTAGGCAGTCATGAGATAAATCTCCCTCATTTAACCGGTGAGGCTCCCGTGTCAGATTTGTCAATAAAAGCGTGTTAATATCTATCAGGGGTTTTACTTTAACTACTTAGTTCATGAACCATAACTAAGAAGTTCTGCAACAAGTAAGCAGCTATTCAAAAAAGGAAGTATTTTATAGAAGAAGGAAGTAAAGGAAATACAAAGAAGAAATGGGGAAGATGTGCATCCCAATTAGTAGATAGCAGAGCTAATTGCATGCACACAGAAGAAACATAATAGATATGAACACACAGAATTATAAAAAAAAGGTAGCTCTAGATCAAGATCTATAATAACACAAAGTTTACTAAGAGATCTAAGATTAAAAGCAAGAAATAAAGTACACCGTGACACAAAGTTCTCCGGAAACCTGCTCCTTTGTATTCCTTTGCTCCAAATTGCTCTCAGGGGTTCAGCACAAAGTCTAGAACACAAGATTGCTGCTTACAAATTCTAATCGATCCTTAACCCGGAGGTTCTTCTCCTACTTATAGAATGTAGGAGGGAAAGTACAAATAGAAAACTCAAACTGAACTAAAGCATGAACAAGTAAAGATGACATTTGGCAATCATCCTCAACTAACTTCTTCTTAAGTGACACTTGTATCACTTAACTAATAGAATGGTTCCACATGACTTCAAGTAATGGTTGTAAAACCAATAACTTAGAAGTTTTACAATTTCATCCGGGAACATAGAAAATAGAAGAAGAAAGAATAGAAGAAGTCATGCCAGCTGTAATGTCTACATCTTCTTGTTCTGATATCTGACATACTTGTCGAACATATAATTCAGCATCCTTCCATCTATTTTAGCCACTGCTTCTTTCTCTGTCCTGAATTGCAACAACCCTTCATTCAACACTTTGATGCACGCTTCCACATCTTCCAAACTCGGCCCAAACCTTGCAATGTCTGCCTGCAGCGCCACCAGTCTACTGATAGAATTCATCGTGAAAGGCTTGGTAGCTTTATCAATTCTCTTTTGTACCATCAGAAGAGAACCTTCCAGGGAATTAGGCACCTCGTTAGAAACAATTCGCACGTAAGAAGTAACGCCTCCGACCACATCCTCTTCCATGAAAGAAATGATACTGTCGGGTAAGGATGACGTCCTACTTTCAAGTGCCTGCATCCCTTTCAGCAAAACTCTGCAGATTTCCAAACGGAAAGATACTGCAAATTCTAACTGCTTCCCCTTCTCGACTGATCTGTCTGGTACAATTTGTTCCGCAATCAATACATCTCACGGCAGCTTGTTGATCTCGGCCAAAATACTCAGGTTACTCTCTGCAACTGTATTCATGCCTTCTATGTTTGCCATCAGTTGCTTTAGTTGATTTGCTGCATCATTCATAACCTTTAGGCGGGCTGGCACTTCCCCAAGTTGTACAGAAGCTTGACGAATAATCAAATCCTTCCATTCGTCAATGGCCTTTACTTGATTTCTTGCATCTTCCATTTCCTGCATAAGATGATCACTCACCTGCTCTGAAATGGGCTGAATGGAAGGTTTAGCAACCTTGGCTATGATCTCACTTAATTGAGATACTTGCTTCTGCAACTCTTCTTTCTCCGCCTTCTCACTGTCAAGCCTAAGGAATAAAGCATCTATCAATGTCTGCGTGTCCTGCTTCAATCCTTCAGTGGTGGCTTGACCGAGTGGTACTTTGGTCACTGTCACATCTTCTGCCGTGAGCTCCTCTTCTATCTTTCCTTCTGCCGGAATTGATATCTCAGCAAACTTCTCTCCCGAATCCTCGATGATCAACCTAGAAGTTGCTTTAGCAACTTTAGGCCTTCTGTCTCTTCTGCTCAGATCCTAGAGTAGCTGCAAGTCGTGCTCCTCTAAGTTCATCTCCATTCTCGCTTCTAGAACAAACTGCAAAGCTAACCATTCCGAGAAATTACTTCTCGGAGCATGAGAAGTTGTTGAGTGCACTACCATCTCCCGCTCTGCATCCTCTCCGTCAGAAAGTGCCACAGTGTTATGGCTGCCATCTTCTGAATCATCCAAGGACAAAGCTCTTTCGAACTCTGCCATCTGTAGCTTCAACGTATCCTCTGGAACGGGCGCTGAACGAAGTGGCTGAGGGGAGAAGATGAATGTCGCTGGATTCAGTGGAGGCATGGAAGCATCCTACTGCTGCGGTGCAATAGTTGGTGAAGCATTGGGTACTAGAGAAACTAGAGTTAAAGTCATGGTCGTAGAAGTGATCCTCTCCTTGGATTGAAATCTTCTATGCACTTTCAACTTCTCGACTTTCTTGCTGCTTTCTCCTCCGTGCTTTCGCTTGAGGGAATCTCCTGTGCCGAAGTTGCCCGTGACTTGATTCATCAATGCTTCATCAAGGCAATATCCTTTCGTCAGCAACCAGTTTGAAGTATTCACCAACACAACTCTCGACCTTTCTTCAATTGTGTTGCAGCCTCCTGTGTATCTCCTCCCATTTGATGGTAAGTGTCAAGTACCACATTCCCATCATCTTTAAGATCCGCAGGTATCCGCGCTAGTCCAAAATCGAACACTTGCTTTGCTGATAGCCTGTTGAAATCTTTCTTTCTAACCTCGTACTCACTTTTGCACTTCATCCAGAAATCTTCTAATGAAGGCACATGTGCGTACTGTTGGGATATTGTCTTCCTGGCTACTCCAAATGAATCGAAGTTCAGCCGTGCAGGGAAGAACTCTTGCTCATACTCGGATAACATTTGCGCTTCCATCCCTCGAGCACTGTGAATGCTAATGCAGCTGTAATATCCCACAGTGATTGGGAAGAAGCCCGTAGACTTGTGCCGCTTTGACTGAAGGTCGTGTAACTCCACAAGTTGCCTGCTCAGCTCCATGGCGATCAATCGATCATTCGGATACCTGGGCATCTTTGTTGGTTCTCCAGAAAAGCCCGTAACCCTGAGGTATGTGAAATCTGCAAATTGAATGAATAGACTGTCAATCTTGGACACAGCTTCCCACGCTTCCTTGCTTACCCTGTTGGCCTTCAAGTCTTTGTCTAGCCTGTAGATGAAATCGTAGAAGAAGTCATCGTTGATCACTTTGAAGTCTTTCCCGCCTATAGGTGCAGTAAGCTGCGGGTAGCACTCGAAAATGGGATCCTTGGAAAGAACACCACATCTATCCAGCTTGGAAAAGACGCCTTGTGAAGCTGCAGCATACACCAAGTATGAAGTCATCTTGAAGCTAAAAGTACGCTTCACGTTCCGGAGTTGCTCACCGATGTTGTTGCTAATAATTTCCGACCAATTGATTATAGAATCAACCTTGTTGATTTCAATGGTCCTGATGAAAACATACATCCATGTACGGAAAGTGTAAGCATTCGCTTCGCCATTCATCCTGCATAGTAATTTGACGACATCATCTGCCTCCTGCACCAAATTGGACCGTGGAAGAGTTCTCGGGAACTTTGAAGAAGATCTAGGCTTCTTCATGTATCGACTATTCATGATGCTAATGCAATCAGCTCTATGCTTCTCCCATCTACTGTCAGCATCCTGAATGCTAATAGAAGTCACCACCTTTTGCACTAGAATCTTCAAACAATAATTGATGAACTCTGCATCCAAACGAATTATTGTCTTTCCTAAAGCATCACGCACTGATCTGGATGAAGGATGATAAGATCTAGCACACTCCATCACGAACTTTGGCAATTTTGCTGTACATGGAAAAGCTGCAACTCAGATAATTCCACTGCTTTTGACCGCACGCATGAGTGAAGTCTTTCCCGCTCTGGATCTATCAATCAAATCGGTAAGAGGTTCCGGGCCTAGATCTGTGTCTCCTATGTCTGCAAGTTTGGAAGCAATGCATGACTCCATCGTGCTTTCTTTTTCATCTCTTTTCACCATAGCTTTGTCTATCTTCGTCTGAATAATTCTTTTTCTTCTTACTTGGCCGGATTTATTCAATACTGGTGCAAATCTGGACAATTCTTCAGATTCGGAGGATATTTGCAATGTGTTGGACATTGATAAAAACTCATTTTTTTTTGTAAAGCACCTGTAATGAATTCCTGCAATTTATTCAGACAAAAATGGCCACCGGAGCATGAATAGTGAATTTAAATTGTAAAAATCTGCACTTTTCAAGCTTGTTGCCCCAAAAAATGGTGTTTAATTTGCACATAAAGAGAGCATGAATCCTTTCGATCAACACCTGAGCTCCTGTAACACCTGTGGAAACAATTATGCAGACAAAGATCAACCTTCTTCAAAGCATGCGCCAAATCTGGAAGCTTTTAGCCTTTGTTGGCACCTTGTCTGAGCAAAGTCCTTCCTCTAATGGGGGTGCACTTTTCCACTTGGCTGCAATTTTTTACCTGTGATTTGAATAATTCACCCATATGGCTGCCCGTGCTTATATAACCTTCACAATTCTATAATTAATAATTGCCCTAACAATTAAAGGCAATTAATTAATTCAAAATCATGTTTTTCTCTTTTAAAAATAGCATGTTCAAGGACAGCCATCCAATAAATTAAATTAATCCAATTTAATCCTTCACACATCACTTCACTTAAGTTTCACAGTGTGCTTTGACCATAGCCACTGAAAATAGAAATTAATTTAATGTTTTAATGCCTTAAAAAACATTAAATAATACCCAAATGGGGCGCACTTTTTGAGAGGAAGAGGGCAGCCATTAAATAAATTAATTTTAATGCTTTTAAACCCTTTATTTTATTGCATCTTTGACTAGTTGACTTCTTCCAAGCTTTGGCGCACTTTTTGAGAGAAAAGATTAATTAAAAGAATCAATTTAAGGCTTTTATTCTCTCACCAAAGGGGGCGCACTTTTTTGCACATGTAATTCTATTTTTAAGAATTTTTTAATAATGGGATTCTTTACCCTGCAAGGCAGACACCAAAATCCCGTGATCTACTTAAGTGATTTGACTTTGACAATGGGATTATTTACCCTGCAAGGCAAGCACTAAAATCCCATGATTTCACTTAAGCCACTTTCCTTTTATTATATCATGGGAATTTTTACTATGCAAGGCAGGCAATAAATTTCCACCTTCCTGCAGCCTCTATTTTTCCCACTGCAGCTTAAGTGACTTTTATAACACGGGAAAAAGTACCCTGCCAGGCAGGTATAAAATTCCCACCTTGCCTACGGCTTATATTTCCCCCATCGCAGCTTAAATCCTTTGTTTTCCAAAAATGCGCCCATCCCTGCAGGGGCTTTTCTGTGCACGACTTCGCTTTTTCCCAGTGATCCAGACCTCCGATGGCGACTTCCTCCGGGCATAATGTGCGTATATGTTTTCCAACTGCTCCAGGCCAAAAATCGGGCTTACCCAGCAAAGGAATTGCTCCAGATAAATTTCACAGAAAACGAAACGGGACACCACAAAAACACGAAAAATTGCCAAAAGTTGTAAACAAAGCCCAAAACTTAAAATAAGTTAAAACCCTTCTGGCACATAGGAATAATAACATATTCGCTCATAATAGAGTTAAAACAGAGCGCAAATAGCCTCATACGGGGCTCAAAATAATTAAATACAAATTTTCCGCAGACAAATCCCGACGACAGAATAAAACAATTTTGGGCATCTGGGTATTTGGCGAAAAAGGCTACTATGGCTCTTTGGGATTATCTTGACACAATACAGGAACTTTCAGGCAATAAAAACACAAAACGACCCATTATTTTAAAAGTACGAAAAAATTTCAGATTGGGTAGTCGCAGATTTCAGGGTGAAATCTGAGTGACACCAGACTGCAAGTAATGGACAAGAAACAGCCCATAGAGGAACCCACGACACAAGTTGAAGAAGGAAAAATCGTGGAGCTTGAGCCAAAGAAGGAAGAAAAACAACGGAAGTTGTTGGGCATTGAGAGGGAACAACCCATTGAAGCCTTAGAAGCCCAAGACCATTGCCAAAGTAAAGCTCTTGACAAATTTTCAGATTACCAACGTGAAGACATCACAATTTGATGAAGGATTGAAGCATGAACCTATGGAAATCATGGAACATGTGTCCCAAACTAAAATGTCTTTAATATTTAATGATATTTCATTGGTTTCTAATGGGTGCTTAGGGAAAATTGTTGAAAACAAATCAGATTTGCATAAGGGCAAAGAGGATGACATTACGTAAGGGTATGTTCACGGAGGAAAGGCACTTCCGGTTCCTCATGATTACTTTCAATTCACTGGAAATTTTCAAACAACAATCACGAAGGAGCAAATCGATGAGGGTCCCCACAAAGAACAATCCCGATTTCGTCATCATCCGAAGGGTAAAAATCCTTTGATGTTTTATGATAGTTTATTGAATTCTAATGGTTACACAAGGCAGCCACATACGAAAGTCAAATCAGATTTATTAAGGACCTATGAGGATAACATCATGCATGAAAGAAGGGCGCCACTAGGGTATTTTCTAAGTGTTGTTCCTAACTCAAAAATTTTGAGTCATAAGAGTGCCATAGGCAGCCCCGGGTACATGATTATCTCAATTTGGTTGCTTGTTGATATGTCATTGCTGGTATGTTGCTCTCACACACAGCTGGTTGGGGAAGGTGATCAGATTTCATGCTTGTTATGTCCTCCTAGGTCACCGTTCATCGGACATCATTATGCACTTCATACTCCATGGAATAATAAGGTAAGTACTTTTTGTTGTGTGGATTCTTAGGCTCAATTCCAAAATTGTTCCTGCATGTGGAACATATGTGCAATGTTGGGAGGACACCTATGATTGAGGCATCAAGGGCATGTCAGTAAGTCTGATTTTCATTCCATGATTCCATAAATATGAAAGAGCTAGAGAGAATATGGTGGAAGGGCAGCACCCTTACTCTAATGTGTGGCACTCATGCTTATCACCCATTCCGGGTGACGGGTCTTCTTCATAACCAAGGGGTCACTATGTTGGTAGTGTTCGCTAGAGTTTCTGCATAGTTGAAAACCTAGGTAGTCATGAGATAAATCTCCCTCATTTACCGGTGAGGCTCCCGTGTCAGATTTGTCAATAAAATATGTTAGTATCTATTTGGGGTTTTTACTTTAACCATGCAGCTCATGAACCATAGTTGTATAGTTTTGCAACAAGTAAGCAGCTGTTAGAGAAAGGAAATATCTTAAAGGAGGGAATAATAAAACACAGGGAAGAAATAAGGAAGATGTGCAACCCAATCAATAGATAACAGAGTTGATTGTATGCACATAGACGAAACCAATAGATATCAACACAAAGAATTATAAGCAAAGGCAACTTCAGATCTAGATCTAAAATAACACAAAGTTTATAAGTAGATCTAAGACAAAAGCTAGAAACAAAATGCACCGTGACACAAAGTTCTCTGGAAATCTGCTCCTTTGTATTCCTTTGCTTCAAATAGCTATCAGGGGTTTCAGCACAAAGTCTGGAACACAAGAATGTTGCTTACAAATTCTCCTTTTAACCCGTAGGTTCTTCCTCTACTTATAGCATGTAGAGAGGAAATTACAAATAGGAAGCTTTTAGTTGAACTGGCACATGTAGAAGTCGGAAAGGAAACAACTGGCAATCTCCCTCCTGGAATTCCTTTTTGCATGGCATACATGATTTGCAACTGAAGATAGAACCTTCTATTTTGCATGTCTACCACCTATTTCCAAGTAGTTGACTTCTTCAAGTAATAGCTTTTAAACCAATCACTTAAGTTTTATAATTTTATTGATCGCTCAATTACTTTGTCGAAGGAAATAAGAGAAAGGAGGAAAGCTGCAGTCTTGTCCTTTTTCATATTCTGCATGCAACTGATTCTTTTGCCTTTGATTCTCACCAAACTGGATCTGGAAGCAGCTGGATCTTGAAGCAAGTGACTGTGATTTGCTTGCGGGTATTGCCTTTGACTGGTTTTCCTTCTTATCCTTGAAGCTTTTGTAGTTCTTCTCCAGTACATGCATCAGTGCAATGTTTGCCGTAAATAACTCATCATTTTTATTTTTAATTGCATATGAGCAATTAAAAATTTTGGAAAGCACTTCGAATGAATGCAAATTCAATGAAAGCTTCAACTGGAAAATTGGGAGAACATGCACAAGGTCCTAGAAGGAATTCTCCATAGACTGACTTTTTCACAGGCTGCATTCGAAACAAGAGGAGGAAGCCTTTGCAATTATGGATCTGGATCTGAATCTAGAAGCTATGCATGATTCTACTGATCCTTTTCTTTCATCATGCTTCACCATGGCCAGAGCAATCTTTGTCTGAGCAACTCTTTTTCTTTTTAATTCAGGCCGGAATTCTTTACAATCGGTGTAGATCTGAAGATTTCTTCAGAACGTTCGGAGGATATGTTCAATGTATGACATTGATTTAAGCTCCCTTTCAATTATATGAGCACCTGGGCACCTGTAATACTATGCAGACAATTAATCAGACTTAAATCAAGCTCCTTCAAACCTAGGCACCAAACTTTGAAGCTTTCTGGCAGTGAAAACACCTTCCTCTAAGCAAAATTCCTCCTTTGGGCGCCAAAATTGTTTGGGCTGCACTTCCTTGTTGAAGAATTAATTAATTCATCATTATGGCAGCCCATTCTTATATAACCTTTCACCATTCTATAATTAATAATTGTCTCTCTTATTCCTGACAATTAATTAATTAATTAACATGTTTTTCTCTTCAATTTGGGCACCTATTTTGTGCATGCTCATGGCTGTCATTAAATAAATTAAATTTATTTAATTTTAGTTTTCTACTTCCAATCCACATTAACTTCACAGTGTGCTTTGACCCTATGCACCAAAAATAGGAATTAATTCCATTAATTAATACTTTAAAAAGTATTATTTCTCCTCAATATGGGTCGCACTTTTTGCATGAGAGGGGGCTGCATTAAATAAATTAAATTTATTTAATTTTAGAATTCTATTTCCAATTTCTTTATCCTTTCATCATGCGTTGACTTTTCCTCATGCATGGGCACCAAAATTGGGTGAATAAATATTATTAAATGCATTGTTATTCACCCAAGGTGGGTCGCACTTTTTGGCAAGGGTGAATTTTATTTTTAAAAGTCAATTTCTAATGGGATTATTCATCCTGCATTACAGCTCTAAAAATCCCTTCTTCCACTTAAGTGATTTGACTTTCATCATGGGAATTTTTACCCTGCAAGGCAAGTAAAAAATTCCCGACGGTGCTTTAAGTGATTTTCTTTTATAATGGGAATTTTTACCCTGCAAGGCAGGTGAGAAATTCCCGTCTGCCTGCCACATCTAATATTCCCATTGCAGCTTAAGTGGCTTTGACTTCATGGGAAAAAATTACCCTGCAAGGCAGGTAAAAAATTCTCGCCTTCCTACCACTGCCAAAATTCCCACTGGTAGCTTAAAGTCCTCCTTCAAAAAAGTGCGACTTGCGTGAAAGATAGCTCTTTTCCAAAAGTGCGACTTGCATTGTGATTTTTGCCTTTAAAATTGCGTGAGAATTCGTCACTTAGAGCAAAGCATGGAAATTGGACATGGAAGGCAACCTTGAAAATTGCGACTGGCATAAAAACAGCATTTATATCCTTTTTTGGATTTTTGGTGAAGAAAATACAAAGCATGGAATAAAATTTGCCATTTTTGGAAAGGGTCCGGGAAGATGTAGCAGCAAAAACTTGCATGTGCCGTAACTTTCATTCTGTGGCTCCGTTTTAGCTGTCGTTTTTCTCTAAAAGTGCATATCTTCTCGAGCTCTACGCATTGATGGCAATATTTTTCTTATTTCCATAAAATCCATTTATTCCCAAAAATGTGACTTGCCTGGGAGAGGCTTTTTTTGTGCACGAATTCGTCTTTTTAGAGAGAACTAGACCCCCTGTGACAAATTCCTTCTGGCATGACATCCGTAGATGATCTCCAGATACTCCAGGCAAGAAATCAAACTAAACCGGCAAAGGAATTGACCTAGAGAAATTTCATAGAAAACAAAACGGGAAAACACCAAAAATGCAAAACGTTGCCAGAAGTCACAGATAAAGCCTAGGATTCATTCCTGGTTAAAACCCTACTGATATATGGGAATATTGACATGTAAGACCACAACAGGGTTAAACCGGAGCACAATTTGCCTTAAACGGGGCTTAAAATAATTAAATAAAAATTTCCCGCAGGCAAACCCCAGTGACAGAATATAACGAGTTTGGGCATCTAGGTATTTATCGAAATTGGCTTATATGACTCTCTGGGAATATCTTGACACAATACAAACATCTTTCTGGCAATAAAAACAAAAAACGACCCATTATTTTAAAAGTACGAAATTTTTTACATGGGGTAGTCTCAGATTTCAGGGTGAAATCTGGGGACACCAGTTGGCTCCATTTGTGGACATCTTTGCCTTTGTCAAAATGACAAGGGTAAAGATGAGATCCCAACATCTTTGGTTTCGTGTCTTGTCCATTGGGCTCGGGGTCAGGGAAACAAAAACGACACAACAAAAAGAAAAGGAAAAACAACAAAGTTTTATTTATATACATACAGGTTTTACCCTGCTTTTTTATGTCCGAAAAGCTTCAGATGCTGCCCGTTGAAAGGTAATGGTAACTCAATTCCATCTTGGTAGGCAAGAAGAAAAGTGTCCATTCCGGCATCTCTCTTGATCATGAAGGGCCCTTTCCAGAGTGAATCAGATTTGTCGTGCATGCCCTTCGGTTCATGTCTCTTGTCCCACCAGAGTACCCAATCTCCGATCTCGAACTTCCTTTCTCTAGCCTTCTTGTCAAATATCTTGGGCAAGTCCTTATCAACTTCATCTGGTGGTGGCTCATCCTTTCTTCTCTCCATGGCGTGTAAGTCTGCATCAACTTGCTCCGTTCCCAGATTTATTTGTTGCATTTCTGAGGAAGAACTATCACCATATTCTTTGTTCTTCTTCAGGTACTGATCATGCTTGTTGAAAGTCTCCACTAAGGAAACTAAACCCTTGGGGATTTTGTTACCTTTTGGTTGGATTACTCCACTACTGTCATCATAACCTGGATCAGCTTTTCTTGTGACTGTTTATCGTGGTGGTGATTTACTCCCTCTTCAACATGCAGACATGCAGATGTTTGTTCAGGGACTTTGGGCGGTAGACCATCTCCACTTTATAGTTTCCTTATCTGAATATGGACGGTGGTCTATCCGGATTCAATAGTGCAATCGTGACTGCCAAAGAATCTACCTTGGAGTTCTGATTTATTGGAATGAAGTCAATAGAGAAGGTTGCAAAATCGAGTGTGGCAGAAAGTACTCTCTCTGTAATGCTCCAGCTTATCTCTTTTGATTTGACTCTTGCCCTCGAACTTGCTTTATTAGAAGTTCAGCATCTCCTTGGGCTTTGAGGAGTCTTACTCCTTTCTTTCTAACTTGCTCCATTCCTAGAAGTAATGCTTCATACTCCGCCGTATGATTGGTGTTCTCGAACATCAACTTGTGGGAGTATAGGAATATCTCATGATCTGGAGATATTAGTAGAACGCCAGCTCCTGATCCAAAAGAACAACATGTGCCTTTAAACTCCAAAGTCCAAACTTTTTCTTCTTCTTTTGCTAGCTCTGGCTCTGGTTGAAGTTCTGGCTCTGGAACGTCTTTATCCATTTCCAAGAAATAGACCCCACGGTCAGATTCCTAAAAAAGAATCTGAGATCTAGGATCCTCGAGATTTTGTAACCGTGTACTTGGACTTCTTTTCCGGCTCCAGCTTATGGTTAATCCCTTTGATAGGAATATGTGCACAGGACCAATCCATCTTTACTTCTCCTCCCAGCTCTTTGTTGAAGTTTCTGCTCAGCAACATCCCGTAAGAGACAGGAATATCTACAACTAAGATTGTCATCTTTAATCTTTTGTCAGGAAAAGCTGCCAGAACAACTTGTGCATCTTTGATTTGTCCGATTAAAGGGACTTGTCTCTCCATGGAATAACACCTTTTTATGGTCTTTGTCAAGGTAAGCCCAAGAGCATCTGCAACTTTAGCTGGCATGACATTGTCAGAAGCACCCGAATCTAAAATGCAATTGCTTAACTTGAAACCATTAAGCAATAAGGAGACATAGAAAGGTTCAACTCTTTCAGAAGATGGTGAGGATTTAACAACTGCAATGTTGTTCTGGGGAGGAGTATCCTTGGGCTTAGGCAAAAGGCCTTTTGATGTATTGGATTGTCCTGGTGATTGTACATATTTGACTAGCCTATTTAACTGCTCAAGAAAGGCTCTCAGGTATTCAGCTTCTGACATTTGAATCCTAGTTTTCTTGACATGATCAACAATGTCGAAAGAAGGTATAGATTTAGATACCTGAGCTGCTTTCTGCAGTTGAGATGAAGAACTCGCATTCTTATTTCTGGGAGCTAAAGAAGAAGGTAAAGGGCTGCCCCTTCTTTGTTCATCAGCTAATGCCTCAGCTTGGCGAGTTTGTGATCTTGTAAATACTGCATATGTATGACCATGATCATCTTCATGAAGCTTTCTCATAGTCATGTTCAGATTTGTAGTTCAGGTAATTAATGTTGGAGTCGCCAGCAGGACCTACAAAATCATCATTCTCAAACTGATCAACGTCAGCTTCCTGGTCTTCTTCATTCATCTCCACGTTGTTTCTGGGAGCAGCTTCAATTGCTAATCTTTGGGAACCAGCAATGCGATTCCGATTGTTGTTGAAATTTCCGAGCAGGGGCAGTGTTGTTGCCTTGAGCCATTTGAGCCATTTGTTTCTTCATCTGCAACATCTCATTTGCCAATTTTTGCAATAGCGAATCGGAAGTAGTAGCAGAGGATGAACTTTCAGCTCTAGAAGTGTTTGCTCTTTATCTTTCCAGCCATGATGAGGTCGTCTTCAATTTCAACCGCCATGTTTTGAGCTGCTAACAAGTCAGCAAGACGTGCTCTTCGCAGTTGATAGCTTTACTTCAGGAAGTAAAGCATTGATGAAGAATACCTTTTGATTCTCGTCATTCAGAGAAGCAGAAGCCGGAATTTTGTACAGTAATCTTTGGAATTTTGCAATAAAATCCCGCATGTGCTCATGTGGCTCCTTCAACTGAGTTTAGTTGAGTTATCAATGTACTGGAATCTTCTAGTACCATAGCGAAGAATGAGTTGCTACAAAAAGGCCACATTTCTGAAATACAGCCGTTAGGGGAATTTCATTGTGGTCCTCCTTTTCATATATCAGCTAATTGGAAAATAGTGATGGGAGGATAGTCACCATTACCGGGGCAGCGAAATACCTGATATGGAAAGTGGGTAAGCTATGTGAATTTTTTATATTTAATGACATTGTTGGGGCATATTCAATCATTAAAGTTAGTGAATGGCTGTTCTTGGGCATTGTTGGGGCATATTCTGTCAATGTTGGGGTGTTTCCAACACCCCATGTCATTGACAGTTTGGAATTTTTTGGAAATAGGTCATGATTACAGTTGTTGTACCTTCTTTCGTTCGTTGTTAACAACTTTTTCCAATTACTCTCCTATGTATGAGACGCCAAAAAAAAAGAGCCTCCAATTATAAGGTTGAAGAAATTCCACACTACTACTAACATTGGCATATTTGTGGCTGATTTAAGGGGTTTCCAGCCACCTACATTATGTTTTTTGAGAGAAAAATGCAAGATTATAGCTGTTTTTGGGACAGCATTACTGAAGTTTTGGGAATCCATCATTTAAATGGAAATTATGAGATGGTGGCAAGCCAAGGAAGGGACCTAGAGATCATATCTGCAAAGCATGAGTGGGTGAAGAAGGGAACGAATTTTTCCTTTAATGAGTTTGATTTATGTGCAAATACATCAAAGGAGCCACATAGATTTATTTGGGATCCAGGAGTTTGCATTTTGATTGAGGGCAAGCAAATTTGGGAAGGGAGGATTGTAATGTCCCCTTTCTAAAGTAAAAATAATTAATAATATTTTAAGTTGGGCACACCAATTCTTATTTTGCGACAACTTCATATAATTATTATAAAATAAAAATTATTTTTAAATGCTCGTATGAGGTCGCTCTTCTTAAGGGAAGATTAAAAAGTGCATTGGGCTTCTAATTCATCCTTAGCACCAAAAAAGAGGATATAAAGGTGGATCGAATGGCCTCAGAAAGGTTATGCATGTTTATTTCAAAGATTGATATTTTGGGTTTGTGCACGGCATGCCCTACTCTCCACTGAAGACGAAGACCTTTGGTGTGGCTCAACTTTGAGGACAAAAACCTTCATTGAATCCTATTGGGGACGAAACCCTCAACAGTCACAACACATGGGGACGAAAACCTCATTTGATGCATTGGTGGCTTCATATGGGAGTCACAAGTGGACTTAATTGGCATATTTTATGAAATAACAAGGTGTTTATCTGTGCTTAGGGAACTCCTACTTCAGCTAGGACACGCTTTTGGGGGCTACCGCATTCATTTTCAACTTGATCTACCCATTTGGAGATTTCAGGATCACTTTTTAGTGGGCTTTCCTAGTTGAAAAATTGTGATTTCACTTTCATTGAATAGTTGGTCTCTTAAAGATCATTTTGAGCATTGGTTTGTGTTGAAACTCCAAGTCTTGATTAGTTATGAATTTTTGAAGTTTCAGTTATATTTGCACTTGAAATAAATTTAAAAATATTTATTTGCTCCAGATTTCATCTTGCTGGATTTATTGAGTATTTGGGATATTTCTATGTTAATATTCAGCCCATATTTCATGTGAATGATTGTTCGTAAGTGTTGGTACAATTCGCTGCCCTAGAGGGATATTAATTAATGTTCTTGGATAATTTTGATACCTTAAAACTGTAATTTTCAGTTTTCTACTAAGGTTTCTAATATTGTTGGATCTACTGTTATAAAAAAAAAATCAGATTATTTTCACTCGAGTGTTGGTGTATTTTCAAATCTGATTCTTAGGGTTTGTGGCCAAACCCTTATTTTCGGTTTAAGCCCTAGAAAGGGACATTACACAAACTTATCCGGTGAAGTGTGGTGATATATCCTCAGACTTTGCACTAAAGTGTGGTTTACTATTTCAGTATAACCCTCTAATTGCAGATGAAATGTAGTGGAAAAGTTAAGGGAAACTCCAAAACGTTTCCACAAGGATCTCCAAAAGTGACCCACAAAACACTAGTCACAATCAAAAATAATGTTGGTGGGAAGACAAAAAGAATGCCAAACAAAGTCAAAGAACAGTTGAGCTAAGTCGTTTGCAGAACTGGGCTTACGGCATGGAATGAACTTAGCCATCTTGATCAACAGGGCGACAACCACAAAAACAGTGTCGTGGTATCAAATTGTCATCAAAAAGCCACTAACCAAGTCCATGGAAACACGTTCCCAATGACGGGAAGGTATAGGCAGAGGAACACTCGGGCAAGCTTGAGGTTAAAATGGATGGAGCGACATCAGAATACACATTGTGTCAAAAAGTGAGGAACATCTCATTGCATTTGAGGCCAGTATAAGAACTGCAGCAAATGATGGCGTTTTTGTGTTTCCCAAAGTGACCACCATGAAGTATAGAGTGTCTCCTTCAACAGTGACTAACGGTGATTGTGAGGCACACAAATTTTATCAAACTTATACAACCCCCTTCATGTGAATGTTCTATAACGGCACCAAATTAGAAGAGGTTGGATGGCAAAGACTTATGAAAATCCTCATGAAGTCTCTGAGAAGACCATGTCTTAAATCCCAGATGAGAAGTGGAGACAAAAATTCAAGGTGGTAGTTGTAGGAGGGTGACTCCGACAATCAACAAACCTTCAGTTCGATTCTTGTCGTCATAAAACACATTGAAATCTACATTGGCATTTTTGATTAATATTAACACATTATCTTCGTAAGCATTAAAACTATTTGATACTTTAATTTTCTATCTTCGCTAGAAAAACATGAAAAGGGCTGCAGATATATATGTTCTAAGCTTATATTTCTATTATATAGCAATCTTCAGTTGTTATCTACAAATTATGACTCCTCTTCTAAAAGGTCTTACGCATATTTCCATAAATCTTATTCTTTTTTGAACCCAAGCTTTGGATATTGTAACCATTGCTCAATTTTATATGATGTTATCTTTTATCAAAACAAAAATGTGGCGGGCACTATATTTAAGATGTTTTTTGAATTTCACTTGATTTCTCAAGTAGGGTTAATGCTGGTTGGGCTGAACTAGGACATAAAAAGGGTTTATGCAATAGTTATATTATTATGCTAGGACATGTTCTTGATGCTTATTGGCAAAACAATTATTGGTTGCAACATATAAGCCATCAAAAGCACCTTGTAACTTAGGTTCTAAAGATCAAAGTGCACAACAAAAACAATTTTTCTCAAGAACGGTGTTCCTAAGAAACAGAAAAGGAAAGAGATTTCTTGTCATGTTAAATGTCTAGAATGCAAAATTGAAAATTTTGGCCATGACAACTAAGCCCCCACTTAAAAATTTCCTCTCCTGGTCACTATGAACCCTTCTTCTAGCTAGCCTATCCTAAGTTTCACCCTCATTCTGGCTCAGAGGAACGTGCTAAAAGGATTTTAAAGTGTGTTTAATATGCAGGGATGAATGCCTAAGGTGATTGAAGAAGTCACTAAGATTTAAGAATAAACAACTGTCTTCGGAGGCCTAGAAAGGGCCATTTTTGGACTTTTTGTAGTTGCTAAACACCCTCTGAAAGCTGACAGTGAAGATTCAAACCATCTGAGAGTTGTATAGGAGAATAATGAAGTCATCCAAGGAAGTTTAGGGAAAATTGGTTGAAGAAATTGATGTTGGAAATCAAGCAAGCAAGATTGGGTCATTTTGGGCACAAGAAATGAAGGCTCCAACGGTGAAAACTAACTTGTCTAGATGATTTTGGGAGTTCCTAAATGAGGTGGGAGGCAAACAAATAATCAACAGAAAGCTCTTGGAACCCTTAACATGATGGACACATCACTTTTGTTCGAAGACTTAAAAATATTCTATGACAATCCAGAACACTGCAGCTGCCCCTTCGAGTCAAGAATGGAATAGGCCCTAAAAATCAAATTGCAGGTAGACTTGGCCCTGATAATGGTTAGGATGACCTCAAAAAGTGATTTGGAGTCAAAATCATAAAAGGGTTGACCCAAAAACACTCTTCCATGCTCCAGAGGCAAAAAAAGCACTCATGGTGTCCTAATTTGCACTCAACGAGTGTCATCAACATTCTAAAACAACATTGTCGCACTTTTTCACCCTTGGTGTCCCCTAGGATTGTCTCTAAGGTGCAAAGGGGACAAAGGGGACAACAAAGTGCGACCCCCCCCCATCCATTTTGAAGTTTCATCACTTAAAAACATCACTTAAGGTGTTAGGTGGAGCAAATGATAGAGTTGAGTCTACATGCCCCCTTTTCATGACAGTTGAACCCCTTGGTCGAAATTTTTCACCCTTGTTCTCCCTTTGGCATGTCCCCAAGGTGCAAAGGGGACAAGGAGGACACAAAATTGCAACCCACCCTTTTCGCAAACTTCTCAAAACTCGCCCCTCACCACTTTCACACCTAGGTTTCACAAACTTGCATTCTGCCTTGTCCCCCTCTCATCTACTTGGACCCATGACGCACTTTCTCACCCATTTTGTCCCCTTGGATTGCACCAGGTGCAAAGTGGACAAAGGGGTCACAAAAGTGTGACCAACATCCAACCATTCGGTGTTGGTCATGTTAAAAACAAAATTTTGGCTACTGGTGAACATTTTTAACTCCCTGAATCTCATCCACAAGGAACCAAAAGTTGCCACTAGTCATCATCTAGTGTGAAGTGCACTTCTGTGTCCCTTGTGTCCCCGTTACACCTCTTGCACCAGTGCAACTCCATTTCAACCATATCCCAACCCTGGTTAAGTTGTCTGGTCAAATGGGTGAGTCAAAACTTGCAAGAAAAATGACTAACTCTCCTCCTCTCACAAAACTTAGTCATATTTAATCATTCAAAGTGTTGTATTTCCCTCCCAAACCTCCATTTTTACGAAACATGTTGCTGAAATTTTACCAGACATCCATGCTCTAAAACGAAAAAATGCTCATAACTCACTAACCGTGGACCCGATCTTCACCAAATTTTACCTGTGCACTCCTCCCAAAACACCTTTAAGCTGACAGTAAGAGCAATTCCATTGATGTTTTTCATAATTTACAGCAACCATCTGAAATTTGCAAACCTAGAAGTTGCCTTTTCAGATCTACAAAGTCCTAGCAAATGAAAAACCTCGAAAACTGGAACAAAAGGTCCCGAAGTAAAACCTAAAATTAGACCAATTTCATTGCAATCCGACATCCAGAAGACCTTCGTCTAAAAATAGTAAGTGTTCAAGGCTTCCTATGTCTAAATATAATAAGTTTCCAAAAATAACAAATTCTCAGCATTCGTGAGACTCCAAACAAGTAAAACCCATCAAAAGGTGAAAATTGTGAAAACTTACTAAAAATAGTTTTCCTAGATAGGACCTGCTAAAAGTAGAAGTCTTGCAATTAAGCTCAAGTCACTTGTGTCAGCTCACATTCTGCCCATCTCGTTGCTTTTTGATGCCGTGAAGTTCAAGCATTCAGGTTTGGAGCCCATTTCCACTCTGATCACTAAATACCCTGGTGTGGGAAATAGTGATGTCACCCACATGGACCTAGAGGACTTGAAAAATAAAAATGCTCAGCGGACCTTGTGAACAAGTGGAGAAGAAAATCTTCTCGAGTGGGCTATTCAGAGCAGGTGGTCACCCGTTGTCTAGTTAGAGCACTGAATTAGTACTCACATGTGCACAACACTACGAGGCTGATTCCAGAACAATTCGGATAAATGACAACTCACTCCATGCAATTCTGACTCCAAAGGGCATTTCTCAGTGCCTACAGATTCCCCACCAATGCAACATGGTCATCATAACCAAGGAATTTGCTTCGCATGAGTGGGCAAAGCCTGATTCATATCTGCAAGGCCTAGGACTTGGTTCGCGGCTCAAACAACGAAGAAATCCTTCCCGTATTCCCAAGAACCTGTCCAAGAGTGAATTTCATGAGGCTTATTATGATGCCATTAATCAACTTCGTCAAATGTTGGAGGAAGAAACAACGAAAGATTTCCAAGATTTGATGGCTCATTTCATCCTCATGGCTACTGAAGGAAACCAGATGGTGGATTGGGGGCATATGATCACTAAATGGCAACATCCATTGGTAGCTGTTGTACAATTATCTTCCACTGAAGAAGTTCACAATGAATTATTACCCAATGTATGCCTGATTCCCTTCAAAATATCATTCAAAGTACTGTTCCATAGCTCCTGATGTGCCTGAAAAATCACCTGCATAAGAGAAGTATTTGTTAGCTGACAAAATTACAGCACTCCTAATTTCTTGATGATTTTATTAAAGAGGCAATCGAATGTACCATTTGCATAACATGGGATTATCCTGAAGTGTGGGACCTTGCAGCCCAAATAGGATATACCCTCTAGAGTGCGAGTTGGTTCTTCCCCATAAACTAGTTCCCAAGAACTGAAACTAAAAAAGTAGAGAAGATGACTAGCATATAAGGATTACCCTAATTCAAATACCCCAACAGGAGATAGGGATAAAAGGATGCATGCGGGGGAGTAAAACGAGGTACAGCTAAGAAGGGAATGAAGGGACACCAAGAAGAGGACCAATGGTCTAATCGAGGTATGGTAGCTACACTACCATTAGAGGTTGACATAGAAAAAACTCCTGATGGACTGGCAACCTGACGTAGGGCGGTCGAAGCACCACATATCCCTGCTGACACCTGAGACAAAAAACCCGACTTCCAGTTAAACACAATCAAATCTAGACATGCCCTAATAGTACAATATGTGCATATGCACAATACACTGCATATGCAGTGAATAAAGAGTAAGTGTACAACAACAAGCTCAAGCCAGGATAGAAAATGATTTATGCACTGTATCAAAGCTCTAAAAATGGAGGCTTTGTCAGTTTCCACAATCGCTCCAGAGGTGAGAGTAGAAGCCGAAGAAAAAAAAAAGTAATGCCCAACATTGTAAAAATGACCTCCTTTACACTAGGGGGATGAAGGATCTGAGTCTGAGTAGACAAGGGGAAAATCTCACGGATCCAGAGCTCCAAGGCACCCCTGGTCAAAATCCATCATGAAGAAGCCTACAAAAAATGATGGGCTTACTTGCACATCCCTCTGAAGAGTTTGTGAAATTGTACCTCTGATCTCAAGAAGGATATGGATTCCATCCTTATATTTAATCCAGTCTATGTATCTAGCCTCATGGATCCTATGGCCTACATAGCTTCATCATGATTTTTTCCAACCTAACCTCCATATGGTAATCAACTGTTAATGGATTCAAAGTCATGTTGGGATTTGAATCGATATTGACCAACAAGGTATAATTTTGTGCATGCATTCTAATAACGAAATGGTGTACCAATGTTATTAAGCTTGTTCAGTGGATCAGTCTCTCTTTATGGTACTCCGGAACGGAGGACTCTTCCCTTCCCACAGCAGCTCCTTTCATCCAAAAGTACGGGAGCCACCTAACTCCAATTCCCTACAACTTTGATGTCTCCACTTATCAAAGTTGCAGGCTACATTCCATGGCTCGCCTAGGTATGCTACGGGTTAAGTTTTAGCGAAGTGACATTTTCATCATCTTTACCAAAAATGTGACCCCAAACCATTTTGTCTGATGCATTGCATGTCAAGTGTGAGAATCCCAAATCCACCATTGAATTCCCATGTGTGGTTAGACTATCCCATCTCCTCTGGGAATACATTCATCCCACCTTGTTACTTAGACTGTGTGCAAACATCAAATACATCCTTTGTTCATGCCCTCAATCTCCTTCCTCTTCCACATCTAAGTCGTGTATTTCGATATGCATGCAGGATCCGCAATGTCTTCGAATGCACCCCCAGGTTAAACTCGCAAATGGATTTTAGGCAATGATTTTCCCAAAACCACACTTGCATGATTACTCACACACCCTAACAAATGACTCCACTCCAGATCTGACATTTACCAAGTCACTTACGAGCTCAGCATCATTGAGCCATTTTCCTTTCACCAACCCATCTACTTTTATAATAGCTCAACCGATATATTTAATGGAACCTGAATCTCCATTTTTTGCAAAATATGGATTCACTGAAGAATATCACTGAGATTTAGGCTTCAAATAGAGCTGAATTTATTTTAGCTTGAAAATCTGCAGACATTGGGCCATTCTAGGGACACATTTTAATATACCACTTCTTGCATTTTTTCCCAATGTTTTCAAATTTCTCAAACATTAAGATCTCTAAAGAGGGGAGTGAAACATCATGATTCACAAATTTGTAAACCATTTCCTTATCATTTTTCGCTCCATATAGAAATGGCTGGAAATGAAGGGAAGGCTTCAGGTCTACAATTCTTGTTCTTCAAAACCCTTGTATAGATCTGCAATTTCAGACTTCAAATATGAATAGGAAAAATTCCTCGAAATTAATCCAATCTCCTTTATGCACAATGGAAACACCTTGTGTAGATGAATCCTCTCAACTAGGTCAGAAGGGTTTTCATCCTATGCCACTCTAGACTGCCCTGATGAAGCCTTATATAGTGCTCAACAGATTGGTCTTCCTCTAAGTTTTCCTTTTTTCCCTTGGGGGGGAAAATGGATAATAGTATCCATAATTGAATCATAAGGCTCAGACACAATTCCCACTATGTTAGGGTGAAATAGATTCATTCACCATGTTCCTTCATCAGTATCCTCGAGAAAAATTGCTGGAATGGAGGTAATAGGCTTATATAGTTGCATCCCCAACTTCCAATCAAATTATGGGATCCCTCACATTCAATGCTAGTCTCCCTACCTTTTTCAACCTACATCAGAGTATCGGGCTATGTTCTTTCTGCTCATAGGCTACAATAGGTACCCAAGTTATAAAATCATAATTCTTAAAATTACTATAGGAAACTTTACATTTGCACATTTCTATTTTTAAATTGACTTTATCATTAATAAATTAATGTAAAGTGCTTATAATCTAATTTCCCATCTCCCTGGGAATATATTCATGCAATTAATGTCACATATGATAAGAAAACATTTCAAAGTATCCTTTAGCCGTCGAGGAAACAGAATCTGGGCTAAAGGTCTTCGACCACATCTAGGTGTGACTTTGATATCAAGAGAAATCTAGATACTTTCACCTTTATAGTTTTGCTCCATATGCCCCTAAAATTGAAGACTATTGGACTAATTGCACTAATGAATTTCGAGGTATGAAAAATGGAACTATATGTAGATGATAATAGACTAAATGAGATATCTCAAATTTAATTGGTTCATTGAGGGGATAATAGATGATGGGTTGAACTATTTTTGATCCTGGGTACAAAGCAATTAGCAATCTTCACCCCTTCCTTTGACTCCATGGACTAGAAGGGAATCAAGTGATATTAAGGACATGAATGTAGTAGTAATTCAAAAGATCAAGGGAATGGTTGAAATTAGGAAGAGAATTATCTTTCATCAAGTTTGGTGGTCTCATCGATTCTATCTAGAACAGGTATCTAACACTTCCTCTCTAAGGACATCCGAAGAAGGTCATGGGTTCCACTCACTTAGAATAATATTCAAAGAGAAATATGATGGAGGAAGAGTATACTGAAGATTCCCATATTAGGAGGCTTTGTAAGAAGGCTAAGATCATTGAAGATCCCATTGAACCTCTCAAATAAGGTGAAATTGATCCTTCATAGTCTCCTTTCCACCAATGGAATCCAAGTGTATCTTCCTCAATAATGGAATCATCCCACTATGAACAAGTTGTGATCCCCTATTAAGCACCTGAAAGTGCCCCCATGCCTAATATTGTGTCTACTCAAACGGAAACTTTCTCGTGGATTCAGAAGCTGCTTTGGAGTGAGTCAAGGGCGGTACAGTAAGACCGCAACACCAAATTTTGAGGCTATCTAAAAATTCATGAAAACCAAGCAGAGCAAGAAAGCACAAGTAACCTCTTGTTTCTTCAGTGGGGCTTTTAAAACCCTATGGAGGTTTCCTAGCCAAAATTTGCAAAACCTATAGAAGAGATGATTCAAGATGACTATGAGTTTACCCGAATCTCCTTAGGGCAAGCCACGCATGAAAGTGATGCACATCTATTCAAGGAATTTGCGGCCCGCTTGCTTACTAGGAATGAAGAGTACAAACAAACAATGGAGCAATTGGAGCACGTGAGAACTCTCACTGCCTATGTGCAATCTTTCTTGGAACCCAATGCAGTGCCACCTCCTCCTACAGAGGCCATCTCTCCTATCAACAGTTTCGACCCTCAGATGATCAAGACAGCAAAAAGGTACACAATGCAAGGAAGAGCCAACGACAAGTGGGTGGAGAAGATTCTAGAAAAAGGAAAGATGTTTCTACCCGAAGTTCTCTCATTGTTTGAATTTTCCCTCGCCACTGCTTCCAAAGTGCAAGTGACCAAGGAGGATATTGAGAAAGATAAATCCCACTGGGACAGTGTGTTTCCATTGGTATCTTAAATGAGCAATCTTGATTCTCCCTCCTTAGTGAGAAAAAATGTATTCACCTCCATCTCTAACCGATGAGTGTTAGGTATGACATGATAAACGATGTTATCTCTGAGCTTGATTCTTGTGGAGAGCATACATCCCAGATCTTGGAAGGTGTCGACAATAGTGTACAGAAGTTTGGGTCACCTCCGCTCAATAAACATTCATCCATGGAAGAGCTCCTCAAGTCCTTCCAAGATTTGGTCAAGAAAGAGGTAGGAGATCCCTTCTCATTCAATGAGGATATTTTGGAATCTCTCACGGAGATTAGAGGTTCAATCTCTAATATTGCAAGAGATCATCAAGTCTGGTTAAACCAATGCAAGACCCGTGGCAGCATTCCCAAGACTTGGATCAATGCTTTGAGTTTTGTTTGTATTCCACAAGCAGACAAAGTGGCACCTGCGATAGCCCGTTTCAGTAAAGAGTTTCGAGGCAAGGAAATCATTCCAAGAGTATTTCCTTAATATTCCCCAACAACCGGATCTTCATCGGCAGAAACTTCATCTTCATCTTCAGAATGATCACCCTTTCCCTCCCCTTCCTTCTCTCTCCATGTTCTAATTCTTCGTTGGGGGATGTACTTCTTCACTATTGTCTTATTCACTTAAGTGACCTTTAATTATACATTGTAAGAGTTAGTTTTCATTAATAAAAAAAGGCTCGCTTTCATTCCCTATGAATATGAAAGGTCACAAGTGATAAGAAAGTGAAAGGTCATGTGGGGGGGGATGAAAATTAATATTGTAAATCTATAAATTGGAATGGCTTCTCCATTCCAAAGGCATTGTCAATTGTGAGTTGCTAGTGGATAGCGTTTGCTCTACTAGATACAAGCAAGAGATTACTTTCTTCTAATCCCTCTTGTCTATGTTTCCTCTACTTCTTGCATACTCGACTTTGTAAGCATGGTTATCTTGAACAACCAAAAAGGGCTTTGTACCTTTGATGAATGAATCAATAAGATAAGATAAGATAAATATATTAATGTCCAACAGATGACCACAAAAGTAGGTCAATAGGAGTGAAAAGGCCCACAAAGCAAATACAAAGCAAAGAACCAAAAGGTTCCTGAGAAAGAACAATACAAAGAAAATACAAAAAGCCTAAAAAGGCGACAAGAATGGGAAGAACCATCCCACAAACCCAAACCTAGGTGAGGGAATGTAAGCGAGAAGAAGAGAGAGAAGAAGGTCGAGGAGAGGTGAAGAAGAAAGTCCATCAGGGAGCTCCCCTAACATTTAAGGCCGACTGGAAGAAACTCTGGATGGATTAATGACCGGAAAAAAAAGTACGAAGTGCAGGGGCCATCCACTATGTCGTTGTCTCGACGGAGTACTATATCTCAAAGATCTGGTAGAATTAGTATGTTGCATGGTACCTGACCGCATGAGGACTTGAATGTGACGGCTCGGAGAAGTATGGATGGTGTCCCTCGGATGAACAAATCTGGAGTGAGAAGCAGAGCAAGTCTCACATTGGTGCTTAATACCTCTCACTGAAGGCAACGCTGTGAAGAAGGAAGTGATCCGTTGGGTAGATCCGGCCAGGAAGGTGGCTGAAGAGTGAGCTCACGAAGCCTCATGGCCTGTGCCTCATACCTAAAGAAGTCAGAAAGAGTTTGTGCCCTCCTAAAAAGACAACAGAATCTCCCTCTGATCTCATAATAAAGGGGGCATCGGAAAATGAAGTGCATTTTTCTCTCGATCTCCTAAAGGCTACAAAGCAAACAAGTCCTATCTGAGTGATCAAGGTGATGATCCATCTCGCACTGGAGCCTATGGGAACCAACATTGATTTGGCCAAAAGGAATACAAAGGGCATGCATCTAGTGACGGAGAGTGTACTACAGACAAACAATGGGACCGTCCCTCAACTCTAGGAAGTGCTCCACATAAAAGGCCATTTTAGGGTGTAGACCCCCTTGAGGGTTCGCCCAAGTGGTGTGAATAAACAGTCTACATATATCCTCTTTAATAGACCTGTCCGGTACTAGTCTAGTAGGTAGAAGATGGCCCAGAGCGTTAAGGGAATATTGGAAGGGAGGAAGATGATCCCTCTGAATACCAACTGTCCCCAGAAGGTCAGAAACCTCATAATACCAAATGCGGCCCTGGCAAGGAGAACCTAAAAGGGCAATGGCCTCCAAGGAACGATAGGCCAAGTACGGGAATCTGTTACATCCCTCAACTGAGTCAGTGAAGCCTCTGATGCTGTGTAGAAAAAAGATCAGGTCAAACATGGTCTCCAATCTAAAAGGACGTGTACCAAACTCTGCCAAAATGATGTGTTGGGGGACTACTTCCATCTAATGAATTGGCAAAGGAGGAGTGTCTAAACTCGCTCGACAGAAGCCCAGTCGCTCTCTAATAAGGAGGGCCCCCAGGCAACAAAACCATAGAGCATAGTGCGTCAATTGAGAGAGTCCACGAGGGACATTTTAGATTAAATGGGTTAACACAGGGCTGGAAGGCATGTCTCAAACTAAAGCACGATCCTGAGAACTTAACCCCCAAATAGGTGTAAGAGCTGGTGATCTCAATCTCCTCCCCCTGAAGAAGAAGTGAAGGTGCGAGGTCTTCAGACCATTGACGACTATAACCTTGGTTTTACCCAAGTTTACCGTCAACTGCCAGAGGCCACAAAACAGGTCTAGGGCATCAAGCTGCCTCTGCAACCCCTCTGGAGAGGAGGCCAAGAGAACCACATCATCGGCAAATAAAAGAATGGATATCAAAGACCTGGTGAAGACGACAACCGTCACCATTTTCAATATAATCATGAAGGAAGCACTCAAGCTCATATATATAAATCCCAAAAAGAGAGGGGGAAAGGAGACACCCCGTTTGACTTTTGACTTCGATAGTAATCCTGATGAAATTCAACTCCACATGAGTCGTGTGGAGGCGACCCAAAACTGTCTCGTAGAGACGCAAGATGGCCATGACGAGGATCTCGGAAATCCCAATGTCTCTGAGTCTCTCAAAGAGGCGCCGCCCGCGAGATAGAGTCAAAAGCTTTTCAAAAGTCTACAAAACAGAAATAGACTTGCGACGAGCAATGACGAGTCTCATCAATAATAGTCCGGAGAGTAAAGATGTGATCAATAGTCTAATGGTCAGGGCGGAAAACTGCTTGCCCCTTAGCTCTGAGGTGCATTTGCTCCAACTCCTTTGAAAGTTGGATGTGGAGAGCAATAGCATATAATTTGGAAAAAAGTATGGCCGACCATAATGGTTTTGTAGTTGTTGGGATCCGAAATAGGGCCCAAATTGTGAATCGGGTGGATGGAATGGTGTGACCAAACCGGTGAAAAACCAGAACGAACCTGAAATGTCCCTCTTTCTAGAATAATATTATAGAAGACCTTTGGCCTATTTTGTCTACTCGACAGCCAAAGGGTAAACACAAGGGTGACTTAAGTCCCAATAAATTATTATAAAGTGCTAAATAGAAAAAAGAAAAAGAAAAATAATTGAGCACTTTGTATTAATTTATTTGGCTTAATTATAAAGTGAAAATAGAAAAGTAAAGAAAGGACTTCTTAAAATTGTAATTTTTAGGGGGAAAAGTGCGACTAGCCTAGGGGCAATTAAAAATAATAAAGAATGTAAATGAGTCCTATCTATCCTTTCTAAAAAAATGCGATTACGCCTAGGGAGGTGAAACAGAGTGAAAGAAGTTGATTGGTTGGGAAGGTCACTTTGGGTCTCTTCTTCCTTAAAAAGAGAAGTCGACTTGCTTAGGACTCATTCCACGTTCATTTGATAATTTATGAATTGTAGCTAAAACCTTGAGCTTTTGTTTGAGCATTCTAAGGACGAAAACCCTTAGGATCTATCTCTAGAGGACGAAAACCCTCTTAGAGAATTTGGGGATTTCCTATTCACGGTTATCCATGGTATCTTCAAATATTTTTACTATTTCCAGCACTGTTATTGAAGATTTGCAGCAGAGAATAAAGCAGATTGGTGAAGGGTTTGTGGAGCTAGTGGCATCAACTGTTATTCGATTTCTTTTCCATAGGTGGAGCGACTCACTTCTTGGATAATTTGTGTTGTATGTGAGACATTCCAGGTCTGATTTATGTTGCCATCTGCTCATCTGATTTTTATGAATTAAAGCAATATATTTTCAGTATTTTTGGGTGTCTATAAATGTCATTTTCAGACATGTCTGGCAGCGTATTTGCAGACTTAAATTAATTAATTTCAGTCTTGTCTAGCATCAAAAACCTAAGTTTTAATGCATAATTTAGCCTCATAATTACATGGGAACAAATCTGGGTGAAATTAGCTCAATGTGAATGTTGATTTGTATGATTTTCTTCAACAACCTTAATCGCCATTTTGAATCTATTCAGGACAGCCTGATTTGTAATAGAAATATGTGTTTCTCTTTCATATTGTGGCCTTATTAAATCAGCGAAACATATTTCAGTATAAGTGTGTGATTATATTTGCTTGTTTTCGTGGGATCCCAAATCTGCCCTAGTCACTTTTTGCAGGTTTTAAAATCAGTTTGGAAGAGTTTAATTTGATAATTTTTTGATTTTATTACATCTGGGATTTGCGATTGCTATAAATCCAAATTTGGTCCAATTGTCCCATTTGGGGACATTACAAAAACCATGTGGTTGAAGAGATCAGCCAAGAAACTACCAAATCCCTCAAAACCATCCTTAGAGAATTCAGCCTGGAACCCCTCTTCGTATGCCCATACTACTATTCATCACTCTGATAGCTTCCCTAATCTTCCTGTACCTAAACAAGTTGCACAGAGAGGGTGGGTTATCAACCTAGATGTGTGGCTGCCCTGGGAAGTCATAGATTTGGGAAGTGTGAGAGAACATGGAGCTGTGGTTGAGCTTAAGGGGGAGAGGGGAATGACAAGGGAAAACGGTGCACCAGAATTGCTTAGGAGAATGTCGAAGGGAAGCACACAGGGTTCTTTCAAGCAATGAAAAGGTGTTTTTTGCAGCTAAGAAGACGACGGTAGGAGGTTTTCAAGGTAGGGTACGAGGAGCGAGACTAGGAAAAAGCCCACCGAAGTTGGCGATGTGGGGATTTGCACTCATCATCATACCACTTGTTCATGGGGCAAGCTTTGTGGTGATGCGAAGTGGAGGAAGACGGGGGTGGCATAGGGAAAGGAAACAAGGGCCGTATGATATCCCTCTTCTGGGATCAATGGAAAAAATGCAAAGCAACAACCCTTCACTACTCCAATGAAATGCAATTAGCAAGACTCAGTCAAAAACTACTTGAACCAATCAAATAGATGACTCAATAAACCCGGAGGACAAGGGATTAATGGCCTCTGTTTTTGGGTCTACAAGCGGCTTATAGCATATGGGACTACCTTGTACTCACGTGCGGGAGGCACTAATTAATTTAGCAATTATCCTCAGCTGAACATACAAATCAGATCTAAGCTTCTTTCCTAATTAGTGCAAATCATTGTCATTGAGCATCCCATGAAACACTAGTACTGCTACAATCAAACCACTATTGTTGAGCATCAAAGAAGCAATAACACATTTGCAAAGGATCTTCAAATTTGATGTCGTTCCACCAATGTAAATTGCTAAATACATGTCTATGATTGATTTAGTTCCAGATGTGGATTGCAAAGAGAGGTGACCATACCACAATATCCTTAATCCTTTGACTACCAAAAGAGACTTTCAACACCATTGAACCATGCAATCTCCTAGCCACAAGAAGATCTGCAAACTAATACGATTCGTTGCCCAAAATATATATATAGTCTTCACACAATAGGAACCTCAGTCGATTTGCCAATCCCTGGAATATTTTAGTCACAAGTAGAACTGTAAATCGCTGCCAAACATCAATAATTCATGCAATTACAGGCTGCAAAGTATACTATTAATTCACTGATTATGTGGGGGGTCAAAACAGGCATTAAAACATTAAATATGCATCTCCCATTGAGGTCACTAGGATTAGGGATGAACAGCAGTCTCCTTAGATACGATTCAGATCATAGAACACACAAAATCTAATGCCAAACTCGCCAATACCAATCGCTGCCACTAGTAACTCAGCCTTACCAAGTACACTGCACCATAGAGCATTAGAACATGCATTTAAGCACCCAAACGGTTACACAATGAAATCACTGGCCAAGGATAAATAGCAGTCTTAATTTATATTAAAATCAAATCCTTACAACACCAATGATTAGCATCAATATGCCCTAGATGAATTGCTGTAACCAAGAGCTCAAGATCATGCCACTAACTCAATCGATTCACAACAACAATGCACTAAACCTGATCACAATCATCATTAAAGCAAGTCGTTGTAAAATAGGGCATGAAAGCATGCAAAAAGGCTGACTGTACCACACTCAGAAATGCATACAAACAGCTCACAAATATTATGAAAGGGGATCACTTATATTAGAAACCAATACACCAAAGCCGACTTGCCAAAAATATCCCAAAAACAATTATTTTTTTATCACTAACCCAGCTGCTACAGTGACATCGCTACAGTGATTCGCTACAGTAGAAAAAGGCAGATTTGCACTTGCAAATTTAATCAAATGCTTGCCAAAGCCAAAAACATGGATCTAGCAAATAATCACTTCAATTGATTCTCAATAACCAACTCAATACAACCTCCCACGCAAGAGAGAGAGAGAGAGAACATCAATGGGCATGCATCCCAACTCCAAGCATGGAGCATCAAAATAACTTCATCATAACATAATAATAATAATGATCCTAGCACTCCTTTTATAAGGAGGCACAAAATTCGAAATCCCTACGAGAGGGAAAACATTAAATAAAAGCAGTTTGTTTTCCCTAGGTGTGGCATCCCTTTTTCAAAGAGTGATTTTATCAATAAAAGCCACCTAAATATTTATTTAATTAATTCCCCATTTAATTTTTATATTTTGGGAATTAAATTAAATAATCTTCATAATTAAATAAATAAATAATTATTGCTACAGGCAATAATATTTAATTATTTAATAAAAATGTTCCCCTTGCAACATCATGAAGCCCACGGGGAAGTACAAGCTAAGGGTCTTCAGAAATGGGGAGATTACAGGCCGCTTCCCAAATAATGGAAGATAAGCAAGCATATCTGGCTTCAAGACTATCTAGGGACAAGAACTGGTGTCCAGAAGGGAGAAGTTGTCGAATGTGGAAGGAAAAGGTGTCAGGATCCCCTTCATCAAACCGAAATGAAGTACGAGGGAGGCCCTGAAGGGAGGGAATGGAAATAGGGGGAATGTCAACATCAAACGAGAGAAAGAGCATGGTCAGCGAGGGTGATGGGGGAAATAGAGAAATGGTTGGTGAGTGACAAGGAGTGTTGGCTAGAAAGGATATAATCCACAACACTCGCCCCTCCCTCCGTGAGGCCGACAAGTGAAGAAATGGGAATCTGGAAAGCATCTAATCCTATTGAGGATCAATAACCCGTGTGATTCCCCAAGCTACAGGAGGTGCCGACCATAAGCCATGAGGGGCCCTGAATCATCCTCAGAACTCTTGTGTAGCCAACGTTCTCAAGATCCATTGCTTGCATACAAAAGGTATCTTCTGCACAGTCATGGAGAGGTACCTGATGGGTTATGGTACGGGCGTTGAAATCCCCCAAAAGGAAAACATCCCCAAGCAACGAGTACTGAGCGACGTTGTCATACAGATCATGAAAAACATCATCACCGGGGCCATTATGAATGGCATAGGGGAGGAAGCCGGAGGGAAATAACAAACTACAAAGTAGAGATCCCTGAACTGGTGGCCAACACCTCGAAAGCAGACCCAAAGGAATCTAGAAAACTCATCCTGGGCCACCAAAGAAATCCTTCTCTGGAGGTAATCTCTGTACAAACAGGCTATGCCTCATGAACCTCTGACACCCCCCTGAACTCCTAGTCTCTTGTCTCCAAGATGAATACCACTGGCAACTCGTGATCCCAGGGAGAGGCCGCACATGACTCTCATGAGTCCGTAACAAAAAGGATGTCAGTTGATCCAAGAGCATCATGAAGGAGGGTCGGTCGATGACCAAAAGAAGCCATTCTCGTTCTAGCACCTCACGGACAAGCCTGCGTGTTGCCCGCCCCTCCCACCTAGCCTGTCATTTGCGAGTCCTAATTCGAGACTCCCAGCCAGGGGGGCAAATCTCTGACAACTGCGCGAAGGTTCTTGATAACGACCCACTTCCCCTCCTTTCGCGCAGCCATAACTAGTTCCCTAGAACATCTGAGCTCTGCTACTTGTGACCTGGTGAGATCTTCGTCAAGGAAGATCTTATTGGGAAGAGAGAATAGTAGTTTTTGTGCTCCAAGTGCCTTGAGTCTATCTGTTGCTGACCTGAACCGAAGAAAAAGGGTAGACTCGTAACCCAGCCAAGCTCTATCCAGAGTAATATCATGTATGCCTAGAGTATCTTTGAGAAAGGATTTTCCAACCATCAGGGGGTCCTGCTGAGTTGAGGGGAGCCCTCTTACTTAAAGACTCAATTCACAATCCCATCTCGTGCGTTCCTCCGCCAATTTAGCATGGACAACCTCCTCCACCACTGTTATAGGCGGGGGGATGCCCTTAGCACTAGCCACCTACGCCCAAGATTTGATTTTTGTTTTTGTTTCTTGTTGGATGGAAGCTTGTTGGATTCTGATTTCCTCATGCTTATTTTTGAGGTCAAGAATCTCAGCATGAATGATGTCATTGTGATTGTTGGGTTTGTATGTGCTGCTAGAAACCTATTCTTTTGAAATGGTGTTCTTTGGTTCCACTGTTGTGACCCAGTTGTTGAGAATGCACACTTCTTTGTACAGGGCCTGGTTCACAATTTCCATTCGCTGCACTTTGTCGAGAAGCTCTTGAGGAATTTCAGCATTGCCTTAAGGTTCTATTGATCAGGCATTTGGATTCTAGTTACCATTTTCAGTTTGTTGTTCGTGGCACTCGCCTAAGGCTCCATCTCAGCCTAGTATAACGGTCGTATTGGGAGGATAGTTTCTAGGGCCAAGATAACAAGAGGGCTAGAAGATGAATCACCAACAAGGATTAGAGTTGCACAATAATTTCATTAAAAAATAAAATGAAAAAAGACCTAGCGATTAGAACTTTGTGTTTTTGGTCTACTAGTCTCATTGTTGTTTGCACAGTTGAATTCTTCTAATTGAGTGTGGATCTACTCCGGTTGAAGTTGTGAAATCTGCAAGTTCCTATTCACAAAATTAACCTTCCCTTCACTATATTCTTACTCCCCTCTACCTCCTTTTCTAAGCAAATTTTTCCCTTGTACTAAGTACAAACAATTTGCCACAAGTTTAGTGGAGTATTCCCATGTGATCCCCGGCTTTACAGCCACTTGTTGAGTTGTTAATCTGCATTCAATAAATGGGAGCCTCCCCATTACCAAGAGGAGGGTCTTAGTGCCGGAGCATTGGTGAAAAATCATTAATTTATCCTTGCGACAAATCATTTCGCCAAAAAGATCCAAAACATGGAAATTTCAATTTTTAAAAAACCCTTAGAAACGAAACAACACAGATTCACTCATACAATAAATTATTAAAAAATAGAAAGTTGATCAGACCTCATGGAGAGGGCCTATTGTATATGGCAGAAGTTTTATTTTCCAAGTATATATGGAAGCGCGAAAATACTATTCCATTTGAAATTGACCATTAAGAGATAAGACAAGGGGAGAGGAATAACTGCATAAGGGGCCAACAAGAGATATAACTATATGTAGTAGGCTATATACCTATCTAGACTAGCCCTCGAGAGGCCAAGGGCAGCTAGAAATAGATAGATAGGTAGATAGATACATGCCACTCGAGTAGATGGCATGTAGGGGGAGGGGGGGGTGGGGAACTCTCGCAATGAAGGAGGGAGAGGGTCTCCCCTACCCTTATAGATCTATCTGGCAGGGGAGGGAATCTCCCAATGACCCCCCACTCCAGATAGATCTATGTGGTAAAGAGAGAATCGATCTCTATGACCCAACATTTCTTCTGAACCCAAGTGATTCCTCCCTCCAACGACTTGTGTGTGTGCATGGGCTTGTATGTGGGTGCGTGCGTGTGTGTGTGCTTGTGCGCTGTGTGCGTGTTTGGACACACATGCACATGTGTGTATGCACTTGTGTGTGCATGAGTCCATGTGTGTGTACATATCAAGACTCAATGAGAACTCACCAACCTACGCCCAAGGCAGCCTCCATGATTTTTCACAGAAGATTCAACACTCGCCGAGTCCAAAAGCAATTCTCACAAGTCTAGCAACACTTGCAAGTCCTGTGCCTAGACTCGATGTAAGCCTAAAAGATTCTCTAAGACACTCAAAACACTCGTTCAAAACTTATTTTTATGATTCGGTTCAATATTTCACTTTCGTCACTCTCACACACCAGGGAATCATTCTGATTTTTCTGTTTTTGCTTGAAATGAGTTGATTGTTTTGATGGTGATCGTGTGCTTTGGTTTGGTTGGAGGAGTATGATCCACAATCGACTTGGACCATTGAGCATGAAAATCCCATGTTTACAAAGAAGGACCATGTATGGGTTGATCAAGCTGATCACGAGGCAGACCTTGTAACATTAGAAGCGAAGCAGCAAGCCCGTACATCTAGGAATAAAAACTTTCGTGCATGATGATCTTGTTGATACCTCGAGAGCAGGTAGAATGGCTGCAGTAGCTGCCTTGATGCACACAAAACGTCACAGGGTCCAACATGGTGTGTCTTGTATTGGGATGTGCAATGCAGGCTCTTCTCAACCTTAATTGTATCTTTTATATTATGTTTTTCGTCGATGCCATCACCATGGATTTCTACATCCATATTGTGCATACAAGGAAACAATTTTATGAATATAAAACTTAAAAGCAACTCTCATTTAATATCAGCTCTCATGTTTCAAGTTCAACTGATCAAACTCATATTCAAACATTCAATATTGTATTATTTAATTACTTTTGTGTATAAATGTGTATGTTAGATGTAATAGATCAGTTTCGAGCATATTTTAAGATTATTTGATATGAAAGGCATCTTAATAGTTTTTCCCTGAAATTCACTATTTTCAATGATTTTTAAGTTTGCCAAGTCTTGACCGAGTTTTGTCACTGAGTCCAAGTCAAAAAATGGGCTTGCGAGTTTTGGCCGTGTTTGAATCATTACAATAATATATGTGTGTGTGTGTGTGTGTGTGTATGGTATTTATGAAAATTACTTAGAAAATATGGCATTTATGAAAATTTAAAACCTTCAACGTACTTAAATTTCCAAATGTTCATGTCATGCTTTATAGGTAACTTTTTATTTTTAGTTTTTTCAAAAGCATCAGAAGTGCTTGAAGGCCCGGCATAAACGTATATGTTGTTTTCCAAACGTTTCTAGAAGACATCTGGGCATTTCTGACACTTCCAAAAAAATTCTAATGCATTTTGCACCTGCAAATTGCTTGGGAAGCGATTCCAGGTTAGAAATGGCAGTGTGAAGGGTGTTTCATACAACATAGCTTAAGATGAACAACATCCTACATAGTGTGACAAATGGCCAATCAAATAAATAGGATTTGAAAGGAAGAACTTGTACCACAATACTGCGGATCTGCTAGAAGGCCAACAAAAGATATGTAGTCATCAGGAGTCCACATTCTCCCCCCTTGTTCCTCAATAAGTGAATATGCAATCTAATTCATAACAAGATACAACCAGTCAGGTTTTTTTCAAGATTGAATAACAAACACGTGCTTGTCTACTTCAGAAAAGAATATTTACTTCATTACAGCCAGTTGGAAATAGTGGAAAACAACTCTTAGCCCACTTGATTTTGTGGAGATATAACCACAGCAGAAACACATGCATAAACGTTGAAATATATCCTACGTGCAGACCAAAAATAGAAATTTATGGTGGATATAGTTTCTGTGTACATTTTCACAAGTGCCGACAAAAGCACAAGAGTTTAAATTTCTAAAATGATAAAAACTTACACAATGAGACTGCATGTGGCTATTATCATTGAATTGAAGAAAATTAGAGCAACAATCAGTCATTTTGAAAAACAACTACGACCATTCAGCTTTTCCATCATAAAAGTTTTTTCCATATTAAAAGAAGGCCAGATCTTCCTCATCTTGTCAGAAATATTTCGTTAACTTATTTGTAGTTGCAAGTGTCTATGGAAAGCTAGGAAAGTGGTATTGGATCAAAAGTTTAAAAAGTGAGGAAGCTGCTCATAGTCTCATTATGTGCCACCTTTAAGAACTAACATCCTCACAGTCAAAGCAAGAGTATCATATATTTGAAACTCACCTGGGTGTCAACTACATTATCTAATTTGATCCCGTACTGGAAATACAATGCCTGTACAAAATATCCAGATATGTTAAGATGAAATAAAAGGAAAACATGACCTAAACTGTCAAAGAGTTTCACTGAAATGACGAGCAAAACATCATAATCATGTACCTCACTGTCACGTTTGCAATCATGAACAACTTTGGCAACATGAATGGATTCTAGTGCAGGCTTGCAGGCTTGCATAAGTGAGTCTCCACCCTCAACTGCATCAACTAGATAAATGGCATCCTCAAATGCAAGCTGCAAACGAACTTAAAAGTGGCCTAAATACTTTAGAAGAATCTCATATTATTTAAAAAGTTGGAAATTAGAATCATACTTCTAAAATAAAATGTATCTAAAAGCTTGAACATAATAGTTCAAACTTCATGCTATCAGGCCTATGTAATGCAATGCAATTTATAGAATAAAAAAAAAGGTATTTTATACAAGATTACTATTTCCCGATTTCAAAGAACCTTTCTCCACTTTCAAATGCCCATCCAAAGCAATGTGTACTTCAACATATGTAATGTCCCCTTTCCAATTGAAGACCTTTGGCCTATTTTGTCAACCCAACGGTCAAAAGAAAAATATAAGGGTGACTTAAGTTATAATAAATTATTATAAAGTACTATGAAAAAATAAAATAAAATTATTAAAGCACTTATATTAATTTATTTAGCTTAATAAAAATAAATTGTAATCCCTATGGAAAATATGATTTGCCTTAAGGGGCAAAAGTCATTGTAAAGGGATTTATTATATTTTATTCCTCCTGGAAAGGATAATGGCGACTTGGGCCAAAGGGGAGTAATGAAGCCTAGGAAAGATAAAAACATAATTAATTTATGTATTCCCCTAGAGAAATGCGACTTGCACTAGGAGGGAAATGTTGTTGGGAAAAACATTTAATATGGGAAAATATTAAATGTTTGCATAGGGAAAATCATGTGAGCTCATTGGCTGGTTTGGAGGTTGGTTGTTGGCTCTTTTCCTTTAAAAGGGAAGTCAACTTGCCTCTTCCATAATCCAAATTTTTATATGATATTTCTCTTGCATTTGAGCTCTAAGCTTTTGCATTAAAAAATTCCAAGGACGAAACCCCTTGTGAATTCTACCTCTTGTGGACGAAAACCCCAAGAGTTTGAGAGGGTTTTTCACTCATATATTCCCATTGATTGTAATCAGATTTTCAGTCTATTTCAAGCTTTTTCCAGTAGTGTAATTGAAGACTTTTCGAAATATTTTGGTGAATAAAATTGCAGCAGTGTTTTCTCTATTGGATCGACTCACTTTGGGACTATTTGGGCATTATTATTGAAGTATTTAGATCTGCAAATCATTGTCTAATATCTCATAATTTATGTGAATGAAAATACCCAAGTTTCATAATTCTTTTGAGGGTTATTTACTAGTTTTATAATCAGATCTCAGATCTGATTTCTGAGTTGATTTGGCATCCAAAAATTATGATTCTTATATGAATGAGTTCCTAAAAATATAAGCAAGCATCCGGGATAGCGAAAATAATTTTTGGAGCTCATTTGATGCCCTAAATGTGTGGGCCGAAATAGTAGGAGGGCCAGAACTGCATGTTTGGTAGTTATAATTTGGTTACATCATCTTGTTCCTTGTATTTTTCCAAGTTCGGGCATATGTCAATTGCCTAGATCTGAGTTGTGTAGAGAAAGTTATGCTATCTTGAAGATTGCAACAGTTAGAGTTTCAGATTTAAATTATTTTCTAGCTGCTGTAGAATCTGATTTTCACCATAAATTCTCTAGGGTTGTTCTAAGGGTTTGGGAGTAAAAACAATTATTGTATGTTGATTTTGGGTTTGTTTTAAACCCTAGTTGCTTTTTGCATAAATTAATCCCGGTTGCCCTAGTCTATTTCCCATAATTGTCAAAAGTATATTTAATTATTTTATAAAGTGGGAAAAATCTCTTATTTGGGCAAAAGATCTATTGGGGATCTTTCAACATACAAATCTCTAGTATCACTACTACAATTAAAAATCAAAACAGCCTCTGAAAAAGCTATCTTGATGCTCAATAACCCTTTAAAAAGTTAAAATCCGGATTTTTATATGAAACTTAGTAAAACAAAAACATCATGATCAATTACTATGGACCAATTTGTTAGTATTCTCATTGTTATCAGTGTATAATATAATAAATAGATGGGGGTGAATCTGGCTACTTAAGAGTCGGTGTGATGTAAAAATCTAAAATAGCGCATAGCAGATCATATGGAAAATGAAACTCGTGTCAAAAATGTAGACACCCATGAATCATGAAAACCCCAACCACAAATGAACAAGCTTCTCCTAGAACTAACCTTATGTCGTGTCCCTTTTTTAAGGCTGATTTTCGAAGACCTTAACCCATTCTTCTCCCTGTGGGTCTAAGGAGGAAAGCAAGGGGAAGATCTTAATTATATTTTTATTGTTGTTTAGGTAGTTGTTTTATTTATTATCATGTATCCTATTGGGAAGCCTAGTGCTCCAATAGAAGGACTTAAGTAGTTAGGAATATTATGAGCATGTAGGCTCCAAATACCATTTGAATATTTAAAAGCACTTACTTTAAGGGGGCAGCCATCATTTCTATATTGTAAAGCACTCCTTGTGGTTATATAAGGAGGTCGCTTGGGCATTATTGAATTATGTTTTTGGTGAATATTCATATCTAGGCTGAGGTTTGCTTGTGAAACACCTTATGTACCTTTCTCAAGGACGGAAACCCTTTGTTGAAGACTTGTGGAGGACGGAAACCCTTCCATAACGATTTATGTATGCAAGTTGAATTGAAAGTGTAATGTCCCCTAAGGACATATAAGTGCAAACAATGGTTTTTCCCCAAATACCAACTTAAAATATACCATAAAACTTTTTTAAAATGCAGATCTGGAATTAAAATTAGAAAATGCGACTTGCCCAAGTAGAGAAAATTCAACCCAAATGTACTAACAATGATTTTCCCTTATTCAAATGAAAGCAATAATTTTTAGAAGGTGAGCAGGAAAAGTGTACCAATTTGAGGCTCCAAAATGATTGATTTTAATTATAAAAATCTGCAAACCCTGTCTACAGATAGAGCTGGAAAATGAAGGGTTTTGGACCCAAACAACACTCCAAAATTGCTAATATAGATAACTGAAAATCAGATTTAATGAAAGCACCCAAGTCTAATTATTATTCCCTTCTAACAACCCCAAAACAAACCTCCAGATGGGTCACTTTAGCTGGGAATAAAAGATATTTCAGCAAACCGTTTTCCTCTTTCAAACTTCCCTACAACTGTTCAATGCATTGTTGGAAAAATACCCAAGAGAAGAGTTTTCGTTTTTCCCTTCAATCTCATTATCCAAATCAAGAGTTTTAGGATATTATTTAAATCTGCAAAATTAATTATCCAAATCAATCCTAGGAAGATTAGATCTTCTTAGTTTGACCTCAAATAACTCAATGTTGGCAATAATACAACCCAAAGTGGGCTTGGAGTATGCCAAAGAAGTGGGTTAGCTAGGAAAACTAATTAGAATCCTAATATTTTCTAGATCTGATTTTTAACATAAAATAATTAATTAAATAAATACCCAAAACAGCTGAAAACTTCAAAAATTGATAACTTGCTCCAAACTTAATATTTTCCCACCAAATAAAATGCAGATTATTCTATAAATCATGACCTTTCCAAAGAACTAAAGATCTGAATTTTTATGATGACTGAAACCACCTCAAACAGACCCCCAAAATCGGAATACAAGTCTCTAAGGTTAGAAATATTTGCATAAATTATTTTCAGTCTTTCCCCAAGCTTCCAGACCCTCCAAAATCACTCCCCTTGCTCAGAAATAATTTTTAGACAAATCAGATTTTTAAATCTAATTATACACAGCTGAAAACAATTGCTAATCAAACCTTAGTTTGCTGCAATCTTTAAAAATTTATATCTTCCTCAAAACTACTCTAATTTGGGCAAATGAGGTATGTCCGGACTCGGCAAAATACAAGGAACAAGATGAACCAAACCAAATTAGAACAGCAGTAGCTAAACTCCCAAAATAGCCAAAATAGCAAGTCACCTAGGGCAAAATAAATTACTGTTTGCACATGAATTAATTCCAGCACTTGTATTACTCTCAAAACCCTAAAATTTGGTCACACATACTCACAAAATTATGCTAAATCAAATTTGCAACATAGATATATTTTAAGATACCAAAAATATGCTTAAACAATCCCTAATCCAAGTCACCAACACTTAGAATGGATAAACCATGCAAGAACACACTCAACACAATGAAGAGAACAATAGAGATTTCAATATCTTCAACCACAAGAGAGTTCCTTCAACAATGAGAGAGAAAGAGTATCAAATTTGGGCATACATCTCTTTCTCCACGCAAGGAGAAGATTCTCTACACAGGGAGTAAATTTCAATAATTCATCAGCATGCCAATCAAAGAAATGTGGCCCCTCTTTTATAGAAATAAGAGGTGCAAAATTCAATGACCCATCATTTCATGTTGTCTCCCTAAGACAAATATTAAATTAAAAATATTTAATTACTACTACCATGTGCACTTTATTATTTTTATTAAATAATATAGATAACTAGCCTAAGTGCACATTAGCTAACTAAAGAGCCCTCCAAGGGGTTACAAATAGATAATAAACACCTTCGGATAACTTTTTGAGCTCAATTCCTCGAACCCATTGGGTTGAGGGTCTTCAAATCTTCGATGTGGAAAATGTCCCGAGAAGGGGATATTACATTTTTTTGTTGCAAGCACTAGGCCACAAGCAAATTTCAGATTTTGTGAAAATAGAATGATCCACTCCTAAGCAAGTCGACTTGTTTTTTAAGAGAGGAAAGAACCCAAATGGCCACATACAACACCCAATCAGCATTTTCCTATTCTTTTAATGTCCCTCTCACGTGTTTTCATCCCCAAGGGGTGGTCGCATTTTCCCCTAGAATAAATAACTTTGCTAAGTCCCTTTTCTCCTTTCTATTTTCACTTTATCATTAAATCATAATAATTAGATATAAGTGTTTTATAATTTTCTTTTTTCTTTTTTGGCACTCTATAATAATTTACTATGACTTAAGTCACCCTTATATTTACCCCTTAGCCATCGGGTAGACAAAATAGGCCAAGGGTCATCAACATTGTTATTTTAGAAAGAGGGACATTTTAGTCCTCCTTTCCTCAAATTTCTTGCCCCCAAGCAATTTCATATTTAGACGCTCTAAAATTTCTACACCTTCCTATGTTCCATCCTCAAGGGGTAAACCCTTCCATTGTATCAAATATTCCTTGATAACTCTATTCCTCAAAGCTTCTTTCACGCACCTCCATAATAGATTCAGGTTCTAATATTAGTTCGCCCTCATCATCAAGAGGGGGCAGCTCAATGTAAGGAGAGATAGGATGTCCTAATGCCCTTTTGAGGCATGAAACATGGAACACATTATGAATTTGTCCTTGAGCCGGAAGTTCAAGCTCATAGGTTACTTCCCCTACCTTCCTTATGACCTTGTAGGGCCATAGAATCTTGGCTTCAATTTTTCAGATCCTTTCCCTTTGAGGGAAGATTGTCTATAAGGTTGCAACCTTAGAAAAACCATGTCCCCTACCTCAAATGACCTCTCAATTCTTCGTTGGTCCGCATACAATTTCTGCTGGTTTTGTGCATGTGAGAGGTTATCCTTGAGTGCTTTCAAAATATCTTGGCTCTGCTGCACCAAATCTCTAGCTCCTAGCACTCTACTATCCGGAATAACATCCACAAAGGAAAATGCATCATAACCATATAAATCCTTAAAGGGAGACATACCAATAGACATATGGTAAGATGTGTTGTAGCAAAACTCCCCCAAATATAACCATTTTATCCATGTTGTTTGCCGCCCTGTAACATAGCTCCTTAGGTACCCCTCTATCCATTTATTGACAATCTCAGTTTGCCCATCTATTTGTGGATGGTAAGTTGTGCTAGGAGTCAACTCTGTTCCTGCAAGATGGAAGTGTTCTTGCCAAAAGGAACTCAGAAATCTGTTGTCCCTGTCACTCACAATGTTTTTTGGCAGCCCATGAAGTCTGAAAACTTCCTTAAAAAATATTCCAGCCACCAATGGTCCATCATACTTAGTTGGAAGTGGAAAAAATGTGCAAACTTGGTCAATCTATCCACCACAACATAAATGACACTCTTACCTTGCATTGAAGGAAGACCAGTGATGAAATCCATGGAAATACTCTCCCACTTTTGATTCGGAATAGGTAGAGGCTGCAAAAGACCCGCTGGAAACTCATGTTCTGCTTTACATTGTTGACATGTGAGACATTCCCTTATGTGTTGGAGTACCTCCCCTTTGAGACCTTTCCATACAAACTTCTCTCTAATCTTGTTTGTATGTCTTAAAGTAACCTGGATGACTAGCCAAAGGTGAATCATGCATAGCTTCTAAAATCTTACATTTCACCTTGGATTTTGGTACCAAAAGACTGTTTTGTAGAGTATAAGGCCATCCATTACTTTATACTTTTCATCTTCAATCCACCTTTTAGGACAGCACTAGCAAACTGATTTTTTGCATACTCTGCTATTATAACAGCCTCCAATCCGCTGCAATTTCAGACATAGAACAACAATATGGCTTCCTAGACAATGCATCTGCTACAACATTATTTTTTCCTTTCACAAACTCAATTTCAAAGTCAAAGGACTGAATTTTACTTCACCATTTTTGTTGTCTATCATTCAAATCAGATTGGCTAAGAAAATACCTCAAACTATTGTGATCTGTTTTCACCACAAATCTGCCACAAACTAGATATTGCCTGAACATAACCAAGGCATGCATGATTGCCAACATTTCCTTGTCATAAATAGAGTACTTTTTCTCAACCTCTTTGAACTTCCTACTTTCAAATGCAATGGGGTGTTTGTTTTGCAACAAAACAACCCCAATACCATATAATCGGATGCATCACACTCAACAACAAAGGGAATAGAAAAATCCGGAACAGTGAGTACATGACATGTGCTCATTACCTTTTTTAAGTTGTCAAATGCATCTTGGGTTGTCCTAGACCAGCTGAAATCTCCCTTCTTTGTTAAATCAGTCAAAGGGAGCAGCAAGTTGAGAGAAACCTTTGACAAACCTCCTGTAATAACTACACAAACCCAAGAATCCTCTCAAATGTGTCATGGTGGTGGGTGGAGGCCAATCCAAGATGGCAATGATCTTTTGTTGATCCACATGAACACCTTTGGCAATGATAATGTGCCCCAAGTATAAAATTTCAGTCACGCCAAATTCACATTTTGATTCCTTGGCATAAAGTGACTGCTGCTCCAAAATGCCCAACACAATATCCAAGTGTTGAAGATGTTCCTCCCATGTTTTGCTATAGACCAATATGTCATCAAAGAAGACCAATACAAACTTCCTCAATTGCTCTCTAAAAACATGATTCATACATGATTGAAATGTAGCAGGGGCATTGGTTAACCCAAAAGGCATCACAAGAAATTCAAAATGGCCAAAATGACATCTAAAAGCAGTTTTGTAAACATCTTCCTTTCTTACCCGGATTTGATGATACTCAGATCTCAAGTCTATCTTAGAGAAGTAGATAGCTCCATGTAGCTCATCAATTCTAGGTATGGGGTACCTATTTTTGATGGTCTTCTATTCAACAAACGGTAATCAATGCACATTCTCATAGTCCCATCCTTCTTTTTCACAAGAACCACTGATGATGCAAAAGGACTAGAGCTAGGCCTTATATGCCCCATTTCCAACAATTCCTTAATGGCCTTCTCAATTTCTTCTTTGTAGGCTCTAGGATGACGGTATGGAGTAGTAATCACAGCCTTAGTACCTGGATCTAATTCAGTAGTATGCTCAAAACCTCTATTTGGAGGTAACCCATGAGGAAGGTTATCAAATACCTTGGCATGCTTGTCACGGATAGTTTGAATATCTTCATTATACTGTTGTTGTCCCAAAATCCGATCTGCAGATGTTATTAGACACTCAGTTGCCCAAGCAATCTGCCCTCTTTGAAAGGCTCTTTCCATCCGTTTTGCGTTCACCACCATAGGAGCTCCATTTGCCATTCCATGTAGCACTATTTTTTGATCTGCTGATTTGAATTTCAGTTCCATTGTTTGATAATTTTGGGTGAACTCTCCAAGAGAATGCAGCCATTGTACACCCAAAACTAAATCAGTTTCACCAATACCCACCACATAAAATCCGTTACCATATGTTACCAAGTGTGATTTTCAGCAATATCTTCTTGGTACAAGGGATTGAAGCCATCATAACTGTCACATTAAATCCTTTAAATCCTCTAATGGCAAGCCCCAATCTTGCAACTAAATCAACATCAATGAAATTATGGGTTGCACCACTATCAATCAAAATAGTAACTCTCTTACCTTTTAGTTCCCCTCTAACACGAAAAGGGTGGTACCTTGGAGCTCCGGATAGTGTGGCAAGAGTACTATCCAATTGATCAACTTCTTCTTTCCTTTCTTGCTCTTCATCCTCATGGTTTTCTTCCTTGTCTATTTCTTCTTCCTCTCCATCAGAAATGACTTCAGTGTAATGTACTTGGCCCTTGCCTAGGCAACAGTGCCTTAGAGTCCATGGATCTTTGCATGTGAAGCAAAGATTCTTCCTCCTTAATTCATTTCTTGTGTTCTCAACATCTTTGTTCCTTGGAAGCTCTCTTTGGGGGTTTGTACCTTGCTGAAATGGCCTTCTTACTTGATTAATGGGGGCTGTTCTTGACTGCCCTTGAAATGGGTGTCTTGGCTGCCCCAAATAATTTGGTTTTGACTGTCCAAAGGGCAGATTTTTACCCTTAGCTATTGTAGATTCTAGATTTAATGACCTCTTTATTGCATCTTGGAGAGAGGGAGGCTCAAAAACCTTTACCAGTCCCTTAAGAGGTTCGGTTAAGCCTTCCATGAATAATACCACTAATCTTCTCTCACTTACATTTGAAACCATGACTGCTAATTTCTGAAAATCAGCAACATACCTCTCCACGGATGCCTCTTGTTTGAGTTGTGCTAACTCTCTGAAATGCACTTCCGGATCTTTCCTGTCAAATCTTTTTGTTAGCCTTTGACTAAACTCTTCAAGAGTAGTAATGGAGCCATGTCCTTGTGTCACAAGACCATGATACCACCATTCGTGAGCTATACCTTCTAAGTGTAAGGTGACAAATTTGAGAGCCTCTTCTTCATACATAGGATTTAGTGATAGGTAAGTGTCTAATTTTTGTAGCCAGGCCCTTGCAGAACATTTATCTGAACCATCATACGTAGGGAGAGTGATCTTACCCAATCGATGTTGGATATCTTTCCTTGGCTCTTGTGGATGACTCACCTTCTTCCTTGGTCCTTCGTTCCTCCTTAGTTGGCAAAAGTCTCTTAATGAAAGTAAATCCCTTGTGTTGGGATTCAATGATGCATACTCATCTCCATATAGGTTTATTTCTTCAGCAAACCCATGTGTTGGTGGCTGCTCTCTCTCCTCTTGTGGCTCATTTCTTTGAAGGAAACTTAGCACGAAAGAACTTGGAAGGAGTCTTGTTTGAAACCCTATCTGCATGATGAGTAGAAGAGCTTCCCTCACCTTGATTGCCTTGATTCCCTTGAGGGTTCTTCCTATTATTACTTATCCCTTGTAGGGATCTACCCAAATCAACAATGGCTCCTATAAAGGAGTCTCTTAGATCTCTGTGTGACTCCATCAAACAGTTTTGCAGCTCTCTATTACCTCTAGAGAACATCTCATTCATATAACTCAGCTCATCATTGGGAGGAGGTCTTTCTCTATCATCCATATCTCCCCTTCTTGGAGTTCTTCTTGAGTAATGGTATCTAAAACCCTCGTCACCCCTGTCCATGCAAATCTGATTTCCCCTTCACAGGCTGGGAGAATCATTGCTCTGATACCACTGTAATGTCCCCTAAGGACATATAAGTGCACACAATGGTTTTTCCCCAAATATCAACTTAAAATATACCATAAAACTTTTTTAAAATGCAGATCTAGTATTAAAATCAAAAAATGCGACTTGCCCAAGTAGAGAAAATCCACCACAAATGTACTAAACAATGCTTTTCCCTTATTCAAATGAAAGCAATAATTTTTAGAAGGTAAGAGTAGGGAAAGTGTACCAATTTGAGGCTCCAAAATAATTGATTTTATTTATAAAAATCTGCAAACCCTTGTCTGTAGATACAGCTGGAAAATGAAAGGTTTTGGACCAAATCAACACTCCAAAATTGCTAATATAGATAACTGAAAATCAGATTTAATGACAGCACCCAGGTCTGATTATTATTCCCTTCTAACAACCCCAAAACAAACCTCCATATGGTTTGTTTCAGCTGGGAATAAAAGATACTCTAGCAAACTGTTTTCCTCTTTCAAATTTCCCTACAACTATTCAATGCACTGCTGGAAAAATACCCAAGAGAAGAGTTTTCGTTTTTCCCTTCAATTTCATGAGGGTTTTTGTCTTCGGAGAATTTATGTTGCAAGCACTAGGCCACAAGCAAATTTCAGATTTTGTGAAAATAGAATGATCCCCTCCTAAGCAAGTCGACTTGCTTTTTAAGAGAGGAAAGGACCCAAATGGCCACATACAACAACCAATCAGCATTTCCTATTTCTTTTAATGTCCCTCTCACATGTTTTCATCCCCAAGGGTGGTCGTATTTTCCCCTAGAATAAAAAAATTTGCTAAGTCCCTTTGCTCCTTTCTATTTTCACTTTATCATTAAGTCATAATAATTTAATATAAGTGTTTTATAATTTTCTTTTTTCTTTTTCGGCACTTTATAATAATTTACTATGACTTAAGTCACCCTTATGTTCACCCCTTAGCCGTCGAGTAGACAAAATAGGCCAAGGGTCTTCAACATTGTTATTTTAGAAAGAGGGACATTTCAAAAAGGCAATAAATTATCATTTTCTTGCATGATTTATCTTTTTGGTTCAATGATCTAACTATTTGGAGTGTAGTGACCCACTTGGAAGTGATTATTTGGTATGTCTAACAATAATTTGGCAAATCTGAATTTATGATCTTATTCTCTATATTTTCTAAGGCCAAGATCTTGAGTTCCATGATTTTTGGAGGTGTTTTACTATTTTTCTAAGCTTGTTGAAGTTCGTTGGTCGAGGGTACCATAATTAATTATTTTCAAGTTCAAATCTGATTTCTAACAGCTGATTGTGTTTGTTGGGGGTTTCCTAATAATTTTGGCATAAGATTTGAAGGGCATTAACAAGGTTTAACCCACTTTTGAGAGGTTCAACCTCCCCAAGGAAGTTGCTGCCCTGGGAAGGGCCTTAATTGCAGAGTGAAGGGTTTACATCACCCATCTACAGCAGCTCCGTAATCTGATTTTTAAGTTACATCTCAGCTTTTGGTCATTTCCTGAGTCCCCCTAATAAGGGACATTACACCTTATCAATTGCAAGACAGCTTAGGATATATCTAGAGCCTTTTCGAATGAAGAAAAAAAATTAGCAAGTTGTAAACATGAATCTAACTCTCTATAAAGAACTAAAGGTAGCCAGGAAGCCATTCATCCTATCTATAAATTACTTGTGAATTCTTATTACATCCAGCAAAGGGATTGGCATTTTAAGCCAAATTAAAATTTGTCCAAATTCCACCAGTTCACAAATCTATACAACTTTTTATAAGCATATTTTATCAGTGTTATTTGCAAATATAAGGAGTTGCACATAATTCCAAACTTGGACAACCATCAGTACAAATAACATAAAAATACGAAGAGAAACAGCGTTAAGATGCCATACTGATTACGCACATATACATATGTTTAATGTTTCAGTGTGATACAATTATACGTGTTTAATGGTGTTTTGGACATCAGGTGTCAATATTTTAAGCATGAAGATCAAGAAAAGTTGATATTGCATTTCTAGCTAACGCCATTTATCTAGTCTTTCTATCATAATTATTCAATTCATGTTGTAGCTATTATAATTATAAAATATAAAGTACGTCTTCTACTGCATCCAAGGTTCTTTGAGGTTGACATGTTATATTCATTTGGGATTGCTCACATATACTACTTGCAATTGTTGAGCTTTGCTAGGAGGGGAGTAACTTTTTCATGAGATGTTAAAGAATGGATTGAAGACAAACATTTAGACTTCCATGTACAGGGAGAACATTGTGTAAAGATAGATAATGGCTACTCTATTAAGATACTGCTCATATGGCACACAAGAGCATGGAATACCCTACAAGGGACTCACCAAGCACAAATCACATATGACACACTCAACACTAATGCCATTGATTCGGAAGGATATGAAACCTCAAATAATTTACAGCGCTAAGGCATTACTCCACGTCATGATCTAACTTCACAAATAGCTTGAGCATCATACCGCACACACGTGCATACTGCAAAGTCCTAACTTGTACTTTGCAATACCATGCTACTCTGCAATGTCAACACTGTATCACGCAACTCTGAAACACTAGCATCTAAAGATGATTGACTCGTGATTAGTTATGAAGCGATTGCAACAGTTGAGCCAATGCTTCATCTCCTTCCTTGTATATTAAGGCAATCTTCTTAGATAGAGTTTACAAGTAAGGAGTACATAGACATCTGACATCCCACCTCTTGGATCTTGCATAGGACTCAGCTAGAGTGCCCTAGAATGTCCCAGGCCTGAAACATACCCAGTACATGTAGGGGTACGAAAATGCTACCGGTACATTGTGGGTATGTACCAATAGGTCCCAGGTATGGATTTCCGTACCCAGGACCTGTGCGTACGTACCCGCAACATACCCTTCAAAAAAACGTCTTTTTTTACATCAAACTTCAAAAAAATAAAAAATAAAACATTTTAACTTAAAACTAAAGTAACATATACCTAATTTAACCCTAAAATACGCCCCCAAAAACCTATTTATACACCAAACCCTTCTTGTTTATTCACACTCATATTTTTCTATTTTGCTAATTTTAAGCTTGAAGGAAAGAAAGAGAGCTTGAAGGAGAGAGTAGGAAAAGGATCAACTACAAGTCTACAAACAAGGAGGATTATTTTCAGGTATTTTTCATGCATTCTTTTTTTTATCAATGTTTTGTATGTGATCAATGATCAATGATCATGAATGATGTGCTCCAAACACATCATTCATGATTATTGATCATGATTCATGATCATTGATCATGATTCATGATCTATTTTATTTTTAATATTTATTTAGTTTACATTTTTTAAAATATTAATTAATTTTTTCGTATTTAAAGTTTAGTATTGAAGTTCTATTTTATTAAATGTATACCCTCTTTGTATGCTCTCACCTCGCACCATTAATGGCGAACTTGGTGATCAGAATCAGAGATTGACATGAAGGCCTAACTATTTAATTTTTTAATTAGTTATGTGTTCGTTTTTTTTATTTTGAAGTTTTAAATTGAATTCATTAAAAACTTAAACGTTTACCCTTTGTGTATGCTCTCACCTCGCACCATTTATGGCGAACTTGGTGATCAAAATCAGATTGACGTGTAGGCCTTAGGGTTTAACTAGTTTTTTTTAATTAGTAATGTGTTCGTTTTTTTATTTTAAAGTTTTAAATTGAATTCATTAAAAACTTAAATGTCTACCCTCTGTGTATGCTCTCACCTTGCACCATTTATGGCGAACTTGGTGATCAGAATCAGAGATTGACGTGTATGAGTTAACAAATTAATTGTCTAATTTGTATTTGTTGTTTTTAATTAAATTATTTAATGATTTTAAAAAATCTCTTATTGTAGGTTAAAACAAATTAAACCTACAATCATGGCATCCAGTTCAACTTCAGAGGGGCATGGGGAAGCAAGCAATGCAGGAGGAACACAAGGAAGTGTTCTGAGTGGCTTGATAGTGAAAATGGATCCTCATTCTCCTTTTTATGGAGGCGTGTGGAAGTGCTAGAGCTTATTGTCGGTGGTGGTGTTCATGTTTGGATGTGCCCCCATTGTGGCACCACATTTAAATCCTCGTATACCCATTTGAAAGCTCATTCAACTACGGTATCGGGGACGGGCATTAAAGCATGTAAGAAGGTGGAGAAGAATACAATAGCTATGTACTTAAAAGAGCAAGAGGATGTAAACTTTGAAATAGTAAGAGCTCGCTCTAGAACCATTTCTTTGCAGCAGAGGACTATGGGAAAACCACCAACACCACCACCACCACCATCATTCCATCCTTTCATTGATAGTAATGTTGAAACTATTCCAGTTGAATCTCCTTTTGATGAAGATACCCCGTCAAGAAAGAGAACAAAAGGGCCTTTAGAAAAAGCATTCAACATTGAGAAGAGAGAAATTGCAGATGAATTGGTGGCTCGGTGTATTTATGCATGTGGGCTACCATTCAATGTCTTGAGGTCACCATATTGGCAGCAGATGGTGAAAGGCATTAATGAGGCACCACGGGGGTATACAAGCCCCAACTATAATAAGGTTCGCACTTCTCTTTTGGCAAAAGAAGTGCAACACATACAGACATTTTTACAGCCGATTAGAGATTCCTGGAAAGATTCGGAGGTGTCTATTATCTCAGATGGATGAAAAGACTCCCGAAACAGAGCTTTCATCAACATTATTGCAATAAGCCCTAAAAGGGCAATGTCTTTGAAGGTTGTTGATTGTGAGGGAAAAATAAAAGATGTCCAATTCATTGCAAACATTCTAATTGAGGCTATTGAGTCAAAGGGCCCTCGGGACGTTGTCCAAGCCATCATGAACAATGCCAAAAATTACAAGGCAGCAGGATTGATAGTAGAGGGTAGGTATGAGCACATATTTTGGACACCATGTGCAATACACTCCATGAATCTGATGTTGCAAAAGATTGGGAAAATCACATGGATTGAGAAAATCTATATGGAGGCAAACGAGATTAAAAAAAATTTCATGAACCATCACATGTCTCAAGCCATTTTCAGAACATTCTCGAAGTTGGAGTTGTCGAAGATAAGGGAACAACTCATGAGTCATAAGTTTTATTTTTTAAGTTTTAAAGTTTTTCATTTTAATATTTAATTTTAAATCAATTTCAATTTGTGTTATTAAATTGTTTCCATTCCTTTTTAATATGTTGTTGAGACTAAGTTTGCCTCTCACACACTCGTCTTAAGACAACTTGTGAAGGTAAAATATGCTTGGAGTAGCATGGTGATTAATAATGTTTAGATTGTTTGGAGACAAGCAAATACAAAGAGAGCCCAAAGGATAAAGGCATGGATCCTTGAAGATGATGATTAGTGGGAAAAAGTTGAATATTTGTTGAGTTTCACACAGCCTATTCTAAGTATGATCAAATTTGTAGAAAAGATAGTATTTGCATTGGAGAAATATATGATCACATTGACTCCATGCTTGAGAAAATCAAAGATATCATACAAGCCAAAGAGCAGGACCCTAAGGAAAAATTTTATAATGATGTTAAAAGTGTGGTCATAAAAAGGTGGAACAAAATGACCACCCCATTACATCTCCTTATGCCTTAAATCCCAAATATTACAGCAATGCAATAGTTGGGTTACCTAGCACGCAACGACCATATGATGACCAAGAGGTTGCAAATGGGATAAGGGCAGCATTGAGGAGGTTGATTCCTGATCCAGCTATATCTAGTGCAGTCTGCAATGAGATGGGATGTTTGCATCTGGAGAAGGTAGCATGGGAGAGGTAGAGGCTCTTTGTGACAAAGCTACCTTGATTCCAATTAAGTGGTGGATTGTACATGGCCATGATGCCAAGTACCTACGACCTATTGCGATCAAATTGCTCTCACAGGTATGAAGTTTGTAGCTTGTTATTTGATATTCTAATTACCAATTAGAATTAAAATTTAAAATTATAGCACTTTTTGTATATTAATAATACTTTGTTTTTGTGACAGGTGGTTAGTAATTCTTCTGCAAAGCAAAACTGGAGTACTTATGGCTTCATCCAGTCAGCCAAACTGTTGGAAATATTGTCATTGATGTCAAAGGCTTAATCATTGATGTATTTGGTTAACAGAATCGTGTAACGGAAGCTGACGAAACTGTTGACGGATTTTGACGGACATGGTAGAAAGTTATGGAAATAACCGGTAGTATAAAAGGGTAGAAAATGAAAGTTTAAATACATGAAAAGAAGCGTTTTTGCATAAGGATTGTCATGGTATAAGCGAGATATACACAGCTGTACATAAGAGAGAGATATCAGCATTTTAAGGTGTTCATATGCCATGTTTTATGGTGAAAAAGAAGATTTAATGATGGCTGGCAGCGATTTAATGATAATAGTGATTTGTCTAAGGAGGGGCAGCGCTCCTATCAAGTGGTTAATTGCATTGTTTAATGTGCATTTAATAATTATGGGTTGCATTAATTATTTTTTGGTTTTAGCCGACTAATGCACTTAATTAAGTTGTGTTAACAGAAAGGTTGTGTCGGTTGGAACGATGTGTCTTTTCGAAAGGATGTGAGAAGGATATATAAGGAGATGGAATCATTTGGTTTAGGTAAGGAATTTGAGTGCTTCATTCAAGTTTAAGGGAGAGAAGAAGAAGAGCAAAATATGAAATATAAAAAGGAGTGAAGAGCAGATTTATTTTTAATGAAGAGTTGCAGTGATTTATATATGTGACGGGACTAAAATAAATCAGAAGAATATTCTTAACAGCATTTTTGTTCTATCATCTGTTAAAGCAGCAGCAACATAAAAGATAGGAAAGAGATTGTTTTTCGTAAGGAAGGTTGGTGCCTTCATAATTCAAGAGATCGGTGTCTATTGTTGAGTTGGTGCTTAGCAAAAGGGGGTTGGTGCTCCTATAGGTTGGTGCCTACAAAATTGTATCTTGGGATTTGATGTCTCCCATAGGTTGGTGCCTACAAACATTTGAGAAATATAATAAAGAAGATTTTCTCCGTGGTTTTCTCCCGAAAGGGTTTCCACGTAAATTTGTGTCTATTTGTAGTGTGTTGGTTTGCTTTGCATTCATTGATTGCTTTGATATATTCACTGTGAAACTGATTAATTGTGATTACAAATCTGAGATTAAGTGTTAAATTTAAAAGAATATCATAATATTGATTCACCCCCCCCTCTCAGTATTATCTTGTGCTTAACAATTGGTATCAAAGCGGGTGCCTTCAGGAACAATCTAACAATTGGAAGGTAGATCTCAGAAGCACATATGGCTACTCATCAAGTACAAGAAGGTTTTTCTTCGAACAAGGCTCCATTGTTTGATGGAACAAATTATGCATTTTGGAGCATAAGAATGAAAACATATCCAATGGCACTAGGGTTTGATATTTGGCAATCAGTAACAGTTGGATATACAATCCCATCAGTTCCACCGACAGATCAAGCCGGAAAGAATGCTTTTGAAAACAATGCCAAGGCGATGAATGCTATCCTATGTGGCCTATCAGAATCTGAGTTTGTTAAAGTAATCCAATGTGACACAACAAAAGAGATATGGGACAAACTTCGAACTATCTACGAAGGTGATGACAGGGTTAAAAGGGCTAAGCTTCAAACTCATTGGAAACAATTTAAGAGCTTGAAAATGAAGGATGAGGAGAATGTTGCAGCCTATCTTCTTCGTGTGGATGAGGTTGTCAACGCTATAAGAGGGTTAGGCGAAAAGATTGAAGAATCCATGATCGTTCAAAAGATTCTAAGGTCTCTACCATTAAGATTTGATGCTAAGGTGTCTGCCATTGAAGAAATGAAGGATCTTGATAAGTTGAGCATGGATGAACTACATGGAATACTGACAGCGTATGAAATGAGGATTGAGTCAAATAAACCATCAAAGAAGGAAGTTGCATTCAAAGTCTCAAAGAAAGAATAAATCCAAGAACCTAAGTCGAATGAGAACTCAAATAGTGAAGAAGATGAGAAAAAAGCCTTGTTCATTCGAAAGTTAAAGAAAGGATCTGGAAAGTACAAAGGTAAGTTACCATTTAAATGTTTTAATTGTGGTAAAATTGGTCATTTTGCGGCTAAGTGTCCAGAGAAAGAAGATAGCGATGATAAGGAAAGCAAACCTAAATTCAAAATGGAATTCAAGCAAAGCAAAGGCAAGAAAAGATTTGGAAAGCAAAAGAAAAGTTTATATTCAAAAGGAAGTAGTAGATCATCCGAAGAAAGTGGGATAAGTGACTCAGATAGCGATAATGAAGAAATATTATTCATGGCTATAAAAGATAACTTAGAAAATGATGAAGACATAAAAGAAAAAGGTGCAGTGAATCTTGAAGAGGAACTTATATGTGCCTTGGGAGAGTTGAAAGCTCTTAAAAAGAAAAATCAAAAACAAAAGTTACAGCTCCTAAAGTATGAAGAAGAAGATCGTAAGTTTGAAGCTAAGATATCACAATCTCTTGAAGAATCAAGAAAGATGATCGTGGATCTAAAAACCCAAATTGAAGAAGCAAAACAAGTTGAAGAAGAATTAAGAAATCAGTTAAGGACTAATGAAGAAGATTGCGAAAAGCGTGAGTTAGAGATCGTTGCTTTGAGAAAGGACTTGGAAAAAGCAAATGCTAAAGTTACAAGTAATCTAAAATTAGAGAAAAGTACCGAGATACTAGATGAAATTCTGAACTGACAGAAGTCAACATCCGACAAGACTAGTCTTGGATATACGGAAAGACAAGACACCACTAACACAAAGGGTATAGAGTCGTCGAAAGGGACAAGAGAAGAGAAGTCAAAGATCTATGCAGAGACACTCAAGGAACCTATGAAGAATGAAGAGTTGAAAAGGGAGAAGAGCTTTATGAAGATCAACACTTCTTATAAGGAAAGCAAAGATGAGAAAAAGTTTAGAAGACCAAATCCTCCAAGATATACTCACATGTCCAGAAGTGGTTTTGTAGAACCATCTCAATCAAACCAGAAGGTAAATGCTCTAGAAATAAAGAAGAAAGAAGCTACAAAATTTTGGAAACAGAAGAAAGAGGATGATGGAAAAGATAAAGAGAAATCTATGCTTGTTCAAACAGCATTTCATGCACAGGATGAATGGGTAGTTGTGGTACATTGACAACGGACGTTCAAGACATATGACCCGAGATAAAAGGAAGTTCATCTCATTGAAGAAAGTAAATGAAGGTACGGTGAAATTCGGTGATAACGCTAAAGCAAAGATCGCTGGAAAAGGTACGTTGAGTCTTGATAATGGTAAAACAAAAACAGAGAATGTTTTATATGTTGATGGATTAAAGCATAATCTCTCAAGTGTTAGCCAAATGTGTGATCAAGGACACACACTTAAGTTTTACGCTGAAGGGTGTCAGATAAGGAAGGCAGACACAGGAGAGTTAGTAACAGATGCACATAGAACCACAAATAACCTATACATGCTCGGAGAATTAAAAGGAGAGAAATATTACCTAAGTTAGGTTGAAGAGCGTTGGCTATGACATACAAGGATGGGGCATATAAATTTTGATAATCTTGTGAGAATCAACAACAAGCAGGTTGTGCGGGATATGCCTAAGGTAACGAAACCTACAAGTACTCTATGCAAGCAATGTCAGCATGGAAAGCAAACTAGAGAAAGGTTTAGAACGAAGGAGTATTGGACCACCAAACCACTAGAGCTGATTCATACGGATTTATGTGGACCTACCAGAACAGAAAGCATACAAGGTGAGAGTTATTTCATGTTATTCATTGATGACTACACTAGAATGACATGGGTAGCCTTTCTAAAAGAAAATTCATAAGCATTTGAGAAGTTCAAAGCTTTCAAGGCTTTAGTAGAAAATGAAACCGGATTGAAAATAAAGTGCTTGAGGTCAAATCGTGGAGGTGAATTCACCTCAAATGAATTCATTGAATATTGTGAAGATCATGGAATCAAAAGACAGTACTCAGCTACAAGGACTCCACAACAAAATGGAGTGGTAGAAAGAAAGAATCGAACCGTCCAAGAGATGGTTAGAACAATGTTAAATGAATCTAAGCTATTAGAAAGATTTTGGAGAGAAGCGGTAAATACGGTTGTTCATATCTTGAATAGAGGGCAAATCATAGTTAATCATGACAAAACTCCTTATGAATTGTGGAAAGGAAGACCAACTTCTGTTAAATATTTCAAAGTGTTTGGGAGTAGATGCTTTATTAAAAGAAATGATGAGAACTTGGGAAAATTCGATTTAAGAGCAGATGAAGGAATCTTTCTTGGCTACTCTATTAAAAGCAAAGCCTACAAATGCTATAACAAAAGACTACAAACTTTAGTAGAAAGTGCAAATGTGAGTGGATGAAATCGTGAATCAAAAAGCTAAAGAACCTGCAAAAGAGCCCTTAGAAATACCTAAGGTAGTAGAAGAAAAGGAAGAGGAAGAAGATGTTGAAAAATTAAGTAAATCTAAAAGGCAGGACACCAAAACACCATCTCGTTTTGTTAAGAAGAATCATGTTGAAAGTCAGATCATTGGAAACCTTGATGATGGAGTACAGACAAGAAGAAGAATTGTAAGTGCATCAGAACCAGTAAATTTCTCCTTATTATCCAAAATAGAGCCGAAGAACTTTGCAGAAGTCAACCATGATAAACATTGGATAAAGGCAATGGAGGAAGAGTTAGATCAAATTGAGAAGAATGAAACATGGGAACTTGTACCTAGGCCAAAGGATCAAAATGTGATTGGCACTAAGTGGGTATTTCGAAATAACTTGAATGAAGACGGACAAGTCACTCGAAACAAGGCAAAGTTAGTATGTAAAGGGTATGCTCAAAATGACGCCAACCACATGTAGAAAACCTAATTTTTATGACAGCAAACTAATTTTATACAAAAATTAGGCCAGCAACCTGTTTTAGGTCCACAAGACCCTAAGTGACCTAGTTAGAATTCAGAATTTAGCCTTTCCCACACAAATATTCAAGAATACATGCAAAATAAATGTTTCAACAATAAATTACAGACTGCTGGAATTAATTATTGCTCGAAAACAGCTGAAGCTTCAAAATTAAATATCTTCATAAATACTTGGAGATAAAATACAAATGATAGCTCAAATTGACCACAAAAATATCAGCTATCCAATAAAATTAGAATCAAAATTTTCCAACAACGAAAACCCACTGAAAAGTGATCCCAAAATCTACAAATGGGTAGATCAAGCTAGAAATTAATGTGGCAGCCCCAAAAAAGCATGCCCTAGCTGGAATGTGTGCCCTAGCACTAATAGAAACCTTTGTCATTCTGAAATTCTGAATTTTGAAGCTCCAATGTGACTCTCAAATGAAGTCACCAATGCAACAATGAGGGTTTCCGTCCCAAGTATTGTAACTATAGAGGGTTTTTGTCCCCAACAGGATCCAATGAGGGTATTCGTCCTCAAAGGGTGAAAATTAGAGCTCAGTGCTCTAATTTCCAAACGAGAAGTATATAATTCACAAAATGACCATTACAATGAGCCCCAACATTTGTTTTTATAGCCCTTTCTTTCCTTTCTTTGTGGAGCACTCCATGTAGGCCTCTTTATTTCTTTTTTAACATTTGTTTTTCCCTCTTAAAGAGGGACGACCTCTCCCTTTTAGCCGACTGAAAATAATGAAAATAGGCTAAGGGTCTTTTTTCTACTTTAGTATTTAAAAATACATTTTATTTTAATAATAATATTATTAATTTGTCCCAAAATGAGGAAGTGGCAATATTGAATTCAACAAGGACTTTCTCTTTCTTATAATTCAAAGGATCAACTAGAACCCAAACTTGTATGTTCACATAATCTTGAACTTACAAGAAAATATTTGTGCCCTATGTTACTCAATGAGTTCTTCACATTATTACCAATTATATTGTGAGGCATCAAACAAGCCATATAATCATTCTTTTCAACAAGTTGCCCATAATGGCACAAGTATGGCAATGACATAGGACGAGATAGAATGTGATCATTTCTATCATACTTTGGGCTGCCAACAAGGAGCTCACCCTTATTTGGTTGGTACTTGTCTAGAACATCTTTAGAACTCTATCCACGGTTATAAACTCCTTCAATTTGTCCCTCATTGACTGTTGTTTGGGAAATTCCAACGAATTAAAAGTAATTTTGAAGAAGCGGAAGTGGCCTTCCTTCATGGACATACCCTTCCATAATGTCATCATGTAATGTTCCCAAAATGACACCTTTGACCCCCACTTGGATTTTTGGCAAACCCAAACCTCAAATCACCATTTAGTAAATATATATCGAATTTAATTTTTGCAGATCTGAATTTATCTATGAAAAATGCGACTAGGGTAAAGTAGATAACCCATACAAATCAGCACTTAAATTAGAATATTTTCACCCAAATCTGATATACTGAATTTATGAGGCCAAAATATGAAAGAAAAACCTGATTTCTGAGGTACAATAAGGCTGATAAGATAAGATAAGATAATTATATTAAGTGTCCAACAAATTACCACAAAATAGGTCAATGGGACGTCACCATACAAAGCAGGATAGAAGCAGCGGAAAGGACCCAAACAGGTCCGCGAGAACAACAAAAGAAGAGGAAAGAGAGAATGAAGAAGAAGAAAGGGAGGTGGAGGGAGAAGCCTCGACACCAACCCTCAAGATTTTTGCCCAAGGTCAACCGGAAAGACCCTGATGATGTGTTGATGTCTGATGTCAGGAACTGGAAGTTGTCTGAGACACCTATAACACGTGGAGAATCGAGCTCTCCGAGTGAACTTGGTGGTCTGACGCCCATAAGAAGGGACCCTTGGCCTAGGAAGAAGCACCTCTGGTCCTGACAGATCTAGAATGAGGGTTCCCATAAAGGATCAGGTCTCCGTCGGTGCCCCTCTCTCACGAGACCACAGCAAAGAAAGATGTGATCCGTTTAGTAGTAGTCTCCCTGGAAGATGGATAGAGGACCCCATCGCGAAGCTTAAGAGCTTCCTGTAAACAGAGAGCGAGACATCTCTTATCATAATAGCTGAAGAAGGTCGTGAACGTTGGACATTCACGGAATAGACAGTGAAACTTCCCTCTGATCTCATAGTAGGTGGGGCATCAGAAGATGAAGTGTTCCTCTGTCTCAATCTCTTAGAGGGAGCAAAGCTGGCAGCCTTTCAGTCTGATCCAACTGGTGATCAGTCTCGACCCGAAGCCTGTGAGAGCCAACTCTGAACTGGCCCAAGGACCTGCGGAGAGCATGCATCCAATGACAGGAGGTATAGGTGGGCCGAATGATAAGTCCATTGTTGAAATCAAGAAAGTGATTGGCATAAAAGGCCATCTTCAGGCGTAGCTCATCAGGAGGGTTGGTCCAAGTAATCTGAATGAACTATCGGTATATGTCGTCTTTGATGATTTTGTGCAGGTCGTGTTTGCTAGGAAGGAGATGAGCAGGAGCATCCATGGAGTACCTGAAGGGGGGAGATGGTCCATGTCGATCCCAATGGATCCAAAGAGACGAAAGACCTCGGTATACTAGCAACGAACACGACCACTACGGTCACAAAGAACAATGGGCTCAGAACAACGGTAGGCAAGGCAGATTTACCTACCTCTTCCTATGAAAGAATCAGAAAGTCCTTGGATACGGTGCAAGAGTGAGACGAGACCAAAGGTGAGCTGAAATAATTTTATAAATCTACAGACAGGCTGCCCTTGAAAATAAGTGAGAATGGTACTTTTCTATCACCCAAAAATTATGAATGTGGTCTGATTCAACTTATAAAAATTAGCTTTGTTGGTAGCTTTCCAAATCAGATCAGAAATAGCCTTCAAACATACCTGATTTGCATAGAAGTGGGTCGTTCCACATGAGATAAATAAGGAAAAACACAGCTGCAATCTTCCTTTCAAACCCTTGAACAAAAATCTGCAAATCACCTTCCTTCAACTGCTGGAAATAAACTAAAAATGATTACAAATTCGATGAAGCACAATCAAAATCCCAAGGTGGTGAATCCCCTTGATCTCTTGGAGGGTTTTCATCCTCAAGAGAGTATTTCTAAAGGTTTTCGTCTTTAGAAATATTTTGACAAAGCAGAAAGCTTCAGACAAAAAATCAAAAATAAGAGAAATGATCAAGTGTGTCCTCCTAAGGCAAGTCGACTTGCCCTATAGAACTTGTGACTCATATTGCCACCTTTGGTAACCAATCATATTTTTCCCTCATTAAATGTTTTTTTTCCCACTTATTTTTGCTCCAAAAGCAAGAGGCACTTTTCCATGGATAATTCATTTTTACTAAGTGATTTTTTCCATTTATTTGTTTTTTATATATTTTAAGTTTATAATAATTTTTACACATCCTCATAAACTTCATTTTCTTAAGAACAACAATGGTCTTATCTCCCAGCCCCATTATATCTCCCGGCATTGGACACACGCCCTTTGTATTTCCCTTAGTCAGTTCAAGGTTGGTTCTCATAGACTTAGAGTGGAGAGTGACCATCAAGTTGAGAGTTACGAGCGGATTTTACAGCTCTTCTCCTTCCAGGAGATCAAAACGGAAGAGCACTTCATCTTCCATTGCCCCATCTACTACGAGATCAGAGGGAGATTTCACTATCTGTTTAGAGAACGTCCAACATTCACGGACTTCTTCAGATATCACGATCAAAGATGCCTTGCTCTTTATCTTCACGAGGCTCTCAGGCTTCAGGTGGAGACCCTTCAACCGCCCTCTAGGCAAGGAACTACACAACTAACCACTTCCTTTTTCACAGTGCTCTCACCTAGAAGGGGCACTAAGCGGAAAAATGATACCACTCATGACCACCAGATGAGATCTATTCGGAGTCGAGGTATTACATCACAGATCAAGGACGGTTGGACATACACGAGATCAAGACCTTCCTCCCACAAAGGGACTCTAAGGTCCTCCAAGCGCACACGGAGAGCTCTCCCCTCCTCCGGACATCAGCACCTCAATTCATATACAACCTCTGGTCCCGGACTCCAGCACATCACCAACTTCTTTCAATCAGCTTCAGATGTTAGTTGAGGAGGCCTCTCTCTCCTCCTCTTCCTTCCCGTCCCTCCTCCTCCTATTTTGACTTAGCTGTTCTCAACAAGCTTTCTCTAGGCCCTCATCCTCGCCTGTTCCTCCTTTCTTCTCTTCTTCTTTTCTTTGGTTGTTTCTTGTGACCTTTTTGGTCCTTTACTACGTTCTTTTTCGCATGTTTGTATTAGTGCAGTCCCATTAACCTACTTTGTGGTCATCCGTTGGACATTTAATATATTTATCTTATCTTATCTTATCTTATCTCCATTTTTATGCAACATGCCATCATTAGAAATCATTGAATCGTCATTAAATATCAAAGGATTTTTACTTTCCAACTAGTGCTTCATGGCTTCCTTCTCTTCTCTAGGCTCATGGTTTGAGATTTTATCAAACCCTTGGGCCCCCATAATGTTGTTCTGAAAATCAGTCAAGTGCTCATTCTTAGGGAAAATGAAAGGTACTTTTTCCTTTCTTTGGAGATACTGTTGCATCAAAAACCATTTTTGGTTCTTCATTTAACAACACCTCTTCATGTCCTTCAACATGGTCTTCTTGGGACTCCACCTCAAAGACCTCTTGTAGATCTAATTTTTTTTTTCTTGTGTAGCTCGTGACCTAGGCTTGGGCCTTGATCTTCCCTTGCTTACTCCCATGGACTCAAAAAATGACATGGCATCATGAATCTTCTCCGGAATAGCCCTGTACTCATACCATGTAACAATGTTGTCCACTCTGGATGGTTGAGTATTATTGACTTCCTTTGAAGAGCTCTTTCCACCATTCGGATCTTAAAGGATATGGATCGGCTGAGCCATTTTACTGGCCAATCTTTGTTGCCCTAGGGCAAGCCTTTCAAATCTAACATCACCAAAAAATCTATCCACCATTTTATCTTCTTGCATGAAAACCCTCAGGCTAGGAAGACCGAAGCTCTAATACTATTGTAATGTCCCTTTCAGGCTCAAATTTGAGGAATTTGGATTTTTTCCAAAACCCTAATGGAACATTGCTGAACATGATGTCAACCACAAGTAGAAAACCTGATTTTTATGACAGCAAAGTCATTTTATACAAAAATTAGGGCAGCGACCAGTTTTAAGTCCATAGAACCCTAAGCGGCCTAGGTGGAATTCATCTTTTAGCCTTTCCTACACACTAATCTTCAAAAATACATCAACATGAAACACTTGATGAATTCATACAAAAAAATGCTTCAACAATAAATTACAGAATGCTGGAATTAATTATTGCTCAAAAACAGCTGAAACTTCAAAATTTCAAATCTTCATAAATACTTGGAGTTAAAATACAAATGATAGCTCAAATTGACCACAAAAATATCAGTTATCCAATAAAATTAGAATCATATTTTTCCAACCACAAAAACCCACTAAAAAGTGATCCCGAAATCTCCAAATTGGTAGATCAAGCTAGAAATGAAGGTGGCAACCCCAAAAAAGCGTGCCCTATCTAGAATGTGTTCCCTAGAACTAATAGAAATCTTTGTTGCTCTGAAATTCTGAATTTTGAAGCTCCAATGTGACTACCAAATGAAGTCACCAATGCAACAATGAGGGTTTTCGTCCCCAAGTGTTGTAACCATTGAGGGTTTTTGTCTCCAATAGGATCCAATGAGGGTTTTCGTCCTCAAAGGGTGAAAAATAGAGCTCAACAATCCAATTTCCAAAAGAGAAGTATGTAATTCACGAGATGATCATTACAATGAGCCCCAACATTTGCTTTTATAGCCCTTTCTTTCATTTCTTTGTGGAGCGCTTCATGTAGGCCTCTTTATTTCTTTTTTAACATTTGTTTTTCCCTCTTAAAGGACAACCTCCCCCTTTTAGCCAACTAAAAATAATGAAAATAGGCTAAAGGGTCTATTTTGTACTTCAGTATTTAAAATACCTTTTATTTTAATAATAATATTATTAAATTGTCCCAAAATGAAGAATTGTCCAGGCCCAACTTAAAATATTATTAATTATTTTTAATTTAGAAAAGGGGACATTGCATTATCATCTCACCCACAACCATACTCAATTGGATGGTTCAGCTCAAGTTCTCGAAGACACATTACTGAGCAATGTCATCTAGTGTTAAAAATCATGCCTTTTAAAGATGTAATCCTTTGCAATGTTGTGCCATTAGAGGTATGTGATGTTTTACTTGGCCAACCATAGACATGGAAAAAGTGAGGTATATCCCAGGAATGTTGCCATAGATGTTGGTGTTATAAGATACCACATACTAGAAGTATGTCCCTCGCTCTCTCATTAGCGCCAAACAATGCAAGAAGTTAGCCAGCTCTAGCAAAATGTTTGTGCTCCTAATGGTCAAACCTAAACAAAAAAAAAAAAAATGTCATGGCTCTTGTTCATACCATGGTTCATTCAACAAATGTGCAACAGTCGCACGACATGTTGGAAGAATATTGAGATACTTTTTAGTCACCTAAGTGCTCACACATTGCATGGTAAAGCATACTATTGATTTGATCCCAGGACTACATCTTCCTAATTCATCTTTATACTGCAAATCATTTTTGGAAAACAAAGAGACGAAGCAGTTGATCCATGAGCTCATGGATAAATGACACATCGGTCTCAATTCATCGCCTTACAGCAGCGCAATTGTGCTCAAGCCAAAGATAGACAACATATGGAGGTTGTGCATTGACGATTGAGCCATGACGAAGAACACATTGATGAATCGCTATCCTCTTCCCAAGATGGAGAATCTACTCAACAAGCTTTGTGGTGCCAAGTTCTTCACCAAAATCGATCTTAAGTTTGGGTATCATCAGATTTTTATTGAACCTACATAAATCTAGAGGATGGCCTTCAATGGCAAGGAACTTTTGTTTGAGTGGTTGGTTATGCCCTTTGGCTTGACTATGGCACCAGTGACATTCATGCAAATGATGGATGACATATTACATCCTCTCACAAATTCGTTTGTTGTAGTTTACCTTGTAATGTGCCCTTTTTCGAATGAAGAGCCCAAAAGTGGACTTCTTGCCATCCCCTTTCCGTGGCAAGGAAGCATGGTTGAACAAGCGAAGGAATTGCACTTTCATTTCAGTTTTCTTAATTAAATTTAATGTTTCTTTTTAGTGTTTCCCTTTATAAAGCGTGTCGGTTGTAATTGGAGAATCATAGAGGCAAATTAAAAGATTAAAAGAAGCCCAAAGAGGTTGGCCCACTTCTAATTTGCCTTTGGCACCAAGCAAGTGATATAAAAGGATATTTGTCACTTCATTTGCATCCTATCTTTGGCGCATTTTACATATACTTGGGTTTTTGGGCAAAGTGCTCATTAACTTTTCACTTGAGGACGAAATCCCTCTTGTGTGACATTCCAAGAAAGACGAAAACCTTCCTTGTGGCTTGGTGGAGGACAAAAACCCTCCATTGTGGGTGATTTGAAGATATCTACTGAAGACTTCTTGCAGATTTGGATCTAGGGCATCAAGGGAAATATCTACAAAGGCTTCACATGCATTTTGGAGCTCTCCCTAGAGGGAGCAACTAGGGTTTGGTGTTATTTGGGTTCCTTCTAGGAAACATATTTCATATCTGATTTTTCAATCTAAATCTTCATAATTTATAACGCCGAAATCTATATTTTCGTGATTTTTGGTGGTGTTTATTTATCATTTTCAGCGTTGGTTTGTGGTTGTTCTACTGCTGTCCTAAATTTAATTACAGCAATATATATTCGCTGATGTTCTCGATTTGTTGTTACCAAATTGGATGAATATTGAGTGTCGTGTTTGAATTAATCATTTTGAAGTAATTTTTAGTTGTTGTGCATGGTTGCATGGTGAATTTTAAGCTCTTATACAGTTCACCCTAGGGTTGTGAAGGATATTACAACTGCTGTTATAAAAAGTCAGATTTCATTTCACTTGGGTTTGTGTGGTTTCCTTCTTTTTCAGTTTCAGCTCTTATACAGTTCACCCTAGGGTTGTGAAGGATATTACAACTGCTATTATAAAAAAGCAGATTTCATTTCACTTGGGTTTGTGTGGTTTCCTTCTTTTTCAGTTTCAGCCCTTAAAAGGGACATTACATACCTTGACAACATCCTAATCTTTAGTAAAACATCAGCCAAACACTTTTGTTATAATTAACAAGTTCTCCACACTTTGCAGCAGCAGTAGCTATATGCTCACATGGAGAAATGTTTATTTCCATGCAGGAGATATGGTATATGGGATACATAGTAGACACACAAGGAGTTCATGTAGACCCAACCTAGATCTGCATCATTCAAGAATGGCTTAACCCAAAGAATCTCACAGAGCTCTGCTACTTCTTGGGGTTAGCAAATTTCTACAGCGAGTTTGTACTTGGTTTTTCTCACATCACTTGGCCATTAAATCAGGTTACCAAAGGTGGCGCAAAAGCAATGTTTGTCTAGTCTACCACACAACAGAAAGCATTCAAACAATTGAAATGCAAACCTTTTCTACACCAGTACTTGTGTTATTTGATCTTCAACAACCATTCGAGATGAAGACCAATGCATCCGATCATGCACTCTAAGTTGTCCTAACTCAACATGGTCACTCAGTTGCTTACCACACGAAAACTGTTACCGCACCAACAAGAAACTACCCACCACATGATCATGAACTTTATGCTATTGTTCAAGCATGTAAGCATTAGAAGCATTATAGGTAGCACAAGGAGAAAGATGCCATAAGCAGGTTCAATTCTTGCAAACTTGAAACAAGTTGCAGCAAGACCAATTTCAAAAATGGTCTTCTTATCTTTAGCAGTTTCACCTCAACATCAAGCATTAGAAGGGAATTGTCAATCCAATAGTTGATTGTTTAAGCCGGCCTCCGATTCAAGCTCTCCTCAGAGTGCTTGACACTTGTGGACATGAAGTAAACACTTGGTCGAAATTGCATCTTTCAGATCCAAGCTTTGCAGAAATCTATCACAACTTGCACGAGGGAGAGAGGCAGAAACTAATATGGGAAGCTCATTTCAATAAGGTTGGGACACTTTGGAGTTGAAAAGACCCTTGCAGTGCTACAAAAATACTTCTTTTGGACACACCTCAAGCTTTATGTTATTAAATACATAAGGTTGTGTACCGCATTGCACAATTGCCAAACTAGTCAACAAGTAGCAAGGTATGGATAGACCTCTAGGAAATTCAACGAAACTGTGAGAATCTATTTCCAATTGTGTTTATGTAATAGTTGATAGATTCTCCAAGATGGCAATTCCCATACCTTGCAAGAAATCTATTTCCACTCTAGAAATTGCAATGTTTGGGTCCATTTTGGTTTGCCGAAAAGTATCCTCTCTAATAGGGGTGAAAAAAATTGGGGAATTTATGGAAAGCGCTTTGGTTTATGATGGACACAAAGTTGAACAAGTCTATCGCACTCAATCTACAAACAGATGGACAAACGAAAGTGTTAAACATGATGATCGTGCATCTTCTCATAATGTACAACTCAAATAAGCATCACACATGGAATGAAAGCCTTCCTTTCATTCAACATAGCTACAACACAGATCTTCACAGCTCTACCGCACATAGCTCTTTTCAGGTGTATTTGCATTTCCAACCTTCGTCGCCCATCGATGTAGTTTATCCTACATCGCCATCAATAATACCAATTCCTTCAACTCAAAAGGAAGTTGACAAAATTGTAAGTTCATTGAGCACATTCAGCAACAAGTGCAAACCATTTTTGCAGCAAGGAAACACTAAATACAAGTAGTGCCATGACAAACACCGCACAATGCACACTTTTTAGGTTAGTGATCGAGTATGGCTTCACCTACAAAAGGAAAGACTGACAAGTGCTTACCGCAAGCTTCATTCTCTTCGGTTCAGGTCCTATACCAAACGACCCCTGCACTTCGTGATGAAGAAATTCCTCATAATTCTTGTCCTTTATAATAAATTCCTGCAATTCAAGGAGAATTTCATTTTTAATGATCATGAACCGCGAATTAAAGATTTTAGTAAAATTATTGTGCCTACATGCCCTAGCATACTATTAACGAGCCTACATGATAATGTCATTGTCAAAGATTCCCTGGAGGTTCCCTATCTATACTCTACTCTTAGGGGGGCATCCATATCCATGCGAGAATATATCTATATCCTCTCCGATAGATTCTCTGGGGGCAGCTATTGAATAGAAATATCTAGTTGGGCCCCTGTATGGGGGGAGAGAGGGGGGCGGCTATACAGAGGGGCCCATACCATATAGATAGATATAGGGGAGAGTGCCCCCACCCCGAACTATCTTATCTTATAGTTCTAGATAGGCCCCCATCGCTTCTTTTTCTAGTCGTCAATCCATCGAAAGTTTCTTCCAGTCAGCATTGAATGTTAGGGGAGCTCCCTGATGGACCTTTTTCTTCACCTCTCCTGGACCTTCTTCCCTCTCTTCTTCTCTCTTGCATTCCCACACCCAAGTTTGGGTTCGTGGGATAGCTCTTTCCATTCTCGTCGCCTTTTTAGGCTTTTTGTATTTTCTTTGCAGTATTCTTTCTCGGGAACCTTTTGGTTCTCTCGCTTTGTATTTACGTTTGTGGGCCCTTTCAGTTCCATTGAACTACTTTGTGGTCATTCGTTGGACATTATTATATTTATCTTATCTTATCTTATACCATCACCAAGCAAGTTAGAGACAACACTTATGATCTTAATCTTCTATAATGCCCCCTTTTTCTAAATTAGAAAAACTTAAGGAGCCCAGATAACTCTTTATTTATGGGCAACTTAATAATATTATTATTAAAATAAAATGTATTATTAAATACTAAAGCAAAAAGAAGGCTCTTAGCCTATTTTCATTATTTTTAATCGGCTAAAAGAGGAGGACGTAAATTAATAATTTAATTTTAAGTATTAAAGTGATTTTAATTATTGGCACTTTAATTAAATTATTAAACGAAGGAAAAGTGCATTTAATTAATTATTTTTAAATACCCAAGTGGAGCGACCCAAAAGGAGATTTAAAAAGGGGAGGTCATCCCTCTTTAAGTAGGAAACGTAAATGTTAAAAAAGAAATAAAGAGACCCATATGGTGCGCTCCACAAGGAAAAAGAAAAAAAATACTATAACGGCAAATGTTGGGGCTCACTGTAAGGATCATCTCGCTCTTTGGAAATTAGAGCATTGAACTCTCATTTTCAACCTTTGAGGACAAACAACTTTATTAGGTCCCATTGGGGACAAGAACTCTCAATAGTCACACCACTTGGAGACAAAAAACCCTCATTTGTTACATTGGTAGCTTCATCCGGGAGTCACAAGTAAGCTTAAAATTCAGAATTTTAGAACGGCAAGGGTTTCCATCTGTGTCAGGGCACAAATTCCAGCTAGAGTACATTTTTTTGGGCTACCACATTCATTTCCAGCTTAGATGACCCATTTGAAGATTTCACGACAACATTTCAAGGGGTTTTGTGGTTGGAAAAATATAATCTTAATTTTGTTTGATAGTTGCCATTTTTGCGGTCATTTTTAGCTATCATTTGCATTTTATCTCCAAGTATTTCCGAAGATATGAATTCTTGAAGTTTCAGTTGTTTTCGAGCAATAATTAATTCCAGCATTTTGTATTTTGTTGTTGAAGCATTTGTTTTACATGATTTAATCGAGGGTTTCATGTTGTTATGTATTTCTGAAGATTTGTGTGGCAAATACTAAAATCTGAATTTTTACCTAGGTCATCTAGGGTTTTGGGGACCAAAACAGGTCACTAACCCTCTTTGTCTCTAATTTCTATGTGGATGTCATAAAAAATCAGGTTTATGCTTGTTACTCCAGCAATGTTCCATTAGGGTTTTGGGGAAAATCCAAGTTCCTCAACTTTGAGCCCGAAAGGTACATTACATCTTTCCTCCTACCTTATGTTGCATCCAGTTTTGAACGAGGAATTATTACACCACTACTTTCTACCTTTATTGGACACATCAAACGTTGCAGTGACTCTTAAACCATCATAAACCAATCTTGACAATAACGCATCAGCAAAAGTGGATCAAATCATTGACTCCAAGATCAAACAGCCAAGATAACATGAGATCCCTCTCTTCCAAATCATCAAAGTGGATCAACCACCTTCTCAAGGAAAATAGTTCACGAGAGCTCAAGTTGCCAACAACTTTTCACATCTTATTTTGAAACGATATGCAATGGGGACCATTGCTCTTCAAGTAGGAGCGACTGATCCAAGAAGATATGAGACCTCATGTAATGTCCCCTTTTAGGGCTGAAACTAATAAACAAGGAAATAGCACAAACCCAAACTGAAAGTAATCTGATTTTTGTAACAGCCAACTAAAAATTATAACAGAGTGAACAATAGTGCGATTTTTAGAACAGCACCAAGGAAAAAGCAATAATTCATCAAAATTGCAACATTAACACAATCCAAAATATGTAGGGACACTTAGAAATATTTTAGAGCCAACAATAACCAAGAAATCAGCTTCTAAACCACAGCTGGAAAATTAAATAAATGACAGTAAAGTACACCCTTACAAAATGGTTGGAAATGAATGATTTTGAGCGCAAAAAATGAATTACAATGTAAATTCCCGCAGCCAAAAAATATAAAGAATGCAATGATGGTTGAGTTGAGTGTTGTCATTCCCTAGAAACACCCAACACTTCCTCCAGGTGGGTCGTTCCCGTGGGAAAGGGGCTGAAAATCACTATAGGATCACACCCTAGCTGAAAATCTACAATATCCACCTTCTTGAAGCACTAGGAACAATCAATTGAAGAGTTTTCGTTTTTTAATAAACAAGGGTTGGTTTCGTCCTCCTTGTGTAGCCACACCAAAGGATTTTCGCCCCTTAGTGGAAGGAATTTGAACAATCAAGCCCAAAACCAAGTAAACTATAATTTTATGACAAGAGATGATTCACAAATGAGTCCAAGTGACCCCTTTTTATACCATTTTGGTGGCGCCAAAAACAATTAGGGAGTTTTTCCCCATGACCAACCTCATATTGATGATTGTTTTTAGTTTTATCTTTGGCTTTTCATCTTCAACCCAACCGACCTGACTTATGAGAGAAACTATGAAACAAAATGCAAATGCTCACAAAATGACTGAAAAACATGACAAACACTTGCCTTGTTCACTTCTTGCCCATAGGAAGTGAAATGGGCTAGAAGTCTCCAAAATGAACTAGCTTGGAAAAGGGGACATTACACCTCAAAGAATTCACAGCACCACGGTGTTGCTCTGCATCATAATTTGACTTGGCCAATGGCTTCAAAATCATACGTGCATGCATGTGCATATCGCAAGGCCCTAACTCTTCTATGAAACCGTCCAATTCCAACAGCTTTGCGGTACCACCAATTAAAGATGATGCATTAATGATTGGTTACGATGTGGTTGTAATGGTTTAACCAATTCTTCATCTCCTTGCTTGTATATTAAGGCAATCCTCTTATAGATAGAACTAGAGTTTTGCTAGTAAGGGGTACATAGACATCCTACCTCTTGAGTCTTGTACAGGACTTTGCATACTATAAATTTGCATGATAGTTCTATATTTGGTGTCTCTTGTTTCTTTGTTTTCTTCTCTGTTGCATAAGCACTTTGTTATATCCTTCGGTCTCTATCATTTATAATACATTTTTTGCACATAATGCATCTAGATTCTCATTTATAATGTTGTCCACCAGGTCTCCTAGGCCCCGAATCATGCCATTTCCAATGACTACACATTTCTATGAACAATTAGTAGTAACAACTATCTAGAAGGTCCACACTTATTAATTAATAACAAAGCACTAATTAAACTATTAGGAAATTATATTGTTAGTGCTCCATTTATATGCATTAGTAAATTAGTGAGGGTTGTTGTACAATGAGTTATACATGATTTACGTAAATAGTGGTTGTTATAACCACACACATAAATAGGATTGAGAGATAGTAGGGGTTGATTTAGTTTGTTGTAGTTCCTTGTTTATAGGACTAGTATCAACTATTTATTTTGTAAGTAATTCCCGCATGAATTGATTGAGATGAAGATTATTGTGTTCTTTACTTTGGGTAAATCTGTACCAAAGTTTTCATTTGGCATCAGAGCGATATCTGATCCTTTGCAATGGAATTCTACGGATAATGAGGGACAACTGCATTTGTCCCTGTGCATGGTGAAACTATTATGTGAGAATATTTAAGATTATTTATATTCTTTTAAAGTTTAGAATAAGTTGTCAATTCACCGAGTATCTTTGCTACTTGCCTGGTTTTCAAAAATATAGTAAGCCCTTTAAATGCTTAGTGCGCAGTCCATTCTGGTCTCTCAAAAACGACACAATACGTGAAGCTTGTGTTCAGATGTTGGCTAGATTTTCTACATAGCATCAAACCTAGGCAGTCATGAGATAAATCTCCCTCATTTAACCAGTGAGGCTCCCGTGTCAAATTTGTCAATAAAAATGTGTTATTATTTATCAGGGGTTTTACTTTAACCACTTAGTTCATGAACCATAACTAAGAAATTTTGCAGCAAGCAGTTGTTCAAGAAAGGAAGTATTTTATAGAATAAGGAAGTGAAAGAAATGCAGAGAAAAAATGGGGAAGATGTGCATCCCAATTAGTAAATAGCAGAGCTAATTGCATGCACATAGAAGAAACTTAATAGATATGAACACACAGAATTATAAAACAAAGGCAGCTCTAGATCCAGATCTAAAATAACACAGTTTATTAAGAAATCTCAGACTAAAGCAAAAAACACGGTACACCATAACACAAAGTTCTCCGGAAACCTACTCCTTTGTATTCCTTTGCTCCAAGTTGCTCTCAGGGGTTCAGCACAAAGTCTAGAACACAAGATTATTGCTTACAAATTCTGATTGATTAACCCGAAGGTTCTTTCTCTACTTATAGAATGTAGAGGGGCAATTACAAGTTAGAAGCTTTTAGTTGAACTGGCACATGTGGAAGTCGGAAAAGAAACAACTGGCAATCTCCCTCCTGGAATTCCTCTTTGCATGACATGTATGATTTGCAACTGAAAATAGAACCTTCTATTTTGCGCCTACCACCTATCTCCAAGTAGCTGACTTCTTCAAGTAGTGGCTTTTAAACCAATCACTTAAGTTGTATAATTTAATTGTTCGCTCAATTACTTTGTCGGAGAAAAGAAGAAAGTAGAGGGAGAGCTGCAGTCTTGCCCTTTTTCATGTCCGCATGCAGCTGATTCTTTTGCCTTTGATTCTCACCAAACTGGATCTAGGAGTAGCTAGATCTAGAAGCAAGCTGGAATTGGAAGTAAGCTGGAATTGGAAGCAGCCGGAATTTTACCTTCACATTGTCTTCTCTTTTATCCTTGAAGTTTTTGCAATTCTTCTGTTGTACATGCATCAGTGAAAGGTTGGCCGTGAATAACTCTTCTTTATTTTTAATTACATATGAGCAATTAAAATTTCTGGAAAGCACTCAGGGTGAATGCAGATTCAATGAAAGCTTCAACTGGAAAATGAGAGCACATGCACAAGATCTTGGAAGGAATTTTCCACGCACTGACTTCTTCACGGGCTGCATTCGAAACAAGAGGATGAAGCCTTTGTGCCGGAAGTTTTTGCAACTATGAGATCTGAATCTAGATCTACATATGGATCTGCATCTGCATCTGGATATGGATCTACACCTGCATAACAAACTCTGGCAACTGGGTTGTGGATGGAAAGGTTGCAGCTTGAATAATTCCACTGCTTTTAATCTGCATGCATGAGTGAAGTTTTTCCTGCTCTGGATCTATCAATCAATTTAGCAAAAGTTTCCGAGCCTAGATCCGTGTCTCCAGTATCTGCAAATTTAGAAGTGATGCATGACTCTGTTGTGCTTTCTTTTTCATCTTTCTTCACCATAGCTTTGTCTATCTTTGTCTGAACAATTCTTCTTCTTATTTGACTGAAATTCTTCAAAACTGGTGCAGATCTGGATAATCCTTCAAATTCGGAGGAAATATTCAATGTATTGGACATTGATATAAGTTCCTTTTCTTTTGAAAAACACCTGTAATTAATTCCTTAGCACCTGTAACACTTATGCAAACAATTATGCAGACAAAGATCACCCTCCTTCAAAGCATGCGCCAAATTTGGAAGCTTTTAGCCTTCTTACAACCTTGCCTGAGCAAAATCCTTCTTCAAATGGGGCGCACTTTTCCTCTTGGCTGCAATTCTTTACCTGTGAATTAAATAATTCACCCATATGGCTGCCCATGCTTATATAACCCTCACAATTCTATAATTAATAATTGCCCTAACAATTAAAGGCAATTAATTAATTAAAAATCATGCTCTTCTCTTTAAAAATAGCATGTTTAAGGACAGCCATCCAATAAATTAAATTAATCCAATTTAATCCTTCACACTTCACTTCACTTAAGCTTCACAATGTGCTTTGACCATAGCCACTGAAAATAGGAATTAATATAATTATTTAATACTTTAAAAAGTATTAATTCCTTCTCAAAAGGGGCTGCATTAAATAAATTAAATTTATTTAATTTTGGAATTCTATTTTTAAATTCCTTATGTCCACTTCCCTTTGTTGACTTTTCCACAAGCCTAGGTGCCAAAATTGGGTGAATAAATATTAACAAATATTTACTTAATGCATTATTATTCACCCAAGATGGGTCGTACTTTTTGGAATAATAGAATTCTATTTTTAAGAATTTATAACAATGGGATTCTTTACCCTGCAAGGCAGCCCCGGAAATCCCATGATCCACTTAAGTGATTTGACTTTGACAATGGGATTATTTACCCTGCAAGGCAGGCACTAAAATCCCATGATTTCACTTAAGTCACTTTCCTTTTATTTTATCATGGGAATTTTTACCCTGCAAGGCAGGCAATAAATTCCCGCCTACCTGCGGCCTCTAACTTTCCCACTGCAGCTTAAGTGAATTTTATAACACGGGAAAAAGTACTCTGCTAGGCAGGTACAAAATTCCCACCTTGTCTGCTGCTTCTATTTTTCCCATTGCAGCTTAAATCCTTTGTTTTCCAAAAATGCGCCCAACCCCGCAGGGGCTTTTCTGTGCACGACTTCACTTTTTCCCAGTGATCCAGACCTCCGATGGTGACTTCCTCCAGGCATAACGTGCGTATATGTTTTCCAGCTGCTCCAGGCCAAAAAATCGGGCTTACCCGGCAAAGGAATTTGCTCCAGAGAAATTTCACAAAAAACGAAACGGGACAACACAAAAACACGAAAAATTGCCAAAAATCACAAATAAAGCCCAAAACTTATTCCAAGTTAAAATCCTTCTGGTACAAGGGAATAATGATATGTTCGATCATAACAAAGTTAAAACGGAGAGCAAATGGCCTCATACGGGGCTGAAAATAATTAAATACAAATTTCCCGCAGACAAATCCCGACGACAGAATATAACAATTTTGGGCATCTGGGTATTTGGCATAAAAGGCTAATATGGCTCTTTGGGAATATCTTGACGCAATACAAGAACTTTCAGGCAATAAAAACACAAAACGACCCATTATTTTAAAAGTACGAAATTTTTTCGAATAGGGTAGTCACAGATTTCAGGATGAAATCTGGGTACACCATCAGACATACATCTGTGAGAAAGAAGCGATTAGATCCTCATTCTCCTAACAAAAATTGGAACGCCTTGAAGCCAAACATGATCACCTTGAACAAAAGACTCAGGTGTGTCTCGTTTCAATGTCCCTGGGATCTGCAAACTAATAGAGTACATCTATATGCATCAATTAAACGGGTACATGTGATTATGCCTATAGCTGAGTGTTTGGACATATCATTTGTGACGTCATCAAAAATCCATGCTCATTGATACGTGTTGCCACGATCTAGCATCCATCTCACATTGCCCTCAGTTTTCCAAATTTGCAAGTGGTTTTGTTCAAAGTACCTCAACGTGTTGGAGGTCAACATGTGCAACAACCTATCCCCACATATCTTGGCTACACATTATGTTATTTACCATTGACAAAGGTGGTAGACCGAGTAATATGATGAAGTGAGAACTAGTATCCTACGAGTTTGCTATTATTGTAAGCAGATCTGCCAAAAAATCTCCTAGTTGGTGTCCACGATGGTGTTTGCATTGGTAGGCAACTTATCTCTGTGGAGACACATTTCCCCGAGATGCTCTTCATTCAAATTGTTCAATTATCTTGTTAAATTTTTCAGTCAATGGTATAGTTTATACATATTGGATAGGCTTGTTAATTTTTTCTGTTTTAGTCATATTTTGAGTGACGTAGTTCACATATATGGGGTTAATATCACCCAATGTATATTGTCATTTTGTGTCATTAAAACTCAATGTTTTATGTCATGTAGAATATTACTGCCAAAGTATAGTTATTGTTGTCTATGTATATTATCGTATTGTGAGTCAATCATTATATGGTAAGGATTAAAAAAAAATGTGTTTAGGTGAATAATAGAAAATTCAGTTTAATTTTTGTGTCATCGTAAAAAGTCAATAATTGAGTCATTGGAAAAAAAGTTAAAAATATTGTAAAAAAAAATTGCCTTACAGACACATTTTCGGTGTTACCCGACGTCCTGGCAACCATTGTGCCTCAAAGCCAGATCAAATTGAGTTAGCAGCATCACACTGGAGGTCGGAGCCAACAGAGGAAGGAGGTCATTCAGCGACCTCTCGTCAGTCGCCAACGACAGGACCGCATCAAAATTTTGGTGGCATATTTTGTTTCAGAGTATGTTTTCTTCCAGTTGTGCGTGGTATGCTTCAGATTTCAGTGTTCATGTTTGGTTTGCAAAATAAGTGAAAATTTCACATTGAGGGGGGGAACATGATCCAATGTTCCATTTCCTTTTTTCAGTTTGTATGTATGAGCAGAAAAATTCAGCAAAATTTCCTATGTTATTCCCTACAGTGAGATGTGATGAGAGTTGATAATAATACTTGGCATATCATTATGTGGTTATAGGTAAACCACTTGAAAACCTTCATTTGTGGTTTGTGGTAAACCAATTGCAAAGCCACCATTCTTGTTTGTTGGTAAATCATTTGCAAAACCATTACCTTGTGGTTTGTGGTAAACCAATTGCAAAACCACCATTCTCAATTTGTGGTCAACCGTTTACAAAACCATCCTTGAGGTTTGCGATCATCCTGTGAAAATCACCAGATCATGAGCAGGTGCAAGTACAAAGGCAGATTTTCCCCATGTTCGCATTAAGGGGGGGAATGTTAGGAAATTATATTGTTAGTGCTTCATTTATATGCATTATTAAATTAGTGAGGGTTGTCGTATAATGAGTTATACATGATTTACGTGAATAGTGGTTGTTATAACCACACACGTAAATAGGCTTGAGAGATAGTAGGGTTTGATTTAGTTTGTTGTAGTTCCTTGTTTATAGGACTACTATCAATTATTTATTTTGTAAGTAACTCTCGCATGAATTGATTGAGACGAAGATTATTGTGTTCTTTACTTTGGGTGAATTTGTACCAAAGTTTTCATAAACATTAATAACAACTTACGAAACATTTTGTAATGTCCCTTTCTAGGACTGAATCTGAAAATAAGGGTTTGGCTTTAAAGCCAAATGCAAGAATTCTGGTTTTTGGAACAGCAGTGACTAAACAAACCCTAGCAACGAACTGAAATCACACCTTTAGGGAATCAAAAACCAACTAAAAATTAGTAAACAAACCCTCTTGTAACAACACTTAGGGGCAACAATTCTCATGTAATATCAAGCTAAAATTGATAGAAAACGATTCCAAATATTTTATCCAATCATGAAGAAATTATTCCAATCAATATAGTTCATAAATTAAGGAGAAACAAGTGCTAGCACACATTTGGAATTAATTAAATAACCAACATAAAATACAGCCCACAAAATAGTTGAAAATGAGGTTTCCAAACCCCAATAAATACCAACGAAGTGATAGATCATTCTTATAAATTAAGAGAAATCTAAATATTAACTCAAAACACCAAGATGTGCCCTAGAAGTCACTTAGATCCTTTTCCACCCAAGTCGCAACCCTAGGAGAGGGTGCCAAATTGATGTAGAAGGTCATGATATCTCTTCTTCTTCAATGCCCTAGCTACCAACCAGCGAGATAGTCTTCTTTGAAGCTCTTGGAACCACCAAATTGGAGAGTTTTTATTCTCCAACCTTAAACAAGGAAGGTTTTCGTCTTCCTTGCTTGCCACACCAAAGGATTTTCGCCCTCTAGTGGAATGGAATAGAGCAATCGGCCCCAATCTTTTAATTTGCCTTTGAGTTCCTCCAACCCAACTGACTTGCTTCTAAAGGAAAATGTAAATGTTAATAAAAGAAAGACTAAAACATCAACCAAAGACCTCCCTTGTTCACCTACTTCTTGTCCACGGGAAGTGGAATGAGCAAGAAGTCTTCAAATGAATTATTTCAAAAAAAGGGACATTACAGTCCTCCCTTCCCAAAAATGCTTAACGTCAAGCAATTGCAAGTTTGGCTGATTTGAAGCCTTTATTTGTAATATCCCCTTCCCGAAAGCATGTAATGTCCCCTTTTCCAACTTGAGAGCCTAATTTTGAACTTCTTGCCATTCCCTTTCCATGGCAATGAAGTGGAATGAGCTGTGGAAGGAATTGAACTCTCATTGCATCTTTATTTTCTAATTTTTAATGTTTCTTTTTAGTAGGTTGGTTGGCTTGGTGATGTTTACAAGCCAAATAAAAGATTATATTAGGCCTAATAGAGGTCGGTCATGCATGTTTAGACTTTGGTGCCAAAATTGGGTTATAAAAGAAGAATAAGGACTTCATTTGCACGCATCTACTTTTGGTGAATTTACTCCAAAGTGATCTTTGGGCTATGAGCTCTTAGTTCTCTCCACTCTTGGGCGAAAATCCAAGTGTGTGGCTCTTTCCAAGAAAGACGAAAACCCTTCTTGTGGCTGGTTGGGGGACGAAAACCCTCTATTCTCAATTGATTTGAATTCATATTGCAGATTTGGGCATTAAAGGAGAAAAGAAGTCATTTTCAGATTTTTACATGCATTGATAAGCCTCTACTAGTTGGAGCAACTTGCACTAATGTGTCATTTGGTGCCTTCTAGGACACATACTTCATATTTTCTTTCATAATCAAATCTGTTATAATTTATAAAAACGGAATCAATAATTCTTTGTGGAGTTTGGGGTTTGAAAACCCTCATTTCATAATTTTCTTGGAGTTTTACTTTTGTTGATTATCATTAATTTTCCAGCAATGTTTTTTATCAAATTTCATATTGGAAAGTGGCTTGGATAAATCCTAAAAAACTTCTATATATTTTGGTTGAGTTATTTGTGCAGTTTCAAGTAGTTTTCATTCGTATTCGAACTGTTATAAAAAAATGATCGTTGTTCTGAACTCATTTTAATTTTCAGTTTGTTGGTCTGAAAATCAGAATTATTATTATTGGGGTTTGTGCTAATTCCTTGTTCTTCCATTGAAGTCCCAAAAAAGGACATTACAAAACAACAGGTCGAAGACCCTTAGCCTAATTTTGTTTCCCGGTGACTAAGGAAGTAAAAAAAATGGAAACTAGTCATAATTAATTAATTTTAAAGAACATAATGAAATTTTATTATAAGCACTTGGATTAATTATTAGTGACAAAATAAATAGAAAAGAAGAAAAGAAAAAGAGTTGCTATATTTTTATTTCACCCTAGTGGAAAAATGTGACCCATATGGGGAGAAAAATAGAGCAAAGAAAAATATTAAATGAGGTAAAGTGAGTTAATTGGTTATTTTGGGTGGCTAATATGTCAAGACAAGTTATAAAAGCAGGTCGCCATGCATGGGTAGGACATCTTTTTACATCTTATCATTTCTGAAATTTGGTTTAAGTTTGCATGCTTTCTAATTTTACTCCAAAGGACAAAAACTCTTTGTTGTTTTTGCATTAGAGTACGAAAACCCTCTATTGCCAAGGATTCAAGAATGAAAAATCTTCATCCTTTGTGAGAAGAAGCTCTATTCAGGGTTTTCCATTGATTTTCAAGCTCTATTTCTGAATTCTAGCAGTATTTGAAAGTCAGAGTTGTAGATTTGTTTTTATTCCAATTAGGGTTTAAAGGTGGAAAATTGTTGTTGAATTCTACCATGCATTTCCAGCCTGTTTCTATTGGAGTGACCCACTTCTAGGAGTGTTCTAAACACTCTAGGGCTCATTTGCATTAGATTTGATTTTCAGTTTGATTATCAAATTTTTAGAGGCCAAATTCAGCTGGTTTGCATATTTGTTGGGCTTGGAAAACTCCATTTTCAGCTAAGTCAGTAATTGTCATTCTACAGATTTTATAATAAAATTTCAGCCCTCTTATTGGTCAAAAAATTGGTATTTTTTTCAATGTTCTTGCATACATAAAAATTTTGATCTGTTTTGAATAAGGTTTGAGTGGTTTTGCTTCAGTTTTGTGGACTAATAACTCCTAGGGAAAGTCGCATTTTCCTTAAATAATTCATATCTGCAGTATTTGGTCAAATATATATTTTGTAATTTGTTGTTTTAGATCAGAATTGCGCTTGTTCCGTTTAGGGGCATACATTGTCCATTTGGGGACATTACAGTGTCTCCTTAATCTTCTCATTATGTATGGCCACATCCTGGAGAGAGATAGGTGGCATATCATAGGGACAAGCTTCTCATCTAGGAACCAAAAAATTGAGCAAGTATTTAAGATGTTCTTCTCTCCAGGGTTTGAAAATTTTCATACAACCTTCAAGTTCACTTCTCTTGCTTGACAAGTGAAACAATTTGGCCCAACAAGTGTAGCTCTCAATCCTACTAACAATGATGTCTCTTGGTAGCTCCGAAAATAACTTGTTTATCAAATATACATAACCCACAACACATACCTTCGCAAGATGATCTCCATCAATGATGTTGTAAACTGTTCCTTCCAATAAATTACACAATTCATTTGTGTGCAAGCTGGAAACAAATTATGACAGTCATGAATCACCTGATTTTCCATCCAAATTGGAGCTATGTTGCTTGAAGTAGTCATTCTCTTCATCTGAAACCATTTACCACTGATTTCCAATGATTTAATGACCTCAAAATGATCAATTTTGCAGTTGTTCAAGTCTGAAAACAACTTATAATCTGATTTTATCAAAATCAGCAACTTAAAAAAGGAACAGCGGCTACAAAACTAAAACCTCCTTGCAAAATTAGGAAATGTGAGCATTGCAATGACTGAAAATACTTCTGTAAAGGCTGAAAATTTTCTCCCAACAATCACCAATTGGAAAATGCTCCATCCCTTGACTGAAAATACTTGCCTACCCACTTGTATGTATGCAAATGAGATCATGTGGTGGCTGATTTGAATAATAACAGTAGCACCAAGTTTGAAATTTTGAGCTATAGCTCTCCAGGGTACATTCCTCCTGTCACCACTAACCACCCACATACCTTGTTGGTGATCTCTTGCATGAATACTCAACCTTGAAGTAGCTCCACCATGTTTATGTCGCGCTGCTCTGACATTATATTTGGCTGGAAGTGGAAAAAATTGGGCATATTTTGTGAGTCTATCAACCACCACATATAAGCAACCATTGCCTAAAAGGGCATATTGTTTTAGATATATTGGTAAGGAAAAAGTAGTTATAAATGGCCATTTCCTGGAAGGGCAAAATGCATGCAAGGAGAGAAGATCATGGGATACAAGGTGGAGATTTCAGGGAGCTGATCCTAGATCATTCTTACTAAAGTAGTTATTATTCCTCTTGCATCAAAGATACCCAACCTTATGATTTTTTGATTGATCAGAATGTCTACTGATAATATATACATCAGAAATATTCAAACAACCCAAGATATTTACAATGATATAATTATTTTCTACATCTTTACAATGGATGTGATCAAGGAGAAAAGAAAGATGCTGATTCAAAAAATGTGGCTGATATTTTCTAGGCATTAATCTGAAGTATGAGACTTGCCATGATCTTCATGAAGTATGAGACTTGCCATGATCTTCATGAAGTAACGATCTTTCATTTATGCCACATTCGGCTACAGTCCATAGTTTTACCAAGCTGCAGGTAAAATACTCATTAAGGTTAAATCTCCTTTAATTACTCAAAAGTGAAGGTCGAACTATTTTATAGTTGGGCATCGAGCAAACTACTAGAAAATCAAGCAAGAGAAAGTATGCAAGGAAACAACCTTAAAGAGAAAAAACATTTCACCAAATTGAGAATAAGGAAACGAAGTAGACTATCTAAAAATATTTTCACGGTAAATTATAAATTGCATTAGAAGCTCAGGCAGTGATTGACTCCCCATGCACTGAGAATTTTTTTCAGAAATCATATATTGGAATTGAGGTTCAGGGATTGCAAAAATTTATTCCAGATGTACTTATCTATACATTTATCTTAACATTTAACTCTTTCCTTTTCTGCTCATTTCTCGCATAGTGGTGAATGAATGCATGGGAAGCTCAATTATGCAGTTAAGGCAAAGCTAATTTGCCATACCCATTCTACTCGCTCAGCTATAGCATTTGCTCAAGTATGGAAAGATCCTCTAGAGAATAACTATGGGATCAAATTCCCAATAAAATAAAGTCCATTTCCAATGGACGGTATTTCCTTTTTAACTTATTTTTAGTTTGTGCATATACCATTTGATCATTTCTTTCTCACAGGTTTAAACTTAAAGAGGTTATAGCTATCAAAAGCTTCACTTTGTGTCCATAGAGTTTCCACGAATCAAGTGACGAACATTTAATTCTTATATATATTTTATATATATAAATGTCCGTTAGTGACCAAAGATTGCCATTGGGACTTCCTAATGCATCTCTGACTGGTAGCATTCTATCAGAATACAAGAGATGTCATAAAGTCAGTCCTACAAGAAACATGATAAAAGAAAAGAAAACCTACTGGGTTCAAAGAGTAAGGGAGTTAGACGAAGAACCTAGAAAGAAACACTAAAACACAATAAAGTTTTGTTAAGTACAGTGCCAACCAGAAACCCTTCTAGCATCCAACGCCATGAAAATTCCGATGATTTGGTTCACGCTGACAGCCGATTGATTCTTTTGAGGTCTATACTATCTAACTGATCTCATAGGGCTAACTTTGTCAAAAGACCTCTTGCAGCATGAATCATGCATAAGTCTGAAAGCAAGAACTGCCAGTTATGGAGAAGGCATACGTGACGATCTATCACAAAGAGTTTTCAGCGTGTTGGTTTTTCTGTTCTGCTATTCTATTTGACATGGGTAAAGGCGGTCCTTGGTGATTCTATCAGGCCTAATGGGCACAAGTGTCATATGTCTGGCTGCATGGAGAAATAAGCTTTGCTTTAGGAACACCTATGGACCTTCACTTCAACCCAGGTGGAATGCAAACTCTACACAAGTGGGAATAACATGGGGAAACCTTGGTGACGAAGACGAGAATGCCTTAACAATGAAGGTCTCAGATGCGTGGACACAATTGACCCTGGCAACATTATAGGTTGTAATTCTTGTGTTAAAACTGTGCAAAAGACAAATTCTGCTACCAAATGCTTAGCTTTGGATTTGAAGAGGAAACCGTTTGGCAATGCAAATGCAAACCCACTAAACAGTCAGACCAATCTCTCACAGCAGTAAAATTTAGTTTGATGACCTCAAGAAGCATGTGATATGAGGTGGAAAGAAAAGCAGAATCTCGAAGTGGAAGCTGTGCCTTTGGACAACCCAAAGAGTTCTAAGATGCCCACTATTGAAGATAATTTGTGGGATTGGGATTCTAATATGGTGCCTCGGAGGATAATGCTGTTTTTTTCCATTTTCTGATGTGCAAAATGTGCCTGATGTGCAATAATTCATAATTGAACTGATAAATAATGGGAAGATGTATGCTGCTGCATTGGAATGCAGGAGTTAGTCAAACAATTATTTGCATTTGAGAACAGTGCAGATTAAAGTGGTTTGTTCCAAACAGCCTAGGTACAGGTGTATCTTTCACTGTCTATGGTTTCTGTTACTACTTTTTTGTTGATGTCTATGAGTAATGTTTTTTCTGATATGTATGCAAATGTCAGATTCTACTCGTATGGGAATAATGTTGTGAAGGATATTCTCAAAACTTGTTTCTGCTTGAATTTTTCAAATTTCCAAGCATAGCCATTTTTATTTTTCTGCTTTTTTGGAATCGCTGAGTAATTAAATTCCTTTCCAACATTTCAGGTCTAGCTTCTAGACCCTCTTCAGGATTTAGGACATTCTCTTTTCGTTTCCCCTGATGAACTGTAGAGGCAACTGTTATATGTGGTATAGGGGTGGCATGGACTGGTTTCTAAAGGCCAATTTGTTTAATACTGGAAAGATAGGAAGTAAATTTAATGACAGTTATACTCTATGGTGATTGTCTTGTTGAAATTGAGAACTAGATAGCAATATCTGTAGAAATCTGAAAGACAAATGCTTTTGTATCCTGGACCTCTAGGGCAGTACTCGATGTTGTAGTTCTGAAATTAGAAAATGATTTGTTTTCCGCTTTTACCCAAACATATATAGGTGAGCCTTTTCAAATTATCAAGTTAATGGGAATAACAGTCGCAAGTCGAGAGAGTAAAACATTTCTCTGTAATTCAGTCATTTGATTTAATAATTCCTGCAAAACCTTATTTATAATAGAAGCCATAAAAATGAAGCTTGAAAATCATAATAATAAGTGAATAGCAATACTTGCGAATCATAATGATTTCTGTTAAAAAACCTGATTTATTAGAGAAGCTATTAAAAATGAAGCTTGAAAATCGTAATAATAACAAAACAGTGCTTAAGAATCATACCAATATGTTTAGAGGTTTACATCATAATAATAACAAAACAGTACTTAAGAATCATACCAATTTGTTTAGAGGTTTACAGTCTTAAGTTTTTCCTAATGAAGAAATACTTTTGAATAACCACAAAATTTGTTATTATGTGCCACTAACTATAAAAGCAAGGGTTTATTTTTCTCTGAATACACTACGCTTCCTAATCATTCAACATGCATGGTTATCATCTTATAATAAGATTAATGTCACCTGCATGATACAAAGACGGCCATATCGAGCTAGGTCAACGCCCTCAGCAATCAAAACCAATTACCAATTCGTTTGTAGGAGAAGGTTCAAGAAAGGAACATGGAAGTTGTGATGCCTCAGTGACAATATATATAGGCACAGGTGCCAAATGAACCTCTGATTCATCCATATTATCCTCTGCGATTACAGTTCAAATCATTTGTCAGAATGTGAAAGGCATTAGCCGTGCCTTGTAAAATAATCTCCATTCCTATAATTCTTATGAATGCCCAAAAATAACAAATCTAACATAAGGATCATCTCTTCATTTAAAAAAATCAACTCATTTAAAATCATAACAAAAAAAACAAAATATTTATGGCATAATACCAGATAGATAGCACATCAAACCAGCAGCATGTATAACAAAATCAGTACAGAATTAGCCAAAAATAGGTAGCAGTACCACAGCTACTTGCAAAAGTGTAGAAACATAACTAAATATTTAGCCAACAAGGGGTAGCAGTATGGCAACTACTTGTAAATTAAACCTACTAACTCAGCAATTACATGATGTTGTAATGTCCCTTTTTGAGACTTCAACTGAAAAAGAAGGAAATCACACAAACCCCAATAATATTAATTCTGATTTTTGGACCAGCAAACTGAAAATTAAATCAGTACGGAACACTGATCAGATTTTTATAACAGCAGTATGAAAAACTCAAGATTTCACCCAAATATCACCAAACAATGCAACCACAATTCCCTTTTGGAATATTTTAGAACTATTTTCCCCACAAAAATCAAGTTAATACTCAGCTGGAAATTTATTTATCAGCTCAAAAAAAAAATTATGAAATGAGGGTTTCTAAACCCCAAACTCCACAAAATATAGATATTTCCAGCCTTATAAATGATATCAAATCTGAATATGGAAGAAAATAAAAGTTATGTGCCCTAGAAGGCACCAAATGACACCCTAACACAAGTCGCTCCAACTAGGAGAGGCTTATCAATGCATGCAAATTATTGTAGATTACTTCCTTTACTTTTCAATGCCCAAATCTACAAGATGACTTCACTTCAATCAAGGATGGAGGATTTTCGTCCCCCAACCAGCCACAAGAAGGGTTTTCGTCCTTCTTGGAAAGAGCCACACAATTGGATTTTTGCCCAAAAGTGGAGAGAACTAAGAGCAATCAGCCCTACGATCAATTTAGAATAAATTTGCCAAAGTAGATGTGTGCAAATGAAGTCATAACACTCCTTAACTATCCCAATCTTGGCGCCGAAGACCAAACATGCATGACCGACCTCCTTTGGGCTTTAATTAATCTTTTATTTGGCCTTTAAACTACTCCACTCCAAGCCAGCTGACCTGCTAAAATGAAGAAAACACTAGAAAGAAACATTAAAAATTAGAAAAGAATGATGCAAGGAGAATCCAATTCCTTCCCTAGCTTATTCAACTTTATTGCCATGGAAAGGGAATGGCAAGAAGTTTATTTTTAGGCTCTCATATCGAAAAAGGGGACATTACAGATGCTGATACAATATTTCTACATGTGGCGTACAAGACATCTTTAAAACAAAGATCCCAATAAAAGGATTATCAAGTTGTATAGGAAACAAAACAAACGTAATGATTGCACATCATAATCAAGTAAGACATTAAAAAAGAAGTGTTGATGAAGAGAGAAGAGTTGTTGTGAACTATTTCCGAAACCATTGCATTAACATTGTTTTACTCAAAGTTTCGAGTTGACATTTGGGCCATCACCAGGAAACCCAGAGTACATTGTCCAAAGAATGGAAAGATGCATCATTATTAAATAAGGCATCAAAAAAGAAGTACCATAGAACAGAGTAGAGCATTGTTCTTATGAAACATTACAAATGCCACTAGCATAATATGAAGCTTAGTGGAGCATTCAAGAGCTCTATAAAATTATTTAATCTATGCAAACACATAATAATTATCATTTCCCTTCTTTTTCCCCGCCCCTCAAGAAATAAAGTGAGCATTACAATCCATCATGTTAAACAGATGATTAATAATTTTATATTTTTAAACTCTTGAAACATAAGCATTTATTCTTCATTGGATATATACTTGAGGTATACAACATCCAAGGCTCCATACAATTGACATTAAATTTTAGAAGAATTTTCTAAGTTGAAAGAAATTAATGTTCATCAAAGACAAAAACATCATATCTCTTTGTACATTTTCTCTTAGTCTTTATGTATTAATAACAAAAGGGGGGATAATCTATTCATAAATCAATTGTTTTGATTTAAACAAGCTTAGAATTATTCATCATTTACATTTAAATTTGCTTTCTGCCATTATCATAAGGGTACCATGAAGTATGAACAATCATCAAAAGCATTCTACTTGAATAATTTTGGTTCCATGCAGATCAAAAACTGATGAACAGTGACAAAATTAAAACACGTTAAATGGTGCATTGCCACCACAACACATCTCGAGGATGTACAAATTATTGTTCATGCTCACCAGTGCACCCTGCAATATAGTCTTGATCATGCATTATCCCTCATTTTACAGGAATAATGCTTCCAAATCCAACAAAATAAATTAGTTCTTGATCAATGACCTAGAGACAAGGGTTGTTCACAAGAATATCAGAACTTAGAAGTATACACTCTTGCTTAGAAAAATAACTACCTAAAGTAATAGAGGGGCACAATCACTACAAACGTTTACATTATTTATGATATCACCTAAGTAAAGGATGTTCAACTATTATGAAATATTCATCACCATAGAGTCGAATTACTGATTTAGTTATTATGAAATATTCATCACCATAGAGTCGAATTACTGATTTAGTTATGTCATATCTCGTGTGAAACCTCCCTTCTATGCCTTCGTTGATGTGATCTTTTGAACTGCTGGTTACACGTTGTAAATTATGGATAATGTGATTGACATTATTTTGACTCTGAGGGCATATTACTTTTGCAAAGTCCCAAAAATCATCCTAATACTCGACAATCCAAATTACCGCCATTCTTTACCTATATTCTTATCCCTTACACTCTCGAAATCCCTAAAGCATCCCATACTCTCGAAAACTACCAAAAATCATCTAATTTTTTCTTTACAATACATCATCATCCACTTTAAAACAGAATCATCAACATTCTTTACAATAAATCTCCGTCCCATACTTATTATACACATATTTTCCCAAACTTCAAAAATCATCAAACACTTCCCAAGACCAAATAACGAATTCTTTACTAGGTATACATCTTATCTCTACACTATCATACCGAAATAAAATCAGCAAATCCTTTTTAAAACCAAATTACCAGCCTTCTCTACAATACATAACCGTTCTGAAAATTATCATACTCATACTTTTTACTTAAAGCCCAGAAAAGACATTCCATCACCACACAACCTCAACTTAACTCTACCCTTGGGCCACACTGAGGGGTCACAACCGGCTTAAACGCATAAAAATAAGAAAAGAATTTACCAAAGAAATATATGATAAACTTATAATTTTAAAATACAAATTTCAGAACTTTTTAAAAAAGCATTCTCCAACTGCACTATCATGCCCACATATTCCAAAGCCTATCCCTAACGCTAGCCCCAAAAAGCATACTGAAATCTTTTGATTACCTTTAGGAGATGGAGCCAGAGCCTTTGCGGAAGATGGCGCCTTTGTTGGTGAAGTTTCCGGCGTCGAAGTTGGCGAATTAGCTGGGGATTTTGATTTAGCCGGGGACATGGCCGGTGATTTTGATGGTGATATAGCTGGAGAGGACGACACTCCAAAATAAAACCCCCAAAAAAACACAAAAATGATTATCATTACGGAACAGAGCAAACTTGACTTATTGCTGAAGTAAAATAAATGCCAAAATAACCATTACTGGAAAAAAATTGTTTCCAATCTCAAGTGTTATAAAGCTCTCTACACGGAACGGTAGTGGCAGAGTATACCTGGGGCAGTGGCCGGGGAAGAAGCGCTAGGGCTGTTGGCAGCTGCAGCTATAAGACAAGAAAAAAATAAAACACCTGTATAAAGATTTTTACTCAAACATAATTATTTCATAACCTGAAACGGCGCATGGACATTTCCAGATTGCATAAAACGCATCCTAAAATCCTATTTTCCAAACTAGGTTCGAAACCGTAATATATAAACGCTCAAAAACCTAAATTCAATTGCTAAGATCATGCCAGAATTATACTGAACGATCAGAATTATACTGAACGATCTGCGCATATTCCTTAAAAATCCTTAAAAGCCGGCTTAATGTAGTGAGATGGCCAATATCAATGTCGAAAACAGAAAAAACAACAACGAAAACCCTTGCATGGCAGAAAATAGAAAAAACATTCATGATCCATATAACAAAACGCGTTCAGAGCAATATTTACCTGTGCTACACCGGCTGACAGGCGGGGTCTTGACATTGCAAGCTCCAGGAAGAGCCAAAGCCTGCGTCATATTAATAGGCAATCCCAAAGTGTTATTCGCATTAAGCAACATGCATAAACAAGACGCTTTGGCTGAAACAACCGACGACAGGCCAGTGCAGCAATCCTTATCCGGCTTAGTCTGATTTGTCGGCGTCATGACAAAGTTTAAACACGGTGAAAGCATCGCGATATAAGTAATGCAATCTGAAGAAGGCGACGGCGCAGGCGCCTGTGCGACCACGCCAGCAAACAACGCCGTTATAGACAAACAAAGCAATGCGCTCTTCTCCATTTTTTTTCGCAGAAAAATGGAATCCACAGACAGGTCACAGGATCGAATCCCTCAAGCTCAGCTCGGCACAAACAAAACAACTTTTTGCAAGGAGGTTTCGGAAGCAATGGTAAAGAAGCTAGCGATGAAGAAAGGCGGTGGCTTTATAAGAAAACAGCGGTTTTTCTCCAGCGTTAACAGCGTAGAGCTGCTTTCGGCATGGCGAGTTGCGACAGGAGGGCGGTTTTATAAGGCGGCGGCGTGAGGTTACAGGCGGAGAGCAAGAACCAACAGGAACAGATACGATTTTATTAAATCTTGGCCGCGTCGTGCCACGCGGACGGTTGGGATTCATAGATGGCTGGAGTGCAATATCTTTCTTCTGGAAAACTCCGAGAAAAAACATTCTTCACTTATTTATTTTCTTTTTCACCGTGGTAATAAAAAAATTGGCAGTGGGGCGGTTCGACATTTGGTCATAGAAATAATATGAATGGTGGGGCCACGCGCTCTTGAAAGTCGTTCATATATTATTTGCTTCCACCGGGTTGGGTCCCACTCCCGCTCCAGATTCAAAGTCACTGTTACTCCATAAAGATAGACTTTTATTCTTTTCTTCCATGCGGCCCGATCGAACTTCTCAAACCGCGTATTATCATTTATGGGATATTCATATTTAATGTAGTGTTAGATTTTGTAATTTAATAAAAACATTTAATAAAGTTTCTAATTAATGATTTGTTATCGTTCCGAACCGTGTATTATCATTTATGACTATTTAATGTATAATTTAATAAAAACATTTAATAAAGTTTCTAGCTATTGATTTATTACCCTGCCAAGGGTAGGTATAGTGTCTTTATTTTTTCTAATTTATTTTTTTACTCAATCAATTTAGAATTTTGTCTATGAAATGCATATTTTATATAAATTATAATTGATATTTATATGATATTTAACTGGAGGATAGACTCCTTCCCCGTATTTTTTGTGGAAATTAAGACAACAATAAATCTGAAAATTCTGGTTTAATCACCCATCTAATCTATTGTAGGCATCACTTCAAAATTTATTGCACCCATTAAGTGGACTTAGTTGAGATTTTTTGGGGCTTTATCCTTGTCTATTTGTTTTGACGTGATTCCAATGGAACATTCTCGACCCACTTCCTCCACCATGTCCCTTCTCAAATTACCCACTTCTAAAGAGGGCTCGATTCTTCTTCGCCCGCAGAATTAGGGGATGGTTTTATGGAGTGGGGGCTCCATAAATATCTAAGAAGGTGCTATTGAGAAAATTTAGGAATATTTTAGCCAATTTAAGGTCTTGTGTTTTTACCATTTTCCATTGCAATTTTCCCTATAAAAATGACCAAAAATTAGTGGCCTACATTTTTTACTCCACGTGGAAACAAAACAACATAAAGACTAGGGAGAAATTACCGGCGCTCCCCACCTTTGAAGTTTAAGGAGCAACAAATGTGGAGTCCCTAATTTCTATGTAAAGATTCATTTTTTTCTTGTAGTTGGTTAAACAAATCAACATGAGACCATATATAATAGAAAAAATAGGAGGTGAGTAAGGGCATGGTCCCATGGAGGGGTTTGGGCTCCTATTTTCTTTGCAGTAGAAGGTCCCATGTTTATTTTTAAAGTTAGTTATGGGAAATAATAGAATCTAGGCCTCGAAAATAGGAGCTCCACTTTTTTAGCCCCCTAAACTTAAGAGGTCACTGGAGAGGGGGGGCTGGGAGTTTCCTCCTACAGTTTAGCGCTGATAGAATCTAATATGCATTCCCGCCATTTTTTTTTGGTGATTTTAAAGAGAGAGATGATTTTATTTTCCTACAAATAACCATAAAAATCCAATGGAATCCTATAATATCTCAGCGGGTATTGTTGAAGAAATTAATAAAAAAAACATGGGACCTTAAAACTGCTAAAATGCTCCTATATTTTCTCAGTAGCACCCACTGAGATATTTATGACTCCATGGAACCATGCCCTTAGAGGCCCTATATAGTTTGTTGCTAGGGTTTCAAGGAATATTGAAGCTTCTATTATAAAAATCAAAATTTACTTCACTCGAGGTTTGTGTGATTTCCTTGATTGACAATTTCAGCCCTAGAAAGGGACATTATATCAAATTAGATTGTCATTTCTTTCCTCAAAACATTATTTTCTCATTTTGTGCGCAAGCGATGTTTTTCCTCAATTCATGTCGCAGCACAAGGCTTCCTCGAACTTGCAACCTTTTTATTTTTGAAATTTGTACTTCTTGTGAAGCTTCCTCAAATTCCAAACCCTTATGAGCACTAGAGGCTCTAATACCAATGTTAGAATATGTAAAGAAGGAAAGAATGAAGATGAATTGGATTACACATCAAATGAATGTGTTTCCTTCATTTTATTATTTTTGGAGCAGTTACAATGTACTTGGAATAGTTATGTGACAGTTCATAACTGAAAGCTACCAACTAACATGTATGCTTATAAATATATTCATTATATTCAATAGATCTTAAAAGGAATCCTAGAGAATTTCAAATTGGGAATAAAGTCTTCCTCAAGAGCTAGATCGAACTTGGTAAAGCCTCCAAATTAGCTCCTCACTTTGTGGGACCCTTAAAAATCCTTGAGAAAATCAGTCTAATATCCTATAGACTAGCCCTACTTCCTCTCTCTACGATTCACAATGTTTTGCATGTTATTTTTAGAAAATATATTGTTTATTCATCTCATATCTTTGATTGGACCTAACATCGAGTAGAGGAGAGGGACACGGTTCAACAGGAGCATGTTCAAAGCCTAGATTGTCACAACTTAATGACGGAGCTAGTGCTACTTGGGAGGACGAGATCCTCTTCCAAAGTTTACTACCTTCACCTATTTAATTAGGCACCAAGCTCCTGCCTCTTTATGGGGGGGAAGGATGACATATTCTGTGTGGGCCCTCCATCCCATGCCTTGGTTTATGCAATCTTTGTATTGTTGGTTACTCTTATATGGATTACAGATATTGTAATTGACATTATTTTGACTCTGAGGGCATGTTAATTTTGCATTTGAGGTCATACTTTAGTTATTTTGATACTATGTTCAAAGACTTGTTGGATTCATGAGCTGGTAACATATCTAATCTTATCAATATCAACTTGTGTACATGCTTTATAATTTGACATAATAGATTATGTTAGGCATTATTATTCATTTCAGTTGATATATAATAATTTTGAAATGATGCATTAGTATTAGATATTTGTTCTCATTTATCATGTCCTGATTATTTTTTGTTTATGGATATTATTACGTGGTATTGTTGATGTCCTTGGTGATGTTCAGGGAAGCAAAATGGAGAGGGGTTCACAAGGTCTAGTTGACACTAAACTAAGTTTGATACACACTACATGTGCATAAAGGAAACAGGTAAATGTGAGTAACCAAGTGTTAGGAACCTGGTCTATGAGTCCATCTAACGGTATAGATGATGTTTTTACGTTTGGTCGTTACTCAAGTATGGATCATGTGTTTTACAATTTTAATTTCTTTGGTCAAAGCAATGGTCATTTTATTTTAGGTATTTGTGATTTCATTATTGGTTGGTGTATCTAGTTCTTGTAAAATCTTTGACTTCCTTATCAAACAAATTTTTGGAGGTTGCTTCATTGCCTTATTGCAATAATCTTGTCAGTTGCCTCTTTAACAAAAATGAACATGTCTCGTATAAGAGCACAAGTATACAAGTAACTTGGGTTGAATATGAGTGAATGCATTGCAAAATAAGGCATAAGCAAGAAAGTTCTATTGCAAAAAAGGAACATGCATGGCTTATGTCAAGATCTGGTAAAAAAGTGATTAACATGCTTTAATCAAGCAGATTATCTCCAGTTTGTTCTCCACGTTGACCTAAATAAGGGTTTCCTTGTATTCTTATTGAAGTGGATGTTTTGTTTTTCTTTCTCTATGTGGTGGCATTCGGAGGAGGCTTTGAAGGGAAGTTTATATCTATGGCAGCAATAATAGCACCAGTTGTATGAAACTTAACCGCCCTAAGCATGGGGAATGGCCTGTGTTACCTTAGTTTTGGTTGCCATTTGCAACTGCAGTCCCGTAAGGTAACTTGCATGTTTTGTTAAGTTTAGATCTACAATTATGGATAGGAAAAAAGGAGCTACGTGACAGTCCTAAGCTTGTAAATCTTGAATAAGAAAGAGAACAAGAAGTGTTGGGAACCGCATTCAAATGTGGAAGTTACTTTGGTTTGACTGACTATTTGGAGTGATTATTTTATGGAAGCAGTAGTTGCATTCATTGTTTTGATTTGGATGCCAACATTGTTGACTGTTGTGCATTCAGAGATTTGGCTGCTTGTTGTTTTGGACTGTTTCAAGCCATTCACAGCTTATATTTGGATAGCCTTGTTACATACACTACTTTTGGTCCTTGAACCGATGAAGGTTTTCAGGTACTTCATTGATTGTCTTTTGTTTCTTGAAGCCCTTGAGGCATGCAATGTGATGTTGTGTATACATAACTATTTTGTCTCTAGTTCATATTTGATGAGATCTCGTATTAGTGAATATTCTTCATTTTTTATTATCATTTGCATGTTGGAAAGTATGGTTAGGAACAAAATATAATGGAAAGGAAGGCATGTATGCAAATAAAGAATGGCCTAATAAAAATTAAAATATCTCATCTCTTGGTAAATGAGTAATCTAGATTATGATAATGAGAGGGGCCATGCTAAAGATGCACACCTTGAGGTTGTAAGTTGCAAAAGTCATGAAACTAGGAAGACAATAGTCCACACTCTATATGAGATGTAGGGTTCCAAAGCCTGGATCTAGAATAGGGTAAGTGGCATCTAACTACAACCCGATGGTAAGTTGATCATAATATGGCAGGAATCAGTTTGTAACAAGATAAGGATTTTTATGCTTGGGTTGTAAACATAGGTTGTAAGGATCAATAATTGTGTAACAAGGTTGTAAAGCCCAAAGGGCGGTTTGTAAGGAAAGAGGTTGATGGATAAACAATGAAATAGTATCAATAATATGCATGCTCTATTCTAACCTATGCACTGCCGACCATGAAACAAACATCCAAATCTAAAATAACATTAAGGAAAAGAGAGGTTAAAGATATTTACTTGATTGCATAGACACCATTGATGCATTAACTTCCCCTAAGGATTAGTAGCACCTTAAGAGAGAGTTAATGTGGGGGATCACAAATCAAATAAGTGACAGACCTAGGAAAACCTCTTGTTGAAGACTTCAAAGGCAGGTCAGACCATAATAAGTGCAACTCATATGATTGGGAATCCTAAGCACCCAATGCTCCAACTTTTAAGTGTAGACTCCAAAAAGACAAATAAAACCAAGCTTCAAGACCTTTAAGGCTTTAAGGGCAGATTGGCAGAGCGCCAGCAGATTCGAATAAGTGATGGTGATGGTGATGTGATGAAATGAGATGCTCAAATGTGGAGTATATATGGCAATCATGATGGGGCATTGCAATTTCTAGCTAGTCTGACGGTATTGATTGTGGTCAATGCCGTCTAGCTGTTAAAAATTGCTAGCCAGATGGTATCACCCATGGTCAATATTGTTTGCTGTGGGCAATGCACAATCATGGGGGTCAAAAAGGAAATCTTGACTGATGGAGGGAGACTCGGGGCTGCTGAAAAGATTTCATGATGAAGGTATGTGTCTGCATGAAAGTAGATATGGAGGTGATTATAAGAGAGTAAAAACGTAATGTCGTAGGGAGGCTGTGAAAATACGACCACTAGAAATATGAAAATATGTGAAATGTAATATAATTAGGACTACATATCAAGACTCCTCTCATAGGTACCACTACCAACTGATCCCAATGCAACCAGCGAAGGCTACATAGTGAATCACCAGAGTGTATGAGTGAGCTACTATGAGAACCCAATGTAATACAATGACTAAAAAGAAACCGCTCTGAAGATAACCATTAGCACAAATAAGTCAATAAACCTTTTTGGAGGCTAAATTCTAAGGAGCTCATGGAAGGAAGATAGGATCCTTAACCGTAGGTCTAAGGAGAATAGCAAGTTGTGAAATCTGGATTATACGTAGGTCGTAACGAGTTGGCTCATTGTAATCCTCTTCATTTAATCTCCCTAATCAATCGTCAAGATCCTTTGGCCTACTGGTGTCCACGGCTGTCTGCCAATAGGGAAGAGAATACCTAAGGGTGCCGAACAGTTCTAATAAATCTATTATGAAGTGCTGATAAAACTAAATAAAATCTAATTGCTGAAGTCAATTATATTAATCTAGTTAGCTTGAAATCGAACTCACACTTGTAATCCTTGAATTAAAATTGCAGGAATTGAAACCTAAAGGGGCAACTGTTGTTCTAAAGGGATCTGATTATGCTTTATTCGGGTCCTAGACACGATAAACACGACATGGGCCAAAGGGGATTAAAATAAATTGCGGAACAAAGAGTTACAACACAACTGAATTTATGTATTTCCCCTAGAGAAATGCTGACTTGCAATAGAACCTATAAAGTAGAAAGGAAAAACATGCAATATGGGATAAATACCACATGTGGTCTGCTTAGGAAAAATTGGATGTGAGCTCATTGCCCCTCCCATGGAGGTTGGTTGATCAAGACCCATCACCTTTAAAAGGGATGTTGTACTTGCACTGCTTCCAGATTTATTATCTCAGCAAAAACTTTATGACATGGTTTACATATTTTTATCATTCCATCATTACCTCTTGCATAAGAGCTGGGAGGTTATGCATTTATACATTCTATGGATATCAACCAACCTCGCTGAATTCTACCTCTTATGGACGAAATATCCCAAGAGTTAAACTAGGTCTTTTCACTTAGACTTTTCTATTGACTCTACTACCACTCATCCCATTTGTCTAGGAGAGATTTTCAGTCATTTCCAGCAGCGCTTTATTGAGGGTATTTTGGAAAATAAATTGCAGCAGTTCTTTTATTGGATCGACCCAGTTTTGGACTGATTTGGCATGTTCTTTGAGGTATTTAAATCTGATTTCTATTGTCAAATCATCTACAGATTTTTGTTAAGTGAAGCAAAACAAATTTAGAATTTTTAGACGGTTCTCACAGTGGTTTTTCAAGCAATTTTATAATCAGATTTCAGATCTGATTTCTAATTATTTGTGGCTTCTATAAACTCTGATTTTAATATATTTGGGCTTCAAAAAATATGGCAATCAGTTTGTGAAAAGAATATAATTTTTTTAGAGTGATTTGCATTGGTTTCTCATCCAAACCCTAGTCGCATTTTCTCTATTTAAATCATATTTGCCCTAGTTTTGTTGTCATAGCTGTCAAAAAGTATGTTTTTATATTTGTGATTGGAGACAAATTCATTTTGGGCAAAGAGATCTATTGGGGATCTTTCAACAATGTCTTCGAGGACACCACTCTAAGAAAACCAATACACCATGTCATGTCCCTTTTTCGGAGGCTAAATTCTAAAGACCTTAACCCATTCCTTCCCCGTAGGTCTAAGAAGAAAAGCAAGGGGAAATCTAGATTATTGGTGAAAGTTGGCTAGTATAGCCCTTTTACTCTCTCTCTCAAGGACAAAACCCCTTGGGTTGAGGATCTCATCCAAGGACGAAAACCCTTGGTTGGGGAACTTGTGAAGGATGAAAACCCTTCATGAGATTTTGGTGTGTGCGAGCAGATTTGGAAAGTAATAAAGTATCTTTTCTTGCATGTTTTGGTCTCTTTGGTGCACTATTCTATTTGTTTGGAGTGGAGCGACCCACTTGGAGATAGATATTTGGAATGTCTAATGTGTATTTGGCAATTCTAAAATTACTAGCTTATTCGCCATAATTTATAAGGCCAATATCTGGATTTCATGAATTTTAGTGCTTCCCAAGTTGAGTTATGAATTTTTGAAATAACACTGCAGACAAGGGTTTGTTGAATTTCATATCCCCATATCTAGGGCATTAAAAATCAGATTTCTTACATTATATGATTGTTGAGGAGTTATCATAATTTTAGACATTCAAGTGAAGCTGATTGGAGGTTTTTGAAGTCTTAAAAGTGGGTGTGAAACCCCAAAACAGGTCGCTGCCCTAGAAGGGTGTTGGCTGGCAGAAGTTAAGGGTTTTTATACATTTATTTCAGTCACTAACAGCTCACTAAAAATCTGAAAAGTGTTGTTTATCTTCAGCTTTTGGTCATTTCCTAAGTCCCCCTAAAAAGGGACATTACACACCAATAGCGTCTGCATAGAACATAAATTAGTAAAGTGAAATTAGGTGTATACATATGCCCAAACCAAAGATCATTGCATGTCACAAGCAATGTACATGAGATTGCCTTTGGGAAAATAAGATGCAACATTGAAATCAAAATAACTGAAATGGATGTGTAGTATAGAAAGTGATGAAAGCATCAATTCAAATAAAGTATACCTCTATACATAATGAATGACATTAGTGTAGAAAGAACTACTATGAAAAGCCAGGTAATATACAACTGAAAAGAAACACTAGAAGATAAGTTAGATAAATAAGCAATAAATCCTAAGCTAAGGGGGAGTTCATAGAAGGATGATAGGATAGTCAGTAGGTTATAAGTGGGTCATAAAAATGGTGAAATGGTGAAAGAAGTCATAATCAAATTCAAAGGGTAACGATCATGGGCCTGAAAAATAGGTGATTTTTGAAGATTGTCAGAAAAATACGAGTGGTATATTGTTCGGTTTGTTTCAAGAATACGACCACGATGCTTATTTTGGAATTGAAATCAGGGTTACGGTTATAAGGATATCGCAATTTGAAGAAATTTCGATATCACAAGAGAAGGTTTCAGAATTTTCAATTGAAATTTACAAATAGAAAGTCAATCTCATTTGTCATTTTGTGTTGTTTGATTTTGATGAAACAAGAAACGATGGCCAAAATGCAAGGCAACAGTGTGGGTGGACAAGGTGGTGACATAGAACGACATATTGTGGTGAACCCTCAAGTTGGATTTGTTTTTGAATTGGAAAAGGATAACTAGTAGAAAATTGTATAAGTCCCAGGACGAAATCGGCTAGCAAAATTTGGCCCAAAAAGAGTCCAAATGTAGATCGTCTCTAAATGTAGGTGGATTTGGGTGTATTTTGTTTTTAAGAGTCATTAGGATTGATTTTTAAATTAAAATGATAAAAGGGAGCATGGTTTCTCGGTAGATGGCATTGGCCATGGTAAGCAAATGACCGATGTTATCTGACAGGATGGCTAATGTCGTATGTTGTGCATAGTTGATGCCGTCGGGTACGAAAAAAATTGTCAAGGGCCGATGTTGTAAGGATAGCATGGCCAATGTCGTATAGTTAGTGTTGATTGATTTTGTAGTATTAATTGATAATTGATGATTTTTTCTGCAGTCCCATTGACCTACTTTTGTGGTCATGTGTTGGACATTAATAACATTATCTTATCTTATCTTACTATAACTGACGGGGGCTTGTTGTTTGATATTTTAAGTATTCCATGGTGGATTGGGCTTTGGAGCTAAGTTGATGTGGCATGGTTTTCGGCCTTATTGGAGAGGTCGTCGACCGTAAATAGGGCCCAATTGCTTTTTTAGGTTTTGGAGGGATTATGTAGATGATACGGATCCCAATTTAGTTCAAATGTTTATTGGTGCATGGGAGTATCATGTCAACACCTTTAGATGGCGTACTGGCAGAGATATTATTGAGATGACTTTTACTTTTTCTATTGGGAGTTACGATACAAGGGGCCAAATGTAAAACGATGTGCCTGAGAGTGCAAAGGAAAGGAGGGAGTTGGCACGGTGGGAAATAAGATCCGATGAGTACATCAGAGGTCGCTTATTATTTGGCTCAACATCGTTCATGCTTTAGGAATTCCAAACATCAGGAAGGCAATTATTGGGATGGATGGGAGACAGATTTTGTGTCAAAATTCAAATGGAGTAGTCTCACTTTTTTCCTTTATAGCTTGTAGGCAAGTTCCGAAGGAGGATAGACAGTTCATTTGGGGCACAACCATATGGGTACAGCTAGCCCGTGATTTATACAACTTGTGAGTGAGACAGCAACAAATGATTGGTCTTATTATTCTACTATTATCTTGCATATATGAGCATTTTCCTAAGTACATGCGTGTAGGGACGACACTATAGATAATAGTGGATGCCTCGAGGATGTTATAACGAAGAGAGGAGAGGCAATGAGGGCTAAAGTTGGGCATCCGACCCCTGCATACAGTTTCCCGAGCAGAGGTGATATGGACCCCATATGTTGGAACATTAGATACATGGCCTTCATGGCCCACAATAAAGGCAACACAGGACATTTTGGAGATCACACGTCACTACCATTGGTGGGTGGAGATACATCCTGTGGATAGAGTGCATGGATAGTTTGGGAGACCGCATCCTATTATACCATTGTTGGAGCGTAAAATAAATTAAAAAGCCGACATGGATATAATTTGTATGATTGTGCAAACCTCTCGTATAACCATATTTCATATAAGACAAATTGTAGAATGTATAATGACCTCTAAGGATAAATAGAGAATAGGATAAGCCTCTTGATGTACGAAAAGAAGTTGAAAGGACTGTAACTCAACAGTCGTGTTGTTTTGTATAAACTATGTAAGCGCATTGCGCAGAAGGTTAATCTTCGATCCCAATAGCAAGTTATCTCATGTTCTTTCCCTTCTATGCGTTCAGATTGAGCTTTAAGTAGTTCTAGTTGTCATATGTTTTCCCATTCTCTATCTCTTCCTGCCGATTTATGTGGATTTGCGCTATGGCACATATTGAAAAAAATAGCATAATTTTGAGACAAATATGGATTAACCTAGATTACAACATGTTGCATGTCTTGAAGTCGTCATCCAAGGATCTATGCTACACTTCAGATTTTCAGTCATTGGAAGGTTGTGTTTCAAATCGAGGGCACGTTTTGGGGTTGTTTCACTCCATATCAGTTGGGCTTCACTTCAGATCTGAATTTGTGAATTTTGTGGGTTTTGGATCAGCCAAACCATTGTTATCCCCAAGTAATTTTGCAGCTGGGAATTTTTGGGCTCTTTTTGGCTAAAAGTGCCCACCTAAGAGAGTGGTACGACCCTTTGGAAGGGCATTTCACTGTTGTACAGACTGTAGGTGATTGGGGACCTTTTGTCATCAGCAAAGGCAATTTTTGGCATCATTTACAACCCTTTATTGGTACATTCTCAATAAAAATCACTACTGTTATTTTCTACATTGTTCCAGCCCTTAAACTTTTTTTTGTCAATTCATATAAGTGTAGAAAAATTCAGATTTCACTTGTGGGTTGTTCTTAGACCGCAAGTCGCCAATTTGGGCCTTGAGGGTATCTTGGAAAGTGATTATTTGAATAAATAAAAGCCATTTTCAGTCTGTTGTTCATCATTGCTTTTATTGGCAATTTGATATCACTTTAAAAATCATCTTTGTGGAGTTTCCAGTTTTATGTGATTCAGATTTTAAAAAGGGATATTACAAAAAGAAAATCTTGAAGGGTCCGGAAAGAGAAAAGAGAACAACAGAGAAGGATTGAAAAGTTGCAGAGAAAAACTAGACAGTGTAATAGAGGTTATAGTAATTCTAAAGGGAAGCCAAAGCCAACTGTGAGTGGGGATAAGGTAGGGAAGGTTGTCGTAGGAGGAAAGGAGTCGATTGGGCATTGATTGCAAAGCCAAGAAGGAAACGAAGGAACTGGAGACATAAGCCGAAGAGAGATGACTAGAAATAGTTAGAATTAAGTTTATGAAGCAATGTGTACTTAATCCCGAAAAACCATCAAGGAGACCATGGTATTGCAAAAATCAAGAAAATGTATTCTGTAGGGAAGAAATGGAACAGGATCCACCAAGGCTTGTGGAAGATGATAGTACCCCTCTTCTAAGGTATATATCCCTAGAGCCAGACAAAGAATTGATTACGTGGGATTGTCTAAACAATTTTGGAGCAATGTGAAATTTTGCAAGAATTGCAACGAAGATTCAGACGACAACTTGCAACACATGCAACATTGTAATGAAGAGCTCAAGAGATACGAGTGGAAGAAATTTTCAAGGAAGTAGAGTTTTCATTGTGCAGTCCTTTGTTGCGCAGAATCGCATTAAGGGGAAATTGTGAAAATAGTGGGGAAGACAATAACTATAGTTCTATAAGTCCGAAATACAAGGTTAACTTTCCAGAATCCAAAGAGTCGGAAGTAGAAAAGCCAAAACCCGATGAGGCTAGTATAAGTATTGATGCCAATACCTATCAGCCAGGAACGCAATTGAATCCAAGATAGAACCTGAGTTATAATATTGCATAAGGTTAGCAAAGAAATCATTTGGGTCCAGGGGCAAGATGGCTCAGTTCCCTAATCCTATTGCAATTTTGCAGCTTTATGATGGGATTGTCGATCCTGAACATTACCTCCTAACTTGTGATATGTGTTGGGGGGCTAAAGGAGTTACAGATGAGAACACTAAGAAGTGTGAACTTATAGAAGCGTTGCATGGAAGAGCCTTGGAGTTTATATATTCAAGACAATTGAGTGCGCAATCTTGTAAGACGTGCACAATGCTTTAACCCAAGAATTCAAAAGGAAGAAATGTGTAGCGGAAACTCATCAGGACTTGAAGAAGATAAAGCAAAAACCGGGAGAAACGATCATGGAATATGACATGAGACACTCTAATGTAATGAACAAGGCCACTTTTAATTTTGACGAATCAAGCAAGGTTGTTTGGTTTGTGGAAGGATTGCGCAATAAAATTCGGTTTGCAATTGCACAAACTAAATTTCAAATTAAGGTTGAGGCCATTGTAGAGGTTATCCGAGTGGAAAAGATTGAGGATTATGGTAAAAGCGTGGGTACCTCTAACTATAAAGCCGAAGCGAAATTGGATATAGTAATACAAAGATTAGAAGAACTACAAGAAGGAAAGAAACCTAGGCTCACCATATGGTGCACTGAATGCATCAATGAAGGACACCATAAGAACGATTGTACTAATACAAAATCAGAAGGACGAGGAGAGTATTGTGACATATGCAAGTTATGGGGCCATTCTCTTGCCAATTGCCACCTGCTACAGCACTATGTTAGACAACCTCAGAATGTCGTGTGTACATTCGGCAAGGCTACTACTATGTAATGTCCCTTTTTCCCACTTGTGGGTCACTATTTGGAAATCTTGCCATTCCTTCTCCATGGCAAAGAAGTACAAGAGTTGGAGGAGAACATTAAGCTTTCATTTGCTTTTTTTTTTCTAATTTTTATGTTTTTCTTTTAAGTGTTTTCCCTCTTGAAGCGGGTCGGCTGGGTTAAAGGCAAATAAAAGAAGCTTAATGAAGAATTATAACATCTCCTATGGGTGGGCCTAGTATTTTCTAACCTTGGCGCCAAAGGAGGGATATAAAGTAATGTGAAGACCTCTTTTTGCAAGCATCTAGATTGGCGCATTTTTCTATTATTGGGCATTGAGAGCTTGTTGCTCCATGTTCTTCCACTTGAGGACGAAAACCCTCTTGTGTGGCTTCCTAGAAGGACGAAAACCCTTCTAATGGTTTTGTTGGAGGACGAAAACCCTTCAACATTGATTGAGCTTGAAGTAAATTGCAGATTTGAGGAGAATCATCCACTTTCAGATTTTTATTTGCTTTCTAAAGGAGAAGCGACCTACCTTAGTGTAGGGTTTGATGGTTTGGAGGGGATAAAGTTGATCTTTTATTTCATAATCTTATTTACAATATTTTTATAAAGCCGGAATCTTCATTTTTATGAATTTTGAGGGTTTCTAGACCCATATTTCATAATTTTATTGTGGCTGCTCTTCGCTGGTTATTAATTAATTTCCAGTTGTGTGTTGACTCAGAATTTTCATTGATTATTGGTCTATTGGATGCCTAAAATACATATCTAAAATGTGGCAAGGATATTTGGAGTATTTTCAGTGTTTTGCATACATTTTTATACCGCTGTTTGGAGAAATCAGTTCGCTGGTTTTAATTACAGTCTGCTGGTTATAAAAAACAGATTTCGTTATTTGGTGTTTTAGCTAATTCCTTGGTTGTGGTTTCATCCCTTGAAAGGGATATTACATACTGATGAAACTAAGGATTGCAAGGCTTTGATGGATTTGAAGGAGGAAGTTACTAGGAATGTGTTCACAGTACAAACTCAATTGGCCACCAAAGTACATCCAGCTATTGCGGAGGCTAAGATGACCGCCTCCCCGTGACAAACTCCATAGTGGGCTCTTTCTTCACCGCAGACAACCCCACAATGGATACCACAATATCCACAAGTCAGTCCAGTTTGGGCTCTGCCATCTCCGCAAAATAGCATAAGATAGGCACCTCCTTCGCCACGGAAATCATCAGGATGGAACCCGGCCAAAACCAAGGTTGGAACGCCCCTCAAAGATCCTATGGTGCACAGCAAAGAGGATACCAAGTTGGTTACCAGCAAAGGAGGATGGGACCCAGACCACAAAGACAAGGAGTAATTTGTTATCTTTGCAGAGATCCAAACAACATTGCGAAGAACTTTCCATCGAATCCTGAGCAGGAAATATTTTGTGCATACTGTAAGGTGCATGCGTAGCATAATATAGATAATTGTCCCACACCGAAGAAGCAAGGAAAGGAAAAACAACTGCGCAATGTCAAGATGATCAATGCAGCGTCCATAGAAATTGACAGTCTACAAGCCATTTCTAGAACGCAGAGGAAAGAACAAGGCTTAGAACATGTGTCGATCCCTATAGTGCCCCCAAATTCAGCATGCTTACAAAGACACCTACCCAAACCCACGAAAAAGAAAGGCATTACTTGAAGAAGTTAGAGAATTGCTTCACTCGATCCAAAACAGAGATGTCAATGCGCAAAATACGAGAGAAGTCGAAATCCCAAATTTATAAGCAGATGATGAGAATATGAAACAAGGAGTGGTTGTAGCTTTATAGGATCTCCTAAACATAGTAAATGTCCTACATAATGAGGATATTTCGCAAAACATATCTAACTTGCTCGAAACTCCATTAAAAAGTGCATCAGGTGGAGAAGTGCAAGCAAAGAAACCAATATGGTACGTAAAGACTAAAAAACCATGGGATGTGGACACCCAATTGAATATAATTTTGGGAGGTTATGAAATAAAAGATACAGTATTCAACTTTGGAAGCATAATGAAACATGATGCCAAGGTCCATCAAAGCTATAGGAGATGCCACTCTTGCATATAGCCTTGTTACTCTCAGCCTTGCAATATGGAAGAGTAGACCCGATTTGGAGGATGTCGAGATACAAGTAGGAGACTTAAGTTTGAAAGGGGATTTTGAAGTTATTGATATGAAAACTAATGAAACACATTACCCAATGTTGATCAGAAAGAAGTAGGCGTATGATGGCAACATGACAATCAACACAGTAACCAACCAGATGGAGAGCACACCTCAATGACTCTATTAGTGTCATTCCAATGAATAAGTCTAAATACAAACCCTATTCCATTCCTAAAGAACCAATGTCGCCAAATGTGCATGATGTTGAAAGTTGGTTTAAGGTAGGACATCAAGAAAAGGTTACAGCTCTACAATACAGAACGAGGTAAAAACAAAGGAGTTCACAAACCAGGCAATTTCTATCAAAACACACACCAGGAATCCATTCATGGATGAAGAATCTCAATATAACATTTGGTCTTTGACTAAATCAGAAATATCATAGCTATATGAGTTTGTAAGGCATGATCGGGATTATATTGAACCAAATGGAGAAAGCCATATTCCATGGGAAATTTCATCTTCGGTTGATGCAGATTTTGATGAAGGCTTGAATCATTGGATGCACAAAGCAACATGAAATAAAGACCAATGAGGATGGTGCATGTAGAAGAAAAATGAACTCCACAATTTTTTGGGACTTCTAATCTAAATGCATTTTTGGCATTAATTTCAAATACCATGTGCCTCAAGAAGAAATGAGGATCAATGCACTGGACTATGCCCTAAAAGAAATAGCAGCCTCGTGGTGGGTTATACACAGGTCAAAGAATCTTAAATGGATCAAAGTAATATGTATGATGTGATCATGATTCAATCAGATATTTGGCATGAAGTTAAGAAAATATTGACCACAATATTGCATAGAACAATGTCCAAAATTACACATTCAAGAATGTATTGAGGCTTGGAAAGTACAAGAAATAGATACCAAAGTGGTGGGTGCATACTCTTTCCAGAAATACTAATGACCATTACCAAAAGCTTGGTATTTTCATCAAGAAAGGAGGAGAGAAACATCTCATTGGGGTGAAGGTCTAACAAGACTTTATTTCAAACATTTACTTTTGAAGATAATAACCTTACATGGTAGATATAGCTCTTCAAAAAATTAAAACATTTTTATGTCATAAAAATTTTAACTCAAAACGAGGAGCTGAATTTTCAAACCATGGAGAAAGGAAGCAGAAGAATTGTGCATAGGACAACATTGGGACTGAAATAGTGAACGCGAAAAAATATAGGATAAAAATGTGTCACAAAGTAGTGGATATCAAGGGAAAAAATGAGGAACCTAAGGATGACGAAGATATTGAGCTGCTAGGAATGTTTGAACCAGAACGTATAGAACATATACCCGTAAATAAAGAACTCTGTGATAAAGAAGAACATCTATGCAATTTAAATATAGAAGAAAAAAAAGGGATCTAGGCTGGTAGCAGACACCTCTAATAAGGAAATACCAGGATATACGATGAACCAGTGCACAAGAGAGTAGAAGACATTGGGCCAGCATGAACAATAAAGTTAACTACTATTGGAGATTATTGGATAGAAAAAAAGATGTCAGAAATCTTGCAACTATTGCGGGATTATGAAGATGTGTTACCCACTAAATTCAGCGAAATAAAAGGGAGTGGATCCATCACTCGGAGAAATGTGCATTGAATTAAAAGGACCAAATCCTATCAAGAAAAGACCATATAGATTAAATTCAAACATGAAAGCGAAAGTTAAAGCAAAATTGGACCGTATGATAGAAGCAGGTCTAATCTACCCAATAGAAAAATTAGATTGGGTGAGTCTGGTAGTTACCAACCAAAGAAAATGGGAGAAATTAGAATATTCTGGTGATTACAGAGCCCTTAATGATGCATGTGTCAATGATTTGTTTCCTACGCCATTCACTAGATGAAATCTTGGAAGTAGTAGTAGGGCATGAGGTATATTCTTTTATAGATGGATTCAACAGCTACCACCAAATTCCGATTCCGCGGGAGGATCAGGCCAAAACCACTTTCGCAGCCGAATGGGGTAGTTTTGCATAGAAGGTAATGTCGTTTGGGTTAAAAAATGCACCCACAGTCTTCTTCAGAGTTGTTGTCACTGCATTTAAATATTTCATTCATGATTTCCTAGAAGTATATTTAGATGATTACGCAATCTTCTCCCTACTTAAAGAGCATATATCCAAGGTACGATTAATGTTAGAATGATGTGGAGCATTATGCATTGCCTTCAATTTGAAGAAATGATTTTTCTTTAACACCTTTTGGAGTATTACTTGGTCACGTTGTATGCAAAGAAGGAATTTTAGTAGATCAAGCAAAAATTGCAGCTACAATTGGCCTCAAACCTCCTACAACCCCCTCAGAAGTTCATGCATTTCTAGGCCACATAGGGTATTACAGGAAATTTATCATGGGATATGCTAGTATTGTGCAACCTATGAAACAACTATTGTTGAAAGGCGCAAAGTTTGAATGGACAATGGAATGTCCAAATGCATTCATGCAATTAAAGCAAAAGTTGGTCAATGCGCCAATAGTAGTTTTCTCAGATTGGACAGATTTTTCATTCGCATGTTGATGTGTCAAGAAGCACAATTGGAGCAATCCTAGCACAACCAAGAGGAAGAATCGATCACCACATTCATTTTGCAAATAGAAAATTGTCCCCAACAAAGAAAAACTACACGACCATCAAAAGAGAGGCTCTAGCCATGGTTTTTCGCACTTCAAAAGTTCAAACAATACCTGTTAGCAACTGAATTTGAGTTCTTTACGAATCATCAAGCATTGCGATACCTTGTGAATAAGCCGTTATTCAGAGGAAGAATTTCAAGATGGTTGATGTTATTCCAGGAATAGACGTTTATAATAAATATGGAGCCCAAAAAAGAAAATGTGGGACCAGATCACTTACGCCGTAAAAAATATAGGGGAAGAACTAGAGGAATTGGACGAGGATGCTCTAGACACACATTTATTTCAGGTCATTGCAATATTAGAACTGGAAGAGATTGCGCACTTTCTTCAACACAACATCCTACCGGATCATTACACAAAAAAAAGAGAAAAAACACTTGGTTACTAAAGCCTTGCCTTACACCATTATAAACAGATTCTTTTATAAACTAGGGAAAGATGAGGTATTGCAAAGAGTCACATTAGAGCATGAAAGAGAGTTAATACTGTGAGAAGCTGTGCGAAGGAATAGGAGGACATTTTACAGGAGAATTAACTGAGAAGAAAATTTTACAAAGTGGAATATGGTAGCCAACTTTGTTTCAAGATGCACATCACATTGCGAAAGATTGTGATATTTGTCAAAGAGTGGGGAAATCCAATCAAAGCAATGAAATGCCTCTTCGCCCAATTCTAGCCATGCAACCATTTAAGCAATGGGGGATAGCTTTCATTGGTCCAATTCATCCACCGTCAAAAAGGTCTAGAGCCAAATATATCATTACTGCGACAGACTATTTCACAAAATGGGTAGAAGCCGCAGTCGCACCAAATAGCACAACAAGGGACACAGCCAAATTCCTATATGAAAATATCATAATTGGATATGAGTGCCTATAAAAGCTAGTCAGCAACAGGGGAATGCACTTCTTGAATAATACCATCAAAATCCTCACAGATGAATTTATGATTGTGCACCACAAAAGTACAGCATACCATCCGCAAGCAAATGGACAAGCAAAGGCCACAAATAAAGTGTTGGAAAGAATATTAACAAAAATTTGCAATGTGCAAAGAGATGACTGGGAAGATAGAATACCCAAAGTACTTTGAGCATACTGAACAAACCATAGTAAGAAAACTCGGCGAGTACTCGCCAATTGCTTCAACACATGAATATTTTCCAATTTAACTCGCCATTTTTGAGTCGCCGAGTTTTGGCGAGTACTCTCCGAGTTAACTCGGCGAATTCGTGTCTTTAACTCATCAACGCTGACTGTACGGGGAAACATGTCCAACACACTCACAAAACGTTGAAAAAACATGGTTTTTTCCCTTTATAAGGTCCTACACTACTTCATTTTCATTCACACAACCATTTGAGCTTGCATTGCTTGTGTTGAACGAAATTTGGAGCAAATTTGAAGAGAGAATTTGGAGAATTGCATTTGGAGGTAAGTTTTTTTTTTTAATTCTTTCAAGTTTTTCCGAATTTGGTGTATATTATTTATCTTTTATAGATTCATCTTATAATTCTAAATACATGTAATGTAAAATCAAATGCTTTTAAAAATTTTATAGTCATTTGCAACTGGAGGTCTGTTTTTTTTTACGCAAATTCGTTCTAAACTATTTAAATTTTATGCATGCATATTGTAATCGATTCATTAAATATGTTTTGTAATTTTAAATGCGTTCAATGTGATTGCGAATCATTTTTAATTTTTAATACTCATTTGCAATTGTAAGTATATCATTTTTATTAAATTACAGTGAAATATGGTTATTCAAGCACGTTTTTTTATTTAATTAAGTTTACATTTTTTTTAATTTTTTAAACGTGCATTGTGTTGTAGATTAGAGCTTAACAATGGCATCAGGCTCGGCATCAGGTTCAACATCTGGGTCAACATCACTAGCAGGAACCATTCCTGTGAATGCCTGTACCCTCGCTTGGAAGTATGGTGTATATAGAACAGCTGCAGAAGCAGTTACTTGTAATTTATGTGGCAAAACAATGTCTGGAGGCGTCAATCATCTGAAGTATCACCTTGCATCTATCGTTTGTCGGGACGTTGTGGTTTGCCCCAATGTTACGGAAGAAGCAAAGCGAGAGATGAGAGCAGAGCTGGCAGAGCCAAAGGAGAAGAAACTAGAGAGGGAAAGGGTGCAAAAAGCCATAGCACAAACTGTTAGACCTGGGGCTACAATGACAGAGGATTCAGAGGATGATGCAGCAACAATTGTGGGTTCTACTCGTGGTCCATGAATACGAACCGGAAGAGGCACATCTTCATTGAGTTCAAGAAAAGACATAACTTTTTTGTGGCAAGGAACACACCTGGAGCACAACCTTCATTGCAAGGTACAACCTGGAACAAGGATATGCACGATGAAGCGGATAAAGCATGTGCAAATTTCTTGTACTACAACAACCTTCCATTCAATGTGGCAAAGAGCCTATACTAAGAGTACTTGGTGACAACGTTGACAGTTGCAGGGAAAGGGTACAAGGCACCCTCTCCAAAAGATTTGAGTGGGAAATTGCTACAAGGTGCAGTTGCAAATGCCACTACAATTCTAGAAGAGCAAAAGAAAAAATGGAACAAATACGAATGCACCATTCTTTCAAATGGGTGGACGGATGGAAGTAACCGCACCCTCATTAATTTTTTAGCAACTTCAAATGGTGTGATGTTGTTTTTGAAGTCTATTGATGCCTATAACATAGTAAAAAATGCAAAGAATTTGAGTGTTATGTTAGAGACGGTTGTTTTAAAGGTTGGTATACAGAATGTTGTGCAAGTTGTCACAGACAATACAGCAGCATATGTGGCGGTTGGGAGACTACTGCAAGAGAGACATCCATCACTCTTTTGACTGAAGGAGGACATGGGTATTTCCGCGATGTTCAAACAAACAAAGTGGAGTGATCTACCACACCATGAGCTGGCAAAAAAAGCCGAACAAATTTGGGGTGCGCACAAGCCACCAATTCAACCTATGGACACACAAGGGAAAATAATCACAAAAGACCCAATGCGAGGAACAGTGTCACATCGGCTTGCGAGATTGCCCTACTTAGAAGACCACCCAAAATCAAACAGACTATCGTGAGTCGGTACTATAATGACGCAATCTGGTTTTCATTTGCAGAAGGTTCAAAGCATAGAAGTTCACAGGTGGCCTAAAATGGTTATAGAAGAACATCTAGATAGGAAGAAGGATAGGAAGAAGAACACGTGAATGAAACAAAATATCAAATGGCTGAGCAAATGGAATATTAACATGCAAGAATGTCCAAACACTAATGAGGAAATTAAAAAGTATATGCACGAAAAATTTAAGATAGGCATGAGGACACAACAGCTTGGGAGGAAGAAAGAATACTACATCAAAGAATTTAATCCAACTTGCAAACACAAGGAAAAGACCTACTTAGGGGCAAAAATCAAATGGAAATCTTAGGCTACCACCCAAGACATTTTAATAGACAAAAGAACCTTGTATGAGGTTGCACTGGGCCGATCACTTCTGATTTTCCTCACCCATCTTAGTCTTACTCTTCCTGCTGCAAACTGCTTGATCAGGAAAGGGTCCCTCAGAACTGGGTTACCCTCTTTCTTAAGGGATTCTAATTGAAATCTTCACTGGCTTCTTCCCACAGTCACAACTCGATGGCTCCTCGCAATCTTTGTCAGTTGTGACCTCCGAAACCAGTCCAAACGTGAGTTGTCTAGCCTTGGTCCAGAGATACATAAGCATAATCAAGCCCTGGTGGATAGGGCCATCCAATTTACCCAGTTGGTAGTCTCTACCAAAGTCTACCAATGAATGAAGAAGATAGAACAAAAGACTAATCCTTCTCCCATGGTGAAAGTGGTTGAGAATGGTAAAATGGTAGGAGAAAACACTATGAAACCTACCTTCAAGAGTCAAATATCTCATGATATGGATGATCACCTCATCCCAAGGCCTAGGAAGAGACTCCCGGGCATCGCCAACCTGTAGTTTCTTCAATTTTTCCTTGCCTTGGAGGAAAACATTCATATCCTGCTCTTTGTTCCTCTTAGACTCGTAAAATTTAAGTCCCTCAGCCTGCAGCCCACTGACATTAGCTATGGAGTACTCCGAGATCTCAAATTCCACACCCTTGACGCTGACCTTACGTTCCTTCCGAGACACAGCAAATTTGGCAGAGATGAGCACATCGTGCCCCACCAGGCGTTCCATGAAAGTAGTTAACCCTCCCTGCTTTAGTAACTTACCTGAATTTGTATGAAACAAATACTTCATAGAAAACAATATACGGCAAGATTATAATAATAATAAATAAAACTTTTGTTTTATTATTTGCCTGTTGTAAAGCTGTGCTTCTTCTGTGATAGCATTTTCTTGGCCATATTGATTAAATCTAAATGTTTTTTGAGGTCACGCGATTTTCCAGGATGCGCATCTGTCTTGTGACTCTCCTGTTTACTGTGTTTTATCTACTCAGACAAGATTGTAAATGGCACTTTTCTGATTGGCAAATTGCTGCGCCTTTGTTTCAGGCAAGCACTTCCCTCTTTGTGGGCTGTGCTGTTGTTTTTGTGGGCTGCACTTCACTCTTATGACACCCAGGCTGAGCTATTTTGAACACTTGATTTCTGCTAGTACCTCCATGCCTTTGGCTGATTTCCTCTGATAGCAGCAATAGTAATTTATATATGGTTGCAGGCAATGTAACGGCCGGGCCAACCAATATCACCTACTGCAGACTGAGTATTATTTGTTTGAGCCTAACAAATGGGCCTCCATCATTCTTGTAGAATCATGGACACGGAGATACATGATCGAGCCATTGTATCGTATTTACATTGAAAAATAATAAGAAGCAACTACCTTTGGTTGGGTGCTTCCACCATTAGCATCAATTTCTACGACGCAAAAAAATAATATTGCTGACATATATGTCAATCATTCCTTCTACAACCATGATACCAACAATGACACTCCTGCTGATTCTTTGGACTGTGTCTCTTCTTCTGCTGTTAAAAAGCCCACACTACCATAGTCTTCACAGGAAAACAAAATATATGTGCCACTTCGAAGCTTGCACAGGAATGCACCGGTGCCCTTCCCAGTTCATATTTTCCAAAGCCAACTTGCTCTGATACCAAATCTGAGCGATAGGATCATTCTTTAGCTTAGATTATTCATTTGATAGTTGCAAATGCAAATTTTAACTTACAAAGCTATAATCAACCCTATAGTGTAGGATATCTATGCTATCTAATATCTATATCAACACTAACAATCTTCTTTTCTATGTGCAGGTTTGTAAAAACCCAACAAACCCACTCATAATAGATTTAGTAACCAGCAACTCACCCCTGTTAACATTACTAGGTGTAATAACCACAATTTCCTAACAATTCCATCCATAACCAAAGAAACTACACCCTGTCTAGTACCGTTCACCATGTGAGGATTGTTGAGGAAAACTACTAAACTAATTTTCAGCTTATCCTGGACATGATGGGCAATGTCAATAAGTTGGAGGAAGAAAGAATTTATAAAGCTACTCAAGATGAGAAAGAATTATTGAAGATTTGTGACTAGCTGATGTAAACAAGAAAGGATTTCACAGAGAGAAATGCTTCTGTATGAAACTGTGTGGACAAATTTTAGATCATTGTTTCAGATCACACTCCTTAATCCCTCGTCAGGATGAGAATATGTTGACAAAAAAGGATTTACCCCTTATCACCCATATTTTTATTCAGACTAATGACAGGATGATGCTGATGAAGAGACTAAACCAGAAATTTTAGGCAAATGAACTTAGTGTGTGACAGAAAACATCTCTTTACCCCCCGTGTTGGTATCAACCAACTCCACAACTGGTGTACAAAGATAGTTAAAAGACGGGCTGATGTACCTTGTAAGAGAGACAAACTAGATGCCTAGAAAATATTTATATGATTCAAAAACTATTTTAATAGGCTTGATACTAGATGCATGTCATCTTTTCAGTATTGTTCTTCATACTACACACTCATGCTTCCCTCCACCTAAGTCTCCCAAAAATAAGTATTAAAAAAGATGATGAATCGTCCTCAAATGTTAACCCACATTCAACACCTACACAGTTGTTTTCTAGACAATTGCCTTGTGGAAGTTCTCTAGAAAATTTAGCACATACATATGATGCATGGGATTGGTTACAAACATGTCAAACTGATTTCTATAATTCCAAAAGATTTAGCAAAATATGTTCAAGAATAGTAAAATGCCCTATGTAAGCCTTTTGAAAGTAAAATTGCTTTCTTGTGATGGTGATTTAATATTTGCAAATTGTCAATTCCTTTCATAACATGACATACCAATTTTTGAAAAGTAAAGCTTACAGTCACATTTTCATTTAATGAGCAGTGTGTTAGAATTTGCAGAGAGAGAAAGAATAAAGAAAGATTATAATGTACAAAGAACGGATGAAGAGAAACCGGAATGCACACTATTATTGTGTGTCCGTCATTTTATTATGTGAAAGATGGTTACAAAGTGGTTGAAGTAGTTACAACCATTTATTAGTTAACACTTAACTAATATTAACATAATGCTAATAAATATGCCTTATATTTTAATAACCCCTCTTAAGGCTTACTCTATAGAACATACTGACAGAAGATTAAAATAACAAAACCAACCAAAACCATGAATTCTTCATAAACTTTCCCTTTCGAAAACAATGCTTTGACCAAGTTGAACTCCATCAAGTTAACTCCCTGACCCTCGTAAAGGTGTAGTTCCCAAGCTGAATTCCCGAGTTCCCGGATTCCACCTCCCCGAACTCCCGAACTACAAAATCTCCCGAATTGTTGGACAACCATCCATACTAAGTTACTCCCACAGTGCTCCATTAAGTTGTCTTGTGACCCTCGTAGGGTAAATTCCCAAGATTCACAGACTCCCGAACTATCTGGACAGCCATCCATACCGAGTTTCACCTACATTGGATTCCTTCATGTCTTCAAAGTGTTGTAATTCTTTTAAAATACGCATTCTCTATAACTGAGTTCATTAATGTCAGCATCCAAAAGATTTTCAACATTGACTACATTTGGTTTATCTTGGAATTTTCCCTTCATTTTTTTTCTTTTACGATCTTATCCGTCTCTTGAAAAATGTTTCGTTCAAAAACTTGATAATATAAACGTTCTTCATAATTCTTTATCATTGGCTCACAGTCCATTCATGGCCAAATAAAAAACCCTAGTTCGTGATTTGCAACATCAAATAGGATTTCCATGCCCTTGATTTCGTAGTCACCTAAAATGTTGTCTTTCTCCTGTTCACAACTGTTTTTTGGTTGCCTTTTGATGTCGTGCCTTCCCTTGCAACCAAATAGGGCCTATTTACTTTCACTGACTTTCTTATGAAACCCTTCGTGGCTGGTATTTTCTGTTTCACGACTATTGCAAGCCCTCGATTTAATTTGTCTTTGCAATTTACAGACGGCCTTTCTTGCCCTTTCGTGACTTTGTTTGCAAGAGTCTAAACCTTAAAAACCCTCGCTCGACTTCTGTTCAGACCTTTATATGACTATATTTATTTAAAACATGCCCTTGAAATATCCACGTCATTTTTGTTTTGCTCCTAAAACGTTTGCTCCTGATTCACGATTGGTAAATCGACTATTTTACTGTTGTAATGGTTTCACATTTTCCTTGCGCGACTGTGATTTGGATTTGATTGAAATTTTGGCTATGTTGCACATCGGTTTTGTAATGTTTTTCCCTCGACTGTGCCCTACAATTTTCGAAAATCCTCACAAGAATGTGAATTCGAGAATCCAAATGTAAACTCGAAAATCCTCATGAAAATGTAATCGTTTGGATTTCCTCAACGTGCCCTAATGGGACTATCACGAAAATTTCTTTCTCCCTTCTCTCTTTTTCCTTAGTTTGTTGCGCTCTAATACCAATGTTAAAATATGCGTAGAGAGAAAGAATAAAGAAAGATTAGAATGTACAAAGAACGGATAAAGAGACACTGGAATGCACACATGGTTACAAAGTGGTTGAAGTAGTTAGGACCGTTTATTAGTTAACACTTAACTAATATTAACATAATGCTAATAAACAAGCCTAATATTTTAATACAGAGCCATGCGACTAATCGATGCTATGTCCTCAACATTTGTATCAATTTGTATACTTGCTGATATATTCCATTTAAGCATCTATGTTTGGCAACTTCCTTTTGTAAAAACATGACGATGGTATGATAATCTGTCTGACTTTGTAATTTTTGCATTTTGATATATTTATGTTTCTGTATACTAATGCATAGTTAAAAAAAATTGTACTTGGCAGCCAAAAACTTTAACTCAGACTCGGGACTTGGCAATAATTAAAGAAATAGTCAGAAACTTTATTGCTACTTTAAAAATGTATAGATTTATAAAATAAACTTAAATAACACGTAAAACATGGTTAAATGAAATGAGAAATGAATGTAGAGAATACATAGGTAGAATTTCAGTATTTCTATTAATTTTTAACCAAAAAAGTATACAATGCTCAGCTTTAGACAAAAAGAGAGTACTAACAAATGAAAAGATCACCTTATCAAAGAAGAAACAGCAGAAAATCATGACTGTACACAAAAAAATTACTTCTCTCTTTTCTTTCTTTTAAACCCGCGGGAGGTTCTATTTTGCCCGTAGTCAAGTACCGGGCTCAGACACATGAGTGATGAAGAGTAATCACGAGTTATTGATAGTCATTACTCATGAGAAGCCTGTTACTCAGCTTGCGAGTAGTTGCATGATTACTCGGGGAGGGAACAACTGCACGTTAATCACAACTTACAAGTACTCAGGAGTTTTAGAACAGAGGTTTTAAGTAATTATTCATTAAATGTCACTGACCCTGAGAATTTAGGCTTTGATTTATATGGATGAGTAAAGGGCATTTAAAGATTAAGATAAATTAGTCAGTTATCCTGCTATCTACTACAGCTGAAATCGTGATGTCAGATTTGCTTTTACATGTATCAACCTACATGTGCTAACATATCTACAAAAATATCTGTGTATCCTTTTTTACAACACTCGTTGATGACAAATATAGTCAAGCATGCTCCTTGACACTTAAACATGTGCACACGAGTTACACAAAGTTAAAAAAGCCAGCTGCCTACTCTACAAGAATCCTTTGATAGATTCCTTGCAACATTAAAATTCAATCATCTATAGTTAAGGGGATTGGGTTAGAGGTAGATTTTTAGGTCACCGCTAAGACTGCTAAGTGAGATACCAATTTGGAGTATGAGACCACCTTATGGAAGCCCACAGGAATTGTTTTCCATTTACCTTATTTATCGTTCAAATTTTGTAATCTTGGGTTTTAATCCCGTGACCAAGCTTGGTCGTGAGCTCAAACTTGCCATATATATATATATATATCTATATATATCCGCATTTCATAAGGAAAACCCTGATTTAGTTTAGATCGTCTAAGTGGCAAAATTCTATGAAAACACACAACTGAATAAGTAAAGAGCACTAAATGTTGTTATTCTCTGGATCAAATAATTTTGGTGCCTACATAAAATCACTGACACGCAAGCTAAAGAAAAAAATGGCTATTGCAAAAAATTAAAATTAAAAATAACGAACAAGTACAAAACCTTTGCAAAACTAAACGAAACCTACAAGTAGCAGCTAAGGAGTGCCAATAAAAATGACATGTTTAAAGCCACCTCATAATCGTAAAAAGCCAAAGGCAAATTTAAAGACAATTACAGTGCACTCGATTATTTATGCATAAAACCTAATTTATTTAAATAAACATCTAAACCGTGGCCATACAGAAGTTTGTCGTTCTAAATAATAAAATCTAATTACAAATACAAAGGATACCAAAAAATGTTGGAATAAATTTAGGTCGACATAAATAACTCACAGAGTTCACCTTGCAGTAAATTATCAGAATTAGGAAGGGATCTGTAAACAGAAAAAAATAGGCGAGCGTTGAAGTAAATTCAGAGGTAAATCGAAATAAAAAATTCGCAATTACCTGGCACTTCTGATCCTGAACTTGGCTGCGCTACTGGAAATTGAATTGACTAATTTCCAACGGAGTTTAGTAAGTTTGAGATTTTGAGCTACAGCCCAAATAAAACCACAACAAGAAAACCCGGTGAAAGACAATCGTAACATATGTATGCGTTAAACAGATTTGTATTTCCTAAATGCAAAAAGGTTTCAGTAATTACCTGCGGGGGCAATTTTACTTTAACGGACAGAGGTTAAACCAAAAACGGACGGTTCGTCTTTAAATGCTGTTTGATTTTTTAGCACATGCCCGATGCAGGGATTTCACTCAAACGTATTAGATGCCTTAACATTTTGTGCATTAAAAGGTTTATTAATATATATTTAAATTTTCATAAAACAAAAATTAAATTACATAAATATATATATATATAGAGAGAGAGAGAGAGAGTTATATGATTTTTTTTAAATATATTACAGTACCTATACTCCAAAAAAAAAAAATGGAGATACGCCACATTGGGCCTACTAAGGGCTTAAAAACAAAGCCAAAAAAAAGTTTTTTAACACACACTAAACAAAACATTGCATGAAAAATAGGCATCGCAAGTAAAAAGACAAATAGGCATCGCATTTCAAAAACAGCTCAAGGATTGAGGGAACAACTAAAAGCGCCAGAGCTCTTCTGCCAAGAAGTCGGGATGCAAAGTGAACACTAGCAAAACAAAAATCATGATTTTCTCCTTGAAAAAGGAAAGAGAGACAAAGTATCTTTCTTTTTTAAAGGGAGCCCTTTGGAAATAGTCACTAAATACAAATATCTTGGGATTGACTTTTCACCACAAAACTTCGCTGGGAGACTTGTAAAGCAAAAAGGATACAGGGAGGTTGGAAAGCATCCTACCTACTTCAAAACAGGTGCAGGAAAGCTGAACTTTGGGACTGGAAAACTAAGAAAACCCTTTTTGGATTGTTGGTCACTCTGATGGTTCTTTATGGGCTGCGAAGTTTGGGGGAAGTAGCATGTCAAATCACGGGTGGAGACAGATAGAAAGAATCTAGAAACATCTAATCACAAAGCACCCTTAAAGTCAAATTAATTGTTCCTTATGAGATCTTGTTGGCTGAAGCGGGTACTTTCTCGTTGGAAGCCTTCGGCAATATCTCGGATGATAAGCTATTTGAAAAAAGTTAAAAGCATGGACAATCTTCGCTGGCCCAAAATAGTTGTGGACGATACTTTGGAACGCATAAAGAAAAACTTGGATGAATCAGAATTCTAAATGGATGAACAAATGGGGCATCAACTTGCAAGAGTGTCCTAACAGCAACAGGAAAATAAAAAAATTATGTGATAGAAAAGTTCAGGACTGCCATGTGGAGGGGTCAGATTGGTCGAAAGAAAGCACATTATATCAGAGAATTCAATCCCAATGGGGAACATGATGAAAAAGCTTATCTAGGGGCAGCTATCAAGGGTAAAAGCAAGGATTCTAGTGGCACAGTTAAGGACCGGATCGCATCATCTTCGATGTGAAACTGGTAGATGGACTATTCCAAAGGAAGATTGGGAAAGGAGAATTTGTCTTTTCTGCAGCAAAGGGGTCGTCGAGACATAATAGCATTTCATCATGGAGTGTTCAGCATATGATGATATTCTTATTCAGTACGAAAACAACTTGAAGGTGGATAGACTAGAGGAACTCTTCGAAGGAACAAAGGTTCAAGCGACCACGGGTTTTATCCTCAAGATTCACAGCCGAAGAGCGGATATTGAAAGGAGTTTGAAAACTGATTAAAATCTCAGTTTTGTTGGTCCCATAGACTCTTCAGTCTTGTGCACGTCATTAAAATCTTTCATTTCATTTCATTGTCTTATAACTTGCTTTAGATATTAGTTGGTAAGTCTTTACTCTCAAACACAGAGTTCCAATCAATATTGGTAGTGTTCTCAATGTGGATTGTTTTTATCAGATCCTCGTGGCCATGAATAAGAGCTTGCAAAGATGAAATAGCCAAACTCAAACGGGGAAACTTATCTAAATGGGCAAGAGGAGCCCACCTGTCATGACTAGGAGGCGGTATACCCCAACCTCCACATTGTTTAGCTGGAGGAGAGTAGTGGTGTAGTGGAGACCATCATCCAACTCTACTCTAGAGTAGAGGCAAGAGTCGTTGTAGCGGTGTCCTCTTCCCCCTTGGAGTGCTCTCTCTAGAGGGTGAAGAAAGCAGAACACAAGCAATAGTATGTAATGTCCCCTTTTCCCACTCGAAGACCTTTGGCCTATTTTATCAACCCGACAGCCAAAGGAAAAAATATAAGGGTGACTTAAGTCACAATAAATTATTATAAAGTGCTATAAAAAAATAAAATAGAATTATTAAAGCACTTATATTAAATTATTTGGCTTAATAAAAATAAATAATAATCCCTATGGTCAATGCGAGGGGCAAATATCATTGTGAAGGGGTTATTATATTTTATTCTTGGGCCAAAGAGGAATAATTAGGTTGGGAAGGATAAAATATTATTTATGTCTTGCATTCCTCCTATGGAAAATGCCATTTGGAAGTCCAAAGGTCACTTCCATTTGGAAGTCCAAAGGTCACTTTCATTGGAAGGCTAAAGGTCACTTTCATTTGGAAGTCCAAAGGTCACTTTCATTGGAAGTCTAAAGGTCACTTTCATTTAGAAGTCCAAAGGTCACTTTCATTGGAAGTCCAAAGGTCGTGTTGGGCCCCATTTCCTATATAAAAAAGAGGTCGACCTATGTACACCGTATTCCAAAAAATTTTATATGATACTTTCTCTTGCATGTGAGCTCTGAGCTTGTGCAAGTAATCCAAGGATGAAACCCCTTAAGGTTATATCTCTTACAGACGAAAACCCCAAGAGTATTGTGAGAGATTTCCACTCAGGATTTCTCATTGATTGTAATCTAATTTTCAGTCATTTCCAGCAGTGTATTTTGAGGGTATTTTGGAGAATAAATCGCAGCAGTTCTTCTATTGGATCAACCCAATTAGGAACTATTTTGGCATGTTTTCTAAGGTATTTAGATCTGATTTCTATTGTCAAATCATCTACAATTTTTTGTGAAGTGAAGTAAGGAAGTTTCATCATTTTTAAGAGGGCTTTTCAAAGGTATTTCAGCTAGTTTAATATTCAAATTTCATATCTGATTTTTGGGATTCAAGTACGTCATTGCCATATCATTTTTTAAGGATATAATGTATGCTTTTAACCTCTTTCTATCTGCAGATTTCAAATTTGTTTCTCTGTCATTTTTGCTTCTTAAAATTATGGTTTTCTTCATATTCTACTTGCTAAAAATATTGTCATCAATTTAGAAAAGGTTCGGGATCATTTGGGTATATGTTGCATGAGATTTCCCTTCATACCCTAGTCATCATTTCTTGTAAATTATTTCAACAGACTTAGTTGGTTGTGCATGCTCCATTTCATCCTTTTAGACCTGATTTGGCTTATCAAAATTTGCATATTATTTAAGAAAGATGAAGGGTGACAAAATGATGAATGTGCAAGGAGTTTCATACCAAAACCCAATCACATTTTCTATATTAATTGTCAGATTTGAAATTAATTATTTACTTTTCCATCTTTTCCTTATTGTTTTGGTGGGGATTTTCCTGAAATCCTACTTGGGGTCTAAGAGTCCCATTTAGGGATCTTACATAGTACAAGAAGTGTTTCCCGAGTGGTCTAAGGGAGATTGAAGATTGGAGACCTCTAGAGCCACCTTATTGGCTCGAACTTGTATATGTAACAACACATATGAAATAATCATAGTTTTATTATAAGTTGAAAAACTAGAATCAACATAAGAGTTAGCAAATACAATTGACTTTCTTTCATTTCAAAAAAAAAAGGATTTCCACTCAAAAAGTATGTTGAATCTGAGTGTAGCATGTAGGAAGCATTGTCTTCTCTCTTAAGAGGGTATTTTACCAAATGATGGGATCTAGTTTGAAAGGTTTGAAAAAATTCTGAATCCAAATCTAGGTTAAGTGGACCTTTTTTTGCAAAGCTAAAATAGATGGATGAGAGTTTTTTAGTGTCCACGGAATGGAAATTTTGGGTTGAGAGACCCCTAAATGAATAAGATGACGACCAAGAAAAAGACCTTGGTAAAGTATGCACCATGTGAAGTGTGTTATCTAGGGTTTCAAAATAACATTCCCATATTATATGAGTGTTTCTTGAATTCAATTCTATTATTTTTATAGGTAAGTATTTCATTTTGTAGTTCCATTTTTAGACATAGAGTGGTTTTACATTAACAACGTGTTACAACTAATCGCATTGCAATTGAGATTTAAACAAATATAAGTAAATTCATATTTAGTTGCATAAAATAATGTTTTTGTAATAATAGATATAACCTAGTTAGATATCTTAAATACATTTATCTTTAAAATGTTCGCAAATATCAATCTCAAGGCTCTTATCTTAGATTTTACATGTATCATATTGATTAATAATTCTATCACCATCTCTAGATATTTCCCATTGTTTGGTAACCAATCACATCAATCTATTTATACCATGTCTGAAGCTCAAAAAATATATTTCATGGAAAAGAAAAATAAGTTTCAAACTCCACTGTATAAACCAAGATATTATGGTTTTCCAAATGGAAACAAAGTAAAAATAGCTTTAAGCAATAGTCAAATGGACATCAAATTCAAGGTTATAATACCCCGTAATGGTAAAATGAATGGTAAATTTAATACAATAATGAAATGTTTATGTACAGACATTACATCCCCTACCACCACCCCAATTGCCATTGTAAAATGTCTTTCGGCATAGCAAGAGGGAAATTTAAAGTAATTTCTAATATGACGTTATTTTGGAGATAGTGATTAGAAACAAATATAACAGTATAAGTATAGACAACGAGGAGAAAAATATTGTAGATTGTAATAAAATTACTTAAATAGATCTGAATATCAGCAAAAATAGAATACCAAGGGATACCAAAAGAAAGATAAAATGATCACAGTATGATAGTATAACGACTTAGCCACTTTGAGGGGACAACCTCCAAAAAAATACAATAAGACTTAAGTTCTCAATATGGTTATCATAACCTACTCTCTAACCCCTATATATACCCTACTATATATGCAAAACACCAAGGCTAACCCATTAAGTATATGAAAGCACAAATAAATATGATATGACATGATAAGAAATTACGTCAGCCACATGTCAGCTATTCATATCATAATATATGACCTACGGTTAAGGGTGTAGCATGTCCCTCCCCTTCAAAGTAACATTGTCCCCGATGTTGGTGATCACTGGATGTTGTGGCTCAAATGCTTCATCTTCCCATGTTGCATCGTATATGTCCAAATTCTTCCATTTGATCATATACTCAATGATGGTCCTTGTCCTCAACTTCTTAGTACGTGTCTGTAGGATTCCTCTTGGCTCCAAGATGATGTATCCCTCCTCATCAAGCTCTAGTAACATTGACTAAGAAGACACATTCTACCTAATGATCATCTTCAAGAAAGAAACATGGAAAATTGGATGTATTTTAGTTGACTGAGGAACCTCCAATTTATATGCCACACTAGTAATTTTTCATAACACTTTATAAGGGCCATAGTATTTGTGTGAAAGCTTGTTATCTTTTTTCTATTTTTTCAAAGACAGTTGCGTGTATGGATGCGATCTTACAAAAACATAGTCTATAACTTCAAAGTTTCACCCACTATGGTATTGATCAACTTATTGCCTCATGTGGTTTTGTACCATTACCAAGTTCTCTTTAAGGCTAGAGCGCACCTCATGTTGGTGTTGAATGTGTTCTTCAACCACTCTTACTTTAGGTTGGACCCGTAAGTTAAAAGTGAGGGATGGTTGATAGTAACCATATAATGCCAAGAATGGGGATGATTTGGATGAAGTATGAAACAAATTATTATACCACCATTTTGCAAGTAGTAGCCATTTAACCCATCTCTCTTGCTTATCTTAATCAAAGCATTATAGATACCCCTCTAAACATTTGTTTACTACCTTTGTCTATCCATCAGATTGGGGATGTTATGATGCATTACGATCCAATTGAGTAACCAAACATGAGAATAAATCAATCCAAAAATTTCTAGTGAATATAGGATCATGATCACTGACTATAATCTTGGTTATTCCATGTAGCTTATGAACTATATCCATAAAAGATATGGCAATTGTACTTGTTGTAAATGGATGTGACAAGGCACAAAAATGAGTATTGCTTGGTAGGTCTATCTACAACCACCATAATTACGCTTTTCCCTTCAAATTTCAACAATCTTGTGATGAAATCCATGAAAACTTCTACCCACTTCTCACTAGGAATAAATAGAGGCTACAAAAGTCCTGAAGACTTAACAGTTTCACCCTTAATGCATTGACACACCAAGACTTTTGCCACAAATTTTTGGACATCTCCTTTCAACCCTTCTCAAAAGAAATATTTATTAATTCTATTTCAAAATCCTAAATGGCCACCCATAAGAGAAACATGGAGCTTTGAGAGAATTTGAGATTTAAGGGTAGAGTTGTTGCACAAGTACAATCGGTCTTTGTGCCACAATGCATCCCCCTTCCAAACATATTTTCCTGAAATATTAGGATCTTGTTGGAGATTCTGAATGAGAGTGTGGGTCTATGTGTCATTCTACCATTCAGATATTTCCTTTTCTAGCCAACCTACCTGTAATATGGACATGACATATAACAATGCCTCTGTGGACTCATATCTCCTGGATAGTGCATCAACTACCACATGTTCCTTTCCTTTTTTATAAGCTATCTCAAAGCCATAGTCCAACATCATAGTGACCTTTTTTTTTCTAATGATATTATTCACTCTAAGAAGTATTTCAAGTTGTCATGATATGTTTTTACCTTGGAGTGACGACCCATGAGATATAGTCTCCATTGTTTGACTATATGAAGCATGACCATCATTTCCTTCTCATAAGTTGGTTTTATTAGGTTTCTACATTTGAGTTGACAACTCTCAAATGCAATGGGATGACCCTCTTGTATAAATATTTCACCTATGACACACCCTGAAGCATCACATTCAATAATAAAAGTTTTGGAGAAATCCGGTGTAGCCAGAACTAGAGTGGTTCACATGGCCTTCTTTAGTGATTCAAATGCTTGTGTTGCTTCCTAATTCCAATGAAAAGAGTCTTTCTTCAATAAAATTGTGAGTGGTGCAACAACTCTACCAAAATTATTCACAAGTCAACGATAATAACCTGTAAGCCCCAAAAATACCTTTAGGTTTTTGAGGGTTTTAGGAATCTACGAATCCACCATGGATTAGATCTTATAAGGATCCACTTTTACCCCTTCATGAGACACAATATGACCCAAGTATTATACCTCTCTTACTCTAAAATCACACTTAAAGGGATTAGTATAAAGGTGTTCTTTCTTGAGAGAAGCCATACCTTATTGACATGATGTAAATGCTCCTCCTAAGTCTTGTTGTTAAATTAGTATATCATAAAAAAATACCAAGACATTTTTTTGCAAAAATGGCCGAAAGATTGAATTCATAAAACTCTGGAAATTAGATGTTGCATTTGAAAGGCAAAAAAGGCATTACTAGGAATTCATAATGGCCCCAATGTGTTCTAAATGTTGTTTTATGAATATCTTCATCACAAATTTGGATTTGATGGTGTCCCGATCGAATATCTAATTTTGTAAAATAAATAACACCATGTAATTCATCTAATAAATCTTCAATGATGAGAATAGGATACTTAACTTTCACTGTGTATTTGTTGATTTCCCTCTAGTCTAGACACATGTGCCAACCTTTGTCCTTCTTTCTTACCATCACCACTGGAGAAGAGTAAGCACTCTGACTACAATAAATAATACATGTTTCGAACATCTCTTGTACCATCTGTTCAATCTCATTTTACTATAGATAAGGGTATTTATAAGGGCTAATGTTAGGAGGTTAGCTTGTTAGTACTAGTTGAATAACATGATCATGATCTCCTTTCAGATGTAATCCTTTCGACATATCCCCAAAAAATATTGAGTGTTTATTAACAATTACTTATAGATTTGATAATATAGTAACTTTTGATGGTTGAGATTCTAGTGAAAATATTTATGTTAGAAACCCATGTACACCATTCTTAAGCTTTTTCTCCATTTGATGAGAACTTACCAATTATGGAGCTTTTTCCTTCATCCCACGTAGCTCAAAATTCCTCCCTTTAGAATGGAGCCTCCTGAACAAATCCTAAGCGTTTATCTCAATAGTGCCCACGGTAGTGAGCTATCATATCCCTAACACGATATATGCTCCCCCATCAGAATGACATACATGGATCCCTCTAACAAGTAATCTCCCATGGATAGCTTGATCTTATGGCACTTTCTTAAACAACTAACTTTACCTCCATCTGCAACCATTTCTTGAAACTTTGGGACTAGATAAATTGTGGTGCCACTCCCGTTGTTGCTTCAACAACCCATTATTGGAACACACTTCTACTCACAATTGCACCTTTTTGTAATTTCAAAGCTTAATAATGTTTATACGGGTGGTAAATTTAATCAAGTTTTATCGCGCACACTAATGAGGTGTCAAAATCTTCATTGGGCTCGGAGACAAGTTTTGTTGTTATCATAGATAAAATTTAAGAATAATAAATAAATGTAATATTTATATGTATGGATATATAAATAACACAATTGATAAAGTGAAAAAAAATTAAAGAAACAAAATAAATGAGTGAAATGGAGCGAAATAAGATTGGAGTGTGTTATTATTTTAGGGTTTTTTTTGTTTTAGGGCAAATTTGTAAAGTAGGCATGGAGGGAATAGGGTCTTGAGAGGAAGATGGATGCATTGGTTGGTTTAGAGGCATCATTGCCATGATGAGAGCAGTAGAAACCTTAAAAAGAATTCAAATTAGCAGGAGCTAAGCTAGATTCCACAACCATTTCCAGCATCCTCTATGCCAGTGCAAAAAAGAGCTTTGGAATGAGATTTTATCAAATTTTGCATCTGTGATTACCTGACACTCATGCTGGTAAAAGATTGGAGTGCAAAGACAAGGCGCATGGACTATATCCTAACATTTCTAATAAATATGGCCTATAGGAAATGGCAATGATTACAGGCTACACACCAAATGGATTTCTTGTTTGTTTGATTTGTTTGGTACGTGGAGGATGTGTTGGTAGTGTGGATGCCCTAGACCATATAAGCTTGATTTTTGTTTTATTTTCCTACAACCATTCCAGGAATGTGGACGTGGGTTATTTATTCATAAATGATGGGGGGATACCACTCTTGGTTGTACTAGATACATTGAATAACTTTAAATCCTTTTCATTAGCATCCCTAGGTGCCTGGGTCAACTATGTTGTTGTGTATGTTTGGATAACCCTGTATGGTTGTGTTGTTATCTTAAGGAAACTTTAAACTTTATCAACAAAATGCCATTCAATCTTATGTCTATTGCGTGGATGGGTTTGCTTGGAGTGACATCTTGTTAACTCTAGTTATCTCAAGAAACTCTATTGTTGTCATCATCATGCCATTTAAACTAGAGCGGTTGAGTGGAAGTATCTACTTTGCACTTGAATCCAATCAAGACAATAGTGAGTATGTGTTGTTTAGTGCTTGAGAACACAGTAATATGATGTGTCTTTTTTGTTTTTGTATCAAAAAACATATATACAAAAAATAAGAATGGGTTTGATAAAATACCTAAAGGGAAACAAACTATGCCTCTCCCTTTTTATGCCCTACCTCCCTTCCTTTCAATTTGTGAAAACATGGGAGCTTTGAATCAACGCATGGACATTTACCATCATTATGGAGAGTTGAGTGCGGTTATATATTCTTCACTATAACTATTGAGGGTTGAGATAAATGCTAAGGGTGGAGGCTTGCTCAACGCATGTGAACCGTTTGACAAAATGCATGTATTCATGGTCATTTTGTGAACATTGTACATTTCCCGCTCATACATCGTTTGACGCTTACAGGCATGGACTCTTTACCTCCTCTCTTACTTTCTTTTGAAACTTTCACTTAATTTTCTAGTAAATAGAACCTTTAATATTTAATTTAGCTTATCAGTAATGTATTGTTATTCTTTTTGCAAACCATATTGAAAAGTGCATAAAATGATTTCCACAACATGTAATACTGTGTTGAAAATCGATGCCTTTGACGGTGTGCCATAATTCTAGGCCCTATACTTGATAAGAACAAACCTTATTCATGATTACCTTTGATAATACCTTAGAACTAGTCAAACTGGAAGAAAGTATGGTGTTTAAATTGCAAACTTGAGACATTGAATAACCTCAAATTGTGATAAAAATGGTGTGCAAGAAGCTCCTTCGAACCTCATTTTCACTTGAAAGCTACCATAACCTCTTCGATATTGTATGATGACCCCATATCAAACTAGAAATATTGCCTAAATGTTTGTTGGTCATGGTTGTGAAGTGGGTTTCCAGACGTTTTGGAAAATGGTTTGTTGGGAGTAATCATTCGCCTATGACCAAACCCTTCGAAAACCACTTCATAATTTGTGCTTGTGGATCCCAGAATAAAATTTGACCCTGCATACCTATTTTTTGTTATATGCGGTATAACGTAGTGTTTTTCGTTTTAGCCATGACCCTTGAAAAGTGCATTTTGCGCACCCGTTTCCGAGCCCACTTAACTTGGTTTGTAGAAGGGAAAATGTCTTATTTTAGTCGAATGGTTCTGAAATATTGTTGTAGTTTCAGTCACGATGGTTAGTTTTGGATTCCTTCTATTTTTGGTGATTCTCTGTATGGTAGAGAATAGGGTGGAGTAATTAATCATTTTATTTGGGGGTCCCGCATCATTTTTGCAAGCCCATTCTGTGGCCACTTGGGTTGGTTTACGCAATGGTGCAACAAAGGTCATGGACATGCGTTGACTCTCTAAAACTCGTTTAACACTTAAAACTAAGGTGATGATTGGAAATTTGTATGAAGAATATAAATATGTGGTTGTTTGAGTACTCTTAATCAATACTATTGATGAAAAATATGAATTACGTGATTTGACACATATACCTAGGCTCTTGTAGTGACAATAAGAGGTGAAGACTTTGTTAGAAGTTGTAAAACTTGATGTTACACTGAAAATCATTTAAAACTTCAATGTAATGAATCAAAAATTGTTTGTGTTATCTCTCACTTTCCTTGGTTATGGAAATGGTTTAGTTTATTTAAGTGAAAGAAAATGAGTGCTTTCTCCCTCCAACGTCTCTCTAAAACTTAAAAAGGTTGTTTGATTTAAATAAGTATGGAAAATGAATAATTTTTTATCTCTCAAACCCGAAATTGATTTGGTGGGTTTGCTAACATGTTTTTTGGGAGGAGTTTATCCATGCCAACATTTTTGTTAACAAATGAATACATGTTTTCCAGGTTACAGGTGGCAGGATGGTATAAAATGATTAATAAGGTGTATATGTATATGGTTTCCTAGTATGTATGTTTTTTTAAAACGGAAAAGAAATGGTTTATATCATATTTGGTTATATTGTTATACTTGCAAAATGAAAATATAACTATTTTGTGGGATGTCGTGTTTTTTAAAAAGGATTAATAATTCTACTAGCATTAGTATGTTGTTCTTGTAGTAGTATATACCTCTTGAAATGTAATGTAGTTGCTATGGTAAATTCAACAACCTAATCTAGGCAATAAGTAAAGGAAATATCTTTATTACATTAGTTATAACAAGAAATTCCTTTCTTGTTTTGAGTAAATGAAAAGGATATGGTAATGGTAAACAATTGATTGATATTTTGTATGTCTTGATCTTGCCTCCAAAGTGATCTTTAGGTAACTATGGAAAGGAAAAAGGTGTTATCATAGTTGTACTAGAGCATTATGATAACGTTGAATAATGAGAGAAATGTTAATATCACTAATTATGTGAGTAATTAACCCTTTGAATTGTAGAGCATTTGTGACGGTGTGTAAAGTTGAAAATGTTGCATGGGAAAAGGGATGTTTTAAGCTTGAAGTTAAACCCTGTTATAGCAATTGTTAGTTTGTGGGACAACGTGTAACATTAATAGAGGTATGAATGTATAGTGCGTAGATGAAGTTTCCTTCAATTAAAGAATTCACCCTTAGTATCTTATTTGACCATAGTGACTTTTTGCCTGGAGACTGAGTTTTTCAAAACCTTTTGGAGTACCTTGTGCCTCTCATGGAGGGTGGGGGGGAGAATTTGTTATAAATATGTGTAATTTGATCTTCCTATGAAATAGAAAACTAGGAGAAAATTGGTTAATTAAAAGAGATCTAATTAAGTGGGTTACATAATCATGGCATACTTTGTTAAAGTTTTTTAATGATTGTCAGGAAAACCATGCATAACTTCCTCGCCTCGCAGATCCTCTTACTGAAAAATGAATGTTGAGTATTTTAATTAAATTTAGTGGGACAATTAGTAATATTATGCTCATTTAAAGTGGACTATAAAGTAATGAATGATAGAAATTTATGTTTGGCATAGGAAAAAAATAACAATGTGTTATGGTAATTCTTTTTGTAACGGTTTTGGTAACAATAGAATAGGTAGGAACCCCTTCTATTGGTATGTTAACGGTCATCCCTGTTTTATATAAGTATAATTATGAGGGTATGATGTGGAAGGAATTGATAAGTTTTGGTAAGAATTCCAAGTCCTTTTGATACCACTCCTTACTGGAAGGGGTCAAAGATAATTTTTTTAAATGTAGCAAGTTTATCTTGGACCGATGCCGCTACACGGAACAATGATGAGAACCTTTATGGTTATATCCTAGAAGATTAGGCTAGTAGTTCATGATAATAAGTTACTTGGAATTATCCCGAGGATAAATTTGTCACACCCACTGATTTAATGAAACTATCTTTCAATGTTATTATATGAGCATAATTCCCTAAATGTGTCTATGAATGAATTAAATAAATTTATGAAGGGCACTTGAGCCAAATCTGGTTTACACCATGAAAATATGTCCTTATGACTCCTAGTGGCCTCATAAGCAATCTTCATAGCAACCTCGGTATGTATTATAGAATTAAATGAGGACCTTATACCCCAGTCTGCATGGGATCTTTTTGGTAATTATACTTTTGAGACAATACCCAGGTTGTGGGTGGTTTTAGGTCAATGTAATTTAACCAATGATGTGTCCTTCCATGGTAATAACCTTATCCTAACCGAAATATCTTCCTCCTGCCAAATTTGGGGAAGGATAATGTTTGGGCATGCTTAATGTACTTACAAAACACCTTGGTAAGAAGTGTGTGTGTACTTATGCATTGGTGTCCAAGTTATACTCTTCTCCTTCTATTTAGTGGGACTGCAAGTCTTCTTGAATCTATAGAAGAATAGTGGCCAAAAAAATATTCTACGGGTTATGAAACTTAGTCATGGACACCCCACGTCTTAAGAAGTGGATAGTGTTTGCTTCATATCTCGCCAAAGATATGCACTCTTGGACCCAACCTTTGATGATAAGTTTTGATGTTGAGTTGTGTGTTCTGAAAAGTGGTAGTGAGATTAAAATAGGAAATCCTATACTATTGCTTCAACCCCTTAACATTTTGGACCTCGACTACATTGAGGATTTATGTGTCATAATGATATGAATGTGCTTCTACAAATGAAATACCTCTTTGGTATCAAATCACAATACATTCAAAAGTAAATATGTAAACATTGGGTTCCCTCGAATGTTGCAAAAGTAATTTATAGTGATTATGTGGGCACGTTGTTATGTGTCGTGTGATAAGTGCAAATGTTTTAAGTGTTGCATATTATAAAAAATGGTGATGAGCCCTTTAATTTACTGTTTAAAATGCCTCATCTGTTGTATTTTGTTTATCCATGTGTACCCCCCTGAACTTATGTTTCCCATATACTTCTGAACATATCTTCTATATCTTGAACTTATGACAGTTATATTAGTTAATATAATTATCACTAAGTTTACTTTTTTTTATGGATTATGGATACATTTATTCTTCTGAATACAATATGATGATTAAATAGTGCTTTTAGTAAATGTCAGCCTTGATTGCCAAAGAGTTGTTATGTGTATCCACTAACATGCAACCAAAGAAACTCATTCATAATGAAAAGGGACTCGTCCACAGTAACTAACATGCAACAACTAGGACTCATCCACAACAAAGCACTTGCAGCCAAAAGAGGTCACATGCATATACAAGACCATAATTTTGGAAAGCTTGAACAACATGGACACTTCACCTAAGTTTGTATGTGTTGCTAAAGGAGCAGTTATGAGAATATAAAGAAGATTCAACACCATCACTTGATTATGCTTTGCAACTCCAACAAGGAACTAGTTGATTTAATTTGATAATTGGTTCATCAGTTTGTTAAGTTATGTTATTGTATAAGGACACCTTTTAACAGTTTTGTTGCATGCATGAGAATCTCCAGATTGTTTTGTTGTGATCTTGCACTTAATCAAATTGTAAATGTTAGTAATGAGGTAGTCTCTTCACATCTCTTCTGAAGGGAAGAATATAAAAAGAATGCTAAGGCTGTAGAATGGGATCGATCCATAGGTAGAGATTTGGTTGTACGCTCCATTTATGATCTTCTTGTTATTGAATAAAATATTATTTATGTTCAATTTTCTTAGACACAGACCTTAGGAGGGATTAACACCCAAGGCAGGGCCCACTTGTGGTCTACTAACCCTTTCCTTTTGTTTGTTGTTATAGTTTCTTGCAGGATTAGATTAGATTTACGACAAATTATTCTTTATTTATGATATGTCTTTTACATGTTTTTATGATAGCCATAATATTCATTTCCAATCATAAACTAGTTTATTTCCAACATTGTATTTCCTAATTGTAGTGACAACAATTTTCCCTTATACCTCCTTACATTTGTAACTGTGCATACAACACTGGTAATATTGAGAGTTTACGTCCCTGGGTGTTATAATTAAATGACTTTGGATTAGTAAACAACATACTAATTGTTGCGAGTTGATTTTCATCATCATTTTTGGTGTCGTTGTCAGGGATAATACCAAGTTATGAGTTGTTGAAGAGGGTTTTTCATTTCTTAGAAGTAGTCAAGGTTGTAGGAATTCACGCCAAACTAAACCCCCTATTAATTTTTGTTGAATGAGTTGAGTAGCTGATGTGTGAGCCATACAAGGGATGCCCACGGTATATTTTTACCTAATCCATAAGTAGCACAAATATCTTCATTTACCTTTGAATATTCTGAAGAAGAAACCTCCGTACTAGGTTTGCTTTTCGAAGACAATCCTCCAAGTGAAGGCTTTGAAGCTGTACCTGAGCAACTTAGGATGACAGAAAAAGTAAATCAGAATGCTCAAAATGGGGCAACCACCTTCAAGTTCCCCATCACTGACAATGATGCAGCTACTGGTATGAAGAATATTTCTCCCTTGTCCTTGCCTAACTTTCATGGATCCATGACAGAAGACCCAGACACTTTTCTGTTCGAGTTTGATGTTATGTGCAAAAGTTAAGATTATACTATTGATGCCCATAAATTGAATCTATTCCTTGCTACACTAAAGGATTCAACCTTGATATGATTCATGGGATTTGGAAGAAATGTTGTAGCCATTGGAGCACAAATGAAGGCTAAATTCCTCGAGAATTACCAAGATTATTGCAGACCAAGCAGCAGAGGAGGTGATGAAATCTACAGAATGACACAAAAACAAGATGAACCATTGGAAGACTATTTAGAAAGGTTCATGTTCTACATTCAGAAGTCAAGAAACACCACCGACATAACACCTGGGTCCCTCAAATTACTCTTTTTGAAGGGACTCAGTGAGGAGAACATGGATGCTCTGGATCTGATAGGAGTAGGGGACATTTCAAAAGATTCTTTTGAAAAATTTATGAAGCCTGTAAAAATTACTCAAGAGCTACTATGAAGAGGGTAAGAAATGTAAGATCAAGAGGTGGATTAGCTACCAAAACAATGGGGGACATATCCAAGTCAGAGATTGTTAGCATGTTCAAAAACATGAAGTAAGAAATTTTCAATGATATGGCTAATCGATTAGCTACTTTGCCTGCGAAAAAGAAAATGGAAGATGCAGAAGCGATACTCACATAGTACTATCATGCACGTAGAAGGAAGAAATCTAATTGTAGATGTAGAGAATTGGCCAACATTGTTGAAGAAAGGGAGGATTCACATGATTTCAAGATGTTATAAATAGAGGATGGGGAAAAAAATTTATGTTACTCAAAGAAAACCATGGCCACCAAGGCAAAGAAGTATGCCACAAGACTCTATGCATTCATTTCAAAAGTGGTATAATAATTCATGTATGCAGCCCCTACCTTGGGATAACCCTCAAGGATGGACCCCATATCCTAACCAATATCAACAATAGTGGCACCCATCAATACCAAAACCAACTAGAACAACAATGGAAACAACCTCCTCAATCATGGCAACAACCCTAGAGAGGATAGTAATGGAATAACCCACCTCATAATTACCAACAAGCTTATCTGTAGCCTGCGTATCAACAGTAGCAGGAAGCTCTGATGCCAAACCCCCAAACAAGCTTCCAACCAAAAGCTACACAACTACATGCTCAACCAATGCCTAATCCTAACAATAAAGCTGCTCAACCAACCTATTCCACTGAACCAACTCAATATCATACCTATTCTGTTGATATCAACAATGTCCATCTTCATTAAGGAAGAGAACTTCCTCTACGATCTAGACCTACCATTACTGAAATTGCAGAGGAAACACAATTGTTGCATGATGACCGGTAATAAGGATAGAAGATGCTACAAGTTGATCCACAACAACCTACGCAAATTTCCAACAAAGGTAAAACGCAGGGTAATGAGCCACCATTTCCTAAAAGGTTACAAGAAATGAAGACTAACCTCATATCAGAATCTGATTCTGATTTTGCCAACCAATTAAAAGTCATCTGTTACAAAATTCCATTGATTTAAGCTATTAAGGATGTGCCCATCTATAACAAATTTGTAAAGGACCTATGTAGAAAGAAACCAGGGAGGAAGAGAAGAGATCCATCTACTGTACAAGTCATTAGACAATTAGTTGATATTATGCTTGGGAACTCAATTCATCTCAAATACATAAATCCAAACAACCCTTTAGTAAATGTCACAATCAATGGTACAGTGATTAAAAACACTCTGATTGACTTGGGGGCAATAATAAATGTAATGACAAAACAAATCATGGATGATTTAAAATTAGAATGGCTAAGACCAACAACCACAGTTTTGTAGATTGCAAAAAAAATCAACAGTTAATTCTAAAGGAGTCTTGGAGGACGTAGTAGTAGTGGTAGAATCTTGGGAATACCTTTCTAATTTTATTGTTCTTCAACCAAAAGTAAGTTTGGGAGGATATCTTATCATCCTAGGAAGACCATGGTTAGCAAATGTTGACGCATTCATAGGGTGCAAATTTGGTAATATAATCATCTTTAATGGAAGTGGAACTAAAAAGCTTATGCTTTACCCCCTACATAACCATTCAATGAAGAAGACCAAACCATTTGGGTAGAAGAACCAGAAGAAGATCAGAGCTCATTTCAGCAGCTCATGATGCTAGAGAAGTCATGCATAATTGAGGTACAAGAAGAGCATGTTGTTCTTTCTAAATTATTGTAGAATAATCATGGTGAGAATGAAGAAGAAGATGGCAAATTGTGATGCATAAGTTGTCCGGAGAATCAAATTTTACCGCATCAGAGTACAATGAATGTTCCAAGTAAGAATTGCATCCTACACCAACTTCTTCCACACGATTGTATATTGAATTCTCTAAATACTAGCCTATGATTTATGACTGATCTTTCTAAGCAAGTGGAGATTGCACTAGGAAAGCCACTCAATGTGAACAAAACACTGAACATGCAACATGATCAGCTGTTAATTGCTCTTCTCAAGAAACACATGACAAAATTTACATGGGACTATGGAGACATGCACAGGATCCACCTAAACTCTGTACTCATAAGATATATATCAAAGAGAGTTGCAAGCCAATAAGATAGCCACAAAGAAGAATGAACCCAATAGTAAGGGATATAGTAAAATAAGAATCAAAGAAACTATTGGATGTTGGATTCATATATCCAATTTCAGATAGTCAATGAGTGTCACCCCTTGTTATTGTACTTAAAAGAATGGAAAATGGAGAATCTACATTGACTATAGAGAGCTGAATTCAACAACAAAGAAGGATCATTTTCTGCTTCTTTTCATTGATCATGTACTCGTCACTTTTTTTTATTATTATTAGTAAAAAAAAATTTTTGCGAGGGACTATACCCCAGTACAAAAAAGGATCGAGATCCAGATATCACAAAGATACGGTTCAAAGAGTGATCAAAATTAGATTGTTTATATGAAAGCACACCTACAGTAAGACAATTGCAAAGACAAGTACCAAAATACCTACATAATTACTATTAAACAACAACAAAATAACAAAATAACAATAACTAAATTGTCAGTATTCAATATATTTGATAGAAATATCACTTAGATGCTCTATCAATAGTTCTCTTTAACTCCTGTAGGGCACTAAAAAGTGTGATGGCAGCAACTTAGATGGGGTCATTCTTGTCAATTTGGCTGAACACTTGAGCTTGTGCTAGCCCCTCCCCCCATATGTTCTGCGAGATGTTGTTGAGCATACAAACGTTCTTCAATTGTTGTTCCAAGAAATTGTAAATTGCCTTAAGAGATCTAATAATAGATTCATATATGCTCTTCATATGCACAATCCTGTTGTCAAGGGAGTTTAGTTTCTTATAGATCTCTTGTATTTGGATTTCAGCAAGTCTAGGATCTTCCTCCATTTTTTCTTTCCTTCCCTTTTTGCCAACTGCTTTAGATCCTTCTTCAGCATATCTAAGTCTTTCTCAATTTCATCCAGCTACTTATCATGATCTTTCTCCATTGCCTTAATGGTTTTTCCTTGTTTTCCCATGTGAAGAAGGTGATGCAGCGTAGAATTCAGTGATACGAACCCTATAAAACCCTATACGCGTTGACACGTCACTCAGCCTAAACTAAGTGCTCACTCAAAGTGTGCAAAGTTACCAGGTCCCTCTTTAGGGTTGCTGTAGCAGGATGTTAACATGTGGAGACTTAACATATATAGTTCTATTACTAGCTCGTCATTCTACAGAGCATACCAAATTTGTATATAAGGGAAAGTAGAATTAAGTACTAACCATGATGAGATAAAAAACATACTAGATTCAGATACACATAGAACTAACACTTAGATTCAGCCAATGTCCTTCATTATATTCAATGCAATAAGTTTACAGAAGCCTCATTACAATATCAATAGTATGCGTGTAGCATTTTTAACAACAAATCTCTATATATCTCGATCCCCTCTATGTGTATATCTATTACACAATTTACTACATATATATAAGGGTGTGGACTTTCCCTTCACCGCTTATCCATTCCAAAAATAGGTTGTATGCTATTCTTAGCCATGCGCCTTTACAAAACTATCCACACATTTCACATTATATCAACATAAACAATCGTTGAGGAAGTGCGTATAGGAGGAAAGATCAGCTTTGGAGTTGTTCTATTATCACTGGTGTTCATGGAGATTGGAGTACCTGATGAACCGAAGGAGAAGATATGGGAGTATCCCATGGAACACAAGTCACTCACAGAATGCTTCAAGAATCACTTGTGTGAGGGATCCATGATAGAGCAGGTCAAGCAAAGGGATGAGAAGTGGTATGATAGGCTCTGTGCGGCTTTTGAGGAAGAATGGTGCATCCCCAAGGAATTTCCTTCAGTGGTTGGAAAGGAAGTTCAGTTCATTGTATACCAGCATTTATGTATAGCACGGTTCACCATGAAAGATGGAGCATGGATCCCTTAGTGTAAGTTGCCATATGCCTTCACAGTAAGGTACTTCTAGGCGTCAGTACATAGGTTCACAAATGCGCAGTAACTAACATTCAATGCGGATAAGGTAGATTGTGACTACCACACACTAAGGAAGAAATATGTGTATCTAAGGCGAGGTGCATATATTAAAAGGATCATTTCAGATATATTAAGCATTAAACCAATAAATTTGGTTGTGGGAGATATTGGAGTAGCATTGGTGTATCTTCAACTGAAGCCCAAGATGGAGAATAACAAGTATGTGGAAGATGAGTTCGCACTTCCAACACCACAAAGGGAAAGCATACAATGGAGAACGTCCTAGTGCCTAAGCCCACAGAGCCAATAAAAGTGGAGGATGAGGAGGATGAGAGTGAGGATAGTGGTGGTTTGGAGCATAGAGGTAGAAGACATCCTACGAACAAGGATGAAGCTAAGCGCGCCACTACACCACCTCAACCATAAGAAGGGGATGATTAGGACTTGGATGCAGTCCAAGGAGAGCATAGATTAAAGAGAGTATTCAGGAGAATAAGGACCCAAGGTGCTACTCCATAAAAAGTGCACAAATCACCCAAACTCTCTCCAAAAAAGGAGATAACCACACAAAGGAGAAGGAAATTGAATTTGAATGAGGAGGCGGAAGATTCAGAGGAAAGCGCGCCTACTTCTCCTATACCTCTAGAGAATGTAGAACATAAAGATGAAGAAATGAAGCAAGGAGAAGAGGAGGAAAATGAAATAGATGAGAAAGCTACAAATACTTCTTAGGATATGGAGACACAAGTCCCAAATTTGGAAGCTCAAGTTTCAAAACATCCTCGGTCTAGAAGAACAAGTGGAGAGCACATTCCACCAGCCATGGGTTATGCAGAGGATACAGGTAAAATTATCCGCGCCTGTTTCTAGAGCACTCTGTCACAAAAGGAATTATATGACTGGGAACTAATGGATGAAGATATGGCCATAGTGCGCATGAGGAAGCCATTATCATGGTCCATGCACACACACATGGATGAGTCAAATTTTGATGTGTGTGAGGAGTCGTGCATATCAAGGAGGTTGAAGAAAACACCTCAGACTAGACACATGATGGTAAAGCCTATTATCATGTCAGATGAACAGGTGAGTAATGCATTGGTCAAAGTCTCAACAGAGGTGGCAAGGAGAAATATGGAAAAGGATGCCACAATTAGGGTGCTCAGGGAAGAGATCAAAACTAAGGATGGGGAAATAGCGTGCCTAACATAGGAGAGAGACTTAGCGCAGAAAAAGAGTGCTGTATTTATCAACATCACAGAGGAGATTGGTGATAAGGTCATAAGAGCTAGGCCACACTTGGAGCCAAAGGTACCACATACATTTCCTTCAGCAATACACTATGTAGGAAAGTAGGTTGGCCTAGTGCTTGAAGATGAGTCTCTGTGCATGCCAGCGTTAAAGGATCTAGCATAAGAGGTAGAACGAGAGAAGGATTCAGTGATGCGGAAGATTACATCCTATGAAGGATTGTTGCAAGCGTTGCAAGAAGAATTGAAGAAAGCATACCAAGCCCTGAACATCTGCACAGCTCCAGAGGTGCTCATCAACATAAAAACCCTGGAGGAGAACAATGAGGTCCAAAAAGTTATGAAGGAAAAAACATTGGGCCACACAGAAAGATTATCAATGGTTAAGTAGAAGCATGAGGCCCTGAAAACAACACAAGAACCACAAAAGACTCGGTTGGAAGAGCTTGGGAAGCTTATTGCGCAGAAGATGGATTTACTAGAGGGAAGGATGACGACAATGTCCAACATTGTGTTGGTCTTGCAAAATGAAAAAGGGGAGATTAAAAGGGATGAATTGGAGTCCATTGTTGTGGACATTCCAGAAAAAGTAGAGGAAGCACTCACTGAATGGAAGACCTTGGAGGCTGAAATAAAATAGGAATATCCTGAATTAGTTATTTAGGCTGAAGAAGAGGCTGCGGAGTAAAAATATTCGTTCATACATTCTTTCCATTCTTTCCATACTTCTATTATTTATGTAAGTTTTTGGAGATGACCATTGTCGAAATGACAATGAATTTAGTGTAGGGTAATGTTGATCAAAGAACACTTGACAAAAATGCACACAAGAAGTCCGCGCGGGGAAGTGAGTCATATTCAAAGGTGCGAATGGAAAAGGAGAACACACACGCGGAACATAAGTTTAATTTTCGGGACTTAGCCATTTCACTCATTAACGTCTAGGGGTTTTAGAGATGATGTGCAGAGCACACAAATGAGGTAGAGATGTGTATGCCACACATTGGCTATTTTTGGAGGATTGGATATGAAGCACTTTGCATGGAAACAAGCTAGAAATAGATTTGCTACTATCAGTTAGCTAGTAGTAGTCTATTAATAGCGCATTTGCATGTGTGGCTAGTTTTGTAAAGGCGCATGGCTAAGAATAGCATGTGACCTATTTTTGGAAGCGCGCATAGGAGGAAAGATCAGCTTTGGAGTTGTTCTGTTATCACTGGTGTTCATGGAGATCAGAGTATCTAATGGACTGAAGGAGAAGATATGGGAGTATGCCCCCTCGATTGTCAATGGGGTGATAGAATAACTCGATTGACGATAAAAAAGATGATAGAAAGAGAACAAAAGAAAGAATAGTGTGGTGAAGAAGAAAGGGGATATAGAAGAAAAAGGAGTATAAGGAAGAGGGAATGAGCTAACATCCATCCAGTGTATTTTAAGCAACTTTATTTTCATCATATTGCTAAGGATCTTCATCATCGGTCCTTATTAAAAAGAATGAACAAAAGTGTAGTATGAAATGGAAAGCCATATACGAACAAATGTCCATTTTTAAAAACACCAACTCCATGTAACATACAAAATGCAATGCAATACTATAAAGTAAACAAGCTAACCTAACAAAGAAACATAATGTAATGTTTTTTTATCAAGCTTCAGTTCCGACCTGTGTGAATTAACGATAAGGGTTGTGATGGTGCCCCAAGCAAGGATACATGTAAGACGAATAACAGAGGACACCTGGGTCCTAAGAAAAAGCAATGTGCACTATGAAATAGTACCAGGCAACTCGTTGTGCCCCAAAGTACAGACATAGTAAGCAACTTAGATTTTGTTTATGGATGTAGATCAAGATGATCTACGAGTCACCTACATGAACATGTGAGAACTAAAGAGTGACATTTTGTAGGATGATTTGAAATTTTTAGAAGTTTTCTTAAACATATTTAAATGTTTTTGATGATTTTTCTAACATATTTGATTGTTTTTTTATTTTTCTAACATATTTGAATGTTTTTGTGATTTTGAAAGTTTTCTAAAACTATGTAGAGGAAGATGAGGAAGCGTGGATGCCCCTAGTGATAGATGGGATGTACAAGGGCATAAGGCCACATCCATATGAGAAAGGTGAAGATGTAAAAAATGCCCCAGCGATTAGGTGGGAGTATTCAAAGGAAAACTCTTCACAAGTAGAAGCAGGACCCAAGGCCATTATGGATAGGTTCAACATGATGATGAACATAAACCAATGAAGTGCTGGGAAGAAGCAAGGATGCCCCCAACGTAAGTTGGCCTAAAAGCACATGATAGAAAGGAAGGAGAAGATTGTTTTTTGTGAAAGGGGACAAAGGTGTCCGCAAACATGGTAAAAAAGTAATCTTATACACATGGATGTTCTGAACGAAGTAGAAGAATGATGTGAATGATATGAATGTAGCTTAGAATCCTTGTGAATGAAGAAGTGATTAGCAAAAGGCACAAATCATGAGACAAGATAAAGACTAGAGTAAGAGTCTGAAAAAGGTCCAAAAATGACACTTGGTAACATACTAATCCTGTTTACTCATAGAGATCCAGTGTGTGTACGTGGAATTTATTACCTCTTGAAGGGAAGATTTAATAGACAACAAGTGAAGACACCCTAGCCAATGTGTAGGAATGATCGATTTTGATTGGTGATAGGTGATTTTGTGAATGGATGGTGGAAGTATAACTGTACATTGCTCCGCTGCTAGCTAGGCATCCATAGCCCCAACGGAGATGTATTTGATTCTAATCACAACATTTCTCTACTTCCAGTCAGGCGTCCATAGCCCCGATAGAGATTATTGGAAATACCCCAAGAGAGAGTAATATATCAATTTACTTTTTCTTTGTAGCTTTTAGCTTTTGATTTTTGATTGATTTTGATTCTTTTTCTTTTTGAAAACTTATTTCAGCTCTCTTGTTTGACAAGGGGTTAAGAACCATTGATGGCTTGATGGAGGGATATGGAAGTGATTATGATGATGACATTGGCTAGTGTCAACAAATATGTCCAAAAGTTCTTTCGCAATAAGTTTATTAGATGTTGAATGTGATAGGATCTCTAAAAGGTCAGTCGTTATTTAATTTACCAAGGTGATGAAAGACCAAGGTCAAACATATACCATAGAGATAAATGTCACAAAATGCGTGTGAATAGGCTAACCAAAAATATCACCGAAGGGATGAAAATGGTAGGAAGACTTGCAGAATTAAGAGTAAAAAAGGGAAGAAATAACATCCATGTGTACGCAATACCTGATTGCAATGTCTGACCTTTGTACCTTTGATTTTTCTTGTGTTTTCTCAAATTTTTGTGTATTTTTGTATTTTTTTCATTGTTTTTTATTTTTAGATTTTTGATATTTTTAAGAGGTTGGGACCAAAAAAGTCTCTCTGTGGTAAGATCCAACAACAATGTTTGTGACTTCCTTAATAAGTGAGACTAGGCACGTTTGTTTGTCAAGAGTTATATTATCTTCGATCTCAATGATCGAGGTGAGCTTGTACTCAACAAATGACTGTGATTTATCTTGAAACATGGATTTCATATGTGGTAGCTTGAGTTCCCTATCCATAGGTTTATGCACTTTGCACCATACTTGATGGTTGTGTTGGTGTGCGTTCTTGAATCGTGATTGATTTTTAACCTTAAGATCATGTGAGTTGTTAGGAGCTTTGCAGCTCTTGGAAGTTTTGAACTGAGCTTGATAATGAACCTGTTTGGGTTTCTTATAAGCTGACGTGTGACTTTTCTAACCCCGAGAAGTGGGAGAAGAGAGTGAATGTTTATGATTGTTGATAGGAATGAGAGAAATGATGGTGGGATTTTCCTGATCATTGGTAGAAGGATGATGTGAAGGACGAATATGATATGATCCAAGAATTGAAGAGGATGGGCTACCAGGAGGTGAGCCACTAATAGAAGATGACAAAGGGCTACTAGGATATGGCCCTAAGATGGAAGAAATTGGGCTACGAGGACATGACCAAAGAATATAAGAATATGATGAAGGGCTGCTAAGATGTGGCCCAAATATAGATGAGGAGGGACTACTGGGAGGGGTTCCATAGATAGAAGGGGATGAAGGGCTACTAGGACGTGGCCCAAGAATAGAAGGTAATAGGCTACAAAGAGGTGACCCACAAGTAGAAAATGGAGGACTACTTGGGGGTGACCCAAGTATAGAAGAAGACGATGGGCTACCTAGCGGTGACCCAAGGCAAGATTTTGATTGATGAATAATGATAGATAATGAATGATTTGGTAACGAGAAAATAGGCCATGCCTCAATGCTAGACTCCGACATCTCATCATGCTCAGAAAAAGGTGAAGATGGAATAACAGAAGAAGAATCAAGTTCCATGACTTTAGGATCTTCCTTTATGTTATGATAAAAGGAATCAATTTCTTCCTCCCCATACGTAAGCATATCGAGTTCTAGAAAGAATCCTTGTTTGTAATCCTCTAGAGGGATATCATCGTGTAGTCTGATTGTTTCCTCATTATGAGAGAAATAAATTAGTAGAAGTTGTTTTTCTTTAGTTATAGAAGGTTGAATAGAAGAAACATGTCTGATAAGCGGGGAATATTGATTGACAGAAGAAGATGACTCAAGAGAGGAAGTAGGATTGGAGGCAGGCGTCTCATGAATGGATGACTTGGATTTAGACCTAGATTGCTTTTCTATAATATGATGCAATGTAGGAGAGAAAATAGGATCACATAGCCATCTATTAAGTTTTGACATAGGAGTCAAATTAGATGATTGACTAGAGGGAATACGAGTCATGGAACTCTTCGACAGAGGAAGAGGTCGTTGATATGACTGATGAAGGAGGTCCTACAAAGAAAGGGAGGATCGTGACTCATGAACTGAATTAGATGTTTGATCAATGAAATGTAGAGTCACACGAGTCTTCAAAGGAGGGAGACGTTGTTGAGGTGATTTAGAATAAAGGTCCCACGAAGGAAGGGAGGCCTGTGATTCAAGATTTGATCTAGGGGTATCTGAACAATAGTTGGGATCCAAATCTTCAGAAGAAGAGTGGGAATCCAAATGGTAGTTTGGATTTGAATCAAAAGAAGAAGAGTGGGGGTAACTTGAATAATAATTTGGATTAGAAGTATCCAAACCATACCACCAACAATGAGCTGAAGGTGGGGAATATGGTACCCAAATGGTCTTTCTAGAATGAAGAACCAAACGAGGTTTAGTCGTAATGGGAGTCTTTTGATTTGAATTGCTAAACCTAGGTTCTGTATTATAGTAAGTGTGAGAAATCGACACGATAATCAGTCATTGTTGGCATCGTTTAAGGACATATGTCTATATCTAGATAGTGTGATAGAACTCCTTCAAAGGGAAGGAAGTGACATGTCAATTCGAGTAGCATAATGACATCCAACTAGACATTTTGTAAGTATGGAGATTCGTGCTTAATTTTCTGAAGAAGGTCTAAGGAAAATAGACATTTTGATGATGCAATCTCGACAAGATCAAAAAGGATTTTTCTATAACAATAAGTTTTCAGAAGAATGATCACAAGGAACAATCATACAAGTGTGAAACATATCCAATCAATAAGGAAATACTCCCTAAAAATGTGTGTGAAAAATGATAGTTCGTTGCAAAGATGATCAACATAATGTCAATACTTACATTAAGCTCGAAATGAACAAGGCGTAAATATTAAAAAAGGGTAGAGGTGACTCCCAATTAAAGGATACCACAATGAGTTCAACAACCAATAATTCCTAAATGTTAAAGGGTGAGGTTTACAAATGTAAGCTACGTAACCACACCAATTGGACACGTTAATCAAGCTTCACGAAGAAGTGAGATATTAGTGCCAAAGTGGTATTGAAATGACACAAACAAAGTAAGTGACATTCTTCAAGATTTTGGACAATGTTTGAAGTCAAACTAAGTCAAATTATACTAAGGATGTGCTAAAATGTGGGTAGTGTAACGCCACAATGTAGACACTTAGATCACGTTTACAAGAAACGTGACATAAGTATCTTAATTGTGTTGAGATAATGCGAACAAGGTAACACGTCAAAGGGAGATCAAATGATGAAACAATCCTAACTATGATGATGATATTGAAATCAAGATCAAGTGGTCATTAAAGATATGAGGACACATCCACACACTTTAGATGTTTAATAACTCAGCCCCAAACATGGATGAGCGTAAACAGACAAAAAAGTTGTGAACACTATCTATGAAAACACTCCTGAAATATGACTTATGTTGCCCCAAATGGGAAACAAGAATGCAAAGGTGTAGATCAAAATATGAAAAATAAACTAAGTGCCACTTGAGTAGAGCTTTACCTCGTCTGAAGACGTGAAAGAAGCTAAGATAAGTGAGATGTCGTGTAATTTCCGTGATGAAAGGCACTTAGATCCAACTTAAGTGGATTCTTTGCCTTGTTCAAAAAATAAGGTTCTGAATCCAAATAAGTTATCACTTCATGATGGTCAAGATGCGACAAAGGACTAGTAAAGTGGGCCTCAAGACAAAATGGCCTCCTTAATAAGATCTCTCAACTAGGTGTTACAAAGTCATCTAAGAGTGGGCACGATTTACCCACAAAGTCACACTGATTAATTTAGGAGTATCTCGGATTTTCCCCCTTCAAGTATAGTGGGCACTAATTGCATCCATCGTGTACTCTTGCCAGGGTCGTGATACGGACAACTTTGTAACGCTAAATCACAAGGAAAACTAGTCAAGTGGGTAAGCGAGGCGCTTCCTGTTTCATCCACGAGGTTACACAGTGGTGGACTACTTTATGGTTCTTGGTACTAGCCCCATTGTTATAGCTTAAGGCATTATTCCAAAGGGGTTACATTCCAGTTAAGCGGAGAGGGACGTACCCTTTTCTGAAACTTGCAATACAACGTTTTGAATATGGTGTGTTTTTTATATTGTATAACTTAATGTGGATTTAAGTAGCACACCATTTGGCAACTTGCAAGAACACGTGTATTAGAAGTTTTGTATTTTATTTTTGATGTCTCCTTTCTTTGACAAATGATTTTGGTCCTACATACCAAGGTTAGTAATTTTCCAAAATCTCATACAAAGGAGATAAGATGTTGTTTTTGATTTCTCAGATCATCCTAACACGCAAGGAAAGAGCATACACAACAAGGTATCTCACTAAAATTTGTAATAAATGGAAAATTCTTAAGTACAATGTGAAAAGGAGTTATTTTTAAACAACTTCTAAAGCTAATTAAAACATTTTGCAAGTATGAAGAAAGTGGTGAAATGTTTCTGATTCCCAAGATCACCTAGAAAGGCGTGAGGGAAGAGCATACATGTTCACAAACAAAGATGCAAATGTTTTTGATTAAGTTAGTATAAAAAAACTTTATGTAAAGGAAACCTTTAAACCACTGTTAGAACCCTGCAAGAGTTAGAAAACCAAGAAAATCGAAAAATTCTAGAAATCCAATTTTTGCACCTTTTTCACAGTTTTTAGTAATTTGCATTTTTGGAGGTCTTCGAGCCACTTTGAGAGTTTTTATAATAGAATTAACTATACCAAAGGTATATTAATTTTGAAATTTCCCTCGTAAAGTACGCTTTATTCTCTTTTTGACGCCTATTCAAACTCTGAAAATGGGTTAACGAGTCAAAAGTTATGATGAAAACAAGGAGCACTAAAAGTAAAATGTATGGATCCAAACTACACAGAGACACGCGTGCGCCCATAATGATGCATACGCACCCCAGCCAACAGATACACACCCTTACCAACATAGAAGCGGGGTAAGAAAAATTGCAAAAGGGGAATAACATCTACGTGGGATTTTCTGACAGGGATGCTAGGGTTCCGATGCAGACGCGCCTAACTCAACGGATACACTTGTAAAACAAATTTAGTAAAATCCACAGTATACCAAAAAACACAGACGTGTCTAGATAGACAGAGATGCTTGCAACTTGACGTGGATGCTTATGTTTCCACATGTATGCACCCAAGCATAAAATAGATAGTTTCAAATTTTACACAGTCAAGCTATTTATGCATACGCGGCCAGAGAGGTGGAGACACGGACCAACTGACAGAGACGCATGCGGGTCCACATAGAGACAATATTTTAATGATAAGCACTGCCAGAAAATAGGTGTGCTCCTGTCCCGACGGGGATGCTAGGGTTTCAATGTGTACGTGCCCCTTCTTAACACCTACGCATACCCTGTGAAAAACCTGAAAAACTCACGAATTTTCAAAATTTCAAATGTAAATAGGTTAGTTGTTAGTCAAAGTGTCTTATTTCTATATCAAACCCAAAAAATACATGTAAATGAAGGTCATTTATCTAGGGTTAGAAACAAAAATGAGGAAATAACAAGTGATTTGATCCAAAAAATTTGAAAATGAACTTTGAAGAACTTAAAAGACCTCCATTAATGGAGGATGGACATAAGTGTCCCACTGGGCGTGCCAAATGTATGCAATGGAAAGTTGCAAAAGCTATGGAATGAGGCTAAGAACCTCAAAGCTTTGCTTTACTCATCCATGCACCATGAGGTAAGAGCTAAATAAGAAACTAGCTATGCATATATAAATTTGAAACAAATATTCAAACCCTAACATATATACTACTCTCTACTCCATGAATGCTTAATGAAAGTGAACCTAGTTAGATTCTAAGCAATCAAATTGTGTGTTGTTTACTCCCAAAAATAGTGAAGAGATCTCTCCAAGTTGGCTACATGGCCAAACTTTAGATCTTCCCCTACTAACTATATTTGGAATGGATGAATGCAAGATGAAGGAGCTATCAACAATGAAGTATGGCCAAGATCCAAATGTTCTATAGCTTAAAGCTATCACAAATGATTTCTAATGCCTTTCCAAAGTTCTTGAGAGAGAAGGACCATTTGAAAGTTATAAGTCCTTGAATGGGTAGGCTTGTTTTATTTATAGTTTCTGGTTTGGGAGAGTTTGGAATTTGGGTGCATGTGGGACTAAATTATAAAAAATAACTTTTTGATTAGATTAGGATAAACATGTTTTAGGCTTAGTTAAGCTTGGTTTAGGCTAGTTAACTAGGGTTTAGGCTAGTTAAAATTTGATTAGCAAGTGATTAGAGACTCTTTGAGATTTGGGAGGGGTTTGGATAACCAATTGTGACTGATAAATAGCCTACAAAGCTAACAGAAGTGGTCTAGAGAGAACTAGGGGGGTTTTGAATGGTTGAAAGGAGGAATGTTTAGCTAATAAGAGAGATATTAACCAAACAAGTTGATTATAGGAGGAATATGACTGAGAAGGTATCGTGAATGGACATCCGATAATGGAGTGAAGAATAGGGAATTAACGAAGTTAATTGAATGGATTGGATGAAATGCTGAGTGTAAGCATGTTTTAGGTGTCTACACCAGTGAATTCAATATGAAACGAGGGAAGCACACTTTAATATTCCTCTTGAAATGATTCAAAAAAACTAAATGTTTGAGAGGGATCGTGATATTCCTACCTTCAAGAGTCACGTACCTAACCAACATTTTGGTGATCTCATCAAATGGCACTGGGATAGAGGTGACCTTGATGCCAACAGTTAGAAACTCTAGAATTTTTTAGATTTAGTAGCCTTGTCAATTCTTTTATTGAAACCCCTATTTCCTTCCAAGCTAAGGCCTGTGATTTCAGGAATGAGCTCTTCGGTCACTTGTATGATTTTGTCTTATATGTCACCACTCTGTTTTTCAAGCCTCCAACGAACCGAAGAGAAATATGTTGATCATGGCCTTGGATTATTTTAATAAGATTTGAAATTCCCCCAATTTGGAGATAGTTCCAAAGAGCCGCGGTTTCTTTCCAAGTAGGGTCACGTACTAGTTCAATCGGGCATGACACTCCACCCATATCTCCTTTATCTCTATCATTGTTAGATCCTTCTTTATCCTTTGGAATGCTCTTATAACTACTCAAGAGCCACTTTTTATCATATTCTATTTTTACCCAGAAAACATGCGAGGAATTATAACATTTAGCTTTCAAGATAAGTTTGCGGGTACTCGACACTCTTGCTGGAAAAAGTATTTTTCTTTTTTGGACGGCTCTAATGGCTGCAACCAAATTCAAATTTCACCAAAGGACTAGAACAAGACCACATTCACATGTCCATGGGGAATTTTTGCATACTCTATTATTCCCTTTAGTTTATGTAATGCACCTGCCACATTTTAGAGAGCAGTTCTTAGCATCTTCTCTTATATAACCAATGATTGCATGGAGGTATATATGGACGATTTTATAGTCCATAATAGCACTTTTTATGAATCAATTAAGAACCTAGACAAAGTTCTCAAGAGATGCAATGAGGATACCCTATCCTTAAGCAATGAAAAATGCTACATGATGATGTCTGAAGGAATAATATTGGGACACTATCTATCATCTTCTTGAATTCAGGTAGATCCATCAAAAATAGCCGTGATTATAAATCTGCCAACACCCAAGAAGCAAAAGGATGTGAGGAGCTTCCTAGGTCATGCTGATTATTACCATAAATTCATTCAAGATTTCAGTAGAATTATAACACCATTGTTTGTTCTTCTTGTAAAAGATGTTTCATTCGTGTGGATTGAGAAATGTGAAGCTGCATACCAGAATTTGAAGTAAATGTTAACTTCTGTAGCTATGTTAAGAGGACCAAATTGGAGTTTGTCATTTCACATACATACAGATGCCTCATACCATGCCATTGGAGATACTCTAGGACATATGGATTATATTATTAATTATGAAATCTATTATGTTAGTAAGAACCTAAAACATGTTGAGCACAACTATACAGTCACTAAGAAGGAGTTTTTGGTGGTTGTGTACGCCATTAACAAGTTTAGACACTATATCATAGGTTAATTTAATATTTATCCCCACTAACCATGCTGTCATTAAATATTTGATCAACAATCTGGTTATAAGCAGTAGAATAATCAGATGGTTGCTACTCCTACAAGAATTTGATGTTACAATTGTGGATAAGCCTGGAAAGACAATGTTGTTGCTGAATTTCTCTCAAGAATGGAAAATAATACGGAAGATCAAGTAGTGGATGAATATTTACCAGATGAAAACCTACTTGCCATCTCCACAAAAACACCCTGGTATGCTTATATAGCTAGTTATTTGGGCTCGGGTAAGACACCTCCATACTATCTATACTCTGAAAAGAAATATATTGTTGAGAAAAGTGTGAATTTTTTTTGATAACTAGTTTCCTATTCCACACAAGACATGATAATGGTATGATGAGATACATAGTTGATGAGGAAATATATGATGTCCTCAAAGCCTTCCATAGTGAGCCATATGGAGGAAATTTATCTGTAAATAGAACAACACAAAAAGTGTTGACAATAGGGTATTATTGGCCTACATTACACAAGGATGTATCATTATATGCCATAAGGTGTGATAAATGCCAAAGAATGGGTCGACCCTACCAAGACAGATGATATGCCATTATAGCCTCAGCTGGTGTTGCAGCCATTTGACATATGGGGATCATACTTTATTGGTCTAGTAGATCCTAAATCTCAGCAAGAGTAAATTTTGGTGTGTACAAATTACCTCACTAAATGGACATAAGTGAAAGCATTACCAAATCAAAAGAGTGAGAAAGTTGTTAAATTCCTATATGACCACATCTTCACAAGATATGGTGTGCCAAGAGAAATTGTTACATATCAAGGTACACACTTCACTGCTGAAGTCATCTCTGATTTAGCTAAGGAATATGAAATTGGACATAGGAAATCCACACCTTATCACCCCCAATCCAATGACCAAGTTCAGGTAAAAAATAGGGAAATAGAAGTCATCTTGACCAAAACCATTGCATTCCATAGAAGGGATTGGTCAGAGAGACTTTCAAAAGCAATTTGGGCGTTCAATACAAGTTAGAATATAACAACATGCTTTACACCATTCGAGATTTTGTATAATAAGACTATTGTTCTACCTATTGAATTTGAGCATAAAACACTAAGGAATACACTTGAATTAGACATAGATTTGTCTAAAACTCAAAGACAACGGATTCTCCAACTCAATCAGTTGGATGAAATAAGGAGGTAAGTTGTTCATAATACAAAGGTGGTGCAAAAGCAAAGGATCAAATGTCATGACATGTTTATCAAAACAAGAGAATTCCAAGAAGGTGATTGGGCTCTCTTATTTGACTCCAAATACAAGGACCACATGGGAAAACTCAGAATCAGGTGGTTAGGGCCATATGCGATTGAGAAAATATTTTCCAATAGAGATGTGAAACTCACCACCATAGATCCTGTGATATTGAAAATACTGGTGAATGGTCACAGATTGAAGTTGTATAAAAATATAGCTGATTGAAGCACTTTCATGCAACAATTTAGAGGAGTTTAAAGTAGGATGGCGATGAGAACAACATAGTTAAAATCAGAAGTTAAACCTATTGGTTCATCTTTTGAAGTTTCTGATGAATGAGAAGTTTAGTGGCCTTAGTATATTAAACTTATTGGATACTCCAAGGATGAATAAAAGTGATGTGATCAACCCTCTCGGTGATCATCACCACTCAACTAACATGTTTTGTTTTTTTAGAATTTTTGTTTTGCAGGTTTTAGTTTATCTGTTCCAAGGAGTGCATAATCTCAGACAGAAGGAGATGATGCAAAGACTAAAACATCCACTTGTATCATCATGTAACAAAGCTCTATTTTGATTTCTTGTTGGTAGAACTAGTGATTGAATGAAGAAATAAGGATAAAATTTTGCATGTAAACATTTATGAAGAAGATTGAAACCAACAAGATTCAGTCTTCCCTCTACGGGAATTAACCGATTTTACCAAGGGACCTTTAACATGCACTTGCAACACTCTGTACAAAACTTACATCATCATAATACCTGAATGTACAAGATCATGACGACTCTGCATGTAGCCAAAGGCAAAAATTTTGATGAGGCACATGTCACAATCATCAAACGTACTTCTTGAGATAAGTGCATCTAATTTGCTTTAGTAAAGTTGCGATAAAATAATTATAAGTAAATAATATTTGTGTCATGTCATCAATAAATTTATTTACCATAATTTACCACAACCTTCTATACTGTGAGTTGTCTCCCACGTAACCCCACTTCATCACCTCACATGTGTGCATCCTCCAAATCTAATTATTACATGCCCCTTTCGAGCTACGTGTGAATCAATTACAAAATTCGAAAACATTAAGTACTCGAGATATTTACACTCATTCAATTTTTTGTAAAATCTATTTGAATTCTAAAGATGTCTTGCCTCTCAAAGCTAAAAGAAGTGTCATAATTCAAAAATGGGTGGTGACCTAATTAGGAACAAGCCTATAGTTCATTTACAACTCTGTAATCAACCACACCTTTTACAATATTTCCATGACAATAGTTAGATGGAGTATATTAATAAATTTCAAGGATTTAACGAGTCAATGGTAGCAAAGTTTTCCACCACCTTCAAGGATGGAAAGGCCATAATTAAGAGTTTGACAGTTAAGGTGGATGATGGAATTCTGGTGGAAGTAACCGAACTCTCGACAGAAGGAGAGTTGTATCTTTCAAAGGAAAATTTAGATGAAGCTCATAGAGAATTTACAGACCTAGATGACAACATCATCAGTGACAGACAAGGTCCCTTATGCACTTCTTTAAAATCCTTTTGGGTTGATGTAGAAAACTATGTTATAAAGTACTTCACCTATGAGGGTAGGTACTCAAGGTTAAACATTGTACACTTTAAACTGCTCAATCATTTGAAAAATGGAAAACATCTCAATGTACCTAACTTCCTACACGAAATCCTAAAGAAAATGAGTAAGGAGTCTCAAAGGGGTAGGTCTGCATTATCTCACTGTTATCTTGTCACCTTAGTTGTGAAACATGCATTGGTAATATAACATCCTATAGTAAAATGGGGGGATTTTGGTAGGGAAAAAAACCCAAATGATTTGTTGGGGAAGGGGAAGAAAAAGAGGATAAGATCAGCTAGTTCTTCTACTCCTACACCTGCAGATAAAACCTTAGCTTCTACCTCCATTCCTACATGAACCTCTCTCCCTAAAAAAATTTCGTACCCACAGAAACTTATGTTCCTAACAAATCTCCATCTCCTAAGAAGGACCCTAGGCCAATCTCCCTTGATAGAATTATTATGGTTGAAACTCTATTGGGTATGTCCACCCTTGAGTCCTCCTCATCAAAATGAAAATGGAAGTCCTCAAGCAAAGCCCCTAAAACATCAAGGAGATCCCATAGGCTCCATAATAAAAAACCAAATCCTTAAAGTCTAGGAGAAACATTCAAATATTTCTGGATAGTGATGAAGAGGAGCTAGAAAAGAATGAGGAACCTATTCTAATGGATGTTAATCAGGAAGATCATGTAACCACATATGTAGACATAGTCATGGAAGATGCAACTAAGGAAGTGGAAGAGAAAAAGGATGATGAGTTAGATGAGCAACTTTCTCATGAGATCCCTAATGAACCAATTAGAATTCAAACAAAGGTCCTTCATGCTGAAGAAACCCACATACAACATGAAGGAGAAGTATCAACAGAGGAAATTGAAAATGTAGCCAATGTGACCACATATAATGAAGAACAGACTGATGAAGTACTAGAATACTCAATGTTTGAACCACATATTGATGTAATGGACATGATGGATTATTTGCCATAAGATATTAATGACACAATTAAGAATATTGTCCAAGAAATTGAGCCTAAACATGTTCATGAACCTATTGAGATAACACAAGTGGACAATCCTACAACAACCCAAGATGAAGTTCATGAAATCTTTGAGCATGTGCATCCACCATTGTCACCACTCAACTTGTAGCCACAAGTTGTGATCGAGGAAATTTTCAGAGAACCTCCCAAACCATCTTGTACGGATATCGCAACTCAAAATGCCTTGCTAGATTAGTGGGTACAATGATTTGAGAATTATGTTAACAAGATGCAGCAAAAGTGGAATAGAGAGAAGGAAGAATTGGTCTTCCAACTTAAGCTAGATATTAAAGAGAAATATAGGAAACTCAGAGATAAGGATAATGAGATTGCTAGACTGGAGAGGAAGAAGTAAGAAGACACTATTAAGATAACCATTGAAATACTTTTATGCAGGCCACCTTCCAATGCATGTGTTGTCTTCTTGAATGAACACATGTTGCAACTAAAACTTACTTGCATCAACTTAGATTTCCAATTTTACATTAGTGCAACTCATAACTTTTTCAGATTGTATTTAAAGATGCCAAATGAAATTCAATTGTTGTTATGTGAATTATATGTGTATAACTACGCTCTGGAGTATGACAGAGATTAGATACCTATACTCTACATTGGGGATGTGTAAATTACGACATTGTATTCCTACTTCAATAATGAGTTTTATAGAGAAAAGTAAATGGTTGATTACAAAAATTTATGCAAAGTGCAACCTTTGATGTTAAGGGAAGAAGTTGGAAATACCAAGGCCATGATTGAAGAATATGGAAAGTCTATGGCAGTTTAGAAAATTAAACAAAGGGTCTATCAGATCATGAAGCCCATTATGAAGAAAGAGACTACATTAAGTTTAATGGCATGGAAATAGTACAGACCTACAACCCGAAAGATGGGAAGAAATCTCAAAAGAAATGTAGAGGAAGGAAATCCATTCTTATCCTAATATCATCCCAATTTTTAGGAGGATAAATGTATATATTGAAGTAGCTAAGGGATGTGGAAAAACTTGGTTTCCTATTGGTTATTATCCACCAATTTTCCACTATCTTATTCCATACTAGTCTAGAAACACAAAGTTGACTGAGGACTTGTAAGACAAGGCAATGGAAAGGTATAGAAAGAATACAGGTTATTTCTTCACAGAACCAGAAGGTATTTCAACACCAATGGACTTCAGGAGATTGTGCAACATTATTTAGACTGACCCCAAGAAAGTAGAGAAAAAACACATGAATTCTTGAATGAGGACATTCAAGAAGCTTAGTGATGAGGCAATTCATTTATTATTTAAAATGCCTCATTTGTTTGATTTTGTTTATCCATGTGTACCCCCCTGAACTTATGTTTCCCATATACTATTGAATATATATTCTACATCTTGAATGTATGACACTTATATTAGTTAATATAATTATCACTAAGTTTACTTTAATCTATGGATTATGGATGTATTTATTCTTATGAATATAATATGATGATTAAGTAGTGTTTTTAGTAAATGTCAACCTTGATTTCCAAAGAGTTGTTATGTGTATCCACTAACATGCAACCAAATAAAATAATTCACAATGAAAAGGGACTCATCCACAACAATTGACATGTAACAACTGAGACTCGTTCACAAAAAAGCACCTACAGCCAAAGGATGTCACATGTATATACAAGACCATAATTCTGGAAAGCTTGAGCAACGTGGAAACTTCACCTGAGTTTGCACGTGTTGCTAAAGGAGCAGTTATGAGAACACAAAGAAGATTCAATGCCATCACCTGATTATGCTCTACAAATCTAACAAGGAACTAGTTAATTTAATTTGATAACCGGTATATCAGTTTGTTAAGTTATGTCATTGTATGAGAACACCTTTTAACAGTTCTATTGCATGCATGAGAATCTCTAGATTTCTTGGTTGTGATCTTGCACTTAATCAAATTGTAACTATTTGTAATGAGGTAGTCTCTTCACATCTCTTCTGAAGGGAAGAATATAAAAAGAATTTTAAGGCTGTAGAATAAGATCGATCCATAGGTAGAGATTTGGATGTAGTTCCATTTATAATCTTCATGTTATTGAATAAAATTTGATTTCTATTCAATTGTCTTAGACACAAGCCTTTGGAGGGATTATCACCCAAGGCAGGGCCCACTTGTGGTCTACTAACCATCTCCTTTTGTTTGTTATAGTTTATTCCATGATTAGATTATATTTGTAGCAACTTATTCTTTATATATGATCTATCTTTTACATGCTTTGATGATAGCCATATTATTCATTTCCAGTCATAAACTAGTTTATTTCTAGCATTGTATTTCCTAATTATAGTGATAACAATTTTCCCTTATACCTCCCAACATCTGTAACTATGAATACAACACTGACAATATTGAAATTTTACGTCCCTAGGTCTGATAATTAAATGACTATGGATTAATAAAAAACATACTAACTGATGTGAGTTGATTTGCACCATCATTTCGTAACATTTGGGATGGTAAAATTTATGGGTATTACATAAACAAAGCAATTTTCAGCATAAGGCCAACTCATTTTGATGAAGTTATGAGCACTAACAGATTCAATTAGTATATTCACCCTTTGTTTCTTTATCAACTCAACAACTTTGAGGGTTTGCGGGGTGTTAATCCCTTAAATTGCATAATAAGAGATAGTTGGTTGAGATTCTTCAACCTTTACCACATGAACCCCTTCTTCTTCATTAGTTGTTTCCTCCTCATCTTCTTCCTCAATAGGACCCTTGATGTAGAATAACTTCTTCTCATGACACTTGTGTCCCTTGCTCCACTTGTTATCACAATTGTAACAAAGATATTTTACTCACTTATCTATAATTTTTTGAGGATTCAATCGTATTGGTTGGGGAAGTGATGATGTTAGCATCATGTGTTCTTTGTGATTATTGAGACCCATTTGTTTGACCAAATCTTGTTCCTCCACTAAATGAGAAACTATCATGAAATCTAATATCAAACCATGATTAAGAAGACGAACATTAAGTTGGATGATATCCTTAAGTCCACCCAAGAAGAGATTATTTATATTATCCTCTAAGATGTCATTCACTCATAATGAAAGATTCTAGAACTGTTAGATATAATACTTTATTGTCCTTATCTATCGTTGTTTGGCTATCTGGATAAAATAGTTCTTTGTAACACTTTTACTATAGTGAGTTTGGAGCCCACCGATGAACATAAACCAAATAATAGGGAGACCCTTCTTTTCCCTCTTCTCTAACATCCATCTATACTAGATTAACTTTTTTCATTCCAGATGCAAAGATGTCATTACCACCTTTTATCCACTTGGGGTCTTGATGCATATAAAAAAAAATTCCATTGGGTTGATCCATGTGATCATATCATGCCCATTGAACTTACACATTTCTACTTTTGGAATCATGTTCTTTCATTGGCTCGAAGGCCCGCCACTTTGTGTAGAGAATCCCCTTAAATGGTTTGATTTGGATTTAAGGGTGTATTATTTTGTTCTCAGTGTGCATTGATTGAGGAACCCATGTGAATTGAATGGAAATTCATGCCCATATTCATTCTTGAAAGAGTAATCATCATCTCCTTTCTCATTGACTCTAACTCTAGATGCATTTCACTCTTCATTGCTTGAATTATACCTCATAATACTTGAAGGTTATATTTCATATTTTATTTCACTATTTTAAGATCATTGGTAGAAGTCCTCGTTACTCACCATATTACTAACCCTTTCCTAAAGTTAGTTAAATACCTCTGATACACCAAAATCCAAAGATTCCAATTCCATTTATTCCTTATTTGGTGTCATTTTTGGATTGACTTGACCTTTCCCTTTTCCTTTAGTCCATCTTTCAGTCATAATGTAGGGTTTCAATCTTGGGATGCAAGGATCAAGGTAGAAATTTAGGGTTTAGGATGTCATAAATTTATTGGTCGAATAGAGAGAAACACAAAGAAAAAACCTTAGATGAATTTTGACAAGCTTTCTAAAAATTATAAGAAACTTAGAAAAATTCCTAGAATTTCATCTTAGGTAGTGGATTTATGAAAAACCCTAAAACCGTTATAACACATGCAAAACAAGTCAAAAAATATTGAAATTTGGAGAGGATCTTACTTGTCTTATTTCACAACACTAAGTAAAAAAATGTATAAAAAAGTCACTATTATTTTGGAGATATATCTGAATTTTCACAATTAGGGTTTTGACCTAGTTCTAGACCATATCAATCTCTGATAGCACTTGTAATGAAATTACTTAGATCTTAATATTAGTAGAAATAAAACACCAAGGGACACAAAAAGAGAGATAAATGATCACAATATGAAAGTATAATGATTTATCCACTTCGAGGGAGCAACCTCAAAACCATACAATAAGACTCAAGTACTCAATATGATGATCATATCCTACTCTCTAACGCCTATATATACCCTACTATACTATGCAAAACACCAAGGCCGACCCATTAAGTATATGAAAGCATAAATAAATATGTCATGACATGATAAGATATTATGTTAGCCACATGTGGTCTATCCATATCCTGATATATGACCTAGGGTTATTGACATAAAATAGACACTAAAATATACACAAAATAATTATTACATTATGTTTTTAACGGACTTAATGTATGTAAGTTTTGAAAAATTAAATAATGTCTTGGTGGCATATGTTCTTGTTGTTTCACCTATTATTTTTTGATTTGATTCTGATTGTGTTATTGTTTTCCCATTTTATTTGGATTTTGGGTTGAGTCACAAAGATATATGGTAATTACAATTTATTTTTATTTCACAAAAAGGTTGGGACTGTACTATGGTCATGCTCTTTACTTTTTGGTTATTCTTTCCCAGACCCTTTATTACTCTTTTATATTTTGTATTTTATGTTTCAGGTCAACATTTCCCACCACTAAGGTCCAAATTTCAAAGTAAACAACTCATATATATACAAGTACACTATAGGCATTTATCATCTTAAAATTATCTTATTAGCTACCATGTACTGAGTTAAGGAAGCAAGAGACATTTTACGTATTGCATACAAAATATAGGAGGGCATAAATTGGATTTTTGTCATTTACGCAAAAAGGTTTCATTGGGACGAAGTATCATAGCCCACTATTGAAGTGGAAGCATGTTGGTTAAGCTAGGTCAAGGGATAGTTGTATGCACATCTGCACAAAGCACTAAGAGAACTACAATGAATCTAAAAGGTAGTGCAACCTCAATGACTCGTGAATGGGGTGACCACTAAGGCCAATCCAACTCAAAAATTTACATCTTTGATTTTTAGATCTAATGTACGATTCATCGTGTTACAAGATAGTTAGGTTTGTTTTTTAGGAAACAAGTGTGAAACCTAGGGTTACACATGCAACCAAGTTTATCAAGGTGTGACAAAGAGTGAAACAAAGTAACACAAAAAGTTTCATATTTTTATCATTCATGGGTCCAAAACCATATAACTGGATAAATTTGTAATCTTTTGTCCTAGTACTTATACACACTTTTGCACAAATGCATTCAAAGGCATAATTGATTATCTGCACAACTTCCAGACTCTACATTGCTCTAGTTTTACCAATGACATGACTTGAAGGTCTTCTAAACTTTCCAAGTCACTCATATAACCCTAAATTACACTTCAAATTTATATCAGGTTTATTACACTTATGAATTTTTTTTGTACGGGATCCTTATATGTATGAAGTGCATATATGAATACATTTAATACCAAGTCACTCATATAACCCTAAATTACACTTCAAAGTTATATATGGTTTATTATACTTATGAATGCTATTGTGTATTGGATAATTATATGTTTAAAGTACATATATGAATGCATTTAATACCAGTTACATTATAATGAACCCTTAAAACTCTTTAAAATTAATTAGGGTTAATACATTTTGGTGAACCCGCTTTTGTTCAAACCCTTCACCTAATTTATAGGGTTTTTTTTAGTTTATTTGGTTGGGCCTTCTAATTTCTAAAACCATGGGGTTGTCCTAGTAAATATATGACATTTCCTATTACGTTTCTTATTACTTATTTGGTCATGGATTTCTTTCATGCCTTGCAAAACCATAACGATTACCATCCCTCTAAGCATGTCCATACCACTTATGGGATTACAAAGCATGTTACTCCTTGTTGATATCCTAATATGAATGATATTACCTATAATTATGATCAATCCACCAATCCATTTGTAGTTCCCGAACTCCCACCCATATATTACCCATCTCGAATGACTGCTCTTAGTCACTTACGTCTTATTATTCACGACCAGGACTCAAAACCTAAAGTAGGAGTCTCCCTTATATTTATGATTCCATTATTAATATTACCTCTCCTGATATTCTTGACCACTATGATGATGGTCATGACTTTGATTGTAACACTTATGATCTCCAAGGCTTGGATAGTGATTGTGAACAAACCCCTTCTCTTCCACAAGTGAGTTTTCTTACACATGTAATGGAAGCTGTAAACTTTAGTGATGTGGAGAGTGTTTTTAATTTAGTCGATGATGATGTTCCTTTAACCTACACTCTAATTGATAGTGTCTCTTACTCTTTTGATAATGCCATAGATTCGATAAGTAGCAAATGTAAAAGTGATGAACTTGATTATGATACCTATCTACCTCTTGCACATACTATGAATTACTTTACTTGTGTTTCTACTCTTCCTATTGAATGCAAAAGTATTGACATTAATTTTATTTCTTCTATGCCTCTTGCACACGTTCTAAATGATTCTACATGTATCTCTATTCTTCTCCATGAAATTAAAAACAATGATTCTATCACCATTTCTTGTTTAAAACCCTTAGATGATAATGTGAATAATGATAACGTCATTATCATTGTTCCTAGAAAAATTGAACATACGGATTCTCCTCTTATTGTATGTCATACACATGGTATGGTTTTTTCTCCTAGTGTGGATACTTTAATTGTAAATAATAATGTTATTCCTTTAAATCCCTAATATGATCCAAAAATTCTAGAGCCCCATGTTATACCCGACATGCATTCACATGACACATCATCCCATATTGCTTTTAAGAAAAATATTTTTCTTGCGGATACTATTAATAGTAAAGTGCAACCCTTGAATGAGCCTTCACATATTTATGCCAAACCTCATCAAGAGGTTCTCTCTTATATGCATGTGCTAGGCAATTTATAGTGTAAAGTACTTACCTTAACTTTAGAGAGAAAAACGTACTATGCTAACATTATTTATAATTCTATTTATGGAAATATAATTCAACGTAAAATATTTTAGTTTCCTTTTCCTAAGAGTTATATTATTCCTTCATTTAAATTATCTTATGATACTTCAAATCCTTACCTTCATCTTAAGCATTATCAGTGTTTGAAGAGATTTATCACTCTTATTACAAGTTAACGAAAGGGACACGAGAAACCAAGAAACTCAAAAAATATGGGAGGGTTTAAGGCTATCTCCTAGTAGGGATGGTGATGACGAGGAAGATATGGGAACAAAAGGTCCTCTCTGCGGTGAGCTCAATAACCTGCATAATAAAGAGAAGTTGAACATGAAAATGATTAGTAAATAAGATGTTGGGTTTCCTGACAAGGTTAGTCCTGAGAAGTCATAACTTCCTAAGATGGATGTCAACCCACTTTAACAAAATGATAATAGATGAAATGATATAGATAACAGAGATCTAAGATATATTAGAGGTGCTAAAATAAATATATGATAATGTAAATACTGATAAAAAAATCAAACCTGCTTGGGCCGACGACGATCTATGTAAAGCTAATGAATAGATAAACAGAAAGTGGACCCAAAACTTGCTCTGGGATGCCTAGTTTGGTATTGGGATGGTGAGGAATAGAGAGGATGCAATAGAACATATATCTACTGGAGATAATGAGAGTGTCAATGATGACCAGGTCGGGTTGATGATGACTAGGACCAAGAAGACAAGATTTGGGCTATCAAATAGATGGGTGGCAGAAGCAGAGTGTTCTGAATGATGGGGGAGATGTGAAGTAGATGCATTTTATGCTACAAATATGGGATGAAGATAGCACATATTGGGTTTATGGAAACCAGGATGGATCGATGGCGACAGGGGTAATATTTGGGAATTTGATGAGCTAAAAGGATGGGAAAAAAGGGATCTGAAGGTGATCAAAGAAGGCTAATGAAAGGGGTAGAGCTTTAAGACAACCTGTAAACCTACAAAAAAGGAGTGATGAAGTATACGAAGGACTCCAAGATATATTCAAACCTTAAAGCTTCTATAGATAGCACACTAATACTCTAAAATAACTCCAAACAAATGAGTGTCGCACCTGAGAGGAAGATGAACACGAAAAGCTCACGAGATAGCTTGAACACCCTAAATTTTTTAGCCCTTTGAGAGGGGGTGGAGGTCTATTAATATGGTCAATGGTGACCTATCTGGGTCACTGAAAACTATACAACAAACCATCCACTTGGGCAGTGGAGGTGATGGGAATCTAAAAAATGGAGGTTTAAAATGGGATGAGTTTAGGCTTTGACCATTTTAGATGAGTTAATGACATATGGGGGGAATAAATGGTAGTGGGAGGATAAGGGTGGATTAAGTGGGTGTAAGTGGAATCCTAAGGTCCATAAATGGGTGTATTTATGGGAGGAATCCTAGGAAAGTGGATAGGTTCTAAGGTGATTAAATATAATTAGGGGTGGATAAATAATAATAATTCTAGGATGGGATTTATGGGGAAAATAAACAGGGTGGTTAGATACTAAATAGGTTAATGGATAATTAGATGGGATTAGGGATGTATTAAGGGGGTTTTAAAGAAAATAAATGGTATTTTGAGAGGGAAATAGAAACTCAGGAGGGAGAATAGAGATTTGAAAATGGGAAGGGAAATATAAATGTGCAAAGTGATAATGAAGGGGAGAGAATGCAGGATGGGGGACAAGAGTACCATAAATTTACCCATTTTTGTTGAGTGGCATCTACATTTCCCCCCTTTTATCGAGTGGTTTGTGTTTAAGCAATATGGGAGACAAAAAATAAAAGTGATGAAGAGTGATGATAGTTGAAGAACTCCCCCTCAAACTAGAGATCAACGACACAAAGGGGGGTCGATTACTAATTTGAAAGAGATAGATGGAGAAAGGAGGGAAAGAGTGGAATGAGTGAGAAAAGGGGTAGAAAGATTACCCAAGTTAAGGGGGTGACTATTGATAGGATAAAAACAAAAATAAGACAAAAAAATGGTGGTGACCTTGGAAACACATCGATAGGGACATAGCGTAGTTTGTGATGGAGGCGGCGTTAACAGCCAATGGACCCTGTGAGCAGCAAAAATCACTGCAAGATGGAGGGAATTCAATGTGAATCAATTCAGATGAATTTATAAGCCATGGGACCAGTGGATCAACGGTAGACATCAAAGGTATGTATAAATAAATGTGAGGATGGTAAAAAAATTGGTTTTATAAATGGTCGGGCAACAAAGTGGGGCAAGAGAGTATGCATTGTCCCATAAGCATGAGAAAGTAATAAATATTTGTCTTGGGTGGACAAAAATGAAAAATATGGCCATAATAGTGGGCTTTAATATGAGAAATGGTGCCCTAATAAGGGCAAAACAATGGCCACGTAGCGGGCGACAAGATGTGATAAAAGATGTGCAAGATAGATAAATAAGCCAAAAGGAAGGAAAAATAGCTACACAGGGTAATCCAGGGTGTGGTATGGGTGAGACACAAACCTAAGGCAAAGGAAAGGATAATTAGACGAGGATATTGGTCGAGATGAGAGAAAATAATAAAATTAAGGTTCAGTCGACAAAAATTGAGTGATTTGACGATGACTTGGCTTGGCTTGATGATGACTGGGGTCAGTACGGCTATATAAGCAAGAGGGGAGGCTGATAAGGCTCATTTGAAATGTGAAAGCTTGATGATTGAGAGCTCTGAGAGAGAGATAAGTATGTGATTTGAGTGAGATGGAATCCAGTGTGAGAGCGAGGAAGCGCTAGATGACCTAGAGAGTTATAAGAGTTGAAACCTTATCTTAATTTTTAATTCTAGTTGATTTATATATATATATATATATATATATATATATTTAAATTGATAGGTGCCAAGGGCCGGTCAACGGTGACTGGGCTAGTCATCATCGACCAAAGGCAAGTTGACATTGGCTAGAAGGGTGTCGACGTTGACTAGGTAGGCTACAGGTCAATTTAATATTTTTGGATGAAAATGGTGATTTTTGATGATTAGATGTTAATTGATGATTGTTTGGTTGGTTTTTGTAGGCTAGAGACACTTTGTAGCTAAGAGACAGAGTCCTAAACTTATTTAAGAGGATTAGGGGGGATGTTAGAGATGCAAAGTGGGGGCATCTGGAGGTAGTGGGATTGGCCTGATTCCATCACTACTAGAGAGTACCTAGAGATACGGGGCTTATTATGGAATTGATTGACAAATGGGATCCGAGGACCAATACCTTGTGGCTCTAGAAAAGTGAGATAAAAATCACATTAGAGGATGTGTATCATATACCGAGGCTACCAATTTAAGGGGCATTGACAATGCTGAATATGATAGAGGGGATAATGGGGGTATTGATATGATTATTTGGAGCATAGGTCACACAAATTGTATTTATTTCAGGGGCCTTCTATATTAAGGCATGATATTAGCCAGTGATGCTGGGGAGTCGATGTATATGTCTGATTATGATGGTGATATCATGTTATGCTCTACCAAATTCAGGTGGAGCCAGGTTCCCATGGTCACTATCAGGGGTGTTGGCAGATATTATCAAGCACATAACAATGTTTTCATTTGGTTCAGTGCACTTGGAACAAGTATATTATGAGTTATGGATGTATGTATCTAGGTGGAGGACAACCATGGACGTAGTTTTTTTGTTAAACTACTGGGCCTATGAGCACATAGTCCTGGTGAGGCCATTAGGGCTTCCTTAGGTGATATGGTGATCACATTGAGCTTACGATTAGATTTTTGAGATAGCAAACCGACCATGCTCATGAAGATAGGGGTGAACGTAATGAGGAGTGGTATAAGGAGAGGTTGAGGAGTTTGGATGTGGACGATGTGAGATGTAGGCCATACAGAGGCTTCCCTGTATGGCTAGGGACAAATATACAGTTAGTAAGGATGAGGCAGGTCCAATGGGTGTAGGGAAGGAGGCCTAAGATGATTGAGGTAGTGCAGTTCACATGAGTTATGAGATAGTTTGAAGTAGTACAGCTGATGGCTGGAGCACCAATTAGATATAGGTGGGATGAGACGGAGAGGGACTTGTCCATTCCTATGATGACAGACCCATTGGTGGAGGAGGGGGAGCCTTGTGATGAGAATGATGATGTGGGAGTTGGAGAGTGGTATGTGAATTGGTTGTCACAATAGTGGGTGATGAAGGCCGTCGAGGAGGCAGTGCAGGTTGGAGGAGAGGTGATGGTGCATGTGGGAGGAGAGGTAGTAATATCGATGGGTGGAGAGGGTGGAGATGGGGGATCGAATGTGGAGATAGCTAGACTGTAGGTGGAGCTAGATGTTACCAGCTAGGAGAGGGATATAACATGTTAGGAGGCAGGGAGGAGGCGCTAGGAGAGGGACTTGACCATACAACAATGAGATTGGTACAACAAAAAGAGAGAGGCCTTCATGGCCAAGTATGGAGATCTTGGTGCCACATCTGAGGCAACAGGGAGAGAGGTACATGGAGTGAGGAAAGGGAGCTAGCCAGATGGCTCCACTTAACACATTGTATTTGGAGAAGTACAAGGCACTAGGTGAGGAGGTGCACTACTACAGGCACATTGTTATAACTAGACTACCTAATGTGTCACACTATGCAACATATCTAAGAAGAGAGAGGAGACTCGAGAGATCGACACGAATGACAGTGTTGAGCAAGACATCGAGTGTAGCACATCTGAGGCAGGATCTTGGTCCAGATGATGGAGTAAATGGTAGGTAGGGAGGAGGACTGGGATAAGAGCTCAGAGCATAAAATTTGGAGTTAACCACTTAGTGGGTGAACATTATACATAAATTTTGATATCGATCTTGATGTATACATCTTTGAGATAGAGCCCAGTCGAGGCCTACCACAGATGTCTAAAACACTTCTATGATATATATATATATATATATATATATATATATATATATATATACATATATATGATGATGATGATGATGATGATGATTTTTTCATGATTTTCATGTGTAGTGATGAGTTGATTAGATGTATGATGATGTGATGTTTTGACTAGATTGTAGATGTGATGCGATGTATGGATTAGTTGATTTGATGTGACGATATGAAAGATGTTGATGTTAGATGTTAAGAAAATGATGTGATAGATAAGAGATGACATAACTTGGTGTAGAATAAATGTGATGATTTTAGATGGGAAATGCATATGTTAGATTAAATGTAAATGTTAGATATGATGACAGGAAATTATGTGATGCTATAATTAGATATAAATGATGATGTAGATATTGATGGGATGTATATTGATGTGATGATCCTTGATGATGGTTTATGAATTTGGATAACTAGGAATATATGATGGATTTGGATTAAATGATGTGATAGATGTATATCAGATTATATTAGAATTTGATTATGTGTGATATGATGGATTACATATAGACGCAAAAGTAAGGATAGTGCAATTGGATAAGGCACAACCTTGATAGGGTGACCCTATCGTGAAAGAGTATACTCCATCATATGGAGGAGGGCACATAGAAAATATGCTTTTGAATTGGATTGGAGGTAAAGCACAAGAGGGAACAACGAAAAGTAATGTAGTTGCGACCCTTGATAGGTGTTAAACATAACTAACGATAGTTAGTCACTTTTAAGATCATGAATGGAAGATGGAAGGTGTGCTGATGCGCCAAAATTAACAGGAAGTTAAAAAGGTCATAACTTAAGCTCTAGGTGTTCGTTTGAGTCCATTTTTTTGAAACACATGTTTTGATGAGACGAATGCACTAGCGGCAAGCCCTATCAGTTAGGGAATGTTTCGACACATTTTTTGGGCCCTAAATCTGCCATCTTGAGGCCAAAAATTAGGATTTAAGTTTTAGTTTGGTTTTTTCCTATTTTTGGGCATTAGTTAATTTTAGACTATTAGTTGCATTATGAGTTAGAAAGTTGGAAATTCCTCTAATTTAGGAATGTAGAAGATGCATGGCAATTTCTGTGCCCGTACGAATAAGTATGCAAACTTACTAAGAATAGCAGGTTCTAGTAAACTGCTAAAATTAGTAAATTCCGCCACCTAGAGTAGATTTAGTCAAAGTTAGTTGGGGTTTGCATGGTAGATCGAGTTGGGAATTGTTTTCCTATTTAGGAAACATTGTAATTGATTATTGAATAATGAAGAAGGAGATCTATTTTCTTTTGGAGTTCATGTTATTTGTAGTATATCAAGTTTGTTTAGAATTTGGCTACATTATCTGGTATAAGAGCTGGTTTGAGCCTTTAAAAAAATGGCAGGAAGAGGAAGAGGAGGTGGTATTGCTCAGATGAATAGTAATATGCAAGATCTTTAGAGGCAAGTTGCTGCGCTTGTTGTAATGATAACCCAAAGAGGAAATCAAGGTGGAGATGACACAAATGAAGAAGAAGTTTTTAAAGAGGAGGAAACACAAGTGCCACCATTAGCTTTTGAAGAAAGGATGCTTTGAGCATTAGAAGGAAAGAATGATGGGATAAGAGTTGATGTTCCAGAGTATGGTGGTAGTCTAAACTAGAGGAGCTGATAGACTAGTTGAGGTGCATGGGGAAATTTTTTGAGTGGAAGGCCATGTCAGAAGAAAAGAAGGTAAAATTTGCATGCATGAAATTGAAAGGTCATGCTATGTTATGGTGGTATCACCTACAGAAAGAGTGGTCAAGAAAGGGGAAAGAAAGAATTAGGACATGGAGTAAGATGGAGAAGAAGCTAAAAGATAAATTTCTCCCAGTGGATTATGCCTAAACCCTTTACAGGAGGTTTTAGAATCTCAGACAGAACTTACAAACAGTGCAAGAATACATAGATGAGTTCTACAAGTTGTCCATTCATGTAGAACATGGAGAAACTGAGGAAGAAATGGTTGCAAGGTATGTAAATGGATTAAAATTTTGTATTCAAGATGAGATAAGTATGCATAGGATTAAGAGCATGGAGGATGCCTATCAATTAGCCTTAAAGGCCGAGGAAAAACAAAATCATCAAAGTTTTAGGAGATCACCTGGAATGGATAGGGGGGCCTCATCTTCCTTTCGGGGAGGAGATGGTTTCAGCCAAGGTAGGGGAGAATCATCTCGTGGATTGGAAAAGCAAGAAGATACGAGAAAAAATTTCCAAAATCAACAAAAAGGTAGAGGATTTTCTAGGGGCAGAGGATATGTTGGTGATAGAGGATGGGAGGTTCCATGAAGACCATTTGTTTGTTACAGATGTGGCGAAGAGGGGCATCAAGATTTTGAATGCTCGCATTCTTATACACATGAAAAGAGGCAAGGAGATTCTCCAAGAGTAAATCTTGTTGAAGATAAACAAGTAGAAGATGAGCACAACCAAGAAATTCCACTAGATGTTGGAGAAAATATGATGATCAAGAGGACGATGATTTCTCCAAGAAAGGGAATCAAGGGGGATGTATGGCTGTATACAAATATTTTCAAAACAAGATGCACTTCAGGAGGAAAGGTATGTAATGTTATTATTGATGGTGGTAGTTATGAGAACATGGTTTCAAATGAGATGGTTGAGAAATTGGGTCTTCATTGTGAGAAGAATCCCAACCCTTATCGTATTGCATGGTTTAAGAAGGGTAATGAAGATATTGTTGATAAGAGATGTTTAATAAGCTTTTCTATTGGGAATAGTTACAAGGATGAGATTTGGTGTGATGTTATGCCTACGGATGCATGTCATATGCTGCTAGGAATACCATGGAAATTTGATAGGAAAGTTATTCATGATGGAGGAAAGAATACTTATACTTTCTGGGAGGATGGCACAAAAATAGTTTTGCTACCTCTTAAGGAAGAGGGGAAGGCTGAAAATATGCTTTCTGTAAAGGAATTTGTGAAGGAGGCAAATGCAACTGGTTTTTGTTATGCACTAGTCACAAATAAGGACGAACCTACAAGTGCACAAATACCAGTAGAAACAACAAAATTAATAGAAGAATTTTCTGATGTTATTCCTGATGAGCTACCAGACGGATTACCTCCCAAAAGAGATATTCAACACCATATTGATTTGATTCCAGGGTCTTCACTCCCAAATCAAGAGGCTTATAGGATGAGTCTGACATTGCATGCAGAGTTGAATAGGCAAGTGTCAGAGCTCGTGAGAAAGGGTGTCGTAAGGGAGAGCATGAGTCCGTGTGCAACCCCAACTTTATTAACAGCAAAGAAGGATGGAAAATGGATAATGTGCACGGATAGTAGAGAAATCGATAAAATTACAATCAAGTATAGGTTCCCAATACCTCGCCTTGATGATATGATGGATGTGCTTGTTGGATCTAGGTATTTCACCAAGGTTGATCTTCAAAGTGGTTACCATCAAATTCGGATCAGAGAAGGAGACGAGTGGAAAACATCTTTCAAAATAGGAAATGGATTATATGAGTGGTTGGTGATACTATTCAAGTTATCCAATGGACCTATTACTTTTATGAGATTGATGAACACCGTGTTGCGGGAGTATAATGGTAAGTTTGTTGTGGTTTATTTTGATGATATCTTGATCTTTAGTAAAACTAAAGAAGAACATTTGAGGCATATAAGGGTGAAACTTGAAGTTTTAAGGAAAGAGAAACTCTATGAAAATACGAAGAAGTGCACATTTATGCAAGAGAGTTTGGTATTTTTGGGATTTATTATTTCAGTAGATGGGGTGCAGATGGAATAAAAAAAAATAAAGGCAATTAGTGAATGGCCTACTCCACGGAGTATAACAGAGGTAAGAAGATTTCATGGTCTAGCAACATTTTACAAAAAGTTTATTAAAAAATTTAGCAGTATTGTAGCACCTATAACAGATTACACAAAAGGAAGGGAGTTTTTATGGACAAAGGTAGTTGAGGATAATTTTTAGTTCTTGAAGAAGAAGGTGACAGAGGCACCCATTTTGGCATTACCAAATTTTGATAAAGTATTTGAGGTTGATTGTGACACCTCACATGTGGGTATTGGTGTTGGTCTAAGTCAAGGTGGAAAGCCAATAGCTTTACTTAGTGAGAAACTGAATGAGGTAAGAAAGAACTACTCTACTTATGATGTGGAATTTTATGCAATTGTACAAGCATTAAGGCATTGAAGGCCTTACTTAGTGCCTAAGGAGTTTGTGTTATTTACAGACCACATAGCCCTGAAGTATGTGAATACACAAACGAAGTTAAATAGTAGGTATGTAAAGTGGGTATCTTTTTTGTAGGGTTATAACTTTTCTCTAAAACATAAATCAGGAAAACATAATCAAGTTGCAGATGCATTGAGTAGGTGTGTGGCTTTGTTTACCACTATGGAAAATGAGGTGGTGGGTTTTAAAGAAATAAAGGGGTTGTATTCTTTTGCTTCTGATTTTAAGGATATTGTTGAAATATTAATTTTTCCATTGTCAGACAATGCATGATATGTCTAGGATGAGTACATTTTATAGGATGGCTACCTATTCAAGGGATGCCAACTATGTTGTAGTCATTTTTACCCCTATCACAAAAGAAAGGAACCCCATGTGCACCGAAATATTATCTAGCGGGTGTTGGGTACTCACCCAAGGCACGCACGGGTGCTGAGTCTCTCTTTTATGTGAGTTTAGCGGGAAACATCATCTATGATTCATGTTTACGAGATCTTAAAGGAAGTAAAACATACAAGGACCATAGAGCTCAGAACGGATTTTAGGTCCTTACAGTCATTCCAGATAGAAAGTGCTTAACAAATTTTATAACTTATACCAAAACAAAAAGAATTTGTATAGAAATCCATACTTAATCATAAACATAAATGAAAAAGAGCAACGAGAAAGATGTTTTCATTAGAATCATCAATGTTCATGTTCATGTGAGCTGGTAACCTCATTACATTCATGGAGCCATTATAGAATGTCACAGAGAAGTAGACGATAGTCATGCTTTATAATTGAACTCATATGATTAGGCTCTCAAAAGAAATTTATAATCCCTATACCCTTGATACATCCTTTACTAAGCACAATTACCCAAACTAACAAAGTTCTTGCAGTATTTCTGCAGAGCTCCGCCCTCTAACTATTTTTCTCTCTCTTTACTTCTGCAGGTGCTTGTATATATAGGCTTTCTCGACTGCCAAATCAGCCTCCAACGGCCTTAGATCCAATGCTAAGTGTCTAAATGTGGTCCATGCTCCTCTAGGCCCAACCTTTCCACTTTTTACCATGATGAGCTTCTAGAAGCTTCTACCATAGGCATGCTCCTTTCTGGGTCATCTTATCGCCAGGCTGGCACCTTATCCACTCTACATGTGCAGTCGGGTCATGTTTTTCATGTGTTATACCAAAAATTCCCAATATGGCTAAGTCCTGAACCTTGGTTTTGTCCGCGCGCGTGCCATGGGTTTCCTTAAATGCTTCCTTAAACCCTACCCTACGCGTTTTATCCTTGCGTGCTTTTCTTCAACTAGGCCTTGCGTGCCTATGCACCTTCTTGTACTTAACCAATATTTTAGGGGCCCAATATTACATCACACTACACCTGTTCTCTGTTTGCGGGAACATTCTCTAGTGAAAAGAAATAATATAGTAGACTTACATTGTGGGAAAAGAATAAGGGGATGAAAGAATATGTAAAGATGAAAAAATGGGGAAGTGATGGAATCACTGAAATAGGCTAGGAAAATATGTTTACAAGTCAGCCTCCAACTTTTTCTATACATCGAATTTGTTCCGCACTCTCTGACAGAGGTCACCAACCAGGGTGCTCACCTCCTCAAAACTTAGTCCCTGGCCTTGTGTGCTTATGGTGTTAGCTACTTTCTCTAACTCTTTGCCTACATCATCCAGTGCATCCATTCTCTGTGTAATCAGCGGGTATAGTTCCTTCAACCGATTTTTAATTGAACCCCTTAAGGTTTCAATGGCTTCAAATTTTCTTTCGACCTCGGAAAGGATTCTGTCCCTTTCCACCCTATTTCCCTTATTCTTTTCTTGAGACTCCTTGAGTTTTGCTTCATAAGTGGCAACCAATATGCTTGCCACTTTGTCTCTGTCCGTGCAATTGTAATACGCGGCCTCAATAGTCTTGGATGTAAATTTTATATCAGTAAGAACCTTGTTGTACTCAGCTACGAATGCCATGACTTTTAATTTATCTTCTTTCTCTAAGCGCGTGACCACTTCTTCTATAGATGAAAGGAACGATAACCATATCGTACCAAGTCAAGAACATAGATGCTAATCAAACATCATGATCAATAAGATGAAAGAAGTTCGCCAAATAACTTTACGTAAAATTTTGAAAACAAATGAGCAACAATATCATATATTATTATGGAACTCAATGCAATACAATGATAATGGGCCTTGCTTAAATATGTAAGGAATAACAATCTAAGGACCAATCAAGGTCGTAGATCAAGCCATAAATCAAGGAAATAACTAGTCATCAAAGAACTAGTCAAGACCATAGATTTAGGAGGAGAACTAGACATCAAGGATCGAGTCAATACCATAGATCAAGGAAAGAACTATACCTAACAACTAGATAATATCTCCTAATATCTAAATAAGATAAAAGAAAATATCCACACACATAAGTGGGGTGAGGATAAATACAATAAAGGTAAATAAAGTACCTAGTGAACATGAGCTAAGGTAAATACCTACTCTAACACCCCCCCTCAAGTGAAGCTAGGGGCCAAAATAGAAGTGGCATGTCCATAGTATGAGTCCCGACAACTAGGCCTGATGAGGTACTCATGTACAAAACTAGGAAAAAGGGAAACTACAAGGTACCCAAAACCAATAACAATAAAGTAAAGAGAGTAAAAACCCGCTCCAAGGCATCCCACGAAGCTCGGATCAAAAAAATCATACAATGCTGAAGAAGTTTGGTGTGCACTATGGTCTAAATCCACTGCTCGAACACAAAACTCAAAAACAATTGACCACTGGGCTTCACCAGAATAGCTCCATACAAGGAGACTGTCAATGAAGTGATGTCAAAAGTGTAAAAAACACCAAACATAATTTGATCAACTGCTGCAAATAGGTGTGTCACGATCCAAGAACAATAACCAAAGCAACAAGGCTAGGACACAAAATCAAGAGTGTCACGATCCAAGAAAATCAAAGGTAACAAGGCAAGGACACAAAACCCGAAGAAGCAGGATCAACACCACACCCTCCCATACTGCTGAATGGGTGGAGGGACGCTATAAATTTGTATGAGTTGTCAAAAAAAACTACTTGAAAATTGACAAACTAACACTGGACTGCACCAGAATAGATCCCCCAAGAGATACTGTCAACATGCCAAAAGTGTCGAAAATACAGATACAAAATCTCACAACAAATAAGAGAGATACACTACACCTGCTAAAGAAAAATGCTCAAAACAAGAAGCATCATAATGCAGAAGGCATATAAAGTGGAGTAAGAGGCCGAATGGTGGAGGAGCCATGCCTGTAGACTCCTCTCAACGAATGCCTATGTTTCCACCATGAGTGATTAGATATCCACCCCAAATCAGCACGGATGGATGAAGAAGATGCTTGTATATGACTTGGTGCAAAATGCACAATGGGTGCATGCAAAATAAAATCAGAATGTGTGCCAGGTTGATCATGTTTGATAGCTAAAATCTTAGGTTTCTCAAGCCTGAGTGAAGATGCAGAAATCATGTGTTGCTCATGATCCTCAAAAAGAGTCGAATGAACAAACAAAGGAGCTCTGTCAATATGTGATCCAAATGAAGTATCTTCACGAAAACCAATGTCATGGCGATAATTCCACTTAACAGAGGGGAAACAATACCCTGTGAGTGTCTACCAATACCTCTACCAGTGAAACCCATAAAATGGAGCATGCGATAACTGAAATTAGTGGTATGCTTCTCAAAAAGGCCATGCAGTTGAGCAGAAATAAGATACACAACATGTGGTACTGTAATAGGCACAAATGTTGAAGAGCATGTAGTAACAAGCCTCACAGGTTTAGAAGCATTAAGAGCAGTAACAAGCTCAAATACTAAGAGATCAATGTCAGTGGGTATAGGAGCAATAGCTGCAAGTGAACTAGGAGCATGGATATGGCTGTCCACAATATCATGGTGATGCTGTAGGCTAGCAAGTTATTGCTGCAGGGAGTGGATTATTGTATCCTTATCATGAATGAGTGATTTTAGAAGAGAATTTTGGCTTCTTGAGCGATCTATTTTCTTCCACAAATTTTACAATATCATCTTGAAGTCCACATACTTTAGAGAAAAGCATATCATTCTCAGAATCCATGATAGAGAAGAATGTAACTCCCAAAAGTTTAGGACGTTGGGCTTAGCCAAAATTGCATCCATAATTGATTACAACACTCCTCCATATTTGATACTTTATAATTATAGCATACACTTTTGCAAAAAACGACACTCAAAACATACCAAGCCCAAGAACACAAATGTTAATCAAGCATCATGATCAATAAGATGAAAGCAATTCGCTAAAATAACTTTACATAAACCTTTGCAAACAAATTAACAACAATATCATATATTATTATGGAACTCAATGCAATACAATGAGAATGGGCCTTGCTTAAATAGGCAAGGAATAACAGTCTAAGGACCTGTCAAGGTTGTAGATCAAGCCATAAATCAAGGAAATAACTAGTCATCAAAGAACTAGTCAAGACCATATATTTAGGAGAGAACTAGACATCAAGGATCTATTCAATACCATATATCAATGAAAGAAATATACCTAACAACTAGATAATATCTCCTAATATATAAATAATATAACAATAAATATCTACACACATAATTGGGTGAGGATAAATACAATAAAGGTAAATAAAGTACCTAGGTGAACATGAGCTAAGGTAAATACCTACTCTAACAAACAGATTCCAAGGCTAACGGCTGCCTCTCCATGGTGAGGGACTCTTGTTCAATCCTCTAGGCATCCCAAGGAAGATCCATACTTCTACGCGGGGGGCGCTACGTCTAGATGCTTCAATATTATAGCATTATTAATAGACTCCACCTTTTTGTATACCGTGCACACCTTGGCCTTCTCGTCTTTCAACTCACAATGTAACTAGGGAACTGATTAGTTTCTCTTGACTTAGCTTCTTTGCCCTTGTAGCTAGCTCTTCCTCTTTCTTCTTCAGGTCCTCCTCCAGATATTTTATTCTATCATTCCACCCGAAGAGTCTATCTTCGATCTCAACAGAGACCTTGTTGAGCAAGTTGCACAGTTGTTCATCCGAGAGCTGATGAGCATTCACCATTGGATTGTCTTATTTTGGTCCTTGCAATGTTATTATTTCCCCATGGCTTACTTCAAATTATAGCTCATCAAGATGGGACTCAATTTCCCATGAGAGCATCTTCCTTGTTCGCGGGTATGCAGCCTCTTTGTCAAAAGATGACATTGCCACGAGCTCCTCTACTGGAATCATGCTTTGGAACCACATGTGAAACAATTTGATGGGGTCATCAATATAACCCATCCCTGACCTCTCCTCCCCTACACGCATTCCTCTAGTGTGCGTTGCCCTTAGGAATACTTACAGTTAAAATGGGGCCTCCAGTGCTACCGTGGTCCTTTTTTCCACTCTCCCCCTTATCCTTGTTCAACACCGGCTCAATGTTGTGTTCCAACTTCTCCTCCACCAAGGTCTCAATGGCATTTGTTTCTTCTCTCTCTTCCACCTTGGTTATCTGATCCAACGTAAGGCTTGGAGCCTTCTACGTCTACGTGCCATCCTCCTCAGTTCTCATGTCCTGGGTGCATCCTCCTTCCCTGGCTATCCTTTCGCCACACAAAGAGGAACCCATGTTCCTCTTGTCCACCTTCTTCTTCTGAATCATGCACGTTGAAAATAGGTGGCCCTTTTTCTCTTTCAAGTCCATCTTTCCCACTAACATCTTCTTCACTATCTTCTTCTTCACCTATGTATTTTTCCAAACTCCCCAGTTTCTTCCAAGGCAGTCTCCCCTTCTATCCTCTACTTCTGCCTAACTGGGGATTCCGATGTAGGTGACTCTGTTTCTTCTTCTCCCGAGGTGATGGATTTTTCTGAGTCCATAGTCCTTCTCTTTGACTATGGGCCTCTTCTTGCGTGAATACATGCTTGTTCTAGTGCTTGTCCCAGGAGAACCTATTACCTATGTATCCAACACACTTGGTATTTTCTTGTCTGGCTCCTTTTCCTCCTGTTTGGGTGTGGTTCTCTTCCTACTAGTTGGATCCTCACCCATAGACACCTCCTTTTCCAGATATGTACCCTTCTAAGATTTGGGTCTTATGTGGAGGTATACGTGCATCGTGGATCCTCCTGCAATGGGAACATGGGCCTTATGATTTGAACTTCACGAGACATGTACCTCTCCTCGTACACGTGCTTTCTAGGGTAGACCAACACTTTGTGCATTTTCCTGTGGTCCCGGTCCAGATTACCAAGGTCCAGTTTTAGCTTTTTCGATTCTTTGAAACTGTTTACTCCTGCTTGGAAGTATTAAGCTGTGAAGGCAAAGGGGAGCTTGCATCATGGGCTCCATGGATCATCCATTAGTTTGAACCAGCCTAGGTAGAAAAGCTGGTACACAACAAATTTAGCTTCTCCTTTGGTGGCTGCTGGCAGTTGTTTAGGAATCCTCCATTCCACCCTGAACGGTTCCTTAGGCGTGTATACCATTTCTCCAGGTGCACCTTGTGCACGGTTGTCATAGAGTCACAAGCGTATTTTTCAAATATTTTTATGGGTGAAGGGTCCTCAGCAGGGTACTCCCACATGAATTTTTCCAATGCATCAGGTACTCCAATCTCTGAAAAACACAATGGTTAGCAGGACATTACCAAAAAGGATCCTGTCTCCTTCCTTCGTGCAGCTGACAATCTCATCCGCGATGAACGCAGAAAAGTTGTAGATGGTGCCCTCTGAGATTTTCCTGCAAACATGCAACCATGGCTTATTGACCTGGGTCCATCTCTCCTGGCCATTTAACTTTGTCACCAGATGTGTGACCATCTTCATTACCGGGTCCTCGATGTCTGTGATATCATAGTACCTTGACCCCTTTTTGTATGTGTAGGCAGCGATAGTCTCCTTAATTTCCTCTTTATCACTTAGGTCTGTCTTCCAAACTGTCTCCTTCACAGATGAGGCCTATGAAATGTGAAATGAGCTTTAGGGGTAATGCATCTTGTGCACTGCCCTAAGTGGAAGTAGTCTTCATGCACACGCGACATCAACCATTGATATAGGCACTGAGGCTTCCCGAAGTAGGGCAACTCAAAGAGTTGCAATAACCCTGTCTTCTCCAACTTGACCTTCACATCATCGTTATAGATGGGAAAACCCTCTGGTGTCCTTTATTTTTTGGGCGCACTAACTCCAGTGCCATCTCCTTCTCGATTGTGCTCGTACGATGATTGTAGTCATTTACAGACATGTTTCTTAGATGGGACTCCCACTCCTTCCCTAACAACACTCCATCTAGGTACTACATTTCTGCATACCACTCTTCATTTTTATGTGTGTCAGTTTCTTGTTGTTTTCCCTTGCCCTTGCCCTTGCCCTTCTTGGGTGTGCTAACTTGTTTCTTGGGTGCCATTGTCTAGGTTCTCTTCTTACTTCAATCACTTCTTGTAACTCTGTTCTTCCACTCTTTCCCACCTTAGATCTCAAATTTGTGAAGAAAACTTCCTTAAACCCATGCCCTAGTTCTTCAAACCCTAGCTGGGATAATCCCTTCACAAGACGGTGCCTTCTCACAACTCTCTTACGCCCATGAAATCCCTTCCTTCTAGTTCACAGATCCAAACTAGTTACTTACGCTCAATCTCTTTAAATTTTTCTTCACACGGATCAGTTTTTGGAAGCCCTAGTTTGCAAAGATGCAAAAAGTACTTCTTTCTCCTTATACGCAAAGTGAATAATGAAATGCCTCGACCCTTTATTTATAGTTTTTTCCCTTTTTAAGCATTAAATGCTACTTCACCTACCACCATACTTTTCACATTTAATGTGGATTTTTCAAACAAAGTCTGACTTTAGCACTTTAACTCATGTGCCCAACCCTGTGCAGAAAATCTTCCAACCTTCTGGCATGCAACCAATCTATCTAGACAGGAGACTCTTGCGCGCATGTCACCAGCGCCGAAGGAACTTCTTCTGTCCTAATTTTTTCTCTCGCCTACCTCGTGTTCCTTATGCACTTTTTCCTCCTTTGTACGTGGGATCTGAAAGTAGCCTTATCTTGACACCAACCATCCTTTTCCATCTTTTATTTCCATGCACCTCTTTCAATAGGCCATTCAACCAATATTTTCAACACAAACTTCCTTGGCACTTTACCCATGCTCTCCTTCACATCACTCCATCCCACACTAAAATGATGTGTGGTCCTCTGCACACTCAAAAATCCTCAAAGAGTAATAAGGTTACCAGTGCCCAAGGTGCAAAACAAAACAAACAACACGAAAGGGAAACACAAGAAAAGAAATGCATAAAGGAAATTCTAAACTAACTGGAAAAATTGCCTTATTTACAAACACCAAGAAGACTTATTTATAGTAGGGCTTCAGTCTACTCCCATTGAAGTGTCCAGGAAATTTTGTTCCATCCAGCACTTGTAACTGGCATGCACCTGAATCAAGGATGTACGAGATTTTATAGGGACCTAACCAATGGACCTTCAACTTCCCAGGATGGCAAAAAACTTAGAATCATATAGTAAGACCATCTGCCCAACCTCAAACTTCTTGTTTCTGATGTGGCGATCGTGCCATGCTTTTTTACTTTGTTTTTTCTGTTGTTTGGCTCCACCTGGTGAGTGATCATCTTTCATCCAGCTTCATCAGTTTCATCAATTCTCTCTTCCAGCGCTTGCTCATCAACCAGCCCTCCTGCGCGCTATTCACAGAGAAGGTAACATGAATTCAACTGGTAGAACAACTTCTGTGCCAAACACCAATTGAAACGGTGTGGCTTTGTTTAGCCTTTTATAAGTTGTCATGTAAGCCCATAATATGGTTGATACCTTGTCATCCCAATCTTGTCTTCCAACATCACAAATTTTGGTCAGGGTATGACTCAGTATTTTGTTAAATGCTTCTACGGTTCCATTTGCTTGTGGGTGATAAGGGGTAGTCTTGTGATGAGCTACCATGAAATTTACTAATAGGATCCTCATGGTCTCATTCAAGAAATGTGTACCCCTATCGCTGGTTAAACTTAAAGGACATCCATACCTTGTGATAATGTTCTCCCATAAAAATCTTGCTTTGTGGCTGTTGTGTAGTCTTTAGTTGGGGCTGCCTCTACCCACCTTGTCAAATAGTCCATGTGCAAGTGATTACATAGCATGATCCAATCCTACGCGTTGCTGGTGCAATAGGGCCTACAAAGTCTATTTCCCATTTCTCAAAAGGTTTAGCGCTAGGGATAGGGCGCAAAGGCATTTCATCTCTCTTTCCTGGCTTTCCAATGCATTGACAATGGTCACATGCTTTACAATAGTCCTTGCAATCCTTATATAGAGTTTCCCACCACAATCCTACCATTAAAATTTTATGCACGGTGGCGTCACCTGCATAATGTCCACCCGCACTTCCTCCATGTGCTTCCTCTATGATGGCGAGGTGGTCATGCTCTAGTACACACCTGTGTAAAACTTCATCATGCCCTAACTTGTATAAGTCCCCATTGATCAACATGTAGGGCACCATGCATATGGCTAGTTGCTTTCTTTCTAATGCCTTCATCCCTTCCGGTGCCACACCTTCCTTTAGGAATATTGTAATCTCCTCCAAATCTAAGGGCACGCACCACAACCTAAATAGTTGTGCATCTGGCATAGCCTCTTCAATACTCTATGCATCCTCCCCTGAATCAGTTCTTGACAGATGATCAGGTCCACAATTACTCTTTCCAGGCTTCACAACTACCATAAACTCAAACTCTTGAAATAATAGCACCCACCGACATATGCGCCCTTGTAGAATGGGCTTGTTCACCAAGTACTTTAACACCATGTGGTCGGTGTAAAATACAAAGGGTGTTGCCAGTAGATATTATCTAAACTTGAAAAGCACATAGATCATTGAAAATGCTTCACACTCAGTTGTGGTGTAATTCTACTCTGCTGGTGTCAACTTCCTGCTTGCAAAACATAGAGGATGATCAACAATTCCTTCTCCCAGCTGTGCAAGCACTACTCCAATGGTGGTTCCTGAGGCATCTACATGAACATGGAAGGGCTTGTCCCAAGAGGGAAAATGTAATATAGGTGTGGTGACAAGCCTATCCTTTAATGTGTCAAACGCCTTCTACTGCGCCTCTCCCCAATGGAAGGAACTTTTATGTCTGAGCAATTCTTCTAGAGGCGGCTATCTTGGCATACCCCTTGATGAATTTCCTATAATAACCTGTATGCCCAAGAAATCCATACGCACTGTGCTCTGGCTAGTAGGCTCCCCCAATCCCACAATAACTGCACACCTTGGCAGGATCTACTAGTAAGCCCTCCTTACATATGATATGCCCCAATAACATCCCAAAGGGTGTAGCAAAGACACACTTTTTAATGTTGAGGGATATCCTTAACTGCTGACACCTCTCAAACATCAACCTCAAATTATCACAATGGTCTTTCACTAGCCCATACACTGTCCAATCATCCAGATAAACCTTGAAGAAATTTATGGATGAAGTCCTGGAACGCCTGAACCACTATGCATGAGAAAACAACAGGCACATTCTTCAACCCAAAGGGCATGACCGTGTATGCAAAACTTCCCCATTCAGTGGTGAAATTTGTCTTCTCTTGGTCTTCCTTTGCAATCCGGAACTTTGTGGTACCCAAAAAATCCATCCGTAAAGGAATAGATTTCACGCCCAGTGACTCCCTCTAAAATTTCTTCAGTGAAGGGGGTTGGAAAAGGATTGATGACACAAACTGCATTCAGCTCCCTATAATCCACGTAGATCCTAATCCACCCATCCTTTTTGATGTTGATTACCATCAGACTTATCCATTCCGATTCTTCCACAGCTTCAATGATCCCAGAAGCTATCATTTTGTCTATCTCTTCCTTTACCTTTACGTGCACAAATTGGGATTCATCCGGTAGGGTCTCTTCCTGACCGGGTGCACACCGTCCTTCAACTTTATCCTCATCTCCCCCAAGGAATGGTGGACACCTTTGAGCTCATGGTACCCACGTGGGAATAAATCCTCAAATTCATGCAAAATATCAATGATCTTAGAGACTTCCTTCTCTAACCAGTAATCTCCAATAATAGCTTCCTTAGGTTCTTCTCCTGAGCCGATGTTAACCTTCTTTTTTTTTAAAGGCTCATGGTAGGCGCCGTGCATGAGCATCAACACTATCCACTACCTCGTGCGTCCCTATAGAATGGTTAACACCCAAGTTCTCTGTTTCCTCCCCATCAATAACATATACTAATTTCCCTTTCTCCTTTTCCAAGCATGTGCATTCAAACTGGATCTCTTTTATGCTTCTTCTGCCTCTTCTTCAAAGCACGCCTCCAAACCTGGTCCACCTAGCAGTTCCAATAACCTATCTTCTACCATGGCACTATCCCCCATGGTAAGGCACTTAACAACCTGCAATGCCTTATCAACTGATGGCTTGGTACTTCGGTACTCAAACATTTGAATGAGGTCAGCTGCTAGCTCTTGCCAATTTCCTATTTGGCGGCGTGTCTCAGAATGTATGTACCATGCGCACGCGCAACCTTACAGTGTAGAATACAGCTTGTGCACCCAAAGGGATGGTGGAAAATCTTCCACGCCTTCTCTCCAGACCTTCTCACAAGCTTGGATGTGGAAAGAGGTGGATTCCTTACCATGGTATTCCTTGATGGTGGTGGGCACATTGCTTCTAGAAAACCTGACAGAGAGAGCAATTCTCACCTCGCTCCATTCCAAAAGGCTCTCTTGATGTGTAGCCCACCATCATGCCATTGTGTTAAGCAGGACATAACTTAACATCCCTCTCTGTTCCTTCTCCTCCTTCCACTGAGCTTCCATCTCATGTAAAAAGATCTTAGGGAAGGCCCCTCCTGAATACTTAGGTAGCTCTTTTCCTCCTAGGCGCCAGAATGTATGCGCCTTTATTACTTTTGTTACCAATCCTCTCAACTATCATCCGATCAATTCATAAGTCCCATGTGCACCAATTATCACATGCTAGACTAGTGGTGTCACTTACTGACTGAGCATCCTCAAACTGGATAACTCCATCGGTAGGATGGATTATCTCTGGATCCTGATTGAGCACACATATATCCTATCCAGGACCTCTTCCCCTAAAGTTTTAGTATAGGGTGTCGAATTCCCATCATCCAAGGGTATAATAACCCATTCCTCCTTATTTTCAAATCTGATGTACCCCTTGTTGAACCGAAGGTTAGCATTGTTCTTGTAACACCATGGGCACCCAAGTAGTGCTGGGAAATTGTTCTACCTCAGCGAGTGCCAAGACTTCGAAGTCACCCAGTAAACTTAGCTCCCTAGGATAGTGATAGTTGCATCCTTTAAGACACCAATGGGCATTGCCTTCATTTTTTTGCCATATACAACACATTCGAAGATGGCTTGTAATGCAGGTCTCCCCATCTGATGCCATGCATCCAAAGTTAGAACATTGACCTCCGCGCCTATGTCAATGAGGATATTACTAAGGAGCCATCCATCTACGACTACATCTAATGTGATCTCCTTGTCATAGTCAAGGCTGTGAGGGGGAAGGTTTCATGCAGGATCTATCTCTCGCGCTCTTCTCTAATGCGTGGTACCTTCTCCCTCAACCATGCTCCTAGTAAAGGGAATAACATTCTCTTGCCTTAGCATTTTACATACTTCCTTGACCTCATCTAGGTCATCCTTTGGCGCCTTGACCTTCCTCCTTTTCTCCTCCCTCCTAGACTGCTCCTTTAGACACTGGATTTCTCCTTGTAAACTCTTAAATGACATCCATGGTATCTTGATATACTTCCTTTTGATGCGCAGGGTTTGGGTACTTCCCATGAACTACTTCCTCTCTTGAAACCAGGGTCCTCTTGCCTTGGTATTTCCTTTGTGCATGTGTGCCTCTACTCTTGTTGTTACTAAAACAGGTTCCAAGCCTGCATCACATGTCACCCGCGGAATCCATTATGTGTATGTCTTCTTAATGCTTACCATTGCAGTGCCCTTGTCTTTCCGTTGCTGTTGGTTCATGTGCTCAAACAACTCTGGGCATTCCTCATACTTGTGCTTCTTTCTGCACCATGAGCACTACAATAGGTCTGGGCACTCTCATTTATAATGTTCTGTAGACCCACAATTAAAATAGGTTCCACGTGGGAACTCACTCCTTCCTCCCCCATAGTTACCACGACCATGGAATCCTCCGCGAAATCCCCTTCCGTGTGTGCCACCATCTGTGCACTCCTCATAGTAGTGATCATCCCCTTTAGAACTACTGGCAATGCTGTTTGGCATACCCCATGATCAATGGCCTCATGGATCTGATCGATGAGCCTACAATCCTTAGTATCATGGGTTGTAGAGGTACAAATCTTATAGTAGCAAGACACATTCTTCCAGAATTGCACACTGTAACAAGGGGCATCTACTTGCATCATGGTCCCCATGAAAAATTTCACAGTCTACTGTCACGGCGCGTACTGCCCTCTGGGGACAACTACCTTTACATGCCCCTCTACTTCACAATATATACACCATAAACCACTGCGAGTCTCATGGGCTGAGTTCGCAGACAATTTCTCCAGCTGCTTAGCCATAGCAGTAATTTGAGCCTCTAGGAACGGGCTAACTCCAGTATCAACACTACCAACAACCTCGGTGCGCAGAGAAGCTTCCAATGCCTCACACGGTCTGTGAAAGTTTTATGAGATAAGGCCCTTCTAAAAGGTGTGATCAATCCTCCAACAAACCACTAAGCATGTTGTGAAGGGTGAATATCATATGATAACTTAGACAAGAGAGTTTTAAAGCATGCATCATACTCCCGCACATTCTCTTGCCATTCCCTATTGAATCTCTTTCAGGGTGCTGATGCTCTTCTGTTCAAACTCAAGGATGTGGAATTCTACCAAGAAGGCATTCTTTAAAGTAGTATAATCCACCACCATTTGATGAGGGTCATATTTCCTATACCAGCTATGTGTGCGCCCCTGCAATGTTGTTGCAAATTGACTAGCCTTCCGCTCCAAGGTTGTGATCCCCTTTGCGCACCATAACAGCTCACACTTGTGAACATGTTCTGCAACATCTTCAATACCTCTATAATCTGTACAAGTGTAAAGACATCTCAAAGAAGACTTGAGGGGGTGGCTGGGGCCCTTGTCCTCTTGAGCCAGAGCCTTGGTTTCCTCCAGTGTTTCCTCCACCACTGGATCCACCAGTTCCACCAAGTCCTGTGCCTCTTGAGCCACCAGATCCACCAGAACCACTAGGTCCACCAAGTCCTATCCCTCCTAACCCACCAGATCCACCAAAACCACCAGGTCCTGTAGTAGTCGTGCCAAGTGTCCCTAAGGTTCCACTGAACTGTGCACTGATGGTCTGTGATAATGCCCCACTACCACTATTGTACCCTGTACCACTCCCAGACGTGAGACTAAAGGCTTGTATACTTGCTCCTTGTCTAAAGACTCCTCTGAATACTGGAATATGTGTAGCCATAGAAGTGGGAACTAAAAAATTGTACCTCCTAGGCACAGATCTGTCACTTCCACTAATACCAACCGGGTCAATGATACTCCTTCCTTGTTCTGGAAAACCAAGTGTCAGGGTTTGGTCACTGGGTGGGTTCAGATACGTGCCAACGACTCTTCTTTCTCTACGTGACGAACTCTCATCAGAAGCTGAAGGGGTCTCTCTTACGTGCTTGTTAAGATGGGGTAGCACAGAATTTCTCAGGTTCCACATCCTCCACGTGAACCTCAACTCCTTCCCGTAACGTCTACCTCCATAGATCCATCACACTTGCAGCTTCGTGTCGTCTAACAATCTCCCTTTCACGTGCTTCACTATACTTGAGTCATCTCTCCTCCCTTTCCTTCTCCATCGTAATATATGTCCATCTTCCTCCACCCTAGCTCCCTCGCCGAGTGCTTAGAATGGTTTTAGCCGGCCATTGGAAATGCCTCTAAACTCAAAGTAACAACCAGGATCTTCATTTCTAGAGGGATAACACGTAGAAATGATCCTCTGGGCTCCCAATAGAAATTCAAAATCAACAACTTTCGGGCAATAATATGTGGAAATAGCGTACTCCAGAGTGTAGCTAGCCAACACACCTTCCCACCAATGATCCACAACACGAGTCCACGTCAGATCTACATCCTGCAGCCTCTGGTATTCTTCTTGGGTCCACGTGCGTTATCTAGAATACCAAATTGATCTAGATGCATATGTTGAGAGCCATTCATATAGTTCTACTGGGAAACAACAGAAAAAAGTTTCATATAAATCATGGTAGAGGTTCTCTTCTACCCATCTACGTGCATCAAACTCAGGTCCAGATGCTGAATCTCTGAGAAAATTCATCCTCTGTGCTCTTGAACCATGATTCAACACTTTCCAGAGTTAAACGTTCTGTCATTACTCATTATACCAGATCATGATGTATGTCCATTTCCCTCTACAACTTTGAAAAGAGGTCCTGGCAACGGAACCAAGATGTAGTCATTTTTACCCTTATCACAAAAGAAAGGAACCCCATGTGCACCGGCCTATCACCCAGCGGGCACTGGGCACTCACCCAAGGCACGCGTGGGTGCCAAGTCTCTCTTTTATGTGAGTTTAGTGGGAAACATCATCTATGATCCAGGTTTAAGAGATTTGAAAGGAAGTAAAACATACAAGCACCATAGAGCTCAGAACAACTTCTAGGTCCTTGCAGTCATTCCAAACAAAAAGTGCTTAACATATTTTATAACTTATACCAAAACAGAAAGAAGTTGTATAGACATCCATACTTAATCATAAACATAAATGAAAAAGAACTATGAGAAAGATGTATGCATTAGAATCATCAATGTTCATATTCATGTAAGCTGGTAACCTCATTACATTCATGGAGCCATTACAGAATGTCATTAGAGAAGCAGACCGCAGTCATGCATTATAACTGGACTCATATGATTAGGCTCTCAAAAGAAATTTATAATCCCCATACCCTTGATACATCCTTTCCTAAGACATAATTACCCAAACTAACAGAGTTCTTGCAGTATTTCTGTAGATCTCCACCCCTATCTATATCTCTCTCCCTTACTTCTAGCAGGCGCTTGTATATATAGGCTTTCTGGACTGCCAACTCATCCTCCAGTGGCCTCAGATCTGATGCCAAGTGTCTGAATGTGGTCCTCCATGCAAGCATGCTCCTCCAGGCCCGAGCTTTCCACTTTTTTACCATGATGAGCTTCTAGAAGCTTCTACCACAGGCATGCTCCTTCCTGGGCCATCCTGTCACCAAGCTGGCACCTTATCCACTCTACATGCCCAGTCAGGTCATGATTTTCATGTGTTTTACCAAAAATCCCAATATGGCTAAGTCCTGAACCCTTGGTTCTGTCCACGTGCACGCCCACGGGTTTCCTTAAAGCCTTCCTTAAACCCTTCCCTGTGCGACTTTATCCTTGTGCGCTTTTCTTCAACTAGGCCTTGCGTGCACGCCTATGTGCCTTTTTGTACTTAGCCAATATTTTAGGGGCCCAACATATGTATTCCAGTTTGGTCTATGAGAGAGAATAAAGTGAAATATTTACATAGCGGAGGGTTGGATTGGCATTTTGGTAAAGATAAGATGATAGCCTTGGTAGCAGAGAAATACTATTGGCCAAAGATTAAGAGAGATGTGGTAATATATGTGTAGAGGTGTGGAATTTGCCAAGTCTCAAAAGGCCATGCACAAAATATAGGGTCTTATATGTTGTTTCCTACGCCTAAAGGGTTGTGGACATATTTGAGTATGGATTTTGTTTTAGGATTACTAAAAACACAACGAGGTAATGACTCAATTTTTGTGGTTGTTGATAGGTTTTCTAAGATGGTTCATTTTATTGCCTGCAAGAAAACAAATGATGTGACATGCGTAATAGATTTGTTTTTCGAAGACGTTGTTCATTTGCATGGTGTTCCAAAAATCATTACTTCAGATAGGGACAAAAGGTTTTTAAGTCACTTGTGGTAGAATTTATGGAAGAAAATTAGGGACTCAACCATAGTTCAGAAGTTTCTATCATCCTTAGACTGATGGGAAAATAGAGGTGGTCAATTGATATTTGGGAAACCTGATAAGGTGCATCGTTTGGGAAAAGTGAAAACAATGGGACTTAGCATTACCACAAGCTGAGTTTGCATATAACAATTCCATAAATAAATCCATAGGAAAGTCTCCATTTTCAATTGTGTATGGGAGTAATCCAAATAGGTTGTTAGATTTGGTACAACTACCAGTTGATGGCAGAGTCAGTGATGATGCAGAAGCATTTGTCGATCATATCCAACAATCGCAGCAAGAAGTGCGGAAGAAGTTGTAAAATAGTAATGATAAGTATAAGGAAATAGTAGATGTGCATAGACGAAGAAAGGTATTTACAGTTGGTGAGTTGGTTATGGTATATTTGTGGAAGGAAAGGTTTCCAAAAGGAACCTATAACAAGTTGAAGTACAAGAAGATTGGTCCCTACAAAATTGTGAAAAAAAAAATGATAATGCTTACGAGGTAGAATTGCCAGGGAATTTTGATATTTCTCCAGTGTTTAATGTTTCAGATTTGGTATTCTTTTCATGAGGATGGTGCATAAAGGGATGTTATTGATGAAGTAGTAGATTGGAGGCAACATTTTCCGGTAAAGAAGAAAGAATAAGTGGATCAGATTCTAGATAAGAAACCGATGGATACATGACATGGGAAATATAACAAATATTTGGTACATTGGAAAGGATTGGAACAAGAGGAAAATACTTGGGTCACAGAGTGGGAGATTAAGAAGTTGGATGCAGATGAATGGAAGCAGTTTGAAGAAAACTTGCAGGAGATGTATTTTTTTCAAGTAGGGGAGAATGATGCGCAAAAGTTAGCAGGAAGTTGAAAAGGTCATAACTTGAGCTTCAGGTGTTTGTTTGAGTCTGTTTTTTTGAAACCACATGTTTCAATGAGATGAATGCACTGGAAATATGCCCTACCAGTTGGGGGAAAATTTTGGCACATTTTTGGGCCCTAAATCCGCCATCTTGAGGCCAAAAATTAGGATTTAAGTTGTAGTTCGGTTTTTCCTATTTTTAGGCATTAGTTAATTTTAGTCTATTAGTTGCATTATGAGTTAGAAAGTTGGAAATTCCTCTAATTTAGGAATGTAGAAGATGCATGATAATGTATGTGCATGTACGAATAAGCATGCAAACTTACTAAGAATAGTAGGTTGTAGTAAACTACTAAAAATAGTAAATTCCGCCACCTAGAGTAGATTTAGTCAAAGTTAGTTGGGGTTTGCATGGTAACTCGAGTTGGGAGTTGTTTTCCCTATTTAGGAAAAATTGTAATTGATTATTGAATAATGTATAAGGATATCTATTTTCTTTTGGAGTTCATGTTATTTGTAGTATATCAAGTTTGTTTAGAATTTGGCTACATTATGTGCTTACAGACCCATTGTAGACACGACAAAGGGATTAAGATGGAGTTTATACGAGGAAAATAGGTTCTCCTTAGGTGGTATTCCTAGGTCTATGCCCTAACTCTAAGAAAAATGGCACAAACTGATGAAAGCGGGAATTTTTCCTTAGATGGGAAAGTTGATTGATGCAGGAAGGTTTCAAAGGATGCTTGCTTTTGAATTTTTGTTTTCACTTTTAGATTTTAGAAGGATGATAAATGTGGGAAGCGTTCATTTCCATGATATAAGAAATTAGCCATCCTTTGAGGGAGCGGTCTACAATTAGGATTTTTGATTTTTGATTTTTAGATGGTAGGATAAGTTATGCACGATAGTTGTCCTTCGAGGGATCAATCTATACTTAGGACAATTTTTGTTTTATATGAACAATTTTCCTTTAAGAGAGAAATCTGTTTTTGAATAAGATAACTTTATATGTGAGCATCCTCACTTTTGAATTTGGGTAGAGCTGGGGATAACAAAGTAGACCACTTGGGGAGGGGAAGATAAGATGTACAAAGGACACCTATGGACCCTTAACATGGTTCCAATAGGTGGATAAAAAGGTGGTGGATGTAATGATCGCGGGGTTCCCACAAAAAGGAGGAACTTTTCCACGAGGGATATGCTATGGAAAGATCCATGGTGCCAATATTCAAGGTCATAGATAAGAAAGTTATGGTAGACCACATAATTCCAGATCATTATGATGAGAGACCAAAAAAGTGAGTGATGGATACAAGATTGTTAAGTGTGACTTTGGTCATGTTAGTAGATGTGTTAACCATAGAAAGGAAACAAGTGTAAGGCGTTGAGATATTCCTTTTCTATTTTACCATCAAGAGAGGTTAAATGATAATTTCTAGACCCATATTTATGTGTGATAATATATGGTCTAATCCAGTTGGGAACAAACTTTCCATGTTGGCTCCTTTATAAAGTAGTGACGTTTTAATTTTCTTTGAGGAAAAGGTCACTGATGTTAAAGTCACATTCTTTTGGATGCTATTAGAGGTGTGAATGCTATTCCGATCTGCCCAAAGGGTGAAGGGGATGTGAAGATGTCAATTTAATCCTAATTTTTCAACAATTTTTGCAAGGATATTACGAAGAGGCTTGTTAGTGGATTCGGCTTGGCCGTTATGTTGAGCATAAGAAGGAGATGAGAAGCTCATATTAATGTTGAAAGATTCAAAATCTTATTAAGGTATTTTTTTTAAAAGGAATTTTTTTTGTCTATGATGATTTTATGAGGAACACCAAAGTGGCAGATGATGTGCTGATAGATGAAGTCAACGATTTTGTTAGCTTTGGTAAATGCAAGTGGAATGTCTTCCACCCACTTGGTGAAGTACTCCGTAGTGGTGATGATAGATTGATGAAATTGAAAAGAATGTAAATTGATGAGGCCAATGAGGTTGAGGCCCCATTGTGAGAAAGGCAAAAGGTCTTGAGCCAGTCGTAAGGCCTGATTAGGGATACATATGTGTAGGTGAGTAAATTGGTCGGGTGGAAAAATTGATGGACTTCTTGCCAACAGCAATGGGAATCTAAGTTCTTCTACTTGAATAGTGTAGCTCTGTGTTCACATGCGCATATGAAATTTATTTTCTATGGTGGCCTTTCAGCTGGGGATCTAATAGGGGCACTCCACTAACCCTGCGGAAAAATTTAGCAATCACTTACTAGAGAAGACTTTGTTGGAAGAGTGAGAAAGGGAGTAAGAAAAAGAGAGGGGGATTAATATCGTAGGTAGAAAATTAGATTCCTACATCCATTAACTAGAATATTTCAACACACATATATTCATAAGACAACAATTTTACAATTGACACATGACAAGTTAAGATTAATAACTGTAAGTTTCTACAATCTCCTTATCAAACAAGGTAATAAAATCATTATTTCTTCATTGATGCTTTGGAAAAATTAGTACATATTGGGAGAAAATGGAAGAACATAGAGAAAATAACTAGAAGAAATAACTATCTTTTTTGTATATCCCCAAGAAATAATATCTTTTTACAAAATTTGATCACACTCTGAGTATACAAAATTGATAACCCCCTGAAATGAGGGAGTCACTACAATATATAGAAAAAGAGGAGACTATTCATCTACCCCATGTGACCTTTCATATACCTTTTATACCTTGATACTTTTCCCATGCCTTGAAAATTTCATATTTTCTATTGTTATGATGAAGAAAACAAATAGACCTTTCCAGAAAGTCAAATTTTTAGAAAATTTGAGAAATTTGGGAAAAATTTATGCCCATGTGGATCCAAGGGGGTCGAGGAGGAACATGAGTTCTCTATACATTATCATAGTCCACAATTAATGTCACTTTCTCCTTATTATGTGGGTACTTTGGGGTTTTATGATACATAGGGAATTGAGGAACAAGGGTCACTTGGACCTCCAAACTCCGCCTTAGTTGCATTATACTTTGCCTCATTTTACTTTTCTCACTACTTCACTTATTTCATGGATTGTAAGCCTTTGCGGGGAACATGTTCCCCATGATCATGTTCTCTCCACATTCCAAAACCCCATAACATTCTAAACATTTATCTAATTTTCTTGCCTTTGTCTCGTGGGTATTTCAGAGTTTCAGGTCCCGAGCAGAACTTAGGAACTGTTCCACTCATGGCGTTGGTTCCCAAACTTCATGGTTCTTTTGCATTGCTTTACCTCTGTGCCACACTCTCCCCAAATTCACCTTCATTATATGTATTATCTACTTCCACAGGGAACAAGTGGCTCTCAAAGACCATTCCCCACCCGCAGTGTTCCTCCGCAATGCTGAAACTCCACAATGTACTGGAATCCTTCAAATCACATATTTGAGGCCAATGTGGGGAACTATTGGGCCCAAAGAAACTTGTTCTACCGGACACTTATGTTCCAAAAAATGTTCCAAGCCCACATTACACTAGTCCCTTCATATTTTGGGTAAATTGGGGATGTGGAGAACTAGTGCCTCTAAGGAACTTGTACCTTGTGTTCCATCCAAACCCGCAAAACCTGTAATACACTAGGAATGACCTAAATTTTGATCTTTTCTTGATTTTTCTAACTATTTGGATTTTTGAGCTTGGGGAAATGGAGAAAAATGTTCCAAAATGTTTGCAAGTACCCCAAGATGCCTGTGAGTGCTTTAGTCATGAAACATATTTGTTTCCTCTTGTTTCTTCACAAAAGGTTTTTTTAATTCACCCAAATTGATGGGGGAATAACTCGAGTGTCTGGAAACCTTTTCACGCACTTCTTTATATAAAAATGACTGAAAATGGATTTTTGAAAACAATGAGAGGTGTACCATAGATTAATTCTTTTTTCAACATCTTAAAAAACCTCCTTGATGAATTTGGACCTTTTATCCACTCCAAGGGGTGTAAACTTATCTTAGGAGGGTTGATGTTAGCCTTTCTTAAGATTACTTGAAAACTTGCTTTGAGAGATAATGCTTCGAAGGAACTTGAATGATATTTATTTTCCTAAATCACTTAGGGGAAAGGATGTCAAACACATAAAAACATTGAAAGACAAGATAGGACTTGACACTAAGGGGTAGGTTGACCTGGGAAGGTATACCATAGAAAATTTTTTATACTAGGGAATGATTGTCTTATTTTCAGTTGAATTTTGCCCATGTAAAAACATAGGACAACAAGATGAGGGTTGGAGTGTTGTTGGCATTTGATGAAATTTTTTAACATATTCATAACATTTCCTATTAAGGGTGGGCCAATAACAACCCAGGTAAAGAACGTGCTTGGTGATAGCCAAACCGCTAATGTTTTACCACAAATGTTGTCATGGAATTCTTGGATGACACAGGTAGATTTATGGTATTGAATGCATCAAAGAAGAATGTCGTGAAACCCATGTTTGTAGAGGATGCTGCTAAGGATAACATAGTGGTTAGCATGTTGAAGGAATGACCTTCAATTATTTTTGGATAGGCCATGGGAATTTTGAATACATAGAAATAGTCAAAGATTTGAGAGTACCAATTATAGGATTGATTGGTGTCAACCTGATTAACATGAGGAAGATCATGGGTATGATATGGCTAATCGATGCGATGAAAAAAATAAAGAGTTTAGATTCTTCGATTTTTCAAGGGATGAGAGATATGAGAGATTCAATGGTGTCTATGAAACGATTGGATGGACGAGGGACAAATTAGATTGTATATTGATCAAAGGTTTTAAGAAGAAAGTTGACATTACCTTATATTTTTGAAGGAATTCATTTTCATACTGATATGTTCCCTTAACTTGATTGATGATAAGTTGATAGTCACCATAGATTTTTAAGATTTGGATGCTGAATATGATAATGGTTTGGAGACCCCGATACTCAGCCATGTTGTTAGTACACTCAGATTTTAATCTTATAAGTGATGGAGATGGGAGTATCCCAAGGAGGAATAATGATAAATCCAACACCTTGTTGGGGATTGTTGGGACCTTGATTTATGAACTAAGTACAAGAAAGCACGTGGGTGTGCAAGGAGAAAGCACACAGGACAAAGGTTCTAGGAGTGTTTAATAGAACAAGTAGCGCGCATGCAAGGCAAAGTAGGATTTCATGACTTAGCCATATTTGGCATCTTAGGAAAGACACGTGAAACACATGACCCGAATGGGCATGCAGAGTGGATAAGGTGCTAGCCTAGTGATAGGTTAGCCTATGAAAGAATATGCCCTACGATGGAAGCTTCTAGAAGACCATCATGGCAAGGAGTGGAGAGCCTAGGCCTGGAGGAGAATGCTCCCATAAAGGACCACATTTGGAAACTTGGAGATGGATCTGAAGCCTCATAAAGGTGGGTTGGCAGTTCAAGAGGCCTATAAATACAAGCACCCACAAAATAATTGAGATATAGATCAATAAAGAGCGGAGCTCTACAAAAATGCTACGAGGAAATCTATTAGGTTGGGTAGATGGCCTATAGGAGAAGGATGTATCAAGGGGTTTGGGTATAAAATTTTCCTTTCATGTTTAGGAGGACTCTAATCCAGTTATGATGTATGACTTTGGTATGCCATACTATGATATTTTGTAATAGATGTAATGCATGTGATGAGGTTTTCAGATATGATGGAATATAAATATAATAGACTCGAGTTTATACATATATTTGCGTAGTTCTAATTCATATGTGTTATATGAATGAATTATAAACTCCTATACATTTCCTTTTCATTTCAGTTCTATAAATTGTTAAGTATCCTTTTGTCTAGAATGCCTGTATTGATCTAGAAGATGTTCTGAGCTCTATGATGAATGTATGTCTCATGTCCACTCACTATTTTTAAGTTCATATCATAGACGATTCTTTCCCACTTAACTCATATAGAAGAGAGACTCGGCGCCCGTGCATGCCTCAGTTGAGTGCCCAATGCCCGCTGGGTGATAGGCCGATGGACATGGGATTCCCTTGTTCTTTGGTGGGTGTAAAAATGACTACATCTTGGTTCCATTTCCGGGACCTCTTTTCGAAGTTGTAGTGGGAAATAACATACATCATGATCTGTGCAATGAGTGATGACAAAACACCTAACTCCGGAAAGTATTGAATCATGGTTCAAGAGCATGGAGGAATATTTTTCTCAGTGATTCGACACTGGGCATGAGTTTGATGCACACAGATGGGTAGAAGAGAACCTCTACCATGAGCTATATGAAACTTTATTTTGTTACTTTCTAGTAGAAATGTATGAATGGCTCTTAGCATATGCGTCTAGATCAAGCTGGTGTTATAAATCATGCACATGGACCCAAGAAGAGTACCAGAGGCTACAAGATGCAGATCTGACATGGAATCATCTTGTGGATGATTAGTGGAAAGGAGTACTAGCTAGCTATACTCTGGAATACACTATTTCTACATATTGTTGTCTGGAAGTTGCTGAGTTTGAGTTTCTATGGGAGCCTAGAGGATCATTTCTACGTGTTATTCCTTTGGCGATGAAGATCTTGATCATTACCTTGAGTTTAGAGGCACTTCTGATGGCCGGCTAAACTTCTTTGAGTGCTAGGCAAGGAATATAGGGTGGAGGAAGATGAAAAACATTGTGATTGAGAAAGAAAGAGAGGAGAGATGACTCAAGTATAGTCAAGCACGTGAAAGGGAGATCACTAGACAATGCGAGGTTGCAAGTGTGATGGTTCTATGGAGGTAAATGTTGTGGGAAAGAGTTGAGGTTCATGCAGAGGACGTGGAACCTAAGCAGTCTATGCTACCCCATCTTGGCAAGCGCGGGAGAGAGACCCCTTCAAATTCTGATGAGAGTTCGCTACGTAGAGAGAGAAGAGTTGTTGACGCACATCTAAACCCACCTAGTAACCAAACCTTGGTGCTTGGTTTTATAAATCAGAGAGTTGATAACACAGTTGGTATCGGTGGGAGTAATCGATCAACACCCAAGAGGTATAATTTCTTGTTTAGAACTTCTATGGTTGCACAAGGAGAAAATACACAAGGTTTGGGTAACGCATTGGAGAGTGGCATGGGGCATACATATGGCAGTGGAAAAATCTCGCAGACCATTGGCACACCGTTCATCGGTACGTTGGGGATGCTAGGTGCGACCACTTCAAGCCCATTATTGGCCATAGGAGGATTATGAGGTAGAACTGGTAGATTGGGAGGCACAAGACCTGGTGGATTCAGTAGATATGGTGGAGGATACATCAGAGGAAACACCAGAGGAAACTAAGGATTTGGACTAGGAGGACACGGGCCTCAACCACCTCCTCAAGTAATCTTTGAAATGTCTTTACACTTGTCAAACTACCAGGGTATAGAGGATGCTGCGGAGCATATTCACAAGTGTGAATTGCTATGGTGCGTGAAGGGGATCACAACCATGGAACGGAAGGCCAGTCAATTTGTAACAATGTTGTAAGGGCATGCACATAGCTGGTATAGAAAGTATGACCCCCATTAGACAGTGATATATTGCACTACATTGAAAAATGCCTTCCTAGCATAATTTCACATCCCTGATTTTAAACAGAAAGAGCATCAACACCCTCAAGGAGATTCAACAAGGAATGTAGAGAGTGTGCAAGAGTATAACGTGTGGTTTAAGACTATCCTTATCAAAATTGTCATATGAAATTCACCATTCACAACATGCTCAATGGTTTTTTGGAGGGTTGATAACACCATTTAGAAGAGCATTATCTCATAATACTTTCATAGACCCGTACGAGGCGCTAGAAGCTGCTCTATGTGCTGAAGTTGTTGGAAGCATTGATACTAGTGTTAGCCCATTTCTGGAGGCTCAAATCACTGCTTTGGCTAGGTAGCTGGAGAAGTTGTCTACGAAATCAACCCATGAAACTCGCAGTGGTATGTGGTGTACAGATTTTGAAATAGAGGGGCATGCCAAGGATAGCTTCCTTAAGAAGTCAGTACACGCTATAGTGGTGGATTGGGAAATTTGTCATGGGGACCATGATGCAAGTAGGTGCCCTCTACTACGACACATAATTTAGAAGAATGTATCTTGCTACTATAAGATCTACACCTCTACAACCCATGATACCAAGGATTGTAGGCTTATTGACCAAATCCATGAGGCCATTGATCATGGTGTGCTCCAGACTAGCCTTGCCAGTAGTTCTAAGGAATGATGACCGCCATTATGAAGGACGCACAGATGGAGGTATGCACGCATGAAAGAAGTTCTCGCGGAGGATTTCTGGGTCATGGAAACCATGGAGGAGGAAGAAGTGAGTTCTCATGGGGAACATGTTATAATTGTGGATCTACAGAGCATTGTAAACGTGAATGTCCTGATGTATTACAATGCTCCTGGTGTAGAAAGAAGCACAAATATGAAGAGTTTATGGAGCTCTTTGAGCATATGAACCAGCAAGTACCAGAAAGATAAGGGCGCTGTTATGGTGAGTGTAAAAAGGGCCAATTCACAATGGATGCCAAGAGTGGCGCATGAGTTAGAGCTAGAACCTGTACTGGTGACAACACATGCAGAGGCCACGTGCACTAAGGAGATTTCCAGACTAAGGACATTAGTTTCCAAAGAGGAGGTGCCACATGGAAAGTACCCAGACCCTACCCATCAGAAAGAAGTATACCAGGAGACTATGGATGTAATTCATAGTTTACAAGGGGAGATATAGTGTCTCAAGGAGCAATCGAGACAGGTGGGGCAGCAGAAGGATAACAAGGTTCTAAGAAGTGACCTGGATGAGGTCAAAGAAGTATGTAAAATGTTAAGGAAAGAGAATATTATTCCCTTGCTAGGAGAATGGCTGAGGGAGAAGGTACCATGCACCGGACCAGAGCGCGAAAGACAGGTTTTACATATAAACCTTTCTCCACACAACCTTGAGTATGACAAAGAAATTACTCTGAATGCAGTTATTGATGGATGGCTCCTGAGTAATATCCTCATTGACACAGGAGCAAAACTGAATGTTCTTACCTTAGATGTTTGTCATCAGATGGGAAGGCCCACGTATTACAACCATCTTTGAATGTGTTGTATATGGAAAACAAAACTAAGGCAATGCCCATTCCGGTTTCTTAAAAGATGTGGTTATCACCATTCAGGGGGCTAAGTTTACTGGGGACTTTGAGGTCTTGGCATTCATCACCAAGCGGAAAACTTTCCAGCATTGTTTGGGCACCTATGGTGTTACAAGAATAATGCTGACATAAGGTTTAAAAAAGGATATATCAGTTTCGAAAACAAGAAAGAATGGTTGGTCATCCCTTTGATAGATGGGAAGTTAGTGCCCTACATAGAGCTGTTAGGAGAAGAATTCCTTGACTAGAATCTATGTGCACTCCATCAGAGATCCTAAGATAATTCACCCTACATAGGAGTTATCCAGTTTGAGAATACCCAGTCTGTGAGTGATACCACAAGCATAGCGTGTGATAGATTGACACACGGGACCTATGAGTTGATTGGATGACATTTAAGAGGATTGGTAACCAAGGTGACAAAGGCGCTACAGTCTAGTGCCTGGGAGGAAGAAAACTACCAAGTTACTCGGGAAGGGCTAATCTGGAAGATTTCTTATGAGAAATGGAGGCCCCCTGGAGAAATGAGAAGGAAAGGAGGAAAATGTTTAACTATAGCCTACTCAGAACTACTGCATGCACTGGTGGGTGACACATCAGGAGAACCTCTTGGAATGGTGCGAGGTGAAAATTTCCTTCTCCATAAGGTTTTGCAGGAGCAATGCACCCACGGCTATAAAAGACTACCATGGTAAAAAGACCGCTTCCTTCCATATCCAAGCATGTGAGACAACTTGGATGGGAAGCGCAGAAGCATTACCACCTTCATTATGGGTTCACAAGTTGTACTCCACCCTACAAGGTTATGCACGTGCATGGTATATCCACTTAGAGATGCATCATCAAACTGGTAATTGGCAAGAGTTGGTGGTTGATCTCATTCAAACATTCGAGTATCGGAGTACAAATCCATCAATACATAAGGCATTGTAGGTAGTCAAGCACCTTACAATAGGGGATAGTGCTATGGCGGAAGACAAAATACAAGAATTTCTAGGTGAACCTAGCCTGGATGCATGCTTTGAGGAAGAAGAAACAGAAGAGATACAACTTGAGTGCACATGTATAGAAAAAGAAAAGGGGAAGATGGTGTATGTTATTGACAGGGAAGAGGCGGAAAGCTTAGATGTTAACCATTCTGTAGGGATGCACGAAGTCATAGATAGTGATGATGAATGGGTGTATGCCTACCATGAACCTTTAAAGATAAAAAAGGTTAACATCGGCTAAGAAGCAGAACCCAAGGAGGCAATCATTAGAGACTATTGGTCGGAGAAAGAAGTCTCTAAAATCATTGATCTATTACACGAATTCCAAGATTTATTCCCACGTGGGTACCATGAGCTTAAAGGTGTCCACCATTCCTTGGGGGAGATGAGGATAAAGCTGAAGGAAGGTGTGCACCCAATCAGGAAGAGGCCATACTAGATGAATCCCAATTTGCACGCATAAAGGTCAAGGAGGAAATAGACAAAATGATAGCATCAGGCATCATTGAGGTTGTGGAAGAGTTGAAATGGATAAGTCCAATGGTAATTAATATCGAGAAGGATGAAAGGATAAGGATATGTGTTGATTACAGGGACCTAAATGCAGTATGTGTCATTGATCCTTTCCCAACCCCATTTATTGAAGAAATCTTAGAGGGAGTGGCAGGATGCGAGGTCTACTCTTTCACGGATGGATTCTCGGGCTATCACCAGGTAAGTATTGTGAAAGGAGGACCAGAGAAAGACAAATTTTTCCACTAAGTGGGGAAGTTTTTCCTATACGGTCATGCCTTTTGGGTTGAAGAATGCTCCCAATATGTTCTCATGCATTGTGGTGCAAGCTTTCCAGGACTTCATCCATAAATTTCTTCAAGTTTACCTGGATGATTGGATAGTATATGGGTTAGTGAAGGACCATTGTGACAACTTAAGGTTGATGTTTGAAAGATGTTGGTAGTTGAGGATATCCCTCAACATTAAGAAATATGTCTTTTCTACCCCATTTGGGACATTATTGGGGCACATCATATGTAAAGAAGGCTTGTTAGTAGATCCTGCCAAAGTTGCAGTAATTGTGGGATTGGGGAAGCCTACTAGTCAAATCATGTTGCGCGGATTTCTTAGGCACACGGGTTACTACAGGAAGTTCATCAAGGGATATGCCAAGATCACCACACCTTTAGAAGAGTTACTTAGACACAAGAGTGCCTTCCTTTGAGGAGAGGCACAACATAAGGCATTTGACACTTTAAAGGATAGGATTATCACCATGCCCATACTATGATTCCCTGTTTGGGATAATACCTTCCATGTTCATGTTGATGCCTCAGGAACCACCATTGGAGAAGTACTTACACATCCTGGTGAAGGGATTGTTGATCATCCTTTGTGCTTTGCAAGTAGGAATTTAACACCAGCAGAGCAAAATTATACTACGACTAAGCGTGAGGCACTGTCAATGATCTATGCACTTCACAAGTTCAGACAATTATCTGCTGGTAACCCCTTTTATATTTTACACTGACCATATGGCATTGAAATATTTAGTGAACAAGCCCGTTCTACAAGGGTGCATATGTCGGTGGGTACTATTGTTCCAATAATTCGAGTTCACGGTGGTTGTCAAACTAGGAAAAAGTAATTCCAGACCTGATCATTTGTCTAGAATCCATTCAGGGGAGGACGTGTACAAGCATTAAGGACACCATGTTAGATGTAAAACTATTTAGGTTATGGCACGTGCCCTCAGACTTAGAAGATATTGCAGTATTTCTCAAGATAGGTGTAGCGCCAGAAGGAATGAAGGCATTGGATGAAAAACAAGTTAGCTATACGCTCTGCACCCTACATGTTGATTAGTGGGGATTTATACAAAGTTAGGACGTGATGAGATTTTATGCCAGTGTGTGCTAGAACATGAATGCCTAGCCATAATAGAAGAGGCACATGAGGTAGTGCAGGTGGGAACTATGCAGGTGACACCATTGCACACAAGATATTGATGGCTTGATTATGGTGGGAGACCCTATATCAAGACTACAAGGAATATTGCAAGGCATGTGACCATTGCCAGTGCATTGGAAAACTAGGGTGAAGAGATGAAATGACCTCTGCGCCCTATTCCCAGTGCCAGCCATTCAAAAAGTGGGCTATAGACTTCGTAGGCCTATTACACCAGCCGCGCATAGGACTGGGTCACATTATATAATCACTTACACAGATTACTTGACAAGGTGGTTAGAAGCAGCACCTACTAAGGATTATACAGCAGCTACTGCAGCAAGGTTCCTATGGGAAAACATTATTACAAGGTATGGATGCCCTTTGAGTTTGACTAGTGATCGGGGTACACATTTCTTAAATGAGACAGTAAGGATTATGTTAGCAAAATTCATGGTGGCTCATCACAAGAATACCCCTTACCATCCACAAGAAAATGGAACTGCGGAGGCATTTAACAAAATACTAAGTCATACCCTAACCAAAATTTGTGACGTTGGTAGGCAAGATTGGGATGACAAAGTATCAACCTTTCTTTGGGCATATAGGACAACCTACAAGAGGTTAAATAAGGCCACACCATTTCAATTGGTGTTTGGTGCATGGAGGCCATGTCCTACCAGTTGAATTCATGTTACCATTGCTGTGCATAGTGCGCGCAGGAGGTTTAGTAGATGAACAAGTGCTGGAAGAAAGAATTGACAAGTTAATGCAATTGGATGAAAGATGATCACTTGCCAGGTGGAGCCAGAAGACTGAAAAATAAAAACAAAAGGCATGACATGATCGTCACATTAAGAACAAAAATTTTGAAGTTGGGAAGATGGTGATACTATATGATTCCAAGTTTCTGCACCATCCTGGGAAGTTAAAAGTCCATTGGTTGGGTCCCTACATCATCTCATACATCCTTGATTCAGGCATGTGCTAGTTACAAGTGCTAGATGGGATGAGATTACCAGGACACTTTAATGGGAGTAGGTTGAAGCCCTACTATAAATAAGTCTTCTTGGTGTTTGTAAATAAGGTAGTGTTGCCAGATAGTTTAGAATTTCCTTTAGTGATTTTCTTTTCTTGTGTTTCCCTTTCTCGTTGCTGTTTTGTTTTGCACCTTGGGCACCAGTAACCTCTTTACTTTTTGAAGGTTGTGAATGTGAAGAGGACCATACATTGTTTTAGTGTGGGGTGGAATAATGTGAAGGAAAGTGTAAAGTGTGAAGTGCCATGAAGGATTGCGTTGGAAATCCCGATTGAATGGCCCTATGGGAGAAAGTGCATACAGAGAAAAGGTGAACGAGGATGGTTGGTATCAGGATAAGGCTACATTTTGGTTCCACATACAAGGGAGAAAGAAGTGCAAAAACAACACGAGGTAGGTGAGAGAAAAAATTGTGAGGATGAAGAAGTATCTTCGGCGCTGGTGATGCAAGCGTAAGAGTCTTCTGTCAGATAGATTATTTCACACGCCAGAAGGTTGTAGGATTATCCACGCAAGGATGGGCACGTGAGTGAGGGCGCTAGAGTCCGGCTTAGTGGAAAAAGCCATGTAATAAGTGTTAAAGTATAGTGGTAGGTGAAGTAGCATTTAATGTTAAAAAGAAGTTAATAACTATAAATGGAAGGTCGAGCACTTCATTATCAACATTTATGAATATGAAGAAAGAAGATCTCTTGTGAACTAGGGTTTCTAGAGTTGATTTGTGTGAAGAATTTTTTGAGAAATTTAACTGTGAGTGACTAGATTTGATCTGCAAACTAGAGGGAAGTAGTTCATGGGCATAGAGAGAGTTTTGGAGAAGCGCCGTCTTGTGAAAGTAGATATTCCAGTTAGGGTTTGGCAGCTAGGGCACGAGGTTGAAAAGGGTTTCTTCACAAGTTTGAGATCTGGGACTAGAGGAGGTAGAAAAGTAGAGTAAGTAAGAGAAGTTGAAGTGCTAAGATAACCTAAACCATGACACCCAAGAAACCAACTCTATCACCTAAGAAGCCCAAAGGTGAGGGCAAGGGAAAGGAAAGGGTAAACAACCAGAAACCCCCACAAGTACAAATGAAGAATGGTACGCCAAAATGCAGTACCCGGATGGGGTTTTTCTTAGGAAGGAATGGGATTCCCATTTAAGGAAAATGGTTATAAGTGATTACAACCATCACACAAACATGATGACAGAAAAAGGAAATGGCATTAGAGTTTGGTGCGCTTGAACAAACAAGAGGACACCAGAGGGTTTACCTATTTATAACGACGAGGTAAAAGTGAAGTTGGAGAAGGTAGGATTATTGTAACTCTATGAGTTACCTTATTTTGGAAATCCTAAGAACGCCTCTATCAAGTGGATGATGTTGTGCATACATGAGGACCACTTTTACTTCATGGGGCAAGATGCACATAACTCCTCAGCTGATTTCAAAATTCACAGGCCTCATCTGTGAAGGAGAGAGTCTGGATGATGACTTGAGCAACAAGGAAGCCATCAAAGAAACTATCGCCACATATGCATATAAGAAGGGGTCATGATACTTTGATATCATGGACATCCAAGACCCATGGTGATGAGAATGAGTTCGTGCCTGGTGACCAAACTTAAATGACCAAGAGAGGTGGATGCAAGTGAACAAGTCCTGGTTAAATGTGTGCAGGAAAATATCAGAATGCACCATCTACAACTTGTCTCACTTACATCATGGATGAGATTATTAGCAGTGTGTACAGGAAAGGCGACAAGATACTGTTTGGAAATGTCCTCTTGACCATTGTGTTTTCAGAGATCAGAGTGCCTGATGTGGTAGATAAGTTATTTGGGAGTATCTGGAGGAAGACCCCTCACCCACAAAAAGATTCACAAAATACACTTGTGATAACATGACGGCCTTCACAAGGAACATCTGGAGAAATGGTATACGTGCTTAAGGGATGCGTTTGGGTCAGAGTGGAGGATCCTAGAGTAGCTGCCATTATTCACTTGATGGAGAAGCTGAATTTTCAGTGTACCAGCACTTTCTGCATTGGCAGATTTAAATTGACTGATGAAAACATGAGCCCATGGTGTAAACTCCCATTTTCTTTCACAACCTTATATTTCCAAGCAAGGGTAAACCACTTTACAGAGGAAAAAAATACTAAGGTTCAACCTTAGTGAGGTGGATCAAGACCACAGGGAGCTATGTAGAAGATACTTGTTTACCTCAAGAAGTGTGCATATGTGGAGAGGTATGTCTCCCACGAGGTCCAGATGAAAAAAGCCTTTGACTTTGCCAATTACAGGAAGGACCTCAGCATGTGTATATCTATGCATAAGGCCAAAGTTTGAGAAGGGAACATACCTGGAATGTGATGTCTCCATTCTAAGGACCCCATGGGAAGAAGGAAGCTCACGCCAATAAAGAAAGGAAAAGAAGAAGTAAAGGGAAAGAGGAACCAAGTGTCCAAAATATGCCAACAGTGGGTGCACCCTAGAAGACAAGTGCTAGGAGAAGCATTTACACTCATAGGAAGAAGTCTCTAGTTAGAGAAAAGGTGCCAGAACAAGAAAATCCTATCATAAAGGAGAAGTCACCAGAGGAGGAAGAAAGAGCTAAATCTCCCATACTGGAATCCCTAGTTAGGAAGAAACAAAAGGTGATGGAGGAGGATGAGTCAGAGGACACATAGAGCTTAGAGGCCTACAAGGGTGAAAGGGATGATGATGAAGAAGATGAACTTGAAGGGCCCCAAGAACCACTTGTTTTCAGTGTGCATGATTCAGAGGAAGAAGGTGAAGAAGAAAAAAATGATTATCGCTTTGTGCAAAGGAAGGGTAGTCCAGGAGGAGGAAGGCACCCAAGTTAAGGGAGGAAGTGAAGAAGTGAGTATGAAAAATCAGAGGACTCCAAGCCTCATGTTGGAGCAGATAAATGAGGTAGCAGAAAAAAGTAGCAAAGATCATTGAAGCCTTGGTAGTACAAGAGTTGGAGCGCAACGCTAAAATAGTTATGAATGAAGATAAAGAAGAAAGTGTGGGAAAAGATCACGGTAGCACAGGAGGCCCCAATTTGAGGTAATTGTTCCTAAGGGCATGCACATAGGAGGAAGGCATACAAAGATCCAGAAACCAAGGATGGATTATGTTGATGATCCAAACAAGGTGTTGCACACACATTTCCAAGGCACCGTTCCAACAGAGAGCAGCTCCTAGCCATGACATCATTTGATGCGGAAGGTGCATACCCGTGGACAAGGAAAATGCTTTCATGAATTTGAGTCCCACCTCGATGAGCCAGAATTTGAAGTAAGCCAAGGAGCAATAATGACTTTTCCAGAGTCAAAGGGAGTCAACCCCTTGGTGAATTCCCAACAACTTTTGGATGAGCAAGATCTACAATGCGCTCAACAAAGTCTCGGTTGAGGTAGAAGCTAGGCTTTTGGGAGAAATGATAGGGTAAAATTTCTAGAGGCAGAACTAGAAAAGAAAGAAGAAGAGCTAGCTAGAAAACAAAGGACCTGAAGCAAGAAGAGTTGGTCAGCACTCAACTAAAGCGTGAACTAAGGGAAGAGAAGGCAAGGGTGCAAGGTATACAAGAAGGTAGAATCCATCACAGATGTCATTGTTTTGAAGCATCCAGACCTAGCACCACCCACGTAAAATTATGGATCTTCCCTGGAGTGCCTTAGAAGACTTAACACATATCCTCACCATGGAGAGGCAACCACTAGCCTTAGAATCTGTGGAAGAAGTAGCAAGTGTCCTGGAAAGGGAAGAAAAACTGAAGGTTGTAGCAATCATTTCCAAGTACAACAAGGTTCTTGCTGATGTAAAAATTGCTACCAAAGACTATTGAGGCCACATATGACAACTATGCAGATAGGGATAGAAGTGGTGAGCATTCTTGTCGCCACTCACAAGGTAGAGCTCAAAGAATTATAAGAGAAGAACAAAGGGAACAAAGCGGAGTGGGATAGGATCTTAGCTAAGGTTGAGAAGAATTCCAAAGCCATTGAAATCCTACGAGGTTCAATTAAAAACTGGCTGAAAGGATTGTACCCACAGATTACAAGGGGGATGGATGCGCTTGAGGATGTGGTCAAGCAACTGGAAGGGGTGGTTGAAACAATGAATACTCAAGGAGATGGAATGGGTTTTGATGAGGTAAGCACCCTAGTCGAAGAAACTCTTCCAAAGAGCACAAAATGAATTCGATGCCTAGAACAAGTTGGAGGTCGAATTGAAGAAATATTTTCCTCTCCTATTGCATTAGTAACAACACTTCCCATTCTTTCATCTTTCCCAATTCTTCATTTCCCTTATTCTTTTCCAAATCATTATTTCTTCTGGAATATATTGTAATTCTTTATTCTTTGAAGACATGTTCCACGAGGGTAGAGACATGCGTAGTGTGGGGTGATGTTGGGACCTTGATTTATTGGCTAAGTATAAAAAGGCACGTGGGCATGTAAGGGCCTTGTTGAAGAAGGGCGCACAAGGAGAAGTGTGACACGTAGGATATGGTTCTAGGAGGGTTTAATAGAAGAAGCACATGATATGCGCCTATGCAAGAGTAATATTTTGGGACTTAGCCATATTTGGCATATCAAGTAGGACATGAGAAAAGCATGACCCGACTGCGCATGTGGAGTGGATAAGGTGCCATCCTGGTGACAGGTTGGCCTAGGAAGGAATATGCCTTACGATGGAAGATTCTAGAAGACCATCATGGCAAGGAGTGGAGAGCTCAGGCTTGGCAGGAGCATGCTCCCATGGAGGACCACATTTGGACACTTGGCGATGGATATGAAGCCTCAGAAAGGTGGGTTGGTAGTTCAAGAGGCCTATAAATACAAGCGCCCACAGAGGAATTCGAGATATAGATCAATAGGGAGTGGAGCTCTACAGAAATGCTGTGAGGAACTCTATTGGGTTGGGTAGATGACCTATAGGAGAAGGATGTATCAAGGGAGTTGGGTTGAAATTTTCCTTTCATGTTTAGGAGGACTCTAATCTAGTTATGATCTATGACTTCGGTCTTCCATACTGTGATATTATGTAATGGATCTAATGGATGTAATGAGGTTATCAAGATATGAATATGAATATAAATGATAATAGCCCATACATATATCTTTATAGTTCTATTTCATGATGTGTTATATGAATGAATATAAACTCCTTATACATTTCCTTTTTATGTTTGGTTCAGTTCTATAAATTGTTAAGTATCCTTTCTTCTGGAATGACTGCATTGATCTAGAGGCCGTTCTGAGCTCTATGATGAATGTATGTCTCATTTCCACTCACTATTTTTAAGTTCCTATCATAGATGATTATTTCCCACTTAACTCACATAAAAGAGAGACTCAGCGCCCATGCGTGCCTCAGGTGAGCGCCCAACACCCGTTGGGTGATAGGCCGACGCGCATGGGATTCCCTTGTTCTTTGGTGGGTGTAAAAATGACTACATGGATGGGTTTATGTAGAAACATTTGCAACTATAGAATATCAAATCCAAAACCTGTAAATATGGATCTAATAATCCCCAAAAAATATATATCAGTGGAAGTATAAATAAGAATAATCCAAATCACACAAAAGTACACACACATAACACAACATGTACCATGGTTCACCCAATGTGGGATACTTACACCAAAGATAGAGATCTCATATATATAATATAACTAGAGATTACAAACTAACTCTTCTGCACAAGAGTACATGTATCTCTACAAGAGTATCTCTTCCTCCCAGATCTCCAACTGGACCTACCTGAGTACACTAAACTGTGCCTCCATACCACCACCTGTGTCTCCTCCAGATCTTTAACCGGATCTACCTGAGTGCACTACAACCATGCCTCTGAAACACCACTAGATCTCACATACCTGAAGCTACCCTACATCTTTCACTGTGCAATCAAGTTCTCACTGTACTGTGAATCTACAAACAAGACCTCTAGAAGGGTCTACCAATGTGCAACCTTAACCATGCACCAAGAAGTAAGTCTCTCCATCATCACTGCATCAAACTATGCAAACATGAAGATAAATTCCTCTACAATACTAGATTACTATGGATCAACAATACATCATGATCTCATGGATCTATAATACAAGATCTCACAACATGTGGATCTACAAGAATGAGCAATAACAAGATCTCACAATAACCTGTGGATATATACAAGAAGAAACACTAAGTGCTTTGCATATTATGCAAGCCATTAAATGAGACTAAACAATACAAAGGAAATACAGTAGAAGATAATACCATCTTCTCACCAAAAATGTACCTACACTTTCCTTCTATTCATCTTCTCTCTATGAAAGCTCACGTCTTCATGTAATCTTCTTTTTCTTTTTCTTCTTCTTCTTCATCATTTCAACCAATTGGATAGCCCAATTATTCTCTTTCCTCATGCCTTTGTTCTAACCCTAGTTTTCTAGCTTATATAAGCTTAGAAAAACTTAGGGCATGTTAGTTATGAATTTACAACCTTTAAATCAACTTTAAAAAAAATCTAGATTAAATTCCTGTGAGTTAAATTTAAACCTTTCACACACAGGTAATCGGTGATGGTTACCCTGATGCTAACCGGTGTCGGTTACCTTTTGACTGACGCCAGTTACTAAGTAAACTAGTAAGGTGTAAATTGTGCTAACTATGAAGCAATTCAACTCCACAATCCTAACACACCTCCCCCTTGCCGACACTTAGATACGTCAAATCAAAGTGTCATTTTGAGGGGAGAGAATTCATGATCGATGATATTGATAGATTCTTTAGGGAATTTCTCCCTAGGAAGATGAATATTTAGAAGATGGGTTTTAGAAAGTTGATCAACCATAAACTAGCCCTTGATAGATTTATGAGAGATGAAATCTAGGTAAAACTCGGCTATGAGCATGAGCCATCGAGTGATGTGATCATTATGATAAGGCTTGGAATGCATGGTTTTGAGGGGATTAAATCTATTAGTGACATAGGTTTTATGATTAAAAAGATAGTGACAAATATTAGAGGTGGGGAAGAAGAGAGCGCAACATAACTTTTTATCTTCATTGTAGTGGGTTTCATAGTTGTGAAGAGTGTGGATGATATAATAGACGTCTTAATCCTTGGTTTTTTCATCACAGTGTGCTAACATGACACCCAGAGCATGATCAAAGGTAAAGATGTAGAGATAGAAGGGATCCCCCTCGCATGGAGGAGTGAGCACAGGTGGCGATAGAAGATAATGATTGAGATCATCGAAGGCCTTTTGGTGGTTGGAATCCCAATTGAATTGGGTTTCTTTGTGAAGGGGATGATAAAAAGGTTGGCAGTGGTTAGAAAGCTACAAGATGAAGTGGTGGACTAAATGAAGTCGACCCTAAAGGCTACAAAGTTGCTTTAGATTAGATGGAGGAGGAATTTTGAGGATGAATTTCATTTTTGCGGGGTCAACTTCAATACCCTTGATAGAAATGATGAATCCAAGGATCTTGTCAGTTAAAACTCCAAACACACACTTGGCGGGGTTGAGATGAGGGAAGAATTGGATAAGACACGTGAAGAGGATTTTATGGAAAGAAAGATGGTCCTATCGACGCTTGAAACTACCCAAGTGGTCAACGATGTAGTCTTCCAAATTTTTATGGATGTGGTCATGAAAGATATAGGTTATAGTGTGATGATAGGTGGCCCCCACATTTTTCAAACAGAAGGGAATTGGTGGTGTAAATTAACTTGCAACAATTAATATGTTGTTCATCAATCTATAGTCATTTAATTATTAGACCTAGGGACGTAAAATTTCAATATTTTTAGTGTTGTATGCAAATTTACAAATGTTTGAGGAGTGTAAAGGAAAATTGTTGTCACTACAATTAATAAATAACAACACTTGAATTTAACTAGATTATGACTGAAATGAATAATATGACTATGGCAAAACATGTAAAAATAAAATAAAGATAAAGGAATAAACCGCTGCAATTCTAACCATGTAATGAATTAAAACAACAAATAGAAGGAGAGGGATAACAAACCGCAAGTAGGCCTTATCTTGGGTGCTAATCCCTCCTAAGGCCCATGTCTACAACAATTTAATAGAAATCAGATTTTTATTTCATCAAAATGAAGATTACAAGTGGAAAATACAACAATTTCCCTACCTATGGATTGATCTCCTCTACATGCATCCATTTCTACAACATTAATCTTTTTATATCTTTCATTATAGTAGAGGCATGATGAGATAGAGTCCTACTAGGATTTCTAGTTGGATTAAGTAAAATATTTCAACCAAACAATCTAGAAACTTACATGCATGCAACTGAACTATTCAATAAAGGTTTTCATACAATCAAATAACTTAACTAACCGATCAATTGATCAACCAGTTATTAAATTATGAGTTAAATTAATTAGTTCTTTGTTTTAGTTGCAACGCTAATCTCCAGGTGATGGCGTTGAGTCTTATTTTTTTTCACATAACTACTTTTTTTTATCAACACGTGTGAGCCTAGGTGTAGTGTCCACGTTGTGCAAGCTCCCTAGAATCATGACTTTGTGTATGTGTGTGACCTCATTTAGCTACAGACACATTGTTATAGATGGGTCCCTTAGGTTGCATATCAGTTGCTGTGGATGAACTCTTTGTTGTGAATGAGTTCCTTAAGCTACATGTCAGTTGTTGTGTATGGATCCTTTGTTGTATGTTAGTTACAACATATAAAAAATTCTTTGCAAAGAAGGCTGACATTTATACAAAGCATTATTTAACATCATATTGCAACCAAAAGAATAAATGCATACTCATGATCCATAAAATAAAGTAAACCTTAGTAATAATTATATTAACTAGTATCTATGCTATGAGTTCAAGTTATAATAGAAATGTTCAACAATATCACCGGGAAATACAAGTTCAGGGGTACAATTGGGCTAAACAAAAATACAATAGATGAGGTGTTTAAAAAGGAAACAAAATGAATCATCACACCCCCAAACCTAAATCACTGAATCCCCTTATTCAAGATTTTGTAAGTGCCTCTGTTGGTTTAGGATCTACCTGAATGATGTTGCATAAGCGCATGAAGTTAGTCAGTGTAGATGTTCCTTCTGGCTCATTGAAGAAGTACCCTGCATTCATTCTACATCTTTCCATGATGTTGTCATGTATGTCCTCATATAGCTCCTTCTTTCTAGACCAATGTGGTATAAGATACTAGAAAATTGGTGGATAATAATCAATTAGAAACCAAGTTTTGCCACATCCTTTGGAAATTTCTATGTATGAATTTATCCTCCTAAAATTTAAAATGATATTATGATAAGAAATCATTTCTTTTCTTTGCATTTCAGGGGACATTTCTTGTGAGCACATCATGTAGGCATGTACTATCTCTTGGCCATTGAATTTAAAGTGGTCTCCGACTTCATCATGAGCTTCCTTTCTCATTTGATGTAGTCATTGTCTAATGTCTTTGTGCTGCATGTGTTTTTCTTACTCCTCAATTATGGCCTTTGTATTCAAAGCTTCACCCCCTTATCATTAATGGTTGCACCTTACATAGGTTGTCTCATTTTTCATTTCAACTCTAGGGATTTTTTTTTACTTACCTTATGCTTCACAATTTAAATACCCATATATTTAAATCCAACATAAACCTTAATGCAATCCATTTTTGATAACTATCATAGACCATGTGCAGCTACATGAGAGTATACAAATCTTACTTGATCCCCCTCAATAGCTCTTTACAAGCTGCCAATACATAAAATGTACCACTTGGTCTCTCGTTTATCAGGATATGATAGTTAAGTGATGCTCTCTAAGTGTCTACCTGGGTTCTGCCACAAAACCCCACCAAACATCTCTTAACTTAGATTTTTGTGAAATCACGACACTGTAATTAACAACTTACACTACTTTACAAAAAGTTTCAGAGTCATGTATGCCATGCTCAGTTCCGTGATGACACACTCACCATTGGGAACTTATCATCTCACCTTAATCACTTATTTAGTTATATGGATTTACATTCCTTGTCCTTCTGTGCTTAATTTAATATGTTACTAGGTTCATTGTTAACTTCCTATGTAAATCCTTAACATTTATTCAAAAGACATTCTAAATAGTACATGACAACCCATGATAAAGGACTCATCAAATTTCTACCTCCTCAGATGTCCCATACCACATAAGGGGGTATTTATGGTAAGAGCCCTAAATCTGGCTTGTCGTCACACACAAGGAAGATAATGTCCTTAATAGTTTTCATGTACTTGTTTCCAATTTTATGTGTTCCAAAGGTTTTTTCATAATTATTATAGAGTTATAATGATAACAGGCAACATATGATGTGTGACAACTTTTAATACATTATCCTCTTCCTTGGAGGTATATAACTATATAACTATATAACTATATATATATATATATATATATATATATATATATATATATATATATATATATATATATATATATATATATATATATCCTACTAGGTAGCATTCAAGTAATAAAAACTCACATAAATGTCCCAAACCAATTATTAGAATTGAATTAATTTTTCATATTTAACAACTTAAGCATTATTTCATGTCCTTAATTCATTATTAAGTTGATTCAGCTTCCTAATACTGATAAGTATATTATTTAATAACTTAGACCTCTTCTCGTATGAAATCTATTTGGATAAGTATGGTAATTCTGCAAAGAATGGTACTCAAATTTATAGAACGAAAATGCCTACATTAGTTCTTCCAACCAGATTGCTTCCATAAAAGGGTCTGCACTTGTCCCCAATGATTTTAAATGAGACAATGACCAAGAATTAATGTGTGTATAAACACAAGGGTCTTTAAATAGACTTTCCATTATGAGGGAAAGGGAATTTAGCGTTCTTTAATCCCTTTAAGGCATAAAAACCTTACTATAATAGTTTCTCAAATTTATCTTTCCTTTTCTTAAGACCTGAAAGGACCTTATTTCCATTATATCAACCTTGCATCTTCACATTTTATCTTACCACTATGAGGTCACTTGTTAATTTTTATTGTTACCTCAAACCAATATCCTTTTAGTCATTGAATGTTGCAGTGATCACTTATTGTTAACAACTATGCAACTAACACACTCTACAAGACTAGTCAAAATTCATTGATAATAGTATAATTTGATGACTATTAAGGATTTCACATTTACCTTATTAGTGCATAGTAATATAATGATTGTTTAAGGATAATATATTGGAAATCATAAGCTCATAGGTCTTATATCTTGATTATGATGACAATTCCAGAATGACATCTTATTTTTTATTTAGTCTTCTTTAAAATATAAAGTAAACTAATGACATGTATGTCTTTGCATAACCTAGGATTCATAAGTAGTTACTTATTGATAAAATATTAAAAATGTTCCAAGTACCCATTTATAAGTCAACTCCTTATAATTCATATTCATATTAAAATTTGATAAAGCATTACAGTTACACATCCACATCCAACAATCCTCAAATGAAGTCACATTTGAACATATAAGAAGCGATCTCATTTATATATCACATAAATATATTTTTTTTCGATATTTACAATAAGATATTTCTTACGTTTATAAAAACAAGTTCTAGAAAATCCTTCATTTAATCAATGAAATTACATTGTGTTAATTCACCAAAAGTAGGTAAAGAAAATACATGAAATTCAATCAACCTTCTTTCTCTTAGCTTGAATCCCTGCATCTGAAAATTATGTACAACAAATGCACATGGTTAGTCCAATGTGACTGGCATGGAAATAGGTTCACATAATTGTTATAGATTATATCATTAAAATTCCCAAACAAATATATTTCGGCAACATATAAACACACACACACACACATACTCAAAACATCAACGATCAAGAATAAAGATCATTAATAATTTTCATTTCCTTTACCCGTATCTCTTCTGCATAAGTAAAATAGAATGTTTTTCTTTTGACTTTATCTTAGAATAGTTTAACTGATAGACTTGATCAAAATCTAGAAAAGGTCAACCACTTGTACATTAGTTTCAAGTACAAAATCACATGGCTTGCATGCTAACAAACATTTTTTACTTTAAAAGCTTATGCAAGTAAATTTCTTAATATATTGTTGCTAAATGACCTTAATTATCATAATTAACCCTACAACACTTCAATCAAAGGCATTTAACCGGGATTAAAAATAATACCTATACCTTCTAATTCAAAGCTATTCGTTATTACCTTATTAGAAATGTGAATTACGGAGTTCATATTAGCCTAACACCTATCCATTTCTTCTTAATTACCAGACTATAAGATGATTAATCATATTGGTTTCATACAAATTCCACTTTGCTAATGTAATCATCAAGAGAGAATTTAATCACACAAAACACCAAATATCATGCAGTTCGTGAATACTAAGGTATTGGAGATTACCTTTAAACTGTGGATGTTTACCCCAATATTAATAAAATACCTCCCATCGGGGTCCACTATCAAAAAATTCCATTGGCAAGTTGTTGTCATGAAAATGTGTAATAGGGAAATCGACAATTTCCAAGCATGACAACGATACCCATATATCAAATTTTTCATGTTTTATCCTTTCAAGGCACCCCAGGTCTACACAATTAGTCTAATGACCTCCTTGATGATGCTTACTCATTCCCCTAGGTGATTTAGGAAATTCAATTCAACCCCCATAGGTGATTTTAGGAGTTCTTGAAAAATGAAAATTTTGAGGCAGTTGTCGGAAGGGCTATCACTCGGCCTTCCTAGGACTGGATCAACCCCATGAAGTGGAATAGAGAATCCAAACTGGAAAAAAAGGATGAATCGAAGGCCTCAAAACATTAGGGAAGTGATTTAGGAAGATTCTGGAAGGATTCAAAGAAGTTAGGGTAGTTTCACCAAAATTAGGGTTCACAGGCCTAGGCAATGCACAAGATAAAAAGAGTCATTGAGATTTGGGAGGTGATTATGGGAGCTCTAGATGGAGTTAGAATCCAAATAAAACATATTTGAAAATTTAATTCTAATCCCTACAATATGTTGAAATCATATTTTTCACAACACCTTGGTGCTATAGGTTTATAACTAGTTTTTTCCATGCAAAAACTAGTGATCCAGATAAAAAATCCACTTTTTCAGGGATAAAATGGAGGAATAAATACCTAATACAAAAAAATTGGATTCATAAGATCATTTTCAATCAATATCATCTAAAATTTCATCAATAAATTCCATCGGGAGCTCAAGTTATCGCCATTTCAAGTTGCCCTTTAGGAGCGAGTTTGGGAGTTAGCCAAATTTTGAAGAGGACACGTGTCAGCTCCAGGAGCCTAGCACAATTTCATGTCCCTTACATTCCTCAAGAAAAGGGACATGAGGGAATTTTTTTTCCAGCCCCTAAAATCCCTTTGGATCCTCATATAACCTCTCGGACTGCCAGTTCAACTCTTAGGTGTTTACGAGGCTCATTCCCTCTCTCACTCAGATCGTGACAAGTGGTGGCTTCTAGCGTGCTGTGTAATTCGATGTCCCTCAAGAAAATTTGTGCTAGGGGACATTAGGGACAAGAAAATACACCCATCTCCCAAGGAGACTCCTAGTTACCCATGTGACCCCTTCAAGAGCAATTTTCAGCCCAAGGGAGCTAGTGAAGCCATCATCCCCTGCTGTCAGATTTGTGCCACATGTCATCACAAAGAGCGCCGTGAAATTTGATGTCCCCTTTGTCCATTTGTGGAAAGGGAAATTGGGGACACAAAATTTCACTCCACCCCTGATTGGTCCATTTTGAAAAAGTCCCATTGTTCCTCATATGACCAGTTTCCTGTCCCTCAGTGCTTCCAGCTTGTTTTTTGGGTTTAAACCTTCACCGTTGGATCTACGCCACTTTTCATCACCAAGAATCACATGAAATTTGATGTCCATCTCATCCCTTAATGCTTAATGGATATGAGGGACATGAAAATGTTCCTCACTCCTTGATTTGAATTTTTTTAAATTTCTTCCTGTTTCCCACTTCTAACTTCTCACTTCTAACTTTTTACTCTCCCGTGCACAACTTCACTCTATAACTTGCTTTGTAAGTTCTCACCATCACTCCATCATTGATGAAACTCAAACCATATCCCTCAAAATAGTTTTTTTCTCCACTCCATGATAGAATATGGATCTCAGAAGAATGTTTGATCAAATTAGGAAGAAGAAGTGAAGAGAACGAAGAGAAGAAACAATGAAAATTTCCATTGCTGTGAAACAGAGATTCAAAGAAATATTACAAACGAGTTCATGAAAACAAAATGTTTTTTTCTATTTGTTCCTCTCTCGAAAACCATAAAAAAATAACATTCAAATCCTCATCCTGCAACACTGAACACTCACAAAGAAGGATTTCTCTTTCTAGCCCAATGAAGAAAAAAGCTCGATTTCCTGTCTAATCGACAGTTGAATCAAAGAGAAATTTCACCGATGGAGTGAGAATAAAAAACCCATATCAAAAACATTATTTTCATTACAAACAGAGGGGAAAATTAGACTTGTAATTTTGAGGTCCATTTATGGCTGCCACTTTTAGAAGTGCTGTCAGGTTAAAATTTTAAAACTTTAAAATCTCCTAAACCACTGATCAAGTAGGTCCAAGATTTCACAGGGGTGATATTGGGAAAAAACCCATATCAGAAAACTTCTTTCCACATTGACCCAATTGCCAAAGGCTCACTTTCTAAAAATATTAGTTCTTCTACACAAAGGACTGCTATTTCAGGAAAGTCACCAACTGAAGCAGTTGTGAAGGATGCAGTAAGCACCATTGTTGTATTACATGGAGAAACCATCGAAATGTTCACCTCGGTCCAAATTTGACACTTACTAAAAATAGTAAGTGGTCTCATAAGCACCTACCAAAAAGGATCAACATTGGATCATTTCATCAAGTCATCTGGAAGGATCAACAAGCTTTATCAGAGGCAGAATCTATCATCATTGACATCATTCTTCCTTCTTCTTTCTACTCTCTCTCTTATTGCCCCCCAAATTTCTCTCTCCTTAATATTCTAATCTTGCGTTGGGGTTGTAATTTTTCACATACCTTAATGTTTTCTAATGCAATAAGTCACCCTTCAGTTATAAAGGGGGACTTAATGTTTTCCTAGGAAAGTGAAAAGTTTCAAGGCATACGAAACGTCATTGGGGGTTATTTAAAAATTCTTTTCTCTTCCTATAAATTATAAAGCCATTCCCATTTCAAAGGGTTGGTGATTGATTTTGTATAGTCAAGAGTGCATTGAAAGAACAAAGGAGATAACCACATTCTTCCATTCCCCCATTCTCAATTTCTTCCATTTCTCCACTATGTACAACTTTTGTTTGAGAAATTAATACAATAAGGATTTTCTAGATTTCTTTTACTAAGGGATTTCTTGATACTTGGTGATCAGGAATTCTATTTGGTCCAAATGCTACTTACGAGAAGTTGTTTCGTCTTACATTGTGGGGCATGTTAGGGAAAGATATAACTAGTGTGTGCAAGAATATGATTTTCTAGCCCATAACATTAGTTATCCTAGGATCTTTTCTCACTTCCCTTTCCCACTATTCAAATACAATTCTTCCCTAGCAATGAGTCATTGCAATAGATGTTTTCGTAGGGTCACTTGAAGTTCACCTAGTGGATCACCAATCGAAAGGCCATCCATAGAAATCCACATTTTCTTGCGTAATGTGCCTAAATGATAGTTCGGACCATTTAAGTAGAGGGACTCACATTCCCAGAGCATTTTGTTGAGTCATCTTGCACAAGTTTTTCCACCTAAAAAATTTTCTCACCAAAATTTTTTGATGCGTCCACTGTGGGGAAGATTTAGCAACATCTGCACCCAAAATATGACCACAAGGCCTAAAAATACAAAAAAAAAAAAAATATAAAAAGAAACAAAAAAGAGAGTTTATGAAAATCCATTATTGCTAAAAGATACATTATTAATTCCTGCACATGACCTTTCATATTCCACAGTGTCCTTTTGTATTCTCATTGCAAGAATTTCCAAAAGCTGGATGAAAGGAGATACACCAAGTGGAATAGATCAAGAGGAATTGTCAACCCCACTTTTGAGGATTTGCAAAACCAGCAACAACGACGTCAGAAACAATCCCCTACTACTTTTCTCAAGCCTCATCCCCATTTGGGTGATCAAGTAGTTCACCTGGAAATCCCATCCAAACTTCTTGTTGATACTCCCCCTTTAAATTCTCCCTTTTTTCAACCACCATTGAGCATTGAGTTCCCAGAGGAAGAAGAATTTGAAGAAGAATTTGTAGAAGTAAGAGATGAAGCAAAAATAGAAACAACAATGGCAGACGAAGCAAAAAGACCTCAACCCATTGTACCATGGGGAAGAAATATAAGCCCACTCGCTCTTGAACCACCTCTTCATGATCTACCAACAAGATTCCATGCAAGAACTTTCCAAAGTTTAAAGGTGATGCCACACAATTTACCTTGAAGAACACATTGTTGCTTTCACCACATCATGCAAGATTCTTGGAGTTGAACATGAAGACTTTTCCGTGAGATTGTTCATGGAATCTCTCCAAGAAAAATCAACATAATGGTTCTACCTCCTGTCCTAATCGATCCATCACTGGTTAGAACGACATCAAAACTACCTTCGAGGGACAGATTTAAATCAACCAAAGATTGTCAGGATCCTCTTGGTGCATTTGGCTCAAATGAAGAAAGGAGAAATTGAAACGATGAGATATTTCTTGGCTCGTTTTGAATGGTTGCTTCGCTAGGATACCAGAAGAAGATTTTCCGTTTGAAAATAATGTCAAGAGGTTCTTCATAAATGCTCAATCAATGAGAGGTAGGATTTTTCTTATGAAGAGTTCAACCAAGGAACATTGCATAAGCACAAAGGATGGCCATTGAACTTGATGACGATCTCATCCTCTTTGGAAAGATCAAGAATCCCTTAAGGGGTTAGGCTCAGCATCCTAGAGATGAGAGTAGCAATCCATCTGCTGCTACAAAAATTGGCAAATGAGATGGCATCATTTGAAGAGAGAATTATTTGAATGAGTATCTTCTCAAAGAAACAACACAAATCAAATTGTAGGAGCACCCCAAAGGCTTCCCTTAGAGGCCCCACCTCATCAACGCAAGTTGTAGGATTCAAGAAAATGAAGCAGAGATTAGACAAGAAATTGATGGTGATGAGTTCCTATAAAGTTGATGAACTCAAGAACGATACACAAATTAGATTTTTTGAGTATTCTAGAGGTGATGAAGATGATGAAGAAGATGCACCCAGTTTCTCATATATGGTATTCACTTGTTCTTAGTCTGAGAACGGAATCTTCTTCCTCCACTGTTACTAAGAAACAAGAAGACTAAAGACCCCCCTGTGCCTAAATCCTCCACAACAAAATAATCAGTCGAGGATCCCCACTTCCACCTTGCATGGATTTCACATTGTGAGAAACCTGATCCTTGTAGTTAGTAAGAGGGTTTCATGAAATTACAAGTCAAGTCTTCCCATGCCTCTCTCTAATTCTAAGTCTAAGTCTACTCCTGTAAAATCTAGTACTTTGAATAATTCCTAGCATACCTTTCAAAATTCCCTCTGGTTCCTCAAAAATATACTCTCTACTTCTAAAATTTTCCTAAATACAAAAGAAGTCCCTTCATCACCCTCACCCGCATCAACTCCTTTTGACTTCATAGAATATGCTAACAGAATCCAAAGTGTAGATTACCGAAACTGAATATTTACGGACATCACCCTAAAAAAATTGAGAGATTCATCCAATATATCAGACATGGTAGTTTAACACCCAATATTGTGACCTCCTAGTTCTAAAGGAATACTACCAACCCCACGTATACCTTCCTCACAGAACATGCTTTCTTTGAGTGCATCCAAGTTTGATAAGGTTGAACCTTTCTATGTCTCCCTTCTCATTGAAGAAGATGTATTGAACAACTGCATAATAGATTTTGGTGCCTCTGATAATGTGATGCCTATAAAGGTTGCCAAGGTTCTCAAACTCACCATGAATCCAACCGGTGGCTCTTGTTACTCCCTAGAGCCAAAGGAGGTCCCACTTGTAGGGAAGTTAAAATATTCACAGGTGGCTCTCGCCAAATTTCCAGATAAGAAGGTTTCAACGATGATTTTGGTAGCAGACATTCCGGCTTCATTTGGAATGTTGTTAAGTAGGGGTTTCTGCCAGTAGTTGGGGGGGTAAAATTCAGATGAATTGGTCTTCCACAACCATAGTAGTGAAGGGAGACATGGAGAAATTATTTCTAGAGAAGAAGATGAGGTACATGGTGTAGAAGTCCGGAAGTCTAGGAAATGACATCTTGTATCAAGATAGTGGGTAGATGAAACACTTTATGAAAACCAAGGAAGAAAATGATATTCCCATCTTGATAGGGCCAGAAATTCCTTCCCAGAGAGGTATGGATTGAAGAAGCACTAAGGAGATTCAAGTTAAAAGAGGGCAGCCCTAAATTTTTGGATGATACAAACCATGAAGAAGAGGAAATGGTTCTTGGCGAATCTTAAATGGAGAAACCAACTTATACGCTTACCGATGAAGATGAGATGTTCTCATCCCCATTCAAAGATGAAGATGATCTCAGCCATGCCATCCGTGGAGGGATAAGACCAAATTGTGATGAGCCCATGAAATTTTGGAAAGAAATGTATGTATAAGAACTGCTAAGAGCCACGGAAGAAACAAAAGACCCCGAGCTTAGTCTCAAACTCTTGATGTAATCCACGAATGTACAAGACAAGCGTGAATCTGATTTAGAAGCCTCAACCAATGTGAAGATTTTCCATGTTGAAATAAATCAAGATGAGAAATCCAATGTATCTCCCGAGCTAATAATTTATGGATACAATGATGAAATGGAGGTATTTTCTTTCCCATTTGAAGAAGAAGAATCTCTCCATGATGAAGAAATTGAAGCAAGGATTTTTGAGGTCTTTGAAGCTAAAGATCCTCTTAATGAAGGAGTGATAGAACATAGTGATTCCCATGATGATGAAATAATCCCTCTGGATAGTTTCCTTGAGCTGCAAAATAAATATTCTTTGAAGGCATACAAAGATGAGTTGCAAGAAGTAACCAAGGATAACTCCATATGGGAAATCTTGGATGTAGTAAAAAGTGCAGAATATCCTGAGCTAATTCTTGATCTCTTAGCTCATGTCATGGCCATACAGGACAAGTATGAGGTTACTCCCTGAGAGCATATGGAGACACGAGAAAGAAAGTAACTCAAAATATTCAAGAAATTTGAATGAAAATCAACTTTAGGGCAGCGATGATATGATCAATGAAGAATCAACTATGTGGATAAACACAGAAGGAAACTGACACTATGAAACCAATTTCAAAGAGCGTGAAGGAAATGGAATTTCTAAGTGAAGCCTTGAGCATTAAGAAGCTCATGTAGACTCACTCCTACCAAGTACACAAATAATATTGGAAGCACCTAGCTTTCATAAACAGTTAAGGAAAGGAGGCTACTTTCTGGAACCAATCAATGGCTTCACAGAACAACATCACTCAGTGTTTCCCAATAGGGGTAACTTTTGAGAAATGTAAAGTGCTTTAGTGAAAGTGGGTTATCCCCCGCCTTGTACCATAGGTAATTGTTATGTGTGTTTCCCTTCCTACTGTGTGTTGCATGTTTCCTTTTGTCATGTTTTTTGGTGTTTGTGTGTTTCCTTCTTCATTATCTCTCTCTCTCTCTCTCTCTCTTGTTGTAAGTTATACATGACTTCGCAGGGCCCAATGGATAAGGAAATGGTCAATAAATTATGTGGTCTAAACCTGAGATTATGGGATTCTCCATGTCATGTCTTCATTGCGCTTAGTCCATGTCATGTCCCCAAGCTAGAGCCACCTATTTTCATGCAAATGTGTAATAGGGAAATTGAAAATTTATAAGCATGACAATGATACCCCAGTGGAATACCCTATTAGAGAGAGTGAACAATAAATCATTTTCTTGGAAGGGTATCCTTCTCTCTCCGGCAGTTAAGATTCAATTACTTCAAAGTTCCCTTCAAGGGAATCCCTATTTATGTCATGTACCTCTTTAAGCTTCCTTCCAAAATCATTGGGTCCCTAGAAAAAATTCAGAAAAAGATTCCTATGGGTGGGAGCTAAGGATAAGTTCAAGTTTCCGCTGGTGGCTTGGGAAAAAAGTTACTAAACCCAAATTATGTGGGGGTCTAGGATTAAGAAACATCACTCTCATTAATAAGGCACTAATAGATAAATTTGGTTGGAGGATTGTCAGAGAACAGGGTCTTTGGGGTGGACATCATAAAAAAGAAATACTTGCAGAATATAGGTTTTTTTGGACTCCTTTTTCAACTAAAATGATTTTCCTAGAGGGTCCTTATTCTCAAATTCCTTTGTGGATTCTAAGGACATTTTGATTAAGGGGTCAATCTGGGAGATTGGAAAAGATAACAGAACCAGTTCCTAGAATGATAGTTGGATCGAAGGTTATCCTCTGGCTAGCATGGAGTCTTGGGAAAATGGCAGCTCAACACTACAAAGATAGGGGAAAAGTTTAGATAAGGGAATTTTGGATTTAGGAGGAAGCCATTAGCTGGGAGGGTCACTGTCCCCCCTTCAGATTTTTATGAGGACCTACATTTTTTTTGGGAACTCAACAAAAAATTAGGGAATTTCTACATACCCAATTTTCAAAACAAGGAAGATTCTATTAAATACAAAGAGGAAGAATCTGGGAATTATTTGGTTAAATCAATCTATAGACTAAAATTTAAAGATACCATTCAAAAAGAGTATTGGGGTAGACTCTGGGTAAAGGATCTTACTCCTAAAGTAAATATCTTCTATTGGTTGGTAGTCCAAAATAGGATCCTTATGGTGGAAAATCTCAGGAAACATGGTATGAAGCTTCCCAACAGATGTTTTCTTTATAGGAAAGAGGAGGAAAATGTCAATCATCTTCTCCTTCATTTCCTATTTTCTCAAAAGGTTTTTGTGACTATCTAGGAACTGTTCAAATTTCAATGGATCATGCTAAATACTATTGAGGATTTTTTCATACAATGGGAGAGCCCTTTCAGTTTCCGCATTTTGGTGATGGCCTGGAAAATAGCCCTCCCACATCTCTTTTGGGGTTTATGGAAAGTTAGGAATGAATGTATTTTTCGTGACCAGAAAGCTAATCTCAAGAGAGTCCCGAAGTAGAGTCATAGTGGTGATGAAAGAAAATACTAAATTGTTTAAAGGTAAGGAAAAGAAACCTTTCCCAAGATGAGAGGAATAAGTTATTAAAAGTTTCAGCCTCAGTCTAGTGGAGATCAAAAGACCAAGAATTCACACTAGATGGACCAGACCAGAGAACAATTTGGTTAAGATAAATTTTGATGGGGGCGTCAAAAGGGAATTCTAGGTCTTGCTGGGGGGGAGGGATCATCAGAAGAAGTGACGGTGTTTGGATTTTTTCCTATAATGGTTCGTTAGGGAGACAAACTAACAGTATGGTGGAGGCTATATTTTCTTCTGTGGGGTGTCAATTTGGCAAAGGATAGAGGAATAAAAAATATCTAGATTAAGGGGGATTCCCTCATTATTGTTAATGCTCTTAAAAATAAAAATACTATTAATTGGACCTTAAGAAATGTTCTTAGTGATGTCATGGAAATTTTAAAAGTTTTTGAAAAGGTTTTCAATTAATCATACCCTGTGTGAAGGTAATAAGTGCGTGGATAAGTTGGAAAATTTTGGTGTACAAAGCCATGATTAAAAAATCTCGAATAAAGGTGATGATTTTCCCTTAGTAATCAATGAAGAAATTGGTAGAGATAAAGTGCACTAAAATTGATTATTCTTGCACGAGTGAGCATTGGTATCACTTGAACCGAGATGACTTACTTAAGGGGAAAAAATATCAATTATCCTTGATGTTTCGAAAGGGGTTATGAAATTTAGAAGTGGAGAGTGGGTAGGGAGGATTTCAATCGGCCTTTCTAAAAAAAGCTTAGGATTGGGGGGTTTCAGTAATTTTATCTCCAAATTGGATGGTTACGATCCTTTGTTGTCAAAGGATTTTTGTATGGCTTGGAAAGAGGGAAATTTTTATGGTGAGAGGTAGGGAAATTGAATTCATTGAGAGCACCATTTCCCAAGTAATGGAGATGCAGATGGAAGGGATCAATATTTTTAAAGATAGAACCTGCAGGGAGCATGAAATTGAGATGTTTTTTATAGGTAAGGAAAGGTACTTCTTTTTCACTGATGGCATAGCTAGATCTTGTATTCTGGGAATTTGGAAAGAGGTGTGCCTCTAAATAATGAAGTACATTACTTTGGAGGGAAAATATCGTAAAATTTAAACACATAATTTGTCTTTTCTTAACATGTTTAGACACAAAATCATGGTGAGTGTTTTGTTTTTCCTTTTCATGTCATTGAATACTTCTTTCAAGGCATTCTATAAGGACAGGGTAGAGATGCCTCTACATGAAGGGCTCATCCTTCTAATGTATGAGAATGGGAAACCCATCCCTACCATTTCCCTGAAAGATAAGGAAGAGGAGGAGGATATAACCCTGGAAGAATGCCTCACCAAGATGAAGGCCAATAAAATGTCTAGGTATATGAATGTTATGGAGGATGAAGGTTTGGAGAAAGGTGTGGAAGGTAGAGGTGAAGTGAGTACTTTCAGGAAAAATGGTATTGATTGTGGTGACAAGGATCTTGAGGGGTTGATCAACAAGGTTCAGTATTTAGAAAGGGTTATTTAGGTGATGGAGGAGAAAAATGCTGGCTATCGGGAAACCATGATGGAAGTCATTCGAGCTTCCAAAAAAAATCTGTTCAGCCCAGGTGAAGTCCAAACAAAATATTATTGTGTTGGAGACACAGGTCAAAGACTTGAGTGACAAGATGGATGTGATGGAGGAGGGCACAAAAAAGAGGTATTTTAATTTTTGTATCAGTAACTCTGAGGAAGAACTAGAAGAAGATATGACTGAGATGAGAAATGAGGAGGGACTCAACAAAGATATTCCTATTGAAAACATGGAAGGTTCCCCTAAAAGTTAATTGATCTTATGGTCCTGGAATGTTGGTGGGATTTTTGTGAACTATCTCAACTTGGTTTTTTCTAGTTGTTTCATTTTATACCTCTGGTTTTTTGGTCATGGTCTTGGATTTTCATTGTAAGATTTAATCTTATTTAACTCCTATTGGACCTTTTTGTCTCTTTTTAGGTGTTTTTTTCTCCTTTATGTTGTTCCCTCCTTTATAAGGCCCATGTGAGTTGATCCCCATTTTTACCTTACCTAATAAAAATTGATACCCATATGCCAAAGTTTTCATGTTTTATCCTTCCAAGGCACCCCAGGTCTACACATCAAGTCCAATGACCTCCTAGATGATGATAACTCATTCCCTTAGGTGATTTAGGAAAGTCAATTCAACCCCCTAGGTGATTTTAGGAGTTTTTGAAAAATGCAAATTTCAAGCAGTTGTGGGATGGGCTATCACTAGCCTTACTAGGACTATAGCAACCCCATGGAGAGGAATAGAGAAGCCAAACTAAACACGAAAGTGAATCAAAGGACTTGGAAAATTTTATGTGACTATCAAAGCCACAAAGTTGGTTAGAGGTAGCATGCTTTGCAAACATCTTGTCGAGGATGCACAGAATGAACTTGATATTTCATTGTTTCTAGATGAAGGTTTCCCACGCGTAAAACCAAAACAGAATGGAGAACCTAACAATTGTAACTAGATAGAATATATGGTAACATTCCTTTCTTCTGGTGTATATCCTTCTGGTCTAAGAAAAGTAAAGAGGTGACATATGAGGTTGCAATATGTTCCATATGGAATGATTGATGGCGTTATCTTCAAAAGAAGTCTTGATGGCATGATTCTTAGGTGTATTGATGGCATGCATTCTGAAAAAGTGTTAGTAGAATTTCACAATGGATTATTTGGTGGAAACTTCTCTACCAAGGCTACAATGATGAAGATCATCAAGGCATGATACTTTTGGCCTAGCCTGTTCGCAGATGCGCATAAGTGGGTTATGAAATGAAAGGAATGCAATTTCTTTAGATGAATGAAGAAATTGGCAGTGCTTCTCCTTCGAACAATCCAAGCGGATCAAAATTTTCCACAATGGGGTCTCAAATTCATAAGCATGATCAATCCTCCTTCCAGTGCTGGACATAAGTGGGTGATGACATCTACAGATTACTTCACCAGATGGATTGAAGTTGTCACGCTCAAAGAATTAACCAAATCAGTGATCTTTGAATTTCTTGAAGGCATTATATCAAGGTCTAACATTCCTTAAATAATTATTTCTTATAATGTAAAATCCTTCCTTGGTACCAAAATATCTGATTGGACTCTTACTCTTGGTATATATTTGAATAATTCTTCCAATTATTACCCTCAAGGAAATGTCTTGCTAGAGTCAACAAATAAGACTTGATCAGAATCATGAAGCATATAATGAATGTCAACTAGAGATAGTGTCATACAAAGGTATCATGCACATTTTGGGAAAATAGAATCATGATGAAGAAAGCAATGGTAACTTCATGATATAAATTGGTTTATGTAAAAGAAGCTCGACTTCCTTTATCTCTTGAGTGGCCTTCAGTAGAGCTTTACCAACACCTAGAATTTGAGGGGCACAAATCAGAGAGAAATTGGAATGATAGAGCTTATTGAACTTGAATAATTAAGGAACTCTACCATAATCAAGCTAGAACAACATCGGACAATCAATTAAGAAATGGTTTTGCAGAAAAGCTAGGCCTTAAGCTTTCAAAGTTGGTGACTTAGTCTTAAAATGGGATGCTGAAAAATTCAAACCAGGGTGCCATTCAATTTTGATACACATTGGAGTGGCCCATACATCATCAATTTTTGTAAGGAGGATAAATATTTTGAGTTATCTCACCTTGATAGATGCACACTATCAATCCCAGTCAATGGGATTTAATCTCAAACCCTTCCATTAATTATTCTGCATCATTGTATATATTAGAGTAGTTTCAATTCCTCCAAGTGTACTGCATGCATCATTGTCTTGTTTGTACATAGTTCTTTCTTCCTGTGTGCTCCTCATGCGAGCTCTTTTATTTCTTCCAGGATGTTAGTTATCTTCTAGTAGTTTTGTAGTATTTAGAACAAAGCTCTAAAATTGCTTTAAGTGACTTCAAGGGATGATTCTTCAAAGTTGTAGATCATAATTTCATATTTTTGAGTAGACTCCATGCCCAATGGACACTCCAAGCTAATGATCTCCTTCATATAGTAGGAAGATGGCCTCAAAAGTCACCAAACTGTTGTAAAAAATAAATCCCCTAGTTATTTTGACAACTTGCATCCCTATTCTGGCTTTGAGATTACAAATTGCAGGTTGCGTGCACTTTGGTGGCTCACTTTGGGCACATTCCCTAGCTACAGTTTCTAGCGCACCCTCACGTGTTTTATTCCCTTTTTCTTTCTTTTAATTTTTTCTTCTCTTTCTTCCATATGTTTCATTGCCCTTTGGCCACATTCCTTACACATTCTCCTTTCTCCTAGTATCTTATGCACCTTGCGCACGTGCCTTAGACTTGTTTCATATATTTGGCTAAGTCCCAAGCTTCCGTCCCCGCCACCCTTTCCTTTATTACTACCATGCATCATTTTTTTGATGTTTTCACCTTGCTTACATACTTGAATCCTAAAAGTCTGTATTCATTTCTGCCACGTGTGTTACTTTTGTGCACGATTTCCTCTGCTTTCCTTCAGTGCTTCTTTCTTTTGCATGTACCTTTGCGCCTTCTTCCATGTCAATATCTGTTATGATGTCATGTTAGACATTGAGTGAACTACACATAACCAATCAAAGCATGCCAAATGGGTGTTGAATCCTTGAAACAAATCACTATGTGAAACATGGTGGAAATGAAAAAACATGTATACAATTGGCCACCCTTTAGCCTTTCTTTGCGTGCCACACATCATTACGTGTCAGAGTGACATGTAGATGTCAGAGCATTATAAATTCTACTCCAAAGATTTAATTGAGGTGCTTTTGGTATTGATTGAAAGATTTTGATGTGGGCTACAATGTAGAATATTCAAATTCAAATGTTGGGTGGGAATTGGGTAGGTGAGAAGAAGGGAAACACACTTTCAGCCATTAATGCAAAGCTCAACCACCATATTTTTTGTAGATCTTATCTCCTTCCTTCTTTTATTAGCAAAATTAGGCATGGGGAAGGCGTATTTATAGGAATTCATTTCTTGTTAGTGGTGGTTGTGATTTGTATTTCCCTCTTCTTCCCCTCACTCTTCTCTCCCACTTCTATAAATATAAGAACCATGCTCATAAAATGGTTAATAATCATTGTTGTAGTGCTAAGGACTCCTATTTTTATGTAATTTTAAATTGCAAGCCTTTAGATCTGGTCTCATTCTTGTGGATATCGGCCTCATGCTCCATTGTAACTAAGTATGCATTTCTATAAGTAATAAAAATATTTATTTTGTGGTTATCTTTTGTATCAACATGTTTTTGTTTACTTCTCCTTGCCTCTCTTTTCATGTTATGTTCTTGCTGTGCTATCTCATATCCCTTGCAGGTTCATATTCTTATCGTGCCCCATGAAAATGATTACATGTTTGCTTTCTATATTGTGACATGCATGCATGTCCTTCCTCTTCACATTCTCCTTCGTTCTCGCTTAAAACCAACAAGGTTCATTCCCTTTTTTCATGGTGCCATCACCTCCCTTAAAATAGTTTCCCCTTTTCGCATGTCATTCTATCCCCGGTCCCCTTGGCATGTTTATCTTAGGATTTCCATTTCAAAATTAGGAGTAGTAGTATAAGTAGAAATAGGTAGAGGAACCGGCCTTCTCCGGAGGTTTGTCTTAAGCTTGCAAGGTCCCATAACTTGGAGACAGTCCCATTGTTTTCCTCAATGACTCAGTTCAATCTGATATGAGACAGGTGCAAGTTTGAGCTCCAACACATAGGAAAATGTAGTTCCCAAGCCAATCAAAGGTCACAATGTGTCACTCTCCTACTCATCCCGACATGTAGAAATTCAAATGGCCATAAGTTTTGATCCAAAGCTCTAAATCAAGAAAAAGCAGTCTTGTTGGAAAGGTCTCCTTAAGATATTCAAGTTGGCATCATCCAATTTATAAATTGATGGTTTTTTTGTGGGAGGAAAATGAGAAAATAAAAATACACATATGCACTTGGAAGTATCAACTAATTGTTTTTGCGTATGTAGTAGTTAAGGCATGGAATCAATCCAAAAATGCTAACAAAAAATCAAATATTTTTAGTTAGACAAGTTACATTCTTACTCTAATTAAATTTTTTTTCCTTCATGAACAAGAAGAAGATTCACTTACCTTTTTGGGGAAGATCAAATTGTAAGAAGATTTTTTTTGTATAAATTATGGGGGGCTTGTCCTCATATTAAAAGGGGGGGGTTAGTTTTTTCTACTTCTGAAAAAGGTCGATAGGTTTTAACTGTGAAATACTGCATGTTTCCTTTGGGAAATGCGTATAGATCTTAGTTTCCCAAGTTTCTATGTCAAAGTGGTTGCGATGTGTATCCATTGATAATATTTAAGAGCGTTTGCTTGATGTTACCTTGTTAATAAATTCTAAATATCTAAATGAAATACGTTCAGTTTTGAGTTTAAATTTTGTCTTCTGTGTTATGTATGTCAGATTGTCGATTGATGAGTTATATTTTCTAATACAGTATTGTGTTTACTTTTTCTCTTTGTTATACAATTTATATTTCCTTAATTTTTGTGCTTTGTTCATTAAGTTTGATATTGTGTTGTGAGCATTCCCTGTGCAATGTTGGACTTGATTGTAAAACCATTTCCAAAACCATTTTGTGTTGATAGATTTTTATTAGCCTTTGAGTGTATCTTGGGTGTATGAGGGAAGAAGAAATAAATACTTTATTAGAATGTTTGCACAAGCCTTTGTGTCTAGTATTTTAGATATTGAGTTGGAACTTTACATTTATTGATTATCAATGAATTCAAATCTTCTTTTGTAGAAACTGTTACTTCTTGATCCAACTTTTTGTGCTTTTCCAGAATTGCAGGCTGCTCTAAGTGTTAAATGTTATGTTGCAAAGATTTTGTCATCCTATAATCCCCCCTCTTTTAAAACTACATAAGTGATCCTACCAACTTCCATTCGTTTCTTTTTTTCTTTTTCCCTAAATATCATTGAAATTTTCCTACAACTTTTATCAGGACAATGTAAGAGCAACTGAATACTACTATTTATAGTAACCTATGTCTGGAAGGTAAGAATACATAACATTTTGTGTGACAAATCATGATATTGAAGTGTTGTGTCCATGGCCATGTTTATCCCTGATTAATCCATCATTTGAATATATTGAGGTAAAAATGACTCCATATCACCCTTTTATATCTAGTTTACCCCACGGATCCTCTCACCTTGGTTCAAGGCAGGACCAAAAGTAGCAGGAATAAGCCATCCCTTTTGTACGTGCCCCTCATTCATCCCAAGCATTGAACCCAAGGAAAGTGTTAAAGTCCTCACTGGCTACAAAATGACATATACTAACCCACTTTACCACCATTCCAAGCAATTCCCCCTCCCTCAGAGAGAATTATTGTCAATCCACCAGGGGGTGCAAATTTGAGGACCAATAGGTAGGGCCTAAAGAAAGAAATTTTTGTTTCTCCCCATGGATCATTTGATATTTAAAGCACACCTTTGTGACAAATAGGTATCTTTCGTAGGATGGAATCAACCTCGAGGACTCAAATGTGTTAAAAAAATGTTGAAATACTCTATCAATAATTTCATTCGAAGCTTCTTATTTCACCTCGGTGACGAAGAAATTTCATTCTTGAATGAATTCAACCATGATGAATCTATTTTTTTTGGTAATTAGGATGAGTTAAATCATCTGAATTCTTGCATCAAAATGTGTCATACATAACTCACCTCGAGACTGATGCATTGGGATTCTTTGGGTGTTTAGAAGATATGAGAAACTTTCCATTTTTAGCATATGACGCCTCTCACATATTTTAGTAGCATAACAACAAGGGAGAGATATTTTGGTAAGAAAAATGCAGTTTTGACACATAAAAATGGCTAAAATATGAATATGAAGCTTTTTATTCTCACATGCACACCTTAACTCAAGTTTGACTCAAACAGACTTAACTAGAGTTACACTAGTGTAAGAGGGACAAATGGGACATAAGGGAAATAAAATTGTGTCTTAAACCAAATAATGAAAAGTGGTAGCCTTTAGTGCCTTGCAGAGGAGATCCAGGGGGCTGGAAATGAGCATCGGGGGCTAATATTTGGTTTTCAAAGGATAACAATCTGTGTTTGATGACCATGAGCTAAATGGGGTGAAGGAGGTCACATTTTTATGTCCCCCTTGTCCCATTTGAATCTTGGGCGACATGGGAGATAGTTAAAGCTCAAAAGTGTGACTAGGGTCCATCTATCATAGAAGGGAGGCAAGTTGGTAATTCAAATTGTGCAACATAGGTGTGAAAGTGGTGAGGGGTGAGTGTTACAACTTTACAAATGATGGGGGGTAGAAAATGTTTGTCCCCTTATCCCCTTTACACCTTGGGGGGGACAAGGGTGGCATAAGGAGTGAAAAAGGGCGACTAGGGGGTCTTTATCAAGAAAAAGTGGTAAAATTTTGACTTTGTGCTCTCCTAAACACTCAAGTCACAAGTTTTAAGTGGTAAAAACATAACCTCCATAGGGGAGTCACAATTGTTTGCCCCATTTATCCCCTTTTCATGTTGGGGGAGAAAAGAGGGATATAAGGAGTGAAAAAGTGCAACAAAGGAGTTTTGCGAATGTTGATGTCACCTACCGAGTGCATTTCGGGACACTGAGAGTGATTTTTTTGCCCTCGATAGCATGATAGATTGTTTTGGGGTAAAAAATTATATGATTTTGAATCTAAAACACATGTTGAGATCATCCTAACAATATTAAGAGAAATTTCTTCCTGTAATTTGAAATTTGGCACCATTCATCCTTTGAGTATGAAGGGGAAACAACAGTGACTTGGGCTATCAAAAAAAATATTGAAGGCTTAGGAAAAAAATTATGTTTCCATAATATTGATAATTCTAAGACATTTCCATTAAGTATTTTATGAGCTTTTGAATCCTCTTGGAACTCTCGAAATCTTCTGAACAAGTTGAATTTTTCTGTTATAAATTTCATTCCTTGTGTAAAAAATGACCCAATTTTTCTTAACTTATTCCTGACATCCATTTTATTCATAGAATTTACCTAAACTACCTTGGACATATTTAATGTTCTCCAACACCACCCTCAAATGATTTGAATCTTCCATATAGGATTCCAGAGGGTGTTTACCAATTGCAAAATGACCAAAGATGTCCTTTTTAGGCCTCCGACGGAATTTTTTTTCAATGAAGCCCAAATAATTCTTCAATCGCCTTAGGAATTCATCCTTACACATTGCAACACACTTGAAAATATTATTATCAATTTCCTCTCACCCTGAATGAGGGTGCCATAGACCTAGAAGGGGTTGTGTGAGTTAATAGGTGGGTCAGAGGAAGGTATCAAATGATGGGGGAGGAAATTTTAAAGTGGGGTCTGTTATCCATTTTTACCCCCTTGGTAAAATGGATGACTGGAAAAAATTGGACTTGGCTAGTTGACATGGGGCTTCAATGTTGAATCTGGAGTTTTCAAGTAAATTTCCATGATTTTGGAACACTTGTAGTGATTTTGGGATGTTTGAGATCATTTGGTGCATTTTCTCTTCTGGGTTTCAAATGGTGCACAACTTGACCAAATTTGGAACAAAATTGAAAAATGGTGAAATTTGGCTTTAGGGCAATCTACTTCATTTTTTCTAACTCCCCAATCCAAGAAAATTCAAGGAGTTAGTGAAAAAATTGAAAAAATTGGAGAAAATATCACATAGGGAAAATTCACACAACAAAGGAAAAATCCATGAAACAAAGAAAAAAGTTGCGCAACAAAGGAAAAAACCACGGAAAAAGCCATGCAACAAAGGAAAACGACAAATTTTCACGCGAACTTAAAATGGCCATAACTTTTGACCTGTTGCTCCATTTTTTGCAAACTTTATCTCGTTGGAAAGGTATCAATTTCCTCTATGCAATAGGAATTGAATACATCAATTTTATTGATGTTAGATATGTGAAAAATTGGAAAACATCTCTAACACGAAAATGAACAGTTCTAGGTAACCCAACTACCAAAATTAATGAAGTATGGGGCCCGATTCTTCTTCTAGAAGTAATGTACAAGGGAGGAATGGATTTTTAAGGCTGCCCATACCCATTTTTAGATAATTAATGCATGATGTTTGTGGGTAAAGGGGGAATTTTGGGATTCTTCTTCTCTTCTCTCTTTTTCACTTCTTATATATATTGTAAAACTTCTCATTTTGGGAAGTAGTGGGGAGATATTCTGGGACATGGGGAAACTTTTGCAAAATGGTTTCTCATTTCCATTAAGTCATAATCCTTCACATGGTCATGTAGAATGTATTTGTGCCTCTATTTTGCAAATATAATGGATTGTGCAATCATTTGAAGCAATAAAAATTATGTACTGTAGTGTTTTCTCAACCCTATCTCATTTTTCTTACATTTTTTGTGCCTCTCCATTGTTGTTGTTCTATTATGTGCATGCCTTTTCATTTGAAGGTTTATGTTGTTGTGTTTCATGGGAATTTGGTGGTAAATGCATGTTTTGGGACTGTCTCAAATCTATTATGGCCTCTTTCAATTGTATTTTCCTTTATTTTTCTCCCTCAAAAGAATATTTCACTCCCTTCTCTTGGTGCTATCACCCATGTAGTGTAGGATTTATTCATTTTAATGCATTTCCTCTCTCCCCAGTTCCTTGGAATTTATAGATTAGGAATAGATTATCACATTTCCTTCCCTAGGAGTGGTTTAGTGTTAGGATTAGGTAGAAGAACCAACCTTCTCTAGAGGCCCATCTTAGGTAGCAGGTCCCACAACTTGAGAGATGGTCCAATGTTACCCAACTACACTATTAGATCATGCACACACACACACATGAACCATCAAAGGGTGTTGTAATTTGGTGATAATATTTCTAGCACGCCAGGTGGGACAAGTTTGAGGAGATTTACATCTTCATTTCAACAAGTTGGTGTCTTCTTATTAGGGTCTTGGCCTTTGGAGGAAAATTCCAAGCACGTATGATGACTCCACTGATCTAATTAAACCATTTTCTAGAGTCATAGACCTTTATTTCCATCCATTTTTCTTTCCATACCTTTCATTTTCCTTCCATCCATGAATTTTTACAATCATGAATTCATTTCCATCATAGGATTTCCATTTGCAGTAGCAACAGTGTCATTCAAATTCATCTCGAGGTTATTACAATCAACTTCTAGATTAGTTATATGATCAAAATCAGTAGTATGCATGTTCCCATGAACAAGATACAATCTAATTTGGTTATCCATCAAACTATGGAGTTGTCAAAGAGTAGGAATATGTAGATTATGGAGGCCATCTTATGCTTGGAGATGTCTATTTTCAGAGAAAGGTTCAAGAGTTGGAGCTGAGTATGGTGCTGATAAGGACTAAGGAGGCATGTAAAGCAACCCAAATTGGTTTCAACATTTCATATCCATGGAATGGCTCTATACCAACTAAGTTTAGTCCTCAACAAAAGCTTCAATTCATAATCAAAACATTGACTCAAGTTAGAGAATGGATTAGAAAGAGAGGCTTATTAATCTAATGCTACACAACCCTATCAATGGAAAATCCCTACATTACTATCTCACAACCTTCCCATTCTCCAACCCACACCAAATCAACTTGAACCTCATTTCCCTAACTTTCTACCTTCTACACCCATTATGAATTCCACTTCTCCATCTTCTTCCCTTCCATCCCACCTTCTATCTTTTGTCATTTTCTCTTCTAAAACATCTTCCCCTCCACAGAAACAAGAAGTTAAACCTTCCCTTCTGCAAAAAACAATGCAAAAATAAGTTAAATCTGAACTCACCCCTCCTCTTACATTCCCAAACCCATCTTGGGAAGAATAAAATTAGAAAATCAGTAAAGGAAAGAATAAAACCGAGGAGCCTAGAAAAGAAAAGCTTGCAAGAAAATTGAAGGAGTGGGGTGTAAGATTCAATATCATGTAGATTCCACTTATGACTAAACCTTCAGTTGAGGTTGAGATTTAAGGACAAGTGGTAGAGACTGATTCTATAGAAGAATGGGTACAGGAAGAGGATAATCAATAGTCCTTGTGATTTAAGTGAAGCATACATGATGGCAATATATTAATGGATATTGTTGTTCCATTCCCACAAGAATTAGTGAAGGAAGAGAAGATCTCAAGTGTGTAGGAGGTTTCAATGGAATGCAGTGATCCTACATTGTCCCGTATGTTTAGAGCTTGTTACATTATTGGGAGGTTTTATTGGTTCACTAAAATCATCTTAAAATGTTGTAACCATTCTTGAGTAGCCTCTTGATATGGAGGAAGACAATTCAGATTTAGAGGTCTTGAGTAAGGAGCATATCATAGAGGTAAATTCTGACCCTTCTTCCACTTCATCCTTCCAAAAATATGAGTTTTTGGATGAGTTTGAGCTCTCAAACTTCATGTTTGAGGATGAGGAGAACCATGGTGAACACATTAAAAATTCAAAAGCCATCATGGAAGAAGAAAAATACTTAGCACAGTTGGACAACGAAGAGGTTGATTGCCTATCATATTTGGAGGATTGCATTGATGGAGAAGGATCCATTGAAATCATTACCTTTCCTGCCCCATCATCTATCCTTCAACACATATAGCCTTATTTCATGGAAGAGAATGTTCAAGAAGACTCTGTTGCCCATAATAGCCCTCGTGAATCAGAATTGGAGGAGTTTGATTTTCCAAGATTCACGTTGGATGAGGAAGAAGAAGAGAAAAATGATAACAACATTTCTAAATCAGTCATAAAGGTAGAGGATCAACTATTTTTAGAAGCAAAAAAAAGAAAAATCATCTTGCTAATAATCACCTTTTCCAGGAATGTCTGAAAGAGGACTTCATTATTGAAGTTGGGATTGGGAGCAATGGAAAAATTTAGTAGATCAGGCCTTGCCCAATCAAGTATCTAACTAGTTTAGAACCAATAGTAGAGTTTTCACTAGTCATGCTTATTCCTGAGCACGAGGATGAGTTTCAGAGTACCAAGGATCAACTGTAATGTCTCTTCAATCTAAATGTAGAGAAATTAAAAGAGGTATTTGTCTTGTTTCCAATTGATACCTTGATGATTTGGGTGGAAAATCAGCTTGTAGTCAGTTTTAACTCATATACAAGGTTGTGTCCATTGCAATATCAATTACATGGTCCAAGTTTGTTAGAAAGGGAAACTACTTCTCCCTGCCAGTGTCAAGGTTTATTTGAGCTTTCCATTTATTGGGTTAGAGTAGAGTAGGTAGGTTTGATTTTAACATAAAATTTCTTGTGAACACTTTGTATGTTCCACTTGGGGCGTGTATGATCTTCCTCGTTTGTACATAATGTATTATGGTGCTTTATTTCTCTTACACGGTTCATTGGAAGTGGCAATGTTCATGGGGGAAAATCAGTTTTAACATCAGTCCCAAGTGTTTTCCAAATTAGTAAGTGTTTCTAGACCCAATAGTGCTTCATCCTTGCCAAGAAATCACCAGTTTAGTTGTGCTTCATACTTGGAAAAAGATCATATTTTGGGGAAAATTTCAAAGATTCATCCTCCATCCCACATATCAGATTGTAGAGAAAAGAAAATTCTAGATTCAAAACAATTTTCCACTTGATCTAATTTTGAAGATTTCTTATAAAAGTTGGAAAATTTAGGCATAGCAGTGAACTCAGGTCTAACATGTGCTTCATGAAAACTCAGGGGTGTGATTTATAGAGTTAATTTTAGTTTTCAAGTGTATTGGGATAACTCCATGCCCAATGGATGCTTCAAGGCCACTGATCAAATCATCTAGCAGGCAGATGTCCTTGTGAGTCACCAAATTATTATCCATTTTTAACCCCTTGGTAAAATGGATGAATGGAAAAAATTGGACCTAAGAAAATTGACAGGGGGATTCAATGTTGAATATGGAGTTTTCAGGTAAAATTCCATGATTTTGGAACACTCACAGTGATTTTGGGATGTTTGAGATCATTTGGTGCATTTTTCTCTTCTGGGTTTCAAAGGGTGCACAACTTGACCAAATTTGGAAAAAAATTGAAAAAATGGTGAAATTTGGGTTTGGGACACTCTACTTCATTTTTTATAACTCCCCAATCCAAGAAAATTCTAAGGAGTTAGTGAAAAAAATTGAAAAAATTGGAGAAAAATGTTACAAAGGGAAAAATCGCGCAAAAAAAGAAAAAACTGTGGGGAAAGCCGCGGAAAAAGATGAACAACAAAGGAAAAATCCACAGGAAAAGCCACAGAAAATTATGTGCAACCAAAGAAAAAAATGCAGGAAAAGCCACAGAAAAAGTCACGCAACAAAGGAAAAAGCCGCGCAAAAAGCCATGCAACAAAGGAAAATGATAGTTTTTCATGTGAACTTAAAATGACCATAACTTTTGACCCGTTGATCCATTTTTTGCAAAATTTATATTATTGGAAAGGTTTCAACATCCTCTATGAAATGAGAATTTAATATCATAATTTTATTGAGGTTAGATATGTGAAAAATTTGAAAACATCTCCAACACGAAAATAAATAGTTCCAGGCAACCCAACTATCAAATTTAATGAAGTATGGGGCTCAATTCTTTTTCCAGAAGCAATGTACAATGAAGGAATGAGTTTGTAAGGCTGCCCATACCCATTTTCAGATAATTAATGCATGTTTTTGGTGGGTAAAGGGGGAATTTTGATATTCTTATTCTTTTCTCTCTTTCTCACTTCTTATATATATTGTAAAACTTCTCATTTTGGGAAGTAGTGGGGAGATATTAAGGGACATCGGGAAACTATTACAAAATGGTTTTTCATTTCCATTAAGCTATAAGACTTCACATGGGCATGTAGAATGTATTTGTGCCATGATTTTATAGATATAATGGATTGTGCAATTGTTTGAAGCAATAAATTTTTTGCACTGTGGTGTTTTCTCAACCCTTTCTCATTTTTCTTGCATTTCCTTGCCTTTCCATTGTTGTTGTTATATTCTGTGCATGCATTTTCATTTATAGGTTTATGTTGTGTCTCATGGGGATTTGGTGGTAAATGCATGTTTTGGGACTGTGCCAAATCTATTCTGGCCTCTTTCAACTATATTTTCCTTTATTTTTCTCTCTCAATAGAATATTTCAATCCCTTTTCTTGGTGTTATCACCTCTGTAGTGTAGGATTTATTCATTTTTATGCATTTTCCTCTCTCGCTAGTTCCTTGGAATTGATATAGATAGTCACATTTCCTTCCCTAGGAGTAGTTTAGTGTTAGGATCAGGTAGAGGAACCAACCTTCTCCTGAGGTCCATCTCAGGTAGCATTTCCGACAACTTGAGAGATGGTCCAATGTTACCCAATTACATTGGCAGCTCATTCACACACACATGAAAATTTAGAGGGTGTTGTAATTAGGTGATAACGGGGTTTTAGTTGTCATGGCCAAAATATTCAATTTTCCATGTTAGACATTTAACATTACAACGAAGCTATATTATGATTTACATGCATTAATGTTTAGTAATCAATTTTATTACACAATCTATTGTTAACCCTTACTCCCATATAATAAATAAGAACCACATCTCGCTACAATTAATTTTTTATTATTTACGGTGTAATCATTTGGTGAACTCAACTCTTGAGTGAATCTCTCACCTTGCATGAACCTTAGCTTCCCTTTGGTTCTTGCTTCTTCCTTGGTGCAAAATAATTTCTCTCATTTTAGGCATTGTTATCCTTTGTGTTTTCATGGCCTATTTTGTAGTCTCCTTCTCATATTCATAAACCAATGAGACCATATTTATGTCACTTATCCCTATCGGAAAGTGTGACAATATTATTGATATGTGTGTTGATTTTTCTCAATATGATTATGATGATACATATGAGGCTTCTTTTGATATGGTTCATAACACGTCTACATGCTTGTAAATAATTACTTTTTAATTTGCAAATATTATATCTATTGTCTATGTTGAGCCTTCATAGGGGGAAGGTTCTCATCATGACTATGATACTAATACTTGCACCCTCATTGACGACAATGAAAAAATATTTACAAAAATTCTACAACAAAATCCTCAACAAAATTATGCCCTTCTATAATTGCTAGAGATGGATAAAAGTGATTGGAAACATCTAATATTCATCAATCTAGTATTAAATCTTCCACTTGGATATGTCTATCATTGCGACATCTATTATACATATATCATTGGGGGCAACCTACATCCACATTTAAAGTGTTACAATGTCTTTTTCTATGTATACTACTATTCTTACATTTATTGTGAACTCCCATGGTGATCCTTTTCCTCTTCTAATACTATATATCTTGAGTATATTCTTCATATAGTGCAAGCTTGAGTGTTATAATTGCAGCAAGGTGCCTCTACCTCTTTTTTTGTCATGGACTCTAATTAATTGCTTCATCACCCACTTGCACCCAAAGCATCTTATTCTAATTTTCTTGTTAGTTTCGAGTCTCCCAATCTTCATATCTATGATGGAAAATGTTATCATGAACACCACCTTCACGCTTTTCATGTTGCTTACTTAAATTACACTTAAAATGATATACTAGTCACTAAGCTATTTCATATAAATGTTAAGAAGCATCTGTTATAATGGTTAAGTGACCTTCTTATTTATTCTGTACAAGATTTTACCCCTTTAGATAATTGATTCCTTGTGTAATTTTAAAGAAAAATCGGGTATGTAGTATCTTAACAACAAATTTATAAGATGCGACAAGGTTCCAATAATCCCATAAATGACTCTATTCTACGCTATAAAACTATGCTTACGAAAATGAATAATATCCTGGTTGAAAATGAGCTTCAAGGTTTTTTCAATTAAACCCTTCTTAATCCTTTATAATAATTAGTAATATTTGATAAGTTCTAATAATTTGATCAGCTATGTCATGAATTAAAAGAACAAGAGGCTAAACTCCTAAAAACAAATAAGATTAATTTTGTTTTTAATGATCCTAATACATCTAATCTTAGATTTCAAGGAAAATATAATTTCAAAAGTAAATCTAATGAGAACAAGATTGATGCTTAAGTTAATGTGAATGTTGTATCTCATCCTACCAAGCTTCAGCTACAAGTTATTCCTCGAAGGTAATTTACATGATTTCCTTCTTCACCCTAGATCGTCCTTAAATTTTTTAAATACAGTGTAACCTTATGTCTCTCACTTCACCTCTAGAGGTTGATACAAGAAATTCTCATGTTAAATATTTGTATTCTACTACCTATATTGATTATCATAGATGGTTGGCCATTCTACTAATATATGCTTTAAGCTTTGGCATGCCATCCTAGATCTTATTGATGCAAATGATATTGAATTTGACTAACCTCATGGTTAATCTAATCCTATTAATGAAAAATTGAGGCTTACTATTTTAAATGACCCACTTCCTAATCACAATACTATTGAATATAATTTGGAAGTACACCATACATATTGAGCTCAATCTCCTCCTCCTTTACATGATCATCAACTAGATTCTCTTATTTGTACTATCACTCTTATTCTTCCTCATAGGTTTGTTATTACATCTGATAATTTTGATATCACTCATGATATTATTTCTGATACACTTTATGTTTGATACTTTGTTAGTCTAAGCCATATTTATAGTGTCTTGATTGATAATGGTGCTAGGTTCAACATGTGCACATTCAAGTTATTTTGTTCTCTTAGCTATACTAAGCAACACGTGACTTTTTTACTATGAACTCTCTTAGACATATTGTTATACCTCTTATGGTGGGATCTCTTATTATAGTTATTCCTTATTCGGTCACCTCCTCCATTGGCCCATATGACAAGTTTTTAGGATTCCTTTTGTTTGGGTTTCTAATATTAAACAAGAAACTTCTTAATTAAAAACCCACCAAAGACTAAGAAATTTTTCCTTATAACATGGTAGATCCCCATATCAGGTTAGTACATGTTTGAATATAAAATATAATAGTGGATATGGGCCACCCATATTGATATAAATCAAGGTGATCTCTTTGAGATTGGTACAAAACACACACTAAAATATGATTGTAACATATTATGAATTGTACATATATTGGTGACTGATCATTGGCCAATAAAGTTGAAGAGTGAATGTTATTGTGTTGATTCAAGGAAATAGTGGGAGTGTTGGGTGAAATACATATTATCAATAAAGATAAGTGATTTTTCAGTGGGTATTTTACTGAAAGGTTTTCCCACTTACATCTTGTGTCTTGGGTTCATTTACTTTCATGTTTATACATGCAATATAATATCTAATTCATTTTGTGATAAATTTTAAATTATAACTTGTTGTTCAATCATAAACTATAATCCTTTGCTAGTTTATTTTGGTGGATATATGAATTTGTGTTATTATTAGTCCCCCACATTTCTTGACATGGTATCAAAGCCATACGTTTGTGGTTGTGTAGGATAAAATAGTCTTGTAGGTGCAAAATCATCTGTAGATCATTTTGAAGAAGATAGATTGAAGTTTTTAAAACCCGCGAAATCCTAGTTTTGAGCATTCACAGATTTTTTGAAGAATACATGTGCAAAAATCAAATTCCCTAACAACTTAATTAAACTTGGAAGTTTTGAAAGTTTAAATTAAGTGTGGAAGACCAAAATCAAGTGTGTACTTGTTTTCCTTTCTCCCACAACCTTCTGAGTTATTGGAATTGTGTTTTTTGGTCATTCGTGGCCTTCCTTAGTATTTTCTAGTCTTTCACGGTTTCCAACTATGTTTTGTAGATTTCTACTATATTGTGTGACATTTTTTGCATTTTGTGTGGATTTTCCTTAGCTGTACAACTTATTTAAGTCTTGTGCGGTTTATTTGTATGTTACATGACTTATTCGCTTATTGCACAATATTTTTTGTGTGTTGCATGAATTTTTTATTTTCTTCACGACATTTTCCTTTATTACACGGAACCTTATTTTTTGTGAATATTTTTAGCTTATTGTGCGGAACTCTTTTGTTTCACAACTTTTTGCAAAATCCTTTGTTCTGTGAACTCTCTTTGTTTTGAGGACTTTCTTTTTTTGTGTGGATTTTTTCCCACTTTCTTTGTTCCACGAATATCTTCCTTATTTCACGGCCTATTAAAAATTTAAAAATTATATCTTCTTTTCACATGCATTGTGGATTCTTGTTGTTATTTCTTTGTGTTTTGTGAACTCCCTGCTAATTTTGCATACCTTGTTTGAAGGTTTTCTTGGATTTTCAGAAATCTTCATTTTTATAATTCCACAAAACACTTTTCCTTCTTCCATGGATTTTAAAATTTGAAAAAGATATATCTTCTTGTCTATCACCTTACAGTCTCTCACGACTTGTTCTTTATGTTTTGTGGCATTCCTTCTTGGTTTTCATCACTTGTTTAAGGGTGGTTATTAAGTTGTTATATTTTCCCTTTGTTTCAAATCCATATAAGTTTATTTTCTTCTCACCACAGATATTTGTAACTGTAAAAACCTACAAAACTCTATTTTTCCAAATTTTCTAAGGTTTTTAAAATATGGCTAGTTCATCTAGTTTATCAATGGATTAATCTCAGTTGTTAAATGGTTATAACTATAGTATTTGGAGATTTAGGCTGAAAGCCATCTTTATGGAAAGAAAGCTTTAGAATATAGTTAGTGGTGTTGAACAACCACCCACTTAAAGAAAAGATAACCTTGAAAGCTTGAGTGTCTTCTCTAAAAAAATACTATGAGGCCATGTCAATCTTGTTGTAAATTATCAAAGACGAATTATTGTTGCACATAAGACACATGAAGTCTCTAGCTGATGTATGGATGTAATTTCAAAATATGCATGAAGGCACCTACCTTTCTAAGATAATTAAACTAGTAATGGAATGTTTTACAACTCCAATGAAAGAAAATGAGAAGGTAATTAATTATATAGATAAGATTAAAAACATTAAGGTTTGGTTAGATGGTTGTAACTATGAATTATTTCAAAATAAATTGTTATATTTTATCATTTAGAATAATATTCATGATAAATTTATAAATTCTATCTCTATTTTGAATCCTAAATATCAAAATCAATATGATTTACCTAGTTTGGATACTTTGTCTGCTCTCCTAATTCAAGAAGAAAGAGTAATGGAGGACTTTGATTCAAAAGAGAATGCCTCTCAGGAATTGTTCTCTCAAAATTAGAATTTTTTAAATTAGAATAAGAACAATTATAATAAAAAAATCAAACTTTAAATCTAAGTTCAAAACTAATTTTAAAAATTCTGTAAAGAATAATAAGAATTTAAAGGTTAAGTTTGATGGTACTTGTACCTTTTGTGGTAAATTTGGTCATAAAGAATCTGACTGTTATTTTAAATCAAATAAAAAATGCTTAAAGTGAGAACAATAAGAAAAAGAACCAAACAAATATTGTTGAGAAACATGTTGCTTTATGAAAATGTTCTTGGTAATGTTATTTTATATATGTTTAATGTATTTGGTATTGCATGTTTCATGGATGCATATCTTAAATATGTTTTATTCTTCTTCTCAGAATGTTCTACAACTTTGGAAAAAAATGTTTTAGGAATGTATATGCTATAGAGAAAGAATTTTGTGCATTGACCTCTTAACTCTCCTATGTTTTCTCCTAAAATAGAAATCTTAGAGTTTTTTAATCCTTCTTTGGAAAATTTGGAAACAGATGTCCAAGAGGATGATCACCCTTCTTCAGTTTTGATGGGTTTTAAAATTAAGGGGGGAGTCATATCAAAATGTATATTTGTCTAGAATTCCTAAATGGGTTCAAATATGGGTTTTATTCCTCTTCCTATAACCTAAGGAAGATAACCCACAAGTAACCTTCTTAACATGTTTGTTTGAGGTTGTATCTTTTTTTCGAAGAATTTTGTCTTGTTGAAATGGGTTTCAATATTTTTTCATCTTTTTTGTAATCCCAATCAGTCTCTCCAAACCAAATTTTAGAATTCTACATCAAGTCTTGTGAAAAATATATGTATATCCTCTTATAACCCTAATTGAGGATTTCTAGGCACCCGAGAGAGAAAAAAAATCTGTATCTTGAGCAATAAAAGTTTTCATGATCTAAAATTGAACTCTAAAGTTCTATTTCATCCTCCATCTTTCATTTTTTTGAGACATCATGCCACAAATGCATAAGATGTTATAGACAATAAGTTTTTTTCAAAATAAAGCATGTTTAATTGTGCTCAGGCTGATTTTGCTTGGAAATCTACATTTCCTTCTATTACCTAGTTGTTTACATGTTTTTTAAACATTGGGGATAACCTCATCATGGGAATGTAATTGGAAATGGAGGAGTCCTTACAACTTTGTATTTCAAGATCTTTCTTTGCAAAATTTGTCTTGTTGATTATTATTTGTAAAATCTGAAAACAATCATATTTTTCTTTATTATTGTCTTATATATGATATCTTAATTTTTTGTAGCAATTAGAATTTTATTCTTGAAATAAAAAAGAGATTAAGACAATGTTTTTTAAATCTACTAATTTAAGTTTGCTAAATCATTCTTGTAAGCATGGTTATATGTCAAGATCATAAATATGTTGATGTATCTCTTTTGTTGTATGCCAATAACTCACTACAAAGAAGTTATAATAATTTATTATAAACCTACATGTGATAAAGTTATTTAACTATCACTAATATACTATGAACTAGGAGTTTCTCCTAAGATTCAAGAAGGATCCTTCCGAGGACCATTGGAAAATGCAAAAAAGGATTTTGAGGTATAATCAATTATGTTTTGTATTATTTTGTTAGTAATAATGTAAAATTAATTAGTCTTTGGTGATTCTAACCATGTTGTTAATATTGTAGATAGAATATCTGCTTTTAGATATTCTTGTTTCAAGTTAAATGCACTTGCAATCACTTGGAATAGTTAGGAACAATCAACCTTAAGTACTATAAAAGCAACAAAGGAATTTATGTGGTTAAAAAGAATGTTGATGTACTTAATATGGGTGTCAAATGAAGAATTCTTCTTCCTAGCAAAAAACAATGTTGTACTGATCTTGTAAACAATCCAGATCAACATTAAAAAATGAAGCATATCAAGTCGGTGTGCATTTCAAATGGTGAATATTTTCTCCAACTTTGAATCTAATGATCATGTGGAAGACCTTGATCTCCACCTTTAGATCTAATGACTGTGTGATAGAATTTGACTCAAATGATCATGTGAATGAATTTGATCTTCACCTTTGAACCAGATGAGCATATGGCCTTCCAGAGTTGTCGTTGAGGGGGAATGAGCATGTCAATGCCACCTCCTAAAGGATTGGTTGTGCATGGTGTAAAGCTCCCTATACTATTTCCATTTTTAAGTAAATAATCATAACATGTGAATTATTTTACTTGTAATTCCCAGCGAAGCATTATATATGAGAGATTCTTGTCTTATAAAAGAATCCACGATATTATGTAAGGCTTCATACTTAATTAATTTATCTTGAGAATTATGCTTTGTTCATGTGTATTGTGTGTTTTTTACTTCCAAAAATCCATGAAACACTATGTAGTGTACCATGGAGTTTTTTATTTTCCAAAAACCGCAAAACATTTTTATTGGCAGTGTAATGTGGTTTTTTTTTCTAAAAACCCACTGAACACTAGCTTTATTTTATAGATTTTCTAAAACCCATGGAATACTAACTAGTGTACCATGGATTTTCTAAAATCTTTAGAACACTTAACAGTGTACCGCGAATTTTTTGAAAATCTACAAAACACTAGATCTATCCACAAAATTTTCAAAATCCGCAAAAACACTAAAGCTTTGTCCGATGGCATGTTTTTTTTCAAAACCCATGAAAGACTAAGACTATGTATTGTGGATTTTTAAATCCATGGAACAAAGAGTGTTTTTTTATGCTAGCCTAAATCATTTCATGATTTATGTATTGTAATTCTTTTTGTTTAAAAAGGTGACTTGACATGTTTTGTGGAATAAAGAGATTTGTTTTACAGGCTATCCTAAATCATTTAATGATTTATGGATCGTAATTATATTTGTATAAAAATGTGTTTTGGTATGTTTCCATACTTAACATTAAGGGGGAATGTTGGGGTTTGTAATATTAAGTTGGAAAATTCTTAATTAAAAACCCACCAAAGACTAAGAACTTTGGATTATAACTTTGCAAATGCCCATATCAAGTCGACACACGTTTGAATTTGAAATATAAAAGTGGATCCAAGCCAAACGCCTTGATATTTTTTTGTAAATTGGTAAAATTTGAGGGTGTTGAAAGGACCCACATACATGTACAACAAGCCCTAAAGGTTGGATAAAACTTTGAAACATTACAGAGAGGAAATCCCCAACAATAATAGGGAAAAGAGAACGAGAGAAAAGAACCCATGAGAAGAACACAATAAGACATTAGCACCAGATGCTACAACCGAAACCAAATTATCTAGAAGAATCCCTTATATGGGATCTTAGATGCATGGTAAAAGAATTATTTTTGTGTTTAATGACTATCCATTCATCACTCCTATTAGGATCAACATTTTCATCTGCGTGAGTTGGAATTTAGATCTCTGAGGAAGCCAAGACTCCATCATTGGATTTCTCAGTAGCAAGGCTAGTTTTAACATAGTTATTAACTGCACCTATAATGAACATCAATGCCTGATCCACCATAACAGCTCCAACAACACCCTCTGAAGGTTTAGTCAGTGGAATTGAACTGTAAACCTGGTCTTCACAAACATGTGTATCAGTAGTAGACTCAGATTCCTCTTGAATGAATAAAAGGTTTTGGTGGGAATCCTTCCACCAAGAGACCTTTTCATTTTTAGGATTCTGCTTGACCATTTGAAAAGCAACAGTAAAATGTCCAATATTAAAACATTTTCTACATTGAAGGGTAATCCTTCGTAATCAAGTGATTATGACCAAATCCTATCACACTCTTTGAGGTCAATAGAGGAAGGTATATCAAGTGAAGTATCTAGATCCACCAATATCCGTGTGTAAGTAGTATGTGCAAAGGAATTCGTATTAGAATATATGGATAAAAAGTACCCAAATTATTACCAATAGTAGCTAAACTATCATCTCCCCAAAACTGTAATAGAAAATGGGGTAAACATATCCAAATAGGCTTAACACTGAAAGAGGTAGTGAGTGGATTGAATGTCGGGAACCGTGGTTTCATCAGAAAACAATTATTTTGCAGTTCCCAGAGCTTTAAAAGAACAATATCCCTAGCATCATCAGAGCTAAAATGCACAATAAAAAAACCCTTACACAAGGGTAAATATCAATCCTACCTGAAATAAGAGGTCTCCAGTTCATAGTAATCCATGAGTGTAGGAGTGGAAGACCAAGCTAGAGGCCATTAAAATGGTAGATCAGACCATTAGAGGAAAAAAATTCCTTAGCCTCCAGAACCGAATCCATAAGGGAAACCATAGGAGTGGTTTTAGCATAAAATAAGGTCTTGGAAGTCGAATCTGCAACATAGGTACACTTTCAAATAGCTGGTAGAACATTGCTACCCTTACCACCATCACAGTAAGGAGAAAAAAAGGAGAGGAATACCCTGAGGGCCAAGTACATCCGCCTCAATAGAAGAAACACCACCCAAACAGTTTCCCCCAAATTGTTTGTCCATGAAAGAAGAACCTCGTAGTGAAACCACACAGGTACCACCAGTCTTGTTGCAGGAAACATGAATAATAGGGATCCATCGAGGGCTTGGCATGGTTAGCTAGGGTTCACATAACTCAAAAATCTTATTTTTAATACAAGAAGAACTTATCACACAATTTTTGAGTCGCCAACCACCTTGATATAAATCAACGTGATATATTTTAGATTGGTACGAGACACACATTGAAAGATGAGTGTAACATATTATGAATTACACATTTATTGGCGAATGATCATCGACCAAAAATGTTGAACTATCATGTGAGGTAGATGTGAGCTGAAGAGTGAATGTTATTGTGTTGATTCAAGGAAGTAGTGGTAGTGATGGGTGAAATACATATTATCAATAAAGATAAGTGATTTTTCAATGGGTTTTTTACCAAAAGGTTTTCCTACATACATTTCATGTCTTGTGCTCATTTAATTTCATGTTTATGTTTGCAATCTAATATCAAATTCATTCTATGATATAATTTATTATAACTTGTTGCTCAATCATAAACTATAATCCTTTCCTTGTTTATTTTGGTGGATATGTAAATTTATGTTATTAGTAATCCATGTGTTTCCTGACACCTTTGAATTTGTATGTTTAAGGCTATCCCTTCTATTTTGTACATATGCATCAAGTTTATTTATATTAATCAAGTTGTTATGCTCAAGGGTAGTTCACATGAGACCCCATTTCCTAATCCTTTTACTAAAAAAAAACATTGGTTGCCACACCACATTCTACATCTTGTACATCTATTCCTCACACACCTCCTCTTATGTATTATATGACACATCTTGTGGTTATCGTGAATGTTATACAACCTAGGATTACTGAGATCCATCCTAATCTCAATACACATATGAAATATTTGAGGTCCAAACCTCATTAATTTGTAACCTTCAATCTTTACCCTTTAAACATTGTCATAGGGAATCTCTTGCTTTGCTCTTGCTTTTGTATTTAAATATTCTAAATCATAAAAACATTCAAATATTTTTAAAATACAAAATCAAGACCTATATATGAATTGATTTGTATATTTTCACTTTGCATATGTTATTTGAAATGAAATTTGATAGATATCATACTATTTACATGTGTGCATTCACAACGTATCTTGAACTTAATGTGTGACACATGGGATTCAACATAATGGTAAGTGCTAGCCTAAGTCCATCATATTGGCCTTGCTAATGTAGGGGCATCACCTACACTTTTCAAGTGATTTTATTTTAATATGATTACTTTCACTTCCTCATTATACTCAAATTATTAAATTGTACAATATGACATTTTTCAGACTAGCATGGCTAACCCATGTGTCTTGGGAAACAATAGCTTATCTTGTAGTATGAGCCTTTAGGATACTTTTTGTCATTATAGTCACTAACTTGATTTATTATATTCATGTATGTGTTATATGGACATTTCTATGCTTATGATTCTAATACTTTGGTGTCCTTTGTGTATGGCTGATATAGCCTATTTCTTTTGTTTTTCATGTGTGTGACACTTTTGTGTCCCTTATTTTTGGCCTCTTGGGACTTCTTTATGACCAACATATGTGATATTATTTGTGTACTTGTATGATTGAATGGATCTACATTTTCTTACTTTTATACTTGATTCTCAATGCACTAATTTTTTGTTTAATATCTTTGTGTACCATGGTTTCTACAATGCATAACCTTTCAGGAATGGGATCTCAGTGGTGGCCTCCTAGAAAATCTCTCCATGTGATCTAACATTGACTATCAGATACATTTGAGATGGATACATGTCATTTTTTTGAGTTGAGCACTCTTTTTGCACATCTCACTTAATTCAAAATAGGGGCATTAAGTGGTCTTTATTACAAAAATATCTACGACTCAAATGGAATTCATAATTTAGGAGAAAAATGATGTAGGTTGTGGATACTCAAGATCAAAAATAGACACAAAACAAAAATAAATTATATATAAGGATAAAATAATCCAAATGGTAGATGTTTTTGTCTAGGATGGACATTTTTATGTTGGGGCCTTATTTTCATGGGGATTACATATTTTATAGATTCTTATAAATAATTACATGTTTTTCATACAAGTTCATGAACATATTACATAGTTCAAAGCAAGGTTTATAATGTTTCAGTACAAAATGTGGGGTATTTGAGTATTTCATTCCTTTTTAGCACTACATAACTCAACCAAAGTTTCAATACAAGATATGGGTCATGGGACTTATTTACATTTTTCTATAATAAAAAAATCACATACGATACTCATAAGAACATCAAATAGTGGGGGCACGAGACTAGTCATTCCCTTTTAATTTTATGTAATGTTTGTGGGATTAAAATAATATCGAGGTGAAAAGAAAATTGTATGGTAACCTTTTATCTCACTTTTTTTGGAAAATATCACTTTGCTTAAAAAACCTCATGGTAATCTTCCTTATTTTAAGGTTCTTGGAAAAAATTCATATGACACATTTGGTGTTTGGTCAAACAAAAATCGATTCCATAAGAACTCTAACATCTCCTTAATCAAAATCCTTCATTGGTGATTTAAAAAAAAATAGGTTTTAATTTAAAGGGGGTTTCTAATATGTTGTATATTCAATTTTATTAATCAAACATTCACTATGCAAATTAGAATATATCTCTCAACAATAAATGATATACATGAAAAAGATAAGATTACTTAAATGACAAGAAGGGAGTGTACTTAGTTGATAAAAAGGTATATAAGGTAATTTGTATGTGTAAAATATATGTATAGATTGGGAGAGATATGAAGATGCTTTGTTTTTGAAATTGGATATAGAAGATAATTTGAGACAAATCCATATGGATCAGGGCAGAGCCGTAATATGACTGGATCATCTTCTGTATAGTTTTTTACCCCTATGTGATAGGTTTTTACAAATTTGAGAGATCACTTGTGGTATATAAATATAATATGTTGTTGAGGATTAGGGTTCACATAAATCAGACACTACATGAAATGACTTGAAAAAAGTACAAAACCATAGATGCCTACAAAAAACTTCATACAACCATTAGATAACAAAAGGATGAATTTGTGTGTGTTGAGGTTGGGCTAACCTTAGTGGTCACCCCTTTCTGAAACGGTCCATGTACTTGTTATGGTATTTATATCTCTCCTACCCGTTCCATTTTTCTAGAGTAACTTTTGGCCCCTAAATGATGAGTCCTACATACTCAATATGCACGATACAATATCACATAGGGAATTTCAGTACATGATCACTTGTAGCACATTCACTATATTAGGCCCCATGTTAGTTCAATGAATGGTATTTGTGTGTGTAATTTTGGCACACCCCTTTAACTATTATAATAAAATAAATTGATGATTACATTAAAATAAGACAATCACTCTCATCACACACAAGAACATAACTAACATCTATTAATTATTTTTCTTATATTCATTCTAGTGTAGGACAAAAATGAAAAATACATACAAATTCAAGGATTTCAGCTATTGAAAGCATAAAATGACATCACATCTACTAGCTAACCTTTCCCCTAGGTGTCACCCATATATTTATGCATTACTTGGTATATTCAACAAGGGGCCTTTCCCATTATAATGTTGGTATTTGTCACCAATACATGTGGGTGTTCCAACACTATAAATATTTCATTTTTCTAGGTTAAAAGGAATGTCATTACATCTCTATGATTTACACTTTTATATTGGGAGATATTTCAATATCTATTTGTTCGCGATCCTTGTAACTACCCATCATTTCCTGTCACCTTTGACATGTCATTTTTATTGACATGTAAATCCATGTATTATTCATCCAAATCTTTAATTTTTTATATTTCTCTAAGTATGCACATGAGATATGGGTTGTCATCTAGAATTTCTAGGCCAACCTCTACCCAAACTAACTTGCATGCATGTCCTCCAACAAGCCCTTGTTTTCATTCTTCAATAAATTAGGTGCACCTACTTGTAGTTATGCCTCAAATAGTCTCTAATCGAGGGGAAAACCCTTGACACCTTAATTTTTTTTGGATAATTCCAAAATAAGACCATCCTTTCATCTTCTTTATCTATAAATTCCATTTCCAACTTGATTCTGGTTGAGTAGTTACCCTCAAATTTGTTCATGTCATTAGATTCCTCCACATATTGTAATAGAAGTTCCTGGACATTTCTTCTAAGGAGGTTCCCTTCACCTTGATATGATATTTCAGGGGTTTGGTATCATCACTAACTCATATTCCCCTTGTATTATCCTTGATAGTGATAATTTGACTTTCAAGTACCTTTTTCTTTTGTGAATGCTCCTTTAAATGTTCCATCACTACTTATTTTATGTGTCATGCTCTAGCAACCACCTAATTCTACATTGATATACTTTACTTTAGTTTTTTTAGGGTCTCATCACATGTGGAAATTTGTGCCTCAATTTACTTCTTGAAGGCCTCATATGGTACTCCCTAGCCACTCCAAAGATAGTACTTGTGAAGACATGTTAGACCAATAAATCTAGTTGACTTGTGGGATCTTGCCACATGAGAATATAGTTCAACACATACCCTTTTCCTGTTATTTTTGTTAAAATATTCTTTGCACACATCTCTGAACCCTAAACCTTGTTGAGAAGCATCTTCTCTATGTGCTTTGTGTTACACAAGTCACTAGCTCTTTTCTAGGCAGTGTATTGGTTCTCAAGTATTTTTCTGCCAACCTCATCCACAAGATTCACAATTGCATTATAGGCTCATGCCTTGATTATTTTTTGGAGGTTTACCAAGGACAAATTCTCCTCACCTACTTGATTTATGTTTTATTCCTCATGTAGTGCCACATCGATAACATAAAAATGAGGCTCATTGTCATAGGTATCGATTTGAAATGAGACATACTTACACATCCATCCTAATGTCAGTGATAGGTGTATGTAATTCCATACATATAAATACTTGGCCTCAGTCCCCTTGTGATACATTACCAACCATACCTAGGCCATGTATTATTTTTAAATTGAGCAACAGGGGTGGAAGCTTGATAAAATATATTAAACTCAATGAACCAGGTACAATAGTGTAGGCTACAATATTTATACATATTGGATAGCCTAGATACAAACAAATGAGGAGTTGCAACAATGCAACAACCAATTTAAAATACAGTAGCTTCCAAATTACATCCAGGGAAGCACAAATGAATAATAACAATAATATTGTTAAAATAATATAACAACACCCGTATTGTTTGAATACAAACAATAATATGGTTTATAATTAAATATAACCATATAAACAATAAATACATTAATAAATATGCAATGCATAATTAATATAGGTAAATAATAATAACTAACCTAACATTCCCCCCCTTAATTGTGCATTGTCTCAAGGGATGAGGAGAGGAACTCTCTGAACAACTCGAACTTGTCACGTGTAAGTGACTTTGTGAAGATATCTTCTCATTGTTCAGCTGTTGGAAAAAATTGAAGCTGGATGTTGTGCTTCAACACATGCTCACATATAAAATGAACCTGTACCTCAATGTGATTTTTTCTTTCATGAAACACTGGATTGTGAACAAGTTTGAGAACACCTTCATTGTCAACATACATGGTGGTCAGGTTTGTCCTGTGGTATTCCAAGTCCTTCTAGTATGTGACGTAGCCAAATCGCTTCACAGATAGGTTCTCTTGCAGAATGATACTCAGCTTCTGTGGAAGAACGAGAAACAAAGTGTTGTTTCTTGCTTCCCCATGATATTGGTCCAGATCCCATAAAGAACACAAATCTTGAAGTGGATTTTCTATCATCAATGTTTCCTACATGATCTGAATCCAAATATCCTGACAAGAAGAAGTTGTCATTCTTCTTATATTCTAGAACCAAGATCCACTGATCCTTTGAGATATCTCAAGATGCACCTTGCTGCTTTCCAATGAAAAAATTTGGGTTCCTTACATGAACCTGGATAGATAGCTTACTGCAAAGCTGATATCTGGTCTAGTGTAGGTCAGGTAAATGAGACTCCCAATCAACTGCCGATAGAGAGTGGCACTTACCTCAGGAGATGGATCTGAATGAGATAACTGCAATCTGTTCTCCATAGGTGTAGTAATTGGTGTGTAATCCATCATCCTAAATTTCTCGAGCGTTGTCTTGGTATATTTCATCTGAGAAACAAATATGTGATTCTCTTTCTTCCATACTTCCAATCCAAGACAATAATGCATCAGCCTGAGATCTGTCATGTCAAATGATCGATTAAGATCTTTCTTTGTTGCATCAATCATCCTCACTGAACTACCAGTGATGACTAGATCATCGACATAGACAATGACAATCACAATCTCCCCCCTTGCTTTTTGAGGTAGAGATTGGGATCGTATGGATTTCTAACAAATCCATGTTGTACGAGATGCTCATCAATCTTGATGTACCATGCCCAGGGTGCCTGTTTGAGGCCATACAGAGATTTCCTGAGTCTGCATACCTTTGCTTCTTGACCAGGTACTACATATCCCTCAGGTTGAGTCATGTAGACTTCTTCTTGTAAATATCCATTCAAGGAAGGCACTTTTTACGTCCATCTGATGGACTTTCCATCCAAACTGTGCAGCTAGAGAAAAGATCATCCTGATCATTTTGATCTTAGCTATGGGAGAAAATGTCTCCTCGTAGTCAATGCCTTCTTTTTATGCATACCCCTTTGCTACAAGTCTTTATTTATACTTGTCCACTATCCCATCTACTTTGTACTTTGTTTTGAATATCCATCTGCATCCAATGGGTTTCTTCCCTGGTGGAAGATCGACAAGCTGCCAAGTGTTATTTTTCATCACTGATTGATATTCAGAATCCATGGCATCTTTCCAAGATTTTGACTGTAGGGCTTCCTGGACTGTAGAGGGCTCATCAGATTCAATAACTCTACTCATCAAAGCAAAGTTAACTTCTTCTCTTTCTTTACTGTGAGTCCATGGTCCAGGGGTGGATGTATCCAGTGGAGCATCCATTCTTGCATCTCGTAATGTGCTAGTACACCACTTGGGCATACGTTGAACTGTTCCCATGGGTCATGGTTCTATCATATCAACACCATCATCCCCATCATCACTTTCATCATCTGAAGGAACATCAGCTTCAATTTTTACAACTGGTGAAAAATCTACATCTGGTGAGTCTGGAGGAGGATTCTCTGCTTCCTTCTTCTAAAAAAACTCAACATCTCTGCTGGTGTAGACTTTTCTGGTCTTTGGATCCATCAATCTGTACCCAAGAGTCTCTTCACTGTACCCAATGAAGATGAGTTTCTGTGACTTCATGTCTAATTTATTTCTATTCTACTTGGGTATGTGCATACTTGCTTTGCACCTGAATACTCTAAGGTGTGCAATAGATGGTTTCTTTTTGACCATGCTTCTTGTGGTGTTACTCCTTCAAGAGAAACTGTGGGCACTCTGTTCAAAAAATACACTATTGTCTTTGTTGCTTCTGCCCAGAATGTCTTTGCAAGTCCAGAGTCATCGATCATGCATCGCACCATTTCCATGATAGTACGATTTCTTCTCTCAACAACACCATTCTGCTGCGGTGTGTGTGGAGGAGGTTTTTCAACGAATCCCATGAGTTTGTAGGTAGTCTTTGAACTCATTACTGGTGAATTTCCCCCTTTGATCTGAGCAAGAGAGTTCTGATGTGATGACCAGTTTCATTCTCAACTGCTACTTTGAACTTCTTGAAAGTTTCAAAAGCTTCACTTTTCTTGCGAAGACAAAAAATCCACATTTTTCTTGAATAGTCATCAACACATAACATGAAGTACTGAAATCCAGAATGACTTGGTTGCATCAGACCACAAAGATCGGTATGAACCAGATCAAGCTTTCCATGAGCTCGATATGTACTCTTTTGGAATGAAGCTCTATGTTGTTTTCCTGCTAGGCAGTGAGGACACTTGTCTGTATCCTTTGAAGAGATGGTAGCCCATGTACCATATTGTGCCGGTGAAGTGTCTCGAGATACTTGAAACTAACATGACCAAGTCTCTGATGCCACAACTGTGTTGAGGTAGAGTTCTTAGCCACAAGTGCTTGATCATCTCTATGGAAAAAATCAAGTTGGAACATGCATCCCACATTGAGGCTTTTGCAACTATTTTCGAGCCTCATGATTTATCTTGAATCAAACACTTTTTCTTGTCGGAATGAGTATCAAAATCAATTTTTAGGTTGTGATCTAGGAGTTGACTGACTGAAAGTAGATTCTTTGTCAACCCAGGGACATATAAGACATCTGATAGTCTACAGTTGTGTGAACCAAGGGGTAGAGAAATGTTCCCAATCCCCTGAACTGTATATGAAGAATCATCACCCAACAAAACATGGTTTTTTGAAGGCGTGTCCCTCATTGAGGTAAACCAGTCTCTGTGGCCAGTCATGTGTTGAGTGGCTCTCGAATCAACATACCAGACATCACTAGATGATGTGGATGGTTCACTTGATCGAGCAGTGTACAAGAAGTCTTCATTATCTGAATGTTCTTCTTGCTCAACAATATTTCCTTGTTGATGGGGTCTTCTTTTCCAGTTCCCCTTTTTCTACCCTTGATTGTAGTTTGAATGTCCCTTGTGAGATTGTTATTGTGAGGTCCAGAGTTGCTTGATGAACCTTTCTTGTAAGTATTATACCAACAATATTTTAAGTCATGTCCTCTTTTGCAAATTGGACATTGCTTCTTCTGTTTTTTGTCCCCATGATACTGATTTTGATGTTGGGACTTTTGATAGGAGTTAGGTTTTCCTTTACCTTTTCCTTTCCATTTTTGATGTGAAGAAATTGCCTACTCCTCTTCATCATCCTTATTGTGCATGGCTTCCTCTTGTTGCAGTAGGTTTACCAACTTTTCAAAACTAACTGTTGTATCTGACACGTTTAGTGTTGTGACAAAAATTCGGTAAGAAGAAGGGAGTGCTCTCAGAACAATGGGAATGAGAGAATCATTTTGACCACTTCTCCCAGGGCTAGAAGTGAAGCCCTCAACTCTGCAACTCTTCTTAAGAAAGCTTCAATTTTCTCATTCTGCTTGAACTTCAGTGTGTGTAACTGACTCTGCAAATTCAGTATGACATTCTTTTTTTTGGCCTCATATATTGTGCTCAATTTATCCCACATTTCTTTAGCTGTTGTGGCATCTCAAATGTGGGGTTGCACATCGTCAGACACTCCAAACAAGATGATGAGTTTGGCTTTCTGATCTGCTCTATCAAACTACCATTGTTGTGTTGTATCAGTAGTTGATCTGGTCAGAGTACCAGTCACAACAGGCCAGATCTCTTCAAACTCAAGTTGTGTCTTGATTTTTGTCTTCCATGCAGCATAGTTGTTTCCTCTGAGTAGTTGTGAATCTAGGAAGAAAAAATTTGGGGGCATTGGTGCCCATTTTGTAGAAATCACTGACAGGGTTTGGCTCTTATCACTCCAGGTATAAGGTCTCCCAATCTATATACCGTCAGTCTGATATACCGAACCTTTCTATATACGCGCCCTTCCTATATACCCGGCGGTACGTGGAAGAAGCTCACCTTTCTATATACCCGGTGGTACGTGAAAGAGGTGTTAACGTACGTGAAAGAATTCAATACGTGGTACCAAGATAGTACTGAAAGGGGTCTGTGTGATTATTGACACCGGCTCAAAGAAATATCCTCATACGCGTGCGTAACTTTGCTATATACTTGGATAATTTCTCAGTCCAGATTTATGTCATGTAATCATTCACAGATGGATGGGATGGCTCATAGTGTGTGCACTGTGACCTTATTACTCCCCGTCGATTTAAAGGGTCGATGCCTAGATGACGTTGTTGCAACTATATTAGGTGTTAAGTGTAGTAGTAGTCACAATGGCTTTACCCGTAAGTGCTTCCTAGAGGCACCGTATATACCGAACGCTGCGAATGAGATCTAGGATCTCGTGAGTGTTTTAGAACCAATTTTTTACTATTTTTTTATTACAACTTTCTACCAGTTTCTGAGCAGTTACAATATTTGCGGTTGACTATGGAAACCTGCAAATTAGTACAATATATTGAAGCATGCAATTACATTCAAAAATTTAGAAAAAAATGAATGACAGGCAATTTTTTTTTTTTTTGCGGGCCCTGGTGGCCTCCGGAGCCCAATATGACCCTCAATGCAAAAAATCTGTTAAAAAGTGGCCCAAAATGAAGTTTTTGGACAGTCTTCCTTTTGTAAATGTTTCCCGAAATAAAAAATAGGCCTAATAGGAGAATTTTTTTAACCCTAAATTAGGGTTTTTCTCGCTAAAAATTTTAGTAGCCTATTTAGTTATAACTAGGCTATTTAGAGGTGGTTTTTCCACTAAATTTACCTCCAACTGTGGCAGTTTTTCTAAATTTTCCTCCAAATTTCAAAATTGTTTGAAAAACGAATTGGGGGTGGGGTTGAACCATGTACCTCACACACCCAAGTCTTTTCCTCTATCCACATAGGCACCTTGTGCGCTTAGCATATGAAATTGAAGAAAAAATTATTTAAATAAAGGTAAATTGACTAACCTTTGTAAAATGTGACCTGCTGAGTTGGAGTCCACGTGGCTGAGGAATGAAGAAATTTAGGGCTTCATGTGTATGAAAGTGGATCTGAAATGCTCTTTATCTCCTTGTTCTTTGTTTTATTTTCCTTTGGCTCCACTATATTTTGATTGTTTTGTTTGATATGTTTACTGCTGCTTGCATGCAAGTTTCTTTTCTCTACATTTTTGTGTATTATTGTTGTTTGAATGCAGATTGTTTTCTTGTGTAGGGTCATGGTGTTAGAGAGGAGAATGATGTCTACTTTTGCTTTTGTAGGATCGCACACAACTGGGAGGAGGACGATCCAAACAATTTTTGAACCATAGCTTAGTTCATTTTATTGGTAGGGACAACATTTGGAGGGAGCTCATGGATCAACCGTTTAGGCTTGACTCACCATGTTTTGAAGGAGGGACTGTTTGAACTTACACATCCACTCTTATTCCATTTTTACTCATCTTCCATGTTAAAAGTGACCGCTTCACTGGTCTCTGTAACTTGGGCCTCCAAAACAATGCTCAATTTGAGAGTAAATATCAATGTAACTGTGGCTCGCTTTGCTTTGAGTTTGATCCAATGTAAATTCAGATACTCCTCCCAACTCAGCCAATGAAGTATAACACGCCAATCCAATGCAAAAAATAGCTTGGCCTTTTGAATGCAATCAACTCAGTCAGGTTTATTGATGGGAGTTCTCCATCTTGATGGATCATCTAGGTTAGTATGTTGAATGACTCAGTCAATGCATTGAATGGCTCCCTACTGGTCTGCAAATCAACTCAGTGTAGAGATCGCTTAGAGAGCTTGGTCTGCCATTTTGACAGTCCCCTCTAAATGCAGCAGTGCTAATTTAGTAGAGACTAAATACATCTCTAATATTAGAGATAAAACCCCTAATGGGGAAAAAAATTAAGAATTTATTTAAAAAAATCTATTCCTACTTGGAAAATTTTGCCTGGTGCTGGGTGCACCAGTGCAAAAAAATTTTTTTTGTGTTTAAACACCTGGAATGAATAGGAGGTTGTGGGGAGGTAGGGATGGTCTAGGAAGGTTGCAGGAGGTTGCACATGGCTCTCTTGCTAAGAAACATTTATTCTCCAAGACTCCTCTTCCTCTGCAACCTTTGTTCCAACCTTGTTCACAGGTCTAGATTCTCACTCTGGTACCAAATGTAGATTGAGAAACAGGGGCGGAAGCCTGATAAAATATATTAAACTCAATCAACCAGGTACAATAGTGCATGCTACAATATTTATACATATTGGATAGCCTGGATACAAACAAATGAGGAGTTACAACAATGCAACAACCAAATTAAAATACAATAGCTTCCAAATTACATCCGGGGAAGCACAAATGAATAATAACAATAATATTGTTAAAACAATATAACAACACCCATATTGTTTGAATACAAACAATAATATGGTTTATAATTAAATATAACCATATAAAAAATAAATACATTAATTAATATGCAATGCATAATTAATATAGGTAAATAATAATAATTAACCTAACATCTGGTTGACTTTTCTTTGTTTCCTTTTGATTAAGGACCTTGTTCTTATGTCTTAGCCTTTCCTCCTACTTGGGAACTTCTTATTGGGGCTCTTCTCACTTGGGCCTCTCTTCATGATGGCTACCCAACATCTCTTAGAATAACACATCATACATTATGAAGTATATTATTATTTATTTTCACTTCATGTGCATTCCTTGCACTTCCATGAACTCATCCCATTTGGACTATGTTATAGGACCTTCCTTGGGTACTAGTATAGTCTAGCCTTATGGCTCCTTCGTGTGTTAGAGGAATATGGTAGAGGAGAAGTAGATAGAGTGATAAATAAAATATCTCCCAAAGATCCCACTTCCATCACAATTCGGCTAGAATTAGGAGTCATCAATTGGGGCATTAGAACTGGTGGCATAAAGGGTAATGACTAGCCACAACTGTCTCTTTCCTTCCATCTAGATAACATGATCTTTAAAATCCTAGTTGTGAGATTCCTTCATCTGCATTAGTTAGCCCTTATGGATCCTATGTCTTAGCACTCATAGATGATTGACTTATTCTCTTCTTCCACTCTAAGTGCATCAACCAATCATCCTCTTCTTCCTCTTCCTCATAACGAATCCCTTGAGGCATGCTCATGGATTTTTTATTCTTCCTATGGGAAACTAAGGCCCTCTATTTAATTTTCGTAAATGGACTCAATGCATAGGTGACCACCTAGGTGGTTAGCTAGAAATTTCATGTCTTATAGTGGAAGGTGCATGTCTCAAGGACTATGTGTGAATCATTAATATATCACTATCCTCCACCACCTCCCTATTTGCATAATTTTTCATTATCTTGATATTTACGATCTCTTCATCTACCTTGGTCATGCCCTCCTTATTGCGGGTATCATCAATCTTAGTGAGAGAAAAATTAAAATAGGCCCCTTAAGAAGGCATAAAGAAACAAACACCATATTAAGTACGCGTCATCTTACATTTTGTACCTTACATACAAAAAGTGTTGCATTACCTTGAATATCACTAGGAATTTTTTGATAGCTAACACTTATCTGGGATATATGATTCATCCCTAAAGACCTTGGTGCATGCATCACACCTTTTCTCTATTTAGATTAGGTTTGTATTCTTATCATCCAATGGGAATGCATTCTTTTTAAGGTGCTCGATTAATAATTCCTTCCATTTTGTGTAGTAAAATATAAGGGGCTTGTAGTCAAATGACACCCAATATCACCATGCATGATCATTATAAAGGTCACACTGAACCTAAATGCTTTCACTTTGTTATGCAACACACTTACACCATCGATGATCCCTTTGACAATGTATTGTGCCATGTTGTACCTAAATTTTAACGGTGGATATGTGGTCAACCAAATAAATGAATTTTCGGTTGACATTCTCCCACCTTCATGAATGGATCAAATTTAAGCTAATTATGCATGCAAAAATCCATGTGGCAGGATGGGGAATGTTTGCAATAGGCATAACATATGTACCCCTCTAAAAGCTCATCATTTGAGCTAGATTCTCCATCACCACGTTGTCATTGAGCATATTTTACATGTTCATGTCTCCTTGTTGATTTATTCCAGTTTGTGGATCAAGTTGGTAGATATATTATTTTGGCACTTGGGAAAGTATACTTTTATTGTGGAAGTGATAGAAAAATTTGGATGAACCTATGTTTAAAGTACAAGAATTCAAATAGTCAAAACACCCTGAGTTCCTCTAATTCTATGTGTTACTTGATGTCCACTTTGATTTTCCCATCCGCATCCATTGTCCCTTTTATCAAGTAATTGTTTATAAGGTTTTCAATATCTCTTGTGGTGGTTGATGTATTTCATCTGTACCTTATAGAATTTTCTCTCCCACTCCTAATAAACCTCATACTCTTCCTGAAATTACATCTCATGGATACCCATTTTAGTTTAATATTTGTTATTATTATATATGTTGTCATTGATGTCAAGATGGATGAGTTGATATCCAGTTTCATTGATGGAAAAAGGAGTCATTTGGTAAAGTGGGAAAGCTTAAAAGATGAAGGTTGATTGGTAGTGTTAACCCACAAAGGATTTGAGATGATCAAGGATAAGTCCTAAAGGACTTAGAATTTTTTTGAGAAAGCCAGGGATATAAGGTGTTAGCCACCAAATACATAGAGAGCCATAGAGTAAAGAATCTCAAGGAAGGAACCACTGACTAAAGGAAAGCTCCAGAAGAATCTACTGAAGGCAGGAGAGTGCCACAGTGTGAAGAAGGTTAGAAGATAAAGCCGCTGGTATGAAGATTTGGAGGATGTTGTGTATAAAGGGAAAAGATGAAAATCTGCTAAGAATAGAAGTTTGCCTCAGAAATAAGGAAATCCGCAAACAACTAAAAAAAAAAGATGCGGAAGGTAGCAAACAAGGAGGAAGCTGCGAGAAGTTACAAAATCCGCACAATGCATATATATGCCGCGAATAACTAAAAACCATACAAAGAAAGGAAAAGAAGGACAAAAGGAGAAGCCGCGATATAAAGGAAAAGATCAAAGATGCCAAAGGAAGCCAAAAAATGATCAAAGTGAACTGGAGTGGATCAAGAAAAATTAGTTAGAGTTCAAATTGAAAGAGTGAATGTTTGCATTCAGATTTCAAAGGATATTTGATTGACACAAAATTGCAACTGCAAGTATAAATGGAAATTTGCATAGACCAATGAAATTCTTTGTTCCAGCTATAAGCATTTAATGCATGTTGACCACGAGGAAATTTGGTTATAATCTCAATGGAGATTCCCGACTTCAAGGAAAATTAAAATAATGCAAAGAAGATGCATCATCATTTTAACTACACGATGCAAATTCTAAATAATGCAAGCTTACTATTTTTGGAAGTCGGCTGATAAATTGGTTTATCAGATGCATGGAAGAAGGTGGAATGAATATGAACAAGGAAAAAATAAAATATGGACTCAACTGGAAATATTTAATGATCCAGATTCACAGGAAATATATTAGGAAGAGTACAAGATGCAAATTTCTAAGCAAGTATTGCGGGTCAAAGCTGCAATAAAAGAAAAACTTGAAGTCATTCGAGAGGAGTAGCTCATGGAAAAGAACTAAGACACTAGATTGAAAAGAGAAACAAAGGTAGAGAGAAGAAAATACAATGCAATCAAGCTAAGAAGAGCTACAATGGTGAAGAAGAGAGAAAGGGTGAGATTGAACAAATAATGAAGAACCTGATTAGATAAGCAGAGAAAATTAGTGGCATTTTTAATGATTAGAAGAGTGTGATAGAATAAGAACACATATCGATCCAAGAAAGTGATCATAATTCATTGTATTAGCAATTTTTGTAACTACATGATCAAAATGTATATGTAAAAAGTCTAAGTTGTAGCTTAACACATTTAGGGAGTTGTAGTTTCCTTGTAGGTGGGTGCCTGAAGAAATAAATCTCTTGTGATGCGTAATATTCACTTGAGTCATTTGTTGTGTGTAATATCAACATAGGTGTAGGGGTTGGTGATCCTTATGGGATTTGTGTCTCACTAAACAAATATTGTAAGATGTGTTATAATCTTATGAGTCCTTGCTTTGTGTAATATAAGCAACAATTTTTGTGGGGTTTTCTCCCGAAATCGTTTCCCACGGTAAATCTATGTGTTCAGTGTTTATGTGTATGATGAATACTTGTTTTATTGTTTACTATTCATATATATATAGATTGGCAAAGAATATAAAATTGAATTAAGACTGTAAAAGTTTTAATTTGCACTTATTCACCCCCTTGTTAGTGCTTATGATCTGTAACAATTTCCTCCATCTTACTCTTTTGGGGCATCTATTCTTCTTCCTTGAGGATGTATGTGTCTTGTCCTTGTAACCAATTTTTTGGTTGGCTTCACCCAACTGTCATCTCTAATTTCCTCTTTGCCATTTTTAGTGGGAATGGTAGTTATTTAGGGATTTATCTCATTGGATCCAAGCTTTTGTAAATGTTAATGGTGGGTGCATGTGCACTAAACATAAAAAATGAGTCTTTTATGAATTTCTCAACTCCAAATTCTTTGTATATGATCTCATTTTACTCCTTGCACCCTGATTTATCTTTTTGTCTAAATCTATGGGGTATTATACGCATTTTTTCTCTTCATATGCATGATTTTCTCATGTAGGCCCTAACACCACTTGACCTTCTTGTCCCCTCAAATGTTATGAATAAGAAAGAAATTGAATATCATCTACTCAATGGGAGGGAAATTTATTCCAAATATGAAATATATCACTAGTTTTTTGTAGTGGGAGGCTTGATTTGTAAAAGGGTGACCTATACATAATAGGTTAATGGTTCAATCAATAACTGCGTTCACCATATGCATTCACTTAGAAATAAATAAATAGGAGGAGAGGAGAGGGTATAAATGGGTAATGTGATGGTTCTTTATTTCTTATTCCAATTTCATATTAGGGTTATAAGTAGTATATATTATTCATATTTTCTAATTAAGGATTAACATTCATGTTTGAACATACATATAAAATATTTATAATATAAATTACTCACAACATATCCTAAATGGAGTGAGACATGATAAGACAAGTGAACTTATTTGTGAAATATATAGGGAGTTTGATAGATAGATAAACTAGATGGAAGTGTCATGTAGATACTTCATTCCTGATTCTAGAAGTGCAAAATATTATAGAAAAAATATGTTATTTTCATAATAGACCTTTTTGTAAATTAGTCGCTATCTTTTGGTTACATCTAGGATATGATGGAACTTTGTATTTTTTTGTGGCTCTGAAAATGACTGTAATATGCTATGTTGTAATATGTTACATATCAAAATTGTGTGAAAACCTTTGCAATCAATTGCAATAACCAAAAACCCTATTCGTTTGTAGAACCCCTTCAATAAGTTTTTTTTAGGTTTAATTACAATCCATACACCTCTTATGTCAGAACTACTCTAAAGAGGCATAAAATTACACCTAGTTATCTACATATAGTATATAATATTGTATGGATGTATCTATATATTTTATAACCTAATCAATTGATAATGATTTCTAATGAAATTACTTGATCAATACTTCAATTGTCTTTAAGGGCTCTTTAATTTCAAATATTTACTCTTGAACCTAGTTTGGAGTGCTTAAAACCTATGTGGGGGTTGTTCTTAATGTCTATTAATACTTTAGGGAGATTGAGGAGAGCTTTGTATGTATTTTAGAATATATTTTCTAGAGTTCTTGAAAGTAACAAGTATGTAAATAAGTGTATTTTACTTTCTTACATAAGGTTTTGTGGGTATAGTTTTACATTAAATCTGAATCGTGGGAAAATTATCGACCCATGAAAGATATCAAATTGAGAAAATCACTATTGGGTGGATCTAGATGAAACCATTATTTTGGGAATAAACTATTAGAAAATTTCATCTAGGAGGGAAGTTTAGCATTGTAAAATTCTTTATATGATAATTATGTGTAATGGATTACATGTGATAGATGTAAGTGTTTTTGTGAGTAAATGAGCAACACAATAAAAATAGAAATTATTGCCATATGACTAGAGATAGACTAAGATATACCAATTAGGCTCAAAATAGGTGTATCATGATTTAGAGATTAAGCCAAAACTGATATTATCAAGTGATAAATTACCAAACCTAGGGTGTTTACATTGACTAGGGTAACTTTTGTATTATAAAATATGACCATTAAGTGTATTTTAAATTAATTCATTGGATTTTAATGAAATAAACCAAGAAACTTTGTTTAACATGGTCAACTTCATCTAGGCATAATGCTTAATACATCTATCATTTGGAGAAGGTGGATAGATGTAGGAAGATGTGTCTATTATTCTAAGCATGTGGTTTTTAGTAGTCATTGATGGATAACAAATGTGACCTACTCACTAGTAGTGTTTATTGAGTAAGGAAAATTTGAGAATTGGTCAATTAATAACACAATAAGTTATAGATAAATGTGAGGATTCATTGCCAAATACCGATAGGTCCACATTTATATATGTACATGCATCTATATGACCTAATGGGGATCATGGGAAATTTTTGGTTATTAATGTATTTTTAAATTTGGTATAAATTCTTGTGTATGTTGTGTAGCTTATATTAATATTATAGGTAAAAAAATCCAATGATGACAAGGTAAAAAAGAATGAAAGTAATGTGTATTCAAATATTTGTGCATTTAATTATTTATCCTAATATGGATTAGGAAAAATAGGAATGCCACCTATTAGAGGTGTGATATGAAGTGACGATGGTCATTGATACTCGTACTTTAATCATTCAAGATTTTGTCAATACCAAGGTGGTGTCCAAGGCTATTTGTAACAAAGAATGGTTGGAAATGTATTGAGCATTCAACTTAATAATTTGAGGAATAAACAACTGTTGTCACTAAGAATCTACCCTAACTTATTGAAAATTGATGAGATATAAACATTTCACAAATATTCCTACCTCTATAACTTTAAATAACTGAAACATGCATAAGTAAAATAACAGTTTAAATGATTTAAATATAGTAATGCTTGAAAATAAACAAACTGGAAATAAATGAACAATAAATAAACAACAATCCCCTTCGCATTGGGGAGGAGTGGCCCTTTATCCTTCCCTCTGATCCGGTTACAATTTATTACTCACAAAAACACAATCAATTCCCGAATCAGGTCGTTTTATTTATCAATGATTTTACAATGCAATTTCCTTATTTCTTAGAAAAATACTATACTTATTCTATGATGATAATGCCCTATATATTAGGCGAAGTCTAGTTCTTCTTCCAAGATAAATTATTATTTTAATTACATGCAAGAGTTACATGCAGGAGTTAACTAAACATATTAATATAAAAAACAACAATGTAACTAATAATTATTAAGTTGATGTGCAGTCATGAATGTAGATTATTGATTGAACTCGTCTTATGGATGGAAATGGATTTCTTGTAAACAACACTCAACCGAATCTATAGAAATTATTAGTTTAGATGAACTCAAGTAATCATATTCCTCACATAGTGGAGGATTAAACAAAATAAGGACTAGTTACTGCCAGATAGACTTTTAATGCAAAGCCTAAACCTTGTTAACTTTAAATGATCTTTATGTCTAAAGAAGCGGTTTCCACCTAAGCAGACAAAGTTCCTAGATGGAATTGATGTCGACTAGGTGGTTCCATGAGTTGTGAAAATATTGTGTTGACTGGGTGAGTCCCATGCTCTATTGTGTGAGTCATGCACTCCGCTATGTGGGTCCTGCACTAGGCTTATGTTTAGCACCAAAATCAACTTATATCAATCAATTCAAGAAAGTATAGGAAAGATAAATGATAGCCAAGATTTATGAACAAAACTTCTCTTTAAGTCAACAAAAGTATTATTTATAATAAATATTATATCGGTTCAATACAAGGTAATAGTGGAAAAAAATGGGGCTTGTAATGGGAATTTAAAAGACTCATCATGAAACAAGTACTAAGAAAAATATGGAAATTTGTGTTGATTGGTATTTGTATATTTATTTGGATAGTTTCCAAGGATTCACGGATGTCAAGAGAGTTAGTATTAATTTCATGTGATATAAGATAACCCTTTAGGGAATGAATATCTCAATACCTAATAAAGGTTATTGTGTAATGCGAATGAAAACATTTGATATTACACTCTTTTCATGGTGAAAATGAGGTGTATTGATGTCTTCATTAGGTGTTTGTAAGAGTTTTAGAAGGGATATGTGTAGGATACATTATATGAATGTCATGTGTAAATAAGGTTTTACTTAGGTATGTAGAAATCCATGTTTATACTATATGATTAAGTAGTGAAGGGAAGGATGTGGTTTTGCATGAGATCTTTGAACTTTCTACATAATGGGAAACAATCATTAATATCATGTCTAAGACATTAGTGGTAAGCACAAGATTCCTTACAATTCAATAGTAGACAATGTTACTTGGTCATGTCAACTTGGAAAGGTGTTGACAACTAAATTAGAGTGTATTTAAAAATTATTAGTAGAATTCATCATGAATTATTAGTAAGTAATGGAATTTTCTCTTAGGAGGTGTCTTAGTTTGAGGAGCGGGTTATTTGGAAGGTATAAGTATTGGTTCAAATTTCAAAGCAAGGTTGAAAGAAAAATATGGTCTATTAAGTACACAATATAGTACTTGGAATATTATAAGGATTAAGGAGAATACGTATTTTTCGTTCCTAATTGATCTCATCCTTATTAACCAAATGTTCATACTATTTCATTTTGTAAGTATCAAACATTGTGATAATGTAAAGGATCTAAAAGAAATTTAGGGTTTGTAGAAAACATAAAGAAGATATGATAATATCAATTATATTTAGAAATATGAAACACTAAAGTAAAGGCATGAATCTACAGTTGTACACCTTTACACATATTTTTGTACATCCACATTTATCTTTGGCTAATAATAACACTCCTCTAATTACGATAAAGTTATGTCACCTCCAAAGTGACCTCTTAATCCTCTATTATTCTTCTCTTTTATCAAGTTATCACACATTGACCCATTGTGTTTATGCAATTGCTTTGCTGTAAACAACATGCCTTTTGTATCAAATAATCCAACAATGACATTCTATCTATGTGCATCATTTCTGCACATGCCTTATATGTTTCCTTGAAGTCTTCATCTTGTGCATATTACTACTTCATGTTCTCAAAACCCATAAATTCATTATGCATTTATCTCAACAGTATAACTCTTCCGCTTAATGCATCCATAACCTTGTTGGACTTCCCACTTATATGCTTCAACACAAATGAAAAACTTTGTAATAATTATCCCACTTCATGTGCCTCTGGTTAATCTTTTCTTGACTATTGATAAACTACAACACTTGATAATCCGTGTATAAGAAAAATTCACTTAGCAGTAAGTAATGACTTGATAAACAAATTTTTTTTATTACATGTGATTATTTTGTACTCAACAACCAATCAAATTTTCTTGTAGCATGATTCTTGGTCTTATAGGACCTACGTTGTAGTATATTACTAGGGCATAAACTCATCGATCCAACACATTTTGAAGGTTCAATGTGATTATTGAGGGATTAATCATTACCCAATACCCCACCTCATTTCTTGTATTATTATATCCCATAGCCTAAGGACCTTTTTACATTACAAGTTAGAAGTTTATTTTCAACATTTCTTATGGAAAAAATACAAATACAATATAATATGAAAAAATACAAAACCACGATCTACATGTGATTAGTTTATCCATTACATGGAATTAGACACTGTGTTCATTTGGGTTAAGAATTGTACACACCATAAATACTTACACACTTTCTATTTGTATTACAAATACAATAGTTACAAACACCTTAATCCACGAACATTTTGTATACACTTCACAGATTCTTAAGCATTATATAGGCATACCCGTAGTGGGAGTATCTTACATATAATTTACCACTTTGTGGATTCTTACTACCCTATACCCTGAGGGTTACCTTCCACATTATGGGCATCTCACATCCCAAGCTTATCTAAATAATATATTTATGCATTAGTCCATTGATGATATATATGTTATATTATTTATTTTTCAAAACCTTATATCTCATGAAACTTGCTATATTGTGTTTTATATGACAATCACATTATTTGCCTCTAAGTGTTAATTTGAAATGCTCCATGCCTACTTATTATTTCTCATTACTTTACTACTTGGTTACAACAGACTACTAGGATTATTTGATTGTTATTAGCCCTAGGGTCATGTTTTCAATATTTCGAATTACTTTATACATCAGTTAATCTAACCACATTATTTTCTACACATTGTATGATCCATTAATTGTAGTATGGACTTGTTTTCTCTATACACTTGTATGTTTCATGTCATTGTTTTCTCTAAGTATTGTCTACTCAATGCCATTATTTTCTCTATGCACCTATTTTTTCTATGTCATTGATTGATCTATGTATTATTTTCATTGTGTCATTGTATTATTATTTTCTCTATGCACCTATTTTCTCTATGTCATTGATTGATCTATGTATTATTTTCATTATGTCATTGTATTTTCTATACATTGATTCCTTCGTGCCCTTCTTTGATGTATGACATTAATTTATTTATGTTCCCATTTTCTTTGTGCAATGTTTTCTCTAGGTCATCATTTTCCCTATGCAGGTATGCTCTATGCCATTTTTTCCTATGCTTTATTTGCTCTATGAATTATGTAACATCCCGCTAATTAATCCTCTTTATTCAACATTTAATTATTCAAATAATTATGAATAATGGGAAGATGAACGTTTATTCGGATAATTAAGTTAATTTTGATAACGGTAATTAGTCATCTAAGTACAGTTAAATATTAAGTACTTCGATAACTAAGTACCATTTTATTATTATTAAATGTAGTTTGATTTTATTGTGGTGTTATGTATGTTTGGTTCTATTTTTTTGTGTTTGGCATCAATTCAATTAGGATGACCATCCTTAATTGATATGGTTGCCGTGCAACGTGATCTTACATTGGCACCCATATGGACTAAGGGCGATGACGCTCCTAAGTTAACTTGCGTTGCACATTGCCGATAACCAGGCTAGGAATGCACTATGTTACGTTGTGGTAATTGTGTTGCGGTTGCACAAATGGTTATTAAGTTGGCATAGTATGGTAAAATCATTAAGGCTTAAAAGTCCTGGTTGAATTGCTTTGTAACATTAAAGTTGTGTTATTATCTTAATAATATTATTAATAGGGGCCATATGGCCACACCTATCAATGTTTGAACTTATGCTAATGTGGGATTGGGATAAAATTTAAAACAAATGGTATTGAATACCATAATGTTGCATGGATAAGTTTTTTTAATAATTACTTTATCCACTTTAGTGGACATTCACGTAGATGAGGGAAATTTAAATTATTGACTGAATATTCAATTTTGATTAAATGGGATCCCCTCCCACTTTGACATGAACTCTTCTCACCATCCACTTGGTAGATGGAAGAGGTAAATGCGATAGGGTTTTTGGGGATGCGTGGAGGAAAAGGAGGGGGAAATTTGGAGATTGGAGTTTTATATGACATTTGACATTAGTGAGAGCTCCAATCATGGAGACACTCTACTTGATTTCTCGTTGCATGAGATTGTGGAATCAATTTTTTATTTATAACCCTGTATTAGTATTAAGGAGGGAATTTTGGAGGTATTGGTGGTTTTGAAGAGCTTGAATTTTTGGGCACTCAAGAAAATCGATTTCAGGCAAGGGTTTGAGTGAGCAGCTGGAAGCTAAAATGTGGGCACAAAATGTTTCCAGGAAAGGGTTTCTCTGTTGCTTTTCTAGTTTTTTGATTGATAGTTGAGATTGTTATCTTGTTGTGTGGATTTGCATTATAATAATGGGTTTTGGAAAATATACTTTGAACCAGTTAATGAACTTTTCTTCTTTTAGAAAAATCGTATGGTTGTTGGTTTGTCTGTCTTTCCTGCTGTGATTGTTTAGTTTAAATGAAATGGATGGGTTATCTTTGCTTCCCCAAACTTGTTTTGCTATTTCCCTACAAATAGATCAATGTCTCTGATTTTTATAGTTTATTATGAAGTCGTATGACTATGGGATTGTGTATATTTACCTGAAAATTTTCCAAGTTTACTTGTTGGGAGTTTTCCAACTGGAATTCTTGTTGGAAATTTGTGGTTTTCTAACTAGTATACTTGCTTGGAAATGTGCATGGTTGTGTGGGGTTGGTAAATAACTTGAGAAGCTTTGTGGGATTTTTGGATACTGAGATTGTTCCCTAAAAATCATATGGCTATTTTAAATCTTCTTTTCCAGCTGAGTTGTTCTGGTTGAATGGAATAAATGGGTATCTTGGTTTCTCCCCGATCTGCCTTGCTACTCCCTTACAAATAAATTGATTTGTTCTCATGATTTTATAGGGTTTTGAGAAATTGTATGGCTGTAGGGATTGTATTAATTAGCTTGTGAAAATTTGGGGGTTTCAATCTTGTTTTCTTATCATTGGAAATCGTTTAGGACTATCAGGTGTGTGTAATTTAACCTGCGAATCTTTGAATGGGTTTTGAGCTTAGATTCCTCAATAAAAAGAGCATAGTTCATTCCTTGTGTATAAATGTTAGGGAATATTTTGTTTTTTGGCAAATTATGCTAAGATTATTTGGATTTTTCAAGCAATGTTCCTACTATTAAACTTCGGTAAGGTTATTTTGCTTGGTTGCAAACTATGTGAAATACTTTGTTGAGACATGGGTATGAATTAAAAAAGAATACAATTATTTGGAGGAATTTGAACTTGTTCTCCCCAATGAAATAGTATGGCTTATTTTGATTTAATGTTACAGAAAATATTAAGTTGTTGGTCCTTATTGCTTGGAAAGGAAATTGGATGAAATGATTGCCTTCCTTTTATAATATGAAATGATTTTGTACTAACCTGTTGCATGAAAAAGAAGAAATTGAATATGCAGTCCCAATTTTAGTTATAGATGTATGAAACCCTCTACAGGGACATTTGGAAATGTTAAAAAAAATAAAGGTAAAAAAATGTTGATGGTTGAGTTGGGTAAGATTTTTCTTCTTATTATTTCTTTTATTTATCCCGAGATCCTCGTGACTCGAAGGGTTGGATCATTTGATCCATACCTTTTCTTTTATTGCATTTATTTCATTATTTGATTTAAATTAAGTTAAATCAACATTTTGGAAAATTTTAAAAGTGGAAAAATACAAGGGGAAACTCTGGCAATTTTTTTCCAGAATTCTATACTTAGTCATTTTTATGGATTAAAATTATGTGGATGAATTTCTATGGCATGTAAATTATTTTGCGATAATGTATGATGCAAGACAAATGTATTTTTCCTTGATTGTTAGCCTCACTTAAATTCTATTGATTGGGTTGATTTTTGTGTGTGCGATGATAGTGGATCCGACACAGTTTACGGATCCTGAATCCTCTATCCATCACATGGTTTGCGATTGAAGAAGTAGGAGGATTGTATGCGAAGTGGTCCTTTGGGAACACTTCACATATATTCCCCGCCTCTTTCCCATCGCCAGCTATGGGATTGCTGGAAGATTCTAGCTCCCTAACTGTTGTGGAAGTACGTTACCATTGCAATGTTAGAGTAGCTAAAGTTATGATCGACTAATCTACTTATTTGTCAAAAACTTAGTTAAACAAGTAGATTAACTTCTTTCCAGTTCTTTGAACTGACACCCCCAAAACAAAACAGTGTCGCAGGTTTAGTGACGATGAATGGACATTCTTTCACCGGCTTGTGAAGATCGGTGTTAGACTTGATGATTTATATCACGGATTTTGATCCGATTGTACTTGTACTTATGGTTATATAAACTTGTCTTGGACAAGTTGTACTTTGTACTAGTCCATTTATGGAGACTTGTGAGATTGAATTGTATATGTATAATTTTTTCCAATTATGAGTTGGCATGAAAACTATATGTTTAAATAAATTTGTCATTATATGGGTTTGGTAATCATATTGTGATTATAGATATGGTTATGTTAATAAGTATGTACCTCATTGTTGGCTAAATAAAGTTAAGATTAATAAATGAATATCAAGTTGATATGCTACTATAGTTTGAAAGGGAAAAAATGCATAAAGATATGCTTATAACTTTGAAATGATCCAAATATGATTATTGGTAACAGTTTGGACCAATCTATAGTATTTCTTAATAAGCATTCTAAAGGGAAATCTAGTCTAAGGTCAAAAAGGACTATTTCAATGATAAGCATAACTTTAAAAGGAATAAAATCTGATTTTAAGGGCATATTGGTCAACAAAGGAAAGGGTGCATATGCAATAAGTAAATAAATTGATATTAATCTATTCAAAGATTTAGGTGACTAAGTTCATTATTAGTATTAAATTTAATGGGATAAAAATCTATGACTTTTGGATTAATCTAAAGATAGTAATTATGCAACCAGAGGATAATTGTATAGTAAACTAGTCCACCTTGGAATACATGAAGGAATATAAAAGAAGTATGTGACTAGTAATATTAGAAACGAAGTAATCTATAGAGAAGGAGGAATTAAATTCCCTCTTGATAACTTATTGGATACCTATAAAGAGTGTTAAAACAAGTCATTCAAAATAACTTAATCTAGTCCCCTTCGTAGAAGAAAAAGAAGTATGATAACTGACTTATAAGCTGAGATCATCTCTAGCCTAAATTTTAAGATGTGTGAATCAGTCATACTTTGTAAACAAGTGCACCTTAAGATGAGATTATCTTTAGCTTAAATCAAGATGTGTGAAACAATCCTAAAAAAGTGTAGATATTTGATTAAGGGATATAAAAACAAGATAAACTGTAGTATGGATTAATTAAGACTATTAAGACCTATTGGAACCTTGACTAAGGGTTTAACACACTCTTTCTATTAAAATGGTTAGAACGTATGGATAGGGAAGCAATGTGATAATCCCTACTCGTGATCTTATCCACCCATCCAAAGTAATTAGATGCGTGAACTATAATTCACTAAGTAATTGGACTAAGTTTAATATAATCTAGATAATTAGTGATGAGACGTTTGTGAGGTGATGGGAAGACAAGTTTAGATGTTATGTGCAATCGTCTAAACTAAGCATACATAATACAGCTAAGAAAATTTGGCCAAAGTAATGTGCTTGCTGGGTACATTGTCTAATCACCGTGATTCCCCAAATCCCGAAGTGTAGGATACACAATGGAGTTTTACTAAATGAAACTCTAGGTAGACACTAGAGGATCAGTCACATGTTTCTCACTACCGCAGTGCGGTAAAACCAAGCGAGGCTAAGTATGAAAATTCAAATGAATGTAAAGGGTGATCGTGGAGATCATGGATAACTAACCCTTACAGTTGCACAAGGTTTATCACTATGTTATAGGATGAATTAATTTAATAAGACATGCTGCATAAACTAGCTTTAGCTAGATAACTGATTTGTATATTGAGAGCAATGTCTATTTACTGTTAGAAAAAAAAAATCCTACTAATTTGGGTTTCAAATTTTATGTTACATTTTCTCTATACACCGTATGCCATATGCACCATTTTCATATTTTTTTGTTTATGCATTGGATGTTTAATTCTTGTTTGCTCTATGTTCATTTAATTACACATGGTACATGTCACTCATATTTCTTCTTGGACACATTAATTGATACATACATTAAATGAAATACATCATTTATGACATATTTTTTAAGACACGTATTACTTGAGCCACAATGTTTAGATACATATTACATATAACACACATTCACATGGCATACATTATTTAGAACAAACATTATTTATAGATAAAATTTCTCCTTACATGTTTCTTGATACACCCACTATTTATGATACATTGCTTGTGACACATTGCAAAATGTACATTTTTTTATTGTTAACATATATTGACTGACACATACTTTTTTTACACACATAACTAGTTACTAATAACACTATTCAATTCTTCATGATGGCTTATCATTTGTTTATGTCTTATGGTGTGTTTACTATGACATGTGTTGTCATATCATGTCATGATTCCCAATGTATCTATTAGATTTTTAGTTGTATGTCTATTAACATGCTACTTTACCATTCATTATTCCACTCTTAGCAATTTATTTCTCAATATTACTAGATATATTTAATATAAATATTCCCATGAGATGACATCTACTACTTTCTCTCTAATGATCATATTTGATGCACATTGTTTATATCATCGTGTTTTGTTTACATGTTGTATAAGGTTCACATCTTATATGCTTTAATTATACATTTTTTATATCTAACCATTTTTAATTTTGCGCTAAGTGATACATGGTAACATCTATCGTGTCATAAGGGGGCATATTTTGGGCTCTTTCAAATGTTCATAAAGATCATGGCCAAAGTGCCACGGGGTAGGCATTTTGATGTTATTCAGACATTTCATATACAACTATTTAAATCATATTAGATGTTTTACATTAGATTTACATCAAGTTATGATGGTTCATTATTGTTTATTATAGGTTTTTACAACATATTTGCATGGACTTGGGTTGGCCCATCATTACAAATTATATGATTTATCATATTGGCATGGAATCGGTGGGAAAATTCATCTCACAAATTTAGAAACATTTATGATACTCAATTAGTTCATAAAAACATTTACAATAGATATACACAAGCTCATTCTAAAGATTGATTTATAGTTATGACATGATTTACAATGGTGACATAACTACATAATGCTAAATGATGATATAACTACTCAGTGTTAAATGATAACATAACTACCTAACGCTAAAGAATGATATGACTACCTAGATAAATGATGATATAACTAACTACTATTATACTATGACATAACTACCTAAAAATGTATGGTGATATTACAACCTAGTGTTAGTTCTTGCACAATATATTCATGTATTCTAGATGCAAACACATCAAGGGAAATCAAGGGTAATCATTTCTTGCTTTAATGTCATTTTACGCACTTAAAATTTTCATATGCAAATTTAATATATCTATTGAGCATTAATACACATATTTTCTATGTGATCGAAAAATTCACATTTTTAGATAGGGTTACACACTTCATGCTCCTATGATAGGGGTGAGATATTTGTATTCAATTGTTTCATTTACTTTTAACCCATCACTTTCATTAGTAGATTAAATGGGGGGAAATTGGTGTACCTAAAATTTATTACTATGGAGCTTGGCAATAATACTTTTGCATTTATCCTTAATCCCCACACTAAGCAAACGAAGTCATGACATTTTCTTCATCTTATAACTTCAGGATTTAATGCACCTTATATATGAGACATCTTTAGACTATCTAAAATCAATATCCTATCTTAGATCAAGTTCTAGACTAATCTTGAATGGGTTTGCGGGCCTAATATTGGTTTGATCGATGAATTTTTCCTAGGATTGACGAATGTTTCCCTTATACTTGCAATACTCATTTTTTCAAATACACAAATTACTGTAGTTGTCTTGGGGTCAGTTAAGATCGAAAACATTTGTGTAAGTAATTCTATATAAATATGCAAACCCTAACTCATTAGGGACATCTAAGGATCCCATATCTAAGCACACTCTAAGAATGTGATCAATCAACTAAAAATTTAAGCATATCTCCCTTCAAATTTGAACACATCTAATTTGTTTTCTTAGGTTAAAATTATTCACTAAAATCAAGCTAAGCATGATTTCAAAATGTTAAGGTCCAAATTATGGATCTATATTTGTTTGCACTTTCTAGCCTCCACTCCACCATAAGATTTGGAGAGATACACGTGGTTTGATCCAACTTTGACGTATTCATACATTGTACAATGGTCATTATGTAAGTAGAGGCATAGTGATGTTAGTCCAACACTTATAATGAAATAACTCTTATAGGTCAATAAGGTCTTGAAGACAAAATAAGTTGCATGTACATGTACAAAAGGTTCAATAGAAAAATCCAAATATAGAAAACACATCCAAAAACACAAGAGAAGAAGGTTCCAAAGGCATATTATAGATCAAGATAGCAAAGGACATATTCATCAGCTCAAGGACACCTTCATCGAACAAACCCATCCCTAGATGGACATAGTTTACTCAGTTTCAAGCTCCTAGATTTCATAGTAAATTTACAACATCATGTACAGTAACCTCGTCTATTTTTTTTATCACCATTCACATTTTGAGCCCGATTCAGGGTGAAAATTTTCCAAACACAAATGTTATTTACTTTTATCTATTTTTAGACCTACATTGATTAAATATTTCATACTTACATAATTATAGGACTGTCTTATTTACTATTTGTTGTTTTGGAATTATATTTAAACACATCACAATACCTTAATTAGATCAAAACAATTTAAACAACATAAAAACATAAAAGGGGAAGGTCTATTTTATTTGAAAATATGTTCTTTGACCAACCAAAGTCGTCAAGTAATTAAATAGTGCTTCAACAAGCAAAAAAATTGATAACATCATTGAATATCATATTACAATAAAAATTAGAGGGATTTACATAAGTTTTTCAAATAAGAATACAAATCTCATCCCACCATCCCACCAAGTGTGAAAAAATTATTAATATTTGAATTTGTCTATTGTAACCTGCTTATGAAAATCAAATACAACATGGGATCTTTGCAAAGATTGCAACCAGTGGAGAACCTCCATATATAATTAGTTTTTATCTTACTTAGTGTTGTGAAATTCCTAAATGTAGAAAGAAACTATAATCCAATTATCCTAAGTGTAGAAAGGAATCTTTGACCATGGAAGGGAGAAATGAAGAAAATAAAAATAACAGGGATGTACTAAGAAGCAAGTGGATTAAGCATGTTACCCTTCACCTCACGAGATTGAACATTTGACATGAATGCAACAACATCAAGTAACACATTAAAATAAACAAATAAAAGTGAGATCCATCATGTGTCATTGTAGGAATTGACGAAATGGATAAACTACCACCATAGATAATAATGTCAAACTATATTGTCATGTCACTCAACTTATATATTAGATTAATTGAAATTACAAAGATAAATATATATAAATATGTAGATAAAATATCCAAGGTTCCGAGATTATAACGAGTAACAAACATTACAATAAATTCTTAACTCATTTTAAGTATGGGTAAGAAGAGAAGACAAATAGGAAAGAACATTAATTTGGCTGTAAATTTGATTTTTTAATAATCCATGTATTGCTTATAACAACCTCTTTTATTTATTTTGTGGCTGAAGATAATGTATGATATTTTTTATTTTTATATATCCTTCCCATGGATGTCATAAAGCTTGGTTGTTATGTAACTTCCTTTAGAATAAAAGAAACCTTGTACATCTACGCACATGCTTAACCCATGTGCTTCCACACCATTAATAGACTACAAAAATGAAAAAAATCATATTTATGCCCTCTTATGTGGTGTATTTAGTATGGAGAAATGCCTCTTTATTTCTTTGCTAAGTATGTGTTAGGTAGATAGATGGTTGCCAGATGATAAATGCTTATAATGGGCTTGTGTGTGAGAGAGAGTTCTTTAATTTAAAATTTGGACCTTGGTGGTGGGAAAGGTCGACCCAAAATATAAAATATGAAAGATAAAAGAGTAATAAAGGGGCACATTGAGAAGTAATAACCAAAAACTATAGGGGTCCAAAACCATACAACTTGGGGCACCACCATAGTATGATCCTGATCTTGTTGTACGGTTTTGGAAAAGAGTCAAATGTGAAAGAACAATAAAATTGTAATTTTCATAGATCTCAATGGCTTGACCCAAAATCAAAATAAAAGGTGAAAACAATCACATATTCATAATGAAATCAAGCAATAGAAAGTGAAACAAAAAAAACGTATGCCGCTAAGACCATATTTCATTGTTTAGAACTTACATACTTAAATTCCAATGAAAGCATAATGCAATAATGTTTTTTTTACATATTTTAGTGTCTACATTTTCTCCACCTTTATGCTAGTGAATAAAATTTACTAGTTTAAATGAGAAAAATATCATACATGAAAAAAAGTGTTAAAGAAAGACCAACTGTAGGCTCGTAAAGAAAATTAGTTTTATATGACGATCAATGCGTGTCATCGGATGACCCAAATGGAGATAGGGGAGAAGCGTGTCATAAGATTCAAAATATACTATAGGTAAAAAGTATGTGCTTAGAGAAATTGAGATTACACTTAGCATATATGGAGATTCGGGGGTGAGCGAATCCTCAACAAGTGATTTCAAAACTAAGTGGGGAATGGGTATACCATCACCAAAGGGAAGATTGTCACAGATATATCTGGTTGGTCCTAAGAATGCTTCCCAAAATAAGGACAACACCACTAGAGACAAATATAGGTCCCTGATATTTTTAAGCCCCTAAAAAGTCGAAAGGGAATGACATCTCATTGCTCCCATCATGCGTAAAACAAATGAATAAGGCTCGAGATATGGGTTGTATTGGTTTGAGACATTAATTGAGTAAATAAGGTTAATAACAAGTTTGGTTGACTAGGATAAAAGGTAGAGTTACTATAAATAGTAAGGTAGAAAAGTCAAAAGTATTTTTTATTTTTTTACCGAGAATGATAGTGAGAGGAGCTCTGAGCAAGAGAGGATTATGTGTGCTAGGGATGTGATTCGGTTAAATGTTTGAGTTGGTAATTAATGTCATCCAGTTGTATATGACCCATGAGGTTGTAAGTGTGTTAAAATGTTGATATTAGCATAAAGTATAACACATTTTTATAAATTTTGTGAAATATTTGATGTTGTCAAATTTGAAGTAGATAGCATATATAACGTCGAATGCTCTAGTTCGAACTAGGGGTAGAACCATATGGTTTTGTACTGTTCTAACATGGGTCGTAAAATTCAAATCCAAGTAATAAAAATTGATAATGAATGTGTTTTTTAAGAATATTTTATTTGATTTCATAAGTTCTAATGAGTTTTATGATATTATATGGATAATTAGGTTGTGTGATCTATGTTTGTACAGAGATGTGCATGCACAAAAGTTTTGTGGTGGAAGATACATGGAGAATATTTTTACCTTGGGTTTAGATGATGCATGGTGGGACATTCTAAATAGGGCTAGATTGCCACATGTGGCTAGATTTGGGAAGGTGTCCCCAAATATGCATTTAATTAAATATGCATTTAATTAAAATGACAATACATGCACCTTTTAGTTGCTCATAGTGATGCAGGAGCATCAAGTGATAAGATGTAAGAAGGTCATATGACCATTAGAACATGTTAGTATAGGTGTGAGTGAATGAATGTTAAAGTTGAATATGTTGTAAAAGGGGAATGAGTACTTGTAAGAAAGTTGTAGGAGTAAATTTGACATAGTAAAGGAGTAATATTGGAAAAATAAAGCCATGTAATCATGTAATAGTTGTCTTATATGGATTACATGAGAGTATTAAAGAGATATCCATGTGATTTCTATGTAGAGGAAGTTGTTGAGTCTTCTTAGGAGTGTGAATTGGCTTAGGAGTCAGTTTAGGTGCTTGTTAGAGTCTATTCTTAGCTAATGAATACCTATTTCATAGGTGATTCATGGAAATGAAGAGGGACAGGGATTCTAGAGGTTGAATAATGTATAATGGTGCAGGTAATATGTTTTAAAAGATGAAAATCGACCATGTTGAAGAAAATCAGCTTGTTTTCAATGTACTGTGCACAAGAACCCTGGCAGGACAGCAAGATAGAAACCCTCCATAACGTTTAAATGATGTAAAGTTCCTGACTATCAGCATGGAAAGATTCTACAGGTGATGTAGATCACAGTGGTAATTTTTATATGTTTTGAAAATGCATAATTTGAGTTTTATAGCAAATTGAAGGCTCTCTGGCCCGATCTAGGGAAAAGTAGCATAACTTTTTTACTGCATGGATGAAATTTCTTGAAAATTTTAGGATACCTTTGTAATTACATGATATAACTACTGTCCAAATTTAAAGGATAATGGATTTGTATCGCTCAAGATATACGTGACTGTTTTTTTTTTGAGTTATGACAAGGAATACACAGTGTATAGTAGAGAGAGGAATGAAAGTGCATGAATGGTCATAACGTGGAATCAAGCCACTAAAATTTTGTATCAATCATCTTGATGAAATTTTTGAAGTGGATCCATCAAGCTACAGGTGAGATCAAAGTCCTAAGTTCCTACTGTCATAGCTAGGGTCAGAATAGGCCTGATTTTTGTATGCTACAACCATAAAGGAGGTGATAAAGGAAAAACCTAGATCTAGGACAGTATATGGAGCTCATGAATACCTCAACCATTGTGATGGGAGGTCTTTTGAGCTATGGGGATGCCCTGGGAACCAACTGATTGAGTATTAAGAGTTTGAATTGGATGTTTTTAGACTAAGTTCAGTCTTGAGGGCAGAGTATTGAGACTGCACACTAGTAGAGAGATTCTTGAGCATTCGTAAAGGAACTTGAAACATTGGTTTGTTGCCTTGGTCATGTTCAATCAAGAAGAGAAGAGCTTGTGACTATATTGAAGAAAAGCTCCATTTGCAAGCAAAGGTGTATGGTAAAAGAACTCAAGAAGGTATGAATACTTAAGATTTTATGAACGGATTTTGTAGCTTGGGACAGTCATAGAAGTTCTTTACATCTATTAAATATTATTTCAATGATCACAAGGTGATCACATTTTCTCATCAAAGTTAACCCTCCTTTAGTTGTTGTCTTCAAGAATTAGTTGGTACTAGGTCTCATTGGATTTCAAGGTGAAAAGGAATACAACAGATGAGGTTGCATGAACATAAATTAATGATCCTCTAGCAGGGGTGGATGGAGTAATAGAGTAGGTTCAAAATATTGATAATATGGTGAAGCAAATTTTAGTATTGACCCCTGCATCACATAGGGAGATGATAGTGACATTAGAGGATATGTATCACATCCTACGATTTCCTATAGCTGGTGAGAGGGTACATGTGATGCCCATGGATGTTCCATATCATCTTAAATATGCTCATAGATTTTGGCTCGGTTGTGGTGGCATAGGGGCGTCATTGATTGGATTGAGTTCTATAGTGACCTCTTATGTTCCGTGATTATAGAACTTCATATGTGTATTACTAGAATAATTTGTAATTGTATATGGAAGTAGGTGTCTATTTATTAGAGGATGTGGTAGATATTCTAGGCTACAGATGATGAGGGAATGTTGTATGCATGGGGAAATTTTATGTCATCGCATCTATATAGGGAATTTTACATATATTTTTTAGAGAGCCATGACGGGGGTGTAAGAGACATTACATTATCACACAAATAGGCTTATGAGAACTTTGAAGTTTTATGACCAATGGGTGGACCTTGTATTGATTGGGATCATCCATAGATACTAGCAGCCCCATGAGTTTTGTTGAAGAGGTGAGGATTAGATACAATGTCTTGTAGGGATATATTGGACAAATTATCACCATGAAAGATTGTGTAGAGGCCATACATATGCTATAAGGGATGGTTTGAGGATGTCATCAAGTTATGACAAGTGTAGAGGTTGATGTGGTTAGAGGATTGGTTTCCTTTATAGGGTGATTTTATTCACTATGAGATCTACTTGATAATTTGGTATTGATCAAGAGACATCCCTGATACTATATCCATGGAGGAGGTCCACACATGTGGCTTTTGGAGATTCCAGGACTGACTGTGACAAAACTATTGGCCCCTCCCATAGGAGAGGTAGACCCAGTTATAGATTTAATATGATGGATGACGTGACATAGACATGATAGTGGGTTAAGACCCTTTGGGTGTTACTATTTCCTATATTGATTAGTTTTCTGGTAGGTGGTGTCACAAATGTAGGAGTAAGTTGACCAAAGATACCTCTACCCACAAGTGGAGTGGACAAGGGAGACATAAGTGCCCTTGGTGAGGATGTCCTATCAATAGTAGTGGCACAACATAAGTAATGTGTGATTTGAGTTTTGATTAGTGAAATTGATCCATAGGGATCCAAAATAACTCTACTTCATCAGAAACAGTCAACACAAAGAAGGAAAACAATGAAACGGAGGTTCTGCCTTTTAAGTAACAGGATCACCACCTTGCGTAGGGCAGCGGTTATAGAACCGCCACCTAGCTAGGGCGGTGGTCCCAGGACCACCGGTCTGCACAAGGTGGTGGTCCTGGCCATTACGGACAGAAAACTAAAATCAAAACAAACAACCTCTGAATTTGAAAGGATGTTCATTTCTCTTCTCCTTCATGACCTTTCCCATTCTCCAGTGCATGGGAGGACATGAGAAAGGATATAAATACATGATTGTAGAAGTGTAGAAGATCATTGAAGCATGGAAGCAAGTGAGCAAGAAGTCTTGGTGCTAGAAATTGTATTTTGTAGAAGAAAGGAGTGTTGGACAGAGCAAGCAACTGAGAGGAAGTGTTGAGATATTATCTAATTCTCTTTCTTACTTATTGTAAATTTTGTACCTGTTGATTTGAATTGGCCAATAGTTGTGGGAAGAAAGAGAAATTTCCCTTCCCGACTAGTTTTTCCTCCATTGGAAGTTTTCCAGGATAAATTTTTTGGTGTTATGAGCTTATATTCTTTCCTTTACTACAATTGTTGATTCTAAGCACAATAGTAATTCATTCACTAGCTACCTCTATTATTTTATAATAGAATATAAACATCAAAAATTAATTTGTGATTTTGTGAATAATTCCAAAGTTGAAGAGTTTACAGATCATTTTGGTATCAGAGCTGACAAGTATCTAGGACTATGGTGTTTCATTCTTGAATTTGTATGACAGTGACAAGATCTAAAGGTGAAGAATCTTTACCTTGCGATCTAGAGATTTCTACAAAGAAGTGGAAACAGAGAATTTGGCGAGAAATGGAGGAAGAGAACTTGGTCCATAGAATCGAGATGCTAGAGACCATGATGGATAAGATGTTTAGAATGCAAGAGGAACTTGTAGATTTGCAGAAGACATCTTCTGTCAAGAAAGACTCCATGGACTCAGTGGTTCGAGGCTTAGCCGAAAAGTTTGGTATAGGAAAGAGTCACCATGAGGAAGATTATGGGGAAGAGCATGAAGAAGAGACTTCTAACACAAGAGAAAAGGTAAAATCTGAACCTACTCCTTTTAAAGTTGAGACTAAAGTTGAAATCAAAAGCTTTGAAGGACAAGTAGATGCAAAATTACTGGATAAATGGTTGAAATAGTTAGAAGTTTATTTTAGCATCCATAATGTCACTGAGGCACAAAGGATCACCTTTGCACATCTCAAAATGGAGGTACATGCTCTAGTTTGATGGGAAACTCATCTAACTACTTGTGAAAATAAGAAATGTCCTATTGTGAAATCTTGGCAAGAATTTAAGGAATTACTTAGAGCTAACTTCTATCCTATTGGCCATAAAACTGACCAAATGATTAAATGGCAGTATTTTAGACAAGGCAGTGGTCAAAGTTTATAGGACTATGCTACGGAGTTTCAGAGGCAAGCCATATTGCTAAACATGGATTTGGAGGATGAGGATATTTTAACCAAATAATTGGGAGGACTTCACACTCACCTTTGAAGAAAAGTCATCTCTACAAAGCCCAAGGATCTCAATGAAGCATGTGTACATGCATACTACATAGATGATGAGAAAAAGCAAGGAGAAGCAGAGCCGAGGGTAAAGTAGTCAACAAATCAGCAGAAAAAGGATTATGGGAAAACAAGTAACAAGAGTATGTGGAAAGGGAAAGGTAAAAAAGATGCCACTACTTTAAATACTTGTAAAGATCCCAAGAATTTTTGCAAGAATTGTGATATCAATGGTCATACTGACACTACATGTTGGAAGTTTCATCTGGAGTTACATCCAAAGAACCAAACCAAGGACTCCAAGATATCCATGACAGTTGTAAAGATAGAAGGGGAGGTGGAAATTGAAGATGACTCTGATGTAGATGAAAGCCTTGGATGCACGACCACCAACATAGACAGCAAAGAGGAGATGAGTAGACTATTCTAGATCAAAATAAAGATCAAGAGGACTAAGGTAAATGCTTTGGTTGATACCGGTTCTCAATCTAACTTAATTTATGAGGCATTTGTAAAGAAGCTTGGTCTTGAGACTTACGAGCATCCGCACCCATATCCTTTGGGTTGGGTGAGAAAGGGTGTTGAAATTCAGGTAACAAAAAGATGTAAGGTCAAGTTTGGGATAAATTCCCAATATATAGATGTTTTTGAAGCTGACATTATTCCACTTGATGCTTTTGATGTAATATTCTGGAGTCCTTACTTGTATGTTAGGGATGCTATCTTTATGAGAAGGGAAAACTAGTACAGATGGGTCAAGGATGGGATTAGCTACAACATCCAGGCACACCAACGTAAGACATGGGTTACTATGGTAAGTACTAACCAAGAAAAAGGACTTATTCAGTCAAATCATAATCAGTTTTGTTTACTTTTGTTAAAGGATAAACAAGATAGGGTAGAAGTTTAAGAGATTTCTAACTAAGGAAAACAAGATTTGGATAGTATTATTCAGTATTTTTAGGAAGTATTTCAGGCTCCTAGTGGATTACCGCCAAAATGAGAAGTAGAGCATGAGATTTAGCTATTGCCAGAGTCACCTCTACCAAACATCGGGTTGTATAGGAAATCCTTGTTAGAGAGTACTGAGGTAAAGAAATAACTCCAAGAACTAATAGACCAAGGGGTGTTATATTTGAGAACCCCACCATGTGGTTTACCTATTGTGATGGTGCCAAAGAAGGATGGTTCTTGGAGAATGTGCATCAACTACCGCGCTTTGAACAAGATCACCATAAAGAACCGATATCCACTTCCCCGCATAGATGATCTCTTGGACCAGCTTTAGCATGCCAAATTTTTCATGAAGTTGGATCTCAAGTCAGGTTATCACCAAGTCAGGATGAAGGAGTATATATGGAAGACTGCCTTCAAAACAAAATAAGGTTTGCATGAATGGTTAGTACTTCCTTTTGGATTATGCAATGCACCTGCTACATTTATGAAATTGATGAATGATGTATTGTGGGATTTCATATATTCATGTGTCATTATATACCTAGATGATATCTTGATTTTTAGTGCCACATGGGAAGAACATCTAACGCATTTGTAACAAGTCTTGCAAGTTCTCAGGGAGAAACAACTACTTTGTAATATGAAGAAATGTGAATTTTCCAAACAGTCACTTGTCTATCTTGGGCATGTGGTTGGAGGAGGAGAGCTATGAGTGGATCCAAATAAGGTGGAAGCCATCACAAATTGGCTAACACCAATAGGAGCCACAGAGACTAGAAGGTTTGTGGGAGTAGTACAGTACATGCGGAAGTTCATTCCGGGTTTCTCGGTAATTGTAGCATCTCTACACATAGTGGCTGCAAAGAGTAAGGGTTTTGACTGGGGTAAGGAACAAGACAAATCCTTTGAGTTATTGAAATACAAGATTAGTCATGCTCCAATACTTTCTCTCTCTAGTTTGTAGCAGCCTTTTAAAGTAGAAACAAATGCCAGTGATTATGCTATGGGCGCAGTGTTGCTTCAAGGAGGTAAACCCGTAGGTTATCATTCTAAAACCTTCACTTCAACAGTTAAAGGATATTTAGTATATGATAAAGAAATGTATGCACTAGTTCAAGAAATTAAAAAATGGAAACATTATTTGTTGGGTAAAGAAAATATTGTGCACACTGACCACAAACCTCTCCAGTATTTTCAATCACAGTCTAAATTGTACCAGGAAAGGCACTACAAATGGTTGTGGTTTCTTCAGTAGTTCCATCTAGTGATCAAATACAATAAAGGTAGTATAAATTTGGTGGCAGACATGTTATCGAGGCCACCCACATAGGAAAATTTCTCTTGTTTGGCCACTATCTCTCAGATCAAGCCCTTCACGAAGGAAGCTTAAGGAGAAGAATAAGCCCAAGACAAAGACTTTGGGGTAAAATTTCAGAAGTTTCAGTCCCAAGGGGCTGAAAAGATGGGGATTGAAGATTGTTATCTCAAGGACGGGTTGCTCTATCGATGGGGGAAACTTTGTGTGCCTAAAGAAGAAAGAATTCTATTGATGAGGGAAGCACATACCTCGAAAGTAGCGGGACATTTCAGTGTTGGTAAGACCCTAGCCCACTTACAAAGGTATGTATATTGGCCCAAAATGCAAGAAGAAGTATCAAAATTTATTCGTGGATGTAAACTTTTTTGTACTAGCAAGTCTAAAACTAGGAAGGAAGGTTTGTATATGCCTTTACCAGTACCTACTCGTCCGTGGGAGGAAACTTCTATGGATTTTGTAGGAGGATTACCTATGTCTAAACATGGCCATGACTATCTCTATGTTGTTGTGGATAGATTCAGTAAAATATGTATTCTTATGGCATGTAAAAAAACAGTAAAAGCACATGAGGCAATAAATATTTTCTTTGTTAATGTATGGGTGCATTTTGGTTTGCCAAAGTCTATTATCTTTGACAGGGATTTCAGGTTCTTGGGGAAATTTTAGACTACTTCGTGGGACAAGATGGATACCAGGTTACAGAGGAGAAAAAATTTCCATCCACAGACAGATGGAAAAAAAAGGTGGTAAATAGGAGTCTGGTACAGTTGATCAGAGGGTATAACAATAAGTACCCAAGGACTTGGGATGAGTCCTTAGCCTACATTCAACATTCCTATAAACAGGAAGCCTACATTCAACATTCCTATAACCAGGCAGTACACACATCCACTATGAAGTCACCATTTGAAGCATGCTTGGGATATCTACCTAAAAATCTGCTGGACATAGTAGTGTGACAACAGGATGAGGAGGATACATGAGACACAGAGGTGACTAGAGCCAACAAGTTCATTGAGAGGATCTGACAAATCCATCTCAAGGTTAAAGAACAACTAGAAATATCTCAAGAAAAGTACAAAGCTAGGCGTGATCAGCATAAGAGGGAAAACAAGCTTCATGTTGGAGACAAAGTTTGGATTTACTTGAGCAAGGAGAGACTACAAGGTCAAACACGAAATCTCAAGCCACTATGATATGGACCCTTCACCATATTGGAGCAATTTTGGGAAAATGATTTTTGATTGGACTTACCATCATTCATGAGGATGTACTCTGTAGTAAATTGTGAGAACTTGCACCTCTATGAGCCATCCATGTTGGATGAAGATGAAGAACTACAGTTGCTACCTTCCATTGAGGACTGCATCTTGGACTCATGAGGTGAATTGGAGGAGGATGTAGTGCTATAATAGAAGGTTAGAGAGACTAGAAGAGGTCCGTAGGAGTCTTGGCAGATTGGACTGAAAGGAAAGAAAACAAGGCAGGCCCGGTGGTACTCAAAGGAGAAAGTGAAATAATTTTTCCCTCATCTACTCCCCCCATAAAGATTTTGTGGGACCAAAATCCTCCTAAGAAGGGGAGGTGTGATCCATAGGGATCTGAAATAACTCTACTTTATAAAAAATAGTTAGCACAAAGAAGGAAAAAAATGAAACGGAGGTTTTGTATTTTAAGTAACAGGACCGCCGCAATGGGAAAGGTGGCGGTTACAGAACCGCCGCCTAGCCAAGGCGGTGGTCCTGGCCATTACGGACAGAAAAACTACAATCAAAATGAACATCCTCTGAATTTGAAAGGATGTTTGTTTCTCTTCTCCTTCATGACCTTTCCCATTCTCCATTGCACAGGAGGACATGAGAAAGGCTATAAATACATGATTGTAGAAGTGTAGAAGATCATTGAAGCATGGGAGCAAGTGAGCAAGAAGTCTTGGTGTTGGAAATTGTATTTTGTAGAAGAAAGGAGTGTTGGATAGAGAAAACAAGTAACTAAGAGGAAGTGTTGAGATATTATCTACTTCTCTTTCTTACTTATTGTAAATTTTGTACCTGTTGATTTGAATTGGCCAATAGAAGTATGAAGAAAGAGCAATTGCCCTTCTCGACTAGTTTTTCCTCCATTGGAGGTTTTCCAGGATAAAATTGTTGGTGTTATGAGCTTATATTATTTCCTTTACTACAATTTTTGATTCTAAGCACAATAGTAAATCATTCACTAGCTACCTCTATTATTTTCTAATAGAAAGTAAACACCAACGATTAATTTGTGATTTTGTGAATAATTCCAAAGTTGAAGAGTTTACAGATTAGAAATTGTGATGATTTGTTTATGAATAAAGTGCAAATGTGTAAATGTATGTAGGTGATTACAGGTGATGCATATCAGATGAAAAATTTAGTTGCATCGATTAGGACTTTGACTCAAAATATTCTAGTTGAAGTTCTTACGGGTGACCTAATCGAGAGAGTAGATGACATTATTAGTGTGCATGTGTAATTATTTGATTTAATGGTCATGAAATTTTTCATGTGTATAGTATTTCAATACAAGAGGGATGAGAGACGAGAAAAGTGAGATTGACGACTTGATCATCCCTTAGGGATTGAGTTAGCTTGGGATATGGTAGCAGGGATGATAGAGGCAAAAAAACAATATGTTCAGGTTTTGGTAAAGAATATTACATTTCAAGAGTGTTTGTCACACTATCATTTGAGATCGTAGTTGAGAGTGTTTGGAGCTATAGGAAGAGCATCCACTAAAGAGGTTTGCTATATACATTTAGTGAGGATGATGATGAGTATATTTATGAAGGGTGATATCGTCAACATCTTGTATCAAGTTTTTTATTCAATTGATATGTATATTATACACACACACACACACACACACTTTTACGTTGTGCACCATATGGTGTTGTATTTGATTATTTACAGCCTCGATAACATAGTTATGAGATGTATTGATGATTGAGATTGTTTCATGATGTTACGATGAATAGTACGATGGATTTAAATGTGATAGAATAATCAGAATACATATATCGTGCAAGATATAATGTGAGTGATGTAATTTTGATATTGATTGTGGATGAATCATGTATGTGTATAAGAGCACACATATAGTGTAGATAGAAATGAAGTAAAGTACTAATACAATAATTATTATGTGTGTGACCCCAACTTAAGTTCCCAATAGCATACTACGCCAAGAAACTTATTCTTAAGAAAGAAGGAAGGGTGATCCTCATACATTGTGAGGTACTTAGTGAATGATATCAACAAGAAGAGATGTAGATGATGAGAAAATTAGGTGATTATCAAAGACACCAGATTTTAATAAGTAGACTAAGTGAATAGATTCCAAAAATGCACTAGGGTGAATTATGTACAAAGAATTAGTTAGTTTTATTGGACGTGTCATGGATGATACTAAAGAGGGTGTATGACTAACATGTATAAGTTGTGGTATAAATATTTAGTGTTTGAAAATCCATTTTTGTGTAGTTATTAGAGCTTGTTGTGTAGTAATAACTCCATCTTAAGGGATCTCATTTATAGAAGATTGTAGACTTGACCCATCATTTTAGGAATAAGTACAAAGAGTTACACTTTCTATAGGGTGATGCCATAGCGGGAGAATAAGATCTATCTAAATGTAATGTATCGAAAGTGATGATTCCTTTATCTTTAGGTAATTTAATCTTATGGTCTAATGAATAGTAATCATTATCATGGTATCCACTGATATGATAGAAGTTACAAAAAAGTGACCTTTTTCAAGTTTGAGTATCTAAGGATGGAGGTGTTCACTAGAAGGTTATATAATTAGCCTCTTATCCATTAAAGTGAGTAGAATATCATGTTTCTGATTGATATATTTTTCAAATTACAACTGACTTGGATTATGAATAAGAGGAGCCTATATAATAGATTTGGGCTTAGGATGAAAAAAAGTGTTACCATGATGTACGACCTTCACCCCACTTTCATTAGTTGTTTAATATAGTTGTATATCACAATTGGGTATGGTATAATCAACTGAAATTTCCTTGTGTAGATGTGTGTGTTGATGTGGGAGGATGAGTTCTCCTTCTAAATATATAACACAGAGACAAGGCTCTATGAATGAGACACATATATCATATAGTAATTGTTGTTTAAGAGGAAGTATAATACCGTTACATAATATGTATTAAATTTCTAAATCAATGGGCTGATACAAAAATAGATGCAGGTTTGTTTTAAACTTTAAAATATAATAAAATATAGGCTTAGTCTTTGTTTTATACAAGGAAGATTTTTAACCTTAGGGTTGTATGATGGCTAAAGAGGGAAATAAAATATTTTTCAAGTTTGAGGAAGGTACTCAAAGATCCACTAAGAATATGGGTAAATCCATGCCTCACAGCACATGTGAGACTCTTGGGAAAAGATTTAAGAAATATCCTGTCATTACTATGTGAAGGCATGTGTGTCTAATTACTGATACCAATTTTTGGCACCTCTTTCCCCCATCCCACATTCTATCCCCTGTCGTTATCACTTTGCAAATTCATATTTCCCTCCCCATTTTAAAATCTCTATTCTCCCTCCTAAATTTTTATTTCCCTCTCAGAATCCCATTTATTTTCTCTAAACCCCCTTAATTCATCCATAATCCCATCTAATTATTCGTTAACCTATCCATTATCTAACCACCCCATTTATTTTTCCTCTCAATCCCATCCTATTATTATTATTTACCCACCCCTAATTATATTTAATCACCCTAAAACTTATCCACTTTCCTAGGATTCCTCCCATAAATACACCCATTTATGGACCCTAGGATTCCACTTACACCCATTTAATCCCCCTTTATCCTTCCACTACATTTTATTCCCCCCATATGTTATTAACTCATCCAAAATAGTCTAAATTATAATCTTAGCCCTTTTTAGACCTCCATTTTCGAGATTCCCATCACCTTCATCGCCCAAGTGGACGGTCTACGATAGTCATTTGTGATCCAAACAGGTCAGTATCGACCCAGGTGGGTCATCATCGACCCTATTAATACACCTCCACCACTCCTCTTAAAGGACTGAAAATTTTTGGGTGTTCAACCTATCTCATGAGCTTGTCGTGTTCATCTCCCTCCCAGGAACTACAATCATCTACTTGGAGTATTTTTATAATCGTTACTTGCTATCCATGAAAGATTGAAGGTTTGAAGATAGTTTGGAGTCCTTTTTCCACTTCATTACTCCTTTCTTGAAAGTTTGTAGGTCATCTTAAGGCTTTTTCCCTTTCATTAGCCTTCTCTGATCACCTTCAGATCCTTTTTTCCCATTCTTTTGGCTCATCAAAATCCCAAATATTGCCCCAGTCATCGTCACCCCAGCCTAGTCGTCATTGACCTAACTTGTGTTAGCCCAATCTTGTATCTGCATCATCATCTACCTCTACCTCACAAGTCTCCCATCATTCATAACACTTTATTTCTACCACCCATCTATCCGATAGCCTGAATCTTGTCTTCTTGGTCCCTATCGTCGTCGACCCAACCCGGTCATCTTCAACCCTGTCAGTATCTCCAAAAAAATATGTCTTTTGGTGCATACTCTATATTCCTCACTATCCCAATACCAAACTTGGCATCCCAAAGAAGGTTCTAGATCTAATTTTTGCTTATTAGTTGATCATCGACTGTACCAGTCAATCTCAGGTCGTCATCAACCCGAACAGGTTTGATTATGTTTATAAGTATTTACATTATCAAATATTTCTTTTATCACCTCTAGCATATCTTAGATCTTTGTTATTTATATCCTTTCATCTATTATCATTTTATAAATCATTTTATCAAAGTGGGTTGACATCCATCCTAGGAAGTTATCACTTATTGGGACTGACCTTGTCAGGCAACCCACCATCTTATTTACTAATTGTTTTCATGTTCAACTTCTCTTTGTTTTGTATCTTTCTCATCATCACCATCCCTATCAAGAGGTAGACTTAAACCCTCCCATAATTTTTTGAGTTTCTTGATTTCTCATGTCCCTTTCATTAACTTGTAACATGAGAGGGAAATCTCGTCAAACATTCTAGCACATTCGGTGGGACCCACCCTTTCTCCTCGGTGAATTATTTTATTTCATTTCCACTTTCCTATTTTCTTCCTTTCTTTCTGATTACCTTGCAAGTAGGAGCTGCACTTGCTTGCGCGTGTGGTGGTTTTCTCGCTTAGATTAACAACGTGATTTCTAAAAATAATAAAAATAAAATAAGGAAAATACATTTATTCGTATATTCTTCATTTTTTCCATATTTTATCTTTTTTCATCTCTCATCCTTCTCTTGTCTGTCTGGTCTCAACGAAGATAAAATTTGAATTTTGGACTTAAAAGGAACACTTTCATACTTGCTTCCTCGTCTAGTCTAACTAGGAGGTAATCTGTCGCATCCATCTCTTTCACACACATCCAAAATCACAAATATAATTTACACATTTGAAACATATTCTAACAAGTGGAACTATTGGGATTTCATCACCTAATAGGAAACTCACCGTGGTGTTTTGGACTCCTTATAACATTGTTTAACTATTGGTATATCAGCTAAGTACCTGACACCCTTATCATTGAGGTGTGTGAAGTACAGAGGTATGCCCCTATATCAGGCCACGTACTGGTAATCATTATAGATTTGTGCCTCACGCACCTTCGGGTATATCAAGGATGCCATCCTAAACATCCCGAAACCATTCTTAGACTTATTGTTTCCTATGTTCCCGTTGAGCCCATTTATTTTCTTTTTCACACTCTTCTAAATAAACAAGATAATTAATACTTTGCTGCATGATTTTTGTAGCACCACTTTTCCTCACGCTAGGAAAAAGGGTCAAACTAGTTAATGTAATAGACAAACCATATTTTATCAAAATATTTCAATGATACGTTATATAAACCATTAAGATTTTAAGTTATGGTATAGGTTAGGATTTTTAAATTATATGTTATGTTAATTCTGCATCATATAATATTCAAGGTGGCCACATTAAGAAAAGGGAAATGTGATAGGGTTTAGGTATGGTTAAAAGCTATAGTATTAATAAAACATGCCTTTTAAATTGTTTAGGGAATATTTAATATTCCATTTAGGTTCCGTATAACACATAAGTGTTAATATTTAAACTTATAGTTTAAATATGTATAGAAGAAAAGTAATAACAAAAGGGCATAATATTAGACATATGTTAGTATGATTAAAAAATATAGTTTTAAGATTACAATAAAAAATTAGAAGGGGGTCATATGTTAGACATAAGAATACTTTACTCCAACATAAATCTAATCAAAATTATTTAAAGGGGTACTTTTAGACATGGAAAATTATTTTTTTGAATACCAAAGATAAAATACACAGCTAGAATTTTACACTGGGGAACAAGGGTAAATTATAAACGAATAGGAAAAATTGATTTCCTATTCTCAATGAGAGTTGTCTCCCATAGGAATTGTTATCCAAAATAAGCCCCATGCTTGTTTTTGGCTAACTCCTCCTTCTTCTCCTTTGATGGCACTTAAATGAATTTTTGGCATGCTTCAGGTACTCAAAATATTCTAGAAATTATCCCACCAGATAGGATTTTTCCTCACCTTTCCAGAAATGTAAAATTTTCCTCCTAACTCCTTGTATTTCTCAAGTTATGGCTCGGTGAAGTTTTTAAGGGAAATTTTCCCTGGGAAGGCCTGCGACCAATAGGAATGCTCCACGTGGCATGGTGGAATGATGGGCTGGTGGGGGTAAGTTGAAAAATTTGCCAAAAGGCTCGGTGGGGGTGGAAGGAGAAATTTTTGCCTAAAGGCCTGTGGACCAATAGGAGGCCGCCACGTGTCTAGCCGGAGGTGGAAGTCGAAGGCGCGGAGTAAATTTTGGCTTTTTGCCAAAGTATTCGGAGGGTGCAAAGGGAAAATTTTTCCCGCGGGCCTACAGAAGAAAGAAAATTGATTAAGGCCCATGCCAAATCAAAGTGTGCCACGTGTCAGTGGAGGTTGGAGGTGCAAAAGAATTTGATAAAATTTGCCAAAGTGGTCAAAATGGCACAAGGGAAAAATATGACCCAAAAGCCCGACAAGGTGGAAAAGAAAAAATAGGATGAAAAATCAAAGGATGGAAGTGAGGTTTGGGCCCGCATTTCCAACAACCAATGGGGAAGTGCCACGTGGCAGAAGAGTGGCGGGGCACGGGGATTTTTTGGGGAAATTTTCCCAAATTCAAAAAAAATGGAAAATTTTAAAGTTTCAGCCCGCCAATCCATTTTTGCCCTAACTTTTCCCTAAATCTTCAGAGGGCCATATCTTTTGATCCAGAGCTCAGATTTTCACATTCTTTATATCATTGGAAAGCTGGTAAAATTATCTACACCATGGAGGATTCAATTTTGTATTTTGATGGATATTTGTGGGAGAAAATGGAGAAACGTCCCTGGCATGCAAAAAATGCAGAAATGGTTACCAACCACCAAATTTAATGAAGTATGGGTCGTTTTTGGATATGCAGAGTAATGTACTTTGAAGTATGAGCTTTTCCATGGGAACCCATCTTTTTGTAGGCTAATTAGAAGGATTTGTTGGTGGTTAGAGTTGCAAATCAAATTTTCCCACATTCTTTCACTTTTCTTCATTCTACTTTGTGATAAAAGCCAGTTTTGGCTCATTTGTAAAAAGTTGTTCATCTTTTTTACTTTTCCCTCCCTTCTTTTCTTCCTCAGGGTTGAAAATGGAGTTAGAACCCCTCCCATGCTTTGTAATGGCATTTTTTCCTTTTACCATTAAAATGATGTTCTGTGCAAACTTCTAGAGCAACAAAAACATGTTTTGTGGTGCATCTGTCCATCCTTGCTCATTTTTTACTTGTTTTCTTCTTACCTCTCTTCATTGCAAGTATTTATGCATGTTTAAATGTTCATTGCAAGTTTAGAGCTATGTTCATGGAGTTTTGGAACTTTTTCTATCTGAAATCTATCCTTGGGCCTGTGATGCACTTGTCCATCCTTCTCATTGCTCACCTCTTTTTATTCCATGGCAGTTTTGATAGATGTTCAACATTTTCCTTCTCTGGTGTATCACCGTTTTAGTGTAGGCTCTATTTTTCCCTCTTTTCCCTCTCTCTGTCTCCTTGGCATAGTTATATTAGGATTAGATTAGCTTGCATGCATTGGAATAGCTTGTGGCAAGTAGTTTAGGAAGAGGAACCAACCTTCTCTGGAGAGCTTTCCCCATTTGTAAAGGTCCCACACTTTGGGAAGGCTCAATGTTGTGCATTCACACCAAATGACATTGCCTTAGAGAAGCAGATCCAAAAGTCATTTTGGGGGTGCTATGAATTTTCACTAACAGTTTTGGCACGCCCAGGTGGGAGCTTAGAGGTCTTTCACTTCATTTTTTTGACAGGTTGGTGTGTTCCTGTTAAAGATTCAGCCTTTTGGAGGCACATTCAAAAGCACATCTGGTGACTCCATTTGGTAAATAACTCATTCTCTGAGTTACTGACCTATTTTCCATCCATTTTCATCCATTCTTCTTTCCATCTCTTCCATCTTCTTTCATTCCATGAAGTTGTGTAATCATGACTTCATTTCCATCATGGAATTCACATTTATAATAGCAACAATATATTTCACCTCCAACATGTTTTATAACTCCTTCAAATCAGCATTTTGATCAAATTCAAGATTAGCATGCTTACCCATATGAGTAATACCAAAATTAGTTTGGTTGTGAAGCATATCAAGAGCAAGGGTACACATGCAATGAAGACAATAAAATGGAAGATGCTGATTTTGTGGAGAAAATCCAAAAGATGGAGGCAAAATTGGTGCAATCAAGAGAAACAGCTCAAATGAAGGCTTTCAGAATTGGTTGTAGGACTCCTTTTCCATGGGGAGCCCCTTTTCCAAGACACTTCAGCCCTTAGAAGAAGCTGGACTTCATGATGGAGATGCTGCCCCAACTTGCACAATGGACATCAAAGATAGAGGCCTATAAACTTGGTGCTGAATAACATTGTCAATGGGTAAGTTCTACACCATCATCTAGTTTTTATCTTTCCATTCCTCAAGTAGCACCATCTCATTTGGAATGCCAAATTATAAATCCAGTCAATGTTGCCCCAAGAGTTAATTCCAATTCTTCATTCCCTAGTCTTCCACCCCATCTCAATTCTTCTGTCCTTTTCCCTTCGAAACATCCATTCCCTCCAAAGAAACAAGAATTTCTACCTCCTCCAACACCACAAAAAATTGCAAAATCAATTGAGTCATAACCCACCCCTCCTCTTACATTCCCAAATCCATGTTGGGAAGATAAAAATCAGAATGCCAGTCAAGGAAAACAACAACAACAAGAAGAGCCAAATAAGGATGAAAAGATCAAAAGTTTGGTAAGCTTGGCTCTCAAATTTGGGATAACAAAGATCCCCTTGATGGTTAAGCCTTCAAAGGAGGTGAAATTTGAACAAGTGGTGGTTAGGACTGATTTTGTTGCAGTAGAAGAAGAGAAAAAAGAAGAAGCAGATCAGCAATCAGTTTGCTCAGAATGTAGTGTCCATGTTGGCACTTTATTTGAAGGAAATGCTGATCTAATTTGAGTTACACAATCAGCCATGGAAGAAGAAGATCTTGCAGTCCTAACTTGTTCTCTAGAGCAGCAAATTGAAGAGTTTGACTTGAAAAAATTCATGCTAGAGGAAGAGTTCAATCAAGAGCAAGATTTTCTTCAAACAATAGAGGAAGGAGAAGCTGCTCCAAATCCAAAAGAAGAGGAACACATTCCAGTTGTGGAGGAGAAAAGTGCAGATCCAAAGGCTTTGAGCACAAAGCAAGCTATAGAAGAACCTTCATTTTTTCTTTCTACTTCATCTCTCTCGATTTATATTACTGAAGAAGAGTTTGATCTTTCAAACTCAATGATTAAAGATGAGGAGAACCATGGTGAAAAAGTTGCTGATCAAGAGGACACCATGGAGGAAGTTGAGCATTTGTAGCAAGACATCAATGAGGTAGTTTATCTGTCAGATTTAGAGGATTGTTTAATAGAGAAGAACCGGTTGAGTTTCCACCATTCTCTCTTTCATCATCCACATTCCAAACACAAGAACCTGCTGTCATGGAGGAGAGCATTCATTTGCAGTAGCTTGCATCTTATAACAACTCTTTAGGATCAAGATTGGAAGCTTTAAATCTTCCATGTTCTTCATTAGAGGAAGAAGGAAAACAACAAAAGAATTCCATCACCTCTTCCACACCATCCATTCAAGAAGGTCTGCAAGAAGATTCCATTTTTGGAATGGAAAATCAGAATTATGGGCATATCAAATGGATTAGACCTTGTCCAATTAGGTATTTGGCTTCATTAGAGCCAAAGGAGAAGCCACAACCAGTCATGCTTTCCTCTAAGCATGAGGATGATATGTAAAGTTCCAAGGATCAGCTGCCATACCTCTTCAATTCAAATGCAGAGCAACTAAAAGAGGTATTGGATTTGTTTTCAGTTGACACCTTGCTAATTTAGGTAGAAGACCAACTTCTTGTTGATTTTCCACTCATCCTAGCAGCCATACTCAGCTCTAAATCATTTGCATGGCTGCCAATTTTGAAGAAAGGAAGCTATTTTACACAACTAGTTACAGGGTTTGTTTAGCTCATCTTTGCTTCCAGTTAGAGTAGAGTAGGTAGGTTTTCTTTTAGCAGAAGAAGTGCTTGTGCACACTCTGCATATCTCACTTGGGGTGTGTATGATTTTTAGTTTGTACATAGTTTTTGGTGCTGCTGGTTTTGCTCTTACACAGTCCATTTCAGTGGCATTTTGGTGAAAACAACTCCAGTTCAGTGGGTTTCCAAGTGGCTCAGAAAGGAAGTTTTCAAATTTCAGATCAGTTTACAGGCTACAACTCATGACTCCATGCCCAATGGATGCTTCAAAGGCTACTGATCATTCATCTAGCAGGCAGATGACCCCTCTGAGTTGCCAAATTGTTATCTAAAATAAGCCCCATGCTTATTTTTGGCTAACTCCTCCTCCTTCTCCTTTGCTGGAACTTAAATGAATTTTTGGCATGCTTTAGATACTCAAAAGATTCTGTAAATGATCCCACCAGATAGGATTTTTCCTCACCTTTCCAGAAAGGTAAAATTTTCCTCCTAACTCCTTGTATTTCTCAAGTTATGGCTTGACGGAGTTTTTGAGGGAATTTTTTCCTAGGAAGGCCCGCAACCAATAGGAATGCACCACGTGGTAGGGTAGAATGGTGGGCCGGTGGGGGTAGGTAGAATTTTTTTCCAAAAGGCTCGGTGGGGGCCGAAGGAGAAATTTTTTCCCGAAGGCCCGCGGACTAATAGGAGGCCGTCACGTGTCTAGCCAGAGGCGGAAGTTGGAGGCGCGGAGTAAATTTTGGATTTTTGCCAAAGTATTCGAAGGGTGCAAAGGGAAAATTTTTCCCGTGGGCCCGCGGAAGAAAAAAAATTGATTAAGGCCCGTGCCAAATCAATGTGTACCATGCATCGGCGGAGGTTAGAGGCGCGAAAGAATTTGACGAAATTTTCCAAAGTGGTCAAAATGGCACAAGGGAAAAATATGACCCAAAAGCCCACCAAGGTGGAAAAGAAAAAATTAGAAGCACATCTCCACCAACCAATGAGGAAGTGACACGTGTCAGCGAGACAACGGAGCACGGGGCGAAGTTGGGAAATTTTCCCAATGAAAAATCAAAGGATGGAAGTGAGGTTTGGGCCCACGTTTCCATCAACCAATGGGGAAGTGCCATGTGGCAATGGAGTGGTGGGGTGCGGGGATTTTTGGGGAATTTTTCCCAAATTCAAAAAAAAAAAGGAAAATTTTGAAGTTTCGGCCCGCCAATCCATTTTGCCCTAAATCTTCAGAGGGCCATATCTTTTGATCCAGAGCTCGGATTTTCACGTTGTTTATATCATTGGAAATATGGTGAAATTATCTACATGATGGAGGGTTCAATTTTGTATTTTGATGGATATTTGTGGAATAAAAATGGAGAAACTTCCCTAGCATGCAAAAAACGTAGAAATGGTTCCCAACCACCAAATTTAATGAAGTATGGGTTGTTTTTGGATCTGCAAAGCAATGTACTTCGAAGTATGGGATTTTCCATGGGAACCCATCATTTTGCAGGCTAATTAGAAGGATTTGGTGGTGGTTGGAGTTGCAAATCAAATTTACGTGCGTTTTTTCACTTTTCTTCATTCTGCTTCATGATAAAAGCCAGTTTTGGCTCATTTGTAAAAAGTTGTTCATATTTTCTGCTCTATCCTCCCTTCTTTTCTTCCTTATGGTTGAAAATGGAGTTAGAACCTCCTCCCATGCTCTGTAATGGCATTTTTTCCTTTTACCATTAAAATGATGTTCTGTGCAAATTTCTAGAGCAACAAAAACATGTTTTATGGTGCATCTATCCATCCTTGCTCGTTTTTTGCTTGTTTTCTTCTTGCCTCTCTTCATTGCAGGTATTTGTGCATGTTTGAATGTTCATTGTAGGTTTGGAGCTATGTTCATGGAGTTTTGGAACATTTTCTATGTGAAATCTATCCTTGGGCCTATGATGCACTTGTCCATCCTTCCCATTGCTCACCTCTTCTTGTTCCATGGCAGTTTTGATAGATGTTCAGCATTTTCCTTCTCTGGAGTATCACCATTTTAGTGTAGGCTCTGTTTTCCCCTCTTTCTCTCTCTCTCCATCTCCTTGGAATGGTTAGATTAGGATTAGATTAGCTTTCCTACACTGGAATAGCTTGTGGCAGGTAGTTTAGGAAGAGGAACCAACCTTCTCTGAAGAGATTTCCCCATTTGCAAAGGTCCCACACTTTGGGAAGGCTCAATGTTGTGCATTCACACCAAATGACATTGCCTTAGAGAAGCAGATCCACAAGTCATTTTGGGGGTGCTGTGAATTTGCACTAACAGGAACCTTCGGTAAATTATAATCACTTTATCTTTTCACTAGGTGTTTCCAACACTAAAACAAAATAAATATAATTTTATTTTATTATCTACTATTTCTTGTCATACGTTGGGAGTTAACTATTGAAGTGCACTAAATTAAATATTTTATTTAAATTTACTATACAAGTAAAAAAAATACAAGAAGTAAATGTTCGACATTAATATAAATTTAGATTTATTTTAAATCAACCAACCACAAAACACCTGTATAATTTTTTTTTTTTTTTTGTAAATCAATACACAGAGAAGCAATACGACACTATAAAAATAAATTAGCAATGCAATATCACTTAATATAGTTTCATAACACAATTAAATTAAAAATCCATTCCAGCAAAATATTACAAATAAAAGAACCATACTAATTTACTCCTTTATTTAATTTGCACAGTATACAACCAAAATACAGAGAAAGAACTTATCTCAATATGACAATGAGCTTTTCTCTGCTCAATTCCTAGTCTACTTAGATGTAAGCACCAGAACCATGGCCACATTAATGAGGGGGATAAAATATTCTTAAAAATATAAACTGATGCCCTAGAAAATATCTACAAGCTCTTTGAAATTTCTAAAAATATTTTTCTTTTTCCCCTGGGATCCTCAACAAGTCTTACAAGACATTTAAATAATACTTTGCCCAATTTGGTTTCATTACCAAAGGTTACACGGTAACTTCCAAATTAAAAATTTATAATTAGTTTAATGTAAATAATAGTGTCCCGACAAGTTCCTCTCCAATTGAACCTTTCACTTTTAATTTTGAAGTTACATAATAATATTCCAAAGTGCTCATAATAATTTATTTTTAGTTTTTCAATAAATACAATATCGAGGATTTTAGCACATCATAATCCTCCCCCCTTGAATTTTCTACCATCCTTAGTAGATCCAGAGCTACTCTGTAAATCAAAACATGAAAAACACAAGTGATTAGTCAAACAAATCAAGATATTTTTCTTTAAGATAATCTTCTCTTTCCCAAGTAGCGATATCAACATCACAAGAAGACCATTTTACTTTAATTTCTTGGTTTCTAAGTTTCCTAGTTATAGATTCCAAAATCATTTCTGGTTCAATTTAAAACTCAAAAGTAGGTTCTACAGTTATTTTCTTCTAATCCACAACATGATTATCATCCAAAAATATGTTTTCAACAAACTCACATAAAAAACATTATGAATTCTAGACAACTGGGGAGGTAGAGCCAATCTATATGCCAAAGTTTCTATTCTTTCAATAATTTCAAAAGGCCCGTAAAAATGAGGAGCAAGTTTAGCATATTTTCCTAACTTCAAATAACTCCTTTTTGGTTTAACTTTCAAAATCACTTTATCACCTATGAAAAAACTCTCTAACAGACCTTTTAGAATCAACAAAATGTTTATGTCTATCCTTAGCAGCTTTCATATTCTGTTTTGACCTAGCTATGATTTCTTCTATTTATTTTATGTTTTCATTGTCATACTAGAATTTATGCTTGAGATTAGACCATGAAATAGGGGTAACATAGTTTCTACCATAAACAACCTCGAAAGGAGTCATATTAGTAGAATTATGATAACCTTGATTGTAAGCAAATTCAATCAAGTGTAAATATTGCTCCCAATTTCTGGGTTTATCCCCAATATACATCCTAAGAATGTCCTCTAAAATTATATTAATCCTTTCAGTTTGGCCATCAAACTTAGGATGATATGCAGTGCTAAAGTTTAAGCTAGTACCCAACTCATCAAACAAAGATATCCAAAATGAAGAAATAAATCTAGGATCTCTATCAGTTACAAGATTTTTAGGAATTCCATGTAGATGAAATATCTCTTTGGAAAATAAATGAGCTACATCAAAAGCAAAAGAATTATTTTAGTAGGAAGAAAATGAGGCATTTTAGTTAATTTATCAACAAAAACAAGAATCAAATCATGTCCATTCCTAGTCTTAGGTAAACTAGTAATAAAATCCATACTAACAAAATCCTATTTCCAGTCAGGTATAGGTAAAGGTTGTAACAAATCAGGTTTACTACATTGCTCAATTTTTACCTTTTGACAAGTCATACATCTACGCACATATTCACAAATGTATTTTTATTCATCTTTGGCTAAAAATAATTTTTCTTAATAGAGGAATAAGTTTTGTGAAACCCAAGATTACCAGCCATAGGTATGTCTTGAGAATCTTTCAAAATTTGTTGTTTTAGATCAACAAGATTAGATATACACATTCTATTTTTATAATACAATAATCCACAATTATTAAGAAAATAATGAAAAAATTTATCCTGAAAATGCACATTTTGAGTTCCATTTTTCAAACCAACATATATATCACAAAAATATTTATCAATAGGTAAAGATTCTTTTATAAGTTCCTCAAAATGACTTCTTTTTACAGACACAACATTACAAGAAATTCTTTTTCTACTTAAACGATCAACCACAACATTTTCTCTACCAGGAACATATTGAATATCAAAATCATATTGGCTTAACAATTCAACCCATCTTCTTTGCCTCATATTTAACAAGGGTTATGTGAAGATATATTGTAAACCTACATGATCAGTTTTCAAGACAAATTTATTTCCTAACAGATATTGTCTCCAAATCTTTAAATCATGAACAATTCCAAGAAATTCTAAATCATGAGTAGGATAGTTTTTCTCAACAAGCAGTAATTTCCTAGAACCAAAAAAGCAAATCTATTTTCTTGCATTAACACACAACCAATTTCAGAATTACAAGCATCAATAACAACGTTAAATGGTTTAGAAATATCATGAGTGCATAATACAAGTGCAGTAATTAAAGCCTCTTTTAATTTATTAAAAGCAAGATCACACTCTTCAATCTAACAATACTTTCTATCCTTTTTAGTTAAATCAGTAAGTGGAGAAACAATTCTTGAATATTTTTTAATAAATCTACAATAAAAACTAGATAATCCAAGAAAACTTCAAAATTCATGGGAATCTTTAGGTATAGGCCATTCTTCTACAAATTTTACTTTTGATGGATCGGGGGCAATACCTTTTTCAGAAATAATAAGGCCTAAATAAGAAAATTCATTTTTAAAGAATTCACATTTACTCAGTTTCCCAAAAAGTCAATGCTTCCTTAAAGTTTCTAACACCATTCTAACATATTTTTTATGTTCCTCTTCAGTTTTATAATAAATTGGAATGTCATCCAAAAAAAAAATCACAAACACATCCAGAAAAGGACGGAAACAACATGCATCAAAGTCATATCTATCTACATATTTTTAGATATTTGTATTTAAGATATCTATACTAGTTTAAATAGTAGTTGTAGATTTTAGTTTATATGATCATTTTTGAAAGTCACAAATCTCCCTTTCAAGAACAAATCACTTTCTTATGGTATCTAGCTTCATATATAAATTAACATGTGAACTAAAATGCAGATATATAATGGACAGCTTAAAATTTCATTGCATGTATCTTGGAGCTGTGAAAAACACAAAGTAACCATTCATATTCCATAAAACTCATGTACACTACATGTATGTAAATAAAACCCTCTTTTACACCAAAAATATCATTATAATACAGTGGGAAACATTGTCTTATCATGCTTATTTCATTAAAATAGAACAAATAACAATCCTCTTTTAATGATGTTATAATTCTATTTTACATATTACGGACAGTGTGGGAGTAAATATCAAATGTTTGGAAGTGTATAGAAGTAATTAAGAATTTTTTTTTTAGTAAATTTTTTTAATTGAATGTGGAAGTATTATAATAAACATTGTTTTTATATAGAGTGTTGATATTTTTATTTATATTAAATGTTAAAATATTTTAAGGTATGATTCGGGTTTTAAGTGTTTGAATCTAAGACTTATGCATTCAATAAAAGTTGATCTCTAATAGATTCTATATGAACCAAAATAGCATTCACCAATAAACAAAATAAATTTTGACACCTTTCATAATAGTATTATTGTTTTTAGAGAAAATTTATATAATTTCATGTATATATTAAAAATAATAATACTCTATGATATTTTCTAATAGTCATAAACACTATTTAATTTGAATTTTACATTAATCCTTGAAAACATTGTTCAAAAAAATTAATAAGAAGAAAATTTTTTATCCAATTGAAATTTTTTTGTTGAGAATATTTTTTTTCATGAACTCCAAAAGAAAATAGATCGCCTTCTTCATTATTCAATAATCAATTACAATGTTTCCTAAATAGGAAAACAACTCCCAACTCGAGTTGCCATGCAAACCTTAAATAACTTTGACTAAATCTACTATAGGTGGTGGAATTTACTATTTTTAGCAGTTTACTAGAACCTGCTATTCTTAGTAAGTTCGCATGGTTATTCGTACGGGCACAGAAATTGCCACACATCTTCTAAATTCTTAAATTAGAGGAATTTCCAACTTTCTAACTCATAATGCAACTAATAGACTAAAATTAACTAATGCCCAAAAATAGGAAAAAGTTGAACTACAACTTAAATCCTAATTTTCAGCCTCAAGATGGTGGATTTAGGGCCCGAAAATGTGCTGAATATTTTCCTAATGGGTAGGGCAGGTTTCCGATGCGTTTGTCTCATCGAAACATGTGGCTTTAAAAAAAACAGACTCAAACGAACACCAGGAGCTCAAGTTATGACCTTGTCAACTTCCTGCTAATTTTGACGCATCATATCATAGCACCTCAACTCTATTACATGTCACACATGGTCTTTTCTCCGCATGATAAAATGTTTGTGTGGTTAAGAAGAAGATTTAACTCTATATATATATGTTGCAGATAATTTAACTTTTTACATTCTCTAGTTGCCGAAATTATTATTAATATTTTTATTGAGGTATATGAAAGACTCGTGCTTTATCTTACATGGAATTTTGAGTTAAAAGTGATTTTTTTTTAATATTATAAGTTTAAGGGAAGTTAAAAGATTATAATGTTTTGTATTTAAATAAAACATATAAAGTGTGGTTTAAAATTTAATGGGACACCACTCTCATTTTTATTCACATGCCCACTAGGAATTACAGGTATTAATTAATTTAAGACCAAAATTATAGGGTGAAAAGTTAGTGCATGAGTTAAGGGATGGGTTTAGAAATAAGATTATTATTTATTCACATTTAAATAGTTTATATGGATGAGTGGGACTATGAGTTAATAATGTGGTTAAACTTATAAATAAATTTTATGGGTGATAGTAATTAAAAAGAATTTATGTAGGATTTTCAATGGGAAAATTTATATAATTTTAACTTTTTTTAAATATAATTGTGAATTTAATCAATATAAGAATATTTTAATTTACCCAATAGAATTTTACCATATAACACAACTTTTTGAGGAATTTTAGCTCTGATACCAAATTGTAACACCACTTTTCCCCGCACTAAGAAAAAGGGCCGAATTAATTAACGTAACAGACAAACCACATTTTATTAAAATATTTCAATGATACATTATATAAGCCATTAAGATGTTAAGTTATGGTATAGGTTAGGATTTTTAAATTATATGTTATGTTAATTCTTCTTCATATAATATTCAAGGTGGCCACATTAAGAAAAGGTAAATGTGATAGGGTTCAGGTATGGTTAAAAACTATAGTACTAATAAAACATGCATTTTAAATTGTTTAGGGAATATTTAATATTCCATTTAGGTTCTGTATAACACATAAGTGTTAATATTTAAACTTATACTTTAAATATGTATAAAAGAAAAGTAATAATAAAAGGGCCTAATATTAGACATATGTTAGTATGATTAAAAAAATATAGTTTTAAGATTGCAATAAAAAATTAGTTGTTGGCATAGCAACTGGTTAACACGATGAGATCCCTCTCCACCACAAGTTCGAGCTTTTAGTGTGATGAAAAATCATACATGGTATCAGAGTCAGGCAATTAAGCGCGCCGACTTGGAGTAGTACTGGGATGGATGATCTCCCAGGAAGTCCCAATGTTGTTGCCCTCGTAATATTGCTGGACCTAATTGGGTGTATATGTGGTGGGCCTAGATCTCATGTGGTTGCATCTGGATCCATTGTGCAGGGGTGTGTTTGTGTAGTAGCTAGTTAACACAATGAGATCCCTCTCCACCACCAGTTTGAGCTTTTGGTGCGACGGAAAATCGTATAATTATAGGTTAGACATAAGAATACTTTACTCCAACATAAATATAATCAAGCTTATTTAAAGGGTTACTTTTAGAAATGGAAAATTATTTTTTTGAATACCAAAGATAAAATACACACTTAGAATTTTACACTGGGGAACAAGGGTAAATTATAAACAAATAGGAAAAATTGATTTCCTATTCTTAAGGAGAGTTGTCTCCCGTAGGAACCTTAGGTAAATTAAATTCACTTGATCTTTTCACTGCGTGTTTCCAGCTCTAAAACAAAATAAATATAATTCAAGTTTATTTTCTACTACTTCTTGTCATATATTAGAAGTTAACTATTGAAATGTACTAAATTAAATATTTTATTTAACTTTATTATACAAGTAAAAAAAATACAAGTAAATGTTTGACATTAATATAAATTTAGATTTATTTTAAATCAACCAACCACAAAACACCTGTATAAAATTTATTTTGATTTTTGTAAATCAATACACAAAGAAGCAATACGACACTGTAAAAAAAATTAGCAATGTAATATCACTTAATATAGCTTCATAACACAATTAAATTAAATATCCATTCCAACAAAATATTACAAATAAAATAACCATAATAATTTACTCCTTTATTTAATTTGCACATTATACAACCAAAATACAGAGAAGGAACTTATCTCAATCTCGTAATGGGATTTTCTCTGCTCAATTCCCGGTCCACTTGGATGTAAGCACCAGAATCATGGCCACATTAATGAGGGGAATAAAATATGCTTAAAAGCACAAACAGATGCCTTGGAAAATATCCACGAGCTCTTTGAAATTTCCAAAAATATTTTTCTTTTTCCCCGGGGATCCTCAACAAGTCTTACAAGCCATTTAAATAATACTTTTCCCAATTCAGTTTCATTACCAAAGGTTTTTTTATTATGAGTAAATAGTTTTGAAGGGACTATACCCTGTGAACCAAAAGGCTCAAAAGCCAAATACGAAAAGAGCTAACATTGCAAAACATCCAACATCAGTGGGCTCAACAGCCAAATTATACAATACAGTAACAAGATAGGATCAAGACAGATAGTGATCCGAATAAAAGCAGAAGAGACAAAAAACGAACAAGAGAAAACCACCACAACACCAGTCAACAACACCAAAAACACCAGTTAACAACAACTTCACCGCCAGTAAACAACAACAGTGCCCCACATCACTTGATAGCCTGATCGATCTTGGCTTTAATCGTTTGGAGCGAGACGAAGAATGCAAAGGCGGTGGCCTGGGATGGATCTTTCAAATCCACCTTGGCAATTACAAGATCTCTGTTCTCCTTGGAACCCCAAATGTCCTCGGTAATACCTCTGAGACTGCAAACACTACGCACATGCTGCTCGATGAAATTGTAGATGCTTTTAAGAGTTGAGAGGATACAGTCATTTCTCCCTTTTGCATTGCCAAGCCTGACATCCAAAGATAGCAGCTTCTTGAAAACTTCATTAGTAATATCTTCATCTTCCAAAGGTTACAACGGTAACTTCCAAATTACAAATTTACAATTAGTTTAATGTAAATAATAGTGTCCCAACAAGTTCCTCTCCAATTGAACCTTTTCACTTTTAATTTTAGAGTTACATAATAATATTCTAAAGTGCTCATAATAATTTATTTTTAGTTTTTCAACAAATACAATATCAGGGATTTTGGCAAATCGCAATTTTACTTATCATATTAATAACCATCATCAGTTCTTCTTGTTTGTTTCATGTCCATTCTTAATCAATCCCAAGTTAGAAAAATGAATCAAGCTACCTCATCCAACATCCCCGCCTCCAACAATATTTCCCAACAAACATTTGTTCTTGCCATTTTTTCTTCCTCTCCTTTAATTACTTCCTCTACAGTCTCCTAACCTATCATTTCTATGACCCCTTCTAGTGAACCCCCTATGGTCCAAACCCATTCTCACGTTTAAAATAATTCTTACATCTACCACCATTCTATTCCTTCTAGACCAGTTACACTCCCATATGTCACTTTCTTAGAGACCTTTAGGCCTCCCATTATCTCTTGCGAGTTCTTGGAGTTTTAGGAACTCCTAGACGCTAACCATGTTTCCCTTCACGACTATATTATTTGTAAATCCACCCATATCCCTATCAATGGACCCCCTCTTCAACAAATCTATGTTTATTACTCTCAACCAGAATCCACTCAAGTCCTCATCTCTGAACTCGTTATCTTATTCCCTAGAGCCATAAACGAACTTGTCGTGGCCCAATATGAACATGGCTCCCACAAACCCTCTACTATGATCTTTCAAGCCCATAAATCCACTCAATTAGTGGTTCCCATTCCACCCAACCTACCTCGCATCAATGTTGCCCCCAATTCTTCCATCCACATCCTTTCTTCATCTATCATTGTCATTAGTGCCCCTGCCTAAACTTTACAAGACTCCAATATAGTTCCTTTGCCACCCAAACAACATGATCAAAATTTGGTTACCATCTCCACCTCCCAATTTCATGAAAATGTCATCATCTCATAACCCCACCCTTCGAAATTGACACAAACTTATCAACTTCCTCTATGGAGTGCCTTACATCATATGTTTCCTAATCAACCTACCCAGCCACATCATACGTACATGCCAACTCATCCCACGAAAAACCAATCTAACATCCCCATATATCAACAAAAAATGCAATCATATCCATCTAATTATGTCTCCATATCTCAACAACATCATATCTCCCAACCTATTCAATCCCAACCCTTCAACTATCTTCCCCCTTATCATCCACCCCCCGCAAACACCTACTTATCCTAAGCACTATCGATATTACTCTCAACCTAACCCATCCAATTCTTACAATCCCCAGCCCCATCCATCAACTTCTCATCCCCATATCTCCAACAACCCTATGCATGCTTTGTTAAGTAGGATGGACAATCTTGAAGCTGCTAATTTGGGATCTAAAACCACCTTCTCTTATTAACAAATTTATAATGAGATCATCCATCCATCAGCTCTTGTCAAACCTTACCCTCCACATTGGGAACTTGATTCAGATCCCTGTATACAATCCTTATACACACTAATCTAGTGCATTAAAAGACACAAAATCCACTTAAACAAACACCAAAATCAATAAACTAATACCTTGCTTAAGAAGGCTAATTCTTGTGTGCAATAGGATAAAATGTCCTATATCATTATACCAAAGAGTAAAATCACTTTATACATGCTTAAATTCTAGATACAAACATGATCATGCTACCTATTTAGTTTCATATCATCATTTACTACCATTTGCCTTATAGGCCTCAAACTAATCTTGTAACCTTGAAAAACCTAAATTTTTCCACATAACTCACTCATTTTTCACTTCCAAATCTCATTGGTAAAATTTTTAGACACCATTTATCCTAATTAATATGCATACCAAATTTCAGACCTTAACTCCCTTCCTATAAAAAGTTATTCTCTTTTTAGTGTTTTGACTATGTCTCTTTGACCTTCATGTCTGGGGAAAACCATAAAAAAAAAGAAAATATAATTGTATATCATAGTACCATTTATTTATATTTTGTTTCTTTCCAATTTTTATCATCCAACTCCTTTCACAACTCACCCAAAAACATTTTCATTTTGTTAGGCTTGTTCTCATCTAGGTCTTTCAAGAACTCAAAATTGAAACTTGGTCATATATTTATCCTACATGTGTATTTCATCGTATGATTTTGTACGCATATTATTATGGGTATGAATACCATACAGACCAAAATTTAGAATACCTCGCTTGATAAAACACAAATTATGTTGTTTTTAGAATTTTGTCCAAACAGGGGCAGTCACACGACAACAAGCATTCAAAAATCCACAACTTGAGTAATATACACTCTCATAACCTCATTCTACTTGAATTTTTTTTTTTAATGAGACAAAAATTAATATTTAGATTTTTTTGAGTGATTAATCCTTCATCAACATGATTCATGAGGTTTTTTGTGACTAGTTTCTTACTGTAGACACCAAATTTGTGTCTTACGACCTCCCGTACCATGCATCTCATTTTGCAACCTAACCTCATCACCTAAACTGTACACAATTATTTATTAATTACCTTACAATTAATAAATCCACATCTCTAAACCTGCCACCCTCATTTCGCCACCCTCATCATGACCTAGTCCTAACCCTAAACTAACCTAATTAAGACCTATAACTTGGTCTACATCCACACCCCATGACTAATGACTCCTCACTCACAACCCAAAACCGACCTCATAATGACTTGACCAAGACCACAACTAATCCCTCAGGAGAAAAGGAGGGAAAGTTGGCTATTTTACTAAAAATCAGCCCACTTTGACTGAACCGATACCGGTTTCTACTCGACCGCCGTCGGTTACGTAACCGACATCGGTTCCCTGTAAATGACCTCCCCCAACCAAAAACAAGGCGGAGGATTTTTGATTAATCAGAATATCAGAAGTCATTGGAAGGATTTAGAATTTACTTGGCCGAGCAGAGACAAGTGAAGGAAAGAGAGGAGTTTACAGAGAAGGACATCAAGCCCAAGACTGCAACTAAATAACTAGAGCCCAGTGACACTCATCCAAGCCTTGGGAGAAAGGATACCTCATCTTGGATTATCAGATCATCCTATCTGAACCCTACCTTCGTCAGCACAGTCCTTGGACCTGCATCCTCATCAATAACCAGTAAGTAGTATCTTGTATGCCCATTTAATAACATTTCTTGAACTTCTGAATCACATTACCATTATAAGTCTATTCCTAGATCTACTACCCGGTAACACACTACATCTAACTGTACATTCCTCTACCCTTACATTACCCCAAGAACAGCCCTCCATCGTACTCTTTGAGTCCTTCTCCATCACCCCATTACCTAACCCCACTCATTTTACCAGCCTTATAAACACCATAGCTATCATATAGCCACCCTACAACCAACCTTCATCAAAGCCCCTAAAATCATTGCCCCTATCGATATCGGTTATCAGCAACCGGTACCGGTGACAGTGACTGGCATCGGTCACTGTGATTCAAAAACCAAAAACAAGCCCTTTCCTCTATTGTTCTAACAAGGCAAACAAATTATAATTGGACAATAGATTATTTGTTAGATCATTTGTGTTAATTCATATTAGCAGGGGAGCTGACCACCTTCGAAAGGAAGTCTAATATTTCCTGGGCCTAAGGCAGTTCCCTCACTTATTATCTAATTAGAATCTCGTGGTCTTGTATTCTTACTTGCAGGTAGTCCTTCCAAGACAAAAAGGAGTTCTTTGCAATTGATCTGATCTCTCTCTACGGTACGCGCACACCCTCTCGACATTCAACAGGTATTCCTCCTAGCCCTAACCCTTATTTGTTTCTCAAAGGAATGAAAGGATAGAAGCAACTCTATTCCAGGAACGGAAACATTCTGAGCGAAACATTTTGGCACGCCCGGTGGGACCCATTTCGGGTTTCTTTGATTCTTGCTTGCTTTCATATAGGGAGCATACTTGCTATTTTTCTTCTCCTAGATATTCACAAGGTATTTTGTTATTTTGGTAAAAGAATTTTCTTTGCTTTCACATCTTTGCATTAGTGAAAGTCATCTCTTTTGCTTCATCGAATATCATTTTCAATTTGGGTTTAAAACACGTGCATCACATTCTTGCTTGTTGTTTTCAATTCTAGTGAACATAGATTAAGTAATAGGTCGTACACGTGGGGGTGATATCCACGGTATTGACAAGAAATTAATCTTACTTTCACTGCACAACACATACCGAATCACGACATAATCAACACAACAGCTCAAACATCCCCCCTTTTCCGCGGTATTCCTCCGCCCGATTGAGGTAACCTTATAAGCCAAAACAAACTTGACATTTCCCCTAAGTCTTTTGTTTAGGATTGACATCATCTTGCGTCTAAGGCATAAGCCCAAAATAATTAAAACTAATCCTAGGGTTAGTCTCTAGATTTGCGTGTGCATCTTGTTTGTTTTTAGCTCTGTTTCTCTGTCCTATACTGTCAGTGATCACTTCAGAATAGTTTGATAGATGTACTAAGCATTGTTAAAAACTCAAATCAGCAGCTTCTTACAGTTTCTTATACCAGTCCTATTATACCGACATCGGTTAATTGACCGACGGCGGCTACAGTCTAACCGACATCGGTTACCAGACCGATATCGGTTACTATCTTTTACAGTCCCTGACAAACCAGCAACCTACCAATTTCAACATTCTGGGACTGTTTCTGTTCCTGATAGATTGAATCCCTACTGTATACTCTTGTCCATGGTTGTTATCACTCGGAAGCAAGCTGCCGCCATGGTTTCACATGCCTGCTCTATGCCTTTGCCTGAATCACCCCTTCACATTCTATGGGGAACCCTACGGACACCAGTGAGGTTCCCAAAATCCCTGTAGGAGATAAGGAATTTGCCAAATTTTTTAGATGCTAATCCTAGTGCTGTACAGTACTATTTGTCTCATACCCCTGACCGTACACCCGACGGTCAGCTTCTCGTAGGTATGCCTATCAGTATAGCTGCTCATTTAGCTCCTTCTCCACCTAATAACTCCACCTTACCTTCTTCATCCTTGGCCCCGTCTCCCAACTCAGTGGCTTCAGAGGTTCATACGACACAGATTGGCTTTCCTTTGGTTAATCTGGGGCCCCACATATCATTACCCGCCAACTACTCCTACCTCGTCTCTCTCGCAGACTGCCCCTTTCATAACTTGCTCTCTGCCACCTATCCACACGAGCTTTCCTTCTCAAGCTCCGCCCACCTTTTCATTTCTACACACTTATCCGGTGGCTTCGACACCTTATATAGGACATCCCTATTCGGTCTCCTCAACATATTCGTCCTCAATACCTTATCAACATTTAACCCCACCATTGTCTAGTGGAGGCCCTTGGCCCAATCCTCCACCTTTTACAACAACCGCACCAGCATCTCATCCAACCACGGATTTCATCAAACAAATGATGGACAAAATGCAAAATCTGGAGGCTTCTGTTTCAGGAAGCCGTAGCACCCTGACATACGAGCAAGTTTGTCGGGAGCCTATTCATCCATCTGTCCCTCTTCATTCATATCCTCCTTAATGGGAATTACCAAAATTCACTCGTTTTAATAGTAAAGAGGATCCTCAACAACAATTGCGATCATTTAGACATGCTTGCTATTTGATTGCTCATGACGATGCCTTGCTACTCCGCACCTTTCCCATGTCCTTATCAGGACCCATCTAGGAATGGTTACAGTGCTTTAACCCAGCACTCGATCTTCTCTTTTAAACTAACTAGCCCAATCTTTCTTGGATCATTTCTCCATTAGTATTACTAAGAAAGTATCTATCACTGACCTCTATGTCATCACGACAATTTGAAGACGAATCTATCGCAGATTTTGTTGGACGATGGCGGGGCCTCATCAACCAACTTACTTATGCCTTACCTTAGGTTGAACTTATCGAACTCTTTACGCGGGCCTGCACTAAGCACAATTCTCCTACCCTTCAAATTAAAACTTTTCGCACATTTGATGAGGCCTTTACTATGGCTCGGAAAACTAGGGATTCGAGCCTTAGAGGAAGAGAAATTACGGTTGCGCAACAAAAACCCCAATTTACGAACCCAAGAGTCCACCAACAAACCCAACACCACCAATCCTCATACATCAACTGCTTCGAAATCAAAATGAGTTGTACATGCAGTGATGGTCAAATCTCAAGCACCGTCTAATACCCCACTAAAAACCACCTATAAGTATAAAGCGGAGCCCATCAATTACACTCCCTTGGGAGAAACTTATGGGGTCATCTTGGAAAAATTGCTCAAAGCCGGAGCTATCACCTTGCCTCCTGTTAAACCTCACTCCGGGATTTGACTCCACCCGTGCTATAACTTCTTGGTACAAATAAAATGACTTCTGTAAATTGCACCGTGTAAAGGGACACAGTCACGAAAACTGCAAGATGTTGAAAAACATAGTGTAGGAAGTGGTTAATGCAGGGGATATAACCCTCAATAATCCTAATGCCCCTGCTAACCAAAATTTGAAAATTTTCAACAAACCATTCTCAAATCACTCTTCTAATAATAACATAAACCAAGATATCTTAGTCAAGGAGAGTGTTCATGAAATCCATGTAGTCTTCGACTCCCAGCCAAAAATCCTCTATCGAAAAAATTCTGAATCAGGCCTCTTCACTAACGCAGGAACCCGAACCCCCTTCACCACCATCAAGACAAGACGAATATCATTGCCGTTCCTTTACCCATCAAGGAATTAATCACCCAGAGTTCTCTTCTCACAGATGAGCCTTCTTACACCACATCCTTACAAGACTGTGAGCGGATGTTATCTAACTTATCTATTTCCCAAACATCTCTTTCGGTACCACTCTTGCTGTACAAGAGGAGGGCTTGCCACTTATTTCTGTCATCCTTAGGACGAGAAGCCTCTTGAACCGACATCACAAAATTCTTTAATCATGACAGATCCTCTCAAACATGCCCTCCTACCTATTAGTCCTCCATCGCCTAAATATTTTCAGTGACCGGTTGGCCTCTTAACGCCCATTGATACAGTGCCTCATTTACCCCCTGTATCACACCCACAGTGGACCGGGATCACAACACACCTCTCTTCCATATCAAAGTTCCAATTCACACCTGAAGATTGTCATTCCCCAGAAGATAGACGGGTTTTATGGGAACCTTTGAGTACACCATGATCTACTCAAATGCAGATGACTGATCTCAGACACCTCTACCATATACCCAAGATGTTTACAAAAGCTCAAAATGACTGTGTCCTCATCTTCACCCCCCTCATCTCTACCGAATACCTCATCCACATCTACTAACCTAACCAAACCTTCCCCTACGCTTGGGACTCCACCAATACCCAGTTTAACACACCCACCTAAACGGTTAGATTTATCCAAAAATAAATCCATCCATCCACCTAGGAGACAAATCCAATCTCCTCAAATCCAATCCCTGCCTTTATCACCACTAAAACCCTCACCGTCATACCTACCTTCCATATTGGGACCTCACCCCTCCACCTTGCCTCAATACATCACACCTCCTACGTTTTCTCTAAAACATACCTACACTTTCTACACCCATACAGAGATCCTGTCCACCTATCAACCCTAAACAAACTCCATCATCAAAGGATTTGTTTGTTGTCGCGCCACTTTCTCCGTGGTTGTTCACCGCCCCACGTTATCCTAGAGCCTCACCATCTAACCAACTAAACATGACTTCTGCGCCGAAGAAGCTACATTTAGTTAAAACCACACATCAATACCCCTTGTCTAAACCACCACCCGTACGAACCAACCATACCCAAACATTACCAAAACCCACCCAATCAATATGCTCATATTCCTCTGACTTTGACCCACTCAAAGGATCTTACACCAAGATCCTTGATATGTTGGTGGAGAATGCGACCATTTCCCTACCTCCACTTAGACCCTATGATCCATCTAAACTTCGACCTATAGGTTATGATGAGTCTAAAATCTGCGCTTATCACCGCACACTAGGGCATGATGTAGAGGGATGAAAAGCTTTGAGAGCCATCCTTCGTCAGTCACCTCTCTCTGATAGAAAGGTTAAAAAAGACAACTTACGAAGGGAGAAACCTTTAACTTCAATCTCCTCTCCTATACCACCTGTCCCCGCCTCACCAAGATCTATCATTATTACAACCCCACCTCTCGAAGCCCATGATTTATCCCTACCATCTTCCTCCTCTCGTGTTCACGAGATCAACATGATCAGTGTTGCTACTCGAGGGCAGAAAAACAATGAGAAAGCTAAAGGAAGCACACCTGCGGCCTCTCTTTCTCCATCCACCATCCCGATCACACCACCACCTAAAGTGGTTATTCGTGGACCTTCCTACCCCGTCTCTGATGGAGTTGCCCACCGTACCATGATCAAATAGCTTCACCAATCACCTGTAAAATGACACTGTACGATCTCATTCAAACTTCTGAATCTCATCGACAAGCTCTCATTGAAATTCTTCAAGGGATAGAGGTCTTACCTAATGAAACCTTTCCCTATTGCCTCCATTTTAACACCCAATCACGTTGCTTCGCTCACCAAACAACCTATCTCCCCAACCACTTCTATCTCTGTACAACAAGCCGCTGCTGTCAGTTTCTCCGAAGATGAAATTGTTGACTTTGGTGCAGAAGATCCTGACCCTGCTCTTTTCATCTCAGCTTACGTCCGGGACATTCGAGTATGTCGTGTTATGATTGATGGGGGCGCTAGCCTAAACATCATCTCTTCAAAATCCTTCCAACAAATGAATATCCCTTCTAGCTGCATGTGTGCCAACCCCATCATGTTGCGTTCATTCAATGATGCTATTACTTCTACCTTAGGCACCGTGATCCTTAACATTCGTGTAGGGCCACGTACTTTACCTGAACTCTTCTATGTCCTTGAGGGAGAATTCCAATACAACATATTGTTAGGCCGCCCTTGGATCCGGGCTATGGGATGCGTTCCCTCCACCTTACATAGATGCATAAAATTTGAGTACGAGGGGAAATCATACACTGTAAAAGTTGACCCTCCCCCCTTCAAAACCTGCAATATGTTATATCGCCCTAATGACATGCTTGTACCAGTCAAGACACCCATTCATCCAACCCAACCATCTACTTCAACCACACCTCTACATCCACCTTCAACCGTACCTACACCTCAACCAATGCCACCGCAAATTCCACTTCCTTTCCCGCGGACAACATCCCAACCTCAGATCCCTTAGTTGATGTTTTCAACGCCTTACGCTGGGGGAGTATCACCTATATAACGTTAGCACTTTCCATACCCCACAGGAGTACAGACAGTTACATGCGCATCCTACCTATGACCGTCATGTGGGGGAAGTAATCCCCTACGGACCACCTAATTGCCGCACCAACTTAACGTATGGGGGTGTCGATACATCTTCTGTTACCCCTGAACCTCCTCTTGGCGTGGTTCCTTTCCAATCTGATTTTCAATATTTAACTAATCGTCGTTTCGCTCTCACCTTCCTGACGTCGCTGTGCTTGGAAGGGCTTCAGTTTCGGTCTTTATGAACAAGGCCGACATACGATCATCCCCATTACCACATGCAAACACAAGGATCGTCGTGGTCTTGGCTTCTCTGAACCACCTACACCAAAAACACCTCACCTATCCGTTGTATCCAGGAAGAAAAAGAAGTCACCCCTTCCGGACCATTATCACCCATTTTGCCATCGTCACCCATAGAGCCGATAGACCCTGAATCTATCCCTCCTAACTTTTTTTTTTTTTTTTTTTTCATAAATTCTATCTTCCTGGGTCCTCTCACTTATCAACGTGATAATAAAGACCCATCTTCTCTTCCCCTTCTATATCCAGACAAGATTGAAGAGGATTTTCCTTCAATTAATGTCATTGAGTGCTAGGATGACGACTCCATCCTCACTTACCTTGGTGCGGATGACTCTTATATTCAACGCGCCTTACCATCTGACACTCAAACCATGTTGAAAGAGTCGACTATGGAAATAAACATTCACACCAAGGATGATCCTCACATTGTGAAGATCAGATAATCTCTTAATGCATCTGAATAAAACTGCCTTTACTACCTTCCTCCGTGCCCGCAACCAAGCTTTCGCTTGGTCCTATGCTGACATGCCAGGAATCGATCCTGACATTGCTGTCCATAACATTACCCTGAAACCTGATTCTAAGCCAGTCAAAAATAAACTGAGCAAAATGCATCCATGCATTGCTCTCTTGGTCAAATAAGAGCTTCAACGACTCCTTTCTGTTTCCTTCATCTTACCTATTGATTATCCTCAATGGATTTCTAACATCGTACCTATTACTAAAGAAACGGGGGGACTTCAGATGTGTACAGATTTCCAGGACCTTAATCTCGCATTTTCCCAAAGGATGACTTCCCCTTACCAAGTATTGATCAACTTGTTGATCTCACTGCCGGTCATGAGATGCTTTCCCTCATGGATGGCTTCTCGGGATATAATCAAATTTTGGTAGCCCTGGACGATCAACATAAAACTGCGTTCATAGACTCCTTGGGGAACCTTCTGCTATCGTGTTATGCCATTTGGCCTTAAGAATGTTGGTGCGACTTATCAGTGGGCTATGACTTACATCTTTCATGACATTATGCACACTATCCTTGAGGATTATGTTGATGATCTTCTTGGAAAATCTAAACATCACACTGAACATCTCGATGTTTTAACCATTATTTTCGATCGCTTGTTACAATATTATGTTTGTCTTCAACCAAAGAAATGTGTCTTTGGTGTCCTTTTAGGAAAACTCCTTGGTTTAATTGTCTCTTTACGTGGCATCGAGGTTGATCCAACTAAAGTCAAAGCTATCCTAGAAATTCCCCCACCTACTAACCTCAAACAACTGCATATTTTGCAAGGTAAACTCTAATATATCTGACGTTTCATCTCCCAACTCTCGGATCGATGTCAAACTTTCCATCACCTCCTTAAAAAGGACATTGTCCTTTCAATGGAGTGAAGAGTGCCACCAAGCCTTTGAGGCTCTCAAAACCTATCTCTTGTAGCCACCTGTACTTATCCCACCTCAGGACGATCACCCTTTCTACCTTTACATTTCTTCCACCAACCATCGCTGTAGGAGCCATACTCACACATTGTGACCCCGAGCATCGAGAACAAGCCGTTTATTACATAATTCGTACTCTGGTGGATTACGAGACTAGGTATACACATGTAGAAAATTTATGCCTAGCCCTTTCTTTCGTGGCCACCAAACTCCGACACTACCTCCTGAATCACAAAACTTTCTTCATCACCAACATGGACCCCATCCATTATATGTATGCCAAGCCTCATCTAAACCAACGCATCGTCCGATGGCTTATGCTCCTCGCTGACCTCAACCTTGAGTTTGTACACCAGAAATCAATCAAAGGACAAACTATCGCAGACCAACTCGCGGAATCCCCTTTACCTGGGGAGCAATTTACCAATTTTACTTTCCCCGATGAAATCATTTCCACTCTTTCACTTAGTAAGGATTTGTATCCAATGACTCTCTTCTTCGATGGATCCAAATGCCAGCGCGGCGGAGGGGCTGGCGTTGTTCTCATTCCTCTTGATGCTGAGCCTATGCCGCTTTCATTCTAGCTCGATTTCCCCTGCACTAATAATACAGCAGAATATGAGGCCCTTGTTTTGGGTCTCCAGGTCGCGTTACACTTAGGTGTTAAATCTATTAACATTTTCGGTGACTCTCAATTGGTAGTCAATCAAGTTATGGGTATCTACCAATGTAAAAATGAGGAACTTCAAAATTACAAAGACTACGTGGATTCACTTTTGACCTTATTTACTCGTTATTCTATCCAAACCATTCCCCGTTCAACTAAAAAATTTACGGATACTATGGCTTGCTTAGCCTCGCAAATTCCTGCTTCATCAACTGACTCTGACAATTTTGTCTTGCTCCAACAACTCTTTGCCCCATATTACTCAGCCCCAGATGTTTGTATGATAAATACTGTGTCTACTAATTTGCAGGATATCTGGTATCACCAATTTCATGACTACCTCATAACCTCTGTTCTCCCACCTGACCTAACGAGTACCGACAAACGTGATTTTCTTAAAAGTGTTTCTCGTTATGTCGTCATGGGGGGAATCCTTTATAAATGTGGCTTTGATGGCATCCTCCTTCGATGTCTAACCGGTGCGGAGGTCACCTATACCATCCAACAAGTCCATGACGGTATTTGTGGTGGACATTTTAGTGGCCTTTCCGTGGCTAAAAGAATCCTTCGCCTAGGTTATTATTGGCCTACTCTTAATAACGACTGCTATGAATATGTTAAGCGTTGTGTTATGTGTCAGCAACATGCCAACCTTCAACATACTCCTAGCCATCCGCTAAAGGTTGCACGAGATCTTTGGCCTTTCTCACAATGGGGTTTAGACCTTATTGGTGAGATTCATCCACCCTCTTCGCAACGTCACCGATGGATAATCACAACAATCGAATATTACACAAAATGGGTGGAGGCCATTCCACTCATTTCAACCAAAAAAGAAAAAATCATAGAGTTCGTTAACCATCACATTATCTGTCGTTTTGGTGTTCCTCATCACCTGATAACAGATAATGGAAAATATTTCAAAAATAAGTTGTTACAATACCTTTGTGACAACATCGGTATCAAACTTAGCTTCTCATCACCATACTATCCACAAGCAAATGGCCAAGCTAAATCTTCTAACAAAACCCTGACCAAAATTCTCATGAAAGTTGTTAATGATTCTGGGAAAAATTAGCTTGATCACATCCCTTTTGCCCTTTGGGCTTATCGGACTAGCATTCGTACCTCCACTAATGCCACCCCATTTTCTTTGGTATATGGTACCGAGGCTGTCTTGCCTCTCAAAATACAAATACCCTCCCTAAGAATATCTCTTCAGGATATTCTCACCAATGATGATTTCCGCCAAGAGCGGTTAGCCCAATTGGAGCTTCTTGACGAGTGTCATCTTACAACTCTTGACCACCTTCAAATCTATCAAAAGCGCATCAAGCACGCTTATGATAAGCGACTTCATGAGCTTACCTTTAAGGTTGGTGATTTTGTCCTCAAAGAAAATCAACATGTAACCAAACTAGAAAAGAGCAAACGTGGAAAATTTGCTCCAAATTGGATTGGACCTTACATTATCACTCACACTTATGGATCAGGCACTTATCGTTTAGCTTCACTTAATGGTAAACTTGAGCCTGAACCTCTTAATGCCTTGCATCTTCGACCATTCTACTGTTGAATTTAGTGTTATATCACTTCTTATCTACCTTACGCTCGTCCCTTGAGCTCATTTACCACCGCATACACTTTGTTTCCTACATCTCAAAATCAAATCAAGCTCACATGGTTTGATAATCACCTCCCCTTAAAGATGTCTTCCCCTTTTTAGTCTAGTCCATGACTTCAAAGTATCAAAATGACACATTCTTAATTAAACACTTATGGGATTTTCTTGAGTCAAACTTCCTACAAAACTAGATGCTTTATGCCAAACGGACATCTAGACCTCTAAATTATACATAGACTGCTCCCTCGAAGGACAACTATATGCCAAACTATTGCTGCTATTATATATAGACTACTCCTCCGAAGGATAGCTATACACAAACGCCGCATCTGCTACTATAAATTGACTGCTCCCTTGAAGGACAACTATACAAATTCAGCCTCTATCAGAAGCTTCTCACATTGCTCAGCTTCATGAAGACCTCAAGAACAACAAAATACATATCCCATGTAGACTTCCCACATCGATCAGTCTATATCCAGAAAAGTAAAAAGCAGTATTCCAAAGCACTTTTGAGTCATGGACTTTTCTATTTAAGTTTGGCTCTCTTTTGTCAGGATAATCACTTTATAACAAGTTCTCTGCGCCTCAGCTATACCATCCACCTCACCTCACCATTTGTCTAAACAACAAAACTCAAGGGACGTGACGTATACCCGATATATTGTGATTATACAACTCTTTTCACCTATCAACTTCTCGTCTATGCAAGGTACCTAGGGGTTCAAGCTCATTCTATGTTATTATGTGGTTTGTTTAGCTCTTTTCAACTACGGAACACTTTTCCCTCTTTGACTCGAATCTAGGATTATGTGTTGACCTTAATCAGGACACGGTTCCCTACCACTTGTGTAAGCTAACTTTCACTTTACCTATACCTATACCAACATCGCCAAATCCTTACCAACACCAACAACATTACCCTATCAATATCAATATTTTTACCAACCAAAAAATTACCTAGCCATACCTAAATTGCCTGAATTCACCTCTCCCTGGTCCTAAGGGAGAACTACATCAGTCTGAGGCCCCTCCTTGCTTTGTGCAATGGGCTATGTAGGCAGCACTTAGGAGACATGGGGTCTCCCAAGGTTAGCTCGACCATCCACTACCATAACCTATCATGTGTTGTAAATATACATATTTTTGTGTATTTCTTTTTTGCCAACATTCATCTTTATCATTTTTGAAAACAAACATTCACAACACAACCATTCTTATTATTATAACTCAAATCAACATACATATTTAGTTTTATTTAGATGTTCAACAAATACATCTTCTCTATCATCGACGCTCAGGTCGGCATCCTTATTTATTCTTATACCTCTATAAAACTAACTTAGACCCTTACGCCTCATCCCGAACCAGGTGATGATCGTGATCATTGACGCCTCTCGCTAGGCCTTTCTATCCTCAAAGGCACCATGGCTATTGGTACCACCCAATGATCTACCAATCTCTCCTGTAACATATGAATATGCCCTCTCGCATGGAGGAATCTCACCTTTAGTCTCTCTGCTCGTGACTCCACAACCGCTAACAATCTTGTTGTCTCATTCACCCACGTTTGGAGCTGATGAACTAAACCCTACAGGAGGTCCCTATCCACTGTAATCACAGCTATGTCAGGATGATCACATACACCTCGCAGCTCTACTACCCGCCATAATCTATAGGCCTCTGTCGTTCCTGCATCCATTACCCTGCGATCGGCTGCTATCTCCTCTGGCCCTTCTGGAGGTGTTGGCCGGGGAGGTGAGAATGCTGCCTCAGCATCGATCCTCATATATGGTCTATAAGCCATGGGTATATCCTGAACAAATCCAAATTGTCACCACACGCAATCTAGAGGATCCTCTCATGCTCACCAAGCCTGTGCCCCGCGATCCACCTCAATCACTCTACACCCCTTAACTCCTCAGCTATGTTCTCTGTTACCATATAGTTCCCGTAAGGCCTCCAACAGATATCCACAATCATCACCATCTCCCATACCTGCCTATAATACTCGATGTCACCTGTCACGGCCTAGGATCTTGCCTCTTGTTTCTGTCTAGACCCATCGTCTGAATCCCAACCTATGCACTCCTGTCTCTCCTGACTAGATGGGTCGGCCTATTAGTCGCACGCAAACAATGTGCTCATAGGCCCAACAATGTAATAAGTATGAACAATCCAGTGTCGTCCTGTGATTTCACCTACAAGCCCATAAACCCCTGTATAGCTCCGCCAAATATGCAGGTGCCTATGCAAAAGTCACGTTCCTTTCTATCATTTCCCAAATAATACACATCAATGCTTTTGGAAATCTTCCCCCATCCACCCTCGGTAATGCATAATACCCCACCACTATCATTAATACCACTGCCAACCTTGTTGCCTCAGGGTGTGCTGCATACATTATACCATAAGTGAATGTCAAACCTTGCTGTGTCAAATCTCGTGCGTATGGACCAAATACTGCTGTTATCGCTCCCCGTGCCGCGTTAAGCAATGCCTGATATACTGGTCTTCCTGTAATTGAGAGTCTCAAAATACGAAACACATCTTCCAACGTCACTGTCATCTCCCCTATTGGTAGATAGAAGGTATTCTTTTCTGGATTCCATCTCTCAATCAACGCCTGCAACATAGCATGGTTACATGTGATTCGTGAATAATAGTGGATTCCACTTAACCCCAAACAATTTATCAATGCCCATTCCGCTGGTGTTACATCTGCTCGGATCCGTTACAACAAAGCGGGCACACTATCATTCATCATGAGCCCTGCCTCTGCCTGCATGCATCAAAAAGACACACAACCATTCAATAAATCAAATCTCCAAGTGTTTTTTTTCTCTCACATTTTGGAAATTCCTACAGTAACCAGGATCAGTTATAGATAACCGGTACCGGTTCACTAACCGATACCGGTTATCTCTAACCGATATCGGTCACTGTCAATTTTATACACCCTTCCTAAAAACACTACCTACGACAATTATTTGATCGTTTACCCCTCTCTGTACATACAAACATACCCGAAACCCCTGATTACCTACCCCATAGCACTCACCTCATCCATAACCCTTGCTATCACCTTTTCTTTCTCATCTCTACCCACTTACACTTCTCTCATCCTATTCACAAAACATGCAAGAATCAAATTACAACCAAACAGTTTACCTCTTGGGATGCAACAGCTTGAGGTGGAACCTGTCTTCCCTCTCATCTTTGCCTGCTGGATGCTTCTCCTCGTTTAGCCATGTTCACCACCCTCTTCAAATATAACTTGTCTTTCTGCCTTCTGAATCTCAGCCCACACTCACTTTACCTGTCTCTTTCCTCCTTATCACTCAATTCTATCATGCAATTACCTGTATCAGTCGTCAAACAGCGTCGCATTCACGTATTTAACTTATTGCATGACTCTAAAAATAAGAACTTAAGGTGCCACCCAAGCTTTTCTATTTTTAGAAAAGCTCATTTTGGCATAACCGGTATTGGTTATCTAACCGATATCTGTCTAGCATCTACCGACGTCAGTTAACTAACCAATATCAGTCACATGCCTACTTTTTCTTAAACCTAGGCCTTTTCTTTATTTTTTGTAAAAAATTTTGGCGCCCACCTCTTTTCCTGCATCACTACACTATTATCAATATTTTCCATCAACATCACATCAATATCTCATCACAATTTCATCAACATCATCTATCTATAATAAAACAACCATCAACAAAATACATCAAAACCATCAATATATACACCATTTGGATCAAACTCATCATCTACATACATTCCATTTCAAAAACCATCAACGAAAGACATAAAACATTTCATATACACCATGTCGGTCAAAATCATCATATATATATATATATATATATAAAAGGTTTTAAATATACAACTTGCCCTGCATAGGGGCCTCTGTGATCTCATAATAATATAAAGCCGGCACACAGGCCGCTATCATTGTCAAAATCTTGACTCGGCTCGCAGGCCGGTCTCTCATATCAAAAATATACTCGGCTTGCAAGCCGGTATCAACTATACAACATGTACTCAGCTTGCAGGCCGGTATATACAACAAAAATGAATAAAAGAATCATATGTGGGCGCGCAGGCCTCTATATACATAACCGGTTCGCATACCGGTGTCTCTATCCAATATAAAAATAAATAAAACCTATCTCCTCTACAGGGATACCTCAGCTCTCTCCACCGCCCTTAGCCTGTCTCCCTGCTGGTCCCTGTGCTGGCTCCCGCCTCCTCCCTGTCACCGACCCACCGGCTGTGGCTGCATCCCCCTGGGATCTCTGGCTTTGAGAGGTCTCAGCTCTGTGTGCCGCATATGGATGATAGTCAGCCCCGGTACCATCAAGGACGTCCTGATAATACCGGGCCTCCGCTCTCACCTCCATATAACGGGCCCGTGCCACCATGGCTGCTGGGCTGGTCCCCCGACTCCTAATAGCAAACCCTACCCTACCGGTGCACCCTGTGCCTATAGAGGTATCTGTACTTGTTCCTGCGGCAGTGCTGGTGCCTGTGGTGGTGCCTGTGCCTGAGCCTATGCCTGAGCTAGCTGCCCCTGTATGACACCCATCTGTGCCTGTGCAGCAGCAAGCTGCCCTTGTAACAACCGCACATGTCCCCTGAGCTGGTCCCATCTCTACTATAACAACCGCTAAATCTGGCTGTGTGGGCTGTGCTCTCCTTGCTACTCTCTCCCATGCCACCATACCAAAAATGACCCTGTGCAGCCGGCGTCGTCCACGGTATCATCCGCCGGCCTCTCTGCTACCCAATCTGGGTCCACGGGCTGTGGTGCAGGTAGTGGGGCCTCTACATCATCCCTCTGGTACTAAGGGAAGGGAGGTGACTCATCCTGTCGTAGCCCCAACTGTCATCATACCCTCTCTAAAGGTATCTGCTCATACTCTCCCGGCCTCCGTCCTGCTATCCAGAAAGTATACTGGATCCAGCGCATTTGTGCTCGGGCTCCTCCTCGGGGCTGATGACCTCTATAAGGCCTCCATACAATATCCAATGCGGTTAAGCCCTCTAGCATATGACGGTAGTAAGCTACATCCTGTCCTCCGAGCACCGCTCGTGGCTGGCCCACGACCCCCAACCACCTTTGAAAGCCATACTTGTATATCACCTGTGGCCCTGGCTGCTGGGGCAGCCCTACTGGTCGAATACATATGATGTGCTCATATGCCCAGCAGTGTAACAAAAATGTGGAACAAATCCCGAATCGCCTCATTCGGCGATAGCCCCACAACTCTCTGTATAGCTGCACCAGGTATACTGGTGCCCAAGCATAACACGTATGCTCCTCCACCATCTCATACAGCACCCCCATCAACACCCGTGGAAAGCGGCCTCCCTCTGAGTCCGGGAGGGCGAAGCATGTGATGCGTATCATCATCAACATGACAAGCCGTGTCTCATGTCTGTGGGTGCGATACATATCACCATAAGCAATAGTCACGCTGTGGTAGGTCAATAACGTGGCTGCATCCCCAAATACATGAAGAATGCTGTCCATAGCCGTCTCCGCATCTACCTAGAATACTGCCTCCCCTATGATCGGTAGTCTCAGGATGTGATATACATCCTCCAGGGTAATAGTCATCTCTCCGGTAGGGAGATGGAAAACATTGGTCGTCGGATCCCATCTCTCGATGAGGGCAACCATAAGGTTGTGGTCCCTATCTACAGCCCTATACCGCTGGACTCCGTCGAGTCCCACCTTGCGCATAATGGCCCACTGCACTGTGGACACGTGTGGCCACATCCGTCTCAACAGCAGGGGCATCCTATCCCGCATAGTCAGCTGCTGACGTGCCTGCACAAATAACCCACTTCATTAGACCGACCCTTTACAACAACAACTACGGTAACCCTCTATACCCCCTGTTTACCCACCCGACCACACCTCGACTTTATAACACACATCTACACCCACCTATTTTACCCTAAAAATATCTACGATATCCCCTTTCCTTATCTCACGCCCTACCAATCACCCAGATCTACTCTCACCATCTACCTATGCCCCTACCAATCTAACACCTCCTACTTCATACCCAACACCTACTCTATCCTACTCGAACCAACCACAAAACCACACCATTTTCCCCCCCACCCTGATCACCTTTCCTATCAACTTTAACCCCCCCTCTTCACCCTACACAACAACCAAACAACAAAACACCCCAAACAACAACCCAAACAATAACCAAAAAACCCAAAACAACAACACGACCAAACCAAAAAATAAATAATCCTACCTATTGACCGGTACCGGTCATCCATGACTGCCACCGGTCCCCTCCAGCTACTGATATACATCGGCGTCAGTCGACATATGACCAATGCCGGTCTGCCCACAACCTAACCTCCCTAAAAATTTCATGACCAATGTCGGTCGCCTAGTGACCGACATCGGTCACTGACCACGGCTGGAGCCGAACCCGACGCGGCCCCCCCAAACTCATTTTTTTCCTATTACTCCCTTTTTACCCAATGAAAAACCCTAAAAACCTACCAACCCTACTGTTTTAACCTCACTAACCCACCTACCCTCTCCATTTTTCAAACAACTTCAATTTATTCATTCTTTTATTAAAAACTTGGATTCCTACCCAAAACCCAAATCTAGCTTAAAAACATTAAATTCACATAATGAGAGGTTTCGAACCTACCAGTACGACTACACGTCGTCGTGGTGGGATAGGTGGTGGTGGTCTACCATGTCCAGCACCTCCTGCTCCTCCTAGTTATGCCATGGCTCTAACTCTCCTCTGCTTGGTCCTCCACCAATCAAATGTTGCCTCTTACTCACTAGGGCCTACCAACCACTCACTTCTCCACTCAAATAGTGCCACCTCAGCTGAAAAATTCAAAAATCTCACTAATACACCTCAGACAACTAAAATTGGTTTTCAAATTGACAATATGACAATGACAGGCCGTATTTTTTCTTTTTATAGGTTTTTAACTTATAACTGATATCGGTTCTATTATGCCCTAAGGAACCGATATCGGTCATCTAACCGATACCGGTCATAGAGAATCGATATCGGTTTAATCCCACCTTTTCCCCAATTTCTGCCCTTATTCACTAGTCTCCCTTTCTCACTACATTGCCTATACCCTCCTTTGCTAAAAAGCCTTTTTTAACCATTTGGCCCGACCCAAGGCCACAACCAACCATTTGGCCTGATTCAAGGCCGCACCCAACCATTTGGCCCAATTCAAGGCTGCACCCAACCATTTGGCCTGACCCAAGGCCGCAACCAACCATTTGGCCCGACCCAAGGCCGTAACCAACCATTTGGCCTGACCCAAGGCCGTAACCAACCATTTGGCCCGTCGCAAAGCCGTAACCAACCATTTGGCCTGACCCAAGGCCACCACCAACAAATCAGGCCTGACCCAAGGCCACACCAATTAAATACCTCACCCAAAACCAACAAATTACAATTTTATCCACCCATCATGTAGCTTTTTGTTCAATCGAGCTCAGTTGTTCGTGTTTTAGCATGATTAGGGTACTTGACTTGATCAGTCGACCAACTTTGCCTAGACCAAGACCTTGACATTTATCTCAACCAAACCAACCATTTGGTACTACCGAACATACCTAAACGTTCCTGTACCTTACTCGTTATATCCCCTGGAGCTACTTCCTATGCCTTGGATACCAGGATTATATCACCCTTGTTTAGATAAACTATCGACCTTTGCCTACGAATTGCTTGTTTGCTCTTCAAATCATCTACCCTGGTCGCACTACTGCATTTCAACGTGCGTCTTCTTCCTTGAACCTACCCCACCATCTTACCATTATCTCAACCCCGTTTACCCTTTATCAACCCTATCCCTGATTTCACGCTACCTCAATCTATGATAGATTTGAGGGGGATTACCTATACCCTTAACAAGAATAACCACTTCTTGTTATTGTCAGTGCAGCTTTACAAGACAAGCTACACGACAACAAGGGGCTAATGTAGACACCAAATTTGTGTCTTACAACCTATCGTACCATGCATCTCATTTCACAACCTAACCTCATCACCTAAACTGTACACAATTATTTATTAATTACCTTATAATTAATAAATCCACATCTCCAAACCTGCCACCTCATTTCGCCACCTCATCATGACCTAGTCCTAACCCTAAACTAACCTAATTAAGACCTATAACTTGGTCTACATCCACACCCATGACTAATGACTCCTCACTCACACCCAAAACCGACCTCATAATGACTTGACCAAGCCCACAAGTAATCCCTCGGGAGAAAAGGAGGGAAAGTTGGCTATTTTACTAAAAATAGCCCACTTTGACTGAACCGGTACTGGTTTCTACTCAACCTCCGTCGGTTACGTAACCGCCATCGGTTCCCTGTAAATGACCTCCCCCAACCAAAAACAAGGAGGAGGATTTTTGATTAATCGGAATATTAGAAGTCATTGGAAGAATCTGGAATTTACTTGGCTGAGCAGAGACAAGTGAAGGAAAGAGAGGAGTTTGCAGAGAAGGACATCAAGCCCAAGACTGCAACTGAATAACCAGAGCCCAGTGACACTCATCCAAGCCTTGGGAGAAAGGATACCTCATATTGGATTATCAGATCATCCTACCCGAACCCTGCCTTCGTCATAACAGTCCTTGGACCTGTATCTTCATTAGGAACTAGTAAGTAGTATTTTGTATGTTTGTTTAATAATATTTCTTAGACTTCTGAATCACAGTAATTACAAGTCTATTCCTGGATCTACTACCCAGTAACAATCTCCATCTAACTTACATTCCTCTACCCCTACATTGCCCCAAGAACAACCCCCATGCTCTCTGAGTCTTCTCCATCACCTCATTACCTATCCCTAATCATTTTACCAGCCTTATAAACACCATAGCTATCATATAGCCATCTTATAGCCAACCTTCACCAAACCCCTTAAATCACTACCCCTACCGATATCGGTTATCACCAACCGGTACCGGTGACACTGATCGGCATCGGTCACTGTGATTCAAAAACCAAGACCAGCCCTTTCTCTATTGTTCTAACAAGGTAAAAAAAATTATAATTGGACAATAGATTATTTGTTAGAATTTGTGTTAATTCATGTTAGCAGGGGAACTGACCACCTTCGAAAGGAAGTCTCATATTTCTTGGGCCCAAGGTAGTTCCCTCACTTATTATCTAATTAGAATCTAGTGGTCTTGTATTCTTACTTGTAGGTAGTCCTTCCCAGACAAAAAGGAGTTCTTTGCAATCGATCTGATCTCTCTCTCTATGGTACGCGCACACCCTCCCGATAGTCAACAGGTATTCCTCCTAGCCCTAACCCTTATTTGTTTCTCAAAAGGAATGAAAGGATAGAAGCAACTCTATTCCAGGAACTGAAACATTCTGAGCGAAACACTTACACAAAACGAAGGTTTGAGACTGAGTTTTCTCTTTTTGACTTATCAAAACTTATTCATTTCCTCTAAAACTTTATGAAACATTTCTTCATGCCTCAAAATAACTTCACACAAAATTTTATCCTTTTATATCAATCACAATGCAATATATTATTGTTTTTCCTTTCCAACACAACAAGGAAATACCACAAAAAATTTGCTTACCTCATACATAATGAATTGAATCATTTCTCCAAATCCTTCATAAGATTTATCAGACCTTGTACACCTGTAGAAAAAATCATACCACATTTTAAATGTAATTTAATAATCATTTCATAAACATTCTGTAGAAACCTGTAGTTTGATCAAGGCACTATTATTCTTAATATTGCACTAAATATTCTCCTTATTACAAATTGCCGATACCTCGTCATACTTGAATCCTCTAACTCCCCTCTTACGACACTCTTTTGGTCATATTTCTCCTATAAATAAATTAAACAGGCTAATATATCCTCTTATTTACCAAACCATCTTCTCATTCCCTTCTAGACTACTTCTACTAGCTTTCTAGACTATCAATCCATTTCATTGGATTGATTAGACCTCTCAAAACTCTCTCAAAACCATAATTCCTCTCTAAACATGATTAACTAGTATAGCCTAGTTTAACTATTCCTAACCATGATTAACCTCTTCTAATCCTAGTCAAATATTACTTTGACTCCCTAATAAACTTTTTGGCATATCCTTTAGTCCCACATGCACCAAAATTCCCCCACTTTCCCAAATGGAAAACTATAAATAACCCACTACCCCCTCTCATTTATAAGAACTCTCCTTCTTCCTAATATAAACTATAGCATTTTACTTAGGGTTTAGAGTTATTTCATTTCTTTCATTGAGCTATTGCTTTGCCATTGCACTACACACCAAACATTGAGTAAATGGGAAGAACCATTGGCCTTGAAGCCATTAATGGTGAGCTCCCATTCTCATAATCACATAAATAATTTCTTAGAATATTCCTAGGTTCATTTTAAAGCTTTCAAGGGTAGAGGATTACTAAATATGCTAGATTTGCTTGTTTCCTTAAATATTAATGTATGAAAAGTGATGAATCCTTGTTTATCTCTTATTTGATGGTCCATTGACTAGTTTGTTAAAAGCCTTTGGGGTTTCTTTAGAGATTCTTACTCCATGTCCATGGATTTTTCAACTTTTCATTGAATACACATTCAATGTACAACATTATATTAAACCTTCATACATAATCATATTCAAACCAAGAAGCTTTTATTGTTTAAATCTTGGATTTACAAGCTTCAAGAGCCATTAGCGCTTTGTTACAAAAAAAATTTCACCCTTCTCACTCTCTCTACCAACCTTTAACAACATATCCTTCATTCAAATACAAAAACTTTTGATGAATTTAGAGGTAGTTAGGTTTCCACCACTTGACTCGCACATGGTTTGGAAAAATTGAGTGAGTTTACACCTTGGTAAGGATGAAGTGAGAGAGTTCATTACATGTCCACCTCATTTTATTATTATCAAGGCTATATTAACACCTAAATGACTAACTTACTAACTCCTAATATTACTAACGTAGTAAATGACATTTCAAATATCCAAACTATGGTTTTAGAGGGAAACTCTCAAAACCATTTATTACATGTTTAGAGAGTCCAAATGGACTTTAGACACCTCAAGGAAAAAAAAACAAACTCAACACACCTTTCATTTTTGATTTATCTTCATCTCCTTCAACTTCATTCTTCCTTTGATCTTCCTTATTTGTCTTCATCTTCTTCATCTTATCTTTTGCCTTCAAAAATGAGGACTTCATACTATTTACAAGAACCTCTTAGATGAGATACTCTCTCAATGTTTTCTATCTCTTCTTCAAGTGTACTACAATAAAACATGAACACAAAACCTTAGATGAAAAATGATGAGACTTTTGAGTCTCTTCATAATCATTTTCTTCACTTTCTTCTTTCTTTCCAGTCTTCTCTTCCATCTCTTCAATTTTCTCTTCATCACACTTCATTCCTTCACCATTCAAAGCACATTCAAGTGCCCATAACTCTGCCTCTAATTGTTATTGAGTAATATATAAAAAATGAAAATATGATTTTTCACATTCTTCTCCCTCAATTTATTCTTCATACTTGCATTCTTCTTCTATCATCTTTCTAATTTCTTCTTTTTCTTTCTTGTTTGCTTTCTTATTCACCATTTTTTAACTTATTTTCCTCTTCTCTAATCCTCTTTTTCAGCTGCACTTTCACTCCTATTTTTATGAGTGACCTTAGTGTCCACTTAACCTTATTTCTTATCACCATTCCCATGTATTTTCTTCACTTCATCAATAATAATTCTAGTTATTCCACATCTTCTCTCAATTTTCTTATTTCTTCCTCCATCCACACTCTTCTCTTTTCCTCTTACTCTCTCTTTCTATCTTCTTTCTTATTTCTCTCTCTCTCATATCTTTCTCTTTCCTCTCATTGCCCATATACTTAAGAAATTATTTCACTATCTCCACTCTATCTCCATCCATTTTCATTAGACAAGTCTATTTCACCTTGCCCAAGTCTCACCTAGGTTTTTTTTCTCTTACCTAGTCTTTTGACTTCTTCTTTTCTTCACTTTTTTTCTCTAGTTTCTTCCTTTCTTTCACTTTTCATTTCTTAATTAAAGGAGAAACATGTTAATTATCATACACACTCTCAAGAAGTAAAGTTTCAGCTTCAACAACTTCAAAATTCATCCATAACTCAAAACAACACAACTAACTCATATAAATTCATCAAAAAAAACTACATACAAATGCCTATATAAAATATCGATTCTTTTCTTACCAACAACTTATTTCAAATTCCTTGATATTCACGTTTTGATAGACAAATTATGCATATCCTTGAATATTATCCTTATACACACCAATCTAGTGCATTAGAAGCCACAAATCCACTTAAACAATCACCAAAATCAATAAACTAATACCTTGCTCAAGAAGGCTAATTCTTGCACAATAGGCTAAAATGTCCTATATAACTATACCAAAGACTAAAATCAATTTATAAATTCTTAAATCCTTGATACAAACATGATCATGCAACCCATTTTGTTTCATATCATCATTTACTACCATTTTCCTTATAGGCCTCAAACTAGCCTTGTAGCCTTGAAAAACATGATTTTTTCCACATAAATCACTCATTTTTCACTTCCAAATCTCACTGGTAAACTTTTTAGACACCATTTATCCAAATTAATATGCATACCAAGTTTCAAACCTCAACTCCCTTCTTATAAAAAGTTATTTTCTTTTCAATGTTTTGACTAGGTCTCTTTACTAGCCCTTCTTAGCTCTCTGACCTTCATGTTTGGAGCAAACCATAAAAAACCCAGAAAATATAATTGAATATCATAGTAACATTTATTGAGATTGTGATTTTTTCCAATTTTTATCTTCCAACTCCTTTCACAACTCGCCCAACAACATTTTCATTTTTCTAGGCTTATTCTCCTCTACGTCTTTCAAGAACTCAAAACTGAAACTTGTCATATCTTTTTCCCACATGTGTATTTCATCGTAAAATTTTGTAAAAATATTATTAGGGGTATTTATACCATACATACAAAATTTTAGAAGAGACCACTTGATAAAACACAAATTATGGTGTTTTTAGAAATTTTTCCAAACAGGGACAATCACACGGCAGCAAGCATTCAAAAATATATAACTTGAGTTATATACACTTTCATAACCTCATTCCACTTGAAAAAGTTTCTATTTTAATGAGTAAAAAATTCCATATTTAGAGTGTTTTGAGTGATTAATCCTTCATCAACATGATTCATAATGTTTTTGGTGACTAGTTTCTTACACAAAACGAGGGTTTGAGAAAGATTTTTCTCTTTTTGACTTATCAAAACTTATTAATTTCCTCTTAAAGTTTATGAAACCTTTCTTCATGCCTCAAAATACCTTCACACAAAATTTTATCCTTTTATATCAATCACAATGCAAGATATGTTTGTTTTTCCTTTCCAACACAACAAGGAAATACCACAAACAATTTGCACACCTCATACAGAGTGAACTGAATCATTTCTTTAAATCCTTCATAGAATTTATCAGAATTTTTCCTCCTATAGAAAAATTCATACCACATTTTAAATGGAATATAATTATCATTTCATAAACATTCAGCGCACAACATCATATTAAACCCTCATACACAATCATATTCAAACCAAGAAGCTTTTATTGATTAATCTTGGATTTACAAGCTTCAAGAGCCATTAGGGCTATGCTACAGATTTGTTTTTCACCCTTCTCACTCTCTCTACCAACCTTCAAAAACATCTCCTTCATTTTAATACACAAAATTTTGATGAATTTATAGGTAGTTAGGTTTCTACCACTTGACTTACACATGGTTTGGAAACTTGAGTGAGTTTACACCTTGGTAAGGATGAAGTGAGAGAGTTCATTACATGTCCATCCTCATTTTATTATTATCAATACTATATTAACATGTAATTGACTAATTTACTAAGTCCTAGGCTTACTAACGTAGTAAATGACAATTCAAATATTCAAACTATGGTTTTGGAGGGAAACTCTCAAAACCATCTATTACATGCTTAAAGAGTCCAAATGGACTTGACACACCTTAAGGATACAAAATGGACTCAAAAACACCTAAAATAAATAGAAAACATTTTTTTTCAAAGGTACAAGTGATGCTCCTACATCAGAAATCCCTAAGTTTTATAAATTCAACAGCAAGGAGGACCCTTAACAACACCTTTGTGCCTTTAGGAATGCATGTTATCTCATTGCACATGATTGGGATCTCATGTTCCATAACTTCCCCATGTCGTTGGCCTGGCACACTTTGGAATGGTACAACAGTATCCCCCAAGACTCTCTTTTCTCTTTTACCCAACTAGCACAACTCTTTCTAGAGCATTACTCCATTAATATTGAGCATAAAATCACCATCACCAACCTCTATGCCATTAAACAATTTGATGAGGAATCCATCACAAATTTCATCTCTTTATGGTGTGGCATCATTAATCAGTTATCCTTCACCCTTCCCCAAACCTATCTCATCAAACTATTCTCTCAATCGTGTGTGAAGCATATCTCATCTACCCTTCAGATTCAATCTTTACAAAGCTTTGAAGAAGCATTCATCATTGCTCACAAACTAGAACTCCATGAATTTGAGCAAGGCCATGTCAAAATTTGATCCAATAAACCGAAACCTAAATTCACCAAGTCCTCTAATCATAATGAAAAATCTAAAAAAAAGTCAATGACATCATTAAATCTTCTTCTTCATCCACCTCTCATACCAAGCCTCTACAAAGGGCTCCTCGACCTACTCCTAACTATACTCCCCTCAAAGAATCATATAGTTTTATCTTTGATAAACTCATGATTTCTCATCTCATCCAACTCCCTCCTATCAACCCTTTCGATGACACACGTTCTAAACTTGCTTGGTACCACTAAGATCACTATTGCAATCACCATAAAGTATGTAGTCACGACATTGAAAAATGTCATACTTTCAAATACCTCATCCAATGCCTTCTCGATCGTGGGGACCTTCAATTAGATAATCCTAATGTTCCACCTAACCAACCCTTAGATGTATTTAAATGACATTTCCATAACCATTCATAAAATAAACAAATAGATTCGTCTATATCTCAAGCACCCAACGCTCATACAATTAATAATTTAAACCAGGATTTGACACCATCACCCACTCCCATCATCCCTTCCTTAACCCTGGCCACCTCTACTCCTTTGACATCTATCTCCACATCTACTACACCAACATATCTTATATCTACACCTATTACATCCACAACCATGAAATCTACATCTTTTACACCTACATATTTTATACATGTACCCATCCCCACATTTTTCTCAACATCTATTTCCATAACCATGCCTATGGCTCCTTCTACACTCACACCTCTAATTGTATACACATCAGCACCTAAACCCACTCTTATATCCACATCATCCCTTCAAATATCTACTAAGAAAACACCCTCGCTTGATGTGACCACAAAGGATGTCTCAATCCCACCTTTGTGCTAACACCTCAAAAAACCCACACAGCTTGAAACTCCTTATGAGCTCATCAAATGTATCATCCAAAAATCACTCCCATCTTCCCCACATCTTCAACAAAACCTACATCTACATCATGTAGTTCCACCTCTAAGTACCCCTTGGTTGAAATCATCATGATCCTCGCTAAGGGTAAAACCTTGCAGTAAAAATCTAAGAACCTTGGCATTCCAACTTAGAATTCCCTCACCCATGCACATAAGAAGTTGGAGCTCCCCTCTTTGAAACCCCACCAACCTAAACATTCCAACATCTCATTTTCTATATTAGTACCTCACCCATCTATTTTTTGACCAGGCCCTTCATCCAAATCCATTGTCAGTCCCAAATCTACATCTAATTCATCTATTTCTTCTTCCAAATCTGAATATAAATCATCCACCTCTTCCCCTAAGTCTAAATCATAATAATACAAAGAAAAATCAGAATCCAAAATCTCTATCAAACCCCATAAGATTAAGGCACATCTCCTTCCTTCGTCATCTTCCCTAAAACCAAATCTACCTAAATTCCATAAGACTTCACCGTCATAAACTCCCATCGGATCTTATACTGAAGTCCTTCAGCTTATAATCCAAACATCTGTGATCACCCTTCCCCATATCAATCCCTTTGACCCATGTAGGCTGAAACCCATGTCGTTTGATTCCAAGACCATATGTGCCTACCAGCGTTCCCCCAGACATGACACAGAGCACTGTAGGGCCCTCAAAAATCTCATTTAAAATCTCATCAAATAATATGATCTTCTCCTCAAAGAATCCCACTCTCTCCCATCTATCATCCCATCCACATCTAAGCCCTATCCTCTAAGAAATTCTATAGCCTCTAAAACTTCTAAATCTACTTCATCATCCACCTCTTTCGTTGTCATCCTGTTGTCGACTTCTACCTCTTCTAAGGATGGTCCTCCTCTTTATATAGATGTCGTTCATATAACCACTCGTTCTCACCCTCACACGTCCCAACCATCTACCCAATCCAAATAAAAAATTATCATCGCTGCTCCTTTTGATGATCCCACTCCATCCCCTTCTCCATTTAAGGCTAAGGTGTCCATCCTAGCCACGCTATAAACCCAAAAGCACACCACCATTAAATAGAGCATCATAAAATAGTTACACCAAGCTCCCATTAAGATGTCCCTCTACGAGCTCATCCAAATATCTCCCAATTATTGACAAGCTCTTATTGAAGCCTTGCAGCACATCCCAGTCTCACCTAATGAATCTCAACCCTTCACGGCACTTGTTGGATCCCTTACTGCTTGTTCCAAAATTTCTTTTGATGACTCTAAAATCTCAGAAAACTTACTTGAATATCATGACCTTCCTCTTTTCATCATTTTCCAAGTCAATGAAACATTTATCTTCCGCTCTATAATCGATAATGGTGCTAGCATCAATATCATCTCATCTCATACCTTTGACCATCTTAAACTTCCCAAATCCATTGTTGTTAAATCACCTATAGTTATTCGTGCCTTTAATGATGCTATCATCCCCATTTTGGGAAAAAAGATTCTCCCCATTTGTGTTACTGAAAAACTCCATCACAAAGTTTTTTATATCATTAAGGGGGAGTTCCAATATAATGTATTGCTTAGACGCCCATGGATTCATGTCATGTGTTCTTTCCCATCCACTCTCCATTGTTGTATCAAATATGAACACGAGGGGAAGATCCATACGCTCCCTCTGACCTTCCTCCATTTAAGTCATGCCATATGACCTATCATAAAAATGATGTGCTCATCCCAAAGTAAGACTCATTCTCTAAAGTATCCACTAGTTATTTCATACCTACATCTAAATTACCTAATGATGAATCTCTTAATAATGTGATGCAGTGTCTCTCTCTAGGGGAGAGTGTTGACTCCTTTCTCTCAATTATCTTCCCTCCCTCAATCGAATTGGTAGACCAAATAAATATCCCATACATTAACCTAACATCAGGGATGTCATTTCTTTTGGTCTAACCCATCTCAAAACCAATCTTACCTATGGTGGCATCGATTTCTCTTCCTCTCACATCGATATTCAACCCCACACCAAACCATACACGAACAAATTTGAATTCCTCTATAACAAATCCTTCACCTATACCTACCTCCATTGTTTTGTGTGGAAAGGATTCAGGTCTTAGATGTTACGAACAAGGTATGCATGACCTTAACAGTGACCAATCCCACAAGCCTCATGAGAATTTCAGGTTGGGTTTTAAAGAACAACCCACCAAATCTCTCACACCTTCTTCATCTACACCTCTGAGGCTCATCAATCCATCTGACCCCTCTCCATCTATCAATCCCATGGACATGGATGACATTGTGTCCCTTTCCTCTGAATTTTTTTAAGTCTCTACCATCACTTTGGGACTGGTCCCTTATCAAGCTAGGGGTGAAACTAGGTCCCTTCCTCTCAAGTTCCTTGAGACGATAGAGGAGGAATCCCCTACCATCGATATTCTATAGTGCATAAATGATGATTCCATCCTTTCCTATATGGGGGAAAAATATTCCTATCTTCATAAGACCTTACCTTATGACACATCCACCCTTCTTAATGAATCCGCCATCGAAATCAACATAGGGACCTCGCACGAGATCCGATTCCTGAAGGTTGGACAATCCCTCGATCCAAAAGAGATAAATTTCTTCACATCTTTCCTAACTAATAACAATAAGGCCTTTACATGGTTGTACACAAGCACACTAGGTCTCGATCCTAGCATCGTTATCCACAATATCATCACCATCATCGACACTAATTCGGTGAATCAAAATCTTGCACAACGTGGACACTACACCTAAGCTCACACATGTTAATAGAAGAAGTAATTATTTGAACAAGAAGAAGACTCAACACCATCACCTAATTATGCGTTGCAACTCAAACAAAGAACTTATTGATTTAACTCATAATTTAATAATTGGTTGATCAACTGATCGGTTAGTTAAGTTATGTGATTATATGAAAACATCTATTGAATATTTTTGTTACATGCATGTAAGTTTCCAAGTCATTTGGTTGAAATATTTGTATTAATCCAACTAGAATCCCTAGTAGGAATCTTTCTCTTCATGCCTCTGTTGTAATGAAAGATATAAAAAGAAAAGATTAATGTTGTAGAAAGGGATGCATGCAAAGGAGATCGATTCATAGGTAGGGAACTTGTTGCATTTTGCACTTGTAATATTCATGATGAAATAAAAATATGAGTTCTATTAAATTGTTGTAGACATAGGCCTTAGGAGGTATTAACACCCAAGGTAGGGTCCACTTGTGGTTGTTATCTCGATACTTCTATTTTTTTTTAATTCATTGGATGGTTAGAATTGTAGCGGTTTATTCCTTTATTTGTATTTTGTCTTTACATGCTTTTCCATAGTCATAGTATTCATTTCAGTCATAGTCTAGTTCATTTCTAGTATTATTATTTCCGAATTGTAGTGACAACAATTTACCTTTACACTCCTTAAACATCTGTAATTATGCATACAACACTGGAAATATTGAAATTTTATGTCCCTAGGTATGATAATTAAATGATTTTAGATAGATGAATAACATATTAATTATTGCAAGTTAATTTGGACCACCATTTTTGGCATCATTTCCGAAGATACTACTAAGTTATAAATTTTTTGAATAGGTTTTTATTTCTTGGAGTATTTTAGGTTTTATGAAATTCACTTCCAACCAACCACCAACTAATTTTCCATTGATAGAGTCGAGAAGTTGATGTATGCACCGCCCAAGGAATGTCCATGGTATATGTTTAACTAATCCATGGGTATCATAGATCTCTTCATATACCTACGAGGATTCTGAAGAAGAAACCTCAGTACTATGTTTGTTGTTTGAATAAAATCCTCCAAGTTAAAGCTTTGAAGCTACACCTAAGTGGCTAGAGATGGCAAAAGAAGTAAATTTGAATGTCCAAAATGGGGTAACCACCTTTGATTTCCCCATCAATGATAACAATACAACTACTAGTATGAAAAATATTTCTCCCTTGGCCTTGTCCAAATTTCATGGATCCATGTGAGAAGACCTAGACACCTTTTTGTTTGAGTTTAATGTTTTGTGCAAGAGTTATGATTATAATACAGATGCACATGAATTAAAGCTATTTCCTTCTACACTCAAGGATGTAGCCTTGAGATGGTTCATGGGATTGGGAAGAAATGTTGTAACCACATGGACACAAATGAAGGATAAATTCCTTGATAAGTAACAAGATTATTGCAGACCAAGAAATAGAGGATGTGATGAAATCTACAAAATGGCAAAAAAAGAGGATGAACCATTGGAAGAATATTTGGAAAGGTTATTGTTCTACATTTAGAATTCAAGGCGTTCCGAACTACCACGTAAATCTCTCAAATTACTCTTTGTTAAGGGAATCAGTGTGGAGGACATGGATGTTCTGGATCTAATAAGAGCAGGGGACTTTCAAAAGCTACTTTTCTAGACGTTTGTGAAGCCTGCAAAAATTGTTCAAGAGCTACTATGAAGAGGGTAAGAAGTGTAAGATCAAGAGGTGGATCAACTACCAAAATAGTTGGACACATATCCAAGTCATAGATTTTCAACATGTTTAAAAATATGAAGCAAGAGATTGTCAATAACATGGAAAATCAATTATATGCTCTACATGCAAAAAATAAAAAGGAAGATGCAGAAGCAACAGTCACATAGTATTTTCATGCATGCAGAAGGAAGAACTATGATTGTAGATGTAGAGAATTGGCCAACATTGCTCAAGAAAGGGATGTTTCACCTGAGTTAAAGATGTTAGAGACAGAGGATGGGAAAGTTTTCTATGCTGCTCAAAGAAAACCATGGCCACCAAGGCAAGGAGGTATGACACAAGACCTTATACATTCATTTCAAAATTGGTTCAATAATTCATATATGCAACCCCCACCTTGGGCTAACCCTCAAGGTTAGGCCCCATATCCCAGCCAATATCAATAACAGTAGCAACCTCAATTCCATTTCCAACAACAACGAAAATGATAAAAACCTCCTCAATCATGGAAGCATCCTTGGAGAGAAGTACAACATTGGAATAACCCACCTCCAAATTACCAATAATCTTATCAGTAAACTCCTTATCTGCAACAACAAGCTTTGATGGCAAACCCCCAAGAAGTATCTCAACCAAAAGTTACCCAACTACCATCTCAGTGTACACCTAACTCTAACAATAAGTTTGCTCAACAAGCCTATTCCACTAAACTAGCTCAATACCCTACCTATTATGTTGATATCAACAATATTCATCTTCACTCAAGAAGATCACTTCCTCCACCAGTTAGACCCACCATTACTGAGATTGTTGAAGAACCACATATGTTGCAGGATAACCCACAACAAAGTAATAAATTGCCACACATAAATCCAGAACAATAGTAGAAGATGCTACACATTGACCTGCAACAACCTGAGAAAAATTCCAGTAAGGGTAAAACCCTAAGTAATTAGTCACCATTACCTAAAAGGTTACAAGAAAATAAGACTGACCTCAAATAAGAATCTGATTCTAATTTTTTCAACCAGTTGAAAGAATTTTGTGTCAAAATTCCATTAATTCAAGCTATTAAGGATGTGCCCATCTATAACAAATTGGTTAAAGATATTTGCATAAAGAAACTAGGCAAAAAAAGGAAAGATCTAATTACTGTGTAGGTCATTAGACAACTAGTTGATATTATACTTGGGAACTCAATTTTTCCTAAATACATAGATCCAGGAAGTCCTTTGGTAAATTTCACAATCAATGACATAGTGATCAAAAACACACTCATTGACTTGGGGGTAGAAATTAATGTAATGACAAAATAAATCATAGATGATTTGAAGTTAGAGGGGTTAAGACCAATAACCATAATTTTACAGCTTACAGACAGATCAACAGTTAAGCTTGAAGGAGTCCTGGAGGATGTAGTAGTAGTGGTAGACTCTTGGGAGTACCCTACTAATTTTATTGTTCTTCAACCAAAATCAAGCTTGGGAGGATATCCTCTCATCTTTGGAAGACCATATTTGACAATTGTTGATGCATTCATAGGATGCAAATATGGTAATATGATTATCTCTAATGGTAGTGGTACCATAAATCTCATGCTTTATCCCCTGCAAAACCTTTCAATGAAGAAGACCAAACCATTTGGGTTGAAGAGCCAAAAGAAGACCAGAGCTCAATTCAGTGGCCCATGATGTTGGAGAAGTCATTTATAATTGAAGGGAAAGAAGAAGATGGTGTTATTTCTAACATCTTGCAAAATAATTAGGGGAAGAATGAAGAAGTAGATGGAAAATTATGGTGTATAAGATGTCCTGGAAGTCAAATCATGCCCAACAAAGCACTATGAATGTTCTAGGTAAGAATTACATCTTCCACCAACTTCTTCCCCATGATTTTCTATTGAATTTTGTAAGTAGTAGTATACTCCATGACTGATCTCTCTAAGCAAGAACAAATTACTCTACGAAAGCCACTTAATGTAAACAAAACTCTCCATATGTAGCAATGGCAATTGTTAATTTCTCTCCTACAAAAACACAAGACAACATTTACATGGTAATATGGATACATGCGTTAGATACACCATAAGCTCTGTACACATAAGATATACATTAAAGATAGTTGTAAGCCAATAAAATAGCCACAAAGAAGAATGAATCTAGCAATAAGGGATATAGTGAAAGAATAATTAAAAAAATTATTGGATGCTGGATTCATATATCCAATTTCATACATTCTATGGGTGTCACCCCATGTCATTGTACCTAAGAAGTATGGAAAATGGAGAATTTGCATGGATTATAGAGATTTGAATGCAACAAAAAAGAAGGATCATTTTCCACTTCCTTTCATTGATCAGGTACTTGACACTCTTGTTGGAAAGAAATATTTTTCTTTACTTGATGGCTATAGTGGCTACAACAAAATTCAGATTGCACCAAAGGACTAGGACAAAACCACATTCACATTCCCATGGGGAATTTTTGCATATTTTGTTCTTCCTTTTGGTTGTGTAATGCACCTGTTACATTTCAAAGAGTAGTTTTGAGCATTTTTCAGATCTAACCAATGACTGTATGGAGGTATGTATGGATGATTTTACAGTATATATCAGTACTTTTTATGAAGCAATGAAGAATTTGGACAAAGTTCTTAAGATATGCAAGGAGCATAACATGTCCTTAAGCAACAAAAAAAGATACATGATGATGTCTAAAGGAATAGTGTTGGGTAATTATCTATCAACTGTTGGAATTCAGGTAGATCCACTAAAAATATCTGTGATTATAAATCTTCCAACACCCAAGAAGCATAAGGATGTGAGGAGCTTCTTAGGACATGATGGGTATTATAGAATAATTATACAGGACTTCAGTAATATTGCAACACCATTTTTTATCCTACTGGGAAATGATGCTGCCTTTGAGTGGACTGAGAAATGTGAGGTTGAATTCTAGACTTTGAAACAAATGTTGAATTTTGCACCTATGTTAAGAGGACCAGATTGGAGTTTTTCATTTCACATTTATACTAATGCCTCAGATCATGCTAGTAGAGTTATGTTAGGACTTATGGAATTCTAAACTATGAAATTTACGATGTCAATTAGAACCTACAACACAATGAACTTAACTATACAGTCACAAAGAAAGAGTTCTTGGAAGTTGTTTATGATATCAATAATTTCAGGCACTACATCATAGGTTATCCAATATTCATTCATACTGATCATTCAACAATTAAATATTTGATCAACAAACCAGTTGTAAGTAGCATAATAATCATATGGTTGCTACTCTTGCAAGAGTTTGATGTCACCATTGTGGATAAGCCCGGTAAGGACAATGTTGTAGCTGACTTTATTTCAAGAATGGATAATAATAATGAAGCACAAGTAGTGGATGAATCTTTTCTAGATGAGAATTTATTTGTTACTTCCACTAGAACACCTTGGTATGCTGATATAGCTAATTATTTAGTCTCATGTAGGACACCTCCACACTATTTATATTCTAAAAAGAAATACATGGTTGAGAAAAGTGTGGATTTTTCTTGGATATCTGGTTTTCTATTTCACATGGAGCAAGATAATGTGATGAGAAGATGCATAGATGATGACGAAATTTATGATGCCATCAAAGCCTTCCATAGTGAACCATGTGGAGGACATTTTGCTACAAAAATAACAACACAAAAAGTGTTGACAACCGGCTATTACTGGCCAATATTACATAAGGATGCAACACTATATAGAAGGAGGTGTGATAAATGCCAAAGAATGGGTAAGCCTACCAAATCAGATGATATGCCATTACAGACTCATTTAGTATTGTAGCCATTTGATAAATGGGGTTTGGAATTCATTGGTCCAATAGATCCTAAATCTTAGCATAAAGAGTGCATTTTAGTGTGTACATATTACCTCACTAAATGGATAGAAGTGAAAGCATTGCCAAACCAGAAGAGTGGGAAAGATGCTAAATTTTTATATGTCCAAATTTGCACGAGGTATGGAGTGCCACGAGAAATTGTTACAGATTAAGGTACACACTTTACTGCTGAAGTTATTTTTGATCTAGCTAAGGAATATGAAATCAGACATAGGAATTCTACACCTTACCACCCCTAATCTAAAGGTCAATTTGAGGTAACAAACAAGGAAATAGAATCCATCTTGACAAAAACTATTGCACTCCACATGAGAGATTGGGCAAACAGACTTCCAGAGGTAGTTTGGGCATTTAACACAACTTGGAAGATAAAAATAGGATTCAAACCATTTGATATTTTGTATGGTAAGACTATTGTTCTCCTTATTAAATTTGAGCATAAGACACTAAGGACTGCACTTTAACTAGACATATATTTTTCTGAAGCTCAAAAGCAGAGGATTCTCCAACTCAACGAGTTGGATAAAATGAGGAGACAAGTTGTACATAATACAAAAGTGATACAAAATAAAAGGATCAAATGGCATGACATATTCATTAAAACAAAGCAATTTCAAGAAGGTGATTGGGATCTCTTAATTGACTCCAAGTACACGGACCACGTGGGAAAACTCAAGAAAAGGTGGCTAGGCCAATATGAAACTGATAAAATTTATCCCAGTGGGGCTGTGAAACTCACCACTATAGATCCTGTGAGATTCAAACTACTGGTGAATGGTCATTGGTTGAGGTTGTACAAAAATCCAACTAATAGGATCATTTTCATGTAGCAGGTTAGAGGAAGTCAAAACATGATGGAGATGAGACCATTAGAGTTGAGGTCAGAATTTGAACCTGTTGGTTCATATTCTAAATTTACTGAAGAATGAGATATTCATTGGCCTTGGTATATTTAGCTTGCTGAATACTCCAAGGGTAAATAAAAGTGATGTGATCATCCTTCTTGGTGATCAACACCACTCAGCTAACATGTTTTGTTCTTAGAATTTTTGTTTTGTAGGATTTGGTGTATTTGTTGCAAGAAGTGCATGGTCTCTGACAGAAACAAATGGTGCAAAAACTAAATGTCAACTTGTAGCATCATACAGAAAGCCCTATTTTGTTTTCTTGTTGGCAGAACTTATGATTAAATGGAGAAAATAAAAGGAAAAATATGCTCGAGGTAGTGGTGATGAAGATGACTGGAACCAGAGAAAGTCAATATTCCCTCTCTAGGAATTATTTGATTTCAGTAAGGAACCTACATTATGAATTTCACACATGCTTACAGTAAGAACTCCAAAACATTGTGTCACCTCAACATGCAACATCATAATAAGTCTATATCTAACAAAAAGGTGCAAATCATAGCAATGCACATGTCATAATCATCCGACACATTTCTTGAGATAAGTGCACTCGTTTCGCTTTAATAAAGTATCGATAGAATTATTATATTTAATTAATTTATGAGTCATGTCATAAATGTCTTTTAAAATATATTATATGCCACCACCTTTCACCTTATGAGTTGTCACTCCATGTCACCCCACTTCATCATACCACCTCCCTCACATGTTTGTAGACCTAAAATCAAATTAATGCATTCCTTTTTATGTTCTGTGTGAGTCGGTCACCGAATTTGAAAACACAAGTACACAAAACTCTCCTCCTTACTCAAATTATTACATAATTTCTACAAACTATAAGATTTTTCCTCTAAGATCTAAGGAGTTTTTAGAGTTCAAAATGGGCAAGGATTTGATTCACAATAAGGTGATGGATCATTCACATCTCCGGAGCCACCCACACATACTTTTTTATTTTCAAACATGCGGATGGATGGAGTATATCAATAAGTGTAAGGGTTTTAATGAATCTATGGTGACAAAATTTCCTACCACATTCAAGGATGGAGAGGCTTCTATCAAAGGATTTGCAGTAAAAGTGGATGAAGATATTCTAGTTACAATAACAGGGATTCTTGCAGAAGGTGATCTTTTTCTTGAGAAGGAAAACCCAGAAGAAGCTTGACATGAATTTGGTGATGAAGATGATAACTTTGTAAATGATAGACAATGTAAATTTCACACTTTTTTGAAACCATTTTGAGCTGATGTTGTCATTTAAATTATCAAATACTTTACATGTGAGGGTAGATACTCCATATTGAATATTGTTCATTTTAAATTACTCAATCATTTTAAGAATGATAGACATGTTAATGTTCCAAATTTCTTAAATGAAAGTTTGAAAAGAATGAGTAGGGAGTCATAGAGGGGAAGGTCAGATTCGTCTTACCATTGTCTCATCACTATGATTGTGAAATATAAACTGGAAAGGGAGCATCTTGCACTTAAGTGGGAATATTTTTCAAGGTTGAAGAACATTAATGAGTTATTAGGAAAAAGGAAGAAAAGAAAGATAAGTGTAGGAAATTCCTCCACACCTTCATCCGAACCCATAGCTTCCACCTCTCAGCCTGTAGAAACACCTATTTCTAAGAAACCACCATCTCCAGAGTAAAAACCTCAGACCATTTCTCCTAAAAGGATTCTTATCACATAAACCCTCCTTAGCATATCTACACCTGAATCATATTCATCTAAGGGCATAGGAAAATCTTTTCGGTTTACACCAAAACCCTCCAAATCTACTCCTAAATCTTGAAATTTTAGTTTTAGGCATTCACATAGGCTGCATACTAAAAAGACCAAAACCTCAAAGCCTTGGGCACTTGCCAAAATCATACTTGAAAATGATGTAGAAGATGTTGAAATGGATGTTGACAAGGGTGACCATAAAGTTACATGTGATATGGAGAAGAATGAGGTGGATGAATGTGGTGGGAAACCTATTTAAGAAGGCCCTACTGGACATATTAAAGTTCTTGTAAAGGCAGTTCATGTTGGGGAGACCCATGATAAGAATGAAGGTGAAGAATTGACAACAGAAATTGAGGATACGTCCCATAACCATGCAGAAATGATAGAGATGTCACATGACCATGTAGTGCCTAAAACATAGACTATTGAAATGGAAATTGGGGATGATTTTCCCTATAATGTTGAAGAAATCATAGAAAATATTCTTCATAACATTGACATAAAAATTCCACCTGATCATGATGAAATATTGCAAGATGATATTCCTATAGTTCTTAAGTATATAGTTGAGACCATATTTGAACTTTCTTCCCCATTATTGCTACAACTTAGCCTACAACCATAGGTTATGACTAAATAAGTTTTCAAAGCACCTCCCAAACCATATTATATAACCATAAGCACTTAGACAACCTTGTTAGATTACTGGGTGTAACAATTTAAAAATTATGTTAATAAGCTACAAGGAAAATGGGAAAAGGAGAAGGAATAATTAATCTTCCAACATCAGCAATACATTGAAGAAAAGGATAAACAACTCAAGGAAAAGGATAAGGAAATTGAAAGATTCAAGCAAAAGCAAGAAGATACAGTTCAAGTGACCAATGAAATATTTAAATGTAGGCCACCATCTAACATTTATGCAATTTTCTTGAAAGAACAAATGTTACAGTTAAAGTAGACCTATATCAACAATGATATTCCATTTGATATTAGTGGAGCTAGACCTTTCTTTAGGATATATCTAAAAATGCCTTATGAAATTCAAATGCTATTATGTGAATTGTATATGTATAATTATTCTTTGGAATATGACAGGGATTAGATCCTGGTACTTTACATTGGAGATGTTCCAATTAGGGTGTTGTGTTCCTACTTTAACATTGAGTCGTATAGATAAAAAACATATGGCTAAGTATAGGCACATATGTCACATCCCTAAAATTCAGTCTCTTGTATTTGGTAATTGAGTTGTAAAATGTTGAATGAATTACGAAGGCGAGACAATAATCCTTGTTGTTTAGTTGTGTGTAGTTACACATGTGGATGTATGTCCTAAGAATTATATACACATGTATGCATAATTACACATGCAACCACATGAAATCTCTTATTTCCTAACATTTTTAATGAACTTAAGATTCATACCTTACCCCTGTTTATAGCATGGAAGTAGAGAGTACTTACCTCGATGAGTATATGATGTCTACAGTGCATTATTGTAGTAATATTTGCTGAACTTGATTAATATATATAAACATTGTTTTATGTCATTTGCTGACTCAAGAACAAATGGCCACCTACCTTGCCAAAAATGATAACTTGATGTAATTGTATACCTTTCTTGATACTGTACATAATGTTGAAATTGATAACTTTCTATTTTGGATTGAAATAGTGACTTGCTAAAAACGAATGAAAATACTCATGGTTGCAAAGTATTATTTCAGCATGAAATAAGGTTGATTAAAAAATGAATGAATTATGTTGTAGCGATCACTAATGCTTGGGTTGATGTTTTAAGATACTTGGACCTATCATTAGCAAATAAATATGTGGGCTTAACCATAGTTTATGGCTAGGTGATGGTTTAACTAGCCATAATGTTAAATGATTGAGTTCGTAACTGTTACATTAAATATATACTTTTAAAAGGGATAGCATAATTAATATCCTACCTTAGTAGGGTTATATAAGGTTTTAAACTACAAGAACCTCCCGCAAAATATGGAGGAAATAATTAAGGACGGTGGCGAGCTCCTCAAGGTCACTGAATGGTGCCTGAGAGTATTAATGAGCATTTAATAATATTAAATTTCTCAGAAGCCACAAAGCCTCGTCGAGAAGTCTCTACATGCATCTAAGGGATTTCATTTGGTTGTTTTCTCTCTTCAAACTCTCCTTGCTCTACATATCATCATGGATTTTGATAAGATCAAGTAAGATCACCGTATGCAACTATAGATTTGTTTTGGGGTAAAATTTGATGCATGGTGGATTTTATGGATGCTTTTGAGGAGAAAAGATAGGGCAGGACAACTAAATATTAAGGTAAAACTTAAAAGGAGTTTGAGATGAAGAATATTTGGGGGGAATCATGGGTTATGCTAGCGCAATCAACAAGTATTTTGTAAATAGAGTTTGAGAATATTTCATTCTTCTATTAAAGGCATGGAAAGCTCTTCCCTTTCTCTTGTAGATTAAATCATTCAAATACATGTATAAAGGATTTCCGCAGTATATTTATGTATGAAAATGTACTTTTGAGTTTGTATATAGTATTGTGTTCATCTGGGTGTTGTTGATAATGAATATTGATGCCTATATATATACATATTTATTTATGCGAGCCTTGGAAATACACAGTGATGACTATAATTATGTGCTATATCATTTACACATATATTATTAAATTTACAAATCTCTCTTCGTGAGCTTAAGGTGTGCAATTTGGGAGAATACCCAGTATTTTGGGTTTCTATGCTTTACCAGAATGGGTAGTGTTCTGGTTTTTATTGGTTTAAAGAATGTATTTTAAGGGTTTCTATTATGACTTATAGGAAAATTATTTCATTAAATTTTGGGTTAAACTAGGGGTATGAGGTATTAAAACACTGTCACTTCCGTTAAAAATAAAATGTGTGTGGGAGCATTGATAGAAATGTGTTCTTATTCTTCCTCCTAATTATCAACTTGTTAAACCTGTATGGGGTTGATGCTTAGTTTTGATTTTTGTCAACATTTGATCCTAAACCCATTTGGAGATTTGGGGTATATGGAGTAGTGGTATAGATGGATACGCATCAAATGATTTGGGGAGTATATCATGGAAACCCCATGTGAGAATGTTACTGTTCTGACATGCAATAATATTTTATTGTATTAATAAAATAATGGGAACACTCCATGTTATCATAATGGCCTACACACTTTGTATATTAATGAGAAATATATAATTGGCTATGGTGTAACAACCACTATTTATAAATGTGTTCTAAAAAATTGTAACCTAATTATTATAAAGAGATTATATAGTTAATATCCACAAAGCTTGAGTGAAGTTGAAACTGAGCTAGAAACAACTTGAAGCATCACGCATGAAATCTTGTGAGTCTGCATTGATATTCACTTTCTCCACATGGAAACCTATTATTTTATTATTACATGGTAAACATAAGTTTGTAGAACACTATACACAGTGAGTAGAATGATTATGATATAAAAAAATATTTGTACATTGGGAATATAACCTATAAAGTATAGACATTGTGTTGGAGACAAAAATTTTCGAAGGAAAAACTTGTGGAGTTCTTGCCAACTCTCTAGGAATCTAAGTCCCTCTAATTAACCGGTGCAACTGTCATATATGCATGCTTGAGAAAATGTGGATTTTTGTTGGTGGCATTTCAATAAGGGATCCAACAGGGGAACTCCACTGACCCTGCAGAAAAGCTAGCAATCTCTTGCTAGGGAAGACTTTTTCTGAAGAGCGGGAAAGGGAAGTGAGAAAATGCTTAGGAGAACTAATGTTATAGGTAGAAAATTATATTCCTTCACACACTAGTTACAATTTTCATCACATGCACTAAAATTAAGAGGAAAAAAATCCCCAAGTATAAATAAGACTAAATACAATTCGTGATCACCAAATATCAAGAAATCCCTTAGTCAAAGAAAGCTAGAAACTCCTTCTTCTTGTATTAATTGCTCAAACAAAAGTTTTACATAGTGGAGAAATGGAGGAAATTGAGAATTGGAAGAATTTGGATATCTCCTTTGTTCTCTCAATGCACTCTTGAGTATATAAAATGAATCACCAACCCTTTGAAATGGAAATGGATTTACAATTTATAGGAAGAGAAAAGACTTTTCAAATAACCCCCAATGATGCTTCGTATGCCTTGAAACTTTTCACATTCCTAGGAAAACATTAAGTCCCCTTTTATAACTAAAGGGAAACTTATTACATTAGAAAACATTAATGTATGTTAAAAAGTGCAACCCCAATGCAAGATTAGAATATTAATGAGAGATAAAGTTGGGGGGAGGAGAGAGAGAGAGAGAGAGAGAGAGAGAGAGAGAGAGAGAGAGAAGAAAGAAGAAGAAATAATGATGTCAATGATGACATATTCTACCTCTGATAAATCTCATTGATCCTTCTAGATGACTTGATGAAACACTCCAATATGATGAAATCTTAATCTTCGAACTCTTGTGCACACTAAGAAACTTCCTTTGGATGACATGTGAACACCGTGAACTAAGTGTTTAAAATCATTGTTGAATGACTCATTTGGTGGCCATGAGTATCACTCATGAAGATCCTCCTATGAAGGGGCTAGAGCCTTGGAATGAATCTTTCCCTGACTCCCTACAATGTTACCACACTACTCAGCTGATTTGGACATGATCCCGATGAAGCATCTTATGAATGGTCTGACGGTGTCGACTGCAAATTCCACCTCCCACATACCAATTTAAGAATGAAATGAGTGCCGAAAGACAATGTTGACATCCTCACTAGCACCTACTGTTGGGTTTTATATTTTCACTTGGAATGAAACCACAATCAGGGGACAAGTAATTCCCTCCTATTTAATGAGAGACGTTCCCTTATTGAAAGCAAGGGTAAAACCTATGTACAAATACACAGTGTTTCATTCAATGATGGTTTCCTGATATCTCAAAATGTGTTTTATGCCTGGAGATTTATCAATACATGAGGATAGAAGACTTGAAGAGAGGATGGAGGAAGAAGAAGACAATACTTTCAAGGAAAAGAGATGGTAGAGAAAACCCTTATATGTATCAAGCAAATGAGATATAGAGTAGAACCATTCACGTTTATAACAGGCACAATCCGTAGACTCAAAGTTCTTGAGATTGTATAAACTAGAACACAAATTTTCTAAGCATGCAAGGATTAAATGATTCATAGAGAAATTTATAGAGTGAAGCTCTACATGGGAGAGTAAGAACTTAGAAGTTAGAAGCGGGAAGCAGGAAGAAATTTTAAAAAATTAAAATCAGGGGGTGATGCACATTTTCATTTCCGTTAAGCATTAAATGATCAGGGGATCATTTTTGAAAGTTCCCAAAACATCCCTAAATAGTGTTAATGCAGAAGATCATCTCGAGAGATTTCCAACGACTGTGAGAACACGGCAAACAGACATCAGGAGCTCTAGTTATGTCTGGTCAAAATTCGGTCAAGAGGAAAGTCAACTCTGGTCAACATGTCAATAATGGACCAATAGCAATGCGACACGTGGCAAAAGGATAAAATGGAAAAATGAAGGTTGTTCGAGTTGTTTGCAACCTCTGGTCTTCGACACACATAAAAGCAGGCCAAAACAAGAGGCTGAACTTTTGTTACGGAGGGGAGCCCGACCACCGTGAGGACGATAATATTATTGCCGACGTGGTGGGTCCTCAAACCACCACGTGGCTTGCCACCACAAGTTCGATTTGCATTTTGAGGGTCGAAAAGTGGTATTTATTTCCATATTTCATTTGGAATGTCATTATATTACTTGGGTCGAATATCATATATTACCTTTGTAATTATTTAGCATTTGAACATCCATGTCATTTTTTATGTGTTTGGGATTTTTGGCTAGTCAACATTGCCACATTATCTCCCAACATATCCGCATATTTCCTAGCAACTCAGACTGTCAACAAAAAATCACCACAACCAACACAAATCATTTGGGGCCAACCAACATTGCACCGGCTTCCACTTAACTCGGCGGTCAAACCTTACCATATTGCCACCCACGTGGATAAACAACCTTACTACATAGCTCAGCCCATATCACGGGCATTTCAAACAACACAAATCCAAAGTCAAACACAGATCGGCCAGTATAAGTGGTGGCCAATAAAAGGCAAACAGGTGTGGCCTAAGCCATGTTTAAAATGGCGGGTCTTTTTATATTTAAACATCCAACCATGACTACCTCCGCTCAATGTGGGATATCTCACTCACATGCAAAATAGACTCCGCCATAATACATGCCACCGGGTCTTGAACCCATAACCTCTGCTGCCCAAGACATATCTTCCAACCAACTCGCCTAGAGGCTTGGGCAGATTATAAAATGGGTCGTTGTAACTTACACAAGGGGCAGGTCTGTGCAAAGCAGCATAAGGAAGCAGTTCTCAGAAAACGCCACTTTTGAAGGCCGTGTACTCAAAATGAGAACTTGGAGTAAAAAGATGAAATGAAGGAAATTATGAGATGATTCCAATGATGTAATATTTGATATCTTTTGTTGAGTTTTAATTTGTTTTTGGAAGCTTTGAATGCAGTTTTTAACAGGGATCTACAAGACAGCTAGTTGGAAAACATGAATTTCAATGCACTTCTGGTCTGAAATGTGACTTGGTGTAAACATGAAAAGTGTTCATAATTCAAAGATGATCTCAGATATATGATTTTTTTTCATAGAATTTTTTTAAATATCCATTTTTAGGTGTTTTTCTAACACAATTGCAGGGAGATCACATTGTGAAAACACTGTAGGAGCCACGGATCGTTCTTGGGACAGTTTCTGCTATTTTTCAGAATTCTTGGGACATTGATCAACTCATTTGCAGGTTATGATTCATTATTGGTTGTTTGTAAGAGTTATTGTACTTACATTTCAATATTATTAATGGATCGGTTCAATCCAAACTCAGGGACGTAGGAATTTCTCAACCCCGTAAACAATCTTGTTTGTTATCTGAGTGTTTTTAGTTTTCTGATTATTTATTTTCTATCCAAGTTTTCTACACTTCTATGGATGCATAATAATCAGAATTTAATCAATTTGTGGAGCTTAGAATAATTGAAATTGATTAAGAAAATCACGATCTTTGGAAACTTTTAAAAGTGAAAAAAATACAACTCACGTTTTCAGATCATTAAAGGGCATGAGGGACATCAAATTACATGCGGCACCTAGTGATGACACGTGGCAGAGATCCAATGGTGAAGGTTTAATCCCAGAAAACAAGCTAGAAGCACTGAGGGGCTTGAAATTGGTCATATGAGGAACCATGAGACTTTTTAAAAATGGACCAATCAGGGATGGAGTGCAATTTTTTTCCCCCATTTCCCTTTACACAAAGGTACTAAGGGGACATCAAATTACACAGCACATGTCATTATGACATGTGGCGTAGATCTAACGGCAAGGGATGAAGAATCCACTAGCTCAGAGGGTTGGAAAAATGCTCTTGAAGGGGTCACATGGGTGACCAGGAGTCTCCTTGGGGGTTGGGCACATTTTATTTTCCCTGATGTCCCCCAACACAAAGGAACATGAGGGAAATTAATTTTCATGATGTGCCAGAAGTTGCCACTTGTCACAATTTGAGTGAGTGAGGGAATGATCCTGACAAGCATCTGAGAGCGGAACTGGCATTCTGAGAGGTTATATGAGGATCCAGAGGGATTTTAGGGGTTGGACACAATTTTTTGTCCCATATGTCCCTTTTCTTGTGAGACATAAGGGAAATGAAATTGTGCCAGGCTCTTGGAGCTGACACGTGTCATGTTCAAAATTTTGGCTAACTCTCGAACTCACTCCTAGAGGGCAACTTGAAATGGTGAATAACTTGAGCTCTTGATGGTACATAAAGCTCTTGAATCAAACATACAATTGTGAATTATCCACCCATTAATAATCAAAGTAGTAAAGAAAAGATCCACATCTAATTGGAATTCTACCAAGGATGTGCCTAAATATACTTTTGGGGGTTCTTCCATGTTATCCTAATCCTTTGTTAATTCAAGTTAAGCCATGGAAGGTGGAGTAACCACATTATTTGTACCCCTTTCTTTGACAACCATACCATCCTTCAGCCCCAAGTATTCAAATGTTCTTTTTCTATGTTAAGGGAATTCTTAATAACTCCACAATTGGGACTGTAATTTTTATGCAATTTAGAAATTGAGCCATATCACATGTAGCATACTTTGGTAGGGTTGTATTAAAGGCTAGGGTGATAGTATTTTCTTATGGGATGTTATCCCTCATTGCTTGGGTGGATGTAGAATTACTTGGTCTTGAATTATTGACAGGAACCTTTATTAGGCATACTTAGTTTGGGGGCATCTTTGGGGATGTTAGTCAAGATAGGAATTTCTAGTTTAGGAGCAAGGGAAGGTCCTTTGACTCTTCTATTCCTAAGGTTATACTCCTTTTCTTGAGTAAAAACAACATTCATTAATAGTTTCTTATCCTCTTCATAAGGTATTCCACTATCATATTTATTAATCATTAAATCTCTTAAATATTCAAAGTCATGATTTGGAAGCTCAAATGATTAAGCCATATCTATATCAAAATTAAGAATAGAAGGGAGGGAGAATACCTGATGTGTGCAATCCCAAAATTCCTCCACATTTTTATCATTTAATAGATCAGTTGAAGTGGCTCATGGCATTGAATAGTATGGAAACTCCATCATGTATATTTCATCAAAACTAGCTTCATCATCAAAATCATCATCTTCAACAAGTTTCTCACAAGGGAAGTGTGGCAATAAACACTTATCACACCATTAAATGATGCGGTCTTCTTCTACTAATGATATCCTTGTTGTTAATGGATCAGGGATTGATTTATTTTCTCTGAAATATTGTTGCTTATTTTTTTAACCCACAAGTCCTATTCCTCTATCATCATCCCAACAATCTCCTTTGGGATGATTCCCCAATCTATTTTTTTCCTTGGACATGGTGTTGAGTTTTAGGATTTGAAACTAATCATTTATCTGTTCTAGCAAGCTTGTATGAGATCTTTTTTACTACTCCATTTTTAACCACTTCCTATAGGTCCACTGCCTTACTTTCATGTGGCTTCTCTGGATTGATCAACTTGACACCTTCCCTTTTTGGAGGTTTCCTAGTTCCTTTAATATTGTTATCGATTTTGATATCCATAGAGAAATATTTCCTATCAAATGCATCTGATACTAAGTCATTTTCTTATAAAAAATATTTGAGTATTTAATCAAGGAAGAATCGTCACTAAGCCTTAGATTAATAGGAAATCTAGTCAATTTTTTTATCGAACCTAGTATTAAAGTCTTGCACATACTCATTAGGATTGTTTTTGATATTTTCAAACTCTGATAAGACAAACCTAGGGTCAGTCTTATCACCATACTAGATTCTGAAATCATTCTTAATTTCTAACCAATAATCTATGGAATTTGTAGGTAACAAATTGTACCAATCCATGGCATCTTCTTCTAATGTATGTATGAATAACTTTACATAAACATCTTCATGCTCTACTTTGTTGTAGTATCCTTAACATCGTAAAAAAAAATAAGATTATGATCACCACTGATAACATTATTTCCTTGAAACTTGGGTAACCTCATCCTAATTTCATGTGATACTTCATTTGGATTAACCTTTCACGCCATTAAAATAAATAGGTCTATATGTGTTAACTCTGAAAGGTTCTCTAGGAGGGGGGTTGTGCCATATTATTTAGTGGAGGTGTTTCAAAAGGAGGGTTGAAACAGTGGGGAACTAGAGGTATCTAAGGTAGAGGAGTATGATCCACAAAATGGTAATCTCTTGAGGACTCAGTTTCACAAAATAATTTGTTCTTATGAGTCAAAAAATAAGGAATATGAAGAATACTTTTTTATTTGGCAGATGTTGAACCTTCTTAACACAAAGTATACAAATATCCTTGAGGACTACCTAAATCGGAGCTATCAAATGTGCTAGAGTAATCCTCCACCAAAAGTGGATCAAATTAAGCTCATTGAACAATATTTTCCTCTGAATTTTGACCACTCACTGGTTTCCAGATTTGCTTCCTTCTTAACTATGAATTTTCCAACTCTGGGATTTATCTTCCTTCTAGCTTTGCAAAAGGGTAGAGTTAATCAACAAGTTGTAAAAAAAAATTACACTAGTATGTACCATATTTTCCTTTGAAAGACGGAGTTACCACTAAGGCATTACACCTTAGATGTACATATTAACTCAAATAGATCTTGAAATAATAGCTTTACAAACTGTTAGACAAAGCTTTGTAGATTTTTATGAATATTTCCACACTTTTCTAGTAGAGTAATGTTTTATGGAAAGCCTATCTATAATGAGAAATTTTTGGCACAATACTTTCATAATGGTCTATATTTTGGAAAATCTTTATAAAGGGATGTATTCTGAACCTCAATTTGGACTTAACACCCAGTAGTGCCACCAGAAAATTATATATTTTCCAATTCTAGGGAATAGTCCCTGGCAACGGTGCCAGAAGTGTGTTGGTGCTCAAATCTACACCCCGGGGTGGATTGACAACAATTCTCTCTAAGGGAGGGGGGAATTACTTGGAATGGTGGTAGAATTGGCTAGTATCTATCATTTTGTAGCTAAGGAGAGGTCTAACACTTTCCTTGAGATCAAGCCTTAGGATGGTTAAGGGGCACTATAGTCTCTGTTTACCTCTTGCTTTACTAATAAAACCACAAACATGTTATCACATCATCCAGACTGGTCTAGAAGCTCACCAGAGGCATGCACATGCACCAAGACCTTCTTTCATGTGAGATTCATGAGAATTATCTCCCTTATTAAGGGGATGTTTGCAAAAATAGATAATGAACGCACTCACTCTTGGAATCAAGATTAAGAACTAAATCCTAGTCTAATACACCAGAACACAGAATAACATGATCTTACAATAATATAAGTATAACTAAATCATGATTAGCATTCAGAACATTGGTATTACACCAATGAACATAAAATAAAATGCACATATCAAGATCCATCACAGATATGTTCACAACCATTCCATTATATCCATTCATCAAATTACAGTAGCCAATAGTACATCAAAAGAGTTCCATGGATGGAGATATTAGAACCATAGAGCTTTAACATGCTCTCTTTTATTCCTTCATTATATAGCTTACAATCACTCATTACACATCTTCACTAGTTGTATCTGTCTCTCACTCACACACTCTCTCTCTCGCTTGGAATTTCTCCCTAATACCATGCGAGACCATCCATAAAGAGTAACTCAAAGGAATATCTTCCAACCACTCATCATTACAAGATAAGGCATGAAGGAATCTTTCATGATTTCCCTACCACTACACAAAAACATGCCAAATGTATTCATGTGTTTCCTCAATCGAGTATCCCTTAGCATGCAAGTGTCAGTTAATCCATAACAAACTCATCTCCTTATCCTTTCATGATAACTATATTGATGCCCTGGAATATCCTTTTCTTGAGCTGCAAGTCTTCATATCTTATCCATAACTATATCTGGTTGCTTTTCCATTTGTTCCCTAAATGAATCTTTATCCATTGTCCAAAACCCACTAAGTCCCCATAATCCATCCTACCTAGGCGTGAGCCCTCACGTATCCCCAAAAGCTACTTCCACATGTTCCTTGGTGCCCTGCTTTTGCATGCCACAAACCTTCACACCTTAGGTACATAGTTAATTTAGGGGTCCAACATCATCCCATAGTAATCTAATTTCCTCCCCGGAAATCCTTTACATTTCCCAAATCAAAATCTTAAGACAAAAAATTTGCTAAGGCAGAAAGTGCTTCTCCAAATAAAAAATAATAGTGGAATTGAAATAATCTAAATAAAGAATGGAAGAATGGGAGAATATGTTGCGTTGTCAACCCACTAAGTGACCAATTGGCGGAGTTTAGGGAACTTCGTGTCTATTTCATCCTTCAACTTCTCCCAAGCCTTTAATTATACTAAATCCTTCCCTGGTGCCTCTCTTAAGATGTTGGGAACTTGGTCTGGGGTGACTTCCTCCACCTTCCCCTAGAGCGCATTAATGGATACCACAAACTCTACACATTTACCTTCAAACTTGTCCATCTGCTTAGTGATGGAATCCCAGAATTCGTTGATACTGAAATCCAACTTCTCACCCTTTGATTTTATCTTATCTTTCTGAGTTGTGGTGTTAACAACTAACTACGCATGCTTAGCCTTGTTGGTGGGGATCATCTCCTATAAATCCTTGAGGGTGGACTCCTATTCTTACACCCACACGTCAACAATGTGCTCACACTTTCTATAGCTTTTGAAGTCCCTATATACTAATATGTTTGCCTCTTTGACTTGAGTGAGCAAGTCGTCTAACTCAGTGATCCATGATTCAATGGAAACTTTGTTTTCTTCTTTCTCCTTGGTGAGCTCTGTAGTTGTAGGCCCCATGCCATCCTTGATGTTTGTGAGCAACATCCCCACAAGGTATTCAAGATACTCCATCTCATTCCCATGATTGTTCCTATCCTGGCCCACCAACTCTAGACATTGTCCCAAAATTCTTTTAACGAGGGTGCCATCTCAGTTATAAGCCTCCTTCATTTGCACCTAATTTCCCCTTAGTCCTTGGCACAATCTGTCTATCTCTTTTTCCTTGTCCATCTTTCCCACGACTAGGGTTCAAACAGTGGCTATTGCATCTAAGTTGTGTCGAATCACCTTCGAGGACATATTTTGAAGTATGTTACATGCTTGCTCATCCATTAGGTGGCTACAATGCACCACCTTATATGTTGCTCCTCCCTTATTCTTCAAGTGAATGGTCTCAATCTTGTGACCATTGAGCTCAAATTCAGGATCTTCATAGTGGCAATGTATGGTCCATCTTAGCATTTTTATGGTCCTAGGCATGCCCCCTTCTTGATCCATCAAATCCCAACCATGCAATTTTTCCGGTGGTAGGGTCACCCGGAACCTTGCACACAATACCTTTGTGGGGTCATTCATGAATTCCATATGTGGGGAAACAAGTGTCCACTTCTTCCTTATTGCCTTGCACTTTTTCTGTTACTTCTCTGATCCTGAGGTGAATCCTTTATCCTCCTTTATAGGAAAGGAGTCCCCTTTATCTCTTTCCCATATGCTGGCAGTTTGTGTTGGGGAGGCCTCGTGCACTAGAATTTTCTCAGGTCATGTAGAATGCTCCTCTTTTTCATGCGCCTTGCCCATATATGTGACTGTTATCCAAAATGTGCCCCTGCTCATTTTTGTGGCTAACTCCTTGTGTTCTTACCTCTCTTGTGCCTCAGTCTCCATTTTTTATTTTTAGGCACTCAAATCTTTCTAAAAATGGCACCATTGGATAGAGCTCTCTCTCAGCTTTCCAAAAAGGTAAAGTTTTCCTCCTAACTCCTCATATTTTTCAAGTTATGGCTCGGCAGAGTTTTTGTGGGAAATTTTCCCTTAGGAGGCCCATGGCCAATAGGAAGCCACCACATGGCACCTGGAGTGGTGGAGCGTGGGGAAAATTTGAAAAAAATTTCCAAAGACCAAACGGGTAAAAATTCAAACTTTTGCCCGCCGATCCGATTTTGGCCTATTTTTGCCCTAAATTTTCAAATCGCCATATCTTTCGATCCAGAGCTCAGATTTTCACGTTCTTTATATCAATGGAAAGATGGTGAAATTATCTACATGATTCCAGGGTAAATTTTGAATTTTGGTTGAGTTTGGAGAGAGAAAATCAAGAAACGCCTCTGGCACGTGGTAATGGCCAGAAATGACGTTTCAACAACCAGTTTTAATGCAAAATGGGTCGTATTCTTCTTCAGCATGGCCAAAAATGTTAGGGCATGGGTCTGTAAGGACACCCATGCTGTTTTAATGCATCTTCATTCAATGGGGAATGGCTTCCACATTTTTTACATGTTTTCTCTCTCCTAGGCTCGACCCATGCATTGTAAAAGCCAGATTTGGCTCATTTTTTGAGGTTGAACATTTTTTTTGGATAGCAAGCTTCTTCTTTCACCTTCAACAAGTGATTTTTGCAAGTATCAGACCTTCTTCATGATTGTAACAGGTTTCTGCCTCTTTGATGTTGCAAATGCAAGGATTTTGACAGTGAAAAATGACAGTGCAGACTCTGTGATCAATTTTCAATCCTTTGTTTGTATTGTCTTGCTTCATTTCAGACCTCTAATTGTATCTTATCAGCCTGTGTATGATGTTTCATGTTGCATTTTATGAAATTGTGTCAATTTTCATGAACAAGAAGTGTTCACCACTCCTTTGGTGTATCACCTATTAGTTTAGTTTCAATTTTTGCACTTTCTATCTCTGTCTCCTTGGAATTTAGAGTAGGATTAGGATTCAAACCTCTGCAATTGTGCAAATAACAGATCTGATCAGAGGAGTTTGAGGAACCAGCCTCTAATCTAGAGATTCCTCTCTCATTTTACAAGTCCCACACTTGGAGAGAGGTTTCAATGTTGTGCAATCACACTGGATGCCTGAAACATCAACTTAGAAACCTGATTTGCATCCAGGGGTGCTGCTGATTTGCAACAACAGTTTTGGCACGCCCGGTGGGACCTTAGAGGTCTCATTTTCATTGCAGCAAAGTTGATGTGCATCTGCTGCAATTTTCTTGCTTAAAAGAGCTATAAATTACACATCTGGCGACTCCAAGGGGAAAGAATCAGCTGGTTTTGGCAGTGCAGACCTGAAAAATCATGAGAAGAATCAACACAAGGTCAAGAGCTGGAGAGGAAGAGGTGTTGTTTGAATATCTGCAGTTATCTCCAAGAATAAGGCAAAGTGGGAGGAGAATCCAAAGGTCTCCATCTCCACCAAACAGAACTCTCTCAACTCCTCCACCTGGTAGGCCTTTCATTCAGTCAACAAGGGTTCTAAGACCAATTAGAATGGCACAAAACAACCCCTATGTCAATTTCACTGGCAGCAGCCCACTTGCTCTCAATGCACAAAATCCAATCCCAGTTGCAGCATTGAAGAACATTCCATACTTCACTGGAGAAAATCAGACCTCACCTGGTGATCATGTTAAGGATATTGCTAACATTTGTGCAATCCATGAGATCAATGAGATGCAAGTTGCTGTCAAACTGCTGGCATCTTCATTCAAAGGGAAAGCTTTGCAATGGTTCAGGAGTCTTGCCTCAGGTTCTATTCAAAATTGGAATCAGCTATGTATAGCCCTCCATGAGCAGTTTGGGGAAAAGGGAGACAACTTGTCCCTTTTGGAGCAGCTGACAACTATCAAAAGAGCTCCCAATGAGCAGCTGACTGATTTTAATTTCAGATTTCAAAGGACTTGGGAGAGAATTCCAGTGGCAGTCAGGCCAACAGCAGAAGGTGCTTTTCTTTACTATCTCAAAGCTCTAAATTCTGATATTTCTATGTTGATTCAGTCCATGGGAGGCATAACTATCCCTATGGCTTATAGCATTGCCATTAGGGCTGAAAATTGTTTGATCCAAGCTGGAAAACTAGCCCCTAGACCTCCCATGCCATTGTTTCCAAGTTTAGAGAGCCCAAACACTAATCAAGCACCTAATTTGGCTCCTTCTCCCACTCCTAGAAATCAGAGTTCAAATGAAGCTTCTACTTCATCTCCAAGTGCCCCAAATGAGCTTCAAGAAGTCATGAAGCAATTGCAAAATTTAGGTAATGAGCTGGTTACTCTCAAGAGGCAACAAGCCCAAAGTTTTAGACCTTCCTTCCAGCCTCAAGCTCAGCCTAACAGGCAGCCATATCAACCTCATAGACCACCCAATCCAGCTGCAAATCTAAATCAAGCAAGGCCTCCTGCCAACAGACCATTTCAGCCCTATAATCCAAATGCTATATCTGCCTCTAAGGCATTGGTGCCAACACAAAACAACGTTGCTCAGGAGTATGATTGGTGTTTTCCATGCAATGAACCTCACAACCAATCTATGTGCTTCAACGGTGCCTTGAATCAAGCATTAATGGTGACAACTACTGGTGTGGAGGGTGAGGGCAGTCAAGGAAACAACCAACAACAAGAAACATTCCAGCAGCAATCAGCTCCAAATGACACCACACTTGTGAACTGGCAGGCAGAGGATTTTTGTGGCATAAATCAAACAGTCTCTCAAGGTGTTGCAGCCAACACAAGGTCAAAAAGAAGGAATTTGGGTGAAGAACAGCCATTAGCTCCAACCAATCCACAACCTTTTATGGCTCCACAAATGGTTGGCAAACAAAATCCAGTTGTAAATGCACAAGGGCAGCCAAGAACAGCTCCTAGACCAACTCAAATACCAGTTGTTGCTGCCCACATGCAAGGGATGAATATGCAAACCAAGGGACAGCAAAGAGATCCTTCATCACCATTTAGTATCATTGATCAGATGAAGAAGACAAATGTAAATATATCAATGTGGGAATCCCTATCTATCCCAGGCCAGAGAGATTTGCTACAAGCTACCATGAAGGACTGGCCAACTTCGAATCAGCAAGTCCAAATGCAAGAGAAGGTGCTCACAAATGCTGCCCAGCCTGAAGGGAATCATGGAGGACAGCAAGGTAAAATGTTGAAGCCCCCTCCTTTTTATGTCTCATTAATCATTGGAAACCAATTGGTGCACAATTGCATGATTGATTCTGGGGCAAGTAGCTCAGTGATGCCCAAGCAAATAGCTGATCAGCTAGGACTTCAATATGAAACCATATCCAAAGGGGTAGTGCAGTTGGATGGGACAGCAGTAACAACAGTTGGGGTGATTAGAAACTTGAGTCTTACCTTGCATGCATGTCCAAATGTTGTTGTTTTACAAGATGTATCAGTTATAGACCTTCCACCACTCTTTGCCCTATGTTTGTCAAGAGATTTCACAGCCAAGATTGGAGGATATTTGTCTGCTGATTGGTCACACATGCTGTTCAGAACGAGGTATGGAACCAAAGCTACAATCAGGTCTGAACCTATTGCAAACTTCCACATTGAGCCCTACACTCCAAGTCAGATCAATGCCAACTGTTCGGCATTTGATCAAGAAGATCACCCAAGCACTGATGAAGCTGACACCAAGGTTGGAAGCATCCCGGATCTAACTCTTGATGAATGGGCAAACAAGGTGCATGCTTTTGATCCTTATCAAGAAGTAGAAGAATCTGAGCTAGGGGTCTATTGCATACATCAAGAAGATCAGCCCATTCCTAGCATCACCAAGCCAAACCACAAGGATGACAATGAGGTATGGCAGCTATTTTTTGATGGATCAAGGAGTAGACAAGGTGCAGGAGGTGGAGCTATGCTTATTTCACCTCAAGGAGTAAAGTACTATTCAGCTTTTAGATTTCAGTTTGCATGCTCCAATAACACTGCTGAATATGAAGCCTTGGTGCAAGGGATGCATTGGGCAATAAAGAGAGGAATAAAGAACTTGCAAGTCTTTGGTGATAGTGAATTGATTGTAAACCAAGTTAAGGGGCAGCATGCTATCAAGAATAATCTGCTCAAGTGCTACAAGAACAGGGTGTGGGACCTCATTGAAGATTTTGAGGGCTTTAGCATAAAATCCATTCCTAGAAAAGAAAACCAAGCTGCTGACAGGCTTGCAGCAGTTGGGGCAGCCTTTGATATTGTGGAAAGCATTCAAAAGGACAAGGTATAGCCAAACATCCATGTGATTGTGAGGCCTTCAGTGCCGGATAACAATGTAAGTTGGCAAGTGTTTGAGAATGACCAGCAAATCATCCATTTCTTACAAGAAGAAGCTGAGTTCTCAGCTAAAAATCAGGAAAAATTGGAACAGCAGTATGGTGACCAAGTGGTACAGCTGAGAACTAACAAGCTGCCCAAGGGACTTATCACTTTGGAGTCCATTTTCAATCCCAATGATCAGTTTAGGAAAGAGAAAGCAAACATTCAGGTCAAGAGAGAAGATTCAGTATCCATCTTGGTGGAAGAGAACAAACCATTGCAAATTGGAAAGATGACAACTGAACAAGAAAGGTATGAGTTCATACAGCTGTGTCAAGAGTTCCCTGATGTGTTTGCTTGGAGCTACGAAGATTTGAAAGGTTTCAATCCCAAGTTAGCTCAGCACACCATTGAGTTGGATCCAAATACTAAGCCCATCAGGCAGAAACAAAGGCCAGTCAATCCACACATGGAACCTCTCATGAGGAAGGAATTGAACAAGTTGATTGAGTCAAGAATCATATTCCCAATCAAGCATTCTAGTTGGGTTGCCAACTTAGTTCCAGTCAGAAAGAAGAGTGGAGAGATCAGATTGTGTGTTGATTTCAGAGATTTGAATAGAGCATCTCTCAAGGACCATTACCCACTTCCTTCTATGGAGCAAATTTTACAAGTTGTTGCTGGCTCCGAAAGGTTTTCATTGCTTGATGGCTACTCAGGGTACAATCAGATTATGGTGAAGGAAGAAGATCAGTTCAAGACAGCCTTCACAACCAAATGGGGAACTTATGCATACAGGAAAATGCCATTTGGGCTGTCCAACGCTGGAGCTACCTTCCAAAGAGCAATGGACATGGCGTTCAAAGGTTTGATTAACAACATGGTGCTGATATATCTTGATGATATCACTGTTTTTTCAAAGAATGCAGCAGACCACCTCTCTCATTTGAGACAAGTCTTCCAAAGGTGCAGGAGATTTGGAGTGTCTTTGAATCCTAAGAAGTGTATCTTCCTAGCACATGAAGGAAAGCTCCTTGGCCATATTGTCTCCAAAGAAGGATTAGCAATTGATCTAGAGAGAGTTGAAGCCATAAGAGCACTACCATTGCCAAGCCACAAGAAGGCACTTCAGAGTTTCTTGGGGAGAATAAATTTTGTTCGGAGGTTTGTCCCAGATTTTGCAGCCCTTGTCAAACCTATCACCAAGATGTTGAAGAAAAGCATGGCTTTCAAATGGACAGCAGAAGGCAAGGAGAGTTTTGAAGCAATCAAAGAAGCCATCTCTCAAGCACCAACTCTCATCAACCCGGACTTCTCCAAGGATTTCATCCTCTATGCATTTGGGGGTAATGATACCATTTCTGCCATTTTGGTACAGCAGAACAAGGACAATGATGAGCAGCCAATTGCTTTCTTCAGCCAAAGCCTAGATGACTATGAGGTGAGATATTCTTTTATTGAGAAGCATGTACTTGCAGTAATCAGAAGCTTGAAGAAATTCAAGCATCTAGTCTCAAACAACAAGGTTCAGTTGTTGGTCTCTCATGCGGGAGTAAAGGACTTCCTCCTCAACAAGGATTTGAATGAGAAAAGGGTAGGTTGGATCACTCGTGTCATGGAGTATGACATTGAGATCAAGGTCACCAAGCTGGTAAGAGGAAAAGGATTGTGTGAGCAGCTGATTCTGGGCAAGCAAAAAGGAGTATGCAATAAAGAAGAGGTTGTTTTGACAGTTCAAGACAGCCATGTGCAAGGTAGCACTCAAGAAGAGGATAATGTTGTCCCCACTCCTTGCTGGACCCAAGGTATAATGCACTTCCTAAGCATAGGCCTATGCCCTCCAGAGATGAACAAAACCCAAAGAAGACACTTCAGATTGTAGGCTGTCCCATATGCCATAGTAGACGGTGTTTTGTTCAAGAAAGATGTGAATGGAGTGCTGCTGAGATGCATTAGCACAAATCAGATTCATAGGGTGTTGGAAGAGTTCCATGGTGGACCAGCTGGTGGTCATTTTGCACCAAGAGTGACAGCTCTAAAAATCATGAAGGCTGGTTATTATTGGCCCAATATTTTCAGTGATTGCTTTGCGTGGATCAAAAGGTGCAAGAATTGTGCATTCTTCACAGGTAAAGAGAGGCTTGCTGCCCTTCCATTGCATCCAATTTCAGTTGACCAGCCATTCATGCAATGGGGTTTGGACTTCATTGGAGTCATTAATCCCAATTCAAGCCAAGGGCATAAGTGGATTTTGACAGCCACAGACTACTTCACCAAGTGGACTGAAGCAGTAGCACTCAAGGAAGCAAATGAGTCTAGCATCTTAGACTTCTATGAGGGGATAGTAACCAGATTTGGCATACCTGCTACAATAATCTCAGATAATGCATTAGCATTCATTGGATCCAAGGTGACTGAGTGGGCTGTCAAGAACGGGATCTACCTAAGTACTTCATCAAACTACTACCCTCAGGGTAATGGCCAGGCTGAATCTACAAACAAGAACTTGTTGAGGATCATTAGGAGGACTCTTGATGAGAATCAGAGGTCTTGGCATACCAAACTGAAATCAGCCTTATGGGCTGATAGGATAACTCCCAAGAGATCCACAGGTAACTCTCCATTCAGGCTTGTTTATGGAAGAGAGGCAATCTTGCCCATGTCACTTGAGTTGCCAACATTGGAACTCATGAAGCAGTTAGAGTTGCTAGAGTTTGGGCCCATGGAGGTGAGATATGCAGAGTTGATGGAGCTCCAAGAGATCAGAGATCAGGCATCCCAAGCAATGGAGAAGGATCAAGCTTTGATCAAGAAGACCTTTGATAGGAAGGCCAAGAGTAGATCTTTCCAAGTTGGAGATCTAGTGTTAAAATGGGATGCAGATAGAGCAAAACCGGGAAGGCATTCAAAATTTGATGCCATTTGGAGTGGCCCATACATGGTCACAAAGTGTAAGGACAGCAATGCCTTCCAATTGTCTTCATTGGATGGCGAAGAACTACAGATTCTAGTCAATGGAATCTATCTAAAGCATTGCTACTAAAGGGAAATTCTCCACCTTGTAAATATTAGCTTAGGTTTTCATTCCTCCAAGTGCTTGTGCACATTGTTTTGCTGTAGGTTGTTTTGCTTTCCCTAAGTGCTTTGGCACAGGCTTGCTGTCCCTGGAGATGTTTTGTAGTCCTTGCTTCCATCAGGTGATATTCCATCTTCCTCCTTGCAACATTCTAAGTCAGTTGGGGTTCCTAATAGAAAATTTTATGACTCCATGCCCAATGGGCTGCTTCAGGCAACTGGTATCTTCATCTAGCAGGCAGATGACCCCTCTGAGTCGCCAAAATTGTTATCCAAAATGTGCCCCTGCTCATTTTTGTGGCTAACTCCTTGTGTTCTTACCTCTCTTGTGCCTCAGTCTCCATTTTTTATTTTTAGGCACTCAAATCTTTCTAAAAATGGCACCATTGGATAGAGCTCTCTCTCAGCTTTCCAGAAAGGTAAAGTTTTCCTCCTAACTCCTCATATTTTTCAAGTTATGGCTCGGCGGAGTTTTTGTGGGAAATTTTCCCTTAGGAGGCCCGTGGCCAATAGGAAGCTGCCATGTGGCACCTAGAGTGGCGGAGCGCGGGGAAAATTTGAAAAAAAATTCCAAAGACCAAACGGGTAAAAATTCAAACTTTTGCCCGCCGATCCGATTTTGGCCTGTTTTTGCCCTAAATTTTCAAATCGCCATATCTTTCGATCCAGAGCTCAGATTTTCACGTTCTTTATATCAATGGAAAGCTGGTGAAATTATCTACATGATTCTGGGGTCAATTTTTCATTTTGGTTGAGTTTGGAGAGAGAAAATCAAGAAATTCCTCTGGCACGTGGTAATGGCCAGAAATGACGTTTCAACAACCAGTTTTAATGCAAAATGGGTCGCATTCTTCTTCAGCATGGCCAAAAATGTCAGGGCATGGGTCTGTAAGGATGCCCATGTTGTTTTAATGCATCTTCATTCAATGGGGAATGGCTTCCATGTTTTTTACACGTTTTCTCTCTCCTGGGCTCGACCCATGCATTGTAAAAGCCAGATTTGGCTCATTTTTTGAGGTTGAACATTTTTTTTGGATAGCAAGCTTCTTCTTTCACCTTCAACAAGTGATTTTTGCAAGTATCAGACCTTCTTCATGATTGTAACAGGTTTCTACCTCTTTGATGTTGCAAATGCAAGGATTTTGACAGTGAAAAATGACAGTGCAGACTCTGTGATCAATTTTCAGTCCTTTGTTTGTATTGTCTTGCTTCATTTCAGACCTCTAATTGCATCTTATCAGCCTGTGTATGATGTTTCATGTTGAATTTTATGAAATTGTGTCAATTTTCATGAACAAGAAGTGTTCACCACTCCTTTGGTGTATCACCTATTAGTTTAGTTTCAATTTTTGCACTTTCTATCTCTGTCTCCTTGGAATTTAGAGTAGGATTAGGATTCAAACCTCTGCAATTGTGCAAATAACAGATCTGATCAGAGGATTTTGAGGAACCAACCTCTAATCTGGAGATTCCTCTCTCATTTTACAAGTCCCACACTTGGAGAGAGGTTTCAATGTTGTGCAATCACACTGGATGCCTGAAACATCAACTTAGAAACTTGATTTGCATTTGAAGGTGGTGGGGTCCTCCTCTCCTTCTTTGGAGCCTATTGTGGAGCTCGATGCATCATTTTCTCATACTTCTTCACTTCTAGATCTTCCTCATGATTCTCCTCCTCACAATCTAGTATTGAATCCTCGGTGCTACCTTGTTGTGAAGTATTAGCACCCTTGCTATCATTGTGGCATGTGTAATGCTTCCTCTTCTGAGAAGTGTCTAACTTTCCTTCACTCTGTTATTCTTCTTCTTCCTCTCCTTTGACATGTATCGCTTTCATGGGTGAGATTGGCACCTCCCACGGCTTTGGAAAGGGGGATTATGTAACCTCCACTTCAATCCCCCATTTTGTTTTGGGGCGCATATGTAAAAACACCATATGGATGTAACCCTCAATGGTGACACTAACTTGTGGGTGCAAGTCCAAAAAAATTGGCTCCAAAACCTTGACATAGGCCGGTCAAGTGCCACACTTGTATGTCACGTGCAAGATATGGACATCAACGTCCACTTTGTCTACATTAAAAACCAACTTTTTCCCATCATTTATTTGGTTGATGGCACACTTCATATATTTAATAGTAAATGCAAAGGGGAGCTTGCACCATGGCCCCATCTCTCCCTAGGCCATCATAAAATTTTCCAAGTAAAATTATTGTGTAACTACAAACTTAACTTGATCCCCAATAATTTGCGGCAGTTCATGGGGGATGTACCACTCATTCTCAAATGCCTCATGCAACTGTTCATACCACATGTTCATGCAAGCCTTATAGGTGCTCGAGATGTTCCCGTCACAATTGAACTTCACAAATTATACTGTAGGGGACAAGTGCACAGGTGGGTGAACCCATATGTTCCCATCTAGCCCATCAGGGACACCAATCTCCTAGAATATGATAAATCTAAGTATGGAGCCCTATGTGAATTTCACTCCTGCCTCATTTTTCACTCGTGTTTCTTCAACAATTTCATTTGCAATAAACTCCACAAAATTATAATGTGCCCATTTTGACACTCCGTAGGCCACATACAAGAATCTCGTATTAATGTCTGGAGGAAACTCTCAATGTTGGGTCTGGGAGATCTCCAGTCACTTGAGCCCTTCCTCTTTTCTCATAGTTCAATTTCTTCACTAGCTCCTTAATATTTGCAATGGCACACAAGTCAAGTGTCACTCCTTCGTCGGTGTTCCGCAGGCCTATAAATATCCTAATCAAGTGGCTTGTAATCCTCATCCTCCTTCCCGCAAAGTAGAATAAGTCCTCGTGTACCCACAACATCAACCACCTGAACAGCGAGGCAGGTTTCACAAATAACGGAAGCTCCCATAGCTACAAAATTCTAGTCTTCTATAATTCTTGTTGTACTAAGTCATCAACCTTAGGGTTTCTAATCTCGTCTATCATTGGAGTGTCAAAAACCATATCCACCCACATCAGCTTCTCATTGTCACTTTTTATGTGGTTATACTCATTGATTTTATACTTTTACAACTTTAAACTTCACTTCTCATCCTTAATGACCCCTGGGGTACTACATTTCTGAGTAAATCTCCACAGGTTCTTCCTTTTTCACTGCCATTATCTTTGTTTGGTATTTCTTACGTACCATCTCCTTTATTCTTCTTTCTTTCATGCCCTAGGTGCTTTGAAATTCTCCTTCATCTATTTGATCCTCGATGACTTTCACACTTCTCCCTCACGTAACCCCTTCCTGCTCTTCTGTCTCATTTCCCCTCTTTTTATGCCACAAGATTATGCCACAGCTCACACAATTTCACTGGTTTGTGATAATTACTTTGCTCTTCTTCGCAAAACCCTCATTGCACTTTAAGTTGGGAGCAAAAAAATTTGTTACATAAAAGTAGTCAAAATGGCTACCTTTACCCTTCTATTTATACTTTTTTAATGCCTTAAATTTCCTCCAACCACGTGTCTTACCATCTCTTTTTAATAAATCACTTTATTTCACTTAACTCAACTTTCTTTGCTTTCCCTTCGCGCATCACAATTATAACCTTCTAGCGCTCCAACACTACTTCACCTCCACACACCTCCTTTGCACGTGTTATCGTGCTAAAGTACATAACCTCTATGTTGTCCACCAATTAGTTTCGTAAGGTGTTTCCTACCTTATGTTACACTGTGTGATTTTTATCTTTTACATGGTCTTTGAAATTTTCTCGAAACACCTTTATAACCACACGAATTAAAACACCTTCACCATTGCACTAACTGTTCCCAACAACCCATTTTCAAACATATTTTCCAATCCACCCCACACAAAATGTATGTGCAGTCCTCTACACATAGAATCACTTATAATGTAATTAGCTATTGGCATACCAACATGCAACACAACACCGAAAATTTTTATAAAGGAAACAAATGAAAGGGAAAAGAATTAAAGGAAACCTAATCTAATTGGCAATATTGCATTATTTATAGACACATAGTAGACTTATTTATTATAGGGCTTCATCCTACTCCCATTGAAATAACTTGGCAACATTGTCACATCTAATGTTTTCAACTGACATACACCTGAATCAAGGACTTAAGATATAATATACTACCCTAACTAATGGATTTTGAGGTTCCCAGGATGGCGCAAAAACTTAGAATCATAAAGTTAAACCTTCTGCCCAACCTCAAATTGTTTATTCTTAATGTGACAATCGTGCCATGATTTTTGTCTCATCTTCTAACTCCATCTAGCAAGTGACCACCTTTTTTCTAACTGTATTAACTTATCCATGTGCTCTTGTAATGTTTATTCATTGATCAATCCTCCTATGCACATAATACGTAGAGAGGGTAGCATAAATTCTACCAGAAAAACAACCTTTGCACCAAACACCAATTGAAACAGTATGGCTTTGTTCAATCTCTTATAGGTTTTTCTATACGCCCATAATATAACTGAGACTTTGTCATCCCAATCCTATCTCCCAACATCACAAATATTGGTCAAGGTGTGACTTAGTATCTTGTTGAATGCCTCATTTGTCCCATTAGCCTGAGGGTGGTAAGGAGTAGTCTTGTGATGAGCCACCATGAACTCTGTCAACAAAATCCTAACTCTCTTATTCAAAAAAAATGTACCCCAATCACTAGTCAAACTCAAAGGGCACCCATACCTACTAATTATATCTTCCCATAAGAATATTGTTTTTGTGGTTTTTTGTTTAATATTTTGTAGGCACTACCTCCACCCATCGTGTTAAGTAATTAGTACAAGTGATTATATAACACGAACCATTCCTTTACATGGTAGGTGAAATAGGGCCTAAAAATTCAATCACCCACTTCTCAAATTGTTTAGCACTAGCTATCGGCCTCAAAGGAATTTCATCTCTTCTTCTTGGCTTACCAAGGCGCTAGCAATGATCACAGGCCTTGCAAAAATTGATACAATTCTTGTAATTTTTTTCCCACCAAAGACCTACTAGTATAATCTTCCACATGGTGGTATTTCCTCCATAGTATCCTCCTACAATTCCACCATGTGTTTCCTCCATGATTGCAACGTGCTCATGCTCTAGCACACAATCCTTGTAAATTATTTCCCACCAAAGACCTGCTTGTATAATCTTCCACGCAGTGGAATTTCCTCTATAATGTCGTACAATTACACCATGTGATTCCTCCATGATTGCAATGAATTCATGCTCAAGTACACAATGATGCAAGATCTCATTGTGGCCTAACTTGTATAATTCTCCACCAATTAACATGTAGGACACGGTGTGTATAGCTAATTGTTTTCTTTCCAAAGTATGCATTCCCTTTGACGCCACACCCATTTTGAGAAAACAACAATATCCTCTAATTCAGAAGGCACATGTTGTAATCTAAATAATTGTGCATCAGACATTATATCTTCAATTCTTTGTGTGTCCTCTCCTGAGTCAATCCTAGATAAATGGTCAGGTCCCAAATTACTCTTACCCAGTTTCACAACAACTGTAAATTCAAACTCTTGAAACAATAGGACCCACCTATATATGTGCCCTTGTAACATGGTCTTGTTCACCAAGTACTTCAATGTCATGTGGTCCATGTAGAATATAAATGGTGTTTCCAGCAGATACTGCCTAAATTTTTGTAGTGTGTAGATCATCGAAAATGCCTCGTGCTTTGTAGTAGTTTAGTTCTACTCTGCTAGAGTAAACTTCCTATTTGCAAAACAAAGAGGGTGATCAAAAATCCTCTCACCATGTTGTGATAATAGTGCTCCAATTACCATCCCTAAAGGATCAACATGTACGTGGAATGACTTGTCCTAAGACATTAAAGCGTAATATGGGTGCAATGATAAGCCTATTCTTCAATGTATCAAATACCATCTGCTACGCCTCTTCCCAATGAAATGTACTTTTGTGCTTTAGAAATCACTCTAATGGACAATATTTGGCATATCCCTTAATAAATTTCCAGTAGTACCCCATATGCACAAGGAATCTACGCACCGCACTCTAACTGGTAGGTTCCCCCAATCCCACAATAACGGAAACTTTGGCAGGATCCACCAATAAGCCTTCCTTACATATGATATTCCCCAACAGGGTTCCAAAAGGAGTAGCGAAAACACATTTCTTAATGTTGAGAGATATACTCAACTACCGGCATCTCTCAAACATCAACCACAGATTGTCGCAATGGTCTTTTACTAGTCCATAAATTGTTCAATCATCAAGGTAGACTTGAAGAAACTTATGGATGAATCCCTGAAACAACTAAACCACAATGCATGAAAACACAACAGGCACATTCTTCAGTCCAAAAGGCATGAACCCTGTAGGAAACAATTCCCCATTCAGTGGCAAAATTTGTCTTTTCTTGGTCCTCCTTCGCAATTCTAACCTAATGATATCCTGAGAATCCATCTGTGAAAGAATAGATCTTCGCACCCGGATACTCCTTCCAGGATATCCTTAGTGAAGGGGGTTGGAAAAGGGTCAATGACACAGTACCACATTCAAATCCTTGTAATCAATGTAAATCCTTATCCTCTCATCCTTCTTAATGTTGATGACCATTAGACTTATCCATTATAATTCCTCAACAACCTCAATGATGCCTGATGTGATCATCTTGTCAATCTCCTCCTTGACTTTGACGCGCAGATTCAAATTCATTTGGTAAGGTCTCTTTCTGAATTGGGTGTGCACCATCCTTCAGTTTGATTTGCATCTATCTCTTAAAGAGTGGTGAACTCCCTTAAGCTCATGGTACCTGTATGTGGAAACAAATCCTAAAATTCACGCAACATATCAATAATCCTTGAAACCTCCCTTTCTGACCAGTAATCCCCAATAGTAGCCTCCTTAGGTTCAACATATGAGCCAATGTTAACCTTCTTGAGTTTTCAGGGGTTCATGGTAGGCACACCGCTTGCTCATCAGCACTATCCATTACCGCACATGTACCCACAGTATGGTTAACATCCAAGTTCTCCACTTCTTCACCATCGATAACATAGAACAACTTTCCTTTCTCCTTTTCCATGCATGTGCACTCAAGTTGTACCTCCTCTGATTCTTCCTCATTGAAGCACACTTCCATGCCAGGTTCACCCAAAAAATCTAGTACTCAATCCTCCACCATGGCACTATCTCCCATAGTTAGGTATTTAATAACCTATAGTACCTCATTCACCAATGGTTTAGTACTCTGATACTTGAAAGCTTGAAGGAGATCAGCCATCAACTCTTGCAAGTTTCATGTCTGACGGCACATCTCTGAATGAATGTACCATGCACATGCGTAACCTTGTAAGGTGGAGTAAATCTTATACACCCATAAATATGGAGGCAAGGCTTCCTGTGCCTTCTAACCAAGACCTTCTCACATGCCTGGATGTGAAATGAGGTAGGTTCCTTCCCATGATGGTCTTGTATAGTAGTAGGTGCATTACTTCAGAGAAACCTAATAGAGAACATGATTCTCACCTCACGCCACTCTAGAAGGTTATCATAATGGGTTTCCCACCAACGTGTGTTGAAGTCCTGAGAAAATTATAGCTAAGTATACTTCTCCTTTTCGATCTCACATCTCCACTGGGTCTCCATTGCTCGTAGGAAAACATTAGGGTTGGTTCCCCTAGTATAACTTGGCAATTGTTTTCCTCCCAAAGACTTGTCTGAGTGTGCCTTTGTTACTCTCATCACAGATGCCTCTTAACTTCCTTCTGACTAACTCATATGTCCCTTGCACCCAATTTTCACATGCCACACTAGTTGTATCACTTATAGATTGAGTGTCTTCCCACTGAATAACACCTTCTTTTGTTGGATTACATAACCTCAGGGTCCCTGATATTGCACATATAGATTTTGTCTAGGTCTTCTTCTCCCAAAGGATCATTATAGGGCACTGACTTTCCATCCGTCAAAGGAATGATAACGTGTTCCTCGTTTTTAAAACTTATATACCCCTTATTGAAACATAAGTCAACATTATTCTTATAGCACCAAGGGTTTCCAAGTAATGCTGGAAAGTTGTCCACCTCAGAAATTGCCAAGACTTCAAAGTCTCCAGTGAATTTCTCCCCTTAGATAGTGATAGCAACATCCTTTAAAACACCAATGGGCATTGCCTTTGTCTTGTTATCCATATACAACACATTTGAAGATGGCTGTAATGGGGGCCCTCCCATTTGATTCCATGCGTCCAAGGTGAGAACATTAACTTCCATTGCACCTGTGTCAATTAGAATATTTCTCAGGAGCCATCCATCAACCATGGAATTCAAGGTAATCTCCTTATCATGGTCAATGTTGTGTGGGGGAAGGTTAGCATGCAAGACTTACTGCTCACGCTCTCCTCTAGCACATGGTACTTTCTCCCGTAGCCATTCTCCTAGCAAAGGGATGATGTTTTCTTGCCTCCACATCTTGCATACCTCCCTGCTGTCATCCAGATCCTTCTATGGAGCCTCAGCACTATTCATTTTCTCTAACTTCTGTGAATGCTCCTTTAGGCACGAGATCTCTCCTTGTAGGCTTTGAATCACATCCATGGTCTCCTGATAAAACTTCCTTCTAATGAGCAGGGTCTTGATACTTCCCATGCACCACCTCTTCTCTTTTGACTAGTGGTCTTTGCTTTGGTACTTCCCTAGCGTGCATAGCCTCAGCTCATGTTGTCACCAGTATAGGTTCTAACTTTGACTCACGTGCCACCCTTGGCATCCACTGCGAGTCAAATTTCTTCATGCTTACCATCCTGGCACATTTTTTCTTCCGATGTTGTTGGCTCATATGTTAAAAAAAATTGGGACACTCTTCATACTTGTGTTTCTTCCCACACCAAGAGCATTATAGCAGGTCGAGACATTCGTGCTTATATTGCTCTCGTAGACCCACAGTTGTAACAAGTTCCACATGGGTACTCACTTCTTCACCCTCCCCGATTGCCACAACCTCTAAATCCTCCATGAAAGCCTCTTCCATGACTCCCTCCATCTGCATGCCCTTCATAATGATGGCCCTCATCCTTAGAACTACTTACAATACTAGTCTAGGTGCACACCAGTATCAATGGCATCATGTATTTGGTCAATCAATCTACAATCCTTTGTGTCATGAGTAGTAGAGGTGCATATTTTACAATAACAAGACACATTCTTATAGATCACACGTTGCAGTAGCAGACACCTACTTACATCATGATCTCCATGGAAAATCTCACAGTCCACTAATATGGTGCAAAGTGAACCTTCGCAGACAATTTTCCTTTATATGACCCTCTACTTCACAATCCATACACCATAACCTGATTGCGAGTCTCATGAGCCGAGTTTGCAAAAAATTTCTCCAACTACTTTTCCATTGCAGCAATTTGGGCTTCTAGGAATAGAATAATTCATGTATCAATGCTTCCTACTACCTCAGTGCACAAGGCATCCTCCAAGGCCTTGCGGATCTATGAAAGTCTATGTGAAAGCTCCCTCCTGAACGGTAGTGATCAGTCCTCTGACAAACCACTGAGCATGTTGTGAAGGATGAATTCATAAGATAACTTAGATAAGAGAGTCTTGAAAAGTATGCGTCATACTCCCGCACACTCTTTTTCATTCCTTTTTGAATCTCCTTCAACACACTGATGCTTTTCTGTTCAAACTCAGGTATGTGGAACTCCACAAAAAAGGCATTAAGCAGCATGCAATGTAATCCACCATTGTCTAGTGTGGGTCATACTTCTTGTACTAGCTATGTGTATGCATCCTTACAACATGGTTAAAAATTGACTTTCCTTCTACTCTGGGGCAGTGATTCCCTTTTTGTGACATAGTAATTTAAACTTGTGTACATGTTCTACAGCATCCTCAATGCCCTTGTAATCAGGTAAGTGGAGTGACATCTCATAAAACACATGTTGATGGTGTTGTGGACCTTGTCTACCAAATCCAGGACCTTGATTCCCTTCGGTGTTGCCTCCGCCACCAAGACCCACTAGATCCACTAGTGCCAACTCCTCCAGATCCACCAGATCCTCCTCTATCATAGGTAAGGGACTAACACAGTTGCACCATACAAACCCACCGTCGCGCTAAACTACATGTGTCGATATTCTATGATACCGAACCACTCCTAGATGTGTTTGTCGTGCCACTTCCAGATGTGATACTCAAACCTTGTGATCCCACACCTTTCCCAAATGTTGTGCCAGAAAAAATACCCCTAAACATAGGAAATGACTATGTAGCCATAGATGTACCAAATGAAAAATTATACCTCTTAGGTGTTGCTTGACTACCAATACTGATACCAACTAGATTATCAAAACTTATCTCAGGAACTAGAAAACTAAGTGCAAGGGTATGGTCGCCATGTGGGTTAAGATGTGTACCTAAAACTCTCCTCCTTTCTTCATATGACGCACTCTCTCCAAAATCCAAGGGGGTTTCTCTTCTACGCTTGCCAAGATGGGGGTAGCTCAGACTGCTCAGGTTCCAAGTCATCCGCGCTAACCTCAAATCCTTCCCACAACATCTTCCTCCATAAATCCATCATTCTTATAACTTCATGTTGTCTTTCCAACTCCCTATCCTGAGATTCATTATACTTGAGCCATCTTCTCCTCTCTCTCCATTTCCGCCACAAGGTCCGCCATCCTCTACCATGTCAGCTTTTGCACCCTGCGCCTAGCAGGAGTTTAGCCATCCATGGGAAAGCCTTCCAAACTCAAAGTAATTACCAGGATCTTGATATCTAGTGGAATAGCATGCAAATAGAATGATCCTCCTAGGCTCCCTCAAGAATTCAAACTCAACAATCTCCGGGAAAGAATACATAGAAATAATGTATTCCAAGGTATAACTAGTCAACACTCTACTCCACCAGTGATCGATAGCATGGGTCCAGGTCAGATCGGCATCATGCAACTGTTGATATTCCTCTTGGGTCCAAACACGAGGTCTATAGTAACAACTTATCCTTGATGCATATGGTGAGAGCCCTTCATACAAATCTACTAGGAAACAACAGAAGAATGTCTCATAGAGTTTTTGATATAGGTTCTCCTCCACCCATTTGTGTGCATCAAACTCAAATCCAGTATTAAATTTATGATAAAACTCACCCTCCATGATTTTAAGCCATGCTTCAATAGTGTTCAATGTCAAACACTCCATCATAATGCATAAATATCACAACAATTTCAAAAAGAGGTCCCAGCAACGGAACCAAAATGTAGTTTTTGTTTACCTCTTGCTTCACCAATCAAACCCCAAACCCGTCGGCACATCATACATACTAGTCTGGAAGCTCACCCAAGGCATGCATAGTTACTGAGCCCCTCTTTCATGTGAGATTTGTGAGAATGTTCTCCCTTTATAAGGGGATGTTTGCACAAATAGAGAAGGAACACACCCATTCTTAGAATCAAGATTAAGAACTAAATCCTAGTCTAATGCACTAGAACACATAATAGCATGATCATACTACAATAGAAGAATAACTAAATCATGATTAGCATTAAGAACACTTGTATTGTGCCCAAAAACATAAAATAAAATGCACAGATCAAGACCCATCACACATATGTTCAAAACCATTCCATTATATTCATTCATCAAATTATAGTAGCCAATAGTACATCAAAAGAGTTCCCATGGATGGAGATATTACAATCACAAATCTTTAACATGCTCTCTATTATTGATTCATTATAGAGCTTACAATCACATATTACAAATCTTCACTTTTTTTATATGTCTCTCTCGCTCGCACTCTCTCTCTCTCTCTCACTCAGACTCGCTCCCTAATTCCATGTAGACCATCCATAAAGAGGAAATCAAAGGAATATCTTCTAACTACTCATCATTACAAGAGAAGGCATGATGAAATATTTCATGATTTCCCTACCACTACCCAAGAACATGCCAAATGTCATCATGCATTTCCTCGATTGATTATCCCTTAGCATGCAAGTTCCAGCTAATCCATAACAAACTCAACTCCTTATCCTTCCATGATAATAGTATTGATTCCCTGGAATATCCTTTTCTTGAGCTATAAGTCTTCATAGCTTATCCATAGCTATATTTGGTTGCTTTTCCATCCGTTCCCTAAATGTGTCTTTACCCATTGTCCAAAACCCACTAAGTCCCCATAATCCCTCCTACCTCGGCGCGAGCCCTTGCGCATCCCCAAAATCTACTTCCATGTGTTCTTTCGCACCCTACTTACGCACACCAAAAACCTTTTTGCCTTAGGTAATTATTTAATTTAGGGGTCCAACAGGCACATATAAAGGGGATGGCCTATTCCTACTACTTTTGGTCCTACCTTGAACCAAGGTGAGAGGATCCGCGGGGTAACCTGAATGTAGAGGGGGAGATGGAGTCTTTGTTCCTTCAATCTCTTCAAATGATGGATCAATCTCAGATAAAAATTTCCATGGAAACAACATTTCACTCTCATGATTTGTCACACAAAATTTTTTGTATGTTTACCTTGTCAGACACATGTTACTATAGATAGTAGAATTATATTGCTCTTGCATTCTCCTGATAAAAGTTGAAGGAAACTTTCAATGATATTTATAGACAAAGAAGAAAAGAAAAGAATGGAATTTGGTATGATCACTTATGTAGTTTTAAAAGAGGGGGGATTATAGGACGACATACTCTTTACAAAATAGCATTTAACACTTAGATCAGCCTACAATTCTGGGAAAGCACATAAAACTATATCAAGAAATAACATTTTCTACAAAAGAAGATTTACATTCATTGATACTCAATAGATGAAAAGTTCCAACTCAATATCTAAAATACTAGACATAAAGGATCTTGTAAGCATTCTACTAAATTATTTATTGCTTCTTCCATCATACGCCCAAGATACACTCAAAGGCTAATAAAAATCTATCATCAGAAAATGGTTATGGAAAGGATTTTACAATCAAGTCCAACATTGTAGAGGGAATGCTCACAACATAATATCAAACTTAATAACCAAAGCATAAACATTAAGGAAAGATCTAGTGTAGGAAAAAGAGAAACAATAAACACAAGACTGCAGCAGAAAATATAACTCGTAAATCGACAATTCAACATACAGAACCCAATAGAAAAAAATTAAACTCAAAAGTGGATGTATTTCATTTAGATATTTATAATTTCTTAACAAGATAACATCAATTTAATTCTCTCAAATCTTATCAATGATTGTACATTACAACCACCTTGACATAAAACTTGGGAAACTGAGATCTATACACATTTCACAAAGGAAACATGCAGTATTTCTGATCAGGGGATCATTTTTTATATAAAACTTTCCCTAAACATACCTAAATTGTGTCATTGTAGAAGATCATTTCAAGATCTTTCCATTGACTATGAGAACATGACAAACGGACATTGGGAGCTATAGTTATGTCCAGTCAAAGTTTAGTCAACGGGAAAGTCAACTCTTGTCAACTAGTCAATATTGGTGGTGTCACTCAGATTTCACCCGAAATCTGTGACTACCCAATTCGAAAAAATTTCATACTTTTAAAATAATGGGTCATTTGTTGTTTTTATTGCCTGAAAGTTCCTGTATTGCATCAAGATAATCCCAAAGAGTCATATTAGCCCTTTTTCGCCAAATACCCAGATGCCCATAATTGTTTTATTCTGTCGTCGGGATTTGCCTGCGGGAAATTTGTATTTAATTATTTTGAGCCCCGTATGAGGCTATTTGCGCTCCGTTTTAACTTCATTATAAGCGAATATGTTATTATTCCTATATACCAGAAGGATTTTAACTTATTTTAAGTTTTGGGCTTTATTTGTAACTTTTGGCAATTTTTCGTGTTTTTGTGGTGTCCCATTCTGTTTTCTGTAAAATTTCTCTGGAACGACTCCTTCGCCGGGTAAGCCCGATTTTTGGCCTGGAGCAGCTGGAAAACATACATGCACATTTTGCCCGGAGGAAGTCGTCATCGGAGGTCTGGATCACTGGGAAAAAGCGAAGTCGTGCACAGAAAAGCCCCTACGGGGATGGGCGCATTTTTGGAAAACAAAGGATTTAAGCTGCGATGGAAAAAACATAAGCTGCAGGCAGGATGGGAATTGTATACCTGCCTGGCAGGGTACTTTTTCACGTGTTATAAAAGTCACTTAAGCTGCAGTGGGAAAAATAGAGGCTGCAGGCAGGTGGGAATTTATTTCCTGCCTTGCAGGGTAAAAATTCCCATGATATAATAAAAGGAAAGTGACTTAAGTGAAATCATGGGATTTTAGTGCCTGCCTTGCAGGGTAAAGAATCCCATTGTCAAAGTCAAATCACTTAAGTGGATCATGGGATTTTGGTGCCTGCCTGGCAGGGTAAAGAATCTCATTATGGTAAAAATTCTTAAAAATAGAATTACATGTGCAAAAAAGTGCGCCCCCTTTGGTGATGGATTAAAGTGATTAAATTGATTATTTTAAATAATCTTTCTTCCTTTAAAAAGTGCGCCCAAGCTTGAGGATGTCAAAAAAGTCAAAGGAGGAATAAAAGAAATAAATTAAATTAATTAAATTTAATTTATTTAGTGGCTGCCCCCTTCTCTCAAAAAGTGCACTCCATTTGGGCATTATTTAACGATTTTTGAAGCATTAAATCATTAAATTAATTTCTATTTTCAGTGGCTATGGTCAAAGCACACTGTGAGACTTGAGTGAAGTGCTGTGTGAAGGATTAAATTGGATTAATTTAATTTATTGGATGGTTGTCCTTAAACATGCTATTTTTAAAAGAGAAAAGCATGATTTTTAATTAATTAATTGCCTTTAATTGTTAGGGCAATTATTAATTATAGAATTGTGAAGGTTATATAAGCATGGGCAGCCATATGGATGAATTATTTAATTCACAGGTTAAGAATTGCAGCAAGGAGAAAAAGTGCGCCCCCATTAGAGGAAGGATTTTGCACAGACAAAGTGCTAACAAAGGCTAAAAGCTTCCAGATTTGGCACATGCTTTGGAGAAGGTTGATCTTCGTTGGCATAGTTGTTTTCACAGGTGTTATAGGAGCTCAGGTGTTGATTGAAAGGATTCATGCTCTCTTTATGTACAAATTAAACACCAATTTTTGGGGCAGCAGGCTTGAAAAGTGCAGATTTTTATAATTTAAATTCACTATTCATGCTCCGGTGGCCATTTTTGTCTGAATAAATTACAGGAACTCATTACAGGTGCTTTATAAAAGAAAAGGAGTTTTTATCAATGTCCAATACATTGCAAATATCCTCTGAATCTGAAGAATTGTCTAGATCTACACCAGTATTGAAGAAATCCGGCCAAATTAGAAGAAAAAGAATTATTCAGACAAAGATTGATAAAGCCATGGCAAAAGGAGATGAAAAAGAGAGCACGATGGATTCATGCATTGCTTCTAAACTTTCAGACATAGGAGACACGGATCTAGGCCCAGAACCTCTTTCTGATTTGATTGACAGATCCAGAGCTGGAAAGACTTCACTCATGCGTGCGGTCAAAAGTAGTGGAAGTATTCGAGCTGCAGCTTTCCCGTGTACAGCCCAATTGCCAGAGTTTATGATGGAGTGTGCTAGATCTTATCATCCTTCATCCAAATCAGTGCGTGATGTTGCGGGAAAGACAATAATTCGTTTGGATGTGGAATTCTTCAATTATTGTTTGAAGATTCCAGTACGAAAGGTGGTGACTTCTATTAGCATTCAGGATGCTGACAGTAGGTGGGAAAAGCATAGAGCTGACTGTGTGAGCATCATGAATAGCCGGTTCATGAAGAAGCCTAGATCCCCTTCCAAGTTCCTGAGAACTCTTCCACGATCCAATTTTGTGCAGGAGGCGGATGATATTGTCAAATTGCTATGCAGGTTGAATGGTGAAGCGAATGCCTACACTTTCTGGAAATGGATGTATGCTTTCATCAGGACCATTGAAATCAACAAGGTTGATTCTATAATCAGTTGGTTAGAAATTATTAGCAGCAACATCGGTGAGCAACTGCGGAACGTAAAGCGTACCTTCAGCTTCAAGATGACTTCATACTTGGTGTATGCTGCAGCTTCACAGGGTATCTTTTCCAAGATGGATAGATGTGGTATTCTTTCCAAGGATCCCATTTTCAAGTGCTACCCACAGCTTACTGTACCTGCGTGCGAGAAGGACTTCAAAGTGATCAATGATGGTTTCTTCTACGATTTCATCTGCAGGTTAGACAAAGACTTGAAGACTCACAGGGTAAGCAAGGAAGCATGGGAAGCAATGTCCAAGATTGGCAGTGTATTCATCCAGTTTGCAGATTTCACATACCTCAGAGTTACGAGCTTTTCAGGTGAACCAAAAAAGATGCCAAGGTACCCGAGTGACAGATTGATTGCCATGGAGCTGAGCAGGCAACTTGTAGAGTTACACGACCTTCAGTCGAAGCGGCACAAGTCTACGGGCTTTTTCCCACTCACTGTGGGATATTACAGTTGCATCAGCATTCACAGAGCTCGAGGGATGGAAGCACAAATGTTGTCCGAGTATGAGCAAGAGTTCTTCCCTACACGGCTTAATTTCGATCCATTTGGAATAGCCAGGAAGACAATCTCCCAGGAGTATGCACATGTGCCTTCGTTAGAAGATTTCTGGATGAAGTGCAGAAGTGAGTACGAGGTCAGAAAGAAAGATTTCAGCAAGCTGTCGGCAAAGCAAGTATTTGACTTTGGACTAGCGCGGATACCTGTGGATCTTAAAGATGATGGGAACGTGGTACTTGACACTTACCATCAAATGGGAGGAGATAAAGCTCTACTGCAGGATAGCAATGGCGGCTGCAGCACAATAGAAGAAAAATCTGGAGCTGTGTTAGTGAGTACTTCGAGCTGGTTGCTAATGAAGGGATACTGTCTTGATGAAGTATTGATGAACCAAATCACAGGCAACTTCGGCACAAAATATTCCCTCAAGCGAAAGCATGAAGGAGAGAGCAGCAGAAGGTCCGAGAAGTTGAAAGTACGCAGAAGATCTCAAGAGAAAGAGAAGACCACTTCTACAACCATAGCTTTGACTCCGACTTCTCCAGTACCTAAAGGATCACCAACTATTGCACCACAGCAGCAGGATGCTTCCATGCCTTCATTAAAACCAGCAACGTTCATCTTCTCTCCGCAGCCACTTCGTTCAGCACCCGTTCCAGAGGAGATGTTGAAGCTGCAGATGATGGAGTTCGAAAGAGCTTTGTCCTTGGATGTTTCAGAGGATGGCAGCCATGATACTGTGGCACTTTCTGATGGAGAGGATGCAAAGTGGGAAATGGTAGTGCACTCAGTGACTTCTCACTCTCCGAGAAGTAATTTCTCGGAATGGTTAGCTTTGCAGTTGGTTCCGGAAGCAAGAGTAGAGATGAACTTAGAGGAACATGACTTGCAGCTACTTCAGGATCTAAGCAGAAGAGATAGAAGGCCTAAAGTTGCTAAAGCAACTTCTAGGTTGATCATCGAGGATTCGGGAGAGAAGTTTGCTGAGATATTAATCCCGGCGGAAGGAAAGGTAGAAGAGGAACTCACGGCAGAAGATGTGACGGTGACCAAAATACCACTCGGTCAAGCTACCACTGAAGGATTGAAGCAGGACACGCAGACGTTGCTGGATGCTTTGTTCCTTAGGCTTGACAGTGAAAAGGCGGAGAAAGAAGAGCTGCAGAAGCAAATATCTCAGTTATGTGAGATCATAGCCAAGGTTGCTAAACCTTCCGTTCAGCCTATTTCAGCGCAGGTGAGTGATCATCTTATGCAGGAAATGGAAGATGTAAGCAATCAAGTAAAGGCTATTGACGAATGGAAGGATCTGATTATTCGACAAGCTTCTGTGCAACTTGGGGAAGTGCCAGCCCGCCTAAAGGTTATGAATGATGTAGAAAATCAACTAAAGCAACTGATAGAAAGCATAGAAGGAATGAATACAGTTGCAGAGAGTAACCTGAGTATTTTGGCCGAGATCAACAAGCTGCTGGGAGAAGTATTGGTTGCAGAACAAATTGTGCCGGATGGATCAGTCGAGAAGGGGAAGCAGCTAGAGTTTGCAGTATCTTTCCGTTTGGAGATCTGCAGATTTTTGCTGAAGAGGATGCAGGCGCTTGAGAGTAGAACATCAAATTTTCCGGACAGTATTATTTCTTTCACTGAGGAAAGAGTGGATGGAGGTATTACTTCATACGTGCGGATTGTTTCTAATGAGGTGCATGATTCCCTGGAGGGTTCTCTTCTGATGGTGCAAAAGAGGATTGATAAAGCCACCAAGCCTTTCACGATGAACTCTATCAGTAGGCTGGTGACACTGCAGGCAGACATTGCGAGATTTGGGCCAAGTTTGGAAGAAGTGGAAGCATGCAGCAAAGTGTTGAATGAAGGATTGCTGCAGTTCAGGACAGAGAAGGAAGCAGTAGCTAAAACAGACGGAAGGATGTTGAATTATATGTTTGACAAGTATATCAGATATCAGAACAAGAAGAAGATGTAGATGTTACAGCTGGCATGACTTCTTCTATTTCTTTCTTCTTCTATTTTCTATGTTCCTGGATGAAATTGTAAACTTCTAAGTTATTGGTTTTGCAACCATTACTTGAATTCATGTGGAACCTTTCTATTAGTTAAGTGATACATGTGTCACTTAAGAAGAAGTTAGTTGAGGATGATTTCCAAATGTCATCTTTACTTGTTGTTCATACTTTAGTTCAGTTTGAGTCTTCTATTTGTACTTTCCCTCCTACATTCTATAAGTAGGAGAAGAACCTATGGGTTAAATATAGATCAGAATTTGTAAGAAGCAATCTTGTGTTCTAGACTTTGTGCTGAACCCCTGAGAGCCACTTGTTGCAGAGGAATACAAAGAAGCAGGTTTCCGGAGAACTTTGTGTCACGGCGTACTGTGTTTCTTGCTTTTAAATCTTAGATCTTTAAAGTAAACTTTGTGTTATTTTAGATCTGGATCTAGAACTGCCTTTGCTTTAGAATTCTGTGTGTTCAAATCTATTAAGTTTCTTCTATGTGCATGCAATTAGCTCTGCTATCTACTAATTGGGATGCACATCTTCCTTATTTCTTCTCTGTAATTCCTCTACTTCCTTCTTCTATAATTTTCCTTTCTTAAACAGCTGCTTACTTGCTGCAGAACTTCTTAGTTATGGTTCATGAACTAAGTGGTTAAACTAAAACCCCTGATAGATAGAAACACATTTATATTGACAAATCTGACACAGGAGCCTCACCGGTTAAATGAGGGAGATTTATCTCATGACTGCCTAGGTTTGATGCTATGCATAAAATCTAGCCAACAATTGGACAAAAGGCATTGTGGCACGTGGCGAAAAGGCAAAGAGATTCATTTGTTGGTTTTTGATATCTAGTCTTTGACAGTTGTAAAATGATAAAGCTCGTGGGAGCAAGAGGCTCAATGTTTTTAATAGAAGGGAGCCCAGCCGCAATGAGGACTATGGTATTATCGCTGACGTGGTGGGTCCTCAAGCCACCACGTGGCTTGCCACCACTTAGCCATATGTCATTTTGAATATCATAGTATTATATGGTTTAATTTTATATTATTCACCATGTTATTATGATTTGTAATGTTTGTGAATTGAACGAGTTTATTATGCTTACTCGGTATTATTTCCACTAGCTTGGAGAGATTAACATACCAAGTTGATCAAATATTAATTTGCCACATGGATTGGTTACATAGCCCACAACTCAGCCTACAACACGGTGGCAGACCCAACTAACCCCACAAACTCATGCAGAACTCACCACATGGAGTAGCTAACACAATCCTCCAACGGATCAAACAAACCAATGGAACCCACGACTCGACAGTAAAACTTCACACAGCCCAAGCACAATGGATAAAGGCGTGATCGAGGCCATGTCCATCTTGGTTTGGTGATCCCAATAAAAACCCTAACCCCCTCCCTTGCACCATTCAATGTGGGATTTCCCACCAATGCAAAGTGACCCAACCTCAAACAAAGCGACCAAGATAATGTTAACGACCTCGGCGGGATAATGGTCGACCCAACCAACTTGGCCAGCAAGTTGGTTAGGGGGGTTGAGTTGGATAATAGGGTCCTAAACAAAATTTTAGGGATCTATTTTCACTATAAAATCCAACCCATTTCATTGTAAAAAAAACACATTAGCCCGAGAAGCTTATTACTTTGTTAAGCTTAATTATGGGATGTGGGAGAATTAGTAATAGGAAAATTTTAATATAGTTTTGTAAACTATATTAAAATCCTAAAATTACTATAGACAAATATTGTTTATTGGCCTATTATTTTTTAGGCAATAGTAGATGGAATATTTATGATTGGGAGTAAATTCAAATTACCCAATAGGCCCATTGAGCCACACTAATCACTTGCAAATCCTAGATTATCGACTAGAGTGTTGGAGGGTGCATTGATAGCATCGGGAAGACCGGTCAAATCTGAAGGATATTGTGCATCAGGAAGGTGAAGAATGATTCAACTAATCATCAAAAGTCTTTGAAGAACTGGAGTACTGATAGGCAAGTGAAATTCCATTAGGTTTTCTTGTGAAAGTACTATTGTAACTTACAAGTTTTGACTAGTGGAACGGTTCGAAAGAACCTGGAGACATAGGCAATTGTTGAACTCCATAATCAATCATTGTGTAATTGTCTTTATTGTCTTGCATTAATTTTCAAATTGATCACTTAAAAGGAGAAAATTGTTAGCAAATATTTAAAGCCTACAAGGGTCCAAGATCAGGTAGATAAAACTTGATTATTTTCATATCAAGTTTGGTATCAGAGCTGGTTTAGCTCCATTTTATGATTCAGTAAATCTAATTAATAGAGTGATTACTTCAAGGTTGGTGCAGTTGGTTCAATTTGTGTGAACATGGTACAAGTGCACTATGGGAAAAATGTCTCAAAAGGTGAAGCTCGATGAGCTTAAGGCTTATAATCACCAGATCTAGGAGCAAAACTCTCTCCTGCAATCAATGTATTAGTCCTTAGAAGAGGATAATGCTCGTTTAAAATTAGAACTACAAACCAAGGATAAGCTCTTGGCAAGGTTACAGTGTGGTGATCAAAATAAGGAAATTCCTTCAACTTCATATGTAGAGACCATGGCAGATGATTACACTGTAAGTTGTTCACCACTGGAATCTTCTTCTTCCTCCCATTCAGTTTTGGATTCAGGTAATGAAGTCTTTGGTTTGTTTGAAAAGCATACTAGAGGCATTAGACCAAGTTACTAGATAAAATGGGATTTGATGGAAGAGGCCTTGGTAAAAATGGCCAAGGCATTGCTAACCCAATACAGGTCGAGGATCATCCTTGATTTTGCAGGTTTCAATTTTTTTAGTGCGGGAATGGAAATTGGAGAATGCTCCAAGAACCCTGATGGGAGACAAGCTCCCAAAAGTAAAGTAAATACCCCACTATTCCTACAAGAAGATTCTAAGTAGGAAATTTGTGCTTCGTCGTCATAAGGCAGGATGTGGTAAGATAAATCAATGAAGAGGTAATGAGATTCCACCTCTAATTTCTTACCATAATCATAAGCATAGTCAAACTTCTTATCCACTTTTCCATCTTAATAAGTATGGTTATGATTTTTAGAAGATGTGGAATTCCTTTCCATGTACTTTTTTGGATTGTATAATCATTCTGTTGCCAGATGCTGGAAGAGAAGGACATTGATGAAGAATTTGATGTCATTCATCAGGAACAAGGCAAACCAGAAATACCAATCTCGTCATGCAGAGTCAAGAAATGACAGAAAGAGTTCCTCATCCCAGAAGAAGGATATTAAGAGGAATTTTTATGCTCATTTCTAGAGGAATAGGCATCGGGTGGATAATTTTTGGAAACTGCATCCATCTCACCATCAGGGTAATGGCAAGCCAAAGATGGAATGGAGGCCTATTGCAAAGGAAAAGGAAGTTTCTACTCCACCACCAGTTGACAATTCAACCCAGAACTAGGTAATACCTGAAAGTGAAATTCCTTTAAAATGGGTAAGTCAATAATTTTTCAATTATATATTGCATAATTCACATTGATGAATAGTATGCAGTATTTTTTTGGAGATCAGATTCTGTGAGAAAATGCTGAGAGAAAGGTTTACCATACTCAGTGGATTTTATTTCTTAGAAAATTTTATTAATACTTCAAACATATCTCCTAATCAACTTGTGAGTACCTGTTACATCTTGAATACAAGATTTGACTCATACAAAGCTTGGAGATTGATTTACCATTTGTGCATACAATAGAGTTTGCATAGGTCAGCTTGGAACTTCATTCTGTGTAGAGGAATTGTGACCATGTAATAGAATGGTAGTTGAATCACCATTGGCATTGACATCAGGTCGGAGCTTCATTCTGTGAAGAGGCCATCATAGGCATCTATCAAAATGGTACCTAATATTGCTTGTCAACAAAAGGAGCTCTCAAAAGCTTACTCAGAATGTCATTCAGAGTTAAGGCATTGCAACCACACTTTCGAATGGTAGTTGATCATCAGAATTAGCATCATGAAGCAAAGGCGTTGAGGTTTGCAAGAGACTTAGCACTACATAACAGAGGCATTGAGGTCTATAAGATACTTAGCACTGCACAGTGGAGGTGTTGAGGTCTATAAGAGACTTAGCACTGCACAACAGAGGCATTGAGGTTTGTAAGAGACTTAGCACTGCATAGTAGAGGTGTTGAGGTCAGCAAGAGACTTAGCACTGCATAATGGAGGAGTTGAGGTCTGCAAGAGACTTAGCACTACATAGTGGAGGCATTGAGGTCTTCAAGAGACTTAGCACTACACAATGGAGGCATTGAGGTTTGTAAGAGACTTAGCACTACACAGTGGAGGCATTGAGGTCTACAAGAGACTTAGCACTGCACGAAGTAGGCGTTGAGGTCTGTAAGAGACTTAACACTACATAACAGAGGCATTGAGGTCTAAAAAGGGACAAGTCATTGTCCATCAATGACATCAAATCAATCATAGCTCTAAGAAACATGGAGTTCCTTCAAACCAGTTTAGATTCTATGGAATCAACTTGGAGCCAGGAGCTATGTTATAGAGTAAAAGAAGATCTTTGTTGTTAGATATCTGTAAGCTTAGCACTGCATAGTAGGAGTGTTGAGGTTTCATTCAAAAACTTAGCACCATATGATGAGGCCATAAATTGGCCATAAATTATCATTATTTTGTCCTTCTAAGTTACCTTTGAAAGTGGATTTAAATGTAATCTAGGAAGTTATAGTTTGCTTAAGATATAATATAGGATATATATCCTGTTCATTCTTTAGAAATCTTTTATCATCTACTTTGTTGACTAATCCTATTGATTATTTGGGAAAATATGTAATGTCTTATGTATGCAGGCCATAAAGGAAAGATAATTATAGTATTGAGAAAATAGGAATTGATCATGGATGTTATATCTAAACTAAAATTTGATTTCATATTCAGATTCCTCTCTAAAAATTATGCAAGTTCAAAAAAAGAATCATCTCAATCTGAGATCGTATGCAAAAGTTATAGCTCTTTTAAGTTCACTCTGAAACTCACAAGCTTAGTTCCAAAACTCACAGTGTTAGTTCTAGAACTCATAGGCTTAGTTCCAAAACTCACAGAGTTAGTTCCGGAACTCAAAGGCTTAGTTCCAGAACTCGCAAGCTTAGTTTCGGAACTAAGCATATTTTGACAGTTTTTGAGGAATTGTGAAAGATCAGAGAATCCACTGGAAAATCAGAGAGAGGTTTTTGTTCATAGCAATATGATTAACAAAAACCTCATTCATATTTTCTACAGGTATTACCAATAAAGATATATATAATTTTTAGTGAGTTGTAGTCCGAGGAAAAGTGTATCAGATGAGCACTAAAAGTTCCATAAATAGAAACCAAAAATTCAAATGGAAAATATAAGAGAGGTTTTTGTTCATAGCAATGTTTCTAACAAAAACATCATTTAGATTTGTTATAGGTTTTACAAATGAAGAGAGATATAAATTTTAGTGAGTTGCAGTCCAAGGAAAAGTGTATCAGACAAGTGCTAAAAGTTCCATAAACAGAAATAGAAAAGTCAAACAGAAAATATGAGAGAGGTTTTTGTTCATAGAAATGTGTTTAAAAAAAACCATTCAGATTTGTAACAGGTTTTACCAATGAATATAAATCTAACTTTTAGTGAACTGCAGACGAGGAAAAAATGTATTAGACAAGCGTCAAAAATTCCACAGTCAAAAACAGCAAAGTCAAATGGAAAATCCGAGAAAGGTATTTGGTAAAAATCATATTTTGAGTAAAATTATCCTTCCAATAATGTAGAAGAATAAAATCATTATGATTCTTGTTACCGAAAATTAAGGAGAAGATTTGGGAGCAAATCTTCCTAAAATAAGTGAGATAAGACTTTGACTCCAATAATATATCTCTCTCCATATTTTGTGGAGATGGAGATCTTAGTTGTTAGGATTAGAATAAATATAAGATCATATTGTATCTCCCAAAATAACGAGTTGGTTGGATGCATAAATTATAAATGCAATCTTCCACACTTAGATATGGAATGTTTTCTCCCAAGAAATAAAGATTTGTTCTTTCCTCTCAAATATTTTGTAGTTTTAAATCCTCTTCCCAGGAATGAGATGGCCACTCATTCCAAGGAAGATGGATCTATGTATTTATGTTTATGTTTATTCATTTTTCTATAATTCATTATGTTGTATTGTTTTTATCCTTGTATTATGAAAATGCAGTCTATTGTGAACCTGCAGGTGTTTTGTTCAATTATGTTTATTTCTAATTCAGTAATTTTTATGCGAGTGTGATTTCCTTTATACAAGCGTACCTTTATATTCCTACAAGTGTGTTTACATTTCTGCAAGTGTGCCTTTAAATTTCTGCATGTGTGATTTATTTTATGCAAGTTTGGTTTGTGTTTAAAGGAGTTAGTTTCCAATATCTTCTTATCTTAATGCATAAAACCTTTTCACACCAACCCGGATTGACAACCCTCATCACCATACAGCAGAGGCATGGAGGTCTTCTTATGATATCAGAATGGCGCAGCGAAAGTTTCATGGGCCCATAGCCCACAGGGCCAGGATCAGAGAAAAGTTTTTGAAGTGAGAAGGTTGTAGAGACACAAGGGTCTACTACAACATAATTTCTAAGGTGGCAGTAGATTTTCCAGATTCACGATAGGATGGAAAAATGTTCCAATATAAGCTTTTTAGGACAAAAAGCCTTTATCAGTGGGGAGGTGTGATCAAGGGATCATTTTTATATCAAAAGTTCCCTAAACATCCCCAAATGGTGTCAGTGTAGAATATCATTTCAAGAGCTTTCCATTGACTGTGAGAACGTGAAAAACAGACATTGGGAGCTCTAGTTATGTTCGGTCAAAGTTCAATCAACAAGAAAGTCAACTCTAGTCAACTGGTCAATATTGGACCAAAGGCACTGTGGCACATGGCAAAAAGGAAAAGAGAGTCATTTGTTGCTTTTTGATCTCTCGTCTTTGACATTCATAAAATGATGAAGCTTGTGGGAGCAAGAGGCTCAAATTTTTTAATGGAAGGGAGCCCAGCCACCATGAGGACTATGGTATTATCGCCGACGTGGTGGGTCCTCAAGCCACCATGTGGCTTGCCACTACTTAGCCATATGTCATTTTGAATATCACAGTATTATATGGTTGAATTTTATATTATTCACCATGTTATTATGATTTGTAATGTTTGTGAATTGACCGCGTTTATTATGCTTACTCGGTATTATTTCCACTAGCTCAGAGAGCTTAACATACTGAGTTGATCACATATTGATTTTCCACATGTCTCACTTACGTAGCCCATGAATCGGCCTACAACACATTGGAAAACTCAACCGACCCCACAAACTCATGCAGATCTTGCCACATGGAGCGGCTGACACAATCCTCCAATGGATCAAACAAATCAACTGAACCCATGACTCGGCAGTAGAACAACACATAACCCGAGCACAATGGATAAAGGCATGATCGAGGCCATGTCCATCTTGGGTTGGTGAGCCCAAAAAAACCCCAACCCCCTCTGTTGCACCGGTCAATGTGGGATTTCCCACCAACGCAAAGCAGCTCGACCTAAAACAAAGCGGTCGAGATAATGTTAACAAGCTCAGCGGGATAATGGTCGACCCAACCAACTCGCCCAGCTAGTTGGTTATGGGGGTGAGTTGGCTGATAAGGTCCTAAACCAAATTTTAGGGGTATATTTGCACTATAAAAGCCAACCCATTTCATTGTAAAAAAACACATTAGCCTGAGAAGCTTATTATTTTTTAAAGCTTAATTGTGGGATGTGGGAGAATTAATAGTAGGGAAGTTTTAATATAGTTTTGTAAACTATATTAAAATCCTAAAATTACTATAGACAAATATTGTTTATTGGCCTATTATTTTTTAGGCAATAGTAGATGGAATATTTGTGATTGGGAGTAAATTCAAATTACCCAATAGGCCCATTGAGCCACACTAATCACTCGCAAAGCCTGGATTGTTGACCGGAGTGCTGGAGGGCGCATTGATAGCATCGGGAAGGCCGATTGAAGCCGAAGGATATTTTTCATCAGGAAGGTTAAGAAAAATTTGACTAATCATCAGAAGTCTTCAAAGAACTAGAGTACTGATAGGCAAGTTAAATTCCATTAGGTTTTCTTGTGAAAGTACTATTGTAACTTACAAGTTTTGACTAGTGGAACGGTTCGAAAGAACCCAGAGACGTAGGCAATTTCTAAACTCCGTAATCAAACATTATGGAATTGTCTTTATTGTCTTGCATTAATTTTTAAATTGATTACTTAAACAGAGAAAATTGTTCGCAAATATTTAAAGCCTACAAGGGTCCGAGATCAGGTAGATAAAATTTGATTATTTTTGGATCAATTTCACATTTATACCTATCGACCTTTTTTAGAACTAGAAAATACTAACCTCCCTTTTAATATGAGGACAAGCACCCATATTTATAAAAAATTTATGTCTTCTTAAAAATTGATCTTACCCCCCCAAAATAGTAAGTGAATCTTCTTCTTGTTCACAAAGAAATATCTTTTTAATTAGAGCGGGAATGTAACTTGTCTAACTAAAAATATCTGATTTTTCTGTTAGCATTTTGGGATTGATTTCATGCCTTTACTGCCACATACGTAAAAACAGCTAGCTGATACTGCTAGGTGCACATGTGTCTTTTTATTTCTCATTTTCTCCCACTAAAACCATCAATTTTTGAATTGGATGATTCCAACTTGAAGAGATATAGGATACCTTTACAACGAGACTGATTTCGGTTAATTTAGAGATCTGGATCAAAAGTTATGGCCATTTGAAGTTCTGCATGTTGGGATGAGCAAGAGAGTGACACGTTGCAACCTTTGATTGGCTCAAGAACTACCTTTTCCTACTTGTGCATTACTTTTCCTTTGCCGTGTATATTATGTGGCTTTTAACGCAAGTTAGTTCCTTTATGAAATGTGAGCCAATAAGAAAATGCCACATTCCATCACCTTTTTAAAATTTTCTTTTACTTAACTACCTATCACGATACTTGAGCTAATGAAAGAGCTCTGCATTCTTTGCATTGTCAGTCTATTTGATAACCTCAACTGATCCCCGTGAAACTTGAACCAATGGTAAAGCTCCAAGATTTTCATAATTTTATTTTATTTATAAAGGCCTTATTAATTTTATGAAGCACAAACCAATGAAATATCTCCACAAACCTTTACGTTGTCGACCTTGTCAGAATGCAAAGCATGAACCAATTAGAAATTTCCATGATACCTCACAATTTTGGACTTCATCATTGGTTCCATAGAAATGATGTCAGGTATAGTGCCTTGACTCGTCAGACCACATATACCTAAAACCTTTTAAAATTTAGTTTATTTTGTGGACTTGAAGTCTTTTAGGATCATCTGCTCTGAAGTTCTCTAGAATGGTGACATGTGTATGTTCCCTAACCATTAATATTCTACTTGGTTGTCTCCCAGACCCAATAGAATTTTCATTGTATCTTAATTCGGGACTTTCACATCCATTGGGCACATCTGCTTGAGGTTTTGATGAAACACTAACATGTTTCCACCTTTGGTCATTGATCTTGCACAACCTTTTGTTTCCTTCACCCACCGTGTGTCCTTTGACTCATTTTGACCTTGCTCACCCGATAGAATTATCTAACATAATTTAATCTTGTGACTTGAGGTTTATGGATCATAAATGTGTTGAGGAGATCTAGAATCCTGCCATGTGGCCCCTCCTTTTTCCATTGAGATTCTTTCATGTGTCCCTAATGACCTTCACATTGAATTTGACAAGTACATGAACGTCATGCAGCCCTTTTAAAAGTAACCTGCCAATGCTTGTAAACCTAGTCTCTCGCGGGTTTTAATATTTTCAGTGTTCCATGGATTTTGGAATCTATGGAATGCTAACCCTTTTGACAAACCTGTAAAACACTAAATCAGTGTGTCATGGATTTTGTTATACACGTATCTTGATTACCCACAAGCCCATAATTTTTATACTTTGATTAACTAGTACATTGAACTAGTCCTCCGACATTTCAACTGAATTTTCTTTTATCTTGATAAGGCATGAAATGTATTACAAATTGATACTTCTCTTTTGCTCATACTAAACTTTGAAGCATAGGGAGCAATATGAAGCACATAGAATACTTATATCTATTAGAGTAGGTATTTACCTTAGCTCATGTTCACCTAGGTAATTTATTTACCTTTATTGTATTTATCCTCACCCACTTATGTGTGTGGATATTTCTTTTTATTTATTTAGATATTAGGAGATATTATCTAGTTGTTAGGTATAGTTCTTTCCTTGATCTATGGTATTGACTAGTTCTTTCCTAGATCTATGGTATTGACTAGATTCTTGATGTCTAGTTCTCTCATAAATCTATGGACTTGACTAGTTCTTTTATGAATAGTTCTTTCCATGATTTATGGTTTTATCTATGACCTTGACTGGTTCTTAGATTGTTATTCTTTTCCTATATAAGCAAGGCCCATTCTCATTGCATTTCATTGAGTTCCATAATAATATATGATATTGTTGCTCATTTGTTTGCAAAGGTTTATGTAAAGTTATTCTAGCGAATTGCTTTCATCTTATTGATCGTGGTGTTTGATTAGCATTTGTGTTCTTGGCTTGGTATGATCTGGTTATCATTCCTTTCAATATCTTTAGAGATTCTAGAAAAAAACGTGTTTGATCCAAGGAACTAGCACTATGTAGCTTTCTTTGTGGTTGTGATAATTTATGATGATGTTCACAATTAAACCTTATGTGTCACACATTTATGTAGCCCTCTATATGATGTCAAAAACTCAAAAACCCCAACCTTGGGTATGAAACCCTAAAAAAGGTTAGTGTCTGAATTAAAGCACCCCTACACCACCTATGTTAGCACTACTTTGAAGAGGCGTCAAACTACATGTATTTCTCCACCTAGTATGTGATATCTATAAGGATGTAGCTACATTAAAAACTTGATCATTTGAAAACTAGAAATAATGGTTTGGTGTGCTTTAACTTGGCTTGATTTATCTTTGAAGGTATCTAGAGTGAGAAGCTTGAATTTCGAACCTAGTGTGGAGTGATTCATACTCGTGTGTGTGTGTTTTGATCCTAGGTTGTGCTACTACTTTGAAGTAATTTAGAAGATCTTATATTGTTTTAGGAATGTATTTTGTAATTAATTATCTTGAAATTTCTCAAGTGATTGTCATGACAAGTAAAACATGCTAGTTAGACTTGTATTTATAGAAATTCGTAGTTTTAATTTTGCATTAAGGTAGACCTATAACTATGAAAGATATCAAACTGGAAAAATGACCATTGGGTGGTCAAATACATGACCGTATGGGTTAGAGCTAGAACAGGATACAGTTTTATCCAAGACAAACAGTCTGATACAGGTAGTTCAAGGGATTATGTAATATTATGGATGATACTCCTTCAGATAGTATTTTTTTGTGAATTATTGCAAGTTGTTTGTAAGTGACTAAGTAGTTTGAATATGTAAGTCATGGAAGAGAGATAAGGATAAGTCACTTAGGCTTGGAATGTGTGTGTAGGTTATGCGTTAGGTGTAAGGCCAATACTATCATTGCCAAATGATAAATTTCCAAATTGAGGGTTGAATAAAAACTTAATCATATATTGATATAAACACATATATGTAGTTTTTGTAAACTTTAAAGCATGTGTACTCTAGTAACAAGGACTAAAAATACTAATCAATGGAGTATCCATTGAAAAGTAGAAAGTGTATTAAATTCCACATGTATTGCCGCAAATGTGGTTAGTGAGGGTCGTTGTATCCTCTGATTTAGTTAATTATGTATATCAAACCACGATGGCATTCAAGGCTATATGTTATAGGTAACATGTTGAAATATGTTTCCAATAACCATATTACTAAGCTAAAATAGTAAACATTTGAATGCTATAAAAAAGAAAAAAAGAAAATTAAACCATTAAACTGAATGCACAATAGAAATAAACAAACCTTTAACTTAGCTATTTATTCCAATAGTTCTACAATTCATTCATATGTGGAGAACTAGAAATAAAACTAAGTAAGAAAATTCCAGAAAAAATCCTCCTCCTTGGGTGAGAGTGGTTCTTGCTCCCCCTAGATTTGGCTTAGTATTAATCAAGAATGCTCAAGGTAAGAATCCAATAACTTCTCGTATATTAACTTGATGTTTCTTATAAGAGAGATTAAAATAAAATTATGAAATCATATTCTTCAAAGTTTACAATGAAGTACTTATAAGATACTTAGAGTTTGAAGACTTTTTCCTCTCATGAATGAAAAACTACCTTCTACATTTATAGCGGTTTATTTGAGTACAATTTCTATCAGAACTTGATACGGATCCAACTTTTTCAATTGACAAATGGATGCTACTACAATTATCCTATTATTAAGAAACTATGAACTTTTCAATCTAAAATTTGCATCAAGACTCTTCTCTCATGTTCAAGACATTGGACTACCATGTGTTGAATCAAATAAATATTCTTTAGGGTCTTGGTGGATTGCAAAATCCCTCTCAATCTTTTACTATTTCGTGTCTTTGATAGTTGAGCACATTTGTAGCAAGTCCATAGCTTCAAGATTGGAGTCTCGAGCCTAGAAGTATGAATCTTGCTATTTTCTCAGGAGTCTTTCACTTTTATCCTATTATTCTAGAGCAAAGGAATGAAGTCCAAAGCTCGTTTATTTAGTCAAAATCAACGCATTTGATCAACTTTTTGGTCACTTCCACTCTTGTTACTTTTTTTTACATGACAAATCATATATTTCAAAAAAAATATTAGGAGTTAGGTAACAAACAATTCATAATGCCTTCAAGGTAAATTCATCATACGTGCATCATACTTAATCTCTTTGACAAAAAGAAGACTTTCAAAAATGATTGAGTATCTTCCAAACTTACTAAAAATAAGGAATTCAACTCCCAAAAAATATGAGATTATTTAAGTCTCATTAGCGGTTATAAGTGTTAGTGGATATAGTAAATGGGCCCATATTTTACCTTTTCTCTCCCACTTTTTAGCATTCTCGAAAACTTAAATTCATTTATGTGAGCTTAGACTCTACAAAAAAAATTCTTTTTTAAATAACCAGGACAAAGGAAAAAACTCTGTCTTAGCTATGTTTACTTCTATTGGAATACTGCGGTAAAGCACAATATCTCAGTTTTTTAACACATCAAATTTAATGAAATTTACATTTCTATGGAGGGACAACAAATATAAGGTGAGTATTTTTAAATCTTCAATTAGCTCCGACTCTACAAATAATGGGGGCAGTTGAATCTAGAAGCCATATTATTATTTAAAGTTTAAGAATTTATCAATGCAAACTTATCTCTTTAGTTGTTGAAATGTATGAGTAATGGTTTTTTCTATGTTTAAAAATGTTTCTATTTAATAATTACATTATAGTTAGCAAGATGTGCCTACTTTAAAGTTTATGCAATGTATAAATTGAAATGAAAGCTATATAAGAATGGGTCGAATAAACCACGACTAATCAATTAAAATAGTAGCATGTTTGTCATTTTAAAAATTAAAACAATAAACTACTTTCCCTAGGATCTATAATCTGAAGTATTAAAGTGGAAAGAGATCATTTTATAGAAACATTTTTGTACACAAAATATCCATTATTGCTTAATTAGAATGACTACATAAATATTTTTATGATACTAAATGCATAAGCTATAAACTAGTTATAGCTTACATTGGGATCTATAAGCTAAAAAGAGTAAAGTTGATTTTTTTTGCTCAAGTTACCTAGGGAGAGGGCCCTAGCCCTTTGTGGCATCACCAAAAAACACCAGCCATGGAACCATCTAATGGAATTTTAAAATCTCGGCTAGCCCACAAATTAAACCACATTATCATGGTGCCCTATTACTTGGGTATCCAAATCGTCGGTAGTAGGCCACCTTAACACAAAGCAGATATTTGAACCTTGGACCTCCCAATTACTAGGAGACCCAAGAACCGTTACACCACTACCCGTTGGATAGAGTAAAGTTGATTTAATTTAATTTGAATTAAATCTATTATTACAAAGTAATTAATGTATAAATGCTAAAATACAGTAATGACACAAGAAAACTAACATGTAAAATATAAAACCCTAAGCAAGAAATGGAGTTAAGAAGACTTAGTTTTTTTCTAAGTGAAAAGGAGGTGATCAAGGCAAGGTAAAGTGTTGAACATGATGTGAACATCATTGTAAATTCTAGAATTCAAGAATAATGTCAGACAGAAGCGCCTGCAGCAGGACAAGGGTACCTAGGCACTGATGACTAGATCTAGGCACATATGACTGTGCAAATTCTCAGGATTTGATTTCTATCGTCTCGCAACGGTTTCACAGTTGTTCCATGTTGATCGCATGATATTCACTCATAGATCACTAAAGGTACATGTAACCTGTAAGAAATAAGTTCACCTGCACATACTCACAAACCACATCAAACCTAAAAATATATATATAATGAGGAGTCGGACTAACCTCAACGTTCACCCAAAGAGTTAACTTTCAACCAAGTGATGCACTACATCTCAGACTCTACATAGTTTTTGTGTGTGTGTGTGTGTAGAAATGGTGCCCTAGGATGCCCTTGTGTAGGTTGTACAAATGATAATGGGTTGTAGCTAGAATGTACTAATGTAATAGTATGTTTAGATGAGATAGAATAGACTTCTCTTCTTATGTTGTGTATGCAGAAGTATGCAGCTCTTGTCCCTTAAATGGATGTTAGATGGATGCCTTTGAAGTGCGTTAATGCCTTTGGAATGAAAAATTAGGTGATGATAGTAATTTTTAGTGCTTTTTTCTTCATTTTGAAAACATAACTACCTATTTATATGATTCCCTAGTTTGAATTTTGTAATTAACAATTGAAATTCCAACCCATAAGTGAAAAATATTCCCCATAAATTAAAGAGACCCAAAAAGAGTGAGTAAGGTGAGAAAGGGTCAAGGACACCCAGGAGGGACAAGAGTGCCTGGGTACTACTATCCTAGCTAGGCGTTGGTGTCTAAAGCCATAAAATATAAATCAGTTAAGTTTTGAATCGGTTATATGGTGTGTAATATCAAATAGAAAGAAGGAGGCAAAGAAAAGAGGCCAAAGATAGTTGTCAATTACTAGTTTTCTTTCTTATGAATCATGTAAATGCTAGCATGTTTTTAGGACCTAAAAATGTACCCAAGTGCATGATTTTGTGTCTACATTTTGCCCCACTTAATGTTTTTGAGTGAATACTCGATAACATAAAGTATATAAGAGATGCATACCTTATGATCTTGTAAAGTGCAGGTGATAGCGTGCCGAGTGGACAAGTGAAGCATGGAATGATTGTAAAGTTAAGCATGGAGACTATGAAAGGGAAGTGGACCCTAGGGGTGAAGCATGTGCATTTTAGTGTGTTGCTATAGTTTTTGGTTTTTGCTTCTTGTAAGGACAAACCTCAAAATGAAGAGAAAAAGAGTAGTCAAAGTCCTATATATGAGAAATTTGAATAAAGCATGTAAAAGTGTGTAAAAAAGGAAAGTGTGTACATGATATGTGAAAGAGTAAGAGATAGAAAAGTGTCTTGTTGTTTTAAGTTTGTTGATTTGAATGCCGAAGGTGATGTTTTTGGGCAATCTCATGCCAAGAGTGAGTTTTTTGGGTGATCTCATGCCAAGTGTGAGTTGTTTGGGTGATCTCACGCCAAAAACAAGATTTTTTGGTGCTCTCATGCCAAAAATAAGTTTTTTAAGTGATATCACGCAAAAGATCAAGTATTGGGGAGAGAGGTCGAGTTTTACTCTTCTTCCATGACTATGCCCAATAAGCACCACTACAGGTGGTGCGTCCCGATTTAATCATGATTTTCCGAATTAGTTGTGATTGTATTGGTTGTTATGATTATATTGATTACATTTTGTATTTGGAGGTCAGTGCCTGTTACTATAAAACTGATCTGAAGACTTCTATAAACTGTGTTGATCTGAGAAGATGACTTTTTGTGCTTCCGAGACATTAGTGACCAAGGGAGGACATAGGAACCTACGCTCTATTGTTTGATACTAGGAATTACTATTTTCTCTCTAATGTAGACATAAGTCATATTTTAGGCCATTCTATGACTATATATCTATGTTGTTTCCATAATGTATAGATCTATGTTGTAGCTTTGAGATGTTGTAGGGGTGATTTATTCACCCAATGTATGCCCCCCTCGTTTTGGGTGCATGTGCCGATAGTCAGAGAATGTGGCGCAAAGGAGAGGACCTGATGCTAATTTGAATTAGATATCTGTAGGGGGTAGGGGATGTGCATGGTAGAAACCATAGCACAAGAAAACAAGAGAGGGATAGAAATATGTGTTAGTGCAAGCAAAGTGTGTAATAGAAAAAAATTAGCAAATAAGTGTGTAGACAAGCTAGACCACAAAATGTGGGTTTCAAACATGGGGCATCATTCACAATGTCATAAGACACTCAGGGCTGAAGTAGTTAAAAGTATGCAATAATCAAACAAATCATATGGCATAGCCCGTAAACAATAACATGTAATAGAAAACATTGTCAAGTAAAATGTATCAGATAACCATGGTTACATATAGTCCTGCAAGGAAAATGCTACACATGAAGCACTCATTATCAAGTTAGAAAGATAATTAGTATGTCAAGGCGTGTATAAATAAGTTAAAGGTAAAGTAACCATAATGAGAATTAATTTAAAATGTAGCAATAGAACATGTGTAGTATGTGATTGTAGAGAAATTAGATGCCCCCGGGAGCCTTGGTGGGATTGGTAAAAGTATAGTGCCAAGCATCATTGTAGCATGTAAGAATATGTAGGAGGCCTGCATCCACCACAAAATACCAAGTGAACGTGCATGTTTATATATATAATGATAATGACATACTAAGAATTCATCTAACACAGAAAACAAAGTACAACATGTAAGTAGAATAAGCTAGAACGAATAGATGCAACCAAGATGTGTAAATGTAATGTATGGGTGTGATTCTATGGTATGCAAAATGTGAATAGTATAGGAGCGGCGTGCCCCCCAATGGATGTATATGAGATCATTTTAATTTATACAAACCCTCAACAATCAAGAATTAACTATAGAACAAGAGTTTGTAATTGGGTAATGTGTTTGTTTTGCAAATAGATGCTAGAAATATGTACCATGAAGCACAAACCGTGAAATGTGAATGATGTGAGGTTCATTTCATAATTAGAATCTCAACAGTCAAGTATGAACCATGGAAATAGAGTATGTCATAGGGTAATGATGATACAATGCATGTATCAAAAGGTGTGAGAGTGTTGTAGACATGATGCACAGAGTGTGAAGTGTAATAGTAGACACTAGAGACAACCGATAGTGATGGGAAGGGGGGGAAGTGTGGTGTCCCCAAATGTGTGAGTAATGGGGATATATGTGATGGGGTTAGAAGGAGCATGCCATAGGTCATAAGAAATCATATGGTTGTCAGAATGATAGGTAGGAACAAGAGAGAGAACAAGGTTAGATTTGGGTTGAAAGAAGGAAGCCTAAAGATGTCATCTAGAGTTCTTTGGTCATGCTTATTTGGAATTGGTAATGGTGTAGAAGGCCTGACTGGAGAAGGGGATGAAGGATGGATTTTGAGAGGCAGCTTCTTAGTAGGAATTGGTAACATTGTAGAAGACTTGATAGGAGGGGACAGAGGAAAAATTTTGAGAGGAGATTGCATAGTTAAAATGGGTTGGAAGGCGGCTCTTGACTTACTGAAGAATGAAAATTAGTGACTATGGAATGATGCTCATTAGACATAGAGAGAACAGATTCGGGAGCCCAATGGGATTTAGAAATAGGAGATGAGCATGTAGGATAATGTTGTGTAGGAAATGAAATAAAATCCTGATGCTCAAGGTGTTTGATTCTTTATCATAAAGCATAAAAATCATTGTCATTATGTCCATTAAGTCTATGAAAATTGCAAAATGGGAGACTTTGGTATTTAACAAGCCAATATGGAGGGTAATAATGAGTAGTTGGTAAGTTAATCAATTTTTTATTGAGGAGCTCGGGAAGAATATCATGTTTCTTAGTATTTATATTAAACTTGAGAGGTTTAGGTAATGGTAAGACTTGAGGTTCATTGATGTGAGTGCATATAGAGGACATAGGATTATAATGAGATGTAGAAGAAGAAGAACTAGCATGGGACTTAAGAAGTTGGATTTTAGCTTTAAGATATGTAATCTTAGTTTCCATAAATTAAAATTTGTCTTGAAATAAAAAATGTAAATCTTGAATTGACTTGCAAATAGATTGATTGGTTGTGGTATCAGGATCAATGGGGTTATTGGAGAGACAATCGAAGATGGCACTTACTTATGCAGGTGGCATATTACAAGGAAGATACATAGTGTCTAGGTATTTTTGGAGAACATCTTTGTAAGGTGGTTGGATTTAAAGTAAATCATGCAAGGAGATTTGAGAAACCTTAAGAGCTATGAAAGAGAAACTGATAAAATAGGGATCTGAATGACCAATCACGAGTGGGGTTCACCAAATAATTTAATTTAGTTTGAATTCAATATATTATTACATAGTAAATAATGTATGAATTCTAAAATACAATAATGACACAAGAAAACTAGCATATAAAATATAAAACCCTAAAGCAAAAGAGTGAGTAAGGAAGACTTAGCTGATTTTCAAGTGAACAAGAAGTGATCTTGGCAAGGTAAAGTGTTGAACAGGATGTAAATAGTGTCTTAACTGCTAACAGTAAATTCTAGAATTCAGGAATAATGCCAGAAAGGGGTGCCCACAGCAAGACAGGGGCACCTATGCACTTATGACTAGATAAGTGCATGTGACTATGTAAATTCTTAGGATATAGTTTTTGTTGTGTCACAAGGGTTTCATAGTTATTCATTTTTTATCATCTGTTATTCACTCCTGGATTGCTGAAGGTATCTGTAACCTACAAGAAAGAAGTTCACTTGTAAATACCCACAAACCAAATCAAATCTAAAAATAAACATGTAGAATGGGGAGTCGGAATGACCCCTGTAGTCTCCCAAATATTGAAATTACAAACAAGCACTTCACTACATCTCATACTCCATGTAGTTATTGTGTGTGTGTCTATAAATGGTTCCCTAGGACGCCCTTGTGTAGGTTGCACAAATGATATCGGGTTGTAGCTATAATATAACAATGTAATAGTATGTGTGGATGGGATAGAATAGACTTCCCCTTCATATATTGTGTATACATAAGTATGCAACCCTTGTCCCTTGAATGGATGTTAGGTGGATGCCTTTGAAGGGCTTTAGTAACTTTGGAAATCAATCTTAGGTGTTGATAGTAATTTTTAGTTCTTTGTACTCCATTTTGAAAACATAACTATGTATTTATATGATTCCCTTGTTTGAATTTTGTATTTGACAACTGAAATGCCAACCGATAAGTGAAAAAGATGCCCAAAGATAAAAGAGACCCAAAAAGAGCGAGTAAGGTGAGAAAGGGTTAGGTGTGCCCAAGAGGGACAGGAGCGCATGTGTATTGTTATCCTGGCTAGGCACTAGTGTCTGAAGCCATAAAAGATAAATCAGTTAAGTTCCAACTTGGTTGTATGGTGTGTAATACCAAATAGAAAGCAAGAGGAAAAGAAAATATGCAAAAGATAATTGTCATTTACTAGTTTTCTTTCTTAGGAATCATGTAAACGATAACATGCTTTTAAGACCTAGAAATGTACCCAAGTACGGGATTTGGTGTCTACAAAAGTAGAAAGAGGTGCAAGATTCAAATAAAATATTTGAAATGATGTTTGTGTTTTTTATATATGTTCCATAACTTGCCTGCAAGCTTATGCATTAGATAAATTTTCAAGTGTGCACATTCTACTATTATCTATTGGTATGGATTGAAGCATTTATTTGAATTTTAAATGATTAGGCACCAAACATTTTTGAATTGATGTTGATTTTATTTTTGATATTTCATAATTAATTTATTCATTTTTCAGTTAATGTAAAAATGATAAAATCAATAGTCTCTAGAATAATGCAAATTAATCTAATTTTCTTTAATTCAAAAATTTAAAAAACACATTTTTAAGAATGTTTAAAATTTAAGCTACATTCACATTTTTCATATTATATTGAGGCTCCTGAACTACCAACCTTACATTTTACAAGTTCAATATTGCAACAGAGGAGTGTAGTTGAAAGAAAATGGAGTAAAGGCAACCAATATGACAATTTATGTGTAAAACAAAGTTTCCCTCTTTACCCAACTTTAGTTTGGTTGTACATTAACAAGTTCGAGAGTGGATAAAAAAAAAATTGGATGGAATGGGGTCCACTTGAAAAAATATGTGGTGAAACTCCTACTATATGCAGATGACTTAGTTCTAATGGCAAAGACAATTTAAGATTTAAGAGATCACCTTTGTTCTTTAGATCCTTTTGTATAGAAGTGGGGATGGAGGTAAATATTTCCAAAACCAAAATTATGATTCTCTAAGTGAAGAGGATGAAGTAGCATCTCAACTTTTAGATTATTGGAGATTCTTTTGAAGTGGTTTCGAAATACAAATATTTTCACCTTAATTTTCAAAACAAGAAGAACTGCAATACTTGTATGACGAAAATAATACAAGGAGAATATGGATCTCTTTTTGTACTCCAAAACAAGTATTGGAATGTTAAGCCATGATAATGGAAGAGCACTAGGTTCCTTTTTGGGTTACTCATCACATGAGTGGTTTTGTATGGTTTTGAGGTATGGGTTAGTGGAACAACAAGTTCTAAATGAAGATACAAATAAAATTTCTAGAAGTTACTATTAAATAAGGATTTTCATAATCAAGACTATAGTCCCTTATGAAATCATCCTCACTAAAACATATACCTTCCCTCTAGATGCAACTGCCATGACTAGGCTTATATGTTACTTTAAAAAATAGAAAATATGAAGGTTGATATGTGGCCTAAGGTTGCAAAAGGATAAGGGTTACAAAAATGAAAAAACATGTGGATGAAACAAAACCAAAAATGTATAAATAAATAAGATATCAACCTAGATAAATTCTAGAATCTTAGAAAATAAATTAAAAACTATGTGAATGAAAAGTTTAGAATGGGGATGTGGAGGAAGAAAACAAGTAGGAAGCACCAAAACTATATTATAGATTTCAAACCTACATATGAATATTGTGAAAAAAAGATATACATGGGCTACATCAAATGGAGGGAAAATATCACCATTTCTCAATTAAGGACTAGCTCCCACGTGCTCAAATGTGAGACAAAAAGATGCACAACTCCTAAGGAACCATGAGAAGTGAGGACTTGTGTTCTATGCAATACATGGGTAGTTGAAATGGAGGATCATATGCTCATTGAATTACCAATGTACACAAACATTAGAGTTAATTATGAGGAAATTTTAAGAGTTGATTCCATGATAGACCTGACTGAAGAAAGTAAAACAAAAGGATTACAGTAGATATTGACTCAATTTAGTAAGGGGAGGATCAACCTTCTAAAAGACACCACTAAACTCTTAAATGTTTAAGTAGTTGGAATTTTAAGTGTCTCGTAGACCATAAATGTTATTAAAACCATTTCATTTCATTTCAACAAAGAAAATATAGAAAAAGAGAAGGATAAAAAAAAGAGGAAGAAGAAAGGACAAAAGGTTTCCTATGTGACTTAGTTAGCTAGTTGATTGGCTATATTTCATAAGAAATTAAGTTCCCACGCCCATTCCTGTGAAAATGGTCTCATGCCAACAAGTGTCTCATAGAATGGAAAAACTTACACCAAGTTTCACAATTCCACTTTTACCATGCGAGGTAACTAAATGTTATACCAAATACATGATGAAATGTTATTGTGTCACTAATTTTCCACATCGTGTTTCACTTTCAATGTCACTGAATGAATTTTCCTTCACATCATACTTCACTTTCACTTTTACTTTTAGTGAATAATTTTTTTGAGAGATTCCTTCTCCACAACGGCTTGAATTACTCCTTGACAAATATTCAACGTAAAAAGTATCAAGGAAAGCTTCTGCCCATCAATCTTATGGTTTTCACAATGACTCTAATTTTTATTGAAGTTTTGATTTTTTTGGAGTGATTAACCAGTCACACATCTATAGATGTCAATCTATCATTATCTAACATTTTTTATTTCTGTGTTTTTTATAAAAAAGTGCACTTTTATATTAATAACAAAAATGTACAATGTTAATCATATAAAAATTGGGTGGAAAGAGACACACCCTGGAATGCGAGACTTCCAATAAAATTGATTCAAAAAGGCCTCGAGAGAGGCCAAGTCACCTAAAATTACAAGCAGTAAAAAACCACATAGTGTGAACTTCAATAAAAAATGGAGCATAAACATCAAGCAACAACTGCAAACATGGAGGTACGTGGCGGAGGAGGAGGCAGACTATCAGGCTTATTGCCCCAGCCCAAACTAGAGGGGTGATCCTCATTAGAGACAAGATCCCAGCCATCCCAACCAGATTATTTATTTTTCTCACCTTCAGTACCATTATGATGTGGGGAGAAATGTCTAAATCCAACTGAGGGAATTTCCCTTGAGAGATGCCAAGCCAACCAAAATCGCCAAGCGGAGAAGATGCAGGTGAAGGATGATGCAGCCTAGAATTTACCAGATAGTGCCCTAGATGCACTGGCATATCACTTAGCCTAGACTGAGTGCTCACCCGAAGTGTGTAAACGTACTAGGTCCCTCTTTAGGATTGTTGTAGCAGGATGTTAGCGTGATGAAGGAAGAAACATATAGATCCATAACTAATCCATCATTCTACAATGCATGCTACATTCAGATCTATGAAAGAACAATATTTAAACAATAATCATGATTGAATCAATAACACGCACCACTCAATTATACATAGGAATGACACTTAGATTCAGCCAATATCTTCCATATATTAATAAACATAGAAGCTCCTTACAATAATGTCAATCTATACCAATGCATGCATGGATATGATATAGTAATCCAATCATGTACGCATACCTCTATACCTTCATACATCCATCTCTCTCTATGTATATATTTTACTATGTACTTCATATCATATATATAGGGTGGGGACTTGCCCTTCATCGCTTATCTATTCCAGAAATAGGCCGCATGTTTATTAATAGCCACATGACATTTACAAGCATAGCCACACATGCAAGTGTGTTATCTATAGACCTCTTACAGTTAACTGAAGTGACAACCCTATTCTTAGCTCGTCTCCATGAAAAACACTTGATTCAATCCTCTAAAGATAGACAATGTGTGGCGTGAACGTCTTTTCATCGTTGGTGTGTTCCGCATGCCATCTTCTAAAAATAGGTATTCATGCTCAAAAATAGGCTAAGTCTTAAATGTTGAACTTTCCCTCCACGCACGGGTTCTTCCTGTCCCTTTGCGCCCTTGATCCTAGCCTTCTCTCCCACGTGGAATTCTTGTGTGATCTCTAACAAGTATTCTCTGATCAACATTACCCCACACTAATAGCATTGTCATCCCGACAATGGTTATCTCCAAAAATTGAAGTAGAGAATAGAAGAATGGAAAGAATAAGAATGAAAGAATGTAGATAAATAAAGAAGTTTTATGAGGCTATGAGGCAGCCTCCTCTACATTAGTTTGAATTATCAACTCTAGATACTCCTACTTTATTTCGGCCTCCAAGGCTTGTCATTTAGGGAGTGCTTGTTCTACTTTTTTTGGAATGTCCACAGCAATGGACACCAATTCATCCCTCGCAATCTCCCCTTTTTCATTTTTCAAAACCAACACAACGCTGAACATTGAGGTCATTCTTCCTTCTAGAATATCTATCTTCTATGTAATTTTCTTCCTAAGCTCTTCCAGTTGAGTCTTATGCGGCTCTTGTACTGTTGCCAGGGCCTTGCGCTTCTGCTTAACTATTGACAATATTTTTGCGCGGCCTAATGTCTCATCCTTCATTGCTTTCTAGACCTCATTGTTTTCTTCTAGGGTCTTTATGCTGATAAGTGCCTATAGAGCTATGCATATATTCAAATCCTGGTATGCTTTCTTCAATACTTCTTGTAGCACTTGTAGTAGCACTTCATAGGATGCAATCTTTTGCATTACTGAGGATTTCTCTCATTATATCTCTTACTCTAACTTCCTTGGCGTTGTCATGCATAGATGTTCATCTTCAAGTACTAGGTCCACAAAATTTCCTACATAATGTATCATTGAGGGAAATATCTGTAGTACGTTTGCCTCTAAGTGTGGCCTAGCTCTTATGACATTGTCCCCAATCTCCTCTGTGATGCTGATAAATACTTCATTATTTCTCCATGCTAAGTCACTCTCTTGCATGATGTGCACTATCTCTACATCCTTAGTCTTTATCTCCTCATGTAACACTATAATTGCTGCATCTTTGTTCATATTTTTCTAGCAACTTCAATAGGTACCTTCACCAATGCATTACTGACCCCTGCTCATCTAAGATGATAGTATTCTTTACTTTCATGTGTCTAGCTTGGGGTGCCTTCTTCAACCATCTCAAAACACATGACTCTTCACATACATCAAAGTCAGGTGCATCCATGTGGGTGTGCATTGACCATGATAGTTGCTTTTGAGTGCGCACAATTTCTATATCCTCATCCATTAGCTCCCAGTCGAATAAATCCTTCTATTCTATCGTGCTCTGGAAGTGGGCGCAAATAATTTTACCTATGTCCTTTGCATACCCCATGGCTGGTGGAATGTGCTCTCCACTCATCCTCTTCGATCTAAGACCCTTGGGAATTGTAGCTTCAAGGTTAAGATCTTGTCCTGTTACATCTTGAGTAGTCACATGCTCAAATTTGGAGGTTTCCTTTTCTTTTTCTTCTGTCCTTCATCTCTTCATCTTTTTGCTCTTCCTCATTCTGTGGCTCATCTTCTTGCTCGAGTGGGGTAGGAGATGCATGCTCACTCTCCTTTGATTCCTCTACTTCTTTATCCAACTTCAACTTTCTTCTCTTTTTTTGGCTCAGTGGTATCGTTGTGTGGAGAGAGATGAGGTGATTTCCGTACCATTTTTGGGGTTCCACTTTGAGTCCTTGTGCATCTGAACACTTTCTTAAACCTATGCTCCCCCTGCTCAACCTTTGTATCTTCCTCTTCATCTTTTCCTTGAGGTGGAGTGGCTACACGTCATAACTCTTCTTTGTCATATGGTTTCTTTCTTTTGTGCTCCAAGCCTCCACTATCTTCACGCTCCTCCTCTTCACCCTTTACTTCAAAAACTTCTATGGGCCTTTGTGTCAGTATGTTTTCTATTGTGTGTTTACCCTTCGATGGCCTTGGGAGCACGAATTCATTCTCTACATACTTATTGTTCTCCATCTTGGGCTTCATCTAAAGATACATCAATGTTATCCCTACATCTGCTACAGCTAGACTTATTGGCTTAATATTCAACACCTCCAAAATGATCCTCTCAATGTAGGCACTTCTTCCAAGATACACATGCTTCTTCCTCAACATATGATAGTCATAGTCTACCTTATCTGCATTGAATACCAGTTGGCACGTGTCTGTAAATATGTGAACAGATGCTTGGAAATACATTACAGTGTTTACACTAAGGGCCCTAGATTCCATATCTCATTGGGAAGTGCACAATGTAGAAATGTTGATATACAACAAACTAGACTTGTTTCCCTACTACTGATGGTAGGTCCTTTGGGATATGCCACTCTTCTCCAAATGTCACGTAGAGCATGTCATACCATTTCTCCGCCTTTTTCTTGACGTCATCTGTCATGGCCCCTTTACATAGGTACTTGCTAAACCTTTCAGCTGGTAACTTATTCTCCATGGGATATTCCCATACCTTTTCCTTCAGTTTTCTTTGGTACTCCAATTTCCATGAATACTAGTGAGAGTAGAATAGCCCTAAAGTTGATCTTCCCTCCTGCGTGCACTTCCTCGACTATTTTTTCTACAATGTAGCCTACAATATTGTATATTTCCCCTTCTAACATCTTACGTGCAACATGTAACCACGTAGTATTTACCTGTGACCACCGCTCTTGATCATTCAACTTTGTAAAAAGGTGTGTTTCTGGTTGCATAACTAGACAGTTCTTCAATTTTTCTATATCCATACCGTATGGACCCTTCAGGTACCCTAACTCATGTCTGGTCTTTAAGATCGTGGATTTATCTATGAGATCGTTCTCTATGTCATCTCTTGTTGCCTTCAAACTTGTAGCTGATGAGATAAGCATAGATGAAATTCTAACACTGGGCCCTATAAAGTAGAATAAGTCCTCATGCACTCTACTCATGAGCCATTGCTACAAGGTATCATACTTCCTGAAAAATATGGAAGCTCATATAATTGGTAGACCCCAATTCTCTTTCAGAAGATTCTCACCTACATCATCTTAAACCGGCGTGTCATCCGACTGTACGCTTTTTTGTCCTCACAGTGAGTAGGGAATCAAGATCCTTCTTGTTCTCTACAATCCCATGATTGTATTCACTCAATTTTCTATTTCTAATAGGTGAATCCCATTCCTGATTGACAATGACTCCTTCTGGATATTACATTACTGAAAATATCACTTTCAAGTCCCATCTCTTCCTCCTCGACGACCACCTTCTTATTTCCTTTTGCTCATGCTACTACAACTACCTTCTTAGGTGCCATTTCCACCTTACACTCCTTTGTAGATTCTTGTCATTTATAACTCTATAACTGTGTGAATCAAAACCCTAGCTTGAGTCAATCGTGCCCTAGGTGGAAACTATGTGCTCTAACCTCCTCTCTATCTCCTTTCTTTGCTCAAAACCTTTACAACCGGGGGACACAATCTTCTTTTCACACAGATATGTTTTTCACACTTGGTTTCACACCTTTCGTACCTTAACCTGATCACTCAGCTCTTTACACTTAGCTCTTTCCTCAAATTCTCTTAATCACAACAGTAAAAATGAATCTGCATCCCATCCTTATATAATTTTTCAAATTTTGATGTATTTTATTGTTCCTTCACCTACCAAATATCCTCTCATTCATTTAACAAATTTTTTCATTCTACACGGTACATCTTCACACCCCAACTATAACCTTTTAGTGTGCACATATTCCTACCCTATGGTCACAAAATTTTCTTTAGGGCATGAGCCCTTGAACCCAAGTACCTCATTCATTGTACCTTCTCCTAGTAGCTATCATGGCCTCTTCTTAGCTTGTGTTATATTGTCCTTTCATTCATCTCCATCCCTGGTCACTTTTGAGAAGAAATCTTCTTTTGACTTAAAGCACACCCGTAGCAGCTTATTCCTTTCACCTTTCAATTTCTCACAGTCTTTTACTTGGATAACTACAATCACCCCACACTAAAAGCATGTGCAGTCTCTCTGTGCATAAACATTCTTCATATAGTAATTAGCTTCATCTGCACAAGCGCACTTATTACACAATAACAACAACTAAATTGACAAATCATAGTGACAATGAAGGAAATGCATTAAGGAAATACATAATTGAAAACTCTAATATAAATGGCAATACTACCTTATTACAAACACCAAGAAGACTTATTTATAGTAGGGCTTCGGCCTACTCCTGTTAAAGTATCTAGGTAGCCATGTTCTATTAAGCGCTTATACCTGGAAAGCACCTGATTCAAGTATGTAAGTGATGAAATATGGCCCCAACCAATGTACTTTGAGATTTCCTAGATGGCACAAGAAATTTGAGTCATAAAGAAGTACCATTTTTCCAATCTCAAACTTCTCATCCCTTATATTTCTGTCATGCCATGCTTTCTACCTAGAATTTTATCCTGCTTCTGAATCCATCATGTTATGGCTATTCATAACTCATCTAGTTGAATCATATTCTCGATACACTCTTCTAAATATTGCTCATCACATAGACCTCTAGCGCGTGCAATGCACAAATAAGGTAACATAAATTCTATAGGGAGAATGGATTTTGTGCCAAACACCAGCTGAAATGATGTGGATTTGTTCAATCTCTTGTAATTTTTTCTATATGCTCAAAGAATAGCTGACAATTTGTCATCCCAATCCTTTCTTCCAACATTACAAATTTGTGTCAAAGTCTAGCTCAAAATCTTATTGAAAGCCTTAGCAGTTCCATTTGCCTATGGATGATAGGGTGTAGTTTTATGGTGTGCAACCATAAACTCATCTAATAGGATCCTGATTGTCTCATTCAAAAAGTGTGTACCCTTATCACTTGTCAAGCTTAAAGGACATACATATCTTGTAAGAACATTCTCCCATAGAAACCTATTTTTTCTAGTTGTTGTGTAGTCCTTCGTAGGTGCTACTTCTAGCCACCGTGTGAGATAATCTATGCAAGTAATGATATAGTGTGACCCAGCCTACACGCAGCTGGCGAAAAAGGTCTAACAAATTCAATGGCCCATTTCTCAAATGGTTCAGCACTAGTAATTGGTCTCAAAGGAATCTCATCTCTTTGCCCTAGTTTTCCTAGGCGTTGACAATGATCACACACCTTACAATATTCTTTACAATTTTATACAATGTTTCCCACCATAATCCAACGAGTAGGATCTTCCGAGTAGTCGCATCACCTACATAATGGCCTCCTACAACACCACCATGGGCTTCTTCCATAATATCCTTGTGCTCATGCTCTAATACACAATCACGCAATACTTCATCTCTAACTAACTTGTAAAGGTCACTGATTAACATAAACGGTGCCGCGCGTATAGCAAGTTGTTTCTTTTCTAATGCCTTCATTCCATCTGGTGCCACACCAGTTCATAGAAAGACAACAATGTCTTTCAATTCCATGGGTGCACGTTGTAACCTATATAACTATGCATCTGGCATGGTTTCTTCAATTGTCTGTGCTTCCTTTCCTGAGTTGATTCTATATAAATGGTCTGGTCCAGAATTGCTTTTCCCTGGCTTCACCACAACCGTGAAATCAAACTCTAGAAATAGGAGTACCCATCTACATATGCACCCCTATAAGATGGGCTTGTTTACCAAGTACTTCAATTCCATGCGATCTATATAAAACACAAATGGTGTTACTAACAAGTACTGTCAAAACTTGTGCAATGCATAGATCATTGATAAAGCTTTGCGCTATGTAGTTGTATAATTCAGTTCAGTAGGAGTCATCTTCCTACTAGCAAAACAAATTGGATGATCGACAATACCTTCTTTAGGTTGAGCTAAAACCATGCCAATGGCCATGCCATAGGCGTCTACATGCACAATCCCATGAGGGAAAGCACAGAATGGGTGCAGTACTAAGTTTCTCCTTTAATATCTCAAACACGCATTATTGCGGTTCTCCCTGATAAAATGTACCTTTCCCCTTCAATAACTCTTCCAAGGGTGAAGCAACTTTGGCGTGCCCTTTGATGAATTTTCTATAATATCTTGTATGACATAAAAACTGTGCACCTCACTTTGACTGGTAGGCACTTCCAGGCCTAGAATGACTGTAACCTTAGCTGGTGTGTTCAATGAAAAGTTGTAAAAGCCATATAATTGGGGTAATAATCTCTAAAGAAACCCCAAAGGCTTTTAAAAATCTGATCAATGGACTTTGTGATAAGAAATGAGCAAGGGTTTCTTCTTTACATACATTAATTTGAAGTAAACAAGCAAACTAAGAAAATGAAACTAACCTCTATTCTTTGAAAGCTTGAAATAATGAACCTAAGAGGATCTAAGCATTCAGTTTGTGTTTTAAGATAAAGATATCTCCCCATTAATGGCTTCAAGACCAATGTTTATTCCCTTTTACTCCATATTTGTGCTATAAAATACAAAAGCAAATACTACTAGCTCAATGGAAGAAAATTAAATACAATCTAAAGCCTAAACAAAATATTATAATCTATGCTAGGAAGAAGAGAGAATTCTTATAAATGAGGGAGGGGTCTAGCCCTATTAATAGTTTTCTATTTGGGAAATGGGAGATGTGGTGCATGTGGGACAAATGCTAAAGTCCAAAAAGCACTTTTAGCAAGTCAAAGTATGATTTGACTATGTTTTAGAAGAGACTGACCATGGTTAGAGGGTAATTAATCTTACCAAGAGAGAAATTAGGTTTCTGAAGGACTTCTGAAAGGCTTAATCAATCCAACAAAGTGGATTAATACTCCAAAGATCTAATAAAGGTGATAAAGAAGGGAATATTAGCCAAGAAGACGTTACTATAACCTATTTAGTTATTTTATAAGAGGAAATATGACCAACAGAGTGTCGTAAGGGGGAAGTTAGATAGATCTAACTGACAAAGTTTCATACATTTGTAAGGGGAAGAATAGTTAGTACAATATTATGAATAATAATGCATTGACCAAACTATAGGTGTCTACATTTTCCCCTCTTTGGGGTGATGTAAGCTACGTCACTTCAAATAAAGTAGACAAATGCAAACAAGTAGAAACATTTTGAAGGGGTAGAAGAAAAATTAATAGGATGAAGGATGAAGGATGCCCCCTCGAGTGTTGATGGGGTGACAAAGAAACTCGATCGGTGATCAAAAAATAAAACAACAGAAAGAAAAGTGCACAGAGAAGATGAGAAGCAAGAAGAAAAATGGATATTGAGCTATCAAAAAATCAATTGCCATCAATATAGAATCATCATAATGCTTAGAATCCTCCTCATCGGTCCTTATTAAAATGTGAGCATGTGATGGAAGCGTAAAATGACATAAAATTCAAGATACAAACAACCGTCTTGTGCTAAAAATTACCAACTCCATGCAACATACATGAATGCAATGTAATATGAGAAGTAAACAATATCTTCTAACATGGAAATAAGTACAATCACACACACTTAAACCAACAATGTTCAAGATAGTTACACAAATATTTTTTTATCAAGATGTATTCCCAAATGTTCTTATAAATGACCGGGGTGAAGAATGATGCCCCATGCAAGGTGTATGATGCAAGGGGAAAGATGGAGGACACTTGGGTCCCGTGAAAAAAAAATGTGCACGACAAAAATAGTACCAGGAAACTGATAGTGCCCCAGGGTACAGACGAAGTAATCAGCATAGCTTGTGTAGGTGATTTGAAGATTTAGATGATGCACAAGTCATTGCTTCAAAATGTTTGACAACATCAGTAGGATATGGGATAAGTGCCATGTGATAGACACAAACTTCAGTCGTAGATGAATGGTTTACCAAGTTTTAACCTTTTTCCAAGGTATTTCAATGTTTTGGTTTTTTAAATGGTTTTACAATTTTTTTTCTTTTTAGATTTTTTTATCGGTTAAAAGATATTTTTAAAAGATCAAAGATCTTCTAAAAGTACAAGTGAGGGTGATAGTGGGAAGGAAATGCTTTCAGAGAGCCAGAATATATTCCCATAAGAAGAAATATGGGTTAGGAATAATTTCTTTTAAAATACATTAATAAATAATTATCACGATCGGGGAAAATAGATGAAAAATAGAGGAAAAGGCGGGAAAAGGTGCATGAAAGGTTTGTAAATTATTTCAGTGTGATGGAGAAGTAACCGCAGGGTGGCACAAAGTGCCTTAGCATGTGAAAATTAGTAAAAAATAATTATTTTAATACAAATATAATTATCACGGCGGGTAGAAGAAAGTTAGAACGATCACGGCAGAGAAAACATGCCCCAGGGGCATCGCGACGGGTTAATATACCCACCCGGGGTTGGTAAATCAATCACGAAAAATTCATTTCTACCAGAGTCTTTGTGAATTTTTTTACCGTGAGCAAGAGCGATAGCCTTGAAGTGAGATGGTGAGAATACCGAGCAGGAGGAGACGTACAGATCACATCCAGGAGTTCATGTAGGACCCAGCGGATGGACCTTACGTGAGTGGCCTATCCCTTCCAATTAATTACACATTTATTGCACTTTTTAGGGTTTTACTAGGGTAGGTAGGACTGATATTGATGCATGTGCATGGGCATATGCATCGGTTTGATAGGTACGTACATGCGTATGTGTCAAAATTAATAGGGACACGTACCCGCATCCATCAAAAAAGTAGATACACACACGCGTACTTTTCAGGAGGGAAATTAGTGTTAGAGGGGTGCGTCTACGTCGAGTGAGGATAGAATAGACACGTGCATGCGTGTGCGTCAAGATAGGCATGTAGGCATCAAGTGAGGAAATAATAGGCACATGCACGCGTGCGCATCAAGGCAGGCATGTAGGCATCACGCTGGGTGCATATGCGTTCTGTGTGGCCTACGGTGAAGGGAGAAAAGACTGGAGGGTGCATATGCATCGGCAATGGTGCGTATGCATCGGTAAGGGCACGTAGGTGCCAAAAGGGGTGCGTAGTTGCTAGAAGGAAGGGGGGAAAAACAACTTGCTAGTAAAATAGCCAAGTATAGAAGAATATAGACTAGATTAGTGTAGAAGAAAAGAATAATTAGTAAGTTAGATGAATTAAAGAGTCATTTTTCCTTAGAAAAATAGATAGAAATAAGTAAGTTCCTAACACTTGTGTTGATTTTGTAGTGTATACTACCCATTCTCAAGATTCGTGAGTGTTATGGTTAGTTAGCAGTGATAGAGGCACAGTTTGATGATGACAATAGAGTGACCTTGGAGAGCCTCCTATATGTGACGGGATTAACTCATGTGGTAAAGATTCCATAGATTACATTGGATCATGGCCTCTTGACAGCCACAGTAGAGCGATGGCATAGCGAGAGTCGGTGTTTATGGCTCTCGACCAGGGAGATTACCATTACTCTAGAGGATGTATGGCGCATTATGTGGGTCCCGATTCAGGGTCAGATCATCTAGACTACGAGTCGTTGGACCAACATTTAGTGATATATTGTAGATTTGTTTGGCATCTCGATGATACCACGACATGGGATGTCTATCAGAATATCACGATGCATCAATGATCCAAAGCTAGACTGAGTAATGGTCTACATGATGGCATTTGTCAATGGAGTCTTACTCCCTGACAATACCAGTGCTTAATTTCCACTTGGACTCCTTGGAGTGATTCATGGTTTGGTAGAGGGAGAGACCTACTACTGGGGTCAGTGTATTTTAGTGCATCTATACTGGGACCTTCACTTGATTACTTACTACCGTCAGAAGACAGCAAGACCCACTCGCTTGTTGCAGATTTGGGCGTGGGACCACATTGTCATTGGTCACCCCGTAGGGGTTTTGAGAGTTCAAGCTCCCAACGAGCCTTCTACGATGGGCTGGGTCCTGATAGGGGATGATGTGCGACCATACATGGGGGATGCATACCACTATCGGCATGAGTTGGATGAGTTGCGGTAGGCTTCCATGGTTTGGAGGCCTTATAGACATTTCCAGTGGCCCGAGGATGGTTTAGATCTCGGCACTGCCACAGGAGAGCACTTTATCGTAGGTAGCCATAGCTATATGAGGGATTTATACAGGGTGGACCGATGCTAGAGGTAGTTTGGCATTACCCAGGATGTTCCTGGGCTAGACAAATGGTATGCTCACAGAGCCCAAGAGTATTTTGATATGGGTCCACAGATTGCTTATGATAGAGCACTGGCTAGTTTCTGACAGGTGGTAGCTGCTATGTGGGTGCCATTGAGATAGATTAAAGATCAGGGCACTACACCCAAGTAAGGGCCATAGTATCATGGTGTGCTTCCATGTTGTTTGATTGTTTCCAGAGCAGTGTATAGCGTCGACGTGAGAGCCCCTCCAGTGGTGGCGAGGGTGGTGTCATTGGTGGTACTAATAGCGATGATCATGATAGTGGTGGTGGGCCCAACTCACACCAGTATGTTAGGGATAGGAGACATGGTCCAACATCACAGCAACCATAGGGACAGGGCCCCAGGCCTAGGCCAAGACAGGTTTTCAAGGTAGTTGATATAGAGTTCCCCCAGTGGGTATTCCAGCGGGGATATACACCCCTCTCTAGTAGGTACTACTAGAGCAGGGCCCACCACCTAATGTTTCAAAGAGTAGTGGTGATGGTGGGAAGCTAGCTTCCCTTCAACAGCGGTTATAGAAAGCTATGGCTATCCACTTACATGTGGCTCGAGAGAGAGATGTAGTCAGGGCACAGGTACATGGTACCCAAATTTTTTCTCCTTTTCAGTCTGAGCAGCATCAAAGATATATCATGAAGATTGAAGTTAGATAGATCTTGATGTATGTCATTTTGTAGCCAAGGATGTGATCTAACTGACACTCAAATTGGTGGAGAGATGGATAGCACCTTGAAAGGATCTGATCGGATCCTCACTATTTTAGGTTGTGCCTTTCAACCAAAGTAAGAGAACCTATATTGTAACCCCGAAATGGAAAAGGAGATGAAGATATCCCTCAACATATGCAAATAGTATGAAAAGGCCTTGGGAAAATATGATCAACACTCCAAATCTAACTTTCACAAGTTGTCACTCCCAGATTATGGAGATATTTTCAAAGCAAGGCAAGGGTTACTGAAGACATTGTATGATCCTTATTTACTTGTGTGCATTTTTGTAAATGGATTGTATTCTTTTGTTGACACATAATACAATGCAGAGATAGTATGGGTAGGATTAGTTTGTTTGAAATTTTGGTGGGGTGTTGACAAGACAAACTAGGATATATCAGATCTTTGACAACCTCTACAATACTTGAACAACTATCAGATAAAATGCTTCAAATAATTAGGATATTATTTCAACCAGAAGAGGCATAAATGGAAGCCCAGGTTGCACTCTTCACACAATCTTTGAGAACTCGCCACAAAATCTTGAAGTAAAGAACTCAATTAAACACAAAAATCCTTGATCAAACCACGCCTAAGGTACCCCAAAAGGCTTACAAGCAATCTCTGCAGTCAAGGTAGGTAAAGTGATTTTAAATTTGTTTATCTCTTTATCAGATGAAGGATCTTTTGAACATGAGATTGCAAATACCACTAAACTATCAACAAGAAATGGAGATTCTGTGTGATTTCTAAATAATTTCAATGCAAGATACCAACAAGAACAATGAAAACTATTTGCAGGCACTTAAAAATGATAACAGACATCATATTGCCCAGAAAAACTCAGATTAACTCAAATGCTTGTTAGATTCATCAGCAAGGGAGAGTTTCATGAACAATCTCAGAGATGTGTGATGGCTATAAACTTGTAACCAACTCACATACATGAAGATCTAACACAGAAGAAATCATTCTGGTCCTTTGGTGGGTTTCTCAGAAGATGACCTTTCTCTCAGAATTTGCTCGTGATTTCCAACTTTCCAACCCCTCTTTAAATCTCAAAACATGCATTATATATCTCTTACCACATTTGATCCTTCTTTCCCAAGAAAAGAATATGCCATGGGATCAATTCTGTTACAACAATTCTTCATGATTTAATGAAAATGACATCAACAGAAAAACACTCGCAGGTTACCAGGTGTGCCCAAAAATATTAAATCATTACAAATATCTGGATCGTTATCCATCCTGGATGCATGTTTTTCATCATTGAGGCATGCAAACGACTTTTACTCATCATTTTCACCTTTTTACCTTTTCAAATTACCTCTGCAACTTTTGATTTTTGACATTTCACGTGTTTGCTTAGGCTAGGGAAAAAATTACTTCAAAAACATCTCAAATCAAACTATTGAGTCATGAAACCAATGCCAATGATCTTGGAAGGCCAAGACAACACAAAATTACTATAAATTTGATGAATTTTGATGTAAAAATCGTGATTCCAGGCTTCCTGGAGCTCCCATGGCGGTCAAAACAAATGATGCACAGCGGCCGTCGATCTTATCCATCTTTTAATCCTGGACCTCCACATGGAAGATGTGGACTTAGAAATAAGCTTGAGTTACCCTTTAATTTTTGGATAAGGCCAGACACGTGTCAAAAAATGATTGGAAACAAATTCAGGCTCATTTTTTACTTTTGCACATTTTTTGGAAAAGGGGAAATTTTGAATTTTTTCTCCACCCCTCCGCCTTTGAATTTTGGAGCTGACACATGGCGCATGGTGGGTCCCATTGAAATCACTCTTCAATTCTACACATTTTGACCTTTTTTGAATTTTGGGAAAAAATTTGCATTTTTCCCCGCAATCCCGCACCTCTGATTTTTCCCTCGCCATGTGTCTCCTTGTGATTCGCTAGTGGGCTAGCACTTCAAATTTTGATTTTGAGTCTTTTTGACCAAAAGGGAAAATTTTCCTTCTTCCCTCCGCGGGCCCGCCGACCCACCTTGCCCTCTGCCACGTGTCCATTGCTGATTCGCTAGCGGGGCCATGCTCCCAAATTTTACCCTAGGTCTCTTTGACCAAAAGGGAAAATTTTCCTTTTTCCCTCCATGGGCCCACCGACCCACCTCTTGCAAATTGTGGACATGTGTCCTCTTGTTATTGGCCACAGTCTTTCAGGCCAAAAATTTTACCTTAGCCATTTGATCAAAAAACCACAAAATTCTTCTACCACCCGCATCCCCTCTGACCTTTTATGGACACGTGTCCACTCTCGATTGGATGCGGGGTTTCGGGCCAATTTTTTATTTTAAAATTTTTGTAAAATAAGGTCTAAAAACCTTAAGGGAACCCAACCACCTGCCATCCCCTTAACCAATCAGAACATGCCACGTATGCAAACTTGGAAAAAATGGAGCCCCGAGCCAGAAAATGCCCCTTTTGCCAAAAATCAAAAAATGACAACTTAAAACACTTACCCACATATCCTTGGCCAATAAAAACCTGCCACGTTGCCAATGCATGTTTGAGGACTAGATATAGCGTAATAATGTCACTGTGATACATTAACCAAGCAAGTAAGGTGCTAGTACCATGACAACCTTATCACAATATATATAAGGCATTATTGACACTTTTCAAGAAGAATTAGATGACATCGAAACCGAAACCAAGTGATAAGTATAACAAGGAGTTTTTAATTATATGAGCAGTGTAACCACGTAATAAAGGGACTTATACCATTTTCTCATTAAAAATGAGAACACAATGTAAGTACCAAGATAGTGCACCTAGGATGCAAACAAAACTATCAACTCAAGAAGAGACAAAAGATGAACCGGACTCACAGTGCTGAAGATGATCTTGATATCAAGATGGAAGGAATTTTATCAAAGATATGAAAAGTGTACCTATGCACTTTACACGTTTAACAACCCAGCCGTAAACATGGATGGGCATAAACGGACAAGAAAGTGGCAAGCACTATCTCTGATAAAACGCGCGAGGTATACACCTTTCTCACCCCGAAAAAGTGGGTGGTGAGAATGCAAGGGTATAGATCAAAAAACATGAAAATAAACCAAGCACCACTTGGGTAGAGTTTCACCTTGTCCAAAGACAACAACAAAACTAAGCGAAAGTGGGACGTAGTTTAGTCTCATGATGAAAGACACTTAGATCAAACTCACAAGGGTTCTTTTCCTTGTTCGACAAACAAGGTACAGACTCCAAATGAGTTGTCACTTCGTGATGGCTTGACACAACAATGGACTAGTAAAGTGGGCTCCAAGATAGAATGGCCTCCTTAATAAGTTCTCTCAACTAGGTGTTACAAAGTTGTCTTAAGCGAGTGTGATTTACCCAAATAGTCCCTTGCCTATCTTGGGAGTATCTCGGCTTTACTTTACTCCCTTCGAGCACAAAGGGAAACTAGTGCGTCCACGTGTGCTCTCCCTAGGGTCATCACACGAACAACTGGTAACTCTATCTCACAAGGCGTACTAGTCAAAAGGGTAAGCGGAGCGCTTCCTGTTTCATCCACGAGGTTACTCAGTGGTGGACTACTTTAGGGTTCCTGGAACCACCCCCATTGTTGTAGCTTAAGGCGTTATGCCAAAGGGGTTATGTTCCAATTGAACAGATAGGGACATACCCTTTTCCAAAAACCTGTAATACAATGTTTTGAATATGGTGTGTTTTTTATCTTGCTTAACTTAATGTAGTTTTAAGTGGCACACCAATTGGTAATCTGTAAGAACACGTGTATTAGAAGTTTTGTGTTTTGAACATATTTCTTCTACAAGTGTTGGGTCCTATATACAATAATTTTTTAGTAGTTTCCAGTTCACGGTTTGATGTTTAGAAAGAGAACTTTACACTTTTCTTTTGATTCCTAAGATCGCCAATAGGCATGAAGGAAGAGCATACACAATGTCAAAAAGCCTACTAAATCACATAATAGTTCATCTTATCTTTTATAAAAATTGTTTTGAGTATTTGATATAAGTCTTTTTATAAGTGTTTCTAATCTCCAAGATCACTTTTCAAGGTGCGAGGAGAGAGCATACGCACTTTTACAAAATTAGTTTTTAAGCTAAGAACCGAAAACACTTTAAACTATGCAAACCGAAAGACTAAAGAAAAACTCTATTTTTAACTTGTTAGTCTTAGAAATTTACAGCAAAGATCAGAAAAAGGTTTTTACAATTTATAGAAAAAATTTCAATCTTTACACAGACACTTGTGCTCCCAAACCAACACTAGCACTCCCCAACCGATGGGTATGTGCCTAACTCAACAGATACGCCTACAGAAAAAAATTAATGAAATCCAATATATTAAAACATAGATGCTTGCAACCAGATAGGGACGTTTGTAGATTAATGTGGATGCTTAGGTTTCAACGTGTACGCGCCAAAGCATAAAACAGGAAATTTTCAAATTTTCACAGTCAAGGTATTTACACATACGCGGCCAGAGAGGCAGATACATGGCCCAGATGATGGAGACATGTGCGCGTCACTATAGAGATAAAATTTGCAAATGATGAGGACTGTCAGACAGGTACGCACCTGTTCCGATGGGATGTTAGGGTTTCAACGTGTACACACCCTTTGTTAAGTGAATATTAGTGTAGGTTGTTATTTATCCTTTTATTTATTTATTAGGATACTTCTTACAATTTTGTTAGCCCTACACTTGTTGGGTTAGCTTGCTTAGGTGTACTAGTTGTGTGGAGTTAGCTTACTAGCTATGTTGAGTTAGCTTCTCAGTTATGTGGAGTTAGCTTACTAGTCTTTTGGAGTTAACTTAACTACCAGTATCAGTTAGTGGGAGTTCTTCACCACTGATTTAGGTAGTAGTTACACTTCCCTCCTCCTATATGTACATCTTTCTTATTGAATAATTCAAGTCATTCTATTGTAATGTATTGAGCATTATGGATTATGATGGATTTCCATATATGGTATTTTAGCTCTTCTGTCTTGCAAATCTAATGTGGTGTGTTATTATCATCTGAGATCACGACTTGGAACAATCTTCTTATCATTCCTTTCATGGTATCAGAGCTGGAGATTGCTGTTGACATCCGTCTGTAAGTTTTATTTGCAAATGAAATCTTTGTATATTCATATATTTGAGATTTGGTCGTATTTTGTTGTTGTGTGCATGGTTTTATGTAAAACAGAGGCTTCCATTGGATCTAGAAGGCATGAAAACCCTAAGATCGACTATAAACTCGGCCATTTCTAGTAGGTAGTCATTTTTTTAGTGGTTTTTTATTGTTGCAGATGAAGCGGGATTCTGGGTCATATGGTTTCTCGGGATCTGCAAGGGCAGTTTTATTTTGCAGCATTTTGTTCTGGCAATTTAAATCCTTAGCCCTTGGTCATATGGTATGGTCATATGAGGGCTTAAAGCTTGGGATTCCTACTAGTAGATTCTTAACTTCAGTCCCCTTTAATTTTATTTGTGTGGTGAAGGCAACAACAATTTATTTTGTTTTAGTGGCAACTAAAATAAATAACAGAGCAAAATATTAAAAAGCTTGTATCTTTTGATCGGTAACTCGGTTTTGAGTGCCATTTTTTGCAAAAGTGCTTGTTTTTTTCGTGCTATTTCCATTGGAGTTATTTATTTTGAGACTTGCACTATAATTATAAAGTGCCAAATATGGAGGAGTGTTGTAATCAATTTTGGATGCAATTTCAGCTTGCCCGACGTCCTAAATTTTTGGGAGTTGCAGTTTGTACCTATCATGGATTTTGAGAATGATATGATTTTCTCTAAAGTATGTGGAATTCAAGAGGATACTGTAAAATTTGTGGAAGAAAATAGATCGCTCAAGAAGTGAAATTCTCTTCTACAATCACTCATTCACAATAAGGATACAATAATACACTCCCTACAGAACAAACTTGCTAGCCTACAACATCACCATCATATTGTTGAAACCATATCCATGCTCCTAGTCCACTTGTAGCTGTTGCTCTTGTACCCACTGACATTGATCTGCTAGTCTTTAAGCCTGAACCTACTTTTGATGTTTCTAAACATGTGAGGCTTGTTACTGCATGTGCCTATTCCCACATATCATGGCTTTTTTAAGAAGCATACCACTGCATTAAGTTCTCGCATGCTCTGTTCTATGGGTCTCACTAGCGGAGTCAATGACAGACATTCATAGGGTATTGTTTCCTCTATTCCACATGTTAAGTGGAATTCTCTTCATGACATTGGTTTTCGAGAAGATACTTCATTGGGATCACACATTGACAGAGCTCCTTTTCTTGTTCACTCGACTCTTTCTGAGGATCATGAGCAACACATGAGTTCTGCACCTTCACTCAGGCTTGAGAAACCTGATATTTCATTGTCAGACATGATCAACCTGACACACATTCTGATGTTCTTTTGCATGCACCCATTGTGCATTTTACACCAAGTCATATGCAGGCATCTTCTTCATCCATCCATGTTGATTTAGGGTGGATATCTGATCACTCGTGGCGGTGACATATGCATTCGTTGAGAGGAATCTACATGCGTGGTGCCTCCACCATTAGGCCTCTTGCTCCACTTTCTATACCTTATGCATTGTGATGCTTCTTGTTTTGAGAATTTTTCTTTAGCAGGTGTATTGTATCTCTCTTGTTTGTTGAGAGATTTTGTATCTGTATTTTCGACACTTTTGGCATGTTGACAGTATCTCTTATGGGGGATCTATTCTGGTGTATTCCAGTGTTAGTTTTTCAGTGTTCGAGTAGTTGTTTTGACAACTCATACAGATTTGTAGCATCACTCCACCCATTCAGCAGTATGGGAGGGTGTGGTGTTGATCCTGCTTCTTCGGGTTTCATGTCCTTGCCTTGTTACCTTGGCTTTTCTTGGATTGTGACACTCTAGAGTTTGTGTCCTTGCCTTGTTGCTTTGGTTATTGTTCTTGGATCGTGGCACACCTATTTGCAGCAGTTGATCGAATTATGTTTGGTGCTTTTTTTAGACTTTCGACATCACTCCGTTAACAGTCTCCTTGTATGGAGCTATTCTTGTGAAACCCAGTGTCAGTTGTTTTTTATTTTTGTGATCGAGCAGTGGATTCAGACCACAGTGCACACCAAAATTCTTCAGCATTGTACAAGTTTTTTGAGCTGAGCTTCTTGGGATGCCTTGGAGTGGGTTTTTACTCTCTTTACTTTTTTGTTACTGGTTTTGGGTACCTTGCGGTGTCCCTTTTTCCCCAGTTATTGTACATGAGTACCTCATCAAGCCTAGTTGTCGGGACTCATACTATGGACATGCCACTTCTATTTTGGCCCCTAGCTTCACTTGAGGGGGGGTGTTAGAGTAGGTATTTACCTTAGCTCATGTTCACATAGGTATATTATTTACCTTTATTGTATTTATCCTCACCCACTTATGTGTGTGGATATTTCTTTTTATTTATTTAGATATTAGAAGATATTATCTAGTTGTTAGGTATAGTTCTTTCCTTGATCTATGGTATTGACTAGTTCTTTCCTGGTATATGGTATTGACTAGATCCTTGATGTCTAGTTCTCTCCTAAATCTATTGTCTTGACTAGTTCTTTGATGACTAGTTATTTCTTTGATTTATGGCTTGATCTACGACCTTGACTGGTTCTTAGATTGTTATTCCTTACCTATTTAAGAAAGTCCCATTCTCAATGTATTGCATTGAGTTCCATAATATATGATATTAATTATGATATTGTTGCTCATTTGTTTGCAAATGTTTTATGTAAAGCTATTATGGCGAATTGCTTTCATCTTATTGATCGTGATGTTTGATTAACATCTATGTTCTTGGCTTGGTACAATCTGGTTATCGTTCCTTTCACCACTTACCCTTTTTCACAGTTGAACCTCTTCTTAATAAAATCAATATATACATATATATATACATATCTTTGTAGACATATATAGGTTTACATCTACACAAAACCATATTGAAGGATAACACACACTACACAGATATCTTTGTAGATATGTATATATATACTTATATAGGTATATATCTGGTTAAAAATATAATATTTACATATTTATATATTATATTCTCACACTGATAATTTTAAATGTTATATAAATGAAGTTTATATATATATTGTACATATATACATATATTACATTTTTTATCCCATGTATATATATGTAAGAAATTATTCATGTTATTTATATATGATATATTAACATACTTGTAATAATATTTTATATATCATATTTATATACGGGAAAAAAACTGGTTATTATTTTAGTCATTTCAGATGAATAATATGTATTCATCTATTATAAAAGATAAATAATATATATATATCCTATATACGATATATATGTAAGTATTTTGTTTATTCTTTTATGTATTTCATATCAAATTTATAGGTGCATTGAGAATTATCCAAACTGGTTATACACACAATTTGTTTTCATCATGCATTCCATTTAACCTGTAAGTAAAAAGTCATTTTTGAACAAAGTGATATGAAGTATACTTGTATCCACTGGAAGGAGATGTGTAAGTAATCCTTGGTCTTATTCTTTTATCCATTTTCAAATCAAATTTAAGTTTTTGTGTATTACCCAACCATCTCTAATACCTCACACTTTTCTTTTCTCCACCTTCATTATCCACTTAGAAAAACAAGTAAAAATGTCATTTTTGCAACAAATGTGTAAGATTAGATATCATAACTTGTACCCCACTAAGGAAATGGTCTACCCTTGTCTTAATCATTAGGGCTTAACAAAACCAGAATTATCCCAATGGTCTCTAGTTTGTATCCATGTGCATCACTCTTCTTGACTCCTTCTGGACATTTAGTGGTACAATGAACCTTAAATTAAAAGCATGATCAGAGTTAGATGCAATGGGGCCTAATGTTAATAGCAGAAACCTTTCATAGAGCTAATATCTAGGGTTTGATCTCTAGTCTACCCTAGATCTAAGGTGCTAGGATTTTTTGAAATTAAGGGCATTTAGTTTTGAGCCTAATGCAACTTGTGATATTAATTTAGTGGGACCCTGAATTAAATTAAAAGGGGGATAATTTGAATGGATTGTAATGAATGGCGAGATGCACTGAATATTCTAAAGTACAATTTAGGAGCTTTGTAATAAGTGGACCAATTAATAATGTGCTTGACGTCCTAAACTTTTGGGCATTCAAAAATTATTGTTGTATCATTTCCCTCTTAATTTAGGAACCCTTAATATTTTAGAAATAAAATTTAAATAACTTTTGGATCTATGTTGAATGGCAAGATCGATGAATATCCTTTAGAGATACAATTCTAGAGCTTAGTGATATTTTAGAATGGGGATCGGATCAAAGTTCATTTTGACGAATCATGTCAGATTTTAAGTCAATTTCCCGACTACATTAGAACGCTAAATGTGTAAAAAAATCCCCGATGGATGTTTATCAGTTATCCTTTAGAGAAAATATAGAATGTGATATTTTAAATGGGGATCCGATGTTAACAATGGTATATTATGTTAAAGTGTAAAAAAATATAATCGAGATTAAATTAAAACTTGAACAATGTTTATCCATGTTAGGAAAAAAATTATCCCATAATTTTCATTGTTTGTCATTGGGTTTTATTGTGGATTGAGTGGGAAAAATGTGGGCGTGACAAAAGCGGACCGGCGGGGAAATTTAAGTTGATCAAAAGTTTGGATTTTGTGTAAAAAAAGCACGAAGGCTAAAAACAATCCATTGACCTTTGCCTGGAGCTGCCAAGCGAAGCCACGTGTCAGTTCAATTTAAGTGACATGCAGGAAGGTGGGACGGTGGAGAAACTTAAGATTTTTTGCCCTTTTTCTAAAAGGTAAAGTTTGAAGGTGCTTAGGCCCACGAACCCGCAGAAGCATTTCCCCAAAGGCAAATTGGACGTGGGTACCTTCGGGGCCGCGGAGGAATTTGGACTTTTTTATTTTTTTGCAAAAAGTGTCCTAAGCTAACTTTCGGAGCCCGCAGTGTTAGTGTAGGTTTTGTGCCTTTTTGATTTTTTGCAAAAATTATCCTTTTTCGGGCCCGCCGGGTTTGATTTATAAAAAATTCCTATTTTTAGCTAAGAAAGTAAAAAAAATCATAAGGCCATAACTTTCGACTGGAAGCTTGGATTTGGGAAAAGGAGGAATTTTTGGAAAGGGCTCAAACTTCTCTTTTCTTAGGATACCATCAAAATTCATTTTTGATAAACTTAAGTGGGTGAATTAGGCAAAAACGTATTTCCTGACAGGTAAAACGTGAATTAAGCCTTTTGTAACAACCAGACTTGATTTGATCAGCCATTCTTGGCATTATAATTGTGTTATTGTTAGCACATGTGATATGTATGTCACTTAGTGTGTAAATGATATGCATGGTGATGTGTTAAAGATGAGATTGAATTTTTCTCTCCCTTTAGCAAATTCTATGTGAATTTGAGTATGAAACAATGTTTTGTTGTGGAAGAAATTTGATTGTTGATTCCAGATTGATTGGATCCTGTTTGTATTTGTGATGTGTGGGTGTGTTGGTATCTTGTGTAACCAGAGTTGGCTGCAGGGAACTAGATTTCTTAAGTATTTTATCACCATTTGTGTAGAAATAGGTGTAATTCCATGTTATTTGGTAGTTGACTGGATGTTGTAATGGTGCTTGTGTTCAATGAAAAGTTGTAAAGGCCATGGATTTGGGGTAAGAATCTCTAAAGAAACCCCAAAGGATTTTAATAATCTGATCAATGGACCATGTGATAAGAAATGAGCAAGGTTCTCTTCTTTGCATACAGTAATTTGAAATAAACATGCAAACTAAGCAAATGAAGTTAATCTCTATTCTTTGAAAGCTTGAAATAATGAACCTAAGAGGATCTAAGAATTTAGTTTATGTGTTAAGAGAAAGAGATCTCCCCATTAATAGCTTCAAGGCCAATGGATCTTCCCTTTTACTCCATGTTAATGCTATGAAATACAAGATTAATTGCTTTTAGCTCAAATGAAAGAAGATAAAATACAAACTAAAGACTAAGCAAATTGTTATAATTTGTGCTAGGAAGAAGAGAGAATTCTTAGGAAATGAGGGAGGGGGTATAGCCCTATTTATAGTTTTTGGTTTGGGAGAAATGGAAGAATTGAGGTGCACGTGGGACAAAAGCTAAAGTCTAAAAAGCACTTTTAGCATTACGAATAATAATGCATTGACCAAACTATAGGTGTCTGCACTTTTAGCAAGTCAAAGTATGATTTGAATATGTTTTAGAAGAGACTGACCATGGTTAGAGGGTAATTAATCTTACCGAGAGAGAAATTAGTTTTTTGAAGGACTTCTGAAAGGCTTAATCAATCCAACAAAGTGGATTGATACTCCAGAGAGCTAATAAAGGTGGTAAATAAGGGAATATTAGCCAAGAAGAGGTTACTATAACCTATTTAGTTAGTTTATAAGAGAAAATATGACCAATAGAGTGTTGTAATGGGGGAGTTAGATCTAACTGACAAAGTGTTGTACATTTGCAAGGGGAAGAATAGTTAGTACAATATTACGAATAATAATGCATTGACCAAACTATAGGTGTCTACAGCTGGATCAACGAGCAAACCTTCCTTCTAGATTATATGTCCTAGTAGTATTTTAAATGGTGTAGTGAATACGCACTTCTTGATGTTAAAAGAGATACTCAATTGTCTGCACCATTCAAAAATTAAGCGTAGATTGTCACAATGATCTTTCGTAAGCCCATATACTATCCAATCATCTAGGTAGACCTGTAAGAAGTTGTGAATAAAATATTTGAATGCTTGAACAACTATGCGCAAGAATATAGTAGGTGCATTTTTCAATCCAAAAGGCATCACAGTATAGGAAAAACTGTCCCATTCAGTAGTAAATGGTGTCTTTTCTTAATCCTCCTAAGAAATCCTAACCTAATGATATCCAGAAAACCCATCTGTGAAAGAATATATTTCACGCCCTTCCACTCCTTTCAATATTTCCTCAATGAATGGCGTAGGTAATGGATATGTGACGCATGCAGCATTCAACTCCCTGTAGTCCACACATATTCTAATTCATCCATCCTTCTTGATATTGATAACCATTAGACTAGCCCATTATGACTCATTAAGGGGTTTGATAATTCCATATTTCAACATTTTATCAATTTCTTCTTTTACCTTTTCACACAAATTAGTGTTCATTCTGTAAGGTCACTTCCTAACTGGTTGTGCACCTTCCTTAAGTTTTATCTTCATTTCCCCAAGTGATTCATGCACGCCTTAGTAAATCAATCATCTTTGCTACCTCTAAGTCTAACCTGTAGTCTCCAATGATGTCCTCCTTAGGTTCAGCCTTCGAACCTATATTCACCTTCTTTGTCTTCATGGGTTCGTGATAGGCGTGCATATCTGATAAGTACATGTATCCTTGTCTACATTGTCCAAGGCCCCATGCACCCCTTATGAATTTTCATTATCAAGGTTCTCAACTTCCTCATCATCCATGATGTAAACCATCTTTCCTTTCTCTTTCTCAAGGCAAGCGCATTCAAGTAGTATGGAGCCCATTTCTTCTTCCTTTTCAAAACGCACTCCAGACTCTGCCTCACCAAATAATTCCTAAATATGATCTTCATATTTTGCACTATCTCCCATAGTTAAGCACTTGAAAAATTTTAATGTCTCTTCTATTGGAGGTTGGGAAGAAAAGTAGTCAAAGGTATGGATCATTCCTGCAGTCAAATTTTGGCAGTTTCCAATCTCTATGTAGTGTTGTTTATACATACTAGGCACGTGTGCATCCTCGTAGCATAGAGTACAATATTTGCACCCAGAGTGAAGGTGGTAATGCTTCATGTCTTGTTGTCTAGAGTCTCTCACACTGTTGAATGTGTTGTTGAATAGGTTGATCACCATGATAAGTGCAGATCTACATAGGTGCATTGTTCCTTACAAACCTAATAGATAAGGTGACTCCAATCTCTTCCCATTCTATAATATTATCTTTTTGGACTACCCACCAGCATGTTGTTGTCCTACGCAAGGTATATACTAAGATATCTCTTCTCTTAATTTGATCTGTCCACCATGTTTCCATGGCTTTAATAAATACAAGAAGATCTTCTTCCCCTGTATACCAAGGTAGTGTGCTACCTGTTGGTCATCAAAAAGGAATTTTAAGGAGAACAATAGTCAGGGGACAATAATTCCCTCCTCTTTAGTGGGAGAGGTTCCCTTATTCAAGAGCAATACTTATTTACATATGTATAGAGCATGGTTTTTATATGGAACTTGGATATCATGAAAGAGTTTAGGAGAATAGGCCATCAATCACAAAAGTATAGAGGAATGAAGACATGGAAATGAGAAGAAAGGTATTCTCTAGAATTATACATGGAAAAATAATTCCTTAAACATACTAGAATATAATGACTTGGAATCATACCATAAGTACTTAAACTAGTGAGATGTAATTTGAAAACACACACAGTTCTACAAATAACATCTATAAGAATACAAAGCTTCTTGTCACTTCCTTCAAATTACAATTGTTCAAATTTATCCCTGAATTCTAAGAAAGAAATTAAATGATCATCATCATTGAAAACTTTCCAGCTACTTGCATTATCAGGTACACTGGGCCTATGGATCATCTCAATGGTAAACCTATCTTGAGAAAAGTTGGGATGAGGTATCAGCAATGATCCTGATACTGCTAGTGAATCAGCTCTGGTGTTCTTTTCCCTAGGCACTGCTTCGATGGAGAAGGTGTCAATAAATTCAATAGAGTCCCAAACCTGATTCCTATAATGTTTCAATCTTCTATTTTTTACCAGGAAAAGGTTTCTAACTTGCTTGACAATCAGCTCCGCATCTCCACAAGCTGGAAGATTCTTCACACCCTTTTCTTTTGCCACATGAAGCCCAAGAATGATTGCTTCATAATCTTCTGTGTTATTAGTATTTTCAAATTGTAACTTGAATGAGAAAGGGCAGACCTCTCCCTTGGGAGACACCAATATTACACCAACTCCAGAACCAGCTGAGGAACAGCTTCCATCAAACTCTAATATCCAAAAACCATTAGGATCCTCAGGTGATATTTTGGGGAGTTGGATTTCTTCTAGAGAAATAATCATATATTTACCATGCCCCATATCCTCATAAAGTATTTTTGCTTTGGGATCATCTTTTTTTGTACAATATACTCAGACTACTTCTCAGGCAGCAACTTCTTCATTTTCCCATTAATAGGTATGAGGGCATGTGACCAATCCATTTGAATTTATCCACCCACATCCTTACAGAAGTTCCTACTTAGCAACATTCCATATGAAGGAGGAATATCTGCTACTAGGATAGTAGCTAAAACCTTCTTCTCAAGCAAGGTAGCAAAAGCTACTTGTGCATCTTTAATTCTTCCGACTAGGGGCACTTCTTTACTCTCCATGGAATAACAAGACCCGTAAGTGCATGTGAGAGTTAGGCCTAAGGCATGGGCTACTTTGGTAGGCATTACATTGTCTGATGCTCCTAAATCTAAGACACAATTGCTGAGTCTATGGCCTGCTATAAGGAGCGTCACATAGAATGGTTTGATCTTGTCATTGGGTAAGGTGACAATGACTACCAGATTAGGTTGTGGTGCAGGAGATGGAGTGGGTAAAATACCTTTAGAGATGGTTTTGGATTGAAAATTGACAAAGTTCACCATTTTAGCAAAATCCTTGGGATGCGTTTGATAATACTCAGCCTCTGAGATTTGAACCTTGGTCTTTTTTAAGTGATCAATGATATCGAAAGACCCGGAAGGGGACGGGCCATCATCACTTGGAACCCTGGGCTTATCAATCTTAGAAGTTGAAAAAAAAGTAACTTTAGTAGCAGAATTGATAGGACTCACCTTGGGTTTAGACGCAATGGGGATAGGAAATCCTCTTTTGTAATTACAGGAATAGTCATTGGATGTTCCTCGGATCTTTTGGCTGGCTGCATCACTTTCTCCTTTTTATTTTTCTACTCTCGAGTCATGACAGCGTATGCATGTCTGCCACTACCTTTTCATAATCATCTTCTTTGTCAACACCTTCAGTAGTGAAGAAATTAACTCGAGATCCCTTAAGTTCTTCTGCTTCTTCATCAACTTCTTCAACAAATTCTTCACAATCTTCAATAACTTCTTCATTCTCCTGCTCTTCAAATTCACAGGTTGCATTAACAGGGACTTTAATAGGAGGTCCTTCAAGTGCTAGCCTTGTTTGAGAAGCAGGCAAACTATTTCTGGGCTGAAAATTCCTCCTTGGAACGTCTACATAGGGGGCGTGCTGAGCCAATTGTTTCTTAATGGCAATGAGATCATTTGCAATTTTTTGTACTAATGGATCAGTATTAGGCCTAGGAGTGGAAGAGGAGGAAGAGAAAGACCTAGATTTAGAAGGATCTCTTCTCAACTTCCCTGACATGATTAAATCATCTTCGACACTAACAGCAAGAGTTTGATCTTCAGCCAACATTGCAAGATTAACTCTTCTCAATGCATAAATAACTTCATGTAATTGGGCATTCAGGAAGAAGCATTTTTGGATTTGATCTACACGTTGAGTGTCTGGTGGAATTTTATTAATCAACTTGTTGAATCGAGCCACAAATTCTCTCATGGGCTCTTGTGATTCTTTCTTTATTTGATAAATTTGGGCCAGCAAAGCATGCACGTCTTTTGCCATTTTTAAACGATTCTCAAAATTTTCTCTCATCGTGTTCCAACTAGTGATAGCTCCGGCCGAAAGATGATAGAACCAATACGCCGCATTATCTTTTAAAGTCTCAACAAAAAGCCTTATGGAGATGTCTTCATGTTCAACTCCCAGAACTCCACATGCAACTATGAAGGCCATGATATTTTCATCAGGATGAACCTTGCCATCACCTTTGAACTTAGGAAAGTTCTTCCATTTACCTCTGGGTAACTCATGCAAAGGTTGAGGAAGGGTGAGAGGTCCAACACAATGGCCCCAAGGCAATGGTACCGCCATTGTTGGAAAAATGGCTTGAAGGGGAACTGAAATGCTAGCAAGAATTAGAGCTCAGTGATTAGGACTGAGTTGCTCTAAAGGAATACCACCTGTAGGGGTTCTATTTTTGACAGGAGGAGTGCTTGTTGAACGAACTTTTTTATTTCTTCCTGCTGAAGGGAAAGGAAAACCCTATTGTTCCAAAAGCTGAAACTGAGAATCTTCAATACCAAGGGCCCTTCTCCCTCGAGTAAAACGTGGAGTCGCCAGATCAAGAATGATCGATAAATGGTTATGGAACTGGAAAATGATTCCCCAGCGGAGTCGTCAAAAATTGTTGGTCATCAAAAATGACTTTTAAGGAGAACAATAGTCAGGGGACAAAAAGTCCCTCCTCTTTAGTGGGAGAGGTTCCCTTATTCAAAAATGCAATACCTATTTACACATGTACAAAGCATTGTTTCACTATGGAACTTGGATATCATGAAAGCGTTTTCTAGAATAGGATATCAATCGCATAAGTACAGAGGAATGAAGACGTGGAAATGAGCAGAAAGAGCACTCTCCAGAATTATAGATGGACAAAATAATTCCTTATGCATAGCCAGAATATACAGTGAATTGGAATAAGATCATTTGTACTCGAATTAATAAGATGAAATTTGAAAAGACACACAGTTCTATAAATAACATCTACAATAATACAAAGCTTCTCAGCATAAATGTCAGACAAATCATCTAACAATATTCTACATGGATAGATGTGCAAATAAAAATAATCAGATGGACAAAGAAAGAAGATCCTTTTGTATTGATTGATTTACTGATTTCTTTACACTTTTCAAAAATAAGCCAAGTTCCCCCCTCTCAAAATGGCAAAGAGAGGCCATTATATATCTTTACAAATCAGTTACATTTGGTAACTACCCTTATTTTAAAATAGTGTTTAGTTAAAAGGGCTACTTAATCGCAGATACCCCAACTAATTACAATAAATCTGAGATGAGGAAAGGAAGAAATAGAGAAAAGTCGGGAGGAAGAAGACAAGTGTTCATGATTGAGGAGGGGCCCACTGATTTTAGGATCCGCTGTCTGAATCTTTTCAACACCTCTCCTATGTCTCTACCACGTGGGACCGATGTGTTGGTAGTGGACTGGGTCCAAAATCCGAGGCACTTCTCCATCTCTTTGTCGAATTCGACGTGTGTATGATAATCTTTATTTGCTTCTTCAATAGCAGACTGGAGGGAGCAGATCTCCTTCATCTTTTCCTTTGTGAAATAGAATCCTCTCTTGAACAAATTATCTTTGACAAAAGCTCTGAATTGAGCTTTGATTTCTTACAAGGAGAGGGGTATACCAGAGGTTTCATCATGGAGGTGGCAATGTATATCCTTGAAAGCAGATACCACCAAAGTCTTGAAGACCTCACCCTTCTGCCAGCTATTTTTCAATTCTCCCAAAGCCTCCTCCACCACCTTGATTTTCCATTCCACACTGTATACCCATGATTTCGACAAGTTATCTTTTGCATCATCAAAGACCTTGCTTGTCCATTAAAAGGTTTTCATCGGCTTGCCCCATAAGATGAAGGTCTACTATACAGCTGCTCCAGAGTTTGAGTTCTTTATCTATATTTCCAATAGTGGAGGAGAGTTTCTGTTGCAGATTATTCACCTTCTCATGGAGTTTGAAGGCTTCACTAATGAAATTCAACCCTGCAACGAGCATATCATCCACCATGGCCTCCATAGCCCTTCCATAGATAGAATATCTTGTGTATATATTTGATACTCTGGACTTCATCTTGGCTGAGGATTACAGGTGGTGGAAGAGTGGTCAGTGGGGTGGGGTCTAAAACTTTATCCTTAGACAACAGTGACTTAATGAAACCTGCAAGAACCTGAGCCTGCTCCTCCAGTTGCTCTATAGTTTGTTGCCCTTTTTCAACTCTCCCAATGACCCTGGTTACTGTTTCCTGAAGATTGTGAATCTCACCTTCAGGGGTAGACTCTCCCATGGGAATCCTTGAGAGCTCTAGATTAGATGCTTGCAAATCATGTTCTGGCTTGTCTACTTTGGGCTTGGCTATCTCCAGGAATTGTTGGCCCTGAGCATCAGATACTATTCTAGAGGTAGTCTTGGCCTTCTTGGCAGGAGTAGGAGGGAGTAGTGCCTAATAAGGCCGCCACAACATCAAAATTGGGTCCTGAGATTTGGGAGGAAGATTTTCTCTTCCTACTATCAACAAAAGGTTGTACCCATGCAAAAGAGGAGGAGGAGGAAGAAGGCGTGGAAAGAGGGCCAAGAGAAAGGGAACTCATGGCACTCAAAGTGTGCACTGCTGTTGCCTCCAGTTGAGATATGAGTGGAGCGCTCAGGGGCTTCTGGTACAGAGGAGTCAATGGCGCTTGGAAGCTCAGTGCTTTGGACTTCCTTATCTTTATCCGTTGGGGCTTCTAGAGCACTTATGGAGATTGGCACTTCACTCTCTTCACTTTCACTGAGAACAATAATGTTCTCTGAACCTGAGGGTAATTCTGAATGCTTCATCATGGGATCTTCTTCGATAGGCTCCTTCTTGACTTCCTTGATTTTCTTCTGATATACTTGGGTGGATGAGGAAGGAGTGGAGGCTGTAGGACCTTGAGTTGACGAGGCAGGAGGGGTCTGCACAGGTGCTTCCGAACTAGGTGTCAATGCCTCCTTTCTTAGAGTTGAAGTATCCTTGGAGGAGGATTCCCCTAAATGCCTTCTAAGCTCACGAACTCTCCTGTCAAACCAGATTTTGGTTCTTACTAAGGATAGGGGCTAAGATTTCTGCCAGATCATCCTTCTCCTTTTTGAACCAATCCAAATCCTCCAAGGGAGTGTGTTTGACCAAGTTGTCATATTCATATGAATACAGGTCAGAACTATCATCCTGAAGCCCTTCAGGAACTTGGTACAAGTTAAGCTCTTGAATTAATTAAAGAGAAAACCTGCCATAATGTCTCCTCCTTGCCTCAAAATCATCAGCACAGTCAGCCCAATAGTCTTTTGTGTCTGTCCTATAATGGTAATTGATTCTGAGGTTCTGCTCAATAAATTTCTTCAAGTCAAAACAAGTTCTTGGCCTGAAGAAGTGGACAGTGATGGGAGCCAGGGCTCTCTCTATGTTCTGTGCATCTAGAGCCATCTTGCAGGTGTAGTTTCCCAAAGAAATAGGGAAGTGCAGGCCAGTGATTTTCTTATCCCTGCAAGTTCTGTGTAACTTGTCTAATTACCTGCATATTTCTATCAAAGCCATTTTATCATTGCAGAACATAGGGAGCTTAAGAGGGGTGCTCTCATAGCCTGCAAGCCTGATATAGGAGAATTTTCTGAATTGGATGAAGTAAGCACCGTACCTTCGCTATTAGGTTCATGGATTTGTCTGAGAATCTCCTTGGAGTGTCGCTCTCTAGAAGCCTTACAATGTACATGGTGAAAGCATCATTCACCCTCCTGAAGTTGTGATTGCTAGTGTCCAGGGTGAATTGAGGGCAGTAGGCATATATAGGATCACCCTTATGAGCATCAATGTACATGAATCCAAACCACTGCCTTGATGCTGTTAGGGTGTACATCAAATATGAAGTCATGTAGAACTTCTTGGTTTGTTGTACGTTGGACAGCTGCTCTGCTAAGTTCATGCTGATGATTTCTGCCCAGTTGATATTCTGAGTTCCTTCACACACCATGTTGATAAGGGGGCACATCCAGAAATGGAACTCATTGGTAGAGGGTAAGCCCATAACGTCGAGCCAATAAGATTATAAAATCAGATAGCTCCTCATTGAAATCGGCATGAAACAGAGCTTTTGACAGATGAGATGCACCCCCTTTTTAGGGTTTTTAAGCCAAGACATCACCACCCTAGCCTTGTATTTTTCACTGTCCTGGTCGAAGAGGGCCTGTGCTTGGTTCTGAGAGATTACTATGGAATTATCCATTTCAGAAATCCTTAGGGTAGTGCCAATGGTGGTAGCATCGAGCTTGGCAATAAGTTCTCCATGCACATTCGTTAGTTTGCTCGAATCGGGATTGAAATGAGCACCGCAGGAGAGTATCTGTATATGCACATTGTACTGAGATTGGGAAACTAGTGGCGAATGCCAAGCCACTATCATGGATCATTTGTGCCATAGGAGAGGGGTTCGAGTCTGTCATCCTAGCCCAAAAATCTCCAAAGTCCAGGTGACGAACTTCACTGTCCCTGATATCGGGAACAGTAGACTCGAGCGGTGAAATTTGCTCCTGACCTTTAAATTTGATCTTCATGCTTGATAGCAACTTGAGAAAACAAGGTCACAGTCTGAACTCTCGATGAAATTGTAGGGGGAATGGGTACACGTGCATAGAAATTTTGATTGCGAGGGTATGGGCAATAGATAGCAAGAAAGCAGTGTGTAAAAATGCGTAGGGGGCTAGCTTATTAAATAGCCATTTTAGGAGAGAGAAAGGTAATAAATGTGCATTAAATACACATCTACCAACTTAAAAATAAAGATATTCAGAAGAGAGGGAAAAAATAGCCCAGGATAGCCTTTGGTTCATTTGGGACACGTGGGACGCGAAAGAGCGATTTGGCCGATGCGGGGAAAGCGGGGATAGAATGCACAAATGTTTATAGGGACATGAGGGACACGGGTCGTGAAGTGCATGATGCGGCCGATGCGGGTGAAAGGTAAATAGTGATCATGAGTGACTTAGGACATTTGGAACAAAAAGTTCCGACGGGCTCGCGAGACGAAAACAGATTTTTGGGTAAAGCGGTCGATCGGTGAACAGGGAGGCCGAATGAACTTGGGACATCTTGGACAAAAATGTCTGACAGACCCGCAAATCACACAAATTGTCCCAAAAACGTATATTTTTTCCAACTTTTTGACTTTTTCCCTTACTAAAATAATAGAAAAAGTGATTAACCTCAAAATTTCTGATTTTGAACTTCCAAAAAGAGGGAGAAATTTCTAGAGGACAACACTACCTATCTGTCGAACCGAATGTAGTCCATTCTTACGTGCAATCGTGCTTTTTACCTCATGCCCTACTATTTCATATGTACCATGAGCCCAATTTTTACAAGCAATACTTGTAGTATCACTAATAGAATGAGAATCCTCCCACTATAGGATGCCTTCTTTTGATGGATCATTGACCTCTGGGTCATAAGTAACGTGTACATAAATTATGCTTAAGTCCTCCTCACTTAGAGGCTCAACATATGGTGTAGACTTCCTATCTGTCAAACGTATCACAACCCTTTCCTCCTTGTTCTCAAAGCTAATATACCCCTTATTGAATCTCAAATCAGCATTATTAGCATAACATCAAGGGCATCCAAGTAAGGCTGGAAAATTGTTTTCTTCTACAAGTGCTAATACCTCAAAATCCCTAGTGAACTTGGCCCCTTGTATAGTTATAGATGCATCCTTCAAAACTCCTATGGGGGTGGCCTTAGTCTGGTTTGCCATAAACAACACATTAGATGATGGTTACAATGGAAGCCTCCCCATTTGTACCCATACATCTAATGTAAGCACATTTACTTCCGCACCTATATCAATCAATATGTTGCTCAACAGACATCCATCCATAACAGCATTCAGAGTAATTTACTTTGTCATAGTCAATGCTATCAAGGGGAAGACTTTGCATGCAAAATCTGCCATCCAGTCTCAATACGTGTGTAGCGCAGAGTGTTCCCTTTCAACCAAGTTCCTAATAGTGGAATGATTTTCTCCTCGCGTAAAATTTTGCACACTTCTCTCATATCATCGATAGCAGTTTGGACTATCTCTGATGCTTTCTTCTGCTCCTTTAAGTATTGTATCTCACCCTAAAGATTTCTTAGCACTTCCATGGTATCATGGTAAAATTCCTTCTGATGAGCAGGATCTGAGTACCTTGCATGCAAAACCTCCTCCTTAGTGATCGTAGGCTTCTGGTGCAATGCCTCTCTTGCGCGTGCTGCTTCAGCTTGTGTAGTAATCTTCATAGTTAATGCCTCAAGTCCTGGTGCTATCTTGGGCATCCACTGATCTTCTACCACATGCGGTAGGATTCTAACCATCCTGACACCTTTATTTTCTTGCTTATGTTGCTTACTCAGATGCTCATATAAGTACGGGCACTCTTCATAGCTATGGTTCTTCCCACAGAAAGAACATGCAATATTCTGAGGACATTCGCACCTATAGTGGTCAAGAGATCCACACATATAACATGTTCCACGAGGGAACTCACCTCTTCCTCCACCATGGCCTCATCCTCCATATCCATCATGATATCCACGTCCCCTTCCACAACCTCCTTTAAAATGCCCCTCATTCCTGTCATAGCGCATTTGATAATGATCCCAATCTTAGTGCTCATTCTTACCCTTAGAATTATTTGTTACACTTGTTTGTTGTACTCCAATGTCTATAGCATCCTGGATCTGACCAATCAACTGATAATCCTCAATATCATGGATCGTGGACATGCAAATCTTACAAAATCACAGATACATTCTTCCTTATCATGCGCATTGTAACAAAGGACAGTGACTAACATCATGATGTCAAATGACAAATCTCACAATCTAATAGTAATGAGCATACATATCTATGCGAGGGCAACTATCCTTGGTGTGACCTTCCACTTCACAATCTGTACACCAAATTCTTGAGCGCGTTTCATGGGCTGAATTTTCTGATAGCTTCTCTAATTACTTTTCCATAACTGCAATCTGTGCCTCTAGGAATGGACTAACGCTAATGTCAATACTCCCAGCTGCCTCAGCACACAAAGTTGCTTCCAGTGCTTCATACGGATCAGTGTATGTCTTATGTGATAGCGCCCTTCTAAATGGTGTAATCAATCCTCCAAGAAACCATTGTGCATGCTGGCTTGCGTGAATATCATAAGATAGCTTAGATAGAAGTGTCTTAAAATGGGCATCATATTCACGCACACTCTTAGTAGTGCCTTGTTTGATATCCTTGAGCGCATGCTAATACTCTTCTGCTCAAACTCAAGGATATGGAACTCTTTCAAGAAAGCATCCTATAATGCTGCATAATCCAAGCGAAGTTTGATTAGGGTCAAACTTCATGTACCAGTCTGTGTGCATGTCCCTGCAAGGTAGTAGCGAATTGACTTACCTTTCACTCAAAAGACCATGATCCCTTTAGCGCGCCACAAGATTTCACACATATGCACATGTTTGGCAAGCATCCTCTATGCCTCTATACTTCTAGGAGACAAAGATACATCTCCATATAAATATTTTGTGAATGTTGTGGGCCTTGACCACCTAATCCATAACCTCCTGTGTTTCCTCTACTTCTAGAACCACCAGATCCACCGGAACTAGAACCCCCTATACCTACTTGATCCTCCACCTGTAGCTGGAATAGGACCTGTAGATGTACTCCCCTGTGCTTTGATAATGGTACTATACTAAACCCCTACAGTCTATGAGGTAATTCCACTTCCATAGGTGAATCCAACATTTTTCATGCTCACGTTCTGTGTGGATGATGTGCCTAAGAATGTTCCTCCAAATATCATTAAATTCATTTGTTTTGTCCATTGATGTACTTGCTCCCTGACTGACTCCTGCTCTCCTACTTCCCAAGTTAGCTTGTTGGTTACTTGTCGTACTAGATACTGGAAAACCAAGCGTAAGGGCTAGGTCACCAGGTGGATTAAGATGCGTACGCCTCGGTCCTAGGTAGTCTCTGCTGGTGCACTGTCTGTGTGAGGCCAAGGATGGATCTTTGTCATTTTTTCCAAGATGGGGGAGTTCTTGATGCTCTGGCTCCACATCTTCTACGTGAGCTGTAAATCCTTCATGAGCCATCTCTCTCCTCAATGCCATACTTTCTGCAACAGAACGTTGCTTCTCTATCTCCCTCTCGTGTGCCTCATTATACTTAAGCCGCCTCTCCTCTCTCTACCTCTCTACCACTATGTTTGCCATCTTTCACCAAACTTGTTCCTGCCCTCGTGTGTGGTGAAGTTTAGTTAGCCATCGGTTTACTCTCCAGGTTCAAAGTTACCATCAAGATCTTGATCATCAGTGGAATACCTTGTAAATATGACTCCTCTTGGATAACGCAAAAATTGGAATTCAGCTACCTCTGGGCAAGAGTACGTTGAAATTGAATATTCCAGAATATAAATATTTAGAACACCACAAAACCACATATCCACAGCGCGAGTCCAGATCAAATCAGCATCATAAAGGGCCTGAAATTCTTCTTATGTCCAGACAAGTGTGTGATACCTCTAATTCCACTAAGATGCATAAGCAGTAAGCCACTCATATAGTTCTACTGGAAAGATAGCAAAAAAGCTCTCATATAGGTTGTCATATAGATTCTGTTCTACCCAGAGTGCATGTGCGTTAAACTCAGATCCACTGCTGAACCATCATGCATATTCTTCCTCCAGATCGTGTATCCACTCCTCAATACTTGCTAGAGTTAACTAATATGTCTTCATCATGAACCATCCTAAAAAAAACTAAAAAAAAGAGGTCCCAGCAATGGAACCAATGATGCAGCCTAGAATTTACTAGATAACACCCTAGATGCACTTGCACATCACTCAGCCTAGACTAAGCGCTCACCTGAAGTGTGCAAAGGTACTAGGTCCCTCTTTAGGGTTACTGTAGTAGGATGTTAGCGTGATGAAGGAAGAAACATATATATCCATAACTAATCCACCATTCTACAATGCATGCTACATTCAGATCTATGAAAGAACAAGCTTTAAACAGTAATCATGATTGAATCAAGAATACGCACTACTCAATTACATACAGGAATGACACTTAGATTCAGCCAATATCTTCCATCTATTAATAAACACAGAAGCTCCTTACAATAATGGAAATCTATACCAATGCACGCATGGATCTGATATAGTAATCCAATCATGTGTGCATACCTCTATACCTTCATGCATCCATCTCTCTCTCTCTCTCTCTCTCTCTCTCTCTCTCTCTCTCTCTCTCTCTCTCTCTCTCTCTCTCTCTCTCTGTATATATTCTATTATGTACTTCATATCATATATATAGGGTGGGGACTTGCCCTTCACCACTTATCTATTCTAGAAATAGGCCACATGCTTATTAATAGCCACACACTATTGACAGGCATAGCCACACATGCAAGTGTGCTATCTATAGACCTCTTACATTTAATTGAAGTGATAATCCTATTCTTATCTCGTCTCCATGTAAAATGCTCAATCCAATCCTCTAAAGATAGACAATGTGTGGTGTGCACGTCTCCACATTGTTGGTGTGTTTCGTATGCCATCTTCTAAAAATAGGTTTTCATGCTCAAAAATCAGCTAAGTCTTGAATGTTGAACTTGCCCTCCATGCTTGGGTTCTTCCTATCCCTCCGCACCCTTGATCCTGGCCTTCTCTCCCATGCAGACTTCTTGTGTGATCTCTAACAAGTATTCTATTATCAACAAAGGCATCCTCAACTGAGGGGATCTCCATCGAGGTGGAGGTGGAGGACTACACAGGTAATGATGAGGACCCCCCAACCAAGAGCAGAAGGTGGTGAGTGATGGTATTGAGGTGGTGAGCGGTGGCACAGAGATGCATTCAAGGGCACCTGACTAATAGCACAGGGAGCTGAACCTTAATGGTCTAGGAGGCCTTGGAGATGATCCACCTCCAAGCGCACTTTTTCAACTTGGTTTTTAATATGAAATAAAGTAGGAAAAATCAAAACCACCTTATTAGTAACAAATAAATCATAATCCATATGAACATTATTAAATATAACATTATTTTTTGTCTTTCCATAAATGAAACAAAATTTCAATTCTAAAGATATGCCAAATTTTATTGTAAACTGCAGGTAATGGGGCAAATCCCCCAAAATAACCACTTTCCAGGTGAATAACTTGGGAGAAAAGGGTGTGAATCCATCTCCAAGCCATCTGAGCACGGGAGAAAAACCAAAAAATGTGTTTGATAGAATTTGGTTGGTTGTAACACAAATAGACGGGGTTAAGCCCAAAATGTTTGAGTCAGGAACTAGCGGAGAGATCTTGGTGAAGAAGACACCAAAGTAAATGAGTTTTTTAGGCTCAACAATGGCTGACCAAACCCTCTAAAATTGACATGACCAAACAGAAGTTGAGGAGGAAAGAGACCAATTTTTGTTAAGCATGTCGATATCGACAAAACGAGGAACCAATAGAGAATAACCAATGGAGGGTGTGTATCCATGAAAAGGAGTAGCAGTAGGCTAATTCTAGTCATGCCACCAAGGAACTCTAGAGGTGAGTCCTATCTTATGTAAATATTATTCAGGAATGTAGTTAATTATTTGTTAGATAGGAGCAACATTTGTAGGAAGAAGGTGAAATTTTAAAGCTAGAGTCTCCCAAGAAAGATAGGAACGAGAGTTCTTACAAAAAAAAACCCCAACAAATTTAATCCCCTTTTTTTTAAAAATATGAGGTATTTAACCCAAGGAGCCAAAACTAGGGGTAGATTATGAAAGGAAAAGAGAGAGGACCACCATAGATAGAGTGAATTGAGAGAAATGCCAAATTTGAAACCATTTCCAACAAGATAATGTGTGGTCTGAGAATTTCCCAGGCCTTCCAAGTACTTTACAGAATAAATTTTCCCTTAATCTTAACCGGTACTAGGAAGAGAAGGAAAGATTGAAAGTTAAGACCCTTCCAAGCCTGTCTGCCCATAAGAACACCCTGAAAAATATCATGCCGAAGGATAATTTTCTAAGCTTCATTTCCTTCTAGGATACACAAGATCCATTTAGCACGAAGAGCCTACCCCTAGTGTTTGACATCAATGAATCCAAAACCACCAACTTCTTTAGGCATACAAAAAATTCTCAAGAAACCATGTGGAACCCCTTGTGCCCTTCAGTGTTAGCCCAAAGGAAATCAAAAAGAATCTTCTCAAGTATGGCATAAGAAGCATTGTAGGGATCCCAACATGAGGAGTAATACACATGTGTGGAAGCCAAAACATTAAAGCATATATGAAATTTCCTTGCTATAGAAAGAGGTTTGGTGATCCAAAAAGAGATTTTGTGTTCAACCCACTGGACCACATTAGACCATAGTTGAGCTGAAGTAGCATGAAAAGTGAAATATATAATAAGAAATTTGAATTGTACCCCAGGTTGGATCCAACTCCATTTCATATCAACTAGCCAAGCAGGAATGGGAGACAGATATTTTCGATAGCATTGAGTTTTCTCCCATTGAAAAGCATATCCCGAAGCAAGACAAAAAATGTGAAGACAATCTAGAGCATGAAAAACAAATTTCTCTTCCTCCAAGAGTGTGAGAAAAGAATCATTAGCAAAATTACCATTAATAAGATGTTGAGTAGTAAAAGGCAAAGAAATTCCTTTTACTAGTCCTTGAGGAGTATTGTGAGCAAGAAGATAGATAAATCCTTTAGTAACCAACACATAAAGGGAAAGGGCTAAGGGGAAACCTTTCCAACTAGATCTGAAAAAAGCAAAGTTCAAAGACGGGGCACCATTAATAGTAATACATGCTCTAACATTTTGAAATAGCATTTGTACAAACCAAAAAAATCAAGGACAAAACCCTAAATCTTATATCATAACTAAGATTAAAGACCATCCAATTTTGTCATATTTTTTAGGAAAATCAATCTTGATAAACATAGCCTATTAATAGGAAAAATGAGCCCATTTCAAACCTTCCCAGACTACTATAATATTATCAAGAATATACCTATGTTTGATAAATCTAGTTTGTTCACTTCTAATAATCAAGGGCGGAAGATTAGAAATCATGTTAGCCAGAGCCTTAACAATAATCTTGTATGACATGTTAAGCAAAGTAAATGGGTGTCCAATTGGAAATTTTCTTAGGATCACCTGATATGGGAATGAATTTGATATTTCCTTGATTGATCAAGTCACCCAAAGTGTTAGCTTCCAAATCTTCCAAGTAGACATTATGGAGATCAGGACCAACATTGTCCCACAAATCTTAATAAATTTCAGCAGGGAATCCATTAACCCTAGGAGATTTGTCTTAATCCATTTCAAAGGAATCCTCTTTAAGATCAAAAAGAGATAAAGGTGTATCATATGCCACCCGTTGGGTTTGAGAAACTTTTCAAGGCACCATTTGGATACATTTTAAAAGTTTCACTTTCCACACTGGGGTGGTGGCAGGTTTGAGCAATAAAAACCCCATGATAATGACGCACAAAATATTAGAGAATATCAAAAAAGGTGGTCAGTCTAGTATTACTCTTATAGATTGCCTTGATCTTGTTTGAAGAGTGTTTGGAGTGTAGTATGGAAAAGAATTCTTTAGAAGCATGGTCCCTAATTTTAAGCCAATGCAAGTGAGCTCGAAGGTGAGCACCATGATCCTATTGGGCTTCGTGGAATTTGAGAGTGTGTCACCAATAGGCATCCTAGGTTTGTAAAGCACGATTGAAAGGAGATACATTAAATTTTTGTGAGATTATAGAGAACTCATGATATGAGGCATCATCTGCATTTTTTCTAAAGATGGAAGCTTGCTTCCTATATATGTAAAGGATGATGGTGGTGTTTTTGATGACACCATTCCACAAAGTGATCCATCTAGAACCATCAAAAGTTCAATCAACCATATTTCATACTCGTTGTATGTGTGTGTAGACACTAAATAACACACTTGGGTATATTTCTAGGTCCTGATCACAATACCATTATTCATATGATTCCTAAGAGAGAAAAGTACTAATTGACCACTATCTTTGGCCTCTTTGTTTTCTTTTTGGTTTCCTTCTTGGTATTACACACCCTATTACCTAGTCTAACTTTTGATACTCCAACTTTTCTGAATTTGTACACCATTGCCCAGGCACCCGCATCCCCTTTAGGCACCCCCAGACCTATTTATATCATGCTCGCATCTTTTGGGTCTTTTATAATCATTGGGCATCTTATTTTCTTGGTGGTCAGACTTTTAGTGGTTAATTACAAACTTTAAACAAGGGAATCATATAAATACAAACCTATGTAACCATAATAAAGGACCAAATTCTAAACATCTATTATTGTCACCTAAGGTTACATACAAAGGAATTTCAAGAGCATCAAAGCATCCATTCAAGGAACAAATAATTTCATTATTTTACCTACACTGCATAGGAGGGGAAGTTCATTTTTCCATGCACACATCTATCTACATTGTTACATCTAGTTATTACTTGTCATTCGGTACATCTTTCACAAGAGCATCCTAGGGCACAATTCTACACACACACAAAACTACATGGATTCTGAAATGAAGTGCAACTCCCGGATTGTAATCTCACTCAGTCAGGTGACCACAGGGGTCAGTCTGAATCCCCATTTGCATCTTTTTCTTTGTAGGATTTGATGTGTTTTGGGTTTTTGCACATTCTCTTTCTCTTTGCACGTTTTAGGCAAACCTTACGATCAGCCAATGATAAATAAGTGATTAACAACAACATTTAGTGAACATCTTACGATACTGTAAAATTTAGATTTTGACTAGTTTCATAGTCACAGGTGCCCAAGAGCAGTCTCTGGCACCTAGGCACCCCTGACCTAGTTCAGGTGCCCCGGTCCAGGAAAATCTGAAAGTTGCACAATTTTGTTGGCACAGTAACAAATTTTTCCCCTTGTGTTTATCAATTTTCCAATTGGACACAGTCTAAGATTAATTGTGAAATCAGCTAAGTATTATATACCTTCTCTTACACCTAGGGTTTCATGTTTTTCTAACTTATTGCTTATGTCAGATATGTACTTTATTGCCTATCATTTTATTGTTAATCTGTAATTAGGGTTTAGCATATTTTCAACATTTGTTAAATCATTTGGTGAACCGGACTCATTCAAACACTCTTATGGTCCTCATATTTTCATTGCTCTCATTTTCCTAGGATCTTGTCATCAAGTATATCTCCATTCTTGATTTCTTGCTAGCCAATCCTAAGTATATAGATAAAATCATTACTCTAGCTACTACTTGCATTCCTTCTACTACTCATCAAGACATTATTTATCAGACATTTGTAGATGCATTTTCTCAGCAAATTACTTTTCCATCTACTGTAGCTGACAATATTGTTGTTTACGAAAATGATCCTCCTTTTTATATCTAAGTACGCATCCATAACTTGCGTATTAAATGAACTTTAGTTGACAATGGATATGAGCTCAATATTTGTCCTTTATCATTCATTCAAAATATGGGCCTTTCCGTAGCTAATATTAACCCAACATTTATTTCTCTCTTAGCACATGATTCTACTACATGTCCATGTCTCAGCACTATTATTTTATCTTTCACAGTTGAGCCAAAAATATTTCTTACAATATTCTTTGTTATTGATTTCCACATGTCATACATTTATTTACTCGGGATGCCATGGCTTCATAAAATGCAAGGAGCACCTTCTACAGTTCACCGGTGCGTCAAATTCTTACATGAGGGATTTAAACATTAAGTTCTTGTTGATAACACCCCATTCCAATATTGTAACCTAGACCTAACTACTACATTACCTATTATGAATTTTGTTACTATACATCTTGTTGTATATCCGTGACCTGTGAAATACCCAGACAAATTACCTCCACTCGAGGGAACCATTTGTGCATTAGATGATGTTCCATCTACTTCAGTAACACCACCTCCTTCTACTAATGCAATGGTACTCTATAAGGGGTTTGTCCACACATCAGATGTCATAACACCTTCATTATGTCCTCACAAGTAACTTGCATCTGTGATACCTCCTTTCACATGCACTCTTTTCATGAATAATTTTTTCTGGTCACACATTCCATTCGATCCCACTTGCTCTAACACTATTTACACACATGATGGTTTGGCTTGACTAGGATTCACATTGGATGATCTCATCCCTCCATCCCATGCCCCTCATTTATATCAGGGATACGTTTTCATTACTATTTCTTATGGCCTTCTAATATTTCATCTATTAGTCTTTGTTTCACACACTCTAAGCCCTTCACCACTTACTCTCAAGTAATCTTGGCTTGATTATATTGGAGGTACTTTAGATCGTTATCATATTGAAATTTCATTCCCTATGCCCTTTGGCCACGTTTTTATTTGCAATAATTCATTTCTTGACAATTCACGAAATATTACTCGTTAGTATGCACATAGATTTCCATTACCACCTTTCACTGATGAAGAATATGCAATGGGCATGTACAATCTGCTCCACAATGGCTCTCTTCTTAATCAACCTCATACTATTCTTGACCATAACAATGATGATATCCTAGATGATATTACTTGATACTTCTGCACATCATACACTTGGGGGCATCATGCTTACTCTTCTTCCCCCTTCTAGCATTATCAGGTGTCTTACATTTCTACTAGTCTGCTTTACACTTTGCATCTAATATCTCACATGCATCTTACACATCTTAATACATGTGTATCATCATTACCCGATGACACGCTCTTCTGCTATGGATCAAACTTGACTATTGAGGGCTACCTAGATTGATGAACCTCACCTCATACAACACATTTCACACTTAGAGCATTCACGACATCGTTCTCATACACATTCATCACAACACATTGTTTGATGACACACTCTAGATCCATGGTTCATACTCGACTACTGAGGGTTTAAATCTAAAATGAACCTCACCACACTCACTCACTCTCAACGTTCTATGCTTTGTCAATCATATATTTCTAGTGCACACAATTTAAACCATTTCCTGATGATGCACTCTTGTTATATGGTTCATTATTGACTGTTTAGGGGGTATTTATAAATGAAACTCATCTCACGCATACTCATTCACATTCACTTGGGTAGCACATAGCTCACACCACACTCACACTTCATTCCATTCCATTCACACTCATGTCAAACTATATATCTTGGTCATACATACTCTTGTTTGCTCATACTTGTTACATGTACACTTTGTTTTACATGCTAGATAAATACTTGGTATGTCATTATCCTTATCATATACACATGCGTATTCACTTGCCTTCTACTTGTGAATGCAAACTTTACAAAAATCATTACACGCAACACGGATGCTTGCCACTGTACCTCTTACCAATCCCATAGCAGCTCCTGAGGGCATCTATTTTTGTACACACTACAGGTGTTATTGTTTCATTTTATACTACTTCTTATTTCCTAATAGCACACTATCTTATATCAAATCATACATGATTTGACATATTTTCTATATTTCTAACATGCTAATGTGTGCTTCATGTGCATCATTTGTCTTACAGGAACTATTTTCTACCATGGTTGTCTGATACTTTGCTTGCGATTGTTTTTCATTTTTTACAGGCTATGCCCTTTGTCTTGTTTGCACACTGTATTATTTTGGCTACTTCAGTCTCGATTGTCTTACAACATTGTGAGCAATGTCCCATGCTTGAAACCCATTTTCTGTGGTCTACATTGTCTTCTTGCTTGTTAGTTTACATTTTTCTTCTATATGTGTATTTTTCTTGTTTATACTAACACATGTTTTCAAGCCACTTTGTTTACATGTGAATTGGTTTCTACCAAGCACATTCCCTGCCCCTACATGGCATTAGTTTCATATCAGTGTTTGGTCCTCCTTTAGGATGCATCCTCCTAGTGATGTCGCATGCAACCCAAATGAGGGGGGGCATACATTAGGTGAATCAACCACCCCATTCAACAGTATAAAGTCACAATTCAGACCTGTACAATATAGGAATAACATAGTTTTTCAGTTACAGAAAGGGCTCATAATCTGACTTGGGTCCTCAGCATAGCACAACACAGACACTAGTGCCCAGCTCTAGATAGTAGCACTTGGGTGCTCTTGACTCTTCCTAGGCACCTATGACCAGGTGAAGTTACAGATTTTTTCTCAGATCAGTACAATTTTCAGCAGTCTACACAGCAGTTTTCACATAACAGACATAGTCCTCCAATAATCAACATGCATCTTATCTCCTTTTTCTATTTCACACTGGATTAAACTGGATCAAACTTGATTGATATTAAACAAAGTGAAATCACACCATCTGTAGGGGTGTATAAATTTTGGGAAACGATCAAAGGTTAGAGAATAACACTAGAAATTTCTCCCTACACTTCTTCTGTCAATACATGAGATCGCCCAAAAAATTCACACTTGGTGTGAGATCACCTGAAAAACTCATTCTTGGCATGACATCACCTAAAGAACTCATTCTTCCACATCATTTTTAGGATCCTTTTACTCATCATAGATCAAGTGCACATGTTTCTTTTCACATTTTACATACATGGATCAAATTTTTTCACATATACATGACTTTGACTACTCTTTTACTCTTCTCTTTTATAGGTATGTCCTTATGGGAAGCAGTATTCACATCGTCAAACATCAAGTGACATCGAAAACAAGCACAATGTGACATATACACATACGTTTTCACCCCTTAAGGTCACTTTTATTTCCTCTCCTCTCGCTTCCACGCTTCATTTTTATCACTCAAATCTTTTTCTTCTCTCCTCAGCACACATTTCACCATCAATCTACATGGTTATCAAATATTCATCTCTTACCTACTTCATGTTATTGAGCACTCACTTAACAACATAAAGTGGGGGAAAATGTAGACACTAAATCATGCACTTAGGTATATTTCTAGGTCATGATCACATACCACTATTCATATGATTCCTAAGCAAGAAAAGCATTAATTGAACACTTTCTTAGGCCTATTTACTTTCTTTCTAGTTTCTTTCTTGGTATTACACACCCTATTTCTCAGTATGACTTTTGATGCTTTAAATTTTCTGAGTATGGACAACAACGCTTAACCATGATGCCAGCACCCGGTGTCCTCATCCCCGTTGGGTGCCCCCAACCTTTTTATATCCTGCTCAAATCTTTCGGTTCTTTTCTAGCTGTTGGGCATCTTATTTTCTTAGTGATCAACCTTTTAGTGGTTAATTATGAAATTCAAACCAGGGAATCATATAAATACAAATCTATGTGACCATGATAAACGACCAAACTTTAAGCATCTATTACTATCACCTAAGGTTGCATCTAAAGGCATTTCAAGAGCATCAAAGCATCCATCTAGTTTCCATTCAAGGGATAATGAACTGCATTCTTATGCATACACTTCATACAAGGGGAATTTCATTTTTCCATGCACACGTCTATCTACATTGCTACATATAGATATTACTCGCTATTCGGTGCATCTTTAACAAGAGCTTCCTAAGGAATGATTCTACAAACACACGTAGAACTACATGGAGATTGAAATGTAGTATAGCACCTGGATTGTAAGTTCACTCAATAAATTGACTGTTTGGGTCAGTCCAACTCCACATTTGCATATTTTTATTTTTAAGATTTGATGTGTTTTGGGGTTTTGCAGGTGCTCTTTCTCTTTGCAAGTTGTAAGCGAACTCATTGATCATCTAACGACACACAAAAAAATAATGATGAAATTTAGTAAACATCTTATGAGACTGTAAAAATTAGATTCTAACCACTTTCACAGTCATATTCACTAAGGAGCATTCTCTGACTCCTAGGTGCCCCTGACCCAGTTCAGGAACCCAATCCAGGAAGATCCGATAGTCGCACAATTTTATGAGCACAATAACGTTAATTTCCTCATGTTTATCATTTTCTAGTTCGGCACAATCCAGTATTAACTGTGAAATCAACTACGTACTTTATCCCTTTAATTGCACTTGGGGTTTCATATATTTTTAGCTTATTACTTAGGTAAAATATGTACTTTATTTCCTATCATTTTGTTATGACTCTGTAATTAGGGTTTAACATATTTTCAACATTTGTTAAATCAGTGTGACACAGTCTGAGCATGCTTAAGTTGAGTAGTGTGAAGGTAAAATTGAGAAGTAACATGATGCTCTATTATATGTATAAACTACATAATATTGAAAAAATGGGAGAATGGTCTAAAAGCAAAGTAGTGTCAGCGACAATAACAGGATGACCTAAAACAGGGAAAGATAGAAAAAATTGTAACTGGTCATGAGGGAGTGGTCCAGCTACTGCATAACTCAATCATGTCCTCTAAAATTAGACAGCGTGAACTAGGAAGAAAGGAATTTATGATGAAAGGGAATATTGGGATCAAAAATTCTAAGCTTGTTCTCAAAATAAAACCAATCCTCCCACTCGCTCACAAAATAGCGCATAGGAAGACACCCTTTTTTATCCTCAAGGATTTCAACAATGTTGAAGTCAACACAAATGATCCAGAGAGCCTCTGGAAATAAATCAGTAAGCTAACACCAAAAAAGAGCCTATTCTCCCACATCATTTGAAGCGTAAATGTTTGTTAACCCAAAAAATACACCCGTCAAAATAAAAAAGGGACCACACTTCACGATGCATGAGGTCCAATTCCCAGGAAATCACATGATTAGCAATGTCATGAGAAATCAAGGTCATGACATGGGGAAAAATAGTATGAGCTTCAGAGTACAACAAAAATCCAAGCAACTTGAATTCTTACAAACACAAAAATTTTCTTCTGACAAAAATGAATACAAATGTCCCTGACTAGATATTACAGGGTCGGTTCAATAAGACCATGTATATTCCAAGAATACACAATCATTGAGAAGGGTATAAGTACATGTTCCCCTCATCATCCATATCAGAAAGGGCCAACGAAGTTCAAAACCTCATAAAGGGTCTTTTTCAATTTCATTCCACTGTAAGTCACTTTGCGGTTTTTCATGTTCATCCTCAATGTTTTGTTTACGTTGATATAAATTTGTCAAAAGACTCTATTTCCATTATCAGTCATATGAGAAAATGATTTGTGAGTGTCCTCTTATGGCTGACTCTCATCCTACTTATTTCCATGTTGTTAAATTACTATATAATAATTAAAATCCATTCTACAAAGATAAGATCCATTTCTTCAAGGCTAAGTTATTAATTAGTTTTTTATAGATCTTAGGTAGGTCTTGACTTTTTGGTTATCTAACCTTAAGATATTCAATTATGAATAAAATATATGATGTTAAAATGAAGTAAATTTTATTAAATCTATTTAGTGTCTTCCGAGCTGATGTTAAATATTATCTGGTAAAGACATTCCATTTCTTGTTGGGATTTGATCTCGGGTGAATTAACTTGTAAATGTAAATTATGACCAAATCCATAACAAAACATAAAATCATGGTGTTTGGTAAGGAATTTAAGTTGTGTTGACTTGTTAACACCAAATCCATGGTGTGTGCTGAGGAACTTACTAGATGTTGACTTGTTACAACCTCTATTAAGGAAATCTTTAAGCTTGTTTGGCATATACATTGGGATTTGATCTCAAGTCAAATAACATGTAAATATAAGTCTCTATGAAATCACAAAACTATGGTTTTTGGTAAGGAACTTAATATACATCTTGTAAATTTGTGTCTAAATACATTCCTTACTACCTAAGTCGAATATGCATCTTTAGTACATCTTGGTATTTTTTATATAGATCTAAAAATCCTCATCTAGTTAAAAATTAATCCATCATTCGTTAGTGAACTTGATACACGATAACATGTAAACCCCAATGTATAATGATCCTTACGATAATAGGTGTGACGTAGTAGTGGAGGTGTCTCTCTCACTAACATAGTATGACACTAACATTGACACCCCAATGGGAGTGGCCCTCTTACTAACATAATGGTTTATTAGTTGCAAGATCAATATATTCACTTACTTGGACTTTAAAAATGACACAGGTCTCGCAACCCTTTTGAACTTGAGGAGGACATTTTCCTGTAACACCTCTAAAAATGGCACCGACTATATTTCCATTTTAACTGCCCACATTCATGTGATATTTATAATTTCATGTCACAATCACATATGACTACCCTATATGTCGATATCCTAAGCAACATAGTAGGGTTTGTGCCATATGTACGTTGACCCATGCCTTCATTATTTTGGTGGCCAAGGCCTCTATGAAATAGGTGGTGAGTTATTCCATGTTCCCTATGGACACATAGTTGGCCCACGTGAGCAAGGATTGGATCATATATAACCACCACTCCTTCATCTTTAGCTCGGATAATGCCATTGACACCACTGAAGCTAACGGTGGTAGGCATGGCTGGTTATGTGGGCTTGGTGTATTTTTGAATTGATTTTATTACTCTAAAGATCCACATTCATTAAAAAAATCATGTAGACACTGTATTTACATCATCCACCTACTCCCAACATACACACATTAATTTACTACAACTTATCACTTTAAACATTATCTAAATCATCCTACTCATCCCGTTAAATAATTTTTCACCTCCCTGTAAATCACATTTACCTATCTAAACCTCCTAACCCTCTTCATCCTAACCTCCCAACCTTTCCTAACCTCTTCCCTAACCATTTTCCCTCGTCTCACACCTAAAAATCCCATTTTGGAAGTGGTTAAAACTACTTCCAAATGGCTTCTTCTGAATTCCCCAGATTACTGAAGATTCCAAAAAAGCACCCACGATTATAAATAGGAGCCCAAACTCTTATTTTAGGGGCTTTTGGATGTTTTTACATCTTCACTCCTGAGCTTTCTTGAGCCAGCAATAGATCTCTGTCATTTCAGCTATCATCAAGAGCGAACAATAAGATCATACCACTCTAAGGAGTTGTAACACATCAGTTTGTCTACCTAATCCTTCATCAGCTTCGTCAAAAGATCAAAAAATCAATATCACCAATTCAACCAGCCTTTTTGGACATTCTTGCAGCCATCTCCACATTACAAGGTCATCTTTTCTATCTATTAATAATTTAGTTATATATCAAAACAAGCATAACATAGTCATTTTAATCTTAACTTTGAATCAATTTCTCTATTACTAAGGGAATCAAATTTTACACAGGAATCACCCATGATTCTCTTAAATCGCCAACGATTCCTTTTAATCACCTGCGATTTCTTTCAATTTATCTTCCTTTATCATATTGTTACATTTTATCAATTATTATTTGTATCCTTAGACTTTATATGTTTGTTACAAGAAAGTTTCTATTGTACATGATTGTTCTAGGTCAGTATCATCTAACCATGAGCATCTACGATCTCCCAATCACCTAAAAACCCTTTGTGTGAGAGTAGTTCAACATCCTTCATGAGCTTACTCTATATGCTATCAGATTCACGCCTAACTTAGAAGACATTGAGGAATAGATTAAATTCTTCCACAAAATCCAACAAGTACCTATGGATTACCGGTATGATTACTTTGAGGACCTCCATGTTATCGCCACTTTAGCCCGAGCCACCTACAAAGTGGAACATGATCTTCCTTTTCACCTTAATTTCTATATCCCATCCTTATCATTATCATTATTTATTTAATCATTGTTATCAACTCACGTAATTTTATTGAAATGAGTTGGCATCCTTCAAGGAAGTCCCTTTGGATTCCTAGAATCAGCCTTTGACAAGCATCTCATCATCTCATCTATCTAATATCTCTTGTTTAGTTACCTTTTCTTGTAGGTATCTTCACTTGGCGAAAGGAGGAGTGATCATTCACTATTCACATCCCATCATCCGAACATTGTGACTAATGGCGCAGGGATCGCTAAACCCTGCCATATTTTGAGTTTTAGGTACTTTTTGCACTTGATAGCATCTACCCATAAACTACCTAATAGATTCCTAGCATGCTTGATGGGACTTTCTATTTCCTTTCTTTTACATTAAAATTAACTTATAATTATTTATGGGTTCTCTACTCTGTAATCGTTAATCATTCTAGTAAATCACCAACAATTTTGGTGAATCACCCACGATTCCTACAAATTACCAACAATCTCTATGGATTGTTCCTAATTACTTAGTCATTTTGCCTTGAGGATTTTTCTTTCTTTCCTGCTTTATGTTTCCATCTAGCCATTTCTTATTTCCCCCTCTAAAGTAATTGCTTTAGTGTTTCAATTGATATAAAAATAAAAAAATAAAAATAAAAAACTTAAAAAATCAAAAAGAAACCACAAGTACATTCTAAGTTGTTATTTTTATTTTTAACATTGCATTTGTTTGTTGTCCTCATTGAATCAACATTTCTTTCTGGGATTTAAAACGAACCCTTTATATCTACTTGGTCACATAGTCTAATTAGGAGGTTAACGAATTTCATTCACTTAACTTCTCTCACACACAACCAAACCACATTCAACAGAATATGCATCAAAATAATCCTACCCAGGTGGACCAGTTTGGATTTCATCACCAAGAGGATGAGTCGACTTGGTGTTCTAGGTGATTATAAATAAGTTGGAGGATAGTATATATGCTAAGAACCCGACACTCTTAATCATTGCGATACCTAGTAGTAAGGGGGTAGGCCCCAATACCATGCCTCGTACTGACACCAACATAGATTAAGGCCTCGTGTACCTTTAGGTATATCGAGGAATTCGGCCTTTAATATCACCCAAAACCAACTATAGATTGTCATTTCCAAGGACCTCATAAACCATTTTTCAATTTTCACTTTTCTAACTTAATCAAGATAACAAAATTCTCTTGTTCGACTTGTTTTCTTGATTGTAATCAACTTCCTAGATTCTTTTCCCTCTCTTTTAGTGATTTTTTGTTTTCATGGTATTAACTTTACAACAATTCCGTTAATAAAACTCTGAAAACATGGTTGAACATTTACAATAGTCATTGGAAAACATTCAATATCACCTTGAGGACATTCCTTGTATTGTGAATCAACATTGATCACCATCAGCAAATGATCAAAAACCCCCACATTGTCTTAGCAGTCAATCTTCCACATTATAAATTCTGGATCCACCTAGTCCTCATTTCTTCAACAGTGGGAATCCAGTCTTCACGGAGATCCTGTATTCAAACCTCATTTCCCTCAATGCTTACCTAGCTACCCAGGGTGTCCTTATTTATAAATTTACACCTGAACAATGACCCCCTTGTCACCAACACTACATATGAAATTTATCATCTTACTGATCCTAACCATGAGCTGGTCATCCAACAAGTCCATCCTTATATTTTTTTCGGTGTATCAAAAACATCTAATCCCGCGTCTTCAGTCCCCATCATCACTTTTTACCTTAGCATTGTTTCCTCACAGACAGAACTAATCAAAAATCATCGTCTTCACCAAATCCCTCATCTAGATCTGCCTCATCCCAAAACAACACCAGCATATCCTCATCTACATCGAGTCCTTTAGTCTCTTCCTGATCAGGGGATATTTTTTAGTGTCAAAAGTTCCCTAAACTTCCCTAGATCATGCTAGTGTAGTAAATCCTTTAAAGAGATTTTCAACGACTATAAGAATGTGAAAAATAGACACTCTGAGCTCAAGTTATGTCTGGTCAAAGTAAAGTCAACATGGAAGTCAACTTTGGTGAACATGTCAACAAGTGGACCAATGGCAAGGTGGCACGTGGCAATTGGCGACAAGGTAAAATTGATGGTCTTGTAATTTTTTCAAAATCAGTTCCATAGTATAGAGCTCGTCCCAAGATTTCTGACGCATTTTGAACGGACCAAACCTGAGTTTGTATGCAAAAGATATGCATAGTCAAAGTTGTGGTCAAATGATAACGTGGCACACTGTGACATGTTCAAATGGCATCTTATGGGCATGACATTTGGTAGGTTTTTAGTGGCTTTGGATTTAAAATAATAATAATAATATTTTATTTAATCCATTCCACGTGAATAAGCTTAATCCCATGGAATAAGGAGGATTTTGTGGACAAAAAACTATTTAAAGGCTTATTTTATCCCTTTCCCACCAAATGTGGGGGTCAATGGCTAAATTGGGCACCTAAACCTATGGAAGGGGGATTTGAACCCATCACCTCATCTAAAAATATAAGTGGCCTTACCAACCCACCACCCTCTTGGAAGTGGTATAAGTATAGCTCACTTGTATTTGTAATGGACAAGTGTCGGGTCTGTGTCAAGCCAATAACTAGACAGTTTTAGAAAAATGTAATTTTGAGGCACTTCCACTCAAAACTAGATCTCGAGTTATGTATGAAAGTTGCTCAAAATTTCAAGAAGATTATGATGGTGTGATCGTTTATCCAATTTGAAGCTTTTGTAACAAAGTTATTTTCTGTTAAAGTCACACAAAGGCGTAGAACCAAAGGGAGACACTATTGTAAGTGGATCAAGAAGGTGAAGGACATAGGTTGAGCTCCATTAACATCCTTCAAAGGTATGAAAAATATTTTTGTAGGTTTTTTATTCATTATTGGTTAATTTAAAGGTTATTGTATTTACATTTTTTAACATTATTAATGGATCGGTTCACTACGAACCCAGGGACGTAGGAATTCCGAACCCCATAAACAATCTGGTGTTCTGTTGTAAGTGGATCAGGAAGGTGAAAGACATAGGCTGAGCTCCATTAACATCCTTCGAAGGTATGAAACACAGTTTTGTAGGTTTTTTATTCATTATTGGTTAATGTAAAGGTTATTGTATTTACATTTTTTAACATTATTAATGGATCGGTTCACCACGAACCCGGGGACGTAGGAATTCCCCCCGTAAACAATCTGGTTTTGTGTTCTAATTTTATTTTCAGTTTCTGATTATTTACAATAATTTAAATTCAGAATATGAATATGGATGTAACTATAATCACTAATTGATAAAATTGGGAAATCAATTAAAATCAAGAAACAATGAATTTGGGATTTGATCAAAGAGTGAAGTTTTGAGTAAATTATAAACTTAATTTCAGTTCTGAATTCAGCCCATAATCAGAATTTGATCAATTTTTGGGATTATAAAATACTTAAAGTTGATTAAAAATTAACAATCCTTGAAAATGTTTAAAAGTGAAAAAAATAAAACACCCATTTTCAGATCACTTCCACTATCTAAACACCTCATATGGGTTCAATAACCATCCCATTAAGTATGTCCCAACCTATCCCATCACAACAATCTGCATCATTTAGTCAAAATGTATTCATGTCTATCCTAACATCTTTACCATATATTAACATGAGTATCATCTCTAGTGTTCACTCCACTTCACAACCGTCATCAACCACCCCTATCTTCTCTCAGTACATACCTTAACAATCCAAACCTCTCATCCACACTTCTATGCCTTTTCAACACATGCCTCAACAATCCCAACCTTTCATCCACACTTAAATTCCATTTCAACATATACCCCAGCACTCACAACCCCTTTTAAACACATCCATGCCTATCCAATATCAATACATCCAATCCTCACAACCCATAGCCTCACAACCCACTTACAACATTCCTGTGAATACCCCTCTCCAACATAATATCCCTATACCTTACTTGTCATACCAACAACCAAATCCAACTATATACAATCAACCTGGTCCTTCGTCATTCAATCCCCAATAACAACCAGTACAAAGTGATCCCTTGCAAGCATTGATGAATAGTATCTCCAACCTTGAAGTTTCCTCTATGGGTCCCAAAGACACCTCGTCTTACGAACAAATTTGTAATGAACCCATCCATCCATTCGTACCATATAAAAAATATCCTCCACATTGGGAACTTCATAACTCCTCAAATTCTACAATAAAAAATATGCTAAACAGCACATTCGGGTCTTCTAACATGCTTGTTACCTTATAACACATAAGAAAGACCTTATCCTAAGAACATTCCATATGTTCTTAGGCAAGCCTGCCTTAGATTGGTATAACAATATTCCTCAGTACTCACTCTTCTCATTCGCTCATCTCATGCAACTCTTCTTAGAACACTTCTTGACTAACATCACTTGTAAAATCACTATCACTGATATGTACACCATCAAGCAATTTGAGGACGAATCTATTAAGGATCTCATCACCCACTAGAGGGGCATTATCAATTAGTTGTCCTTTTCCCTCCCACAAACTAAATTAATTGAGTTATTTTCTCACTCCTATGCCAAACATATATCATACACGTTACAAATCTAGTCATTTCAAACATTTGATTAAGCATTCACTATGGCTCGAAAACTCAAGCTTCATGCTCTCGAAGACCGGAAAGGTTAAACTCATATCAAATAAGCCTAATCCTGATTCTTCATTCAAACCATCCTCTAGTCAAGAAAAAATCTAATACATCAGAGAATGTAGTCATTGTGAAAACTGGTTCTAAAGAACCATTTGTCTTCCAAACGCCACCCCATCCTCAATGCAATTACACATCCATTTTGGTGAGTCTTATAGCACATTCTTTGATAAAATCTTATCCATGTGTATGATCACCCTTCCTCCCATCCGCCCCATTGATACATCTATTTCAAAACCCTCTTGGTATCTAGAGAATGATTACTGTAAATACCATACCGGGTGAAAGAACAATAACATGTCCTATTTTTTGTATTTTTTGAACCTTTATAAACTCAAATTTTCAATTTCATTGATTTTCCAAAGGTAATAGCCACAAAACCGTACACATGTATGGCATTCCACAAACTAACGAAATGTTGTGTTTAGAGTGTAGAATAGATGCAAAAATTTTATTTTATTTTAAGAAAAGAAAAATGGTCTTTTTCTTCATTATATTCATACATTGTTTATGTTGTGGCCAAATCACTGCACCCCTCGAATGGCCAAAATGTGAACAAAAGGTTCGGTGTGATTGGGATACATGGGATCACCTCTCAAGCTGTGGGACTTGGGCTCAAGGTGAACCTCTGAAGAAGGCCGTCTTCATCTTCGTAAATTGATTGTTGCACTACACCTAGTGTAATAAAAATGGTTATCTAAACCTATGCTAACATTTTCATGGGTTTTAGGGAAAGATATTTGCAAGAAATGAAACTATAATAGGGATGGTGATGCACCAAATAAAGGGTGTTTCCAGACTCAGGAAGGGTTAATTTGAAGAGGGTGTGTGCACCACAAGTTAACATTCACCTGCTATAACTTAGAGAGGATACAAAATATCACAAACTAGGAAGCATACATTCCTTTTGTTAAACTCAGATTATGCGTAATAGATAGATCAAATTCAATTAAAAACACAATCAATCACCATGATAATATAAAATAGGCACATGTCAAACATCTATTTCACTTATAACAGTCAATGATAATATGGCTTATATAACATAAAGGAAGATAACCTTTTCCACAACTGATATTCAAACAATTATATCACTTTCCAACATAATGAAATAAGATATTCTGAGATAAAGGCAAGCCAACCACTTATACTAAGGAACTATGCATTCACAAAGCATAAACACGGTCGACCATTAACATAATAACTCATCTTTCCATGGAAAAATATCACTCTGAATGTAATTGAAAGGTTCCTGAATAGTCAAAGCACTCTTCCAAGCTTGAAGAGCAACTTCTCAAAATTGATCCCTCTAAAGACTTAATGTACTTTTCTATTTATAAGTTCCTTAGGCTGAGCCATTACAGTTGGGCCTTAACCAACAAATTACTAAAAATAGAAATGTTATTAAGTTCTAGGGAACATGCTCCCATAAAAATAGAAAAATTTGTTGCAAGAGTTTGACCCAGTCAACCCTATAACTTTGACCAATCCAGAGCTTGGATCAGTCCTCCCATGGCCACCTAGCTTTGGTTGGGCTCTGCAACATCTTCTCCAGCTCCACTTTTTCCTTGTTCCTTCTCCCAGGCAAGCCATCTGATGTTTGTATTCAATGAAATGCTTAATAATTCCCTGAATTTCTTCATCCTCTGGTCCACACGCGTAGTGATTAACTACATCTGTCATCTCAATATCTCTTTATACTTTGGTTGGAACTCTTCTGAGTTTACTTACTACCTTTTTAGTTCGGTCCAGTGAAGTTTTGGCATGAAACCAACCTGTCAATGGAGTCACTGTAGAAGGTTCTAGTTACTTCATCATCCCTTTTGACCAAGTCCTTGAAATTCAGCTTGATCTGATCTTCAGAAGATCATCGATGTTTTCATTAAATAACTTACAATTGATATTATCAAAATCCTCTAAAATGTCATTTAGAGCATCCATTATCTCTATATGCTTGTCATCCAATTTCTTAATTAGATCCTGCAAAACCTGGGACTAAAACTCCATAGATTTTTGATACTCGAACAATTTTGAGGCATCATCTATTACATCTTCCTGGAGAAGAAAATCCGGATCTTCTTCTCTGATTTCACTCCATGTAGTCAAATTCAAGTTCAAATTATTATTATCTTCGGAGAAGGTTTCATCCATTTTTTGAATAGAGGTCCTTTCAGCTTGTAAATCATTGTATATGTCAACTAATTCCTTTATCAAAGGATTGGATTCTTGCAGTATACACTCCATCCATCCATTTACTGATCTTCCCTTCTGACCTATCTTCTCAATCTTGTGATAAGAAATATCATCGAGGGTGGAAGAAACTGTCAGAGCCATGGTAGTTGAAATCTCGGTAGATGGAGAAGGTTTTGTCACTTTTCTCAACAATGCAGTGAGTTGAACCTTTGCTTTGAGCTCATCCTTGGAAGCCTTGTCTTTGTCATATTTTTCTAACAGATTCCCAAGAGTAGTCTGCACATCCTATTTTTCCCCTTCATGTGTTGCTTTTCCCAGTGAAAATCTAGAAATTCAATAATCTGTTGTTGTAATAGTTTCCTTGGTTTTCCCTTCAACGGGAGTAGCAACTTCTATGAACCCTTTCTCCAAATTGATTTACTGACAGGATGGAAACAATAGTCGGCCTCTTTTCCTACCTTTTTGGTGTGTGTTCCAACACGCTCAGGTCTATAACATCCACCAGAGGCACCTTCTTCTTCTATTTTGGAGTCTGACGAAACAACCATTCTGGAATGGTTGATGCTGATGGGAGTGGAACAACCCGATTCACTACCTGAAACACTAGTCAAAACAAGAGCACCAATAACATTAGTTGGCATTTGAACGGAGGTGGAAATAATGGATGGGGCGGATGTGAAGATGGCCATAGGAGTGGATACGATGGGATTAGAAGATGAGATGGAAGGAAATGGAAGTGTTAGAGGAAGTGAAGTAGAGATGGGTGACCCAATCATTTCCCCTGTTGAGAGAACTTGAAGAGATGAGAACACTTGGGCCATAAAAGGAGATGGGAAAGAGGAAATGATTGTAGAAGTGGAAGGAAATGATGTAGGAAGTGACAATGGAAGAGAAAGGGGAGATGAAAGGCCTTGCGAGACACTTGGAGAATCAGTGACTTCAACTATTTCTGACATTGGTATTGCTGGAGACATGGCTTTGGAAGCAGGAGCCTTGGAGAGAGATGAGCTGCCAACAATGAATGAAATATTTTTAGGGGTTGTATGGGCCCTTTGGATGGACCTTTTTCCCTTTGTAGGTGTTGGTAGACTCATAGTTGATGGATTTTCTGTATTTGTAGGTTGATTCTAACCCCTTGGGTGAGATTCCCAAGGTAACCAACCAACTATAGGTTCTCTGCAGAATGGGCCCCACCCTTTCCTTGGTATTGCAACATTCTTCTACATACCAATCAATCCATGGAAATGGTTGATTGGCAACATTATTATTTTTATATGCTACATCCAAAACTTCATCATCATCTTACATTTCCTTTGGAATCTCAGCTATACCAAACTGCCAAATTTCATCCAGAGTTAGCCTCTCATAATCTCTTTATCGGATGATGAATTCATCCCGAAAATGAATCCAAATGTCTTCCAACTAGGGTACATGGGAACTAGACAGACATGTTTCACTAAATTTACCCCAGTAGTCGAAACTGGTCCAAGGATGGAAGGTCTGCAAAGTTACTTCTAACATTTATGCATCTACATTCTTTGCCTTATAAATATTTGGACAAGTGTATCTGCCAATTGAAATAGGGAAATGAACTCCCACCTTGTGCCATTTATTTTGAATCTTATGATAGTCCAGCAATTGCTGAACCAATTCTAGCAAGACCCACTTGTCAGTGGGACATCTTGGCAACTTACTGGGAGTACCTACAAAACCTAGAATCTGAATGTATGTAAATGTGGGGAACTGCAAGTAAATAGCTCCCCATTCACACACTTCTTTGAAGGCTTCATAAAAATTCTTCGATTGTATAAATCTTTATCAAAACGATAAAGAATGACCACAAAGAAGGCATCATTAATCCTATGGAAGTGCTTGTTGCCCTCATCCAGTGTGAGCTGAGGATAAAAATTGTAAATTTGTGAAGCACTTCAAATACCCTTAGTATTCATCCCAGTAAAATCCCCCATAGCAGTTGCAGCATAGACCAAAAAGGATGTCATGTAGAAATTCTTGGAGGACAACACCTTGCTTAACTGAAAAACAAATGGAGCTATTGATATGCTCCCCCCATCTGATAAATTCCTTGTTCTTCTTGATGGTGGAAATATACAGGAACATCCATTCCTGAAATTCCTTTGTAGAGGGAAGGCCTGAAACTCTACTTAGTAACACAACAATGTCATTGAATTCCTGGATGAAGTCTGAATCGATATATGGTTTTAGGTAATTTGGTAACACTCTTGGCCAGATAGCTTTTTAACATGACTTTTGTGCATAACTCAGCTTCCTTGTCCCAATGTTCCACTGTTGATTCTAGTGAAATTTTCACATAGTCTTCAACATGTCAGGAGTTTGAATAAATCCTCAAAGAAATCTAGGTCCAAGTGCGATTACAGTCTTGCCATCAACATCCTTAACTGTCATGAAGTGAGTTGCTGCAGCTAAGACGAACTTAGGGAAATGCATGGATGCAGGAAAGCCAACAGCTAGAGCAAGTCCACTGTCATATATGGCTTGAATCTAGGATTTCCTGTTTGGGGCTTTCACCCTTGCCCAGAAGTCTGGAAAATCAATTTTCCTGAGATCAGTGTCTCTTATATTTCCCAAATCTGAGGATAGACAAGAATGAGGAGAAACTCCAAGGAATGTATACTTCATTTTTTCCTTGCCTTTGACTGCAGAAGTTAACATCAAATTTTGATTTCAGAATCCGAAGGCCTTCAAAAACTGAAATGCCGAAGTGAAAAGTTTGCCAAAAGGTTGAAAAAGTTCCGAAACAAAAGGTTCCAAAAACCTGAACCCTGAAAGAGAAAGTTCCGAAATCCTGAAAACACAAACTCTGAAAACTTAAACCCCGAAACAAATAGTTCTGAAAGAGAAGGGCACAGTTTCCAAAAAATGAGAACCTCCAAACAGTCGAATCTCTGAACTCTGAAAACACAAACTTCTGAACTCCAAAAATAAAATCTTCCGAAAATGCTAACCTCTGAACTTCAAAAAAATGAGAAGTGTCGAAAGGACAGATTTCACCAAAGGCACAGAAGGCAAGTAAGATACTCAGGAGGATCTTGAGGATTATGATGAAATCTGCACTGGATGCCTATAGAAAATCAGATTGAGGAACCGTTAAGATCAAAAACACCGTCAGAGGAAACATGGTAGGAAATGAGGATTTCATCTCCGAAATAGATGAAGGAAGAATAAAGAGAAAACGAATAAAGAAAAAACAAACCAAGAAGATCTCAAACCAAAAAGAAATAACTTAAATAAAATACCTTGAAAATGACACCGCAAAAGTAAAAGATACGGTAAAAAATCAAAACATCAGAGCAAAATGTCAAGTGAAAATGACAGGTTAAATCGCGAGTTTAAATAGAAAAACCTGACATTAATGCCCAGATTTTGACACGTATAGAAGTAGGTAAGAAATAAATGCACAAAGAAATTCTGTAAGTCTGAAATTCTAAAATTTTGGAATTTCAGAAGTTATGAGGTAAAAATCTGGAATGGTGATGGAAGAACTCCGAAACCTGAAAGTCTGAAATTTCAGACTTTCGGAGTTTCAGACTTCGGAAGTCCGAAAGCAAAAAAATGGAAAAATGGTTGGGAAAATTCTAAAACCTGAAATTCTGAAAGTCTAAAATTTTGGAGTTTCAGACTTCGGAGCTCCAAGTAATATTTTACCCAAAATGCAAAAAAGAAATCCGGAAACCCGAAAGCCCGAAAGTCTGAAATTTCAGAATTTCAGAGTTTTTAGACTTCAAAACTCCAAATCAGAAAATCGTCAATTACCAAAGGAAAAACTCTAAATTCCAAAAGTCTAAAAGTCTGAACTTTCGGACTTTCAGGCTTTCAGAGTTCAGAACTTCGTAATCACAGTTTTAATTCTTTACCATAAAATTTCCGAAAGGGAAAATCCCCGAAATCCAAACTTCGATTTTTTTCAGATTTTTTTCAGAATTCAGAGAATTTCCAAAAACTGCTAAATACTTCCTCGTGAAGGATTTCAAAAATTTTGTTTTGATTGATTTTAACGTCTGTTTCTCAAGGTAGATTTTAAAAGTTAACAGTTTCTTATTTTATAATAGAGGAACAACTGTCTAGCATGGTGTTTTTAAATGAAAACTTATTTTTTCACCATGAAATTTTAGATATATGTTCTAAATTCAAATATCGAGTTCCTATCAAATTTTTCGTATTTTTTATTTATATGTTTTTAATCAATTTTTTTGTGAAGATATTTTCATATTAAGGGCATACATATGTTTATGCCAATATATTTTAAGATTTATATCAAAATTCAAATATTTTGCTCATAGCTACGAAGAAGACTTCAACAAATAGTAAGTTTATTTTTTTTCAAATTTTTTGATATATTTTATTATTTTTCAAATTGTGTTGAAAGTGTACTACTGATTTTCGTAAAATACCATACGTTGGAAAAAAATTAAAAATAAATATTAAAACGTATTTTAACAAAATGAAAAATTTAATTTTAGAAAGGTAATAAAAAACTGTATTTTTGTGTAAAATTTTATAATTTAACCAATTAATTTACCCTAAATACGTGGGACCTCTATGGCACATTTTGGCCAATAATTATCCTCCAAAAGGATTTAGAGCCAAAATGTGCCACATAGGTGCCACATAAGGGTGTTTGCGTGAACCCCCTTCGCATGAACACTCTGTTCGCTCAAACACATGTGCACCCCTGGGGATCCACCACCCGAGCGCCACCAAGTACAATTTTAATTTTTAGACTTTGTTCAGTTGTTTAAATTTAGTTTTAAAAAATAAATTTAAACAACTATAGCTTTAAAGCATAGTTTTTTCAAAAAAAAAAAATTCTATTTTTAGGTTCAATTTAAATGATTTTAATTTTAAAATATACTATTTCATAATTTTTTTATTGTTTTTAAATAAGAGTATATTATATTTTGTAATTTATTTAAAAAATAAAAAATATTATATTATTTATATATAGTCAAATTAATTTTAACATATCGTCGTGTCATATGGCAGAGAATAGAGGATTGAGCATGGAAGAATTTGAATTTCAAAAAAGGCAATGGTTCGAATTTCTCATGGCTCATTGATGCTAGACATGGGAGATTCCTTGGGGCTGGCTCCTTGTTAGGAGGAACCAGGAACCTAGGTCCTAAGGTGGGCCACATGGTTTCTACCTCCGAGGGCAATCCTGTTGGAAGAAATGTCATAGGTCACTTTCTCCCTGAGGATTCAGTCATGGTTTCTCTTAGGGAGCAAGATGGTTTGTCCACTCAACTATCTCTTCTTGGTAAGCGGGTGATTTTCACTAAGTTCATGGGTAGGTGGTTGTCGATAGACGGTATTCAATTCTGGTGTGATTCTCAATGGGTAAGTGGCCTTAGGGTGTGCTTCTTGGCCAAGGGTTACTTTATGGTCATTTTTAGGAGTGAAGCGCTACAGGAAGATACCTCAGTCAGGAAGGATAGGTTGTTCCTAGAGTCTGATGTGCACATTAGAGCTTGGTCTGCAAACTTTTACCTGGAGTAAGATTCTATGGAGGAACTACATGTATGGGTGAGAATTAACACTTTTCTAAGAGAATATTGGAATCCCAAAATCCTCACCAAGATCTGTGAAAAGTTAGGTAAAGTTATTCGCATCGACCCTATTACCCTTGAAGGCTCTCTAGCAACTTTCACTCAAATTTACACCTCCATAGATCCATCCAAGAAATTGCTAGAGAGTATCATCATCTCCTCCCCCTCAAGCGAATGGGTTCAAAGATTTGAATACGAGAATATTTCCTTTTGTTGTTTCAAATGTAAGCAAAAGGGTCACTTTCAAAGGGATTGCAAAAATAGCCAAGCATCGATAATCCTTTCTGGAAGAAAAAAATCAAGATTCTTTCTAATGTGGCGGATGCAGGGTCGAATCCCTATCCAGCTAATGTAAGAAGGGAGGATGGTCTTAGATATTTTTTGAATCTAAATATTGTGTGTGTGGATCCAGCTACCATTTTCCTTGTTAAGGAAACAATCTCGATAGTTCAAGATCCTACACATATCTTGGCCTTAATGAATGAAGGTCTAGTTGTTGGTTAAGGAGTATCAAAAGAATGTTGGATAATTAGACCCGTAACTGAGAGGTTTTCATCGCTTTCATGGCTTTCGATAAAGATGAGGAAGTTGGTGAGTCGGATTCAGAGGTAGATTTGAAAGTCATCTAGGATAACCTTCGTGGATCTATCCAAGTCACACCCGTGCTCTCTCAAGTGGACTGTGGTCCAAATCACCCTTTGGGTCACCCCTCGAAGGAACAAATATCCATGCAAGAGATTATTGCATGGAAACAACAACATCTTGATTCATTTTTTCAGCCTTCAAGTAGGAGAGGTAGGTCCTTTTCAAAGGAAGGATGAGGATTATTTCTTGTCATGTTAGGGGTATGAATGCCCCTAACAACCAACACCTGATCAGATGGTGCATTCTTGAGCAAGATGTGGATCTATGTCTTATTCAAGAAACCAAAATGTATATATTTGAATGTATTTTAGGTTGGAAAAGGAGTTGGAAAGGTTGGTCTAGGATATTCATTGGATCGTAAGGTGCTTCTCAAGGTTTTTTATGGAAAGACGGCAAGGTGCTAGTGGATCTCATCTCAGAAAGTAGTAATCATCAATGGCATAGAATTTAGGTCAAACATTGTGATGAAGAATTCCTTCTTTACAATGTTTATGGTCCTAACAAGCTCATAAGGAAAAGGTAAATTTGGTCTCAGTTGGAAGGTGAAATGAGAAACTTTCCTCGAGATGAAATTATCCTCATCGAGGACATCAATGCTACTTTATCTGATAATGATAAGAGAGGAGGGGTTCGATGGCAACCCCGATCTCAGCAAGACTTCATTTCCTTTGTCACACTCTCTAATCTTGTGGATATAGAGCCTAAGAGGGGTTGGTGCACTTGGTCTAACAGACACCCAGGTTTTGGCAGGATGGTTTTTAGGTTGGATAATTTTTTGGTGTTAAAGGCTTGGTTTCAAAATCATATCCTTTTAGAAAGCGAAGTCTTTCCTGTCTCTAGTTTGGATCACTTTCCCATTTCTCTCGATGTTCATATGGACATTCCTCTAAGGAGATCCCCTTTTAAGTTCAAATCGATGTGGATGAAAGATTTGAGGTTTCTTGATTAGGTCAAAATCTGGTGGTATTATTTTGATGTGGATAGGACCAGTATGTTTATTCTCTCTCAAAAATTGGCTTGTCTCAAAGATAGTTTGCTAGAATGGAACTCCACCAATTTCAAGAACATTTTCTTGGAAAAGCACAGAGTCAAAAAAGAGATTAAAGAGTTGAATGAAATTATTTTTTGTGGTGGCATGGGACAAGAAGAATATAGGAAGGAAAAGGAGCTTCTTGGCAAACTGGGGGATCTTCTGCTTAAAGAAGAGACCTTTTGGAGACAGAAATCTAGGCAGGTCTAGTTAAAATATGGAGATAAGGATATTAAAAATTTTCACTCTTCGGTTAAGCCTAGAAGGAATAAAAATTACATTTCCAATTTGAATTTGGAGGATGGCTCATGGATTTCAATATTGGTTGATATTAAGTAAGAGATAGTATCTTCTTTCAGGGTCTCCTTAATGGGGAGTGTTTCTACCTTCTCGATGAGTAGCAACCTCTCCTTAACCAGATTCAGAGAGTTAAGTGTGATGAAGATAATTCTAAGCTTCTTTCTTTATTTTCCATGGAGGAAGTTCGTTCCATTGTCTTTTTGATGGAGAGAGATAAGGCTCTCAGGCCGGATGGATTCCCTGTTGCTTTCTTTCATGATTTTTGGCACGTGATAGGCGAGGATGTATGGCTAGCTTTAGAGGAATCCAGAAGGTCTAGGAAGATCTTCAGGGAAATGAACCATACCTTCATTTGTGTGTTTCTTAATTATTGGTGAGAAAATTTGTCAGGGACAAATTGGTGGTTATCTTGCCAATGCTCTGGGATTCTAAATCCCTCTACTTAACCGATGCAGCTACCGTATGTGCATGTGCGAGTGAAATGTGAGTTTTATTCTGGTGGCCTTTCAGTTGAGGATCCAACACGGGAACTCCACTGACCCTATGGCAATTACTTTCATATACCTGCAAGAGATGACTTTACTAGGAAGGTGGGAAAGGGAATGAGAAAATTAGAAAAGAGAAAAACTAATGTTGCAAGTAGAAAATCAGAGACTTGCATACACCAGCTAGAAGTTTCATTACATGCACTTGAATATAGAAGAAAACAAATCTGTGTAATAGCTACAAGACCAAATGAATCTTAATGGGCACAAAGTACCAACAAACTCCTCAATCAAAGAGGCTAAAATCCCTTCTTCCTTTTATTGAAGCTCAAGCAGAATTTGTACATAGTGTGAGAAATAGAAGAAATTTTTTAATGGGAGAAATGGAAGAAACTTGCTATCTCTTACTCTCTTCACAAGGATAACTCTCTCATGAATTCACAAAAAATAGCTCCAACATCTAAGAAGCAAAATTCAGAAGACCTTTTAGAAGACCCTCAAACGAGGAGCTTCTTACAATTTATAGAAGACGAGGAAACTTTTCATCTTCCTAGTGACTTTTCGAATACCTTAATGTGACTTAAGACTCTTCACATTCCACTTTAAATATTTAAGTCCCTTTTATAATAGCAAGGTGACTTAAATTTACATTATATTTTTAAAGTCACTTAATTCATATAAAAAAGTGCAACTCTCAACGCAAAAATATAACATTTAGGAGAGAGAGTGTTATATGAGAAGGGAAAAGACAGAGAAAGAAGAGGAAGAAGAAGAAGAAGAGGAATTATGCTAAAGGATGGGTTATTGTGGTGGACTTAGCCCCGTTCTCTGACTGCTCTCCACTTTGTGATCTTGAGAAGGCTTTTGTCTTTCCAAACTCTTGGTTAAAATGAGCCACTACTGGTTCTACTTTGTCAGCATGAGAGATACGAATGCAGCTCAAGGTTTCAGTTCATCCATCGGTCACACTATTGATGTCCTTGCACTTCCCAAACCATGATGAATGCTTCTCTGTGATAAGTGCAATGGAGGCTCTGATTTCTGAGAATAAGTCAAGAGTATCCTTAGTGAAGGACAATAGGTTGCCCACCCCTTTCTTGATGTATTCTTCGAAAGGGTTGATCAACTCATCAGTAGTTGAGTGTTTTCTCATTGCAGGTACTCCAAGTTTTTGAACTTTCTGATTTATGCTATCCTGTAGCTTGTATGTTTGTTCTTCTCTCTCCTCTAGCTCTGTGAGGCCTCGATTGATTACTTGAAATTTGACTGTTAGGGCCCTAGCCCATACCTGTGTCAAGTCTTCTACAGGATTTTCAAAAACATTCTTATCGATCAATTCTTGATGATGGGTGTTGCTCATCTCACTCACTACTGGTCCCAGAGGTTCCCAATAATCTCTTTCTTTCCCCACATCCTTTTTAAGTGCTCGCATTTTATTGGCGGTTGCGCACATGTATGCAAAGAGCTTGACTACCTCTTGAAGTGTTGACTTCCCTTTTTCAGAGATTGAGTCGATCCATTCATTATTTGATCGCCCCTACATCATGAGCTCATGCATTCTCCTGATAGATTCTAGATCGAAGCTACTTATGGGTACCACTTTCTCAATAGGAAGTGTTATAGTGCTTGTTTCCACTAGGTGTTGTACATAAGATGAAAGAGTTCATACTTTTTCCTATAGCACCTCAATATTCTCTTTATATTCGTTATTCCTTGCCACCATGCAAGGAGAAGATTGTTGGTATATGTGCAAATCACCTTCGTGAGTATCTGGTCCCAACTAGATCTTGCTCATCTCATAGTCGGCTGGTGTCATCTTGTCCACTGGCTTGATTACTTTTGGCCGAGCTACTTTAATGTATTGATTACCTGTCTCCCCACTATACAATTGTGATGTTGTCTGCACAATATTTCTTGACCTTTTTTCTTTATCCATCGAGAAAATTTCTGATAAATCAGGGGTTGCTACTTGTTGCACAGTACGAGTGTCAAGGATGATCGTTTCCCACATCCATGGAAACATCTCTCTGGATTCAGGCTCAATGATGGATGCATCAACCATTCTTTGTTCTGATGGAGGAGGCAAGTCTTGAATGAGAGGAGCATCAGAATTAACAACATGAAAGACCTCTTGTAATGGCTCGAATACTGGATCATGAGTTATATGTTCCTCATTCACTTGTGTATCTACTACTGATTTTTCTATCTGCATCACTAGGATCACGTCTTTCTCTTGTGGCAATGCCACCAAATATTTTTCTCCCTTGAATCTTTTAGATGTCTTCAATTTTGAGGCCTTCCTTTATAAACTAACTCCAAAGTTTTTAGAACTGGAAGTTACCTCTACTACTTTGGAAGACAAATGATGTGAAGCTTGCTTCTAGCTTGAAGAAATTCCTCGTGACTGAATAATCATAGTCCTCTTCTTCTAAAAATAGTTCCTCATTCTCCTCACCACCTTTTCAGTTCGCTCCAGTATATCTCCTGATTCATGAACATGCCAGTTGATTTGGGGCATTAGGGACATATTGACTGTTGTGTACTCAGGCTCAAGAATCTTTTTCCCATCATCATGTAAGATGTCTTCATACCAAGAGAACTTGAATTTCTTCATCTCATTGATTTTCATCCTCATGTGATCTTTTTTATGTACTTCGAACTCATCAATACAGTTGGCCCAGTAGTCCTTGATTTGTGGCTCATGTTGCAATTCTGGGACATAGAACGTGTCGGGATCCTCTCGGATGTCAAATTTCAGCCTAGCGATGTAGGAATGCAAAGTCAAGTGTGTGAAAGGGGCCTTCAGGTGAGATGCATCATTTGAGCTTTTGCATGTGAACTCCCCTAGAGATATAGGGAATGAAATCAATTTCTTTCTCCTACTTCTAATTTTTTTATTTACTTGGGTGATCTGCCTACAGAGTTTGAATAATACAATCTGGTCACTGAGGTACTTAAGCAGTTTCAATAGAGCTTGGTCGAAGCCAGTGACTCATATATAGGAGAATGTTGAGAATTGTATGAAGTATGAACCATAATCCTTAATCAGGGATGCTACTTTTGGTGACATCCTAGCTTTGAGGTTCCCTTCCAAGCTTTAGACCACATACATGGTGAATGCATCATTCACACAATCAAAATGTCTATTGCTCTCCTCCAATATCAATTACGGAAGTTTCTCAAATGTAGGTACCTTGGAAGTGATGTTTTGTGTGAGAGCTAATCCCTTGAATGATCGTGAGCTTGCAAGGAGATAAACTAAATAAGAATTCATGTGGAACTTCTTTGTTGCAGATACTTGGAGTAGTTGCAGATGGAGATAGTCACTGATGATCTACCCCATTCAATTCTCGGCTTTCCTTCTTTCAATGTCAGGATGAAAAGACCCATCCAACCCTAGAAGTCTCTTCTGCTTGCTTCGCCCATTACTCTACTGAGGAGAGTGATGACATCAAAATACCCTTCTCAGAATTCACACCTTGGTAGATTCTTGGGTATCCTAGAAGGCTTTCTTCCTATTTTTATCCATGAACCGAGCGCTACTCCTTGGACATATGAATCCATCGTCTCCCAATCATGCATAGCCCTTTCCTTGGAAATGACGACCATGTTGGGAGACATTGGTATCTGTAGAAAGATTGAAATGGTCCTAGGGCTGATGACCACTATCGTTGCACCGTTGTTAACTCAAATGGTTCACATCTCAGGATCTTAGTGGAAAGAGCAGGCTAGGACTAGCTCAAGACTTTGCACATACACTAGATGCCCCTGCAATGGAAAAAAAACCACTTGTGAATATCTGGTCTTCAATCCTCCTTTGATCCTTGGATGCCATGCGAGTCTTAAGGTCATTCCGGTCAATGTACAAGACGTCACTTTCTTCCACATCATACTCACAGGAAAAGGGTTATGTCGGCTTCGGACCCATCCATTTTTTCTTCATATCTCCCTTCGAAAAAGAAACTTACTATTTTTAGTAAGTGTTAAAAAGCAAGTCCCCCGATATTCAACCGGATGTTGTGGTTTAGTTTTCCTCTTTCTCCATGAGTTCTTCATTCCTTCTGGATCAACTTTCTATTTTTAGCAGGTGCTCGAGGGCCCACTTACTATTTTTAGTAAGTGCCAAAAATGTCCGTTCTGGTGAATTCTCAGTAGTATTGCACCTCCAATGTCTTTGTCTCCTTCACAGGTTCTTTTGTTGTTGACTTTCCCAAAATAGTAGTTCCTATGTAGGAGACCTACTATTTTCAGAAAGTTGGCCTTTGGGAGTCGGATTGATGTGGAATGAATTTTTTTGATATGATTTTTTTCCCAATATCATCCCTTTGAAATTTCAGATCCACCCGCTTAATAGTCCAGGAGATTTTAAAGTTTTAATTTTCGGACCTGGCAATGATTTTGGGTACGGCAGCCGTTAATGGACCTTGAAATTATAGGTCTGTAAATATCCTCTGTTTGTGAAGAAAATTATATTTTTGATGTGTGTTTTTTCTTATGGTGCTTCACGTGTGATCTTACTTCAATCTGGCAATTGGTTTGACGGGAAATCCCACTTCTTTCTTTGTTGAGCCGAAAACAAGATTACTTTAGTCTGGATGCTCTGTTGCATAAGGGGGGAGTTTAAAGGTGTCTTTTTTATGCCCTTGGATAGAGGAATGAACCACAATAAATGGTTCATTGTTTCATGCACCGGCTTGTAATATTTCTTCAGATCTTCGTTTCTAGGTTATGAAGATTTTCACCGTCTTCTTCCTCTTGTTCTTCGTTTCTCCTTCTTGTTTTGATAAAAAAATCCTTCTGAGACCTACACGTCACTATGGGGAATTTGTTTTAGTGTTTTGGTCAAGCTGGTTTGAGCATTTGCAATGGCGGAGTGATGGTAGAATGTTGCAGACGAAGAATGGAGGAATGGAGTGCACCTATAACTGTTAGAAGTTAGAAGTGGAAAAAAGTGGCACTTGGAAATTTTTAAAAAGATATGAAAAATTAGGGTTTGGGCACATTTTTTAATGCTTGATGTACCTAACCTCAAGGATGTGAGGGACATCAATTTCCACAATGAGCAAGATAGCGACACGTGGCACTAGATCCAACGGCAGGGAATGAAGGAGGAAAAAGTTGATTTGAAGCACTAGGAGCTTAAAGGAGGTCACATGGGTGTCCAAATCACTCCCTATGGAAACTGGGCACATTTTTCAAGGTCTTATGTCCCCCACCTTAGGTGCATAAGGAACATCAAATTCCACGGTGGTCCTAGAGCTGACACATGGCGCCCGATCTGACAGCAGGGAATGGATGCTCCAAGAATGCACCTGGGGGCTGAATTGTCAATTCTAAAGGTCACATGAGGGTCCAAGCGGTCATATGAGGGCTAAGAGGGATTCAAGGGGGCTGGACACACTTTTCCAACCTTGTTTTCCCTAACCTTGGGGGATGTGAGGGACACAAAATCCTACCAGGTTCCTAGTGCTAACACGTGTCCTCCCAAAAAATTGGCTAAGTCCTAAACTTGTAACAGTGATAACTTGAGCTCCTGATGGAATTTTTTAGAAAAAAAATTATATGATCCTGACTGTAAATGGCCTTCTGAATCCAATGGTTGGGGTATCATGTCTTGATTATTCCATTTTATCCCTAAAAATCTGATTTTTTATTTTGTACTCCACCTGTGCCTGAGAAAAACTACCTATTATCCAAAATGTTCCCCTTGCACATTTTGTGGCTAACTCCCTTCATTCTTCCCTCCCTTGTGCCTCAGCCATAATTTTTTACTTTTTAGGCACTTAATACTTTTTGGAAATGGCACCATTGGATAGATATTTTTCTCAGCTTTCCAGAAAGGTAAAGTTTTCCTCCTAACTCCATGTATTTTTGAAGTTATGGCTGGCTCGGTGGAGTTTTTATGGGAAATTTTCCCCTGAAAGGCCCGCAGCCAGTAATATGCTGTCACATGTCCTCGGGAGTGGTGGAGGGAAGAGGTAAAACTTGGATTTTTACCAAGTGTTTGGAAAATTTCAAAGGAATATTTCGCCCCGCAGGCCCACCGGCGAATTGGATCCTGCCACGTGTCCAAGGGGGAAAATTTTGAAAAATTGACTAAGTGTTAGCAGAACTAAAAATTTTCGGCCCCAAGGCCTGTACCCAACCACACTGTGCCATGTGTCCTTAGGCCAAGAAGTGGTGGAGGGCAGAGATGAAGTTAAAATTTTGGCAAAATGTTTGGCAAGGGCACAAAGTCAAATTTTTCCCGCAGGGTCCGCATCCAATGGCTTCATGCCACGTGGTCTCAAGACCCGCGGACCGCGGAGGGAGATTTAAAATTTTGGTAAAGTGTTTTGGTTAGGTCAAAGGAGAATTATTGGCCCATAGGCCCGCCGACTAGTCGAATCACGCCATGTGTTCAGGGGTGTCGAATTTTCGGTCGCCAGGGAAATATTGGGAATTTTTCCCAAAAGGTTAGCGCAAGGAGGAAGGTTCGCCCCAAAGACCCGCATCCAATGGGAGCTCGCTATGTGGCACTAGGAGTGATGGGATGCGGGGGAAATTTTGGAAATTTTCCCAAAGAAAAATGAAGGAAATTTCGAAAGGAAAAGTCCACCCCCCAAATGCAAGCCAAAGGCATCTTGCCACGTGTCCGGTGGGGGCAAAAAATACAGGACAGGCCCACAGGGAAAATGAAGACGTAGAATGGCCCACGTCCAATCAGAACATGCCACATGGCACCACGAGTGGCAGAGTGTGGGGAGATTTTTTGGAAAATTTTCCTAAATGGTCAAAAAGTGGGAAAATGAAGCAAAAGAACCCGCGGCCAATTTTGCCACGTGGCACCAATGGCAGAGCATGGGGAATTTTTTGGGAAATTTTCCCAAATGCAAAAAGTGGGAAAATTTCAAATTTTTCGCTAATCCGTTTTGGTCCTATTTTGTCCCTAAATTTTCGAACGATCATAACTTTCGATCCAGAGCTCAGTTTTTCACATTCTTTATATCAACAGAAAGCTGGTGAAATTATATACAAGATTCCAGGCTCAATTTTGTATTTTGATGGATTTTGGAGAGAGAAAATTATTAAATGCCTCTGGCATGTGGTAATGGACAGAAATGACGTTTCAACCACCATTTTTAATGAAGAATGGCTCACATTCTCTCCCAGCATGGTGGAAAATGTTAGGGAATGGACCTGTAAGGATGCCCATGCTTGTTTTATTGTGTTTTTGGTTGGTGGTTGAAGCTCTCCCATGTTTTCCCGCATCTCTCCTGGGGTCGTTTCTGGCATGGTAAAAGCCAGATTTGGCTCATTTTTGAGGTTGTTGAACATTTTTTCATGTATTGCAAGGTCCCTTTTTCACCTGAAAAGTGATTTTGTGGAATATCAGACCTCTTCCAAGACTGCAACCTTTTTTTCCTCTCAGATGTTGTAATGCATGTGTTTTTATGTTGGAAATGACAATGCAAGCTCTGTGAATGAGTTCCAATCCTCTATTTGTGTTGTTTGATTCATTTCTGACCTTTCATTAAAGTTTATCAGTTTGTGCATGAAGTTTTGTTGCATTTCTATGATTTGTGTCAATCTACAGAAGTAAAAAATGCTCACCACTCCTTTGGTGCATCACCTTATTAGCATTAGTTTCAGTTTTTTGCATTCTCTATCTCTGCCCCCTTTGGAATTTAGAGTAGGATCTTGAATTCAAACCATCTGTAACTTGCAAGTAATACACCCCTGATCAGAGGAGTTGAGGAACCAGCCTCTAACCTGGAGATTCTTTTCCCATTTTTACAAGTCCCACACTTGGGGAAAATATTCAATGTTGTGCAATCACACTGGATGTCCAAAGTGTCAAACTAGAAATCTGATCAACATCCAGGGGTGCTGCTGATTTGCACCAATAGTTTTGGCACACCTGGTGGGACCTTAGAGGTCTTCATCTTCATTGCAAAAAAATTGATGTGCATTTGTTGCAAGTTTCTTGCTTAAAAGAGCCCTAAATTGCACATCTGGCGACTCCAAGGAAGAAGAATCAGCTGGTTTTAGCAATGCAGACCTGAAAACTCATGAGAAGAATCACCCCACAAGGTCAAGATTTGGAGAAGAAGAGGTGTTGTTTGAGTATCTGCAGTTATCTCTAAGAAGAAGGCAAAGAGGGAGGAGAATTCAAAGGTCTCCATCTCCACCAAACAAAACTCTATCAACTCCTCCACCTGGTAGGCCTTTCATTCAATCAACAAGGGTTCTAAGGCCAATCAGAATGGCACAACACAACCCCTATGTCAATTTCACTGGCAGCAGTCCACTTGCTCTCAATGCACAAAATCCAATCCCAGTTGCAGCATTGAAGAACATTCCATACTTTACTGGAGAGAATCAGACCACTCCTGGTGATCATGTCAAGGATATTGCCAATATTTGTGTAATCCATGAGATTAATGAGATGCAAGTTGCTGTCAAACTACTGGCATCTTCATTCAAAGGGAAAAGCTTTGCAATGGTTCAGGAGTCTTGCCTCAGGTTCTATCCAAAATTGGAACCAGCTATGTATAGCCCTCCATGAGCAGTTTGGAGAAAAGGGAGATAACTTGTCCCTTTTGGAACAATTGACAACCATCAAGAGAGCTCCCAATGAGCAGCTGACTGAATTCAACTTCAGGTTTCAAATGACTTGGGAGAGAATTCCAGTGGCAGTAAGGCCAACAGCAGAAGGTTCTTTTCTATATTACCTTAAAGCTTTAAATTCTAATATTTCTATGTTAATTTAATCCATGGGAGGCACAACTATCCTTGTTTCTTATAGCATTGCCATTAGAGCTGAAAATTGTTTGATTCAAGCTGGCAAGCTAGCTCTTAGGCCTCCAATGCCATTGTTTCCAAGTTTAGAGAGCCCGAAGTACTAGTCAAGTGCCTATTTTAGCTCCTATTCCCACTCCTAGAAATCAGAATTCAAGTGAAGCTTCTACTTCATCTTCTAGTGCCTCAAATGAACTTCAAGAAGTCATGAAGCAATTGCAAAATCTAGGAAATGAGCTGGTTACACTCAAGAGGCAGCAAGCCCAAGGTTTTAGACCTTCTTCCCAGCCTCAAGCTTAGCCTAACAGGTAGCCATACCAACCTCAAAGACCACCCAATCCAGCTGCAAATTTAAACCAAGCAAGACCTCCTGCCAACAGACCATTTCAGCCCTATAATCCCAATGCTACATCTGCCTCTAAGGCATTAGTGCCAGTGCAAAACAACATAGCTCAAGAGTATGATTGGTGTTTCCCATGCATAATGAACCTCACAACCAGTCTATGTGTTTCAACGGTGCCTTAAATCAAGCATTAATGGTGACAACAACTGGTGTGGAGGGTGAAGGGAGTCAAGTAAATAACCAACAACAAGAAACATTCCAGCAACAATCAGCTCCAAATGATACCACACTTGTAAACTGGCAGGCAGAGGATTTTTGTGGCATGAATCAAACAATCTCCCAAAGTATTGCAGCCAACAAAAGGTCAAAAAGGAGAAATTTGGGTGAAGAACAGCCATTGGCTCCAAGTAATCCACAACCTTTTACCACTCCACAAATTATTGGCAAACAAAATGCAGTTCCAAACACGCAAGGACTGCCTAAAAAAGCTCCTAGGCCAACTCAAATGCCAGTTGCTGCTACCCATGTGTAAGGAATGAATGTGCAGGCCAAGGGACAGCAGAGAGATGCTTCATCTCCATTCAACATCATTGATCAGATGAAGAAGACAAATGTAAACATATCAATGTGGGAATCACTATCTATCCCAGGCCAAAGAGATTTGCTACAAGATGCCATGAAGGACTGGTCAACTTCAAATCAGCAAGTCCAAATGCAAGAGAAGGTGATCACAAATGCTGCCCAGCCTGAGGGGAATCATGGAGGACAGTAAGGTAAAATGTTGAAGCCCCCTCCATTCTATGTTTCATTGATCATTGGAAACCAATTAGTACACAACTGCATGATTGATTCCGGAGCAAGTAGTTCAGTAATGCCCAAGAAAATAGTTGATCAGTTGGGAATTCAATATGAAGTCATATCTAAAGGGGTAGTGCAATTAGATGGGACAGCAGTAACAACGGTTGGAGTGATTAAAAACTTGAGTCTTACTTTGCATGCATGCCCCAACGTTGTTGTTTTGCAAGATGTCTCGGTAATAGACCTTCCACCACTCTTTGCCCTATGTCTGTCAAGGGATTTCACAGCCAAGATTGGAGGTTACTTATCTGCTGATTGGTCACACATGTTGTTCAGAACAAGATATGGAACTAAATCCACAATCAGATCTGAGCCTATTGCAAACTTTCACATTGAGCCTTACACTCCAAGCCAAATCAATACCAATTGTTCAGCGTTTGATCAAGAGGATTATCCAAGCACTGATGAAGCTGACACCAAGGTTGGAAGTATCCTAGATCTGACTCTTGATGAATGGGAAAACAAGGTGCATGCTTTTGATCCTTATCAAGAAATAGAAGAATCTGAGCTAGGAGTCTATTGCATGCATGAAGAAAATCAGCCTATCCCTAGCATCACCAAGCCAGACCATAAGGATGACAATGAGGTATGGCAGTTGTTTTTCAATGGATCAAGGAGTAGACAAGGGGCAGGAGGGGGAGCTATGCTTGTTTCACCTCAAGGAGTTAAGTATTATTCAACTTTTAGATTTCAGTTTGCATGCTCTAATAACACTGCTGAATATGAAGCTTTGATACAAGGATTGCATTGGTCAATCAAGAGAGGAATAAAGAACTTGCAAGTCTTTGGTGACAGTGAGTTGATTGTCAACCAAGTTAAGGGGCAGCATGCTGTCAAGAATGATCTGCTCAAGTGCTACAAAAACAGGGTGTGGGACCTCATTGAATATTTTGAGGGCTTTGGCATCAAATCCATTCCTAGAAAAGAGAACCAAGCTGCTGACAGGCTTGCAGCAGTTGGGGCAGCCTTTGACGTTGTTGAAAGCATCCAAAAAGACAAGGTACAGCCAAACATCCATGTGATTGTAAGGCCTTCAGTGCCAGACAACAATGTAAGTTGGTAAGTGTTTGAAAATGATCAACAAATCATCCATTTCTTGCAAGAAGAGGCTGAGTTCTCAGCTAAAAATCAAGAAAAGTTGGAGCAGCAGTATGGTGACCAAGTGGTACAGCTGAGAACCAACAAACTACCAAAGGGACTTATTACTTTGGAGTCCATTTTCAATCCTAATGATCATTTTAGGAAGGAGAAAGCAAACATTCAAGGGAGAAGATTCAGTCCATCTTGGTGGAAGAAGGAAAATCACTCCAAATTGGTAAGATGACAACTGAACAAGAAAGGTATGAGTTCATACAACTTTGTCAAGAATTCCCTGATGTGTTTGCTTGGAGCTATGAAGATTTGAAAGGTTTCAATCCCGAGTTATCTCAACACACCATTGAATTGGATCCAAGTACTAAACCCATCAGGAAAAAACAAAGTCCAGTCAATCCACACATGGAGCCTCTCATGAGAAAAGAATTGAATAAGTTGATAGAGTCAAGAATCATATTCCCTATCAAGCATTCTAGTTGGGTGGCCAACTTGGTTCCAGTTAGAAAGAGGAGTGGGGAAATCAGATTGTGTGTTGACTTCAAATATTTGAATAGAGCATCTCTCAAGGATCATTATCCACTTCCTTCCATGGAGCATATTTTACAAGTTGTTGCTGCCTCTGAGAGGTTTTCATTACTTGATGGCTATTCGGGATACAATCAGATTATGGTGAAAGAAGAAGATCAGTTCAAGACAGCCTTTACAACCAAATGGGGAACTTATGCATACAGGAAAATGCCATTTGGGTTGTCCAATGCTGGAGCTACTTTCCAAAGAGCAATGGACATGGCGTTCAAAGATTTGATTAACAACATGGTGCTGATATATCTTGATGATATCACTGTTTTTTCAAAAAATGCAGCAGACCATCTCTTTCATTTGAGGCAAGTGTTCCAAAGGTGCAGAAGATTTGGAGTATCCTTGAATCCTAAAAAGTGTATTTTTCTAGCCCATGAAGGAAAACTCCTTGGCCACGTTGCCTCCAAAGAAGGATTAGCAATTGATCCAGAAAGAGTTGAAGCCATAAGATCACTACCATTTCCAAGCCACAAGAAGGCTCTTCAAAGTTTCTTGGGGAGAATAAATTTCGTTCGGAGGTTTGTCCCAAATTTTGCAGCCCTAGTCAAGCCTATCACCAAGATGTTAAAAAATGGCATAGCTTTCAAATGGATAGCAAGAAGGCAAGGAAAGTTTTGAAGCAATCAAAGAAGCCATCTCTCAAGCCCCAACTCTCATTAACCCAGATTTCTCCAAGGATTTCATCCTCTATGCATTTGGGGGTGATGATACTATTTCTACAATTTTGGTACATCAAAACAAAGACAATGATGAGCAGCCAATTGCTTTCTTCAGCCAAATCCTGGAGGACTATGAGGTGAGATATTCTTTCATTGAGAAGCATGTTCTTACAGTAATCAGGAGCTTGAAGAAATTCAAGCATCTAGTTTCAAACAACAAAGTTCAATTGTTGGTTTCTCATGTGGAAGTTAAGGACTTCCTCCTTAACAAAGACTTCAATGAAAAGAGACCAGGCTGGATTACTCATGTCATGGAGTATGACATTGAGATCAAATTCACCAAGTTGGTCAGAGGAAAAGGATTGTGTGAGCAGCTGGTCCTGAACAAACACAAGGAAGCATGCAATGAGAAGGAGGTTGTTTTGGCATTGCAAGACAGCCATGAGCAAAGAAGCACTCAAAAGGAAAATGATGGTGTCCTCACTCCTTGCTGGACCCAAGACATAATGCACTTCTTAAGCATAGGTCTATGCCCTCCAGAGATGAACAAGACCAAAAGAAGACACTTCAGATTGCAGGTTGTCCCATATGCCCTTGTGGATGGTGTTTTGTTCAGAAAGGATGTGAATGGAGTGTTGTTGAGATGCATTGGTATAAATCAGATTCATAGGGTGTTGGAAGAGTTCCATGGTGGATCAACTGGTGTTCATTTTGCACCAAGAGTGACAGCTCTAAAGATCATGAGGGCTGGCTAGTATTGGCCCAAGATTTTCAGTGATTGTTATGCATGGATCAAGAGGTACAATAATTGTGCATTCTTCACAGGTAAAGAGAGACTAGCTGCCCTTCCATTGCATCCAATTTCAGTTGACTAGCCATTCATGCAATGGGGTTTGGACTTCATTGGAGTCATTAATCCCAATTCAAGCCAAGGGCACAAATGGATTTTAACAGCAGCAGATTACTTCACCAAGTGGACTGAAGCAATAGCACTCAAGGAAGCAAATGAATCTAGCATCCTAGATTTCTATGAGGGCATAGCAACCAGATTTGGCATACCTACTACAATAATATCATATAATGCATTTGCATTCATTGGGTCCAAGGTAACTGAATGGGCTGTCAAGAATGGGATCTACCTAAGCACTTCATCAAACTATTACCCTCAGGGTAATGGCCAAGCTGAATCTACAAACAAGAACTTGTTAAGGATAATTAGGAGGACTCTTGATGAAAATCAGAGGTCTTGGCATACCAAATTGAAATCAGCCTTATGGGATGATAGGATAACTCCTAAAAGATCTACAGGTAACTCCCCATTCAAGCTTGTTTATGGAAGAGAGGCAATTTTGCCCATGTCACTTGAGTTGCCAACAATGGAACTCATGAAATAGTTGGAGTTGTTGTAGGTTGAGCCCATGGAGGTTAGGTATGTAGAATTGATGGAGCTCCAAGAAATCAGAAAGCAAGCATCCCAAACAATGGAGAAGGATCAAGCTTTGATCAAGAAGACCTTTGATAGGAAGGCCAAGGATAGATCTTTCCAAGTAGGAGATCTAGTGTTAAAATGGGATCCAGACAGAGCAAAACCGGGAAGGCATTCAAAATTTGATGCCATTTGGAGTGGCCCATACATGGTCACAAAGTGTAAGGACAGCAATGCCTTCTAATTGTCTACATTGGATGGTGAAAAATTGTAGATTCTAGTCAATGGAATCCATCTGAAGCATTGCTACTGAAGAAACTCTCCACCTTGTACATATTAGCTTAGGTTTTCATTCCTCCAAGTGCTTGTGCACATTGTTTTGTTGTAGATTAGCTTTTCTTTCCCTAAGTGCTTTGACACAAGCTTGTTGTTCTAGGAAATGTGTTTTGCAGGCCTTGCCCCAATCAGATGATGTTCCACCCTCCATCTTCCTCCTTGCAGTGTTCTAATCAGTTGGGGTACCAAGCAGAGAATTTGATGACCCCATGCCCAATGGATTGCTTTAGGCAACTGGTAACTTCATCCAGCAGGCAGATCACCCCTTTGAGTCGCCAAAATTGTTATCCAAAATGTTCCCCTTACACATTGTGTGGCTAACTCCCTTCATTCTTCCCTCCCTTGTGCCTCAGTCATAATTTTTTGCTTTTCAGGATCTCAAGACTTTCTAGAAATGGCACCATTGGATAGATCTTTTTCTCAGCTTTCCAGAAAGGTAAAGTTTTCCTCCTAACTCCAATTATTTTTGAAGTTATTGCTCGGCGGAGTTTTTGTGGGAAATTTTCCCCCGAAAGGCCCGCAACCAGTAATATGCTGCCACGTGTCCTCGGGAGTGGCAGAGGGCAGAGGTAAAACTTGGATTTTACCAAGTGTTTGGAAAATTTCAAAAGGAATATTTCACCCTGCAGGCCCGCCGGCAAATTAGATCCTGCCACGTGTCCAAGGGGGAAAATTTTGAAAAATTGACTAAGTGTTGGCAGAACTAAAAAATTTCGGCCCCAAGGCCCGCACCCAACCACACTACACCATGTGTCCTTAGGCCAAGAAGTGGCAGAGGGCGGAGATGAAGTTAAAATTTTGGCGAAATGTTTAGCGAGGGCACAAAGTCAAATTTTGCCCGCAAGGTCCGCATCTAATGGCTTCATGCCACGTGTCTCAAGACCCGCGGACTGTGGAGGGAGATTTAAAATTTTGGCGAAGTGTTTTGGTTAGGTCAAAGGAAAATTATTGTCCCGTAGGCCCACCGACCAGTCGAATCACACCATGTGTTCAGGGGCGTCGGAGTTTCGGTCGCTGGGGAATGATTGGGAATTTTTCCCAAAAGGTTAGCGCAAGGAGGAAGGTTCGCCCCAAAGACCCGCATCCAATGGGAGCTCGCCACGTGGCACCAGGAGTGGCGGGATGCGGGGGAAAAGTTGGAAATTTTCCCAAAGAAAAATGAAGGAAATTTCGAAAGGAAAAGTCCGCCCCCCAAATGCGAGCCAATGGCATCTTGCCACGTGTCCGGTGGCGGCAAAAAATACAGGATAGGCCCACAGGGAAAATGAAGCGCAGAAGGCCCGCGTCCAATCAGAACATGCCACGTGGCACCAGGAACGGTAGAGCGCGGGGATTTTTTGGGAAATTTTCCTAAATGCAAAAAGTGGGAAAATTTCAAATTTTTTGCCCGCCAATCCATTTTTGTCCTGTTTTTCCCTAAATTTTGAAACGATCATAACTTTCGACCCAGAGCTCGATTTTTCGTGTTCTTTATATCAACGGAAAGCTGGTGAAATTATCTATAAGATTTTAGGCTCACTTTTTTATTTTGATGGAGTTTAGAGAGATAAAATTAAGAAACACCTCTGGCATGTGGTAATGAACAGAAAAGATGTTTCAACCACCATTTTTAATGAAGAATGGCTCGCATTCTTTCCCAACATGGTGGAAAATGTCAGGGAATGGACCTGTAAGGATGCCCATGCTGTTTTATTGCATTTTTGGTCAGTGATTGAAGCTCTCCCATGTTTTCCCATGTTTCTCTCTCCTAGGGTCGTTTCTTGCACGGTGAAAGCCAGATGGCTCATTTTTAGGTTGTTGAACATTTTTTCATGTATTGCAGGGTCCCTTTTTCACCTGAAAAGTGATTTTGTGGAATATTAGACCTCTTCCAAGACTGCAACTTGTTTTACCTCTCATATGTTGTAATGCATGTGTTTTAATGTTGGAAATGACAATGCAAGCTCTGTGAATGAGTTCCAATCCTTCGTTTCTGTTGTTTGATTCATTTTTGACCTTTCATTACAGTTTATCAGTTTGTGCATGAAGTTTTGTTGCATTTCTATGATTTGTGTCAATCTGCAGAAGTAAAAACTACTCACCACTCCTTTGGTGCATCACCTTATTAGCATTAGTTTCAGTTTTTTGCATTCAAACCCTTCCCTTTGGAATTTAGAATAGGATCTTGAATTCAAACCCTCTGTAACTTGAAAGTAATACACCTGATCAAAGGAGTTGAGGATACAGCCTCTAACCTGGAGATTCTTTTCCCATTTTCACAAGTCCCACACTTGGGGAAAAGATTCAATGTTGTGCAATCACATTGGATGTCCAAAATGTCAAACTAGAAATCTGATCAACATCCAGGGGTGCTGTTGATTTGTACCAACACTACCTGTAGACCTGATGCGCCAAAGTGTTGTGAAAAATATTATTTCACCATAATTTAGGCCTTGGAATAATATTTTTGGTGATATTTTTTTTTCTCCTAGCTCCATCCGGAGTTCCCGAAATCTTCTTCTGAAGCCCAGCAATTGTTTTAAGCATGTGTACCGCCTAGGCTTATGAACCTTGTTTTTACTCAGACTGTTCCATCTCTTGCAAAACTTCCCCAAACCTTCAAAAATCATTTCTATTATGTTTTTTTGTCTTCATTTCATCTCCTTGTTGAATTTTTCCCTTCTGTTCCACTCTAGGTGGTTGAATCTAGTCCTGGGAAGGCTAGCGATAGCCCTTCCCGTGACTGCCCAAAATTTTCATTTTCAATGAATTTCCTAAATCACCTAAAGGGATGTTATTACTTTGGTTGGGAGGTCATTTGAACTCATTGGATGGAGCCAAGGTTGCCTAGGAATGATAAAACATGAAAATTTCAGCATAGGGGTATATTTGTCATGCTTGGAAACTTCCAATTTAGTCGTTGCACATTTACACGACAACACTAATAAAATCCCTATTGAATCTATGGATGATTTCTACCCCATCTCGTTGTGCAACACTTCATAAAAAATTATCTTTAAAGTCATTGCTTCCAAGTTGTGTCCTCTACTAGATCGGCTCATCACTTAAGAACAAAGTGATTTTATTCCTAGAAGATCTATCTCTGACGGTATAGTCATTTCTCACAAACTCATTCACTCTTTGATTTCTTCTCGATCTTTCAGGATGATGATCAAGCTCGACTTCAGCAAAGCCTATGATCATCTTAAATGGAGATTTATTTTAATGTCTCTTAAGAAGATGGGCTTCAATGACACTCTTTGTAAGTGGATATTTAGTTGTATTTCTTCTCTGCATTTTTCAGTGTTGTTCAATGGTTCAGCCGAAGGTTTCTTTACCAGTTATAGAGGGATAGGAAGGGAGATTCCTTATCCTCATTTATCTTCATTTTCATTGCTAAGTCTCTGAGTAGAGATTTGAAACTTGTTATCTCACATGGCTTCTTATAAGGGATTAAAATTGTCGTTGGTCTTCCCTCGTTATCTCATCAGTAGTTCGCAGATGATACCTTTCTTTCCGGAGCTGCATCGATGTTGGAAGCTAAAGCCATTGATTTCATTCTTGACAGCTACTCCAAAGTAATAGGTCAAATAATCGATTTTCATTAATTTTTCATCTTATTTTTCAATATTTCTCCTCTTTTGTAGAGGAGTATTATATCTATTTTGGGATTTGAAATTGGTTCCCTCCCCCAAGAATATCTTGGCATTCCCTTATTTTCTAGGGCAGGAAAAGCTTCTCTTTGGGACAGTTTGTTGTGATCCTTTACCATCAGGTTGCAATCATGGAAAGGGAAATGGCTTTCTTTAACTGGAATATCTCTTCTCATTTGGTATGTTATGTCTTCTCTACCTATGTATATGCTCTCAGTGATGAAGATCCCCAAGATGGTCCTTAGTAAAATTGAAAAAATCCTTAGATCCTTTCTCTGGTAGGGAATAACAACGAGATGAACTTTAATCTTGTGAAATGGGATTGTATTAAGCTTCCTTAAGCACTTGGTGGTTTGGGTATCATTTATTTGCATCTCGAAAATACATCCCTTGGCACAAATTTGTGTGTAATTTCATTTATGATCCAAATAGGTTGGTTTTTCAAGCGTTTTCTCATAAATACCTGGGAGTGGGCCACCCTGATCTTCTTCTTTCTAGAGAAGAGTTACCAAGGGGCTCGTATATCTGGAATTTCTTCTCCAGGTGCAAGAATCTCATCTTAGATCATGTTTCTTTGCAAATCGGCAATGGTCTATCAACAAACTTTTGGGAGGATAGTTGGAGTGGTCACGAGCCTCTTATCTTCAAACAAAATCTTGCCCATGTCATGCAGATCACCAAGGTCACCTAGGGTGATAAAGTGGCAGACTACAGCATGTTGGATAGGGATAGCTCACCTCACCTGTGTTGGAAAGATCCTTCTACTCTCCATTTGTCAGAGCAAGAAGTTACGAAATATAAAAAGTTTGTTTCTTCAAAAAGGGATGCTCGCAACATTCATGAGGTTAAGTTACTTTGGCTGGGTACTTCTTCTCGTGAGTATATAGTCAAAGTTGGCTATGCCAAATTGATTTCTTTTAATGGGAATAGCCTCAATATATGGATCAGATGCTAGAATTCAAAGATTCTTCCTAAAGTGGCTATTTTTTGTTGGTTAGTCATCAAAGGAAAGATCCTTCTGCAACAGAGAAGGAAATCTTGGGGTTATGTCGGCCCCTCTAAATGTGTCCTATGTAATAACGCAAAAGAGGATATCAATCATTTATTTCTTTTTTTCCCATATATGGTGAGAAGTTAGAACTGGTTAACTATCAAGTTGGGTTTAACATGGGTTCCTAACATGAACATCGTTGAATCTTTGGTGGCCTGGCCTAAGCTGGGGGGGAAAGGGTGCCTTTAGCTCTATCTGGACCATAGCTCCTTTTTTCCTTATCTGGAATTTATGGTGGGAGAGTAATCTAAGAATCTTCAAGGAGGCTTTGGAGTTTTAGAATTTCATTGGGAAATTAGAAATTGCCATCTCAGAGAATGTCAACAGTCATAGTCTCAAAAATCCTAACTACACATAAAAAGATGCCAAAATTATAAAAGCTTAGCCCCTTGTTAAAATTCCTCCACCTGGTTTAGTCGTCCATCAAGGATTATCTCAAATTTAAAAAAATCTAAGAAGAAGAAATGCAAGGTGGATTCCACCCCCCCTGGATTTTGTAAACTAAATTTTGACGAGGCCTCTAGAGGCAACCCAGGTAAATCAACACATGGTATATTGTGAGAAATGAGAAAGAAGAGGTATTGTGGTTGGCTCCTTCCCATTGAGCAATGGAACATGTAATCTTGCAGAAGATCAAGCTCTTATGGAGGGTATCAATTTGGTTGTCTATTATGGTTGTGATTATATTCAGGTGGAAGGAGACTCACAAGTTATTGTCCATGTGAAATCTAAGGGATCATCTCTCTCATGGCACCTTAATTTTTATATCTCCAACATTATTTTTTGGTTCAGTAAAATTAAAATTTGGAGCATTAACCACGTCTTCAGGGAAGTAAAACGTGCCTCCAATTTTCTCGCTAATGCGGTGATTGATGTGCCAAACGAAGCATTGATTTTGCATAATTTGGAAGATTGGTATGGTTTGATCGATATTATTTCCCATGAAGCAAAGATATAGCTTTGATTTCAGTTTTAACGAGGTCAACATCATATATCCGGTCCTTGGATTTCCTTTCCTCATTCTTCCATCTTTTCGATTCAGGGCTAAAGCACCATGGTTTTCTTGGGATTTCCATTCCTCTATCTACAAGGCAAGCAGTGGGAAATGAATTTCTCCATGGTTATCTCTCATAGGCGCTTATAAGAGGTTTTTCACTATAGTTCAACATCAGAGGGTGAAGCTATTGAATGTGTGTTTGGTGATTCCTACATGCATGAACCACATATGGTGCGTGTCAATTCAGAAATTGACATTTTCTTCATCTCAAACTATATTATGCTTCATTCGGTAAATATGGACATCAAAGTGATGGCCGAACATTTTATTTATCCAGTCCACATATGTGGTTTGAGTGAGGAATTGGCCAGGTATCGTCTCCCTGATCTAGTGTTATGGGTGGAAGAAGTGGATGAATTGGTTATTGGCTATGGGCATGGGGTTCATTGGCTCGGTGAGAAATACAAGGAATTTCTTCTTCACCCTAAGAATGTGCACACCCTCTTCTAGCACAGTGGCTCAAACCCCAATTGTTTACCCCCTCTAGACCTATCTAAAGCATGTTATCCTATTGTCTCGGCCATCACCCACTTGAATGAGCTTCGGGATTATGCCATGGTGGCTTTCCAACTCTTGCTAGGGAAGGTTAGGTTGTCATCCAGTAGCATTTCATGTGGTGTCGGCCGAGGTGAGGGGGTTTCTCGGGGAGTAGCGGGGAGTAGCGGCAGCAGAGGAGATTGGCAACTCAGAAGGATCAGCTCACGAGTCTCAATAAGGGGTGTGGTTCCTCTTGCAATTGTTTGTATCTCACTTTTGGTTCTATTTTGGTGCTAGTTTTGTTCTTCCATGCGATTTTTGTCTCTTTTGGTGGGCTCCATATGTGGAGTTTTGGTTCTTGTGTTTTTTTGTCCCTTTCTTGGGTTTTTATTGTATGGGTGGGGTCCCGTAACCCTCCAGTTCTAAGCTCCTATCAAAAGCTTTTAAATAATAATAATAATAATAATTTTAACATAGTTAACATTATTAAAAAGACATAAAATTAAATAATAATATATTAGATTTAAATTGTTTTAAAATTAGAAAAGTATTTTTAAAGTTAGAAAAGCATGTAATTAAAAACAACCTAATTTCTATAAAGATTTCTATATAATACTAACTACATGTGTAGTTTTCTATTGAATTTACGCTTAGATCTAGATCTAGCTCAATTTGTGTGTGTAGGTGAAAATTATTGAAGTGGGGGAATCATAGGAAATCAGAAGAATAACAAGAAAAAATATAATGAGGAAAGTAAAGTAGAGGAGAGTGTTAGAGGAACCCTTTGTAGGGAGAAACAAAAGAGAGAAAGAAGACTGCAAAAACTGGTACATACATACCTAAAACCCTTGATAGATCGTAATTTTATTTTTCTGTCTAGGATAAATCTAAAGTTTTAGCTTCAACACGCCTTCTAGATAAAAAGAATATTATATTATAAATACAATAAAATGATTAGTATTGTGCAAATTGTCTGTATTGTTCTTTTGTATTGTGTGTTTTTTAATAAAATCTGTGTATTACCCCTTATGTGCACAATGGTGATAGGAGATAATAAAATTACACCGTAACTCAGTTTAGTGAATATATTAGGTAAGAACCCTTTAAGTGATAGGTATCTCCATACATCCATTTTTTCCCTTCTTTATTTACCTATTTTCTACCTCCTAAATGAGGTCCAACACCAACCATATATAAATCAAGATTGTGCATTTCTAAAAATTCAAAAGTGGCCTATTCCTTATTAGACTCAAAATTTTCATAATCATGTGGTCTCTTTATACCTCATTCTAAAGGGTCATATTCAATGAACTCATAGGTTGAGGGATATCCCATTTTCCCCTCTTCTTAATAGCCTCTACACTAGTATTTTTTGTTTCAGTTCCTTCTCTATTGTCTTTATCTACTTGAGAAGTAGGAAAATATGTTGTATTCTCATTTTCTTCGTGATCTTTTGAAATATGAGGCACATAGGGCTTCCAACTTTAAGTTTTAAACGGATGATCCTTCTTTTCTATTGTCTTTCTCTACTTGAGTGTAGATTAGATTGCTCCTAAATTTTTAGATTAACCCATTTTAAGTTCTTACTTATGCTCAAAAAATTTCTAGCTTCATATATTTGTAATAACTATGCACCAAATGGTCAAATTCTATGACATTAATCTAATATGATAATATGTATGGTGAGAAACTATCTACATCTATTAGATCTACATTATAATAAAATCTACATTCCAATAAAATAGCTAAATCTTTTTCTCACACTTCTGAATTATAATCCTTAGCTTATTTTGCTTTATTTACTCATCATGAAATCTTTGTAGGGTTTATTTCTACTAGTAGTACCAAAAGATTTGTCATATGTACTAGCTCACTACTATTAGATTCATCTTAGCACTTTAGGAACTATTGCACACTTATATAATAAATATATACAAACTATCCCCTATCTCAAAGCTAATTCCAACTTTATGAGCGCATGTTTCATTTATTTCTTGAACATGAAATTATTTGATTCATAAATATTTTCATCGTTAAAAAATTAGAGTGTAGATTAGATTCCTTCTAAAGGATATATGCACATGTGACAATAAAAATATAGTAAAGATAAAATTAATCAATGTTCCTAAACAAACTCTTATATTTATATTTTAAATCATTCAATAATGGTGTAATCACATGTATGTTAAATTTTTTACAAATTGTGTTTATGGACACAGATCATGATGCGCAATAGTATGTTGATTTGATAAAAAAAAATTATGGAAATACTTCCCAAGAAAAATGTCAAACACTTGGTGCAGAATGATTTCAAAAAATTAAAAGAATTTTCCCGACAAGAACCACTATTAAGAAAGAAAACAACAAAAAGTCTTGAGAGAATATATGGTGAATTTGTTAATTTGACTACAGTTACTAAAGCACATTTTTTGGTAACATTCTTGAATCATGTTGATATGAAGGAAACATTAGAATTATCGGGTGTCGATTTTGGATGGGAAAAGTCACAACATATGGAACAAGAATTTTTTGTGAATGTGTCTAGAGGAATAAGTTCACTGGATACAAAAACTAGGTTTGTTGATAAGATTATTTCTCATAGAGCAATATTAATTTCAATTATAAGTGAAGATATAACAAATAATTTTCATGTTACCGCTATTGCTCAGGTCTTGGGTGTTTCTAGAAAGATGATCAGTAGGTATGCGAAGAGGAAGAAGACATTGGATAATTCTACTATGGAAGAAAATTAGGCACCAATGTGTAGAAATCCACACTCTGATAAAATTGAGGATAGTATTGTGAAGATAGTTATGATTTTTGGATTGATAGGACTCACCCTTCTCCAAATGTGAGGGAAGTTTTACAACACATGATAGCTTACAATAACTATGATGAACATATAAATGATTGGCTCGAAATAACTCAACATGGAATGTACATCAAATTTACAGAAGAACATCCAGATATTAAGATTGGACAGCGAATGATTGAGATTTTTAAGCCTTGGTATGTGTGAGCTGATAAAGTCCTAAAAACATGTTGTTATCACTATCACGTTGAGTTTCATTATCACTACCACGTACACAAAAAAATTTGAGGCGTTCTTTCATTTATAGGATTATTATAAATTTGATTAAATTTTATTTTATGAGATATGATTTAATTTATGTATTTCAAAATCTATGTTTTTTAGGTGTATATAAAGTTACGAGAAGCATCGAATGGTCACATAAATTCCCCCCTACATGTGTGAGTGAATTCATAGCTTCTATTCTTTATACAATATCCAATGATCATGTGGACGGTCCTATGGCGTGCATCAAAGGTGTTTTTGAAAAGTGTGGGGACTTGAAATTATTTCCAGAAACAAATGAAGACTTGGACACATTTCAAATGGTGAATTGTACGAGGTGATTATTAAATAAAGAAAATTTAATTAATTTTAAATTTGGATATACATATTTTATTTTGATTTTTATGTTTATTACAAATGAATATAACAAGTTTTCCATTATGTATTGATTTTTAATGTTCAAATACATAAAATATTTAACATGACTTAGAAAGGATGCAACTAGGTTGGACTTGGTAGAAGAGGAAATCCCCATTGCAACATTCATGCAAAGTTTCAAAAGTTTGATTAGTCCGTACATCAAACATTCTCACTATGCAAAGTAACAAGCTACGTAATTCAAGACCAATAGAGACACATTGGTTCCATATTGTCTGTGGTTGATTTTGTTGATAATTACTCATTTTCTCATCAAAAAGAGATTCAAACACAATATTATCATATTGGTCATATTACCATCATGGTTCACATATCTTATAGGAATTCACAATTGGATTTTGATGGGGTTTAAAGTACATATGTGAAGCGAGTGATTAAGATGAAGTATCACTTATATATAAGTGATGACAAGGAACATGACACCCACTTTGTACAACATTATTTTGATTTGTTTTTTTGATATCTTAACTAGCAAGGAGTACAAATAGATCAACATTTTTTTTGGTTGTATGGTTATGCATCACAATTCAAATCCTCTCTCCCTTTCTTTGCACTCAGTCACTATCAGCGTTATCACAAAATACCTCATTTATGGAGTTTTTTTTAGAGTGGTCACGGGAAGGGAGAACACGATGGTGCGGGTGCATGCATCAAACGTGTTCTAAAGAAAAAAAAGCTTTAATTATGAGGGTGATCAATTGATTGATTCCCACACCATTGTTGAATGGTGTAAGAAACATTTTGTAGTTCAGTCTTCAACCTCACATGAGAGTACCATGCCCCCACACAGAGTGTTTTGGGAGATAACAGGTACACGCATTTAAAACATATGTATCTTAATGTGAAATTGATTACAAGTTACACATAAACTTATGTACTTGTACAAATTTATTTTTCTTAATTTTGATGTTTGTTAAAATCTATTGATTTTGTAAATGATTAATCAGGCATTGATTGAAGGACAAAACATGGATGTGAAATGATTCCTAATTCTAGGTCTTTGTACTCTATGATTACTGTGGATAGCAATAACTGGACAATCCTTACAAGAGATTATTCTTGATTTTTATATTTGCATGACGGAATCATATACAAAGTGCACGAGTCAAAAACGTGGGTATGTAAGTGAGCGGAAGAAAATTCTTGTAGTTGTGGATGACTCATATGGATCAGATCATGATGATAGTTTTAAAGATGTTTCCTTGATTTCACCTGATTATGACCACATATCCAGACTTCTTAAACAAGGTATTTTTTGTTTAAAAGGATTATATTCAATCATCGAATTAATATATATAATTTATAGTATACAAATCATTGAATATTTCTAACACAAAAAACTTTTTTGTACAATGATTTGGTTATAGGTGATGTATTTGCAATCATTGCAGAAGAAGAAAATATTAAGAAAGTGGAGTAATACTTGTTGCATTGCATAGAAGAGAGAACAAAGCTAACAAGTGAGGAGACAACATTTTATACTAGCTCGGTTATAGTACAGGGAACATATTCATGGTAAGTGAAATCCCTCCAAAGTGGGATTCACTTTGTTGATTACGAATTGGACAGGAAGGTATATCATTACACCCATCACATAGTTGTTACCGGGTTACAATTCCATCAGGTGAAGAATGCACGTGGTCCACGCAAAAAATGGATATTAGATGTAGAAGATCATGAAAAAAAATTACAATTCATTTAACAATGAGCTGAGCCACTTTGTATTATATAGAAGGACATCTAATATTATGTATATTGATGTCTTCTAAATGGAATCTTTTCTCTATTTTATTTTGTCACTTTGGCATACATATTTGACAAATTTCTTGCTATGAATTAAAACTTATATCCTCGTCATATGTATGTTATGGATTAAAATTTCTTGCTATGAATTTAATATTGTACTAGATGGGGTTATGATTATTAGTACAGGTGATTGTAATACATATGGCATTTAATTGGTATCACATGAGCATTGTTTTTAAACTTATTTAAATTTTAGTGTTAAGATGAGAAAAAAAACATGATCAATAGTCATTAAGATCATCCCATTCAAGTGCATTGGAGTCTATGAGATCTTGGATGATTTGGAAAAGCTAAATTTATAAAGACTTTCCCATGATGGTTTTGCTAAATGAATATACTTTTTTCTATTCTTTGAAAGATGACTTTGGTGTTTTTTTGGAAAAAGACTTTGGATAAAGCAATTGGCTGAAGGATCGCATTTATAGGTAAGGGAAAATATCTCCTCTGTGTTTTATCTTCCCTATAATATTACATTACTTAAAATGGGCATGAAAATAGTTTAGGTATATGGTGAAGAACTCCCATTTCCTCTATAAATGATAACTCTTCTCTTATATTCCATACTTTTTTCTTAATCTTAAAATAAGACTATATGTGATTAGTTAGGTTTTTAGTATTTGTATTGCATATTGATAGTAGAAGGTTTATCTTTTCCTTATATTCCTAATTGCTTTATGGGTATTAGTCCCTACCCTTAAATGGCTTTTGTAACTAGTGGGTTGAGAGATATATAAACTGTTACACTAGGTTGTTGTTTGAATGTGTGTTTCATTATGTATTACATTATTTGATAGAGTTGGTTGAATCTATTTTTTTTGTGAATGAAAGAATTGTGTGATCTCCCTGTTATCCATTTTTTGGCCCCCCTATGAAACAAACAACTTAGTAGGCAGAACATCGACAATTGATGGAAAAAGGAAAAATGTTTTTTTCAGCATGCAGGGTAGCTCGTGTGTTGGCTCCAACTCGCCGCAGTGAATCTTGGAGTTGGAAATCAATTTCTTACATGGTGTGTCAGGTGATGGTTGGTCAGAATGGTGTGTCAGGTGATGGTTGGTTGGCTCATGGTTAGTCGGCTCATGGTTGGTCAGCATGGTGTGTCAGCTCATGGTTGGTCGGCATGGTGTGTCGAGTGATGGTTGGTCTACTCATGGTTGGTCGGCTCATGGTTGATTAGAAAGGTGTGTCGGCATGGTGTGTCAGCTCATGGTTGGTTGGCATGGTGTGTTGGGTCATGGTTTTTCGAAAAGGTGTGTCAGCATGGTGTGTCATCTCATGGTTTGTCGGCATGGTGTGTTGGGTCATGGTTGTTCAGCTCAAGCTTATTTGGATATGTGTGTCAGTATGGTGTGTCGGCTCATGGTTGGTCATCATGGTGTGTCAGAATATGGTTGGTCAGACAGGTGTGTCAGCATGGTGTGTCAGGTCATAGTTGATCGGATAGGTGTTTCGGGTCATGATTGGGGACAGGTGTGTCAGCATGAATGTGTCGGGTCATGGTTGATCGGCATCAGGTGTGGCAAGGTTATGATTGGTCAGCATGGTGTTTCAGGGAATGATTAGTCACCTCATGGTTGGTCAGCATGGTGACATACAGTAGACGGTTGGTCCAACCCCTTGAAGGGTTTGACGAGCATCCAACCCTGGTACATGAAGCTTGGCTGGTACAGGTGATGGGTTAGTCAACATGGTTGGGTGAGTCACGAGGTTTTTAGGGATTGGTCGATCAAACATATATGTTCATCTAACCCCTCAAGGATGGATGGCCAATACATAGTGTGTCATATTACAGTTGTATGAAATAGATGGCCAAGTCACAAGGTTGGCCGGCTCATCAGTTCGTCAGACAGATGGATGGATGGCCCACAATGTGAAGATGGAAACTCCCAGGTTTGTCAGTGACTAGAAGCATGTACAGTCATGAAGATAGATATCATCTAACCCAACATGGTTGGACGACAAGAGGATGGATGAGTTACAAGCCAGATGAGGGTAGGTGAATGAATGATCCCAACGACCAGAATTAATGAGGCATGGCACCCATGACCTCCCATGTAGAAAAAGTACCAAAATGAATGGTTTCCCATACCTCTTTAATGCATCCTTCCGGTTGGTGACCCAAATTGCCTATATATTGTAAAATTTACCTCATTTTGAGGGATATTTTTCCAAAAAGAAAAAGAACTCTGTCAATTTTTTTTCCAAAGCTATTGTGAGATAAATGCCTCAAATTTGGGCTTATTGTAAAGGATTTTGTCTTGTGCTTATGATATGATGGATTGTGCATGTTTCTGAGCAATAAAATTCATGTTTTGTGGCCATTTTCACCCTAACTTATATGAATTTCATCTTTTTCCTTCTATTATATTTATAAGTATATTTTGCATGTATGTATCTCTTTACAGGTCTATAGTTTGTTGTGCTTTATGAATATAGGGAATTGAATATTGTCTTGGACCATGGTATTTCTACCAATTCCTCTCTTGCTTAATTTTCTCCCCATATTTCACTCACTCGGATTGTCTCACCCTTTCTTGGTGCATCACCTTCACTTAGAGTAGTTTTATTTCATGCATTTTTCTATCCTTGTCTCCTTAGAAAGCATTATAATAGGATTAGTTTAGCTTGCCATTATCTTCTCTTTGGAGAATTTGGAACTAGGTTAGAGGAAGAAGTTGGCTTTCTCTGGAGGATTATCCTACTTGCAAGGTACCACACTACAGGATAATCCCATGTTATGTAGGTTGCATTGGTTGCCTCATACATAAAATCACAAGCAATCAAGGGTGTTGTAATTTTGCATTAACAGTTTTGGCATGCACAAGTGGGACAGAAAGTCAATATTTTCATTTCATCAGGATTAGGTGTGTGTCTTTAGTGAATTTATAGCATTTGAAGGCTTTACATCAACACATATGGTGACTCCAAAATATAAAATCAACTAGTTTCAGCAGTACTAGTGGTTTAGCTCATGAGAAGGATTCAAACTCAGTCCAAGAGGAAGAGAAGAAGGTGTCTTTGAATACTTGCAGTTATCTCCAGGAAGAGGAAGGAGAGGAAGAAGAGTACAAAGGTCTCCATCTCCACTAAATAAAACCTTATCAACACCTCCACCTGGTAGACCCTTCCTTCAATCAACTAGGGTTCTCAGGACAATCATAATGGCACATCTATAACAACCACCGCTACCACTGGAAACCCATTTTTCAATTTCACAGGCAACATCCACTCACCCTCAATGCACATAATCATTATTCCTATGGAAGCATTGTAAGAGAATTCCTTACTTCACTGGGGAGAATCATATGACCCCCATTGATCATATTCAAGACATTGTAAATGTCTGTGCTATTCACGAGATCAACAAGATAGATGTTGCAGTTAGGCTGCTTTTTCTTCTCTCAAAGGTAAGGTGACTGCAATGGTTTAGAATACTAATAGTAGGGTCAATTAAAAATTGAGATGCATTGTGTTTAGCCCTGTGCAACCAGTTTAGAGAGAAGGTAGATAATTTGTCTTTGTTGGAACAATTAACCACAATCAAGAGGGCCCCAAATGAGTAGATGAATGACTTCAACTTTAGGTTCTAGCGGACGTGGGACCGGATTCTGATTGTCGATGAGGCCAACAATGGAAGGTGCATTCCTCTACTTTTTGAGGGATCTAAATTCTAACATAGCTATGATGATACAATCGATGGGGGGAACAACACTGTCCAGAGGCATATGATATAGCTATCAGAGCAGAGAACTGCTTAATTCAAGAGGGAAAGCTATGGCCTAGGCCACCTATGCCTCTATATCTAGAATTGGGGAACCCCTCTACCAATTCAAGCACCTAAAATAGCTGACAACCCTGCTCCAATAAATCATATTTCAAATGAAACTTCCACTTCTTCTTCTAGTACCTTAAAATGAGCTCTAAGAAGTCATGAAGTAATTACAAAACTTAGGAAATGAGTTGGTGACAATTAAGAGGCAGCAGGCTCAAAATTTTAGGTCATATTAGCCTCAAGCCCAACCCAATAGGCCTTCATATCAACCTAATAGACCACCTTCTCAAGATATGAATTAGAACCAAACAAATACTCCTGCGAGTAGGCCATTTCAGCCTTACAATCCTAGTGTTGTGTCCACATCTAGAGCCTTGGTTCCAGTGTAAAATAACATGGCTCAAGAATATGACTGGTGTTTCCCATGTAATCAACCTCATAACCAGTCAATGTGTTTCAATGGTTCTTTGAATCAAGCTCTTATGGTGACAACAACAGGTGTGGAACAAGAGACATGCCAAGAAGGAAATCAACAGCAAGAAGTAACTCAACAAGAAGCACCTCTAAATGAGACCACACTTGTCAATTGGCAGGCTGAAGATTTTTGTGGTATAAATCAAGCCCCTTCTCAAAGTGTAGTAGCCAATACACTATCCAAGAAGACAAATATTGGAGAGGGAAATTCATCCAATTCAAATGATCCACAAACCTCTATCACCCAACAAGGTATCGGTAACTAAAATACAGCTCCCAATGTGTAAGGTTAGCCCAAGCCACCTTCTAGACCAACTCAAGTGTCAGTTGTAACAACCCATGTGCAAGAAAAAATAATGAAAAGCAAGGGGTAGAAGAGATAGCTCATCTCCATTCAACATTATTGAGCAGATGAAGAAAACGAATGTAAACATCTCAATGTGGGAGTCATTAGCTATCCCAGGACAAAGAGACCTATTACAAGCTGTTATGGCGAATTGGTTGGTATTCAAATCAATCATCCAAAGAGCAAGAGAAGGTACTCACCAATACAGCTCAGTAAGGAGGAAATCAAGGAAGCCAACAAGGTAAAAATTTGAATCCTCCCACCATTCTATATCTCATTGATCATTGGGGATAAGTTGGTGTATAATTGCATGATTGATTTAGGAGCAAGTAGCTATGTAATGCCAAAACAAATAGCCAATCAGCTGGGTCTTCAATATGAATTCATTTCTAGAGGTGTGGTGTAATTAGATGGGACAATGGTAATAATGGTTGGAGTAATCAAAGGTTTGAACCTTACATTACATGCATGTCCCAATGTGACCATCTTGCAAGATATATCAGTCATAGACTTGCACCACTCTTTGCATTGTGTTTGTCAAGAGACTTCAACACTAAAATTGGAGGCTATTTATCTAGTTGATTGGTCACACATGTTATTCAGAACAAGGTATGGAGCTAAGGCTATGATCAGATCTGAGCCTATTTCACAAACTTTCACATTGAGCCTCATACACCAGTCCAATCAATGTAAAATTGTACTCATATTCGATCAGGAGGAATTCTTGGAGGTTATGAAATAGATACCAAAGGTTGGAAGCATTCTAGACCTAACCTTGATGATTGGGCTCAATAAGAGGACATGTTTTCAACCCATACAAGGAAATGGAAGAAGCTGAATTAGGGATTTTATTGTTTACATGAATAAAACTCACCGCTTCCTAGTATCACCAAGCTAGGATGATAAAGATGATAATGAAGTATGGAAACTATTATTTGATGGCTCAAGGAGTAGGCAAGGTGCTGAGAGGAGGAGCTATGCTTGTTTCACCACAAGGTAAAAAATATTACTCAGCTTTCCATTTTTTAGTTTGCTTGTTCAAACAACACAACTGAGTATGAAGCCTTGATCCACAGATTGCATTGGGCAAGAAAGAGAGGTATTAAAAACTTGCAATTGTTTGGGGATAGTGAGTTAATTGTCAACCAAGTTAAAGGAAAACATGCTGCTAAGAATTATCTACTCAAAACCTACAAGCATTAGGTATGGGATCAGATTGAAGACCTTGAAGCATTCAATATTCAGGCTCATACCAAGAAGAATAATGAGGCCACATATAGGCTCACAACAATTGGAGCAACATTTGATGTGGTGGAAAGTATCAAGAGTGATAAAGCACAACCACATATTCATGTCATTGTAAGAGCAATTGTACCAGATAATAGCACAAGACTGGTAGGTTTTTGAGAATGATCAACAAATCATTAATTTTTTACAAGAGGAGGTTGAGTTCTCAACTAAAAATAAAGAGAAATTGGAGCAGCAGTATGGGGATCAAATAGTGCAGCTGTGGACAAACAAATTTCCAAAGGGTTTAGTGACTTTAGAGTCAATATTCAACCCAAATGATCAATTCCGAAAAGAGAAGGCCAACATTCAAGTCAAAAAGGAGGATTTTGAGCCCATTTTAGTTGGAGAAGGTAAGAAACTCCAAATAGGAAAGATGAGAAGTGAACAAGAAAAGTACAACCTTGTGTAGCTTTTCTAAGGAATTCCTATATGTTTTCATGTGGAGCTATGAGGATTTGAAGGGTTTTAACCCAAAATTGGCACAACACACCATTGAGTTGCATCCGGAGGCTAAGCCCATCAGGAAAAAACAAAGGTCAGTCAACCCTCATATAGAGCCTCTCATGAAGGAGTTGAATAAGCTCATTGAGGCAGAGTATCATTTTCCCATCAAGAACTCAAGTTGGGTGGAAAATATGGTGCTAGTTAGGAAAAGGAATGGGGAAATCAGGTTGTGCATGGATTTTTGGGATTTAAACAGGGCCTCCCTCAAGGATCACTATCCACTACCCTCCATGGAGTAGATTCTACAGGTAGTGGACTGGTTCAAAAATATTCTCCCTCTTAGATGGATATTCAGGCTATAATCAGATTATGGTGAAAGAGGAGGATCAATTCAAAACAACCTTCACCACAAAATGGGGCACCTATGCATACAGAAGATGCCATTCGGGCTATCAAACATTGGAGAAACATTTCAACAAGAAATGGATATGGCATTTAAGGGGATGTTAAATAAAATAGTGCTTGTATATCTTGATGACATCACTGTATTTTCTAAAAATGCAGAAAGTCACCTCTTTCATCTCAAACAGGTCTTCCAAAGGTGTAGGAGGTTTGGAGTGTCTTTGAACCCAAAAAAGTGCATATTCATGGCACATGAGGGTAAACTTCTAGGCCATATTGTGTCGAAGGAAGGACTGAAAATTGATCCAGGAGAGGGTAGAAGCCATCCGTGCTCTACCATTTCCAAGTCATAAGAAGGCTCTCCAAAGCTTCTTGGGGAGGATAAACTTTTTTTCGGAGGTTTGTACCAAATTTTTCCCACTCTTGTGAAGCCATTAACGATGATGCTGAAAAATAATTTGGCTTTCAAATGGACAACAGAGGGAAAGGAAAGTTTTGAAGCTATCAAGTAGGCCATATCTCAAGCTCCAACTCTCATTAATACAGACTTCTCCAAATACTTCTTTCTATATGTTTTCGGTGGTTTGGACACCATCTCCACAATCTTGGTGCAACAGAATAAGGAAGGACTGGAACAACCTATTGCATTCTTCAGCCAAGGACTTATGGACTATGAGGTAAGATATTCATTCATTGAGAAACATGTCCTTGCCATGATTAGAAGTTTGAAGAAGTTCAGACATTTAGTGTCAAATAATAGGATTCATCTACTAGTCACACATGCTGGTATAAAATATTTTCTTTTAAACAAGGACCTCAATGAAAAAAGGGTTGGCTAGGTAACCAAGGTCATGGAATATGACATTGATATTAAGGTGACCAAGCTGGTCAGGGGGAAGGGATTATGTGAACATACTAGCTTTGGGACAACATGTCGAGTCAAGTGATAAAGGAGAGGTTGTTTTGGTGCTACGCGGTGATCAAGAGCAATCAGCCGATGCCTCACCTGATCCTTGATGGACTCAAGATATAGTCCATTTCCTTCAAATAGGTCAAAGTCCTCAAGGGATGAGCAAGGCCAAAAGAAGATATTTCAAGGCTCCATTGTATCCCCTTTGTATTGGTTGATGGTATCTTGTTCAAGAAAGATGTAAATGGTGTCCTCCTAAGGTGCCTCAAGGTAGATCAGATAGAGAAGGTGCTACATGAATTTCATGATGGAGAAACAGGTGGCCATTTTTCTGAAAGGGTGAAAGCTCTTAGAATTATGAAGGTAGGTTATTATTGGCCTAACCTTTTTCATGATTGTTATGCATAGGATTAGGAAGTGTAAAAAGTGTGCCTTCTTCACAGGAAAAGAGAGGTTAGCATCCCTTCCACTCCACCCCATTTATGTAAATGAACCATTCATGACAATGGGGGTTGGATTTCATTGGGTGATTAATCCAAATTCTAGCTTGGGCCACAAGTGGATTCTCACAGCCACATATTATTTCACCAAGTGGATGGAGGAAGTTGCACTCAAAGAAGCAAATGAGGCCAACATACTAGATTTTTATGAAGGGATAGTGACGAGGTTCAGAGTTCCGAGCCACCATTATATCAGATAATGCTTTGGCATTCCTAGGTGCCAAGATCACAGAGTGGGTAGTCAAAAATGGGATATACTTGAGCACCTCATCAAATTACTACCCACAAGGTAATGGGAAGGCCGAGTCCACCAACAAGAATATTTTGAAGATTATAAGGAGAACTCTAGATGAGAACCAGAGAACTTGGCATGCCAAGTTGAAATCAGCCTTGTGGGCTGATAGGATTACTCCCAAGAATGTCAACAGGGAATTCTCCTTACAGGTTAGTCTATGGAAGGGAGGCAAGGCTACCTATATCCCTCAAATTTGCCACATTGGAACTCATGAAGCAGCTAGAACTATCTGAGTTCAAACCCATGGAAGATAGATATGCAGAGCTCATGGAGTTGGAGGAGATGAGGAACCAAGCCATGCACATCATGGAGAAGGATCAAGCATTGATCAAGAGGTGATTTACAAGAAGGAAAAGGATAGAAACTTACTAAGGAGGGAGATTTGGTCCTTAAATGGGATGTAAATAGGGAAAATCTGGGAAGGCACTCCAAGTTTGATGCTATATGGAGTGGCCCTTATATGATTTCAGGCTGCAAAGAAAACAATGCTTTCTATACTATCAAGGTTGGATGGAGAAGGACTGCAAATTCCAGTCAATGGAATCTATCTCAAGCATTGTTATTGAGTGAAAGATCCTTCTTGTACATATTAGTTTAGGAGTTGTAATTCCTCCAAGTGCTTGTAGCACATTGCATTGTTTTAGTTTAGGTTGCTTTTGTAATAAGTGTTTGTGCACTCTCTGCATATTCTATTTGGAATGTGTATGACCTTTTCTATTTGTATATAGTTGTTCCCTTGTTGCTCTTGCACTTTCTAGTTTCAAGGAAATTTTGGTGAAGAAACAACTAGTCCTCAACCAGGGGTTTCTTTTGAAATGAAAATATCCAATAGTGCTCCAGAGGTTGGAAGATAGATTTTCAAGTGATGGGATAGTTCCAGAAATCATATGACTCCATGCCCAATGGATCCCCTAAGGTCACTGGTTTTCCAGATCAAGCAGGAAGATCATCCCACAAGTCACCAATTGTTATCCATTTTTCACACCCCCTGCGAAATGGACAACTTAGGAGGTCAAAACATCGGTAAGTTGATGGAAAAAGGCAAAATGATTTTACAGCATGTAGGGTAGCTCATGTGTTGGCTTGACTGAGTTGGTCCAAGGGGAATCTTGTAGTTGGAAAAATCCTTATATGGTTGGTACGAGAAGTGATATGGTTGGTCAGTCATGGTTGGTGATGGTTGGTCGACTCATGGTTGTCGTCATGGTTGATCATACTAGTGTGACAGGTATGGTCAGACAAGTAGTATGGTTGGTCATGGTTGGTCAGATGGTTTAGGTCATGATGTGTCACATCGTGTGTTATCTCATGGTTGGTCGGCATGTGTTTGTAGTCTGATGGTTGGTCAGGAAGGTGTGTCACATGGTTGGTCAGACATGTTATGGTTTCGGATGACATGTCATGGTGTACCCAATAGTACGGAAGCTCAGGTTGGTATGGGTGATGGGTTAGTCAGGCATGGTTTGTGGTCAGATGATTTTCAGTGGTTGAATCAGCTCAGGATTTTACGAGGTTATGGTTAGTTGGATTGGTCAAAATGGCATACAGAGAGGTTGGTCGATGTGAACATAGATGTTCATCCAACCCCTCAAGGGTTTGATGGCCAAAACATATGGTTGGCTTATAGTTGTATGACATGGTTGGGCGAGTCACTAGGTTGGTTGGCTCGTTGGTTGGTTGGCTATATAGATGGATGGGTAGTGTGTCATATGGGTAGAGATAGACAGTCATCCAACCTCCTAGGTTGGATGGCCCACAATGTGATGATGGAAACTCTTGGGTTGGTCAACAACTAGAAGCATGTATGGTCATGAAGATAGACATCATCCAACCCAACGTAGTTGGATGACCCAGAGGATGGATGAGTTATAAGCCAAGACAAGGGTAGGTGAATGAATAAACAACCCAACAACCAGAATTAATGAGGCATGGCACCCATGACTGCCCGTGTAGGAAAAGTACCAAAATGAATGGTTGCCCATACCTCTTTAATGCATCATGCTGGTTGGTGACCCAAATTGCCTATATATTGTAAAATTCACCTCATTTTGAGGGGGATTTTTCCAAAAAGCAAAGGAATTCTGTCAAATTTTTCCAGAGCTATTGTGAGCTAAAGGCCTTGAATTTAGGCTTATTGTAAAGGATTTTGTCTTATGCTTATGATATGATGGATTGTGCATGTTTCTGAGCAATAAAATTCATGTTTTGTGGCCATTTTTTCCCTAACTTGTATGAATTACATCTTTTTCCTTCCATTATATTTATAAGTATATTGTACATGTATCTATCTCTTTGCAGGGTCTATAGTTTGTTGTGCTTTATGAATATAGGGAATTGAATGTTGTCTTGGACTGTGGCATTTCTACCATCCCTCTCCTACTCAGTTTTCTCCCTATATTTCACTCACTTGGATTGTCTCACCCTTTCTTGGTGCATCACCTTCACTTAGAGTAGTTTTATTTCATGCATTTTTTATATCCCTGTCTCCTTGGAAATAATTAGAATAGGATTAGTTTAGCTTTCCATTATATACTCTTTGGAGAATTTGGAACTAGGTTAGAAGAAGAAGTCCAAATTTATCTAGAGGATTATCCTACTTGCAAGGTCCCACACTGTAGGATAATCCCATGTTATGCAGGTTGCACTAGTTTCCTCATACAAAAAATTATACGCAATCAGGGATGCTGTAATTTTGCACTAACACTCCCTCTTTTCATCCTCCTAATAGATGGAAAATTGGGTCCAATATGACAACTACTGACTTAGAGGGATCAATTTTACCCACCGTATGAGTGTGGCATATCTTTTGGTATTACAGGATTTTTCTTGATAAATGATAGCTAGGTATTATATTTAAAGTTGAATGAACTCATTCTTGGTTGTAAAACAACGTCTTTTAATGTAAATTGGTCTTCATGGATTAGGAAAAATTTTGTGGTCATTATTGTGTAAACGTTTAAGTTATGAACTTAATATTTTCCTTATAAAATGATGTCCTTAGACCCAACCCAAGATATCATTCTATAGATTGATTAAAGCATGTTTGGGTGGAAATTTTACATTAATTATGTTGTAAGGTCTTGGCTAATGATCCCCTAAAGGATCCTAGCTATTTTATGTACTTCTATATGAATGTGCTTTATAAGAAACTCTGTGTTTTTTACTATATGGGTATGGTGCCTAGTATTATTTTACTATATCTATACATTTGAAAAGGGGAAATTTATTGTGTTATAGTCTTCCTGATTGGCTTGAGTAGGAAGCCTTAATATTTTACATATTTATATCAAAAATCATTGAGTATTTGTTTACCGTAGATGTTTGGGCTAGAGAAAGACTTCTTCGTTTAATAGATAATAATGTTGGTAATGTGTAAACACTAGTAATGAAGTTTTATTTTTCCTCTTCATAATATAGATTGTAATTATACTTAAATTTAAAGGAGTTAATGATGTTGGTTATTTCAAACACAGGGTTAATGTGAACTTGTTATATATATTTCTCTTTTGTATTAAAGTGGACCTTGGGTCCTTGTGACAAAATGTTTGTAGTAAACCTTATGAAGTGTAAACATCAATACATTATAGAAATGGTCATGTTTATAAGTGTGTATTTTATCAACTAGAAGTATGTATGAAATTTAAGTCATTTCTTCCTTATCCATTTGGTAGCTAATAATATGTAACATTGTAAAACTCTTCCACTTTAGCAATGACTATCATGGGTGTGTGTGTGTGTCTATATATATATAATATTATATAATATATATATATAATAACCTTATATGTGGATTGTATTTTAATCTTGTTATGATGTGTGTAACACTATGAACTTATAATATGTGTGAATATATAATTCATGAGCTTGTTTATGATCTTGATTATGGATGATTTCCCTACTAAGTGATGATACTTTGGAACGAAATGTTTCTCCACCCTTAAATTCTAATACTGAGTTAAGTTAATGAAATGTGGCATGAGATCAATATAATATTATATTATCTCTCTCGATCTTGTCTCATATGGTATACATATACATGTGTTATGACTCAAGCACTTTGTTTAGGTTATTAACTCATCATTGGGTAGATATGCTTCATGGGATATGATAATGAACTACATGGGGATCATAATGGTTTTCTAAATATTTAAACTGAGAGAACCATATTTTTACCAGGACTATGCAGTGCTTATTTACATCCACATTACTTAGAAATTTAATAATTGATCAATGAATCTATTCATTTTTGAGTTCCCAATGGAGAGGATGATTATGAAGGTATGTTAATAAATAGGTTTTTACTCAGCACTAGAACTGGAATTATACCTAAAAAATGGTATTTTATTTAGGAAAATGCTAGATTAGAATTTTGTGATCTAGTTATATAGTGTTGTCTCATCTTTGTGAAGGAAATATGGTTTGTTGCATGAAGTGTCTCAAAGAACTACACTAGAGTCTGTGACATAATATCATCAATGAATTTTATTAATTTTATTATTCTTAGTGCATGAATGAACTTCATTTGAGATGATATGTATACATAACTAAATAAGGAACTTTAAAAATGGCCATGAAATAATATGACTATCCTTTGAAATTCTTGTTTATATGGTTGTTTTGGATTTTCTTATCCAAAATCCCAAGGAAGAAATTATCTTTTTCATTAGTAAAATGGTGTGAATCATATTCAATAACGTGAACACCTTCTTTATTTATACCACTGATTTATTTTTCATTATCTGTATGAGATGATTTTATACTTTAGATCACTACACTACATTCATTAGAATGAGAATCACTCAGGTTCAAGATAACATAATAGTTCTTCATGGCATTGGGACAATATGAAGCAACATTACATGTGGCTTAGGATAAGGCTCTATATCTTTGTACAAAATTATCATGCGCTTGCAACACTTAGTATTTATGCAATCAATAAAGTTTATGTAACACAGATAAGGACTTGTAGCATACACGACACACTTTGTAAGGTAGCACAATATTATGCATGTCTTTTTTACCAACTCTAAATGATTTTTGGTTAAAACAATATTACAAGTGAACCATTTAATCATTTAAATAATTGAGATGGATACAAATGGATCATTTAATCATGGTTTTCAAGGTTTTTTCAGCCTCAAAGTTATTTTTCTGACAATACCCCCATGTTTTTGTCATTTTACATGTAATAGATATAAATGTAACTAAACCAAGTATATATTCAAATTATAGAATTAGGTCATTTATGTACAAAAATAAGAATCATTATAAAGTACATGTTGCAATTAATCTATCTAAAAATTAAAAAACAATAGATTTAGATTATTCACTTCGTTGATTTTGGATGTATATTACTTACAAAAGGTATCACAAGTGTTTGAAATGATCTAGAAATGCTTCAAGTGCTCAAACTAAAAATAGTGGCTCACAAGCTATCTAGACACTACCGACATTTTTAAACTACTACAAAAAATTGATGTTGTTGAACTTTATTGAGAGTGTACGGGAGATGTTTAGGGGTCTACAAATTCTTAGAGCTATTTACCTATGTTTTTAATCATAACTCATAAATCAATCAATTAATTAAGATATGTCTAAGTTATTCAATAAGATACATGTGTATATATCAACAAGATACATGTGATAAATCAATATCTATATACAAGTAATAACTCAAACAATATATACATGTCTAGGTCATATATAAAAATCTCGTGTAAACATTATATACTTGTACATGATGAAAACAAGTACAATGTATCAACTAGATAGTCTCCGCTGTGAAGTAGAGTGAGTACCAGATCCCTCACTAGGCGTTGTTGCACCTTGCATTTATAAAAATAAATATACACATCATAAACTATATGTAACATACCATACTAAAATTTATAAGTGAAATTATACAACAATTTCTTAATTAATTGAATAAATCATATAACAGAGATGTAATCAATTGCCTCAGTATCTATCTATGGGTGGATGTTGGGAGTATTTACACTATGTGTAGCTCTATGTCATGTAGATCCCTATGAAAAAAAAAAATTAAATGTAAAAAGTTAATAAACAAGTTTTTTGAATAAAACATTAATTTCACAAATTTTCAATTCTGATTAAATATCGAATCTAAAACACAATAAAAATAGATATATCTCTACATATTTACCTATGCGGAATGTGTCTCCAAATCTATGGGACCCGCCACCAAAAACTGTGTGTGGCTGAGCCACAACCTCAACACTAGCAAATAACGAGCCAAATAAGCCAAGCTGACTCAAGCCCTTAACATAAAGTGATAGATCATGGTTGGGCTCATTCAATAGTTGTGTATATGTCATATGTGGATATGATGTGGGCTATGAAGCACCACAATACTCACAAGTAAAATCGTTCAATATTATACGTCAACACTAGATCTTATATATCTATTTAAATACTAATAAATTATAAAGTAATAATGAAATAAAATAAATTTTAATTAAATTAAGGTTTAATTTTCACACACCAGAAACAAAAAAGTGTTGAACATCAGGTCTCATGATCCCAGCAAGATCATGTCTAACTATAGCAGTTGCAGTAGTGCCCTGAATAGAAGATACACTATTGTGAATAGCACTCTACTCTAACAAATCTAAAAACCTCGATAGTGGAATGTCGCATTGTCATGTAATCAACTCATATACATGTAACAAGTTGGCAGCCAAGATGCATCCCAGGAAATGCATCTGAGTAACATCTGTAAATCACTCAAATTCATCAGGTGATATCAAATGTGCACAAGCTTATAACTCTCTACGTGCATCACTATTGGTACTAGCTCGTCCACTGCTAGTACCACGTTCTCTTAAGGAACTAACCCACACAGTCAGAAGAGATAAATTGTGTCTCACGAGAAACGATCCGAAGACCTTCTTATATCACCCTCATGGGCACTCATAATGATAGGCACAATGACATCCTGAAAGCTAGATAAGAAAGGTCGTGGCCTCTCTAAAAAATGTCTCATGTCAACAACTGGAGGATATCCTTCCTGTCGATATGTAGGCTTGGTTCTAATACAGTCATGCCTCTGCCTAAAATAAACAAGGATGTCTAAATAGTTCACCTTTAGGTTTAGGTGAACCTCAGCATGTAGCATCAATATGAAATATAATCGTAATTGGTAATTATTAGGAAACTGACCTTGAGAGGTCACAAATCTAGGATAAATCAATGGTGCACAAAGGTGACATGAACATTTGTTTACATAATATGCCCTAATTTTCTTTTGGCCTGCCATAGCTCGACTAACACAAGATCTTAACAGCTTCCTTATCAAGAAGTCATGTTACAACCTCATTATATCCCACATTTCCTGTCACACTTGATTTTGATTCTTTCATAAAAAATTTAGTGACTCGGGCTCGAAAGGGTTGTATGCTTTCAATTTTGTTTGCATATTTCGAAGATCTTTTAATATGTTTTCACAATGTGTTTTGTGTTACCCAAATGTAGTAGGAAGCTCAAGAATAGATGATATTTTTATTATCTCTATATCGGTCCTCTTAAACAAATTATCAGAGGAAGAAGCCATAACTGTAAAAAATGAAAGTAAAATTCAATTTAGAATACTTTTTTTTAAACCGTAAAACCTAGGTAAATTGATTAAATTTCACATATATTTAAAAAAATTTGAAAAAAATTAATGAAACATATATTTTCCTATGATGAAAATAAATTCCTTAAAATATTGTGTATTTATGTACACCCTTATGCTTCTACATGCTCTGATTGTATATGCAGATGGTAAGCATAGAGATGTTATAGGGAGCATAAGCGAACACTTTTGATGAGAGTTTGTTTGTGAGATTTGTGAGGTGATTTCACAAACACTGTTTGAATGGAATGAGACTAGGACAATGTTGTGTCAGAAAAAAATGCATCCCCATGATCCCTCTCTATCCTGGGGTCTTCTTTTCTCAATGGATGAGCCACTTTTCAATTAAACAATGACCAGTTTTTCCTTTAACAATCCAATTTTTTTTCATATTAATCCAGTCCACTCGGAACCCTTAAAAACAGATAAAAATGTGCCTGAATTTATTTTTAAAGGGGTAAAATTGGCTTTGGGCATTTTTTTCTTTTCCACTTGCCCAAGAGGAATATTTTCTCAAGTTTAAATTGATCCACTTTCAATAAAATTATTAGTACACTCTTATGTTGTTGCCTGCTCTAATTGTATAAGGTTCAACAAGAAAGATAGTTGGATCAAATGACATCGAGCAAGCTCGTGTTGATATAAGTTTTTGCTACATTGGAAAGAGAGCATCGTGTGTAGTTCAGACCAAGATAAACTATAATGTAGATATAATTATAGTCAAATAACTAGAATAATATGCTTATTGGGTTTGTGTTCTCTTTAAATGTTTTGCTTGCATGATCCCAGGTCATGTTGACATGGAAAAACATAAATGTAGGTCCAGTATTAATCTTGTGATGAACTTCCACCTAGTTGGAGGATTAAAATGATATTAAAAAAAGGTATGGTTAATGATTATTGTATCAATTTTGTGAAGTCAAGAATGATAGTTGTTAGGGATTGACAGTAGCTAGGGTTTTAATATTCTATAGGGAAGAACAAATTTTACAAAAAAAAACCTAGTATAAAAACAAATTGGGTGCCTAATTTTTACAAAAATAACAGCGTACATACCTTGTGTGGGTGACGTTGGGCTTTAGGAAATCTAACATCACGTGAAGACGTGTGGGGTGGAGGAAAATTGAAAACCTTTACCCCACCACAAATATATAAATAGGGGGTTCGTGTGAAGGGTGTTCACCTGAACCCCCTTTCACGTGAAGGGGTGTTTACACTAACACCTTTCCATGGCTTATATGGCAGTTCGAGCAAATGGTGTTCACAGCAAAGGGGGTGTTCGTCCAAATACCCCTTAATTCCCAACCTCCTACTTTTGTTTTTGGAACACCGAGTGGGACAGAGTATTGTGCTTTGACCCAAGGTCAAAGGCCATGACATCGAAAGGTGTCATGTTCGTTCAGAAATGTCCTTCATGATTTTATTGACAAAGATGAGTTGTTTTTGGATAACCCAAATGCACCTCCGAATAAAAATTTGGCTCATTTTTAAACAACCCTTTCCAAACCATTCACCATCCACCAGTCAACCATAATCTAATGTCATCCATTCTCATCACATGATCAACACAATCAAATATCAGTCATCTACACCCTAGACCGTCTAATGCACCCATCACAGAAGCATCATATGAGTCATCCACAAATGGTTATGTCACAAAAACAACAAATGAATCATCCACTACACCTTTGTTTTCACATGCTGAAATCACCTATTGAATTAGGTACATCTCCTGATCATCCCGTTGGAAAATTAAAAATTCATCAACATCTATCCCATCCTCTTTAAACCCATCTACAAGATCTTCACAAGCTTTTGAAAATAAACTTATCTTACAATATGTGAAAATATATTACGATGACCATGTCACTCAACATTATGTGCGTAATCTTAAAAATTCCTTTACAAGACCGCACATCCCTTTTTCTAAAAAAGAGACAATCATATCACATGATTATCCAACCTCCTTAACACATAATCTAAAATACATGCCTTCTATCTTAGGGCCGCACCCCTCATCAAAATTATCAGTCACTGTTATAGAATCAAAAATCATTCCCCAACAGGCACCTAAAGGTATCGCACAAAAAATGGTCCCTTCAACACCCGTACCATCAAAATAATCATCACTTCCCTCAACCTCCACCTTGAAATGACATTATGCATTGACCCTTGAAAGTCTCATCTAACAATCTATCATAACCTTACCTCCTCTTAAGTCGTCTAGATCTCAAGGGTGGAAACCCTCCTGGTATAATTTTGAAGCATTTTGTGATTATCATCGCACACCAGGACATTCTACAGAGGACTATAAATCCCTTCATGCCATGTCAGAAGCCTTGCTAACAAAGGCCTTCTCCCTACAAATCTATAACCATAAAAATTAACCATCATACATCTAAAACTACTATGTTTAAACCATCATCCAAATCCATATCCACCAAAAGCGGGGAATCTTCCAGAAATCCCCTATTCATCAAATTGACGCAGTACAGTATCACCACTAGAGCACATACCCATGACCCTAAGACTTCAAATCAAATTAAATTCCAAAGTCTCCATCCCACTCACTCCCGAGTCATCTAATCCAACACCTCCTACCAAGGCTAAGGTATCCATCCTTGCCACTCCACATACACAATCCACCACTTCTATAAAATACCATTATCAAAAAACTTCATCAAGATCCTAGTAAAAATGTCCCTTTATGAGCTTGTGCAAACTTCACCTCATTATTGACAAGCTATGATTAAAGAAATCCAATCTATATTGAATACCCTCAGATGATCCACAACCATTTGCAAACCTAATTGGTACACTCAGAATGTCTGCTGCCATCTCTTTTGATAACTCATAAATCCCATCATTACAACTAAGAGGACCATGACCTCCCACTTTTTATCACTTTTGAATCGATGATACTCTTTTTAAGAGGGTCATGATCGATAATGGTGCCAACATTAACATTATATCATCACATGCCTTTGATCAACTTCAACTACCCAACACCATTTTCACCTAGTCACCTATCGTACTATGAGCTTTCAATGACATCATCATGTCCCTACATTAGGCACAATCATCTTACCAATCAAGTTCAGACATTAAAACCCTCAACAAACTCTTCTATCTGGTGGAAGGAGAGTTTTAATATAACATGTTATTAGGCCGACCCTAGATACGCACTATGCATTGTATCCCATCTACTCTCCATCGTTGTCTTAAATATGAACACGAGGGTAAAACTTTCATGGTCCCCCGCATAGATCCAAACCATTTCAAAGCATATCACATGACATATAACCGAATGACGTGCTTGTTCCCAAAACAAACTTGGGATCCTCTAATGAATCCTCTACTAGTTCATCCATCTCCTCATCTAAGTTTCCAGATGACAACTTCTTTCAATGATGTTATGCAATGCCTTTCACTGGGAGTATTGCCTCCTTACACTTAATTCTCTTCCTATGCCAAAGACATAAGGAAGACCCAAAAAACAACCCATGTATGAACCTAATTTTGGGGATGTTATCTCCTTCAGTCCACCACATCTAAAAACCAACCTCATCTATAGAGGGATCGATCACCCTTCTCCACATCCTACTAATCAACATCATGCCAAACCATTCATATCGAGACTTCACATTCCTATATAACCAAGTCTTTGCACAAATGTACCTCCATCATTGTGCCTGGAAAGGATTCAGACTAGGATGTTATGAACAAGGCAATCCATGACTTAATCCTTGACCATTTTATGCAAACCTCATGAAAAATATGGGTTAGGTTTTGAAAAATCCAGCCTCCGAACCCTCCACAAGCATCATGTCTAGATCCATAACAGAACCGGAACCACCTTCTCCATATATACACAATGACCCTATGGACACAGATAACACCGTTTCAATCCCATATAACTTTTTTTAGTCAACACTATCACTTTAGGACCACTATACTTATCAAACTAACCATGGTATTGAGACCCTTCCTCTCATTTTACATGAAATGATAGAAGAGGATTCACCTACCATTGACATTCTTCAATGCCATGATGACCAATCCATCCTCTCTCATATGGGGGCGGAGGACCATTACCTTCAAAAAAAATTGCCACCTGACACATCAACACTTCTTAATGAATCCATTCTATCGACATTAATATAGGAACTCCACAAGGATCCTCACATAGTCAAATTCGGTCAATATTTAGATTCGTAAGAATTAAAAAACTTCACCTCCTTCCTCTCTAAACATAGTCAAGCCTTCACATGGTCATATAGAGATATGTCAGGTATTGACCCTAACATCATTGTTCACAATATCATCACTTATCCTAATGCTAAGCCTATCAAAAAAAATCTATGTAGGATGCACCCTCACATAGCTCTTCTCATCAAAGAAGAGTTACAATGTCTGATCTCTGCTAATTTCATCATACCCATTGACTATCCACAATGGGTCTCTAATATTGTGCCCATGACCAAAGCCTCAAGAAAGTTACACATTTGTACCGACTTATGAAACCTCAACCTCACTTGTCCCAAATACGACTTTCCCTTTCCAAACATCAACTCAACTCGTTGATCTAACCACCAGCCATGAAATTCTCTCCCTTATGGATGGATTCTCTAGCTACAATCAAATCCTTATCGCCATCGATGACCAACAAAAACATCCTTTATCACTCCTTGGGGGAATTTTTGTTATCAAGTAATGCCCTTTGGACTTAAAAATGTCATAAATGGCGCCACTTATCAACGTGCAATGACATACATTTTCCATGATCTTATCCATAAAACTGTAGAAGACTACGTTGATGACCTCTTAGGTAAATCTAAACAACATAGGGATCATCTCACCATCCTTGAGACACCATTTTTACTAGTCTTATCCAGTACTTTATTTGTCTCAACCCTACTAAGTGTGTGTTTCGTGTTCTCACCAAAAAACTCTTAGGGTTCATCATTTCTATTCGGGGCATCGAAGTAGACCCTGTCAAGATCAAATCCATCATTGAAATGCCTCCTCCATCGAACCTAAAACAACTTCGCAGCCTTCAGGGTAAACTTCAATTGATCCACATCATTTCATCTCACAAATTTCAGACCATTATCAACCTTTTCATCATCTCCTCTGAAAGGATGTACATTTTAAATGGGATCACAACTATCAAAAGGCCTTTGATGACCTCAAACAATACCTCTTATCACCACTTGTGCTTACACCTCCATGTGAGGGGGAGTCCATTCTACCTCTACATATCTACTACTAATCATGCCTTGGGTGTCATGCTCGCTCATCGAGATGAAGTCATGAGCAATTCATTTATTATATAAACAACACTCTCCATGAATATGAGACTCACTTATACTGAAGTCTAAAAATTTTTGTTATGCCTTGTACTTCACAACTTCCAAGCTCCATCATTACCTACTTAATCACAAGACTTTCATCGTTACCAATTCAATCCTCTCAAAACCATGCACTCTAAGCCATATCATAGTGACCGCATCACTCAGTGGCTCATGCTCATGACTGAGTTTGACCTTGAATTCATCTCACAAAAATCTATCAAGGGACAAGCCATCACCAATCATCTCGCCGAAGCCTCCCTTTCAGAATAATCAACACCTCACGAACAATTCCTTGACGAATCTATCAACACTATCGATCATGAATACACTCCTATCAAAATGACACTTTTATTTGATGGATCTAAGTGTTAGCAAGGGGGAGGTGTCAGGTATTGTTATCATACCTCCCTGGGGGACCCCTATCCCTCTATCTTTCAAACTAAATTTTGAATGTATTAACAACATGGCAAGAATATGAAGACTCTAATCATGGGTCTCAAAACCACCATCATGCTCAATGTTCAAATCTTGGACATCTACAGAGACTCATATCTTGTCATCAACCAGATCAAAGGAATTTATCAATGTAAAAAATGAGATTCTACAAAAATATAAAACCATTTTTGAATTCCTCTTAGAATATTTTGATCGTTATACCATCCAAATAGTTCCATGATCTTCTAAAAATTTCACAGACACCATGGCCTTCTCTTGCATCCCTCATCCCTCTATCAACTGACGATTCTAAATTATTCATTTTGTACACATACTTGATCAACCATCCCACAAAAATGAACTCCCTTCTATTAATCTCATTGAAAACAATCCAACAGACCTATGGTACACTTAGACATTCGAATATCTTTCAGAATAAAAAATTCCCTCCTAGCTTATCTAAAAATGCTAAGGGATATTTCCTTCAACGTGTTACTTGATATGCATCATAGGTGGTGTTCTATATTAGCGTGCGTCTTTGATGGCCTCTTGTTAAGATGTCTCAAATCTCATGAATCTACTAAATCCATTCAAGAATTCCAAGATGGCATATGTGGTAGGACACTTTAACGGTATGGTTATCGCTAAACACGTCCTTTGAATGGGGTACTACTATCCTACTCTCAATCAAGATTGTTGCGCATATGTCAAGAAATGTGTTAAATTCCAAAAACATTTAATCTCACTCACATTCCTAGTCAGGCTTTACATCCCACTCAAGATCTATGGCCCTTCTCACAATGGGGGTTAGACCTCATTGGCCTCATCAACCCTTGTTTCATCACAACGACATCACTCTATCATCACAACCACTGAATACTTCACTAAATGGGTAGAGGTCATTCCCTTAGTCTCTACTAAAGCTAAACAAAATCATTGATTTCATCTATCAACATATCATATGTCGCTTCGGCATCCCTCACAAGCTAGTCAATGATAATGGAAAATCCTTCAAGAATAAATAAGTTAAGAAATTATGTGACACATTCAACATCAAACTAAGATTTTCATCACCTTATTATCCACAAGAAAATGGAAAGATCTAGGCTTCTAACAAAACACTTAACAAAATTGTTATGAAAACCGTCAATCAAGCAGGCAGGAATTGGCATCTCCATATCCTGTTTTCTCTCTGGGCTTATCAAACTAGCATCCATACTCCTATAGGTGCTACATCCTTTTCTCTAGTCTATGGCTCTGAGGTAGTTTTACCCCTTGAATTTCAAATCCCATCACTCCACGTATCCCTCAGAGATTTTATCCCTGATGAGGATTATCATCAAGAATATTTATCATAATTGGATTTGTTAGATGAACATTGCCTAACAACTCTCAAACATCATCATAATCTATCAAGAGTGCATCAAATGCACATATAAAAAACATGTCAAGGAACATGAATTTAATATAGGTGATCTCATTCTCAAGGAAAATCAAAATGTCACTACTCTGGAAAGGAGTAAATGTGTAAATTTTTCACTCTAACCTAGATTGGTCCATATGTCATCACTCATAAGTATGGGTTGGGAGCTTATCATCTAGCCTCCCTTGATGGTACACCTGAAAAGGAACCTTTGAATTCACTTGCACTTGTAGCCTTTCTACTATTAACATAATCGACTGTCATGAAAATAGTCACATCAAAGATCTTATTCACCACCAACCCATCATATCATCATTGTAATGATTTGAAAGCATGTGGTTTACCCATCAATATCCTCATAACCTTAAAGATTTGAGCACCATGGCTCTGCTCATCACATATTTTCACATGGAAAAGTTTTCCTCAGTAGGAACCTCTACAATCATTACATCCATCCACCTTGTCTACCAACTGAAAAACATGTTATGAGACACACATGTGTAGTTTGTGCACACATCTTTTCCCCTCCTCAAATGGTCTACTAGGCCTACCATCAATGATAAAAATAAAGTCAAAAATATCTATGGATGCATCTTATCAAAAATAAATAGAGACTGATCCCTTGAAGAAATGAACTATCAAATATCAAAATCATATGTCAAAAATAAATAGATTGATCCCTTGAAGGATAGTTTCATATAAAAAGTTATAGATTGATCCCTCAAAGGACGACTATCCAAAAGAAAAAAAAATACAAAAAGGTCAAAAATTGTAGACCACTCCCTCAAAGGATGACTACCCATGTCATTGTAAAAAGGCTTCCCACATTGATCAACCTTCAAAAAATTCAAAATATCAAAAGCATCCTAGGAAATCTTCCCACATCGATCAACTTTCCCATTAAGAGAAAACTTCCCGCATTGATCAGTTTGCTTCAAAATAAAATATAGTTGGGGCATGAGTTTATGAAACCATTAAAAGGAGAACCTACTCTCCTACAACCTACATATGTCAACCCTTCTCATGTGTGCTAAGAAGGTATACATTTAACTTTCATTAGTATCCAAGATCCTACATGTGACTACCCATTGTTAGTCATATGTTAACATCTGTTATAAGGCCAAAAAGTGCAAGAGCCTTCATTATACATTTTTCCATCACATATGTATCAAATCCATATCTAGAAGCAACAAGTTCACATTTTATTCCTCATCCATGATTATAATACATTTTGATATACATTAAATTCACATCACAATCAAAATTATATATCTTAAAATATCACATCAAAATTAAATATATCTTAAGTATTATTTCAACATATGCATCTAATCGATATCAAAATCACATCTAAATACTAATCAACATCTATAACATCCAAACATCACGATCACACATCTAAATCAACATGTATCAAAGTCTAAACATATCACACTAATGGCATAATCAATATATGATATAATATATATATATATATATATATCATATCAATGTGGATCACTATAAATCATGAGGAGTCTCAAAGCTCTATATATCAAAAATATACATCGAATATAGGCTTCACAAAGAGATATACATAAAAAAATTCACAGTCTATCATTGTAAACTAGACATCTCATCAACTACATGCCTCCACAGGCACTCTGACTCCCCTGATCATCACCCTCACATCATATGTCCTCTACTAGGACCACCTCTATCTAGACCTCATGGTGGATGACCCAAACTCACTATACTGTCAATGATGGTCCCGTCTGTCTCCTGTGTACTTGATACATTACAAAAAAAGGGTCATTAGGTAGCCTTCTATTAGCACTATCTCCTCATAATATCCCAGCTCCCCATATAATGATTGGTAGTTAGACAATGCTAACACTACCAGGTGGTCCCATCTAGATCACTAGCTTGGACAGTTCACTTCCTCTATCTCAACACCTTGAAACTGAAGTACATGTGATACCGAGGGCCTTTCTCAAGACCTCTCGCTACTTGTGTCTATCACAATATGCTATGGCATGTGTCAACTCCACATGTACACCCGCCAACCATTGACCCAATCCATCCTGATCACTGACCAAGGCATCCATCTCGGCAGTCAGTGTAGTCCGCTTAGCCATCAATGTGGCCTTGTCAGCCTCTAATCTCTCAATGGTAGCATCTAGTGCTCCCCCATCATCACCACCGCCAAAACCCTCACCCTCTCTACCTTTTTCCTCACTTGTTACTACCTGAGGGGCCACCTCTATATGAGTTTGTACCCATCTCTGCACCCTAGGAATTTGATCCTGCCACCACATAGCATACACCTCTGTAACCCCAACATCATCTATCGTCGTGAGTACACCCTGATTAACCACCCCCATCTCCCCTTCCTCATTGGCGATGACACAAATCATTGTAACAATCAAAAATGACATATCCACATCTTCGTCGTCATGACTATAGGTCGTAGTTAACTTTGTGTTGGTTGGATATTTTGTCAAGCCAAACTATGAGGTTCCACCACAATACATGGGATTAAATCCCTCCTCAAAGATAGGTGAGGCTACCTGTTTATTACTAATCTAAAACACAACAGAAATAATATATACAGTATTCACACTAATTTAACCATTGGGGTTGGGATAGAATCTCGAAATCCATATCCTCACAAGGTGAATATGTTGCAATTTTAGAAATGGAATGGATTAGAAAGGAAGTTATTATTATGGAAGAAACACAATGGAAAGGAGATGAGAGGAACATATTTTCTTTCGAGCAAACGCAGATCATGAAATAATCATGCGAGTTTTAGATAACAAATGTAATGTTTGAAATGATTAGAACAATAAAGATGCTAAAAAAAGAACAGCTTAAGATTATGAACATAAGAACAATATCTTAAGAAAGATACATCTCACAACACAAAGTTTGTAAAAATAGCAACGGTTTCTATTCCTCAAATGATTAAAAGAAAACACAAAGTTTTTCTTCTTCACAATAGTTCTCAATATTCCAAAAATCTCAACCCTTTAAAATGCACAAGAATCCCTTATTTATAATAAAAGGAGTTGAGATAAAATAGGATAAATCCTAGAAAATAGTCATTTTAATGAGATTCCTATTTTGCTTGACTCTCACGTAGGAGACCAAGTCAAAATTTGCTTTCTACATGATGAAATGAAAATGAAAAAGACATGTCAATTTCAGGATTGAAATGACATGAAACATTATGCCTATTCTGTTTCATCATTTTTGTCTTCCTCCAACAAAGCCTACTTGTCCCGAAATTCCTAGAACTTTTGGATTATGCCATGCATCTCATCTTCATTAGGCACGGTGGAATGGTCACTCAGGACTTCACATGTTTCCTGAGTATCACTATCATTACCAGGAAGTTTCTTCAGTCTCTTGTTGAGTTTCCTTAGTGTTTCCAAAGAATGTTCAATCTTAACAAACCTATCAATTATTTCAAGGCTAAAGCCATCATTTTATTTGTGCTGAATTGATTCTTGGATCTACTTGTAAAGATAATCAACGGGAAAAATACTTGAGCTTTCATTCAACACTTTAGCGCAGATCTTGATTAGCTCTTCTTCTATGTCATTTGTGCCATCAACCAATTGATCTCTTGATTCCCTCAATTTTCTGCAAGCTTCGTTGAGAATCTTTATTCTAAATCTAATGGCTTTGGTCAGTTGAAAATGATTGTCCCCATGTGGAATGATGCCTTCTTCGATCAAGATGCGGGACGGAACCTATTTCAGCGCATTGAGAGCTTCAAAAGTTAACTCTAGGTTCCTGACTTCTGCCAAAAATTCATCATCCATTTTCTCGCCATCCTTCTTCATATCCTCCAAGGATTTGTAGACTTCCACAAAGTCATCAATGACCTCTTTTCCTTGTAGGAGTAGCCTTTGGATCCATTCATTGACCATTCTCCCCTTCTCATTAATATTCTCAATCATGGGTACCGATGAGAAATCAAACCTGATAGGAGTAGAGGATAATGGTGTTGACTCAGGAGGCTTTGAGAGCTTGAGTAGTACTTCTGTCAGCTACTCTACTTTCTCTTTTAGCTCATCTTTGTTTGCCTTTGTTTCCTTCAGCTTCTGACACAACACATTCATGGCATCTTGTACATCCTGTTGTGCTCCCTCTGTTGTCACTTTTCCTATATCAACCCTTATGATCTGATAATCGGTGACCATTATATCATCCTTGGTTTTGTCAACCACGGGAGTGGTAATTTCTGCAAACTTATGCCCTGAGGCGTCCACTGAAATCCTTGAAATTTTTTTGGGTTTCTTGGAAAACTTGGTAGGAGTGACCTTGAGGGAACTGAAATCAAAGGTTGGTAGGGGAACCAACACCTTCCTCTTCCTTGGATTTTGATCTATTAACCATTGAGGCATGCTGGAAGAAGTTTCTCCCATCGTAGGTGTTACGGTCACATCTTCAGGTGGAGGAAGGTTTGCTTGTGGAGTGGTGGTCACTGCGAGTGTAGTGTCCATGGAAATGGACTCACGGAATGAAGGCATAGAAGGAGAAGGCATATCCATGGTTAACTTGGGTCTAGTGGGGAGAGGTGAGAGGTCAGAGAAGATTTTGGCCATGGCTGAGGAACTTGGTGAAGAAACCTGAAGCAAAGGAGGTTGAATGGGGGGAGGTAATGATTCTGAAATTAGAGCTTGAGAGATAAGAGGAAGACTTACCTCTGATGAATTGTCAACCAAAAGGGGAATGAAAGGTTAACCAACCTCTTCTCCTGAAGGAAGATTTCCTAGTTCTAGTGGTGGAGGTGAATCAAGAACCTCAACCGTTTGTGAGAGAGTGGCCACTGATGTAGTCACTTGCTCTTCCCCCTTTCTAACAAACTTAACTTTTATTGGTCTCTTGGAAGAGTCTTTATCCTTTTCCTTTTTTCCCTTGGAGGGTCCCGCTTCCAAAGTAGATAGCTTTGAAAAAATCCCTTATTTATAACTCATTCCCCAAGAAATGAGCCATGCCTTAACACAAGCAAGAATTTGAGCGGCTCTTCCTGTGATAGAAGATTTCTCAGCAAAGGACCAATCAATGGCTGGGAATACATATTGGTCTTCATTCAACCCATCATATGAGGCGTCAAGGACACTTTCCTTGTCCATGGTGCCTTTTGGGATGTCAGATAGATCTAACATCTGAATCTCTTCAAGTGTTAACCTGTTATTGTCCTTTCTTCGGATGGCAACTTCATCCAGAAGATCAAACCAAATGTCTTCTATACTAGGCACATGTAGATATAAGGTCCCATATGACTTAAGGACTCCTCAGAAATCAAACCCATCTCTGTGCTTCATGTGATTTTTCAACTTATCCTGCAGCTCGTGCACCACGTTCTTGGCTTTAACCACTGTTGAGCACGTGTACCTTCCAATGGAAATAGGGAAGGAGACTGCGGCCTTGTGCTTACTCTATTGGAATTTGTGAAAATCCAACAATTGTCTAACCAAATCCATCAAGATCAGCTTATCAACTGGGAACCTGGGCAATCGGAAAGGATCACCTAGGTACATGACTACCCGAAGGTATGTGAACTTCTTGAATTGCAAGAAGATACAACCACATTTTGATACTTTGGCCCATGCTTCATCAGATACTCTCCTTTTCCTTAGATTAGGATTCATCCTATAGATATTTTCATAAAATAAGGTATCGTTCACTCTGATGAATTGATCCTCAGAACCCTTCATTGTCAGCTGAGGGAAGTACCGATATATGTGTTCTGTTGCCCTATTTCCCTTTGCATCCAACCCTGGATAATTTCTCATGCCGGCTGCTGCATAGGTGACATATGACAACATATAAAACTTGCCAGTGGAAAATATTGTCTTCATCTGGGAATCAATCTCATTACTTATAAGACTGCTTCAATCGATCGCTTGTTCATTCTTCTTTATAATGACCATGAATTGATACATCCACCCTTGGAAGTCTCTTGACTCAGGGAGTCCAAATACTTGACTTAGCAGGGTGATAATATCATCAATTTCAAGGATGAAATCACTCATGGGGACAAACTTGAGAAACCTAGAGACGGCTGGCTTGGCCTTGATCAAGAGATTTTTATTCACATGCTTGATGTAGTCTTCTTGATCTTTGTCCCAGGATTTCTGTGCTGACTTAATATCTACGTCAACATATTCCTCAAAGTTGGGAAATCTTAAGAGGTCATCAAAGTAACCCCCATCCAACTTCACTATAATTTCTCCTGCTTGATTCCTCACTAAGCGGGAATCTGAGTCATAATTGGAAGCGCAGGCTAGAATGAACTCAGGGCATTGAGTAGACATCAGGAATCCTACTACAAGAGGGAGGCCACTGCTAGTTATTGACTTTGTCTAGGGATTCTAAGAAGAATCCTTGGTTCTATTCCAAAAGTCTTCCATGTCTATGTTACTAAGCTCTGTGTCCCAGATATCGTAATTACAATCTATGTAGGATGGGGACTCCATCTTCCGATACTTGTACTTCATCTTTCCTGATCTGTTTGACTTATCCTTAGATTTTCTGGAATCCGACATGAGAAGTCCTGAAGGAAGAATGCTTAGATGACTTTTGGTTGAACAATCGGGCTTGAAAGCTTGTTGAGCAACCCTACAGACCCACCACACTAACTAAACTTTGAGACCTACCAAGCACTTCATGAAACCTGACACACTACAGTGTATATTAGAAACTAGGTCTTGTCGGACACTTTGTGAAACCTGACACAAAGGTGGAACTCAAGTGATGTTGAACACTTTGCAGAACCCGACACAAGCGGAAGTTGGAAGATGTCAAACACTTGGAGAAATCCGAAACTCTGCGAAAACCAAACAATGTCGAGCACCCTGTAAAACCTGACACAAGTGGAAGTTGGAAGATGTTGGACACCCTGTAAAACCTGAAACACAGGCATCAGGTTTATGGGATGTCAGAACATGTAAAATTTCCACCAAGCTTGAAAGTTAAGATTTTCATATTCTTCTCAACAATTTAAAGAGTATATCCATGGGAAAAATAAGAAAACACCTAGGATGAAATTTTAACAAGATGTTTCATGGGAATATAATAGAAAATGAAGAAAACAACCCGAAACCCTAAACCTAGAGGAGAGAAAAAGAAAAGAGGGAAAAATGCCAAATGAACACTTCAAAATCAATCCTAAAGACCTCAAAGCGGTAAGAAGAGAAAAATACCTTCAATAAATTAAAAAAATGGTCGAAGATGGATCACGAAATCGATCAAGAGGCTCAGTCAGGTTTGGAGGTCGAAGGAGCATGTACGAAAAATCCACGCAGCGAAAATATGCCAGGTAAAAATGACGTGTAAAATTGAATTATTTATAAAGCCCTAGCATTTATTACACCTCCTCCAACACGTGTTCCAACTACCAGACAACTCGACATTAATGCCATGTCATCATGCTTAGCACGTCTGAAAACCCGATACAAAGGTTTTCTTATCAAATCGGGTTTCGGGAACCAACTGACATGAAGCATGCAAAAGACATGTTTGGATGTTATCAAGTTCCGAAAACCTAATACACTGGAATGTAATCAGGTTTTGGGTTTCAGAAGAAAATTGACATGAAGCATGTAAAAGACATGTTTCCATGCGATTAAAACCCGAAAACCCGAAGATCTCCTTTAAAGGGCATTTTTAGGCGATTTTCTCAAAAAAATCTATGGTTATCTCAATTTTAGCTGAAATCACTAAAAACGAGATAACACTTTGGAATGTCCTGAACCAACCTAAATGGTCGCCTGATGCCACTATCAATTCCCAATCTCATGGTCATCGGCCTTGTACCCACATATATTTTTAGGTGGTCTTAAGCTCATCTTCCTCCCTCTGATATGTTGGAAACCCAATATACGATCTCCATATCACTTTACCTATGTGTAATCCAGCAAAAATTTGTCGATAGTGATCCTCACCATGCACTGGACTTACCTCTCCTCTATCATATTTCCATCATACAAACCCATTTGTCTCACCTAAAACTACTTGGCCTCCCCACGGTAGACCGCTAAGTTGATTCATTGCAATGTGTCTGTATGCCCATCACTTTAATAGGAATCCCACGTCAATCCCAAACCTCTTCCCTATCCTCCACGCCCATAAATATATATAAGTCTGAGCAAGAAAATTAGGGGCCCATGCAAAACAATCCCATGTTCCATCATATCAGCTAAAACTCGTGTCATCAACCATGAAAACCAACCCCCAATAGAGTCGGGAAAAGCATAGCAACTGATCTCAATAATCATCAAGGTCATCAAAACGTGACCCTCTGCCTTAGGACTATATAAAGCCCTATATGAAAAGCCACTTAAGGTGAAATTTATCCCATCTTCATCACCACCATATAATCTTGTCATCATTACCGATCTATCTGTCTCATTAATCAAATAAATCCCCTCCCCTTGGACAAGAAATCTCATAATCATGTGTATGTCCTCTAGGTTGATGGTCATCTCACCCGTTAGTAACCAAAATGTACATGTGACAGGGTCCCATCTCTCCAATAATTCAAGTAATAACCCACGTTGCCTATGGCTCCACCTGTAATGGCACATCACACCCAAACCAACATCCTCCAAGTGAGCCAAATCATCATCTAGTAAGGACGCTCGTACATCATCTAATATCAAAGGAATCCTATCTCAGACCATCAATTTTTCTCTCACCTACATCTACAACACACAAAACGACCATTAAAACACCATTTTTCCAAAAATTCAATCAAAAATACATAATCAAAACAAAATAACACTACTCTCCATCGATTCACCATAATCATTGGCATTTCACCATAATCGCATGCAATTTGCAAAAAATGTCAGTGATTCTAACAACTCAACAAACGTGCCCTCACATGAGCCTAAAATCTAAAAAATTAAAAACAAACAAAAAATACACAAAAACAACAAAAACGGTACTTATCTCTCCTAAGGTAGGTTTCTTATGCCTCCGAGATCCTCTGAAAACCTCCATTTCTCATTTCTCACTCAAAATTCACAAAACCAGAGCTCTAAATCTCTCAAAGCACATGGTAAAAATGAATTTATCGCAGTAAAATCATCTATTTATAGGGCGTGAATTTTCCTACCCTAGAATCATCGATGATTTCCTTAAATCATACATGATTCCGTTTAAATTATTGAAACACACTTTTAAAGCATCCAAGTCATTTGAAAAATTATAAAATTCATCAAAATAACATATTTGTCCAACATGTGCCTCCTTTTGAGGGCCATGGACCCTTTACAACATTAATAAACCAATTAATCAAATCAAATCATGCCTTGATTATGCAACATAATCAGTCAAAACCTTGCATCTATCAAAATCCATATCGGATTTATTTTGCAAACTTAGCACCGGTAAGTCATATGTCTATAGGACGCGAACCCATTGGTTCCCCTATCACTTGGCTCCTTGGTCTCTGTTGTGGCCACATTCACTTCTTGCAAATCGTATGTCTATAGGACGCAAACCCCGTGGTTCCCCTATTATTTGATTCTATGGTAACACTAGTCTTGTTGTTATACCTCATATTGGGGCAACTCAAAATGAAACACACGCGTCAAACCATCTAATTAAATCACTCAAACTGGTGATTATTTGCACTACGTTACAATCACCCCTAGCTTGAGGGGGGATCACCCATCCAAGCACAAAGCAAACCATCTCAAACCGTTTTTGTCTAGCTATTTGTCTGTCACAAACTACTCGACAAAAAGGGGCAAATGTAGACATTGAGTTTTTGTCACCCACCTACTCCCCACATATGCACATTAATTTACTAAAACCTATCACTTTAAACATTATCTAAATCATCCTACTCATCCCATAAAATTATTTTTTACATCCTTGTAAATCGTATTTACCTATCCAAACCTCCTAACCATCTCTAACCTATCCCAACCCTATTCATCCTAGCCTTTGAACATCCCAACCTCGCCTAACCTCTTCCCTAAAAATTTTCCCTCCTCCCATACCTAAAAATCTTTTTTTGGAAGTGGTTGAAACCACTTCCAAATGGGTTCCTCCGAATTCCCCAGATTGTCAGTGATTCAATAAATGACCACGATTATAAATAGGAGCCCAAACTCTTGTTTCAGGGACTTTTTGGATGATTGTGCATCTTCACTCTCAAGCTTTCTTGAGCCATCAGTGAATCTTTATCATTTCATCTATCATCAAGACCCAACAACAAGATTGTACCACTCCAAGGAGCTGCAACACATCAATTTTTGTACCCAAGCCTTCATCAACTTCGTCAAATGATCAAAAAATCAATATCACCAATTGAACCAACCTTTATGGATATTCCTGCAGCCATATATGTATTACAAGGTCATCTCTTCTATCTATTATCATTCATAGTTTATTTATACATCAAAATAAGCATATCATAGTCATTTTATTCTCTACTTTCAATCAATTTATCATTTACTAAGGGAATCAACTTTTACACAGGAATCACCCACAATTCTCTTAAATCACCAGTGATTCCTTTTAATTACCTATGATTTGTGTCAAATTAGCTTCCTTTATCAAATCATTGCATTTTATCAGTTATTATCTATATCCCTAGACTTAATCTATCTATTACAAGCATGTTTTTGTTGTAGATGATTTTTCCAAGTCACTCTCATCCGATCACGAGTATTTACAATTTCTCAATCGTCCAACAACCCTTCATGTGGGAGTAGTTTGACATCCTTCATGATCTTACTTTGGCATTATCAGATTCGCAACGACCTTGGAAGACATTGAGGAATAGATAAAATTCCTCCATGAAATCCAAAAAATGACTACAGATTACTGGTACGATTACTTTGAGGACATCCAGATTGTTGTCACTTTAACCTGGGCCACCTGCGAAGTGGAACATGATCTTCCTTTTCACCTCGATTTCTAGCTTCCATCCTTGTCATTATTTATTTTATCATTGTTATCAACTCACTTAATGATATTGAAATGAGCTAACATCCTTCAAGGAAGTCCCTTTGGATTCCTGGAACCGGCTTTTTCTGAGCAGCTCATCATCACATCTATCTAATATCTCTTGTCTAGTTGTCTTTTCTTGTAGGTCTCTTCACTTGGAGAAAGGAGGAGTGTGCATTCATTATTCACATTCCATCATCCCGACATTGTGATTGTCAACACAGGTATCACTAAACCCTATCATATTTTGAGTTTTAGGTACTTTCTACACTTGATAACATCTTGATGTAGGAGCATCTATGTTTGTTAAATGTCTAGGTGTTAAGTTGGTTTAAAAGTGTAGAGAGGTTAATTTGACCATCCATGGTATGTATTTGAGCTTATTACATGTGTAAATTCCATGATGAAGACAAGTATAGTATGATATTTTGAGTGTGAAACTAAATTGAGCATGTATAAGGCTAAATGAGGCCATGAAGATCATGCAAGTGGGGAAGAGCTATTTGGCACGAGCCATTGAGTGATATTATGGGTGTATCTAGTATCTTTGTAAAGTTTTTGCATGATGAGTCAAGAATGTAATGTTGTTGAGTCTTTCTAGGGTGTTGTTGAGTGAGTTAGAGAGTCTATACTTGGATTTAATCCATCCATTGAAGAAGAGCTTGAGAGGGTGAATGAAGAGTATTGTAATATATTAAATAAAATTAATAATGAATACTAGAATATTGGTGTGAAGATTTACTATATTATTTGCATGTTTTTGTATATTTCAGGTATCAAATCAAAAAACCCTGCTCCAAAAAGAAGACTTGAAAATGTATAGTCATGTGGAAGATTTCAGAACACCTTGCTCGTAAGATAGGAAGAAAGAATGTGTTTCTAAGCTTATGTGAATTTTTTTAGGCTTTGATAGTTTGGAATTCATTTTTATAAGAAAATCTAACTCTCGGGTTGTCAACTAGGGAATCTATGTAAAAATACTTCCTGTGGATAAATTATTCTGAATTTAGAGTATCTTTGTGGTTTTTAATTTTCTTCAATACCGTCAATTTGTAGATCTTGAGAATTAGGGGAACCCTTCCATGCATGAGAACTTCCAAACCCTATTCTGTAGATGCTTACAGTGCATAATTCATGATGTTTACACGTGTTAGATACTAAGTGAAGGCATGGAGAAGTTGGATCAGTTAGATTGAAGGTAATTTGAGATGAGGAAAGAACCATCGGGTGGAATTCATTTGAATTCCATGACTGTACCTGTAGAAACTCACAAAAGGAGGCCTACTAGGTGTTAGGACAATCAAGAAAGTACATGTAAGTAAAAAAGAATAGATATTGAAGTTATGATATGTTTTGAGGTAGGATAAAGAAACACCTATTAATTTTGTGGAAACCCTAAGGGAATTTGAGATCCATTAGGAAATGTATGTAAGGAGGGCATGGAGGACAAGAATGTTATTAGAAGATACTATAGTGTAAAAGCAAGTGCATGGATGAACTAAATGTCCTATTACCTTGAAATTGATTGAACTAAGTGTCTTAAACATGTTGAGAGTAACCTTGGGCCCATAGTGAAGTTTTGACCACAATTGACATTAGAACCTATTTAGGCTAGGTCTGGTGTGAGAGAGCAAAGCATGGTAAATTGTACTTGAGGGTATAAGGAAAGGATTGATGTTGAAAGGAAATGAAATTTACCTTGGAGTATCAGTGACAGATAAAAAGGAAGTAGATCAATAATTAAGTGCCAAGGTAACATTTACATGCTTTCATTGATATAGTTGTTTGTTAAGAAATAAGATTGACAAAAGATACATATGGTCAGTTTTTGTTTGAGTATATGTTATATACATACCAAGTGGAATGATACTGACATTCTCAGAGCAAGAGATGATGAAAATATAATAAAGGGTAATTATGTTTTATTCTGGTTTGATATTTAGCAAATAGAAGGCTAGCCCTGATAACAATGGTATAGCTCTGATACCAAATGATAGAATAGAATAAGATTGCAATGACCAAAGAGGGACTGAAGCCTCAAAAATATTATTGATCATGAAATCAGATTACATAACAATGCAAGAGTTGTAATATTTATAGATATTAGAAAGCCTCATATGGATAGACATGACACCCTATCAGGCACCAACTACGAGATGATAAAACCCATCTCACATGCACATGTAATTACTACTAATACCAATATTGAATGCAAGTCACTAGACTAGAGTGCACATGTTGCACATTATTAAATAAAAGACAATGCAATAAAATATGCCTATGCTAAATTATGCTAACATTCCCCCCCTTAATTTTGCATAGTTTCCAACGAAGTGGAGAGGAACTCTCTGAATAGTGTGAATTTGTCACATGCAAGTGACTTAGTGAAAACATTTGCCTTTTGTTCAGCTGTAGGACAGAACTGGAGATGTATGTTGTGCTTCAAGACATGCTAGCGTATGAAATGAACCTGTACTTCAATATGCTTGGTTCTCTCATGAAATACTAGATTGTGAACGAGCTTTAGAACTCCTTCATTATCAACATATACTAGAGTAGATTTCTGTTGTGGTAGACCAATTCCTTCCAGTATTTGGCACAGCCATATTTCTTCACAAACAACTTCACCTGTAGCTCAATACTCGGCTTCTGTAGAAGAGTGAGAAACAAAGTTTTTTTTCTTACTTCCCCATGATATCAGTCCAGATCCCATAAAGAAGACGAAGCCTGATGTTGACTTCCTATCGTCCATGTTTTCTGTATGATCTGAATCTGAATATCCCGTCAAGAAGAAGTTTTTGTTCTTCTTGTACTCTAGACCAAGGTAAATTGTACCCTTCATATATCTTAGTATTCTCTTTACTGCTTTCCAATGACATATTTTCGGTTCTTGCATGAAGCGTGATAAATAGTTGACTGCAAAGCTGATATCTGGTCTAGTATATGTCAGGTAAATGAGACTCCCGATCAACTTGTCGATAGAGAGTTGCATTCACCAGTGGTGATGGATCGGAACGAGATAACTGAAGTCTCACTTCCATAGATGTAGTAATAGGAGTGTAGTCCATCATCCTGAATTTCTCGGGTGTTGTCTTGGTGTATTTCAACTACGACACAAATATATGATTCTCTTTTTGCCATACTTCCAACCCAAGACAATAGTGCATGAGCCCGAGATCTGTCATGTCGAATGATCGATTAAAATCCTTCTTTGTTACATCGATCATCTTCACAGAACTGCCTGTAATGACTAGATCGTCGACATAAACAACCACAATGACAATCTTCCCCCCCTTGATTTTTGAGGTAGAGATTGGGGTCATAAGGATTCCTTTCGAATCCATGACTTATGATATGCTCATCAATTTTGATGTACCATGCCCGGTGTCTGTTTTAGGCCATATAGAGATTTTATGAGTCTACATACCATCATCTCTTTTCCTGGTATTACATAACCCTCTGGCTGAGTCATATAGACTTATTCTTGCAAATCTCCATTAAGAAAGGCACTTTTCACATCCATTTGGTGGACTTTGCAACCAAATTGTGCAGCTAGAGAAAAGATCGTCCTGATTGTCTTGATCTTGGCTGTGGGAGCAAATGTCTCCTCATAATCAATGCCTTCTTGTAGTGCATACCCCTTTACTACAAGCCTTGCTTTATACTTGTCAATAGTCCCATCTGATTTGTACTTAGTCTTGAATATCCATCTACACCCAATGGGTTTCTTCCCTGGTGGAAGGTCGACAAGTTGTCATGTGTTGTTCTTCATCACTGACCGATACTCTGAATCCATGGCATCTTTCCAAGATTTTGATTGTAGGGCTTCCTGAACTGTAGATGGCTCAATTGTTTCAACAACTCTACTCATTAAGGCATAATTGACCTCTTCACGAGCTTGACTGCAAATTCTAGGTCCAGGATTGGATGATGTGCTAGGTGCTTCATCCAAATTTACATCTCTTATTAATTGAGTATACCATTTAGGTAATTTCTTAGCTATTCCATTGGCTTGTGGTGGATCCAAGTTTTCACCTTCATCTAATTCATCACTGTCATATTCAGTGGGAACATCAAATTTTGTCTTCACAAGAGGTGTATTCTACATGTTTGTTGAGTCATTGAGTGGAGCATCTGCTTGTTTCTTCTCAAAGAACTCAACATCCCTACTTGTGTATATTTTCTTTGCTTTCAGATCCCATAACCTGTACCCAAGTGCTTCTTCACTGTATCCAATGAATATCAGTTTCCCAGCTTTCATATCCAACTTGTTCCTATTCTTCTTGGGTATGTGCATGCTAGCTTTGCACCCAAATACTCTTAGGTGTGCAATTGATGGTTTCCGATTTGACCATGCTTCTTGAGTGTGTCATTCCTTCAAGAGCTATTGTGGGCACTTTGTTCAACAAATAGACTATAATTTTTGTAGCTTCTACCCAAAATGTCTTTGTTAAATCTGAGTTGTCAATCATACATCGCACCATTTCCATGATAGTATGATTCCTTTTCTCAACTATACCATTTTGTTGTGGTGTGTGAGTCGGAGGCATTTGTCAACGAATCCCATGAGCTTCCAGGTAATTCTTGAACTCATTGCTTGTGAATTCCCACCCTTGATCTGAGCGGAGAGTTTTGATCTTGCGACCAACTTCATTCTCAACAAGTGCTTTGAGCTTTTGAAATGTCTCAAAGGCTTGACTCTTGTCTCTTAGACAATATATTTACATCTTTCTTGAGTAGTCATCAACAAAAAGCATGAAGTATTGACATCTAAAAGGATTTAGTTGCATGGGCCCGCTAAGATCAGTGTGCACCAAATCAAGCTTTCCCTTAGCTCTATATGTGTTCTTCTGGAAGGGTAACTCTGTGTTGGTTTCCAGCTAGGCAATTGTGACACTTGTCAGTGTTGTGCTTGAGTGTAGGCAATCCTTTCACCATGTTGCCCTTTTGAAGTGTTTGGAGATAGCCAAAACTGATGTGACCATATCTATGATGCTATAGTTCTACAGATTGTGTGTCTTTGGCCACTAGAGCTTGATCATCCTTGTGGACAAAATCAAGTTGGAACATGCGTCCCACATTGGAGGCTCTTGCTATAATCTTGGAACCTCTTGACTTATCTCTTATCAAGCACACTTTTTCTCCATTATTACTGTCAAAATCCAACTTCAAGTTGTGATCAAGGAGTTGACTAACTGAGAGTAAATTCTTGGTCAACCCAGGTACATACAATACATCTGTGATTTTGTAGTCATGCTTTCCAAGAGGTAGTGAAATGTTTCCAATCCCCTTGACACTGTATGATGAGTCATCACCTAATGACACATGGTTCTTATTAGGTGAGTCACGTAGTGTGTAGAACCAATCCTTGCGTCCAGTCATGTGTCGAGTTACACCCAAGTCAACATACCAGATATCTTGTGTAGACTTGGTTTCTTCATCAAATTGAGCAGAATACATGTGGTGTCCTTCATCTGAATCATCCTCATGTTCGGCAATGTACCCTTGTTGTTTGGGTTTTCTTTGCCAACTACGATTTTTCTGCCCTTGATTTTTGTTGTTGTTGGACTTCCCTTGATTTGAATTGTTGTTACCTTGTTGGTTGTTGGGTTTTGAATTGCTTGATGAACCCTTTTTGTAGGAATTGTACCAACAATCTTTCATGTCATGTCCCCCTCTATTGCAAATAGGGACACTTCTTGGTGTTGTCTCTTTGACTTTGGTCCCTTTGTTGACTTTGATTTTGTTGGGACTTCTTGTGATTGGACTGAAATTTCCCCTTTCCTTTATGATTCGAAGATAGTGCTTGCTCATCTTCATGATCTTTGTTGTTCATTTCCTCTTCTTGTTGGAGTAGATTGACCAACTTCTCAAAGGTGATTGTGTGTTCACTCATATTGATAGTTGTCACAAAGATTCTGTAGGAAGGAGGAAGTGCTCGCAACACAATTGGTACGAGGTCCTCATCACTTATCTCTTTTTCCAATGCCAGTAGAGATGCCCTCAAAGTAGCAAACTCGTCTCAAAAAAGCTTCAACCTTCTCATTATGTTTAAACTCGAGAGTATGCAGTTGTGATAGTAGGTTGAGGATGGCATTCTTGTTCTTTGCCTCATAGATTATGCTCAACTTATCCCATGCATCCTTGGCCGATGTGGCATCTCTAATGTGGGGTTGCACATCGTCCATTACGCCAAACAAGATGATCAACTTGGCCTTTTGATTGGCCCTGTCAAATTGAACTTGTTGTCTTCCATCATCAAGTGATTTTGTTGTTGTTCCATCTACAACTGTCCATAGGTCTTCAAACTCAAGTAACATCCTGATCTTCGGTTTCCATGCAACATAGTTGTCTCCTCTAAGCAATTGTGAATCTGGCAAGAAAAACTTTGAGGCTTGTGCACCCATTTCTGCAATTTAAATTTCTGAAACTCTGAATTTCACTCCAGGTTTATGGTCTCCCTCTCAATATACTGTCAGGCCCGATATACCAAACCTTTCTATATACGCTCCCTTCCGATATACCCATCGGTACGTGGAAGAAGATCACCCTTTCAATATACCCGTCAGTACGGAAAGAGGTGTTAACACACGTAAAAAAAATTAGTACGTAGACAGTACGGAGAGGGGTTTGTGCAAGCACAAACGGATGGGAGGGCTCAAATGTGTGTGTATTGTGTCCTTATTACTCCCCGCCGATTTTATAGGGTTGATGCCCAGACAACGTTTAGGTAGCTGTGTTAGGTGTTAAGTGCAGTAGTAGTCATGACGACATCACCCGTAAGCACTTCCTAGAGGCACCGTATATACCGAACGCTACTATGAGATCAAAGATTTTGTGTGATAGAACCAAACATAAAATAAAAAATTGTTTTCACCAAACAAACAATCTGAATATTTTTTTCATCTTTTCTCATAAACCGTGATCTGGGTTTTTCTAAAATTTTGACAATAACATCATAAAATATTTTTCTTAAAACACCCACAAAATTTTAGAAGAATCAGAATCTTAGTTTTTGAGATCTTACCAATTTACCAGCTATATCTGATTTTTTTTTTAAAAAATGACCCGACTTGCACAGACTTTTTGTCACATGTAGAAGTTGAATCTGAAGATGATGTAAACTGAAAATTTGTGTGCCTCCTTATCTTTCTAGAAAAAAAAATATCGACATCAATCCGACATTGTATGAAAAAGTTACGTCCTTTTTTCTGAGAGCTATTTGTTGGAATTTTGTTGATGGGACTGCTTCAACCTTTGCTCCCAAATTCTTCACACCTCCATTTTCAAATCTGATTTTTTTTTTTTTTAGATCTGATTTTTTTTTTCACTCTTTTTTTAGATCTGCAATTTTTTTCAAGATCTTTCTCCTTTTTTTTTTCAAGATCTCTATTTATTTTTTTACAAATCTTTTTTTTTTCAAGATCTTTTTTTTTAAAGATCTCCAAATCTGAAATATTTCGCTAATATGTTGGATCAATTGGCTATGCCAATGACTAATAAAAAAAATTTACCTTCCAAATAAGTAGATAGGTCAAATTTTAGTTGAGGGATGCTTGAAAGGAATGGAGGCTGCGGGATGCTTCAATGGCTCTCCTTTGATGTAGATCTTCTTCTCCAATGGATCCTCTCCAATAGTGCTCCTCTTCAACCTTGCTTGGATAGAACCTGCTCTGATACCAAATGATAACAATGGTATAGCTTTGATACCAAATGATAGAATAGAATAAGATTACAATGACCAAAGAGGGATGGAAGCCTCACAAATATTATTGATCATGAAATCAGATTACATAACAATGTAAGAGCTGTAAAATTTATAGATATTAGACAACCTCATATGGATAGATATGACACCCTATCAGGCACCAACTACGAGATGATAAGACCCATCTCACATGCACATGTAACTTACTACTAATACCAATATTGAATGTTATCCAACATAACAATATTGAATGCAAGTCACTAGACTAGAGTGCACATGTTGCATATTATTAAATAAAAGACAATGCAATAAAATGCAATAAAATATGCCTATGCTAAATTATGCTAACAAGCCCATACCAAATGAAGGGTAATTGTCATCCAGACCAAATTTGACTAAAGAAGGAAAATTGTGTTAATGGTTTACACCACATTACCTGAAAACTACCTAATACACATCAATCTTGTTTTGGTTGGTTGGTTTGGTTTGTGGTAATAAATTATGATCCTTATGCCAATAATGATGAATTAGTATCGAAGGTGGCCCTCTCCTTCACATAATGGTTGACTAGTTACGGGATACATATGTTTGTTACCCTATTTCCCAAGTCAAATATGCCTCTTTGGTACATCTTGAAATTAATTCAATGAGTCTATAAACCTTCGCATTTTATCATCGGTGTAACATTGCACCTCTTTTCAATGCAAGTGCTAGCTATGCCGAAGGTGTTTGCTAAATCATAATGGGGTTACTACTATTGAAAAGTTGACAAAATGTGCAACAATTTCGATTCAATTGGTTGTTGAATTAGAAATATAGCCATTTCATAACTATCAATCTTAAGCGACTAAGAAATTACGATCACTCACTCTTTTTTCCAATATTTGAGGAGAAAAAAATCATGCGACGTCATATCAGAGCTAAGTTTCACTACCAAACTTTCATGCTCATGTCCTCGTAAATTTTGCACCATCTGGATTTTCCCACATGTTACTCAATCTATCCATTTACATATCCATCATCTAAAATTGTTAGATCTATAGGTTTATATCAGACTTTAGTCCATTGTTATACTTATACCATGAAGTTTGCTTTGGGATTAATCTGTTCGTATATGGCAAGCCCTATAAATTGATGACATCCTAAAGTTGAAATTTAGTTAATATAAGTAACTTTTTAATTAGTTAAATATATGGGTGGGTGTGGCACTTGAGTTTTTTACATTATAAAAGAAATTAATGCTTAAAAGCATGAAAAATAGATGTGAAACAATGAGACTATGTATTGTGGGGTTTTATTTTATGTAAGTGGTTGAGCTTAAAATCAAAGGGGCCTATTCTAATGTTACAAAAAGCCAACATTGTGGTTGGGTTTCAAACATGGAATCTATTGTATTTTGCCTATTTTTTATTTGATCCTGTTGAAGCATATATTACATTCATGTAAACATTGAAAGTGGGATCAAAATGATGAAGTGGAGCATGCTTAACAATTATTATTTAGGTAAGAACAATCTGAGCCATGGAATAGGTATGGGATATGTAGGTATTTAGTTCTCACATTGAAGTCCCTCATTTATCTTTCCAACTTTTCATTCATGGTGTCGTCTTATCTAATAAATTAAACATCTGCCAATTGAAAACCTTGACACCATAAAAAATAAATTAAAAAATACGAAAGCTGATTTCCCCCATGTCCTCAATTTTTTTTTGTTTATTACACTTGTGTTAGGGCTAGTTGTTGGTACCCTAGAAATGACAGCCAAGTTAACAACGCAACTGAGTGACCCCTCCATATGGCTTAAAATACATGCACTACAACATTATGCTTAAGTTGGATACTATTTTTTATTAAGTTTACTTGTGTTACTCAAGACCTATTTCATTATATCCATGCACTACCCCTAAAAGAATCTCTGCTTGTTTTCTCCTCATATGGAAAATATTTTAATCAAACCTTCTAGATACATGTCAAAATATCTTTCCAACTTTGTTGCCTCTTACACAACCTATTTTGGAAAGATCTTTTGACATGTATCAAAGTTGGAAAGATATTTTGACATGTATCTAAACCAACCTATCAAAGTTGAATTGTCCATTGAATTAGGATAGAGGGGGAGGATGGTCGCATAGTGAAAAAGTGCGAAAGTCGGGGGTTTTTAGTATGGAAAAGTGGGGCTTCAAATCGGCAGCATGGAACTACGCCAACCATTGGCGCTTTGACAGTAGGCAGGCTCGACAATGGGCCCCCCTCATGTCAGGGAGACAATCGTCTGATCTCTGGCGCAAACCTAATTCCTGCGGGATGGAGAAACCACCCCCAATGGACCTCGATAGGTTTGAAAAAATTCAGTTTCCCACCCCAAAATAATTTGAATTTTGAATTCTCAAAAGAGAAGCTTCAAACCCGAGTTGCAGAGTGCACGGTCCTCCCCCTTTCCGGAAGCTCTCGTACCTTTATGGCTTCAGAAAAATTAGAATCGATCGGTTTAATATGCTCTTGGAAACGGGCTCTCTACAAATATAAGCTCTCAACAAGGGAACAGTCTTATCCTCGTACCATCGGAACATGCCTCTTCTTCACATAAAGTCGATTCATAGAAAGCTCGAGAGGGTTTAGAATCTGCCTCAGAGGACTTTTTAACCCTCAAGTTTATCTCAAGATGGTAAAGTAGTACTTGGGGTGGAGGAGGACTTGGAGGGGAAAATCAATCTTTTCAAAAGCAGAGCAATCATTGCCAATTTGTCGGGAAGTGGATTTTAACTAGCAAAATCACTTCTTGGTCTAAATATCAGTGGGGTCAAGGTCTGCGAATCCGTTTCTTGTCTAGAGGCTTCTTTTTTATTCTTTTTTGGAGTAAAGGTAAGCATGATGAAGTATTATTCAACAAGGCCTCCTTCCTCACAAAATGGGGTCTTCTCATTCAAACCTGGGTTCCGCAATCGTGATCCCATCAAGGAATAAGTTGAATTTCAACAGTTATGAATTCGCCTATACGCTCTACCTATTGAAAATTAGAACCCAAAGATTCTATCAAAAAATTATGGCAATTTGGGTAAGGTCATTCAGATCGATCCCAAGACTTTGGAAGCCTCTCTTTTTGCCTTCGCTAGGGTCTATATTATTTTGGACCCCTCTAGACCATTTTCTAAATCAATCTCCATTCAGGGACCCATGGGTACCTGGATCCAGGCTGTGTAATTTGAATTTTTTTCTTATAAATGCTTCAAGTGTGGTAATCTCGGGCACCTGCAAATGGAATGTAAAGTTTCCTCGAAGCCGTATGGTTCAAAATGGATTCCTAAGTCTTTGTCGTCAGGGTGGAAAGCTAAGAATTATTCTCCCCCATCCTCTCCCCAAAGATCTGTCCCGAGTTAGACTGCTCTTTCACTCCCAAAACCCTTTTGAGGGACTCCAAAGCGCTCATGATGGAATCAGCTAATCTCTACCATATTTTGCATAAAGGGATTCAAACGGGCTATGAAAGATCTGTGGAGGCCCTTGAGGGCTAGGTATAGGGAGAGGAAGCTTCGTTTAAATCCTCACATGCCTCTCTTCCAGTTTAATATTTGGGGATTGAAGAACAACCCCTACTCTTAGCCGATACAGATTTGGAATGTTCTATGGAAATCACCCTAGGCATATCCAAAACTCCCAATACAGGTTCTTCAGTCCCGATTGGCATATCCAAAACCAATAGATATATTGTTGGAGGTAAGTAGATTCAAATCAGTGATTTTTTCACAAAACTAAGTAGGGAGGCCCAGTCCCTCCTGAAGGACAAATGAAGATTCTATCATGGAATGTTAGGGGCGTTAATGCCCCTAACAAATAACACTTAGTTAATCATTGCATTATTGAGTAGGAGGCCGATATTTTATGTAAGAGACTAAGATGAGTTCAGAAGAGATTAAGGGATGTGGTCTTTCCAAATTAAAAAGTTGGCTCGGGCTTTCTGTCAATTCCGAAGGTGCTTCTGGGGGCCTAGGGATATTTTAGAAGATGTATAAAGTTTAAATCTCTTTAATCAAAGACATTTGTCACACATAATGGTGCCAAGTTCAAGTTCTTCATACTGATGTTTTTTTCTCCTATGCAATGTCTACGCTCCGAATAATATGATTGCCAAAAGGAATTTATGGTCCGCCCTCTCCAGAGATATAGAGGCCTTCAATGATGCATTGATCCTATTTGTTGGTGACTTCAATGCCATATCTTCGGATAGAGATAAGAGCGGTGGTATTTCTAGAAATCCCCAATCACATAATGATTTTTGTGCCTTCATCCAGAATTCTTCTTTAGTGGATCTGGAACCCAAACAAGGTTGGTTTACCTGGATGAATAGAAGATTCGGCTTCAACAAGATCATTGAAAGGTTGGATAAATTTCTCACAAATGGGAATTGGCTGCATCACAATTTTATTTTGTAAGGTTCCATCCTTCCAGTTTCTGGGTTAGATCATTTCCCAATATCCCTGCTCATTTTCTTTGATCTCCCCCTAGGAAATCACCCTTCAAATTTGAATTGATATGGCTGAGACACCCCTCTCTCTTTCGGTTGATAAAAGATTGGTGGTCCTCCATTCAAGTAAAAGGTACCAAGATGTTCTCCCTCTCCCAAAAACTATCTAAGCTCAAAGGTATGTTGCTTGACTGGAACAAAATTCATTTCAAGAATATATTTTTGGAGAAAAAGAGAGTACAGAGATTACAGAGTTGAATGAGTTTGTCTTTAAAAATGGAATGGTTCAAGTGGAACACCTAAAAGAAAAAGCTTTGCTTTTGGAATTGGGGAGCTTCTCCTAAGAGAAGAAATTGTCTGGAAGCAAAATTCCAGAGAAACATGGCTAAATGAAGGGGATATGAATACGAAGTTTTTTCACTCTTCCCTCAAGGCAAGATGAAGCTCCAACTACACATCGAAAGTTGAAGATGCCAAATTGGGATTGGATCACAAAGCAACAAAGAATTAAAGAAGCCTCTATTTCCTTCTTTATAGATCTATTAGCTGGCGACACCCTCTCCCATCGGGATTCTAAAAATTCCATGTTTTCCCTTAATTCCATGAAACTGGTCAATGACAGTCAGGAAATCCAAACTAATGGCTCCTTTTTTCACTAGAAGAAATTAAAGTCAGTGGTGTATTCCATGGAGCAAGATAAAGCTCCCAGATCCTGATGGTTTCCCCATCCGTCCTTTTTTCGAGAATTTTGCGAGATAGTGGGATCCGATGTGTGGGAAGTTGTTGAAGAATACTAGATCCACCATGAAATTCTTAGGCACACTGAATCAGACCTTCATCTACATTTTCCCCAAGAAATTTCCTATCGAATCCTTGGATGACTTTCGACCCATCTCTCTGTACAACGCAACATACAAGATTATCTCCAAAGCCATTGATTTTCAAATAAGACCTTTTATGGAGTCCATTATCTCTAAGGGGTAAAGTGGTTTCTTTCTCGAGAGATCAATTTTCAACAATAACATCCTTTCCCATGAACTCATGCATTCCTTGTCTCAGAACCACCGCATCAGCCATGTTACTTAAGTTGGAATTTAACAAAGCACTTATGATAGGTTGAACTGGCATTTCCTCATTCAAGTGATGCTGAAATTAAGTTTTAGTGAGGCCTTCTACAACTAGATCTTCAATTGCATTTCTTCCCCAAGCTTCTCTGTTCTTGTAAATGGCTCAACAAAAAGGTCGATTCTCTAGTAATAGAGTGGATCAGGTGGGGTGACCCCATATCTTCCTTTCTTTTTCTTTTGGTCGCTGACTCCCTTAGTAGAGCTATATCCAAAGCAATTCAAGATGGGCATCTACAAGGTCTCACCATAGCATAGATGGGAGCGAACCTCTCTCCCACCAACAATTCACAAACGACACTTTTCTCTTCGGCACAACTTCAGTGGTCAAGGACTAGAGAGATAGGAGGCATTCTTAATCAATATTATCAGGCAGCATGTACATGTAATTAGTCTGCCCAAATCTTTAATTTTCTTATTTAATTATTCTCCTAGTTTATAAAGGTGCATCAAACAAATCCTAGGCTTCTCTAGGGGCTCCCTCCCTTAGAAATACCTAGGAATTCCACTTTTCACTGGGGCTGGGAGATCTACCTCGTGGAATGATTTAATCTTAGTTTTTGAACAAAAATTGTCAACTTGGAAAGGGAAGTGGCTAACCTTTGCACAGGTAGGATATGTACTTATTGGTATAGTTCTCAGTGCCCTTCCAATTTACATGCTTTCTTTTATGTCAAATTTCAAATTTGGTCCTCCTAAAAATTTGAGAAAATGTTGAGAACGTTCCTTTCGATAAGGCACAAGATCAGAAGAGAAAGTTTCACTTATTAAAATGGGAGGAAGTTAAGCTTCCAAAGGATTTAGGTGGCACAAGAATATTGGATTGTTGGCCTTCAAAACGCTTCCCTAGGAGACAAATCACATATTGAATTTGATTACCAATCCATCCAGTCTGCTAAACAAAAATCTGCTTAGGAAATATCTTCCTACGGATGGACCAGAAAGCATCATCGCGAGCTAAGAGTTATTGAAGGGGTCCCACATTTGGAATTTCATTTGTTCTTGCAGACAAGTTTTTTCAACTTTCACCTCATAAAAAATTAGGAATGGAGCTTTGACTAAATTCTTGGAAGATTCTTGGAACGACCACCTTGCCCTTGTCAACCACCTAGAGTTAGACCCAATCAGGACAGATCACTAAAGCAGTTTGGGGTGACCGAGTTACAGATTATGGACATCAAATGGAAGATGGTTCTCCTTCCATTTTCCTGGAAATAAGTAGAGAATTTAAATACACCTCAAGCCTCCAAAGCTCTCTATAAAAGTATTATCAACACGCACAGAGCCAGCTTCGTCAACTCCCTAGACCAATTCCTCTGGCTTGGAAACAAATTAGGGTAGTACACGAGAAAAATCAGATTATGTTTCTCTCTTGCTCCAAGTAGGGTAGAGGTTATAATGCATGGTCGAGGTTGTTGGGATTATAAATGCATGCCAAAAGCAAGGGTATTTAGCTGGATTTGGCATACAAAGGGAAAATCCTCACACAGATCAGGAGAAGAAAGTGGGGATATCAAATCCCTTCTCGATGCTTACTCTGCGAAAAATATGAAGAAGATTTAGATCACATGTTGCTTCATTGCCCCTTCACATTCCAATATTTGTCTTGGTTATGCTCAAAATTGGATTTTTGCCTCAGTTTTGGGCGCAATGATTAAAAATGTTTTAGAATATTGGCCATTCTTAAAGTAGAATCACTCCCTTAGATCCATCTAGAGTATGGAATCCCTTCCTCCTCGTCTGGAACATCTGAAGGGAGAGGAGTTTTCATATATTTAGGGAATATTTTTCCGAGGTTAAATCAGTAATCCAAAACTTGGAAGTGGAAATTTTATAAAATGTCAGCTCTTGTTATAGTAATTTGTCCAATTTATCTAGCTGGGATGCATCAATCAAGAAGGCATGGCCTTTAATCAAGCTACCTCCTGCAAGACTCTATACACAACCAATGAAAATCTAATATGGAGAAGAGGATCCTAAGAAGGCAGGTTATATGGTCTCCACCCCCTTGATTTTTGTAAACTATACTTCAATCGGGATTCCAACTGGGATCCCCGGGATTTCGGGGGTGGGGTGTAGCATTTGCAATGAATAAGGTGAAATAATCAGTGTTGGATTAGTTAGGTCACCTTCAAGATGGTTTCAATGTAATCAAGCTGAGGTGTAAGCCCTCCTTTTTGGTATTAAAAGGGTTGTGGATTATGGTTGCACCCGATTACTCATTGAGGGTGACTCACAGAGAATAACTCAAGCCCTCATTTTAGGTAAGGCCTCCAACTAGAATCTATACTTCTACATTTCAAACACCCTCTTTTGGCTTTCCAAATTGGATACTTGGTGCATTGGGTATGTACATCGTAATGCCAACTCAGCAGCGGATCTTTTAGCAAATTATGGGGTGGTTCAAGGTGAATGATGCCACAACATCCAATGATCATTCTATATGGCCTAGATTGGATGTGCATTTTGGGAAGTGATGCCAATCTAAGGCATGATTAATTCATTAAGGGACTAGCACATGGGAAAGTCCATTTTCTTGAGCTCTCGAGGCCTTTCATTCTCATGCTTCTATTGATTCTCTTCTCTAGCTTTTTCGAGGGTTGCTCTATCCATCTTTTAATGGCTTTCGTGCCCTTCCCTAGCCTTTATCTCAGAGGCGAGATGTAGGAAATGGCCTTCTATGGCCATGTTTCCCCCACTCGACTGAAGAAGGTCTTCAGAATCCCTTCAAGTTCTGTGGGCAAGGAGCAATTGAATGCGTTGTAGGGGATAGTTATTTACACGGTCACGGCCGTCTAAGGGTGACCACCGATATTACATTGGTTTCTATGTTAATTTTTTTGCTAATTGGTGGAAATAAGGCAAATACAGTGTTGATAGCTCGACATTTCATATTCCCTCGACACACGATAGGATTGAAGGATGGTGTGTGGAATTTTTTCATGCCCACTAGCTCCCTGTAGGTCATAGAGGTCGATGGTTCGAGCATGGTGGAAAATGTCGGAGGAATGACAAAGATCTGGAGGGAATCTGTGAGCATCAAAACCTTGCACTCAACCACAAAATTATGTAGCTTCAAGAACGAAGCAAGAAATCACCCATGAGAGAAATGTGCATGCATTATGGAAAAAATGGCTCAAATCCCATACTCCATTCCATTCCATTTGCTCAAGATGAAAGGGTGTGCATAGTGGGGTGTGTAACTCCCCCAAAAATGTAGTCGTCGAGAGGTGGGAGTTACATTCTCGGAATAGATGGTCAAATGTAACTCCTATAATGCTCTATGACATGTGTAAGGCCATAATAACACCTTAGGACGCCGAAGCATGGTGAATCACCTATGTGGAAGAATCCCATGTACTTAAAATATATGCATGGTAAATATCCTACACCAACAACAAAAGTATACATGGATGAATTGGAAAACTGCAACAAAGTTTTGTGGTGTTTTGCAGTGATAGTTCCATCAAAATTGTAGGATGCAAGGATCTGAGCCAACTTATATTTCTCCCTTGGCCTTAGATGAATCTCACAGATGCTTATCAGTCTTGTGCCCCCCAGGTTTGCTCAGCTCAAAAGCCAAGGTAGATCCTTCTATGAATTTCTTCTAAAGGTTGCTAAGGCTAGCGATGTGGTTTAGCGTATTTCAGTGCTCACAGAAGAGGGGCAAGGGGTAGCTGCAAAGGACATCAAGTGCATGAAGGAGGAGGTGGTCAAAATTTCAGACTAAATGTCTCTCTAGTAGTTCGTTAAGTATATTATGTTTTTTTTAATTTCTTTGTTTCAGGGTGGTCTCTTTCATCTGCTATTATGTAAACCACCCCATCTCTTCACTTATTGATATCACATATTTTGTAAGGGAGGGGACCCAAAATCCCCCGATTCATAGCTCCGTTCAAAAATATTTTCTTATATAAAAAAAACAACCTATCAAAGTTAGTATATCACAAAGTGTCGCATTCCTACATGTGGTTAAAATAAGCAACCCTCTATAATGACCCATGTTTGAAATAACTAATCCTTTGTAAACCTCGGAAAGGCCACCATGTCCATCTTTCCACCTTTGGAGAAGAATGGCTACCGTGAAAGGGAAGAATGGATACCATGAAAAGGGTAATGCCCACCATTAATACACTACACACATTTAGCTTTTTTTATCTTTATCATCTCATATTTTTAATGTGTGGAAATTGATTCCTATTTCATGCTACGTGAATATCTTATGAACCACTTCATTACTAACTAACTAAACAAATGTCAAAATCGAGTTCTACACGTTTAGACATCATCTCTCGTCCAAAAAATATTGCAATGAATGGACCCGTTATAGTGTATTATTGTTGATGTTGACAGGTACACCCAGAAGCCTTTGAAGAAAACAATATTATTTTTTCTTGCTTTCAACCTTTTCAATTAAGAACATGATGATGTATGATGTTCTATGCTTACTCAACAAAGGTTTTCATGCCAAGTAAACATGTTCAAATCCAATGTAAACTAAATGATGAACACAAATTAAAAAAATGGTATATTAAGAATAAATTTTGACACATATTTTAAAGGTTGTATCAAAATTTCCTTTGCATTTTTTTATATCGAGTAGAAGTTCTCCGAAAGAAACTTGTATTGAGTCACTTCATTGGTGCTCAGAGTGTTGTGGTCTCATCGGACTCAAAACAACCTCGCCTAGTTTTATTTTCATGGCCATTAAGAAGGTATCGCAGGGGTGAGAATCCCATCGCTACCTCTTCTTATTGGTATTTAAGCACCACAGGACCGAGATATACCCTTATGTCGGTCTTGATTCCCTGTTAGAAGGTTGCTTCCAAAATAGAGCAAAACTAAACATGTAATTAATTATAATGGCCTCACACATAAATGTTTTTTGGGTCTGTTCTTGATTTTTTAAGCAATGCTGAAAATGGCAAAATAAAACTTATGACTGATAGTAGTGTTGCATCACATTCACCTTCTTTTAAGATATTTGAATCTATCATGTTCAACTTCTAAGGCTTGTTCTTTATCACCCTCTAGTTTATATTCCTTGATATAAGAATATACAAAATTGTTGACATTGAAGATAAAGAACAACAAGTGTGTTACATTCACAGATGTCACAAGAACCTGAAACCATTACCACCTATGTATATTATCGGCTTCTTCATTCAAAAGGTAGTTTAAGATGTCTCCTGATGAATCTTTCCACCTCAGGAAATAATAGGATCAATCACCTCTTGGCTCTGCACTCCTTATGTGCTTCTTCAAAAGATTTATGTCCCCAAGTTGTTGCTCCATCCTTCTACAATCATGTAATATAACTTTCTCTTTTTTGTGTACTTCAACAATTGCTTCTCTTTTTGAATTCAATAATTGATATTCTATCTTTTTCATAACAATGTTACATTACACTCCCTTCTATATATTCACTTTGCTACACCAAAGGGTGCATTTCCATCAAAAAAATTGCTTTCAGATACTCTTGTGCATAGGAAATGATTAGTTTTGTTGTGCAGGTCATCGCAATCCATCGGTGGCCTGCGAAGAGCATGGATTTGGAATAAAGTAAGACATTTCAAAATCATATTGCCTCATCTTCTAGGTTAGGTATGAACCTTTGGCCCATCATGGCTTTCATTTGTCTTATTTGCTACTTAATCTCTACATCTCACACTTGCATCCTTCTTGCTCGCAATGGAAAGATATTCCTCAAAGTCTTCCTTTCCTCCCAACCAAACTTCTCACCATGAAAATTACATTTACCTTTAAATCCCATAAGCATTTTTGAAAGTGAGTATATCTACTAGCCAAAGCAAAAATGCACTATGGATGCCTTAAAAATTGTAAAGTCGAGTGGCTTACATAGGTGAACTAGATTTTACGTTGAGTGTAGTTGCCATCAGTTCTCAAATTGAAATAACATAGACCTTGGTTACTAGCCAAAGGCTTTGAACTACCTTACACTAGTTGAAGAAATGCTTATTACAAGAGTAAATCCTATTTTACAAGTCACCTATGCAAAAGGTAGGTAGTACAAATACAACATGTATACCATTAGCTTCCACCGGAATATATCCTTCATCGCCAAACACCCCCTCTAATATATTTTTGAACTAGATATTTTTCTTCTATTTATTGATAAGAGCCTTAATAAAAAAACATGACTTTTTTGTAAGCAAGAAACATGTTCTCGATACCTTGGAGTAAAAAATTAGACAAATGTATGTTAATGCACAAAAAACATAACATATGTTTGAAACATCACCCCTTGTTCTTTGCATCAACATGTTCATTTCACTAGATAAAGGGAAAAAAAAATTGCAGGGGCATGTCTTACCTTAGGTAACCTAGGCAGTTGCCTAGGGCACACAAAAAGGAGGGTGCCATATTTAAAAAAAAAATCCATGTCGGCGACTAGGTAGTCGACTTGGTTAAAATTTTGCAAAACAAAATTGATATTAAACAGATCCCATAGCCCATAAGTTCATAACCATTCAGTGCATTATGATTCTTGTTCGTTGTTTACAATTACAGACACAATTTCAGATATATTAATATAAAAACAAATCGAGGCCTCAGGCTCAACCTTTACGCAAATACGATGTACTGTACTACCGTAGAGTGACGAGATTCTAGACTTAAAAGTTAAAGAATCTTATTCTCTGAATGGTCCTGACTCCTATGGCTACAGTCTTTATCTACTCCTAACTCGGACTCCTCCAGGCTCGGAGCTCCATGAAACGGTGAATCTTGAACCAGTGAACTTGAAGGGAGTCCTTAGTCACGACTCACGAGTGTGTTGTGTGCATGCATGCTGCATAGCGTCATTGCCAACACTGTGAACAATGATTCGTGAACAATGAGTTAACTATTGCGGGTTACCGTTACCTTCTAAGTTCTAGTTCTTAAATATTTTCAAATATAATGTGCACAAACTCACAGTGCACTATGCACTGAATCCTTATGATTTATCACGATTGTAAATTTGTATGCTTTCAGTTTTTGTATTGGGAAAGGAAAATTATAAATTTATATATCTACTTGTGGAAATTCAAATTGAGCTTCGCTGAACATCGGAACATAATACATTGAGCGCATGATGATACAAGAAGTCACAATGGTGAAGTCTGAAGACTGAAGTCACACTTACAGTTACTCTAAATTGTCTATCGATCTAGAGTATTATTTGTGTCTAGTGTATTAACTTGGTGAATGGTGTCCGTGCCCGAAGCCTGCATAATTGCATAAAAATATGCACATATAGGTGGGTCGCTGGTCCTCGGTGGGAAGGGGGGTACACGCTCCAAGTACTACCTAGGGCGCTCAGAAACCTTAATTCAGCCCTGATTTTTCATCAAACACTTCACACACTTTGTGTATGCTTCAGACATTTTGCATACATATCTACCAAAGCACTTACAACTACAACATTAGATAACAAATGACTTTCAATTATGCTTTGATGGATGTCCAATGTCTTAGCAACCCAACAAATTTTCAATCAATATTTGAAATTTTTTCTTCTGCGACAGAGTTTGGTTTATCAAAGGAAACATAGTCATGCACTTATGAGATACAGCTTTTTCTAATACAAAGCTTCATGTCTCTTATACAAGAAAGTTTAGAATCTTAGACGGGAAAATGGAGTTCCACATTTTCCAACCGCAGATATGAATTGGGAATAGAGAAGGACGACTGGAACTTTCCTATAGCTGATTCCTATATTTTAGTGGAATTTCATATTGTGCGGCTTGGGTAACTTAGCGAGCTTGGATAACTCAATGAGCTTGATAAACATGATAACTCGGTTGAGTTGTGAGATGAGTTGTGTCTAGTGTAAAGCTATGCATGCCTTATGAATTCAATGTGGTTTGATAGGATACAAGCCTGGCTCGGTTGAAATAATGCAATCTAATATGGTTGTAATGTAATATGAGCTCAATGTCATACAAGTAATTTAACGAGGTGGCTGGTTTGCAATGAGTTTAGTTTTAATGCGAGTTGGTTTTAATGTAGCTCGACTGCATAATGATCCTAGGTCAACTAGATAATAATGCATTGTTAGTTAGTTGTAAGAGCTCCATGAAACTCATAACATTAAGGATTTAATCATGCATCCTTTCTAATGAAACCCTCAATATTTTATTTTGCTTTAAAATATACTTGCTATAATGTTATATGAATATATAATGCAAAATATAATACACCAATTTAAATAAAAATGTTTCATTATCGTTAAGTGACATTGCGTCGCTCGATGAATGTGCAATATGACATTGTGCGTCTCATTGCAACGAGAGTGCACAACACTATTTTTTATCACAATGTAAAGAAATCGATCTTGTCGCACAAGGTGAAAATAATAAAATAAGGTTGAATCACGAAAGGGGATCTACGACCTCAACTTACAGTTTGACATTGTTTCTCATGTACTAAATCACACATAAAAAATCTCTATCCATACCCACTTTTTTCATCCTTTCTCCTCTTGCCAATGATACCCTTTCTCGAAACCAAAGAACGCCTACACATGAGTACACCAAATTACCTAGTGCATTATTCATTCAAATAATCAAATGTACCTGACATTGACTAAAATTAACCTGTAAGCAACACATACATACATACATACATACTACATACATACATACATACATACATACATATAGTCTACATTCTCTCTTGCTCACTTAGGTTGTCACATCCTCTATTTATGTCTTTATTATTTAATAAACATTTTGTGGACTAGGTAGTGACTACCACATTTGATATAACTCATTATACTATTTTTATTTTCTTTGATTAGCATTATAACATATTTTGCGAGTAAAATAATTGTTATAAGTGATTGATTAGCCAGTAGACGATGTTTTGATTCATATTATATAATCTTGAAAATGTAATATGAATCAAAACATCGTCTGCTGCTAATCATCACTTATAACAATTATTTTACTCACAAAATATGTTATAATGTTAATCAAAGAAAATAAAAATAGTATAATGTGTTGTATCAAATGTGGTAGTCACTACCTAGTCCACAAAATGTTTATTAATTAATAAACAAACATGTTTATTCACCCAAATTGGGTGCCTATTTTTGCATGCTGCTGACTGCCATTAAATAAATTTTATTTATTTATTTTTAGCATGCTACCTCCAGTTCTCTTTGGCTTATCCTCATGCATTGACTTTTCCTCCATTCTGGGCGCCAAAATTAGGCAAAGTAGCTATTAATAAATATCACTAAAAGCATTGTTTAATGCCCAAGTCACACTTTTTGGCATGGGTGAATTCCAAAATTAAGAAGTCAACTTCTGGTGGGAATTTTCACCCTGCACTGTAGCTCTGAAAATCCCTTCTTCCACTTAAGTGATTTGAATTTCATCATGGAAATTTTTACCCTACAAGGCAGGTAATAAATTCCTGCCTGCCTGTCACCTCCAATTTTTCCACTACAACTTAAGTGACTTTCTAAAAAGTGTGACTTGTATTAAAAATAGCTTCTTTTGGAAAAGTGTGACTTGTATGGGTGAATAAAACCCTTCGATGGGAAAAGTTAGCTTGCTAGGTAGGAAAAAATTTCTCATCGGTGCTTTAAGTGATATTTCTTTATTTTATAATGGGAATTTTCACCCTGTAAGGCAGGTAAGAAATTCCTGCCTGCCTACCGCCTCTAATTTTCCCATCACAGCTTAAGTGACTTTGACTTCATGGGAAAAAGTACCCTGCAAGGCAAGTAGTAAATTCTCACTTGCATGTAACTACCAAAAATCCCATTGCAGCTTACACTCATTAATTCTAGAAAATGCGACTTTCCTGGGAGAGGCTTTTTGTGCATGACTTCATCATTTTTGGTTAACAATTTACATTTTGAGGTTGATTCCTTCTGGTGATGTGTCGGTAGATGATCTCCACATGCTTCAGGAAATTAAAAAGATTATACTGGTGAAAGAATTGACCTAGGGTAATTTCACAGAGAAACCGAGGAGAAAACCAGAGAAAAATGCAAAAGAAAGAAAGAAAAGTGAAAAATGTTGCCAAAAGTTGCAGACAATGCCTTGAATTCATTCCTGGCGAAAACCCTAATGAGATGAGTGAATATTGGCATGCAAAATCTCAATAGGATTCAACTAGAGCACAATTTACTTCAAACAAGGCATTATTTATTCAATATATAATTAAATAAAAATTTCCCACAGACAAAACTTGGCGAAGGGATAAAATGAGTTTGGGCATCTGGGTATTTGTCGAAATTGGCTCATATGATACACTGGGAATATCCTAACATAATACATACATCTTCTGGCAATAAAAACACAAAAAGACCCGCTATTTTAAAAGAACATTTTTTTATAAAAATGGTTTGTCCCAGATTTCAAGGTGAAATTTGGGGACACCAGGAAGATCCGTGATGAAGAAGGGGATCGAGGGAGAGGAATTTTTGAATTGGGGAATATATTGGAGGGAACATAGGTGATCCTCTTTTTTCTTTCGACATGTCACATATGAACCACATGTCACTTTTTCTTATCATCACAAAATCATTTTTTTTAATGAAGCTTTTGTTAAACATTTTTGTCATGTAAAATGACTAACCCAAAAATTGAAAAAAATTAGAGCATGAAAACTAAGTCCCTAAGTGAAATCTTGCCTCCTAGTCAGTGTGCATCCTTCCTCTAACCAACCTGTCTTTAGTCCTTCTCTCACCCCGGCTTAGAGGAAATTCCTAACAAGGTTTTAAAGTTTTATTTAGTGTGTAGGGATGATTGAATAAGATGATTGATGAGTTCATTATGACTTGATGGAATATAACTTCTTTTGGACGCCTAAAAAAGCCAATTTTGGCCATTCTAAAGCTAATCAAACACCCCGAGAGAGTTCAGGAAATATATTTAGCATCTAGAGGTGATGTCAGGGAGTCTCAGAAGTGTTGGAGGAAATTTAGGAAGATTTAGGAAAGGTTTTCTCATTCAAGTACAATTTGCTCAACAACGGGTTTTTTAGGTGCAGGGAACAAACACTCTAATGATGAAACCTGACTTCTCTAGATGATTTTGAGAGCTTCATAAGGAATTAGGAGGAAATAAAAAAGGCATTAGAAAATCTATGGATAATTATATATACATAGTGATAACATAAATTTTGATTTGAGGTGTGAATTATGTTTCATGAAGAAATCCAAATAATGCAACTGCCCCTAGTCGTTCCATAGAACAAAAAAGGACCTAGATTTTGAGTTGTCAGGAAGAATCAAGTCTTAAAATCAGTTCCATTGATATTGAAATGTTATTTGGAGTAAAAATTAATATAATATTTGACTCCAAAACATTATCTCTAAGCCTCCATGGTGAAAAAAGTAAATTTCCTTGCCTATTTCTGGACATTAAGGGACAAAATTGGATTTCCCATAAAATAGCTCAGGTGCACACTTTTCACACTCTTGTGTCCCATAATTTTACCCTTAGATGTATAAAGGGGACATGAGGGACACAAAATTTCACCCTCATCCTCCTCCCCAAGTTGCACTTTTGTGCCCTGATGTGTCCCACGTGTCCCAATGTGTCCCCATTTGCATCCAAAGTGCAAGGGAGACATGAGGGACACAAAAGTGTGCCTCACTCCTTGACCCATGGGTGTAATATTTTGTCCTTTAATTGTCCCCTTGTTCCCTCAAGGAGACAAGAGGGATAAGAAAGTGTGACCCAATGATCAGTTTAAGGCTCATGGACCTCCATATGACCTCACACAGCTAGCCCCAAGACTTTTCCCATCCCCCTCATCTAATCCACCTTTCCTCCCATGCTACTAATTACCTCAATCCTACTCCAAGGTGCACTTTAGATTCCTTTGTCCCCATTTTCCCATTTTAACTACCTTATTAACAACACACAAACCTGCAATGTAGATTCAAATCTGTAGTTCAGTAGGGTGAGTTAAAACTTCATAAAACTCATTCAAATTCCTCTCTCACCACCACTTAACCATTTTTCATGAAATGTGTTGTATTGAAAAATACTCCAAACTCCATTAATGGCTATGTCATACCATAGCAAAAAAATGATAGAAAAACTCTTCTTTGATTCCTGAAGATATCTGACAGGAAAAATCACCTGAAAAATTGGAGTGAATGATCCTCGAAAAATCTACTTTCACGCAAGCCATTTTTTGCATGATGAGGTGGCTGGTTTTTAGGGATATGGAGGACTGAGTTTCCTCTCATAATTATTCCCTCTTAAAATAATTTTGCATTTTCCTTTAAGCTCCTGTGGGTGAAAATCTCTTGAAACTTGGAGCGAATGATCATCCAAAAAATCTACTTTCATCTAAGATGTTTCTCACATGATGGGGTGGCTGATTTTTCAAGATATGGAAGGACTGAATTTTTCTTAGTATTCTTCCCCCTTCAATGAAAATATCATTTTCCCACTCATCTAGACAAGGGAATCATTTAAAAATTAGAGCAGGGAATCTTGAAATAAAACCCAAGAATTTCAAGATTGTTTTTGTTGCAATCTGACACATGTGAGTGAAACTACTAAAAATAGCATGTGTTCATAGTGGGGCATGTCTAAAAATAGTAAATTTTTAAAAAGATTGAATTCTTAGCATCCACAGTCCCTTCGAACAGGTAAGAAACATTAAGAAGTGAAAATAATGAAAAATTGCTAAAAATAACAGTCCTTGATAGGACTTGCTAAAAATAGTAAGTCCTGGAATTGAGCTAGAAAAGTTGTGGAAACTCCCATTTTGCTTATCTCATTGATTTTTTCCATCATCACAAATCCAAGAAGGTGTTTCGTGGTCCAAATAGGAAATAAAATCCTCATAGGCTCTCTAAGCATCAGTCCAGAGGTGATTTTTGCAAGGCACAATTCGATGCGAAGGGGTTGAATGGTCTAAATCATCCTAATTGTGACAAAAGAGAGTCATCCTAAGTATGTTTCCATCATGAAGGAGACATCATCATCACTAACCCTCTCCCCAAAGGTGAATATCATCATATGAATCACATTATGATGAGAAATGGATCAGAGTGAGTCACTATGTATGTGAAAGATAGTCACTTGGGCAGTGGGAGAAATCAGGAACATCATGGGGTTTGTAAATGATCTGAAACATCAAGAACTCAATTGAAATTCAAAGTCATCAAGAGGATTATCATCATGAGCATGTGAGAGAATTATCACTATGAGTGAGGATGGAATTCATCTCAAGCAATGCATACCTTGATGAAGTGTTTCTAAACACTTGATCCATGCTTGATAATGAGCTCACATATTGCAAGTCAAAGAAGTGGAATTCATAGTGTTTCAGTATAATGTGGAGGACAAGAACATGGAACTCATTCTCATTCATTCCTTCAAGTTCCATTCAGGGATCAATCTTGCTATCTAGGAAGAGGAAAACCATCTCCATGAGGATAATTGAGAAAGAGGGTGTTCAAACACCATAAGGATGTTTCCACTCATGGTTAGGAAAGTGAGTGAAATGTTCAGACTCAAGGAAGTGAGTTGATGATGATCATCATATCTTGACTTCTGCTATTATGTTTAAACCTTCTTCAAGGAACAAATTAGGATGAGTTAGTCCAAGCTACCAAGGCATTCAAGACCATCATATGTGAAGGATCAAGAGATCATCTATTCCCATGGAGAAACATGTGAGTAGGAAGTGTATGAGTTGATTCCATTCAAAGGGGATTCTGGAGCCAAGAAAGGTAAGAAGGGGATGATCTTCATTTGGAGTATCATTGTTTACAAGAATGGGAAACCATCTTTGTTTCATTTGCAATGTCATCCACTTGGTAGTGTCCTTAAACACTCATTCATCAACCTTGTGGTGTGATCATGCCTTAAGAGGGAAGGACATTGACAATCACCTCATTTCATTCAATGGATGGCCACATGACAAGAATTTCATTTAGGGGTAATCCTTTCATCTGCATGATGAAGGCCTATTTCAGTGAGAGAAGAATAAACATCAAAAGGTTTTTGAGCATCATGGATAATTGTCTCTTTGATCACCGGGGTCAATTGTGAAATTCTAAGAAGTAATAAAGTGAGCCTACTCACTATGAGATGAGGAGAGAACCATCATAAGTGATGATCATGTCATCCCACCACATTGCCATGTCTCACAATCAATGTTTCTAAACACTCTTTCATCTGGAGTGTTCTTGCATCTCACAAAAGGAGGTCCCATATGCAATCACAATGTTTTAGTTCAATAAGTTGTCAGAGGTCAAGGTTCTCATTCATGAATCATTTCCTCAAAGATCCATCAAAAGCTTCATCTTCATCAGATTTGGTCAACCCTTCTCTCTCTTTATCTCTCTTCCTTGTTCTCTCTCTATATTCTAATTTCTCATTAAAAATGCACTTTTTCCCTATTTTGTCTTATTCACTTAAGTGACCTTCAATTAATATTGTAAGAGTCCTTTTTCATTAATAAGAAAAGGACTCATTTTCCATTCCTAGGAATATGGAAGGTCACAAGTGATGAAGGGAAGTGAAAAGTCATGTGGGGGGAGATGAAAGGATAATTTGTAATGTTATAAATTGGAATGGCTTCTCCATTCCAAAGGGTTGGCAATTGTTGATTGATTGTATGTTGTTGAGATTTACCACTACTACATCAAGCAATAAAAGTTGCAATTCTTCTATTTCTTTGCTTATGTTCCTCTACTCTCTCTCCTACTTTCCAACTTTGTATACATGATAATCTTGTAAAACCAAGAAAGGTGTCTGTGCCTTTGATAATTGAATCAATAGAATTATGTTTCTATGATTTGTTAGTCTTATCATTGTTAGAATTATTGCATTCTTCTAATTGAATGTGGACCTACTTTGATTGATGTATGTGAATTTTATAAGCTAGCTCACAACATTAACCCTCTCTCTCCTTATTTCCCCAACTCCCCTTTACCTCTCCTCACTGTAAAAAATTCCTCCCTTGTACTCTTGTACAAGCATTTTTCCACATGTTTAGTGGAGTATTCTTGTGTGATCCCTGACCTAAAAACCACCCACAAATTTTACTTAGTTTACATTCAATAATGGGAGCCTCCACATACACAAGGAGGGGCTTAGCCCCATGACTGTTGGTGGAAACCAATAATTTGTAACATGAAAAATTATTTCACCAACAAACATTAAATCTTTCTAAGTATCCGACAACTAGAAAGCCTTGGTTTTTATTGTATTTGCAACTTTTAGGGTTTTACTATAATCATAGTTTCTACAGTTGTGTTTTAATAACATAAATGTTTGAAGGCAAACATGATTTTTAATAGTGAACACAAGTGGAAACAAAATCCTACTGCACACACGAGTACATAAATCAAGGGCTAAGGATATCCACACCTCCAATTTTTGTCTAACATTGATTGGTTTTATTGATGCTAGAATTGTACTCTAAATAAATAAAATAAGTTGGATGATGATGATGAGGTGGAGGGCATTTACAAGCAAGGAAAGAAGTGTGTCAGACAAAAACATATGCAAACTTCTTTTCTACAGGAAGTGGTGTAGGAAACTCTGAAAGCTTTTAAGGTTAGGGATAATATGGATGTCACATGGTCAATGATAACGATGCTTACCCCTTAGGCACGAGTCATCACTGTCCCTTTGTAGCATGCAAAGAGCTTGGATTTAGAGTCATGTTAGATATTTCGAGATTATGGTGCCTCCTCTAATAGGCCTTTACCTTATGTGAATAGTTATCCTTTACAAACTAGTCTGAATGATGGTCTAGCTCATTTGAAACATCTTATGGATGTGTTTGAGGTCCTCCAATTGTTTTGTGAGAGATGATCTCTGCTTCATGTTCAATTGCATGCTTCCATCCAACCCTTTTCAAACTATACCATACCATCCTCCCATCTGCAGGCCAAAAAGAAATCAGTTCAGAGGAGGACATAGGAAAACATCGAATCTTAATGGATGGTGGATTTTGTAGATGTATTTATATGCCACATGGGGGTGGAAGACCCAAAATTCTGCCAATATCTTATAAAAATCAAACAACTTGTTGTTTCGATGTAGAATAATAGAAACAAACCCACAATTTACAAATCTTCCATTATGTTGAAAAAATGCACATTGTAAAAGTGGGAAACACCATCACTTATATTCATACACAAACAAAAGATTTACTAGCAACTAAGACTATCCACAAACAGTTCTACTGCACGATCTACCTAAATTCTTGCATTTGTAATGTTACAAAAGTAATGTACATTCGAATAACCATTTTTCCAAATCTAGACAAAAGTCTTGAGTAAATTTTGGTAACTAGTCAACCAAATTATAATCTTCAAACTGAAACATACCATATTTATAACCTTGGATGGGTTGAAGGATCAAACAAGAACCTAGGCCTGCATAGGTAAAATACAATTTTCCTCTTGTTGCGAATATCTTCAAACATTAATCATGTTGATAGGCATTTCCATAAGGGAGTCTTGATGGTTGTGCCTAACATGCCCCTAAGGGAAATGGAAGGTCAAAGTTACTGTGCCTATGTTCATTGACTAACAAATTATTAGGACCATCGATGAGGCAAAACCTTGATAACTACCTTAATCGTTAAAGAGAAACCCTAACTCACAAATGTGTATGAAATCGACGACATGAGGAACCAAGTCAGCATTGCATTTCCATATTACAACATATGTAGAGTTCGGGATTCAAACATACGTGGTGTCCCCAGATTTCACCCTAAAATCTGGGACTACCCATTTACCCCATAAAAAAATCATTCTTTTAAAATAACGGGTCTTTTTGTGTTTTTATTGTGAGAAGATGTCTGTATTATGTTAAGATATTCCTAAGGGTGAATCATATAAGCCAATTTCGACAAATACCCAAATGCCCAAACTCATTTTATCCCTCCGCCAAGTTTTATCTGTGGGAAATTTTTATTTAATTATTAGGATTGAATAAATAATGTCCCGTTTGAAGTAAACTGTGCTCCGGTTGAATCCTGTCGAAGTTTTGCATGGCACTATTCACTCATCTCAATAGGGTTTTCACCAGGAATGAATTCAGGGCATTGTCTACAACTTCTGGTCCCGTTTTTCACCTTTATTTATTTCTTTTTCGGTTTTCTCTGTAGTTCAAATCTTAGCTGTGAAATTTCCCTAGGTCTGTTCTTTGCCCAGTATAGTCTGTTTAATTGCCTAAAGCATATAAAGATCATCTACATGATGCAACACCAGAAGGAATCAACCTCAAAATGCAAAATTCTGACCAAAAAAGATGAAGTCATGCACAAAAAGTCTTTCCTGATCAAGTTGATTTTTTTGGAATTAATGAGTGTAAGTTGCAATGAGAATTTTGGTAGTGGCAGGAAGGCGGGAATTTCTTACCTGCCTTATAGGGTACTTTTTCCCATGAAGTCAAAGTCACTTAAGCTGCATTGAGAAAATTATAGGCGACATACAAACATAAATTTCTTACCTGCCATTGCAGGGTGAAAATTCCCATGATAAAATAAAGAAAAGATCACTTAAAGCACTGATAGGAATTTTCTGCCCTGCTCTGACAAGCTAACTTTTCCCACCAAATAGGTTTATTCACCCATGCAAGTCCCACTTTATCAGATAAGGCTATTTTCCATACAAGACACACTTTTTGGAATAAATAGATCTAAGTTGCTATGAGAATTTTGGTAGTGGAAAGCAGGGGGGAATTTCTTGCCTGCCTAACAGGGTACTTTTTCCCATCAAGTTACAGTCACTTAAGCTGTAATGAGAATTTTGGAGGTGGCAGGCAGACGGGAATTTCTTACCTGCCTTGCAGGGAAAAAATTCCCATTATAAAAGAAAAATCACTTAAAGCACTGACGAGAATTTCTTACCTGCCTTACAGGGTAAAAATTCCCATGATGAAAGTCAAATCACTTAAGTGGAAGAGGGGATTTTTGGAGCAGCAGTGCACAGGTGGAAATTACCATCAAGTCGACTTATTATTTTTAGCAATTACCCTTGCCAAAAATTATGCGACCCACCTTTGGTGAATAACAATGCATTTAATAATATTTATTAATGGTTTATTCACCCAAATTTGGCGCCATAAATAGAAGGAAAGTCAATGCAAGTGGAAGAGCTAAGGAGAAGTCAAAGATGCATGCTAACAATAAATAAAATGAATTTATTTAAAAGCACCCAAATTTCAACATGCATATTTGAGCGCCCAATTTGGGTGAATAAACATGATTGTTTATTAATTAAATTGCTAGAAATAGGAAGGGAAATTATTAAAAAATAGTATGCTGAGGATTATATAAGCATGGGCTCGGTCATAATCCAAGAAGCAATTAATTCTTTTTGATGAGGATTGCAGCCCAGAACACTGTTTTGGCACCAAAAGAAGGAGGATTTTGCATTAGGCAAATATTTGCCACTGTCGGGAAGCTTTCAGTTTTGGTGCCTAGGGCTGGAATGGCCTAATTTTTGTCATTCTGAGTATCTCCATGTTGGTATATGTGCCCAGGTGAATTAAAGAATATTTTTGCTTGCTTTGCATGTAAGCAAAACCTCAAATTTTAGGGCAGCTGATTTTATATGCAGATTTTGGTGATAAAAATCAAGTATTCGTGCCATCGACTCCATCTTTGTTTGAATAAATTGTAGGTATTCATCATAGGTGCTCAAATCAATGTCAGGTACATTGAATATATATTCCAAATCTAGAAGAAATTGTCAGATCTGCACAAATTGATCCAATTGTAAGGGATTCATGACATAATTAAAAGAAATAGAGCTCAAACAAATATTGTTCCAACCATGTTGAAGCATGATGAAAGAAAAGGATCAGCAGAATCATGCATAGCTTCCAGATTTGCTGAAGTCAATGATACAGACATAGGCCCTTGAACTTATCACCAATTTGATTGACAGATCTAAATCTCATAATTGCAAAGGCTTCTGGAAAAAATTCATCATCTTGTTTATAACGTAACCCATGTGGAAGTCATTGCATGGAGAATTCCTTTCAGAAGTTTGTGCATGTACTCTCAATCTTCCAGTTGAAGCCTTCATTGAATTTATTTGTGTTTTCCTTCACCAGGAATTCTTTCCAGAATTTAAAATTGCTCATAATGCAAATTTAAATAAAAGATGATGAGTTTTGTCTGAATTATTTACGATAAATATTTTATTGGTGCATGTACTGGAGAAGGAATTGCAAAAACTTCAAGGATAAAATGGAAGACAGGTCAAAGGCAACACCCATAAGAAAATCACATTCATTCATAAATTTCGGATCCATTTTGGTGAGAATCAAAGGCAAAAGAGTCAACCACATGCAGAATATGGAAGAAGAACAAGACTAAGAGGGTTACAGCTTTCTCCAACAAAGTAATTGAGCAATCAATTAAATTATAAAACTTAAGTGATTGGTTTAAAAGTCGTTAACTTGAAGAAGCCAATTACTTGGAAATAGGTGGCAGACATGCAAAATAGAAGGTTTTATTTTCAGTTATAACATCATGCATGTTATGCAAAGAGGAATTCCAGGAGGAAGATTTGGTCCAGTTGTTTCCCTTTTCATAACTTCCATGTGTGGGAATTCATTTAGAGCTTCCTATTTCCATTTTGTAGGTAACCATACCAAAATTTCCATTTTAGTCAACCATTGAGATCCCTTAACATTCGGAATGGCGTGAAATCCTTTTTCAGAAAATCTAGTTTTTAGAACTTGGTCATTTTCAACCTTTTTGGGTTGGGCGTAGTTATCATTCGCGTTACACTTTCCCAAACTGCGCCCCTCTATTCCTTTGGCGCATTCTAAGGAGTGTCAACACTCTGAATGTTGCACCTTTTAAAGGTGCGCCAAGGCACAAGCGCCATCTTGTTATCACTTTCTAAAGTGCGCTGTGGGCGCTAAAAACGTAGTGTCGACACTCCCAAAGATGCGCCATTGCACAAATCCCGTCGTGTCGACATCCACTTAGGTGCGCCATAAGAAAAGTTGGTGGTGCATTTATTGCACCTTTTGTTATATATAGGCATGTCCGACCTGTCATTTTCACAATTGAAAAAACATGAAAACTTATTCCTCTATGCTTGTCAGCATTCTTGTCAGCCCCGCGTGTTGCCATTTATCGCGTTCGTGGACCCCACATCATCTCCTTTATCGTTATATATTCCTGGTAAGTGGCCCTTGCTCTTCTTATGGATTTGTTGTGGTTTTTATGTTTGTTTAGGTGATTAGGATGGTTGATAATAAACAATGAACTTAAGAAGTTAACACAATCCCAACCCATTTTGCAAAACCCACCTTCAAACCATTTTTTTTACTCTCCTTCCAGATCTGCTAAACTGGAAGGCTTTGTCTCAGAATGGACCCCTTCCCCTTTTCTCCTATGTCCCCTGCTTTGCGCAAGGTTAACCCCTTGCTATCAAAATCTAAGCTGAGAGAGTAAAAAGCCACAAAATGAAGAGAATTGGCCTGTTGTCTTCCGACGGTGCAATTTTCATATGTGTTGTGCTAAACGCAGTTGCGCCCCTTTGGCGCACCATTTAGTCATGTTGTATAAAAAATAGTTGCACGCCAAGGCATACTATGATCTCACACAACAGAAGCCCTTTCCCGCGCCTTGTAACAAAATTACAAAATTCCTAAGGCGCCGGCGTGAGCGCACCTACAGTAGCAACAACACTTCATGCTATGTAAACCCTTCCTTCACTGTTGCAAAGCTTAACCCCTTGGCGCACCTCACCTTGATGTTACATCTTTAGCATCCGTGCGTATTGCGCACCATAATACTCTGTTACACCAATCCTATTTGCACCCCACTAAAAGACTTCCAATGATGCAAGCGCACATGTCCCTTGACACCAACATTTGAATGTTGTGTGTAGCCTTTCCACACCCCGCACCCCTTCTGGCGTTAATTTTCTCCCATGCAACACTTTCCCAAAGTGTGCCTCGCTTTTCTAAGTCCCTGCAGCCTATAGTAAATCTGCGCCTTGCGCCCAGAGGCTCATAAATTGCTAACTTTTCATTCTATAAGATTTTATGGACGACTTAACGACTAACATGGCCCTTCTACGATGGACTTCCCTGATTCTTCTTGCAGATCAACATCTAAACGAAGATCCACACATGTCTTCATCGAGTAAGAAGCCAATTAAGTCCAAGGGTAAAGCCAAGCTAATAGAGCAAGAAATGAAATATAAATACCAAAGGGTCAGGATGCTTGACTCACTTGTAGAGTGTGATCTCGATATCAGAGATTCAGAACTTGGGCACATTGACATGGAGGACTTCTGGGCCAGAACCAAGAAGGTCACATGCAGCCCATGGATGGATAAATTGGTTGGCAGTGGTCTGCACTTTGATACAGGGCTCCCAGTGAGCGCAATCAACAGTGAGTTTATGACGTTGGTGGGCCATTATTACAATAAGGACACAAGATGTGTCAAAAATGAGAAGGGCGAGGTGATAATCAACCTCATGGCCTGACATTTTGAGATCATGTTGGGTATCCCTCACCACTGACATTTTGTAGCAGTGAGCCAGGAGGACTGCGTGAAGACATGGACTGAAAATTAAGACAAATGTATGTAGTTAATGAATGAGGTGTACCTCAAGAATAAGAAGGTGACAAGCAAGTGGCCACAAGTCATTCATCGCAGTGAATTTTTAGAGGAGCTGAGTGACACAATCACCTTCCTGAGCAGTGTGTCTAGGCTCCTCGATGCCCATTACTTTCACAAATGGATGCTCAGGTATTTAGAAATAATGAATAAAAATGTTCCTGATTAGCGTTTTGAATGGGGAGAGATTATCAGCAGCACAATCTCGGAGCAACTTCAACAACTTTCAACAACTGGGAGGTTCTATATGAACTCCTATGTAGTATATGCTGCTGCCTCAGAGAGGGACTACCCAGCATTGAATCGGTATGGGGTATGGCCCTAGGTCAAAATATACGAGTACTATCTAGAGTTAAGACTGGAGAACAACATAGCCTAATTCAGTAAAATCAACGATGTCTTCTTCTATGGCGTCATCTGCCTCTTAAGGCCCAACACGACTTACGGTCGGACGACCAAAAGCGTGGTCACCACCACAAAGAAGTGGGGAGCATTATTCATGCAATTCCCCACTTTCACCTATCTCAGAGCCGCTAACTTCTTGGGAGAGCCCACCAAATTGCCAAGGTATGCGGGACCCAAATTGATCCTGTTGGAGCTGTCTAGATAGCTCATCACATACCATGAGAAGTGTTTGAAAAGGAAGAAGGTTGGAACTCCATTCCCCCTCACAGTAGGCAGGTACACTTGCACTTCACAAAAAGCAAAGCCCGAGAGAGGGGGGGGATGTTTGCAGAGCTTGAATTGCTCAATTTGAAGCATAATTTCCCGGCAAGGCCAACCTTTGATCCTCGTGATTGCCTTCCAAGGGCAAAGATAGATCCAATTCACGTCCCTCAGATCGAAGATATCTACATCGATCTATATCACGAAGTTGAGCTCAGACGAAAGGATCACTCTCAGATGACCTTGACAAAGATCATTCAATATGGTGTGGCTATCATCCCAAAGGATTTCCAAGCAACTGATCAAAAAGTTGATCAAGTTTATCTAGACACGGATGGGGACAATTGGCCGTTTTGCCAAAATTGATAGGAACAAGGGCCCCTCAGACTATTGAGGAAAGGGCCAAGGGCACTTTGCAGCGCACCAAGCTTTGGTGCAAGAAAAATGGTATCATCTACCTCGGGGTAGACTTTACCACGTCTCTCCTGGGTAATGCACCATCCAGGCCAAAACATTTGCTTGAGGGCAAAGGAAAAGATAAAGAAGGAGAGGCAAGCACTGCTCAGAAAGAAGTTCCTTAGAGCCCTCCTTCCACCGCCGAGGAACAAGTCACGGACTTAGTGTCCCCAAGAAGAGAAGAAGCGACCAGTGCTCCAATGGACACATCCACTCAGGATGTTGTCACATCTATGACTGGCGAAGTATCAACCGTTCCCTCTCTCGCTCCTCCTTCCCCTCATCATGTCACTCAACCAACTACTCCTTTGGTCGTGTCTTCTCCCTCGTCTCTACCGTTCCCCTTCCCTCTTCCTCCATCTTCTCTTCCCTCACGGATCTATCCCCCAACATTTCTTCCCTCATCTCACAGATCCCTTCCGCCCCCACAGTTCCCTCTCTTGCAGTGACTCCTAACCTTGCATGAGCGTTGGAGTGTTGGCTTCTTTCTAAATGCCACCACCAAGTGTCTCGACACATTTCCCCATGTCCATTACAGTTGCTCCTTCTTCCACCCCCATTTCCTCCTCTTCCTCTGGTCCCACTCCCCTAAGTCCAGAATGGATCTCCGAACACCTGAGCCAACACAAGAGGAAAGTCCCTATTGCACCCATGGACTTCTCTATTATTCCAGCTAAAGGGCCTAAGAAGAAAAAGGCTATAACCTGCTTCTGTCAAAGCGGCTTCAGGTGAAAGGGTTATGGAGATTGAGTACCCTGATCCCACAAATAAGAAAGAAGATCTGTCTCCTACATATTTTACAGTGGCTCAGGTCTCAATGGGAACATCATCAGAGAGCCTACAAGGAGAGGCCTTATCTACAGTGGATGCCCTTTGCAAGAAGCTTCAAGAAGAAAAGGAAGAGAAGAGGATATTAAAAGAGCAAAACAAACATCTTCTCTAAACCCTACAAAAAATGGAAAATGCCCCTCCTATGATTGTCCACCGACCCTCCCAAAGTTCTTAGTCAGGAGAAGATAAATGAGTATGCCAATATTGGCAAGAAAGGTGTAACAATGTCCTGCCTGGAGAGAGCAGATCCTCAAAGATAGTGAGCAAGTGATTACAAAGTTCACAAAGCTCTACCAAAATATCAGATTAAACAGAACAAGGAACTCCAGGCAATAGCAGGGGCCTATCTCTGAAGAGTTGGACCATGCCAAGTTTGCAACATGAGACATTCCATAGAAGATGCTCGACTACCCAATCGATGACTTGGTGAAATTTGGCGTCTTTGATCACCCATGAGCACCCAAAAAAAGTCCTTGCTGCTTTAGACTATTGGGTTGACCAAATGGAGTTTGTCTTGGATAAGATAGACAAAATCAAGGAGGAAGCCCTGGATGCCATGCATTAAATGGAGCAGATCATCTTAAGAATGTCTCCAGGGTTGCTTGGTGCAGCGTACGCCTTAAGGAAGGAAGATGATACTATTCAGTCTTTTCAAGGGAATCACATCGCAATGTTTCAGCATCAAAAGTCACTTTTGATGTAAAATCTATCAACAACCTTCTGGCCTGTCGTGACTTCGTTGGGTACCTGATGGAGGCAGGCAACAAATACTTCAAACTCCCTAAAAGACTCAGAGATGAATGAGAAACTTGTGAAGTCATCGGGGATCACAACCAAGGGTCCTGCTCAGGATCAACTTCAGGTGATGGTTAGTAAGTTCATGGAGTATCGAGCTCAGTTTCACATTACCTCTCCTGAGCAGAAGCAAGACACTCCTTTCAAGCCAAGGGATGACGACGAATAGGCTCCTTCCTCCTGGGATAAATCTCATTTTTGTAAAATTATTTAATAGTATGTTGGCACAAATGATGAAAATCATCCATGTTGCACCATGGGATGTCGTCATCCACCAAATTACCCTAAAGTCAACATTTGACTTTTAAATATTTTGTAGATATTTTATAAATAGTGGTTGGCTCCTTTTTGTCTTCTTTCTCCTTCTCCTTCTATAAATACTTGGACACTCGTAGTATTCAGGTGTGAGAAAATTTGTATGAAAAATAGAAGTGAGGAGAGAAAGACTTTGAGCTTTCTTGTAACAAAACATATATTAATACCGAAAATTGATACTTTGTGCTGGAATTCCTGTGTTATGTGTTAGGATCTTTCTTAAGTTAGATCTGCATGCTTATTCTGTTGGATTCACCTATGCTTTTGTCATTTGTTTATCAATATTGCTTTGTTTGTTTATGTGAGTAAGTTTGACTTTGTTTACTACTGGCCCAAAACATAAACCCTCTGACCTTTCTATTTTGGAATTCATTTATTTTCTCCCTTCAGATCCATCTTTCTTCTATTCCTTCCTTCATTCCTTTCTGTTCTTCGTCAGAACTAACTCTACCGGGATGATATCCCAAACCCCCCCTGAAGGCAGAATACTGTGAGACTTACACAAATTCCTGCTGGTAGAATAAAAATAAACTAGTTTCACTTTGCTGTCTTAAAGAAGGGCTATGCCCTTCACATTGTTGGCCTGTCTATCCATAGATCTGCCCACCTAACAGATTTTCGGACCAACATGCCCTTTATACACTATAAATAGAGGAATAACCTACGGGCTAAAAAATCAGAATTCGTAATCAACATTCTTGTGTTCTAGACTTTGAGCTGAAACCCCTGATTTCTGTAAGCAGAGGAATAGAGAAGAGATTTCTGGAGAACTTTGTGTCAACGATGCATTTTGCTTCTTATTTCTTTCTAGATCTATTCATAAACTTTGTGTTATTATAGATCTAGATTTGAAAGTTTCCTTTGCTTTGAATTCCGTGTTTATTTAATGATCTATTTGTTTTAATCTATGTGCATGTAATCAACTCTCTAAACTATTGCTTGGGTTGCACATCCTCTCTACTTTCTCCCGTATCCTATTATTTTCCTCTTTTGCAGATTTTTCCTTTCTTTTACAGCTGCTTACTTGCTGCAGAACTGTCTAGCTATGGTTTATGAGCTAAATAGTTAAAGTAATACCAACAAATAGATATTAAGACATATCATTGACAAAATCTTACACGGGAGCCTCACCGGTAAATGAGGGAGATTTATCTCATGAATGCCTAGGTTTTCAGCTATGCAGAAAATCTAGCCAACAATATGCAAGTTTCCCTTGGAAGTATTCATTGACCATGCCTTCCTTTCTAAGATATTTCCAAAGTACATTGCCTCAATGCACACTACCCCCCTTTATCTTTCAAACGATTCACAAAAATGACATGTGGTTCATTTACATATGGTCATAAGAAAGCAAAGTTTCGCATTGATTCCCTTATCATTTTTCTCATCCTTGGACTCCTCCTCTCTTAAACCTCTTTTCCATCACCAATCTTCCTCTCATGTTTCAAACCTCTTTTTCATCCCCTATATTCCTTCTAAAGTATCAATTTTTAATCCCATAGACTCTTTTGTGTGGATGTCAATAAAATCTTTCATTTCATTTCATTCCATCACGCTTAACTTCTTCGACGGATATTGTGTTTGATTGCTAGTTATTTATCCACTACCTAATGCGGCAAGGATACCGCAAGGATAGGATACCACAATGGATAGGCGACGATACCCAACTGCAGGGAAAATATGTTGACGAGATTTGAAATTTTCACAATGGCCTGCAATTTTCCCTGCGTATTGGGTCGATGTGGCGCCCCTTTTTCACTTCATTCAAATCTGAGAAGATTTTCCCTCACTACCTTCTCTCCCTCGCTTCACAAATATAGACGGCAGTCTCTTTCACTCCGCCATTTCAATAGACATGCAGTAGCATCATTATCATCATCAGTAGCCGAAGAAGAAAATGACGAATTCCAACTACACGACGAAGAAGGTCAGGCGATCGAAGCCCAGAAGAAACCCTTTTTCCCGAAGAAGAACCAGGTGGTGGAGCTGGTGTGCGAGAGCCTAGCATTCAAAGGGAAAGGCGTCTGCAAAATAGCTGAGTCAGGGTTTGTCGTAATGTGCGATAGAGCTCTGCCCGGGGAGAGATTTATCGGTCGTATCACTAGAGTCAAGAAAGGCCACTTTGCAGAGGTTAATATCATCCTTTTTACTTCATTTCCTCAAAAAATGATTGTAATAATTTCGACAATACATATAGTTTTCTTATCAATAGTTACGAAACCAGAATATGCTATATTACCACAAAGTAATACACGCATTCTCACGAGAAGTTTACAAAGTCGGGGCGCTCCCTAACAAGCCAGGCGCGAAATACTCGCTTCCTTCTTAAGAGTGGATTTTTCACTACAGAGTTTAATCGCGAATTCTCAAACTTTTGTTAGTCCTGCCGTTGCAATGAGAATAAACGTAACATCAATTCTCAAGGTATACGTTTGTTTGGCCTGGATATATATCATTATATGCAACCCAATTCGCGGTGATTATCATTCTGTCTCCTCCACCCCAAGTTCAAATTAAACATATTTTTACTTCCGTCTTTCTTAGGTATAATCTGTCTTTCAGTTTCACATCTGAGTTGGTGTGAGGCAGTCCTCAACTGGCCTACGATTATTTCTGTTTTCCATTTAATGTTTTTATGATGGTCATATGTGGGATTGAGTTCATCGAGGTAATAACCTAACTATTTAACTGTATAAAAGCTAAAGAACGTTGCCTGGCTGAACTTACACTTACATCTATATTTATACACTAGAAAATTTAGTTTTTTTTTGAGTGTTAGCAATGGCCGCTTGCCCTTCTAAATCTGATAAACTGGAAATATTATCATCAACATCCAAGTGTGATGGTACCGGTATTCAAGGAATCAAAACCTTTCAGATAGGCATACTGAATGGAAAAAATACTCTTTCAACTTTTTTTGCGGATCTCTGTTTTCGGTTATAAACCTCCAAGTTTGGCGCAAGTTTGAATTATCCCGACAAAGTTTGACAAGTTTTCCTTTATAACTGCTGATTCCATTTGCTTACAAAACTTGAAGGATTTAGCAGCAAGCCCATTTTGTGCATATCCTGCAAGAGTTGCAGTCCATTAAACCACAATCTACTGAGACATTTTGTCAAACAGTAGGCATGCTTTCTGTAGATTGACACATTATGCATACATCAGATAAAGATCCGCATTCAACTAATTTTCAGCGGATCTTCAAAGCCTGTTCCAAAGTTCCAAGATTGGCAGAAGTTGGGAGGATGCTGGCAAAGGATGATAAGTCCGGTTTCATACCTATCAAATACATTTGCTTAAAAATCGCCTAGGATTTATCAGCAAGACCAGTTTGTGCATATCTAGTGATGGTTGTAGCAATAGACATGTATTAAAACTTGCACATTAACAATAATTTTGACAACAGTCTTTGTAAAATAAAAGTTAACTACATGACGACACCGAGACTGTGGGTTGCTTTATGTGGTATTGAGGATTGGACTTGGCAATACATACTTACCTGGGTATACTCCACAACCTCACCCACGGATTTCCACTTGGGTGTGCATCTTCAATATTTCACACCCTGAATTAACCATATTTCAATACCTCATAATCTCACTTGAACCATTTTCAATACTTCTCAGTCTCACTTAACTATATTTCAATACCTGACAATCTCACTTAACCATATTTCAATTCTAAGGGATGGCGAGGTTGAAGTTGCACTCCATTTTCAATACTTTTCAGCATTACTTACCAATATCTTAATACTAAGTTGTAACAGTGTTGAACTTAGGCCAGACACTTACAAATGTAACCATTTTAAAACTTCTGCAGCCAGTTTTACTCAGACTGCAACACTAAGGTGGAACGGGGTTCAAATTGGGCTGCACTCTTACAAATTTACACCAATTTCAATACTTCACAATCCCATCCATAGGTCAATGCTCTACAAACTCCGTGACATGTCCTCTAAGTTATGGGCCACCTTATTGCAGTATCAAGATTTGAACTTGGGTTTCCCTGTTATGATTTCAATCCCTTACAATTAGACCACAACCTTTTGGACAAATCCCAAAACCAATTGTGTAATTATGTATTTTCTAACAAAACCTTTTAATATATTTAAGGACAAGCACTTCTATTAAAGGCAACCTGTCCCACAATTACAGAAAAAATTACATTGACTTGTCAAGAAATAGACCAATGGTAAAAAAGAAACCAAAAAACTGTTTTTACTCTAAAATCTCATACTAACATCTAATCATTGCTACTAGATGGACTACGTAAATAGAAAATTTCCCAAAATTAATACTAAGTTGATACATGGACTACGTAGATAGAGAATTTCCTAAAATTTATACGAAGCTGTATCAACTTGATGACAGACAATAAATTATTTGATGCTTATTGCAGTAAACTTATAACCACAAGATATTAAAAAGCCGATTCGGAGTAAAAATTAGATTTCTCAGCCAGTTCCTTTAACTATTTAAACTTTTTTCAATTTTACCTTTATATGTTGTAGGTTCTCCAAAAATGTCCCATGGGCTCAAAGATGAATCTATATTTGATGTTGCAGGCCCATGATGGCTTTATTAATCAGTTTTTTTATTTTATACCAACTGTTAAAACTTTTTTGGAAAGAGTTTGAGCCACAATATTATTCCTCGTAGCTTCAAAACCTGACATCATACTGCCCACATTTTATGCAGAGCTGCCCCATCTGCTCGAGCATCCATCTGCATGCCCATATTCACTAACTATATCACCCACTTATAGATTTTGGCGTCTTCAAACACTTCTCTGAAAGTATTCTGAATTCTAGCTCTAAAGTATCTGCTTCTCTCTTGGAATGGGCCTTCTATTTTTTATTTCCTTTTTGTCTTTGTGTGATGTCCTCTTTTCGGGACATTGTCTACACCGAAGCATTGAAGACCCTCAACCCAATGGGTTTGAGGATTGGGCTCAAAATTTGTCTTGAGATATCTATTATCTTTTTTGTAAGCCCTTGGGGGGCCCTCTTTAATTAAGTCAATGTGCACATAGGCTAGTTATATTTATTATTTAATTAAAAATAATAAAGCGCACATAGTTCTAGCAAAATATTTAATTAGATTTTGTATTTTCCTCCAAAAAGGAAAATTAGAATTGTGCACCTCTTTGTCTATAAAAAAAGGTTGTTCATTCATTATAAGACATGCTATGATGATTTTGGTTTTGGCTCCATGCTTTGAGTAGGGATGTATGCCCAAACTTAATGCTCTTGCTCTCTTTCTCTCTCATGAGTTGGAGATCTATTTGCAATCCATTTGTAACTGGTCTTTTGATATCAATTTGAAGGATTCGTTGGTGCCATTGCAAGCTCAACTTATTGTGTATGCATTCTTCTTGCCATGGCGACTTCTTATAGTGCTTTTGTGAGTTGTTCTAAAGTATATTGGCACAATCCAAACCCTAGAAAATTGCATCCATTGTATGGTGACTGATTTTAAGTAGTCAATCTGGGAGCAAAATATATTTAGTGGCAGCAATTTGTATGAGGCAAAGTTGAGTAATCAAAATTGGGTGATTAATGATCTGGTTTTGGTCAAAATAAATCTGTTATTCCTTCTTGTTCCAGCGATTTCTTTTAAAAGCTCATAGCCATGTGTGCAAAGTTCTTATTTTGGCAGCGATTTCTAGTTTGGTTGAATATCTTCTTGTGGCTGATATATTCTAGCATTGGCAACTTGTAGTTTGCATGTCCTTGTGGTGTTCTGAGGTCTTTCATTGCAAATTTAATGGTGTAGCATTCTTACAATATTAATTCCATAGAAGCGACTGGGTTAGTGCATTATGTATGGGTGTTTGTAGCTTCTAATTGCAGCGACCTCTGTGGGATCAGTTTGATGTCTGTTGGGACAGCGAAATCCATGTTCTTCGTCTCTCTAAAGGTATGCGGATGCATGTTTTAAGGAACTAATAACAACAAACTATATCAAGGGTTTGATCCAAGATTGTATGCATTCATTGATCCCCCCCTGGTAGCAATCTCCCTTCAAATAACATACTCCATGATTGGCTGTTATATTTCAAAGATTGGAGAGCTGATTGGTTGCATCAATGATAGTGTGTTGTGAGTGATCTATTGAGTTTGATTGTGATGAGTCCCTTGTTGCATCAAGAGTGCTAAATCTGATTTCATATGCCTGTTTCATATGCACTTTAAGCAGTGAATTCATCCTACACTCAGGATACTATTTCTCCTAAAAGGAATCGATTGAGTTTTAGAGCCTATGTTTGGGGGTCTTTTAAAAGCTCCTTGAGTGCAGCAATCTGCGATCTAGGGGATGTTTGATATGCATTAACAAGCAGCAACTATAACCAGTAAATTGACATGCTTGCATTTGATTGCTATACCCATCTCCCAGTTTCAGCGATTTGTATATAAAGCCTAGATACTTGCATTTTATAAGCATCGTGGATTAGGTTGCAGTTATATCGGAGTCATTTGCAACGTTGAGATGACTAGTGTTGTAGTTAGTGTAGTATGAGGAGCATTTGTATGTTTATAGCAGCAATCTAAGACTGAAATCGTCTCACTGATATTATGTAAAGGGAAATGTGAGAGTCTGTTCATGCATAGTTCAACAGAGTTACATATATTTCATTTACATGATTACCTAGTTGGCTTTAAAAGCTTGATCATTGTTGACATAAGAATTGTTGATTCTACTTGATTGGTTACCATTTCCCATTGGGTCCCATAAGAGGGATATTACAAGTGGTATCATAGTTGCCACTTTTCCTCCACTCCTTGTGGGTATTGTTTGCAGATCATGGAGCTTGCTAGTGATGGTGAATGGAAAGAACGGATCAAGCATGACTTTGACACATATTGCAGAGGAGTGTTGTGCACTACAGTCAAGAGGCCCAAGCTCTCTTATCTCTCAAAGGATTTTGTGATTTGAAGAGAGAAGAAGGTGGATCAAAAAGAATGAGTAACTCCAGTTGATGTGTACGTGGATGAGCTCATCAACGAAGCTAATGGCAAGATGGAGTCACCTACATTTCCTCCCACAAGAACCTTTCCATGGCAAACCTTTAGGGCCGGAAGAAGAGGAAGTGAAGAAAGAAGAGACAACGGATGAGAATGAGCAATGTAAAATTTCTTTGTTGGTTGAAAAGATTTCCTTGTCTTCTAATGTTTGCATGCCTAGTGAAGTGACAGAAAAGGGAATCATGAAATAAGAGTAAAAAGAAAATTTAGATTTGCACATGGTAAAGTCAAGTTTGGGGGATGAATGCACCAAAGAAGGATAGGGATTTTCAGCTTGTCAATCATTTCTAAAACCACCACCAATAAGAAGCATGTAAGTATGATGGCTTTGTTGTTGTATACCTTACCATCTCAGATTTGCTTTCATGTGGGGAACAGTGATAACACAAAGAATAAGGGCAGCAAAACGAGGCAAAAGTATTCCTTAGTTCGAAGTCGCATCAATGGGCATTCTAAGGTATGGAATCCGGGTGATTTTCTACATTCTACAAAGGTTGTCTATTCTAATTTTGTGATCTTTATAACTGATTTCATGAGGATTCAAAATTAGTTATGATGGGCATGAACCATGATAATCATGATTTAGCCTTAAAAGATCCAGAAGTAAGGAAAGACATTTTTATGAGCACTAGTGATAATTTTCAGATTGAGAGATTCATTATGGCAGCCACTAAGGGTAAGCACTTTGATTTGTTGTATCATCATCATACTTTGTCTTTTCCGTACCTTGTCCATTATGAATATGATGCTAACAATAAAGTCAAGGTAAACGGTGCTTTGTTGGGTAGAAATTGCAAAAAAAGAGGACTGAAATTCTGAGTTATCAAGAGTTTATGGGCAACATGTATGGGGGTAAAACACATGACATCATTCCAAGGTATGAAGGGTTGCATACTTTTCCATTTCAACTTTGTCTTCCTTATGAGATATATATGATAATTGATGATAAGGGAAGTACAAAGGCATCTTCTTGGGCAGCGTATAGGGAGGAATGAGCATGTGCATAATTTGGTACCCTATGGTTTACCATGCTACAAATCTGATCCGATAAGAGCAACCTTTGATTGGGTAAGTTTACCCCATGTATTTTCAGTTATGTCATCATTCCTTGGGAGCTTTTATTGCATGCATGATGGGTATGTTTCCCAATGGGTGAATCTTCAAGGAAGCATTGACAATATGTCACATAATTATTCTTTGCTAGACCATACTTGGCATTAATATGACAAACTATATGAAAGTATTAACTTCACTTGTTTAAGGGATGAATGGAATACAAGGTTGTATGTAATGATCATTGAGTTTGGCAATGATGTGTTGTCCTTCATGGGTATTTTGCATGAGAGTAATATTGAGACATGCTATCTTGTTGACCGAAGCAAGGAGGGTCAAATTCGTGATGAAAAATTGAGAGGTACTTGGCATGAAGAAATCTACAAGTTTTATTTGGATGCTATGGTTTCATTTCATTTCCTTTTGATGCTAATTCTTCTCCCTTAGGAAGTCTTGAAGGAAGGGTGGGCAAGGCATTATGCGACTACTAGCACACGTTCCCACATTATCTTGGCTGTTATAAGCAAGAAGGCAGTCCCAAAAGATGTTCATTTTCAGTTTGGAATGAACACCTATGGCCCTAGAAGTAGGCTTCTCACAAAGATCATAGGTACTTTTGTTTTTTCTTTTTGTATGGGTCTAACAAGGATGAGTTATCTCGCTGTCCTAAGAAAAAAAACTCAGTTTTTTGAGTGGGTCATGATGGAATATATGCTAGCACACGTTTTGAAGATAATCATGGTGTTAAGTATGCAAGTATACACTGTTGTAATATTCATTTCTAGTCTGATTTTATCATTACTAGCTGCCCCGCAAGTAAATGACTCATCGGTGGTAAGAAAGATTCTTCATTTTCAGCCTATAATGAGTTATTGCTTGACAAATACTTTCAAATTTTTGCCATGTATATGATGATATGGTTGGTGCTTGCTCGTGTCTCATACATGATTATTTTGAGAGGGAAACCAACCATCCTATATTTGATTTTTGAAGAGAGAAGACATGATTACAACTGTGTTTGGGGCCACATAGCAGGTTTTGGGGGCAGCCCATGCATGGGAAGGAGTTGGGAGCCATCCATGCCATGGAGACACAAAGAAGAAATAAGAAAAGTGTTTTTCAACACTTGTTTTTCTAACATGTTTGCTTCATGTGCAAGTTTGAAAAAGAAGTTGCAGTTGAAGACACTCCCAACTTATAGGAAAAAAAACAACACAAGTTGTTGCAAATGATTCATCACTTGATTAGTTCGGGAGCAAGACTTTGGGAGTGCTACTCCATTGCATTTGGATGTACGTGTTCGATATTGCTTGAGGACAAACAATCTTGGGAAGAGAGGATTGTAATGTCCCCTTTTTGGGACATTGTCTACATCGAAGAATTGAAAACTCTCAATCCAATGGGTTTGAGGATTGGGCTCGAAATTTGTCTTGGGATATCTATTATCTATTTTGTAACTCCTTGGTGGGCCCTCTTTAGTTAAGTCAATGTGCACATAAGTTAGTTATATTTATTTTTTAATTAAAAAAAATAAAGTGCACATAGTTCTAGAAAAATATTTAATTAGACTGTGTTTTCCCTCCAAAAAGGGGAATTCGAATTGTGCACCTCTTTGTCTATAAAAAGAGGTTGTTTGTTCATTGTAAGACATGCTATGATGATTTCGAATTTGGCTCCATGCTTGGAGTATGAATGTATGCCCAAACTTGATGCTCTTGCTCTCTCTCTCACGTGTTGGAGATCTATTTGCAATCCATTTGTAGCTGATTTTTGATATCAATTTGAAGGATTCATTGGTGCCATTGCAAGCCGAATTCTTGTGTATGCATTCTTCTCGCCCTAACGACTTCTTATTGTGCTTTTTTGAGCTGTTCTAAGGCATTTTTGCACACTAAACCCTAGCAAATTGCATCCATTGTTTGGTGACTGATTTTAAGAGTCAATCTGGGAACAAAATATATTTAGTGGCATCGATTTGTATGAGACAAATTTGAGTAACAAAATTGGGTGATTAATGATCTAGTTGTGGTCGAAATAAATCTGTTATTCCTTCCTGTTCCAGCGACTTCCTTTAAAAGCTCATAACCATGTTTAAAATACTTATTTTGGCAGCGATTCCTAGTTTGATTGAATGTCTTCTTGTGACTAATATATTCTAGCATTGGCGACTTGTAGTTTGCATGTCCTTGTGGTGTTCTTAGGTCTTTCATTGCAGATTTAATGGTGTAGCATTCTTACAATATTAATTCCATAGAAGCGACTGGGTCAGTGCATTATGTATGGGTGTTTGTAGCTTCTAATTGCAGCGAACTCTGTGAGATCAATTTGATGTCTGCTGGGACAGTGAAATCCATGTTCTTTGTCTCTCTAAAGGTATGTGGATGCATGTTTTAAGGCACCAATAACAGCGAATTATATCAAGGGTTTGATCCAAGATTGTATGCATTCATTGATCCCCTCTGGTAGCAATCTCCCTCCAAATAACATACTCCACGATTGGCTGTTATATTTCACAGATTGGAGAGCTGATTGGTTGCATGAATGATAGGGTGTTGTGAGTGATCTATTGAGTTTGAATGTGATGAGTCCCTTGTTGCAGCAAGAGTGCTAAATCTGATTTCATATGCCTGTTTCATATGCACTATAAGCAGCAAATTCATCCTACACTCTGATGCTATTTCTTTTACGTGGAATCGACTGAGTTTTGTGTATGGTTTGGAGTATTTTATAGCTCCTTGATATAGTGATCTGGATCTGATTTTGTATGCAGTCTAGGAGCAGCAAATAGCAAATTGACCCTTTGCATTTGTTGCTATACCCATCTCCCAGTTTCAGCGACTGGTTATAGGATTGATACTTGCATTGTATGAGAATCTATTGGGTTGATTATATCTGATTCATTTGCAGCATTGAGATTAGGAATTGTATGTTAGTATAGTTGAAGCATTTGTATGTTTTGGCACCAATGGAAGACTGAAATCGTTGGCTGAGTTTGAATGGGAAATACAAGAGTTTACATGCATAGATCAGCTGAGTTTATATTTTTCATTTACATAATTACCCAGGGGTTTTAAAAGGGTTCATTGTTGACATAAGAATTGTTGATTCTACTTGATTGGTTGCCATTTCCCATTGGTTCCATAAGGGGGACATTACAATTTGGAACTGTATTGTATTAACTAAACTAATGTGAACCTCATATTTTTGTTTTTGATCGGTAAAATGAGGGTTTCTATGGGGGTCTTCACCCATTTTGAACAAAAGGAAAAGATGAGAAGTATAATATTACAATTTAATGTGCCTTTTTATGCAATCCGACCTAAGTAGGATGGCCGGGCTAGAAAAGCCAAATACTATGTCGAACATAACTGTGAAACACAACGCCAAAAGAAATTACAATGGTACAAAGAGTTCAAAAAGAAGACCAACGTTGGACAAGAAATAAATAATGCTATTGACTCAAAACAAAGGCAAGATGGGGCCAGAGTTGGAGCAGAAGTTGAAATCAAGAAAGGTTTCAGCTGAAATCGGAGCCGGAGTCGAAATCAAGAAAGGGTCCTTGCCAAAATTGGAGCTGGAACCAAAATCAAGAAAGGTTAAGCCATAATTGGTGAACCCTATTGCCACTCACAAGGAGTCTATAGAAATTGCCAGTCTCTTCTTGAAGAAGGAAGTTTGGACCTTGCTGACCAGGTTGTGGTTTGGAAGGTGTTGCAAGAGTATCAAGTGAAGAGTCCAAGGCAACTTGCATGACAAGTTGGAGGGAGGAGCACGGAAACGGGACTTGACGGGGAACAAGACAGTGTATGATCCCTACTCAAGGAAGGGTCGAGCATGGGGATGTGTTTGTGCCGAGATAGCAAAGGAATGTTCAATGCATACCTTCTTAAGGAGGATCATATGTGAAGAGCCATATCAGAACCAAGCTATAACCAAAGCCATGGTTAACTGTAATGTCCCCTTTTTCAAGCTAGTCGCTATAGAAGACCTTATCCCATCCTTCCTCGTGGGACTAAGGATTTAGAGCTAGAGCAAATTTGTCTGAAGATATTTGGATTAGTTTTAGGAAATATTGCACTATTTTATGTTGTATTCCTATTGGATGCCCAACACTCCAATAGACGAAAAAAATTACTTAGTTAATTAGTTGTTTAGTGAGCATATATGCTCAAACTAGAAATAGACTTGAATATTATAGAGTGGGCCATAAGTTATGATGCAACACCTCTTATGTTATAAAAGGAGGATGCTTGGCCATTATGATGTCATGTTGAATCTATTATTTCTTCTGGGTAAAGGTTGTACCTTTCCTTTCTCTCTCATCAAGGACGAAATTGTTGTTTGAGATCCCTTCAAGGACGAAAACCCTTGATGGTGGCACTTGCCTTGGGGATGAAAACCCTCAAGCAAGGATATTTGGAATCATTGAATATCTTAAGTTTCAGCCCTATAAAGGGACATTACATTAACCCATGAACTCCATCTTCAGAAAACCAAAAGCTGCAAAGTTTACGAGTGACAAATCAAAGGATCTCCTACGACATTGTAGGACATGTATTATAATATGGACGGAAAACATGCATACAAATGAATGGTTGTGGTTGCGGTGCTTCCTAGCCACACATCGAGGAGTGGCCATTGACTGGTACATTGATGCACTGACCATTGAGGAGGTTTCATGGGACACACTTAGGAAAGCTTTCAAGAAGGAATTTAGACTCTAGAGAGATGATAACAAGATTGTAGTAGAGGCCTAAGATATATAATACCCAATAGAATAAACCTGAGAATGTTCTAGCCTACGAAAAAAGGCTCAAAGAATTGTTGCGCAAGCTTGAAAAAGAGCTTGCCAACAAGTTGAAGAACCGATGGTTCATTGAAGGTTTGGTACCCTCATTGTGGAGGTAGATGAAGGTGTTCTAACCCTCATCTTACAAAGACACATACAACCAAGCCATGGACATTGAAAGCAAGAATATGGCATCCTCATGCTCAAGAAGAGGCAAAGAAGATGACCTTGACTCCAATGATGGTAGTGACCTTGGATTGGTGCAAGCCTTAAGGAAAGACATGCTCTGAATGATGAACTCAAAGGAGACACTTAGAACGAAGGAAAGGATATTTGGTGTACCGATTGTAAGGTAGAAGCTCACACCAAAATGAATTGCCCAAAGAAATGGTTTGCGATATGATTATCAAGTTATAGGGTATGCAGTCAACGATTGCCCATCTAATTTATGAAATGAGAGTGATAAAACACTCTTCACACAAAGAGAGCAATCGACATCGCGCACCATGCTGCCAAGAAATTACCGACGTCAAAATAATAGTGTTGGCAGGAGTCGAATCCTATATGATTCCCAAGAATGGCCAATTGTAGATTACCCTAATTGAAATAACATTGGACTTATTTCTAGATGGTGTGGGCCTAACAACCATAACGATGTCAATTATTGAGGGTAAGGAGGTTATGACAATTACTATAGCTCATGTAAAGAAAGCTAAGAGCACAAGTGAAGAAAGCTAATTATCCCGACCCATGCACTGATAAGGAAAGGCTCGTTGAAGTAAGGGTGAAAACTGAGAGGGCAAGGGTCGAAGAATGATGTCAGTTGCACGAGCATACAAATACGGTGACTAGAAGAGTCGAGTTGAACGAAGATATTGCAAGACAAGTGTTTTAGACCAATGTACCTATGAAGATAGTTGACTTAGTGTAAAGCATTCCAAAACTCAAGAATGTTATAACTACTACCATACAAGACATTGGCTTGGACATGGAGGATATAACTACGCACCTAATTTCAAATGGTGTAGCATTGGGTGAAGGGGAGAGAAAAAGACAGAAGAATGAACCCATAGTGGAGCCCCAATTGTTAGGTGACCAAGTGATGATCCTATGCTCATGATGTTGAATCTAGCCAGACGTCTAATAGCTGTGCATATGGAAATTATTGGCCGAAATTTGACAAATACTATCATTAACAATGGTTTTTAACAATGGTTTTGACATGAATGTTCTTCCTGAGGACACCTATAAGAGTTTTAGGAAGCCAACTATGTGACCTCCAACATTCCAATTGGTAGGAGCAGATCAACATGGCATTGAGGTATTGGGTGTACTGATGGATCAAAAATTATTTATCGGAACCCAACCATTCTTGTGAAATTTTGTAGTCATCTCATTGAAAAAGAAGGCCTATGATGCACTATTGGGTTGGGCTTGGCTGATAGCTGCCGAAGCCAACCAAAATTAGAAAAAGAACTTGATCTCCATTGAAAACAAAGTTCGGAAGTATGTCATAGATTTGAAGAATTAGATAGTGATTGAGGAAGGAATTTCATCAGATTTGGATTCCAAAGAACAATAGTCGGTGGATGGTAATTGAGGTATGATGGAGCTGAACAATGAAGGGGTCTTGGAGTTACGATCCCGCTTTGAAGATGAGACGAACTTCCTCTATGGTTTGTTCTTTTGGCAGATGGAAGACTATGAAGTATTCCAACTTGATTGAAATAACATCAAGATTATGGAGATTAAAGAAGAACAAGGATGGGAACGAGATGGCCATAAGCAAACGTTGGTGATGCCAAGTCCTTTTAAACCGCTAATATCATAGTTGGTTTACCTGTCTAGGGTCACAAAATACAAGAACAAGAAAAACCGGACCGTTTGACTGGTTTGGTGCTGGCCGGTTTTGTAAGGAACTGGCTGGTTCGGTACCAAACTGGTCGAATTGGTCCGATTTCGACCTGAACTGGCCGAGTCATGTAAAGATGCATGCATACAACACCGAGTATTAAAAAATTCAATTTTTATAATCAAAATTTCTGCTTTTAACACCTTTCTTACTTGGAGTTCATGCCATTTTGCTATAAACACCTTTCTTACATGTTCATGCCATTTTGCTATAAACACCTTTCTTACATGTTATATAGTATATACATGAGCAAACTTTGCATATTTTGTGTGTAATTGTTGGAATCATGGTTTCTAATCTTTCAAATATATCGTTTTCTTTAAAAATGTAATTTTATGTGTTTTTTAGTAAACCGGTTCATAGAGTTTGAACCGGTCCGGTTCCGGTTCCGGTTTGGCACAACCCTTGACCGGTTCCGAGTCCGGTTCCGATTTTTAAAACATTGCTTGGAAGACAAAGCAGAAACTCATCAACAGAAGAATGCATAAATATCCAGGCTACGCAACAAGGATTTTATAATTGAAGGTCACTACACTCTGTCCACAGACCTATGTAATTCCTGGTACAAATCACACACAATAGCTTCCTCACATTGTGTAAAGTCTTATGGAAATCCTAGCAGGGTTGACAGGTGTTTATAGGGCTAGGAGAAGAGAGGGAAGCTAGAGCCTCACCTTTCTTGCTCATAGTTCCATCTTTAATCCTAAGGTTAATAGTCTTTTGTTGAAAACTTTGTAATTCTATTTATGTTTTACATATATCTTTTTTCCTGTGATCATATCTTTTGGGGACAAACAGGGTAATTGTATTATATGAAAAAGGAGGGAGATGTATCTCAGAACCAATACAAATTAAACTTCAACTGGGGAAGCACATCCAAAATGCCACACCCAAATGCCTATCTGAAGGTCTAAGTTTCCAGATACATTAGTTTCATGTAGAAATAAAACAATCACGCCTAACACTGAAAATGAGATTTGAACCACACTAATATGCTTGATGCTTTCCAACCGAGTCATTGATTCCCACCAGAGTGCTATGTTAGTAGCTTCCTTTCACACGCAATAGTCACATGCGCCTCTAGATTTTGTATAGCTGCCACTCATAATTTTGATGGAAATGTTCATGAATTTGTGAGTTTGGACTTTGTGGAAACTGCACGTGAGTGTTAAAATAAATATGTAAGGGTCTTTGAATCTTATTCTTTCCTAAATGGTTTCAGAAGGACTCTTGTAGACAATATTTAAACCATGGCTTTTTATAGAGTGTTTGACCTTCTTGGCAATGTATAAACCTCTACCATCCCTTTTTGCTTTCTTGGATAGATATGGATCAATAGTGGAGGAGGGGGATGGACAATGATGGAGGGGGGTGTATGCACCTTATGCTTTCACACTTACTAATGATTTTTTTGTAGACCGTTGGCACATCAACCTCTTTGAGTGTGTGACTTAACAAGTGGACCGAAAGTGGGTTTTGAGCTGGTTTTAGCAATACCTCATGAGAGATCGTAATTGGCACTTTCCCTATCAGCCTTCTTACTACCACTTTACGACCCCTTGATACTCGCAGTTTTACCACCTTCACATTGTCTTCCTATAGCACCTTCAGATCCCCCTCATCCCCCTCTCCAAGTGTTTTCTTTACCTCCATTCTCTCTTCCCCTTTTACCTTTTGTGGACTGTTGTAGTGGAATATGCATCGACCATGGGTCAATGCAGTGTAGTAGACTTCTATTTTGAGTTGATTCCATGGTTGATGCTGTCGACTAAGTGAGATAGTGACTTTAGGTTATGTTCCCCTATTTATACTTCTATTTATAGGCATCATTGTTGGCATTTCTCAAATATATCATTGCAGTAATCCACTTTGCCATTGCTCGCAAATCTACCCTGAAAGGTTTAAGATACTTACGGTCTATAGTGGAGCTTACACTTGGAGGTCATTATTGGAGCTTTGGGTTACTAGGAGCATCAAGAATAGGAGTTGTATTCCTACTACCTTAGTCTTTGGAATTTTCAACTTTGGTCTTGAGTTATGATCTGCTGCCTTACTCCCTCGTGCAATCCACCTACGACAACTGTATCACGAGGTGCTACGATCCTTGGAGGGATGCTAATGCGCCAACAATGTCTTTTACAAAGGTAAGTATCCCTAACTTTAATTCTGTCCTTTATGTTCGCTGATTGATTATGTTGTTGCATCATGTATTAGACTAGGATAGTGTAGCTGTATCGTAAAGTCTACTATGCTGTATTGTTCTCTTTACAGCATGCTGCAAAGGACTGCAAATGTGGACTTATTCTTCCAACCTCTCTTCCACATATCCACATTAGGATTCTAGTGATGACCCTGATGTGGACATCTTGGAAGAGAGGATTGGGAATCCACATGTCCACAATTCATGATGACCTGATTGATGTGTTGGGTGACTCCACATATTCACATCAGGTCATCTGGTCATGCATGTAGCAAATAACTATGGCTAATATGTACTCTAGACCTGGTATGGTCTTCTACTTATGCCTTAATCTATCGTGTATTGGAGTACATGTGAGAGAGAGAGAGAGAGGAATCAGGTAATCACCATCGGCCTCAATGCCATGTACACCCTATGACTATTTGATTAACAATCTTTATGCTTACATGCATATATTGTATGCCCTTTAGAAATTAGGTCTGTGAGTGTACCCTTTTGGTAGAAATAGCTCTGTGTACTGCAACTTCAAGCCAAATGACAGTTCCACTTGGAAGGATTATATCCTGATTTGAAATGATGTGCTCATCTCTGTCCCAATGTCATCCATGTGTACAATCCAGGTAAATATGGTAATTGGACTTTTTGTCATAGGCATGGTAATCTCATATCTGATTTGAAATGACGTGGTCATCTCAGATCCCTGTATTCTGTACCCACACATGCTACCATGTGTCTCCAGGTACAATAGTGAATTAATTTAAAACTATTTGTCAACAGCTGCATTAAATCTCATAAATTCATGATCTGAAATGATGTGCTCAATAGTCTGTTCCATGTACCCATAGTGCATACACGCACCTAGCACAATGTAGAGCTTTCCAATGTAAATATGGTTATTGCAGATTTTGTCATCGGCATTAATAGATACTGTTTCAAAATACCCCATAAACTTCCATACCTGGGTGCTAGGATATGAGCAGAATTTTAATCTAACTCTATGTTAGGGACCAGTTTAATGTAGCTCTATACTGTTTTGAAGTTGTCAAAAGCTTCAGCACTTCATGCACTAGATTTGGCCAAGAACCAGATGCTGAATCGAAACCACAATTTGATTAAGCTATCATGCTATATCAGTATTACTGTAATTAGATATAGTCCAGACCCTGTTAATAGTGACTACAACTTACTATTTTTTACTTGATTTCCCGCTTGTGCCAATCAATGCAAAAATCTATCAAACTTTGTGTTTCTTGGGCCACATGTATATTGTTAAATACTACCCTGCAAAATTCGATTTTGTGCTTGATAAACTATCAAACAATGGAGACATCTAATTTGTGTTCACATGTCCAGATGAGTAGGTCGATCCTGGAGTTTCAGCATTTCCAGAGGCTGATCAACATGTTCTCTAAAAATTGTGTACAATAAATGGGGGAAAAGATAGCTGTTCTGAAAACGAGGGCAAATATGGTTTATAAGCTTTCAATAATAATGCAGTTTTCCAACGGAAATAAATCCTTTAGGGCAAGGAATTCTTTTCACAAGTGAAATTTGAGACAGACTAAATGCTACACATCACACAATATTGATCAATTATGGAAACATCTGCTTGGATATTCAATACCAGGTCGAGTGCATGAGAGAGAGAGTCCATTTACAGAACTTGGGCATTGATTTTAAATTTTTCCAATCATGGAGATTGGACCTGAATGATGCATGGTCAACAGGCATGCAACCTGGTCATCTAACATATGATGTTCGAACTATACTTTTGTCTATACAGAGCCTTTTTTGGAGGTAAAACAGGAATGTTAGCTTCTTTAAAATATTGAAAGACTCACTTAATGTGCGACTTTATTAGTTTCCTAATTAAATAATGGAAATTAAGTAACTAGCCTATGTTGCACATTTACAGAACCAAATAATGACTCTCCACTTGAAGCAGCCAGGCATGCATCACTATGGGTTAGTAATGCAAATGAAGGTAGATTTAATTGATATGTTAGTACATGCATACAGAGAATCATTGGACATTACAAGCTTGCTGAACCTTATTGACTGGATTCCTTCAGCTCATATGCTGCAGAATTTAAGAAGAACGTGCTAAATGCTCATTATCGTAGGATGCTGGTGGTGCAATAATTTCAGATTCCGGCAAGATGCCATCAATTTAACAAATTATTCTTTTGATTTGACCTGCCTCTTCAATTGTTTGGGGTTGTTATCTCGGTCATTTTTCATGGATTTTATCCTAGCCCTGATGATCTCCAAACTGGAGCCCTGCTATTTCTGCCATACATCATTCTGTAGAACAGTTGACTCTTCAATCTTTCGATACTTACACCCCAGCCGGTCTTCAAACTGTGTGGTGGTATGAACTTCATCAGTTCGTAAAGTTGTACTTTGCCACAAGATCATCCTTTTCTGCTGTATGAAATCTGATCATGCAGCCTCTTTCACTGCATTTGACATGATGATGGTGGATAATTATTGTTGCTAAATATATTCATAGATGAAATTCGTGAGTCAAATTCGTCTAAAACAAAATGTACTTGTGGTTTCACGTTTCAAGGTATATCATACTATTTTCATACCTACCATGACCTGAAATTTTTGAAAATTTGAAACCCTGAAATATGGCTAAGTTTGAAACCCTAAAACTTCACGAATCTGAACGAACTTTTTCTCGTTGCTTTGCATTTGCCTAATTTTGAATTTAATGAATAAAATTCGACGAATGCGGTGACTAAGATCATAACCATGTTGGGCAGTGATTTAGTGTTGACAAGCAAAGTGTGCCACACTTAGAAGCTTCAAAGCTTTTCATAGAATATTTTCAGCATGGGTGTTTAGCAGTTTCAGCCTCAAGCTCTCCAACAAAAGTCACTTCACTAGGAATGTCTTTTGCCTCCCCTCTTCATTTGTATTTTATCATGTTGTAGATGGGTTGTGCTGGAAGGGACTTCGACTTGTTTTACGGGGGCATCATGTAGACTGTCATGTTAGTATTGTTTTGAGTGTCTTATTATTTACATGTTAGTAGCTGACGTTGTAAGGTAGTTTGTAATGACTTTAGTTGGTATGTTCGGTTGTTGGCGGTGGTATGTAATCAACAACTAGTGGGTCTTCTTGTCATATAAATAGCATGATATATGGCGGGGAAATGGCACCAAGTACCAGCTCATCCCTGTACTGAACATCTTGGATTGAGCTCTACCTGTTGCTCAACCACACAAACATTGCAAAACCTCTAGGCCACACAGGTTTAGAGATCACCAAAATCTCGCAAAGTACAATAAACCAGAAACCAAGGAGCTTTACATCTTGGAAGGGGGGACCCATCCTCCCCATCGGACCAAACCCAGCAGGAGCATGAAAAATTTCTGCAACTGAAGAATCAATAAACACATGAGTAGCTGCAGAAACACTGTGTCATTTGCCTTCATTTACACTCTTTCTACAGTGCAGAACAAACCCAGTAAACTCAATTTAATGCCGAGGGTCCAAAAAATTAGCCTTATGTTGGAGAAACTTGGGCCAGTTTCCTTTACCTGCAAGGACAAAACTAACTTGAGCAGCCATGGAAGCCCACATTCCCAGTTCCATCAACTGCACCAAACTACTAGGCAACCCATCTATCACACAACCCCTTCTTTTAATGAATCCACTCCTTTGCTGTTAGACCACCAATTTTACAAGGACCCTTTTTGCCTTTATGAGCAGGCAACTTTGGAGAAGCAGGTTCAGGTTTTTGGGGAGGGGGACAAGGTGGGGGAGAAGGGGAAGAGGAAGGACTCTCCAATTTTGACCCTTATTTTAATTCTATATGCAGAGAAGAAGCAAAGTCCGCAAACACCTTAAAGTTTGCAACACAGGAAGAAATTTTCTTTTTTCACTTCAATAGCATTCTCTCATTCAAATCGAACCTTCCTTCGACACGTCACATCCTGAATAGGATGCCGATCTGGCAAAGCCTGCCCAAAAACATGCTGGGACACCATCTCTTGATCCCTGTGACATTAGACCAATCTATGGGTGGACAAGCTGCCTCTTAAATAGCCTATAAATTAGATAGAGGAGGGAGAGAAAAAGTTGGGAACATCTTAGCCAAGAAGTGGAAAGTGAAGAGCGCAGGGGTTGAAGAAACACGTTTAAACATAAAGTCTTCTCGAGTGAAAGACACTAAATGGTTAACACCTTTAATATTTCCCCACCATTTGAACCCCAACACATGTCTGGCAAAATCCTCTCCTTTATCTACGTGGAAACATTTTAACAGACAGCGAGAGGATACCACCCCATCAAAGATGACAGACAATTGACCAGAGCAGGAGGAAGATGGAATGGGAGAGATCAGCGAGGCAAAGAAAGGGATTACAGACAGAACAAACAAAATATCTAGGTAAAGCGTCACATATATAATTCATTCCACATGCTATCCACAGTTGATATTTGCATGAAGGAGGCATGCTGCTGATAAATTCTGTCCTATTGGCACCCAGCCACCTTACCTTGTGAGAATGTAATCATTCTCACCCCATGATTGCCTATTGATACCAATGCATTTTCAAAATACACATAACAGGACAGATTTGTTTTTTGAATATCAAAATAAATCTGTACCCTAAATGAATATGGACAGGGGGGTCCAAAGAATCTATGAAAAAGAGATCAACCAATCCTGGCCATTCAGATAGGTCAAAACTTCCGATTTCTGAGAAACAGCCAAGGTCAACCCCCACATTAGCAAGTATGCTAGAGGTTGGGCTCCCGGGAGCAAAGATTGAAAGAAATAGCTTGAAACTAATAACTGATTTCCTTCTCTTTTAATATAATCTGGTCCAGTTTCCAATTTGTATTTTGATTTTTGATCCTTAACCATCGCATTAATAATGACTTATTTAGTCACTCCACCACGAACTTACCTATTCCCTGGGACCTGGCAAGCTGGAGGCCGTCAACCAGAGCCCAAGCTTCCGATTTATTGTTCCCAAGAGAAAGAAAGGAAGTTGAGGAGGCCTAAAAAACTACGCGATTGGAGTGAAAAAGAGCACCTCTCCCTTCAATACCTGGGTTGCTTCGAGAAGCCTCATCAAAGTTTAACTTTTTCCATCCTAAAACAGGAGGTGACCACTTTGCATTGGATCTGTAGTTATGATGTACTCTTATTCCCTAAACAGGAAATGTGTACCTTGACTGTTTATTTCCTATCCATTTGAGTATTTTGCTTACTGGTTGGTAGCTGCTTTCACGGATTTTCACAATGTCCTGAAGTGTATTCTGTACGGGCAGTCTTTTTTGATAGAAATATTTCTTGTAGTACAGGGTATAAAAGGTCTGCATCAAAATATGCACACATCCTGTTAACAGAAACAGGTATATATCTCAATGCCCGATAAAAAATGGGCCAGACACTCTGAACAAATTACCAGAAACCTATCCAGATGTTATACAGAAAAATATGTTTAAAAAGATATACCGTATTATTGGGCCAGTCAATTTCAGCCTTTTAAACTGTAGGGTGATAACCTGAACGGTCTGCTGAGCCACAGAATTAAGGTTATTGCTAAGCATTAAAAACTTCACATGCAACCTTAGACAACTTACAGTATTTAGATTACCTTCAATAACCTGCTTACAAAAGCAGGAGGGGCAAAGTATGAATTGTTACAAAAACCCAGCCGCAAATGCAGCCATTCTTTACCATATATTTATTCCAATTCAGCAAATACTATATCCGCTTCCCACTCTTCAGTTACAAAAATCGCTCTTTAGTACTGCTTCATCTCCTGACAGCAACAGGCTTTTTCTCCATTCTACTGAGCCACTAAACAAGTTTCTCACCTATTACTGCACTGCTCTCTTGAATATCCTGTGTCCACTTTCTTAAACCAGTTAAGCCTTCCTTTAAGTCAAAATATGCATCCACACTCATCATCACTTGATAGTTTTCATCTGTAGAGATAAATGCTGGTATAAATTCTTGTTATGATTTGGGAATTCATAGACGGTGTTCTGAATATCAAATGCATAATCTGCCTTTCTAACTAAAAATTTACCTATCTTTGCAGCAGTGTGATGAAAAAATAGTCGGGATCAAGGGGCCCCTTCAAGGTTTACACGAGTGCAAGAAGTTCAACCCCCGAATATATCTTATTTTTGTTTGTTATCCCTTCTTTTATCAATTGATCATCAATGCCTTGGGAACAGATTTCTCTTTGAACACCCTTCTTCTATGCACAGTCTGATCTGTATAATTACAGACCCTGCAACTTCTACCGCATCCACAACCTTTCCTTCAGCAATTTTTGAGGAATTGAATGGGAGCAGCTTGTGGATTATGAGAATATTCCCTTCTGATGCAGTTCTTGCTATGAGCATGGAAATCTTGTGTGGGTCTGCCCTCACCAACCTCCACCTGAGGATCCAACTGGGGAAAGTTTGACTCACAAATACCATACCCAAGAGGGAAAACAGGCAAGCACAGCCTAAGTTCAAGCAACAAATATTAAGTCCAATTCTCTTCTTCAGCCGGAATGTCTCAAGGAATCAGATCCCAAAGCTGAGGACAAGTTTCACAAGCATACCAACGTAAAGGTAAGACCTCATCAGCACCAAAGACAAAATCAACATTTCTAAGCCCTTTACCGCTATCTCAGACATGGACACAAGTATAGAGACTATGGACGTTCAATAAACCAGCAAACCACCTGCAGAAATCAGCCCAAGGAAGGTAGTGCAAAATGCAAGGACAAACTGAGCCTCATGTACAAGAAAAGCATTTGGCCCCCATTCAGTTCCCTCCATTGCCGATACATCTAAGGCCGCTGCTAGGTCCCAAAACAACAAAAACAAATGCAAATCATTAAGGCTGCCGTAGTTCCCAAAACAACAAAAACAAAGGCAAATCATTAGAAGATTCGATACCCTCAATAACTCCATTGAATGTGAATGTAAAAATAAGGAAGCCTATGGTAATGTAATGTCCCTTTCTAGGGCTAAACCACAAAAACAATGAAATGACATAAACCCAAACTGAAATATATCTGATTTTTATACCAGCCAACTGAAAAAAAGGAACAGCAGTGCACAACAGTCTGATTTTTAGGACAGCAGCTAGGAAAGAGCAATAATTCAACAAAATATCACCATTAACATCATCTACAACATGTAGAAACACTATAGGAATATTTTAAGGCAATTATCACTCAAAAACTCAACCACAAACACAGTTGAAAATTAATTAAATGACTGTAAATTACAGCTCTCCAAAGTGACCGAAAATGAGGTCTCCAAAACCCAATAAATGCCAAATAAGTGATAAATCAGTCTTATAAATTTGGAGAAGTCTGAATATCAAATTGAAATGTCAAAATGTGCCCTAGAAGGCACCAAACACACTCCTACCCAAGTTGCCACCCTAGGAGAGGGTGCCAAAGTGATGAAGAACCCTTGATATTTTTCTCCTTAAATGCCTTAGCTGCCCAACCAGTAAGATATTCTTCGTAGAAGTCCTTAACATCACCAAATTGGAGAGTTTTCGTTCTCCAACCTTCAACAAAGAAGGGTTCTGTCCTCCTTGCTTGCCACTCTAATGGATTTTCGCCCCGTTGTGGATTGGAATAGAGTAATCAACTCTAGAACCAAAGAGATAAAATGATATTTTCCAAAAACATGCCCAAAATGAGCCTATGCGACCCCTTATATATCCTTATAGTGGCGCCAAGAGTCTTTAAGGAGGAATTCCCCAATACCGACCTCCTTAGAAGCTTATTTCATCTTTTAAGCTTATATTAAAAGCTCTCCAACCCATCCAACCTGCTTAAGAAGGGAAAAACAAAACAAAAAATATAATTATTAATTAAAGAAAGACTAAATACAATCCAAGGGCTTCCCTTGTTCATCTTCTTCTTGCCCACAAGAAGAAGAATGGGCAATAAGCCTTCAATTGGATCAATTTGAAAAAGGGGACATTACAGGTAATCTAAAGGGCAGAGTGATAAAGAATGGGAATCTTCATCCCAAACCACAAGTAAAGAGATGGACACATATAGGATTGAAGACACCCTTGTAGGATAATGTGGGTTGGAATATAAGGGGTCTTGTCCCCAAAACATGCCAAATTCTATTGAAAAATGCCAAGCAAGGAAAGGCCGATACGATTCTCGTTCAAGGGACCACATAAGCAAGCTTTCTTGGAAAGCTGAAATTCAATGGTTTATGGGGCTGTAAGCAGATGTTGTTTCACCAATCTACAAACAATCTGATCCACTGGGATCCCTCTAGGCATGTCTGCCAAACCCATATATCCTTTCCTTGGAGTAGGACTACATACTTTTTTTCTCTTCAATTCCAAGAGGACATTTGCGTTGCCAATGTTTACATTCTTCCATGTGGTAGCTATAGAATAACTTACATCTATCAAATTTGCCTCTCCCCTTGAAGAAATCATCATCACGGGAGACTTTAATATAATCAAAATCCCTGTTGAAAAGTAAGGGGAAGTGAGATTTAATCGCCAAGCAGCTGATGCTTTCAACCAGTTACTGGCACGTTCCACCATGGTAGATGTTTTTTCCCAAGGCATTTTCACTTGGGGTAATAGAAGGAAAGGAATAGATTCACAAATTGGCAGTCCCACCCTTACTGACCAGTTGGAAATCAACCCTTGCAGCTCTGTAATCACCAAAAAACAATTCAAATTTGTAAGCATGTGGCTCCTACATCTGAATTCTCCTAACTTGCGGAAAGTTGGTTGCAGGAATCTTATCACAGGCAAGGGCATGCCATATACAAATTCATGTGCAAACTCAGTTACCTTAAATATAGAATGAATATGTAGTATCCCTTTCTAGGGCTGAAACACAAGAACAAGGAAATCACACAAACCCCAAACTGGTTAAATCTGATTTTAGATTAGCAAACTGAAAAACTAGATCAGCAATGTACAACAGTCTGGTTTTTGAAACAACTTGCAAAAAAATAAGATTTCACCCAAATATCACCATAAAACTCATCCACAATACTTATAAACCTTTTAGAAACACTTTAGGACAATTTTCATCATGAAATCCAATCTCAAACACAACTGACAATTTATTTATCAACAACAGAAGTACAACCAAGATAAATCATAAAAAATGAGGTCTCCAAACCCCTACAATGGCCAAATATGAAAGATATCAGCCTTATAAATTATGACAAATTTGAATATCAAATAATAATTGGGTTTTGTGCCCTAGAAGGCACCCAAATTCACTCCAACCCTAGCCCCTCCCTAGGAGAGGGGCTTCGAACAATGCAAAAGCTCTTGATAGGTCTTCTCCTTGATGCCCTATATACAAACCAGTAAGAGGAGCTTTAGTATTTGCCTTCACACCACCAATTCTGGAGAGTTTTCGTTCTCTAATATACCACAAGGAATGTTTCTGTCCTCCTTGGATGCCACACTATGGATTTTTGCCCTTAGTGGAGTTGGAAATAGAGCAATCCTTAGAGTCCAAATTGATAAAATATATATGCCAAAAATAATGTGCAAATGAGCCTATGCGACTCCTCTTATACGCTTTAGTTGGCGCCAAGAGTCATAAGGGTGAATTTTCCCCATGACCTACCTCTTTAAGTGCTTGCTTCTATTTTTAACTTGCCTTTATGAGCTCTCCAATCCAGCCAACCTTAGGGAGGAAAAATACAAAAAAAATATTAATAGTAATGAAAGAAAACATAAATGAAACCCAAGGACTTCCCTTGTTCAATTTCTTCTTGGCCACGGGAAGAAAAATGGTAAGAAGTCTTTGATTGGATCTAATTCGAAAAAAAGGGACATTACAAAATACAACTTTGGTAGTATTTTCAGTTTGCTACAACAAGATCATAGCAGGTTAGAAGATATACAAAAACAAATTGAAGTAAGGGATGCGGGCCTAACTGAAAATGTTAGCAACCCAAGAACAACAAATCATACACGAGCTATCCACTCTCAAAATGAAATATGAAAGCTATTGGAGGCAGAGTTTCAATGAAAAATGGATTCAACAAGGTGATTCAAACACATTTTTTTTCACAAATCTGTTCTTAACAAATGACATCTTAACACCATACACTGCCTAAACAGAGGTCAGAATTCAATTATCATAGCCAATGTGTTAGGAAATTTAGTATTTACATGGTTTGATAATTACCGTAAGGTAAAATGATTTGTATTACGGTTATATTTGGTTAGTTGTCATATTGTTGTGGTTACAACAATATTATAAATATAGGTTAGTTGTTTAACCTATGAGAGATTCTAGGTTAGCAAGTATTCATAGGGATACGAAGTTCTCCATCATTATAGGGAGACTTTCCTATATATGTGTGTAATATCCAGAATCAATATAGTGTGAGAGAACTATATTTGTGAGTTAAAATATTGTCTCAGAGTATCTTTCATTATTCGGCTCTTGCATGTAATAAATCTTTGTGAAAGATCCTATGAAATCCTATCAATGGTATTAGAGCGGTGGTTAATTTCGTGTGCAATGGAAGTCTAATGGATGTGTGAGGGGCAGTTTTATTTCTATTCGCCCCTATGAATGGTTTCCTTGTGATATGATTATATCTTTTTCATATTCGTAAGTTTGTTATAGGATTTCATTTCTGTGAGAAGCTGTGAGGGGAATCTCCATGAATTCTAAGTGCTCTGGTTAATGAGTATGTAAGGAAGCACAAATAGGACAATAAAAGTGCATGGAGCAGATGCTTTTTATTTTCTAATGTTTGGGTGCATTTTAGTTTGCCTAAGTCTATTATATCATACAAGGATTGAAGATTTTTTGGGAAGTTTTGGAGCACCTTGCGGAGTAAGATGAATAACAAGCTACAAAGAAGCACAGCCTTCCATCCTCAAATCAATCGTGAAATAAAATTCATCAACAAGACCTTGGTTAGGATAGTAAGGGGCTATAACAAACATTTATCAAGACCTTGGTTCAGATAATAATGAGCTATAACAAGAAGCATCCAAGGACTTGAGATGAATCTTTGGCATTATACAACATTCCTACAATAGGGCAGTGCACACATCCACTGATAAGTACCTTTTGAAGCATGTTTGGGTTACTTGCCAACTAACCCGCTTGATGTTGCTTTGGGACAGCAAAGAGAAGGAGGATTACTAGATTCAAAGGTGACAAGAACAACAATATTCATTGCAAAGATCAAAAAAATTCATCTCAGAGTGTGGGATCAGCTAGTGTCTGAAGTCAAGTGCAATGCTAAGCATGATGAACACTGCCAAGAGCACACATTTAAGGTGGGAGATAGTGTATGGCTTTCTAGGAGCAAAGAGGGACTCCAAGGACAAGATAAAAAACTAAAACCTTGTCCATTCACTGTCTTGGAATATGTAGTAGAGAATGCTTTCAAGCTTGACTTGCCTCGATTAGTGGGACCAAAACCTTCTTGAAAAGGGGAGGTATGATTCATAAAAATCTAGAAATAGTCTACTTCATCATTCAACCAAGAGCTCACTCAGAGCCAAACATGTAGACAAAACATTTTGTATAGTTGCAATTCTACTGGATAATGTAAGGTGGCGGATGTGTTATTGGCAGGGTGACTTCAAATGTGTCATGGCGGTTTCGTTTGTTTCTTGCTGGTTTCATTTGTGACATAGCGATTACATGTGCTGTGTGGGTTTCATTAGTGTCATGTTGGTTTTGCCTTGGCAGAAGTGGCGGTTTCGTCTATGAAAAATGAACTGGTAAAGCGAATGGAGAAAACGGTGTCTCTTCTAATCTTGTGATGATTGGGAGTCACAGAAAATGACGCTTCCAAAATTCCTATAAGTAAAAGGCATAAGCCCATTTGTAAGCAAGAGTGTGAGGGGAAATTGTTAATGAGTTCAGTTAGTCGTAGGAGTGGGATTTTGTGGTGCAAAGAGCAGTTGAGCAAGCATAGCAATAGGATTATTTCTGTAGCATGTTTTATCTGAGCTCTTTGTAACTCCTTTTGGCCAAAAGGAGAGGAAGCTGAGCTATTGTCACTTCCATTTGGTTTTCCTCACATTGGGGTTTCTAGGTTAAAATTCTTCTGTTGATTTTGTTCCGGTCGCTGTTTCACAGCCCTTTCAATTCTGTTGTATACAATATCAGCACTGTGTCATTTCCAACAACATAAGGACACCGATTTAAGCACAGATTTGCGTTCTATCTACTGTCGTTTGAAGTATAATTCAAGCAGAAGAACGTAGTCGTTCTATAATTTCTGGAAAAACATTTGAAGTTCAAGAGATCACAAATTATATATGTTTAAGATTATTATGTTTTTCTAGCTTTCTTAAAGGTTTCAGTTCATTTAGATGAATGCTATCATCAGGGAACTGCATGCATATAGCTTCTGAATTTTCTAATATTTTGATGTTATTTTGTATAGGGAAAAAAACTAAAGACTATATCTTGTCATAGTGATTGGGTGACAGCTCCTTGTGAGCATGCCACCGATTGTGGAGGCTGTAAGACACAGAATCTTGCATATGAGACCCAGGTCAGGGCAAAAGAGCAGCAAGTCCGTGAATTAATGATTCGTATAGGAAGGTTTCCTATCCAAGGGCATGGTTGTGAAGAGTATATGAAGCCTATCCTACCGTGTGATGTGCAGTTTCACTACCGTAACAAGGTAATGCTCATTTACATTGTGTCTATGGTGTTAGTTTCTTGTCACCTCTTCTCTAGTTTGTATTTTATGAATATTTTGAAATTGCAGATGTTTTTAAGACATCTCGGACCCGTATTACGTCATGCATTTGAATTTCTCTTAATCCTTATGTTCCATCAAGAAATCATTTCAGTTATCTATGGCAGACTTCAATAAGCTATGTGTGATAATCTATCTAAATGGCTAGTGAAAGCATCTATATCGGGCAATGGTTTGCAACATGACTTGTTGCATTTGAAGTGAACATAGTACGACTGCGAGATTGAAACTATGGTAATAAGATGCAAAGCTTGTCACATGTTTGCTTTTATTGGTGGTTAGTCATTTTGACTATTTCTACACTGGTGGGACTAAATTTTTGAAATTTGTTACAATACCATTTTATTTGCAATGAGACAATGACATATTTAGATCAGCATTGGAAAGCTCAGTGTGAAATAGAAAATATAAAAAGTTGTCAAGTTGCATTCATGATTGATTTTATTTTAACACCCGATTCATGTTCTTGAGCATCTTATGCTTAAATCCAATGATATATAATATGAGCAGATGTTTTACAAGGGTGCAGTTAGTTTTAACGACCTTTGCATGTTGTAGATGAGGGTTGAGATATTGATTAAGTAGAAAAGAATATGGAATAGGTGAAATATATGAAATAAGCCTGACCTATTGACTCTCTAAATTAACTAGCTCTTGGGTGAGGCTGTTAGCTTAAGCAAGAATGCGCATCGGACACTGCATGAACGTAGACATTGAAACTTGAGGGTCCATAGATTGGGTGCAAGAGTGGGTCAATGATGTACACTCCTCAAATTGTCTTGGCTAGGGCTTGTAATGCAATTTTGTGAATTGGTAATGCGAGTTGCACATTTGATTCCTTGTTGTTTGACTCTTTCTTGTGCTTCAAAATCCGCCTGGAGGAGATTTGCCTTTCAAATAGCCATTTAAGATATGAATTGGAACCCTAATTTAATGCAACGATGAATGTTTTGGTGATCAATATTTGTTTGATGGAATTGCTCTGTTGTTTTTACTAGTATGTATCATTGTAAACACAAGATAAAATGGATAAACACTAAGCGAAATTTAGGTAAATCTAAGTGGTGAAAATGGAACATCATGGTTGTATTGATAGATGCCAACTATACATTGCGGTCTATCTTGATTTCCCTCCCACGTAATTTACGTTTGAAGTTACCAGTGTTAAAAGGTTGTAATGTCCCCTTTTTTGAATTGAGGCCAAATGAAGACTTCTTGCTCCACTCCCTTCCCGTGGCGAAGAAGAATTAGTGAACAAGGGAAAAAATTGCACTTCATTTTAGTTTTCTTTTATTAGTTTTAATGTTTTCTTTTTAATATTTTTCCTTTATGAGGCAGGCCGGCTAGGTCTGAGGAATTAAAAAGGCAAATTAAAAGATAAAGTGAAGCTTAAGAGGTCGGTCCTCATCTAATTGGCCTTTGTGTTAGGTTGTGGACCCTGTTTTTATGTGTGAAAGTGTTTGTAAAGAATTTACAACTAAGATGTATTATACATGTGTTTCATGGGATCCTCGCCGGGGTTCGGGGGTGTAGCCCCCGTTAAGAGTGTTTATGGGACTATTTAAGTGGGCTTGTGGGAATTATTTAAGTGTGTTCACCGGGACACTACGAACCCGACATATCGCGAAACGTGATGATCTGGAGGATCGTGTGCAAGAGTGTTGACCCATATGGTTCGTTGGGCTGGATTCTTGGCCCATGGTTTTGATCACCGACTGTATTAGCAAAACTGTCATTAAGCAGGTTTCCTACTTATATGGTTTTATGCAACATGGTAGGGAATACTGATTATCATTGTAGATGTCCCTTTTTCGAATTGAGGCTGTGAATTCTGAAGAGTTTCTTGACCATAGCTCCAAACAGATCCTGTGGCCAAGAAGTATTAAGTGAACGGTGGCTTGTAAGTAAAATTGAGTGAACCATGTTAAATACTGTTTCTTTGTATTATTTTTAATGTTTATTCTTTAGTGTTTATCTCCTCCAGGAAGGTGGGCTGGGATTATGAGTTTCTTCAACAAAGAATTAAAAGATGAAGTGATTCTGTGAGAGGATTATTCCGCATATCTTATCCCTGTATTTCCTAACACTTTGGCGGCAAGCAAGGGGTATAAAAGAGGTTGTATGACCTCATTTGGAGATCATCTTTTGGCGCATTTACGTCTTATACTTGGTTTGTTGGGCTAAGTTGCTCAATACCATTCCACTTGAGGACGAAAACCCTCTTTTGTGGCACATCTAAGGAGGACGAGAAACCTTCCTTGTGGCTTGGTGGAGAATGAAAACTCTCAATTTTGGGTGAATTGAAGATCTCTATTGAAGACTCTTTGCAGATTTGAATCGAGGACATCAAGAAGAAGACCTACAAGGGCTTTTACATGATTTTTGGAGCCCCTTCCCTAGGGGAGCGACTAGGGTTTGGTAATTCATATATTATTTGAGATTTTGATTCTCCATAATTTATAAGGCTGAAATCCATAATTTGGCTATTTTTGGAGGGATTTATCTATTGTTTTCAGCCCTTGTGTGAGGCTGCCCTGCCGCTGTCACAAATTTAATTACAACAATGTATCATCGTTGGTTTTCTCTGTTATTTGTTGCAAATTGGATGGATAATGGTTTTCATAGTTGAAACAACTATTTAGAAGTAATTTCAAGCTATTGTGCATGGTTTTATGGTGGATTTGAGTCCCTATAGAGTTCACTGCTAGGTTTTTTAAAGAATATTACCACTGCTGTTATAAAAATCAGATTTCACTTCACTTTGGCTTGTGTGGTTTCCTTCTTTTTCAGTTTCAGCCCTTGAAAGGGATATTACAAAGGTCCTGTATGCATTTTCCTTAACCTATTTGAATCTCGATAACATGTTGGGAAACTAATCTTATGATATGGTATAAATTTACTGAGAGTTCCTGGATGCTTTTCTTAAGTACTTGAGTAGCATGTTAGTAAACTATGTACATAATTCATCATTTCCCTCCACCTAAAAATTGAGGCAAGGAAATTATCTGTTATTCTCTAATGACGGGTACAACGATGCTTGTGTTTACTTGTTTGAAGGCATTACACATCTTTTACGTGTTTATGGTGCCTAAATGTACTTGATGTACCTTTCCATGTTGTAGTTATGGCCTTTGAGCTAGCAGATTGGACATCCCCGCCTCATTATGTTGTTCTGATTCTCCACAAGGCTTTAACTATTGTGTACTTCTTTTCCTTTCTACTAGTAGCAAGTGTATACACACCTTATTTTCGCGTATAGACATTTTTTCTTGCAGTATTTGACGATGCCTTAATCTCGGTGAATGAAGGTCCTAAGGAGTACATTCATGATCTAGGTGGGCCGAATCATAACAATTCATGAGTGTTGGAAGACATTAACAAAGATAATGAAGAGGATTCGGAATGCATACATTATTCATTGTGTTCGTCATTTTATTATGTAAGAGATGGGTACAAAATGGTTGAAGTGGTTATGACCTTTCATTAGTTAGTACATAACTAATAATGACTTAATAAAAACTATAAGCCCTATATTCCTACATCCCCTCTTAAGGCTTACACTGTAGAAAGCAAAAAAACAAACATATTGATAGAAGAATAAAATAATAGAGCTAAATAGAGTCACACATTCTTTAGAAGCTCTCTCTTTGAAAAACACTTATTTGACTAGGTAAACTCCATCAAGCTGCCTCGTAACCTTCATAAGGGTGTATCTCCCGAGCTGAATTTACGAGTTCCTGTATTCCACCTCCCCAAACTCCCGAATTACAAACCTCCCGAATTATTGAACAATGCATATTGAGCTACATCCATAATGCTTCATTAAGTTGTCTCATGACCGAAAGGGTATATAATTCCCAATATCCACAAACTCCCGAACTAATTGGGCGACGATCCATGTTGAGCTTTATCTACTCTAGATCCTTCCTATCTTTAAGTGTGGGCTTCTTAAAATACGTAGTCTTCATCATCGAATTTTTCGCTACACATTATCAACATCCGGTGGATCTTCAACAATGGCTATTTTAAGTTAATTTGGTATGCCTTTGAGCTTTCCGTGGATAACATTAGAAGACGTGAACACAGAATGAATAGAAATTTGGAATACACACATTGCAGATTGTGTCCATCATTTTATCATGCAAGAGATAGTTACAAAATGCTTGAGGTGGTTACAACCGAACATTAATTAATAAGTAACTAATAGTGACTTAATAATAAGAGGTAAGCCTAAGTTGAAAGACTAATAATTCTTAGTGGTGTTCACCACTTAAGAGTATCACAAGTAGTGAATATCACTACTTGCACCCCGACGTGAAAAGTGACTCGCAAGATATCAATAAAGCAAATAACATGATGACAACACAAAATAACGTACAATAATAAGTATAACAATAAGCTAGGTAGTTAGTATGAGTACGGGGACCCGGTATGGGGTTTTTTTTCGGGGCTTCAACGGATTTGGGTGCAGCCGTACAAAATATTAAAAAATATAGCCAAATAAGAAAAAAATTACCATATAATATGCATAAGGTAAACAAAATAAGACTAAGTACCACAAAACATATTTATAATGCAATGCCAAATGTCATGATATTCATTGGTTGAACTTGGAACAAGTACATTGTGCATATATTACAATGCATACAAAAAAAATCAAGACAAATCAGCATATTCATTATATTGGCAAAAGGGTGGAGTTTCGCCCCTAAGCAACTGAAAATCTTAAGGTGAGAGGGAAAATGTGCATTGAGAGCTAAGTATGCAATATGAGGTAAACATGTTGTTTGAAAAGAGTTTGTGAGTGTCTTTTAGGGTTTCGGAATTTTTAAAAATAAATTTTAAGTTCTTTTTTGATATATATATATATATTTTGGTTAGGTACGTTGTGTGTTTGTTGCTGGTTACGCTGTTGAGTTGTGTTGGGTGTGACAAGATGTCCCTAGGTACGCCTTGATGTGCGTTATACATATTCTTGACAAACCTAGGGATGTCTCTGTACATGAGGCCTATACAAGTGTACCCAGTAATGTAGACAATAAATATACCATAATAAAAATGATCAAACACTACTACAAAAGTCATCACACACTCAATAACACATGGGTAGGCCAACCGGGCCATGTGTGTGTGATTCTCCAAAACGGCCATGTTGCGGAGATTATGCCACAATTTGCCTCCCTCCCCCCTATGTTACCCTCCCTCTGGATGCTACCTCTGTGAGGGGGAAGCGCTATTGTGCATCCACCTCAAACCAACGAGTGGAAGTTAATTCGTATCATGAAAATCATATCCGAAGCAACATAATTGAAGTAAGCTACTATATAAAACCTAGAACTAAGTCATAAGGTTTGAGTTTGAGTTCATGTTCAACGAAGATAAAGTTTGGTTTTGAGTTTTCCTGTAATGTCCCCTTTTCAGAATTAATTAACTCTGAATACCTGAAGCCTATTTTTTAATTATTTTCCATTGGCTAGGGGGAAATTAAAAGAGGAAAATAAATAAATTTAAGTGTTCCAAAGAATATTTTTATATTTTAATTAGAAAAAGGACACTTAAATTATATTCTAATCCAAAAAACATTAATAGAATAAAATAATAATAGAAGGTTGACTCCTACTATTGGGCGCCAGAGTTAGAATTAATAAACAAATAAATAACGGGCGTGCTAAAGTTAGAGAAGGTTGCATGAGTACCAAAGTCCTAATTTTAGGATGGGGGGTAGATGAAGTGCTTTTAAATTTGTTTCATCTATTTCTAGGATGGGTTGCCAACATGGGGGAGGAATTATATTATTTTTAATTGTCTTTGGAGCATGCATGTATTTCTAGAAGGGGGGTGCCCACTTTAGAGAGGGATTGTAAGTTATAATAGCATGATTTGGGGTTTGTTATTGACACATCTTGGAAATTCATCAATTATTTTCTATGTTTGCAAGTAGCTTCCGCTTTTGCTTCCGTAATAGAGGACGAAAAGCCTCCTTTACACAGATTTGAGGATGGAATCCCTCACTTCTCGGCTGGGGAAAATTTCCATTTCAAGGGTTGCTGTGACAATTCAGGGTGCAAGTGTTCCACTAGTTCAGCTCCAAACAATTGTATTAAGACATTGGTATTTTTATTGTAGCTGGTTCGTTTTCAATAAATAAAAAACTGATTTTTGTACCGCATTATGGTTCATTGTTTTTATATAAAAGATCAGATTATCGCTGCTGTTATAAAAAGTTTTTAATACTGCTGCCCTAGGGTTTAACAAAATATCCAGATTTGTTAGAAATTATTTTCAGGTATATTACATCGCCAATGGATAAAGTTCAAAAAAATCGTCTTAATATGTCAGAGGGATAGAGTGGGGTGAGATTTCTATTCTTTGTTTTCAATACACTGAAATAATGCATAAGTATGTCAAATACTTGCCATGGAAAAATTGTGGATAAAGTTCGATTTCATGTTTGATGAGAATAAAGTATGGTGAAGTTCAAATTTTTTTGATAAAGTTTAGCGGACTGTGTGACATACCTCTAGAACACTAGATAATCTCCATGCCACAACATAATTATCACAACGTTTATTTGTATAAATAAATGCTATTGCAAGATGATCTAAGTCACAAATCTGACTAACATCATATCTATACATCCAGAGTATTAGGTAAATCAATGCATAATTGTATTAACTTTATTCAACCAATAAATAACCCACTATATTTAATTAATAACGTTTTCCGGAGAAGTTGGAAATGGGTTATGATAGGCAAAGATGCGAGACAGTCCTAGGCTAATAAATCAAACTAGCATAAAAGAAAGAGTTTAGGGTTAGGGATACTTACCTTTGCACGCACATTGTTAGCGCATTAAACCCCCTTCTTGGTTTGTAGCACCTTGTAAGAGATTGTTGTGGGTGGATCACAAGAGGGATAGGTAGCAAATCTAAGTAGACCAAAGTTGGGGACTTTAAAGACTAAGATAGAATTTTTGGCTTAACTCCTACTCTTGATGCTCCTAGTAAACTTAATATTCCATTGATGACCTTCAAGTGTAAGCTCTCACTGAACTGTAAGGCCCTCTTAACCTTCAAGGGAATATTTTGTGAGCGCAAGGAAAGTAAACTATTCGATGGTGTATTATGAGAAATGACAATAATGATGCATATGAATAGGGGATCATAACTTAGAGTCATGACACACTACGTTGATGCCATTAGCCGGGTCGATGAATTCGACTGGACAATGTTTCTACTAGACATCATCAATTGGGCTAATGACATCAACTGTAAATAGTCCAACAAAAGGTGAAGGGAGAGGAGAGAGACGGAAAGGGCGATGAAGAGACACTTGAATAAGATAGAAAGGTGGTCTGAACGTGATGTAAGGAGATAGTATGTAGGTATAGAGTGTGGTGCAGTGATAGTAGGAAGGGTAAGTGCATGACGATCTCTCACGAAGTGCTACAATTTGACCCCAATCCTTTTCCCATGCACCCATAAACGCATGCATTTAGGGAAATTAATATGGTGATAACTTGCAAAGAGAAATCGTAAGTGAAAAATAAGGTGTATACACCTGCCAATCTAGATTGGAGAAGGGAGATAAACTCCTTATATTTTTCGATCTTCGATTTTTAACCATACATTCGAGCACAGAGGTGGACCCCTCTAGTCGATAAGCTTCTTCCACTTTCAGCTTATGCCTCCATCTAGAAGCTTCCTTTTGAAGATCCTCCTTGATAGGAGATTACTCAAGGTCCTTTGCATACCGAAGGTATTCATAGTATAAAGCCTCGTTATCTCATGTGGAACTCAATTGCTTCTTTACCATAGATGCAAAGGAAAGAGGAAAGGACGAGACACATCTGGTTTCCACTACACGATCCAACCAAATTCACTAGTCGGTTGAGGAGCAAGGTTCTAGATGTGTGGTGTCTCTAGATTTTTACCCTAAAATTTGAGACTACCCCATGTTTAAAATTTTTGTTCTTTTAAAATAATGGGTCCTTTTGTTTTTTTATTGCCAGAAGATGTCTCTATTACGTGAAGATATTCCCAATGAATCATATGAGCCAATTTCGACAAATACCCAGATGCTGAAACTCATTTTAACCCCTCCACCAAGTTTTGTTTGTAGGAATTTTTTTATTTAATTATTTATTAAATAAATAAAGCCCCGTTTGAAGTTAATTGTGCTCCGGTCAAATCCTGTTAAATTTTTGCATGCCAATATTCACACATCTCAATTGGATTTTCACCAAGAATGAATTCAGAGCATTGTTTGCAACTTCTGGCAACGTTTTTCGTTTTTATTTATTTCTTTTGCGTTTGTTTTCGGTTTTCTTCGCAGTCTGTCTGTTAAATTCCCCTCGATCCGGACTTTGTCTGTATAGTCTGTTTAATTGCCTGGAACGTTTGGAGATCATTTATGGCCTCAACACCAGAAGGAATCAGTCTTAGAAGACAAACTTCTAACCCAAAAAGATGGAGTTAACCAAAAAAAACCTCTCCTAAGCAAGTCGCACTTTTTGGAATAAATAGATCTAAGCTACAATGGGAATTTTGGCAGTGGCAGGCAGGTGGGAATTTCTTACCTGCCTTGCAAGGTACTTTTTCCCATGAAGTTAGAATCACTTAAGATGCAATGGGAATATTAGAGGTGGCAGGCAGGCGGGAATTTCTTAACTGCCTTGCAGGGTGAAAATTCCCATTATAAAAGAAAAATCACTTAAAGCACCGGTGGGGATTTCTTGCTTGACTAGCAGGATAACTTTTTCCCATCAAAGAGGATTATTCACCCATCCAAGTCGCACTTTTTCAAAGAAGACTATTTTCCATACAAGTCGCACTTTTTAGGAGATGATTTAAGCTGCCAGTGGGAGTTTTAGAAGTGGCAGACAAGCGAGAATTTCTAACATGCCTTGCAGGGTGAAAATTCCCATGATGAAGGACAAATCGTTTAAGTGGAAGAGGGGATTTTTTGGAGCTGCAGTGCAAGATGGAAATTCCCATCAAGTTGACTTCCTATTTTTAGCAGTCACCCTTGCCAAAAAGTGCGACCCACCTTGGCATTAAACAATGCATTTAATAATATCTATTAATGGTTTTTCTTCCCAATTTTGGCACCATAAATGGAGGGAAAGTCAATGCAAAAGGATAAGCTAAAGAGAAGTTAAGGATGCATGCTAAAAATAAATAAAATAATTTTATTAAAAAACCAGTAGCATGCAAACTTGGGCGCCCAAATTGGATGAATAGATGTGGCTTTTAATTAATTAAATTGCCAGAAATAGAGAAGGAAATTATTAAAAATAGCATGCACAAGACTATATAAGCATGGGACGCCATAAGGGAGAAACAATTAATTCTTTTTGATGAAGGTTGTAGCCCAGACAGGTTTTGGCGCCAAAAGGAGGATTTTGCATTAAAGATTATTTTCCATTGCCGAGAAGCTTTCAGTTTTGGTTCCTAGGGTTAGAATAGCCTAATTTTGGTTCATTTTGAGTATTTGCATGCTGGTATATGTGCCCATGTGAATTAAATAATATTTTTGCTTGCTTTGCATGCAAGCAAAGCCTCAAATTTTTAGGGCAGCAGGCTTTATATGCAGATTTTGGTGATAAAAGTCAAGTATTCATGCCTTGGACTCCATCTTTGTCTGAATTAATTGCAGGTGTTCATTACAGGTGCTCATGTAAGTGAAAGGGAGTTCAAATCAATGTCAGGTACATTGAATATATCTTCCGAATCTGAAGAAATTGCCAGATTTGCACAAATTGATCCAATTATAAGGAATTCCATCAAAATTAAAAGAATAAGAGCTCAAACAAAGATTGTTCCAGCCATGATGAAGCGTGATGAAAGAGAAGGATCAGCAGAATCATGCATAGCTTCCAGATTTGCTGAAGTCAATGATATAGACATTAGCCCTAAACCTATCACCAATTTAATTGACAGATCCATATGTCATAATTGCAAAGGCTTCCAACAAAAATTCATCCTCTTGTTTATGACACAGTCCGTGTAGAAGTCAGTGCATGGGAAATTCCTTCCAGGATCTTGTGCATGTGCTCCCAATCTTCCAGTTGAAGGCTTCATCGAATTTACTTTGTATGTAGTGAAGAAGAATTGTAAAAGCTTCAAGGAAAGAAGGGAAGATAGGTCAAAGGCAATACTCGTAAGCAAATCACAGTCACTTGTTTCCAGATCCAGCTTGGTGAGAATCAAAGACAAAAGAGTCAACTGCATGCAGAATATGGAAAAAGAACAAGACTGGAAGTGTTGCAGCTTTGATTCTAATTTCTTTTCCTCTTTCTTCTTTCTCTTATTTTCTCCGACAAAGTAATTGAGCAATCAATTAAATTATAAAACTTAAGTGATTGGTTTAAAAGCCGTTACTTGAAGAAGTCAATTACTTGGAGATAGGTGGTAGACATGCAAAATAGAAAGTTCTATTTTCAGTTTAAATCATGCATGTCATGCAAAGAGGAATTATAGGAGGAAGATTGCCAACTGTTTCCCTTTTCATAGTTTCCGCATGCAGGAATTCATTTAAAGCTTCCTATTTGTAATTGCCCTTGATACACTATAAATAGAGGAAGAACCTACGGGTTAATGAATCAAAATTTGTAATTAGCATTCTTGTGTTCCAGACTTTGAGCTGAAACCCCTGATTTTTGCAAGCAGAGGAATATAGAAGATATTTCCGGAGAACTTTGTGTCAACGGTGCATTTTGCTTCTTATTTCTTTCTAGATCTGTTCATAAACTGTGTTATTTTAGATCTAGATCTGAAAGTTTCCTTTGCTTTGAATTTTGTGCTTAATGATCTATTTGTTTTAATCTATGTGCATGCAATCAACTCTGTAAACTATTGATTGGGTTGCACATCCTATCTACTTTCTTCCTTTTCCTATTATTTTCTACTTCTACAGATTTTTCCTTTCTTTTATAGCTGCTTGCTGCAGAACCGTATAGCTATAGTTCATGAGCCACATGGTTAAAGTAATACCCACAAATAGATATTGACAAAATCTTACACGGGAGCCTCATCGGTAAATGAGGGAGATTTATCTCATGACTGCCTAGGTTTTTAGTTCTGCAGAAAATGTAGCCAACAAAACCCTCCCAATCAACTCCACTTAAGTCTCTAAAATTGTGATATATAAAAAACAATCATATAATGCAAGAAATTTGATTTTTAATACCTTAAATACAGAGATACGAATTTCAACGAAACCCTTGTTTGCAACGTTACTTAAAATGTTCACAACTCAACTTAGAAAGCTCCAAAATTCATGAAACTCAAGATATTGGCCTTATAAATTATGAAGGACAAACTAGTAATTATAGGTTTACCAAATTAGCATCACACATGCTCGAATTCCTCTCCAAGGTAGGTCGCTCCACTCTAAACAAATATAATATTGCACCAAGGAGACCACAAATGCAAGAGAATGATTTTTTATTGCTTTTCCAACCAACTTACACAATAAAAACCTCATGAAGGGTTTTCATCCTTCACAATTTTCCCAACCAAGGGTTTTTGGTCCTTGGTTGAGATCTTCAACTCAAGGGGTTTTCATCCTTGAGAGAGAGAGAGTAAAAGGGCGTCACTAGCCAAATTTCACCAAGATAAGAATAATCTCCAAAACATAAGAAAATAATGCCCAAGCGACCTCCTTAAATAGCCATAAGGAGTGCTTATTATCATGATAAATGATGGTTGAACCCTTAAGTAAGTGATTTTTAAATATTTAAAGGGTATTTGGAGCCTATATGCTAATAATACCTTTATTACTAAACTACTTAAGTTCATCTACTAGAGTGCAAGGATTGCAATAGGATAAATGATAATAAATGAAAACAACTATCTAAACAACAATAAAATCATAATTAAGATCTTCCCCTTTTTTCTTCTTAGACCAACAGGGAGAGAATGGGTTAAGGTATTCAGAAATTAGCCTCTAAAAAGGGACATGATAGTCCCCCCTTCCCAAGATTGCTTGTCCCCAAGAAATATTACAAGTACCCAAATCCCAATTAAGTCTCAAATGCTCCTCCTTTGATATATCTTGCACATGAAGCAAACTCGTCAAAGAGAAAATGTGTCCCTTTCTTCATCCACTTTTGCTTTGTGTATATGATGTCTGATTCTTCTACTTTGCTTGTCAAGGCCTCATAAATATCGTCCAAGCATGGGTTCTTCCCAATCTCTCTCCTGCTATACCAAACATAGCTGTAACCATGTATTTTGTTCCCTAAAATCAGAAAGATAGTGGCTGGGATCCTTCTTATAACAGTTGAAAACACATCAACAATGATAGTAGATTGCAAACCCTTCATCCTCATGGCTGGATATTCCTCTCTCATTGTCAAAAGAATGGATAGGGAACTGAAATTATTGTGGAACGTATAAAAAAAAGATATAACAGCTGTCATAATTATTACCTTGGCCTCCAAAAGATGCTTCCAAGCTGCCCCAAACTAATCTTTTCAAATTTTGGCTCGGATCATAACCCATGAGTGGTGGTATGTAAATATAAAAGCCATACCATACCCGGAATTTTGTCCCAAATAATACCAAATATGTTGGAACATTGGCCTTAATTGTACTGAATGAGTGAACCCTTTTACACGCCATTTCACATAAAAAGAATGTTTTCAAATTTGCCCCTCTATTGCTTCCCCAAGAAGATATTTACAACCCAACAAATGAAATTGGGAAGAACACCTCATCTTGGTTGTAGCATTGCAAGTTCAGAAGTGAAGTGGCCAAAAAACATCTTGTGAAAGTTACCCTTACCTTATCCATGTCGCTAGAAAAAGAACACCACTTCCTTGTGATCAAAATTCACTTGGTGTCTGCAAATAGAACATGGAACCAGCTAGAAGTAATAGCCTTAAGATCTAAAATAACTCCCATGATGATTTGGGGTTCATGATCCACATTTCCCAAACTCATCTTATTCATGTTAGAAGGATGACTGCCAACCCAAAGCTCTTCGGAATTCACTTTATAGTAATAAACATTCTTACCAAATGTGAGTAACTTTTGTTTTGGAGGATTTTCCGATTGCAAGGGCTTTACTTGCTGCCCCAAAACAGCTATCCCATGTTGTTTCTTCATGCAAACTCCTTCCATGCTGTTACTTGCAAGTTGATTTTTGACATACTCAGCTGTGACTATTTTTCCAATCAGCTGTTATGTGAGAAAACAACCCATAATGTGAATTCCAAGCATTTTCCAATGTACTCCATTCATCCTTTATACCTTGAATTCTGATTTCTTTGTCTTTGTCATAGGATTTCAGTTTTCTATCACAATCATTGAGGGTGAATTCCCTCAGAGTTTGCAGCCATTGAACTCCAAGAACTACTTCATCATTAGCTGACTTAATCACAAAAAATTCATAACATACCTCATATTTTCTGAGGAGAAGTGATAGCTGTCCTGTTCTCTTTGTGCAAGGTATGATGGTGCTACTCTCTTTAAGCCTAGCGACCCCTTGGTTATGAAGAAAACCCTTCACCTTGAATGGATGATAAGTAGGTGTACCATACATTCATGTAAGGGTGCTGCCCTTCCACCGTATTCTTTTTAGCTCTTGCATACATATTCATGGAACCCTCATTATTTCATGGAGTATGAAGTGCATCATGATGTCCAATCAGTGGTGATATGGGAGGATATCACAAGCATAAAACTTGATCACCTTCCTCAACCAGCTGTGTGTAAGGGTAACATATCCACAATGTCATATCAACAAGCAACAAAACTGATATTTTCTCAGACCATGGGCTGCCTTTGACACTCTCTTGACCTAGAATTTCTGAGTTTGGAACAACATTCAGATTATAATCTAATGGTGCCCTTGTCTCATGCATAATGTAATTTCATCCTTACAGGCCCTTAGTAAAACTGATTTGACTCCATCATGTGACTGCCCTGTGTAACCATTAAAATCCAATAAATTATCATAGAACAACAAAGGACTTTTACCTCTCTTTGAATGATGACCAAATGTGGATTGTTCTTTGTTGTTATGTCTATTAATTGGCTCCTTGGTGGCGGCTGTTTGTGACAGACCAGCAAGCTGAATTTTATTAATTTCACCTTGAAATTTGAGTTCAACTCTCAATTTATTTTCCTTAACAAGTCCTTCCTTTTCCCTTGCCTCATATTTCATTGTTACTTCCTTTTTCTTTTTCAATAACGAAGAATTATTTGCCCTATACTCTTGAAAGTGTTGTTTCCCTTGAGTTTCTATCAATCTAGCAGCCCTAGCTCTTATTTTCCACTCCTTATACTTTCTTTGAGTTTCCATTACATCCTCGCGCTTGCATATATGAATTCCTTCTCCTGTCTAATATCAACATTTGGTTCCTTCAAAAGTATACCCTATTCTATTGAGGGTTCTTCATTGACAATTGTTAGTTCAATGCAGCCATTAGATGTCAACAATTCATCATTAAGCACAAAAAGAATTTTTACCTTGGGTGACATGCTCCTTAACTTCCTTCATCTCAATGGAAGGACCTCTTCTCCCTAGGGCTGAAACAATCTTCTTTTTAGAATGTTGTAAGTCTTTCTTCCTCAATTTGATGAAATTCATGAGAGACATTTCCTCTCAAAACTCATCTGACATTGTTTGGTACTCTTAAAGCCATATGGTGAAGTCATGGCCTTGTCTAGGGCTCCCATGGGGAATGATTTCCTCTTTGGTCATGAAATGGGGTTTGTGGGGCCTTGCAAAATAATTTTTCTACATTAGTTGACTTCACGAGGGTTACATAGGAATCTTCTTCCCCCTTGGTCGAACCACTACCCTACATGTTTTAGATGGCTAGTGAAAGCCTATCCAATGCATCCACTGATTTTTTCTTGGTTCTTCATGATCCTCTCCAATTGTCCTATGTTTCACATACTGGGAGGATGATACTTCTGATACCACTATAATGTTCCTTTTGGGGGGACATCAGGAAATGGGTAAAAGCTTTCAAATCATATTATATAAGTTGCTTTTATTATAACCCTACAAAACTAATTTCCAAACCCTGTCCTAGGGAAATGAATTCCCTAGATTGAGAGTTTCAAGCTCTTCATATAGGGCCTTCAAAACCCTTGCAAAAATCAGCTTCTAAACTTAAGTGTCTAAAATTATGATATATCAACAACAATCCTATAATGCAAACATATCTGTAGCTGTTAAAAATCTAGATGTGGATGTGGAAATGAATTAGTTAACGAGACCCTAACCAACAAACAATCAAGTTTGAAAAAATAGTAGATCAACTTGCACCAAAATTCATCAAACTCGTAGATCTTGGCCTTGGATAAATTATGAAGGAATAAGATAGTAATTTCATGTTTTACAAAAATTAGCATCACATATACTCAAAATTCCACACCAAGGTAGGTCGTTCCACTCTAAACAAATATAATATTGCACTAAAGAGACCAAATATGCAAGATAAAGACAATTTATTTCTTTTCCAGACCAGCTTACTCAATCAAAAACCTCATGAAGGGTTTTTTCGTCCTTCACAAGTTTCCCAAGCAAGGTTTTTCATCATTAGATGAGGATCGTCAACCCAAGGGGTTTCGTCCTTGAGAGGGAGAGAGTAAAAGGGCTGACAATAGCCAACTTTCACCAAGATAAGAATAATCTCTGAAACATCATAACATAATGTTCAAGACGACCTCCTTAAATAACCATAAGGAGTGCTTATTATCATGAAAAATTATGGTCGACCCCTTCAATAAGTACTTTTTAAATATTCAAAGGGTATTTGGAGTGTACATGCTCATAATGCCTTTATTATTAAAGTACTTAAGTTCTCTCTATTGGAGCTCAAGGCTGCCAATAAGATAAATGATTAATAAATGAAAATAACTATTTAAAAAACAATAAAAAACATAATCAAGATCTTCCCCTTGCTTTTCTCCTTAGACCCACGGGGAGAGAATGGGTTAAGGTCTTTAGAAATTAGCCTCCAAAAAGGGACATGACAAAAAAACATATTGACAAAAGATTAAAATAATAGAGCTAAACAAAGTCACATTCTTTATAAGCTTTCACTTTGAAAAAAACTTCTTTGACTCGGTAGAACTCCATCAAGTTGCCTCATAACTCTCATAAAGGTGTAGTTCCCAAGTCAAATTCTTGAGTTTTTGGATTTCACCTCTATATACTCTTGAATTATGAACCCCCCAAATTATTGGACAACCATCCATGTCAAGCTAATGTGAGAGATTCATTGTGGCATTCCTTCCTACAACCACCTTTAGATCACAGTCACATCAACTTCAATTGTTCTCATAGGGTCTTCTTTTTTGACCCTCTTTTTCCCTCGTGCTAGCACATAGCCAATGCTGTTGGCTCAATTGATAATGATATCCAAAACTAAGTTATGTTTTCTAGGGTGTAAATCTATATTTATAGGGTTCCCTTTTTTTATATTTCAACATATCATTGAACAATCCGCTTTGCTCGTGCTTCCTAATCCACCTTAGGAAGAAGAAGAGGATTTAAGGTTCAGAAGTGCTTACATCAAGGAAGACAAGTTGAAGAAGATACCAAGGATAAAAGATGAACAAACAAGTTCCACCTTAGTCTTTGAATTCTCCAATTTGAGGTTTACCTAGGTTTTCCACCCATCCATCTTGGCTTCACCCACAACAATCTCTCACAAATTGCTCCAAGCCGAAAGGGAAGATTATTGTGCCGACAAGTTGACCCCAGGTAAGTATCTCTGAACCTAACCTCTTTCTGTTGCACTTAGGATGGTGATTGTTCTTTGTATCATGTATTATATAGGAAAGAGCAACAGATACATGTTCTCTTATTGCTATCATTACCTCTTACATTATTGTCGTTCATAGCTTTTGCTTATTGCCTAGTGGCACCCCCTCATACAACCGTTAGATTAGATAACTCTTGCTTATGACCTAATGCCATCTTGTTACCTATAGCTCATGCTTCAATGTCTAATGACACACTAGATCTAGTAATGTCCTACATCTTATATATTCTTAGTGATTGTTACATTCCCCTTATAGATCCATTACAACCTCTTATGCACACGACCCTTGTCTTTAGCCCCAGATTGCTTTGTGGACCAACGATTTGTGTTTGTTGGCCCTACAATGGTCTTCTACCGTTTCCAATTTTAAAGGATCCTTTATAAGTCATTCTTGGCCTTTATACAGTAGCCAATCTAGAATATATTTTATTTCCCACTCTACAGGTAGTCTATTAAGCTTTACGATGCCACATATATGAACTATCTATATAGAGAAGAGATCTTGAGATGTATGTTAGGTGTATCTCACGTCTGATGTCTGGCACGTTGATAATGATGAGCGTGTTCAAGTAGATCGTACACTCAACTTTCAAACACACATTACTCATAAATAATCATTCCACCCCTATTAATAGAAACAACATATGCTTGCATCGATTCTTGCGTTACTCTGCCAAGAAGTATGCATCCGAGGATCATTAGGTGGGATATATCCCACAATGAATGAGTCTCTTGATGGTCTGCTACAAGGATGCATCTTTGTGAACTGACATGACCATAAAACATTAATGGGGGGTGTGATATGGACATCAAACTTTTAATGGAGGTAGATGATGGTTTGATAAAAAATGCTCGATACCTTGTAACATCTTTGACTAATTCTATTATTTATCACAAAGACGTATAATTGACATGTAAGTATATCAACTCATCATTACATGGAATTACAGTACATCTATTGTGGAATATCCGCATCTGAGAATGTTTGTGAAAGGTTTATGTGTTTCCACACCAGAAGTTGTCATGCTCACTCACTACTTCACATAATCATAGATATACTTATTACATTGCTCATGACTCATTGTTTTATTAATGAAGCCAAATTGACTATATACGATACTCACAATCTAGCCCATCTCTAGGCTAACATTTTGTAATGTCCCTTTTTGGGGGACTTCCGGAAATGACCCAAAGCTGGCTGGGAAGGACTGAAATCAGAACTAGTGCAGACTATAGATGACTGAAAATTCACTTTGAAACCCTCAACATGCTGCCAGCACTTTGCTTCTAGGGTGGCGACCTCTTAGGAGAAGTCAAACATACTTTTCTAGGCACAATTCTTACTCAATCCTTTAGGAAATATGTTCATAATTTATGAGAAATAACCAACAATTAGTAGATGCGAGAAAACTGATTTTTAGAAACCCACAAGTGCTATATTTAATTTATTATGCAACCCATCCACTGTAGATTTAAATAATAATTTCCACAATTGAAATATCACTCAAATACACTCAAACAATTGATAGAAATGAAATATTTCATCTTTAGAAATTATAGAGTATCCAATCATGCAAATTGTTCACATAAAAACCAGCCACTTCACCCAAAACACTCTCCCAAGCAAGTCGTTTAAAGCATAGATCAGTTGTAATCAGCAATGAAGTGTAAAGAACCAAGTGTAGTGTGGGGTTTCGTCCACACCAACTTCTCCACAAGGGGTTTCATCCTTGGGAGGGTCTCAATCAAGGGTTTTCGTCCTTGAGAGAGATGGAAAAGGTGCTTAACAAGCAACCATTCACCACAATATGAAAATTCACCAAAAGTCTCATTCATTAATCGCCAAACAACCCTCTTTTATAACCACAAGGAGTGTTGTACAATACAAAAATGATGGCCGACCCTTAAGATAAAGTGCTTTTACATATCTAATTAGTATTTGGAGTCTACATGCTCAAAATATTTTTATTTCCTAAGTACTTAAGTTCTTCTATTGGAGCGCTAGGCTTCCTAATAGGATACATGATAATAATAAAAATAACTACCTAAACAACATTAAAAATGTAATCTAGATCTTCCCTTTGCTTTCTTCCTTAGACCCGCGGGGAGAAGAATGGGTTAAGGTCTTCAAAAATCAGTCTTCAAAAAGGGACATGGCACATCTCTCCCACAAGCTAGACCTGAGCCTTCCCACTAAAGCATTCCTAAGCATTAGTATTTGTGGCAACCTTTGTATCACAAACTGTTGTTACCATAGAAGTTGGATTGGGTATTGGTGCTACTGATGTAGACTCACAGTCTGTATGGAAACCAAATATGCATGTGTCGAGGGTGATTCCAACATAATCAAAATTCCAATTTTGGCATGATTTGTTATGTTCTATGGGAATTAAAGATTCCATGAATTTCAAGCCTCTCTCTTTTCTATAAAGATATATCCTTAGACAAGTCTTATTCAATTTAATAGAGATTAGATCATAGTGTTGAAGGGTATGTAGTGCCACAATATGAGAGGCAAGTACTTAAAATATTAAACTTTTATCAATACTCTTGAGTGATGGGATGTTGTGAGATTTGTTAGTCTTGCCTTAAAGAGAACAGTTGTGGTTCTCCTCTTATAAGAATGCAACTTGCTTACATCAGTTTCTGGATCATATGTTTTCTGCCATTTTGAAATCTTGCAAAAACAATTCACCTTTTCTATGGTAATAAGAGCAGCATCTAGAGGAAGCAACTTCTGGACAGAGATAATACAACCAGCGTGAAACATTATAAAAAATGTAGCCATAAAAGGTACTTATAGATGCTATGAAAAGGAAATTTTTTCCTCCTCTCAATAGGAAAGATGTTCTTCCAGTGAGCGTCTAAGAAAGAATGATATCCCTCCCTAAAAAATGAAAAAGAATGTAACCAAAAATCTTAAATTCTAAGAACCCAGAAAACACTTAAGAGTACAAGAGGACAAAAAATCTTAGAGTATTTATATCAGCAGTAGAGTGTGTACGATAATCAACAACTAATTTGTCCCCTGACAATGTGGTGAGAGAATTGGAATGGGCTGGGCTGGGAGGGCCTGGTGGAGTTATTCTTGATGATCAGAGGTTATTCTGCCCTCTCCCACCATCCAAGGCTGAATTGGTGATGCTGGTATGAGATTGAAATAACATGCAAGGAGATTTGGTTGTCTCTATGCTTTGGATAAAAGATCTGGAGCTTCTGATCAGTTTACGACAAGTATGACGAATACACTGCCTGATGAATCTCCCATTATCTATATTCATGCGTGCTGAAGCTGCAAGACAAGTGGTGCCCACTTGATGACACCAGATTAAAAAACTGTGTAATTGCATTCACATATTTGAAACACCATCATAAAAACCAATGCAACAGAGTGTCTATCTAAACACTAATTACCTTGACCTACTGTTGGTGAAACAATTTGTCGTGTTGCAAATTATTGAGTTTTCTCCAATAGTGCGGGGCTAAGCCCCTCCTTGTGTATGGGGAGGTTCCCATTATTGAATGTAAACTATCCTATATTTGTGGGGTGGCCAATAGGCCGGGGATCACACAAGAACACTCCATTGATCCTGTGGAAAAGTGCTTGTACAAAGTACAAGGGAGGAAATTGCAGCGAAGAGAGGTAAAGGAGAGTTGGGGAAATAAGGAGAGAGAGGGTTATTGCTGTGAGTAGGAACTTGTAGAGTTCACATATAATAACCAGAGTAGGTCCACATTCAATTAGAAGAACACAACAATGCAAACCATGATAAGACATAACAAATCATATACATAAACTTCCATTGATTCATTTATCAAAGGTGTAGACACCTTTCTTGGTTTTACAAGATTATCATATATGCAAAGTTGGAGAGAGAGATAATAGAGGAACATAAGACAAGAATTAGAAGAATTGCAATTTTATTGCTTGATGTAGAAGTGGTAATCTCAACATTATACATTCAATCAACAATTGCCAACCCTTTGGAATGGAGAAGCCATTCCAATTTATATCTTTTCAATCTGTCCTTTCATCTACCCCCATGACCTTTCACTTGTCCTCATCACTTGTGACCTTTTATATTCCTGGAAAGTGAGTATTTTCCTTATTATTGGAAAAATGACTCTTACAATGTTTAGTAAGGGTTACTTAAGTGAATAGGACGAAATAACAAAAAATACATTCTCAATTGAAAATTAGAAAATGGAGAGAGAGAGAAGAGAGAAGAGAGAAAGAGAAGGGGTTGATTGATCTGTTGCTGATTCGAGGCATGGTGGTCACAATCTCTTCCTTCTGCAAGATGCACAAACACTTTGGACTGCCGAATGAGTGTTTAGGAACACTGTTGTGAGACCTCCCGATGTGAGCCTGAGATGACTACGGGCATCACTCATGGTGGTTCCTTCTTGATCTCACGGTGAGAGTGAGGGTCACTCTCTTGCTCCTTAGGCTTTCACAAATGACTCCAATGATCATGAGAGACAACTCCATGGTGCTCAAACCTCTTGATGTTTGTCCTTCACTTACTGAAATAAACCTTCATCATGTGCGTGAAAGGGATGGCCCCTGAATGGAATTATTGAGAAGTGGCCACCGGTTGGAATGATACGAGGAGATGGCAATGACCACACCACAAGGTTTGAGGTGAGTGTTTAAGAACACTACCAAGTGGATGGAAGCTAATGGAACAAAGCTGATTGCTCATTCTTATGACTACGATGCTCTGAACGAAGATCATACCTTTTTGCCTTTCTTGACTCTAGAGTACTCCTTGAATGAGATCAACTCATACACCTCCTGTACACATATTTCTCATGGCAGTAGGCGACCTTTTCTTGATAGCAAGATTGATCCCGGATGGAACTTGAAGGAATGAATGAGAATGAGTTCCATGTTCTTGTCCTGCACATTGCATTGAAACACTGCAAACTCCACCTCTACCGACTTGCCAGATGTGAGCTCGTTATCGAGCATGGATCAAGTGTTTAGAAACACTTCACGAGGTATGCATTGCTTGAGATGACCTCTTTCTTTACACACGGAGAGTCCTTCTCATCATGCTTATGATGATCATCCTCTTGATGAATTGAATTTGATTGAAGCTCTTGATCCTTTTCAACTTCTTTGCCAGCCTTACAATGTTCTTGACTTTCACCTATTGCGCCCTGATTGCTCTGTCTTGCTCCTTGACACAATTGTGATCAGAATGATGCTACAAGACCCTTGTGGAGGGTGAATTTTCTTGTTTGAGTGGGGAGACAACTTTACAACCATGCGAGGATGGCAAAAAGCAGTGAGATAAGTGAAAATGGGGCCAACAACTTTTTGCATTGAAAACTGAAACTTTTTATTTTTGGCAAGTGGGATAGGCGCTGCTATTTTGGGAATTTTTTTTTTTGCCCAAATTGGGTCTTCTGAATCTCCTAACACACCTAGATTACCTCTATTGACAAAGCTTTACCATTTTTAGGAAGTTTCTATTTTTAACAGGTTGCTTTTTCCAAACCTGTTATTTTGGGAAAATTGTCTGTTTTGCTTTGCTTGTTGTTCCTCACTGTTTCTGGATGTTCTGAGTGATCGGAGCTTGCAATTTTGAGAGGTTTACTTTTTTTAGCATGTGAGTTTATAGATAAGATAAGATAAATATATTAATGTCCAACGAATGACCACAAAAGTAGGTCAATGGGACTGTAGTCCAAACAATATACAAAGTGCAAGTGGGGAAGACTCAAAACGAGTTCCCGAGAACAGAAGAGAGAATAAGAGAAGAACAAGAAAAAACCCCCAAGAAAACAAAACCCCCACAGACGGGGATAATGAGACAGAGGGGGGAAGGAAAGCGGAGAAGAGAATGAAGGAGGGGGATGATAAGGAGCTGTCTACTCAGAAATGGTAGTCCCATCCCTCCTAACATTCAAAGCTGATAAGAAGTAGCTACTGATGGATATGCTCTTTTTAGTAACTAGTCAAACTGGTGTTAGTTTGCAACAAAAACTCCATTGTTGGATTCGGCTTTACACTGGGTCTCCGTGCTCCAATTTTCGTTGTAATCCTTTCGTTGGAGCTCTTACAAATCAAAAAGGCAATTTTTGGGATGGAGGGTTTCGGGTTTGTTGCCATGTGATGACAACCATTAATGAAGGCTTGAAGCTTTGAGTGATAAGGAAGGAGCTCGAGAATAGAGTCTTCAGTCAAAACCTTCGTGCAATCAATTTTCTGAATGAAGAGTTATGAGAAAAGCTCCATTCTTGCAATCATGGTTGGTCTGGAACATGTTGAGCAACATGGCTATTGTGTTTAGAATCTAGATGTCATTTGAAGGTTTTACAGGTGCAACAATGGAGGATGGATGAACAATGCAGAGGAGATAGCTTAAAAAGTGAGTTTACTTTGTTTTCTTGCCTAACTGCTGACTATAGTTTAACTCCGGGTTAATGGAAGTTGGGTGGGTTAAGAGCTAGGGTTTGATGGCTTGCTCATGGGCGCATTTTTGTGTCCCCTGTTTCCCCTTGGCAAAAGGGACTGCACTTTGAGCAAGATGCTGACACTTGTCATCTTGGGGTGGAGTGTGAGGAAGATTGAGAAAAACTGTTTGAGCACTTGGGGGCTGAGAAATAGTCATATGAAGAACCTCAGAAGGGGCTGAGCATGGACGCATTTTTTCGTTCCCTTTGTCCCCTTGGAAAAAGGGAAAATAGGGACAAGAAAATGCGCTTTGAGCAAGATTGTGCCACTTGTCATGATCTGGTACAGGCTTGGGGAAATGAGTTTAGCCAGTTAAGCACTTCACCGGGCTGAGGAGGGTCACATGAAGAACCAGAGAGGGGGGCTTCTCTTGTGCGTATTTTTGTTTCCCCTCTGTCTCTTTGGGAAAGGGACAAGAGGGACACAAAATTGCGCCATGGAGCAAGAAGCTGACATGTGGCACTTCAAAATCTGGCTAAGTATGGGAAACAAAACTCTACACTAGAGAGGACATGAAAACACGATTCCTGGAGCTTGGAAAGGTCTTTCAAGATGAAATTTTATATGATTTTGACTCCCAAGACCATTTTAAGATCAATGGCATAGGTTTCAAAACTTGATTCTGCTTGCATCTCCAAAAAATGACTCCTTTTTCTTTGGGACAACAGGGTGTGCCTGAAAAGATTAAGCTGCCTCAAGAAACACTTAGGTCTTGGAACAAATGTGATGCCTCCACCATGTAGATAATTCCTTCAGATTTCCAATGCTTATTTGTTTGCCTTCCAACTCCTTACGGAGCTCCCGGAATCATCCGGAGAAGTTCATGTGCAAATTTTGACCACTCACTCCTTACACCTGAAAAACCTGCTTTCGCACAATCTGTCCCTAAACCTCCAAATCTTTGCTAAATCTTTCTAAATCACTTCCAACACCTTTACTCTCCAATACCACCTTCGGATGATTATGAGCTTTTGGATCCCTCCTGGAGGATGCACACCTGTTTTGAGATGGCCAAAATAGGCCTTTTCTAGGTCTGTCAGAGAAATAGTCTTCAAAAGCACTTTATTGAATGGAAGAGTTGACCGTGTCACATCATTTCAAACACTTGCACATGCTTGTTCGTCATATTGGAAGTACCTGCAAGGTCAATATGATCATGACACAAAAGACAAACTGACCAGGAGAGGGATTTGAGAAGCATTTGAGGCAAGTTTTCACATTTGGATTAGTTGTCATGCATGAAAGTTTGAATTTTTGGGCTAGCAAAAATGCATGACAACACCTACTTTTTGTCATTCATGATCATCAATGTAATTTTAATGTTTCTATCTGGAATATATGTGAACCTGCAATGAACATAATTATACACCCGCATCTTTGATCATCCTATTCTTCAATCTATGAAGGGAATTAGTTGAAAATGTAAATTTACAACTTCTCAGAAAATTTGACTGAGAAAGAGTGCGATTCTTTGAAATTTGATCCATTGTCACATCACGGTTATTTTGGTTTAACAATGGTGGAATCATCAGCTAGTTGGAGAGAGAAAATATGGAATCAAGGAAGTACAATCCAAAACCAGTGAACTGCTGATTGCTAGAGCCAGTCATTGAATTCTCAGATTATTAGTAAGATATCTTGTGCATAGTTTAAAATCTCATACTCAGCAGCCCAAAATTTTGACTGAGACTCTGGACTTGGCAACTTTATCACTGCTATACTAGACTGCCCGGAAATGCCAAGTACCCCCCTGTATCAGGCTTGAAACATACCTGGTATGAGTACGCTTTGGGTGTGCTGTGGGTATGTACTCACAGAACTTGGGTACATCCCGGGTACGGAAATCCGCACCCGAGAAGTACCCAGGGCTTGTGGGTACATACCCACAGAGTACCCACACATTTTTTTTTGAGTGCAAAAAAATAAATAAAACTTGAGGGCTTTGACTGGAATCGAACCTTGGAGAGTTCGTGTGAAATTCAATATTGCCAATAGGCTCCGAAGGGTCAAGAGAGATGAAAAGGATTTCATTTGGTTGACTTACTATTTGGGGGCTTTCTTGTTGCTCCTCACAGTTCCTTTATTCTTTAGTCAATTTGGAAGGCAAGGGAACAAGTGAAGCACTTGGTGGTTGAGCAGCCTATCTTCTCTTCCTTTGACACTAGGTGCGAAGCCTACAAATCGATTTTGTCGAATCTGAAATATAATGACAAGATCCTTGCCTTGGCAAGAGGCTGCTCTGTCCTCCTTTGGTTTGAGAAAGGAATTAAAATATTTCATGACTTGTACAGATTTGGTAAGTGGATGGAATGGACAGACCTTAAAGCTTTCTATAAGCTTCGTCAATCTCAGTTCAGAATGTATACAATGCTCAGAAATGCTTTCAGAACTCCCTCTAATGGACTAATTATGGAGGATGAGAATGACTTTTGGGATACTATGAGGTGGCTCAAAGGCCCCCCTCTCCAAGAGGCTACCTCCAAACAACTCGATGAAAAGATTGCCTTCTCCCCATACCTTTCCCTTGGCCTTAACAATAATGGAATGTTTGTGAGCCCATTTGTAGATGGACTCATAGATTTAATGTTTTGTGGTCTTCTTGTATTCAGTCAAAGAAATCTTGCTTTAGATGGCTTCTAATTCATAATAAGCTTGTTGTTTTCTTTAAATTTATACATATATATATTTACTTTTTAAAAATATATTGTACGAACGTACCCACAACGTACCGTATCTAATGTTTTTAAAAATTTGCAGTTTCAGCGTACCGTACCCATACCCATACCAAAACAGTCTAGCTCCTATATAATATAAAATCATAAATTAAAATTAAAGCTGACGGAAATCACTGACAATCATGTTGCAGGAACTGGTAAATGATAAAAATTGATTTAGCAGAGCAAAACAGCAGAAAATCACGACTAAATGTTGAAAATGATATTTTTTATGCACAGGAGGTTATTGGCGCCCAGAAGGCGAGTTTATCTTCACACGTCCGAGCTTATAATTGACTCCCGAGAAATTAAGTGGTTACGGGTCAGAAAATGGCGAGTTCTCAATGATTAATTGCAGTTTCTCGCGAGTTCTAGAACATAGATCTTGTATAACTACTGAAAGTTTTCAAAAGATGGGCATTTTTGAACAGTCGGAAAAGAGTGCCTTCTTAGTGGCTTTATCAGGGTGATGTGTTCTCCACACGTGCATGTTCTGTAGATTAAAAAGTGTTACTCTCATACTGATGTTTTGCAATGCTGCATGTTCTTTGAATGGTATTTTTCCTGCTATGAAATGTCCTGTGAATCGACAAAATGTTTCCTGGAATATGTTTGGAGGCATATCCTGGAGTATACACCTTGTGGGCATTTCCAGATTGTTTCTGGGTCCACTCAAAAGAAGATTTTTCACACTGACATGTTCTATAAAGATGCATATTCCTGTAATACGTGATTTCACCAGTTGTTTGCAGCCTATATTCATGTGCAGATTAGCTGTTCTTTGGTGGCAACAAGAAGGTAACTGATGTTTGTTCTGACTGACTTTGCAGATGGAGTTCTCATTTGGAACAAAAAGTTGGGTATCTGAAGATACTGTAAACAGGGAAGATGGCCCAGAAATGAACAAAGCTGCCTTAGGACTTCATGTGCCAGGGCGCTTTGATAAGATTCTCCCTATCAAGAATTGTTTGTTGCAGCATAAAGTTGCAAATCAAGTAAGTAACCCTCCATATTGCTTAATGCACTTTCTTATTTTGGAAATGTATAGATTAGGATAATCATGTCTGTCAGCAGAAGTATTGACTAATAATTATGAATGTTTTACCTAAATTTGCATCAGGGATGAGCAATTTTACTATGAAATTGCTGCCTGGAAGCCCCCCACTTGGAAAGGCGAGGCCTATGTACTTAGTTTTAGCATTGAAATAATGTCCATCGTGTATTTACTCGCGTGGTGTTCTGGAATAAATATCTTTGTACTCTTTCCATTCTCTCATTTTCTTCCTCAATTTGTTTTCTTATCTTATAGACTTATTCTATGATTTGCTATGCAAAATGTTAAGGACATTGCCATCTTTCAATTTCACTCTTTCTCTACCGATTTCAATGCTTTTATACTATTTAGAACATTATAGATCTCCGTATTTTTGGTTTCACACTGTCTCTACTGCTCTGAATGCATTTATGGATTTTCTAGGGAGATTTTTCATGATCTTTATGCTTTGTTTTGACCGTAACATTGTAATGTACCTATACCCAGTTAAGATGTAGGGTTTATGGAGTAGGTGACATGTGGTACACACCACCCTAAATTAGCTATATTTCGTTGCGGGTTAAGGATTAAGTTTTAACCTTTCCCTAATGTTAATAGATTACAGATTATCTATGAGGGATCTGTATCATATTATATGTGAGGCATTGATATTCTGGTGCGTATCCTTAAGGATTATTATAACCGTACCTTAATTGTATTCTTCTTAGTATATTGTATATTTGGGTACATCAGTATCCTTCAAATATCTCATATGTATTTCTGTTATATTCTCAACATAGTTACTTTTTTGGTATTTTTGTTCATTACAAACATACGGTAGTGTCTTGTATTAGAAGCCAAGGAAAGGCATATCAGTAGTTAACTAGTCTGCATCTGAAATATTGCTTTGCATACATCTTCCTGTTCATCTCAACTAATGCAAATGATTCCAGATGAGCGCTATAGTGATACCACCTCGATACTAGTAGTGGATATCCACTGTGTCCATGTCATGAACCCTATCAATGACCTCTTCTATTTTGAGAAAACTTGCCTATTAAACTAGATTGAGGGATGGGAGCTCTTATCCTGTAATGTCCCCTTTTCTGGGACATTTATGAAGACAAAGAATTGAAGACCTTCAACCCATTTTCTCTCCCCGTGGGTTCGAGGATGAAGCTAGGGGATTGTTTTGGGATGTCTATTGTCTATTAGTTGCATTGTAACCCCTTGGCATGCCTAGTGTTACAAGTGGGAGTCTCTAGTTAGTTTAAAAATGTGCACATAGGTTAGTTACTTTCGATTGTTTAATTAGAAAATAATAAAGTGCACATAAAGTTAGTCTTTTAATATTTTAATTAAGTGTTTTTAGTTTTCCCTCCAAAAGGGAAAGGGTTGGCCATTTGAATGTTGCACCCTTTATTTTATAAAAGGAGGTTGCATGGCCATCTTTTGGCATGTTGATTTGATCATTTATGTCCCTCCATGCTTGGAGAAATGAGATATATGCCCTAACTCTTCATTGTGCTCTCTCTCTCTCTCTCTCTCATTGTAAGCTTCATTTGGATCCATTGTTGAAGACATTGAAGACTCTATTATTCTCTCATTCATTGAAGATCTCATTGCTGCTCTCATAGCGAATTTTCTCTGCATTATTGTGGTCTGAATTTGGAGGAAAGTATTTTATATTTGCTGGCTTTTATTTCCCTAGGGCAGCTACTTCCTGCAGAAATTAGGAGGGCTGTTTGTGGGGCAACGCCCTCATTTTTAGTCGATCTTGTGCTTGAAAGAAAGATAATTTCATGAAGTATTTGCTGGGTTTCGTTTCATGATAAAAGGCTGAGTATTTTGCTAGATATGATCATTTGAAGTGTTGCTACCATTTGCTATTTCCAGTCTGCTGTTATTAATTAATATTTATTTCAGACCTGCAGTTTGGGATCAATTTAACATTGGAATTGGTCGCTGAGATTAGGAGGAATTAATTTCATAATTTTTGGAGCTGATTTGATGCCCTAAATGTGTTGGGCGACCTACTTTTAGGTCAAAATTAGGGTTTCGTATTTGCTGTGCGAAAACTAATTATGGAATATTATTCTTCATATTTTTGTGGCCCAAGATCCAAAGTTTCAGCTCATTTGGACTTCTCTAGCAAAAGTTATGAATTTTTGAAGTTATATTGTAGACAGGGTTTTTAAATAATTTCCAGAATTATTTTTGGTGATATTTGAAATGGATCTTAGTCTATTTATTGCTGCTGCTGTCCATCTATTTTTACACAATTTATTTGAAGTATTTAACAGCCATTAAACCCTTCATATTGGGTTTATTGAGTTGGGCCATTAAACCCTCACTCTAGGGTTTATTGAGCCAATTATGAGTTGTGTTCAAATCTGATTAGGACCAGAAATCGACTGAGTTCAAGGCCCTCAAAAAACCTGATCCAATCGCAAGTTGGGACTATTTAGGGTCTTTTCCATTTTTGCAAAGTATTGTGGAGTTTGAAGCAATTGTTGGGAGCTTGCTAAGTGGAAATAAGTAACTTCTTGTTGCTGTTCTGAATTTTTAAATTGAGGTTTTTGGGGAATTCCAATTCTGCATAAAATATCCCCATTGGGGACAATACATATCCTTTTATTCACAAGACTTTTGTCTACAATTATGCCCTTTGTATGAACCAGTAGCTTGAAGGAAATGGCTTATGAATGCATGCTACAATAAGTACTTGATTCACATGTGTGGTCAGAAGCAAATCTCTTAACGACAAGTAAAATAAAATTTTATTTTTCGTATCTTTATTTCTTGATGACATTGTTGGTTTGGAAAAAAAACAGGAGGTTATGAAATGATTTGCGTGGCATTGTATTAGTCCAGGCACTATTGAGCTGCGAGTTGTACCCAAAATATTAATTGACCATTCTGTTATTTTCATATATATTATCAATAAATAGGTGCTGAAACACCTAATGACCATCACAAAGGAAGGAACTGAGTCCTGTTTCTTTGTCGTTTCAACTTAAAGGTTTCCAATCTTAAAGAGGCGTTGTGGCTTAGCTTCAAGTTACCGAGGAACTGGTTCTCTTAGATCTGTAACCTACTAATGGGACAACTTACATAATATCGATTGCTAGTGTTGGGTGCTTTAGAAGGATATCTGACACAAAACTTCTTTCAACAATTAATGCTACAAATTGCTTGTTGCTTGAGACTTGTCTACCTAAGTTTTTTGTCTTTTGAAATTGCACTCCTTCCTATCAACTCTAACCTGCTCCATCAGGCTTAGGGAAATAAAACAGTTTGCAATGTGGTTACAGCCATGTTAACTATGATCCTGTTATGAGTAAAGCTTCAGTGATCCAGAGTTGTTCTGTGGTATTTTGGAGCTTGAACGTTAAGGGATGAATAGACCCTAATGAGGCCTTTGTAAATTGAAGATTAGGTAGATAATGATAGGGGACAGTGCTGCCCTATACCGAGGCAGATGTTTTGAAAAGGATACTTAGAGCTTGGATGATTTGGAGAGGAAAAGAGACCTACGAATTGCAACTTCCAATATGCAGAACTTGAAAGACTGACCATCTTTTCCATGTTAATTTCCGTAATCCTGTATTCTGAACTAAGGGCAGTCACGAAGCAAGCATTGCAACCAGTTTTGTCAAAGAACTCTCCACAGCATCGGGCAATTTTCAAACTCTATGGGAGTCAACTTTGGGGATAACACCTCTGCAGCTTCTAAAAGTATGCTAGGTGATTTTTATTTCTTGCAAAATTACTGGATGCTGCATTGTTGTTTGTAATGTCCTCAAGGCTCTTGGAACTTTTTTACTTTCGTCGCACTACATGCTAAATGAATCTAAAATATTCCTCCTTGGTTTGAGCTTCCATTTACTGAAATTGTTTGTCTAAAATATTCTTTCTTGTATTTTTTTTTTCCTACACAAGTATTTAAGGAATTCATGTATTATACTTGTTATTGCTAAACAGAGAAGTCATCAAAAGCAACGTTGATGGCTTTAGGATGTTTGAATCAAATTTTTGTGTAGATATTGCCGACACAAGTTGTGCTCTACTGTCAATATTTCTCTATACTGCCATCTTGTATGCAGTGGAAATAAAATTTAAATTGCTAGATGAAGTCTTCTCTTGTTGGGAATAAAAGTGTGACCTCCAATGAGGCAGTCCTAATACAGTGGTTCAAGTAATTGTGTGGGCTGAAAATCATTGAATACAGATGTTCTTTATTTGGGCATCCCTTGAGAATGGTCTTTGGACCTCCCAATATGTTAGCATAAAGCTGGTACTTAAGAAATCCAAATAATTGATTAGTAATTATCTTTTGATCTGGACAAGTTGTACATCATGTCAATGATAGTTTAATGATGAATGAATGGGTATGCTTTCTAAATTTGTGTCCTTTGCTCGCCAACTTTTTTTGAAACCTTATACAATAAATTTTTAAGTGCCTTATACTCAAGTTCGAACTTGTATCGATTTTTTTAAATTCTCCACGTGGATCTTCTTAGCTATTGTGGTTTGGTGGTTATGAAATTATATTTTCTGATCTTGCTCAAACCTTTTTGTGCAATATTTAAGAAGAAATTCTCCATGTCCTCTTCTATTATAAATTTATAATAGTATCATTTGTATGCCATAGGAAGTTTTAGATTATTATGTCCAAGAATATGAAGTTTCTAAGTAAAAACCGGCCAGAAAGGGTAATTAAAAGTGGCAAGTTAGAGCAATTTACCAACCAAGACCCTTTTGCTCACCCTTGCAACATCGTTGCATTTGCATTGCAAATGAGTCAAGGAGAAAATACGGCTACTGTTAACATGAAAATATCAACTGTAGCCCTAGAAAGCAATTGAAAATGCATTCAAGTGATAATTTATTTATGTTGCAAGTTCAGATTGCATTGGTTCTCCTATTTCTTGATCATATATTAATATGTTTATGTTAGTTATGTGTCAGGTATTGGAAGCACTTCAGTTTTTTTTAACACTACTTTCTTGCATAATTTCATACTGTTGAATATTAGATGTTTTCTAATTTTAGTATAAATGTAACAACCATTTGAATAAAATATAAATGTAGTTCTTGTTAAAATAAATTAACATGCCGGTTTCTGCACTTATTTTAAACATGTTTTCATGTCTCAGGTACTTGCGATTGTGCAAGAGGGTTGGCTGGATCCAATGTCATATCTGTTGCCATATGATGTTCATAAACACACTGGATTCCTCAAACATCTCACTTTGAGAACAGGCAGGTATTAATTTCTTTATATGCTAATATCTGTTGTGAAGTCTCATTGCTAATTTTCAAAATTTGGAATGTATCTCCATCTAATTATTGATCTTCCTTGCAAATGCCCAATGGTTGATGCCTTTTTTTATTTTATATGCTTTTGGTTCGTACTCACCAAATTAGTCCACGTGTCATAATTTGAACTGCTTGGTTAGTGCTTGTCACTCATTGGGCTACTATGGTTTGCAGTTCATCCAGCCGGCTTCTTTATTAAACTTCCCTTTGAGCTTGATGCCCCCTGCCTGTTTACTGCTTCTCGCCTGTCAGGCTACTAAGGCATACGGTTCATCTAGTTGGCCTCCTATAACATGAAACTTTAGGTTTAAGGGCCTAATTAGATGTTACTTGTGTAAATATAATTCAGGACATAAAAATAACAATCCTAACAGTCCTAAATTATGGAAAAAGATCATGCCAATCGATATGCCAATGAAAGCACAGTTAGGATTTAAGGTTAGAAAGTTGTCACTGTGCACGAAGCTTAGAATGTGTGACAATATGCGAAAACTAGTTGTAGAAGCTGGGCAGATTTTCGTCAAGCTGCTTGTAAAATCTGGAGACCTGAAAGCATGTGCAGGATAGGTTTATCTGACTGAGGACAGGTTGGTGGCTGAACTTGTTTGAGGGGCTACAAATCTGTCCCTTGATGCTATAAACTGAATTATGACTTTGGGATCTGCTTTGCCTATGTTTAGAGATATGGAATCTTTGTCTAAATCAATGGATGACAACACTATGATTGGGTATTATCGTCCTCGCTGTTAGCCCTAAAAAGGGGTTAGTCATGATTTGAGTTGGACTGACCTGACCACACCCCCACTGATATGATGAGTGTTGCAGTGCGTACCAATTCTCTGAAGAGGGATCAAATCTCACGTAGTTCTACCAATCCTATGATGAGATGGAGAGTATTAAAGATTGTAAACAAGACGGAGCTCTCGATTTGGACCTTACACTTGGCAATAGACACTTGGCTTAACTGTAGCTCATAGATTTGTGATCTAGGGAAGCAATATGATGTGTTTAGAATTTGAGTAGCTTGCTGTAATGGTGCTCTAAGGAATAGGTTCTTCAATGCTTGCTCATGTCCTTGTTAGAGTGTGCCTATGATATGAGATCGCTAGATGCCTCTAAGGAGTTAGGGTGGATGTGTTTATATAGGTGATAATTCGAATGATTTCCCGCTCAATTGACCCAAAATATCACTGAGGTGGATGAAGTTAAATTGTGCATTTGAAAATATGACTGTTACAAGTACAAGGGATAGGTTCGTAGCATGTGGGACATGTTTGTCGGATGGACGTGTTCTGGGCCGATGAACCTATCTAGGCTAGACAGTTTGTAGATATGTTCGTAAAGTGTGTAGTGATTCTGTAATGTCCCAACTCTGGGATCAATGGGAAACATGCAATCAACAACTCCTTCAATACACCTATCAACTGAAAATAGCAAAACTCAATCAAGAACTACTTGAACCAGTTGAGAAGATGACTCAATAAACCCAAAGATAGGGGTTTAATGGCCTCTATCACACAACTCACACAATTATTCCTCAGCTGAACTAATGATCAATGTAATCCACTATTGTTGAACATCAAACAAGTAATAACACAGCTGTAATGAATTTTCTCAAACATTCTCAAAAATCCTTCATACAACCCTCAGCCATGCATGTCCATTCAGAGTACCAACCCAAATTTAAACTTGTAAGATCAGTCACTGAAACATATATGGGATATGATCTAATTTTTCATATATAGATCATGTGCAAGATCATCAAATACCATGCATTAATTAAACCATCACACGCAGAGTTAACAGTCACATCAAACGCTGCCATGAGGGACTTCAAAAACTTTTGGTTCCATGAAATATAGATCACTTTATGTGTACATCTTTATCCAATGATGAAGTCACTGGTTGAGAGGAAGATGGCAGTCCCAAGACACTGATTTTGCTATCAAGGAATTTAATACTTTAACTCAAATAATCATACCCAGGTCGCTGTCCTAAAGGGACCCAAACACATGAAAATAACAGCTAAAAACAAGTCGCCATTTCCAGCCAATAATGCCATACAGTTCGCAGATTTTTGGGGGTCAAATACATGTAACAAATATCCAAAACACTCCCAAAACCAGACGCCAAAACTAGTCTTGCAACAGCAGGATATTAAAGGCAAAAATTAGATCATTGATCACAATATTTTTACTACCCAACAGACCTCAAATCAACTGCTGCAATAAGACCGTGAATACCAATCGATTTGCTTCTAAAAATGCCCCAAACAGTCACAAAACATGCCCAGGCTGGTCGCTGCAATAAAGGAATCAAATCATGCAATAAACTTAGTCGATTTACACCCAATAATGACCCAGAACAGTTCATAAATACTAAGAAGAGTCGCTGGAGCTAGAGGGACTGTAAATCATGCCCAGGCTGGTCGAACTACTCTTAAAAAAACCACAATCCAGTTAACAAATAAACTAGCAACTGCTGAAGGTTAAAGCATAAGATTTTTGCATACAAATCAGTCTATAATCTCCCTAAGAAGCTCACCAAAACTGGAATGGAGACATACCCCAATAATTACATTTGCAAACACACCAAAAATACTTCAATTGAAGATCAAACCAGCTCAATAACCTCCCACACAAGAGAGAGAGAGAATATCAATGGGCATGCATCCCAACTCCAAACATGGAGTATCAAATTAACTTTATCATAGCATAAGTCTCAAAATGATCCTAGCTCTCCTTTTATAAGCAAGGAGGCACAACATTCGAAATCCGTAGGATAGGGAAATCATTAAATAAAAATAGTTTATCCTCCCTAGGTGTGGCGTCCCCTTTCTAAGGGTGATTTTAATATTAAAAGCCACCCAAAAGTTATTTAATTAATTCCCTTTTTAATTTTGCATTGTGGGAATTAAATTAAATAATTAAATAATTATTGCTTTATAATGTCAAATGATAAAAATCACTCTTTAGGTAATAAGATTTAATTATTTTATATAATTTTCCCCTTGCAACATCCCAAAGCCCACGGAGAAAGATAGGCTAAGGGTCTTCAAAAATGGGGACATTACAGAATCATGAAGTGATAAGATGCTGAAAAAACGTGACCTAATGGACTCAAGTATAGGATAAGGGTTGGAGGCGTTTAGTTGGTCAACAAATAGGTAAATGGAATAGATGCAAGAATAGATGCCAAAGAGATATTGCCAAGTGCATAGGACCAAATTTTGGATACTACAATTGCCCCCCTTTTAATCCAATATTGACAAATGCTTGTGTTGATGTTCAAAAATGTCCTCTCAAAGGCACTTGCATCGAGACAACAATGAGATCTTGCTACGTGTGGGACTCTCTCTTGCAAGAGACCCTCCAAAGAGAGCTGGTTCTCATCTAAATCTATTCCTGATGCTATCACTACTCTAATGTAAAGTAAGAGATTATAGGGGAAAAGAGATAAGAGAAATTTGAAGAGAAATGCGGTGATGCACCAAGAGAGATTGAGACTCAAAGACTAATACACCTGCCTGATTTCAAAACTATATCCCTGCAAACACACGAGAAATAAAGTGACACAATACGATAAAATTGCAGTAGGTAAGAGATGCAATGAAATAGAGGGCAGATAATAAAGAGCCACAATATGTTCATTTATGTATTAGTATACATACTTGTACATTGAGCTCCAAGGTCAGATAATCATGTATTTCACTAAGGCAAGGTTGGGAAGCAACATGCAATAAAATGTAGCTGAAGGGTGTCCAAGGAAGTGAGCCAAAAATCCCTGAATGCAGAGAGACTCTCTCTTTATACAAATGAGAGAATAGAGAAGGAAGAGAGAAAGAGCTTAAAAAATAACATTAGTTGCACAATCTTCTTACCCGTACTCTACTTTAGAGAATCATATCTCATATTTGACTGAAGACCCCTGAAATATCTGTGATCTACTCATTCCCATAGAGTGTTGACTCCATTTGGTGTTGAAGTGACCCAATTTTTAATTTCGAAGCAATTAGATCCTTACTATGGAAAACGACCACCAAAGTTGTTTGAAATACCATTTAATGAGTTCAATGGGCTCTGCAAAACCAGGGGATAAATAAATTTTGAATGTGGGCCTGCCTTTTTGAGAGTTCAAATTAAATTCTTAGGCTCCTTGATATTTGAAAGAACATTCTTCAGGCTACATAGACTTTGTTCCCCTTTGAGGAGCTCAAATATTCAATAAATGCTGACTTTGTAGAATCAAAATCTGATTTGGGCCCTTAAATTTGAAGAGACACATTTTGACATGTTTGGAGTGTTAAAATAAAGGGCATTATATAGCATGCAATGCAGTTATGTAGTTATCATTCAGTTGGTAATTGTTCAACCAATCTATAACCACCTCTTCCTTTATAATAAACGTTGTCACACTTGTTTGAGTGTGCATTCAGCCTTCTCTGAATTCTTTGTTCCCTTTGCATATGCTAACATTGGTATCAGAGCGTCGAAGGTTCGCAGTTTGAGGAAGAAAGAAGCCATTTAGTCTGAGGAAGTTCTTGGTGGAAGAGTACAGACAAAGGCGAAGCCTGTGGAGGTCATATAGACCTGAGCATCTAGTTGGTGAGTTTTTCGTGCACAATAGTCGCTAGAGCAATCATGAGTGCCAAAAGTCGTGATTTGAGGGCAGACAAGGGCAAATACGAATCACGTTTTTTTGAAAAATCGTGGTTCGAGGCAGAGTTGTGAGTAAATAAAGACATTTTCGAACTGTCTTTTTTCCCTTTTCTTTTCTCTCTGAAGCAACGCCATTAGAGTTGCAGTTTGAGTCTATGCAAAGTCACAAATAATCAAGTCGCAAATCCTAAGTCGTGTGGGCAGAACAAAGGAAAAAGTGAAGTTGTGTGGGCAGAACAAAGGAAAACATGGACGAAACCCCAGTTGCAAATCCAATTCGAGGGCAGAGGCAAAGTCACGAGGGTCAAGGAAAACGTAAGAAGCATTAGTCGTATTTGCTGTTGCGTCTTCCAGGACATCGTGGGGAGAGAAACATGAGCAGTTCGAAGACAATATAGTTGCCAGGAGGGAAAACGACGACAGTGTTGTAAAAGAGGGCTTGATTAATATTTTTTAATATACGCCAATATAGTTTGAGGGTAGATGAATATTCATTTTTTCAACAAGGGTATTCACATTGCATTTGAATAATCAATTTCAAAGGAATAAGTAATATTTTGTTTTATTAGTGTGGGCAAAATATTATTTTATTATTTTCGTTACTTTGGAATAATAAAATGGCAAATATTTCACACTTGACTCTGTTGGAGACGCAAAAATTAACGGGCACTAATTTCAATGTATGGAGCCATAAGATTCTGACCCTTGCAGAATTTCGTGATTGTGATAAAATAATCACGGGTAGTGAAGCTCGACCAACAACGAACTTTGCGGATTATGACAAACGTCATAAGGAAGCGTTATTGCTTCTCAAGTTATCGGTGTCGGATGATATGATACCGGAAGTGCGAAATGTCACTATGGCAAGCACGTTGTGGGCCAGTTTGAGGGATAAATATCAGATGTCAGAAAAGAGTTGGGTGTTATACCTGAAGATTATGCTCTTTTCTGTAAAGTTACAAGAAGGTGGATCACTTTTTGAGCACCTACTTCGGATGAAAGACCTCTGAGACTAGTTATCTTCCATCAACAAAAGGTGAACAATGATGATATGGTGGCTCTAGTTCTGAACATCTTACCTTCTTCGTATGAGTCATTTGTGGAGGCACCTCATTTAATGGCTGAAAGTCAAACACTCACGTTTGATAAGGTGAGTTCCTACTTGTTGCAAAAGGAGCGGAGACAAATTCAGGCAGACTCTAATTGTGACCAATCAGAGAGTGCTCTTGTCACTCAGTCAAAATGAAAGTGGAGATGTCATTCTGGTGAGTCTTCCACTCAGTATCAGGTCACATGCTATTACTGTCACAAGGTTGGGCACTGTAAGAAGGATTGTTAGAAGCGGAAGTAAGATATTTTGCAACAGAACAAGAAGCCATGTGATGAGGAACATGTGGTAGCATTTGTAGAAGAACGAGATTCAGATGACAAGCATGCTATTTATTGTCTTACAACATCGTGCTCGCATGACAGTGGTACTAGTTATTGGATCATTGACTCTGGGGCATTCACACACTTTTCATGTCGTAGGGATTGGTATGTTTCATTTACTGCAAATATCCGTTTTGAATCAGCAGTACTAGCTGATGGAGAATCATTTGCAGTAGAAGGGATTGGAGATATATGAATTGTATTGAATAATGCTCATAAATTGTTGATATGTACCTTCTTTACAAGAGAATCTTCTATATATTTGTCAACTAACCGAAAATCCCAATATTTATGTGGATTTATGTGGGAAGAAGTGTATTCTTTCTGATATAAAATAAAGATGGATGATTACCCTTGGTATTGGGGAAGATGGGCAATATCGTCTTGTTGATCCTGCTACGTTCAACATGAATGCACGTGTGGAAAACAACTCCACCATACAAGATGTGCAGGCGGCTGCAATGCCTTGGGAGGAATCCATTCCTCATAGATCTGTTGACTTGGATACAATCAACCTACATGCCCTTATTATGGAGGAAGTATCCACTATACCAGATGTATGGGAGGCGGACATGCCTTGGGAGGATGGATTTCCTCATTCTAAAGAACAATTTGTTGTGGATGGAGACTCCACTATTCCAGATGCACTGACGATGCATGGTGAGATGGCATGCCAAGCCTCTGACTCAAAGGTACTTGCTCGAAGGACAATAGAGCATGAACAATTTGCTCATTGTGTTTTGAAAGATCTTTCCCCAACAGAGAGGGATAAATGAGCAAATAGATGAGGAGTTGGTTCTCACTCCTATTGCGGAGATGGTTATTTCTCCCACTACTGAGGCAAATGAGATGGAGATGGTTATTTCTCCTATTATCGCGGAGTTGGTTTTAACTCCTACTGCTCAGATGGTCACATTTCTAAAAAGGTTGGATGAGCACTACATGGTGTTGCAAGGACATGATCGAGGTGACTTCGATTGCAGGATAACTGAGTCTCTGTATAGACTCCCACAGGCTACACAAGCCTGGAGCAGATTTTTCAATCCAACTCTCCGAGTTTCTGATTCCAACACTCTGGAGATGGGGCTGACACTCTTAGCCATTGATGATTCATCACTGGTCAATGAATTATGCAAACTAGTGGACCACTTGCCATATCCTTTGTTCACATGACCATATTTTTGTTTTGCGGTTCTTCTCCATTCGACAATTGTAACACAATCATGGATTGCTGATTTTGAAGTAGAACCTATGGCACAGTCTGTAGATCTAATAACTAAACATATGGGCTTACGGACATTTGTAAAATTTCGGGACAAACTTGGTCTTGTTTCCGGTTTAGTCATGAAGAGGGGGTGTTAAAATATAGAGCATTACATAACATGTAATGCAACTATGTAGTTATCATTCAGTTGGTAACTGTTCAACCAATCTATAACCACCTCTTCTTATATAATAAACGTTGTCACACTTGTTTGAGTGTGCATTCATTTGAATTCTTTCTTCCCTTTGCATATGCTATAACATGGAGGCATTGTGAAGCTCTGGAGAGCTCAATATATTTGAGTTTGGATGTTGGGATGGGATATAACATTTGATTGGGATTTCAAACATTAAATAGAGGCACTATAAACCTTGGGACTCAAAATATTAAATGCAGGCTCAAAAAATTGGGGTAGTGTGCTCAAAACATAATAGAGACCCAAAACAATACTGTGCGCATTAAAGTAAAAAATATGAGTCACCGGTGCAGCTATTGGCCATAAAAGTGGCACCAAACGTTAGCTTGTCTCGCAAGATTTCCAACGGGCCCAAAAACACCAAATTTGGAGTGTTGTGTGAAAATTTATGGGCAAAATAAATTTTAGGGCTTGACCTTTGTTTAAAAGATCTAATGGACACTTGGCAAAATTTTAGTGTGCTTACAGTAGGGGCACAAGTCGTGATCTCTTGTAGTTCGAGCTTTACAATCTTGGGCTCTACTTTTGTAATGTCCCCCTTTTTGGGGCATTTCCTACAACGAAGAATGGAAGACCCTTAAACCAATAAGTTTGAGGATTGGATTCAAAATTTGTCTTAGGATATCTATTTTCCATGTTGGTGGGCCCTCTTAGTTAAGTCAATGTGCACATAGGTTAGGCATATTTATTATTTAATTAAAATAATAAAGTGCACATAGTTCTAGTGTTATTTAATTAGAGTTTATATTATTCCTTCCGAAAGGGAAATTCGAATTCGGTACTCCTTGTCTATAAAAGGCGGTTATTGGAACATTGTAAGACATGCTATGTTATGATGAATTCGATTTTGACTCCATGCTTGGAGTAGGGATGTATGCCCACCAATGATGTTCTTGCTCTCTTTTTCTCTCATGTGTTGGAAATCTATTTGCGATCCATTTATAGCTGGTTTTTGATATCAATTGAAGGATTCATTGGTGCCATTGCAAGTTGACTTGGGTGTATGTTTCATTCCAGCCCTAGCGACTTCTCATGGAGTTTTGTGGACTGTTTTTAGAGCATTATTTGATGTGAATCGATCAGTTGGTTGCATGGTATTGTCTCCTTGTTGCAGCGACTCATTAGAGGCAAGTTTAATGTTAGTCTTTGATGAATATTGGTCTGGTTTTCGGTTTACATAAATCTGCCATTTCTTCTTTAACCCAGTGACTCCAGTGGAATGATTATGAAGTATTTTGATGCATGTTAGATTCATAAAATAACAGCGAACTGTGTGATGTTAATCTACTAGTTCTAGCAATTGTTGCAAGGCAATATTCTGTTGAAATAACTCTCCCAAACCCCAGCGATTGCATGCTTATGTTGGCGACTGGTTTTGGGGAGTAGATTGTGTGCAAAATAAATATTTAGGCAGCGATCTCTTTTATTAGCCATCTCTCCTGGTGGCTGTTATGTCCTAGGTGTGGCAAACTATATTTCTTGCATGTTTGAAGGCCTCTTGCTGCAGATTCTAATATGCTCCATTTCTGAGGTGAATCGATTGGAGCTTAGCATATATTTTGGGGTGTTGTGAATGTTCTTATTGCAGCGATCTGGGCTAAGAATGCTTGATAAGATTAAAGTACTCTCCATACTTCTTTGCTCAATTTGCAGCGATCTATAGCTAGGTTTGGATCAGATTTTATGCATGCATTTAGGGCAATTCCAACGATTTGCATGAAAGGGTTAAATCTGAGCTATATGCATTGAACTGAGTTCCTATTGGCAGCGATTCCTAATGATTTGAGTATTTTATTTGTGACTGGTATATTCACATATTGATGGGCTACAGTTCTCATGTTTTTTGCAGTCTATTGAGGTCCCCTTGCTGCAGATTTTGTGGGAGTGTGTCCTTGCAATATTAGTCCCCCAAAATCGACTGGGTCAGAGCATGGTATGATGGTGTTTGCAGCCCTCTAATAGCAGCAATCTGTATCAGTTTGTTGCAGCATTTTAATTTCAGTTGGAAGTTATTGTTTGAGCTGTTTGATAGAGGCCATTAAACCCTTCTTCTTGGGTTTATTGAGTCATCTTATTGAAAGCAAAAACAGTAGTGACTGGGTTTATTCATTTGGAGTCAATTTCTAATCAGTTTTGGTGTTGATTGTATTTGTTGGTTGTCATTTCCCATTGATCCCGTGAAAGGGGATAATGTTATGATCCTGGTGTGCGGATTTCACTAACGCCTCTAGGTTTTGGTGTAACGGTTCGTTACATTTGGTATCAGAGCAACCACCCGGGTTCGAATCCCACTCGGTTGGCTACGCCGTGTAGCTGGGGCCCGTGGGGCGCCTAAACATCGGTGAAGCGGGGCTCATACCTTATGGGAGTGCGGGCGCAAACCCAACTTGAGGTCGGGCTCTACGGAAGCGTGGTGGGATGTTATGATCATAGTGTGCGGATTTCACTAACGCCTCGAGGTTTTGGTGTAACTGTTCGTTACATTTCAAAATTTTAGTGTGCTTATAGAAGGGGCACAGGTCGTGATCTATTGTAGTTCGAGCTTTACAATCTTGGGCTCTACTTTGACTTTGTAGCCCGTGCTTAGCTATCCCTGACTTTGTAGTACTTGGTACGTGGCAATTCTTTAGTGGTCATGGGCTCTCAGGATCTCCTCAAGTCTTTGTGGGCTTGCCTTAGATTGTGCAGAGGGCGACGTGATGTAGAATAGCGAGACATGCTAGTTCTCCGTGTGTTCATAGAGAGGACACGTGTGGGGATCTTGGATAGCTCGGGGCTTCATAGTCTCCGTCAAGACCTTGTGTTATGTTGATTTAGTGGGGACCCTCATGGGATTGTGACACACTTCACAATCGCCGACTACTCACAATGCTCGGGCTTCTTTTGCTTTGGCAATGGTATGTTTGGGCTGTTATGGTTATGAGTTACGCGGGATTGTGCCACTTGGCATAATCTCAGATATCTTGGTCTTTGCTTTGAAGTTTTAAAGTATATCGCCTTACTGTTAACATTTAGCTGTTTGGAGAGCCCGTGGAACAAAACAAAGCGAGACACCATTAAAGATTTCCCTGAGCTCTTTAAAGCTTTACTCTGCTGTTGAGACCCCCTAAACATTCTTTTTTGGGATCTACAAGTGTTTATGTGCTGTCATGAAATTCTATGACACTGAGAATGCCAACATTGAAGATTAAGGGACCACCGTTTGAACTTTGGGCTCGAGGATTGTTATTAAAGCTTAGAAGAGTGCCTCACAGGTCTGTGAAGAATTTGGGGCATCGTTTGAGACCTTGAATTCCATTGAAGCTTTGAGTAGAGTTTGAGGGCTCTTGCTCAACTGTGAAGCTTTGAGTATTTGTGCACCTGCCTATAGAGGGTTTTTGGAGATTACTTGTGACTCCCTTGGGCTTCTAGAAGCTTGTGGAGATTATGGCTGACCTCCAAAATAATCCTAAAACTTTGGAAAGTTGTGTGTGGCCACATTTAGGGCTGTGTGATTTCGGGAATGTTGAGACTCAGCCATTTGAAGGTTTTAAACAAGGAGACCATGAATAAAAGAGAAAACACAAGGTAGAAATCTTAAAAAGAGAAAAACATCCAAGAGAATGTGCAACTTGAGTGCTATGAGCTTTGAGAGCACAAAGTTAATAAAATGGGTTAGGGAGCACATTTTATTAACATTTTTGACGACTTGTAGGGGGACACTTTCTTACTAAGTGTGAGAACTAGTGGCCTTGAGCGTTTGTTGGGCATGGAGTCTCCGTGAAAACACACTGAAAATTCTGAAGCTTGGAAACCCCTTAAACCTTTTTTAATTGAGCTTTGGAAAGTTGTTCTTGAGTTTAGTAAAAACTCAATTCATTTTCTTCCCTTGTTCTCTCTTCATTGTGTCATCTTTGTGTCTTTGAATCTACAACCACCTTGAAGGGCTATTCAAAAACTATCTACAAAAGAGAAACCAAACACAAAAGGGGAAGGCGAGTCTCTAGAAGGCGAATTAGGATCAGCTAAAGGGTCACCTTGAACTTCCTTGATCCTGGCATTTTTGCGATAATTGTCGCTTATAGGCTTCAACCAATAGTGTTCGTACTCTATCAATATTAGGTTTTTCCTTAAAAACTTGACTAAATGGCTCAATTAGAATCTTGTGTGGGAATTGTTGAATGATAGGAACTTGGTTGTGATTGATATCATATTGGTCTCCCTCATGATCGAACATGGTCTCAATGATACCAATATCCTTGCTAATATGCCTATCATTGCCATCAACATCAACAAGATTATTTGTATTAATACGAAAATCCATAGAAGAAATAGATACATTAAATATGATGGCCATTTTCTTAAGGCAATGTGAAACTAGGGAAACTTGAATGTAATTAATGTGGGTGCCACTCAATTGAGCACTTAGGTGAGTTGGGGTGAGAGACCTTGCTTAGCTAGATGTCATAAGAAAAGAACATTTAAGTATGGATAGGAAGGTAGAAGGGATTTGATAAAACCCTTATATTAGAAAGATTGGGCCAAAGATCAGCAATATCTCATTGAAATATGAAACCATAAGGGCAAGGAATGAAACTGTAGTCCACATGAATCGATAGATAAGCAGGTTCAAGAAACTGTATTTTGAAATTTTAGGTTTAAAGGCCTCATTAGATATTACTCGTATAGATATAATTTAGAATAGTAGGATAACAATCCTAGTTGTGAATTATGAAATGAGATCATGTCAACCGATATGCCAATAAAAGTACAATTAGGGAATATGTTTAGAAAGATGTCACCATGCACCAAGCTTAGAATGTGTGACAGTGTGCTAAAATTGAATGTAGAAGCTGCGCAGACTGTTGTCAAGTTGCTTGTAAAATTGGGGGACTTGAAAGTGTGTGCAAGACAAGTTCGTCTGACCGAGGAAACGTTCGTGGCCGACATTTTTTGAGTGACTATGAATATGTCCCCTAATGCTCTAAGCTAATTTTTGACTATTCGCCTATGTTTAGAGATATGGAATTTGTGTCTAGATTAGTGTGATCACACTATTGTGATTGGATATTATCATCCTCGCTTGTAGTCCTAAAAGGGGTTAGTTACGATTTGAGTTAGACTAACCTCACCACACCCCCTCTAATGTGATGTGCGCTGCACTATGTACCAATACACTGAAGAGGGATCAAGCCTCATGTATTCCTCCCAATCCTATGATGAGATGGACAATAATATAGAATGTAAACAATTTGGATCCCTTGATTTACCTCTCACACGTGGCAATATACACTTGACCTAGATGTGGCTCATGGATTTTTGATTTATGACAGAAATATAGATGTATTCAAAATTTGAGTAGTTCACTGTAATGGTGCTCTAAGCAATGGGCGCTTCAATGCTTGGTCATGTCCTTTTTAGAGTGTGCCCATAAAGAGTTATGGTGGATGTGTTTATATAGGTGACCATTTGAATGATTTCCTACTCAATTGATCCAAAAGTACTACCTAGGCGGACCAAGCTAAATTATGCATTTGAAAATATGACCGTTGCAAGTATAAGGGATAGGTTAGTAGCATGTGGAACACGTTCGTTGACCGAACTTGTCCCAGGGCCACGAACTTGTCCAGGCTAGAGCTGGAATCAGTTACGAGGTAGGAGACATTTTGTAGATGTGTTTCCTGAAGTGTGTAGTTATCCTTGAAGTGATAAGTTGGAGAATAGTTGCGACCTAGTGGACTTGGGGTATAGGATAGAGTTGGATGTTTTTAGTTGGTCAACCAATAGGTAAATGGAAGAATGTTGGAGCAAATGCCAAAGTGATATTGCTGAGTGCACATAAACAAATTTTGGGTACAACACGTCCATCCTTCATTTCATTTCCCTTTGAGCCGAACTTTCATTATGGGTCCTAACCATGTCGGATGTTGGGAGCCCAAAGCCCCAACCTATCCTCACTATCTTATTGCATTTCCTCCTTGAAGGTACCACCCCATGTATGGCGTCACCTCTAAAGAGTCTAACCCCCTCGATGCACACTATGAAATTTGAAGCTTGCATTTAGTATTGATTTATTGCCTTTTCCTTGGGGCAAGTGTTTGTCAAATCCAGTAAATAATTGCCTTACCTTGTTAATCCTTCTCAATTTTAGTGCCACAATGATGACATTCCCCCAGTACCTTCTCAAGCGCTTAAACACACATGATTGTTTTTAATTGCCATGAAATTTCAAGTGTGAAGCTCATTTTCCTTGCCCCATCAAGCTTTGTGTGTTGGCTATACAATTTTTTTGACATGACAAAGAAGGTTGAGTTGAACGGTGGCAATCTAGTTGTACATAAGACATGAGGAAATGGAAGATTCTTGTCATGCCCCTTTTTGGAGACTATCGGATTTGAAGATCTTAACCCATTTTCCCTCCCCATGGGTTTAAGGAAAGAAGCAAGGGAAGACTTGGATGACATTTTCTAAGTAGATATTTTTATTGCTATTGGGAAGCCAAGCGCTGCAACAAAAGAACTTATTTAATTAGAATATAAATTATTTTGAGCATGTAGGCTGTAAAAACAAAATAGATAATTAAAAGGTATTTATTACAAGGTCGGCCATAAGTTGCGATGTAGCACCCCTTATGCTATAAAAGGAGGATGTTTGACCATTATGTGGTATGTTGAATTTTATTATTTCTTTTGGCTAAAGGTTTTACCTTCCCTTTCTCTCTCATCAAGGACGAAAACCCTCATTTGAGACCACTTTAAGGACGCAAACCCTTGATAGTGGAACTTGTCTTGGGGATGAAAACCCTTAAGCAAGGATATTTGGAACTATTGAATATTTCAAGGTAATTGGAGCTGATATCTTTCTATTTTGTCCTAGGCGACTTGCATCATGAGTATTTTGGATGTGTTTTGATGGATGTATGGTATGATTCTTGCATGGATGGACTTGTAATAATTTTTAAAGGTGAAAGAAATCATTTATTTGCATGTTTGAGCCACTAATTCATTATTTCCAAGAAGGGCGAATTGTTTGTAAGTTAGGTTTGACATGTTTGGGCTAGCTGAATTGATATTTGCATTCTTCATATTTTTAAACCCCAAGATCCCAAGTTTCGTCAATTTTGGAGCTTCCTAGGTAAAGTTATGAATTTTTAAAGTTGTATGTGTGTACCAAATCATTCTTCCCATGCTTTTTGGTGTATGCTTCTGTCATGATCTTGTTGTTGTCCCTCAATAATCCCTTCTCGAAATGTTTTGTCAACTTATCCCAAGTACCCATATTTGTCTTGGCTTGTTCCATATACCAATCATTCATAATCGCTCTTGAGGTTGCTGGAAAGGACCCTAGTATCCTTTGTCATTATGTCTATTTGCAGTGCAAATTATAACACATGTTGCAATGACTCACAGGGTCTTGGTTTCCATCACTCATGAACTTGGTAACATTTGTCTATCTCCCATCTGTGGTGGACACACACCATAGTGCCTGAATTCCTTGGTGTTGGTGGCATTGGTGGTCCTTTTGAAATAACCCTTCTTTTGTTCAACCAATCTTGCCTAGCTTTCCTTTGCCTTACGGCTTGCGAACTTTGTCTCCTCTAGTAATACCGAATTTTTTGTACTCATGCTGGTTTACAATCTGCATTGCTAGTCCTGAAACCCAGTCTACCTATTCCGAAGAAAAAGGACGCATCCACTTCGAAGTTACCGTTTGGTGCCATGTTTTCCTCTGTTTGAGGTCCGACTTCTCTCTCATCACCCATTTCTCTTTCGCCTTCATCTTCATCCCAGAATTGCCTCCCTTTAACAGTCCTACCATTGTCGGGCTTACCAACCTCTTCCTCAATAATCCTCCCACCATTGGTGCGGTCCTCTAACTTTGGTCCACCATTCCTATCATTGGTACCACTTCTGTCCTCTTGGACAATCATGCTTAGTCCTCCATCGATGAAGTCTTGACTTGTTCCTTGCTTTGTTCCTTTCGTCCTAGTGGTCATAGACAAGTCACCCCTTCTCTCAAGTTAAAACAATGTTGTCCGGGTCATTGGTTCCTGGGTTGACTCTGCCCTTGATAATTTCCATCTCTTTTCTATCTTCACAATCCTTGCAGATCTCCAAACTATGATTTTGACAAGGAGTCGTCTTCATTATAGGTAGTAACCGGTTCTTATAGGCACAAAACCTGTAGTTTATAATTTCCTTGACAGTCTTGGACATTCATTATTTCTAGGTCTTCTCTCTTTGCTCTGTCCTCATAGCACTTGAGGATGTGGTCTCTCAGCTTCTCTCTATTGCTCTTGGCAGCTCCTCTTTTTTCAAAATAGGGACAAGCTATGAATGTTGGGACATGAAAAAACATCCCCTTGACATACTCATTCGACGTGAGGCTGTTACCATTTCCACAAGGGAGTCTGTGTCTGCAGTCTCCCTTCAAGTGAAGTCTGCCGTGGCTGTGTCCCCTACTGCACACTCAGGTCCTTGGCTAACTCTTTCTCTTTTCCGTTGCCTTTGCTTGCGCCAAACTCCATTCCGATAAATATTGAGGATTTTCCATTTTTACATTTCTCAATGTTAAGTCACACAAGTTAGAGCATCGAACATTTTAGGCAATGGTGCCAAAAATGTCGAGAGAATTCTTATACACAGACTAACCTGTTTACATGATTATCACACACATAGCACATAGTTGTACTATAGAATATCACATAGAAACATAAAAAAGAGAGTTTATGATATCAAAGATATATGGCATGGGAATGCTGAAAGATCATTGTATTCATTACTGGTATAAGTATATAGACTAATCTCAACAATGATATCACATAGTGCTACCACATGACATATGATCCATGATATCCACACAACATGATATTAGATGAATAGTTCCTCGGAGCAATGTACCATATACAAGGCCTAGGACGAGTGGGAATGAGTACATAGAGTAGAACCATCCGTCCACAAAATTTCTATTAACCCTTCCTAGCCTGATTGCAAGACATAGCAAAACTTATTGCTCCACACGATTTTATGTTTTCGTCATAAAGTGCTATATACAACCGAGAGTTTAGATTGACTGAGTGTTTATTTTTTTCAATTAAAAATTATTTCATGTAAAATAGGGTTTGATGTATCTTTGATTTGGGGTTTTTTATAACCTCAATTTAAACAAGTTTTGCAAAGATATGTTAGTGTGTTAGAGGGTTATCTTGTTGATGCTCTTGTCTCTAATTAGAGGTGTATGTTTTTAAAGCTTCAAATTTGAACTTTTGGATTTTTTTGGTGATGAGCAATTCTCTTCTTGTATTATCTGTTTGTTACTTCAGAAATTCTTATTGATGTTTTGGCTGTTTTTCTTGGTAGTCCCATTTGAGAGTGAGAATATAGTAATGCCTGTGCTTTTGTTAGTCCAAAAGAAATTGGACCTGCCATAGCTGACCACGTGTTGGATAGTGTGCCTTTGTTTGTCACCCCAGAACAAAAATGGAAATGATTGTAATTGTCGAATGTGGCTCATTTCAAGTTCTATTACCTATTATAAATAGACTAGAAAGAAGCATTTAAAGGTGTCTTGTTTCCTTTCGCTTGCACTATTTCGCTTTCATATTTTAGATACCAAAAATTATATGGCCAGACACATTCCCTCACTTCATTCCTTTTCATCAAGTATGGGTTCTCAGACATTGACACAGACTTCAGAAAACTTGTCGAGTCATGGAAAATTTTGGCTTTTTATCTATTTATTAGAGTTTGGGTGCAATGATTCTCCATGAATATACTTGTCACGTATAAATTTCAGCCAGTACATTGTATATGCTATTTATGATTATTTGAAATCAAATAGCTCGATAAAGGTAAGTCCATTTCAAGATGTACTGGACTGTCATGGAAAATCAATTTGTATTCTTCTCGAGTCCTGAACCCTACCTTGGCTGGGAGAAAACAACTAGAATCTCATTTATTTTAAATGTTTTTACTTTTTTATATTTCTTGTTCTTCTTTGAAACTTTTTAATTTTATATTCAAGCCCTGACCTATAACCCTAAATTTATCAGAAAAAGTAAAATAAGTTTGAAGTCTAGGACTGTATAAGAAAGAGAGATTGTGTTTGTTCTTAATAACTGAGGAGAAAGAATCTTTAGTCATGGGCTACGTCTAGAAGACTACTTTTAATTTGTATAAATATTCTCTGCATCTGTTGAGTTGAAATGTGATAAAATATAGAGTGGGTAACAATGATATGCTCATCTGCTCTGTCTCTGCAGAGATTATGGCACAGGATTGTTACAAGTTATGGTCAATTTTATTACATCATGTCACAAGCCAAAGTTGCTTCAGCCTATTGTGCAGAAAATTGTTGATACTGTTCCAGAAGTGGTAAATCTTAAAGCTTATTTCTTCATTGATGAATAGAAATATCATCATCTATCTTATGAGTATGTAGAGACAATAATTTTGCGCTGTAGGTGTTCTTACACCTTACTAGTTTTATTCATTTTTTCCCCGAAAATTATGATATTTAATTACTAATGGTTTTGGTGGCTATAAAGTTTTATTTGTAAGGAACAGTTCAGAACTCCTTTTTTATTGGAATCAGGCCAGTATACTTTATAGCAAAAAATAATGTGATTTAAACTTGTATTTGTTAAACTCGTAATTTGTTTTCAAGATGTGTTAGAGAATAGATTAAAATTGCAGCTGACTTGCATAATCAAAAGCATCTCTTTTAATTTTCAATCTGTAGACACACGATGCTCAAATTTGAAATATTTGTCAGAGTGGCCCATTCTTGAAGCAGTGACTTTGTTAGGTTATGGAGAAACAACATGCTTTTCAACGAAAAGCCAAATTACTGGAAGACGTCTGTGTGAAGAAAGAATTCTTCATTTATTTATGTTTGCACAGGAGATCTAACATAATATAAATATGTTGCATCTATTCATCCTAGGTGAGATTTTAGCTAAGGATATCATCCAAATAAACTACATGAAACTACCAAGATAACGCTGAAAGATTTCATTGATGTGGCACAAGAAGATAGCAAGGGCACTGGTTAAACCAAACCACTCGTAGAAGTTCAGGGTTTTTGTTGAAACCTGTTTTCCAAATGTCACCAGTTTACATGCGATTTTGATGATATTTAGAGGTGAGATCAATCTTTGTGAAATGCTCTGCTAGTTTGAGTTGAACAATGAGATCACGGATCCTACAAAGAGTGTGAGGGTTTGTAATGTCCCCTTTGGAATTGAGGCCAAATAAACTATGTAGCCGGTACGTGCCCTAGGGACAGCAGGTACCAGTTCCATACGTCCTGGGTACAGGGTTTGGGTTTGGTTCGCAGGGGATACGGGCAGGGTTCTTCCTGCAGGGCCCTTTAGTGATGCTCTCATTGAAGACATTGGAGAAGATGCAGAGCCATTAGACTATTACTAATTAGAATGTTGATGTATCTTCATTTTTGTGTTTACAATGTTACATAATACATTGTAACATTTTGATTTGAACAATGTACTGCTTATAAGTTCGAACAATGAATTATCAATATGTTTTAACTTTTGTCACTATTTCACTTATGTATATTTCAAATTTGTTTAATCTATGCATGTGTAAGGCTGGAATTTTGCTTATCGTGTTACTTTTCAAAATATTTTAAATATTTTATATGTATATTGTACTGCCGTATCCAAGTGCCGTACCCGCTTCCCCCAAAAAATTGCCGTATCAGCATACCGGATCCCCGTACCTGTACCCGCACCGTACCCACATACCGGCTACCTAGCAAATAAAGACTTCTTGCCATTCTCTTCCCATGGCCAAGAAGATTAAGTGAACAAGGGAAGTAAGCGAGCTTCGATTCTGTTTTCTTTTATTATTTTTAAAGTTTTTCTTTAGTGTTTATCTCCTCCAGGCAGGTCGGCTGAGATTATGAGTTTCTTAACAAAGAATTAAAAGATAAGTAAGCTTGGAGCTCGGTCCTCATCTATTTGGCCTTTTGTGCCAAGCAAGGGGTATAAAAGAGGTTGTATGACCTCATATGGAGATCATCTTTTGGTGCATTTACACTTACACTTGGTTTGTTGGGCTGGGTGCTCAATACCATTCCACTTGAGGACGAAAACTCTCTTGTGTGGCATCCAAGGAGGACATAACCCTTCCTTGTGGCTTGGTGGAGAATGAAAACTCTCCATGTTGGTGAATTGAAGATCTCTATTGAAGACTGTCTTGTAGATTTAGATCTAGGGCATTAGGAAGAAGACCTACAAGAGCTTTTACATATTTTTGGAGTCCTCTCCTAGGGGAGCAACTAGGGTAGAGGTCATTCTAAGTGCCTTCTAGGGCACGCCACTCATTCATTTATTGATATTCCAATTTGATATAATTTATAAGGTTGGAATCACTCATAACTAGGCATTGTTGGGGTTTGGAAACCCTCATTTTGATTATTTCTCTTCGCTGCACTTCTGCTGTTATTAAAGAATTTTCCAGCTGATTATTAGCTTGAATTTTGTGGTGGAAATTGTTCTAAAATATTGCAAAAGGGTCTATAAATATTGTGGATGAATTGTAGGTTGGAAGTTGGGTGAAAAATTGTGTTTTTTTGATCGCTGTTATAAAAATCAGTTCGCTGTACCGTATTGATTTAATTTTCAGTTTGCTGGTCCAAAAATGAAAAATCAGGTAAAAATCAGATTGGTGTTTGTGCTAATTCCTTGTTTTTCAGTTTCAGGCCTAGAAAGGGACATTACAGGGTTCTTGACTGTTATCTTTTATAATGTTCTATAATATGTGCCCGACCTCCATTCTGTTTGATCCTTCTTTGGTAAAGTGAGAGTGAGCTAACCACAAGGAGAAGTGCTTAACCAGGTCTTTCCTTTGTCGAGCAGTTACTTGATTTGACATTTTATTTCAACAACTCTATGCTAGAGGTTTGATAAGGTGATACATTTGGTAACGAAGATCTTGGAGTGTTTTCAATGTTATGCTAAATGGCACAAACATAGGGAATCCTTTTGGGAGGTTTAAACAAATCAACAAAAACATTTAAAATAGATCACATGGAAGCAAGAGGTAGCTTATCGGTGTTTTATTTTGCTTTCCAAATAATGCAAAGATTCAACACCTTGTGAAGATTAAGTTGCTTGGCTGTCGATTCTCGTGGAATCAAGAGATTAAGAGACGGGGACATTAGTTTTATAGACTTAAACATCTTTGTGCAACTTGTTTGTACGTAAATAACTATGAGAAATCACTTGGTAGCCACACTAAAAGTTGAGCTAAGAAGAAGACCACAACAATCAAGAGGAGTGACATTACACCCAACTGCATCGATGAAAGGCCCATTAACAAAAGTGATGCACCACTTCATTGTCATCAATGTAGGTTGACCTCCTTTCTTGACGCATTTAAGTGAATAGGGTATATTGATCCCCTAGAAGGCACAACTACTGAGTCCTTTTATCATGCATGTGGGAGTGAGACACAGGTGTAGAATTATTGGTTAGGGAAAGAAGGTATGTTTTGATATGTATTGGTGCATGAATTAGAGAGGTATAGGATTATCAAGGATCATGAGGGCGACTGAGGGAGCAAGGGAAGGTTGTGGAAACCGGTGAATGCATGCCTGCTAAGAGACTACCACACAGGTCTAAGGAATCCATAAGGGAATCTACGGAATTTTCATGTGACAAATAGTTGTACCAGATTGTGTACAATGGTACAAATACCCTTGTGTCTCTCATTTTGGAACACTTGATTATAGTAATGCTCTTCGTAGACCTTTGATGTGTCTTGATTTTGTGCAAAAGAAGACCTTTGGGATTTATGCTAGGGTTTGGAGGTGTTAATTGCAGATTGAGCCTGTAACATCTTGGGATATGTTGTATCTTGTAGCTCATAATGCATGTCAATAATTGGATCTTCAATATGACGTATTCTTCTTGCATATATAAGATATTGAGGGTTATCTTCATGATCTAAGTGTGTTGATGAATATTCGTGGTTTATTTTTGTTTTATTAGTAGATCATGCTATGCTTAGTGTTTGCATAAGATCTTTGCAATTCTCTCATAGTATGAGGTTTCTAGTGTTCTCTCTGTGTCATGGGCGAGACATTCAAGTGCAAGCTTGATTGATATGCCGGCGGGGTGAAGAATGTTTACTTTGTTATGCAGTTTCTTAATCCACACAAGATTAGTTGACACATGGTCTAAATTTGGAGTTAACATTTGGTTCCATTGCTAAACCTCACTAACATTTGTTGTATTTGATGTAAGCTGTTGTGGAGAAAATGTTTTGTGTTGAAACCTTAGGCATGGATGACCAAATCAGTGGTGCGTGAGGGTTAGACGATGGTAGAGTTGGGGTTGAAACTAAAGTTGTGCGGATCGTGTTGAGAAATGGAGGATTTCGTCAAAAGAGAGGACTGACTGCGTAAAGATGTGGAAGGTAAGCCTGTTGAGGTTGCTGTTGTGGACTCTCGGAGAGAGGGGGGCTTAGTCTTGTAGATGTTGAAATCCTAGGAGGGGGCAGAGGCACGAGACATACTCGTGTGGCTGTGGAACACAATTTAGTAGTGAAGGCTTGCGCATAGAGGATTCTTTGATCAATGATTGTTGCATTGATGTGGATGAATGGAAGCCACACATGAGTGGGAGAGAGCATATGATTGAGGGAGTTCTTACCTGAACTTGTTAGAAGACGATGCCTTTACATGTTACTCTTTTCAAGAAAGAGGTTTTTGTAAGGTGGTTAGGGTTTGTAGAATTGTGAAGAAGTGTGATTCAAGTGAGGGTCTGTACGGGTGGATTGGTGGACATTGTGCAAAGAATGATGAATCTTGGTGGTGCAAGAAATCAAAATGTCAATGGAGGGAATCCACGGCCCATTGCACTAGCGGTTATTGCGATAGGCATATTGGGGAGTCCTACACACAAAGTCGTCGGTTCCGTTTGCACAAGTGTTCTATGTTGTGATGGTTAAACTGACAAAATACCATAGGGTCAGAGATGTTGCAAACCTTGTACATAAGTGTGTAATTGTGTGGCAAGTGATGCGTATTTTCTCGTTAGAGGTGAAGGCAAGTCAATTTGTGACGACACTTTTGTTAAGTCGCATGCCTAGTATTGAAAGTATGACCCTAATAAGAAAGGTGTCGACTTTGACGCGTTAAAACCGATGTTTTAGGAGTTTCATATTCCTAAATTCAAGTAAGATGGTATTTATGTGTCAAAAGAGATAAGTAGGAATCAACAAAATGTAGGTGTACACAATCCGTGTTTTAAGACGTTGCTTTCTAAAATCTCATATGAGATTCATCTGTTGCAACATGTGTAGTGGTTTGTTGGCGGGTTGCTACTTCTGTTTCAAAGAGAGCTAGCCATGAAGAACATTAAAGATTCAGACGAGTCTTTGGATGCTGCTGTGTGTGCAAGTGGTTAAAAGCTTCGATACTGAAGTTAGCTTGTTATTAGAAGCTCAAATTTTTACATTATGGGTGTAAAGCTTGTTGTGGATTTCCATGTTATAGAGATTGCAAAGAGGGATAATTATCTTGTATTACTAGGGTGCCCTTGGTACTATGATAATCATGTAGACTTGAGGTTTAAGAAAAGGGTGGCAAGTTTTGAGAGTAATGGTCAGAGGGTGGCGAAACCACTAGATGACCTATTGGGACCGCTATATGTAGAGAGTGTGGATGCCGATGAAGTGATAAACAATATTTGTAATTTGATTGTGCATGAGAAAGAGTAATTGGATGCACAGGAAGATGGATTGACTAATTAGTAAATATGTTCTGGATACTACAAGTGCTGCATGTGAAAGATGAGTGTTAGAGGAATGTGAAGTAACTAGGCAAAAGTGTGTAGGAGTGATAAGTGGTCTAGAAAACATGCCAACCCAGTTCAAAGTGGAATGGTGCTTAGGAATTAGATGAGTAACACAAATAAGATGAAAATCAATTGGAAAGGGACTATGAAGTGTGATTCCAAAGGTATCACCACAAGTTTGAAAAGTAATGAGGATAAATAAGGTATATTAGACAAGCTGCCTAAGTATGATGGGTCTACCTGCGTAAAGGTGTATGTGAATGACTTAGAGGCTTGTCTACCAAAGGAGATTGAGAGGAAGTTGGATTGGCTCATAGTAGTGCTCCGCATTGGTAGACCATGCATAAACTGCATCTGCCATGGTGGGCGGAGATTAAGGAGGCTATGTGTACCAAGTTTGAAAGAAGCAATACAAAGAATGTTTTTTGATTTATGCAAGAGATACCAATTTGGATGAACACTTGGAGGCTTTTGAAGAGTTGTGGGATGTTAAGCGAGTTCTTGCTACCAATTGGGTTGTGGGTGCATGCTCTCTATGAGGCATTGAAGACTTGGGTCCATGCATGGTACATATGCAGTGAGATGAGGAGAGAAATTGTGGATTGGGAGGCAATTTAGGAAGATTTCAAGAAGACATTTAGTTTTGGCATAGAACAATAGGAGTTGATTCAGCCGTAGGAAATGATCAAAGAAACAATGTTTCATAAAAACACACAATGGAATGGTTAGTCAAGGAAAATCCACGATGATGAAGAGCATTTAATGGATAAGTTGTTTGGATAAGGACGATGCAATAATGCTTTAGTGGGGAGGTGTGTTCTCCCATACTAAGGCTAACTCGAAGGATGTTTGCCATAGAAAAGGACCAAAGGAGATGGTGCGATTGATTTTTTGAGTGTGGAGACCACTAAAGGAGAAAGAGTTATTGAGTTCGTGCAGAAAGTTCCAGCCACGTATATTAATCAACCTATGTGTCAGAAAGGAGTGAATATAGACACCAAGGAGGATCCTTACATGGCAAACTTGGGATATTATTGGGTCCATATTGAGTTTATCCGCCTCACAAAGCTAGTAAAGGAGTATAAGGCCTTGTTCCCAAAAAACTATAATGAGTTGAACAAGTTGCATTTAAGCTTTAAGGAAGATGAATATTAAGTTTTGGAGGGAACAAGACCGGTTAAGAAAAGACCACATAGAATGAACCTAAACTTGAATGTGAAGATGAATGAAGAGATGGACAAGGTGCTTGACGAAGGAGTGATATCTCCAATCGAGGATTCTGATTGAAGAAGTCCGATAGGATTAGTATAAAGGAGGACAAAAGGATTCGCGTGTGTGCGGATTATAAAATGTTGAATGACACATGTGTTGAAGGTCCTTTTCCAACTTTCTTTATTGATGAGATGTTGAAAGGTGATGTAAGGTGTGAGATTTATCCTTTTATTGATGAAGAATGTACCTATTGTGTTATCGTGCATTATGGTAGAGGCATTTAAAGATTTTATACTGTTAGCTAGATTTTTTGCATAGCTGAAAACCTAGGCAGTCATGAGATAAATCTCTCTCATTTACCGGTGAGACTCCTGTGTAAGATTTGTCAATTAAATATGCTAGTATTTAGATGGGGGTATTACTTTAACCATGCAGCTCATGAACCATAGATGTATAGTTTTGCAGCAAGTAAGCAACTGTTTAAAGAAAGGAAAAATCTGATGAAGAAGGAAATAATATAAACATAGGAAAGAAAGAGGGAAGATGTGCAACCCAATCAATAGATTACAGAGTTGATTGCATGCACATAAACAGAACCAATAGATATTAACACACAAAATTATAAGCAAAGGAAGCTTTTGGATCTAGATCTACAATAACACAAAGTTTATAAGTAGATCTGAGACAAAAGTTAGAAACAAAATGCACCGTGACACAAAGTTATCTGGAAATCTGCTCCTTTCTATTCCTTTGCTTCAAATAGCTATCAGGGGTTTCAACACAAAGTCTGGAACACAAGAATGCTGCTTACAAATTCTCCTCATCAACACGTAGGTTCTTCCTCTACTTATAACATGTAGAGGGGAAATTACAAATAGGAAGCTTTTAGTGAATTGACACATGTGGAAGTCGAAAAGGAAACAACTGACAATCTCTCTCCTAGAATTCTTCTTTGCATGACATGCATGATTTGCAACTGAAGATAAAACCTTCTATTTTGCATGAATACCACCTATTTCCAAGTAATTGACTTCTTCAAGTAATGGCTTTTAAACCGATCACTTAAGTTTTATAATTTAATTGATCGCTCAATTACTTTGTTGGAGGAAATAAGAGAAAGAAGAAGAAAGAGGAAAGTTGCAGTCTTGTTCTTTTATCATATTCTACATGCAGTTGATTCTTTTGCCTTTGATTCTCACCAAACTGGATCTGAAAGCAACTGGATCTAGAAGCGAGTGACTGTGATTTGCTTGCAGGTATTGCCTTTAACTTGTCTTCTTTCTTATCCTTGAAGCTTCTGTAGTTCTTCTCCAGTACATGCATCAGTGCAATGTTTGCCGTAAATTCTGAAACCACTCCGGGTGAATGCAAATTCAATGAAGGCTTCAATTGGAAGATTGGGAGCACATGCACAAGATCCTGGAAGGAATTCTCCATGCAGTGACTTCTTCACGGGTTGCGTCAGAAACAAGAGGATGAATTTTTGCCGAAAGCCTTTGCAATTATGAGATCTGGATCTGGATTTGGGCCTACTGAATTCAGTAAATCTGGAAGCTATGCATGATTCCGCAGAGCCTACCCTTTCATCCCATTTTGCCATGGCTGGAGCAATCTTTGTCTGAGCAACTCTTTTTCCTTTTATTCGGCCGGAATTCTTTACAATTGGTGCAGATCTGGGAATTTCTTCAGATTCGGAAGATATATTCAATGTATTGGACATTGATTTAAGCTCCCTTTCAATTATATAATAACTTGTAATGAATACTTGCAATTAATTTAGACAAAGACGGAATCCAGAGCACGAACACTTGATTTTTATCATAAAAATCTGCATATAAAGCCTGCTGCTCTAAAATTTGAGGCTTTGCTTGCATGCAAAGCAAACATAAATATTTGTAACTTCACCTGGGCACCTGTAATACTATGCAGACAATTAATCAGACTTAAATCAAGCTCCTTCAAACCTAGGCGCCAAACTTTGAAGCTTTCCGGTAGTGAAAACACCTTTTTTTGAGCAAAATTCCTCCTTTGGGCGCCAAAATTGTCTGGGCTGCACTCCTTTGCTAAAGAATTAATAACTCCATTAATATGGCAGCCCATGCTTATATAATCTTGATCATTCTATAATTAATAATTGCCCTTCCTATTTCCGGCAATTAATTAATTAATTAAAAATCATGTTTTTCTCTTCAATTTGGGCGCCTATTTTGTGCATGCTCATGGCTGCCATTAAATAAATTAAATTTATTTATTTTTAGCATTCTACTTCCAGTCTACTTTGACTTCACACTATGCTTTGACATCATGCGCCAAAAATAGGAATTAATTCCATCAATAAATACTTTAAAAAGTATTATTTCTCCTCTAGGTGGCTCGCACTTTTTTGCATGAGAGAGGGTTGCATTAAATAAATTAAATTTATTTAATTTTAGAATTCTATTTCCAATTTCCTTTATCCTCTCATCTTGTGTTGACTTTTCCTCATGTTTGGGCGCCAAAATTAGGAATAGAAACAATTAATAAATGCAAGTAAAACTATCCTTCTATTCCAAAAGGGGTCGCACTTTTTGACATGGCTGATTTTTATTTTTAAAAGTCAATTTCCAATGGGATTATTCACCCTGCATCGCAACTCCAAAAATCCCATGATCCACTTAAGTTGTTTGACTTTCATAATGGGATTTTTTACCCTGCAAGGCAGGTAAGAAATTCCCATCAATGCCTATAGTGATTTTCTTTTATTTTATAATGGGAATTTTCACCCAGCAAGGCAAGTAAGAAATTCCCGCCTGCCTGTTGCCTCTAATTTTCCCATCATGACTTAAGTGAATTTTATTTTATGGGAAAAAGTACCCTGCCAGGCAGATACAAAATTCCCACCTGCCTGCTGTTACCAAAAATCCCATTGTAGCTTAAAACCTTCCTTTCCCAAAAATGCGACTTGTCCTAGAAGAGGCTTTTTTTGTGCATGACTTCGTCTTTTTAGAGAGAACCAAACCTTGCCTGTGGAAAATTCCTTCTGGCATGACGTCCGTAGATGATCTCCAGATACTCCAGGCAAGAAAACAAGACTTGATACCGGCAAAGGAATTGACCTAGGGGAATTTCACAGAAAAGAAAACGGAGAACGCAAAAAATACCAAAAAATGTAAAACGTTGCCAGAAGTCACAGATAAAGCCCATGATCCAATCTTGGTGAAAACCCTACTGGTATATGTGAATATTGACATGCAAAATTTCAACAGGGCTGAACCGGAGCACAATTTACTTCAAACGGGGCTTTCCCAAATAATTAAATAAAATTTTCCCACTGACAAAACTTGATGAAGGGATAAAACAATTTTGGGCATCTGGGTATTTGTCAAAATTGGCTCCTATGATTCATTGGGAATATCTTAAGTGCAATACAAGCATCTTCTGGCAATAAAAACACAAAACGACCCGTTATTTTAAAAGTACGATTTTTTTTTACATGGGGTAGTCTCAGATGTCAGGATGAAATCTGGGGACACCATATACACAAGTTCTTTTCAAGTGTACTTGGATGATTAGTTGGTGTATGTAATGTCCTTCTCTTCCTAAGAGATCACTCGGTTATTCAAATTGGCCTATTACCGCATTCCCATAGGCTAATGGAGATGGTAAGGGAATGCTTTGCTTACATGGGTTTAGTCACTTTAGCTCACTTTATGTCTTTTATTATGAAAGCGACTTTATTAAAATAACTTTATTTTAAAAGTGACTTTATAATATTAAAGTGACTTAATGCTCAGTTGAAGTGACTTTATTAAAATAAGGTGCAAATATTAAAAGTGAAATAAAAGGACTATTTTTCCCAAAGGGGGGGGGGGGTGACCCATATTGGAGATAAACCTATAGCTCATTCCTGATCTTTGTAAGACTTGAATTTGGAGTTACCAAGGTTGGTTCTCATTGGAATCTATATATTGGTCTCTTTCACATACGGGGATTATGTCATAGTTACATCAAAGTCTCAGATCCCCACTTGCAACCACTTTGGAGCAATTGGGCTTCAGATGAAACTGGTTGAGGACGAAAACCCTCTTTGACTTCATGCGCATTCTAGGGACGGAAACCCTCTAAAAATGGATATCTTGTATTTTCCTTGGCCGGAATCCTCTGGGAAACACCTTGAGCCCTCCAAAATGGGCATTTAATAATTCAGTTGATTGTAAGGGTGTGAAAGGTATCTTGCGATACCTCAATCAGGTTTTTAGAGATTTTTATATCAGTTTTTGGTACAACATTTGAGAGCACTTGGTGGATCAATTTGTGGGAAGAATACAACCCCAAAATTCAGACATCTAGGGACGAAGTGTGTGGGTTTGTCATGAGGGTTGTAAGCCTTCTCACATATGCTTTTCTCCAAGAGGGACAAATCTACTTTGCATCAGATTGCAGTACTTTCTGTTTGTCAATAGGGTCTTCCTAATTTTCGGGTATGCAAATTGTTCTTTATTTGAGACTTATAATATTAAAATTGCATTTCCTCATCATCTGGCTGTCATAAAGCAGACTCCTTTCACAACATGGATCAGTTCTGATTCTTAGGAATTGTACCCAAAGTCACATCTTGTCTTTAGATATTGGAGAAGCATTATTTTGGGTTGAAGGTACTTCTTCATCTATCTACTCTGATTCATATATACTGCATATTATTGTTTGTATCTAACATTGTAAGTGTAATGTCCCTCCACTCAAATTTTATCGAAGACCTTTGGCCATTTTGTCTACCCGGCGACCAAAGTGTAATGTCAAGGGTGACTTAAGTTTTATTAATTTTATTATATTTTGTTAAAATTAAAATAAAACATTACTAAAGCACATATAATAAATTAATAGACTTAATATCAAATTAGAACCTAGAAAAGCGCTTTAAAAATAAAACGCTTATTAAATTTGTATTTTCTAGGGGAAAAATGCAACTTGATCAAGGAGGATGAAAAAATACAATAAAAAAATGCACCACTAGCTGATTGGTGGATTTTTAGGTTTCCATTGGGTCACTTCTCTTTAAAAGAGGAAGAAGTTGACTTGTAAAGGCATTCCAAATTTTTATTTGATATCTTTTCTCTTTGCATTGAGAGCTCTAAGCTTTTTTACAATTAAATCCAAGGATGAAAACCCGTACGAGTTTTATACTCTTGTGGACGAAAACCCCAAGAGCATTGAGAGGGATTTCCACTAAGGAAATTCTACAAATTTTTCATAGATTTCTCCATTTCCAATAGTGTTGTTTGAAGCATAGTAGGAAAACTCGCCAAACACTTGCCGAGTTTTGAAAAACTCGCCAAAAAACAAGCAAAACGAGTAAACCGCTAAAAGACTCGCCAAAATAGGCAAATTGTTTAAAACTCACCAAGCATAGTTGGAATACTCGCCAAAACTCGTTGAGTTATAGTTGGAAACTCGGAGCATAGTTGGAAAACTCGCCAAAGACAACATTTGTTTCTTTTTTTGGCATTTCTTTCCTTTTTTGGATTTTTGGTGAAGAAAACACAAGGATAGAATAAAATTTGCCATTTTTGGAAAGGATCTAGGAAGATGTAGCAACAAAAACTTGCATGTGCCATAACTTTCATTCTGTGGCTCCGTTTCAGGTGCTGTTTTCTCTAGAAGTGCATATTTTCTCGAGCTCTATGCATTGATGGTAATATTTTTTTATTTTCATAAAATCCATTTTTGCACCTTTTTGGACCAAGCAACTTCTTGCAATCTTCTGAAAGAATCATGAGCTTTGATCGCCTATAGACAGATTAGTAATAAAAAATACTGGATAGCTTTCCAAAACTCGGCGAGTACTCGCCAAAACTCGACGAGTATTCTCCCGTGCTCGGACTAATCGTCCCACCTGCCAGCTTGGTTGCAACCTACTAATTCAAATGTTGACTTCACATATCAATAGATGCGTAGGTTTTTTTTTTTGCTATTTTAAGAGTTTTTTTTGTTCAATGATAATTACATGAAGAAGTGCAACAGATTGACTCAAAAAAGGCTCAACGACTTGTTTTTTGTGCAATACAATCTCCGGCTTCGCACAAAAAAAGTTGAGGCCACATCAGAGGAGCTCATTGATTTGGATGAGATAGATCCATACAGTGAGTGGACTGGGCAAGAAGAGGAAAACCTTGCGTTCACAGCGGACGAGATTGCTTCTTTTAAGAGGGAGGCTATGGAAGGAGAAGCACTAGCAGGACTCCGAGGAGATATTGGATTGGATGAAATCTTTGGAGGTGATCTCCAACATGCAGCAGAGGAGCCACCAGCACCACCATCTAGTTCCAGGATCGAGCTAGATTCACAACCTTCTAGGAGGAGCGTGGAGATGCAACCGAGTGTGGGGACTAGTAGAGGCACTAGACCCTCTCCCCAATATTTCTCTAGATTGGGGAAGAGGAAAATGTAATTTATTGTATATTGTAACTTGCATAGATATGAAAATTTATGATGATATTTTTCAATGTCAATCATCATAAATTCATATTACTTATTAGCCGGTTGTTGTATTCGCATGATGATGCGATTTTGTATTGTATTTGTATTCAAGTCTAATATAAAACACTTCTCCAACATTTTATGGGCTCATTTGATACATTTTGTAGCTATGTGTTGCTTAAAATTTATGTTTTTTAAAGAAATTTGAGTATTTTTTAAGTTGCCGAGTATTCCCGAGTATTGGCCGAATATTGGTGAGTTTTTGCCGAGTTTTTTTTTTTGGGGTCTGGTGAGTATTTGGATTTGGCGAGTTTTTCTACTATGGTTTGAAGAATAAATTGCAGCAGTGAATTCCAGATTTTTCTAGAGTTGGGCGACTTACTTTTTGGTCAGTTTATGCCATTTCAGAGACATTTCAGGACTGATTTTGTATGCGGTTTATTGTATTGCATTTCTGGAATCAAAAGCAATTAAAATCAGAATTTTTGGAAGGGTTTAAAGAGGTATTTCAGTCTGATTTTCTATGCAGACTTCTGAACTGTTTATGGTCACTTTTTACCTCTTAAAAAATCAGATTTGATACATATTTTGGTTTCTAAAATTATTGCGATCAGTTTGTGATATTTTTGGAATTATTAGAGTGCTGTTTGTATTGGGTTTTCACTCCAACCCTAGTTGCACTTCTAATAAATTCAGATCTGCCTTAGTTTTGATTGCCATAACCCTCATAAATCAGTTGTGTTTGTAATTGATCTAAAATTCATTTGAGGACAAAGAGACCCATTTAGGGATCTTTCAGTAAGCAAGGATCCAATGCCCAAATCAATCAGATAAAATAAGGGCAGCATAGGAAGGGATCTTTCAGTGGTATCAGAGCAGTTTATTCTCTCAGCCTGTGAGAGAAGGAATTTAAAAAAAAGTACTAGAGCAATGATCCTGCCACCTGTAGGGTTCTGATTTGATTCTATGCAACCACGAGAGATTGGTCCACAGATATTACACACGTAGACGAGCACAACAAGAGGCTGGTCTAGAAACATGTGTTATAGCTGAAACCATGGGTGATAGACAGGAATATCATCATAGCCCTCCTTGGAATGATCAGGTGGACCCGGACAAAGAACTTTGTAGGACTATGGTAGCCACCCAACAACAGATGATTTAGTCCATGGAATGTGTGGGCACTACTCTGGATAGGTTGGCCTTGGATAGGCTAAGAGATAGATATGACATTGGAGATAGATCCATATCAGTTGCTAGTAGTCACATGAGGCACATTAGATCACCTTCAGAGATTAGTAGTGCGAGGGGATCTCCTCGCCATGAGAGGAGGCACACTCATACAGATGATAGGAGACCTACCCGGACAACAGATAGGCCTATACAACCTAGTTTCTTGCCTAGAGATGACCCACCGGTGGTTGAAGATCCACTTGAGGGAGTGGAGTTCCAGGACAATGTTATGGCAGCCAGTGATGAGTGGAAGAATTTACCACAACATGTGAGATATGTTTTTCCCCCTCCGTAGTATTGTGCACAAAGGAGAGATAGTTTGAGGGCTAGATAGGATATGAGGCCTAGATCATAGTAGAATAGGGAGCTAAAGAAGGCTACCAACAAGGTGACTCTTTCCACCTTTGATGGTAGTGGAAAGATCAGTGCCAGAGCTTGGATTCATAAGCTCGACACGTATCTTACCCTTAAGCCTATGTAAGAGTAGGAGGCTATTCAGTTCGCCACTCTACTCCCTGAGGGAGTAACATATGATTGGTGGCATCATGGGTTGGTCACACAGAATATGATCTTCTACGGTCTTACAGGGAGTTTAGTGAGAGATTGATTGTGAGATTTGATTGCAAGGACGTGGAGCTATTCTACAAAGATTTGGCACAGCTCCGCCAGAGTGGACATGTTGATGCCTACATCAATGAATTTCAGCGCATAGCAGTGATGGTTCCGGAGATGCTCGAGAAAAGGGTAGTGATGCTATTCATAGAGGGGCTTCATGATAGGATGAGAGGATTGGTCAAGGCTCTTAAGCTTAGGACGTTGCATGATGCCATTAAGACGACATTAGATTCGAACACATCCCCCACTTCTTATCAGCCCAATAAGAAGTTTCCCACGAGCTCCAGATCATTTCAGCGCTCTACTATTCAACAAAAAAGTGCACCCCCTCCTAGGATGGACCAGGATACTCGTAATGAGTTGAGGAGGAAGCTTTGCTTGTCTTGTAAGGATCCTTGGGGGCTTGGACATCGCTGCCTTGGTAAAGGCAAGGTGCACCTCATTGAGGTGGTTTCAGATGTGGATGATTAGCACTTACCGAAATGATTCAGAGGGCAGCGATAGCAGTCATGATGTACATGAGGGGCAGCCCCAAATAGAGCTTGGAGAGGATGAGGCATTGAATTCTTCCAATGTCATATTGCCTCACTTTCAGGAGTCCCTAGGTATCATCCCTTTCGGATGAAATGAGTAATTAACGGGCAACGAGTTGTTTGTTTGATAGAGAGTGGAGATATGCACAACTTCATAGATGAGGGGTTGGCTACAAAGCGTGGATTGCAGGTTGAGGACTTCGAGGGGTTTAATGCATAAGTTGCAGACGGATTTGCTATGAGTTGCACTAAGAGGATTCCTCAGCTTAGCATCCAGATGGGGGACTACACATTGACCGATGATTTCTATGTAGTTGGTCTTGGTGAGATTGATACAATGTTGGGCATTTGGCGGCTACAGTCCCTTGGTAGGTATGTGCAGGATTTTAGGAGGATGGAGTTAGAGTTTATGGCGGATGAGAAGAAGATTGTGTTTAGGGCTCTTTTTGATGGTGGTCCTAGAGTTGTTTCAACACATAGGATGGAGTCCATTGTCAGACATGGAGAGGTTGTATGGGCAGCCCAATGCTTCATTTCATCTAAATCTTCTTCAGATAGTGGGCAACCCTTTCATGTGGATATCCAGTCAATACTGGATAAGTACGACCCAGTGTTTGGTGACATTCCTCCAGGTAGACCGCCAGATAGGGGATTTGAGCATGTCATAGAGCTAGAGGAGGGTGCCAAGCCCGTGATTACTATGCCTTATCACCATCCTAAGAAATTCAAGGATGAGATAAAGAAGGCCATCAGAGAGCTCTTGGATAGGGGACATATCTGTCCTAGTTCTAGCCCCTTTGCTTCTTCAGTTGTATTGGTGAAGAAGCACGGGGCCATGAGGATGTGCATTGATTACCATGCTCTCAACAAGAAGACTATCAAGAATAGGTATCTCATTCCTCACATAGATGAGTTATTGGATGAGTTGCATGGAGCTATCTATTTTTCGAAAATTGATCTTCGATTAGGATACTATCAGATTCGTGTTCGTGATGAGGACATTCACAGGACAACCTCAGATGTCACTACGGGCACTATGAGTTTTTGGTGATGCCATTCGGCCTCACTAATGCACCTGCTACATTCTAGTCATGCATGAACCATCTCTTCAAAAGACAGTTGAGGAAGTTTGTGCTAGTATTTTTTGATGACATCCTGATTTACAACAGGACATGGGAGGAGCATTTGAGGCACCTTGATGAGGTACTTGACATCATGGAGACACAGTCTCTATTTGCTAAGATGTCCAAATGCAAATTTGGACTTACAAAGATTTTGTATCTTGTGCACGTCATTGGGGCCAACGGGTTCAAGGTTCATCAGGAGAAGATACAAGCTATACAGGATTGGCTACCACCTAGGAACATTTCAGATTTGCGTGGATTCCTAGGATTATGTGGTTACTACAGGCTAAGATGTCCAAATGCACAGGAGGTTTGTTAGAGGCTATTATGAGCTTACAACTCCATTGACAAATCTTACACGGAAGGGGGTATTTAGATGGACAAATGAGGCACATGTGGTATTTGATAGGCTCAAGGTGGTTAGAGCACTTGTCCAGTGTTGGCTCTTCCAGATTTCTCCCAGCCCTTCATACTGGAGTGTGATGCTTCTAGTTTGGGTATTGGTGCAGTTCTTATGCAGGACCGCCGTCCTATTGCCTACGAGAGTTGGAAGTTGAGAGACAATGAGAGGTTGTACTCCACCTATGATAAGGAGATGCTTGCCATTATGCATGCCTTGGCGAAATTCAAACAATATTTGGTAGGTGTAAAGTTTGTGGCGAGGACCGACCACAACAACTTGAAATACTTTTTGGAGCAAAAGGAGTTCAATGAGAGGCAACAAAAGTGGGTCAGTAAGATCCAGGCATATGATTTTGACATTGAGTATGTCAAATGTAAGAAGAATGTAGTGGCTGATGCACTTTCTAGAAAACCACATCTTGCTGCCCTATGTTCTTCGAGCGAGATTTCAGAAAATTGGAAATCTCAACTATTAGTTGAGTATTCCAAAAATACTTTTGCATGTGAAATTATGGATGGTAAAATTCAGGATGAGCGATACAAGGTGATGGCTGATTTGATTTTTTATAAGGGCAGAATTTACCTAGTTCCTGAATCTAAGCTTAAGGAAAAGATTCTACATGCCTTCCATGATGCACCACTTGCAGGACATCCAGGGTATTTCAAGACATACAGGCAGGTTAGAGAGATATTCTCTTGGAAGGGTCTCAAGGAGGATGTCCTATGCCATGTCTGTGAGTGTATGACTTGTCAACAAAACAAGTCAGAACATACGTTTCCAGCAGGTTTATTGCAGCCCTTGCCAATTCCAGAACATAAATGGGAAAGTATTTCGATGGCTATTATTACAAGTCTCCCCATAGTTCAAGGGAACGATCACATTTATGTGGTGGTTGACAGATTGACAAAGTATGCACACTTCTTCGTTATTCCAACCATATTTAAGGCACTGCATGTGGCTGATTTGTTCTTCCATGAAGTATTCAGATTGCATGGACTTCCGAAGAACATCTTTAGTGATTGGGATATCAAATTTTTGAGCACCTTTTGGCAGGAGCTTTTCCGATTGGTTGGTACAGAGTTGACTCTGAGTACTAGTTATCACCCTCAAACAGATGGATAGACAGAGATTGTGAACAAATGGATAGAGGGTTATCTTTGCAACTATGTTTTGGGGCAGCAGAAGGCATGGGGAGATGGTTGTATTTGTGTGAGTATTGTTATAATACTACTTACTACATGTCTATTGGTATGACCCCCTTCCGAGCATTGTATGCGTATGATGCGGCATCTTTCATTGATGCGGCATCTTTCATTGATTTGGATTTTGGGGACAATAGGAGCTCTTAAGGCTTGAGAGTGTTTACAAGATAGCCAGGTTATCCTTAACGTACTTAAGGATAATATTCAACATGCTCAAAACCAATAGAAGATGTATGTGGACCGACACATGATTGAGAGATCATTTGAGGTGGGAGATATGGTATTTTTGCGCTTCCAGCCACATAGACAGAGTACTCTCAAGAAGAGTGGTGCAGAAAAACTTAAGCCTCGGTTTTATGGTCCGTATAGAGTGTTGAGGAGAGTTGGAGAGGTAGCTTATGAGTTGGAGTTACCTTCCGAAAGTAAGATACACAATATTTTCCGAAAGTAAGGGTGACATTTCTTCCCTAAAAATATGTTTTTACTGGAGCATATAACTTTTGTGGGGACACACTTGGTGTGGCCCATCACAACAAAACACAATATCCAATATAAGTTAATTATTAAATTTATCAATCTAGCTTATATTATACATTATAACTTTACACCTTATTTGTAAATTCAAATAAATCAATTTATTGATTTAATTATATGTTAAGAGTGAGTCAATTCAACCAAAAGGTTGCAACCAAAAGATACACAATGTTTTCCATGTGTCTTGAAGAAGGCATTGGGGTAGCACGTGGTTTCTTCTACTGAATTGTCACCCTTGGATGAGGAGGGGAGATTGGATCTAGTTCCTGAGGAGATCCTGGATAGGAGAGAGAGGAGAGTGAGGAGTAGAGTGATTCAAGAGTACCTGGTTAGGTGGAGAGATTTGCCATTGGAGGATGCTACATGGGAAGGAGAGTCTATACTTCAGCATCCAGCTTTACAGTTGCTTGGGGACAAGCAATCCCGGGAAGGGAGGACTGTAATGTCCCTCTCTTCCGAAGAGATCACTCGGTTATTCAAATTTGCCTATTACCGTATTCCCGTAGGCTAATGGAGATGGTAAGGGAATGCTTTGTGAAAAATACATGGGTTTAGTCACTTTAGCTCACTTTGTCTTTTATTATGCAAGTGACTTTATTAAAATAACTTTACTTTATAAAGTGATTTAATAAAGTTGAAGTGACTTTATTAAAATAAAGTGCAAATATTAAAAGTGAAATAAAAGACTATTTTTCCCAAAGGGGGGGGGCGACCCATATTGGAAACCTAAAAGTTCATAAAATGAGATTTAAGAGGAATTTGAAGTCCAGGGTTGGTTCATTGGAATCTATATATTTTTCTCTTTCATTTCATACGGGGATTATGTCATTTCTTCAAAAAATAGATTTTGCAAATTTGGAGCAGCGCTTCAGATGAAACTGGTTGAGGACGGAAACCCTCTTTCAGTTCAGCCATAGGGGACGGAAACCCTCTATTGGATACTTGTATTTGGGGATGGAAACCGCCAGATACGAAGGGCATTCATATTCAATGATTGTAAGGGTGTGAAAGGTATTCTACAATCAGGTTTTCAGAGATTTTTTATATCAGTTTTGGGACAGCATTGGAGAACAGCTTGTGGATCGATTTGGGGGAAGAATATAGCACCAAAAGGAGACGCATAGGGCAGAAGTGTGTGTACAGCAGTGTGTGGGTTTTTCTGAGGGTTCTAAGACAACGTATGCTTTTCTCCAAGAGGGACGACTAGGGCATCAAAGCAGATTTCTGTTTGTAAGGGGTTTCCCCTAATTTCCGGGTATGCGATTGTTCTTTATTTGAGATAATAATATTAAAATTGCATTGTAATCATTGGCTGTCATAAACAGACCAGTACCATATCAGTTCTGATTCTTATTGTAAAACCCTCTTGTCTGATATTGGAAAAACATTATTTTGGGTTCCATACTGTGTTATCTATCTACTCTTTCATATATATGCTTTATTGTTGTTATCTAACGTTGTAAGCAAGTATCCAAGCCCCAAATCAATCAGAAAAAATAAGGGCAGCATAGGAAGTGATCTTTTAGTGTATGGTCTAATAAGGGATCATTGCGAGAATTAGCGCGTGATGATTGAAAGGTATGAACAACTCTAGTTTTTTTGAATCCCAAGAAGCACCTTTCAATACCTTATAGAACTTTATTGGGACATGTCGTCTGCATGGAAGACATGCTAGTGGATCTTGCGAAGGTTGTAGTAATATAACATTTGGAAGCTTTGTGCACCTTGAAGAATGTCCATGTGTTTCTTGGTCATTGTGGATACTATGACAAGTTCATAAGGAACTATGCATATGTCATAGGACTGTTGGAAGAGTTGTTGATAAAGGAGGTTCTATTTTGTTGGGCTTTGTGCAATAAGGGTGTTTGATACTTTGAAAGAGAAATTGGCTAATCTGTCGATTTTACAGTTTTTGGATTGGAAGAAATCATTGTGTTCATTTAAAAGCGTTTGGGATGGCAATTGGGACAATTCTTGTCTAGGCAGGTGAAGGGAAGATAGATCATCATATTTATTTTCAAGTAGGATTTTTCAAAGGAAAAAAGGAATTATACAATTATAGAGAGAAGTATTGGTAATGGTGTGTGTAATGCAAAACTTTAGGTTGTACCTTCTGGCTACTTCATTTGTGTTTTTTTGCAGATCCTGAGGCATTAAAGTATTTGGTAAACAAACCCGTACTACACGGGAGGATAAGTTGTGGACTGTGTTATTTCAAGAGTTTTAGCTTTCGGTGCTTGTGAAGCCCAAGAGATTGCATGTGGGGCCGAATTGTGTGTCGCTAGATGCACAATTATTTTAGATTTTTCGTGTTATAAAATAGATAGAAGAAATTGCTGCGTTTTTGACATTAGGGATGGCTTGTGAAGGATGGCCATCGTTACAAAATATGTAATTAGCAGTAAGAGTTGCACCATATCCGCTCATTAGATGAGAGTTATACAAGTTAGGTTGGGATGAAGTTTTGCGTAGATGTGTAATGGAGCATGAATGTGTGGATGTGCTATGAGAGTGTCACGAGGGAATTACTGGAGGACACTATGCAAGAAAAGTTACTGCACAAAAGATCTGGCTTGCAAGATTATGGTGGCCAATTGTGTTTAAAGATGCCAAAGATTATGTACTCCAATGTGATATTTGCCAGAGTGGGTAGACCGAATACGAGAGATGAGATGTTGGTTTCTATTTTATTGCAAGAACCATTTGAGAAGTGGCATGTTGACTTTGTTGGTCCAATAAAACCACCCGTTCGAAGGATAGGTGCATGTTATAATATAACTACAAATTATGTGACTCGATGGGCGAATGCTACGCCTATTAGAGATTGTATTGCTACCACTATTGTAGAATTTTGCTGGGAGAAAACAACTTAAAGGCATGGTGTCCACTAAGCTTAACAAGTGACTGTGGTACTCATTTCCTTGTAAAAATGGTGTTTGTGGTATTGGAAAAGTTCATAATCAGACACCACAAAACGACACCCTATCATCCGCAAGCAGTTGGGATGATCGAGGCCTTTACCAAAATTTTGGAAACACAAAAAACTGGATCTTGGTAGGCTAGATTGGGACGGTTAACTGTTTGTAGTTTTACGTGCCTACCGCACAACATTTAAGAGGTTGAACAAATATATGCCATTGCAGCTAGTAAATGGACGGGAAGTGGTGTTGCCGGTTGAGTTTTTATACCAACCTTGCACATTTCCATGCAAGTAATATGGATTATGTAATGTACCCTTATCTAAAATGAACTAATTAATAATATTTTTTAAGTTGGGCCTTGTCAATTATCCATTTTAGGGGCAACTAAATATTATTATTAATATAAAGGTATTTTAATACTCATTCTTTTTGTTGGCAAAAAAGGATAAAAAAATAAAAAAGATGGAATGGGAAGAAAGAAAAGAAAAAGAAACTTATATTTTCATAAAGAGGTCGGTCTTTGGAGTGCACGCTTGAAGATAAAGGAGAAACATATCTCCCAAGGATGTCGGTCCTCATGGGGATCATGTTTTAGAGATTTGACACCATATATGAGCTATTTAAGGGGTTCACTTGGCTTGGAGAAGATTATGCATTTTTGGGATCTTGATATTTTCTTGTAGTTAGAGCGCGCTTTGCCTCTTTCTCTCATCCATTGAGGCCGGTAACTCTCATTGGATCCTATTAGGGATGAAAACCCTCAATAGTTACATCACTTGGAGACAAAAACCCTCATTTGTTGCATTGGTGGCTTCAGCTAGGAGTCACATTCGAGCTTCAAAATTCAGAATTTTAGAACGAAAGGGTTTCTATCAGTGCTAGGGTATAAATTCCAGCTAGGGCATGCCTTTTTGGGGCTGCCACATTCATTTCCAGCTTGATCTACCCATTTGGAGATTTTATGATCACTTTTCAGCCGGTTTTGATGGTTAGAAAAATCTTATTCTAATTTTGTTTGATAACTGCCATTTTTATGGTCATTTTGAGATATCATTTGCATTTTTCCTCCAAGTATTTATGAAGTTACGGAATTTTGAAGTTTCAGCTGTTTTTTTGAGCATTAATTAATTCCAGCAGTCTGCAATTTATGGTTGAAGCAATAATTTCGCACTACTTCATCAAGGGTTTCATGTTGTTGATGTATTTCTATAAATTTGTGTGGAGAAGGCAACAATTTGAATTTACCCTAGGTCGCTTAGGATTTGGTGGACTTAAAACAAGTCGCTGCCCTAGTTCCATCATAAAATTCAATTTACTATTAATTGGGGTTTTTACTATTTCCTTTCTTTTCAGTTTTAGCCCGGGAAGGGACAATACAAACTGCCAAAAATCCATCAATGAAAGGCTGGAAAAAATCATAAAGGTAGACGAGAAGAGATTGCTGGCTCATTGGAGTCAAGCGATGGAGAAGAGTTTCCAAAATGCTTGGTGTGATAAGCAATGATAAACCTGCTATGCACATGTAGCAAAGTGTTGTTGTGTGGCTCAAAGTATGTGCAAATTCTTGGGAACCCACATATTCGGTGGATGGGTCCCAACATTATCCAGGACATTGGGACGTGCAAGCTAAGGAAACTGGATGGAGAGATGTTAATGAGTAATTGCAACGGAAGTAGGATTAATCAATAACATGAGTGATCACAAAAAAAGCCAAAGATAATAAGGCTGGTAATTAGAAATTGCTAGCTGAAAAGTATTTACTGCTTTCTAGGATTTCTTTCATTAGACACATGTTTTTTGTTATGTCAATGGTTTTACGCAAATAAGTGTTTTTTACTCGAATCTATATAAAATGTATCCAAAAAGATATTTAAGACTAAGATTATATCATTCATAGCCTATGCGTGAGTGAGATCACACACAACGTTTTTCTTCACAAAGAACAAGACACATGGTTCGAGAAGTTGGAACATGAAGGTATGAACAAGGACAACTTTGTGAGTTCAAACTCTTGTGCACAAGGGCGTCGTGCAAATTTGAGGAGAGATGTGGTAGAGAGGTCTTGTGGGGAGTTCAATTGTAGTTTGTAAATCCAGCCAGGTGAGTCGAGCAGGGCCAAAAATTTCGGTTTTCTTGCTAGACATCTATGTTTTTGGGGCTGTAATATCCCCTTCCCAGTCGAAGACCCTTAGCCAATTTTGTCTACCCGATGGCTAAGGGAAGAAAATAAGGGTTACTTAAGTTTTAATATTTTATTATAAATTGCAAAATAGAATATCATATGGCCTTATAGTAAATTATTATTAACTGAAAAATAGAAAAAAATAAACAAAAGAGAAAAACACTTAGAAAAAATAAATTATACATGGAAAAGTGTGACTTGCTTATGGAGCAAAAGTAAGTGATAAAAATGGGCAACGTAAAGAGAAAGTATATGGGCCAAATGATTTGTTCTAGGCAAATGCGACTTGCCTAGGGAGAGAAAGCAAGTGGGTGAAATCATCTGAGGAGGAAAAATATGACTGGCTATTGGAGGTGGCCATTAGGCCCACTTCTTCTATTGAAGCAACGTGGCTTGCTTGGAGAGACACACTTGATCATTTTATAATCTTTGATCTTTATTTGAAGCTTTTGAGCTTTGCCTAAATTATTTCTAAGGACGAAAACCCTTAGAATTTCCCTCTTGTGGATGAAAACCCCAAGAGTATGTGAGGGATCTCTACACAAGGGATTCCATTGTGCCTACAGAGATATTTCCAGTTTATTTCAGAAGTGAATAAGCAGATTTGTAGAAGGGTTTGTGGAACAAGTTTGCAGCATTTGTTCTTCTATTGATGATAGGTGGAGCGACCCACTTCTTGATTGATTTGTGTTGCATGAGAGACATTTCAGGTTTGATTTGTGTTGCCAATTGTTAATCTGATTTTTGTGAATCAAAATAGTTTGTCTCCAGTATTTTTAAAGGGTTATAAAGTGCCATTTTCAGCCATATTGGTCTGCAAATTTCTGAGTATTATTTCAGCTCCTTATTCCTCTAAAAATCTGAGTTCTTTTGCATGTATGGGTTGTTAAAAACCAGGAAACCAATTTATAGTGGAAAACATTTATTTTATTGCTGTTTTGTGGAGGTTTTGCAATCAACCCTAGTCGCATTTTCTGACTAATTATTTAGACCAACATACAATGATTTAATAAATATTTTTTTATCCTGCTGAATTAATTCGATTTGGTTTGGCAGCATTTTATAATATAAAAAATAGAAATGCAAAAACAAAACTTTAATAAACAAAGTGTAGAAAATAAAATTAGCAGTACAAAGAAGTAGTTCAGTCAATCGTGGCACCGCTTTCAAGCTTTTATCAATTGAGGAGTTGAGGATTTGCAGTTGCAGTACAAATTCGACTAACTCTTGGGAGATAGCAGCAATGTGAGAGACTTGAGAGATAGACGATAAGTGCATCTTGTATTTATTAATTTTAATTTAGGAATGATTTTATAGTTTTATAGTTTTGTTTTTAGGTTAGATTTTATTTTATAATATATAGTTATTTTTTTATTTTTTATTTTTTCAATTATTTTAATTTTAATATAAGTTTAAACTTTACCATTAGCTTTTATAGTATTTAGGTATTCTTTTAATAGTTTATATCACTAACTGATTTTAATTTTAATTTGTTTTACAATTATTTTTTATAATTTTAACATTAATAAACTATTAAAAAATAAAATTCATAAAATTACATTATTTGTAATTTTTTATAATTTACTAATTGTATTTTATTAATTTTAAATGTAATGAATTAAAACTATAATTAAGTCTAAAATATAATTAATAACCTATAATATAATTAGTAAACTATACAAAATAATTTTATTAATTCTAAAATATAATTAATAACTTATAGAAAATAAATCTAAATTAAGAAAAACTATTTTTTATTGATTGTTAATTATATTTTATAAGATTTTATTTAGTTAAATGAATAGTTTATAGATTTACATTTTTAATTTTTATATATTTTTATTTTATATTACAAACAAAATTTATGATTTAGTTATTTTTATAGGTAAATATTTAAATATATATTTAAAATTGTTACATGGCAACTTATCAGCATGGCAAGCCATCCACTGGAGATGAAATACATTCTTTAACGAAACGCTAATCCTAGACATATGAAATGCACTTTGTGGTTCAAATATCGCAGGAACTATAACAAGGGTTCACTAATATTAACTTATATATATACACACACATTGAATCGGATTTTTCCAAACTTTTTTGGAGATTCTAGATTTTTGGATTTTTTTGCCCTTCCAAGAGGATCCACGGTTCCAAACTTGGTAACTATGGCTTAATGCACTAAAAGTTTTTCCTTATCGGATGCAGGCTTTGAGGTGTAAGTCCTTATGTTGATGTGTTTTCATCCTCCTCCCTGGTACGAACATTGCTTAGTGGTGCTTGTGTGCTTTGTGGGTTCCCTTACCTTTTTTATTATTTCCAGTGATTGCTCTAAAGTTTACAAGCTTCATAAAACACAATCGCATATCCCTTGTTGGGGATATTGTCCCACATTAATATGTATCTATATACTCATTAAATGAACATGTGGAAGAAGAAAAAAGTAGTGTTGGGTGTATGAGTTTATAACAAGTTTATAGTATTTGTGAGACAAGGCTTGTAAAGTGCCATTGACACTGAAATAATTGAAAATCTTGAAGCAGGTTTTGGGGTGTAATTCCTTTGTTGATGTGTTAGTATCCTCCTCTATGGTACCAATATCACTTACCTATATAGTGGCATATCCCTTGAGGATTTTGTTTCACATTGATATCGATCTATCTACTTAATTAAAATCTTGTGAAAAGAGAGAGAAAAAAGTGTTATTTGCGAGTTTATCCCAAATTGATAATAATTGTGAGACAAAGAAGGCTTTAAGGCAGCACATACTTTAAAAGCTTTGTCAATATGGATGTAGGCTTTGGGGTGTAAATCCTCGGGTTGATGTATTAACATCCTCATCCTCTCTGGTTCTAACATCACTAGGTGACGCTTGTGATTTTTTTCAATGTTATTTTTCTAAAAACTACAAGCTTAATAAAATACACTAGCATATACTTTGTTGAGGATTTTGTTCTACATTAATATGTATCTGTTAGAAGTGCATGGTTTAACCATTAATGATTTCAAACTTATGTATTCCATAAAATTGATGCAAAAAGGGTTTCTATATAAAGACGCTTCATGATAAAAGTCTCATGAGTCATGACTAATTTCACAACATTACGATGTGACCCCAACGTAAACATCGACTCTATCTAAACCAGCATGTGGTACTAATTTAGCTAGTGAGATATGTACAAGATAATCAAATTAAGATGCAAACTTGAGATTTCATTTTGACTGTGATTGATTATGAGGTCTCATCACTAACAACATTGAAGATTAGATGCGTTCAAATGCATGACGGAAAAGTGAAAACATAAAAACCATATCTTACCCGCTTGAAAATAGAAAATGGGCCCCACACATATTGTGCTATTTTCTCTCATTTCCTTGCAATCTCTCCCTTGATGGCTACAATGCTTCCATGTCCTACATTTTTCTGTGATCAATTTACATTTGGCATGTTGATCATTGTACAGTCTACCATTTACTCTTCTGCAATATTTCTTGGACTAACTTTTGCTATTTACCATATTTAACTAGTAAATAATTAAATTAAGAGCCAACATTACTATACTAACGGTCATGTTTCTTCCCAAACACTCTACAAATAACAATGTCCGCTAGGTAAATTTCAAAGCATGAGCTATCAAATTATTGAGTAGTATATTTGGTTTCACTACATGTGGTATCATAGGTAGGTTTTTTCACAATCTTGCACTCTACATGACATTTTATATAAACGAATGAGAATATTTTGTCTTTTACCACTAGTGATATTCCATGTGTGTTTTGTGTTGTTCACAACTATAAGTGCCTTGTTCCATCACCACATTTCTCTATATTCTGTATTTGTATATATCAATTCTTGTTGTTTCGTTGTATGCTTTCCTACATAAATCTGTGATCAATCAACACTTCTCATGTCTAACATTGTATTATTGTTGACTCTTTAACAGTGTTTCTTGGACTAGTTTTTGGTATCTACAATCCCAAACATATTTATAATTAAATTATGAATGGACTTTATTGGATAATGGTCATATCGCTTCCCCTAATACTATGCAAATAACAGCGTTAACATGCAATTAACCCAGCATATGTTATAAAGCTATTGATCCTTATATCTGAGCCCTCTTGTAGAATCAATGTTTGCTTTATTATTTACTTAAATGTACAACTACATTCCGCAGGTAAGCATCCCTGCTCCTCAATCCCTCTCCCTGTTCCTTTCCTTGTCCCCATGATATTTTGCTATCTGTATATCATTCCTAGGCCTTTGGGGGTGTTGGTACCCAAACTTAATCTCCTTCACAACTCAAGCAGCATCATGGATTTGCACAAGACACTTAGAGGCAGATAAATGATTTGTATGTCGTTTGTAGCTGGGGAGACATCTATCTTACTTGTTAGCACTCAAGATTTGAAGGAGTGGGTAGCACCTCAGAAGGATTTTGATCTAATCCTCACTATTTTAGATTGTGCCTATCAACCAAGGCAAGAGAACCTATATTACAGCCTTTGTTTGGTGAAGGAGATGGGGATATCCTTGTATTTTGCATATTGTATCTAAGGGACCTTGGGAAAACATGATCAATTCTCCATTATCCAAACTCAAAAGAGCTGTCACTATTAAATGATGGAAATGTTTTCAAAACAAGGTAGCGGCTGCTAGAGACAGTATTATCCTGATTTGCTTTGTGCATTTTTGTAAATAGATTGTGTTCTCTTGTTAACACATAATGCAATGCAGGGGTAGTATAGGGTAGGATTAGTTATTTTGAATGAAATTTTGTTGGGAGATGTTAGACAAGACCAATTAGAGATTACCAAACTCTTTGAGGACCTTTGTAAGAAATTTGTAACACTTACACAACAGAAATGCTTCAAGAGGTTTGAAATACTCCTTCAACCAGGATATGTGCACAAATGGAGGCCCAGATCTGCACTCTTCCACACAACCTTTGATAACCTGCCACAAAAGCTTGAAGCAAAATACCAACAAAGTATCCAGAAATCCCTATCTTATCATGACCTAAGGTGCACCCAAAGGTTTACAAATAATCTCAAGATTCAAGGACAATTAAATGATTTTAAATCTGTTTATCTTTCATCAGATGAAAGCTCTTTTGAATATAAGATTGCAGGTGCCATCAAACCATCAACAAGAAATGAGACCATGTATGATCAAGAGATCCCAAACACAAGATTGCAACATGAGCAAGAAACACAATTTGAAATCATTCTGAAACATAAGCATATACAAATTTTGCCAAGAGATAACCCCAGATAATCTAGAAAATGATCAGATATATCAGCAGGGGAAAGTCATGAGAGCAATCTCAGAGCTTGTTGATGGCTTTACAACTTAAAACCAACTCAACATGATAAAATCTGATGCAAAATAGAATTGAAAATGGCTCTCTAGTGATTTTCTCAGAGGAAATGGATTTCTTTCAGTCTTTTTCCTTGAAAATTCTACATCCTTCTTCTCCCCCCTTTTTCCAATTCTCCAAAAAAAATAATATATATTCTACGCCAGCTTGGAGTCTTGCTTCCCAAACAAAGAATATGCTTATGGCATCAAATTTGTTACAAGAAACCTCATGATGAAAATGACATCAAATTGGAAAACAACTCGTAGGTTGCCAGGGATGCACAAAAAATTTAAAATATTACACAAATTCGGATCCTTATCCATCCCAGGGTCACGTTTTTCATCATTCAGGCCTGCAAGTATTTTTTACTAATCATTATTTACCTTTTTCCCTCATCATTTCACCTCTACAACTTTTGATTTTAACTTTTCACGTTTTTTACATTGAGCCCGAGCAAAAATGCATCAAAAACATCATAGATCACTGAATTAGGTCATGAAAATGGTGCCATTGCACTCAGAAGGCCGAGACGATGCAAAATCATATAAGGTTCGATGCAATTTGATGAAGAAACGATGAATCCAAGTTTCTTGGAGCTCCCATGGCAGCCAAAAGGGAGAATGCACAGTTGTCGTTGATTTTGATCAACTTTTAATATCAGCCCTCCACGTGGACAATGCCATTTAAAAAATAAGCTCAGAAATACCTTTTTAACCTTTGAATAGGGTGGGACACATGTCAAAACGTGATTGGATTGAACTCCCATCCTTTAGAAATGCATTTGCGACCTTTTTTAATTTTGGAAAATTTTGCAAAAATTTCCTGCTTCTCCCCTGGACCCGCCACGTGTCCACCTGTGGACCCCACAAAAAACAACGGGCCAATTTTATGAATTTTGCCATTTTTTAGATTTTGGAAAATTTTTACATTTTTCCCTGCGGGCCCGCACCCTGGTTTTTTCCTTTGCCACGTGGCGCTCTCTGATTCGCCACGGGCCCAAGTCTCCAATTCTGCCCTCAAAATTTTGGAAGTTTCAAAACTCCCCGCTGGCCCGCACTTCCTTTTTGACCTTTTAGAAATGGCCATGTGTTCAACATGGATAGGCTGCGGAGTTAAACTTCCTTTTTATAGTTTTAACCCATTTTGCCAAAAATGTTGAAATTCCCCCGAAGTCTGAACCTCCGCCCCCTCCTACAAATTTCTTTCATGCAGTAAGGCGGACCAAACCTCACTTTTGAGATTTTTGCCTCCAAAGACAAAAAATCTCAAACTTCTCCCAAGGCCCCGCATCTCCATTTTGCCCCTTGGGTCACGTGTTGGCTCTGGATTGGAGCGACAAACTATTCACAAAATTTTCCTTCGGCCCCCCTTGCTTTATTTTTTGCATTTTTGGACACATGTCCACATCTCATTGGTCGTGGACCTTTAGGTTAAAAAGTGACTTTTATACCATTTGAAGTTAAAAACTCCAAAACCATCACAAAACCCGCTGCCTCATTCTTCCTTCTTGGACACGTGTCCACCTGTGATTGGACGAGGGCTTTCTGGCCAAAAATTTACTTTCAAAATCTTGCAAAGTAAAAGCCAAATTTCTTAAGGACAACCCACCAATCCTCCTGCCAATCATATCATGCCACGTAGCAATAATGTTGCGATGATGAATTTGACGGGCAAATGACACCCGTATGCCTGTCAAAACGTCAAAAATACAGAGGATGCCCTAGAAATCGAAATTTTTAACGAAGGCAGATTTCTTGGTTTTAAATTAATTGAAACATGATTTAACATTGTTCTCGACCTGGGGATTAGGATTTTAATTTCAAACAACTCAGATTCGATCAATTTCGATTTCTCGCATGATTTGGCAAAGGAAAACGACACAGCCCGGAAAAAATTGAAAAACTAGGGCACGAAAAGGGGCAAACTTGGAATAATGTTTCAAATTAGGGCAAGACAATAGGTTCATGGGCATTCTCGAAGCATTCAAACAGGAGGGAGAAATTGCAGACCACCAAATCGAGGAATGAAACGTTCTGAGCAGATTTGGATATGAAAAAATAAGGCACATTATGAAAACTCAATAATGGGACCAACAGGGGGTACTTATAGGTGTCCCCATGTCCCCTTTTCATGTTCCCATCCTCTGTCCCCTCAAAGGTTACTCGCTGGAACATAGTTATGCAATGCACTTTATTCAATGATTCAATTTGTAATAACTTAATTAGATATTGAGGGGTATACACCTATTCCCCTTTAAATGCTTGATTAAAACTTGTTACTCATCCATGGGTTGCAGTTGTATCATATATACATATTATGTACCATCTATTATGTGTAAGAAGAATCCATGTTCAGTTATCCTACCTCATATTGTAGTCTCTTTATCTGAGTATGCATTTGTTTTTCACATTTGGTAGAAGAGCCTAACAATAAGGCCTTGTACCCACCTTGATTATGGATTTGAAAAATGGGCTTAATAGCCCATCCACAACCAAGCTGTGGGAAGTGCACCAAACCCAAGTCACTTCATTTGGACTGAAACATCATAGAAGCAGGAGGTATCTTTGAAGCAGATCTCTTAATTTGTACCGTTTACACAAGTTCCTTTGGAAGGCACATCTTCGTAGAAAGGATATGTTGTGTGACTGTGAGTCTTATGAACTAGTTTGAGAATAACAAATAGCTAGTAATAGCTACCATGTTGGCATTTTAATGTTAATTGAACTCTAGAGATAGTTGCATTTGGTTTTCTTTTATTTTTTTCTGAATATCTAGATACAAATATTTTTCCTGAATATCTGAATATTTTTATTGACAAAAAGTCTTTCCCACCCTTGAGAAAGTATAATTTATACTTAATATGGAAACAATATCTATGTTGTAGGTGAGTATTGTAAACAATGTTAATACTTCTGTTGGAAACACATCAGTTGGTGAGGAGGAATATATATTGCATGGTAATTCTACCATAACAGAGACTTTAAGAGGACTTACCTTCGAAATATCTGCTAACTCTTTCTTTCAAACCAATACTCGGCAGGTAAGAATCACTTTTTTCCTTGTTTTTTGTAACTGTAAATTTGGAATCGGACCAATATTGTCAACTCTAGCTGATCATTGCTGTCTGTATCTTTGTCCAATCATTATTTACTATCTCTAGGCAGGCAGGGATACTATTGGAAACATTAGCTGCAATTAGAAAATAGTTTTTAAGGTTTCATTTGATTGTTTTTCCTTGAGATATCCTCTTTTAGTGTTCACTATATCTTGTTCAGTTGATATTTTTGAAAATAAAATTATAAGCACTAATTGGATTTAAGAAATCGACTCTAGGTGTCAAAATGGCTATTTAATCTTCCCCGTCTTTTTGGTGAAAAGTATAATCTTCGCAATGTTTGCATGTGTTATATATTGAATACTATTATCAGAACTGCTTCAAATGTACACTTCTTCAAGTCCATGCAGAACATTAAAAATTACATAGAAATTACAACTACACGAGAACCTCAAGGGGCATACTAGCGACATTTTTTAGATCAATTTAAATATCTTCTAAACATAACTTCTAACAGAGAATTTAAATATGTTTTCTAAAGTTTTTTCAAAATGTAACTATCTTGAATTATTATTCCACTTAGGTTTTCTTAGTTTCTATCAAAAAGTTAAAATCCCTCCTGTGTTAAGTGGTGCCATGGATGTCAGAGCATGAAAAATGGACTGCGCAATGAGAATGAAAATGGAATGTGCAAAACTAAACTTAGTATTATTCTTCAGCAAAAACAAGTGATGGGATTTACAAATATAAGGCCATGGGAATGGCTGTTACACTTAATATTCTCCACGACTCTTCAGCTACCCACTAGAACTCTTCAAGTTCTAACTACAAGACAAAATCTCTAACACCTAGGATTATCTAATAATGTTATTTATAATATTACACCCCCCCTTAATCTGTAGGGGTTATGGTGAGACCAACCATGTCTCTGAACTTTTCTAATTTTTCTTTTCCAAGCGCTTTTGTCAAGATGTTGTTGGTCGCTGTACAGGAGGATAATGGAGCAATTTGATTCTGCCTTCTTTCACATGATGCTGAATCAAATGGAAATTTGTATTGGTGTGCTTGGTTCGGTCATGAAAGACTGGATTCTTCATCATTGGGATTGCAAATGTGTTGGCAACCATCAATGATGTTGACGAAACCTGTTGTACTTGCAAGTCTAAAAGAACTTTTTTTGAGCCACAAAATTTCCCTCGGTGCCTTTGAAGTGGCCATGTACTTTGCTCTCATTGAAGAATTTTTTGGCATTGATTGCTTTTTTGATTTCCAACTGAAAACTACTGTTCCCAAATTCATCAGAATCCCTGATGTAGATTTCACATCTTCAAAATCACTAGCGTAGTCAGAATCTGAATAGCCAACTAGTTTGATTTCTCTTGCCCTAGAGTATTGGAGCCCAAAATTGTGCTCCTTTGAGATAACGAAGGACTCTTTTTGCTTCTCCCCGGTGACTTTCTCTAGGTTGTTTCATGAATCTAAATAGAACATCAACAAAAAAAAGAAATATCTTGTCTAGTTGTGGTCACATAGATCAAACTTATAATGAGCTGTCTGTATTTAGTAGCATTTACCAAATATGTGGTATCTTCTGTGGTTAATTTCAGATTTTGCTCCATGGGCGTATGGTGAGGCTTACAATTTGTCATTTCCAATTTGCTCAAATTTTCAGCAATATACCTCTGTTGAGTGATGAAGATGCACTTTGATTTCTGAAGCACTTTCAATACCCAAATATTAATGAAGATAGCCCAAATTTGTCATTTCAAACCATTTCAGCAACTCTGCTTTGATTGTTGCAGCATATTTCTCATTGTTCCCCAGTATGAGTATAAACACCCCAAATACACCACCATAAAATCACTCTTAATTCACTCTTAATTCGCTCTTAAATCAGTTCTAAAATATAATTAACTTCTATTAATCACAAACCCCAATCTGATTTTATTAACTCTTATTTAGGGCTGAAACTGAAAATAAGGGTTTTAGCACAAACCCCAATCTGATTTTTGGACCAACAAACTGAAAACTAAATCAGTACGGAACAATTATTTGATTTTTATAACAGTTTGAAAAACACAAGATTTAACCCAAATATCACCCTACAATTCATCCACAATATTTATAGACCTTTTAGGAACACCTTGGAACAATTTCCACCATGAAAGTCAAGCAAATACTTAGGTGGAAAATTAATTATTAATGGCAAAGTACAATGAAGAGAAATAATCAAAATGAGGGTTTCTAAACCCCAACAATGCCCCAATAAGAGTGATTCTAGCCTCATAAATTATATCAAATCTGAATATCAATAAATGAATGAGTCCCGTGCCCTAGAAGGCATGTTGGCTAGATTTTCTGCATAGCATAAAACGTAGGCAGTCATGAGATAAATCTCCCTCATTTACCGGTGAGGCTCCCGTGTCAGATTTGTCAATTAAAGTATGTTAATATCTATATGGGGTTTTACTTTAACTACTCAGTTCATGAACCATAACTGAACACTTCTGCGGCAAGTAAGTAGCTGTTTAAAGAAAGAAAATATTTATAGAAGAAGGGAATTATAAAAACACAGAGAAGAAATGGGGAAGATGTGCATCCCAATCAATAGATAGCAGAGTTGATTGCATGCACATAGAAGAAACCAGTAGATATAAACACAAAATTCTAAGCAAAGGTAGCTCTAGATCTAGATTTGAAATAACACAGTCTATTAAAAGATCTAAGATAAAAAGCAAGAAACACAATACACCGTGACACAAAGTTCTCCGGAAATCTGCTTCTGTATATTCCTTTGCTTCAAGTGGCTCTCAAGAGTTTCAGCACAAAGTCTGGAACACAAGGTTGCTGCTTACAAATTCTGATCATTAACCCTGAGGTTCTTCTCCCACTTATAGAATGTAGAAAGGAAAGTACAAGTCAGAAGCTTTTAGTTGAACTGACACACGTGAAAGTGGGAAAGGAAACAACTGGGAATATCCCTCCTGGAATTCCTCTTTGCATGACATGTATGATTTGCAACTGAAAATAGAACCTTCTATTTTGCACGTCTGCCATCTATCTCCAAGTAGTTGAATTCTTCAAGTAATGACTTTTAAACCAATCACTTAAGTTGTATAATTTAATTGATCGCTCAATTACTTTATTGGAGGAAAGAAGAAGGAAGAGGAAAGCTGCAGTCTTGTTCTTTTTTATGTCTGTATGTAGCGGATTCTTTTGCCTTTGATTCTCACCAAATTGGATCTGGGAGTAGCTGGATCTGGAAGCGGCTGGAATTTTGCCTTCGCCTTATCTTCTCTTTTATCCTTGAAGCTTTTGCAATTCTTTTCCATTACATGCATCAGTGCACAAGATCCTGGAAGGAATTTTCTACGCACTGACTTTTTCACGTGTTGCATTTGAAACAAGAGGATGAAGCCTTTGCAATTATGGATCTGAATTTGGATTTGGATCTAACACACTCCATAACGAATTCTTGTAGCTAGGATGTGAATGGAAATGCTGCAGCTTGAATGATTCCACTGCTTTTGACTGCACGCATGAGGGAAGTCTTTCCAGCTCTGGATCTGTCAATCATTTCGGAAAGAGGTTCCGGACCTAGATCAGTGTTTCCAATGTCTGCAAATTTAGAAGTGATGCATGACTCTGTTGTGCTCTCTTTTTCATCCTTCTTTGCCATAGCTGTGTCTTTGTCTGAACAATTCTTTTTCTTCTTATTTGGCCGGATTTCTTCAAAATTGGTGCAGATCTGAATAATTCTTTAGATTCGGAGGATATATTCAATGTATTGGACATTGATTAAAGCTCCTTTTCTTTTGTAAAGCACCTATAATGAATTTCTGCAATTAATTCAAACAAAGATGGCAACCGGAATATGAACAATGAATTTTAATCATAAAAATCTGCACTATTCAAGCCTGCTGCCCCAAAAATTGATGTTTTATTTGCATGCAAAGTGAGCATGAATTTTTCCAACATCACCTGAGCCCCTGTATCACTTATGCAAACAATTATGCAAACACAAATCAACCTCCTTCAATGCATGCGCCAAAATTGGAAGCTTTTAGCCTTAATTTGATATTCTTTTGAGCAAAATCCTCTTCAATATGGGGCGCACTTCTTCACCTGTGAATTAATTAATTCACCCTTATGGCAGCCCATGCTTATATAACCCTCATAATTCTATAATTAATAATTGCCCTTCCTATTCTTGACAATTAATTAATTAAAAAGCATGCTCTTCTCTTTAACTGGTGTGCTAAAATTGCATGTTTAAGGACAACCATCTATTAAATTAAATTTAATCAATTTAATCATCCACTCTTCACTTCACTTAAGTTTCACAGTGTGTTTTAACCTTAGCCACTGAAAATAGGAATTAATTTAATCATTTAATACTTTAAAAAGTATTATCTTTCTCCCAAAAGGGGCGCACTTTTTGACATGAAAGGGTTGCCATTAAATAAATAAATTTATTTAATTTTAGAACAATCTATTTTCAACCACCTTTTGTTTTTTGCCTTTGTTGACTTTTCCACAAGCCTGGGCGCCTATTTTGGGTGAATAATTAATTAAATTAATCAATTTAAAGGCTGCCATTACTTTTCCAAAGGGGCACACTTTTTGACATATAGAATTCTATTTTTAAGAATCACACGACAATGAGAATTTTTACCTTGCAAGGCAGCCCTGGAAATCCCATCATCCACTTAAGTGATTTGACTTTGACAATGAGATTATTTACTCTGCATGGCAGGCAATAAAATCCCATGATTTCACTTAAGTCACTTTTCTTTTATTTCACCATGGGAATTTTTACCCTGCAAGACAGGCAATAAATTTCCGCTTGTTGCTGCCTCTAATTTTCCCATTGTCACTTAAGTGATTTGACTTCCATGGGAAAAAGTATCTTGTTAGGTAGGTAATAAATTCCCACCTGCCTACTGCTTTTATTTTTCCCATGATCCACTTAAATCCTTTGCTTTCCAAAAATGCGTCCAACCCCGCAGGGGCTTTTTAGTGCATGACTTCGCCTTTTCCCAGTGAACCGGACCTCCGATAGCGACTTCCTTCTGATACAACGTGCGTATATGATCCCCAGTTACTTCAGGCCAAGAATCAGGCCAAACTGGCAAAGGAATTGATCTAGAGAAATTTCACAGAAAACGAAACGAGAAAACACAAAAAGTTGCCAAAAGTCACAAATAAAGCCCAAAACTTATTCCTAGTTAAAACCCTTATGGTATATAGGAATAATGATATGTTCGATCACAACAGGGTTAAATCGGAGCGCAAATTGCCTCAAACGGGGCTCAAAATAATTAAATACAACTTTCTTGCAGACAAATCCCGACGACAGAATATAACAATTTCGGGCATCTGGGTATTTGGCGAAAATGGCTAAAATGGCTCTTTGGGAATATCTTGACACAATACAAGAACTTTCTGGCAACAAAAACACAAAACGACCCATTATTTTAAAAGTACGATTTTTTTTTTGGATAGGGTAGTCACAGATTTCAGGATGAAATCTGGGGACACCAAGGCACTTAGAATGACCTCTACCCTAGTCCCTCCCCTAGGAGAGGGCCCCAAAAATATATAAAAGTCCTTATAGGTCTTCTTCTTGATCCAAATCTGCAAAAGAGTCTTCAATAGAGATCTTTTTTTTTCACCAAAATGAAGAGTTATCGTTCTCCACCAAGCCACAAGAAATGTTTCCGTCCTCTTTGGATGCCACATAAGAGGGTTTTCGTTCTCAACTGGAATGGTATTGAGCAGCCTATCCCAACAAACAAAATGTAAGTGTAAATGCGTCAAAGATTCTCTCAAAGTGAGGTCATACAACCCCTTTTATACTCCTTGTTTGGCACCAAAGGCCAAATACATGAGGACCGACCTCCAAGCTCAATTTATCTTTTAATTCTTTGTTGAGAAACTCGTAATCCTTGCCAAAAAACATTAATTTTAATCTTCTTACTAAAGAAAAACATTAAAAACAATAACAAAAAACAGAAGCAAAGGTCACTTACTTCCCTTGTTGACTTAATCTTCTCGGCCACAGGAAGAGAATGCCTAGAAGTCTTCATTTGGCCTCAATTCGAAAAATGGGACATTATAATCCCCCCTTCCCAAAATTGCTTGCCCTCAAGCAATTGCAAACTCATATGCCCAAGTATCATCATATCAAGGTGAAGGAACATGTTGTAATGCTCCCATAATCTGGATCCCGTGCGTGTTAAATGAAGGAGCTTCAACCCAAAAAAACTCATACCTCTACTGCCCATTTCTTTGCTTGTCATCATCTCATAATTTCCACTCAAATGATGTATTCCCAACACTTCAGTAATGTTGTCCCAAAAATAGTTGTAACCTTGCGTTTTCCTTTCAAAAATCAGAATGTAGGTGACTGGAAACAAGGTATGATAGTCATAAATCACCTGATTTTGTTGGACAATGCGACATTGTTGTCATTGATATCAAGGTGTCTTGGTGTGCCTAGGTGAGTACATGTTGTTGTCATTGATGAGGTCGAGTGTCATGAAGTGTTGCATTGGTGTCTTGGCATGATACCTTGGTGCATTTGCATGGTTTAGTACATGGTTGAGCATGTATGGCCTAGTGTATGAGCTCCAAAGGTGGTATGAAGGTTGGTAGAGTGTCTATCATGATCAGAGAGGTGTGCCAGAGGTGTTATTGGGTCCGCAAGGTGAAGAACAAGTCAGTTCACGAGAGTCTTGGGTTGAAACAAGCTTGTCTAGGCCTAATCCTAGACCTAGAGTAGGCAGGTTGAGTAGAGGTGTGAAGTATGAGGCAAAGCAGGTTGGTACAAGCATGTGGAATGCGTTTTGAGGGTGCATATCATATGTAGATGGCGTAACAGGTCACTATCCATATGTATAATGCAAGTTCAAGGTCCTTTGAAGAAAGAACAGTGAAGACAAGGCATGTAAGCATGGGTAAGTCATGGTGTATTGAGAGTTTCAGGTATGTGCAGGCATGATTGAGCTTTGGAGATTGTTTAGCAGGTTGATATGATGGTGTGGATCAAATTTCAGGTTTAGGCGATTAAGATTTTGCAAGATATTGAGTTTTTGTCAATACCAGGTTTCCAAAGGTGAGTTTTAGAGGTAAAAATTGACTTTCAGATGTTCGTTGGGGAGTGTGTGCTTTGCATGGGGACCCAAGCTCCTAGGAGCAGTTTAGTAGGTCAGTTATGAAGATTTTCAAGAAAAATGAGGTTGTTTGATCATCACGTTTTTATGAACAATCGTTAAGAAGGTAAATTGCTTTTTAACCCTCTTGAAACCCTAGTTAAGCAGAGACTTGGAAGAAAAAGAGTATAGTGATCCAGAATTGATTGTTTGAGCAAAAGTGATGATTGTATGTTGTAGAGGACTCCTCCAGCTTTCTCTAGGTGCGATTTAGAGATTTTGGTTGTATGTGGACCCCACCCAAAAAGGCAAGTTTCTAGAAAGTTTCAGTTTGTGCAAAACTTTTCCATTGAACCTATTGACTAAATTACCATTTATGGAAGCATGGGAGTTTTACTACATGTCCATTATGATTTGAGATCATGGTTGAGGCCCTAGGATGCAAAGTGTGCCCTATTTATGAGGACTGATTTTTAAGCAGTTTACAATAGTTTGAGAACAAAGCAATTTTGGAGGTGCTATAGGTGGATTTATGACTTGGTTTGAATTTCGTAACGATCATGATATCAAGAGCTTTCCAATGATATATCATATTTGAGTTTTTGTTGAGATTTGAGCAAGTTATGACCTAATCTTTGAAGGCTAATTTTTAGGGTATTTGATTGTGCATGCTCTCATGAGGGTTTCATGGTGTGATGATTGTTTTGAGTTGTTTTTATCATTGCTGGAGATTGTTGAGGTCTTAGACATGTCTAAGAGTGATCCATGCCTTGGTGAAGTTTGTTTTGGTATAGAACACTCCATGGTTGGTGAGTTGCTTGTATTGGTGTTTTAGGGCTTGTTGAGTCCTAATGGAAATCTAGAAGGGTCTAGGTGGTCTTGGCGAGCTATGTGGTCCTTTGAGTGATATTTTTATCATGTTCTTATGATGTGGGGATGTATTTTTCATCATGATGGCCGACCCAAGTGTTTTCTATTGAAGAAACAGGTATAAAAGCAAATTAAAAGAGCTCATTTGTGCTAGTTGTGGTGGCTAGAGAAGTGCGACCTATAGGGGAGTTCTTGGAGCTGTTAGAGGTCTTGGTGACCATCATGAGATGGAAAATCTGATGTGATGATATTCTAGAGTGTGATTAGCTATGGGCGAGTAAGGGCAAATGATCAAATCAGCTTGAAGAAGAAGCATGTGTTCAAGGAAGGCAAGAGAGGCATTTTGAGCAAGATAGAGAGGAGAGTGAGCTTCATGGTGTCATCTTCAGTTGTAGCAACAATAAATCAGTGTTGACAAACATCTTCAGGTGGCTGAGTTGGTGCTTGGTCATCTTAGGGGGTTGTAGCCTCCTTGTGGGGTTGGTGCTTCACTAAATTAGGGGTTGGTGCTCCTTGTAGGATTGGTGTCCTACTGAACTAGGGCTTGGTGCTCCTTGTGGGGTTGGTACCTCATTAAACAAATCTCTTATGATGTGTAGTATTCACAGGAGTTCTTTGTTTTGAGTAATATAAGTAGAGGTTCAGTGGGTTTTCTTCCCCTTGAGGGTTTCCCACATATATCTTGTCTCCTTGTGTTGAGTATGAAATATCCCTTGTGGGACACCCCTTAAAAATACACAAAATATTGAAAAATTGCAGCCAAATAAAATACTGATTTTTGCAGATTTTTACAGTTAGGGCAGCGAACACTAGAAAATTAATATCTTCCAAAATATCCACCCAAATTACTTGAAAATTTAAAGAGAGTTTGTTAATATTATAAAGAACATAAGAAAACTGTTTTTGAATTTTTTCAGATAATAAAATGCAGCCAGAAAATTACAGCGTGCCCTAGACAGCTGGAAAACTTCTAAAATTCGTGTCTCTCCGAATACAAGTGCAAAAATTATGAGATTTTGGAAATAACATTTACAAATATAGGAGATGATATTTCAACCTTCAGATCTGAAAATGGCCAACTAGAAACCCTCCAAATAAAGGCTACAATATTCCAAACAAAGCGCCTAGCTTGGAAAAGGGTTGGAAATTGATGAAAAGGCCTTCTAAGCGATGCTACACCTTGTTCAAATGGCTATCGTAAATCTGATCTGAAAACCCTCTGATTATCTTCCCCAAATGTCTCCAAAACACTCAAAATTCTTTCTCTGAAACCTCTGAAAATATCTCTGTGAATCAGCCCTGAAAACAACTCCAAAATGACAAGCTAGGGTAGATCTTTCACTACCGAAGAATGCCCTGCTAGCTAGGGATGGATCCCTCACCACTGAAGCTAGGGTTCCTGCAAGATTTCACTCCACAAGCTATAAATTTGCAAACAGCAGTTGCACATGAAAAGAGATAATTAGGTATGCAAGAATGTCCTTCCTTTTTTTTCCCGAACTCCTTATATAACTTCTCCAAGGCAGAAGAGCCCCAATAAACCATAGTCGCATTTTCCCTTGGAAGGGCCAATAAAATAAAAGAACTTAAGTACTTATCCCTTTTTAAGTCGCCATGGTCCAAAAGTAACCCCCCAACGCAAAATTAGAACATTAGTACCATGTGGCCCCTTCCTAACGACAAAACATAACATCTAGTCCTTCCAAAACATCTTTTTGCTTATGTCAATGAAGAATTATAACAAAATGGACTAGATATTCATACCCAATAGCTCCCAACGTCCAAAGCCCCTTGGGTATGACCAAGGCTTGGACTCGAATTGGCCCTTAGGCCTTAGGCGTAGGAAAGGGGACATTATAGAGTACTCTTGTGTATGGTTGAATGTACAATGCTTAACTTGTTTAATGCCTAATGGAATGAATCATGTATGATAATGAATAATGAATGAAATGTAACGAATGGTTTAAAGAACTGTTTCACCCCCCCTCTCAGTCCATTGTGCTTTTAACAGATTTTTCTCCCAATTCGGGGCTATCTTGGCTGAAGTAGTTATCCTCTTCAGCTGAAAGCATCTACCACTATTTTTCAATGATTTTATGAATTCAAAATGACCACTCTTGCATTTGATCAAGCCTGAAAACAACTCATAATCTGATTTTATCAAAATCAACAACTTAAAAATGAAACAACTACAAAACTGAAATCTCCTTGCAAAATTAGGAATTGTGAGCATGACAATGACTAAAAACACCTCTCTAAGTGCTGAAATTTTTCTCCCAACATTCATCAATCGAAAAATACTCTATCTTTTGACTGAAAATACTTGCCTACCCGCTTGTATGCATGCAAATGAAATTATGTGGTGGCTGATATGAATAATGACAGCAATACCAAGTCTGAAATGCTGAGCTATGATTCTCCAAAGTACACTCCTTTTGTCACCACTAACCACCCACATAATTTGTTGGTGTTCCTGTTGGTTGCTCAAACGTGCACCTGTGTCTCGGATCTCGAAAGGGCCAAGGTGTTTGAGAACACAATGGAACTGTCCCCAAGTTGTGGGACCTTGTGAGCTTGGGACGGATCTCCGGAGAAGGCCGGTTCCTCTATCTTTTCCTACTGCTACTGCTACTCCTAGTGCTGGAAGGGAGAACTAAGCTAATGATGCCAAGGGACCAAGGATAAAAGGACAACATGAAAGGAAACTACACTAAAAGGCGATAGCGCCAGAAGGAAAGGGTCGATCTCTCTCCACGAGCGGCGATGGAAACAGAGCGGGGGCGGGAGAAAAGGGCGAATGGCGCCCGCCACAGATCAACACGTGGGCTCGGCCTTCTAGCGTGCGCAACACATGAACACGGGGACTGCAAGCAGAGGAATACACACAACATGCCAGAAAATGTAACAGAGAGGCGAGAATGTAATGAAAACGAGAGAGGTAAGACAAGAGTTCCACAAAACACGGTTTTATTGCTCAAGGAATTCACAGTCATTTACATCCACGACAGGAGGCAAGAATACATTGTAGAGACCATGTCAAGGTCTGAGACCTGTGGGAAGTCGGCCACCATTTTGGCATGGTGCTGTTACAATAAAAGAGGGATCCTTTTTACAAAGCAGAACTCTGTTATTTATAGAAGTAGAGAAGAGAAGGAGAAAGGGAGGGAAACTCGGGTTCAAATCTTCAACCACCAACAACCAACAATAAATGCCTGCAAATCCGCCTGCAAGGCTATCAGAAGCGCTTCCGCATGTCTGTTTTGCATGTGGAAGAAGGAAGAAGGCAAGATCTGATGAAATCTGGTAGTTGAGGTTGATTGGATGTGTATTGATGAGCTGAAAGACGTTTCCTTGTTTTCCGCCTACTAAATCCCGCCTAAATTTGAATGTGAATAGTCCAACGTGTAGCTTGTGTCAGCAGCTTGCTAACAAGTCTAGGCGTGCGTCGATCTGAGCCCTGTAGCAAAAGATACGGCTGTCAGAGCCGTCGGTGCAAGCAAGACACGTGGCGCGCGCAGGTTGGCTGAAATGATGGCCAACTATTCATATGTTTCGTCTTTTCTGCCACGTGTTATGCACTGGTTGGTTGTCTAGATTTGGTGCCCTATTGGCGCGCTTGATAGGTTGTGTGAAGCACACTCAAGTTTGACAGAAGATGACACGACACAATGACTGGAGCAGAAGAAGGTGAAAGGCACGGGAGAGAGAGGAAAGCGCGTGAAAAGGAAACAGAGGGGAGGAGTGCGCGTAGGAGGAAGGTAGGTTTGTAAAGGTGCACGCAAGGAGTGCATGACATGATGGAAGAGAAAGTGGGCGTGCAGGAGAAAGGCTCGTAAGGGGAAATAGAAGGAGATAGGAGAATGCAAAGGGAGCAAGAAGGCGGGCAAGGGCGCGCAGAGGAACTGCAACTGTGCCAAGGTGTCAAAAGAACAATGTTGAGTGCCCGCAACCTGAAATGTGAAATACCAGAGTTAGGATAAAAATATAAGTTACCCAGATAACTAGGAGAGTTATTTGGATAACAGTTCTGTTACATGAATACTCAACCATGAAGTAATTCTATCATGCTTATGTTGCACTAATTTGATATTATACTTGGCTGGAAATGTACAAAATGGGGCATGTTTTGTGAATCCATCAACCACAACATGTAAACTACTCTTACCTTGAACCATGGGCAGACTAGTGATGATTTCCATGGAGATACCTTTAAGTGTCACCTTTTTGTCCATATCCATAAAGCTTATTTCCATGTTTTGGAAATTGAAAGTGAGTTCTCGCAAAGAGTGCAACCATCGGACCCCAAGCACAAGATAGATACCAGCCATGCTAATAAAATAAAATACAACAGATACCTCATGCCTTCTTAATGTGAAGAGGATTTAGGGGCACGTCCTTGTACATGGCATAGAGTAGCCAACTGCTAGCTTAACTGTGAAGTCTTTGAAGTCTTCCACCTTCAAATTCACCTTTGCCCTCAAACTCTCAGCAATGAAACTGTGAGTAGCTCCATCAATCAAAACCGTGACTCCTTGTCCATGAAGAGTAGAACTTGGTTTCAAGGGACACTCTCAGAGTAAATCCTTCACAACTTTGTTAGGATACATAACAAATTCCAAACAATCCTCCATAAAATTTCATCCTAACCAGATGCAAGGAGTAACAACATTGAATTCAACAAGGGCTTCCTCTTTCTTATAATTCAAAGGATTAACCGGAACCCAAACTTTAATGCTCACATAGTCTTGCAAGAAAAGATCTACGTGTCATATGTTACTCCTCAAGTTCTTCACATCACCAATTATAGTACTAGACATCAAACATGACATGTGATCTTTCTTAACAACACGCTGCCCATAATGACACAAGTATGGCAGCGGCATAAGAGGAAATAAAGTGTGGTTTTTTTCATCATACCTTGGGCTGCCAACAAGGATCCCACCATTCCTTTGTCGGTACTTCTTTAGAACATTTCCGGAACTCACTCCAAGGTGATAAAACTCCGTCAATTTGCCCATCCTTGACTGCTGTTTGGAAATTTCCAGCGAACTTAAAGCAATCGGGAGGAACCGGAAGTGCCTTTCTTTCATGAACATACCCTTCCGTAATGTCATTCTCTTCGCCCTTATGCAAATCTGATTTCTTTTCAACAATTTGCCACAAGCACCCATTAGAAACCAATGAAATATCATTAAATATTAAAGATATTTTACCTTGGGACTCATGCTCCATGATTTCCCCAGGTTCATGCTTCAAACTTTCATCAAACCGTGATTTTTTCACACTGTTCTTAAAATCAGTCAAGAGATTTACTTTCGCAATGGAGATGGGGGCTTCTATGCCTTAAATGGGTTGTTCATTCTCAATGCCCAACAACTTCTGTTGTTCTTCTTTGTTCTTTGGCTTAATCTTTGGACTTACTCAAAAGATGGTTAAGGGCCTTTTGGGAAAGATCCTTTTTCCCTTTAGTACCCTTTATCCTCTCATCTTTGTTAGAATATTCCTCATGATGATCAAAACCTTGCAAATACATAGTGTGAGGGTGACGCAATAAAATAAATTGCTTACCATTTGTTGCTGGTATTAAATTCTAGCAAATCGAAAACCCACATGAGTATTAGGTAAGGCCTCGTTTTGAAGGACATGCCTCTCAAAAGGGTCATCCCGAATCTCATCCTAATGAATCTCTTGTAGATATGATTTTCCTTCACTATCTTGCTGCCACATGCAATCATTGGAAATTAATAAAACATCATTTGAAGAATCTTTACCTTCATGCTGCATATTGGTCTTCTCTTGTTCTTGTTTTTTGATTTCTTCTTCTTTCTCCACCATTGCCATTTGGAAGTTCTTATCCTCTTCCTTTCTCCATGCATGCCGAAGATCCTTTTGTGGTGCCTGATACCTAAGTCCTTGCCTTGCTCTTGCTTTGTTCACTCCTATGAATTCTACAAGGGATAAGGCATCACGAATCTCAACGAGAAGGGCCCTATACTACTCATAGTTGGCTGCAATGTTATGACCCACTGAATGTTGTGTTCCAACCACTGGAATGACTTCTTTTCTTGGGAGGAAGGTAGGCTGAAATGACATAGATGAAGAATCACTCACAATTCTTGGTGGCTGAATATTATTGCTTGCCTTTGAAGATATTTCTTCACCATTTAGGTTTCACATGACATGGATCAACTGTGCCATCTTATTCGCCAATCTTTCTTGCCCTAGGGCAAGCCTCTCAACCATAACATCATCAATATGCATGTTTGCCATTTATTTGTTCTTTTGAATGAAACCTTCCAAGCTGGGAGGATCGATGCTCTGATACCACTGTAATGCCCCTTTTTAGGGTTGAAACTGAAAATAAGGATTTTAGCACAACCCCCTATTTGATTTAAATATGATTTTTGGACCAACAAACTGAAAACTAAATCAGTATGGAACACCGATCCGATTTTTATAACAATAGTTTGAAAAACACAAGATTTCACCCAAATATCACCCTACAATTCATCCACAATATTTATAGACCTTTTAAGAACACCTTAGAACAATTTCCACCATGAAAGTCAAGCAAATACTCAACTCGGAAATTTATTAACAGAAGTACAACGAAGGGAAATAATCTAAGTTACTGAAACGTTTTGGATACGGGAGCGAGAGCGGAGTATCTGATACACGGAAACGACAATTTTTTTTTTGACCCCGGATATGACGTAGGATACGGCAGTACAAAAACTATATAAAAAATAAAAAATATTTAAATTTCAGCCTTCTAAATAAGAATTAACCACATGTTATGCATATGAAAAACAAAACAAGCTAAATAGCCACAACAAACTACCCATACATTCATAATTTCAATTGTCCCTATCATATCTAGTTGAGGTGTTTATTACATTTATGATTTATCTCATACATGCTATTTTTATCCATGTTTATGATGGCTTGTACTTGGTACCTTATGTAGATTAATGGTGCTGCGAAAACTGTAATTTCTGCTGTAATGATATATGAAATTTAAAATATACCTTCTGTAGAATAATGGTGTTGTGAAAACTGTAATTTCTGCTGTAATGATATATTAAATTTAAAAAATACCTTATGTAGAATAATGGTGTTGTGAAAACAATAATTTCTGCTGTAATGATATATAAATTTAAACTATACCTTCTGTAGAATAATGGTGTTGTGAAAACTGTAATTTCTGCTGTAATGATATATTAAATTTAAACCAGAATTAAAAAAAGAACCAAATAAAAATAAAAATACAGTTTTGGGCCAGGAAACGGTTGGGTACGGCTGCAGAAGTATCCAGCCGTATCCGGACCTGTGTGGCCGCTCCCAAGCCGCTCCCACTCCCGAAATGTGCCGTACCCGTTCCAGGAGGTCTAGGGGTGCCGTTTCAGCTACTTAGGAAATAATCAAAATGAAGGTTTTCAAACCCCAACACTGCCCAAATAAGAGTGATTCCAGCCTTATAAATTATATCAAATCTAAATATCAATAAATGAATGAGTTTCGTGCCCTAGAAGGCACTTAGAATGACCTCTACCCTAGTTGCTCCCCTAAGAGAGGGCCCCAAAAATATATAAAATTCTTTGTAGGTCTTCTTCTTGATCCAAATCTGCAAAAGAGTCTTCAATAGAGATCTTCATTTTACTAAAATAGAGTTTTTGTTCTCCACCAAGCCACAAGGAAGGTGTCTGTCCTCTTTGGATGCCACACAAGAGTGTTTTCGTCCTCAAGTGAAATGGTATTGAGCAACCTAGCCCAACAAACCACATGTAAGTGTAAATACGCAAAAGATCCTCTCAAAGTGATCCAGACAACAATCCAGGAAGCAATTCTAGTAGGGCAACTTCCGGGAGTCATAACTTTTGCACCGTAGCTCTGATTGACTCTGTTCAAAATGCGGTGGAAAGCTTGGAACACACATAATATGGTGAAGAGGTGCAAAACTTTGTTTGGCGAAGTTTGACCCCCCAAAATCCGCTCCTAAAGGCCTCAAAATGCAATTTTTGTGGTGCTATCTAAAACTAGTAATTTCTCGAAAGTTCCGCATATATAATTCATGGAAGATGAACCATCTCGTTTCCCTCGAGATTGGTGACCTTCCACATTCTTCTATATGTCTCTTCATATTTCCATAATTAGGTATACAACTGTATGTAACCCGAAAGGGAAGGACACACACCTCCTTGCAGAGATAGCTATTGTAAGCATAGTCTTGTGAGCAATATACATCTCTTTTAGAGATAGTTTTTACTATTTACATCTGGCATAATTGTTATTTTGTCATTTAATCCCAAAACCCTTAAGTTTTGGATTAGTGGTATTAGAGCAAAGTTGTCTTGAGAGTGTATGATTCCTAGAATGAGGTCGAGATATAAGAAGCTTGAGTGGTCTACACAAGATCCTTCAGAATACTTGATTGATTGTTGCAGGAGACCTCAAATGGTAGACAACACTGGGACAATTGATCCTCTGTATAAAATGGTGATATGAAGCTCTCATGGATAAAAAGGAGTAGATGTTACACTTACAACAATTCGCCTAGATCCTTTAACAACTACAAATGGGAAATCTTGCTTCCTGCTCTGTGAGCCAGCCCTTCAGTGCCTCGACACCCTTCAAGGTTCAAGTAAATTTTGATATTCCTATTTTTGAGGGAAAAATAAATTCTGACGCAGTAGAAAACTGGTTGGACCAATTATCCTCCTACTTTTCTGTCAATAAATTCTTTGATAAAGAGAAGATACCATTTACTCTCGTGAAATCGTCACTTTCTGTCAAAAATTGGTGGGGGGTGTACAAGAACCGACTCAATAGGGACAAACTGGGCATCACAGAGGAACCCACATGGGATGATTTTGTGGATGCCATAAAGGAAGAATACTACCCTGTTGGAGCCTATGATGATTTGTACATATAGTAGCAACAACTCCACCAAGGTAAGGACTAGTCAGTTTAAGATTATACTGATAATTTTCATTCTCTCTCTGCAAGGTTGGGCATTCAAGACACAGAGCAACACAAGATCCTCAAATATTGTAGTGGCCTACAATGGTACATACGAGAGGACACGGGCCTCCTTCAATTTCATACCCTCAACAATGCGTACAAGTTCACGATCAAGATTGAACAAAAACATAGAAAGAGAAATACAAAGAATCGACCTCTGAGGGGGAAAATAATAAGGAAGGTCAAACCCGAGGTTAGGGTTGGAAACAAAAGGAGTTGCAAGGAAATAAAACATAGGAGGAGAAGACATAGAAGTGGTGCGACTTCCACAAGACTAATCATCATTCTAAGGAAGAATGTCAAGCCATCAAGTCCTTACTAACCGAGTCACCATCTTCAGTACCCACTGCTCCATCGGTGACACACCCCGAGGTCATAGATGAAGAAGATGAAATTATAGTGTTGAGCCGGATGTGATCATTGCCACCTCGCAAGTCAAGAAGATGGATGAGAAGGAAAGGCTATTCCACTCCAAGCTTTGGGTAAAGGGTAAGCCTCTGCATTTTATTCTTGACTACGTTGCACGGATACTCCAAACCCCCCTGAATCCCCTTGGAAACGTATCGGATACGGATACGTGGGGGATACGTGTTGGATACGTACGGGGTATGTCAGAATACGTACAAATGTATCCGTGACGTATCTTGACGTACCCCGTACGTATCAGGTACGTATCCAGCAGTATATACATGTGTTTTAATAGCCACGCTTGCCCAACTTTCATTATTTGATGGCGAAGATGACACTCAAGGGAGTTCGCAAGGAGCGGAGAGTGGAGTTAATGAGAGTTGAGCTAGCGCAAGTGACACACATGAACTTGATTTTGAGGAAAATCTAGATGATATATTCTAGATTTGTTTGTATTCCTATATCATATGTATGGCAGCCACATAAACAATGAAATGTAAAATCTCAAGTATATTGTTTGTTTTGAAAATTTGAACATGGATCCTAGTATATATTTCAAATTTCAAGTTTTGTTCGTATTCATGTTAACATAATATTCGTATATCATATATATGGTAGCCACATGATCAATAAAAATGCAAAGTCTTAAGTACATTGAATGTTTTGAACATTGATTCAAGTTTTGTATTACTATTTCAGTTTTTTATGGACTAAAAAATGAGTAAACTGAGTAGATGTACATAAAAATAAATTAATATATATATATATATATATATATATATATTTATTTTATTTTATTTTTTTAATATATATGTACGGACGTATCCAAGACGTATCGCATCCAAGGGTTTTTTAAAATTGATGTATCCGCGTATCGTATCTGTATCCTGGCAACGTAGATTCTTGATAGTGGAAGTCAAAAGAATTTAATTTCTGTTGATATTGTGAAAAGTTTGAACCTTCTTGTAAAGCCACATCCCCAGCCATACAGTATCAGGTGGTTGAACCCAAGAAGAGATTTCCATGTCACACAACAATGTCTCCTCCCATATGCAATCAAACCCTTCCACGATGAAGTCTTGTGTGATGTTGTTCCATTGGATGTTTGTGATGTGCTCTTGGGCCAGCTATTCATGTGGGAGAGACATGGCATCTATGAGTCATGACTTTGAAGGCTCACCATTAGCACCGGGAGTCGGGTCTATCGGATACCTGAGGTCATTCTCTTCAACTTGGTTTCCCTCATCAGTGCCAAGCAATGTAAGAAGCTGGTGGAGAAAACAAAGCATTTTGTCATCCTGATGATCATGCCAAAAGCCACCAAGAAAGTTGTTGCGGCCACCTTGACCACACATTCAATGCAACAAAAGAAGCAGATGGACAACATTGCACTAAAACAAAGCTTACAATCTTTTCAACTCATCTCACATTCACGCCCACATTGAATTTTTCTTATCCCGACACATCGGTCAAGAGAACTACATATAATTCTAACAAAGAGGATCTATAAAAAGCAGACATAGAAGCAATTTTTCATCCCTGCTTTTCACCTAATCCTGAAGCATAGCAAAAAACACACATTTTCTGCACCCACTCTTTTTTGTTTCTATCCAAGCTTATTAACATGCAGAGTAGAAAATACCCATCAACAGACGTAAGATTAAACTCCCTTGCCTTTGTCTCCTTACCTTTTAACCTCTCTCACCCTTTCAATGTAGATGCAGATTCTATGAAGTGCAAAAGCAATGGTTATAAAGTTAAAACCATTTCTACTCATTCCCTCTTTTCCACTCCAACACCAGATTAAAGTAGAAAACTTTGAAGAAGTCTAAAAAAAGGTTATCTTACCATGTCAGTACTCAGTAGCAAAATTAAAAACATTATGTTATTAATAATTTAAATATTCACTTAGCAGATGGATTATTGGATTGCTAGCTTTATTTTGTAATTGAAACTTATTGTTTTAATTTTCAGCTTATTTTTAGTTTATTTAAGTTTTTTTTTAAATATATATTTATATATATTTTGATCGTTAAAAAGAGGGTAATTGAGTCACTCACCCTTTCATTAATCAATTAAAAAGCTATTCAGTACAATATCCGTATCACAAGGGTAACAAAACAACCCAGCCTCATAATATGACCCAAGGAAGACCAGACAGATAAGTCTTTTGCGGTAAAAAATAGATCTTCCACAGCCATCCAAATCTAAGATTCTACAGATTGCTACACTTTGGTACTTAAACCAACCAACATGCTAAGATGTTTTTCACAGCCCAAACCAATCCCTTTATATTCAAAATCTCAGAAAGTATAAGCTCCCACCCCCCTACCTTATCCATCTCAAAAGACTCTTCCATTGTTTTGTTTCTCTCCTGCCTATGGTCCCCTTTCATTTCCTCCACGATCTCTTTCTTCCGTGCCTTTACTATCACTTTTCCTTTTCCATATAACTACCACATTTTTCTGTAGCTCTTCATACACTCAAATTGCCCCTTTTATATATCTTCTCCACTTCCGTAGCTATTCCAGCAGATCACCCTAAACCTTCACTAATCAAATCTGTTTTGAAAGCTTTCAATCGTTCTATGCTAGTCTCATCCATACACTCCAACAACTAACATATTCTAGTAATTTTCCTTAACCTTACCAGTCTGAGTACATCATCCATTCATTTTTGCACCGTCCAATCCATCCCATACCATAACAACATATGCATGCTTTCCATAGCATCGCTAGCCTTATCCAATTTGAGCCATACTTCAGTGGAACTCATCTTCGTACAATTAAGCTTACTTCATCTTGTAGGAGTTCTTGTAAAAGCTTAAAAAAGTTTCCTGGACCCAAGGTAGATTAAGCAGACAAATCTTCGGCATCAAAAGCAAAACTGCAATAGAAAAAATCATTTCACATCCATAAGATCAAACACTATGCTCCATCATCCAAACTTCTACAGTAGTAGCCAAAAATAGCAGTGACCTATTGCATACCAAATCATTCTTCCGCAATACAGTTTTCTGGATCCAAATCCCCAGGCTTTCACAATTAAATCAAATATTTTGTCATGTATATGCATCATTCCTTCATGATATTCACTTAATATTCTCTTGTTTTCGTGGCTCCTCCTTCGATGCCTGCACTAGCTCTTTATTTTACTCCCACCAATCTTTACCCCATCTTCCGTAACTCTTCTTTTGCTTCCGCAACTTAGGAAACAATCCAATGGTTTAGAGATCTTCTTCTAAAAACCATGGCTTTTGGAAGGTCCAATTCCGTCTCCACTTTTTTTCCTTGCTCCATCTTCTATAGCTCTACAAGTAACACTTTGTTATAGCTCTTTTTGTCTCTTCCACTATTGGCTGCAAATCTTATGAGACATCCAGAACTTCATTCTGTTTACTCTCATTCCCAAAAAAACAAACCGAAACATCCTTTCATCATATGAAATGTTTCCTCTTGGTGGTAGAAAACATTTCTACCATTGTCTTTTGACACCCCATTTTAACCGCCTCCAAAGATTCTTCAACCAATTTTTCCACCATGGACTTCTGACCCCTCTTCTTACTCTTCGTGGAGGACAAAGATATGTCATTGTTTTCCACTTTGGTCTGGGAGACAAAATGTCGAGGAAGAACTTGTAATTTCTGACCTTGTGTAACTAATTCAAAGTCCATCGAAGTCCCCTGGCTGTGCTTGTCTGACATTTTTCCACCAGTAAAAATGCAACCCAAGGCTTGCTTTCTCCTCTGGGCTCTTATCATAAAAGATTGTTGTTTTTGTAGCCATGTCTGTAGCTACTTCTGTAGCCATCCTGTTATGGTGAGACTCCTCCACTACCATTTCCATAGCTACTTCTGAATCCAATTGTCTTTTATGATAAGATTCATCTAAAATTAGAAGCTGGAGATCTTTCTTACCTTTAGAGGTCTCAGACAAGCATGTGCCTTCAAGCTATACTAGCTCTCCATCTTTGTGAGCATGCACAGTCAAGCTGTGCTGGCCCTACATCATTCTCCTTTTGCTTCTTTTCTTCTTTAGGAAACATTCATTTTTTGGAATATCTTCTATGTTTGGCTGGCATGCACAATGAGAAGAACCATAATCTTTCTTTTTTGCCCCCCTGAATTAGAATCTTTCATCTTTTTTTCCATTTGTACAATATTTTCAGTATTTGTCATTCTGTCTCCTTTTCCAAACTTGTTTTGTGCCAAATGATCCTTGTTGATCCATCATGTAAATTGGGTGGATAGTAGCTAGGCGTGTGAAATTTCTGTAATGTCCCTTTTTGGGGACTCACAGGAAACTATGCAAAGCTGAAGATAAACAACACTTTTCAGATTTTTAGTGGGTTGTTAGTGACTGAAATAAATATGTAAAAACCCTTAACTGCTGCCAGCCTTTCTAGGGAAGCGACCTGTTTTAGGGTTTAAAACCCACTTTGTGCCTTCAAAACCCTTCAAATCAACTCCAATCACGTCTCTAAAATTATTATATATCATCAGCAATCATATCATGCAAGAAAATTGTTTTTTAGTGCCCTAGAATCGGAGATATGAATTTCTATAAATCCTTGTTTGCAGAGTTACTTTGAAAATTTATAACTTTACTTAGGAAGCTCCAAAATTAATGAAACTCAAGATCTTGGCCTTAGAAAATATGAAAGACAAGATAGTGAATTCAGATTTGCCAATTTATCATTACACATACCACATAATCCCTCCCAAGTGGGTCGCTTCACTTAAAAAGGGAAGATAACCAACAAACTCAAAGAAATACTAGAAAAAAATGATAAATATATTACTCCTTGAATGCCTCTTTTGCAAAACACAATTGTGGGAGAGGGTTTTCGTCCTCACCACCCTTGTGAGAGGGTTTCCGTCCTCCTCACAAGCCCTCAATCAAGGGGTTTCGTCCATCAGAGAGATAGTAAAAGGGGCTACACTAGCCAACCTTCACCAAGATATAAAATTCATAAAAGCAGCATATCCCAAACTCACGCCAACAACCTCTATTTATAATAAGAGGATGGCGCCAAGTCTTGGGGCTCTCAAATGAGGCCGACCACAATTAGACTTGCTTTATTATTATTTTCTTTTTACTTTTTTGGAGCCTACATGCTCACCAATATCTTTTTATTTTTAATTTATTGTTGGGCGCTAGGCTCACCAACAAATACAATGCCAATTAAAGAAATAAACATGAAATTAAGCACACGATGACATTGTTGGCTTTCTCTAGCTTGTTCCCCTTGGACCCATGAGGAAGAAAAATGGGTCAAGGTCTTCAAACAAAATTATCTCGAAAAAAGGGACATGACAATTTCTATGTCCACTTGCGTGTTGATCCATTCTCTTGCTGTTGATTGCCTGTCCTCCTCACATCTTCACATTCAATTGGTTGTACCGATTCTTTCCCATTGATATTCAAAATTATAACTCGAGGGAGACTTTTTCTATCTTCCACCCTAACCTTCAATCGCACAAAAGAAGCATTCGTTCCATAAGATCGGGAATCCAATTGACAAAAACCTCCCAAAGATTCACCAATCCTTTCAAATATCTCCTGCTGCCAGTATTCCAGATGGAAGGAATGTAGTCTGATCCATCACAAATCGAACCTACCTACTAATTCAGTTTTCATAAAATTGGGTTGCCATCGCTGAACATAGATTTTTTTCCCTTCAAAAAACCAATTTTGAACGAAGACAACGATCTCTCTCTTCCGAACGCTGTAATTTTACCATTAATGAGCCTTTTACCAAGTATTTAAGATTAAATCTATGGAACCCTTTCCAAGTTTTTTGAAACCAGGATTCCAAAAACCATCCTTTCCAAGACATTGCAAGAAGTTACCCAAGGAGCGCCAGATTCTCCAAGTTCTTATATTCCTCCACCATTTTCTGAGAGATCATCACTTTTGTTACATGTGATGTTGAATCAACCATGTCCCCTTTTTCCTAGGTAAACAAGGCGAAAGCTCTTGAATTTTAGCTAAACCCCCTTGAGCACTTTCACTAGTCTGATCCATCGCGACATCCCCTAATCTACAACCCTTATGGTCTCCCTTAACAGATGACCCGTGGAGGGTTATGGGGACCACATCCAAAGATTTGGAACTTGCAATTGCATCATCTACATTTACCCTTTCCTTACTATATCCCTGATCTATAGCTTGCACTGCTCCAAGAGCATCCCCCCAAAAATTCTTTACTCCCTTCAGAACAAAACGTAGGAATATAACAAGGTTCCCTCAAAGTCCCAGGATTCTTTTATTGCCAAAGCTTCCCACACAGAGCCATACGAATATTCCATTTCCCATTTCTTTTCCTCAGAAAAAAGCCCTACTAAAACTGGAATCAATTAGACTATTCATCTTCTCTTCAAATTTTTTGAAGAGAATCACAAGATCTTTTGCATTGCCTTAGGATCCATAATATTTGGGGCTTGTTTGGGAAATCTCCCCCATCCACAGCCTCCAAAACAAGGGTAAACTCTTCAGACCAATCTAGATTAGATGCTACCAGAAGTTCTTGATCCATTTGCCCTCCCCCTATGGGGCCAAAACCCTTTGCCTAAACTTTTGCTCTTCCTTTCCACTGCTTCTTGCTCCAGATCTGATTCCTGTGAATCTTCTTCCTCACCCTTTTCTGTCACCGAAAATTTTCCTGCAGGTTTCACTGATCGGCTTCCTTCATTGGGCTCATCCTCAACTCTTCTTCGGCGTGTCTTCATTGTTGGGCCAGCTCCTCCCAAAGAACTCTCAATATTCACAATTATGTGTCTTGCCTATCAATTTATATGTATATTTTTTAATATTTATATATTGTTTTATTTTCTGTCCCACAGCCATCTCAAAAGCTGGTATTTGTTTTTTCTGTCCCAAGAAATCCTGTAACCATATCCTGATGCCCTCTCACCCCCTCACCGCCCTTGTCGTGGGGTATTAGGTAACTATGTCTACTTGACAATGCACCTACTAATATTCAGATTATGCCGAGGATGATTGTTTTAAGTTTATGTTTTATCTAGTCAATGCTTTGAGCTGTAATTTCTTAGAGATATTGCTACCAAGGTTATAGCCATCAAAATCCTAATCACCAAATATCTCTGTAATTAACAGGCAGATGTGCTTTATCTAGTTAATGCTTTTGAGCTGTAATTTCTCAGATATATTGCTACCAAGGTCATAGTTATCAAAATCATAATCAGCAAATATCTCTGTAATTAACAGGCAGATGTGCTTTACTCGCTGGTAGAAGAAGCAGCAAGTTTAAGAGGTGACAGCTCAGAAATAGTTCTGGATTTGTTTTGTGGAACTGGTACTATTGGTCTTACACTGGCCAAAAAGTATGGTCCATAAATTTCCTTGTTTCGCATAACCATAAGTGCATAGTTGTCTTATTTCTTTTCTTTCATTTTTCAAGCAATTATCAATTTCAATTTTTGTGCTTTCTGTTCCTTAAGAAAACATTGTTGTGTGGGTTGCTTAGGGTGAAGTATGTCTATGGATATGAGGTGGTTCCCCCAAGCTGTAGCAGATGCTTGTCGAAAATGCAGCAAGGAATGGTATTCAAAATGCAAAGTTCATTCAAGGGGATCTAAACAAAGTTGGCGAGGATTTCGGGAACGCATTTCCTCATCCAGACATTGTCATTACAGGTCTAATTCACATTACACACATTCTTTGACACAAACTAACTTGCATGGAATTATCTGCAGAGAAAGCATTGGAATTGATTAATGATATGATGTTCCTTTAAGATACAGGAAATATCCATTTTTCTTTGTAGATGTGTGGATGAATCATATCCCTCCTATTTTTAATCCCTGGAAAGGATTAGGAGGAATAATGTTGCTATGTTTCAACTTTCAACAATGCAAACTCAAGTGTGATGAAAGGATATATAAATGCAAGCTCAACAATTGTATTTTTAAATGTGTCTATGATGTTGATCTTCAGATCCCAATCGACCAGGCATGCATACGAAGTTGATTCGCTTTCTTCTCAAGCTACAGGCTCGACGCATCATATATGTGTCTTGTAACCCCGCTACCTGTGCACGGGATCTTGATTATCTCTGTCATGGTTTTGTAAGTACATTTTGAACTTTTTGGACATATATTTATGTAAATGATCAAAGTGGATAATGTCTCCTATCTTCCTGGATATATGTTTGAAATTATCATGAACATCTTTTCTTGATTGACTTCCTGCTGGTTATTTACAGCCCGAGTCAAAAATGGTAGGAGCATATCGGCTTAAAAGTGTACAACCCGTAGATATGTTCCCTCATACACCTCATATTGAATGTGTATGCTTGCTTGAACTTTCTTGATGAGGACGGATTCCTATAAAATCCCATAAAAAGTGAAAGCTGGCATATGCAGTCCTGTTTCCCAGATCGCAGGGAAGGTGTACAAACAATTCTCCCTATTCTTCTGAGATACTTCTTTTTGTGTATTGTCTGGTCTCAAGGTAAAGTGAAGCTAGAATATGTATTTTGTTTGCAGCAATTTTATCATTTAACTGTGACAAAAATATTTTGGTTAGAAGGACGTTTTGCCACAGTTTATCTTCACATTACATGCTTATACAATATTGAAAGAAGTGATCTCCTATTACCTTGTTGCAAATAGATACTAGTCAACCTAATCTGAGTACAAAATCCAGGCTCTTGATAAGGTGGAACTTGCAAAAAGAACAAGATTGTGTGCTTAATGAAGGAACCATATGCATGGGAACATGAGGAAGCAATTGGACCATGAGATTGCAGAATCATGCACAGGTCACTGCAAAGGTTCAGATTGTTATGGCGAGTTGAACATGATGATGTGCATAAGAGGGAAATGATCCCAATACGCTGACATTGTACACTGCAAAGTCTTGCAACCAGTATTATATAAATTTCTTATTTTAAAACAATTTGAAGTTATCGATTGCCATGAAATTAAGGAAGAAGACGTTTTTGTGTAGCAATTTTTCTGTAAAGTGGCTTGGCATTGATTCCAAGTCTTTTGGTGCCATTTTTAACTCTGTTATTTTCACTTATCATCTCAGGAAAATGATTTGAAATATTTCATCGTGGCATATGGGTTCATCTTGGCTGTTGGTATCATTTAAAATACTGTAATATGATAATGTTTTATATTTCTAGATAATGGAGACTCACCATCTTCAAAGAGAATTTTTAGGGAGTGCCAATTTCACTCCAATAGAATCATACAACGGAGTGTACTTTAAGAGGACCTCATATGACCAGAGCTCATAACTGTATGATTCATGTTGTCTCTTCATGCACTTTACCTTTTAAAAACAATGTTGTCACTTTCCTGTAGGTTATGGATTCTGATTTTCTCTTGAATTAGAAAATTCTCAATTTCCTGTTTCGTTGCCAATAGACATGGCAGGCTTACCTCCTAGATTGCATTAAGTCCATCCATTTAAGACTTAAGTTCTTTGCTGGTTACAAACCTTTTTAATAAAGCAGGTACCTCATATAGTCTGACAGCCTTTGTTCCATTGACTTGTAGTTGTAATTCACATCATTATGTGAATTCCTTTAGCCATTTTCAGAGTTATTTGTTTAGAATTAATTGGTTAATTTCTTCATGAATTATTTATCGGTATTATTGGATTATTTTATTTGGATTTATCATCTTTTTCAATATCAGTTTTCTATATTATTTACTTTTTAGGATTTAGTCGATATCTCCTGCTCCATTTCTCAATTTTTCTGTTTTCTCCTTTCTAGGTTCTTTCAACCATGATTTAACTGACTCCTATCCCTGTCAGCGCGAACTTCTAAAAATGTGTTCATCAGGCATATCTAATTCTCCGTCTCCTCTTCACTGTGCTTATCGTCAGAGAACATCTATAAGTAGGCTGTTGCTCACTATTGTAGCATGTATCTTCTCTTGTAACCCCTCTTGTCCATCCAAGACTTGGCATTTCTCCCTGCAACAACTTGTGCTCAGTTAAGTCAGAGGCTATATTACCATAAAAGAAAAATTTAAGGTGTATTTTTTTGATTGTCTCAATTGTAAATTTGTCCCACAAGTCTCCAAACTGCACCAACCTTCTTATACCACGTGATTTTATCCCTAGTCCAAAATGGTTTTGCTCTTATCATATATTGTGCCAAAGACTAGTTGGGGTCAGCCAACTCATGCAACTTTATTAGAAATTCACAAATGAACACTTCGTTTGATGCTTTGAACAAGTAATGCTCTTTGTATGTGTTTGGTGAAACACTAAATTTTTATGCCTCTTTGCAAATTCTTGAGGTTTCGCATGCTAACATTATCTTGTGCCCTCTTTTGTAGAATTGCAGAAAGGACATTCAGCTTCTATAGCCATTTTTTCCACAAATCCTACTAACATAACCAAACATTGACCCATTTTGTAATGTCCCCTTTTTCAAATTAGTTCCAATTGAAGACTTCTTGCCATTTTTCTTCTCATGGCCAAGATGAAATTGAACAAGGGAAGTCCTTGGGTTTCATTTCAGTTTTCTTTCATTGCTATTAATTTTTTTACTTTTGTATTTTGCTCCCTAAGGCAAGTCCGCTGGGTTGGAGAGCTCCCAAATTGAAAATAGAAGATAAAGCAAACTTCCTAAGAGTTGGTCTTTGAGTAATTCAACCCTTAGACCTTTGGCACCACCAAAGGGGTATAAGAGGAGTTGCATAGGCTCATTTTCATCATCAATTTCGGTATATATACTTATCGACTTAGTTTTAGGGCTGATTGCTAATCCAACTCCATTAAAGGCACAAATTTATTAGTGTGTCATCCAAGGAGGACGAAACCCTTCCTAGTGGCATATTGGAGAACAAAAAAACTCCCTAGGTTGGTGGTGTGAGGGCAATTATTGAAGACCATCTTGTTGGTTTGAAACTAGGGCATCAAGGAGGAGTCATTTCAAGGGGTTTTGCATTGTTTGGAGCCCCTCTCCTAGGGAGTGACTAGGGTTACAATACATTTGGGTGCCTTTTAGGGCGCGAAATCTTTATTATAAGTTGATATTTAGATTTATCATATGTTATAAGGCTGGTATCTTTCATATTTTGCCATTGTTGAGGTTTGAAGACCTCATTTTTGGTCACTTCTATTGGTTGTACTTCTGTTAATAAATAATTTGCCAACTGAATATTTGGTTGAGTTTCATGGTAAAAAGTGTCGTAAAATATTCTTAAAGTGTTTATCTATGTTATGGATGGTTTTTATGAAGATATTTGGTTGAATTTTCACTCTTTGGAAGCAGATGTCCTAAAATTTACTCTGTTGTTCACTGTTCCTAAGTTCAGTGGGCTGATATAAAAATCTAAGTTTACTTCAGTTGAGGTTTTGTGTGAATTCCTTGTTTGTGTAGTTCAGCCCTAGACAGGGACATTTCATATTTTGTCTACTTTGACTCAACAACATTGTATATTTTTAGGTCATATTCCTCACCCAAGACCTAGATCTGTCTTTGTATTTTTTATATATTTTCTTTTTTATAAATTTCCTATTTTAAAACAGGAACATTCAATCTTATCTATTGAACAAGGAAAGAACACCACCCATTTGAACATGTAAAGAAAATGGGAGTTTTGTCTTCCAGTATGTTGTAAACGTTCTATGGTACATAAGGTGGTTGAGACTTAGACAAAACACACTTGCGTAGATAATCAAACTCACATACGATTCCTAGAAGAATAATTTGTATACATAATTCCCATATTTATACATTATATTTATATAATTCCCACATATTTGTTGTAACACAACACTTTGAACATGGTATTGTGCGTTTGTCACATTTAGGACCACTTACTCTTTGTTTTATCCTAGGGTTGGCTTGCATGAACTTCAACATGTCTTATTTGAAGATGCAAATTTGACATTGTTTGATCCATCCCACTTTTTTTATTCGATCTTCTCTTGAAATACGAGGCCGCGTGGACAAATTTATTTTGAAAGAATTTTTTTGAATGATCACCAAATATCCTTTTCGATGTATATGTAAAATGTCGTGCAACAAGACTACTATATAACTGCTTTGTTCTCTGTTCAAGCTTCCAAATTGGCATGTCCCTATGCATGTTAAGCCCATTAGCTTTAGAATTATGAATGTCACTAGGTTGGTCCTCTATTTGGGGCATATGCATTGGGAGCATTTTGCATTACAATTATGCCCATTCTATTTGTTGGTTAAATATAATGTGATTTTGGAGTAGTTTTGATATGATAATGCCACAATTTGTCATTCTTTGACAAAATAATTTAAGGATTTGTAGACATTATTTGTCTAGGTTTAATACTCTTCATTGTCCTTACTTTTGTTTGTGTATAATGGTGGTTGTAGATATCATTTGTTTTGCTTGCAACTCTCACCATCATCATTCTTTGACAAAATAATTAAATATTTTGTAGACATTATTTGTTTAGATTTAATGTTCTTCATTGTCCTTAAATTTTGTTTGTGTAATATGGTGGTTGTAGTAGGGATCGTTTGTTGTGCTTGTGACTCTCACCAGTGACATTGCATCATCCATGTATTTGAGAGCAATGTCCAATTGTGTTGTACATTATCCCATGCACGCAAAATTACTTGTCCATACCATATCACATCTTGCAATGTGGTTTGATTTATACACTGACTTGGCATTTGTATGTCTCTCATATGTCAATGCCCATGACAAATCTAAACCCACTCATTTACTTGATCATTAGGTACATGCAAAATGCAAATATGGGGTTGTGATTTTGTAAGCATTCCTCACTACATGGAGATGAGATAGTTTGATCATAAATGTGTCATTCATATTGACAATCACATAATGCTCTACCACTACTTCAAAATCGTTGTTTGCATTTATGATTTGCGCCACAAAAAGGTATCACTGCTTGCTTGTCCTTACATCAAGCTATGTTATAATCTTGGTCAACATGAACCACTTGCATTATTCATATGCTCATCACAAACATGTGAGTGTTGCAAAAACCATACATGTTAAGCATGACCAATGAAATTGCAATATTTGTGAACTACTCAATATTGAACAAACACCTTAAGGACTTCGTGTAGAATAAATTGAATGCCAAAGGCTCGTCTACAACAGTCTATAAAAAAGGTCATACGATTTGAATTACAATATTAGATTGTAGTTGCATTTACAATATAAATTCAACAATCTTGTAAGATTGAATTACGAGAATTAGTTTCTACTTGCATTTACAATACAAATTCAACAATCATTTCAACAACTAATCCCAAATGCGTCGACATATCATCTAGTCTTAACCTTGAAGCTCACCCGAGGTGTGCGCAGGTGCCAAGTCCCTCCTTTATGTGAGCTTCGCGAGAATGTTCTTTATCAACATGATGATGCAATATAACCAGAGAATAAATGCAATTATCCATAGGATTTTAGATGTAAGCTTTTACTCCTAGTTGATGTATCCCAAACACAAACTTACCATGATCAACTAAAAGTAGAATCAACCATGGAATAACATTGAGGAAACTAGTAACACACACATGAACATAAAGGGGAAAAACATAGATCAAGATCCATTGCAAGAGTGTTACAGAACTGCTTCATTATATTTATAAGTCAAATATAGTAGCTAAGATTACATCAAGAAGTTCCATCCATGGACAATGTTCATAGTAGCAGAGCTTTCTTTACATCACAGATCTCCCTATTACATCCATTACACCATACTTCTTTTTTTCTCCTTCTAGAAATGACCCTCTATAACAAGTAGTCGAAGGAATCTTCTTCTAACTGTCCATCATCATCTGCGAAAGCCTGTTGGAATCTCCTCATGATTGTTCTACCACTACTTAGGAATCTGCCAGATGTCGCCATGCATTTCCCTCAATCGAGTGCCTTTAGCATGCATGTGCCAGCTAATCCTTAACAACCTTGACTCCTTATCCTCTCATGATAACCATAATGATTCCCTGGAATATCCTTTTCTTGGATCGTAAGTCTCCATGGCTTATCCACATCTGTATCTGGTCGCTTTTCCATTCACTCCCTATGTGCGTCTTTTTTTGTTTGTCCAAAACTCACTAAGTCCTAACTCCATCCTACCCTGATGCGACCCTTTGTGCCTCTCTGAGGACTACTTCTGTGTGTCCTTCGTGCCCTGTCTCTGCATGCCACAAGGCTTTGTGCCTTAGGTACTTAGTTACTTTTAGGGGTCCAACATCACCCCACACTAAACTGGTTGCCGCCTCGACAAACCTTCGCGCTAACCGAACAAAATTCTTGTTGACCAAAACATGCTATGGTAGTGATGCTACTCTAAAGAATAAAAATAGTGGTAGGAAAGAATCAGAGCAAAGAATTAAAGAATTGGGGGGTGGGTCTTATACGACCAATTGAAGGAGCTCAGGGAATTCCGCATTTATCTCGTCCTTCAATTTCTCCCAGGCCTTTAATTCTGATAAGGCCTTTCCTGGCGCATCCCCTATGACATTGGGCACCTGGTGGATGATTTCCTCCACCTTCCCCTTTAATGCACTGATGGCCACCCCTAACTCGCGCAGACACCCTCGAACTCATCCATCCACTCAGTGATGGAGTCTCAGAGCTCGTTGATTATGAAATCTAGCTTTTCGCTCTTTGTTTTGATCTTCTCTTTCTGGGCTGTTGTGTTAACGATCAACTGTGCACGTGCTTCCTTGTTGGTGGGGATGGTCTCCTGCAAAACTTTGAGGGTTGCCTCCTCCTCTGTCATCCATGCATTGATTATTGGCTCACATTTCCTACAGCTGTTGAAGCCTCTATCTGCTAGTATATTCACCTCCTTGAGTTGGGAGAGCAAGTCTTCCAACTCAGTGATCAGGATTCAATGAAGACCTTGTTCTCTTCCTTTTCTTTTGCGAGCTCTGCAGCCGTTGGGCCCGCGCCATCCTTGATGTTAATGAGTAACATCCCTACGAGGTCCTCAAGATACTCCATCTCATCCCCATAATCTGTCCTGTCCTGGCTTACCAATGCCAGACATTGCCCAAAATGTTATTTCACAAGGGCGCCAACTTGGTCGTACCTCCTTTGTCTGCGCCTGCTCTCCCCTTAACCCCTGGCACAACCTATCTATTTCCTTCTCCTTGCTCTTTCTTTCTGCGACCAAGGTCCGAACAGTGGCCCCTGTATCCAGACTACATCGTATCACCTCAGAAGACATCTTTTGTAAGGCATTACATGCCTGTTCATCTGTAAGGTGGTTAGGATCCACCACCTTATATGTATCTCCCCCCTTCTTCTTTAGGTGAATGGTTTCGATCACATGATCAGTGACCTCAGAACTCAGGTTCCTCAGTGTGGCAGTGCATAGTCCAGCTGAGCATCTTCCTGGTTCTGGGCACACCCCCGTCTTGATCCATTAAATCCCAACCATGCAAACTTTTCTGGTGGGAGGGTGGCCTAAAACCTTATGTGCAGGACCTTCTTGGGTCATCTACGAAATCCATATGTGGGGACATGAGTGTCCACTTCTTCCTTGTAGCCTTGCACTTTTTCCTCTTCTTCTTCACCCCAGGGGTGAATCCCATATCCTCCTTTATAGAAAAGGAGTCCCCCTTGTCTCCCTTTGGGCTGGCGTTCTGCGGAGTAGCGGCTTCACACGTCAGACTCTTCTCAGCCCCTACCAAATGCTCCTCTTTGTCTTCCTGCGCCTCGCTTGCATCTGTGGCCTTCACCTTAGCCTCCTGCCCCTCCAACTCTGCTTCTAATTCTTCTTTGAAAGTGGTGGGGTCTTCTTCCTCCGAGCTTGCTGTGGGGCTTGATGCATCGTGCATCTTTTGTTTCTTTTCCTCAGGCTCCTCCTCTTCTTCCTCTCCCTCATCGCCCTGGTGATGAGGTGTTGGCACCACCCTGTTCTGAAGTGTTGGCGCCCTTGTTGCTATTCTGATGCGTATAGTACTTCCTCTTCCTCGAAGTATCTAACTTCCCTTCTTGTTCTTCTTCTTCTTCTTCTTCTTCTTCTTCTTCTTGCACTGCCTTCATGGGTGGGATTGGCATCTCCTATGGTTTTGGAAAGGGAGAGTTTGTAACCTCCACCTCAATCCCTCCCTGTGTTTTGGGGCAATTGCACGAACACCCGATGGACATACCCCTTGATGGTAACGTTGACTTGTGGGTGTAAGTCCAAGAAATATGGCTCCAAAACCTCGATGTAGGCAGATCGAGCACCATACTTGTATGTAGCGCGCAATGTGTGGACATCAACATCCACCTTGTCTGTATCAAAAACTAACCTCTGCGCATCCTTAATTCTGTTGATGGTGCACTTCATGTATCTGGAAGTGAATGCAAAGGGGAGCTTACACCATGGCCCCATCTCTCCTTTGGCCATCATGAACTTTGCTAGGCAGAAGTGTTGGGTGATGACAAATTTTACCTTGTCACCAACAACTTGTGGCAGCTCGTGGGGGATGCGTCACTCATTCTCAAAACCTCCATGCAACCGCTCAAACCACATATTCATTCGTGCCTTGTAAGCATTTGAGATGGTCCCATCACAGGTGAACTGTGCAAATTGGACTACAAGGGATGCGTGCGTGGGTGGGTGAACCCAAATGTTCCCGTCTGGTCCGTCTGGGATGCCAATCTCCTAGAACATGATTAATAGCAGGATGGAGCCCCAAGTGATCTTTGCTCCTGCCTCGTTTCTGTACATCTACCTCTTCGATAATGCCATTCGAAATGAATTGGGAAAAGTTGTAGTGTGCCCTCTTGGACACCCTGTAAGCCACGTACATGAATCTACGGTTGATGTCCGTCCACCTTTCTGATGCGCCCAATTTGTAGCTAATGAGTTGGGAGGTGACTCTTAGTGCTGGGTCTGGGAGGTCTGCGATTACCTGTGCCCTACCCCCCTTCTCGTAATTTATCTTCTTTTCCAGCTCCTCAATCTTGGCAGTGGCACATAAATCAAGTGCCATATCTTCTCTAGTATTTCGCAGGCCTATTACCATTCGAATCAGATGGCCTGTGATCTGCATTTTTCTTCCTGGGAAGTAGAAGAAATCTTCATGCACCTGGGACATTAACCACCTAAAAAGCGGGGTGGGTTTGGCAAAGAAGGGAAGCTCCCATAGCTATGCAAAACCCTAGTCTTTTGCAGCTCTTGTTTCACTGAGTCATCAACCTTAGGGTTTCTGATCTCGTCTACCATCAAAGTGTTCGACACAAGGTCCGCCCACATCAGCTTTTCGTTGTCGGTCATTCTGTGGTTGTACTCGCTGATTTTGCACTGGTATAGCTTCAAGCTCCACTTCTTGACCTTGATAACTCTAGGAGGGTACTACATCTTTGAGTAGATCTCCATGGGATCCTCCTTTTCCACCACTAGTTTCTTTGTGCGTGCCTTCTTTGGTGCCATCTTCCTTTCCTTTCCTTCGTGCCCTAGGTGCTATGTTCCTCTCTTTCGACTGTCTAAACTTGACAACTTCCTTGCTTCTCTCTCACGCAACCTCCTTTCCAGCTCTGCTATCTTCTTCCCTCCGTGTTATGTCACAGATTCTACTACAACTTTGCACAAGTCCATTGTTTTGTGATAGTACTTTGCGTTGCTCTTCTTTGAAAAACCCTCATCGCACTTCGAGCTCGGGAGCACAAAATAAATTCTCTAAGGAAAGGTAGTCGAAATGACTATCCTTATCTCTTATTTATACTTTATCGATGCCTTAGAGTTCCTCTGACCATGTGTCCTAATGTTGCTTTTTAATAAAACACTTTTCTTTACTTAAGGAAACTTCCACGACTTCCTCTCACGCTTCGTAGCTATAACCTCTAGGTGCTCCAATACCACTTAGACTGCCACAGACCTCCTTCGCACACATCTCTACGCCGAAGTACATAACCTCTGCACCATCTACTAAGTAGTTCCCTATAATGTTTGCCTACCTCATGTCATATCGTGTGATCCTTCCCTTCTTGTGGTCTTCATGTTCTTTCAACCCACCTTCATAACTGCACGAAATTTACACACCTTTTCCATCCATGCACCCTTGCCATCTCATCGCTCATTTATTCTACCTTCACGCTAATTTTTCCCAACATTTTGGCCTCCATGTTCAATATAGCTGTTACCTCACCCACACAAAAATGTATGTGTGGTCCCCTGTGCATAGAACCTCTTACAATGCAATTAGCTATCAATGCACCAATGCACAAAAACAAAGCTGAAAACGACGAAAAAGGAAACTAACACAAAGACAAAAATCTAAACTAATTGGCAAAACTACCTTATTTCAGATTACACAAAAGCCTTATTTATAGTAGGGCTTTCAACCTACTCCCATTGAAGTAACCTGGTAACCTCGTCTCATCTAGTGCTTGTAACTGGCATGTGCCTGAATCAAGGATGTACGAGATGATATATGGTCCTAACCAATGGACTTTTAGTTTCCCAGGATGGGGCAAAAATTTGGAGTCATAAAGCAAGACCATCTGCCCAACCTCGAATTGTTTGTTTTTAATATGACGATCATGCCATGCTTTTTGTCGTGCCTTTTCAGTCTTCTAACTCCACCTAACAAGTGATCGCCTTTCGTCCAACTGCATTAACTTCTCCATGCGCTCCTGTAGTGCTTGCTCATTAGCTAATCCTCCTGCACGCGCAATACGCAGGGATGGTAGCATAAACTCTACTGGTAAACAACTTCCATGCCAAACACCAATTAGAATGGTGTGGCCTTGTTCAATCTCTTGTAGGTAGTCCTATACACCCATAGTATTGCTGAGACTTTGTCATCCCAATCCTGTCTTCCCACATCACAAATTTTGGTCAGTGTGTGACTTAGTATCTTGTTAAATGCTTCAGCGGTTCCATTAGCTTGGGGGTGATACGGGGTGGTCTTGTGATGGGCCACCATGAACTCTGCTAATAAAATCCTGACCGTCTCATTCAAAAAGTGTGTGCCTCTGTCACTAGTCAGGCTTAAAGGGCACCCATACCTGCTGAGTATGTTTTCCCACAGGAACCTTGCCATGTGGTTGTATGCAATCCTTTGTAGGCATTACCTCTGCCCATCTTGTTAAGTAGTCAGTGCAAGTGATGATATAGCGTGAACCAGTCCTTCATGCGGACAGGTGAAATTGGTCCTACAAAATCAATGGCCCACTTCTCAAATGGTTCTAAGCTAGCTATCGGTCTTAAGGGCATCTCATCCCTTCTTCCTGGTTTTCCAAGGCACTGGAAATGGTCACAGGCCTTACAAAACTCAATACAATCCTGGTAGATGCTTTCCCACTAAAGCCCTACTAGTAGAATCTTCCGCGTGGTGGCATTCCTTGCATAGTGTCCTCCTGCAATCCCATAGTGCACTTCCTCCATGATTGCAAAGGGCGTCATGTTCTAACACACACCGACGCAAAACCTCATCGCAGCCTAGCTTGTATAAGTCTCCACTAATTAACATGTAGGGTGTGGTGCGTATGGCTAACTGCTTCCTTTCCAAGGTCTTCATTCCCTCTGGTGCCACACCCGTTTTGAGAAACACAACAATATCTTCCAAGTCAGAGGGCGCGCGCCGCAATCTAAATAGTTGTGCGTCTGACATTGTATCCTCAATGCTTTGCACATCCTCCCCTGAGTCAATCCTTGATAAATGGTCAGGCCCTGAGTTACTCTTTCTTGGTTTCACAACAACTGTAAACTCAAACTCTTGAAACAATAGGACCCACTGACATATGTGCTATGCACTTAGGGAAAGGATGTTATGATGTATATGTATTGATGGAGATGCTGACATGTGGCACACATCCCCTTATCTTATTATATCATTCATTTATGATTTATTATGCTTAGGAGGTCGTCCTCAGTATTGGCCATATGTTAGAATGGTATATATAGGGGTTAGAAGGTTGTAGTTAATCATCATATTGAGTATTGGAGTGTTATTGTATGGTTTGGAGGTTGCCCCCCTCGAAGTGGCAAAGCTATTATATGAGCATATTGTCATAATTTATCTATATTTTGGTGTTTTCTCATGTTATTCTGCTGTATATGTTCTGATTTATACAAGTAATGTCCTTACAAGTGGTATCAGAGTAACGATTTTGGCCAAAATTAGGGTAAAAACCCTAATTTTTTGTTTCGAATATATCTTGAAGAGGGTATCAAAAATTTTCCCAATTTTTTCATCATAATTTGGAAACACTCTTAAGTCAGAATATCTAAAAATTTTAGCTCCATTGGATCTGTTTTGCGGATGTTATTGGTGTTTTAGGTTTTTTCATAAATTCGCTTTTCAGGAAGCAAATTGTGGTATTTTTTAGCAAAAATTATATTTTCGGAAAGCTCTTGAAATTTCAGTTAGGGTTTGTTCTTTGTGTTTTTATCCTTCTGCCGAAATATTTTCAGAATTCCTAAACCCTAATCATGATCACAGGGATAACAATTTTTTTATGGAAATGGTGAGATGGATGCTAAAGAATGGTGGATAAAATTTAAGAATATATATTTCTCATATTTCATGACAAGGAATAGGTTTTCGCATTATCTTGGTGGTCCTGCATGGATTTGGTTTTTTGAGTTAAAAAATGACAAGAAGGATTGGTCTTGGGAGGAAATGGAACAACGTTTTATGGATAGATGGGACCACAAAGAGGAAGAAGAGTCAAAGGAAGATGATGGGGAAGAATATATTGAAGAATCAAGAGAGAAAGAAGATGAAGAGGAAGGTGAAGAAGATTCAAGGGAAGATGATGGTGCAACATATATTGAAGAATCAAACGCAGAAGAAGTTGAAGAAGACTATGAAGAAGAGGAAGAAAAACAATGATATTGATGCAAAAGAAGATATTATAGCTCCCAAGAAGGAAGATACCATATTTCAGTTTCATGGATGCATTCAAAGGAATAAGATAATTGTTTCCATAAACCCTAACAACAAGTATAAGTTCATCAACAAGGATATGGATCAACATCTACATATTCAAGAAAGTAATATCAAAGAAGCTCAAGTGAATGGTAAGAAAATTCAAGCTTTTGAAACCTCCTTTAAAACTTACTATGGACAAATATACTTTACATTCCGATTTTTTTGCCTTATATATGGATGGTTTGGATATTGTTCTTGGGTATGCTTGGTTAGAGACATTGGGGACAATTAATATTAATATGAAAAATAAGTTTATGAAGATTTGGTACAAAAAGAAGGTCACTTTACAGGATATCAGGCTTAATGGAAATCAAAGAAAAGTCAATATAGACCATGAGGATGATTTAGAATATGGAGAAGAAGGGAATAAGGATGATTCAAATCCAGGAACATGAAGAAAAAAAGGAAATGATGATTCATCTACTCAAGAGAAAAAGAAAATATCAAATGCAAAGGTGGAAGAAGAAAAGAAAGTTCAAAAACAGGTTGATAAGGTTGAGGATACTACAACTGCAACATATGGAAATCCACATCAACATGAGAGAAAAAAATCATGGAGATATCCCAGGGCACATCATATTTCCAACCAATATAGATATACAGGTAATTGGAAGAATAATTACTTTATTTATACAGGGGATCAATGGAGCAACAATTATGAAGCATGGAAATCCATATTATGGTTATACATGGAATCCTTATTATGGTTATGCATTGAATCCTTATGTTGGTTATGCATGGAATCCAAGGATGATAAACTATGGTCACGAATGGAATTAGAGTAGCGCAACAAAATATGGATATTAGTTCAGATATGTATCATCTACCAGGATCACATATGGATGGATGATCGATCATGGCGCAAAGTGTGTAAAAATTTACAACATGCTCATTACATGGTTTCTTCTTATGTTTCAAGGATGAAACATGTCAAGGAGGGAAGGAATGGATTATGCACCTAGGGAAAGGATGTTATGATGTATATGTATTGATGGAGATGCCGACATGTGGCACACATCCCCTTATCTTATTATATCATTCATTTATGATTTATTATGCTTAGGAGGTTGGCCTCAGTATTGGCTTTAGGTTAGAATGGTATATATAGGGGTTAGAAGGTTGTAGTTAATCATGATATTGAGTATTGGAGTGTTATTGTATGGTTTGGAGGTTACCCCCTCGAAGTGGTATTGGAGGTTGCCCCCTCGAAGTGGCAAGGCTATTGTATGAGCATATTGTCATCATTTATCTATATTTTGGTGTTCTCTCATATTATTCTACTATATATGTTCTGATTTATACAAGTAATATCCTTATCAAATGTACGAACCGTTACACCAAAACCTCGAGGCATTCGTGAAATTCGCACATGAGGATCATAACATCCCACCACGCTTCCGTAGAGCCCGACTCGGGCTGGGTTTGCGCCCGCACTCCCATACGTACGAGCCCCGCTTCACCGACGTTTAGGCGCCCCACGGGCCCCGACTACATGACGTAACCAACCGAGTGGGATTCGAACATTGCTAGTCGCTTTGATACCAAATGTAACGAACCGTTACACCAAAACCTCAAGGCATTAGTGAAATCCACACTATGAGGATCATAACAATATGTGCTCTTGTAAAACGAGCTTGTTTGCCAAGTACTTCAATGCCATGTGGTTCGTGTAGAATATGAAGGGTGTTGCCAACAAATATTGCCTAAATTTGTGCAGCGTGTAGATCATTGATAGTGCTTCGCGATCAGTAGTAGCATAGTTCTGCTCTGCTGGTGTCAACTTTCTGCTAGTAAAACACAAGGGCTGGTCAACAATTCCTTCTCCAGGTTGTGCTAGGATTTCCCCAATCGCTGTTCCCGAAGCATCAACATGTACATGGAATGGCTTATCCCAAGAAGGAAAGCATAATATGGGCGTAGTGATAAGTTTATTCTTTAATGTATCGAACGCCATGTACTGTGCCTCTCCCTAATGGAATGTACATCTATGCTTCAACAATTCCTCCAGTGGCATGACGATTTTGGCATACCCCTTGATAATTTTTTTGTAATACCCTGTATGCCCAAGGAATCTGTGCACTGCGCTCTGGCTGGCAGGCTCCCCTAATCCCACAATAACGACAACTTTGACAGGGTCCACCAGTAAACCTTCCATACATATGATATGCTAGAACAGGGTTCCAAATGGAGTAGCGAAGAGACATTTCTTGATGTTGAGGGATATGCGTAACTGTCGACATCTCTCGAAACATCAACTGTAAATTGTCACAATGGTCTTTTACTAATCCATACACTTTCCAGTCATCAAGGTAGACCTGAAGGAACTTATGGATAAAATCTTGAAATGTCTATACCACTATGCATGAAAACACTAGCAGGCACATTCTTTGGTCTGAAAGGCATGATCGTGTAGGCAAAACGACCTCATTCAGTGGTGAAAGTTTTTTTTTCTTGGTCCTCCTTTGCGATTCTAACTAGGTGATATTCTGAGAAGCCATCCATGAAGGAATATATCTCGCGCCCAGCTACTCCTTCCATGATTTCCTCGGTAAAAGGGGTTGGGAAAGGATCAATTACACATACTGCATTTAGGTCCATGTAGTCAACATAGATCCTTATCCTTCCATCCTTTTTAATGTTTATGACCATGGGGCTTATCCATTCTGATTCCTCCATAACTTCAATGATGCCTAATGTGATCATCTTGTCTATCTCCTTCTTGACCTGGACGCACAAATTTGGATTCATTCGGTAAGGTCTCTTCCGAATCGGTCGCGCTCCTTCCTTTAGCTTGATTTGCATATCTCCTAAAGAGTGGTGAACTCCCTTAAGCTCATGGTACCCCGTGCGGAAATAAATCTTGAAACTCGCGTAATAGATCAATGATCTTTGAAACCTCCTTTTCTGACCAATAGTCCCCATTAGTAGCCTCCTTAGGTTCCGTTTCTGAGCCAATGTTAACCTTTTTTGTTTTGAGAGGTTCATGGTAGGCACACGCTTGCTCATCAACACTACCTGTTACTTCACACATACCCACAATATGGTTAACATCCAAGTTCTCCACTTCTTCGTTATCTATCACACATACCATATTTCCCTTCTCTTTCTCCATGCAAGTGCACTCAAGTTGTATCTCGTTTGATTCTCCCTCATCAAAGTGCTCTTCTAAGCTAGGCTCACCCAATAATTCCAGTATTCTATCCTCTGCCATGGCATTGTCTCCCATAGTTAGGTGCTTAACAACCTGCAATGCCTCGTTCACCAAGGGCTTAGTACTTTTATATTCAAACGCCTGAATCAAGTCATTTTTTAACTCCCGCCAGTTCCCTGTCTGACGATGTAACTCTGAATGAACGTACCATGTGCACACATACCTTGTAGTGTGGAATAAAACTTGTGCACCCAGAGGGAAGGAGGTAAAGCCTTTATGCCTTCCATCCAGATCCTCTCGCACTCCTGGACATGATCTGAGGTGGATCCTTTCCCATCATAGACACAAATTTTAGTTGGTGCATTGCTCCTGGAAAATCTAATAGAGAGCGCAATTCTCACCTCGTGCCACCCTAGAATATTTTCCTGATGCGCCATCCACCAACATGTTGCGGTTCCGCACAAAGTTATAGGCAAGCATGCTCCTTCATTCAATTTCACATCTCCATTGGGCTTCCATGGCTCATAGGAAAATGTCAGGGTTTTCATCCCCAATGTAGCTTGGTAACTTCTTCCCTTTCAGGCACTTAAGTGGGCGCGCCCTTGTCACTCTTGTAACATAGCCTCTCAATTTCCACCCAATTAACTCATAAGTCCCATGCACCCAATCGTCACATGCTACACTAGTGGTATCACTCATAGATTGAGCATCTTCAAACTAAATAACTCCTTCTGTAGGGTGAATCACTTCAGGGTCCCTGATAGAGCACACATAGATCCTGTCAAGAAATTCTTCCCCCAAGGGCTCAGTATAGGGTGCTGAATTTCCATCAGTCAAGGGGATGATAACCTGTTCTTCCTTGTTCTCAAAGCTTATGTACCCTTATTGAACCATAGGTCAACATTGTTCTTATAACACCAGGGGCACCCAAGTAACACTGGAAAGTTGTCCGCCTCAGCTAGCGCCAAGACTTCGAAATCCCTAGTGAATTTCACCCCTTGGATAGTGATAAGTAGCGTCCTTTAAGACACCAATGGGCATCACCTTTGTTTTTGTTAGCCATATAAAACACATTTGAAGATGGTTGTAATGGGGGTCTTCCCATTTGATGTCATGCATCTAAAGTGAGAACATTAACTTCTGCACCTGTGTCTATCATAATATTGCTTAGAAGCCACCCGTCAACTACTGCATTCAAGGTAATCTCCTTATCATAATCAATGGTGTGAGGGGGAAGGTTAGCATGTAGGACCTATCACTCGCGCTCTCCTCTGGCGCGTGGTACTTTTTCCCATAACCATTCCCTAGCAAAGGAATGATATTCTCCTTCCTCAACATTTTGCATACTTCCCTAACCTCATCCAGATCCTTTTGTGGAGCCTCGGTGCTCTTCCTCTGCTCTAACTTCCATGACTACTCCTTTAGGCACTGATCTCTCCTTGTAGGCTCCAAATTACATCCATGGTCTCTTGATAAACCTCTTTCTGATGAGTAGGGTCTAAATACTTCTCGTGCACCACCTCTTCTCTAGTAACCAATGACTTTTGCTTTGGTATTTCCCTGAGCATGTGCAACCTCAACTCGCATGGTCACCAGTACAGGTTCTAACTCTTGACTCGTGCACCCACCCTTGGCATCCATTACGAGTATTCTTTCTTCACGCTTACCATTCCTGCGCCTTTATCCTTCCGATGTTGTTGGCTCATATGTTCAAATAGCTCTGGGCATTCCTCATACTTGTGCTTCTTCCCACACTAAGAGCATTGCAATAGATCAGGACATTCACACTTATAGTGCTCCGTAGACCCATATGTTGTAACAAGTTCCATGCAGGAACTCACTTCTTCCTCCTCTGTGGTTGCCTCGACCTCGAAATCCTCCTCGGAAACCTCTTCCACACGCCCCTCCATTCATGCATGCCCTTCATAGTGATGACCCTCATCCTTGGAATTGTTTGTGATGCTGGTCTGGCGCACACCAATATCAATGGCATCATGTATTTGGTCAATCAATCTACAATCCTTGGTGTCATGAGTAGTAGAGGTGTAAATCTTGCAATAGCAAGATACATTCTTATGGATCGTGTGTTGTAGTAGTGGACACCTACTTGCATCATGATCTCCGTGGAAAATCTCATAGTCTACTATCATGGCGTGTACCGATCTCTGAGGAAAACTATCCTTTGTATGCCCCTCTACCTCACAATCTGTGCACCATAGGCCACTGCGAGTCTCATGCATTGAGTTCACAGATAGCTTCTCCAGCTGCTTTGCCATTGCAACAATCTGAAGCTTCAAGAAAAGGGCTAACCCTAGTATCCACGCTTCTAATAGCCTCAGTGCACAAGGACAACCTCCAAGGCCTTACGCGGGTCTATGAAAGTCTTATGTGAAAGCGCTCTCCTAAAAGGTGTTATTAACCCTCCAAAAAACCACTGAGCATGCTGAGAAGGATGAATATCATAAGACAATTTTGATAAGAGAGTCTTAAAATGTGCATCATATTCCTGCACACTCTCTGCCATACCTTGTTGAATCTCCTTCAGTACGCTAATGCTCTTCTGTTCAAACTCAGGGATATGAAATTCAGCTAAGAAGGCATTCCACAACATGGTGTAATCTACTACTGTCTGGTGGGGGTCATACTTCTGGTACCAACTATGTGTGCATCCTTGCAACGTTGTTGCAAACTGACTTGCCTTTTGTTTCTGAGGTAGTGATCCCCTTCGCACGCCATAGCAGCTCACATTTGTGTACATGCTCTGTAGCATCCTCAACACCTTTGTAGTCTGGTAGATGCAAAGACATTTCAAAAAATACTTGCTGAGGTGGTTGAGGCCCGTGCCTCACCTGATCCAGAACCTTGATTCCCTCTGGTGTTTCCTCCACCACTAGATCCACTAGATCCACCAGCCTATCCCTCCTGATCCACCAGATCCTTCAGATCCGCAGGTCCACCAAATCTACTAGTTCCTATTCCACCAGATCCACCTCCCATAGCTAGTAAAGGTCCTAAAGTGGTTGCACCTTGTGTCCCCACTGTCACGCTAAACTGTGTGCCAACAGTCTGTGATATTGCACCGCTACCAGATGTGTGTCCCGTGCCACTTCTAGATGTGATACCCAAGCTTTGTGTACCCATACTTTTCCCAAATGTCATTCCAGACAATATACCTCCAAACACAGGAAATGATTGTGCAGCCATAGATGTGCCAAATGAAAAGTTATACCTCCTAGGTGTTGATTGGTCACTTCCACCAATACCAACTGGGTTAGCAATACTTATCTCTAGATTTGGAAAGCTAAGCTGCAGGGGTTGGTCACCAGGTGGATTCAGATGCATGCCAATGACTCCTCTCCTTTCTTCATATGATGAGCCTTCTCTAGAAGCCAAGGGGGTTTCTCTTCCGTGCTTGCCAAGATGGGGTAGCACAGACTGCTCAGGCTCCACATCCTCTGTGTGAACCTCAATTCCTTCCCGCAATGTCTTCCTCCATAAATCCATCACTCCTACAACTTCACGTTGTCTATCTAACTCCCTCTCACGTGCTTCATTATACTTGAGTCGTCTCTCTTCCCTCTCCTGCTCAGCCGCAAGGTCCGCCATCTTCCTCCACCCTAGTTTCCTCACCCAGCGCTTAGAAGAAGCTTAGCCAGCCATAGGAAATGCTTCCAAACTCAGTGTAATGATCAAGGATCTTTATAGCTAAGGGGATAACACGTAAAAATGATCCTTTAGGCTCCCTCAAAAACTCAAACTCAGCAATCTCAGGATAGGAATATGTAGAAATTACGTACTCCAAGGTGTAACTTATCAACACTCTACTCCACCAATGATCAACAACACGTGTCCAAGTCAGATCAACATCCTACAGCCTCTAATACTCATCTTGGGTCCACATGCAAGATCTATAGTACCAACTTGATCTAGATGCATACGCCGAAATCCATTCATACAACTCCACTGGAAAGAACAAAAGAAGGTCTCATACAACTCATGATACAGATGCTCTTCTACCCATTTACGTGCATTAAACTCAGGTCCAATACTAAATCTCTGAGAAAACTCATCCTCCATGCTTTTAAGCCATGCTTCGACACTGTCCAAGGTCAAGCATTCTGTCATCATGTACCATTCTCATGACAACTTTGAAAAGAGGTCCCGACAACAGAACCAAAATGTAGTCTCTATTATCACTTCCTATTTCAGCAACTAATCCCAAGCGCATCGACATATCATCCAGTCTTAGCCTGGAAGCTCACCCAAGGCACGCGCATAGGCACTGAAGTCCCTCCTTTATGTGAGCTTTGTGAGAATTTTCTTTATCAACATGATGATGCAGTATAACCAAAGAATAAATGCAATTATCCATAGGTTTTTAGATGTAAGATTTTACTCCTAGTTGATGTATCCCAAACACAGACTTAACATGATCAACTAAAAGTAGAATCAACCATGGAATAACATTGAGGAAACCAGTAACACACACATGAACATAAAGGGAAAACACAAATCAAGATCCATTACAAGAGTGTTACAGAACTGCTTCATTATATTTATAAGTCAAATACAGTAGCTAAGATTACATCAAGAAGTTCCATCCATGGAAATTTTCATAGTAGCATAGAGCTTCTTTACATCACAGAGCTCCCTGTTACATCCATTACACCATACTTTATTTTTCTCTTCTAGAAATGACCCTCTATAACAAGCATAGTCAAAGGAATCTTCTTCTAACTATCCATCATCATCTGCGAAATCCTGTTGGAATCTCCTCATGATTGTTCTACCACTACTTAGGAATCTGTCAGATGTCACCATGCATTTCCCTCAATCAAGTGCCTTTAGCATGCATGTGCCAGCTAATCCTTAACAACCTCGACTCCTTATCCTCTCATGATAACCATAATGATTCCCTAGAATATCCTTTTCTTGGATCGCAAGTCTCCATGGCTTATCCACATATGTATCTGGTCACTTTTCCGTTCGCTCCTTATGCACGTCTTTTTCTGTTTGTCCAAAACTCACTAAGTCCTAACTCCATCCTGCCCTGGCGAGACCCTTTGCGCCTTTCTGAGGACTATTCTACGCGTGCCTTCTCGCCCTATCTTTGCACGCCATAAGGCTTCATGCCTTAGGTACTTAGTTACTTTTAGGGGCCCAACAGTGCATGTTTTTGTATATTATTGTGGGGCATTTGTCAAAATAAAATCCGCTAACATATTTAGTATGAATGTATATGCATGTATAATATATGCATATATGTATGATGTATATATGTGCATGTGTAGCTGTGTATATATGTATACATACATACATGTGTGTACACATATACATACATGTAAATAAATGTATCATAGTAATCAAAACTCTCATTTTAGGATTTCTCCATCAACATCACCATTATCACAACTCTAGATCATGCATAGACACATCAATAACATTGTACTGAACAAATAATTATGCATTGAAATATGTCTCTATTATTGCCTCAACGAAGTGTATGAATTTGTAGATTCTCTCTACATGTATCCTTTTCGATGTAAATGGGGTGCCTAATAAATAGGATCAAGAGTTCGGTTCGTGCAACAATTTTTTTTTGCATGAAACCACCATTAGTTGTGAGAAATATTTACAATCACAAAATTGTATGTGCCAACACAACAATTACTTAACAACTCTCAAATCACAGTTAATTTCTATAGTTGGTTTGAACATTGCTAATACAAAATTGGTTTGGAAATAACTCAAACCATTAGTCAATGTGAACATGACCACTCCAACACCCTCCCTTAAGTGGTTGAATATGGAGTGAGAAATGATGAAACAAAGATACTAATGAGTTCTGACAATTAAACATGATTAGGTACCCGTTTACAAATAACTAAAAAAGTTACCATGGATGAAACAAGTAAGTGGAAGCTAACCAAAAAACCAATAAAGCAACTACTAAAGTGGAGGAAGAAATTATGTCATAAGGCATCCCAAGAAGCATGACTCCAAGACCAGCCACAATGTTGAAGTAGCTGCATCGGATGGAATGGAACCCATCAAACATAAGTGCACTCAATGGAATCGAAAGTCACAAGTTTCTGGTGAGAACAAGTGATCCAGAGTTACTATTGATGAGTTGACCATTGTCGAGGATGTTAGGCTTAAACTACAGTTAGGTCCGAGAGCCACTGCTCTTCTTGAGAGCTAAAATTCTGTCAACTAAAAGAAATGTTTAATATAGATATGTTCACTTAAACACATTGTGTACAAGTGTGATGCAGGAACATCACTCCAACCATGAAATTTTGGCTTTTAATAATCAATTTTGGCTTGCTAGTGTGTTTATAGGTTCATGAGGTCTTAAGGAGTCATCTAGAGGTGTCGATATTGCAAAAGTTCACCAAACTTAAGTTTGATCTACTGCCATAAGATACAATGTGTCCAATACCAAAAAATTGCCAAAGCAATGGGCACTATACCCAAAGCAAAATCAACACCATACCCCCCATACTGTTGAATGGGTGGAGTGACACTACAAATATGTATGAGTGGAAAAAACTAACTAGTTGAACATAAAAAAGTTGGCATTGAGCTTCACTAGATCAGCTACACTTTAGAAGGAGAGAAAACTTAAATACATGCTGATGGAGACTATTAACATGCTTGAAAAGTTCCAAAGATATAGAAGAAATATACCTCTTAAGAATACGTCCCTGGTGGTGATGGTACTGAAGTAGATAAAAATACTCAAAATGGTGCGCAACCACATGAAAAAACTTTATGACTCTATACACTTCCTGTGATTGTAAAATGGTCCCAAAATAAAATCACCAAGTGATGCATAAAAACTCCATAATGTTGTCAATATCTTAAAGACTCCATACGAAATAGGAGATTTTCTCTACAACTACCAAAGAAAATAACTCAAACAACAAGGAGTATTACAATTCAGGAACGATGAGTGGATCAAGAAGTTGAATGGCAGAGGAGCCACCCTTGCAGTTCCGTCTTAATGTACGCTTATGTTTACACCACAAGTGATCATAAATCTATCCCAAATCAACAAATGGTTGAGGAGGATGCCTGTATATGATTTGGTGTGAAGCGCACAATTGGAGCATTTAAGGAAACATTAGAATGTGAGCTAGGTTGATCATGTATGAAAACTAAAATCTCAAGTTCCCTAAGCCTGAGTGAAGGTGTAGTAGAACTCATGTATCTCATGATCCTCACGAAGTGTCGAGTGAACGAAAACATGAACTCTATCATCAAATGATCCCATAGAAGATTTATTACCTGCTTTGTAACCAATGCCATGACATGAAGTCTAGTGAACACACTAGATGGGAGCAACAAAGCCTTGAACATGTCTATCAACACCTCTGCCAAGATAACCTAATGAGCGAAGTGTGCGAGATCTAAAAACATTAGTATGCTTTTCAAAAGAACCAATAGATAAGCAAGAGAAGAAATGGGATACACAAAATGTGTAACTATAATAGGCAAAAACACAATAGTAGAAGGTGCAACATCAAGAGAAGTAAACACAATAGTAGAAATTGCAATAGGAACATCGAGAGCAGGAGCAAGAGCAGGAGCAGGAGCAGGCTTGGAAGCTGAAAAATCAAGGTTAGCGGGTGTAGGAGCAATAATTGCAAGTGGATTAGGAACATGTTTGTGTAGGCCCGCATTATGAGGGAGATGCTCAAGATTGACAAGCTTCTACTGCATGGACTATATGAGGTCATTCTTGTGAATGAGGGTGGAAAGGAAGAGAGTTTTGCCTTTTTTGTTTTATGATCTCTTCCACAAATTTGATCATGTCCTCCTGAAGCTCACAAACTTCAACGAAAAACATCTCATTCTTAGACTACAAAGCAAGGATGTTAGGGCAACAAGTCATGATAGAATGAAAACATAGGGAAGTAGTGAATTGTTTACATGTGAGGGGGTGTGACCACCTATTAGACTAGACCTCATGCTCCGGTCTTCGACACATGAGAGTGAAAAAGTGCCAATGAAGTACAAAAGGAGAAAGAATGGCTCCTCGCAGAAATTCGATTTACAAAACCCCTTTCTTTCAAAATGTGTTCTCTTATGAAGATCCAAAGTAAGCTCATCTAGCTGAAAAATAACATTATTTTTATCTTTCCATAACCGAAAAAGAATAGTGGTTTGAAAGAAATTCCAATTTATGTGATTTTCTGTTGCCTTTTTGGTGTCTTTCGTGCCCTCGTGACATTTTGACTTTGGACCATGAGTTTCTACTCACCCCACTGTTGTAACTGTTTTGTATTATTAATGTAGGTTCCAATAGTAAAATGTGCTCCCTTACAATAATTATTACCCCTTATAAAATTTTTAGCTCTTTTTTGATTAAAAAACTCCGGGAAAATAACAGTTAATTTGCCCCATTTAGCGAAAACAAATCGCTCCCTTAAAAAAAATATTATATTGCTCTCTTGCAAAAACTTGTTTTGCTTTCCCATATATAAATAAGAGGCCCATTTACAATGAGATTTACCCACCAAAATAAAAATTCCACTAACAAATACCTTTATGAAAACAAGGTAATGGGAATTGAGCTATTGACGAGAAGAGGGGAAGTCTTTGCGTAAGAAGATTTGCTATGAAGCAATTCAACTGTTTGGAAAGTATTAATGGTAAATATTCAAAGGGGAGATTTGATTAAAATGAAAAAGAAAGAGCGCATGTTATCAATACTTTGCATGCATGCTGATTTGCATTCATGCAGAATGAAACCCAAGTTAGAGGTGGGAGGCGCCAAAAATAATAATGCAGATTTCCAACCTTTCAATTACAATAATTATTATTCTTCAACGCCTTTTTGTGAGCAACAATATCAACTCCGTTCTACCAGCAATATGAATGCCAACAATAATGAGCAACTGTAATAAAATAAGTTTTCCAATACTAGTGCTACAAAACAATAGTAAAAAATGCTAAGAATCTAATATAAGACAACTAGGGGAAAAGGCTATGCCAATTTGATAAACAAGTACTCATCAATGCCAATTTTCCAGGAAAACATCATGCCTGGAAGTGGTTGTTCGAAGTAAATAGTAGTAATAATACTCATTTCCAACGCTTCAATTAATCATTCAAAACTATGAATAATGGCAAGCTATGGAATAAGACAACACTGCATAATGGAGAAGAAAAATGGATTGGCTAATGTGGGCGCTTGAAAATGCTTTCATTCACAAAATTTCAATGCCTAACAATTAAATCCAACACCAATGTGAAGAGAGGATCGCCTGGACATCCAAAACAACACTATAAACTAAAACCACCGTTGCAATTAAAAATAGAAATAAAAAAAATTATTTGCCAAAAAAGAGTGCTTGAAAGGTTAAGTAATGGTCGTTGGAGACAACTCTGATACCATATCATAGTAATCAAAGCTCACATTTGATGATCTCTGTAGCAGCATCACAATTACCACAACTCTAGATTAGGCATATAGACAATAATAACATTCCACTCAACAAACAACAAATAATTATGCACTTAACTATGTCTTTATTATTGCCTCAATGAAGTGTACTGATATGATGACCCTTTTCTCTTTTTCAATTTACAGCTAGTTCCTAATAAATAGGTCCAAGAGTTTGTTTCATACAACAAAAAATTGTTGAATGAAACCAATATTAATTGTGAGGAATATTTGCACTCACCAAACAATAAATACAAACACAACTACTAATTAACAACTCCCAATTCAAGCTTATTCCTAGAGTGGGTGTGAACATTACTAACACAAATATGCTTGGGAAATAACCCAAACCATGAACCAATGTGAACACGACCACTCCAACAAAATGTGAAGTTGACAATCATATTTGTCAAAAACTAATTTAACAATCATATGTACATGATAAGCTATTGGGCTTGTGAGTTTCCAACCATCCTCCATAGTTTAACCTACAAACCTAATAAATATAAAATACAATGGGATGAATGTGCATGTCTTCATATATTCTTGCAGACCATTTGTCAAAATAAAATCCACACAACACACACACACACACACAATCTCTAACACACACACACACACACACACACACGCATGTATTAGAGGATTGCATATGTATGTGTGTGTGTATGTTGAAAAGAATGCAACAAATTTACAAAAAGAGATTAGATAATAAGAGTACAATATGAATTATGTTTTCAACAATCTTCCTGCAAATTTCATTACATACACTCCCATATAAATAGGAAATAGTTCCCTTATAATTTAGGAGGTAGCTATAACAACACAAATGACTCTATGTGAGTTTGTTGTAACTCGCATCCCCTAAATACATATAATTGTTATCGTTGTTTATAACTAATAAAAATTTACTAACCTACTAATAACTTATATTTACTTGATAATAAGTACACATGTAATTATTATTCACACATATAAACTGATGGAGCACTGACAAAGCAATTTCCTAACATTCCCCCCTTAGTGTGAACATGGGGAAAACCTGTCTTTGTACTTGCACCTGCTTTCATGAATAGGTGATTTTCATAGGATGATCACAAACCCGACAGATGGTTTTACATCAGTTGACCACGAACCGAGAATGGTGGTTTTACAAAGTGGAGTACCACAAACCAAAAGGTGATGGTTTTGCATATGGTTTACCAACAACCAAAAATGATGGTTTTACAAAGTGGTTTACCACAAACCAAAAAGTGAAGGTTTTCAAGTGGTTTACCTACAACCACATCATGATGTGCCAAGTACTATTATTAGCTCTCATCACATTTCACTGTAGGGAATAACATAAGAATTTTTTCTGAATACTGTTGCTCACACACATATAAAAAAAGTTGACATAAAGGAAATGGAACATTGAATCATGTTCCCCTCGTTAATGTGAAAATTCCATTTATTGAAAACAGAAACACTGAAACTGACACTTTGAAAAACATAGTGGAAAGCACACAACACAAACTACAAACACACATGTCACCAAACCTTCATGCAGCCCCGTCGTTGGCGACTAACGAGAGTTCTTTGATTGACCTCCAACCTCCTATGCCTCCCTCCTCCAGTTTCATGCTTCTAAATAAACTTGATTTATCTTTGAGGCTCATGATGCAAATATTGATGATGAAGTTCTAAATCTGACAAAAAAAACAGGTACTCATTGTTTTGTTGATAACTTGAGAACCATAGCTCCGTTTTACAAACCGTAAAATGTGACAGAAAGATGGTTTCAATATATTTCTAATCATGTAGAGAATTGCTGGATATTTCTCTGGAATTGTTGGCGATTCAGAAAAATCGTTGGGGATTTTATCTAATCAATGACGATTGTGTTGTAGGTCCAGAATCATTGTCGATTCCTATGTGACGAATTGTAGCAAACTCTGGTGATTCCTATGCACAAAAATTGCTTCAAGTAGCTCCTCAAATGGTTTCTCTACAAATTTATTTGATTATTTAACGAAATGTATGCATAATTCTTTGTAATACCGCATATACACCCAATAAATATGACATAATTCTAGTCTATGGAAAGCATTATTTCTGAGTAGAATGATTTTTTTCCTTTCACTTTCACCATGCGCATGAAATGCACACACAAATAGGCTGGGAAGAATATTAAGGCAAGAGATTTGAGGTGGATAGGATGCACATGGCTGATTGAACACAATTTTTTTTCTTGCATCTACGGGACAATAAACAAGAGAGGTTTTCCCTCAATTATTCAACCTCAAAAATCCATTACACACTCAGGAACAATGCTGCTCTGATGTACCAGATGATAAGAATGCAACATATTTACAGAAAGAGATCAGATAATATGAACACAATATGAATTATATTTTCAATAATCTTCCTACAAACTTCATTACATACACTCCCATATAAATAGGAAATAACTCCCCTATAATTTAGGAGGTAGCTATAACAACACAAATGACTCTACGTGAGTTTTTTGTAATTCATATCCCCTAAATACATATAATTGTTATTGTTGTTTATAACAACTAATAACAATTTACTAACCTACTAATAACTTATTTTACTTGATAATAATTACACATGTAATTATTATTCACACATATAAACTAATGGAGCACTAACAAAGTAATTTCCTAACATATGTATGCATGTGTACATATATTTGTATATGTATATACATATAAACTATACATGTGCCTATATGTACATGTACATACATACATACACACATGCATACATGCATACATACATGTGTGTGTGTGTGTGTGTGTGTGTGTGTGTGTGTGCGTGCGCGCATATACATATACACATGTATATGTACGTATACATACATACATACATACACACACACATACATATGTATACATACATATATTATATGCATGTATACATATGTACATGCTACATACAAATATGTGCATATGTATAGATACACATAATGTATGTATGTATATGTATATATTCTTGGTGTCAATAACAAACACTATATTTACATTTATACATATATGCATATATTATACACATTATACATCTACATGTGTGTGTGTGTGTGTGTACATCAACACACACACACACACACACACACACACACACACACACACATGTATGTATATATGTGTGTAGTTGTTTATATGTACACACACACACACACACATTAAAACTATAAATACTTGTATGTATGTATAGATACAAATATACATATACACATATGTATCAGGGAGTGAGTGATTGTGTGTGTGTGTGTGTGTGTGTGTGTGTGTGTGTGTGTGTGTGTGTGTGTGTGTGTGTGTGTGTGTGTGTGTGTGTGTGTGTGTACAAATATGTACACACACAAGCATTAAAAACATTACCTAAAAAACATGTATTATGTTTGAAACTAATTCTTCTAATACAATACAAAGAGAACTAGAATGTAGAGGGTTGTATGCAAATTAGAAAAGGTCAATTGGCTATATATGTCACACTTATCCATTAAGGCGGGGCATTCTATACACATCAAGACAAATGGACAACACAAATTTTTAGAATGTAGAGTTCAATGCACACACATAATAGAATACAAGCACATGAATTTTTAGTGTTATGAGTGACTCAAATATGATCATTTTGTAGTGCTTGTAATTGACAACAAGAATTCCAATCACCAATGGCTCAATAAACAAAGATAATATCCAACTGATTAAAAGATATTGTAAACAAACAACTACTTGGAAGAATGTTGCCAATGAGCATCATTGTGTACATCCATGGCAGGTTTTTTTAGTTATTGGTAAAAGGGGACAAATTAGCAGGGGCCAAACCTTGATACATCAAAATAAGGGGCCTTAATTACCAAATATAAACTTACAACCAACCACGGATAAAAAGAAACAAAACTACTAAGAACAACACCAGAAAAGCAAAGAAACAACTAGACTACAACACCATAACAACAAGCAGAAAGATATAAGGACAGAGGAACTAGGTGGACATTATAGTATGGGCCACCTTCATGCTAAATAGAATTGTTTCCAGATCTTTCGTCAAAATTTGAATCTTCTCCCTAATCCTATCAGTACCATTATTTTTTGCACTTTCTACTTGTACTAGCTTGATTCTCTTGATTGACAATTGAATTGAAAAAATTAATTTGTAAAGCCTAATTAGATCCAAAGTAGACTTGAAAAAACTTTCCATGGAACAGATCATTTGCTCCTAGAAAAATATCTCCTCAATCAGACACAACTGTTTCTTCCAAATTTTTCTCCCTAAGAATGACCTTCTCATCCGTAGCTTTCCTAGATTGATCCAATTCTTTAGTGGTCTTTCCCATAGCCAACAAACATTTGGAAGCCTTCTTATCCCTATTGTTTCCATTCACCAAGTATTCCCCATCCATATTCCTCCTCTCATTTCTTGTAGGGCTTCTTAAAATTCTCTGAGAAATTGGTTTACCACCAAGAATCTTGATGTTAGACTTCTCCCCAGATTTGAAGGGATTAAACTTAATCCCAATAAAGGGTTTGGGGATCTTATCAATGAGATAGTTGTAGATGAGGAGAATGACTACTTGATGCAAGGGAACGATTCTTTTTCCCCATTGAAACTCCAGAATAAAGGCTTCCAACAAAAGGAGGATGACAAAAGAAATACTAACATGGTATTGATGCCTGAGCACAATTACCAAATACGGTCATTTTTTTACATATTTACCGTATTTTTGCATTTTCCTCCCTCCACCGTATCAAACTTTGCTATTTTCAGGATTTGGTAGTTTAAAATTCAAAAAAATCAAAAACCCAAACATGCAACTATAAAAAATAATAAACTTACCAAATCTATTTTCAAAAGCCAAAAACTGCAGCTAGAAAATTAGAAATAATAAAAATTTTTCTGTTTGGAATTGATGTTATTATATTTATAATTGTGGTTTGATATTAATTAAATGCAAAACAAAAGGTTGTAGTTTAATAATTTTTAATTTGTTGTATAGTTATGTGTTTAATTATTAAAATTATCATATTTATTTATATATACAATTTACCGTACTATTTTCCATATTTATTGTATTTTTTCTTTCAACCATTTTTTTTCCATATTTTATATCCACCATTAAATAATCTCCATATGAAAGTTGCTACTATGTCCCTGAGGTAGATCCATGGTGAGTTAAATAGAATACAATCATAGAATTGTATAAAAATGCTTTGTCATAGGCCCTAACAATCTAATATGATGGTGATAGTACTACTTCTTAGTCCCTACTTATACAAGAACATGACATGCAAATAATTGTTGTCACATAGATGGAAGGGAAAATTATTCAAAACAAAGAAATTGCTGATTTGAAGTGGCTTACGATGAGTGAATGATATTCTCGTTCCTCGAGATGTAATGTCACCATTGTTTATATGCTTGTATGATGACGTACAATTCTCTCATAGGTGGGGAGAAGAATTGAAATTTGTCAGTTAATCTTTTCGAATGATAAGTGAATGGATATCCACGATGGATGAGTAATATTCCTAATGTTACATCAAATACATAGGTTTCAATTTAGAGGGATTGGGTGATGTCTTACATGCTTAGGAACGACGTGACAGAAAGGCATTGCGTGAGCTTCTTGAAGGTGTGCTATTGTGTAAGTTTCCATTGGAAATTAAATTTGGTGCACTTGATTGGATTTAGTGGCCATGAGATCTATGAGAACCTAAGGACAAACCTACGATAGAGATTTCCAAGTCCAATTAAACTCCTATGCTTAGTGAGATTACAATTTTTTCCAGTCTTTAATTGCCTTAATACTTTTTGGATTTAGATACATGCTTGTGCAGTCAATGATGTAGCCAATGGATTAGTTCTATGCAATGTTGATGTACGCTTTCTTATGTTGGTTTGCAACTTGTGTTAGCACGATGCATTTAGGATGCATTACATGCTCAACATGTTCCTATTAAAACTTGTTGAAAATGATAATATCATCCAAATAGATGATGAAAAATGAGTAAGTGAATGCTTTGAGTGTAGGAGTGTACAATACTCTATATTAACCGATATCTCTCCAGTAAACCATTACCACAACATCAAACCATATACACACAACAATTGATTATGCACAACAATGTAGAAGTCTCTCATATTCATGTGTATGAGTGTTTAACTGACTAAAGTTGAAGAAAATTTCATTCGATAAACAAATACGAGAGAAGAAATACTTCACCAAATCTTTAAGATAAATAAAAATGGAGAAATTACATACAAAAAATAACACAATATATAAGATATATCCTAGGAAATCCTTTTGGGAAAAAAACTCATTGCAATAATTTATATCCTTACTGTAGTAACTTCAATGTTTTACCATACAATAATGCACTTCTCACTTCTACTCTATCTTATTTCATATCCAACTATATGTAAGCACATCAATAGGTAACTATCACAACTATATTACAAAATAATGGGTACCAAAACCATGGGCCAAGAATATAACCCATAAGGATCCCCATAAACATGAGTGATCTAACCACCCATAGTAACATAGATTAAATCTACCTATACATTTTTGAAATCTTATAAAGGGGACCCTAAAAAGATTTGTTGGGGGAAAGCCCTCCAAACCTCTCATTTGATTAGATTCCCTGAATCCATCGTACAATCTAGAAGAGTGTAACTGATGGAATATATACAACACATTTCCAATATTCTCCCACTTTACATAGGGGGTTTCATGTCCATATCGACAGCTTTAGGGCATTCAAGCCCATTGATATCCTACACCATGAATTTTTTTAAATGCTTATAACCTTTATCAAATAATCAACAACATTATCTTTTGTGTCTACCTTCTCTAGCAGTATCTTATTTTTCTCTACCATTTCTCTTAAAAATGGCATTGAACATCAATGTGTTTTTTTCTAGAATGACACCTAGGGTTATTCTCTAGAAAAATTGTACTTTGAATGTCACAATCGATACTTACAACATTTTGAGTGAACCCAAAATTGGAAAGAAGTCTTTGAAGCTAAACACTTCCTTACTTGCATGAGTAGTTACCATGTACTCTACCTCTATTGTGGATATCATAAGACTTGGTTGACATTTAATCATTTAACTTACAACTCCACCAAACAAGTTGAAAACATACCCACTAGTACATATGTACATTTCCATATGTCCACCCCAATCTAAATCCACAAAACCATGTAAATTGAGTGTCTTGATTTCACTAGGATTACCTTTATATCATATAGCATAATCAAATGTCCCACTCAAATACTGTAATATCATTTTCAATGTAGTTCAATGTTCCTTTCCATGTTTTTCCACGAATATGCTAACTACCCCCAATGCATGAGCAATATCAAGTATTGTACAAAACAATGCATTAATCAAACTACCAAAAATACTAACATACGAATCCTGAGTCGTGTCCTTGATTTTTGTATCAATTTTAGGAAATTGTTCAGAAAATAATTTTTGACTAATAGGAAATGGAATATTGACAAGTTTACTTTCCTTCATTTTAAAATTTTGTAATAGCATCTCAACATCGTTCATTTAACCATAGTTTCCTAGATCCTTTATATCGAATTGAGATGAGAGATGAGACATAACGTAACCGATCATTTCTTATTGTTACTAATTAACAACATGTCATATACATACAATATAATGATAACAAATTTTCACCTTCTTGTTTATAATAAACACATGGATCAACTTTTCTTCTTCCATGTCTAAGTCCCAACACATACCTATCAAATTTCTGCTTCAAATTTTTTGGTGATTTCTTCAATCCATATAGAAACTTATTGATATTACACACAAAATATTCCTTTCCTTTAACCTTAAAGTTTTTTGGATGCTTCATGTATATTTCCTCCTTAAGCTCACCATGTAAAAACATTATCTTAACACTATGTATTCTATTTCCATAGCCAAAGCAACGACAATAACTAAAATAAATATAATAGAATGTAACTTAGCAACATGAGAAATAATATCACCAAAATCTAGTCCCTCTACATGTGAGAACCCCTTTTCTACTAGGCGAGCTTTAGACTTCTCTATTTTATGTTAGACATTGTACTTCTTAAATACCCATTTCAATCCAGCAAGTTTTCTTCGAGGAGGTAATTTTACCAAGTACCATGTGTTATTTTATTATTTAAGGACCCCATTTCTTCCCCCATATCCTTTTTCCAAGATTTATTTTCTTTTGAGCCAAAAACCATATTTATAGTCTTTGGGTCATCGTCAGTAACAAACAAAATTGATAAAAGAAAAGAAGAACGAAAATCAGGAGGGCTATACCTATCAAGTTCCCTTCTCACCTAATATGGTCTTCTCAAGACTAGAGTTTCTAGTTTTGTATCTTTTGGTTCCTCCTTCTCTGCTCATCTGAATCTTCCTCTTCTAAATCTCTTGCTGATTCATCTTCTGTAGTTGCATAAAACTCAAACACGGATTCACCCTCTTCTAGTTCAACATAAGATTGTTCATTTAAATCCTTTATTTTTTCTTTCTATTTCTTTCTTTCTACAAATCGACTTGGGGCACTCCCTAGCCCCATCCTAAACTCGAGTGGCCCCTCAAGGCTATATAGAGAATAGTTGGCACCCTATAGAGAATATACGTGCTCGTCTTAGCTTCTCTGAAGCTTACATTACGACTATAAACAAATATCTATGTTTTGGAATTCTATAGCTTGTATCCTTTACACCATTAGAGTATCTAATAAATATGCACATAACAGATTTATCATCTAAATTTTTTATTCTCTTTTAGGATATGTATATAATAAATTCGACCAAATAACCTTAAATTTTGAATAAAGGGTTTCTTACCATCCGTGCTTTTTGTAGAGTTCTATCTTCAAGGGTAGATGTGGGAAAACATTGATCAGGCAACAAGTACTTGTCACCATTTTCCCCCATAATTTCTTGTCCAAAATTGCACCACTGAGCATATTCATACCCTTATCCAACAAAGATTTGTTCATTATTTTTGCAACTCCTTTTTTATGTGGTGTATATGGAGTTGTTTTCTACCTTTTTATTCCACACTATTTATGGAAATTCTCAAAGGCATTAGAGGAATATTACCCACCATTATCACTTCTCAAAATTTTTATCTTATTTTCTGTTTGATTTTCCACAAAAGCCTTAAAATCTTTGAACTTATTGAAAACATCAAATTTGTTACACATAAATATACCTAGGTCTTCTTTGAGAAATCATCTATACACATGACATAATACAAATATTTTCCTAGTGACGGAAATTTCTTAGGTCTAAACACAACACTATGTATTAAATGTAGAATCCCTTATGATCTTGTAGCACTACTAGGAAACTTTACCCTACTTTTCTTTCCAAACACAAAATGCTCACAAAAATCAAAATCTAAAGGACAATAAAAAATTCCTTCAACCATACCTTTGGTTTTTAATGCATGAAAGGATTTATCTCTAATATGTCCCATCCTTTGATACCAAAACATCATATTATTTATAGGAGATTTAGGAGTACTATATGCAACTTTCTTATCCTTTGAAACCACAAAGTTATTTCCTCATCACTCAAAGTGTTTTCCTCAAGATTGAATAGAGTTCCCGTACAAACTCGCCTTGCTATTACCATTTCTTATTGAACCATATTACAACTATCATTAGTAAAGACTAAATGTAAAACCACATCATTCATCTTACTTATAAATATTAGGTTTCTTGTCAAACCTAGAATGTGCAAAACACTAGTGAGGGTTTTAACCCTTCCATCTCTGAACCTCAACATGACTCTTCCGTGACCTATTATTTTATATGTCGATTTATCTCTCAGGAACAATTCACCTTCAATGATATCTTCATATTCACATAACCACTCCCAATGAGGGGTCATATGAAAAGAGGCCCCTAAGTTAATCAACCATGCACCATCACATGCATGTGAGCTAGAGACAAGCAAGGAAAATATCCCTAGTCTTCAGTAGAGGGTTTTGTAAGAAGGGTAAAAGAGAGGTTCCCAATTGAGATTTAAAAAAAAAAATTCAATCTAAGACTAGCCACATCGTGTAAATACAAAGGTGTATAGATATTGGTAAAGTCATAAATAACCTAACAAACACTATATTTAGCTTGCTTAGGTAAAACATACATCTAATCTAGCCTATAACAATGAATGAACAACAACAACAAGAATATACATACAAAATAAGAGACCAAAGAGGGTTAGAAATACTCACCTTTAGCATGTGTGTAACCATTGATGCATAATCCTCGCTAGAGACAACAAAACTGAGAGAAAATCACTATGGGTGGAGAAGGGGAAAAATCAATAGGAAGATCTCCATTTCTAACTCACTATGGTGACCCAAATGAAAAACAGGAAAACTCCAAGACTCCAAAGTAATCTAACAAATGTGAAACATTGTGACTAAGAGTACATCATGTAAAATTTATATATAAACAAGTACTTGTGAAGTGATAGTACTAGTTGTAGAAAGGACATGTATATATACCTGACACTATCATCCACAGGCGATGGCGTTGGCCATGAGAAAACCAAAATAGGTGTCATCTCCCATGGGTGATGGCGTAGAACCTGGGGGAATCCTTAAGGTCAAAGGCTGAAAAACATGACTCGAGACCAAAAGACAAGTGGGGATAAATGAAAAAAGGTCCAGAGTGATTGAAATCAAGTATAATGACAAACAATAATAAAAAGTAGGTAGACATATTGAGACAAGTCGTACATAATTAGTGCAATGTGTGAATAAAGGGAAGAAACGAGGCATGCATAGGGGGACTAAGGATAATAAAAAAAACCTCTCAAATTCTATGGTATATCCCACATGACCAAGTACGATCATACCTCAATTGTGGAAAGCCTCTTAAGGCACCCTCTTAGGAGGAGAATGCATCCAAACCTACACAAAATAATGGCTAGAAAATGTAAAAAACAATGTCTACATATACCCCAACCAAATATCATCACGTGTCAAAATAAAAAAAATGAGATAGTATTTTGGATAAGATCTATGCAACAAAAAATTGAAAGGAAAATACAAAAATTAAAATGTAGAAATGGAAGTGATGTAAAGGATGTTAAATCAAATATACCTACCTCATACTTACCTACTAGTGTTTCTTGACTTGCCTCTAATGGGTGCAATGGCTGTTTGGAACCTTGAATAAGAAAGATTGAAAAAGAAACACTAGATTAGATAATACATAAATCACCTAGATAGGAGGTTACGATATAGATGGTATTTAAGCATCGCAAATGATGAAAATGGGGATTTTAACAAAAAGAGGTAGAGAGAAGTGTGATATGTTGAAATGAGCAGATCACCATAAAAAATATGGCACAATTTCTGAAATGTTTTTAGGGTTGGTAATGTGAAAGATATGAAGGTTTAAAGATTGGAGGAAATCATGATGAAACCAGTTACAAATATTTCTATAAATAGTAAAGGGATAAATTCATTTGTCACTTTTCTAATTTGAGATTAAGATAAATGGGATCTGATAAAAACCCAAATTGAGAAATTTTAATGATAATGGTGAGATTGGGAGGTGCCTGATGAGGTGACCAAGATGGGTGACACACTGGTGTGAATCCCATGGTAGGTTTTGTTTTTGAATTGGAATGGGTAGTTAGGAGAAAAGATAAAAATGGATGCCAAAGAAAATTTAGCTAGTTAAAATTTCTCTAAAGATAGTCAAAATGTAGATTAGATCAAGGTCTAGGTGGGTTTATGAGGATTTGAATTTAGAATTCATTTCGTTATGTTTTTGTAATTAATGAAAAGGTTTTCGTAGGACCCTAAAATGGATGGGATTAATCATGTTTGGATGATCCATTACAACAAGGAAGATGCCATCTTGTTGAGGGGATATTTATACCATGACCGATGACGTAGGGAGGTAGGAGAAATTTATTAAGGGCCGATGGGGTTAAGCCAACATGGACAATGTAGTAGATATTTTTATTATTTGAGATGTTTTTGGATGAATTTTGGTTATTTCAATGATGGATTTGTTTTGAGATTTGATGGGTATTTATATACTTTTTGTTTGATGTTTTATAGGTGCCAAGGAGGATCCAACTATGGAAATCCATAGATGTGGCATGGTTACCAGAGTTTTTGAGGAGGTTATGTACACATGACGTTGCACAACTATAGGACATCATATTTGAAGGAATTATGCAGATGGTGTGGGTTCCACTAAATGTGGACCCGATTTAGATGTTTCTAATGCAGTGTGATTTTAGGTCCAACATCTTTAGGTGGAGGGCTTGTGGATAGCTTGTTGAGGTTGCAATGATACTGTAGGATATCCATGACATTATGTGACTACCGATGCAAGGAGTCCACATGTTTTGTGATGTTTTAATAGATATAGGATAACACTCACATGATGGGCCATAAGAAATGATGAGTCTCACCTAGGAACTTTGATGATCATATTAAGTGTTGTATATGTTGCACATATTTGGGATATCCATAAGTATATCATTGGTATGGTTGTGGCACAAGTATTGTGCCAAAAGGTGTATGGATCAGTATTAGTTTTCGTGTTATTATCTTGTAGAGAGGATTTGGAGACATTTATTCTATTATGTTAGGCCAAAATCACACGGGTACAACTAGTGCAGGACTTGTACATGATTTGGGTTAGGAAACAAAGGCTAGTAGGGCCCTTCATTCTTTTATCTTCATGGATATATGAGAAGTTCTCAATGTATAGGTTTGTGAGTACACCACTACAGGTAGTAGGAGATGCTTCAAGGGTTTTACAGTGGGAGAAAGGCCCAATAATGAGGCCAATTGTAGGATTGAGGAGATTGCCACATGTTAGACAAGAGCTAATAGTGTTGGATCCTTATAGAGGGACAATGGACCAGTGGCATAGATGGATGAATACAATAATTATATAGGTGAATTTAGAGATTATAGTCTTATTTTCTCACTCAAAACCTTATACGCACTGACACATCACTTAGACATATATGAGCACTCACCCGAAGCACGCAAAGGTACCGGGTCCCTCTTTGTTATTGTCTTACTAGGGTGTTAACATGCATATTCATAAAAACCAAATCTCAAAGTGCATATCCCATTCTAACAATTAGATCCATGAACTCAATTTGGAAACACACATAATAAGTAAACATACAGATCACATAAGGATTAATACTAGATTCACCACATAATGACCATGAATAGAGACATCAATAACCAATATCCATCCATAAAGATCCATCATATTAATTCTTCATCACACTTAGAAGCTGAATACCTACATAGTATTGTCATCATTCATGCACACTCATAATCCAACAACATAACTCTAGTACATACAAATTGATGATCATCCTCTATCAAAACCATGCAAATCAATACATATATATAGTAGTGGGGAATTTCCCTTCACCGCCCATGCACTCACAAACTAGGATGCATCCTAATAATAGCCATGCACCAATACAAAGATACAAAAAGAAGCATGAAAGGTTCACTGAATAATAGATCATCTCTATGTTTAACACTAGATCCACACCCTATTATTAGTTCAAATATTTAGACGAGCGTTAATCTTCTTGCTACATGCTATCTTTCCCAAAATAGACTTTGCTTCACCTCCAAGTCTTCATGCCTCAGTTCTATCCAAAGACATTGCTTGAACGCCACTCTAATCATTCATCATTTATTTTTATCTCGTGGTTCAAAATGTGACTAAGTCCTGAAGGTATTTTTTCTATGTGCGAGCCCCCACGTGCTACTTGATCTACTTCTGTGCATGCCTATTTCACCAATAAGTTACGTACGTAAGATAACAATAGATAGGGCAAGGGTGAGGAGGAATACCTGTGAATGAAGGTGGAAGGTAGAGTGTGTGCGTTCTAATTTCCCGATCCAGTGCTGATTGTGAGAACTTCCTTTTTGCTAGGAGGAACTACCCGTGAATACAAAACAAGACCACAAGAATTATATTAAACAATATATGTCAGTGGAATACCTAGTGTATGTTAGATCCAGTAAGTGTGATACTTCCTAGATGGTTGTCAATCCAATGTTTAACACACTTAATGCAAGAAATGACATAAACCAATAATATGCTATTGTAGTTGATTTGCTTTAGGTGTCTCAATCAAGCACAATAAGAAAATCTAATCTAATAGGTTAGGTTATGATCAAATTTGGAAGTTAGACAGGTGAATAGGGTGGTTGGGATAGGTCAGGGATAAGTTTTGAGTGGTTTGGGTTATTTGGGTGAATGTTATGAGGTTGCTGTTACAGGTAGATTTACCAGATACAGAGACCGACATCAGTCTGGTATGTATTGGTTGCTCAAACATGCACCTGCATCTCATATCTTAGAAGGGCCAAGTTGTTTGAGACCACAATGGAACTGTCCCTAAGTTGTGGGACCTTGCACGTTTGGGATGGATCTCTAGAGAAGGCCGGTTCTTCTATCTATTTATATTGCCACTGCTACTCCTAGTTCTAGAAGGGAAAACTTAAGATAATAATGCCAAGGGACCAGGGATAGAAGGATAACATGAAAGAAATATACACTAAAAAGTGATAGCACTAGAAAAGAGGGATGACCACTATCTCTTCTGAGCGAGAATGAATGGAAATGTGTGAAAGGAGGCTATGCACGAGTAACACAACTAAACATGTATTCAACAAATCGTTCTCATGGAAAAAGACTAAATAAGGAAATTCAAGGGACTTGAAATGGCATAACCAATATAAAATGCAAAAGAAAAGGCAAGAAGAAAGAATGCAAACATGATAAGACAAAGAATAGTCACAAAACGAAGTTTTCATTACTTCCAAAAATAGTGCTGTTACAATGATGGACGCTGCCATCCACATGCGAGAGTCAAATCTAGAGGTTTATAACCCAAAATATAGAAAATATGAAGTCCTTAGCAGAAAAATGGTTAAGGATCCATAGTGTCAAACATAACAAATGAGCATATCTCTTACATTTATAGATAAATTTGTAGAAGGAGAAGAGAGAAAAATCAAATTTGAAATTAAACCCCTAACAAAAAGCATTCAATGCCTGCGAATCCACTTGGAGATATGTGAAATATGCTTCCCCAAGATTGTTTGGTGTGTTGAAGAAGGAAGGAGGGTGGATCAAATCAAATCGGGTGGTTAGAGAAATCAGATCTGCTCATCAATGCTCAGAGAGACGTTTTCCCATTTCTCACCTACCAGATCTGCCAAAATTTGAGTTTGAATTCCTAGCACTATAGCTCATGTCAACAACTCTCTGACAAGTCTAGGTGCACACCAATTTGAGCTCTGTAGAAAAATATACCACTGTCAGAATATTTCAGAGTCGTTGGCGCATGCAAAACATGTGGTGCACGTGGATTGGCTGAAATGATGGCCAACTTTGCAAATATTTATTATTTCTACCACGTTTCGTTTACTGATTTATTGCAAGGATTTGGAACCCTAATGACATGCTTTGGCTAGCTTTGCATGGCACATTTAAGCATGACAGAAGATGACCAGACACAGAGGGGTGCAAAGGAGGTCACTGAGACACGCGCAGAAGAATGAGGCGTGGGAAGAAGACATAAGGAATGTGTAAAAGGGTGGGTGTGGGGGAAAAATGAGGAAGACTGGTGTGTAGAGAATGCATGGTCAAGGCACAACTATTAGAGAGTAATGAGCGTGGTGCGTGAGAGGGTCAGGGACTTAGCTAATTGAAGCAAGTCTGAGACACACACATGGTAAGGAAAAATACTTAGGAGGAAAGTGAAAGTGCAGAAGGTGGGTGCGAGGGAGGAGTAGAACAAAGAGGAAAAGGAAAATGGAAGGAAAGAACAAAAAGTGCGTAAGGGTGCTTGAGGAAAAATAAGGGGTGCCAAGGGGAAATTTCAATCAAGGAGTTGTGCTAATTGAACTTGAGTGCGCACAACCTTCAATGGGGAATTGGGAGCCAAAATGTGTATACAAGTTACTCAAATAACATGGAGAGTTATTTGGATAACATTTTTGGTGACTTTTGGGGCCATCTGCCTACTAGATGAAGAAGATCAATAGCTTAGAGAGTCCATTGGGCATGGAGTCTATTTACGCAATCATGAAACTGCCCCTATATTCACTTAAAAGATCATTTATTGACTCTAATTCTGAATCTTGCAATTGCTGAAAGAAGCTTTGCATTTTGGAAGCAATGGAAAAGTATGCGTAAGGATCGCATGATAAGAAAGAACTATGCATAAATAAATAATGTGCATGTAACGCACTTGGAGGAATTGAAAATACTCTAATATATACAAAATGATGCAACAAAATTAATGGAAGGGTTTGAGATAGATCCCATTTATTGGGATTTGTAGTGTGCCTCCATCAAGATGAGTTAACTTGAAAGAGTTATCTTCCTTGCAGGAATTGATGATGTATGGGACACTCTAAAGTGCATCAAACTTTGAATGACACCTTGGTTTAGCTCTATCAACATCACATTTTAAACCAAGTCCCCAAACTTGAAAGTTTGAGGCTTATCCTTTCTGTCAAACCATTTATTTGTTTCTTGCTGATGATTTTCTAGCTTGATCATGACAGAGTTCCTTGATTCTTTAAGATTAACTAGCTTTGCCATTCTGATTTCTCCCTGATATGCGCCTTCAAATTCCAACTGCTGGGCAAGCATTAATGAATTCAACTCTGGTGTCAAAGGAAGGGTAGCCTCCTTACCATAGACAATCTTGTAAGGAAAAGTTCCTACTACCTTTTTGACTATGATTCTATCTTCCTAGAGCATGCGCGAGACCTTTGTATGACACTATCTTTTGCTAATGTTCATTGTGTGCTTTATGATTCTAATCAGGTTCTTGTTTGTTGATTATGCCAAACCATTTCCCTGATGGTAATAATTGGAAGAAGTCTTTAGATAAATTCCTAGACTTAGAGCCCAATCAGTGGTTTTAGAACCAAGGAAGGCTTTTGCATTATCAGAGATAATGGTTTGAGGAATGCCAAACCTTATGATTATACCTTCGAGAAAGTCAAGGATGACTGAATCGGTTGATTCCTTGAGCGGGATAGCTTCTATCCATCTGGTGAAGTAATATGTAGCTGTCAACACCCACTTATGCCCAACACTTGAAGGTGGATTGATCATGCCTATGAAGTTGAGACCCCATTGCACAAAAGGTTGATCCACTTGGATTGGTTGGAGGGGAAGTGATGCTGATGTTTTCTTTCCTAAAAAGAAATCACATTCCTTGAATTTTATGACCCACCTATGTGCATCTGCAAACAAGGTAGGCTAAAAGATTCATGCCATTATGATTTTCATTACTGTAGTTTTGGAAGAGAAGTGTCCACCAGAGAATCCGTCGTGAAATTATGCCAACACTTTTTCAGTCCACATGTTGTTAATACACCTTAACAACATCCCATCAAGATTGTTTTTAAAGAGAAGTCCATCAATCAACACATAAGGGATAGATTGTAACCTCAAATGTCTTCTATTTAATTTATTTAAACCAGCAGGGTATGTGCCCTTGGAAAGGAATGTAAACAATTCCTTCATCCAGTCATGTGCGCCAAGATTTGTATTCTACTCAATTTTTGTACGTGGGATGTCCTCATCCAGAAATAATGAAGCCTCTGGCACATTATGCACATCCTCAGAATCTTCCTACAAAGCATGCTACCTTTTACCAAATTTTTGGCCTTAATAGTCACATCATACTCCATGATTTTGGTCACCCATCATGCTCTTTTCTCACTGATTTCTACTCCCATGATGAAGTCTCTGACAGAAGAGTGGGAGACTAACACCTTGATATGATTTGTGGTGAGCATACTTTTGAATTTATTGAGCGCACACATAATGGCGAATACCTGCTTCTTCATGTGACTATATTTTAGTTCATAATCCTTCAGGGTCTGGCTGAAGAAGGCCACAGGTTGTTCTAGCCCTTGTTCCTTTTCTTGTGTTAGGACAACAAAAACACTCACATCAACGCCATAAACATAAAGGATGAAATATTTTGAATAATTAAGATTGATAAGTGTTGGCGAGCAAGCAATTTCTTGCTTGATTTTGTTGAAGATTTCTTTTCCTTCTGCTGTCCATCTGAAGGCCATGTCCTTTTTGAGCATCAAGGTGATGGGTTGAACCAGTCCTGCAAAGTTAGGGATAAAACACCTAACAAAATTGATCTTGCGAAGGAAGGACTGTAAGGCATTTTTATGCACCGATAGGGAAAGAGCTAGGATGGATGAGACACGCTTAGGATCAATTGTGATGCCATCCTTTGAAACTACATGGCCCAAAAGCTTGCCCCCTGCCATTGCAAAATTACACTTCTTGGGGTTAAGAGACACCCCAAATTTTTTGCATCTTTCAAAGAATTTTTATAGGTGTGCCATATGATCCACGCTCTACTTTGAGAAGACTATTATGTCATCAAGGTAAATCAGAATGAACTCCTTGATGTAACCTTTGAAGGTAATATCCAAGACACGCTAAAATGTGGTGCCCACGTTTAATAGACAAAAGGGCATTTTATGATATGCATATTTTCCCCACTTGGTTGTAAATGTTGTTTTGAATTGATCCTCTTCCTTGACTAGGATTTGATTGAAACCTGAGTATCTATCTAACATGGAGAATCTTTGCACACTGGTCATAGTCTGCAGAATTTGCTCCATTAAAGGAAAATGATAATGATCCTTTAGAGATGCCTTATTCAAATATATGAAATCAGCAAAAAGTCTGATTTCATCATTCTTCTTGCGCACCAGAACCAGATTTGTGACCCAGGTAGAGTATTTGATAGGAAAAATAATTTTTTCCTCAATGAGTTTGGATAATTCCTTTCTCATGAGGGGCTCTATCTTTGGGTTGATTAGTTGCTGCTTCTGTTTGACAGGCTTGATACTAGGATCAAGGTCAATGGAATGTTGAACAACACTTAGATCAAAACCTTTGAGGTCTTCATACTCCCATGAGAAGATATCACTTTATTTTTGATAGAGAGATATAAAGGCATGATTTTCCTTGTGCGCGCAAGATTTATTGAGCCAAAAATCCTTTCCACTCGCAATAATGACTGGGGAGAAGTCTTCTTGCATGATGCACATGTGCCTTGCTTCAACCATGAACTCATCATCAGGGCCAAATATTTTCTCTAAGATGACCAACCCTTTAGGTAACTTTTTTGTCTTTAGTTGTACTACTTAGTCACCATAGCTGTCATACAAGTCAACTTACATACTTCATGAAAATTTAGCTTCATTCTGGATAAATTGGATGATTTACACGTCAGTGTCAAACACTTGTGAGCTGGTGCTATTGTTTGAAATGGATGGTCTGATCACCCTCTTAATGTGCTGAGTGTTTCCTTTGACAAATTCCTCAGGAGGAGAAAACTGTGAACCAAGTGTGACCATCTGGTCAACTTCTTTGTTCATTTTATGCGACACCACCTATAGATTTAGAACATCAAAGCTCTCAAGGAGGTCCCAAACTCTATGCTTATAAGCTTTGAGAAGCTTATTCTTTGTTTGGCATTTATTAGTGACTTGGTGGATAACCAATTCTGTGTCCCCAAAGATCTGTAACGTCTTAATTTTCTTCTTCTCAGTAATGAGAAAGCCATGCACCAACGCTTCATATTCTGTCAAATTGTTAGAACATACGAGCTATAGCCTGTGCGCGAAGAAGAATTTCACATCCTCAGGATAAATGAGAATCACTCCTTCTCTCATGCCTTTTCTGCTTATGGATCCATCAAAGTACAACTTCTATAGACCCAGTATAATTTTGTTTTTCTTAATCATGCTCAGAAACACAACTTATTCTTCAAGAATGCAGTAAGTACCAAGCCCAATTTCATAAGCTTCCAGGTCTTCAGCATATGGATCAAATTTATGGTGCCTTTCTACCCATTCATCAAGCACTAGGTCAGGAATAGAGGGTGGAAGAGATTTCTCTTCAGGAACTGAAGCTTGTTCTTCAATTAAGTAGTTGGCTTGGAGAGGGGATGGGAAAAATGAATCTACATGATAGGAAAATATAGGCTCAGCTTGTATGGTAAACCAGGTACCATACCTTATCTTGAGTAACATATGAGACCAATCAGAAGACAAGTAACCACCCACTTTAGTAGTAAAGTCTCTTGATAGACATAGGGAAAACAAAGGAGGTAGGTCGATAATTGACACATCTTGAGTTATTGTCAGGCTTGGGCATGCATGGGGGGTTAACTCAAGATCCTTGATGACTCCTAAGGTGGTGATAGTTGAACCATCAAGTTGCAGGACTCCTTTAGATAAAGGGATATATTTCAGACCTAAGACATCAACTATTTTCTTAGGCATAACAAAAGTATTAGTGCATGAGTTAATCATACAAGTATGCACTAGGTGTTTACCTATGATCAAGGAAATATAGAAGGGTGGGGTTTTTAAGAACTTTACTTAGTTGTTTCTCCTCTTGTTGGTAAACATTGATAGAAGCGCGTGGATTCTGAACAACTAGATCAACACATAGGATTTGTGCCAGAGCTTCATGCAACAGATTTTACTGAGATGGAATGGTCAGGGCATCCCACATTATGACGTTTATGTTTGTTCTCTTCATTTGGTAAACAATGTTAAATGGAAGGACCCCTATCTTAGGCATTTAGGGATCAACATCGATTCTTGACTGTTCAGGTGTGAAAGCATGGAATTTATCTAGAGAAGAGGATTGACCTACCAAAGGAGGGGCCTGCGCTACTTCAGAAGGAGCTTTGTGCAGGGCCTCTTCTAGATGGACTTGAGCACTTTTAGTACTGGATGATTTGTCTACATATTTTTGATTTTGAGGATCTACTTTCATTTCTAGGAGTGGGACCTATGCACACGAATCTAATATCAACTTGGGCGCACGATCTGCTTGTATCATCTGTAGCTTGGTTGATTGCATAGAAGTCCTCAGTGCCAAAGAACATCAAATTTATCTCTAGAGGAGATTCTGGAATTTCTTTATTTTCTGCTTCAAGGGTACTTGTTGAAGGCTCACAAAATGAAGCATTTTGGATCATAAAGGCTTACACGCTTGTAACATTGGCACAATGATGCTGCAAGGGAAGCACCATTCTGATTCTTACACCAAGTTGTTCTGAACTGGAATAAGTGCCTGGCTCACACTGTGTGCTAAAAGAGAATGCACGGGAGGAACAACTTGTAAGGGTAGATGTGCATTGGGATGCCATCTATCATTCTGTTGGTTGGGCGCGTATCTTTGATTTCTATACAAATTTCACCAAGGATGATTACTTTGGCCATGCACCTGATTAGAATTACCTCTATAGGCTTGCACCTGTTACTTTTCTAATGATATGAATTTGTTTGATAAATTTCTAACCAGGTCCTTCAATTATTCATCTTCCTTTTGCTACGCTGGAGAGTAGGATGTTGAGGCAACCGGTTGCACGCTTTTCCTAGGAACAAGAATAGGGGCCACCGAAGGCAGGGGCCACATAAGGCTAGGGTTCTTGTGAAATTTTGTGAAACAAGGGCATAAGTGGTCTAGGAGCTATCTTTCCCACCTGAATAAGACTATTTCCTTCCCTTACTACAATACTATAAGTAGCTAGTAAATTCCTACTTCCAATGGATTGGATCATAATTGAAATATTGCACATCAATCATCTTCTCATTGGGTGCCCTTCTTGTTGTTGTCAATTTCTCCACCAGAGATAGGTGATCTACCTTATCTTCAAATTAATTACAAAGAGCCATTCCCAGATCATCCTAGGTGGTGATAGATCCATGTCTTAGGCCTTGGTACCATTGAAGCACTTTAACTTTGAAAAAGGTTGTAAACAACCTAAATTCTACATCATCATGTGTTATCAAATAGAGTGAAAACACATTTTATATATCTTGGATATGCTCCTAAGGGGTGACATGATTATCACCAATAAAATATGGAATACTCTTGAGTGTGCCATTTGGCATATCATGTTACACAGCCAATAGTAAGGGACTCCCTCTAGAAAAATTTTCAAAGTTTCTCAGTGGAGGAGGTTGATGATGCACCATTACAGGGTGCGTAGGTTGTCTATTTTGAGGAGTTGAATGGGTGCGACACGCAGGAGATAAAGATGCACTCGCAGAATTTCTAGATCGAAATCTTCTCGAGGATTTTTGGAGGTACTCAAAATAATCTTCAGCTACTACAATTCTTCTTGTGTGCACTCTTCTCATGAAAGGTGCTTAGAACTACGTAAACAGAGATCTTAAAATGTTGGGAGTTTCCAGATGTGTTGAAATGAGCCTCAAAAGGTTGAAATACTAAGTCCACACACCAAAACTTAGATATATGAAATTTAAGCTTTCAGTGCTTGTCCCATCAGGTGTGCCAAAAACAATTAGTTGCTCAAATGTGCTCCTACATCTTAGATCTTGGAAGGGTTGAGGTGTTTGAGACCATAATGGAACTGTCCCTAAGTTGTGGGACCTTGCGCGCTTGGGACGGATCTCCAAAGAATGTTAGTTCTTATATCTATTTCTAATGATACTGCTACTCCTAGTGATGGAAGGGAAAACTTAAGCTAATAATGCCAAGGGGACCAGGGATAAAAGGAAACTACACTAAAAGGTGATAGCACCAGAAAAGAGGGATGAACCCTATATGTTCTGAGTGAGAATGAAAGCAAATGCATGAAAGGAGGATATGCACGAGTATCATAGCTAAACATGTATTTAACATATCATTCTCATGGAACACAACTAAATAAGGAAATTCAAGGGACTTGAAATGGCACAAATAGTATACAATGTAAAAGAATAGGAAAGAAGAAAGAATGCAAACACGTTAAGACAAAGAATAGTCAAAGAACAAAGTTTTCATTACTTCCAGAAATGCACAGTGCTGTTACAATGATGAAGGATGCCGATATCCACATATGAGAGACAAACATAGAGGTTTACAACTCAAAATATAGAAAATATGAAGTCCTTAGCAGAAAAATGATTAAGGATCCAGAGTGTCCAACATACATTTATAGATAAATCTTTAGAAAGAGAAGAGAAGGAGGGAAAACTTGAATTTGAAATATAACCCCCAACAAGAAGCATTCAATGCATGAAAATCCACCTGGAGATATGTGAAATATGATTCCCCAAGTTTGTTTGGTGTGTTGAAGGAGGGCAGATCAAATAAAATCAGGTGTTTGGAGCAATCAGATCTGCTCATCAATGCTCAGAGAGATGTTTTCCCATTTCTCACCTACCAGATTTACCAAAATTTGAATTTGAATTCCTAGCACTATAGATGATGTCAACATCTCTTTGACAAGTCCAAGTGCATGCCGATCTGAGATCTGTAGCAAAATATTTGGCTATCAGAAGGTGTCAGAGTCATCGGCGCATGCAAAACACGTATTACAGATAGATACATGTAGTGATGGGCAACATAGCTACATGCAGCACCACCAAGGCTAGGGAATCCTTACTTAGCCACCATTATGGATCAAAGGGTCACATTATAGGGGAAAATGGCTACCCTTTTGACATAATAGGGAGTAGTGCAGGGACAACTTACAGGTTGAGAGGCACAGGTTGCCACACTACAGGCACAGATGGTATCCCTGCATGCCTAGGTTATACAGGGAAAAGTACCCGCACAGGGGTGGGCATGATGATGGGGGATAGGTAGCCACCTTACAAGAACATGTAGAGGGTCTGCAAGTTCAGTTGGCCACTGCACATGCTCAGATTGTGGCCCTACAAGCCCAAGTCACAACACAAGCACCCTCACAGGCCCAAGGACATGGTCCCATATTACAGGTAGTAGCGGGATAGGGTCCCACATTAGAGATAGGAGGGTAGAGTTTGTAGGTACAAGGGACGAGGCCATTATTAGTAGGAAAGAGCTTGTAGGTTGCTGTGAGACCTATGGAACCACCACAGATAGTGCCGATGGTGAGATTCAGGGATTCCCTGAATGAGGCCAGATACTCTTAGGATCACTTGACTACTATTAGGATAGATGTCCCCTATTATGTAGAGTACATGGCACAACAAGCCTCGAGTAAGAGGATGAGATCTTGCATGCATAGTACAAAGAGTACAGGGGGTCGAAGAGCCCAAAGATAGGGTCAGGGTGAGACCACTAGTTCGCGGAGGTCTAACCCAACTGTAGGCTAGGTGAAGGCGAGACCTAGACCCAAAGAGGGGTGGAGAGATGCTGGTTGGGTGTCGGGTTGGAGGAGAGGAGGAGGAGACAGATGAGACTAGCCTGGGCATCAGATGGGCTGATGATTGATGTCTCTGTACATCTTCATTTTGATTATTTTTGATATATACCGGTCTGTGTGCCGATGATAGTGAGGCTGTACATGAGAGTTTTTGAGATTGTTGATCATATACCAACCTGCATGCCGAAGATGGTGAGGCTGTATATGAGAGTTTTGAGAGACTTATATTATTTTGTATCAGTGTATAGTTGATGGATACACAAACTTTTATTTATAGATGGTGAGATCAATGGTTATGGATGATGCACTTGTGTTTTGGAAGTTCTATTGTTATTTGTATATGGATAAAAACTAGGTAGATTAGGAATGGTGGAGTGAGGTTGGTTAGGCATGGTTGAGTCTAGGTTATATGAATGATGGAGTTAGGCCAGTTAGGCATGGTTTAGTCAAGTATATGCATGGTTGAGTTAGGTCAGTTTAGGCATGATGGAGTAAGGTCCATTTAGGGAGGATGGAGTCTTGTTCTTAATTTTGATTTAATTTCCAAGTTATTGGTAACATGGGAAATAAATCATGAGTTATATGTATGTTATGGTGTAACTTTCCAAAATATTTGATATTATGGAAATGTGAAATGATTGATTGGACGTTTTTATGATGTGATAACGTGGTAGATATGTATGTTTGTTGATTGTTTAACTTTTGAGTGTTGTGAAAAATGGAAACTAAGTAAGATAGAATGTTAATAGGAAAGTGGGGGAAAATGGGTTAGGGTAAAGGGTGGTCGAGCTAACCTCTAAGGGCTCCATGCCCTTGAAGTACTACCTTAATAGCCCCAATGAAAAGGGGCCTTAGGTCGATGTAGTTCTCGCATAAGCTAGGGAAGAATATGATGAGGTAGAGAAATGGGTTAGTAGATTTTAGGCATGATTGAGTCTAGGTCATAGGCATGGTTGAGTTTAGATGAAAGAGGAAGTCTTTTAAAATGTAGGTGTCGATGGTCTGGTCTTGTATAGGGTAATCAATAAGTAATGAAGAAGGTGAATGGTAAGAGGTGCTAAAATATGTGCCTAATTGGTGAATGGTAAGAGGTGCTAAAATATGTGCCTAATTGATAAGAACCCTAATGAGCCTATCATTCCAAAGAATGGCTTATGAACGTGAGACCCTAAAGGCGTTGCATAATTGACTATTCTAAGGATGAAGAAAGTCACATGATCATAAAATTTCATAGTTACGACAAATACCTTGAGTAGATAGAAAATTAGTGTGAAAAGGAAATGAGGGGAAAATGGGGGGTTTAGCATAACTTAGTGTATGACAACATGTTTAACTGGAAAGAAACCCATGATGAAAAATAGGCAAGTCCATGGCAAAAAAGTTATCATTTTTTTTGTGATAGATTGATTGTTGCAGGAAGTCTATATGGGATGAGTATATTATCTCCTTGAGGTTTTCATGAAGATGATCAATGGGGGAAGCTTCTGAGTATTTTATTTTGGTGTTGCAATGACATTATATAGCTGTCCCTTGAGGGAGTAGTCTATTTATAACGACAAGATAGAGTGAAGAGATGTCCCTTTTGAGGGAGTCATCATTTTGCTGGAAGTTTGACTCAAGGAGTTGAATCCCATTTTTGTTTTGGATAAACATGGACCAATCTATAGAGGAAGATTAGGTTCTTGTTTAGAAGACAAAACCATAGCACACAAAGGTTAACTATGAAAGAGATAGTTTCAAGTGATGAACGACCATGGGATTCCATATTTGAAAAGGAAGAAAAATATCCATGAGAATCATGTCATGAGTAGAGCCGTGGTACTCATATTGAAGATATGAATAAAAGGTGATGGGTAATCACATGATTCTTGTTTAGTCGTTGATCCTCAAAATAGGTAACATAGAAGGTGAATGACACTCAAGGGACAAGCGGTCAATAGACAAAAGGTGATATAAGACTGGATTTCAACAATAACACGGTCTAATATGCAAGGCATTGAGGGGATTAGGTTCAGGTTTACCTTCAAGTGAAGACAAACGATAAGCACCTAATCCATAGGTATGGGTAACGATATAGGGTCTGAGCCAATTAGGAGTAAATTTACCCCGTTTACTTTTCTATTCTTTAGTTACATGTTATTTTCCTTCAAGACGAGGTCACCAACTTGGAATGTTTGTTCGTCGACACATTTATCATAGGAACGATTGATACATTTTTGGTAGATTTGGAGATGATCAAGAGCATTGAGACAACATTCATCTAAAATATCAAGTTGTGTTAAACGGCCCTAGCGAAAGTCATCATCATTGAGCATGTATTGTAGTGAGATGCAGAGAGATGGAATCTAGACTTCAAGAGGCAAGACAACCTCAGTACTATAGACTAGAGAGAAAGGTGTGGCTGCAGTCGAAGTGCAAATACTAGTGCGGTAAGCCCACAAGGTGAAAGGAATGTGCGTATGCCAATCCTTCCCAGTATTGTCAACTACTTTCATAAGAATTTTTTTCAAGGTTTTATTGATTGATTCTACTTGGTAATTTGTTTGTGGGTAATAAGGTGACAAGAAACTAAGTTGAATGCCAAAAGAGTCGCATATTTTATAGGATTTTTTTAAAAATTACTTTCCGTTATCAGTGATGAGGTGGTGAGGGACACCAAAGTGACAAATGATGTGATGGTTGATGAATTCACAATTTTTCTTGGCTTTATTATAAATGAGGGGAATGGATTCTACCCAATTAGTGTAGTATTCAGTAGCAGTTATAATCCATTGTTGGTTTTGTGAATAATGAGGAATGATCTCTCTAACAAAGTCCAAACCCCATTGAGAGAAAGGCCAAAGGTCTCGTGCGATTTGTAAGGAATGACTAGGTGTGTGATGAAGATTAACATGTTGCTGAAATTTCAAACAATTTTTGACATAGTCACAACAATCACAGTTTAGGGTTGGTCAATAATAGCCAAGGTAAAAAATGCATTTAGCGATAGCTAAGCCACTAAAGTGACCTCCACAAATTCTATCGTGAACTTCCTTGATGGTGTAAGGAATTTCAGAACTTGTAAGGCATCGTAAGAGAATACTGTCAAAGCTGCATTTATAAAGAAGACCACCCATGATGACATAGTGAGAGAAACCTTTAAGAAAGGTGCGTTGTCCATTATGAGTGGTATCGGGAGGCAGAATAGAAAGGGATAGGTAGTCTACAAACTGATATACCAAAGCTCACATGGGTCAAGCGCAACAATTTTGACGGAGTTGACATCTCGAGATAAATAAGAGGGTGATAAAAACCTTTGTATTGTGACAAATATTTTAGATTGAATGGGAGAAGTTTGTATCTAAGAGGCCAAGCATGCCATGGTATCCAAAAATTTATTAGTAGAACATGGGGTGGTTTGAAGTTCGTAACAGTCAAAGGTAGTCAAAAGTATGTCAACATGACATTTGTACTTTTGGAGTATTTCATTAGGACACTGGTATATAACATTGACTTGGTTTACAACCAGTTGGGAGTCACCAAAGATATTAATTGATTTAACATATAGGGCGATGGTGGATTGAAGGCCTAATACGAGTGCTTCATATTCAATGATGTTGTTAGTGTAATCAAAATCTAGTTTGAAAGATAAAGACATAGGTTCACCATCAAGAGGAATGAGAATAACACCTGCACCACCTCCATGCTGACATTTGGAACCATTAAAGAATAAGGTCCTCTGGTAAGTGGTATCATCCAAAGAGAGGGAAATAATGGATTTGTCTGGAAAATTGAAGTTAGAGGGTTGATCTCTAGAAAGAGGTGCATTTACTAGTTGGTCAGTGATGGCTTGTCCTTTGAAATTTTTTTTATGGATGAATTCAAGGTCAAGGTCTGCAAGAAGCATGATCCAATGTGCAACACATTGATGTTAGTAGGGTTTGACGTACATGTAATGTAGGGGATCAGTGTTAGTGATGACAAAGGTTTTGTGGTTAAGTAGGTAATGATGAAGTTTAGTGGTGACAAAAACTAAGGCTAAGCAAATTTTTTCAGCATGGGTGGACCTAGTTTCATAGTCCAAAAGGGTACATGTTATGTAATAAACCACTTATTCCTTGTGTTGCTTGTTGTGATGAGTGAGCATGGCATATAAGGAATGGTCAATAGAAGAAATGCATAGGTAAAAGGGGTTGGTCATTTTTAGGGGGAATGAGCACCTATGGTTGAAGAACATATTGTTTTAAGGCATCCAAGGCTTTGTGGCATTCATCATCCCATTTGAAGGAGACGTCCTTTTTGAGGAGATGATGATATGGTTGAAAATGTTTGGAAAGTTGTGAAATAAACCGATGGATAGATTGTAACTTACCTTGCAAAATTCAAAGTTGACGGAGATTAGTAGGCATAGGCATTTCAAGAATAACCTTTACTTTAGCATGATCGACTTCTATGCCATGTAAAGAAACGATGAAACCAAGGAGTTTTCCTGAAAGCACCGTGAAGAAAAACATCTTAGGTTGAAGGCAAACACAATATTTGATGAGGTAGTCAAAGATGACCTTAAGGACTGTTAGGTGTTCAGTTTGATGTTTGGATTTGGCAAGAAGGTCATCCACATAATATTCCAATATGTGATGCATGATGTAATGGAAGATATAAGTCATGTCTCCATGATATGTAGCACCAACGTTTTTAAGGCCAAAATACATGATTCGATAGCAGAAGGTCCCCCAAGGAGTGATGAAGGAAGTTTTGTGTTGATCTTCTAGAGCGAGTAATATTTGATTATAAATCAAGAAACTATCCATGAGTGATAGCATCTCATGGCCAATGGTGAGATCAACTAGTTGGTCAATTCCTGGTAGAGGAAAGTCATCTTTGGGGAAAGCTAAGTTGAGGTCATGGAAATCCATGCAAATGCGGAGTCCCCCTGTCACTTTTGTGATAGGAATGATATTAGAAATCCATTGGGGATAGTCAATGGGTAGGATGAAGGAAACCAAGAGAAGGCGCTGAAGTTATTCTTTGACAAGAAGGGAAATGTGAGGATGCATTTTCCGCAGCTTTTGTTTTACGGGTTTTGCATCAGGAATGGTTACGATATTGTGGACCACAATTTTTGGGTCAATACCATGCATATCAGAATAGGACCAAGACAAAAGCATTGCTATGGTCTTGGAGGAAAGAAGTAAAATATTCTCATTCAGCAACATCTAAAGATTTTCCTATCTTTAGAATGTGTGGGTTTTCCTGAGTGTTAATGTTGATTTTAATAGTCAATTCATTCAACATGGTTTGCATCTCAGAAGGTAATGACTGGTGAATATAAGAATCTTCTGCACCAAGGTAGGTGAGTATAAACTCATCGTCTTAACATTAAATGAAATTAATAGAAGGTGTATCGTCATCAATCATGTTAGGATACATGAAGGGAAAATAAGAAGGATCCTTGCCATCGCGCTGATAAGTTAGAGGTCCCAGGGAAATCATGTTCATGAAAAAAAATGTTAGGAGGAATAGATTCAGGATCTATGGACTCTGTGGGTGAAGGTGGTGACTGTTGGTGAATGGGGTGGAGAAGGTTTGTCTTCCTTAATGAGGTCAATGCATGCCTTCTTAGAAGATGGTGTGGTAAAGCCAATGCCACTGCGATCTTTGTGTTTATGGGTGGTACATGGAATGATAAGTATGATGACCTTGTTCGTAAAAACTAAAGGAAAGGTCCTTTCCATGCACAACGGTGAAGGAAAGTGTGGGCGAAGTGGCGGTTTGTGAGGGATTGGAGGTCAGATGAAAATGGTCATGTTTGGGATGGAGGTTTGGGTGAATAAGTGGCAGTATCAAGTCCCCCATATGTTAAGTTGGTGCAAAGGTGGGGAGGACCATAAGGGAAAACCTCTCTTATGTGAATAGTCATAAGGAGGGTGATGGCACAATGTTTCCATACTCTTGTGGAGTGAGGAATGTGTTAATATTGTAGAGGAAGTAATCTCCTCAGAGTGAGGCATTGAAAAACACCCTTCTAAGGGATTGATAGTTGATATGTGGGTAGCGGGGATAGATGAATCACTAGATGATTGGGTAGGAGGGGTATCAGTTGGTTGGGAAGTAGATGGGTTCAGCTATAGAGGCTGACGAAATAGTAGGAATAGAAGAGTTAGGTGTGGGAGAGGTGGCGAGCAACATTGGTGGATGGGGTCATGGGTGAAGGAGAAGTGGGGGTGGTGGAAGATGCCTTGACTGATACAAGAACATTGTTAGGTTAGTACAACATGTTACAAGTTTTGAATGGTGACAGGTCGGCTGGGATGGTATAGTTATGCCCTTCATGTTTGAATTTTACACAGTGGTGTAAAGTTGAAGGGACACAACCCATGACATGAAATCCAAGGTCTACCGAGAAATAGGTTATACTAGAACTCTCCCTCTAAGACGTAGAATAATTGTGAGACAGTGCAAGGGCCTACATGAACATGGAGAAATAATGGTGCCAAGGGTGGAGGTGATGGTGTCGTTGAAGGAGCGCAACATAACTTGGTTATTATGTATACAATTTGAAGGGATGCACATTTGATTATACACATGGGAGGAGATGATGTTAATGACTAGCACCACCATCGATCATGGACACGTCATATGCATATGTTATCGATATAGACAAAAATGAAAAGGGTGGGATGATGGTCATCTGACTGGAGAGGTACAATCTCCTCATCAGAGAAACTGAGGGTGGATGACTTGATGAGTGGTCATGGGGGGTAGAAGAAGGAGATGATTTGCTAAGTGAGGCCACATGGTGAGGGGTGATAATGGAGGCCACTCGTATGGGGTCATTGGGTAAAACTTCGATGGATTGTAAAACCTCCATAAGGGCTTGTCTATGAGATTCAGAAGTTTGGACGAGATCGTACAAAGACATCTTTAGAGGGGATTGGTGTAATTGTTTTATCATTATACGATGGGTGACCGTGTTAGAGATAGGGTATGTGGGTCCTCGAATTGTGATTTTGGTGTGGGTGTAGATGGTATATTGGGCACTGGGTTGGTTGATGGGCTAGTTGCTTTTTCTTTTCCTTTGTCCTTCTGAGCGCGGGTGGCAACTTGGACCATGTTAATTTGAGGGGAAGTGGTAGCTGGAGAAGGTGTGGGATGAGTAGTGTAATGAACATGAGGGGAAAAAACCTAATGGGGGGGGAAGAGCCTTACAAAATGAGTAGGGCACACTAGCATTTGGGTGGTGGTTTGGCCAACTCTGCTGATATGGACCATGTTGATCTCAAATTTTAGAGGAGGAAAAAGGGTTGTGAGGGGTGGAGATGCAGGTCGTTGAAGAAGCAAGGGATGATGATGTGTGGTGAGAGGTGAAGGTGGAACATGGTCCTCATCAAGCAAGGTCATCATCATCAAAATTTTGTTCAAGAGGAAAAAGTTGGAAAAGAACAGTTTTTAGAGCCTTATAATTTTCTACATCATGTCCTGGCACACGATGATAGGCACAAATCTTGGTTTCATCAAACCCTTTTGGTTGGATTTGAGAGGGCCGTAAGGTTGAAGTGGTGGTAATGTGATGACGGAAGTCTCTAAGAGGTTGGTTAGAATGTTGGTGTAGGACCCTTCCAACGGATCACAATGGGAAGTGAGTGTGGGTTTGGGTAAAGGTGCAGATTATTTGAGGGAAGAGGTGTTATAGGAGGAGGAATGGGTTGGACCACTGGTTTGGTAAGTGGTACTGTCTTAGGTTTTGATGGCATCTGCTTGGGTAAAGGTGTGGTAGAAGAGCTAGCAATGGAAGGTTTTTTTTGTTTAACTACCTTATTGGAGGGTAGTGGGTTCTTGTCTTTGGGTTGCACCTTCTTGGGTAAAGGTGACACAAGAGTACATGATGCAGAAGGGAAAGAAGAAGGTGGAAGAGGATGGGTTACCCATGGGGGCAATAGATTTGCGGTGGAAGTGGTTGGTAGAGGATTGGTGGACAGTATGGGTTGAAGTAGTATAGGAAAAGTTTGAGGTTATAGTAACTGGTGGAGGTATAGGTGGTAAGAAATGAATGGGTGAGAGTGAGGGTGTTTTTCATGTAGGTAAATGAGGTGTAAGGAAGGATCATTATGAAGTAGTAGGTTTCTTAGCTTTTGACTGGCCTTGGGTAGGAGACTGTTTGGCCAGGGTTGATGGGTGAGGCCCTAGGATGGATGGAAGGGGCGAAGGTGACAAAGGTGTGGTAGGTGAGACTGACGTTTGTGGCCTAGAAGGTTGGGTCTTCCTTTTAGGTGGAGGAATAATTTTAGTGTGGGTTTGGGAATATGTGACTAAATCCAATTTGACAAGGTGGATGAGTAAGGCTTGACGTTGACATGACACGCAAGGTAGTGATTGGTCTAGATACAGATGAAGATATAGGTGTGGATAGGTTCTTAGGTATTGGAATGGTTTTAGTCATGGGTAAAGGTTTGGATGTAGGTAGATGGGATGAGAAGAAGCCATTTTGATAGGGCATGGTTAGGGTTGATCTGGTTGCTGGAAATACCTTTGGGTAGATCATGGAAGTATCTTCAAGCAACATTTGCATTTGAGTTGAAAAGAGGAGCCGAAGATGTCCCCAGAGCATGGAATTATCAACATAATCCAAGTGATCAGCCAGCCATGAAAATGGTACTTCTGTAAGAGGAGGTGTAGTTGGTTTGGTGGCAATCCCTGTAAAATATGTCTATGAGATAGGGAATTGGATAGCCTCAGACTCTATGGGTAAAAGAGCCAAGATCATGTCAATGGGATCTTAGTGATGCTAAGGGAGAATTTTCCCCAACAGGTAGTGGCATGTCTGAAGAATATCCCATGGGTAGAGAGATGGTAGGTGGGGTGAGGTAGACTTCTCCCTTGGTGGAGGAGAAGGTGATGATGATTCTCCTGTGGATGGGAGAGTTAATACTATTGAATGTTCAGTAGGTTGCGAGGTAGATGGTGGAATGGCATCAATAGAAAACGTGGGTTCTTCTGTGAGAGTAGGGGGAAGATGAAGGGGAATCCTCTATGGGTGAAGGAGTAGAAGAGGTATGCTCCTCTGTGGGTAGAGGAGCTCGTGCCATAATTTCTTCAATAGATGAAATAGGTGGAATTTGAGGAACATACCGGTACGATATCAAAAACCTGCGTGGACTTCACCGACATTGTTTCACTTGGATGAAGGTTCACTATTTTGATTAGACGATGGTTTATGGTTAGGGAATGAACTTCTTAAAGATGTGAAAATTTTGATTTTTTGGCGCATTTGGGTTTTCCACAACGAGGTCTCCATTATCTATCATCTCCTAGAAAATTTTCTTAAAAGTTATGCAGTTACCATCACTATGGCCTTTGACGTGATGATAATTATAGTATTCATGTTCCTTATACCATGCAGGCATAGGATGAGAGGGATTGAAACTAGTATGAGGTTTTATGGGGGGAAGTGTAATGGCTCCATCTTTAAGAATATTTCCAAGACTGAAGAATAGGGCTCTCCAATTGAAGTGTACTTCTGCTACTCCCATCCCATAGGAACTGAAAGTTTCATGGACAAGGGAAATATTAGAAGAAGGTTTGGCTTGATTAGAGGGATGAGATGGACCCACTTTGAGAACTACCACATTGGAAGATCCTTTGGATTTTGAATAATTATTTTGGGTTTTGAAGATGAAGAAGAATCATTTGATTTGAATGGGGCGTTCTTGTTTCGTAATTAGATTTTATTTTCTTCAATGGCATGAATTTCCAACTTTTGTGCCATGGTGAACTTCTTTGTCAAAGGTATGGAAGGTTTGTACCTGTAGAGTTGGTGAGATGTGTCTGGCACAAGCTCTAGTGAACAACTCAATAAGTTCAGTTTGAGGTAACTGGAATGTTAATTGGTTGATAAGACTTTGCTAGTGAGAAATGAAATTTATGCGATAGATTCATCATCATACTATCGTGTCGAATATAGGTCGGTCATGGTGATTTTTTTGACTACATTGATCGAGAAGTGGTCCAGGAATTCTTGAGCCACTTTTTTGAAGGAGTAGATGGAATGTCTAGGTAAACTGTTGTACCAATATAAAGTGGGTCATTGTTAGGGACATGTGAAATGTTCGTAAGAGAAAAGCATCATCATGGGAAATTAGGTAACACCCATTTTTGAATGACCACAAGTGCTGTTGCGGGTCCTCTTTACTGTTGAAATGGCTAAACTTGGGCATTTCCCAATGCACAAGGTATGAGTGAATAGGAATGGATGGATGAATAGGCTCATTATATATTTTATCATAGGTCATGGAGTTACGAGAGCTTGAAACTAATGCTTCTAATGTCTACATATTTTACATCATCATCCTAATGAGATCATTGGTGGGTTGTGAGGAATGGGTGCCTTCTGACAGGAAAGGGAGGTTGATGATGAGTGTATGATGTGGATGGCATCCTAGTGCATGGGGGGGTGCTGAATATAAAAAATGTGAATGAGGGAATAGATACAGTTGCAGAATGCACCCTAAATAAGCGATAAACAGAGATTGGGGGTTGCTGGTGTTGCGTGTAAATAGGTGGGGTGGGTCATAAAAACTCTCGTGGTAATGGGATGGTAGAGAATAAGGGATGGAAATGAACTAGGTTTTGGAATGGGGTGGTTTGGGTTGTTGACACTCAGAGGTGGTTGTGATGTAGCTGGTATATACAAGGAAAAGGGGGGTAGATGGGGCCATGTTCAAAGTGGTTGGTGAAGGAATGGTTGACAGCACAGGTGCAATAGATTTCATTGGGGAAGTAATTATGGTAGAGGTGAGACCTAACTGAGAGACCACATGGGGAAATATGGATGAGGGCAGTGCTGAGATAGTTGTAGCTGATGCAAAAAGTGGGTGCGAGGGCATGAGGAATAGATACAAGTATGTCATACACTAGCTGTCCTGAGGAGTCTCAGGTAGATGAGTGGGAAAGATAGTATTGTAAGGCTATGGGATTTTGATAAAGGAGTCTTGTGAACTCCTTGTCACTGGTAGAAATGGTGGTAGGATGAGCTAGATCCATAAATGACAGGATGGAAGGTGGTGATGGGCTAGGTGGGAGTGGCTAAAGACTAGCGTGAAATATAAGGGCATTGTTTTGGTTGTAAGTAAACACCATGTGAATTAGCATGTATTAGGTTAATTGTATTATGTAGATGGCACAACAAATAATATGATTGAAAAGAATAGATACTGGTAGGTAGATTTGGTCAATGTTTCAATTAAGAATTAAATTAGGGAAATTGATGCCGGTTTAGATGACCGATGACGGTTATAGTAACCGATACCGGTTACTATGGGAAAACACCAGTTTGAGCAAAAGGAGTAGAAATGATGAAAAATTAAATGGGGAAACTATAATTGATAGTGATATCAGAATGTTGGGAATATGATGATGTCCAGATGACTTTAAATAGAACAAAGAAGGTGATGAAATCCTTTTTGGGTAAAATAACCAAAAGAGCTGGTAACCAACACCAGTCAGGTAAACTGATGATGATCACTAGATTGACACCAGTTACTGTGAAATGTGAAAAAGTGAAGAAAAATGGATTTTGTGAATTATATCAGATGAAGAAACAACCCAGAAGACCTGGGGATGATGATATGAGGCCCTGTGTAACACCCTCGAAAACTGATATATTCCTCTTTGCATTCAAGTGTTGACATGTGATTTTCTGGATAAAGATGTGTTCTTTTGACTGTTGAAGATTGTGCTTGATTGGGATAAATATTTTCTGTTCTTAAAAATCATTAGACTGAAATTATATGGTTGTCAAGAATCCATTTTCACTTCGGAAAGATGAGTTGCAATCTGGTATTAAGAGTTGCAAACTTATTTCTTCTTCTGACTCACCCTTGGATCAATTTTAGTGATCCAAGGAATGTTTCAAGTCTTCTTCATAAAATGAATGGTAAAATTGACATTCAGTAGTTTAAGGAACATAGAAGACTAAATTTTTCATGATACTAATTCTTGACCTTGTTGCAACGTGTTTTCATTCAGTTGTATGTTGTGCTCGGGTCTTTGGTGATTGATCTTGGTGGGACATTATGGACTTGAGAAAAATTCAATTCTCTTTGGAGAAGTTTAGAGTCCTAAAAATCTAAGGACTATCCTAACGGTAACCTACGCTAGGCGAGAACAACTAAGTTCTAGCTATGTTTACTTATATGGATACTGTTCTAACCTAAGTCTCTTATTCTATTATAGGGTTGACATCCTAACCTAAGTGTTATGCTAAGAAAATAAGGGAAGAGTTACTAAGGGGGATACTAAGCTATTTTAGATACTACCTATTACTAAAGGGTTGTGATTTGAACCTAACATAAGGTGGGAATTCTAATGACTAATGTTCTAAGAAATATGTTGGTAATTTTTAAATTAACCTAAGTTCTATTTGAATCTAACCTAAACTAAAGGGAACCTAAAGGGGTCACATGACATAAGGGTGATGGTTCCAATGGATTTTAAATGATTTGAAAGGGGGTTTAAATGATAAGGTACTCCCAGATTTGGTAGAGGGCCAGTGGACTTGGTGGAAGCCTACGTGAAAACTCCACTAACGGATGGAATTGTATTTTTGTGTTGATTTGGAATTTACAAGATTTAGGAGGTGGTGGTAAGGAAATATAAGTGAGAATTTTGGATTGAATAGAATTTATGGCATTTATGAGCCTCAGTCTTCGCGTGCAAACCGTCTTGGAAACATAGGAGGTGGGTTTGCAAGAGATCATTTGGTTTTTCTTGCATGGTAGATTTTGCTCTGTATGGAGCTAACTGGTTCTTCAAACCAGCAGTTCGACCTTCAGTTCAAAGATATTTTTTGTTTTTATGATCTATTTTTGATTGAAGGAAAGTATATGAAGCTTGGAAGGAAAAGATGTTTTGTTGTTGATCTTTTGTGGAGGAGAAAAAGAGCTAGAAGCTCGGATGGAAGTCTCCTTCGAATTGGTGGAAGTGCTATCAGGCATGATAGGCTCTAACTATTAAAATTCTTTGCATTCTTCTAAATGATTCATTAGAACAACTCTGCTCTCATGAGATTCTTGTTTTCTTGTCTATCTGGTTATTTTTCTTGCTAGGTTTTATGGATCTTTATGTGTTTGATTTAAATCCATGGAAAAATAGTATTGTTTGGAAAATGTCTCTATATGTGAGTTTTATGACTGCATGCAAGTGAAATTGGTATGCGGAATGTGTTCTTTACCTCTGCTTTGCAATATTGATCTTGTATTCAAGGTTAGGGAGCTTGATTTGATTGTCGTAAAATTATAAGGATTGGAATTTAAGGAAAAATTCAGTTCTATTTTATATTGCTTCTGGGTTGTGTTCTTTGGATGCAGACTCGAGTTGGAACTTAGTGTTTTGATTAAGCTTTTGTTGAAGCTTCGTTTGAATGGAACCAATATTTTGGAAACTTATGTATTGCTTAATTGTTTCTTGGAGTTCGTATTTATCACTGTATTTGCATTAATTTATTTGTGAAGTCCTGAACGCTTGTGTGTGAAGCTTGGGTTTTGACTCTGTACTTCTATTCCTTATTGATTGACTAAGCTTATAACTCTTGAGTGAATATTCACCAGGTAACTATGTGGGAACTTGTTTGGGTCATTTAAAAACCTCTTGGGATTTGAAACTTTAAATGTCTGGCTTAAAAATGTAGAACTTTAGTTCTATGATTGAGATGAATCCCTTGAGATGGTACTTGGTGTGATAATAGAACGGGATTTTCTTTTCCCACAAATTGGAAGAAACCCACGTTCTGGTTGACTGTATATTTGGTACTAAGTCACCACTGTCTCTATTCGTGGTTGTGAAGTTTGTTTTTCCTTTACTCTGTTCCTATTGTTTTCGAACTATGACTGAAACATCTTCTATATCTAATGTTGGGGTTCTTGCCTCCCTCTCGGTTGTCTCTTTTAATGAAATCTGGGTCTTTTTGAAATATTGTGATATTACCTTGGACACTAAAATAGCTAGGAAGGATTCCTTCTCTGTTTTGTTGTATTGAGTTTGATTCTTTGAATCACGAATTGTTTTCTTTTTGTATTAATTGGTAAGCCTTTGCGAGACTTCCATTTTGGGTTCATGAGTAATTCTGAACCTTATCGTTTATGGTTTTGGGATACAATTCTCGACTGAAACAATGAGTAAGACTTGATTTCTCTTTGTAAATGAAAATATGTATATTCGTATTCTTTTGAGATCAGTTATGGTTTGGGTCTACAGTATGCTTTCATCCTGAACTTGTTTGAACTGGAACTTCTTGTACATTCAAAACGTAACGATTTATCTTAAGTTCTTTCCTTATTGAGTTACCATTCCTTTGTCCTTGGATAGGCTCAGTTTTTGAACTTTTCTATACTCGTTTCCATTTCGAAATAGTGATTTCTCTTGACTTGTTGGTCTACCTTGTTTGAGTCATTGATGGAAATAGTGTTGAGAGCTAGTAGACTATAAGGTTCTGCTATTAAGTACATTGATACTTATGGTTTGGCCGTTGTTGACTAGTCTTGTCAAGTTTTTATGGAAAGGAGTAGGTTTGTCTCTTGTAATAATTTTATTTTGAGAAGAACTTGAGTAAAGATTAACTCCTCTTTGGGACTACTTTGTTTGTGAGCATTGATTTTTGTTATTGTTTGGTAATTTCTTCATGGAAAGTTGGAATTGGAGTTACAGTTGGATTGTTCTGGTTTTCCTTACCTTCTTATTTGGTTATGGAATTCTGTTTGATGTATATTCTAATGATTGAATGTGTGATATTGTTATCCCAGAAAGGAACAGGTAACTCTTGTTATTATCTGGTCAGTTTTTCTGATGTTATAAGTTCGGGCATGGTATATAATGGTTCTTGCTTAGGATATAGAGGGATCATCCTTGAAGGAACCACGTTGTTTACATTTATTTTGTCTCTTAGAAAAGATAAATGTGGTATTCTATTAGGATAGAATTAAGAAATAATGGGATGACAGGATTATTGTTTGTTTACAAGCCATTGATAGGATTGATAGAACTTTTAGATCTTGGGTAGATATTGTTTGTTATATCCTACTTTTCACTTTAAAATTTGATCTTTAATTACTAAGTGTTTCCTTTCTGTTCATTATCACTTATGCTGATTTTATGATGTTTTAATTATCTCGTTAAAGCAGTGTTTCTTTAATGAAATAATTAGTGGAATGCACTTTGTTTTAATGATTATTGCTTATCATGCTCAGTTCATCGAACTGACCCATGCTAGCTATTTTTGCAGATGGATGACTTAAGTGGTAAAAGAAGGCAAAAAATCATATGATGCATTGGCTGATATATGCATAATTCTTAGTAAAGAATTCTAATTCATTCTTTTATTGAATTGTAAAAGAAAATTGTATACTTTATTGTATAAAGGCTGTTGATATGCAGTATGCCTAAAGAGCATTGTCTTGTTGATTTTATAAGTTGTAATGATGAATTGCGAGTTGTGTTTTATTTTCATAAGTTGTAAAAATTATCTTGTACTTTTATAAAGAAGATGAAAGTTCCATCATGTTGATATTCTTTATATTATGTTATGCTTATCTTGTTATCTTTGATAAAATGGATAATGGGAATTAGTTCAATTTCCCCTATAATGAAGCAACTTGTTGAGTTGCATAATATGATGTGTTTATCTAAAACAATTTAACATAATAAGGTGATGCATAATGAACATGCATTAAGAAATATGGACATTAGGAATGATATATCCTAATACTTAAACATGTAGAGAAATATTCTTTCTCTCTCTCTCTCTCAATTGAATACAAACCTATAAGGTTTGGAAGTTTTATTACTATTTATTGACTTCATTTAGTATGAAGTCTACTTTAATTAGTTATATACGGTTGTTAAACCTTCCTGAAAGTTAATGAACATTTAAATGAAACTTATGATAACACTGTCCTGTTTTGGTTAGTTGCCGGTTTAACTGAGAAATCGAACATTAAAAGAAACCATAAGTTTAACGCAGTTCTTCATGGACTAAATGAAACAAATTTAGGAAAGAAATTATTAAGTGTTGGATTAGGGTTTAGCAGGGTGGCTGCAATCAAGAAATAATCCAAACTAACAATGTATTAACAATCTCCTTGGGATATGTACATCTCGATGAGGTAGTTTCTGTAGGATGTTGGCACACGCCAACTGCAGGGCTATACTTTCGAGAAGACTTGGGTCTTCTTGAGAATACAATGTTGTAGTTGACATGAGGCATCACCCTTCTGCATTGATCATCCAGATCTACACATAATAGGAACTCAGACTTGAACTTAGTTTCTCTCTAGGTCAGGATATGAGCATATTTAGGATAGGAATTATCTTCCAATGGCTCAGGGTACATTGGCACATCCAGTTGAGTTAGGTCAACCGAGTATGCCCATTTACCCCAAGCCATTATGAGTGTCTTCCTATAATAAGTTATGGTTCTATTTAGGGCTAGGGTTAAACCTGGGACAAGTGGACTGACGGTAGTCAGTAAAGACCAATCATGATAATAGAGGAGTGAGGTGAAGGACGTATTCCAATATGATGAGTATGCCATCTAGGAATAGTGACATACACTGTATATTGTAAATATTTGGCCAAATTATCGCAAGCTACTGATTGCATTGTCCTATGTCACCAAGTTTAAAACCATAAGATATCAGATGAATATTGGTAATAGATATTCAGATATGTTCTTTAAATAGATCACTTAGTACCCGGTGTTTCACACAGAATTTTGTTCCATAATAGAGTTAATTCTATCCTTTCATTCTCTTGAGAAACAGATAGGGGTTAGGGTTAGGAGGAATACCTGTTGAGTGTTGGAAAGGTGTGCGCGTACCGTAGAGAGATCAGACTGATTGTGAAGAGCTCCTTTTTTTCTGGGAAGGACTACCTGTAAATAAGAATGCAAGACCACCAATTTTTCGTTAAACAATAAGTGAGGGAACTACCTTGGGCCCAAGAAATATTAGACTTCCTTTCGAAGGTGGTCAGTTCCCTTTTAATACAAATTAATGCAAATGATAATAAAGAAGCTATTGCAAAATTATGATTTAGGTACCTCGTTACTGAAAGCAATAATGACTAAACTACTAATAATAAAATGTCATGCTGTTTGTTTGGTCACTGGTTATTGATACATTTAGATCAAGTTACAGGGATAGACAAGGCTGGATATGAGATTGTTTGGAGGTAAATAGGTGAAAGGTTGGTTTTTGGTATAAGTCACAGTGACCGATATCAGTTTAGGCCTAACCAGTATCGGTTAGGTAACCGATATCAGTAGGGGATAACCGATATCGGTAGGGGCAGTGATTTAGGGGCTTTTAAATGGAGGTTGGTTGTAAGGGGGTTATGGGGTTAGAAGGTTGGTAGATGCTTGAGGGCAGTAGTAGGGTGATAGAGAAGACTCAGAGAGTGAGAAAGCTATCCAAGGAATGTAGTGGCAAAGGCAAGGCTCAGTTGGGATGATCCGGTAATCGGAAGTGAGCTGATGAAGCTATCCTCTGACTCTCCCAATGTTTGGATGCAGTGTGACAGTGATCTAGTTGCTCAGTTACAGTCTTGGGCTCAATACTCCTCTCTGCAACCTCTTCTCTCTCTCTCTCTTGGGCTCACTTGTCTCCCTCTCGTAAATGAATGTGGATCCTTCCAAATGAATTCGGATCCTTTGGTTTTGGTTGGGGGAGGTCATTTACAGGGAATCGATGGCGGTTACGTAACCGACGCCAGTCGAGTAGGGACCGATGTCGGTTAGGTCAAAGTTGGCTATTTTTTAGTAAAATAAGCAACTTTCCCTCCTTTTCTCCGAAGGGATCAGTTGTGGGCTTGGTCAAGTCATTATTAGGTTCTTTTTGATGCGGGTGAGGGGTGATGAGTCATGGGTGTGGGTCTAGATCAAGTCATAGGTCTTAATTAGGTTAGTTTAGGGTTAGGGCTAGGTCATAGTGAGGTGGCGAGGTGAGGTGGCAGGGTTGGAGATGTGGATTTATTAATTATAAGGTAATTAATAAATAATTAAGTGTGTAAGGTTTAGGTGGTGAGGTAGGGTTAGGTTGTGGGATGAGATATGGGGTACAGGGTGTCATAATACCCAAATTTGGTGTCTACATTTACCCCTTGTTGTCGTGTGGCTTGTCTTGTAAAGCTACACTGACAATAATAAGAAGTGGTTGCCCCAGTTAAGGGTATAGGTAATCCTCCTCAAATCTATCACAGATTGAGGTGACGTGAAATTAGGGATAGGGTTGGTAAAGGGTGAATGATGATGAGATTGATGGTAAGATGGTGGGGTAAGTTCAAGGAAGCAGACGCACGTTGAAATGTAGTAGTGCGACCAGAGTGTTTCACACAGAATTTTGTTCCAGAATAGAGTTAATTCTATCATTTCATTCTCTTGAGAAACAGATAGGGGTTACAGTTAGGAGGAATACCTGTTGAGTGTTGGGAAGGTGTGCACGTACTGTAGAGAGATCAGACCGATTGTGAAGAGCTCCTTTTTGTCTGGGAAGGACTACCTGTAAATAAGAATGCAAGACCACCAGAGTTTAGTTAGATAATAAGTGAGGGAACTGCCTTGGGCCTAGGAAATATTAGACTTCCTTTCGAAGGTGGTCAATTCCCTTTTAATACAAATTGATGAAAAATGATAATAAAGAAGTTATTGCGAACTCACGATTTAGGTATCTCGTTACTAAAAGCAATAGAGACTAAACTACCAATAATAGAATGTCATGATATTTGTTTGGCCACTGGTTGTTGATATGTTCAGATCAAGTTACAGGAATAGACCAGGCCGGACATGAGATTATTTTGAGGTGAATAGGTGAAAGGATGGTTTTGGTAGAAGTCACAGTGACTGATGACGGTCACTGGATAACCGATCGTGGTTATAAACCCAGTACCAGTAGGGGAGTAACTGGACATCCAGTAGGGGCAATGATTTAATGATTTTTAAATGGAGGTTGGTGTAAGGTGGTTATGAGGTTTGGAAGGTTGGTAGATGGTTTAGGGGAGTAGTATGGTGATAGAGAAGACTCGGAGAGTGAGAGAGCTGTCTTTGGGGAAATATAGAGATGGATGACCATAAGGTTAGGTGCAGGTTGTTGCCAGGTAGTAGATCCAGGAGTGTGCTTATAATCCCTATGAATTAAAAGTTCACAAAGTAGTGTCTAGAAGCATATAAGGTGATAAAAGAGACTACTTACTAGTTTTTGATGTGGATGCAGGTCCAAAGAATGCAGTGGCGAAGGCAAGGCTCATTTGGGATGATCTAGCAATCAGAAGTGATCTGATGAAGCTATCCTCCGACTCGTCCCAAATGTTTGGATGAGTGTGACAATGCTCTAGTTGCTCAGTTCTAGTCTTGGGCTTGATACTCCTCTCTATAACCTCTTCTCTCACTTGTCTCCCTCTTGCAAATGAATGTGGATCCTTGCAAATGAATTTAGATCCTTTGGTTTTGGTTGGGGGAGGTCATTTATAGGGAACTGATGGCGGTTACGTAACCGACACCGGTCGAGTAGGGACCGATGTCGGTCAGGTCAAAGTTGGCTATTTTTAGTAAAATATCCAACTTTCCCTCCTTTTCTCCCGAGGGATCAGTTGTGGGCTTGGTCAAGTCATTATTAGGTTTACGTTTTGATGCGGGTGAGGGGTGATGAGTCATGGGTGTGGGTCTGGATCAAGTTGTAGGTCTTAATTAGGTTAGTTTAGGGTTAGGGCTAGGTCATAGTGAGGTGGCGAGGTGAGGTGGCAGGGTTGGAGATGTGAATTTATTAATTATAAGGTAATTAATAAATAATTAAGTGTGTAAGGTTTAGGTGGTGAGGTAGGGTTAGGTTGCGGGACGAGATATGGGGTACATGGCATTGTAAGACCCAAATTTCGTGTCTACATTTGCCCCTTGTTGTCGTGTAGCTTGTCTTATAAAGCTGCACTGACAATAATATCGAAGTGGTTGCCCCAGTTAAGGGTATAGGTAATCCACCTCAAATTTATCACAGATTGAGGCGATGTAAAATCAAGGATAGGGTTGATAAAGGGTGAATGATGATGAGATGATGGTAAGATGGTGGGGTAAGTTCAAGGAAGTCGATGCACTTTGAAATGCAGTAGTGCGACTAGGGTACACGATTTGAAGAGCAAACAAGAAATTCATAGGCAAAGGTCGATAGTTTATCCAAACAAGGTTGATATAATCCTGGTATCCAAGGCATAGGAAGTAGCTCCAGGGGATATAATGGGTAAGGTACTGGAATGTTTAGATATGTTCGGCTAGTACCAAATGGTTGGTTTGGTTGAGATAAATGTCACGGTCTCGGTCTAGGCAAAGCTGGTCGGTTGATCAATTCAAGTATCCTAGTCATGCTAAAACACGAACAGGTGAGCTTAATTGAACAAAAAACGACATGATGGGTGGATAGAATCGTAATGTGCGGGCCTTGGTCGAGGTACTTAATTGGTGCGGCGTTTGGTCGGGCCGATTGGTTGGGTGCGACCATGGGTCGGGCCGATTGGTTGGTTGTGGCCTTGGGTCGGGCCGATTGATTGGTTGCGGCCTTGGGTCGGGTCAATTGGTTGGTTGCGGCCTTGGGTCAGGCCGATTGATTGGGTGCGGCCATGGGTCGAGCTGATTGGTTGGTTGCGGCCTTGGGACAGGTCGATTGGTAAGCTGTAGCCTGAGGTTGAGCCAATGAATTCAAAATAAGGCTATTTAGCAAAAGCTGGGGGTAGGTGGTGTGGTGAAAAATGGAGATTGGTGGATAAGGGCAGGAGTTAGGTTAAACTAGGCAGGTAACCGATATCGGTTAGTGGTGACCGGTATCGATTAGGAGACCGATATCGGTCTTCTAGGGCATGACCTAACTGATATCGGTTAGAGGTCAAAACCTATAAAAAGAAAAAATACGGCATGTCATTTTCATATTGTGAAGTTGAGTGCCAACTTTTTCTTGTTTGAGTTTTGAAGTGATTGGGTCGTGTATTTTGGCTGAGTTGGTACTAGTTGAGTGGGGGAGTGAGTTATTGGTAGGCCCCAAAGATTAGGAGGCAGAGTTTGATTGGTTGAGGACCCTGCTGAGGAGATTTGGAGCTATGGCATAGCCTGGATGAGCAAGAGGTGCCGGAGGAGCTGGACCACCACCACCTATCCCACCACAATGACGTGTAGTCGTATCGGTAGGCTCTGAACCACTATTTTTGTTAATTTGATGAATTTAGCTAGGATGTGGGTATTGGGGTAGGAATCCAAAATTTGATAAAATAATGAATAAATGAAGGTAAACAGTAAAATGGATTGGGTAGATATGTTAGGTAGGCCAAAATAGTAGGGCGGGTAAGTTTTTAGGCAATTGTGCTGGGTAAATGGGTAGAAATAGGAAAAAAATGGGATTTGGGGGCCATTTTTGGTCTGGCCCAAAAATCCCACAGTGACCGATGTCGGTCACTAGTCAACCGACATCGGTCACAGTGTAAATTGTGTAGATTAGCAGGTACAGAGACTGGCATCGGTCATGTGTCAACCGATGTCGGTTGATATCGGTCACCATGGGTAGGAGGTAGGGTTACCAAATTTGTTGTGTTAGGTGTTGTTGTAGGCAGGTAGGATAAATTTTTGGGGTGAAGGGGGAGAAGGTAGAGTTGCTAGGAAAGGTTATTGGGGTGGGGGGTAATCGGGTGGTTGGGGCCGGTTTGGGTAGGATAGGTTATGGGTTGTGTATGAATTGTGAGGGGTTAAATTGGTTGGGGTATGGTTTGTTATCCCCGTTTTGAGTTCACAACGAAACGATCGGATAACCCCTACAAAATTTTTGAAGTGATTTTGCATTATGACCTCTTTTAGAGAAAATCGGGTTTTCGGGTGTTACTAACAGCTTGACATAAGTTTTAACATGCTTTATGTCTTATGACCTCCGAAACCTGAAACCCGCCTTGCAATGAGAAAATCCTTTGTAATCAGGTTTTCGGAAATTCAACTCATCGGAACATACTTGAGTTAAAACATGCTTTGTGTCGCGTGACTTCCGAAACCCGAGACCCGCCTTGTGTTAAGACAATCCTTTGTATTCGGGTTTTCGGAACTCTAAAGCATCGGGACATTCATGTTCCAAAACATGTTTTATGCGCCATGTTCTCCGATTCCCGAAGTCCGCTCAATCCTTTGTAATCAGGTTTTCGGAAGTTCAATGCATCGGAACATTCATGATTCAAAACATGTTTTGTGCTCCATGTTTTCCGAAGCCCGAAACCCGAAATGCACTAAATCTCCTCGTGTCGGGTTTTCAGACTCCTCCAACATGCTGACGTGGCATTCATGCCGAGTGGTCGGTGAGTTGGCACGTGCCGAGTTGAAGTGTATTTATTACTGATTTTCTTATAAATACGCGGATTTCCACGTCATTCTTACCGTTCATATTTTTAATTCGTGGATTTTTCGCATGCTCTTCCGCTCCCAAAACCCGCAAACTCGCGTTACCAGACTGGATCGTTTGTTTTCGATTTTACCTGTCTCGAATTGAAGGTATTTTTCGTTCCTTCTTTATTCTTGATTTTTCTGGATCGACTGCGTGTATTTTCTTTCCAATTTCTTGCCAGTTGTTGAGGGTTTTTCTTCCTTCTTCTTTCTGTGTTGTTTTGGAAAGGGTTTTGGGTTTTTAGGGTTTATTTTCTTTTTGAGACTATCAATTGGTGCTGTTCCTTCCAAATTTCAATTACTTGCATGATGTATGGAATATGAATAACAAAAAAAGAAAGGAAGTTGTGTATGTAGAAATTCAAAGGAAAGACTCTGTTTTTGTTTCCCGGATTTTGAAGGTTGTGTTGCAGATTCAAAAGTCCGAAGAACATTGGAAGCTCGAAGTGACGGGGTTTCTCAACATTCCGACCTCAACACTAAGTGTCGGGCATCTCCTAAGTTCCGTCATCGACAGTGAGTGCCGGGTTTTCTCCTGTTTCCGCCATTGAAAGCAAGTGTCGGGTTTCGCCAAGATTCTGACATATCAGACCTGTCGGGTTCTCAAAGTTTTCCGATATCTTCTTCTGCGTGTCGGGTTCTTCTCTTCTTCCGACGCATTCAGTCAATCAGGTTTTTCAGTGTGCACAGCATCTCTGGAGTTCCGAGCCTTTCTCATTCCAATATTCTTCATGTCGGATCCTGGTTCATCACAGGAGAAGGCCGAAAAATCTAGCAGGATGAAATACAAATTTAAGAAACCAGAATCCCCGTCATATATCGACTGTAATTATGATATCAGGGATACTGAAATGGGCAACATAGATATGGACGACTTTTGGAATAGGGTGAAGAGTTCTTCTCAAACCCCATGGATGGTGGCTTTAGCTAACAGTGGCTTGCCCCTTGCAGCAGGCTTCCCCATGTCTGCCCAATGTCCAGAGTTTGTTTTGGCGTGTGCATCCAGCTACGACTCAGCTTCTCGTTCCGTAAGGAATCAGGCTGGTGAAGTAGTTATCAAACTAGATGGGGCTTATTTTGATGATCTCCTGAAACTACCAAATTTTGAAGAGTATGGGGCCCTAGACATCAAGTCGGCTCAGAAGGCCTGGGACAGTAACCAGGAAAATTGCATTAGGGATGTCAATAAGAAGTTCTTGGTCAAGGCAAAACCAGTAATATCTAGATTTCCAAGAACTATCCCTAGATCGGATTTCATACAAGAAATCAACGATATTATCACCCTACTGAGCCGGGTTTTTGGCTTGCCGGAATCAAATTTATTTCATGGATGGATGTACCAATTTATGGTCACCATCAAGAAGAACCAGCAAGGGATTGACTGGGGAACCCTTATCAGTGATGAAATTGATTCCCAGATGACGACGGTCCTGTCAACCGGAAAGTTTTATATGTTCTCATATGTGGCCTATGCAGCAGCTGGAATGAGGAGCTATCCCGGGCTGGAGACTAAAGGAAGCAGAACGACAAATCCAGTCTATAAGTATTATCCTCAAATAACAAAGAAGGGGTCCAAGGATCATTTTAGGAGGGTAAATGACGCCTTTTTCTACGAGAACATCTGCCAGCTGAACCCAGGGCTAAGAAAGACAAGGGTATCAGACGAAGCTTGGACTGAGGTATCTAAATGGGGATGTATCTTCTTACAGTTCAAGAAGTTTACCTACCTTCGAACGGTCATGTACTCAGGAGAGCCTTTCCGTCTGCCTCGCTATCCAGGGGATAGATTGATACTAATAGAATTGGTCAGACAGCTATTGGATTTTCACAAATTCCAACAGAGCAAGCATAAGGCAGCAGTATCCTTCCCAATTTCTATTGGGAGATATACTTGCTCAACAGTGGCAAAGGCCAAAAATGTTGAATGTGAACTCCAGGAGAAATTAAAGAAGCATATGAAGTCTCGGGATGGTTTTGACATCCGAGGAGTACTTAGAACCTATGGAGCCCTACATCTGCACAGGCCCGACATTGAGGATATCTGGGTGGATCTGCGTAACGAAGTTGCAGTTCGCAGAAAAGATAATAGTAGGTTAACTATTAATGAGATTCAGACGCTAGAGCTTTCTGATTTGCCAGATGGCACAACTGACAATGAAAGTGTGTTGGATATGTCCTATGATGGGCTTAATGAAGATCGATACGTTTTCCCGCCTATTGATTGGTCGGCCAGCGAAAAAGCCTCTATCACAGATAGGTCGGCTCTCATTCTTGCTCGCACCAAAAAATGGCTCTCTTCTTGGGGCATGAATTTTAAAGATGACAAGTTTCCAAAGTTGGCTGAAACGGAGGTGGGGCCCTCCCAAAAGAAAAAGGACAAAGAATCTACTGAGGGGCCTATAAAGATCAGGATCCCTAAGAAGAGGAAAGAAAGACAAATCTCTTCAATTGTTTCTCCAGCTCAAACGGTGGTTGTGCCAGAATCACCAACACCACCAGAAATAGGGGAGATTAATTTAGAAGAAGGAGGAAGCCAGCTCTTGACTTCACCATTTGCTGATTATCAAATTGAAGAAACTTTGTCTCTTGCATCTCAGGCTTTGGAAACTGAATCTGTGCCTCCCCCTCAACAACCACTCCAGCCTCCTCATTCCCCATCCACTTCTTCAAGTATGGCCAATATTTTCTCCGGGCTCTCACCCCTCTCTGCTGGAACCCAAGTGATCACCAACACTCCCCCACAACCTGTGCCTCTATTCATTGTACCTACTACCACGTTGACTGTTGTTCCCCCTCCAATAGTAGAATCTTCTCCCCTTGAGAGTAGAATACCAGTTACTACAACATTGGCAGTTTCCTCTGATACACCACAATGGCTACTCGAGCAAACTCCGAGGAAGAGGAAAGTGATTGTACCCCTACCAGCCTTTGATTTCAGCTCACTCAAGGCTTCTACTGCGAGATCAGCCAAGAAACCCAAAACAGTTTCAAGGGTTTTGGTGGATGCTTCAGGAGATAAGTTCGCAGAGATTGCCACTCCCTCAGCTGACAAAACTAGAGATGATGTAACAGCTGCTGATTACCAGGTAACCAGGGTGGCTCTAGGGAAAGTGACAGCAAAAGGGGCGCAGCAAGATGCAAAGGATTCCATAGACGTCCTGTGCCAAAAGTTGAAAGAAACAAAGGACAGCAGAAATGAGCTTAAGGAAAAAGTGGAGCAGTTGACAGAGGTTTTGATTAAACTCTCAACACCCCTGGAATCCATACCATCTTCTTCTGCTTCTTCTTCTGCCGGATTCGATTTCTCATCGGTGCCTACGATTGAGAAGATTACCAAAAAAGGAAGAGTGGTTGACGAATGGATCCAAAAGTTGCTCCAACAAGGGAAGGAAGTAATTCAAGACGTGGTGAAAGTTCATCAGTCCTTGGCAGAGATTCAGAAGGAAGGAGAGAAGATGGATGAGGAATTCACTGAAGAACTTGGACAGCTTGATTTGACTTGTGAAGCTCTCCAAGTGCTAAAGCAAATACCAGCACATCTCTTGGTAGAAGAAGGCGTTCTTCCACATACAGATAAACACTTTCAGCTGATCAAGGCCATCAAGTTCAGAGTAAAGATCCTCAACGAAGCCTGCAGCAAGTTGAGAGAATCAAGGGATAAATTGATCGATGGGAAAAGTGATCTGGAAGAAGAATTGCTAAAGATTTGTCCAAAGGTGTCAGTTGGGAACTCAAGTGCCCTATCAGCAGATGATCTCTTCAAACAAGTTCAAGAGACTGTTCAGCATGAACCTGTAGATGGATTCGACCTTGAAGTCATTGGTCAGTTTGTGAGGATTGAACATACGTTGGAGGCCTTAAGAAAGCTCAGCAAAAGGTTGAAAAAGCTTCCCGGCAGTGCCAGTGATATCCATGAGACCTGCGAAATGTGGAATGATCATTCCACTGCACCTGAGGAAAATGAAATGCAAGGCATTATTCGGAAGTTCCAGGAGTTCCGGAACAAACAGTCTCAGCTGGAGGAAGAGAAAGAAGAAGAATCAAAAGATGATGACTCGGATTAAGTTCCAACGTCCCATGACATTTCTATTTTTAGAATGACATATCTTTTATTTCCGTTTTGTCATTATTTTTAATTCATACTTTGACTTGATCTCCTGCGTGAGAATCATGCAAAGCTGAACTTTAGTTAGCATGCTACTTTTCAGGATCTGTCCTGTTTTATCTCTAGCTTCTTTTGTTATAAATAAGGGATGCCTGTGCATTCAAAAGGGTCAAGAATTTTTGAAGCATTAAGAGGCTATTGGAAAGGAGAAAAACTTTGTGTTTTCTTTCAATCATTTTGAAGAATAGAAGTTGATATTGTTTTGCAGACTTTGTGTTGTGAAATATATCTTATTTAAGACAGTGTTCTTATGTTCATGATCTTAAAGCTATTCTTTGCATAGAATCTCAGTGTTTCTAATTATCTCGGACGCTATATCTGTGATCTAAAACTCGTATGATTATTTCGTGCTCTGTGTTTACTCGAAAGAAAATACGTTTCTCCCATTTCCTTTCTACCGTGCTTCTTTCACTGTAACAGTTTCTAACCTATTTCACTTACGAAAGCAATATCCTTGAATCCGTGTGAATGTGGATTTCGGGATTTCATCCCAACCCCCAATGGTTAGATTAGTGTGAATATTGTATATATTATTTACTGTGTTTTAGATTAGCAATAAACAGGCAGCCTCACCTGTCTTTGAGGAGGGATTTAATCCCATGTACTGTGGTTGAACCTCATATTTTGGTTTGGCAAAATATCCAACCAACAGCTTTTGGCGACTCCGCTGGGGAAATACGGATCAATAGTATAAAGCTTATCCTCTCGGTGTCTGGCGACTCCATATTTGCCTTATTTTTAATAAGATCTCCTTTCAGTTCAAGCTGGCCAGGAGGATCTTCACTCGGTCCCACCGAGCTCAAGGTGAAATTGATCCACTTTTTGAGTTGCTGCAACAGCACAATTTCAGCCTTTCTCCCAACAGCGTTGTCTCTAACCGAGCCAGAAGTTCTTCACCTGTTCGGAGAAATCGGATCCCTGAAGAATGGGAAGCATCTGCAACTTGTCGTGCACTACTCTTGTCTGATACCCGGATCCCTGTACGCACTCTTTTCAGAAGGATGGCGGTTCAACCTGTGCCTTGGGGTGCAGTCATTGGTCCTCTTACTTTGACTCCTCCATTGCATGAGTTACCACGTGGATCACGTAAAAACATTCCCAAGTTCAATGGGGATGGGAAGCAACATCCTGATGAGCATATTGCGTCTTTCTTTGTTGCATGCGGTGTCCTCGGAGTAGCCCACGAAGATGTCTCTGTTCGACTCTTCGTTGAAACATTGCAGGGAGTAGCAGCTGAATGGTTTTATCACCTCCCGAATGCATGCATTCCCGATTGGGCTACCATGCGGACCAAGTTTGAGGCACGTTTCAAACCAGCCGAAGATTCTCATGCATTGTTAGCTCAGCTTACTCATATGAAGAAGGAATCGCATGAACCTATGCGGGAATTCGTGGCTAAGTTCAATAAGCTGATCCGGAAAATTCCAGTTATAGCTGTACCAACTTTGGAAAACCAAAAGTGCTTCTTCATCAATGCTCAACCTCCTGATATAAGCTTTTTATTACGAAGGTCGGTTATCCCAGATCTGGCTACTGCTCAGTCAACGGCTACTGAAATTGAGGATGATCTCATCTTAGCCGGAAGGATCAAGAAAGATATACCCAAAATCAAAAATCAAGGTTCTTCTCAAGGTAATACTGACCCTATGTTTCAAAAAATGGCTAATGATTTGATTGCTTTAAAGAAGCAAGTGTCTCAGCAGGTGAGCAATGTTCCGTACCGGGATATCCCTAGGTGGAATTTTAATAACAATGGTGCACCTGCCAGAGATAGGCCACGGTTAGCTCCTGCTCAACCGAGATTAGCAATTGAAGCTCCGCCCGTCAATGCAGCAGTGGAAATAATTGAAGAAGATGATGAACCAGAAGAACAAGATTCCCGTGAGGATTTCGAAGCTTCAGGATATGCTGATGAGTCTTATGATGAGTCAGCTGGTGACTCCAGCATTGGTTATTTGGAATATGATGAAGATGAATGTGAGCCAGATGGTCAATCATTTGCTGTGTTCACTCGGTCCCAATCTCAGGTTCCCAGAAAGCCTCTGGAAAATACTAAGGAGAAGAATAAGGAACCTCCTGTATCCATAGTCAAAAGAGGTACCCCTATTTCGGCGCAAACTGAAAGAGAGGTTACTAAAAAAGACAGCTGCTCCTTATTCTCCTTCTCCTAAGGCCAGTGCCCCAGCACAAGCTCATGTAATTAGAACTGAGCCTACTATCATTCCTTCTTACACTGCTTTCGATATTATTGATCATGCAAAGAGAACCAAAATTCAAATGTCAGAAGCAGAATACCTTCAGTCGAATCCCGAACAATTTGAAAAGCTGGCCAAGTTCATCAGAAGTAAAGCGGCCGTTCCATCACCTGCTAAAGGTCTCCTTTCCAATCCTACTCAACCCACACCTCAGAATAATCTGACTTCTGCTTCTTCCTCAGGAAATATTGAACCATTTTATTTGTCTCTACTTATAAATGGGTTTAAACTCAGCAATTGCATTATTGATTCAGGGGCCTCTGATAATGTTATGCCCGCAAAAGTGGCCCATGCCCTTAGGCTTACTTTGACTAAGTCATATGGACGGTGCTATTCCATGGAAACTAAACAAGTCCCTCTGATTGGTCAAATCAAGGACGCACAGTTTACATTTGTTGCCTTCCCTGAGAAGAGAGTAAAAATGACTATTCTGGTTGCTGATATCCCTGCGGCTTATGGTATTCTCTTGGGTAGAGGATTTTGTAAAGATGTCAGAGGAGAGATTAGTATGGATTGGACCAAATCCAAGATCCCAGTCAAAGGGTTCAACAGGTTCTTCATCCTGAACCACAGGCAAAGTATTTGGTGACTAAATCAGATGATCCTAAGGCTCAGATTCTTTTCGAAGATGCTAGCTTCGGGAATTATTTCATGGCTCAGAGATACTCAGTGTAATGTTGAAGAGGAAGATCCCAATGCTATTTGGACGCTCGAATTTGATGGTAGCTGCTCAACCTCTGGATTAGGTGCTGGTGTTGTTCTCATATCTCCTAGCTCCGAGATTTTCCCATCAGCTTATAAGTTGCAATTTGATAATACTAACAACACGGCCGAATATGAAGCCCTGTTATTAGGATTAGAATTGGCCAGATAGAAGGGGAATCAAGGAATCTCCAAGGTTCAGGGGATGCGGAGCTGATTGTTAATCAGGTCAGGGGTATATTCAGGTGAAAATGAGAGGTTGAGTGCATTACAGGAAGAACCAAAGTTTGGGATAGTATAGAATGCCTTTGATGCATGTTCGAGTAAGGGCAGTTTTAAGAGAATTTTATAATGAACAAGGCTGATTCTTGGGCGCCGTATCTGCATCTCGTCTTCTTCCTCATCCTCGAAGTTCAAGCAAGACACATACTCTATCGAGATTGGTTAACCGCCCTAGCGTCCCAGATAAGTGCAACTCACTGGCAGGGTATTCAAATGATGATCAACAGGTGTTGGCTTTTCTAGAAAAGGCTGACAATTTCAGTGAGCTATATTTTGAAGGTTCGGAATCAGCCCTTTCGTGAAACTATTTCAGAGCCATATCAGAGGTTGATGGTGAATTTATCCAGCTGAAAGGCAACACGATACTAAAAGGTCTGGTTTCCCCCCTGGAGGGCTTGTTTGACAAACATGATCGCTTATATCCAAAACAAAAGGCAAGTTGAAGGAGCTTCTTCCTCTGCAGTAGATCAAATCAATCTAGGTTCTCTGATCACCTCGGATGGTGAATATCGGTAAAATGTTGTTCTCCTGAAGAGAAGGTAAGATTCATTTGCTTTGGAAGAAATACATCGCTGTGGTTGGCCTGGTCTTATGCAGATTTGAAATCCTTCAAGCCTAAAGATGTACAGCCCAGTATCCCTTTGAAGCCTGATGTCAAGCTGTATAGACAGAAGCAAAGAACATTAATAATCTGAAGATTTCAGGGACAATCCTGGCAGAAATTCAGAAGATGTTAGATGCTAGGATATTTTCCACATCCATACTACCACTTGGATTGCAAACATGTCCCTGTCAGGAAGAAGAATGGTGAGATCGGATTTGTGTTGACTTCCGTAACTTAAATTAGTCCTCACGAAGGATAACTATCCCTTGCTATCATGGATCAGGTATTACAAACTGTAACTGGATCGGAAAATGTTATCCATGCGTGACAGGTTTTCAGGATATAATCAGTCGAAGTAACCACAGAGGATCGCACATCGAAAGACAGCGTTCACGAACCCCATGGGGTTACCTTTGCTACAGAAGGATGCCATTCGGCCTGATCAACGCCGGAGCTACGTTTCAGAGGGCTAATGGATCTAGCATTCAGAGATCTGATGGGCAAGTCATAGGTCCGTGTATTTGGATGACTTGACCCGTTTTTCTAAAAAGGCGGAGTGATCATATATGGTCATTTAAGAAACAGGTACTTTTAAGGTGTAGACGTCATGGGATTCATTGAATTCCAAGAAGTCTAGTTCGGGGTAATAGAAGGAAAGATTGCGGGTTTCATATTGTGAATAGAGAAGGAACTAAAATTGCCCAAGAAGGGTTAAAGCTATTCAGAGCATACCTTGCCCCACAAGTTAAAAACAGGAGTTCATTCTTCTTCGGAAAGGTTAATTCTTGCAGGAAGATTTGTACCCGATTTCGCTGACAAACAAAGGAATCCTTGAATATGATTGTGAATAAAGGATGAAAGAAGAAACGTCCATTCAATGGAGTGCAGAAGGGAAACTTTCATTGAAAGAAATCAAAAGGCAGTGCTGCGCTCCTACCTTAGTATGGGTCCAGACTTCAAGAAAGATTTCTCATGTTATAGCAGCTTCTGCCCCACCACAGTGCAGCGATCCTTGAGCAGGAAAATGGGATGGAGAAAGAGGCATGAAGCTCATCGTATTCATGAGGCTTTCCGTTGATGAATTGAAGATGTCACAGATTGAAAAACATGCTTATGCGGTGGTGCGAGCGGTGAAGCATTTCAGGTACTATGTGCTGAATTCTCATACTCGTGTTCTCGTTCCTGATACTGCTGTTAAATCCATTCTAACTCAACAAGAGCTGGGAAGCCAACGAGGTACTTGGATTGCTAAGGTTCAGGAGTATGACTTGGACATCAAACCTACCAAGTTGGTACGAGGAAGAGGCCTGTGTCAATTGATTGCAGAGAATCATGCTGAAGCAGAGTGTGAGAAGAATCAAGATACTTCTTCCGAGCTGCCTATGGTGCTTTTTGTGAGTACGACCGATGAATGGTACACGGACATTGCTTTCTTCTTAACCTTATGGTGAATTCCCTCCGCATTTAAATCAAAAAGAGAAGAGGACCGTCAAGTTGAGATCTGCGAAATACCTTTTGTGGAATAATGCAATATACAAGAAAGGTATCGATGGTGTCTTCTTGCGTTGTGTTGATAAATCGCAACAGGAAAAGTTATTAGAATCCTTTCATAGCCTAGCATGCGGAGGACATTTTTCGTCCTCTGTAACAGCATATAAGATCTTACGAGCTAGGTATTATTGGCCTACTACTCTTTTCTGGGACTCAGCAGAATGGGTGTCTAAATGTGAAGCTTGTCAACATTTTGTTGGTCGTCCCAAGTTAGCAGCTCTTCCTCTGAAGCCTGTGGTGATTGAAGAACCTTTTCGCCAATGGGGGATTGATTTTATCGAAACATTGAATCCTGATTCCAGTGTTGGACAAAACTATGTGCTAACTGCTACAGATTATTTTACCAAGTGGGTAGAGGTGTGTACCAATCAAGCAAGCACTTCTGAAGCTGTTTGGAAGTCCCTGAAAGAAAACATAATCGTCAGATTCGGTATTCCTCATAAGATTGTAGCGGATAATGCGTCTAACTTCTCGTCACATGAGTTGACAGAATTCTGCTATGGATTCGGCATTACTTTGGCTCACTCATCTGACTATTATCCCCAGGGCAATGGGCAAGCTGAGTCCAGCAATAAGAATCTGGTTACTATAATCAGGAAATTAGTAGACGAAAATCAGAGGAATTGGCACAAAGCATTGTATGATGCATTGTGGGCTGATCGGATCACTCCAAAGCGAGCCATAGGGATGTCCCCTTTTCAGTTGCTATATGGGATTGATGCTGAAATTCCTATCTCAGTAGAATTGCCAGCCTTGCAATTAGCGAAAGCGGTTGAAGATGTAGCTTTTCAGAATTCTATCGAAAAGAGGGTTATGTACCTAACCAGGCTAGAAGAAGAGCGAATTAAGGTGGTTGATCGTATAGCAGATCATCAAGCAGGGTGAAAGAAGATTTTTGATAAAAAATCAAAGCAACGTGACTTCCAGATTAGAGACCTGGTGTTGCTTTGGGATAAAAGAAGAGAACAGAAAGGAATGCATGGAAAGTTTGATTCTTTATGGAAAGGACCTTTCAAGATCCACGAGTTGAATGGTGAAAATAGTTTCCTTCTATCATATCTGGATGGAGGGTTACTCCCTTTGCCTTTCAGTGGACAACATCTAAAGCTGTTCCACCATTAATGCAAGATGCTCTCTTGCATTGTACATATTTTGCTTTTGTTGTGTGTTTGCTTTTGGTTTTCTTTCTTTCTTTCTTCGTTTTGTTTTGTTTTTTGGTTTTCTCCTTGACCCCGTAGCCCAATGAGCGAGACCAGAGATTCTGAGTTCTCTTCCTTTGGTATTACAAAGAAAGTCCCCAACTGGAGCCAACTGTTATCCCCGTTTTGAGTTCACAACGAAACGATCGGATAACCCTACAAAATTTTTGAAGTGATTTTGCATTATGACCTCTTTTAGAGAAAATCAGGTTTTTCGGGTGTTACTAACAGCTTGACATAAGTTTTAACATGCTTTATGTCTCTTATGACCTCCGAAACCCGAAACCCGCCTTGCAATGAGAAACCCCGAAACCGCCTGTATTAAGAAAATCCTTTGTAATCGGTGGTTTTCGAAATTCAACGCATTGGAAACCTATGGTAAAACATGCTTTGTGTGCGTGACTTCCCAAAACCCGGAAAACCCGCATTGCTTGAGAAAAATCTTTTGTATTCGGTTTCGGAACCCCAAAGCATGGAACATCCATGACAAAATGTTTTATGAGCCTGTTCTTCCGATTCCCGAAGTCCGCTAAATCCTTTGTATTCGAGTTTTCGGGGCTATGTAGCACCTAAGCCACTTCATGTTTGTGCTCTATGTTTTCCGAAACCCGAAACCCCGGGAATGCACTACATCTATTCGTGTCGGGTTTTTCGGGACCCCTCCAACATGCTGACATGGCATTATGCAACTGGTTGAGTGGTTGGCCGTGCCGAGCGAAGTGTATTTATTTACTAATTTTTTCTTTTAAATACACGGATTTCCACGTCATTATGACCATTCATATTTTTAATTTGTGGAGTTTTCGCATGCTCTGCCGCTTTCAAAAACCCGCAAACCGCCATTACCAGTTTGGATCGTTGTTTTCGATTTACCGCTCTCGAATTGAAGGTATTTCTCTCCTTCTTATTCCTGATTTTTATGAATCGAGTGTGGTTGTATTCTTCCCAAGTCTGCCAGTGTTGAAGCGTTTTCTTCCTCGTCTTCTTCTGTGTGTTTTGGAAAGGGTTTTGGGTTTTTAGGGTTTATTCTTTTTGTGACTACAATTGCGGGCTGTCCTTCCAAATCTAATTATATGCAGGGATGTATGGAATATGAATAACAAAAGAAAAGGAAGTGGTATAGGTGAAAAATTCGAGAAAGCTCGGTTTTTGTTTCCGGATTTTGAAGACTTGCTTTGCAGATGCAAGGCCCAGATTAAAAGGAAGCTTGAATTATCGGGGTTATCAACATTCCCGACTCACCAGTGGGTGTCGGGTTCTCCCGTTTCCGCCATTAACAGTGAGTGCGGGGTGGTTTCCGCCTGTTTCCGTCATTCAAGGCAAGTGTCGGGCTTTGCCAAAGTTTCGACAGATCAAACTGGTCGGATCTCAGGGTATTCCGACATCCTATCTCAGCGTGTCGTGTTTCGTCTTCTTCCAGCGCATTCAGTCAAATCCGGATTTCCAGTGAACAGCATCACCTGAGTTCGAGTCCTTTCTCCCTCCATATATTAAGTCGGAACCTAGAAGGCCGAGAAAGAAGTCTGCCAGGATGAAGTACAAATTTAAGAAATAGAATCCCATCATATATTGATTTGTCATTCTAGATTTAAGGGTACTAACTGGACATAGATATGGACGACGTTTGAGGAATAGGGTGAAAGAGTTTTCTCAAACCCCATGGATGATGGCTGTAGCAACAGGTCGGCTGGCCCCCTTACAGCGGCTTATCCCATGTCTTGCCCAATGTCCAGAGTTCGGTTTTGGCTGTGCATCCAGTTACGACTTGGCTTCTGGTTCAGTAGGAATTAGGCTGGTGAGGTAGTATCAAACTAGATGGAGCTTATTTTGGATGATTCCTGAAAACTTACCTAATTTCGAGGAGTATGGTGACCTAGACATAAAGTCGGCTCAGAAGGCCTGGACAGTAACTAGGACAATGCCATTAAGATTGTATATAAGAAGCTCTTGGTCAAGGCAAAACCAGTAATATCTAGATTTCCAAGAACTATCCCTAGATCGGATTTCATACAAGAAATCAACGATATTATCACCTACTGAGCGGGTTTTGGCTTGCCGGAATCAAATTTATTTCATGGATGGATGTACCAATTTATGGTCACCATCAAGAAGAACCAGCAAGGGATTGACTGGGAACCCTTATCAGTGATGAAATTGATTCCTAGATGACGACGATCCTGTCACCGGAAATTTTTATTGTTCTCATATGTGGCCTATGCAAGCAGCTGGAATGAGGAGCTATCCCAGGTTGGAGACTAAAGGAAGCAGACGACAAATCCAGTCTATAAGTATTATCCTCAAATAACAAAAGAAGGGTCCAAGGATCATTTTAGGAGGGTAAATGACGGCCTTTTTCTACGAGAACATCTGCCAGCCTGAACCTAGGGCCTAAGAAAGACAAGGTATCAGCACGAAGCTTGGAATGAGGTATCTAAATGGGGATGTATCTTCTTACAGTTCAAGAAGTTTACCTACCTTCGACAGGTCATGTACTCAGGAGAGCCTTTCCGTCTGCCTCGCTATCCAGGGGATAGATTGATACTAAATAGAATTGGTCAGACAGCTATTGGATTTTCACAAATTCCAACAGAGCAAGCATAAGGCAGCAGTATCCTTCCCAATTTCTATTGGGAGATATACTGCTCAACAGTGGCAAAGGCCAAAATGTTGAATGGAATTCCAGGAGAAAATTAAAGAAGCATATGAAGTCTCGGGATGGTTTTGACATCCGAGGAGTACTTAGAACCTATGGAGCCCTACATCTGCACAGGCCCGACATTGAGGATAGCTGGGGTGGATCTGCGTAACGAAGTTACAGTTCGCAGAAAAGATAATAGTAGGTTAACTATTAATGAGATTCAGACGCTAGAGCTTTCTGATTTGCCAGATGGCACAACTGACAATGAAAGTGTGTTGGATATGTCCTATGATGGGCTTAATGAAGATCGATACGTTTTCCCGCTATTGATTGGTCGGCAGCGAAAAAGCCTCTATCACGATAGGTCGGCTCTCATTCTTGCTCGCACCAAAAAATGGCTCTCTTCTTGGGGCATGAATTTAAAGATGACAAGTTTCCAAATTTGGCTGAAACGGAGGTGGGGGCCCTCCCAAAAGAAAAGGACAAAGAATCTACTGAGGGGCTATAAAGATCAGGATCCCTAAGAAGAGAAAGAAAGACAAATCTCTTCAATGTTCTCTCCGCTCAAACGGTGGTTGTGCCAGAATCACCAACACCACCAGAAATAGGGGAGATTAATTTAGAAGAAGGAGGAAGCCAACTCTTGACTTCACCATTTGCTGATTATCAAATTGAAGAAACTTTGTCTCTTGCATCTTAGGCTTTGGAAACTGAATCTGTGCCTCCCCCTGCAACAACCACTCCAGCCTCCTCATTCCCCATCCACTTCTTCAAGTATGGCCAATATTTTCTCCAGGCTCTCACCCCTCTCTGCTGGAACCCAAGTGATCACCAACACTCCCCCACAACCTGTGCCTCTATTCATTGCACCTACTACCACGTTGACTACTGTTCCCCCTCCAATAGTAGAATCTGCTCCCCTTGAGAGTAGAATACCAGTTACTACAACATTGGCAATTTCCTCTGATACTCCACAATGGCTACTCGAGCAAACTCCGAGGAAGAGGAAAGTGATTGTACCCCTACCAGCCTTTGATTTCAGCTCACTCAAGGCTTCTACTGCGAGATCAGCCAAGAAACCCAAAACAGTTTCAAGGGTTTTGGTGGATGCTTCAGGAGATAAGTTCGCAGAGATTGCCACTCCCTCAGCTGACAAAACTAGAGATGATGTAACAACTGCTGATTACCAGGTAACCAGGGTGTCTCTAGGGAAAGTAACAGCAAAAGGGGCGCAACAAGATGCAAAGGATTCCATAGACGTCCTGTGCCAAAAGTTGAAAGAAACAAAGGACAGCAGAAATGAGCTTAAGGAAAAAGTGGAGCAGTTGACAGAGGTTTTGATCAAACTCTCAAAACCCCTTGAATCCATACCACCTTCTTCTGCTTCTGCTTCTGCCAGATTCGATTTCTCATCGGTGCCTACGATTGAGAAGATTGCCAAAAAAGGAAGAGTGGTTGATGAATGGATCCAAAAGTTGCTCCAACAAGGGAAGGAAGTAATTCAAGACGTGGTGAAAGTTCATCAGTCCTTGGCAGAGATTCAGAAGGAAGGAGAGAAGATGGATGAGGAATTCACTGAAGAACTTGGACAACTTGATTTGACTTGTGAAGCTCTCCAAGTGCTAAAGCAAATACCAGCACATCTCTTGGTAGAAGAAGGCGTTCTTCCACATACAGATAAACACTTTCAGCTGATCAAGGCCATCAAGTTCAGAGTAAAGATCCTCAACGAAGCCTGCAGCAAGTTGAGAGAATCAAGGGATAAATTGATCGATGGGAAAAGTGATCTGGAAGAAGAATTGCTAAAGATTTGTCCAAAGGTGTCAGTTGGGAACTCAAGTGCCCTATCAGCAGATGATCTCTTCAAACAAGTTCAAGAGACTGTTCAGCATGAACCTGTAGATGGATTCGACCTTGAAGTCATTGGTCAGTTTGTGAGGATTGAACATACGTTGGAGGCCTTAAGAAAGCTCAGCAAAAGGTTGAAAAAGCTTCCCGGCAGTGCCAGTGATATCCATGAGACCTGCGAAATGTGGAATGATCATTCCACTGCACCTGAGGAAAATGAAATGCAAGGCATTATTCGGAAGTTCCAGGAGTTCCGGAACAAACAGTCTCAGCTGGAGGAAGAGAAAGAAGAAGAATCAAAAGATGATGACTCGGATTAAGTTCCAACGTCCCATGACATTTCTATTTTTAGAATGACATATCTTTTATTTCCGTTTTGTCATTATTTTTAATTCATACTTTGACTTGATCTCCTGCGTGAGAATCATGCAAAGCTGAACTCTAGTTAGCATGCTACTTTTCAGGATCTGTCCTGTTTTATCTCTAGCTTCTTTTGTTATAAATAAGGGATGCTTGTGCATTCTAAAGGGTCGAGAATTTTTGAAGCATTAAGAGGCTATTGGAAAGGAGAAAAACTTTGTGTTTTCTTTCAATCATTTTGAAGAATAGAAGTTGATATTGTTTTGCAGACTTTGTGTTGTGAAATATATCTTATTTAAGACAGTGTTCTTATGTTCATGATCTTAAAGCTATTCTTTGCATAGAATCTCAGTGTTTCTAATTATCTCGGACGCTATATCTGTGATCTAAAACTCGTATGATTATTTCGTGCTCTGTGTTTACTCGAAAGAAAATACGTTTCTCCCATTTCTTTTCTACCGTGCTTCTTTCACTGTAACAGTTTCTAACCTATTTCACTTACGAAAGCAATATCCTTGAATCGTGTGAATGTGGATTTCGGGATTTCATCCCAACCCCCAATGGTTAGATTAGTGTGAATATTGTATATATTATTTACTGTGTTTTAGATTAGCAATAAACAGGCAGCCTCACCTGTCTTTGAGGAGGGATTTAATCCCATGTACTGTGGTTGAACCTCATATTTTGGTTTGACAAAATATCCAACCAACAGTTTTTGGCGACTCCGCTGGGGAAATACGGATCAATAGTATAAAGCTTATCCTCTCGGTGTCTGGCGACTCCATATTTGCCTTATTTTTAATAAGATCTCCTTTCAGTTCAAGCTGGCCAGGAGGATCTTCACTCGGTCTCGCCGAGCTCAAGGTGAAATTGATCCACTCTTCGAGTTACTGCAACAGCATAATTTCAGCCTTTCTCCCAACAGCGTTGTCTCTAACCGAGCCAGAAGTTCTTCACCTGTTCGGAGAAATCGGATCCCTGAAGAACGGGAAGCATCTGCAACTTGTCGTGCACTACTCTTGTCTGATACCCGGATCCCTGTACGCACTCTTTTCAGAAGGATGGCGGTTCAACCTGTGCCTTGGGGTGCAGTCATTGGTCCTCTTACTTTGACTCCTCCATTGCATGAGTTACCACGTGGATCACGTAAAAACATTCCCAAGTTCAATGGGGATGGGAAGCAGCATCCTGATGAGCATATTGCGTCTTTCTTTGTTGCATGCGGTGTCCTCGGAGTAGCCCACGAAGATGTCTCTGTTCGACTCTTCGTTGAAACATTGCAGGGAGTAGCAGCTGAATGGTTTTATCACCTCCCGAATGCATGCATTCCAGATTGGGCTACCATGCGGACCAAGTTTGAGGCACGTTTCAAACCAGCCGAAGATTCTCATGCATTGTTAGCTCAGCTTACTCATATGAAGAAGGAATCGCATGAACCTATGCGGGAATTCATGGCTAAGTTCAATAAGCTGATCCGGAAAATTCCAGTTATAGCTGTACCAACTTTGGAAAACCAAAAGTGCTTCTTCATCAATGCTCAACCTCCTGATATAAGCTTTTTATTACGAAGGTCGGTTATCCCAGATCTGGCTACTGCTCAGTCAACGGCTACTGAAATAGAGGATGATCTCATCTTAGCCGGAAGGATCAAGAAAGATATACCCAAACTCAAAAATCAAGGTTCTTCTCAAGGTAATACTGACCCTATGTTTCAAAAAATGGCTAATGATTTGATTGCTTTAAAGAAGCAAGTGTCTCAGCAGGGGAGCAATGTTCCGTACCGGGATATCCCTAGGCAGAATTTTAATAACAATGGTGTACCTGCCAGAGATAGGCCACGGTTAGCTCCTGCTCAACCGAGATTAGCAATTGAAGCTCCGCCCGTCAATGCAGCAGTGGAACTGATTGAAGAAGATGACGAACCAGAAGAGCAAGATTCCCGTGAGGATTTCGAAGCTTCAGGATATGCTGATGAGTCTTATGATGAGTCAGCTGGCGACTCCAGCATTGGTTATTTGGAATATGATGAAGATGAATGTGAGCCAGATGGTCAATCATTTGCTGTGTTCACTCGGTCCCAATCTCAGGTTCCCAGAAAGCCTCTGGAAAATACTAAGGAGAAGAATAAGGAACCTCCTGTATCCATAGTCAAAAGGGGTACCCCTATTTCGGCGCAAACTGAAAGAGAGGTTACTAAAAAGACAGCTGCTCCTTATTCTCCTTCTCCTAAGGCCAGTGCCCCAGCACAAGCTCATGTAATTAGAACTGAGCCTACTATCATTCCTTCTTACACTGCTTTCGATATTATTGATCATGCAAAGAGAACCAAAATTCAAATGTCAGAAGCAGAATACCTTCAGTCGAATCCCGAACAATTTGAAAAGCTGGCCAAGTTCATCAGAAGTAAAGCGGCCGTTCCGTCACCTGCTAAAGGTCTCCTTTCAAATCCTACTCAACCCACACCTCAGAATAATCTGACTTCTGCTTCTTCCTCAGGAAAGATTGAACCATTTTATTTGTCTCTACTTATAAATGGGTTTAAACTCAGCAATTGCATTATTGATTCAGGGGCCTCTGATAATGTTATGCCCGCAAAAGTGGCCCATGCCCTTGGGCTTACTTTGACTAAGTCATATGGACGGTGCTATTCCATGGAAACTAAACAAGTCCCTCTGATTGGTCAAATCAAGGACGCACAGTTTGCATTTGTTGCCTTCCCTGAGAAGAGAGTAAAAATGACTATTCTGGTTGCTGATATCCCTGCGGCTTATGGTATTCTCTTGGGTAGAGGATTTTGTAAAGATGTCGGAGGAGAGATTAGTATGGATTGGACCAAAGCCAAGATCCCAGTCAAAGGGGTTCAACAGGTTCTTCATCCTGAACCGCAGGCAAAGTATTTGGTGACTAAATCAGATGATCCTAAGGCTCAGATTCTTTTCGAAGATGCTAGCTTCGGGAATTATTTCATGGCATCAGAGATACCCATTGTAGATGTTGAAGAGGAAGATCCCAATGCTATTTGGACGCTCGAATTTGATGGTAGCTGCTCAACCTCTGGATCAGGCGCTGGTGTTGTTCTCATATCTCCTAGCTCCGAGATTTTCCCATCAGCTTATAAGTTGCAATTTGATAATACTAACAACACGGCCGAATATGAAGCCCTGTTATTAGGATTAGAATTGGCCAGACAGAAGGGAATCAGGAATCTCAAGGTTCAGGGGGATGCGGAGCTGATTGTTAATCAGGTCAGGGGTATATATCAGGTGAAAAATGATCGGTTGAGGCATTACAGGAACAAAGTTTGGGATAGTATAGAATGCTTTGATGCATTTTCTATTAAGGCAGTTTTAAGAGATTATAATGACAAGGCTGATTCTTTGGCCGTATCTGCATCTCTTCTTCTTCCTCATCCTCAGTTCAAGCAAGACACATACTCTATCGAGATTGTGTACCGCCCTAGCGTCCCAGATAATGCAACTCACTGGCAGGTATTCAATGATGATCAACAGGTGTTGGCTTTTCTAGAAAAGGCTGACAATTTCAGTGAGCTATATTTTGAAGGTTCGGAATCAGCCTTTCGTGAAACTATTTCAGAGCCATATCAAGAGGTTGATGGTGAATTTATCCAGCTGAAAGGCAACAAGATACCAAAAGGTCTGGTTTCCCTGGAGGGCCTGTTTGACAAACATGATCGCTTTATCCAAAACAAAAGGCAAGTTGAAGGAGCTTCTTCCTCTGCAGTAGATCAAATCAATCTAGGTTCATCTGATCAACCTCGGATGGTGAATATCGGTAAATGTTGTTCTCCTGAAGAGAAGGTAAGATTCATTTTGCTTTTGAAGAAATACATCGATGTGTTGGCCTGGTCTTATGCAGATTTGAAATCCTTCAAGCCTAAAGATGTACAGCACAGTATCCCTTTGAAGCCTGATGTCAAGCCGTATAGACAGAAGCAAAGACATTATAATCCGAAGATTTCAGGGACAATCCTGGCAGAAATTCAGAAGATGTTAGATGCTAGGATTATTTTCCCAATCCATCACTCCACTTGGATTGCAAACATTGTCCCTGTCAGGAAGAAGAATGGTGAGATCCGGATTTGTGTTGACTTCCGTAACTTAAATCAGTCCTCACTGAAGGATAACTATCCCTTGCCTATCATGGATCAGGTATTACAAACTGTAACTGGATCGGAAATGTTATCCATGCTCGACGGGTTTTCAGGATATAATCAAGTCGAAGTAACCACAGAGGATCAACACAAGACAGCTTTCACGACCCCATGGGGTACCTTTGCTTACAGAAGGATGCCATTCGGCCTGATCAACGCCGGAGCTACTTTTCAGAGGGCTATGGATCTAGCATTCAGAGATCTGATGGGCAAGGTCATAGTCGTGTATTTGGATGACTTGACCGTTTTTTCTAAAAAGCGGAGTGATCATTATGGTCATTTAGAACAGGTACTTTTAAGGTGTAGACGTCATGGGATTTCATTGAATCCCAAGAAGTCTATGTTCGGGGTAACAGAAGGAAAGCTGCTGGGTCATATTGTGACTAGAGAAGGAACTAAAATTGACCCAGAAAGGGTAAAGGCTATTCAGAGCCTTACCTTGCCCACAAGTAAAACAGGAGTTCATTCTTTCTTCGGAAAGGTTAATTTCTTGAGAAGATTTGTACCCGATTTCGCTGACAAAACCAAGGATATCCTTGGAATGATGAAAGGCAAAGTCCCATTCAGATGGAGTGCAGAAGGGAAACTTTCATTTGAAGAAATCAAAAGGGCAGTTGCTTGCGCTCCTACCTTAGTATGTCCAGACTTCAAGAAAGATTTCATCATGTATAGCTATGCTTCTGCCCACACAGTGTCAGCGATCCTGATGCAGGAAAATGGAGAAGGCATTGAAGCTCCTATCGCATTCATGAGCTGTCCGTTGAAAGAGCATGAATTGAAGATGTCGCAGATTGAAAAACATGCTTATGCGGTGGTGCGAGCGGTGAAGCATTTCAGGTACTATGTGCTGAATTCTCATACTCGTGTTCTCGTTCCTGATACTGCTGTTAAATCCATTCTAACTCAACAAGAGCTGGGAAGCCAACGAGGTACTTGGATTGCTAAGGTTCAGGAGTATGACTTGGACATCAAACCTACCAAGTTGGTACGAGGAAGAGGCCTGTGTCAATTGATTGCAGAGAATCATGCTGAAGCAGAGTGTGAGAAGAATCAAGATACTTCTTCCGAGCTGCCTATGGTGCTTTTTGTGAGTACGACCGATGAATGGTACACGGACATTGCTTTCTTCTTAACTTATGGTGAATGCCCTCCGCATTTAAATCAAAAAGAGAAGAGGACCGTCAAGTTGAGATCTGCGAAATACCTTTTGTGGAATAATGCAATATACAAGAAAGGTATCGATGGTGTCTTCTTGCGTTGTGTTGATAAATCGCAACAGGAAAAGTTATTAGAATCCTTTCATAGCCTAGCATGCGGAGGACATTTTTCGTCCTCTGTAACAGCATATAAGATCTTACGGGCTAGGTATTATTGGCCTACTCTTTTCCGGGACTCAGCAGAATGGGTGTCTAAATGTGAAGCTTGTCAACATTTTGTTGGTCGTCCCAAGTTAGCAGCTCTTCCTCTGAAGCCTGTGGTGATTGAAGAACCTTTTCGCCAATGGGGGATTGATTTTATCGGAACATTGAATCCTGCTTCCAGTGCTGGACACAACTATGTGCTAACTGCTACAGATTATTTTACCAAGTGGGTAGAGGCTGTACCAATCAAGCAAGCAACTTCTGAAGCTGTTTGCAAGTTCCTGAAAGAAAACATAATCGTCAGATTCGGTATTCCTCATAAGATTGTAGCGGATAATGCGTCTAACTTCTCGTCACATGAGTTGACAGAATTCTGCTATGGATTCGGCATTACTTTGGCTCACTCATCTGACTATTATCCCCAGGGCAATGGGCAAGCTGAGTCCAGCAATAAGAATCTGGTTACTATAATCAGGAAATTAGTAGACGAAAATCAGAGGAATTGGCACAAAGCATTGTATGATGCGTTGTGGGCTGATCGGATCACTCCAAAGCGAGCCATAGGGATGTCCCCTTTTCAGTTGCTATATGGGATTGATGCTGAAATTCCTATCTCAGTAGAATTGCCAGCCTTGCAGTTGGCAAAAGCGGTTGAAGATGTAGCTTTTCAGAATTCTATCGAAAAGAGGGTTATGTACCTAACCAGGCTAGAAGAAGAGCGAATTAAGGTGGTTGATCGTATAGCAGATCATCAGAGCAGGGTGAAGAAGATTTTTGATAAAAAATCAAAGCAACGTGACTTCCAGATTGGAGACCTGGTGTTGCTTTGGGATAAAAGAAGAGAACAGAAAGGAATGCATGGAAAGTTTGATTCTTTATGGAAAGGACCTTTCAAGATCCACGAGTTGAATGGTGAAAATAGTTTCCTTCTATCATATCTGGATGGAGGGTTACTCCCTTTGCCTTTCAGTGGACAACATCTAAAGCTGTTCCACCATTAATGCAAGATGCTCTCTTGCATTGTACATATTTTGCTTTTGTTGTGTGTTTGCTTTTGGTTTTCTTTCTTTCTTTCTTCGTTTTGTTTTGTTTTGGTTTTCTCCTTGACCCCGTAGCCCAATGAGTGAGACCAGAGACTCTGAGTTCTCTTCCTTTGGTATTACAAAGAAAGTCCCCAACTGGAGCCAGCTGTTATCCCCGTTTTGAGTTCACAACGAAACGATCGGATAACCCCTACAAAATTTTTGAAGTGATTTTGCATTATGACCTCTTTTAGAGAAAATCGGGTTTTCGGGTGTTACTAACAGCTTGACATAAGTTTTAACATGCTTTATGTCTTATGACCTCCGAAACCCGAAACCCGCCTTGCAATGAGAAAATCCTTTGTAATCGGGTTTTCGGAAATTCAACTCATCGGAACATACTTGAGTTAAAACATGCTTTGTGTCGCGTGACTTCCGAAACCCGAGACCCGCCTTGTGTTAAGACAATCCTTTGTATTCGGGTTTTCGGAACTCTAAAGCATCGGGACATTCATGTTCCAAAACATGTTTTATGCGCCATGTTCTCCGATTCCCGAAGTCCGCTCAATCCTTTGTAATCGGGTTTTCGGAAGTTCAATGCATCGGAACATTCATGATTCAAAACATGTTTTGTGCTCCATGTTTTCCGAAGCCCGAAACCCGAAATGCACTAAATCTCCTCGTGTCGGGTTTTCGGACTCCTCCAACATGCTGACGTGGCATTCATGCCGAGTGGTCGGTGAGTTGGCACGTGCCGAGCTGAAGTGTATTTATTACTGATTTTCTTATAAATACGCGGATTTCCACGTCATTCTTACCGTTCATATTTTTAATTCGTGGATTTTTCGCATGCTCTTCCGCTCCCAAAACCCGCAAACTCGCGTTACCAGACTGGATCGTTTGTTTTCGATTTTACCTGTCTCGAATTGAAGGTATTTTTCGTTCCTTCTTTATTCTTGATTTTTCTGGATCGACTGCGTGTATTTTCTTTCCAATTTCTTGCCAGTTGTTGAGGGTTTTTCTTCCTTCTTCTTTCTGTGTTGTTTTGGAAAGGGTTTTGGGTTTTTAGGGTTTATTTTCTTTTTGAGACTATCAATTGGTGTTGTTCCTTCCAAATTTCAATTACTTGCATGATGTATGGAATATGAATAACAAAAAAGAAAGGAAGTTGTGTATGTAGAAATTCAAAGGAAAGACTCTGTTTTTGTTTCCCGGATTTTGAAGGTTGTGTTGCAGATTCAAAAGTCCGAAGAACATTGGAAGCTCGAAGTGACGGGGTTTCTCAACATTCCGACCTCAACACTAAGTGTCGGGCATCTCCTAAGTTCCGTCATCGAAAGTGGGTGCCGGGTTTTCTCCTGTTTCCGCCATTGAAAGCAAGTGTCGGGTTTCGCCAAGATTCCGACATATCAGACCTGTCGGGTTCTCAAAGTTTTCCGATATCTTCTTCTGCGTGTCGGGTTCTTCTCTTCTTCCGACGCATTCAGTCAATCAGGTTTTTCAGTGTGCACAGCATCTCCGGAGTTCCGAGCCTTTCTCCTTCCAATATTCTTCATGTCGGATCCTGGTTCATCACAGGAGAAGGCCGAAAAATCTAGCAGGATGAAATACAAATTTAAGAAACCAGAATCCCCATCATATATCGACTGTAATTATGATATCAGGGATACTGAAATGGGCAACATAGATATGGACGACTTTTGGAATAGGGTGAAGAGTTCTTCTCAAACCCCATGGATGATGGCTTTAGCTAACAGTGGCTTGCCCCTTGCAGCAGGCTTTCCCATGTCTGCCCAATGTCCAGAGTTTGTTTTGGCTTGTGCGTCCAGTTACGACTCGGCTTCTCGTTCAGTAAGGAATCAGGCTGGTGAGGTAGTTATCAAACTAGATGGAGCTTATTTTGATGATCTCCTGAAACTACCTAATTTCGAGGAGTATGGGGACCTAGACATCAAGTCGGCTCAGAAGGCCTGGGACAGTAACCAGGAAAATTGCATTAAGGATGTCAATAAGAAGTTCTTGGTCAAGGCAAAACCAGTAATATCTAGATTTCCAAGAACTATTCCTAGATGTGATTTCATACAAGAAATCAATGACATTATCACCCTGCTGAGCCGGGTTTTTGGCTTGCCGGAATCAAATTTATTTCATGGATGGATGTATCAGTTTATGGTCACCATCAAGAAGAACCAGCAAGGGATTGACTGGGGAACCCTTATCAGTAATGAGATTGACTCTCAGATGACGACGGTCTTATCGACCGGAAAGTTTTATATGTTCTCATATGTGGCCTATGCAGCAGCTGGAATGAGGAGCTATCCCGGACTGGATACTAAAGGAAGCAGAACGACAAACCCAGTCTATAAGTATTATCCTCAAATAACAAAGAAGGGGTCCAAGGATCATTTTAGGAGGGTAAATGACGCCTTTTTCTACGAGAACATCTGCCAGCTGAACCCAGGGCTAAGAAAGACAAGGGTATCAGACGAAGCTTGGACTGAGGTATCTAAATGGGGATGTATCTTCTTACAGTTCAAGAAGTTTACCTACCTTCGAACGGTCATGTACTCAGGAGAGCCTTTCCGTCTGCCTCGCTATCCAGGGGATAGATTGATACTAATAGAATTGGTCAGACAGCTATTGGATTTTCACAAATTCCAACAGAGCAAGCATAAGGCAGCAGTATCCTTCCCAATTTCTATTGGGAGATATACTTGCTCAACAGTGGCAAAGGCCAAAAATGTTGAATGTGAACTCCAGGAGAAATTAAAGAAGCATATGAAGTCTCGGGATGGTTTTGACATCCGAGGAGTACTTAGAACCTATGGAGCCCTACATCTGCACAGGCCCGACATTGAGGATATCTGGGTGGATCTGCGTAACGAAGTTGCAGTTCGCAGAAAAGATAATAGTAGGTTAACTATTAATGAGATTCAGACGCTAGAGCTTTCTGATTTGCCAGATGGCACAACTGACAATGAAAGTGTGTTGGATATGTCCTATGATGGGCTTAATGAAGATCGATACGTTTTCCCGCCTATTGATTGGTCGGCCAGCGAAAAAGCCTCTATCACAGATAGGTCGGCTCTCATTCTTGCTCGCACCAAAAAATGGCTCTCTTCTTGGGGCATGAATTTTAAAGATGACAAGTTTCCAAAGTTGGCTGAAACGGAGGTGGGGCCCTCCCAAAAGAAAAAGGACAAAGAATCTACTGAGGGGCCTATAAAGATCAGGATCCCTAAGAAGAGGAAAGAAAGACAAATCTCTTCAATTGTTTCTCCAGCTCAAACGGTGGTTGTGCCAGAATCACCAACACCACCAGAAATAGGGGAGATTAATTTAGAAGAAGGAGGAAGCCAGCTCTTGACTTCACCATTTGCTGATTATCAAATTGAAGAAACTTTGTCTCTTGCATCTCAGGCTTTGGAAACTGAATCTGTGCCTCCCCCTCAACAACCACTCCAGCCTCCTCATTCCCCATCCACTTCTTCAAGTATGGCCAATATTTTCTCCGGGCTCTCACCCCTCTCTGCTGGAACCCAAGTGATCACCAACACTCCCCCACAACCTGTGCCTCTATTCATTGCACCTACTACCACGTTGACTACTGTTCCCCCTCCAATAGTAGAATCTGCTCCCCTTGAGAGTAGAATACCAGTTACTACAACATTGGCAATTTCCTCTGATACTCCACAATGGCTACTCGAGCAAACTCCGAGGAAGAGGAAAGTGATTGTACCCCTACCAGCCTTTGATTTCAGCTCACTCAAGGCTTCTACTGCGAGATCAGCCAAGAAACCCAAAACAGTTTCAAGGGTTTTGGTGGATGCTTCAGGAGATAAGTTCGCAGAGATTGCCACTCCCTCAGCTGACAAAACTAGAGATGATGTAACAACTGCTGATTACCAGGTAACCAGGGTGTCTCTAGGGAAAGTAACAGCAAAAGGGGCGCAGCAAGATGCAAAGGATTCCATAGACGTCCTGTGCCAAAAGTTGAAAGAAACAAAGGACAGCAGAAATGAGCTTAAGGAAAAAGTGGAGCAGTTGACAGAGGTTTTGATCAAACTCTCAAAACCCCTTGAATCCATACCACCTTCTTCTGCTTCTGCTTCTGCCGGATTTGATTTCTCATCGGTGCCTACGATTGAGAAGATTGCCAAAAAAGGAAGAGTGGTTGACGAATGGATCCAAAAGTTGCTCCAACAAGGGAAGGAAGTAATTCAAGACGTGGTGAAAGTTCATCAGTCCTTGGCAGAGATTCAGAAGGAAGGAGAGAAGATGGATGAGGAATTCACTGAAGAACTTGGACAGCTTGATTTGACTTGTGAAGCTCTCCAAGTGCTAAAGCAAATACCAGCACATCTCTTGGTAGAAGAAGGCGTTCTTCCACATACAGATAAACACTTTCAGCTGATCAAGGCCATCAAGTTCAGAGTAAAGATCCTCAACGAAGCCTGCAGCAAGTTGAGAGAATCAAGGGATAAATTGATCGATGGGAAAAGTGATCTGGAAGAAGAATTGCTAAAGATTTGTCCAAAGGTGTCAGTTGGGAACTCAAGTGCCCTATCAGCAGATGATCTCTTCAAACAAGTTCAAGAGACTGTTCAGCATGAACCTGTAGATGGATTCGACCTTGAAGTCATTGGTCAGTTTGTGAGGATTGAACATACGTTGGAGGCCTTAAGAAAGCTCAGCAAAAGGTTGAAAAAGCTTCCCGGCAGTGCCAGTGATATCCATGAGACCTGCGAAATGTGGAATGATCATTCCACTGCACCTGAGGAAAATGAAATGCAAGGCATTATTCGGAAGTTCCAGGAGTTCCGGAACAAACAGTCTCAGCTGGAGGAAGAGAAAGAAGAAGAATCAAAAGATGATGACTCGGATTAAGTTCCAACGTCCCATGACATTTCTATTTTTAGAATGACATATCTTTTATTTCCGTTTTGTCATTATTTTTAATTCATACTTTGACTTGATCTCCTGCGTGAGAATCATGCAAAGCTGAACTCTAGTTAGCATGCTACTTTTCAGGATCTGTCCTGTTTTATCTCTAGCTTCTTTTGTTATAAATAAGGGATGCTTGTGCATTCTAAAGGGTCGAGAATTTTTGAAGCATTAAGAGGCTATTGGAAAGGAGAAAAACTTTGTGTTTTCTTTCAATCATTTTGAAGAATAGAAGTTGATATTGTTTTGCAGACTTTGTGTTGTGAAATATATCTTATTTAAGACAGTGTTCTTATGTTCATGATCTTAAAGCTATTCTTTGCATAGAATCTCAGTGTTTCTAATTATCTCGGACGCTATATCTGTGATCTAAAACTCGTATGATTATTTCGTGCTCTGTGTTTACTCGAAAGAAAATACGTTTCTCCCATTTCTTTTCTACCGTGCTTCTTTCACTGTAACAGTTTCTAACCTATTTCACTTACGAAAGCAATATCCTTGAATCGTGTGAATGTGGATTTCGGGATTTCATCCCAACCCCCAATGGTTAGATTAGTGTGAATATTGTATATATTATTTACTGTGTTTTAGATTAGCAATAAACAGGCAGCCTCACCTGTCTTTGAGGAGGGATTTAATCCCATGTACTGTGGTTGAACCTCATATTTTGGTTTGACAAAATATCCAACCAACATGGTTAAAGGGCGAGAGTAGATCGGGGTGGAGTATGATTGGGGTGGTTGGTAGGGTGTGGGATAGGTAAAGGGGATAGTTTAGATATTTTTTGGGTGGGGTTATTGATGTTGAGGGAGATTAGGTGTTTTAGGTTTGATTGGAGTGGGTAGGATATTTAAAGAAGGACCATAAGAGTGAGAGGAATTTATAGATGTATAGGGTAAGATAGGGGGGTGTAGATGTGTTGGCAAATTTGGGTGATGATTGGGTGGGTGAGTAAGTATAAAGGGTTAGGTTGGTTGTTTTGTTAAGGGTAGTCCTGATGGAGTGGGTTGTTTTTGCAGGCACGCCAATAGTTAACCATGCGAGATCGGATGCCACCTCTACTGGAGTGGATGCGGCCACATGTGACCATAGCACAGTGAGAAGTTATGCGGGAGGTTGGAATCGACGGAGTCCAGAGGTATAGGGCTGTGGATAGGGACCACATCCTAATGGTTGCCCTCATCGAGAGATGGGATCTGGAAACCAATGCCTTTAATCTCCCTACTGGAAAGATGACAGTCACCATAGAGGATGTGTATCGCATCCTGAGACTACCGATCATAAGTGAGGAGGTGTTCCACGTGGATGCTGAGACAATGATGGATAACATCTTGCAGGTATTTAGGGATGTAGCCCCATTGATTACATATCATAGTGCGAGCATCTGCTATAACGATATGTATCGTGCTCATCGACAGGAGACACGACTTTCCATGCTAATGATGATCAATATCACCTACTTTGCCCTCCCTGACTTAGAGGGAGTCTGCTTCCCACGGGCTCTGATGGGAGTGTTACATGAGATGGTGGAGGAGCACACCTGCTATGCATGGGCACCAGTGTATCTGGTGTAGCTATACAGAGAGCTCTGGGGCTATCGCCGTATGAGGCGATTCAGTATATGTTTGACATTCTTGTTACACTGCTAGGCCTATGAGCATATCATGTGTATATGACCAGTAGGGTTGCTCCAGCTGCCAAGGCCACAGGCAGTCTATAGATACGGGTTTTAGAGGTGGTTGGGGGTCGTGGGCCAGCCACGAGCAGTTATCACAGGGCAGGATGTCACTTATTATGGGCATATGTTAGAGGGCCTGACTACATTAGATATTATATGGAGGCCATACAGAGGCCATCATCCCCATGGAGGAGCCCAAGCACAGCTGGGATGGATCTAGTACATCTTCTGGATATCTGGACGGAGACCCAGGGAGTACAAGAGGATTCCTCTATAGAGGGTACGACAACAACTAGGACTACAGCAGGATGAGCCACCTTCCTTCCCACAGTATTGGAGGGAGGATGTAGAGGCACCACTACCTGTACCACAACCATTTGACCCAGTCTAGGTAGCAGAGAGACCGGTAGATGATACGGTGGATGACGCCGGGGTTACAGGCTCATTTTTGGTTTGGTGGGCAGGGTAGAGGGCGACCATGAGAGCACAGCTAGCACAGCCAGATTTGGCGGCTGTTACAGTGGAGAGGGACCATCTCTTGGGTCAGGTGCAGTTATTACAGGGGTAGCTTGCTGCTGCACAGGCACAAATTGGAGTGTTACAGGGGCAGTTGGCCCAGGCACAGGCACAGGCATAGGCACAACCTCAGGTCCCTATTTAGGCTCCGATGGTAGCTCCACCACCACCACAGGTATAGGCTTAGGGTTAGGGTGTATAGGAAGGGTAGGGCCCACTTCTATTAGGAGCCGAGGGACCAGCCCCACCAGCCATGGTGGCACGGGCCCGGTACATGGAGACGAGAGCGGAGGCCTATTACTATCAGGATGTACTAGATGGTACCGGTGTAGATTATCAGCCATATGCGGTGCAAAGAGCCGAGACTTTATGGAGTCACAGGTCACAGGGGGCCGCAGCCACAGCCAGTGGGTCAGTGATGGGTAGGAGGTGAGATTTGAGACTGGGGCCAACTGAGGGACGAGCTGAGGGAGGGGGAGAGAGCTGAGTCGCCCCAAGAGTAGAGATGTTTTTGGAGAGTTGATTTTTTGATAGAGACACTGGTTTGTGAACCAAGTGTGCATATAGAGGCCTACGCGACCACATAGGATTTATGTATTCATTTTTGTTGTATATACCAGCTTGCGAGCCGAGTACATTTTGTATAGTTGATACCGGCCTGCGAGCCGAGTATATCTTTGACATGAGAGACCGGCTTATGAGTCGAGTCGAGAGTTTGACAGAGACAGTGGCCTGTGTGCCGACTTTTTATTTGGGATCACAGAGGCCCCATGCAGGGTAATTTGTATATTTTGACATTGATTTGATGATATATAGATGATGAGTTTGATCCATATGGTGTGTATAATTGTTGATTTGATGCATATATTATAATGTTTCATGTGTTTTGTCGATGGTATTGGAATTTGATATATATAGATGACGTTGATGATGTTTTGATTATATGCATATGTGTTGAAATGTTGATGGTATTATGATGATGGATGTTGATAATTATGTCGTTATGCATGGAAAAGAGGCGGGCGCCGCCAAAAATTTGCAAAAAATAAAGAAAAGGCTTAGGTATAAGCAAAACGAGACAGTTTGACCAATATCAGTTAGCTAACCGATGTCGGTTGCTATGTGACTGATACTGGTTAGGTAACCGACATCGATTATGTTAAAATGAGCTTTTCTAAAAATAGAAAAGCTTGAGAGGCAACTTAAATTCTTATTTTTAGAGTCATGCAACATGTTAAATACGAGGATGCGAGGCTGTTGACGTCCATACAGGGTAGTTGCATGAGAGAATTGAGTGATAAGGAGGAAAGAGACAGGTAAAGTGATCGTGGGCTTGGATTAAGAAGGTGTAAAGGCAAGTTATAATGAAGATTCTGGTGAACATGGATGAACAAGGAGAAGCGTCCAGTGGGTAGAGAGGAGAGATAAGACAGGTTTCACCTCAAGCTACTACATCTCAAGAGGTATAAGTTTTGGTTGCAATGAGATTTTGCATGCTTATAAATAGGATGTGGTAAGGTAAGTGGGTAGAAAGGAGATAGGCAAGGGTTTGGGATGGGGTGAGTGTTATAGGGTAGGTAATCAGGTGTTTTAGATATGTTTGTAGGTGCAGATAGGGGTAAACTAGCGAATAAGTTATCATAGGTGGTGTTTTTGAGTAGGATGGATAGTATTGACAGTGACCGATATCAGTTTAGGCCTAACCGGTATCGGTTAGGTAACTGATATTGGTTACTATGTAAAGTTGCAGATTATGATAAAAAAAACACTTGGGGATTCATTTGCTATTTGTTGTTTGTTGGTTTGATGTGTGCAGGCAGAGGCAAGGTTGATGATGAATGATAGGGTACCAGCTTTGTTGTCACGGGTTCAAGCGGATGTAACACCAGTGGAGTGGGCATTAATAAACCGTGTGGGGTTAAGCGGAATCCGCTATTATTCATGAATCACACGAAATCATGCTATGTTGTAGGCGTTGATTGAGAGATGGAATCCAGAAAAGAATACCTTCCATCTGCCAACAGGGGAAATGACAGTGATGTTAGAAGATGTGTTTTGAATTTTGAGACTTCCAATTACAAGAAGACCAGTGTATCAGGCAGGGCCTAACGTGGTGCAGGAAGCGATAATGATAGTATTTGGTCCAGCCGCACGAGATTTTACACAGTGAGGCATGACATTTACTTATGGTATAATGTTTGTGGCACACCTTGAGGCAACAAGGTTGGCCGTGGTATTAATGATAGCGGTGGGGTATTATGCATTACCTAGAGCGGATGGGGGAAGATTTCCAAAATCATTGATGTGTATTATTCGTGAGATGATAGAAGGTAGCGTTACTTTCACATGGGCACCTGCATATCTGGCGGAGCTATACAGGGGTTTATGGGCATGCAGGTGAAATCACAGGACTACACTAGATTGTGCCTACTTATTACATTGTCGGGCCTATGAGCACATTGTGTGTGTGTGACCAATAGGTTGACCAATCCAGGCAGGAGAGACAGGAGTGCAGAGGTTGGGATTCAAGCGGTGGGTCCAGACAGAGCAAGAGGCAAGAGCCGAGACCGTGACAGATAACGTTGAGTATTATAGGTAGAAGTTGGAGACGATGATGATTGCGGATATCCGTTGGAGGCCTTATGGGAACTACATGGTGACGGTGAACATAGCCAAGGATTTAAGGGGTGTAGAGCGAGTGAGGTGGATCGTAGGACACAGGCCAGGGGAGTACGAGTGGATTTCTCTAGATCGCGTGCGACAACAATTTGGATTTGTTTAGGATATACCCATGGGTCATAGACCATACAGAAGGATTGATGCCGAGGCACCATTCTCACCTTCATGGCTAACTCTTCCAAAAGGACCATAAGAGATAGCAGCCAATCGTAGGGTAATGGATATAGGAGTGACAGAGTCTTATAGATTATGGTGGGTAGTAGAGCTGCAAAGTACACACAAGAGGGTCGATCATCCTGACATAGCTGTGATTACCGCGGAGAGAGACCGCATGCAGGGTTTAGTTCACCAGCTTCAAACATAGGTGAATGAGACCACGAGATTATTAGAGGCGTCATAGTATCGAGTGGAGAGACTATAGGCAAGAGTCCTCCATGTGAGAGGGTATATTCGCATGTTATAGGAGAGATTAGTGGATCAGTGGGAGGAACCAATAGCAGTGGTACCTTTAAGTATGGAGAGGCCAGGTGAGCGATGTCGACGATCACCATCACTACTTGGTTCGGGATGAGGTGCGGGGGTCTAAGTGAGTTTCATACATAGGGGTAGAAGAATAAATAAGGATTCCAACCTGTGCGTCGATGATAGAGAAGATGTATTTGTTTAACATCTAAATAAAACTGAATATGTATGTTGATTTGAGCTGGTGATAATGATAAGAATATTTGTGTTTTGAATGTTTGGATTGATACAGGATCAAGGTGTGTGTTATCAATATAAATACGCGAAGATATTTATATTTTTAAAGAAAACACAACACATGATAGGTTATGGTAGGGGATGGTCGAGCTAATCTTGGGAGACCGCATGTCTCCTAAGTGCTACCTACATAGCCCATTGTAAAAAGTAAGGAGGGGCCTTAGACTGATGTAGTTCTCCCTTAAGACTAGGGAGAGGTGAATTCAGGTAATTTGGTTGTGGTTAGGCAATTTTTTGGTTCGTAAAAGTTTGATGTTGGTAGAGTAATGTTGTTGGTGTTGGTGTGGGTATAGGTGAAGTGAGGGTTAGCTTACCCAAGCATAGGAAACCGTGTTCTAATTAAGATCAACACACAATCCTAGATTCGGGTAAAAGAGGCAAAAGTGTCCCATAGTTGGAAAGAGCTAAACAAACCACATATTATTGTAGGATGAGCTTGAATCCCTAGGTACCTTGCATAGGTAAGAATTCGATAGGTGAAAAGAGTTGTATAATCACAATATATCAGATATATGCACATCCCTTGAGTTTTTTTATTTTGAAGAATGGTGAGGTGAGGTGGATGGTATACCTGGGGGGCAGAGAACTTGTTATAAGGTGATTATTCTGACGAAAGATAACCAAGCCAAAATAGACAAGTCCATGGCTCAAAAGTGCTTTTGAATACTGCTTTTATTTTTCTGGATATAGACTGATCGATGCGGGAAGTCTATATGGGATATGCATTTTATTGTTCTTGAGGTCTTCACAAAGTTGATCAATGCGAGAAGATTTTGATAGAGGCCGACTTTGTATATCTGTCCTTCAAGGGAGCAATGTACTTATAGTAGTAGATGCAACATTATACATAGCTGTCCTTAGAGGGAGCAGTCTAGTTATAGTAGCAGATGCAGCTTTGCACATAGCTGTCCTTCGAGGGAGAAGTCTAGTTTATAGCTTAGAGGTCTAGATGTCTATTTGGTATGAAGTGTAATGCCTACTTCAACTACCACTTGAGACCAAGAAACAAACTAGGAAAATTATGGAATAATTTTTTTTTTGTAAGAAGGGTCTACAAACAAGTAGCAAGATACTAGTTTGAAACTAATAGGTTCCAGAATAGATTCTGATTAACCAAACACAAGATTTCCATCTTTATCTTATAACAAGTTTACAAGGTTCCAATTTGGGGGTTACAAGTTTTACTAAGGTTTAGGGAGAAATTTATCACCAAGCATGCTCTCTATCAAGCCCTAAAATTCAACTAAATTTTTCAAACACTTATAATCATCAAAAATTTCCCAAACTAGGCTCATTGGATAGAAAATTTCCTCACCTTTCCAACCATATAAAGAAGTTCTCCTAACTCCTTGTAAAACATAAGTTATGGCCGGGCGGAGTTTTAGGGGAAAATTTTCCCTTAGAGGTCCGCGAGGATAGGGAGAAAATTGGGAAAATTTTCCCAAGCGCCACGTGTCATTACATGATTCATTTGGGCCGGTGGGTCGTGGGGAAACATTTGAAATTTTTCCAAAAACCAAAGTCTCAATTTTCCAAAGGAAAATTTTCCTCCATGCCTCCGCACTTGCTCAAATGGCCACGTGGCGCTTTATGATTCGCCATGAGCTGGCAGAGGAAAAAGAGAAATTTTTCAAAAAGGGAAAAAAGGGTTAAGTTTTTCCATTCTGATCCGTGCACCCCCCTGCCATGTGTCAGCATGTGATTGGTTGGGGTCCGTGGGGTTGCGGGGAAATTTGTGAAAATTTTCCCAAGGTAAAATTTTAAAAAGTTAAGTTTTTATTAAGGGAATGCCCCTCCAAGGTGCCATGTGGCGACTTCTGATAGGATGAATGGTTGGCGGGGGTCGTGGAAATTTTTAGGTAATTTTTCTAAAGTTCAAAATTTAAGTTTTTCTAAGGTCGAATTAATTTATTTTTGGTTTGGGATGGCCATTTTGAAGTAAAACTTCAAATGGCCACAACTTTTGATAGGAAGCTCCATTTTAGGCAAACGAGGACTTTCTGGAGAGCTCTCGGAGTCCTCTTTGCACAGAAATTATCAATTTTATAAGTTGATAACGTTTCAAGGGTCAATTTTAAGAAATATATCTGCAGGGTTTGTAATTTTAGACTGGCAATTTTATAACTTTTAAGTTTTGTTCAATTTGATTTCTTTTCTCCTCAGCATGCAACCAAAACATGAAGGGATGGTCTAGGATGAGTTTAAGATTGTTTCCAAGATTCAATTCATTGATTGCTTTCCCATTTTCATTTTTACATCTTTTGACAGAATTCAAATTACGTAAGTATAATTTCTAGTTTTGAAGGGGATCTTGTTGTTCATTTTAATTGCCGAGTGCCACAAGGTTTATTATACATTTGTAAATCTTAATTTGATTGTCTCATTCCTTAATTTTAGTCATAAATATAAACTGTACATCAGTTGCATTATTATTATTTTTTTAAAAAAAAGCCAGAGTTACAATTTAAAACAGAGTTATTTCTTGCACGAGTTTACAATTTTATATGCAGATTTCAATTAAGGGAAAACACACCAATTTCCTCTCTCAGTCATCAAATTGATTCAACACACACTTACATTCAAAATGAAAAGTGGATTTCAATTCTAAGACTTAATTCAAAGTATCTAATTTCTGTCAGTTTCCTTTATACGTACTCTCTTTTCTAAAACAACATTTGGATGATATAACAGTACTTAAAGTTTACAACACAACAATGAAATTGAACAAGAAACATGATTCTTTCATTGATTTCAAACACACATTACAATTTAACTCCCTTCTAGTTGATTGAATTTTCCATTTTCAATTTCCAAAAGGATACAAGTATATCATTTCAATTTCATTTCTTTACAAGTAAAACAGAGAATTACAATTCTTCTCTACATTCCTCAAATTTGATTACATATTTCAATAACAAGGTAAACATATCACATATCTATATCAATTACATTCATCCACTTGAGGTGGGTGGGGTTACATTAAAACTGCTCAAAGGAATGACTGTCAAACTGTATTCTTCTTTCTCCAAACAGCAGCTTTCTGATTTCTTCATTCTTGTAATTTGAATCACAACAAGGGGGAAAGGCAACACTCTCCACCTAACCAAGACATCCAATGGGAAAAGAGAAGCCATCTTTCCCCATTGGCCCCCGAGCCCCAACCATATTGGAATGGAACATGATAAAACAACACATGGCAACATAGCTTCTTTCACGTATAACATACATTCACATGCACAAGGAAATGCACAAACAAAAAGATGTAGTTCTCAACTACAACAACAATTCCAATAAAAAAAAAGGCTCCTTCTCCAAGCAAGCAAGCCAAGCAAGAGCAAGAACTATGGAGGTCTCCTTATGCCTCCCATTTTGAAATTCAACATCCACTTAAAACAAACTACCAAAACATAACCATCCCATAAACCTTATCCCTCCTCCAAATTTATCCCTTATACCTCTCAAAATAAAAAAACGCAAGCATATTGTTTTCCCTAGGTGGATCCCAACCAACACTCCCTCCACAAGACAAGTGCCAATGGTACATCCCTTATCCCTCCTCTAATAAACCTCATAGTCTTCTCTCCACACCATGCCCTAAGCATTCTACCCATCCCTATAAGAATGGAAAACACAAATACATTCAAATTTCATGCTAAAAGAGGAAACAAAAGCACTATTAAAAAGTGAGAGCCTACCTCTCCATGATGGAGACTTGCTTCCAAAACAACAGTCTTTATTACATCAAAACCCAGTCTCAAATCAGCAAGGTAAATGTATGCACAATCAAATACTCTTCGTCCACCAAGAAAGCTCCAAAATGCAAGAGAAATTTGACCCAAGAATCAAATTTCCAACCTTCAACAACCTCAAAATGAGGAGGAATTCCAATTCTTAAAGGGAGAGGGTGGAAGAGGATGATGTGGATTCCAAGAGGGATGCCACATCATTTTTCCTCATCCAAAAATCAGTCAACATCAAAATAATAAAATCACAATAAAAGTGAAAGGAAAAATTACTTACATACACAAATTCAACCCATACCCAAAAGGAGAATGCATTAAAATTTGTAAGACAAGTGCAATCAAATCTCACACAAAATCATGTCAAAATGCAATAAAATAAATTGATTTTGATTCCTAAATATTAATCATGGTTGGTGGAGGTTTTTGAGAGGTGTGGGACAAGTTTAACTTGTCCCACAAGCCTCCAATTTAGGCTCCCAAGGCCAAATCCGAGTTTCAAAGAGGATGGAGTGTTTGACCTTCCAAAATCAGCCTTACACAATCTATCACTTCACTTACACAACCCATACTTGGTAACTTACACACTCTTTTAAAATGCATTTATTTATTACAAACTTTAGACACAACCATATATTTAATTACCATATGGTTATAAAATATATAAATAAATTTCATTTTCAACCAAGACAATAACATTTAATTTCATCTTTCACATCCTATTTAATTAAATTAAATTTTAACTATATGACTCTCACATCATACTATCACTTTTAAATAATTAAAACAAAAGCACATTACAAATAAAATACACACAACAATAATTAAAAAGGGAACACATAATAAAACACACATATGCCCCTATGGTCACAATAATGGAAATCCCCCCCATGGGAAATCCTAACTAAACACACAATCAAACACAGTTGCCATGGTGACCTTGTTGATTTCACACTGAATTCTAATATGGTTAGTCTCCAGTCCCCCAACATTGTTGTGATTTTAACCTGAAAAATGCAAAATACCTCCTTCGGCCTCGTGGCCATATCAGAACATCTAAATGATATATAAACATTAGATCCAAATCACAACAATATCAAGATTCAATATTTATAATTAAAATTCTATTTGTAACTATATCATCATCCAATAGATTTCTATACTAGAGCTATTCATAATAATCAATGCCATATGTCTAAAACTAACATCAATAACATGTCCATGTGAACTAGTATATCATCATCCACATAACAATAAAAATGTCTCAATGATCCTCAAGCAAAACATCTGAATCCAGATCAATATTAATCTAGGATCTAACATCTAACCATCATACTAATAAAAACATAATAATTTCCATAATAATCCCTGATACATCATACTACATCAAAACATAATAATATCCAAAATGTTTCCAATAGTGTTAGGATCAGTATCTGAATAGTGTCCAAGGAATGTGGGCCTTACATCCCCCTCCCCTTAGACTCGACTTCCTCCTGGAAGTCATTGGAACAAATGTGGAAACTGTAGTCGTAAAGCAATAGCATCCTCCCAAGTGGCTGCAGTCTGATCATATCTGTCCCATTGCACCTGTACCTGATCAATCTCTCTGCCTCGAAGGCCCAAGGTCCTACGATCTATGATACAGATGGGCTCCACCATCAACTGTCCCTGATCCTGGACCTACAATGATGTCCAATCCAGCACATGAGAAGGATCTATGATATATCTCTTAAGAACAGAAATATGAAACACATTATGTATGCGAGACAAGCTGGGTGGAAATGCTAGACGGTAGGCCAACGGGCTGATACGCTCCAAGATCTCAAAAGATCCAACGAACCAAAGAGATAAATTTTAACCTTTTCCATAACGGATCAGGCTCTTATGTGGCCTAACATGAAGGAAAACCTTCATGCCCACATCAAAATTACGCTCGGTTCTATGCTGATCAGCGTACTTCTTCTTCCTATCCTGTGCCTCCTGCAATCTCTGCCTGATCAACACTACCTGCTGCTCCATGTCCTGTAAGAGAGCTGGTCCAAGAGATACTCTATCCTCTAACCTATCCCAACTAAGGGGTGTCCTGCACTCCCTACCATATAAGGCCTGAAAAGGAGCAATGCCTATAGAACTCTGGAAACTATTATTGTAGGAAAACTACACAAGCTACAAATACTCCTCCCACTTAGACTGCTGATCCATCATGTACATCCTGAGCATGTCCTCCAAAATCTGATTCACCCTCTCAGTTTGTCCATCTTTCTCTGGGTGATAGGCTGTGCTAAAGTTAATCTTCATCCTGAGAACATACTGCATGGTAGTCCAGAAATGGGAAGTGTACAAAGGATCGCGGTCACAAATGATCTTTCATGGAATCCCATGCAACCTGACAATCTCATCCAATTAAACACGTGCCACCACACTAGCTTTATAGGTGGTCTTTACCAGTGAAAAGTGAGCTACTTTTGTCAATTTATCATCCATGACCATGATGGCGGCATGATGATATCTCGACATTGGTAACCCAATAATGAAATCCATGGAAATGGTGTCCATTTCCACTCTGGTATAACATGAGGATAGAGAAGGCCAGCTGGATGCTGATGCTCGGCCTTCACTTTCTGGCACTCTAAGCAACATGACACAAACTGAGCCACATCGCTGCCAAGACCTCTCCAGTGATATAACTGTCTCAAGGTGGTGTGCATCTTCTTCACCCCAGGATGGGCTGAATAGGGTGCAAGATGTGCCTCTGTCAAGATGTCCTGCCTTAAGTCTCCATCCCTAGGAACATAAATTTGACCTCTGTGCCTGAGAAGACCATCTACCTCTAGTGAAAAACCATCAAATTTCCCTTCAAGGGGTCTCTGGGAATCAATCTCTACTCGGGCTGCAATGTAGAAACTATCAAGAGGAAGCTGTTGAAGGATCCTACTCCATAAATCTGTGCTCACTGAAGTAGCCATGCTTAAATGCCTCTGTCTGCAACCACATTCTCCTTCCCTTTCACATGCTCTATCTCCATGTTGTACTAAAAAAGAAACTCCATCCAACTCCTCTAAAGAGCGTTTAGATTGCGCTGAGTGAAGAGGTGGTGAAGGCTCAAATGATCTGTCCTAAGTGTGAATCTTTGACCAAGGAGAAAATGTCTCCATCGAACTAAAGCATGCACAACTGCCGCAAGCTCAAGATCATGGGTAGGATAATTAAGCTCATGATCTTTGAGTTTATGAGACTCAAAGGCTACAACTCTACCTTCCTACATAAGAACACCTCCAAGGCCTACCAACGAAGCATCTGTGCATACAAAGAAGTCACCATGTGGATCCGAAACTACAAGAATAGGTGATGTAGTGAGGCATCCCTTCAGGGTCCTAAAGGCCTGCTCACACTTGTTTGTCCAAACAAACTTCTTCCCTTTCCACTAAAGGGAAGTGATGGGGTGTGCTATCCGAGAGAAGTCCTCAACAAATCACTTGTAGTAGCCTGCTAACCCCATGAAGTTGCGCACCTCTGTCACTGTAGTGGGTGCTGGCCAATCCATAATGGCTCTAATCTTGGAAAGATCAACTGCGATACCTTCCCCTGAGATGATATGACCTAAGTACTTTATCTTTGACTGAAAGAAAGCACACTTCTCCAAGTTCCCGTAAAGCTGTTGCTCACAAAGACACTGAAGAACCTGACGAAGGTGCCCCTCGTGCTCCTCACGTGTACGCGATTAAATTAGAATGTCATCAAGAAAGATGAACATGATGTGATCTAAGAAGGTCCTGAATACCCCATTCATCAAACTCATAAACACTGTGGGGGCATTTGTCAAACCGAAAGGCACGACTGTGAACTCATAGTGCCCATACCTCGTACGAAAAGCAGTCTTATAGATGTCTGCCTCCGTAATCCTCAACTGATGGTACCCAGACTTGAGATCAATCTTAGAGAACACCGTGGCTCCCTTCATTTGATCAAACAAGTCATCAATGTGAGGCATGAGATAACGATTCTTGATCATTACCTTATTCAGCTGACGATAGTCTATGCATAACCTTAAGGATCCATCCTTCTTCTTAACAAATATAACCGGTGCACCCCAATGGGATACACTAGGATGGATAAGGCCTTTCTCTAGAAGGCTCTCCAGCTGCAACTTGAGCTCATAGAGCTCTGGGGTGGTCATCTGATAAGGAGCTCGTGAGATAGGCTATGCTCCTGGAACCAGATCAATATCGAAATCAATCTCACGTGGGGGTGGCATCCCTGGTAGCTCCCCTGGGAAAACATCTACATACTCTTTCAAAATGGGATGGTCATCTAGCGATGGCCCGTTAGACAGATCCTCTATCTGGTCACTGACTGTGACTGCATACATCTGAAAATCCTGTCTCACACATCGCTTGAGCTGGATAGCAGAGATAGTGTGAATAGAAACAGGTCTCCTGACCCTAGAAATCACCGACTCAACTCCAAGATCGTCTACAAAAGATATAGTATTATGATAACAATCCATCCTGGCCCTGTGTGTAGACAACCAATACATGCCTAAAATGACTCCATACGAGCCCAAAGGAAGTATGCGGAGATCTAAAGTGGTGGTGAAAATTCCCAAGTTAACAACAAACTCCTTTACTAAGGAGTATACTAAGACCTTGGCCCCCGAAGCCATCTCGACATCCCAACTATGACCTTGTCTAATAGACACTAGCTTGCATCGCTCTACTAAGGATGGTGTAATAAATGAATCAAAAGAACCAGAATCAAACAATATAGAAGTAGGAACACCTCCAATGCTACCTGTAGTCTCAATGACCATGCTCTAATGCTCAACTTGGTGGTTCTCAACCACTGCATAGATCCTGTGACTCCATCCCATGTCTCCAATTATAGGCTCTGAGATGGGTGCCTTACCCTTATTAGGGTTCTGGGAAAAATCTCTCCAAAAGTGTCCCGCTACTGCACACCCGAAGTAACCACCTGATGTCCTCCAAACTGCAGCACTGCTAGAAGGTGCCCTAGAGGTAGGTGTTGTGGCCTCTGTGGTCGAGCTCCTGTTGACTGAGCCCTAGCTCCACCCTGTGTCCTAGTGGGACCCCTAGAAGGCCCCATGCTCCGGCCTCTCTGTGCATCAACTCTCTGAGGAGGCCTAAAAGGTGGGCGGGACTGCTGCTACTGCTGCTGTGGCCTGAAAGATGACTGTGAAGAATGCTGACCACCACGAGGAAGAGGAGCTGACCCCCTCGATCTAATATCCTGCAACTACTGAATACAACTACTAACCCAGTCTCTAGCCTGCTGGGTTTTACCCTGAGTCTTCTCTGTAATGTAGGCCTTCTCAACAGCCTCTACTAATGTCTGTGGGTAGTGGATCCGAACAGAACCTCCAATGTCTATATTAAGGCTAGAGATGAACCTGTGGATCTGCACCTGCTCATCCTGCATGTAATCAACGTACTAAAGTAGGTCTAGGAACCTACTCTCATACTTGGCCACTGTAAGGGAAGCCTTTTGAAGGTCATGGAACTCATCGATCCTCTGTTGTATGAATCTCCGTGGCAAGTATCTACTCTAAATCTCTCCTTAAACAGCTCCCAAGTGACTATCTCCGAATCTATATGGAGCTTCTGCTCCTCAGTCCTCCACCATACTCCAGCTTCGTCCTTCAGTAGATGGATCACAACACGAGCTTTTGTGTTGTTAGAACAAGAAAAAAGCTTAAAGCAACCACTCAAGCTAACTAGCCAAGCCTCTGCCTAGAAACCACCTATGTCACCTGAATAATGTGAGGGCCTAAGCTTCAGGATCTCCCTGATATGATCTGTAGCTATGGTTTGACAGCCTCTGGGCATCTCTATAACCTCATCCCTAAGCCTAGGGGTCCAAGACCTCTCTCTATGCTCCAGAACTCTATCACCCTACCTCCTAGGTGGTGAATCTGCTCTGACTGACTCTGCATGAAAATTCTCTCCTCCATCCTCCTCACCATGTGGAGGAGGTGCATGTCCCTCAATGGAAGTATCTCTGTCCTATCTGCCTGAGTGCCCTCCTACTGATCCTTCGCATAAGGTGGCATTAACATCCTGGAGGGTCTGTAAAATCTTTGGTAGGATAGGTGCTAAACCCTGGTCTAGTGGTAGAGGTGGTGGTGACTCTGAGCCTCTGTGAATGTTCCTCCTTCTTCATCTGAGCTCCCTACACAGACCAGAGTGGGAGTTAGTTTCATTACCTTGAGTTTCCTTCAATTTTCTAAGTTTACTAACATGAACTAATTTTCAATTAGTTTTGTTTTGTAGATTATCAATTTTCTAGTTTTACGTTTCAAGTCTCAATGTTTCTGAGTGTGCTCAATGGTCCAAGCTTTTGAACCATCTACTCTAATACCAAGTGTAATGCCCACTTCAACTACCACTTGAGACCGAGAAACAAACTAGGAAAATTATGGAATAATTTTTTTTTATAATAAAGGTCTACAAACAAGTAGCAAGATACTAGTTTGAAACTAAATAGGTTCCAGAATATATTTTGATTAACCAAACACAAGATTTCCATCTTTAATCATATAAGAAGTTTACAAGGTTCCAATTTCGAGGTTACAAGTTTTACTAAGGTTCAGGGAGAAATTTATCGCCAAGGCCTACTCTCTAACAATCCTTGAACTTCAACTATATTTTTCACACAATTAGATTTATCAAAACTTTCCTAAACTAGGATCATTGGATAGGAAATTTCCTCACCTTTCCAACCATATACGGAATTCCTCCTAACGCCTTGTAAAACATCAAGTTATGGCCGGGCGGAGTTTCATGGGAAAATTTTCCCTTATAAGTCCGTAGGGATAGGGAGAAAATTAGGAAAATTTTCCCAAATGCCATGTGTCATTACGTGATTCGTTCTGACCAGCGGGTCGTGGGGAAACATTTGAAATTTTTCCAAAAACCAAGACGTCTCAATGTTCTAAAGGAAAATTTTCATCCATGCCTCTGCACTTGGTCAAATGGGGATGCGGCGCTTTATGATTCACTACGGGCTGGCGGAGGAAAAAGATAAAATTTTCCAAAAGGGAAAAAATGGTTAAGTTTTCCATTTCTGATCCATGCACCCACCTACCTGAGACGTGGCAGCACGTGATTGGTTGAGGGTCCGCGGGGTTGCGGGGAAAATTGAGAAAATTTTCACAAGGCAATTTTTTTCAAAATGTTAAGTTTTTATAAACGGCATCGCCCCTCCAAGGTGCCACGTGGTGACTTCTGATAGGATGAGAGGGTGGTGGGGCTGCGGAATTTTTTTTGAGAAATTTGTCTAAAGTTCAAAATTTATAATTTTTCTAAGGTCAAATTAATTTCATTTTTGGTTTGGGATGGTCATTTTGAATTAAAACTTCAAATGGCCATAACTTTTGATAGAAAGCTCCATTTTAGGAAAATGATGACTTTCCGGAAAGCTCTCAGATTCCCTATTTGCATATCAATCATTAATTCTGTAATTTGGTGACAGTTTTGAGGGCCAGTTTTAAGAAATATATCTGTAGGGTTTATAATTTTAAAACTGTCAAAATTTATCAACTTATAAGATTTGATTTGATTTTGATATCTTATTCTTCTGAGCATGTAACCATTGAGCATGAAGGGAAATGGTCTTGGACGTAAGTTTAAGTATATTTTCAAGGATTCTAATTTGGATTGATTGGGTTGCCATTTGGTAAATTTTACATTTTTTTGACAGTAAGTTGGAATTGTGCAAGTATAAAATCTGGATTTGATAGAGGATCTTGTTGAGATCATTTCCTTAAATGCTAAAGTGCCACAATGTGGGTTAAATACGACTTAATACATCTAAAATACTTTGTTTCCTTTCTCAATTTTAACTAAAAAATATGAACTATACATCAGTTGCATGATTATTATTCATTGTTTTAGAAATAAGCTTGAGTTACAATTTAAACATAGAGTCATTCACTAACACGAGTTTATTAACGAGTATATGCATCTTTGAAATATGGGGAGGCATTTCAAATCTCCTATCTAAGACATTCAAATTGATTCAAACATATAATTGAAATTTCATAATGCAAAGTGGATTTCAACTGCTAGTACTTTGATTTCAAACACATCTACATATACTGGCAATGTTAGTTTCCTTAATACGTTCTCTCTTTTCTAAAATAACAGTTTTTATAATCACAACAGTCAACTCGGAATCTACATACACATACAATGAAATTTTACAAGAAAGGAATGTAATTCTTTCATTTGATTTCCAACAAACATTTCAACAGTTTGACTCTCTTTCAGTTGATTGAAATTTTCAAGTTACTATTTCCACAAGGATACAAGTATTTCATTTCGATTTCCCATTCTTCTTAAAACACTAGTATGGAATACATAGATTATTTACAATTCTTCTCTATCACTTCCTCAACCTTCGATTACATCTTTCAATAACAAGATGTAAACTTCTCATTACATATCTATATCAATCCATAGTCATCCACTTCAAAGTGGGAAGGGTTACATTAATGAGCTTTCTCAAAAGGGAATGACTTTCAAACTGTATTTCTCCAAGATACGAACAGCAACAAGTTGATTTCTTCATATTTTGATATTTTAATCACAACAAGAAAGGGGGAAAGGCAATGCTCTCCACCCAACCAAGATACCCAATGGGAAAAGATAATCCATCTTTCCCCATTGGCTACTAAGCTCCAACCATATTGAAATTGAGCATGATAATTCAACTCATGGCAACATGGACTTCTTTCACATGCAAGAAACACTTATATATTGCACATGAATCAATGAAGGGCACAAATCAAAACAAGGATGCAGTTCTCAAATGCATTTGAAAATAGTCACACAATCAAAACAAAGGCTCCTTATCTAAGCAATCAAGCCAAACAAGAGCATGAAATATGGAGGTCTCCTTATGCCTCCCATGTTGAAATTGGACATCCACCTAAAACAAACCACCAAGAACATAACCATCCCATAAACCTTATCCCTTCTCAACCCCTCCTTATCCCTCCTCCAAATTTATCCCTTATACCTCCCCCAAAGTAAGAAATGCATGCATATTCTTTTCCCTAGGTGGATTCCAAACCAACTCTCCCTCCTCAAGGCAAGTGCCAAAGGCAAATCCCTTATCCCTCCTCTGATTAACCTCATATTCTTCTCTCCACACCATTCCCTAAGAATTCTACCCATCCCTCTACGAATTGCAAACACAAACACATTCAAAAATTCATGCTAAAAGAGGGAAACAACAAGCAATTTTAAAACAGTGAGAGCCTACCTCTCCATGATGGAGACTTGAATCCAATCCAAGAATCTTTATTACATCAAAGCCCAGTCCTAAATCAGCAAGGTAAATGTATGCACAATCAAATACTCTTCTTCCACCAAGAAAGCTCCAAAATGCAAGTGAAATTTGACCCAAGAATCAAAGTTTCCAACCTTCAACAACCTCAAAATGAGGAGGAATTTGAATTTTTAAAGGGAGAAGGTGGAAGAGGATGATGTGGATTCCAAGTGGGATGCCACATCATTTTTCTTCATTCCCCAAGAGTGCAATCCACATTAACATAATAAAATCACCATGAAAGTGAAATATGACAGAATTACTTATATACATAATGTCAGCCCATACCCCAAAAGGAGAATGCATTAAAATTTGTAAGACAAGTGCAATCCACATCTTACACTAAATTTATGTCAAAATACAATAAAATAGATTTATTTTGACTCCAAAACAATAATCATGGTTAGTGGAGGTTTTTGAGAGGTGTGGGACATGTTTAACTTGTCCCATAAGCCTCCCATTTACGTCTCCCAAGACTAAATCCGAGTTTCAAAGAGGATGGAGTGGTCTGACCTCTCCAAAATCTGCCTTACACAATCTATCATTTCACTTACACAACTCTTACATCCTAACTTACACACTCTTCTTACACATGCATTTATATTCTATGACATTTATTTATTACAATATTTTATACACAGACCATATATTTATTTACCACATGGTTATAATATATATAAGTTAATTTTCATTTTCAACCAAGATAATAACATTTAATTTCATATTCCACATGCTAATTAATTTAATTAAATTTTAACTATAAGACTCTCACATTATACTATCACATGAAAAATTTATTAAAAGAAGGAATCACCATTACAAATAAAAATATGCAAACAACAATACTTAAAAAGGGAACATACATAATAAAACACACATATGCCCCCATGGTCATAATAATGGAAATCCCCCCCAGGGGAAATCCTAAAAAAACACAACATACAACTCAAACACAGTTGCCATGGTGACCTTTTTGATTTCACACATGAATTCCGATATGGTTAGTCTCCAGTCCCCCAACATTGTTGTGATTTTTAACCTGCAAAATGCAATATATCTCCTTCGGCCTCGGGGCCATATTAGAACATCCAAATGATATAAGGAACATATAATTATTAAATCTAAATCACAACATTATCAAGAATTTAAAATTTATCATTTAAATTCAATTTGCAACTATATTATCATCTAATAGATCTCTATACTAGAGATATTCATAATAATCAATATCACATGTCTAAAACTCAACATTAATAACCTGTCCATGTCAACTAGTATATCATCATCGACATAATAATAATAATGTCTCAGTGATCCTCAAGAATAATACATCTGAATCCAGATCAATATTAATCCATGAGTCTAGACATCTAACTATCATACCATGTAAAAACATAATAACTGTCCAATGGAATCCATGATCTAGCATGATACACATCATACTACATCAAAACATAATTATGTCCAAAATGTGATCGATAGTGTCAGAATCAGTATCTAAATAATCATCCAAGGAGAGTGGAAACTACATCCCCCTCCCCTTAGACTCGACTTCCTCTTGGAAGTCACTGGAAAAAATGTGGAAACTGTACTCATAAAATAGTAGCATCCTCTCAAGTTACTATAGTCTCATCATATCTGTCCCACTGCACCCGCACCTGATCAATTTCTCTAGCCTTGAAGGCCCAGGGTCCTGCATGATCTATGATACAGACGGGATCCACCATCACCTGCCCCTAATCCTGCACCTGTAATGAGGTCCAATCTAGTACATGAGAAGGATCTGTGATGTATCTCCTAAGAATAGAAACATGAAACACATCATGTACGTGAGACAAGCTGGGTGGCAATGCTAGACGGTAGGCCAACGGGACTGATACGCTTCAAGATCTCAAAATGTCTAATGAACTGAGGAGCTAACTTAGAAGCTTTTCCATAACAGATTGGGCTCTTATGTGGCCTAACATGAAGGAAAACCTTCATGCCCACATCAAAATTACGCTCGGTTCTATGTTGATCATCATACTTCTTTTTCCTATCATGTACCTCCTGCAATCTCTACCTGATCAACACTACCTGCTACTCCATGTCCTGTAAGAGAGCTGGTCCAAGAGATACTCTATCCTCCAACCTATCCCAACTAAGGGGTGTCCTGCACTCCATACCATAGAAGGCTTGAAAAGGATCCATGCCTATAGAACTTTGGAAACTATTATTGTAGGAAAACTACACAAGGTACAGATACTCCTCCCACTTAGACTGCTAATCCATCATGTACATCCTGAGCATGTCCTCCAAAATCTGATTCACCCTCTCAGTCTGTCCATCCATCTCTGGGTGATAGGTTGTACTGAAGTTAATCTTCGTCCCAATAACATACTGCATGGTAGTTCAGAAATGGGAAGTGTATAAAGGATCGCAGTCACAAATGATCTTTCACGGAATCCCATGCAACCTGAAAATCTCATCCAAGTAAACACGTGCCACCACACTAGCTTTATAGGTGGTCTTTACCGGTGAAAAGTGAGCTACTTTTGTCAATTTATCAACCATGACCATGATGGTGTCGTGATGATATCTCGACATTGGTAACCCAACAATGAAATCCATGGAAATGGTGTTCCATTTCCACTCTAGTATAGCATGAGGATAGAGAAGGCCAGTTGGATGCTGATGCTCAGCCTTCACTTTTTGGCACTCTAAACAATGTGACACAAACTGAGCCACATCCCTGTGAATACCTCTCCAGTGATATAACTTTCTCAAGGTGGTGTGCATCTTCTTCACCCCAGGATGGGTTGAATAGGGTGCACGATATGCCTCTGTCAAGATGTCCTGCCTCAAGTCTCCATCCCTAGGAACATAAATATGACCTCTGTGCCTGAGAAGACCATCTACCTCTAGTGAGAAACCATCAAATTTCCCTTCAAGGGGTCTCTGGGACTCAATCTCTACTTGGGCTACAATGTAGAAACTATCAAGAGGAAGTTGTTGAAGGATCCTGCTCCGTAAATCTGTGCTCACTGAAGTAGCCATGCTCAAATGCCTCTGTCTACTGAGATCATATGCAACCACATTCTCCTTCCCTTTCACATGCTCTATCTCCATGTTTTACTCACAAAGAAACTCCATACAACGTCTCTGACGAGCGTTTAGATTGGGCTACATGAAGAGGTGGTGAAGACTCAAATGATCTGTCCTAAGTATAAATCTCTGACTAAGAAGAAAATGTCTCCATCTAACCAAAGAATTGCACAACTACCGTAAGCTCAAGATGATGGGTAGGATAATTAAGCTTGTTATCCTTGAGTTTGCGAGACTCAAAATCTACAACCCTACCATTCTACATCAATGCATCTCCAGGTCCTGCTAAAGAAGCATCTTTGCAAACAAAGAAATCACCCTGTGGATCTGGCACTATAAGAATGGGTGCTGTAGTGAGGCATCTCCTTCAGTGTCCTGAAGGCCTACTCACACCTGTTTCCATCCAAACACACTTCTTCCCTTTCTGCTGAAGGGAGGTGATGGGGTGCGCTATCTGAGAGAAATCCTGAACAAATCTCCTATGGTTAACCTACTAACCCCGTGAAGCTGCGCACCTCTGTCACTGTATTGGGTCCTGGCCAATCCATAATGGCTCTAATATTGGAAGGATCGACTACGATACCTTCAGCTGAGATTATATGACCCAAGTACTGAATCTTTGATTGAAAGAAAGTACACTTCTCCAAGTTCTCTATAAAGCTACTGCTCACGAAGAAACTGCAGAACCTGAAAAAGGTGCCTCTCATGCTCCTCACACATAACGTGTGTAAATCATAATTTCATCAAGAAAGATGAGCACAAAGCAGATCTAAGAAAGGTCCTGAATACCCCATTCATCAAAGTCATAAACATTGCGAGAGGCATTCATCAAACCGAAAAGGCACCATTGTGAACTCATAGTGCCTATACCTCGTACAAAAAGTAGTACTTATGGATGTTTTCCTCCATAATCCTCAACTAATGGTACCCTTACTTTAGATCAATCTTAGAGAACACCGTGGCTCCCTTCATTTGATCAAACAAGTCATCAATGTGAGGCAGGGGATAAGGATTCTTGATCGTTACCTTATTTAGCTTGTGGTAGTTTATGTACAACCGTAAGGATCCATCCTTCTTCTCAACAAATATAACCGATGCACCCCCAAGGGGATACACTAGGATGGATAAGGCCTTTCTCTAGAAGTCCCTCTAGCTCCAACTTGAGCTCACAGAGCTCTGAGGTGGTCATCTGATAAGGAGCTCATGAGATAGTTTTTGCTCCTGGAACCAGATCAATATGGAAACCAATCTCACATGGGGGTGGCATCCCTAGTAGCTCCCCTGGGAAAACATCTACATACTCTCTTAAAATGGGATGGTCATCTAGAAAATGGCCCACTAGACCCATCCTCTATCCGGTCACTGACTGTGATTGTATACATCTGACAACCCTGCATCGCACACACCGCTTGAGCTGCATAGTGGAGATAGTGTGAATAGAAATGCAGGTCTTCTGACCCCCAGAAATCACCGAATCAACTCCAAGATCATTCTGCACAAGATATAGTCTTATGATAGCAATCAATCCTAGCCCTTTGTGTAGACATCCAATCCATGCCTAAAATGACTCCATATGAGCCCAAAGAAAGTACACAGAGATCTGAAGTGGTGGTGAAAGGTCCCAAGTTAACAACACACTCATTTACTAAGGCGTACTACCAGATACCTTGGCTCCTGAAGCCATCTCAACATCCCAACAATGACCCTATCTAACAGTCACCAGCCTGCATCGCCCTACCAAGGATGGTGCAATAAACAAATTAGAAGAACCAGAATCAAACAATATAGAAGTAGGAACACCTCAAATGCTACCTGTAGTCTCAATGACCGTGCTCTAGTGCTCAGCCTGGATCAGTTCTTGACCACTGTATAGATCATGTGACTTTATCCCATGTCTTTGACTATAGGCTCTGAGATGGGTGCCTCACCCTTATTAGGGTTCTAGGGGAAATCTCTCCAAAAGTGTCCTGCTACTCCACAACCTGAAGCAGCCACCTAAATTCCTCCAAACTGCAGTAGTGCCAAAAGGTGCCCTAGAGGTAGGTGTTGTGGACCCTGATGATCTAGCCATAGTGTCTACTGTGGCCTCTGTGGTTGAGCTTCTGTTGACTAGAGCTCTAGCTCCACCCTGTCTCCTAGTGGGACCCCTAGGAGGCCCCATGCTTTGACCTCTTTGTGCATCAACTCTCTCAGGAGGCCTAAAAGGTGGGCAGGATTAATACTGCTACTACTGTGGCCTGAAAGATGATTGTGAAGAATGCTGACCACCATGAGGAAGAGGAGCTAACCCCCTTGATCTACTATCCTGCAACTGCTGAATACGGCTCCTAACCCGGTCTCTAGCCTGCTGGGTTTTACCCCGAGTCTCCTCTGCAATGTAGGCCTTCTAAATGGCCTCTGCTAATGTCTGTGGGCAGTGGATCTGAACAGCACCTCCAATGTCTATATTAAGGCCCCAGATGAACCTGTGGATCCGTACCTCCTCATCTTGCATGTAATCAATGTATTGAAGTAGGTCCACGAACCTACTCTCATACTCGGTGACTGTAAGGGAAGCATGTCGAAGGTCATGGAACTCATCGATCCTCTGCTGTATGAATATCCGTGGCAAGTATCTACTCCTAAATCTCTCCTCAAACAGCTCCCAAGTGACTATCTTTGAATCTATATGGAGCTTCTGCTCCTCTGTCCTCCACCATACTCCAGCTCTGTCCTTCAGTAGATGGATCAAAACATGAGCTTTCGTGTTGTTAGAACAAGGACAAAGCTTAAAGCAACCGCTCAAGCTAACCAGCCAAGCCTCTGCCTGGAAACCACCTGTATCACCTGAATAATGTGAGGGCCTAAGCTTCAGGATCTCCCTGATATGATCTGTAGCTGTGGTTTGACGGCCTCTGGGCCTCTCTATAAGCTCATCCCTAAGCCTAGGGCTCCAAGACTTCTCTCTATGCTCCAGAACTTTGTCACCCCTACCTCCAAGGTGGTGAATCTGCTCTGACTAACTCTACATGAAAAGTCTCTCCTCCATCCTCCCTCACCATGTGGAGGAGGTGCATGTCCCTCAATGGAAGTATCTCTGTCCTGTCTGCTTGAGATGCCCTCCTATTGATCCTCTGCGTAAGGTGGCATTAACATCGTGGAGGGTTTGTAAAATCTGTGGTAGGATAACTGCTAAACCTTGGTCTAGTGGTGGTGGTGGTGGTGGTGGAGGTGATGGTGGTGGTGACTCTGAGCCTCTGTGAATGTTCCTCCTGCTCCGTCTGAGCTCCCTACACAGACTAGAGTGGGAGTTAGTTTCATTACCTTGAGTTTTCTTCATTTTTCTAAGTTTTACTAACATGTCTAATTTTCAATTAGTTTTGTTTTCTAGATTATCAATTTGCTAGTTTTAGGTTTCAAGTCTCAATGTTTCTAGTGTGCCCAATGGTCTGAGATTTTGAACCATCACTCTGATACCAAGTGTAATGCCTGCTTCAACTACCACTTGAGACCAAGAAACAAACTAGGAAAATTATGGAATAATTTTTTTTTGTAAGAAGGGTCTACAATCAAGTAGTAAGATACTAGTTTGAAACTAATAGGTTCCAAAATAGATTCTAATTAACTGAACACAAGATTTCCATCTTTATCTTATAACAAGTTTACAAGGTTCCAATTTGGGGGTTACAAGTTTTACTAAGGTTCAGGAAGAAATTTATCACCAAGCATGCTCTCTATCAAGCCCTAAAATTCAACTAGATTTTTTACACACTTAGAATTATCAAAACTTTCCTAAACTAGGCTCATTGGATAGGAAATTTCCTCATCTTTCCAACCATATAAATAAGTCCTCCTAACTCCTTGTAAAACTTAAGTTATGGCTGGGCAGAGTTTTAGGGGAAAATTTTCCCTTAAAGGTCCACAGGGATAGGGAGAAAATTGGGAAAATTTTCCCAAACTCCACGTGTCATTATGTGATTCGTTCAGGCTGGCGGGTTGTGGGGAAACATTTGAAATTTTTCCAAAAACCAAAGTCTCAATTTTCCAAAGGAAAATTTTCCTCCATGCCTCCGCACTTGCTCAAATGGCCACGTGGCGCTTTATGATTCGCCGCGGGCTGGCGGAGGAAAAAGTGAAATTTTTTCAAAAACGGAAAAAAGGGTTAAGTTTTTCCATTCTGATCCATGCACCCCCCTACCACGTGTCAGCACGTGATTGGTTGGGGTCCGCGGGGTTACGGGGAAATTTGTGAAAATTTTCCCAAGGTAAATTTTTCAAAAAGTTACGTTTTTATTAAGGGCATGCCCCTCCAAGGTGCCACATGGCGACTTTTGATAGGATGAGAGGTTGGTGGGGCTGCATAAATTTTTAGGTAATTTTTCTAAAGTTCAAAAATTTAAGTTTTTTCTAAGGTCAAATTAATTTATTTTTGGTTTGGGATGGCCATTTTGAAGTAAAACTTCAAATGGCCACAAATTTTGATAGGAAGCTCCATTTTAGGAAAACGAGGACTTTCTGAAAAGCTCTCGGAGTCCTATTTGCACAGAAATTATCAATTTTATAATTTTATAATGTTTCAAGGGTCATTTTTAAGAAATAAATTTGTAGGGTTTGTAATTTAAGACTAGTAATTTTTATAACTTTTAAGTTTTGTTCAATTTGATTTCTTTTCTCCTCAGCATGCAACCAGAACATGAAGGGATGGTCTAGGATCAGTTTAAGATTGTTTCCAAGATTCAATTCATTGATTGCTTTCCCATTTGAATTTTTACATCTTTTGACAGAATTCAAATTACGCAAGTATAATTTCTAGTTTTGAAGGGGATCTTGTTGTTCATATTAATTGATGAGTGCCACAAGGTTTCTTATACATTTGTACATATTAATTTCACTGTCTCATTCCTTAATTTTAGTCATAACTCTAAAATGTACATCAGTTACATTATTATTATTATTTTTTTTAAAAAGCCAGAGTTACTATTTAAAACAGAGTTATTTCTTGCATGAGTTTACAATTTTATATGCAGATTTCAACTAAGGGAAAACATACCAATTTCCTCTCTTAGTCATCAAATTGATTCAACACACACTTACATTCAAAATGCAAAGTGGATTTCATTTCTAAGACTTAATTCAAAGTATCTAGTTTCTGTCAGTTTCCTTTATACGTACTCTCTTTTCTAAAACAACATTTGCATAATATAACAGTCCTTAAAATTTACAACACAAACAATGCAATTGAACAGGAAACATGATTCTTTCATTGATTTCAAACACACATTACAATTTAACTCCCTTCCAGTTGATTGAATTTTCCATTTTCAATTTCCAAAAGGATACAAGTATATCATTTCAATTTCATTTCTTTACAAGTAAAATAGAGAATTACAATTCTTATCTACATTCCTCAAATTTGATTACATATTTCAATAACAAGGTAAACATCTCACATATCTATATAAATTACATTCATCCACTTGAGGTGGGTGGGGTTACATTAAAACTGCTCAAAGGAATGACTGTCAAACTGTATTCTTCTTTCTCCAAACAGCAGCTTGCTGATTTCTTCATTCTTACAATTTGAATCACAACAAGGAAGGGGGAATGGCAACACTCTCCACCCAACCAAGACATCCAATGGGAAAAGAGAAGCCATCTTTCCCCATTGGCCCCCGAGCCCCAACCATATTGGAATGGAACATGATAAAACAACACATGACAACATAGCTTCTTTCACGTATAACATACATTCGCATGCACAAGGAAATGCACAAATGAAAATATGTAGTTCTCAACTACAACAACAATTCCAATCAAAACAAAGTCTCCTTATCTAAGCAAGCAAGCCAAGCAAGAGCAAGAACTATGGAGGTCTCCTTATGCCTCCCATGTTGAAATTGGGCATCCACCTAAAACAAACCGCCAAAACATAACCATCCCATAAACCTTATCCCTCCTCAACCCCTCCTTATCCCTCCTCCAAATTTATCCCTTATACCTCCCCAAAGTAAGAAATGCAAGCATATTATTTTCCCTAGGTGGATCCCAACCAACACTCCCTCCACAAGACAAGTGCCAATGGTACATCCCTTATCCCTCCTCTGATAAACCTCATAGTCTTCTCTCCACACCATGCCCTAAGCATTCTACCCATCCCTCTAAAAATTGCAAACACAAATACATTCAAATTTCATGCTAAAAGAGGAAACAAATGCACTTTTAAAAAGTCAGAGCCTACCTCTCCATGATGGAGACTTGCTTCCAAAACAACAGTCTTTATTACATCAAAACCCAGTCCCAAATCAGCAAGGTAAATGTATGCACAATCAAATCCTCTTCTTCCACCAAGAAAGCTCCAAAATGCAAGAGAAATTTGACCCAAGAATCAAATTTCCAACCTTCAACAACCTCAAAATGAGGAGCAATTCCAATTCTTAAAGGGAGAGGGTGGAAGAGGATGATGTGGATTCCAAGTGGGATGCCACATCATTTTTCCTCATCCAAAAATCAGTCAACATCAAAATAATAAAATCACAATAAAAGTGAAAGGCAAAATCACTTACATACACGAACTCAACCCATACCCAAAAGGAGAATGCATTAAAATTTGTAAGACAAGTGCAATCAAATCTCACACAAAATCATGTCAAAATGCAATAAAATAAATTGATTTTGATTCCTAAATATTAATCATGGTTGGTGGAGGTTTTTGAGAGGTGTGGGACAAGTTTAACTTGTCTCACAAGCCTCCAATTTAGGCTCCCAAGGCCAAATCCGAGTTTCAAAGAGGATGGAGTGTTTGACCTTCCAAAATCAGCCTTACACAATCTATCACTTCACTTACACAACCCATACTTGGTAACTTACACACTCTTTTAAAATGCATTTATTTCTATGACATTTATTTATTACAAACTTTAGACACAACCATATATTTAATTACCATATGGTTATAAAATATATAAATAAATTTCATTTTCAACCAAGACAATAACATTTAATTTCACCTTCCACATCCTATTTAATTTAATTAAATTTTAACTATATGACTCTCACATCATACTATCACTTTTAAATAATTAAAACAAAATCACATTACAAATAAAATACAAACAACAATAATTAAAAAGGGAACACATAATAAAACACACATATGCCCCTATGGTCACAATAATGGAAATCCCCCCTTGGGAAATCCTAACTAAACACACAATCAAACACAGTTGCCATGGTGACCTTGTTGATTTCACACTAAATTCCAATATGGTTAGTCTCCAGTCCCCCAACATTGTTGTGATTTTAACCTGCAAATTGCAAAATACCTCCTTCGGCCTTGTGGCCATATCAGAACATCTAAATGATATATAAACATTAGATCCAAATCAAAAAAACATCAAGATTCAATATTTATCATTAAAATTCAATTTGTAACTATATCATCATCCAATAGATTTATATACTAGAGCTATTCATAATAATCAATGTCACATGTCTAAAATTAACATCAATAACCTGTCCATGTCAACTAGTATATCATCATCCACATAACAATAAAAATGTCTCAATGATCCTCAAGCAAAAAATCTGAATCCAGATCAATATTAATCTAGGATCTAATATCTAACCATCATAGTAATAAAAACATAATAATGTCCATAATAATCCCTGATACATCATACTACATCAAAACATAATAATATCCAAAATGTGACCAATAGTGTCAGGATCAGTATGTGAATAGTGTCCAAGGAAAGTGGGCACTACATGAAGCATCTAGTTTTGTAGGATGTTTGACTCAAGAATATCCCAGACTTGTATAATTGAGAACTTGTTATTTTGATACTTTTAAGTCATGGACCAGACTAAAAATGAGAAGGTATCTTTAAGAGGAGGTAATGATCAAACCACGTGGGTTTGATTTTACTTTGAGATGCATGAAAAAAGGTGTATGAGGTGGTAAATGAGCTCAAGGGACAAGCACAAGGTAGATAAGAAGTGATGTAGCACTAAATTCAACAGTAGAATGGTTAGAGATGTAAGGCATTAAGGGGTTCAAGCTCAGGTTTACTATTAAGCGAAGCTAAAAGATAAGTACTTGATCCGTAAGTGTGAGTGATAATGTAAGGCCCAATTCAATTAGGAGTAAATTTTCCACGTTTGCTCTTTTCTAGTTTGGTTACATGTTGATTCTCTTTGAGGACAAGATCACCAATTTTAAAGGTACGCTCATGAATTCACTTATCATAAGCATGCTTGATGCGCTTTTGATAAAATTTGAAGGTGGTCAAGAGCGGTAAGACGACGCTCGTCAAGAAGCTCCAATTGGGCTAACCGCTCTTGGCGGAAGTCATTATTGGTGAAAATATCCTGAAGAGATATTCTGAGGGAAGGGATTTGTATTTCAAGAGGCAAGAAAGCCTCAGTACCATACACCAGAGAGAATGGTGTGGCATTAGTGGAAGTACAAATGCTGGTACGATAAGCCCAAAGGGCAAAGGGGATGTGATCATGCCAATTTTACCTAGAATCGTTAACGACTTTCATGAGAATTTTGGTTAAGATTTTTTTAGAAGATTCGGCTTGACCATTTTCTTATGGATAGTAGGGTGATGAGAAGCTAAGTTTGATACCAAAGTTATCACAAAGGGCTCATAACAACTTATTTTTGAAAGATTTGCCATTATCGGTTATCAAGCGATGAGGAACACCGAAACAACAAACAATGTGATGATTGATGAATTCAACAATTTTCTCTTTTTTGGTTGAAACGAGTGGAATGGCCTCCACCCATTTAGTGTAATATTCAGTTGCCGTGATGATCCAATGACGAAGTTGCGAAGAAGGCGGATGAGTCTCACCAATAAGGTCCAAACCCCATTGTGAGAAAGGCCAAAGATCTCGTGCGACCTGTAGCAGGTGGCTGGGAGTATGTTGAAGGTTGGCATGCTGTTGAAACATAACACAACACTTAACATATTCACAGTAGTCTTTATTAAGAGTAGGCCAATAATATCCTAGGTGAAGGATCCGCTTGGCCATGGCAAAGCCACTAAAGTGCCCACCACAAATTCCATCATGGACTTGTTGGATGGTATGAGTGACTTCAGCGCTGGTTAGACATCGAAGGAGGATACCATCGAAGCCACGTTTATAGAGGAGTCCCCCCATGATGAGATAATGAGAAACACCTTTAAGAAAAATGCGTTTGCCATTACTACTAAGGTTAGGTGGGAGAACAGAGGTTGTAAGGTAGTCGCAAAATTGGTGATACCAGGTATCCTACGAGTCAGCAGATACATTATTTACCATACAAACATCCAGGACTAAGTAAGATGGGGCAAAGATTTGTTGGACCAAGACAAATATGTCAGAGTCAGTTGGTGATGTAGGAATTTTTGAGGCCAAGTAAGCCATAGTATCCACAAATTTATTAGTTGAGTGTGGAACGGTTTGGATAGTATAATGGGTAAATAAGGTCAAAAGTGAATCTACGTAGCGTTTGTACTTTTGAAGTTCCTCATTTTTACATTGGTAGATGCCAGTAACTTGATTTACTACCAATTGAGAGTCACCGAAAATGTTAATAGACTTCACACCTAAGTGTAACATAATGTGGAGACCCAAAACAAGGGCCTCGTATTCCGTTGTATTGTTAGTGCAGGGGAAATTGAGCTTGAATGAAAGAGGCATGGGTTCACCTTCAAGAGGAATGAGAACAACGCCTACCCCTCTGCCACGCTAGAATTTAGATCCATCAAAGAAGAGAGTCATCAGATAAGATGTATCACTAAGTGAAAGAGTTGCAATAAGTTCATCAGGGAAAGTAAAACTGGTAAATTGTTCCCCAGGTAAAGGGGATTCTGCGAGTTGGTCTGGGATAGTTTTTCCTTTGACTGATTTCTAGTGTATGAACTCAAGGTCGAGGTCAGTGAGGAGCATAAGCCATCGGGTGATGTGTTGGTTTAGATGAGGTTTGGCGTACATATAATGTATGGGGTCAGTGTTGGTGATGACAAAAGTTTTGTGATTCAGGAGGTAATGTCGGAGTTTGGTGGCCATGAATGATAGGGCTAGGCATAAATTTTTGATGTGTGTATACCTAGTTTCACAATCCACAAGAGTATGGCTTATGTAATAAACTGCTTGTTCTCGATGCTCAGAGTCATGATGTGCAAGCATGGCTCCTAGAACATGGTTGGTGGCAGAAAGGTAAAGGTAGAAAGGGCGATCGTCCTGAGGTGGGATAAGCATGGGTGGCTGCAAGAGATAAGCTTTAAGAGCCTCAAAGGTTTGGTGGCACTCCTCGCTCCATTAAAAGACATTGTCCTTTTTAAGGAGATGATGGAAAGGTTGACATTGATCTGAGAGTTGTGAGATGAAACGCTAGATAGATTGGAGTTTTCCCTGCAAACTACGCAATTACTTTAGGTTAGTGGATGGGGACATTTCTAAGATAGCCTTGAATTTAGCTGGGTCGACCTCAATGCCACGCAAAGAGATGATAAAGCCAAGGAGTTTTCCTAAAAGGATGCCAAAGACATTTCTTTGGTTGAAGATGAACATAATATTGTAACAGGCGATCAAAAATAATGGTTAAAACATCGAGATGTTCACTGCGATGTTTGGATTTTCCAAGAAGATCATCGACATAATCTTCGAGGATAGTGTGCATAATGTCATTAAAAATGTAAGTCATAGCCCATTGATAATTCGCACCAGCATTCTTAAGGCCAAATGGCATGACACGATAGCAGAAGGTCCCCCAGGGGGTAATTAAGGTAGTTTTATGTTGATCGGCCGGGGCTACTAAAATTTGATTGTATCCCAAGAAACCATCCATGAGAGAAAGCATCTCATGGCCTACAGTGAGATCAACAAGTTGATCAATGCTAGGTAGGGGGAAGTCATCCTTTGGGCAAGTGAGGTTCAGATCCTAGAAATCCATACATATCCGAAGTCCCCCCGTCGCTTTAGTGACAGGTACAAAATTAGAAATCCACTGCGGATAGTCAATAGGTAAGATGAAAGAAATAGAAAGGATTCGTTGAAGCTCTTCTTTAACCAAGAGGGCAATGCGTGGATGCATTTTTCTCAGTTTCTGTTTAACTGGTTTAGAGTCTAGTTTCAAAGTGATGTTATGGACAGTAATGTCAGGATCGATTCCTAGCATGTTGGCGTAGGACTAAGTGAAAGCTTGATTGTGGGCACAAAGGAAGGTAGTGAAGGTGGCTTGTTCTGATGTGTCAAAATATTGTTTGATCTTTACAATGTGAGGATCATCCTCTGTGTGGATGTTGATTTCTATAGTCGACTCATTCAACATGGTTTGGGTTTCAGATGGTAAGGTGCATTGAATATAAGAGTCATCCGCACGAAGGTAGGTGAGGATGGAGTCATCATCTTGGCACTCCACAACATTAATCGAAGGAGAGTCTTCTTTGATCATGTCTAGATACAAAAGGAGGAGAGAAGATGGGTCTTCATTGTCATGTTGATAAGTGAGAGAACCTAGGAAGATAGCATTCATGAAAAAAAAAGTTAGGAGGGATAGATTCTGGGTCTATCGACTCCGTGGGTGAAGATGGAAAAATGGGCGATGATGGTTCAGAAGGGGTGAATTCATCGTCTTCCTGGATACAATTGACATGAGGTTTCTGTAGTGTAGGTGGTTCAGAAAATCCAAGACCACTACGATCTTTGTGTTTGTGTGTAGTCATGGGAATAATCGTATGCCATCCTTGTTCATAAAGACCGAAACTAAAACCATTCCAAGCACAACGCGTCAGGAAGGTGAGGGCAAAATGATGGTTGGTTAGATATTGAAAATTCGATTGGAAGGGAACACACCAAAGGGAGGTTTGGGGGTGACAGAGGATGTGTCGACACCCCCATACGTTAGGTTGGTGCGGCAATTAGGTGGTCTGTAGGAGATCACCTCTCCCACACGATGGTCATAGGTAAGATGTGCATGTAACTGTCCATACTCCTGTGAGGTATGGAAGGTGCTAACATTGTATAGGTGGTACTCCCCTAGCATAAGGTGTTAAAAAACATCTACCAAGGGATCTTAGGTTGGGATGTTGTCCGCGGGGAAGGAAGTGGTATTCGCGTCAGTGGTTTCATTGGTCGAAGGTGTGGGTATGGATAAGGTGGATGGTTGAGGTGTGGTTGAAGTAGATGGTTGGGTTGGATCAATGGGTGTCTTGATTAGTACAAGCACATCATTAGGGCAGTATAACATATTGTAGGTTTTGAAGGGGGAAGTGTCAGCTGTGACGGTGTATGACTTCCCCTCATACTGGAATTTTATGCATCTATGTAAGGTGGAGGGAACACATCCCATAGCCAGATCCAAGGGCAGCCTAACAACATGTTGTATTGGAATTATCCCTCAAGGAGATAGAAGATTTTGGGTAAGGTACGTGTCCCTACATGAATATTAAGGATCACGGTGCCTAGGGTAGAAGTAATAGCATCGTTGAATGAATGCAACATGGTGGGGTTGGCACACATGCAGCTAGGAGGGATATTCATCTATTGGAAGGCTTTGGAAGAGATGATGTTTAGGCTAGCGCCCCCGTCGATCATAACACGATGTACCCAGATGTCCTAGATGTACGCTGAGATGAAAAGAGCGGGGTCAGGATCTTTTACACCAAAGATGATATTTTCTATTTCAGAAAAATTGACAGCAACAACTTGCTGTACAGGGACAGAAGTGGTTGTGGAGGTAGGTTGTTTGGTGAGAGAAGTGATGTGGTTGGGTGTTAAGATGGAGGTGATGGGAAAGGTTTTGTTAGGCAGGACCTCTATCCCTTGAAGGATATAAATTAGAGCTTGTCGATGTGATTCAGATGTTTGAATGAGATCATAGAGTGTCATTTTTATAGGAGATTGGTGAAGTTGCTTGATCATAGTACGATGGGAAACTCCATCAGAGACTAGGTAAGCAGGTCCACAAATAACCACTTTAGGTGGTGGTGCAATTAGGATGGCAGAAGAAGAAAGAGAGGCCGCAGGTGTGCTTTCTTTAGCTTTTCCATTGTTTTTCTGACCTCGAGTAGCAATGCTAATCATGTTGATCTCATGAATACAAAATGAGGAAGATGACAGAGATAAGTCATTGTTCTCGAGAGGCGGGGTTGTAATGATGATAGATTTTGGCGAGTTGGGGACAGGTGGTATAGGAGAAGGGATCAAAGCTAAGAGCTTTTCCCCTCGTAAGTTGTCCTTTTGAGATTTTCTATTCGAGATAGGAAATTGGCGAAGGATGGCTTTCAAAGCATTGCATCCTTATACATTATGTCTTGGTGAGCGGTGGTAGGCACAAATTTTAGATTCATCATAACCTATAGGTCGAGGTTTAGATGGATCATAGGGTTTGAGTGGGGGTAGGGAAATGGTCGCATACCCTACTAGCATATCAAGGATATTGGCGTAAGATCCTTTGAGCGTGTCAAATGAAGATGAGGCTATTGATTGAGTGGGTGAGATTATTGATTGTTTTGGTAATGGCTGGGTATGAGTGGTTCCTACAGGTGGTGGTTTAGGCAAGGGATTTTGATGATTGGGTTTAACTAGGTGTGGATTCTTCTGCACAGAAGTCATATTTAGCTGGTTAGATGATGAGGCCACAGATGACGTGGTGGTAGGAAACAACCACAGGAAAAGAGGAGCAGTAGCAAACAATTCCTTCGATGATCGAGTTTGCTTAGGGTTGGTAGGTAGGCAAGATACTTGGGGTGACGGTGTTGAGATGCCTGTGGATTTCTGTATGGGTACAGAAGGTGCTAGTCATGTTAAAGAAGACGTGGGAGGCATGGTGTATTGAGGAAAGGTGGAGGGGTGAGGCCCCAATATAGAAGGTTGGTGTGACGGTGAGGGTTGAAGCCGTGCTTTCTGTAGTGGTGTGATCGGGGGCGAGGGTTTTAGTTGTGGCGGAGGCATAGATTAGACTTGAGGAGATTGGGTATGTCTCCTAGGTGGATTAACGGATTTATTTTCAGACAAGTCTAACCATTTAGGTGGGTGCGTCAGGCTGGGTATTAGTGAAGTCCCAAGCATAGGGGAAGGTTTGGCTAGGTTGATAGAGGTGGATGAGGTATTTGGTAGGGATGAGGAGGGTGGAGGTGAGGACATAGGCATTTTGAGCTTTTGTAAAAACTTCAGGTATATGGTAGAGGTGTCTGGATTAGTCATCTGCATTTGAGTAGAGCATGGTGTACTCAAACGTTCCCATAAGAGTCGTCTATCTTCTGAGGGATGAAAATCTTCACGTATGGACGGGAATTTTGGTATGGAAGAGAAGTGGGTTGTGATTCCGGTCCACTGGGGGTGTGATACAGGGGGTGAATGAGGCGCTGTATCAGTGGGTGTTAAGAGGTCAACCGGTCGCTGGAAAGATTTAGGCGATGAAGAATTGATAGGGAGGAGGGCATGTTCTAGAGGATCTGTCATGGTTAAGGAATTTGGTGATGTAGGCTCGAGGGGTTTCTCTTCTAAGGATGACAGAAAAAGTGGCGATCCTTCTTCTTTTGCATCAAGAGTGGTGGAAGGAGATTTTTGGGAAATAGATAAGTTGAATAACATCCACTCACAGTCTTGTAGGGATGTGGTGTAAGAAGGCTCTTCTGTGAGAAGAGAACTCTGGCCAGTTGATTCCTTTATGGGTAAAGGAATAACAGGGCTGTCCTCTTGTCTTGATGAAGGAGAAGGGGGTAAGGACTCCTGTGTCGGTGAAGAGGCTCGATTCAGAATTTCCTCGATGGAGGCCCTTGGTTGGGAGTTGAAAACCACATGGATCTCATGCACACTCTTCTCCTTGGCTAAGGTTTCTTGGTTTGTGTTACTGTTGGAGGAATGGTTTGGAAATGGTTTGTTGAAGATTTTTAAATTTCAATTAGTAGGGGCATTAGGATTATCAAGGGTTATATCCCCTACATCAACCATTTCCTGCACTATGTTTTTTAGCATCTTGCAATTTTTGTGGCTATGTCCCTTTACGCAATGGAAGTTACAGAAGTAATTTTCTTTATACCAAGAAGGTATAGCGCGGGCGGAATCAAACCCGGAGTGAGGTTTAACAGGAGGTAAGGTGATAGCTCCTGCTTTAAGCAATTTGTCCAAGATCACATCATAAGTTTCTCCCAAGGGAGTGTACTTGATGGGTTTGGCTTTATACTTATAGGTGAATTTTGGCTGGGTATTAGACGGTGCTTGAGATTTGACCATCACCGCGTGTACAACTCCTCTTGATTTCGAAGCAGACGATGCATGAGAGTTGGTGGTGTTGGGTTTGTTAGTGGAGTCTTGGGTTCAGACATTTGAGTTTTTGTTGCGCAACTTCAATTTCTCCTCCTTTAAGGCTCGAATCTCTAGTTTCCGAGCCATAGTAAAGTCCTCATCAAAGGTGCGGAAAGTTTGAGTTTGGAGGGTGGGAGAAATGTGTTTAGCGTAGGCTCACGTAAAGATTTTGATGAGCTTGGCCTGAGGTAAGACATAAGTAAGTTGGTTGATGAGACCCCGCCATCGTCCAATGAAATCTGTGATAGATTCGTCTTCAAATTGTCGGATGGCATGGAGATCGGTAATGGATACTTTCTTGGCAATATTGATGGAGAAATGCTCTAAGAAAGATTGGGCTAACTGGTTAAAGGAGAAGATTGAGTGCTGGGCTAAAGCACTGTACCACTCCAAAGTAGGTCTTGATAAGGACATGGGGAAGGTACGGAGTAGTAAGGCATCGTCATGAGCAATCAGATAGCATGCATGTCTAAACAATCGCAAGTGTTGTTGAGGGTCTTCCTTACTATTAAAGCAAGTAAATTTCGGCAATTCCCATTGAGGAGGATATGTATGAAGGGGGATAGAAGGATGAATAGGCTCCCGACAAACTTGGTCATATGTCAGGGTGTTATGGCTTCCTGAAACAGAAGCCTCAAGATTTTGCATCTTGTCCATCATCTGTTTGATTAAATCATTGGTTGGGTTAGATGATGGTGCTATCGTCGTAAACGAAGGAGGATTGCGCCAAGAGCCGCTACTAGACAATGGTGGGGTTAAATGTTGATAAGGTATCGATGATGAATATGTTAGGGCAGCCAAATAAGGGTGTGCTATATAAGATGTTGAGGCCACCAGATGCATTTGCGGAAATGAAAAGGTGGGCGGAGCCTGAGAGGGAAAGCTCATGTAGATAGGTGGTAGAGAACAAGTTATGAAAGAGGCAATCTGCGAAAGGGATGAGGTAGGGGTGGTGGACGGTAGTGATATGCGGGGCCTTAGATTAACCAAAGGAAAGCCAATTGGTGTAGTATGGACCATCAAAGGCACTGAGCTGGGAGATGGGGCTAAGGATGAAGACGGTGAGGCGGGGTTATTAGGTGGAGAAGGGGCTAAGTGAGCAGCTATACTAATAGGCATACCAAAGAGGAGCTGACTGTCGGGTGTACGGTTAGGGGTATGAGACAAATAATACTGTATGGCGCTAGGATTAGCATCCAAAAATTTAGCAAAGTCCTTATCTCCTACAGGGATCTTGGGAAAAGCACTAGTGTCCATAGGATTCCCCATAGGATGCGAAGGGGGTGACTCAGGAAAAGACATGGAACACGCATGTGAAACCATGGCTGTGGCTTGTTGTCATGTGATAAAAACCATGGACAAGAAGATACAACAGGGAATTAGTCAATCAGGAATAGAAATAGCAACAAAAATGTTGTAATTGGTAGGTTGCTGGTTTGTCAGGAACTGTGAAACATAGTAACCGATGTTGGTCAGATTGTAGCCGGCGTTAGTCAGGTGACTGATGTCGGTAGAAGATGACTGGTGTTGGTCATTGTGAAGGCAAAGAGAGAATGTAAGAGGCTGCTGATTTGGGGGATAACAAGGCTTAGTATACCCACAAAACTGTCTGAAGTGATCACTGAGACAAGGTATAACCGATAAATAGAACTGAAACAAAAACAAAAAACAAGCAAGATGCACGAGAAAATCAAGAGACTAACCCTAGGATTAGTTTTAATCACTTTGGGCTTATGCCTTAGAAGTAAAATGATGTCAATCCTAAACAAAAGACCTAAGGCTAAGGGAGATGTCAAGTTTGTTTTGGCTTGTAAGGCTACCTCAATCGGGTGGAGGAATACCACGGAAAGGGGGGATGTTTGAGATGTTATGTAGATTATGATGTGATTTGGTATGTGTTGTGCAGTGAGAGTAAGATTAATTTCTCGTCAATACTATGGATATCACCCCCACGTGTACGACCTGTTACTTAATCTACGTTCACTAGAATGAAAAATAGCAAGCAAGAATGTGATGCACGTGTTTTAAACCTAAATTGAAAATGATATTCGATGAAGCAAAGAATGAGAAGAGGTTAAGAATATGAATTTCACTAATGCAACGATGAGAAAGAAAGACAAGTTCTTTTACCAAAATGACAAAATATTTTGTGAATATTTAGAAGAAAGAAACAACAAGTGTGTTCCCTATATGAAAATGAGAAAGAAAGAAAGAAACCCGAGAAGGGTCCCACCGGGCGTACCAAAATGTTTCGCGCAAAATATTGTTCCAGAATAGAGTTAATTCTATCCTTTCATTCTCTTGAGAAAAAGATAGGGGTTAGGGTTAGGAGGAATACCTGTTGATTTTTGGAAAGGTGTGCACGTACTGTAGAGAGATCAGACTGATTGTGAAGAGATCCTTTTTGTCTTGGAAGGACTACCTATAAATAAGAATGCAAGACCACCAGATTTTCATTAAATAATAATTGAGGGAACTACCTTGGGCCCAGGAAATATTAGAATTCCTTTCGAAGGTGGTCAGTTCCCTTTTAATACAAATTAATGCAGATGATAATAAAGAAGCTATTGAAAAATCATGATTTAGGTACCTCGTTACTAAAAGAAATAGAGACTAAACTACCAATAATAAAATTTTATGCTGTTTGTTTGGTCACTGGTTATTGATACGTTTAGATCAAGTTATAGGGATAGACAAGGCTGGATATGAGATTGTTTGGAGGTAAATAGGTGAAAGGTTGGTTTTTGGTATAAGTCATAGTGACCGATATCGGTTTAGGCCTAACCGGTATCGGTAGGGGCAGTGATTTAGGGGCTTTTAAATGGAGGTTGGTTGTAAGGGGGTTATGGGGTTTAGAAGGTTGGTAGATGGTTAAGGGGAGTAGTAGGGTGATAGAGAAGACTCAGAGAGTGAGAAAGCTATCCAAGGAATGCAGTGGTGAAGGCAAGGCTCAGTTGGGATGATCTGGTAATTGGAAGTGAGCTGATGAAGCTATCCTCTGACTCTCCCAATGTTTGGATGAGTGTGAAAGTGATCTAGTTGCTCAGTTACAGTCTTGGGCTCAATACTACTCTCTGCAACCTCTTCTCTCTCTCTCTCTCACTTATCTCCCTCTCACAAATGAATGCGGATCCTTCCAAATGAATTTGGATCCTTTGGTTTTGGTTGGGGGAGGTCATTTACAAGTAATCGATGGCGGTTACGTAATTGACGCTGGTTGAGTAGGGACCGATGTCGGTTAGGTCAAAGTTGGCTATTTTTAGTAAAATAGCCAACTTTCCCTCCTTTTCTCCCGAGGGATCAGCTGTGGGCTTGGTCAAGTCATTATTAGGTTCATTTTGATGTGGGTGAGGGGTGATGAGTCATGGGTGTGGGTCTAGATCAAGTCATAGGTCTTAATTAGGTTAGTTTAGGGTTAGGGCTAGGTCATAGTGAGGTGGCGAGGTGAGGTGGCAGGGTTGGAGATGTGGATTTATTAATTATAAGGTAATTAATAAATAATTAAGTGTGTAAGGTTTAGGTGGTGAGGTAGGGTTAGGTTGCGGGATGAGATATGGGGTACAGGGCATCGTAAGACCCAAATTTGGTGTCTACACCCGGTGTAGGGTAGGAAGACCAAGTATACGAAGTATACGATATGTATTCAATACATAAGATAACATAAATAGATCAATAGCTTACCGAGTTATGGAATGAATAGATCGGTGAATCATCGAGTCATCACATTTGCATATGGTTATCTATTTGAATTCGATTGGCATGGAATTTTTGTTCTAAATAATGCTTTATTCAGAATAGTGAACATTATATTAATTTTTTTCCCCTTGTTTCTAAAGTCTTAAAATGGGAATATTACACCCTAACACACTAAAAAATAGTCAGAATACTCGAACTATGATGGGGAGTGCGAAATAAAAAATAAAATGAAGAAACTTAATCCTCACAACTTAAAACGCAATTCAAGAAGAAAGCTAAGATAAATGAGTGAATTTTATGTTACTTTAGCTTATGCTATTTGAGAACATATATTTTTGTTTAGGAAGGCATCTTATGAAGATGTAATATAAAGGTGAGGTTTCAGGTTATGTTTTGGTGGGGGTGGTCCTTTCTCTGAGGTAATGAATGGACAGAGAAACCTGTTGGGCGCCCACTATCAATCCTCTGATCGTGTGATCGTTGACAACTTCTTCCAGGTAAGGTGTTTTTTAATAAGATGTGTAAATTCAAATTTATGTAGTTTGGCAAAGAGAAAGAAGAGAGAAATGTGCTTTCTACAATTCAATTATGTCAACCATTAGCTAGGAATTACTTCTAGTGTATAGGTTTCCCTCAATTTTAAATGTGAGCTAATAATGCTGCATACAAAGATGAAATGAAACAAATTTTATAACCCAAATTGACAATTACATTTGATGAATAAGAGAGAGGATGATTTTCACTAATGAAAAAATAAAGAAGAATGATTTTTTTTAAATGCACCAAAAGAAATGTTTCATTTAAAGAAATTAGAAAGAAGGTGTAGATTACCAGAGAAGAAGATTTAGTGAATAAGAGTTTTGAAAGGAAACATACAAGATGCAACCTATATGAATAGAAATAAACCCATAAACGAGGATCCCACTAGTCATGCCAACCTATATGAATAGAAATAAACCCACAAACAAGGATCCCACTGGTCATGCTAAAATGTTTCACTGATAAATTACAAATGTAAGAGAAAAATAGATAGGGTAAGGGTGAGGAGGAATACCTGTGAATGAAGGTGGAAGGTAGAGTGTGTGTGTTCTGATTTCCTGATCCAGTACTGATTGCAAGAAATTCCTTTTTGCTAGGAGGAACTACTTGTGAATACAAAACAAGACCATAAGAATAATATTAAACAATATATGTCAGTGGACTACCTAGTGTATGCTAGATCCAAGAAGTGTGATACTTTCTATATGGTTGTCAATCCACTGTTTAACATAACTTAATGTAAGAAATAACATAAACCAATAATATCCTACTGCAGTTGATATGATTTAGGTGTCTCATTTAAGTATAATAAGAAAATATAATCTAATAGGATAGGTTATGATCATATCTGGAAGTTAGACATGTGAATAAGGTGGTTGGGACAGATTAGAGACAAGTTTTGAGTGGTTTGGGTTATTTGGATGAATGCTATGAGGTTGATGTTACAGGAAGATTTAATAGATACAGAGACTAACGTCGGTCTGGTATGACCGATGCCGGTTGAGAGGAAACTGAAGATAGTTTAGGTTAACTGGCATCGATAAGGTCAGGATGATAGAGACTCAATATAGTATGGTTTTGATGATTCTCTGTGATTACAGAAAGAATAAACAGAGAATGGTGAGGTTGATGACAGTACTGGGAATACTTAGAGATGTATAAAGTCAGATATGGAAGGATATGAGGTTGTAGATGATTAAGTGGAGGGATAGACAGAAATGTGAGAGGTGATGAGATGTAAAGGAGACTAGGAATCCCAAACAGAGATAAAAAACTGATCTAAATAAGTATGGAAAAATGTAGATCCAAATGCACTTACTTGTACTTACAGACCTAGTGGTTATATGGAGGTGATGGTTTATTTATGGAACTAGTGGTCAGTGTTGTGGCCATGTTTCTTAGAACATTACAGTGAATGCTTTCCCTTCAGATTAGTGTTGGGTGCTAGTTCAAGATGTTTGGATGTACAAGAGTGTTCTGATGTGTGCTTGCATGCATATCTCTCTTCTGTAAAATTGAATAATTATTCCAACCTCTGGCACAAGGTTACCAAAGTGAATATATGGTAATCGATGATGGTTTAGGGTGACCAACATCATTTTTGGGTTAAACAATGTCGGTTAAGGTGGGATATCCTATATTTCCAAAATAACATAGTTTGGCTATCTTTTAGCTAGTTCTGTTCGTTGTTGCGGATCCAAAATGGTATTTTAAACAGAAGTAAGTGTGCATGCGGTTAGAGGAAGAATAGGCATATAGTGTTAGGGTTATACTAAGTCTCAGTTAGTTATGGTAAGTAGAGATTAAGTCCTAGTTAAAAGGAAACATGCTAAGAATAGGTCTATGATGAGGTGTCTAGGTGATGTGGTGGGGTGAGGTGTCTAAGTGAGGTGGAAATTAATTTAATTAAGGTATTTTTAATGGATATTGTGAGAATGGGCATTAATTTTACTGTAGGTAATGAAATTAATATACATGTGGGCTAAAGGGGAAGTGTGACCCAAATTTGGTGTCTACAATGCCTTCAGGCCTACCTTCTACACATCTAAAATTCTCATGTCATTCATACTTAGCGTATTTCAGGGGTGTAAAATTACCCCACACTAGCTGGATTTCCATCACCGAAAATTATTTATTCACTCAAACATATAAATTGTTGAAGGATATAACAAAATTTAAGTGTCCGAAAAGAAACATCATACCTAACAATTTTGTAAGGTGCAGGTGGATGGAAGATCTCTGGAAATTCTGCATCTATCTCTTCCACCACATTCTTCCATTCTTTGAGTTCCTTCAATTATTTTCTAGGTGCATCCTCTATAATCCCCAACATTTGATCGGGAGTGATATCTTTAAATCTACCCTTCATCTCCTTAATGACCACCATTAGTTTCATTCTCGTGCCATAAATTTTGTCCATATGTTCTAGTATGGAATTATGGAACTCACCTATACACAACTATAGCTTCTCCTACTTTTTTTATTTTGTCTTTCTATGCAGTGATATCTAAAATCACTTGTGTTCACTCAAGATTGTTAGTTGGGGTCTTTACTTGAATCACATTAAGTACTACTTCCTCTTATGCCAATATAGCATCAATAAAATTCTCACAATTTTGGCACATGCTGAAGCCTATATATGCTTTTGTGCTTTCTTTCATGAGCTTAGTGAACAATTATTCCACCTCGTTGATCCTCTCTTTAACAAAAATTATGTTCTCTTTTTCCTTCGCAATCTCCTCCTACGTAAGACATGTACCACATCTGATATTGACAAGAAGCATCCCGACCATATCCTCTAAGTATGCATTTCTTCCTCATAATTTGTTCTAGTGTGGCTAACTTAGGAAGGGAATTACCATAAAATTTTCTTTGCGAGTGCGTCAACTCTATCGTATGCTTCCTTCATTCTTATATGCTCTCCTTATAGACCCTTCCACAATCTTTCCACTTCACTCCTTTTCCTTCATATCTACAACCAAAGTGTGAACAATGAGACTAGCATCCAAGGTTCTCCTTACCACTTCAAAAGACATCTTATGCAAGGTGTTGCACATGTTCTCATCAGTTAAATGATTTGGATCTATTTCCTTTACTTCTTCCCATGATTATTTTTCAATATAATCGTTTCAATCGAATGCTCACTTACCTCAAATTTAGGTTCCTCTAAATGATTATGTAAGTTCCAACTTGGCATTTTCCTTGTCCTAGACACCCCTCTATCTTGACCCCGACAACTCCCAAGCATGCAAATAATTTATTGGTACTGTGCTCTGAAAGCGTGCCCATAATGCCTTCATGGGGTTGTGCAAATAGTCCATATGGGGTGACCTTGGTATCCACCGCTTCCTTAGCACCTTTATTTTTATTCTCTATTTATTTGGAGTGGATGTACATGTGCTTGTCCCTAAAACAATATCCTCCTTGATGAAAAAAGTATCATTAGTTTCCTTTCCTTCATGTCCTTCTATTTGGACCGACATGCTGTGCTTGATCAAATTCTTATTTCCTTCTTGCCCATGTATGGATGCCTTATGTTTTTCCCGATATATTTCATCTAATTTTTTTTCTCCTTGTTCAGCTGCTCTTTATATTATTTCTCTAATTCCTCTCTTAAAGAGGTTCCCACCTTTTCTAAATAAGAGTCTTCACTTGAACGGGTGATAACTATGACCTTCTCACACAGACTCTTTTTCTTTTATTGTTCTGCACTTCCCTACAATGAGGTTCCTATGCCACCACTGCTCTACCAAGAATAATACATTTTCTTCCTTGAGCATTCCAAATTTCCTTCCTCTTCATCTCGCTCTTCTTCTTTAGGGTCCTCTTCTTCAAGTGGCCTCTTCAAAGGTGGAAAAAGTGTTATTTCGGGTTGTGGGAAGGTAGAATCTATAACTTCTATTTTGACTCCTCCATAAGTCTTCAGTCTAAATTTTACAAAAACTCTAAAAATAATGTCTCTAATGGTGACATTAAGTTGGGGGTGTAGGTCCAATGTGTTTGGTTCCAATACCTCCAAGTATGTAGGCCTAGATTCCAACCTATATGTCGCACGTAATGTATGTAAATATGAGTTAACTTTATCCACATCAAAATTCAACTTCTATGTATCCTTGATTTTGTTTATGATATACTTGAGGTGTCACGCAATAAAGGTAAATGATAGCTTGCACTAGGGGCCCATCTCCCCTTTCACCATCTTGAAGCATACAAGACAAAAGTGCTACATTACTAAATTTTTTTCCTATTCCCCAACCAAAGTGAGGAGTTCACATGGAATGTGCCATTCATTCTTGAACGCACCTCCCAGTCTGTCATATCATTTGTTGATTCGTACTTTGTATGTGCTTCTGATGGTCCCATCACAAGTGTATCCTGAAAATTAAATTGCAAGGGATGGATGAGTTAGTGGGTAAACCCACATATTATCCTCAAGTCCATCTAGCAATTCAATCTCCCAAAACACAATAAGTAGCAATATTGACCCCCATGTAATCTTGGCACCTTCTTCATTCTGTATCCATGCTTCTTCTATGACCCCGTTTGCAATGAACTAAGCGATATTGTAGTGTGCCCTATGTCATATTCTATGTTCCACATACATAAAATTTTTGTTTATATCTGTCCAACATTTAGAAGCACCCAATTTACAACTTACCAATCTAGAGGCAACCCTAGTTGTAGGATCATCCAGATCTACAATGGTCATTGCCCTACTGCCCTTTTCATAACACAATTTTGCGGCCTTCTCCTTAATATTCATAGTCATGCAAAGATACAATCCCATGTCTTCCCTCATAATCTAAAGACATGTAACACACTTAATCAACTGAGCACTAAGCCAAATTTTACTTCTTGTGAAGTAGAAGAAATCCTCATGTACTTGCAACATCAACCACTGGTAAAGATGTGTGGACTTTGTGAATAAATGAAGGTTGTATAGTTACAAAACTCTAGTATTTTCCTATTTCCTTCTCATGGATTCATCAAACAAGTGGTATCCTTCTTCATCCATCTTTGAGAGCACATTCTCTAGATCTACAATCATCTTCTTCTCATTTTCCTCCGTATTGTGGTTGTATTCACTTATTTTGCACCTAGAGAGTTTTTACTTCCATATTTACACCCTATGCACACCAAGGGATACTACATTTATGAATAGATCTCCTCTATGGGTTCTTTAACCACTACCTCAACCCTTTTTATTCTAGGTTTTCATCCTTTCGAAGCCATATTTCTGCAAATGTGTGCCCTAGGTGCTTTGTGACCTGAAATTTTATCCTACCCAAGCTATGTGACTTTAAACTACTTAAATCATATACAACCCCTATTTTCCCATGCTTTGTTGCTGGTTCAAACTTTCCCTTCTGTAAGGATCTACATGCAGTCACCACGCACTTTTGGTTCACACTTTCAATTCTTCACTTACATATTCTTCACACTCAAATGTTCAGTAGCTTCTTTGCTCAAGTTTTCTTCAAAGGAAAGGTCAAAAAATGACTAATCTCACCTAACTTATACAAATATTGACCAATCAAATGGTAAGGTGAAGCACATATTGCAAATTGCTTATTCTCTAATGTCTTCATTCTCTTAGGTTCCTAACCAGTGTGTAAAAATACTGCACTATCTTCCAACTTGGTGGGCGCATGATTCAATCAAAAAAGTTGTGCATCTAACATTGTGTCCTCAATACTTTGGGTGTTCTCACCAGAATTGATCCTCAATAAATGATCAAGATCTGTAACGTCTCTGGTATGACTATTACTGTGATGACTTCCACTCATGACATTGCAAATGTTGACATGTGATTTTTCTTAGGAAGATGTACTGTTATGACTATTGGAAATCATGTTTCCAATGAATATTTGATCATATGTTGAAAAGGTTCACTTTGCTGTGATTTCTGATTACTTGATAATGAGACCATTTATCTCTTTGTACAGCTTAAATTCACGTTTAAAAAGATGAACTTGTATTGTGTAGACATAATTTATCTTGTGTAAACAAAAAAACCTTGGATAAATTCCATTGATCCAAGGTATGCTTCGGTTCTTCTTATTTGCTCGTTTTATTGTCTTGACATACAGAAATGGAAGGTGAAGCTGGACCAGGACTTGTTTTGTTTACAATTATGAAGAATTATTCTTCAGGGATCCTTTTTTTGGCAACAAGATTTAGGGTGATAGGCCTGGGTCTTCTTGTTAAATGTTTAAACACTGAATAACGTATAAGGACCTTAGACCTAATCATAAACTACTAAGGTTGATACCCTAGCCTAAGGGTTAGATCTAACCTACGTGAGTATGTTCTATATTTATTGAGTTTGAACTATACCCTAAGGTAAATAAGACTTACCTAGGGACTAAGGTTTATTTTCTAACCTAATAGTAATCTAACCTAAACTATTGCTAACCTAATGGGTACCTATGAACTACTTGGAAATTTGCATGGTTGGTGGCGTCGGTTTTCAAGGCATTAAATGGAATTGATTTTGGTTTAAATGCTATGGACTATGAATTTTGGTAGAGGAATAGGGATTTTAGTGGATGCCTAGTTGGCATCACCACTAAATGGAAATTGCATGCAAATTTGAAAGTAAAGTGTCGCCAAATATGGATGGTAATGGTGTGGAAAAATGGGAGAGAACTGGTTTTCCTTTGCATTAATTGATTTCGTTTTTGGCAAAGAAACTGCTTAGGAAAAATGCATGGAAAGTTTTTAGAAAGGTTGTTTGATCTTTAGTTCATTTCGATTTTTACTCTGCATGGGGTTTTTTTTTTCGGTTCTTCGAAAAAATAGTTCTATTTTGGATATAGCTGTTATTTTCGGCATACTAGAGCTATTTTAGACCTTGTGGAAGTATAAGAAGAAGTAGAAGTTTTGGGGGTGGTTGACATTGTGTGAAGAAGAAGAGGTTGTTGAGGCTTGGTTGGAAAATCTTCTGTAAATTAGGAAGAATCTCTATTAGGCATGATATGCTCTATCCATTAAGCTATTTGCTTTTATTTAAATGTTTCATTAAAAGAACTTTGATCTTGGGGAACAAATGAGTTTTTATGTGATGTTTGAACTTTCTTTCAATACTTGTAATTCTATGTATTTTATTTGTATGGATTCACTGTATGATAGAAATACATTCTAGGTTTTTTTTCTTTGTTGGAAAAATTATAGATTCATGCTTAACTTATGTTTGAACTTAAGATGAATTCATTTCTTTTCATACACCAGTTAAGTTGTGGTAAAAATTTTTAGTGACTTGTCTAATGATTGGACTTGAACGAATATTATCGAATTCAATCTGTCTGTTGGGCATGGCTGATATTTTAACCTACTTGTGTGATCTGTGGACTATTTTATTCAGTTGTATCTTCTCTGGTGTGAGGTAGAGTGTTTTAAGATTTGTATTCTTGATTCATCTTGCTGTGAATGAATGGTTTTTTTTAATTTAATTATAAATACAGTTCTTATTGTAGGAAATCATGGTAATTAATGTTGAATAGTAGAGTAGCTCAAATTTTTATAACTTGAAGGAATTCTTGAAGGAAATAGACTGTAACGTTTTGGGGTTTAGCATTTCTTCTAAGCTTGGCTTCACGAACAAAAAATGTGGTTGTGTGGACGTTTCATTTGTCTTCCTCTTGAGTTATGAAGCTGGATGGGTTTTATTCTTCCTGTTTTAGTTATCTGTTTCATTTATTATTGTGAAGTAACAAGGTTCTGAGTTGGCTTGAATGAAAGTTTAGAATGTAAGTCTTGTTCTAGTCTTTTCATTCACCATCAATAGATGGGTAAAATTATTGTGTTATATATTTGAAAGAAAAAATTATTTCTTGAAAAAGGGGTAAATTACTTATATTTTACCCCATTTTCTTATTTGGGAACTGGGATAACTTCTTGATCGGATGCTATTATTGCTAGAAGGGATATCAGTTTTAGTTGGTATTTTTTATGTTACAGTTGTTATTATCGATTGTAATATAGAATTGTTCATTGGTTTCAATGGTTGTTAAAGTTAATTTTTTTTGAAGGCACATGTATCTCTGTTAGATAATACTGTTGGGGATTAGCTTCATCATATTGATTGTGTTCCTTTTTTATGTAAGTAGAAAAAGGACTGTTATGATCTAATTCTTTGTTGAAGCTCTTATTTCCCACTTTACTCAAGGTAATAGTTACATGTTGTCTTCTTGATCTGATGCTATTGTTAATGCCCTTTTAAACAAGAAAGTTATTGGGTGTTATGAGTTCTTAGATCATTAAATTATTTGGTATTGTAGTCTTTCACTTTGATCTCTAATTGTTTTCAGTTAATGATATGTTATTTGATAGTGGGAATAGAATTAAATGTTGTATTCCGGTACATCGATTATTCTTTTCTAATCCTGCTGTAATGTTGGATTCTCGATATCTCTCTTAGATTCCCTCCTGTTTCGATTGTGATAAGGGAATTGATCAGTAGACTGTTACATTAAACCTTCATTGTGATTTGTTGTAAAAGAAAGTCCAATGGAGATTGAACAGAAGCTGGAACTACGGTTAATTAGGAAGTATATTTTTGGTTAGTGGAATATACTTTGTAAAGAAATTTGTTAGTTGATAAATATTGGAATAGTGAAAAAGTTGCAGTTGACTGTGAAACCTCTCCATTCTTATATTTTGACCTCAACTTTGGTTAATGACATATCTTGTTTGGAGAAAGGGTTGTTGAAACCAGTTGCATGCCAAGTTGATTTCATTATTGAAAATTGTTTAATGCTGAATTAGAACTAAAATTGAATTCTAATGTTGGAATATTGAGTTATAGGATTCTTTGATTATAAAATCTTTCACTCAGTATGTTGTTGGTTCATCCTAAATTTATCATAATGTTTGACTGATCTTGGCATTTTATATTTTAGGATGAAGTAAGTAATGCTAAGATAAATGTATAATTGATCCATCTAATGTAGTCCTATTTCTATGAGATATTAGTGTTGGTATTTTCTCAGGTTAGATGGAATTAATTAAGGGGTGAATCATGAAAACCTGTAAATGAAAAGTAGTTTGTGATTTTGGTAAAATATTATTTATCTGGTTTAATGATTTAAATTCTTTTTTTGAAATCATTAGATGAAAGTTGAATTTGATTATATCATAACCTTTTCTTAATAAGGATATGGATCATCACTTTATTTCTCTCTCTTTTGTGACTGATATTCTTTACGAAATATCTTTCTGTGATACTTTAAACTATTTCATAAAAGCAAAGTTCTCTTTATGAAACAGTTAGATAAAATCATATCATTTTAATGCTTAGTGCTTATCATGCTCAGTTTAGTGAACTGACCCGCGCTAGCAATTTTTTGCAAATGGACTTCGTAAGTGGTAAAAAGGGATACAATATATTTTATGATGTTACTTATTGTTTACCAAAGAGATTGGCCCTCTTATGGGAAATTATGATTCAATATTAAAATGTATTTTGTTGGAAAGGGAAAGTTGTATTTCTAATAGAGCTTATTGTTGTTGTTTGACACTAAAGATGTCTAAAGTATTGGTACTTGCAATGTATGAATTTATCCACTATGTTGAAATGGAAAGATTTTTGGGTTTGTCTGAACTTGATGATGTCATTCCTTTTTACATATCCAGTGATTGATTAGTGATAAATTTGTCTCTAACCTCTGTATTTAGATATATATACTATATGTAATTGAACCCCTTTGGGTTGAAATAAAATGAAATAGCTGGATAAGGGAATTAGATACACTATCCCTTTATTTAAATGTAACTTATCAAAGTTGGCATTCATGGTTGATCATTTGATTAAATCACTATGGTTTACAAAAATGATGTTAGTGGATAAATGAAACCATTATGATAAGTTGTAAAATGATAAGGGTTACAAATGAACCCTAACTCTTAGTAAATAAAGGGAAGACAACTGTTCTACGATGAAAATTAGTTTGTTTTAGGACCCCTTAGAATTAATTCCTAATGTCATCTTGGAAAGAGGAAGGTGTTTTCCTCTTAATTAATTCCATAATATGAGTAAAACAAATGAAATGAATATATATATATATATATATATATATATATACATATATATATATAATAATAGACTTCATCCCAATGAAGTCTATTATAAAAGGATTTGATTTAGAACTTAAACAAGCTATACCTTGGGTAATTTAATTAGGTTAACATCACGGTTAGTAAGCTGAACCTATTTCTGAATCTGAATCATAAATTAGAAAGTTAATGAATGTAAATCAAATATTCAAAAAAGATGTTTGGAGGCAGACGAATCTACATAGTATTTCCAATGCAGTTATTACTTAATAACCCTAATGGATAATGAACCTAAGTTGTTTAGTAGGGCTCTGTAATTAACCCTTAAACAAGAAAAATAGTTAAATAAATAAATTCTTTCTTAGGTATGTACATCCAGATGGGATGGAATTGGTCAGATGTTGGCACACGCCAAACTATAGTACCGTACCATCATGAAGACTTGGGTCTTCATGAGAATTTGATGTTGTAGTTGACATGTTACAACACCCTTCAGAGTTAATCATCTAGATATACATAAAATCAACTTGATCATAGTTATACCCTAAGTTGAGGTTAGAAACATGATTTAGTGTCGGGTGGGTAACTCATGACAACTTAGGATAACTAGACAAACGCAATCGACTTAGGTTGATTGAGTATGTCTATTTACACTTATTCACCATGAGTAGTTATCTACACTAAACTATGTTGCTAGCCTTGGTTAGGGTTAAACCTTGAATAAGTGGACTGACTAGAGTTAGTGAAGACCATTCTAGATAACATATGAAGTGGGGTGAAGTACATATTCCATTTGATGAGTATGCCATCTAGCAATATAAACATGAAAAATATGTTAAAATCTTTGGACAAAGTATCGTAAGATGCTGAATGTATTGTCCTATGTCACCTAGTGTAAGAAACGGGATTTTAGATGAATATTGGTAAAAAATATTCAGATAGGCCTCTTAAACAGAACACTTAATACCCTGAAAAGGGTTAGAGAACTAAGTATACTTAGTATATAATTCATTAAGTTACATGAGAGATCGGTATGATACCGAGTCATGAAATGAGAGATTGGTAGTTCAACGAGTCATTTATAGCTGCATATGGTTATCTGTTATGAGATTGATTGGCTTGGAATGTGTGTTCTAAATTATGATTATTTAGAATAGAGAACATTATTCAATTTTTTTCCCTTGTTTCTAAAGTCTTAAAATGGGAATGTTACATGATTTGAGTTGATTTTGACTTAGTTTCACAATCAATGTAAGCAGAAAGTCCTGAATAGTAGTATCCACTTGCAAATGGGCCCTTGTAAAACGTGATTGTTGACCAAATACTTAAGTGTCATATGATCTGTGAATAAATAAATGGTGTATCCAATAAGTATTGTTTGAACTTGTGCAATGCATAAATCATGGAAAAAGCTTCACACTCAATAGTTTTATAATTATGTTGTTGGTGTCAACTTCTTGCTTGAAAAACAAATAGAGTGGTCCATTATTGCTTCACCTAGTTGTGCTAAAATGCCACCAATCACCAGTCCAAAAGCATCCACATGAACATGAAATAGTTTGTGCCAAAAAGGAAAGTGCCAAATAGGTGCAGTGGTCAGCCTTATCACCTTAGGGTTTTAACTCACTTGACTGTTACACCTTACCCCAATAGAATTTTACCTTAGCCTTTATAAAGTATCATTCCAAAAAACACCCAAATGTTTCCTAAATCCATTAATGTAAATCAGCCTACACATCATCTAGAGTATGTCCCTACTACAATTTTGAAACACTCAACTAGGTCAAAGATTGTCTAGTTTCACCCAGTCCACAAGCATGAAAAGGACCTAATAGTGTCATGGATCTTAGCAAGAAGCCTATAAATAACTATCAGACATTAAACAAAGTGTTTCAAGGTAAACAAAGATACTTTAGGTCTTCATATTTGAGAAAGATATATCACTATTACCCACACCTGGGTAGATTTACATGAGCCTACACAATTAATCAGGCTATATTGATGTTAAGAGACACAACTTACATCTGTTAGGGTCACTGGTTAGCTATACACACATACACAAGCATCTATGAATGAACTACATGCAATGCGATTGATTCCACAACAAGAGTATGTAGTGTAAAACTTACTGGTTGCATTCTTCAATCCAAATGGCATAAATGTGTATTCTAACAACTTAAGCAGTTAGTGGTCAAATCCTCTCTCTCTCTCTCTCTAATCTCTCTCTCTCTGCTCTCTGCTCTCTGATGATCTCATGACACACATCACATCACACACACAGGGTACATCACACACACACATGTGGCTCCTAGGATTTCCTTAGTTTTTGGGGTAGGATTTAATGATGAATAACACATGAAGCAATTTAATTCCAGGTAGTCTACATGGATCCTTATCCTCAAATCCTATATTTGCAATGAGTTATTACCATACATGCTGAGCCCACTATTTCCATGCAAGTGAAGTGGACATGAATGTTACCAGAATTGATACTATCGCAGGGTCTAAATTTATTCCTTCACCTGCAACCCATGTTTTGGACACATTAGGATCTCTAACCTATAACCATAAATAATCCTATATTGAGGCATGTTCACTTGTTTAAGTTTCCAATTTTGGAATCTCTAGTGTAATAAGGGTACATACTCTATATCTTATTATTCCACTGATAGCCTCTCATACCCAGATCATTCTAGAATCATCCTCAATAGTTGAGTTTATCTCTCCTCTCATGTTTTGAGTAAGTTAGTTATTGTTTATCAATTGCCTTTAAATTGTTTCAAGTTTGAACACATTCTTATGGTCATGTATAATTGATGTTGGAAGTTAATTAAATCATAATAGTCTACCTATTACTAGCATGCATATCATTATTAGTCATTATACTATAATATCATTCATTCTAAAATCTAACAAGGGTATGAATAGTAATGAGGATCTCAAAATGTTTGGAAAAATATACATGCTTGATTGTAATGAACAATTTATTTTTCTTTTGTCTCTTTAAGGTCAAGGCATGCCTCCAAATGCAGCTCTCCAAATATTTCTAAAAGAAGTTCCTATGCCTTTGCACTATCTACCAGAGTAAGGCACTTCATAATTTGTAGTATTTAATTAAATGGAGGTTTAATAGAAAAGTAATAAAAATTATGGATCATACACGAGCTCATCTCCTGATAATTAAATGTCTCTTGTGTCAAGTCTGCACGGACATACCATGCGTGCACAACTTATTAAGGTGGCGTAGAACTTATGTACCCATAGTGATGGCAGTAAGGCCTCATGCCCCTCCATCCAGAGTATCTCACACTTCTGAATGTGGTTTGAGGAAGAATCCTTCCCATGGAATTCACATATATGTGAAGGTACATTTCTCCTTAGAAACCTAGTAGGAAAAGGTGATTCTCACCTCTCACCATTCCAAGAGGTTGTCTCTACGTGTAGTCCACTAATGCAATACTATCCCATGTAGGGTATAAACCAACATATTTATTCTATCACCCTCATCCTTCAACTGGGATTTTATGGTGCACAAAAATACATCAAGATTCGCTTCATTAGTGTACCAAAGTACTTGGTTATGACTCAAGAACCTAACCATCTGCAACCTGATCATGCAAGTAATTATGTTCTTATCCTCTCGTCCAACTACTTCATACATCCCATGATACCATTTGTCACAAAAATACTTGTAGTATCACTAACGGAATGAGCATCATCCCAGTGTATCACTCCTTCCATAGATGGATCAATCTGTCTTTGAATGTATGCGTGTATATCCTATTCAATTCTTATTCACTCAAAGGCTCAACATACCGAGAAACCTTTGCATTGTCAAAGGTATAATAAAACACTCTTATTTATTATCAAAGCTAATGTACCCCTTGTTGAAGCACAAATTTGCATTATTTTCATAACACTAGGGGTGACTAAGTAATGCTGGGAAACTATCTACCTCTACAAGATCCAATACTTCAAAGTCCCTAGTAAACGTGGCTCCCTGAATCATAATAGTTTCATATTTTAATACCCCAATAGGATTAGCCCTAGTTCTATTTTCTATATATAACACATTCAAAGAAGGATGTAATGGTGGTCTTCCCATTTGATTCCAAGTATCCAATGTGAGTACATTATCTTTTACACATATATCTATTAGAATCTTGCTAAGAACGCCATCCATCAATAACCACATTTAATGTAATCTCCTTATTATATTCATGATTATGGGGAGGGATATTTTTATGGGGGATATACCTCTTGTGCTCATTACATGTGTGTAGCATGTTTTTTCTCAGCCACTCTCCCAATAGAGGGATTATGTTCTCCTGATGCAACATTCTGTAGACTTCCTTTAAATCATCTACATCTTTATGTGGGATTTCAAATTTCTTATCACATTCCATCATGTGTGCATGTTCCTTTAAACTCTGAATTTATCCTTGCGAATTATTGATAACATGCATAGTCTCTAGGTACACTTCATTTTAATGTTCAACATCAATGTATTTAGAATTGAATCACTTCTTGCTTTATTATATTAGGCTTATACTTTGTAGGTTCACGGGCCCTGTGCAACCTCAATGCATGCAGTAACTAACATGGGTTGTAACTCAGAATTAATCCAAATATTTGGCAGCCACTTATCTCCATCCACGCGCTGTATCTTAATCATAGCTTCTCCCCTTTTCTTGCTTGTGTTGCTTGCTCATATGCTCATTACAAGTTAGGGAATTCTTCAAACTTATGTTTTTTTCCACACCATGAGAAAAATATATTCTTAGGGAAATCACATTGATAATGATAAGGAGATCCACAAGTAAAGCAAGTTCCTCTAGCAAATCCTCATCTTCCACAATTGCGACCTCGACCTTTATATCCACCACAGAAGCCTCTATTCTTGTTATCCTCAGTATTGTGCCCTTCATTATGTTGTTCTCCCTATTCCTTAGATCCACTTGCTAAACTAGTATCAATAGCCTCTTGAATATGATCAATCAATCTACAGTTATCCGTATTATGAGTGTGATACTTAAAAATCTTATAGTAGTATTGACACATTATTACGGATCACGTGCTATAGCAATGTGAATATACTCGAATCATGATCCAAGTGACATATCTCGTAATCTAAAAATATGAGACACACTAATTTACAAGGGTAGCTATCCTTAGTGTGTCCTTCAACCTTGCAATTTGTACACCATATTCCACTACGTGTATCATGAGCTGAATTGGCTGAAAGTTTCTCCAACTTCTTCACCATAGATTCATATATGCACCTCCAAGAATGGGTTAACTCTAGTGTCCACACTTCCAATTTCCTCAATGCACAGAGATGCCTCCAAATCCTCACACGGATCCATAAATTTCTTATGAGAGAGCAACCTTCTAAATGATGTTATTGATCCACAAACAAAACCACTGTGCATACTGGCTGGGGTTAATATCATAACACAAGTTGCTTAATAAGGTTTTAAAATGTGCATGATACTTCCTTACACTCTCATTCATGCCCTACTTAATCTCCTTTAGCATGTTGATGCTTTTTTGTTCAAACTCAAGTATACGGAACTCAACCAAGAAGGCATCACGTGGCGTATTGTAATCCATAATAGTTTGATTTGGATTGTACTTCCTTTACAAAATATGCACATGCTCTTGCAAAGTAGTAGCAAAATGACTTTATTTACAGTTAGGATATGTTATTCCATTAGCATTCCATAGTATATCACACATGTTCACATGCTCCACTACATCCTTAATGCCTCTTTACTTTGGTAGGTGAAGATACATCTTGTAATAAACTTGTTGTGGCTGGTGTGGACCATGCCCACCAGATCTAGAACATGTATTATCTTCAATGTTCCCTATCCCTCTAGAACCACCGGATCCACTAGATCCCAAGCCTCATGACCCTCTTAAACCACCTCTTGATCCTCTAACAATGAGCATCAGACAAGTGGATGTACTTCCTTGTGTTTTGAGTATAGTACTAAAATAAATTCCCATAGTCTGTGAATTTGTAGTACTTTTAGACATGTTTCCAACATTCTACGTGCCCCATACTCTATACTAATGACACATCAGAAAATATTCCTCTAATAGGTCCTCCAAATAAAAAAATATGTTTTCACCTGTGATGTCATATATGTTATCTGATGCACTTCTGTATTCAAAAGGAAAATGATATCTACCTGAAGCCACTAGATTACCTACACTTTCCTATTTATCAATAGTTTACTTTTGGAACTTGAACACCAAGTGCAAGGGCTAGGTTTCTAGCTGGGATCAGATGTGCACTCATGGTCCTTCATATTTACTCATTAGAATCACGCTCATAAGAAGAGAGAGGGTATTATCTACTATGCTTGCCTAATTGGGGGAGAGGCTGATGCTCCAACTCCATGTCTTCTACATGCACTTCAAAATACTTCATAAGACATCATCCTCCACAAATCCACAAACTCATCAATATCATGCTTCTTCATTAATTCCCTCTCCTGCACTTCATTATACTTAAGCTGCCTTTCTACCACAAGGTCCTCCATATTTCACCACACCTGCTCTTGCCCCCTGCACAAGGTGGGATGTTTAGCTATCCATAGGGAGGTACTATAAAATTAGTAGCATCATCAATATTTTAATCACTAAAAGGATATCACATAAGTAAGATCCTATAGGCTCGTGCAAGAATTCAAACTTAGTAACTTCTTGTAACACCTTGAATAAACTGTTATATTTCTTTTTGCATTACAAGCGTTGGCATGTGATTTTGTTGAATGGGGTGTGTTTCCTTGATTGTTAAAAACAATTCTTGTTATGGATAAATCATCTCTACTCTTGTATTCATTGGACTAAAATGATATGGATTTCAGGAATCCATTTTCACTTCTTGTTGATAAGCTGCAATCAGATTTTTAGACTTGTAAACTTATCTCTTTTGACTGACTCATCCTTGGATCAATTTCAGTGATCCAAGGAATGTTTTAAATCTTCTTAACAAACTAAATGGTAAATTCAAATTCATTCATTTAGAGACACAACGGACTAAAATTCGTATGTTATAAGTTATTTGGACTTGAGTGATCATGTCTTCATTCTGTTGTAAGTTTGTGCTTGGGTCTTTGGGATCGATCTCTGCAGGACATTTTGGCGTAAACAAAAATATAGTCGTCTTATGACTATGAAGGGGATCAGGGTCCTAAAAAATTAAAGGAATATCCTAATGGTATCCTAAACTAGGTATGAACTCCTAGTTCCTATCTACATCTATTCAATTTGGTTGTAATCTAACCTAAGCTTCTTATTCTATTATGTTGGGGGATGACCTAACCTAAGCTCTTGTGCTAAATGAATAAGGGAAGGAAAGATTACTATGGTGATACTATACTATGCTAACCTAATGCCTAAAACTAATGGTTAAGAATTTGACATAACCTAAGGTGGTATTACCTAAGGAAATTATTTAGGAAATGATTGTTGGACTAACCTAAGCTTTGGGAAATCTAGCCTAAACTATTTGAAAGGGGCCTAGGGTCGCATGTCTCTATGACGATGGTTCCAATGGCTTTTATTTTGATTTGATTTGGTATTAAGGCATGGAAGTACTACCAGTTTGGCAAGGGCTAGTTAAATTTTAGCGGGGATTACATGTAGGCTTCGCTAAGTATGGAATTTCATGTTGGATTGGAATTGGCATCCTCCAGTTTTGGGAGGCGGTGGCAAGGAGAGATAAGCGAGAGAATAAGAAGTTATGACATTAATGAATCTTAGTTTTTGTGTGTAAACCATCTTGGAAACTTTAGAGGTGGGTTTGCGAGAGGTTGTTTTGTTTTGCAGGCCTCGCAAATTTTTCTCTTCATGGAGCTATCTGGTTCTTTGAACAAGCAGTTTGACTTCTTCTTCTTGGCTATTTTTGGTTTCTCTGGCCTATTTTCAATCAGGGGAATGTATAAGAGGCATTGGAAGAGAAATTGTTTAGTTGTTTATCTATTGTGGAGAAGAAAAAGGATTGGAAACTTGGCTGGAAGTCTCCTTCAAATTGGCAGAGGCACTATGAAGCATGATAGGCTATACCCATTAAGATTTCTTGCTTTCTTCTAAATGATTCTTTAAAACAATTCTGCTCACTTGAGATATATTTTTGCATGATGTAGCTGGTTATTTTCTTGCATGTTTTCATGAAATCTATGTGGTTTTTGGAATGTGAATCCATTGTTGTTAATGGTAGCTTTTGGGAACTTTCTATGTACTAGTTATTAGTGGTATTCATGCAAACTTACATTTGAAGCTTTGTAACTTGTATTCGAAGCTCTGTAACTTGCATTTGAGACTAGTATCCCAAAAATTGGCTTGTTGCTTGTATGGTTCTAAATCTCTATTCTAGTCTTGTGTTTCATTGAGTTTATAGTGAAGCTTTGTGTTTGTTTTAAGCTTGTGTTGAAGATTCATGGTTGTTATGAGCTTTTAATGGGACTTCGTGTTTATTCTGGACTGAATGAAACTTGGTGTAGATCTGAACCTTTGGATGAATCTTCATACTCGACACTATACTCATATTTAGTTTTTACAAATGCTGAACTTGTAGTCGGGTTGTTGAGTTTTGTTCGGTACATATAATATGAGTTGAAGTTTTATTCTTATTTGAGGAATTGAAAATACTTGACTAGTATTCGATATTGTGTTTGTCTGAGCCAATGTTATAGCCTTGTGGGGTTTTGAACTTGTGTTCAAAGCTTGTAGCTGACATTGTACATGTATTACTTTATTGTAGAGTTTTGAACTTTTTTTGAAATCATCGTGTTTGATTCTTCACTTGTATTGCGAGGAGTATTGTTGGTATTGTGGATGTAAAAAGCTTTAAATCCATTTTTGGACTGTTTGCTCGATAAGGTCTTGAGATTTTTGTTTTGGTCAGAAGTAGATTGTGTAAATTTTTGGATTTTTTGTGGTACTTCTGTATTTAAGACTATACCGTGTTATTTGAGCATGACAGGGCGTGTGAATATGAAGTGTTTCCTATTCTTCTCTATCCTGAGCAAACCCATGTCTTGTGGAAAGCTTGACTGTTTTGTTCATAGAAATAAATGGACTGGAAATATGACCTATTTTGGGTTTGGTTGATCTTTAGTTCATTTGGATCAGCTATTAAAAGATTAGAGATTATGGAAGTGTATTATTTACTTTCCTTTTTATTATTGATGTTGAAATAAATTCTTACCTGTTATAAGCTTTTAACTGGAACTCAAGAGGCTTGTGGTGATTCTGTTTAGTTGAGTTGGAAGAAGTTTGGGACAATACTTATCTTAAACGAATTGTTTATTTTTCTCACTCTCTTATGGTATTTTATCTGATTCTTTGGTTTTAATAGAATGTGAATCTAAAACCTATTATACTGAGTGTCGTATGAAAGAATACAATATTACTATTCAAAATGCTTTGTATTGTTGTTCTTTTGGGATCGCAAACTACTTACTCATTTGCATTAAGTGTTGATACCTTGTAATGGGAATTCTTTCCTTTGAATTCATTAGATGTAGTGATCCTTGTGTATCTCTCAAAGATTTAGATTTCTGTTCCTTGTTGGATTCATTGAACGAGTTTCCAGTTTTTTAAAAAAGAGAGAATTGAATATGATCTCTTGGGTATAGTATACTGTTAGGGATTGTACTTGAATTTCATTATGAGTTTTTAATTGAACTTGAGTTTGGTGAATGGAAATAGGAAACCGGTTGTAAGATTTGTAGTGAAAAGTTTGTAGTGTGCATTCTTGAACTGTGTGTTCGATTTTGTGAATTCTTTTGGGAACTAGTTAAAGAATTTATAATTTTGAATTAGATATGGGAATTCATTTCATAGTATAAATGAAAAGAATTATGGATTGAGTCCTTTTCTATTTGAGATCCTTTTTCTGCTGATTGTATAATTTCATCTACTGAACTTCTCTTTAATTGATTCTCTTATGAGATGGAAACTTCTTGTATGGATTGGGTAAGAGATTTATACTGTTGAGTCTAGTTTGGATTTGTGGAAAGTCTGGTTTTAGACCTTTGATTTATATCTAATAACATATAGAAGTTACTAAGACTTTCAGTTAGAATATTTTGTTTCCTAATCTTCTTGGATTGAATTGGGATCCTTATTTAGATGTTATCTCTTTATTTATGGATTCCTTATATTGTTATCATTGGACTGAGGTAGTGTTGTGTGATCGAAACTTGATTCTATCCTTTAGATGATTTGTGTATGGGGAATAAGTATGTATTGTTTCTCTTCTTTTGTTTATATGGAAAGATGAAGCATACTAATATGAGCTATGTTGTAACTAACTTCTTTCGCTTCTTAGAAAAGATAAATTTGTATTCTATTCTTATGGAGTCATGAAAAAATTGGATGATAAGACTTGTTAACTGTTTTAAAGTATTTGATAGGATCAATTAAATTGTGTGATATAATTTTGATGTTGCGGATTATATTAAGTTCTTTTCTTAAAAGTGAATTCATACTCTTTTATGGTACTTCTTTTTTGGATGTTATTACTTATGATTGTTTGTATGATGTATATTAATTGTTTCATTAAAGTAGAGTTGTTTAATGGAACAATTACTGGAATGCACTTTACTTTAATTCTTAGCGCTTATCATGCTCAATTCATTGAACTTACCCATGCTAGCAATTTTCTAGATGGAAATCGTAAGTGATAAAAGAATAAAAGAAATTTCATGATGTATTGGCTTATTTAATTCTGGAACTTATGAAAAAAGTTTCGAATAATTATTGAGTTGTATTGGTAAATAAAAGTGATGTTATTTTAAGATCTTAATTATGATTGACATGTAGAATGTCTAATTTGCATAGTCTTGTAAATGTATACTTTAAATCATGAATTGAAAGGGTTGTGTTGGAATTCAATTTGTGAAGTGAAATCTTTGTACTTATATGCCATAAATAATAGTGATTTATTTACGACATTCCTTATATCTATTTAAATACTATTTCTATTATCAGATTTTGAGTTGGATTAAGGAGATAGTATAATATCCCCTATTATAATGAATTGTTTAAATTGTAAAATATGTCGTTCTTTAACTACACAACTATAGTTTAATAATGAAGTATGCATGGTACATACAATTAATCTATACGTGTAACAAATGATAAAAAAGGGGTTATGTTAAAACCTAACATTTAACCATGTAGAGGAAGAATCTTCCTCTCCCAAAGAATGAAAGGTAAGATGATTAGTGGTTATGATTATTAATCTTTATAACTTTATTTATAAAGTAAACACTAGCTAATTCTAGGTGGATGTCACACTTGATTTGGATAGCTAAGTTGCATTAGGAATTTAACGTTGATGTTTGCTGTCCTGTTTTGGGATAACTTCTTATTATGACGTTAATGAACAATAATGTAAACATGGATTAATGAAGTTCTCCATACCTAATCAGGATAAGTATGGGAAAAGATTTTAATGAATGTTTGAATTAGGGTTAGGCATGGTTACTATATCTGAATCTTAATCCAATTTAATTATGATTAATGACCACTAAGGGAGTATGTACATCTTGATGAATCAGTTCTAACGGATGTTGGCACATGCCACCTACAAGACTCTACCCTCGAGAAGTCTTGGGACTTCTCAAGGATACAGTGTTGCAGTTGACATGTGGCAACACCCTTCCATATTTGTTCATCTAGATTTACGCACATCTGGAATTGAACTTAGTTTCTCCCTAGGCCAAGTTAGTAGCATGTTTAGGATATGTAGTAGCTTTCAATGAATCTAGGTACCTTAGAACATCCGGTTGACTTAGGTCAACCAAGTATGCCCTTATACCCTAAGTCATTGTGAGCGTCTTGCTATAATAAATAATGTTGCTAACATTGGCTAGGGTTAAACCTTGGGCAAGTGGATTGATGGTAGTCAGTAAAGAAAATTCTAGATAACAGATGAGTGAGGAGAATGATGTATTCAAAAATGATGAGTATGCCATCTAGGAATAGTAACATGAACAGTATGTTGAAAATCTTTCGCCAGAGTATTACAAGCTGCTGGTTGTGTTGTCCTATGTCACCTAATTTAAAGCGACATGATGTCAGATGAAAATTGGTAACAAATATTCAGATAGGTTCTTTAAATAGATCACTCAGTACCTAGAATAGGGTAGGAGAACCAAGTATACATAAAGTATTCTATACTTAAAATTAAAAATGAGAGATCAGTTGGTAACCGATTCATGGAATGAGAGATCGATAGTATACTGAGTCATTACAGATGCATATGGTTATCTGTTATGAGATTGATTGGTATGGTATGTGTGTTCTAATTGATGGTTTATTTAGAACAGGGAACAATATGTTTTAAAAAAAAAAATTCCCTTGTTTCTAAAGTCTTAAAATGGGAATTTTACATCTTGGTATCAAAGCTGAAGGTTGCAGCTCTTGGACCTATTGTGTCCATGATCTGATGAAACTTAAATTTTATTATAACAGAAAATGGTTAGAACAAGAGGAAATATTGCAAATAATCCTCTACCTGAGGAAAGAACAACAACTTCCCAAAAATTTGATGAGATCCTTATTGTCCTATTAGACACAAGAGATCAGTTGGCTGTACTTGAACAACAAGTAATGGGAAATGAGGAGGAATAAGATGTTGATAACAATGATCAACCACTTCTTAAGGACAACACAAATTTAGGTGTTGATAATAACAATGTGAACATACTTGATTAACTTGAGAAAAAAAAGGTTAGGTTGGTAGTTGAACTCACTAATGATATAAAAAATATAAGTCCACCCAAGTTTGATGGCACTACATTAGGAGATGGGGTTGAGAATTGGATTACTGAAATGGAGAAATACTTTACATTAAGGAATTTCTCAAAAGAAAAAAAGGTGATATGGGGAGCATATCAGCTTTCCCATGAAACTAATATCACATGGGATTAGTTTAAAGGTTACTTTACGCAACGTTGGCTACCACAACTTTACTATGACTAGAAAATGACTGAATTATAGAACTCAACTCAAGGAAAGTTAATTGTAACTAAGTATTGGGAGTGGTTTACTAAACTCTTTAAGTATGTACCTGAGTACAAACTGATGAGAAGTTCAGGACACAAAAATTCATCATGGGATTGAATCCCATTATAGGAGGAGAGGTGGATGTTCTCAAACCAACCATGATGAAAGGGGTTGTTGAAAAGGCCACAAGGCAGGAATAGAAATTGAAGGAAATTTTTTCTCATAAGGAGGAAGTAAGGAAGAAAATCCCCAACTCCTCTTCATCATCTCTTACACCTAAGAAAGGACCATTGAATAAATTCAGAATGAAAAGTAAATTTTCATCTGATACTAATAAGAAAGTAGCAACAAACAAGTTTACTGGAAATGCATGGAACAACTTTGTCTAGAACACTAATAATGGAAAAAATTCCTATGGGGGTCAGAACGATAACTCTAAAGCTGGAAATAAACCTGAACCTAGAAAGGGACCTATAGGAGGCTGTTATAACTACGGTAAAGATCATTACATAAATAAATGCCCTTTGAAAAAGGACAATCGTAATCAACATCACAAGATACACACTACAGTAGCTGACAAGTAGTAGCTGAGAAATAGGCCACGCCTATAGAAGTTTCGGGTAAGTTATTTGGTTTCCCTATAACTATTATTTTTGATACCGGAGCTACTGAATGTTTTATCTCTTGTAAATTAGCATCAAAAATAAAAAGAAACGCTGGAAACATGATAAAACATGGACAATACATTATGGAAACAATGTTGTTCATACAATTAATATGTTTCTTTTTGGAGCATTCCTTGACTTACCTAACTTTCCCACTGAAGTTGACCTTTATGTTGCACCTTTGGTGTCTTATGATGTAATCATAGGTGTTAATTGGTTAGCAGAATATAAGGCTAAAGTGGATTGTTTTGAAAAACACATTAGTTGTTTAGATGACCTGTAGAAAACAACAGAGATTCAGGGTGTGAAACGTGAGATTTCTATTAGAAAAATGTCAGCTATGCAACCTAAAAAGGCCAAAAATAAAGGTTGGACCTTATATACAGTAAAAATTATAGAAACAATTGAAGATAACAATGATGTCATGGAATGACATCTGTTGTTACAAGACGTCAGTGACGTGTTTCTAGAAGAATTTCCAGGTCTTCCACCCAAAAGGGAGTTTGATTTCAAAATTGAGATCAAGCCTGGAACTGAGCCTATTTCTAAGGCACTGTATCGAATGAAAACTATAGAATTAGTAGAGCTTAAGGATCATTTGCAGGAATTTTTTTCTAAAGGTTTGATTAGACCAAGTGTTTCACCTTGGGGAGCACCTGTAATTTTTGTGAAAAAGAAGGATGGAACACTTAGATTGTGCATTGGTTACATAATTTTAAACAAAGAAAAAATCAAGAATAGATACCCACTCCCTAGGATTGATGATATATTTGATTAGATGCGTGGAACATTGGTATATTATAAGATAGATCTTCAATCTAGATATCATCAATTGTGGATTAAGGATGAGGAAATTCATAAAAAATCTTTCAGAACTAGGTATGGATATTATGAGTACACGGTTTTACCTTTTGGATTAACAAATACACTTGCAACATTTATGAACTTAATGAATAATCTATTTCAAGAATACTTGTACAAATTTGTTCTCGTATTCTTGGACGACATTCTCATATATTCTAAAAGTATTGAGGAACACCATGAACATTTGAAGATAGTTTTGGAAATTTTGAGAAAGAGACGGTTATATGGTAAGCTATCTAAATGTTATTTCTATGAAACAAAAGTGAACTATTTGGGACATGTAATAAATAAGAATGGAATTGTTGTAGATCCTTCAAAAATTGTAGCTATAACTGAGTGGCCTGTACCAAAGAATGTACATGAAGTTAGAAGCTTCATGGGGCTTGCTGGCTACTATAGAAAATTTGTAAAAGATTTTTCTAAGGTGGTTGCACCAATAACTTATTTACAGAAGAAGGATAAAAATTTTGTTTGGAGTGAGAAATGTGAAATTACATTCAAAACTTTGAAGGAACAGTTAACTTCAGCACCTATTCTAGAAGTACCAGATCCTAATGGAGACTTTATGGTGGTAATTGATGCATCTGGTTAAGTTCTAGGAGGTATTTTTTTACAAAACGATCATGTCATAGCTTACGAAAGTAGAGAACTATAGTTACATGAGTTGAATTATGCTCCACATGATTCAGAGCTTACTGCCATTATTCATGCACTACAAGTTTGGAGGCATTACTTGCTTGGTAAACCTTTTGAATTGAAAACTGATCATCTTTGGTTGAAGTATATCTTCACTCAGCCAAATCTTAATGTAAGATAATGAAGGTGGTTAGAGTTTTTGTCTCAATATGATTTTGACATCAATTATATCAAGGGTAAAGAAAACAAAGTGGCTGACACTCTAAGTTGTATGAAGCACATTTCTGTGCTTATAACATTGAGAACTCAATTTAAGGATGAAGAAAAAAGTGTTATGGAATCTGATTCTTACTTTCAGAAAGTAAAGATAGCACTTGCTGAGATCCAAATGATCTGAGGTATAAAGGTTTTCACTTTGATAATGAAAGAATCTTAAGATTTTAAAACATGGTATACATACCTTCGCTAAATGATTTCAGAAAGAAATTGTTAGAAAAATTTCACAATTCACCTTTTTCTAGACACCTTGGTATTACAAAGAATGAAAAATGATGTTATTGATATTGTTACACATTTCCTTGAATGTTAATGTGTTAAAGTGGAAAATATGCACCTAGCCGGTTTATTGTATCCTCATAACATACTATAGTACAAATGGCAAGTGATAATCATAGAATTTGTACAAGGGTTGCCTATGTCAAGAAATAAACATGATGTTATTTTAGTAGTTGTGGATAAACTAACAAAGGTAGCACATTTTACTGTGGGTAATCTGAAGGATGATTCTCATATGTTAGTAAAAATATTTTTTCATGAAATTTTTAGATTACATGGAGTACTTGAATTAATCATATTGGATAGAGATCCTAGAATGACATCAAGGTTTTGGTAAATGCTTAATGCAGCTCTAGGAACCTAGTTAAATTTTAGTTCTGCGTATCATCTAGAAATGAATGGAAAGAATAAAAGAGTTAATCAAAATTTAGAGGATATGTTACGAATGTATTATATGGACCAACAGTATAAGTGGGAAGAGTACCTTCCACTAGTTGAGTTTGCATATAATAACACATATCGCCTCTCTTAAGATGGCACCTTTCGAAGAATTTTACGGAAGAAAATGTAGAACCCCTGTTAGTTGGGACAACATTGAGGATAGAGAGGTAATTGGACCTGAAATTCCTCACTGAAATGGAACATCAAGTTAAAATGATTTGTGAGCACTTGAAAGAAGTAGCAGATAGGTAAAAGAGTTATGCTGATTTAAAGTGGGTTGATATGAAATTTGAACTTGGTGAGAAAGTCTTTCTTCGGGTTAAACCAAAAAAGATCTCTATAACTTTAAAAAAGGTTTCCAAGTTATCACCTCTTTATGTGGGACCTTTTGAGATGGTTGAAGTAATCAACTCTATAGCTTACCATTTAACATTACCTCCTGCTTTGTCACGAATGCATGATGTTTTCCATATTTCTTTTCTTAAGAAATATGTTTTAGATTTATCACATGTGTTAAATTGGAATTCCTTGCAGGTCCAAGACCCTAGAATAATTGTGGTTAAACCCATTCGAGTGTTTGAAACTCACCAGTTGCATTTAAGAAATCATGAGATAAGCCAATGTAAGGTTCAATGAGACTAGTTTAATGAAGAAAGTGCAACCTGGGAAAACCTGGACGATATGAAAACTACTTTTCCATATTTATTTTATCATAATTTACTATGATGATTGATAAAATTTGTGATTTTATTTGTATATGATGATAAGTTTGCCAGATTTGGGCAGAAAACTATTTATTTTTGAATAAACAACTATGTGAATGCTGATTTGTGGAACTTTAAATTTGGATATTGTTGCAAACATATGTTAATAAAGTGAATAAATTGATTATCCTAAATGCAATGATTAAAATGAGATGATCATTGGGACGATGATTCTTTTTAGGAGGGGAGTATATAACACCTTGAACAAACTATTATTCTCTTTGCATCACAAACGTTGGCATGTGATTTTCTTGAATGAGGTGTGTTTCCTTGATTGTTGAAAATCATGCTTGTTATGGATGAATTATCTCTACTCTTGGATTCATTGGACTGAAATGATATGGCTTTCAAGAATCCATTTTCACTTCTTGTTGATAAGCTGCAATCAGATTTTTAGAGTTGCAAACTTATCTCTTTTGACTAACTCATGCTTGGATCAATTTCAATGATCTAAGGAATGTTTTAAATCTTCTTAACAAAATGAATGGTAAATTGACATTCATTGGCTGAGAGACATAGTGGCTTGAAATTCATATGTTATAAGTTCTTTAGACTTGAGTGATAATGTCTTCATTTAGTTGTATGTTTGTGCTTGGGTCTTTGGGATTGATCTCTACAGGATATTTTGGCGTAAACAAAAATATAGTCATCCTATGACCATGAAGGGGATTAGGGTCCTAAAAAATTAAAGGACTATCCTAACAGTATCCTAAAATAGGTATGAACACCCACTTCCTATCTACGTCTATTCAATTGGGTTGTAATCTCACCTAAGCTTCTTATTCTATTGTGACCTAACCTAAGCTCTTGTGCTAAATGAATAAGGGAAGGAAAGATTGCTATGGTGATACTATACTATGCTAACCTAATGCCTAAAACTAATGGTTAAGAATTTGACATAACCTAAGGTGGTATTACCTAAGGAAATTATTTAGGAAATGATTGTTGGACTAACCTAAGATTTGGGAAATCTAGCCTAAACTATTTGAAAGGGGCCTAGGGTTGCATGTCTCTACGACAACGGTTCCAATGGCTTTTATTTTGATTTGATTTGGTATTAAGGCATGGAAGTACTACCAGTTTGGCAAGGGCTAGTTAAATTTTAGTAGGGCTTATGTGGAGGCTTCACTAAGTATGGAATTGGCATCTGCCAATTTTGGGAGGTAGTGGCAAAGAGAGATAAGTGGGAGAATAAGGAGTGATGGCATTAATGAATCTCAATTTTTCTGTGCAAACCATCTTGGAAACTTGAGAGGTGGGTTTGTGAGAGGTCGTTTGGTTTTACATGCCTCACAAATTTCACTCTACATGGAGCTATCTGGTTCTTTGAACCAGCAGTTCGACTTCTTCTTCTTGTTATTGGCTATTTTTGGTATCTCTGGCCTATTTTCAATCAGGGGAATATATAAGAGGCATTGGAAAAGAAATTGTTTGGTTGTTGATCTGTTGTGGAGAAGGAAAAGGGTTGGAAACTCGGCTGGAAGTATCCTTTGAATTAGCAGAGGCACTATTAGGTATGATTGGCTCTACCCATTAAGATTTCTTGCTTTCTTCTAAATGATTCATTAAAACAATTCCGCTCACTTGAGATATATATTTGCATGATGTAGCTGGTTGTTTTATTACATATTTTCATGAAATCTATGTGGTTTTTGGAATGTGAATCCATTGTTGTTATGGTAGCTTTTGGGAACTTTCTCTGTACTAGTTATTAGTGGTATTCGTGCAAACTTGCATTTGAAGCTCTGTAACTTTTATTCGAAGCTTTGTAACTTGCATTCAACACTAATATCAACTAAAATGGCTTGTTTCTTGTATGGTTATGAATCTCTAATTTATTCTTGTGTTCCATTGAGATTGTAGTGGAGCTTTGTGGTTTTTCTAATCTTGTGTTGAAGCTTCATGGTTGTTATGAGATTTTAATGGGACTTCGTGTTTGTTCTGGACTGAATGGAACTTGGTGTAGATTTGAAAATTTGGATGAATATTCATACTTGACACTGTACTCATATTTAGTTTTTGTGAATGCTAAACTTGTAGTTGGGTTGTTGAGATTTGTTCGGTACATATTATCTGAGATGAAGTTTTATTCTTATTTGAGGAATTGAAAATACTTGACTATTATTTGATATTGTGTTTGTCTGAGCTAGTGTTAGAGCCTTGTGGGGTTTTGAACTTGTGTTCGAAGCTCGTAGTTGACACTGTACAGGTATTCCTTTATTGTAGAGTTTTGAAATTTTGTTGGGATCAACATGTTTGATTCTTCACTTGTATTGTGAGGAGTATTGTTGGTATTGTGGATGTAAAAAGCTTTAAATCCATTTTTGGATGATTTTCTTGATAAGGTCTTGAGAATTTTGTTTTGGTCAGAAGTAGATTGTGTAAATTCTTTTTGGATTTGTTATGGTACTTCTGTATTGGAGACTATGCCACCTTCTTTGAACATGATAGGGTGTACGAATATGAAGTTTTTCCTATTCTTCTCTACCCTAAGTGAACCCATTTCTTGTGGAAAGCTTGACTATTTTGTTCATAGAAATAAATGGATCGGAACTATGACCCATTGTGGGTTTGGTTGATCTTTAGTTTGTTTGGATTAGTCATTAAAATATTAGAGATTATGGAAGTGTATTATTGACTTTCCTTCTTATTATTGATGTTGAAACAAATTCTTACCTATCATAATATTTTAACTAGAACTCGAGAGGCTTTTGGTGATTTTGTTCAGTCGAGTTGGAAGAAGTTTGGGACAATACTTGTATTAAATGAATTGTTTAGTTTTCTGACTCTCTTCTAATCTTTTATTTGATTCTTGGGTTTTAATAGAATGTGAATCTAAAACCTATTATACTGAGTTTCGTATGAAAGAATACAATATTACTATTTAGAATGCTTTGTATTATTATTCTTTTGGGATTGAGAACTACTTACTCATTTGCATTAAGTGTTGATACCTTGTAATGGGAATTTATTCCTTTGAGGTCATGCGATGTAGTGATACTTGTGTATCTTTCATACCTGTAGATTTTTGTTCCTTGTTGGATTAATTGAACGAGTTTACGATTTAAAAAAAGAGAGAATTGAATTTGATCTCTTGGGGACAGTATACTATTAGGGACTATACTATGAATTTCATTTTAAGTTTTGAATTGAACTTGAGTTTGGTGAATGGAAATAGAAAACTAGTTGTAAGATTTGTAGTGTGCATTCTTGGACTGTGCGTTCGGTTTTGTGAATTCTTATAGGAACTAGTTAAATAATTTCTAATTTTGAATTAGATATGGGAATTCATTTCATAGTATAAATGAAATGAATTATGGATTGAGTCGTTTTCTATATGAGATCCTTTTTCTATTGATTGTATAAGTTCATTGACTGAACTTCTCTTTAATTGATTCTCTTATGAGATGGAAACTTCTTGGATGGATTGGGTAAGAGATTTATATTGTTGAGTCTAGTTTGGATTTATGGATAATCTGGTTTCAGACCTTTGATTTATATCTACTAACATATAGAAGTTACTAAGACTTTCAGTTAGACTATTTTGTTTCCTAATCTTCTTAGATTGAATTGGGATCCTTGTTTAGATGTTGTCTCTTTATTTATGGATTCCTTATATTGTTATCATTAGACTGAGGCAGTGTCGTGTGATCTAAACCTGATTCTATCCTTTAGATGATTTGTGTATGGGGAATAAGTATGTATTGATTGTCTTATTTTGTTTATATGGAAAGATGAAGCATACTAATATGGGCTATGTTGTAACTAACTTCTTTCACTGCTTAGAAAAGATAAACGTGTATTCTATTCTTATGGAATCATTAAACAATTAGATGACAAGAGTTATTGATTGTTTTAAAGTATTTGATAGGATCAATTAAATCGTGTGATATAATTCTGATGTTGCGGATTATATTAAGTTCTTTTCTTAAAAGTGAATTCATACTCTTTTATGGTACTTCTTTTCTGGATGTTATTACTTATGATTGTTTGTATGATATATATTAATTGTTTCATTAAAGCAGAGTTGTTTAATGGAAGAATTAGTGGAATGCACTTTACTTTAATGCTTAGTGCTTATCATGCTCAGTTCATTGAACTGACCCGTGCTAGAAATTTTACAGATGGACATCATAAGTGATAAAAGAAGAAAAGAACTTTCATGATGTATTGGCTTATTTAATTTTGGATCTTATGATTTTTTTTTTCAAATCATTCTTGAGTTGTATTAGAAAAGAAAAGTGATGTTATTTTAAGATCTTAATTATGACTGACACGCAGAATGTCTGATTTGCATAGTCTTGTAAATGTATATTTTAAATCATGAATTGAAAGGGTTGTGTTGGACTTCAATTTTTGAAGTGAAATCTTTGTATTTATATGCCAGAAATAATAGTGATTTCTTGTGGTATTCCTTATATTTGTTTATATACTATTGCTGTTATTAGATATTGAGTTGGATTAAGGAGATGGTATAATATCCCCTATTATAATGAACTGGTTAAATTGCAAAAGATGTCATTCTTTAACTGCACAACTATAGTTTAATAATGAAGTATGCATGGGACATAAAATTAATCTATATGTGTAATGAATGATAAAAAAGGGGTTATGTTAATACCTAACATTTAACCATGTAGAGGAAGACTCTTCCTCTCCCAAAGAATGAAAGATAAGATGATTAGTGGTTATGATTCTTAATCTTTATAACTTTGTTTATAAAGTAAACACTAGCTGAATCTAGGTGGATGTCACACTTGATTTGGATAGCGAAGTTGCATTAGGAATTAAATGTTGATGTTTGCTGTCCTGTATTGGGATAACTACTTATTATGACACGTTAATGAACAATAATGCAAACATGGATTAATGAAGTTTTCCATACCTAATCAGGATAAGTATGGGTAAAGAATTTAATGAATGTTGGAATTAGGGTTAGGTATGGCTGTTGTAATCTGAATCTTAATCCAATTTAATTATGATTAATGACCACTAAGGGAGTATGTACATCTTGATGAATTAGTTCTAATGGATGTTGGCACATGCCAACTACAGAACTGTACCCTCGAGAAGTCTTGGGAATTCTCAAGGATACAGTGTTGCAGTAGACATGTGGAAACACCCTTCCATATTTGTTTATCTAGATTTATGCACATCTGGAATTGAACTTAGTTTCTCCCTAGGCCAATTTAGTAGCATGATTAGGATAGGTAGTAGCTTTCAATGACTCAGGGTACCTCGACACATCCGGTTGACTTAGGTCAACCAAGTATGCCCTTATACCCTAAGTCATCGTGAGCGTATTCTTATAATAAATTATGTTACTAACTCAGGCTAGGGTTAAACCTTGGGCAAGTGGACTGACGGTAGTTAGTAAAGACCATTCTAGATAATAGATGAGTGAGGTGAAGGACATATTCTGAAATGACGAGTATGCCTTCTAGGAATAGTAACATGAATAGTATGTTGAAAATCTTTGGCCAAAGTATTGCAAGCTGCTAGTTGCATTGTCCTATGTCACCTAGTTTATAGCAACATGATGTCAGATGAATATTGGTAAAAATTATTTAGATAGGTTCTTTAAACAGATCACTCAGTACCCAGAATACGGTAGGAGAACCAAGTATATGTAGTGTACATAAAGTATTCTATACTTAAAGTTAACAATGAGAGATCGGTTGGTAATCGAGTCATGGAATGAGAGATCAGTAGTATACTGAGTCATTAAATTTGCATATGGTTATATGTTATGATATTTATTTACACGGTATGTGTGTTATAAATGATGTTTTATTTAAAATAGGGAACATTATGTTTCAATTTTTTTTCCCTTGTTTCTAAAGTCTTGAAATGGGAATGTTACATTTCTAGATAAGAATACATAGACACAATGTAGTCCAATGTATAACTTCTCACACCACTAACCCGCCAATGATCTACAACACACATCCAAGGTTCATCTGCATCAAACAAATCCTGATAATCTTCCTATTTCCAAGTCCTTGGTCTATAACTTAGCTCTTATTTAATGTACATGGTGACATCCACTCATACAACTCTGTTGTAAAAAATAGAAGAATGTCTCATAAAGTTTATGATAAATATGTTCTTCAACCCACATGTGTGCATTGAAATAAGGTATATTACTATATCGTTGTGCAAATTGATCTTTTCTGTTAATAACCCAATCTTTAATGGACACTAGAGTCAACCGATATGCCATCATCACACATCATTGTGGTAAATAGTTTGAAAAGAGGTCCCAGAAATAGAACCAAAATGTAGTCTTATTTTCTCACTCAAAACCCTAGATGCACCGACTCAGAGAGATTTGAGTGCTCACCTGAAGCACACAAAGATACTAGGTCCCTCTTTATTATTGTCTTACCATGGTGTTAACATGCATATTCATAATAACAAAATCTCAAAGTGCATATCCCATTCTAACATTTAGATCAATGAACTCAATTTAGAAACACACATAATAAGTAAACATATAGATCACATAAGGATTAATACCAGATTCACCACATAATGACCATGAATAGAGACATCAATAACCATTATCCATCCACAAGGATCCATCATATTAATTCATCATCACACTTAGGTGCTTAATACCTACATAGTATTGTCATCAGTCATGTGCACCCATAATCCATAAGCATAACTCTAGTACATACAAACTAATGATCACCCTCTCTCAAAACTATGTAATATATATATATATATATATATATCTGTGTGTGTGTGTGTGTGTTTAACACTAGATCCACACCCTATTATTATTTTGAATCTTTGTATGACCGTTAATCTTCTTGTTGCATACGACATTTCCTAAAAAATATTTTGCTTCGCCTCTAAGTATTCATGTTTCAGTTCTATTCCAAAAAATTACTTGAATGTCACTCCAATCGTTTATAATTTATTTTTATACCATGGTTCAAAATGTGACTAAGTCCCAAAGGTATTCTATTCGTGCACGAGCCTTTGTGCACTACCTAATTTACTTCTGTGCATGCCTTCATGCCTACCTTCTGCACATCCAAAAATTCTCATGCCACTTATACTTATTTTATTTCAGGGGTAAAACAAAGATTACATGTCACTATGTATGGTGGGTGGAGACACACCTCATGGATAGAGTGTGCCTTTGCAGTTTGGGTGTCTGGATCATGTGGTTTCTCCAAATATTCTAGAGTATCAATATATACATGATAGAGAGAGGAGAGAGAGTGGGATTGGTGGTAGGCATACCACTATTATGACCACGTTGAGTGAGGTGTGGCCCATAGGTAGGTGGTAGGTGGAAATAATGGAGGGGAGTAGTAGGTGTAAAGGGACCTCAAGTAGAAGAGATAAAGGATACATTTGAGAGATAGGATACCGGAAAGGAGGAGAGAGTAGTGAGGCCTTGTGGATGTGATCAAGTGGACATTTTGGGTGGTCATAAGTTCTCTAATTCCCCATAAACCATTATAGTATGGAAGATACCCTTGAGATATTTCCAATGGTATATGGATTGTGGAAAGTGGAGATCACGTGCAAAATTTATTACATGTTGAAGTTATGGCTCAATTGATGAAAAATAAACATGTAGGTATGAGATGATGTGGACATGTGCAAACTCACCAAGTCAACCAATCAGCTTGTGACAAGTGGAAAAAATGGTGTAAATTAAGTTTTTAGGGGTTTTTTATTTTCTCCTTCGGTCTTCGACATTCGCATTTGGATAAATGGGCCCCACTATTTGCTAGTTAGGGCCCTCATCTGGGTTCGACACACTCTTTTTTAGGAGGGCTACCTTGGCCTCCTTACTTCACATTTACAGGAAATCCATTTTCAATTTATATTCTATATCCTCCAACCCATTATGCATGTTGGATTAAATTTCAACAATTTTAAACTATGTAAATATTTATTTATTTTTCACCTCATACCCAACACCTAAGGTCTACCAACCTGCCACATACACATGCCAATTTGGCATGGCCACAAGGTCTACACAACGGTCCATATGCCCAACATACTATAACCCATATGCCACAAATAATCCACCAAAAGTGGCTCTTAAACCAATGGATATTAGCCATGGTGCATATTTGAACCACCTTATCCCACCAAATGCATCCCATGTGGAACTAATTTAGCAGGTCAAAGTACCCAAGTGGGAGTTAAACCCGCGACTTGTGGTGTAGAAGATAAGGTTCCCAACTAGCCCTCCACTTTCTTGGAAACACTATAAAAAGAGTCTTGTTGTATTTGAAGTGTAATTTTGGTAGGAATGTGCATAGTCCTTATTGGGAAGTTTCTTATATTGTTATTTTCACCCATTTAGAGGCATTTTCAGGATTTTAGTAGAGCTAGAGAGTTAGTCAGAATTATTAGACACTCTTCCTGCACTTTGCATTTTCCAATTGGTGTTCATTTGACATTGCTATGAAGATTTTTCTATTGCTTTTAACGTAGAACATGGGGAAATTAATGTGTAAATATTACATGAAGGAAGAGAACATTATTGATCAAGTTCAGAGTTCTTCGAAGGTCTAATAAGCATATTTTTGTAGTTTTCAAATCCATTAGTCTTTGTAATATTAAATTATTATACTTGTAAATTGATTTAATTATGGATCAGATGACATTCTAAGCTATCCCAGAGATGAAGCCCTATCCGCGGGTGAACTCTATTATCAATTTTAGAGTCTTATGTTTAGTTGTGTGTCTGGTATTTCTGATTTTTTTCATAGATTTAAACTAGATTTTAATTAATTGGGTGCAATTTTAACACTTTTACACTCTTTTAAAATTGCATTTTGATCCTTTTGATTGTGCAAACTGGAAATGATTTATGATTTTTAAATCAAATTTTTGATTTAATTTTGGGAACATTTTAAATTAGTTTTGGATCATATTTTAATCAATTCCTATCTCTTATTTTTTGGGGAAAATGATTAAATTGTTAAGTATTTGTTTCCATAAACTATTAAAACATTAGATCAGTGTTAGTTTAGGGATCAAGTTTGGTATCAGAGAAGTTAGTACATCAGATTAGCTTCTGATTGTGTGGATTTGATATTAGATTCATATTGGTTTTCATTCAGTTTGTGTAGACATTTGGCCTTGTTTGATATTCCATTTTTAGTGTGCAATTTTTGGGTATATAGGTTTTTTGTAGGGAACATGAAACCGTGGGTAAATCTCGATGAGCTCGAAGTGTATAACCGCCAGATCTAGGAAGAGAATTCTTTCTTGAGATCAAAATTTTACTCCTTGGAAGAGGATATTGTCATATTGAAATATGATTTATAGGAAAAAGATGAGATCTTGGAACGAATATAGAATGCTGTATAAATGAATTATTTTCCTTCTACTTCCGATGTAGGTACAATGACAAATGAATGCACTATAAGTTGTTCACCATATAGTAATTCCTTCCCTTTGGTTTCAGATATTGCTTTTTGTAATTTTGAACAATATACTAAGGGCATTGGATCTAAAATATTATTTTAAATGGGATTTGATGGAAGAGGCCTTAATAAGAATGGCCAAGGTATTGCTAACCCAATATAGGTAGAGTATCAGCCTCGTAATGTAGGATTAGGTTACACTAGTGAGCAAGTGGATATTGGGGAACGTTCAATTTTTTTTGAAGGAATAAAAGCTTATAAAAACCAAGTTTATACACCACTAGAATTGTAGGATTCCTCCATACAGAGGAATAAAGATCATTGTAAGAAAATGGGAAGAAGAGGTATTGATATCCCGTCTCCTCTTACTTACACTAAAAATAACATTGATGGGAATTTGGATCCTAAAACTTATAATGCACTCTTTTCATTTGAACAATTTGGCATTGATATATAAAATATGTTGCATGCTTTCCCTTGCATGTTTGACAGGTTAAGTAATAATTTTGTTGCTTATTGTTGGAAGTGAAAATATTTTCTAAAAAAGTTGTCACCTTTTATGAATAATAAGGTAGGTGCTAAAGACAAATATCATCATGTTGAAATGAGAAATGGAAAATAGGTAACCTCACCCAAATAGAGGATTTTTTACACTAATTGCAATATGAGTGGACACAGGGTTGAAACATCTCAGAAACTTTATCCACCATGTGCTAAGAAATGGAAGGTTCATGCGCATCTGGATAAGGTTAAAATTAATGAATTTATTAATTCACCAACAATTATTAAATCAACCTAGGATCTATTGATTGATATTCCCCAGATGAGTATGTTCAATTTTTATTTAGAGGACACTTTATCTGATGGATAGATTTTTACATGGCTGAACTTATTGATTAGCTTGCATTTTTAGAGCATACTTTTGTAGGATTCCTGTTGTATTTTTAAAGGAAATTTTCACATATGATTTTGGATTTGAATATGGATTTTTGAGTCACTTACAGGGAAGAGATGAGTGACAGGTTTAACATACTCATCTCAATCTTCTCACATTTATGGTTGACAAATTCCATTGTGATTAGACAGCATAATATACAAATTCAGTGGGCATGTTCAATATGTCTATTTTTTTGCATTTGTTGTCATATTTAGTGTGAAAAATATGGATGCTTATAAGACCCATTTAGGGATCGTTTGTAATTGTAATTAATTTGCAAACTTATTGTATCCACATGTGAAATTTGCACATGTTTTAAGTCCCTCATTTTTTGGCATTTATTTGTAATTGTCACATGTGTTTACAATTAGTGTGTACATTATTTGGACTAAATAATTGGTTTATAGTTGCACCTGGTGATATTTTACATTAGTTTCACTGGTTCAGAATGTGACATTTATATAAGCAGTTTAGTTTTATCCTCAATTTCATATTGAATAGATATTTAATCTTCATTGGTAGTTTCAAGGATTTAGTATAACTATCGCCTCTGTATAGGCATTTTGCATTTTACACTCACCTAAGTTTGGCATTTACTCATCTATTTCATATTGATCAATTTCAGTGATATTTAACATAGTTGACACTTTTTTGCAGTTTAACCAAGTCAATGTACACTCGCCTATGTTTGGAAGTTAGGTGTTTATTTCATGTTGATCAAGTTTAGTGATATTTTTTAGATTTTACATTTTTGTATGGTTAGTGGCCACCCACATATTATTGGAATTTGGTTTTCATCTCATACTGATCTAATTTTGACATTTGCAGTATCTGCAGAATCAAAGGGATTCAGTTACACACTCACCTATGTTTTTGTAATTTTGTTTTTGTTTCATACTAATCCATTTTGTGATAATAATTTCAATATTCTGCAATATTGTTAACCACTACGCTATATTTTGGTTTTTGTATGTTTTTGGAATGAAGATAATCGTTTATAAAATTCAATGGGTGACTTGAATTTTGGGGACCAAAAGGTTCTTATTGGGGAGGTTTGATTAAGTTGAATTTTTTTGGTTTGTAATAAATTATTTAATTCTTCCTAAACCATTACAATATGAAAGATCTCGTCGAGATCTTTCCAATGGTATATGGATTGTGGAAAATGAAGATCACCTGCAAAAGTTATCTCATGTTGAATTTCCAGCTCAACTGGTGAAAAATAAACACACGGGTCCAAGATGATGTGGACACGTGTAAACTTGCCAAGTGGAAAAATGGTGTAAAATAAGTTTTTGAGGATTTTTTATTTTCTCCTCTAATATTTGATGCTTGTGTTCATAAAAATGGGCCCCACTATTTACTGGCCAGGGGCCCTTAGCTAGGTTTGATACACTCTTTTTGAGGAGGGGTGCATTGGCCTCCTTACTTCACATTTACATGTAAGCCATTTTCAATTTATATGCTATATCCTCTAACCCAATATGCATGTGTGATTAAATTTCCACAATTTTAAACTATGCAAATATTTATTTGTTTTCCAACTCATACCCAACACCTAAGGTCTGCCAACTCACCATGGTCATAAGGCCCACACAGCAGTCCATGCACCCAACATACTATAACATGTGCACCACACATAATCCACCAAAATTGTCTCTTAATCCAATGTATATTAGCAAAAATACATATTTGAACCACATTATCCCACCAAATGTGCCCCATGCAGAACTAATTTAGTAGATCAAAGCACGCTCCATGGTCAAAGTGCTTAAGTGGCTGTAGACACATAAATTTGGTTACATTCCCCTTGGACCTTGATTGGATAACCAAATTAAACATGGAAACCTAACCATGGCCCCCTTTCACCCAACATTAGTAATTAATTTAGTTATTCTAATTAGATTAAATACCCATCCTCACAATATCCATTATTTTATTACCTTAATTGACCTAATTTCCACCTCACCTAGACACCTCATCCAACCACTTCACCCTAGACCTATTCTTGGCCTTTGTCTATAACTAACAATGACTAAGTCTTACTTTCCTTAATGAGCTAAGATTTTTTCTAACCCTAAAATCAATTCCTAAGATTTCTCTAACCAAATTCCCGCTCATTAGAAGGGAAGATTTCGTTCTGATCGGTGACAAAAAACCAGCTTGGCTCAAGAAAGTAGAAAGATCTACCCATTTTAGTAAACTTAGGGAATCTCACCTTAACTAACGTTGGTCAAGATGGAACTGTCATTAGTTACCATTTATTCACCTTAGTAACCTTGTTTGAGAGGTTAGCACATTTTAGACCAGAGAGATGAGATCATAGCTACATGCAAGAAGAACCAACATCTTTTCATGCATCCAGACATTCACAGCCAACACCTGGACAAATCTATAAGCATTGCACTCATGGAAGCACTCCGAGATTCACTGCTACAGTACCAAATACCATCCTTCTGATCAAATACCATTACCATTTAGCCATCTAGTCTAGATCATAGTAAGTGTATCCCTAACCAACATTGTTATTTCAATTAGTATCCTTTGTTACTCCTATTATTAATCTACACTTTGCATGCTCATTCTTCTATCCCTTACCAACATGTATCCTAACCATTTCCTTACCCACACCAACAAATCACCCATCCTCACTTGTTTTTCATCCTTGAATACACCTGAGACTTCTATAAACCTCCTTATCCACCCTACCATCTCTATCAAATCCTAGATAGAACCTTATAATCATATCTCTTTAAGTTTCATACACCCTGGACTTACCGATGCTAGTTACCCATAACCATTTTCAGTTTTGCATAAACTATCGCTGATCATACTAGACTGACGTCAGTTTCTATGTTTTATACCCTACCCAAGAACAGAGCCAAACAACCTCCTACCAATTGACCTAAACAACATAGAATCGGACCCTGACCAGTCCCAGTACCTTGACAGTCACCTCATCCTTTAGATCAAACTATAGCCTAACATGTTGTGATTAGATTTTCTTATTGTACTTGAATGAGATACCTAAATCATATCAAGTACAGTAGGATATTACTTATTTCTCATATATATTTTTTAAAATAGTAGATTGATAGCCATCTAGGAAGTATCACACTTCATGGAACTAGCATACACTAGGAAGCCCACTATCATATATCATTTAACTTATCTTTTGTGGTCTTGATTTCTATTATAGGTAGTTCCTCATATCCAAAAAGAAGCTCTCAAAATTGGCACTGGATCAAGATGTCAGAACATGCACAACAACCATTAACCAACCCATTTAATATGTATTCCTCCTAGCCCATAACCCTATCTATTTCATCATTCAAAAATGTAAAGAAACCAGTGAAACATTTTGGCACGCTTGGTGGGACCCATCAGGGGTTCTATTGCATTTTCTTCATATTCAGGCAAAATTTGTGTGTTTTTTTCCCTTTAAAAGGATTACACAGTAATTTTCTTCCTTAGTAATCCTCTCTTCTTTGAAATTGCTCTAAAAACACACACACACACACACACACACACACACACACACACACATTTCTCTTGGTGAATTTAAAAGGAATCATTCTTCTTTCTTTCTTTCTACATTTAGTGAAATGGAATAACATCTCTTATTCATCATTTTTCTTCATTGAACGTAATATTTTTGATTTGGGCTTAAATTGATTGTATTACATTCTGATTTGCTGCATTTAGCTTACATTAAAATGAGGGAAACCTATATACTGGAAGTCATGCCTAGTTGATGGTTAACACAAAGAATCATAGAAAGCACATTATCTCTATCTCTCTCTCTCTCTCTCTCTCTCTCTCTTTGTGTCTTACCAAACTACACAAAATTGAAATATAAACATCTTTCTTAAACAACATCCTACCTGGGAACACCTATCCGTGATCACATGATCAGATTGACAGGTACTCCCTAGCTCGTTACCTATGTCAATTCATTATCTCAGAGGACGGCCCACTCCCACCATAACATACTTGAAACCTCTCCTTTTAGATATCATTCTTCATAGGAAGCCTTGCTCGAAAAAAATTCTATTCTAAATTCATGATTCAGTCTTCTAAATAGCATAATCTGAACACATTAAAAATCACTTGTTAGGTAAGTGTTTTTAGTTTTTGATTGACGTACATTTTGAGGTGTGAGGTTACACTTCTCCCCTTTTTTTTCATTCTATTGCCTTGCACACTCCACAATCATAGTTGGAGTATTCTGACTTCTTCTGAGTGTGTTAGGTCTTCATTACATCATCTTTAAACTTCTTGGTTGAATATTTATCTCACTCAAATTAACAACAATCCATTTTTCTACATCTTTCCAATTTTCATAGTAACCGACATCGGCTACCCCTAATCAACATCAATTTTCTATTCTTTTGGGTTAAATTACCTAAAGAACCCTTATTTCATTTTCTTTACTGTCAGAGTTCCTACGAGTCTCTGTACTCTCTATACTTTGATAAAAAAATCATCATACAACTTGTTCATTCTGATCAATCACCAGTATTTTCCTCATTTGATAAAATTGATCTTGTCTCATAGTAACTACCCTTGGTTACCTCTGAACTGACATCAGTCATCCTTAACCAGCGTCAGTTAGCCTGTATTGAACATAAAATGATATATTACCCAAATATAACCATAGACACCTGTTTTCTTCATTCTCACTACTCCCCGTGTCATCTGCAGGATACAACATCACCTGATATACATTCATTCACATGGTGTTGACTCGCAATCAGGCTAATGCGCTTACATTTCACGCAAGTTGTCAACCACTCCCACCTAGTCCTTCACCACCCTTTGTCCTATTACCCATGGATCCAACCCTATCTACCACCATTTCCGCAGGTGACAAGAAATTTGTATGAATCCTTGATCAGAATACCACGGCCTTATAGTTATACCTTTCTCACTCTTCCACCCAAGACTCCTCAGGGTAGTTTAGATATGGCATGCCTGTATCCATCTCTCCTACCCTTATTCCTAATTCTGCATCAGCCCCTAATAATGTAACGTTACCTTCACCTGCTTCACCCCCAATGGTTTCATAGCTAGGACCCATACACATCATGACCGTTGCATCTAGCAGTATCAGTTACACCTGTAGTATCTATTGTCCCCTCATCGACCAACCAAACCATAACCCCATCCACACCCATTTTCTCAAAAATACCCCTTACAACACAACCACCCATGGTGTCAGTGACCCCTAATCCATTCTAGAATCTTATCCTCTCCATCCCGCAAACCATTCCCCAATCACTATATGAGTCACTACCTACATACATCATACTATCAACAACCCCCTAGCTCATCTGCCACCCATTCTGGATACATACCCTCTATGTCGGTCCCCTATTCTCAACCTCCCTATTCGACATCACCATACAATGGAATGCTTCCCACATCACAGGTTCAATAATAGCCCCCTTATGCCACAGGAGGAGTCCCTTTTATCACAACCAGCCAGTGACCTCATCAAATTGATGATGGAAAGGATGCAGACACTGGAAGCATCAATTTTGGGCTCACAAAATTCTCTCACATATGATGAAATTTATAATGAGCCCATTCATCCATCCATCCCTATTTTTCCATACCTTGTACATTGGGAAATGCCAAAATTCAATTGTTTCAATAGTAAAGAAGACCCGCAACAACATTTTTGGTATTTCAAACATGGGTGTTACCTGATCACCCACAATGAAAATTTACTCCTAAAAACCTTCCCGATGTCCCTGAGAGGACCAACATTAGACTGGTATAGTGGGCTACGAAGACACTCCATCTACTCATTTAATCAAGTAGCCCAAGCCTTCTTAGATCACTTCTCCATCAACATTGTTAAGAAGGTTACCATGAGTGATCTTTTTTCCATGCGACAATATGATGATGAGTCTATCACTGAATTTTTCCCTTACTGGCGTAGCCTAATTAATCAGCTCACATTTCAATTACCTCAAAATAAACTCATAGAGTTTTTTACTCATGATTACGCAATACACATCTCACCAACCGTGTAAGTGCATACCTTTTACACTTTTGAAGAGGCATTCAACATGGCATAGAAATTGGAAATTCGTGCTATCAAAGATAAGAAAATTCAACTTCGTAACAATAACATCACATTCAAATCAAATTATGCTTATTCATCTTCAAAACCCCAAAAAACCTATTCAAAACCCAAAGGATATTCCAATGCCATAACTCTCAAGGTTGGTCCTCCTCATCAATCAAACCCATCCAAATCTACTTTTAATCTCTCTCCCATCAATTCTTTCCAATTTAGAAGAGAACTATGAAAGTACACTTCGATAGGATAATATTATTCCTTTGTTTTGGAAAATCTCTTTAAGGCTGGTGTCATTACCCTTCTTCCTATAAAACCACATATCAGTTTTGACCTTGACGCCCCATGCCTGCATGGTATAAGGAACATGAATTTTGTAACTATCATTGTGTCAAAGGTCATAGTGATAATAACTGCATCACCTTCAAGAATATCATCCTAGAAATGTTATACAATAGAGATATAGTCTTGGATAGCCTAAATGCACCCGCTAACAAAAACCTACATATCTTTAAGAATCCATTCCCTAATCATGCCCCATCTTCCAGCTAATCTGGTGACACCTCAAATAATAATAGAAATGTCTGCGAGGTCCACATTATTTTTGATGGCATACCAGTTTCTCCCCAATTACCTCATGTTCCTTCCATAGATGAAATCTTATCCCGAGCTCCCCTATGTACACCAAAACCTATTTCATGTAATCCTCCACCCAAAAATGAACCCCCTTCATCTTCTCCTTCACCCCGTGGAAGATCCTAAAATCAGCACGCCGCCTTTGACCCCTCAAACTTTCGAGAAAATGTTAGTGACACCTATCCTACTCATAGGAGATGCATGTCCACCACCTACATCATCACAAGCAGATTCCAACTCATCTAGCCCATCCTCTCCTCTACCCATGGAGGATCCAATAGAATTACTAGTGTATTTTGATGACCCTTTACCATCGGACCTTCAGGACCCCGCTGATATGATTTTGGCTCTCTTACCCATAGAGTCTGAGGCTAGCCATTCACCTTTATCTAGAACAATTTTACGGGGATTGTAGCTCAATCCACATCAGCCCTGCTTATGATAGTACCATTTTCATGCTTGGCTGATCACCTGGACTATGTCGATATAGTCTTACTTTGGTGATGCCTTCTACTTCTTGTTTTCACACAAATGCAGTTTCCACTCACCGATACCTCCACTATCTATCCAAAAATGTTTTGAGCAACCAAACCAAACACGACCATGACTATTGTAACACCTTCCATGTCACCAACCATAACCCAAAACATGCCTCTTCCCACAACCTTACATACATCTACACCCAAACACCTACCCACACCTATATCATCCCACTTACCAAAATCTATCACTACCTTAGGGGTCATACCAACAGCTATCCTTACTCACCCACCCATCAAATTAGATTTAGCCACATCTTCCAAAACTAACACAAAACTTACCCCGACCCCTAAAAATAATATCCAATCTCCTAGGCCTCATACACCAACCTTTCCTACCATGCTATTATCACTTTCACCCCTTCCATCCATCATAGGACCTCACCCCTCGACCCTACCCAAGAAACCCCCATCCATTGGTAAACCAAGAACCCATCAACCCATTTCCTCATCACAAATCTCTAATATATCCAAGTGACCCACAAAACTTCTGCCCTCACCTGTAACCTTCTTACCACCCATACCTCCACTACCATCCATAACGTATTCACTACCCATGACACTTTCTTCTCTTTCACTCACGCCTTTTGCACAACCTACACCACCCACCTCCATAGCACCTCGGTTAACCCTGTGGGTAATCCATCCTCTTCCACCATTTTCTTTTCCTTTCACATCTCATACACTCGTATCATCATTTCCCAAAAAGGTGTAACCTAAAACTAAAAATATGCTACCCTCTAATAAGGTAAATAAACTAACCAAACCTTCCACCACTAGCTATTCTACCATGCCCATACCCAAGTAGATGCAACCAAAACCTAAGACCACTCCACACACCAAACTATTAAACCAAACCATTCCCCCTCCTGTAAAACCTCTTCCTCCACAATTAGTCATACCTACACCCAAACCCACATTGATCCACTAGCAAGATCCTATGCCAAAATCCTAACCAATCTCCTCGAAACTTATATCATCACATTACCACCTCTTAGACCTTACAACCCACTCAAACCCCAATCAAAAGGGTTTGAAAAAACCAAAAATTGCACCTACCATCATTTTCCAGGACACAATGTAGAGAACTATAAGGCTTTAAAGACTGCCCTTGTCTAATTATGTCCTCCCGAAGAAACTTTTTACGACGATGATCTTCTTGATGAGTACCACATTTTACATCCACCAATTTCCCCGGATCTCTTTCCATTACCTACTCAGCTACAAAAATCTCCACCCCCACAGCCCTTTGATCCATCCCCAAGATTCGAGATTAACATGTTCTATATAAGAGAGTTGGCCAAACCACCACCCAAATGCCAATGCACCTTAGTCATTTCACAAGGATCATATTCACCATCAGGGTTTTGTCCCTCATGTTGCTATACCTTCCATGACATACCCTCTTCATCCACTTCCGCTCAAATTAACATGGTTCACTTTACCACCCATGCTCAGAAAGACAAGGGCAAGGAAAAAACAACTGGCCCATCAACCAACCCCGTACCCAACATACCATCGATACCCATACCCAAAGTCACCATTTGAGGTCCTACATATCCTATTTTTGATGGGGTCACACATCGCACAATACTAAAACAACTACAACTAATCCCCCATCAAAATGTCTTTGTATATGACCTCATCTAAACCTTTGGAGTCACATCATCAAGCCCTAATGGAGGTCCCTCAATCTATTGAATTTTGACCAAATGACCCAACACCCATAGCCTCCATCATTACCCCTCACCATGTAGACTCTCTCACTAGGTCATTACCTTCCTCTACACCTCCACCTACTTATCAAGTGGCCACCCTCAATTTTTTATATGAAGATATTTCTCCCTTCCAGTTCGACAACCTCGACCCCACTCTTTTCATGTCCATATTTATCGATAATATATGCATATGATGCATTATGATCTGATGGTGGTGTTATAATTAACATCATCTCCTCACATGCATATGACCAAATGAAAATACCTACCAATTACATACATGGTAACGCGGTTATGCTACGCTACTTCAATGATGTCATGACCTCTACCCTAGGCATCGTCATTCTCCATGTCCGCGTAGGTCCCCCACATTGTCCCAAAACTTTTGTATGTCCTAGAGGGCGAGTTCCAAGTATAATATATTACTTGCTCGACTGACCTTGGATCCGTACATCATGGGTTGTGTCCCTTTAACCTTAAACCGATGCCTCAAATTTGAGCACAGAGGGACAAAATTACACCATCCTTATCAAACCTGTCACCTTTTAAGACCTGTAACATGTTATACTAGCCTAAAGATGTACTTATACCAGTCAAGGCATCTGCCACTATCCCTAATTCAACTTCACCTACAAGCCAATCCACCAAAACTACCACTACCTCTGTCACATCTAACCTTACTATCCCCACTTTTGTTGTAGTTTCTACCATTGACCTATCTATTTCCCCATCATCTAGCGAGCCATCTATCCCTACTACCGACATACCAACTACTGATCCATTAGAAGGTGTTTTTCAATGCCACACTCTGGGGGAATATTTCCTATACAATATTGAATACCTTCCTCACCCCACAAGGGTATGGGAAACTGTGCCAACACCCCAGTTATGACATCTGTATCGGTGGAATTTTTTTTCCTTATGGATCTCCCCACCTTCACACTAATTTTACATATCGGGGGACTAGATATTGCCACCTATAAACACAAACCTCCATCCCAAACCTAGCCATTTTCATCTAACCTACACTCCCTCACTAACTACGCTACTTCGACTCACACTTTCCTCCACCAGTGTGCATGTAGAAATTATTTGGCTTTTGATTTTATGAATAGGGCCACCATACTGTCATTTCATGTACCTCTCGTAAACATAATGACTGCAGTGGTATTTGTTTTGATGCACCAGCTTCCAAGAAGGTTCGTGTCAAACTCATCCAGGATATGGAAAAACTTCCCCATCTCATTCACCCACATTACCATCTTCACCCATGAAGTCCATAGATTCTGAATCTATTCCTCCTAGCATTTTTTTTTGTAAACACAATTTCCCTGGGACCACTGACCAATCAACGCAATGGAAAAGATCCCTCTTCTCTCCTCATTCCTATATCCTAACATGATTGATGACGATACACCTTCTATTAATGTCATTCAATGTTAGGAAGATGAATCCATCCTCACTTACCTTAATGCGGAAGATTATTATATACATCATTCATTACCTTCTGAGATGCAAACCATGTTGAATGAATCGACCATCGAAATCAACATTAACACTCAGGATGACCCGCACATTCTAAAGATCAGCCAATCCTTAGAGGCTACTCAACAAGAAGCATTCACCTCTTTCCTTCATGACCATAGCAATGCATATTTGCTTGGTCCTATGCCGATATGCCTGAGTATTGACCCAAAAATTGTGGTCCACAATATCGTAACCATCCCTGATGTCAAACCCATGAAACAAAAGTTACGTGGAAAATGCATCCTCGCATTGCTCTTATGGTTAAAGAATAGATTCAAATGCCTTCTCTCAGTTTCCTTCATTTTACCCATTGACTATCTCCAATGGATTTCTAACATCATTCATGTCCCAAAGGTGACAGGGGGGACTCCACATTTGCATGGAATTTCATGACCTCAACCTCGCTAGTACCAAAGAGGATTTTCCCTATACCAGGCATCTGACCAACTGGTGGATCTCACCACTGGATGATGAAATGTTATCACTCATGGATGGTTTCTCATGATACAATCAAATATTATTAGCTCTAGAGGATCAACAAAATACTTCCTTCATCACCCCTTGGGGGATTTTCTACTATCGAGTCATGTCTTTTGGTCTTAAAAATGCTAGTGCTACATATCAGCGAGTCATGACTTACATCTTCCATGACATCATGCATCACATACTAGAAGATTACGTAGATGATCTTCTGGAAAAATCTAAACATTGAACTGAACACTTGTCCCTATCCTTAAAGTCATATTTGACCGACTCATCAAGTATTGTGTGTTTTTTCAACCAAAGAAGTGCGTCTTTGCAGTAATTTCCAGAAAAACTCCTAGGTTTCATCATTTCTTTGCATGGCATAAAAGTCAATCCTGCTAAAGTCAAGGCCATTTTTAAAATTCCTCCACCCACTAATCTCCATCAAATTCAACACCTACAAGGAAAATTTCAATCCATTCGTCATTTTATCTCGCATCTTTCTGACTGTTGTCAACCCTTTCACCACCTTCTCAAGTAAGACGTTTCATTGAAATGGGATGATGAATGCCATAAATCCTTTCAAGCCTTAAATAGTAATATCTCCTTCACCCCCCAGTGATCATTCCTCCTAAGGATGACCAGCCCTTTTACCTATATATTTCCGCCGCTCGACCATTCTTTAGGTTTCATTCTTTCACTCATCATGACGAGCAACACATAGAGAGCAAGCAGTTTATTACATAAGCCGCACTCTTCTTGATCTATGAAAACTAGATATACCCACACCAAAAAACTCTGCTTAGCCTTATTTTTTTTCACCACCAAACTTTTCCATTACCTGCTCAATCACAAAACCTTCATCATTACTAATACTGAACCCATTGTACTATGTGTATGCCAAACCCTATCAACATCAACGTGCCGCACATGTTGGCTTATGCTTCTTACTGAACTTCAACCTCGAATTCATCCATCAAAATTCCATCAAGGGATAGGTAATTATCTGATGAACTGGCCAACAGCACCTATTTCCAGGGATCAACCATCTAACTTTGACTTCCTAGACATGAGTCTATAGCTACCCTTTCCCTGGATGAACCCACTTACCGAATGACACTCTTCTTCGATGGCTCCAAGTGTCAGTGTGGGGGTGGAGCTAGTGTTATCCTCATTCCCCTTGAGGGTGAACCTATGCCTTTGTCTTTCAAACTTTATGTTTGTTCTACATAACAACTTATTTTGGAATACGAAGACAATCGTATTGGGTCTCCAAGCTACATTTTTCCTTAGATGATAAGACAATCAATATCTTTGGTGATTCTGTAGTTGGTAATAAACAAAGTCAATGGTCTATACTACCGGTATTGTAATGAGATCATTCAAAAGTATAAGCAACACATAGACATAATTTTTACCACCTTTGACCATTATTCACTTCAAACCACCCCACATGTTCTACTAATAAATTTGTGGATACCATGGCCTACTTGTCTTCTCAGATACCTGCTTCACTCGCACTGACTCTACAATCTTTGTCACCATACAAAGGCTACAATCACCGTCTTATTTACCTCGTGATGTTTACTCCATCAGAACCATTTCCCCTAACCCACGTGTTCTTTGGTATAAGAAATATGCATACTATCTTTCCCTTTACATTATACCCACTGATCTCACAGTGTAATGGACAATGAGCCTTTCTTAAAAGTATCTCCCATTATGTCCTCATGGGTGGTCTCCTTTACAAGAGTGGCTTCGAAAGACGTTCTCTTACGATGCCTTACAAGTTTTGAAACTCCCTAAACCAATAAGGAAGTCCAAAATGCAATTTGTGGAGGTCCCTTTAGTGATTTAGCTGTCACAAAACACATTATTTTCCTAGATTATTATTGGTCAACCCTAAACCGTAACTGTTGTGAGCATGTCAAACATTGCATGAAATGTCTAGAAACATGCTAATCTCCACCACACACCTAGTCATGCCTTATATGTCACACAAGACCTTTGGCCTTTCTCTCAATGAGGTTTGGATATTGTCAGTGAGATCAACCCCCACTCTTCACAACACCACCAATGGATCATAACCGCTACCAAATATTACACTAAATGGGTAGAGGCCATTCTCCTCATTTTTACAAAAGATGAGAAAATATGTGAATTCATCAACCATCACATCATTTTTCATTTCAGTGTTCCTCACTGCCTCATTACTGATAATGGAAAACAATTCAAAAACAAAACCCTATACAAACTATGTGATGCTTTTGACATACAACTCAGTTTCTCATCACCTTATTACCTGACAAACCAATGGTTAAAACTGAATCAACCAATAACACCTTGAACAAAATTCTTATGAATTTAGTCAATGATATGGGGAAATATTGGCACACACACATTCCTTTTTCCTTGTGGGCTTATTTCCCTAGTATTCACACTTTGAACTGCTACCACACCCTTTTCTCTAGTCTACGGTACTGAGGTTGTCTTACCTCTTGAACTCCAGATTCCATCTCTCCGCATCTCACTACAAGACATGCTCAATGAAAATGACTTTCACCAAGATCATTTGACACAACTTGAGTTATTAGATAAACATCTGTCTCCATGCTCTTGACCATCTCCAAATTTACTAAAACATGTATCAAACATGCATATGAAAAACACATGTTCATGAATGAACCTTCTAGGTCGGTGACCTCATCCTGAAAGAGAATCAAGCATGTAACTAAAGAGGATAAAAGTAAACGGGGAAAATTTCCTCCTAATTGTATTAGACCCTATATTAATACCCATGCCTATGGATCAGGTGCTTATCATTTGTCTTCACTTGAAGGTAAACCCGAACCTGATCCCCTTAATGTCTTGCATCTTCAAACATTCTATTGTTGATATCAAGTCCTATATCACTTTTTGTCCATTGATCGCTCATCCCTTGAGTTTTGTTCACCTTCCATATTACCCATTTTGAGGATCCACAACTAAACAAGAATCATGTGATTACCCATCACCATTTTAGCCTTGTCTTCAATATGAGTACCATGGCTCCACTCATGGCATGATTCTCATGGATACTTTTCATCTTCTCCCAGGTGGAATCCCATGGTCGTTCATCACTCAAAACCATTCCCTTTCATAATCAACTTTTGTGTACTATGGTTTTTCTATCCAAAAAAAATCCTACCCTTCCTCTATAGTCTTATCCATGACTTGAACTTCCAAAAAAAAAAAATGGATACAAATACATGTGTCAAACTTCTAGCAAAACACGACTCCCTTAAAAGGGACATCTCCTCACTCTAATTCCACCTCTATAAATAGACTAGTCCCTTTAAGGACAACTATATCATAGTTATTTCACAAATTCAATAAAAATATCTAGAAGCTTCCCGCATTGATCCAATTCACGAAGACCTAAAGGAAATAATATACTCATCCCATATAGACTTCCCGCATTGATAAGTCTATTAAAAACAAAAAAAATGAAGAAAAAGATGAAATTTTCATCATGGAATTACTTATTCTTGATCTTGGGTTTCTTATTCTAAAAGACACACTGTCATACACTAAGTTACTCTAAACCACCTATTCTCACCTCCTTTCCTTTTTAGCCTAATTACCTTGTTACTCAAGGTACTTGCCACAAACACGACATTTGGTGATTATGCAACTTTTTTCACCCTTAGAATGGTCCATTATGCAATGCCTTTAGGGTCTTAAGTTCATATGCCCCTCTAAGGTATGTCTATTTCTCTAGGGTTCTTAAAATATTATTTTACCACTTCTTACCATTCACCTTCCTCATTACTTATTGATTATCCTATATAGGACCAAGTCATCAACACCTCTATTGAAAACAACTCAACCATGCCTATGACCTAAAACTCAACCATGCCTATGACCTAAAACACAACCATGCCTACGACCCAAACTCAACCATGCCTATGACCTACATTCCCCCATGCCTAAACACCTATCAATCTATTCCTCTACTTCATCATAATCTTCCCTAGCTTATGGGAGAACTACATCGGCTTGAGGTCCCTTCTCACTGGGACTATGTAGGCAACACTTCAAGGACATGTGAGCCTTGGAAGTTAGCTCAGCCACTCTCTACCCTAACCGATTCCCTCTTTCCCTTTCCTATTTACATTTTACTCTAGTTAGTTTCCCTTCCATATCTAGAAATTAAACCAAACAAGTAACAATTGCTAAACATCTTTACCATCACAATTTACACATTTATTTCATGACATCTACCATTTCTTTACCTTAATCATACATTTTCCTAAAATTCATCTTAACACAATCCATACCATCACAAATTACACACATTAATGAATTATAAATTCAATCAACCATAAAGTTTGACTCAACCATGCCTAACCAATCTGACTCAACCATGCCTAAATCAACCTGACTCCACCATGCCTGAATCAATTCGACTCAACCATTCCTAAACCAACCTGACTCAACCATGCCTAAATCAAATTAAATCCACCATGCCTACATCAACCTAACTCAACCATGCCTAAACCAAGCTAAACTAACCATGCCTAAAACAACTTGACTCCACCATGCCTAAACCAACCTAACTCCACCATGCCTAAATCAACCTGACTCCACCATGCCTAAATCAGCCTGACTCACTCATGTCTAAACCGACCTAACTCAATCATGCATAATCTACCTAGATTCCATCACATACATACATAATAATAGAAATGAAAATAAATAACCCCGTTCATGCTATAAGTACCAATTAATTATAAATCAGAAAGTCTATGTATACACGTGTATACATGGATATAAATAAATACTAGTCTCTCATAAACTCTCATATAAAGCCTCACCATCTTTGACATGTAGGTCGATATATGATCAAAAATAACAAAAAGCCTCATCTACATCCTCATCATCTTCGGCATGCAGGCCGATATGCATATAAAAAATTTGTCAAAAACATGGATACACTAATCATCAATGATGACTAATTGTCATCCCACTTGATATCCATCCCTATTTCATCAGTCTCCTCTGTCTCCCCTCTAGTGGGGTGCCCTACCAAACTCTCTCCACTTTTCCTTGATCTTTCCTCTGATGGTCCCTCATGTGGAGCTAGCCTCTATGCACTGGTAGTATCACCCTGACCCTATCTCGGGAGTCCCCATCCCCCTGTACTCTCTACACTATGGGTATGTGACCTAATCCTCTCACTCAAGACCTGTTGTGTTCTATACTCCCCACAGGATAGAAAATCTATCCCTGCGGCCATCAACTAATACTGATAATACCTTACCTCACCTAAGGCATCCCTCAACCTACCTACAGGTACTGTCTATGGTGGTGCCATCGGCCTTGGCCCCTGTACCTGTCTCTTAGGACCTTGTCCCACTAGTACTTGTAAAGAGGGCCCCTATCCCTATGCCTGTGCCTATCCTAAGGGACCCTATCGCTATGTATGTTCCTATCCTGAGGGACCCTGTCCCACCCCTACTTATATCTAGGCCTGAAGGGCCACATCCTACGTCTGTGAAGTGGCCAACATGCCATGTAAACCTATAATTTGCACCTGTAGGGTGGCCACCTATACCCCATCCCCATCTCCACCATGTGTGGGTACCTATCCCTATGCTACCATGGGTATGTAAACTGGCCACATGTGCTTGGAAAATAGCAACTTGTGTGTATAATCCTGTCAGCTACCCCTGCACTATCCCAAACTATGTAATCAGGGTAGCCACCTACCCTTATAGGGTGTCCCTTTAAATAGTGATGGTGGCTAAATCCACCTGCCCCGACCTTGGTGGTACTACTTGTAAATGTGTGGCCCACCCCTGCCTGTATCTATTAGTCACCCTGTCATCATCAATCTACCGGTCTATCACCTGATCCTCCTGCCCTCATCGGCATTGTCATCTATGGTAGAGGTAGAGGCCTCTCCACGTCATCCCTCCTATGCTGTGGGAAGGGTAGAGGCATATCCTGACATAGCCAAAACTGCCGTCTAACCCTCTTTATAGGTATCATCTCGTGCTCTCCTACATATCACCCCTTTATCCATTGGAGCAGCTGTAACTCCTAAAACACCTCTTCCATCTGCTCATATGATGGAAAACCCACATAGGGCCTCCAAATGATGTCCACACTGGACAACACCTCTAGCAATCACCTGTAATAGGATACATCGTGTGTAGCTCTAGTAGCTCGGTGCTCCCCAATCATTGATACCCATCGGTTGAAGCCCACCCAAACAAAACATGACTAGAATGCATCAGCTCGGGGTATACCAACTGGATGTACACACACAATGTGCTCATATGCCCAAAAATGAAGTAAGATAGTACAACATAGGCTAAACCTTCATAGCCTCCCATAAGCCCATAGCTCTCTATATAACTATACTAGGAATGTAGGTGCCCATGAAAAATGGGTTCTGTCCTCCACTATGTCATGCAAAACCCCCATCAAGGATGATAGGAATCTCCTACCCTCTGCATCCGGTAGTGCAAAGTAGTAGACTACCTCCATCAGCAACACTACCAGCCTCATCTCCTCCGTATGGGCCTTGTACATATCCCCATAGCCCATACTAGTGCTATGGAACCTCAAATCTACTAGCCCCTCACCAAATATGGTTAGAATCAACTTCTCAGGAACCTCTGAGGAGATAGAATACACCTACGTCCCCACTATCAATTACCATAGGATCCTATACACATCCTCTAAGGTGAATGTGATCTCACTCATCGATAGATGGAAGGTATTGGTCACTGAGTCCCATCTGTTGATGAGAGAGACCATCAATCTTGACTCTCAGACTATGTGCAAGTAGCATCTGACCCCAATTAGGCCAACCTATGCAACATGGCACCAATCATCAGTTGTCACACTCCCTCGTACCTCCATGAGTAAGGGAGGTACCATATCCCACATCTGTAGCTGGTCCCTGGCCTGTATTCAACTAATCACACACATTATTAAAACTTGATTTTACCCAACATTGACCTTCAACCAATCCCTTCTTCCCGGCCCCCTCACCCGCTATCTATTTTACACTCTTTACCCTAACCAATTTCCCCTTACCCTTCCTAGACCTCTATCCCTTTCACATTAACTGGCACCAGTTACTCCTGACCATCACCGATCCATTCTAACTGGCATCAGTTCCCTCATACATGACCGATGTCGGTGTACAAAGACAGATGTTGGCCATACCTTGACTGGTGTCAGTCACTGATACCGCACCCAAACCTGAAACCCCAATTTTTTTTACTTAATTTCTTTCCCTTTTTCCCTATGAACCTACCCACACCTCACCTATGTCCCTCCCTAACCCTCTTCCCCCCTACCTATAACCTTTCCCACCCCATATTTCATCCATTTAACCACAAATTTCAATTATTTAAACCTCCCTACCTCTACCCCTCTACATTTCCTTCCTCATATCTCCAATAAAAATGAAAGGATTAGATCTTACCTCGTCTCGATGTCACCTCCGTGGTGGCATACCTGGCTACTGTGCTAGTGGTCTACCCACCCCCCTCTCCTACCTCTTCCATGTTCAAATCAACCTCCAACCGCTCTACCAATAACCTCCCTCCACTTGATCTCGTGGAACCGTCTACCTGGCTCTCCTCTCCAATTGGATCTCTCCACCTCAACTCAATACAACCCCATGTACTTTCCTCTTACCATGGTACAAAAGTCTCATGCTCTCATCATTTTCACAGAAGGAAAAATGTACAAATGAATCTATATTGTATGGATTTTTCCTTTTTATATACCCACATCGACTTGACCGACGTCAGTTATACCAAGACTAACATCGGTCCTATGCCCTAGCACACCTTGGTTGGTTGTACCTAAAATGACATTAGTCATGTGCCCTAGAAAACTATGGTCGATTTACTTAGCCTGTCACTCAGTTCAGTATGTTGGTTCGAAAATCTATCGCTTGGGCAGATTTATGGATAAACGAGTCAACAGTGTGTAGGGCATAGCCCCTCTTTGAGTCAGCAAAGCGAAACTAGTTTATTGCTATTCTACCAGCAGGAATCTATGAAAGTATCACAATATTCTTCCTTCGGGGGTTTGGGATCTCATCCCAGTAGGGGTGTTTCCAACTGCGGAAAGAAAGGAAGGAAGGGGGAGATGGAGGAAAGATCAGATCCGAAGGGAGAAAAGAAATGAATTCCAAAGCAGAAGGGTCAAAGGGTCTATGGTTTGGGTTGGTAGTAAACAGAGCCGAACCTACTTGCATAGATAGATAAAGCAATACTGATGAATAAATGACAACAAAGTAGAAGCAAATCCAACAGAACAATCACACAAATCTAACATAAGAAAGATATGATATTAAAACACATGTATTCAGCACATAGTCTAAATATATTGTATTTAATGTTTGTTTCTGTTACAGAGGAGTTCAAAATCTTCTTCTTACTTCTATTTCTCATCTGAAAAGTATTCACACCCGAATACAACAAGTATTCGAGTATTTATAGAAGAAGGAGAAGAAGGAAGGCAAAAAGGAACCAACCACCTATTTACATAATATCTACAAAATATCTCAAAGTCATGTTGACTTTTGACAACTTGATGGATGACATCATCCCATGGTGCAACATGGATGATGTCATCATTTGTGCCAACATACTTTAGACATTTACAAAAAGAAAGTCGAAGAAGAGAGAAATTATTCATCGTCGTCATCCTACGGTTGAAAGGGGGGATATTGCTTCTACTTGCTGCTCAGGTGACGAGATTGTGGAATTGGGCATGGTATTCCATGAACTTGCTGATCATGGGCTCTAGTTGATCCTGGGAAGGATCCTTGTCTCGCTCAGTGATAGCCTCGCAAGTCTTCCGCTCATCTGTGAGCTTCTCTGGGAGTTTGGAATATTCATTCTCTTCTTCTATTAAGAACCCGATGAAATCCCCGATAGGCCAGTAGGTTATTCATGGATTCCTATGTCAAAAGTGACCTCTGGCCCCAGCCCTTGTGAAACAATCTCCTTGAAGATCTGAATGGTTTCGTCAACCTTCCTTAAGGTGAAAGAAGGAGTAAGCAACCCTGGAGACATCATTAGAACAATTGTTTCCATCTAGTGCATTGCGTCCAGGGCTTCTTCCTTTACCTTATGAATATTTTTGAGGACGAATTCCAATTGATCCATCAAGTAATCCAGAGTGGAAAGGGTCTTATTGAGGGCCCTGGGGTGACCAAAAATAACAAACTTGAACAGATCTTTGACTAAATAGTTGAACATTCGTTGAAAGGTCTCATGCTACAAGCCTAGCATGGTCCATCTCTTCGGATATGGGTCTTGCTAATGCCTGGAGTTCTTTTTTCACCTTGTTTGATGTTTAGATACAAATCAGTGAAATTGGTCGAGCTTGGCCCTAAGGCAGAAAATTTCTTGGGTCGAAGGTGGGCCTTGCTGGGAAGTTATGTTTCAAATTCAGCAGCTCCAGCTCTGCAAACATGTCTTTTTCCTTGTGGTGAGTGAGACACGTATACCTACCCACTGTGAGGGGGAAAGGAGTTCCACCCTTCTTTCTCTTGAGGCACTTCTCATGGTAGGTGATTAGCTTCCTTGACAGTTCTAGCAAGATCAATTTGGGACCGGCATACCTTGGGAGTTTAGTTGGTTCCCCCAAGAAGTTAGCCACCCTTAGATAGGTGAATGTGGGGAATTGAGTGAACAGGGCTCCCCACTTCTCGGTAGCTACTACAATACTCTTGATCGTGTGACCATGAGTCATATTTAGCCTCAACAGGCAGATGATGAAATAGAATAATTCATCATTGATCTTTGTAAATTGGGGGGATGCTATTTTCCAGCTTCAGTTCTGGATAGTATTCATAGATTTTAACCTGGGGCCAAACCCCACACCACATCATAGCTGGATAATCTCTTTCTGAAGCTGCGGCATAGACCACGTAGGAGTTCATATAGAACCTCCCCATTGTGTTAAGTTGTTGTAGCTACTCAGAGATTGTGCTGCTTATGATTTTCTGCCCACTCAAAGCGTTGATCGGGCACATTTTTGTTCATTATTTCTAGGTAACGCAACATTCACTTGTGAAAATATTGGGCATCAGGAAGCCTAAAGACTCTGCTCAGGAATGTAATGGTGTCGCTGAGTTATTCTGAAAAGTCACTATGATGAATGACTTGTGGCCACTGATTCACCATCTTTTTATTCTTCAAATATACCTCGTTCATCAGCTGCATACATTGATCTTCATTGTCGTCCCAGGCCCTTGATGCAGTCTTCCCGGATGACGGCCACAAAGTGCCGGTGGTGAGGGATGCCGAGCATTATTTTGAAATGGTGGGCTGTGAGGTTGATTATAACCTCACCCTTCTCATTGTGGACAAATCTTGTGTCTTTGTTGTAGCATCGGACAACTACCATCATAAATTCATTATTCACAACACTAACTGGGATTCCTCCAGTAAAGTGCAGGGCACTGCCAATCAATTTGTCCATCCAGGGACTTCGTGTGACCTTTTTGGTTCTGGTCCAGAACTCCTCCATATCAATGTGTCCAAGTTCTGTGTCTCTGATATCTAAGTCACACTGTGCCTGGGATTCGGGCACCCTGACCCTCTGATATTTATACTTCATTTCTTCTTCTGTGAGCTTGGCCTTGCCTTTAGATTTGGTAGGTTTCTTGCTTGATGTTGACATATGTAACTCTGAACTTAGTTGCTGATCTGTAAGGAGAAGAAGTGAAACACAACGCAGGAAGGTTATGTTAGTGGTTTGATCTTCCATTAAAGCATTAAACAGGAGAAAGCGTTTTAACGATTTAAATGCTTGAGGGTGCAAGGTGCATGGATACTGCAGGCTGTAGGGCTAAATAGTACGGCGCACAGAAAAAGGCTGTTGCAAGGGGAAAATCAGTGTGAAAGGGTTCATGGCACATGGAAATTACATGGTACATTTTTTTGTTGCAATCAGAAGTGTGCCTGTGCCATATGTATGCATTTTATAATAGGCGCATGTATGTAGCATGTTACATGGGTACAAGATGCGCCGAAGGGCGTAGGATTTGCGCATGTTACATCCATTTTTTTGTGCACCGTAAGGGAACTTGGCGCAGCGCATGGAAGGTCTGCATGACATGCTGTTATTGTAATGAGGGATGCACCTGCGCTATTTTACAGTTTTGCGCTCGTCACGGATAATTTCTATGTTGCATACATGCAGGGTGTGCCAAAATGGTGTAGGTTTTAACGATGCAACAAATGAGTTTGGGTGTGCCATGAGGGGGCATGAGGAAAGCATTTGAAACAAACTAAGGAAGTGTGCCATGAGGGGCGCAACTTTTCATTATGTAGTAGGTAGGGGAATATGCGCCATGGGCACGGCTGTTCTTTGTGTAACGGGGGTGATAGATGTGCCATTGGTGCAACTGTTCTTCATATTGCAAGGTGCACCAATGCGCCAAAGGAGAAGAAAAATATAGTTTCTTTTTAAGATTTGAATCTCTCTCTGAGGGGTTTATATGTTGGTTAAGCTCCTTTTTAGGGTACCTTGGGGTGATGAAGAGGCTTAAAAGAGTTTTTAAGCAATCATTTCAGGACAGAGTTCCCTCTACCAGTAGATCTAGAAAGAGGGGGAAGAACATGTGGAAGAATGGAAAAGACAGCAAGGAAGGGGGGAAGTTCACGATTTCGTAGTCTTTCCAATCCAATCCATACCAACAAGCAGCCAAAAACCACAAACACAAAGTGCACAAAAGAAAGAGGATCTCTTACCAGGATAAATAGTGGAGAAGTGTGCAAACGGGTCCATGAAAAGATTCGAAAGCGACAGGGCTGGTGTGCTAACAGGTACAGTGAAAAATAATCACATGATTTGTGTTTGGTGACAATGACAAGCATAGACGTGCCTATATATAGTCGAGGTAGTAATAAATTTGCCACCAATTTTTTAAGTGGCGCATGAAAAGCATTGTCGACACTAGAAAGCGTGCACCTTGTGGCACACCGAAAGACTCACCAACATGAAGTTATATGCGCCCTTGGCGCACCAAAAGTGATGTCGACAGAGGAATATGTGCACACATTGGCACACCAAAAAGTGGCGCAACAAATGTTTTTTTGACATGGAGGCGCATGCACCTTAGCACGTGCAAGGAAGACTCAACATAGTGAGGCGCACCAAAAAGCCTGTTGACACAAGAAAGCATATGCCAAAGGATTTAAAGGGGGTGCATCAAAACTTAATGTTGCATAGTCATTATGTGTGCCCAACCAAAAAAGAACCAAAAAAGAGGCTAAGTTCGGAAAACTAGATTTCCTGGGAAGGGATTTTGCAACGTTCCGAACGCAAGGGGTCCCTGACGAGGGACCAGAACAAAATTTTGGTAAGGTTATCAATAAAATTGCCCTTGCCAAATTTACGGGGATAACAACTGGCTCTTTCTGGGGACTATGTCTGAGTGGACCTCAGGGGTAGAGAATCCTAGATCTCACGTGGCTATCCATTGGGTAACAGAGTCAAAAACAAGGGCGACCGGAAAGGGAAACACACAACTGAAGTAAACTGTACAAAGAAGAGAGCAAGCTATACTTCCTGAAGATTTTCAGATGTTGCCCATTATAGGGAAGTGGGAGATCAGTTCCATCCAGATACGAGAGATAGAAACTATACTCTCTTTTGAGCTGCTTGATCTTGAAGGGCCCTCTCCATAGGGAATCAAATTTTCTGTGCATAACCTTTCGGTTCTCTTCGTTTGTCCCACAAAAGGACAAGGTCTCCCACCTGGAATTAATATTGGCTTAGATTTTTTATCGAAAAATCTTTTTAACATGATCCTGATGCTCAGTGATCTTGTCGACCACCCTTATTCTCTTTTCCTCAAGCTTTGATAGATACATGATCCTTTTTTCAAGGGAGTTTTGAAAAGTTTCATCTTCGATTACCCATGCCAAATACAGAGTAGGGAGTTCAGCAGAAATGGGAAGCTCGACATCGGTGCCATATAACACTTGAAAAGGTGACATACCGAGAGATATCTTGGGAGTAATGTGATCTTCCCACAAGGCATCGTATAAGGGCTTGTGCCACGATTCATTGATTCTCATCCACCAGCTTTCATATGATGGTCACCAAGTTTTTGTTACTGGATTCTGCTTGAACCATTTCCCTGAGGGTAATAATCTAAGGTGTGAGCCAAAGTTATTCCGTATTCATAGAAAAAACTAATAACTTCCCGTGAAGAGAAGTTAGAAGCATTATCAACAACAATCTTGTTTGGAACGGTAAACCTGACAATGATGTTTTCTTTGATGAAACTGCAAACAACTTCGGAAGTGGCATGTTTGACAGGTATGACTTCTACCCACTTGGTGAAGTAATCTGTTGCTATTAGGACATACCTATGTCCAGCACTCAATTGGGGATTGAGTGTGCTAATAAAATCAATTCCCCACTGCTTGAATGGTTCGTCAACAACGATCGGCCTGAGGCGGGAAAAGTAGCTAACTTGGGCTTGCTGACGAACTACTGGCAAGGCTCATACTTTGCTACCCAGGTGGCTGTAATCTTGGAAAAGCGTCGGCCAATAGTACATAGCCCGGATGATCTTGTGTGTGCTGTTACGGAAGAGGAGAAATGGCCCCCCACAGGCTGAATTATGAAAACTTTGAAGTAACTTCACCTGTTGTGGCTTGTCAACACATCGCAGGAAGACGTCGTCTATCCCGCATTTGTATAAACCGTCATCCCAGATGACAAATTTGGCTTCTCTGAGCTTTATAGTGTGCTTCTCCTTTACAGTTAGGTGAGCTGGGCATTCACCGTAGGTAAGAAAGAAAGCAATATCGGAATACCACTCATTGCTAGTTGTGACAAATAGGACCAGAGGCAGTGAATTGGGTTTATCCAACTAGTCTTGTGCTTCATTGGTACAATCATCTTTTTCCCCGGAAACTTCCAATCCTTGGTTTTCAGCCATAAGTTGACATAAGCCTTTGCCTCTTACCAACTTGGTTGGTTTTATATCTAGATCGTACTCCTGGACCTTTGCAAACCAATTTCCTTGCAAGCTTCCTAACTCCTGTTTGAGTTAAAATTGACTTGACTGCCGTGTCAGGGACCAGCACCACTGTATGAGAATTTAAAATGTAATACCTGAAATTTTTGACCGCTTTGACAACGGCGAAGGCATGTTTTTTCCAATTGAGACATTTTTAATTTGTGAGGCTTGAGGGGAGAGCTCATGAACGCAATTGGGGATTCAACATCCTCAGAATTCTTTTTGCATCAAGATGGCAGATACAGTATGTTCAGACGCATAGCTATACATGATAAAATCCTTGGAGAAGTCAGGACACACTAGGACTGGTGCGGTGAGCGACAGAAGCTTTTATTTCTTTGAATGAATTCTTTCCTTCCTCACTCCATCAAAAATTTGGTGACCCTTTCATCATGTCTAATATGTGGCAAGTCTTTTTAGCAAAGTCAGGAACAAAGCACCTAAGAAAATTCACCTTTCCGAAGAAAGAATGAATGCTGGTCTTGCTTGTAGGCAAGGTGAGGCTCTGAATAGCCTTAACTCTTTCGGTATCTATCTTTATTCCTTCTTTGCGAACAACATGCCCCAACAACTTTCCTTCTTGTGACTCCAAAAATAGATTTTTTTGGGTTCAGGGAAATCCCATGCTCTCGGCATCTGGCCAATACTTGCTCCAGATGATCACAATGATCACTTCATTATTTAGAGAACACAGTTAAGTCATCCAGATAAACCACAATGACCTTCCCCATCATACCATTGAATGCAAGGTCCATGGCCTGCTAAAAAGTGGCACCAGCATTGGTTAGGCCAAAAGACATCCTGCTGTAGGCAAATGTACCCCAGGGAGTAGTGAATGCTGTCTTAAATTGATCTTCCGGTGAGACTTCAATCTGGTTGTAGCCTGAAAAACCATCAAGCATGGACAACATTTCTGATCCAGTTATTGCTTACAGAACTTGATCCATTATAGGAAGTGGGTAGTTGTCTTTTAAGGAAGCCTGATTCAAGTTTCGAAAATCTACGCAAATGCTTATTTCACCATTTTTCTTGCGTATTGGCACAATGTTTGCTACCCAAGTACTGTGATGGATAGGAAAAATGATTCTCGCATCTAGCATTTTCTAAATTTCAGCTTGGATAGTACCTGAGATCTTAGGGTTATAATGCCTCTACTTCTGGCGAAAGGGTTTGACGTCCTCTTTCAACGGGGTGTCATGCTGAACATCCTTTAGCTTAAAAAGACTTTAGATCAACGTAGGACCATGTCAATACATCCATGTATTTGTTTAGTAGTTTCACAAACTTCCGCTTCTCTTCAGGTGTGCAACATTTTTCCAACGTTCACAAACTGCAGATGTTCTACCGAACCTAAATTAACTGGTTTGGTTTCTGGGGAGGAGCCCATACCATCTTACTTTTTCTTTTTCACAAAACAGTCGTGCCTGTCGAACAACCGTTCCAAAGAAACCAGGCCCTTGAAAATTTTATTCCCTTTTAGCTGACATATGCCGTCATTCCCTCCGGATTCATAGTCTTGATTAGTGACTGATTCATGGCAAGTGGAAGTGGATCCTTCAAAGTGAAGCTCCTTAAAATTTTCCACCTTTTCTAGAAAAGCAATGAGTTGATCGTCATCGTTGAATACATTGCCAATGCTGAGAATTATCCAGCATGCTTGGGTGGAAAACCATCTCAATGGTGTATTTGTTTGTTTTCAAACCTGGGGGTGGGAGCATGAGGGATGCTGAAATGGCCAATGAATCGGCCATGTCATTCTGAGCTCTTGGAATGGATTCTATTGAAAAAGTGTCAAATTCCTCGATGCTGTCCCACACCGCATTACGGTAGTGCCTGAGCCTCTCATTCTTCACTTGGTATATCCTCCTAACCTGATTCACGACTAGCTCTGCATCACCTTGTACTTTTAGATTTTTGATCTCTCTCTCCCTTGCGGCTTGCATGCCAAGTAACAGAGATTCATACTCAGCAGTGTTATTTGTGTTGAAAAAACTGTAATTTAAAAGAGAGAGGAATAATTTTTTTCCTCGAGAGATATTAACATGGCTCCGGTGCCACATCCACTGGTTGCATAGCTGCCATCAAACTGTAAGGTCCAGACCTTGTTAAGATCTTCTTCTTGGACGAGAACAACCATTTTGTCAGACTCGGTAGACAAGAAATAGTTCCCCATTCCTAATGATTCAAAAAGAATTTGGGCCTTGGGGTCTTCAGAGTTAGTGACCAAGTAATTCTTTTGTGATTCTGGCTCCAAAGTATGCATTACACCTTTGACGGGGATTCTAGCCTTGGACCGGTCCATATGAATCTCCCCACCAACTTCACTACAAAAACTTCTTCCTAACAAAATTCCATAGGCTGCAGGAATGTCGGCAACGAGGACGGTCATTTTTACTCTTTTCTCTGGGAATGCCACGAATGTGAACTGAGCATCTTTGATCTGACCAATCAATGGAACTTGCTTGGTTTCCAAGGAATAACATCTACCAAAAGGCTTGGTTAGGGTGAGGCCCAGAGCATGGGAAAATTTTGCCGGCATGACATTATCAGAAGCCCCAGAATCAATTATGCAGTTACTTAACTTATGGCCATTGATTAGGAGGGAGAGATAGAAAGGCTCTATCTTGCCTGATGCAGATGTTGAGGCAACATTTATGTGGGATGCAGGAGGAGTGGAAAGGATTCCTTTTAAGGAAACCTGGGGAGTTATGATAGTTTGACTTTGAATATACCTAGTTAATCTTACGAGCTACTCGGGGTTTGACTAAAGATACTCGGCTTTAGACATTTGGATCTTGGTCTTTTTAGCATGATCTATGATATCAAATGTAGCCAAAGGTTACGCTGGTGAAGGAATGAGTCCCTCACTTCGTGATGGTAGGGGAGGATTACTGGTCTTGATAGGAATATGAGAGGGCTGATTTAGGGGAGATACAGGGGCAAAAGCTCTCTTCGAAAAAGACTTATTGACAAGTTGAGTGGGTAGGAGATTACCTCTCTTTACAATGGTTGGGTACGTAGATGACATAGTCTTTTCTTTTTGCACATTAGCAGCGACCTCTGCTTCTTTTCCTTGCAAACGGGTGAAAACAACGTATGACTGTCCACTTGCATATTCCTGGGTACCCTCTTCTTGGTCAGATTCCTCCTCATCAAATTCCATATACCCGATAGTAGAGTCGCCAGTCGGCTCACCGACATCTTGATCATCCTCACCTTGAGACAAAGGTTCTTCGTAATTTTGTTCCTCTTCTTCTTCAATTTTAGCTAAAGTGTTGACTGGAGGAGCCTTAAGCGCCAACCGTGGAGTGGTTACAGGAAAGCGCAGCCTTTGAGGAACATGGCTAGAAATGAAATTCCTCTGTGGGATATCTCGGTATGAGGAACTGGGAGAAGCCTGAGCTAACTACTTTTTTAATGCAAGCAAGTCGTTCGCCATCTTTTGAAATGCCGGATCAGACGAAGTATTGGGTGAAGGGCCCGAAGATTTAAGCTTAGATGATTCCCTTTTCAATTCACCAGATATTAGCAAATTGTCTTCAATTCGGATTGCAGCAGCTTGGGCGAGAATCAAGGTAGCCACTCTTTCTTGCAGGAGCAAGAAACTTACTTTCGAACTCATATCATTCACGAAGAAACACTTTTGATTTTCCGGTGTTGGAAGCATGGCAACAGGCACGCGGTTGATTAATGCATTGAACCTGGCGATAAAATCACGCATGGTCTCATTGGCCTCCTTCTTTAGGTGAGTGATCTGTGATAATAGTGCAAATTTATCTTCTGAAGGCTTGTATCTATCTTCAAAAGCATCCCGTAAGGTGGCCCAACTGGTAATAGACCCGGCCGGCAAATGCTGAAACCATTCTGTTGCGGGCCCTTGTAAAGTTTCTAGAAAAAGGTGAACCGACACATCTTCATGAGTCACATCTAGGATGCTGCATGACATGATGAATGTAGATATGTGTGTATCCGTGCTTTGGTTCCCGCTCCCATAAAATTTTGGAAAATTCTTTCAGTTTCCATGAGGGAGTGCATGAACTGGATGTGGTAATGCGAGAGGACCCATAGCATTTCCCCATGGCACTGCCATTTGAAAGGCTAGAAAAAGAACACGGGATGGAAGTGCGGTTCCACTGAGCAATAAAGCACTGCAAAGGGATGTGGATGCCCCTTGCGAGAGGGTCTTCCTCCGTGGAGGTGAGACACTCCTGGATGACCGGTCAACTGAGCATAGTGACGAGAAGCGTGCTAGTGTAATACTGAAGTTATGCCTTTGGAGAAGATCAAAGGTGGGGTCGACTTCTCCACGAGCTCTCCTGCTACGAGTAAATGGTTCACCTGCCAGTGTACCTTTCAGGTCTACAATATTGCGGAGTAGATTTAAAAACTCTTTTTGATTGTACTTGCTGATTTTCTGACAAAAACCAACAACATGTACTTTTCTAAATATTAAATTTTATCCTTTTCTAAAAACCGATTGCGGTTTAATGACTAAGAATAATGAGGATAAAATGATAGTGAAGCTTAGTAAGCTGATTTTCAGATCTAAATTTGACCTTTTCAAAGAGTTTGAAAATTTTGGTAAACAATCAAAAACTCAGATCTATGGAAAAATACAGATTTTTATAAAAACTCAACGAACTAAAGGTTTCCAACTAGGCCAGATCTATGGATCTCAGAAGAAAATTTTCAATTTAGGTTACTTTTGCAAAAATTTTGAATTTTGAACAAAGGTTAATATTTGCAAACAGGTAGTGATTTTTCTGATTTTTATTGATTTTCTATCATACCACCATCATAGATCGGATAGATATATTCGATTCCCCAGTAGAGTCACCAAAAACTGTTGGTTCGAAAATCTGTCGCTTGGGCAGATTTATGGATAAACGAGTCAACAGTGTGCAGGGCATAGCCCCTCCTTGAGTCAGCAAAGTGAAATTGGTTTATTGCTATTCTACCAGCAAGAATCTGTGTAAGTCTCACAATATTCTACCTTCGGGGGTTTGGGATCTCATCCCAGTAGGGGTGTTTCCAACTGCAAAAAGAAAGGAATGAAGGGGGAGACGGAGGAAAGATCAGATCTAAAGGGAGAAAAGAAATGAATTCCAAAGCAGAAGGGTCAAAGGGTCTATGGTTTGGGTTGGTAGTAAACAGAGCCGAACCTACTTGCATAGATGGATAAAGCAATACTGATGAATAAATGACAACAAAGTAGAAGCAAATCCAACAGAACAATCACACAAATCTAACATAAGAAAGATCTGATATTAAAACACATGTATTCAACACAAAGTCTAAATATATTGTATTTAATGTTTGTTTCTGTTACAGAGAGTTCAAAATCTTCTTCTTACTTCTATTTCTCATCTGAAAAGTATTCACACCCAAATACAACAAGTATTCAAGTATTTATAGAAGAAGGAGAAGAAGGAAGGCAAAAAGGAACCAACCACCTATTTACATAATATCTACAAAATATCTCAAAGTCATGCTGAATTTTGACAACTTGATGGATGACATCATCCCATGGTGCAACATGGATGATGTCATCATTTGTGCCAACATACTTTAGACATTTACAAAAATAAAGTCGAAGAAGAGAGAGAAATTATTCATCTTCGTCATCCCGCGGATGAAAGGGGGGATCCTGCTTCTACTGCTGCTCAGGTGACGAGATGTGGAATTGGGCACGGTATTCCATGAACTTGCTGATCATGGGCTCTAGTTGATCCTGGGAAGGATCCTTGTGTCACTCAATGATAGCCTCGTAAGTCTCCCACTCGTCTGTGAGCTTCTCTGGGAGTTTGGAATATTCATTCTCTGCTTCTATTAAGAACCCGATGAAGTCCCGACAAGCCAGCAGGTTATTGATGGATTCTGCATCAAAAGTGACCTCTTGCCCCAGCCCTTGTGAAAAAATCTCCTTGAAGATCTGAATAGTTTCATCAACCTTCCTTAAGGTGAAAGAAGAAGTAAGCAACCCTAGAGACATCGTTAGAACAATTTTTTCCATCTGATGCATTGCGTCCAGGGCTTCTTCCTTTACCTTATAAATCTTTTCGAGGATAAATTCCAGTTGATCCATCCAGTAATCTAGAGTGGAAAGGGTCTTATTGAGGGCCCTGGGGTGACCAAAAATGCCAAACTTGACCAGATCTTCGATTGAACAGTCAAACATTCGTTGAAAGGTCTCATGCTGTAGCCTAGCATGGTCCAGCTCTTCGGATATGGGCGTTTGTTGATGTTCAGATACAAATCAGTGAACTTGGTGATCACTCGTTCACTATCCTTGAGGATCTGGCTCCTCCAGGTAGAAACTGCCATACCCTGCTCGCCGATCTTTGCATATTCATTAATTTTATCCTGACTCAGAGGCTTAGGAGTTTCGGCGGTAGTTGTGGGAGGTGCACTGCTCATCTTCTGTAAGGCATGGAGCAGATGTTTATTTTGCTCTTTCAGTAGCATTTTATCTTCTTTTGCTTCTTGAAGCTTCTTGCAGAGGGCGTCAGCTGTAGATAAGGCCTCTCCCTGAAGGCTTTCAGAAGACGTCCCCATTGTGACTTGAGTCACTATGTAATCTATCGAAGACAGATCCTTTTTATCTTTCAGAGGATTGGGGTATGCGATCTCCATTACCCTCTCTCTTGAAGCACTCTGAGAGAAGCGTGTGATAGGCTTTTGCTTCTGGCCCCCTTTGATTGGATAAAAGAAAAGTCCATCGGTGCGATGGGAACTTTCCTTTTCTATTGACTTAGGTGTTGGGAGATCCAGGCTCGACTTAGGGGAGAAGGGCCGGAAATAGAGAAGGGGGCAGTTACAGTAGTAGAAGGGAAAAACGTGGAGACACGTGGCGACGGCATAGAGAGAAAAGCCGAGGAAGTTCCCATGGGAGGAAGGGATACTACAGGGGAGGAAGACATAGGAAGGGAAGGGAGCTCAGAGATGAGGGAAGAAATGGAGGGGGACAGGTCCACAAGAGAAGAGAAGATGGACGAGGAAGCAGGAGGAATGGTAGAAGAAGGGGGAGAGGACACGACGAAAGGGATGGTCACTTGGGTCACTCGAGGAGGGGAAGGAGGAGAGGGAGAAGGGACAAAAGGGACCTCAATTGTTATAGTCGTGGCCACATCCTGAGTGGATATGCCTATTGGAACATCTTCCGCCACTTCTTCTTCTGAGATTTTCGGGATTTCAACCCGTTCTTGTGAAGTAGAAGGAGGGCTTTCAGGAGCTTCCTCTTGGGTGGAACTGGATTCACCCTCTATTCCTTTTTCCTTGCCTTTTGGCTGATTTGATCAAGGAGGTGTGTTGCCCAATGGAGAGGTTGTGAAATCGACTCCGAGGTAGATGAGCCCGTTCATTCGGCACTAATGCTCTATCCTGCATAGAGTTTCCTTGACCCTTTCCTCTATTATCTGGGGTGCTTTAGTTCTATCAATCACCGCGAAAGGCCAATCATCCCCACCTATGTCAAGATACACTTGGTCCACTTCTTGCTCAGTAGTTTGGTAGCCTTTGGGGACAATGGCCACCCCGTACTGGATGATTTCTGCTAAGGCCAAGTGAGAATGGTCCTTCCTCCTGAGCTCAACCTCATGATATATATTGATGTAGATATCTTCGATTTGAGGGATGTGGATCAGGTCGAGCTTAGCCCTAGGTAGACAATTTCTTAGGTCGAAGGTGGGCCTTGCTAGGAAGTTATGTTTCAGATTCAGTAGCTCCAACTCTACAAACATGTCTTTTGCCTTGTGGTGAGTGAGACACGTATACCTATCCACTGTGAGGGGGAAAGGAGTTCCACCCTTCTTTCTCTTGAGGCACTTCTCATGGTAGGTGATTAGCTTCCTTGACAGTTCTAGCAAGATCAATTTGGGACCGGCATACCTTGGCAGTTTAGTTGGTTCCCCAAAGAAGTTAGCCACCCTTAGATAGGTGAATGTGGGGAATTGAGTGACCAGGGCCCCCCACTTCTCGGTAGCTGCTACAATACTCTTGATCGTGCGACCATGAGTCATATTCGGCCTCAATAGGCAGATGATGAAATAGAATAATGCATCATTGATCTTTGTAAATTGGGGGATGCTATTTTCCAGCTTCAGTTCTGGATAGTATTCATATATTTTAACCTGGGGCCAAACCCTGCACCGCATCAAAGCTAGATAATCTCTTTCTGAAGCTGTAGCATAGACCACGTAGGAGTTCATATAGAACTTCCTCGTTGTGTTAAGTTGTTATAGCTGCTCAGAGATTGTGCTGCTTATGATTTCTGCCCACTTAAAGCGTTGATCGGGCACATTTTTGTTCATTGTTTCTAGGTACCGCAACATCCACTTGTGAAAATAATGGGCGTCAGGAAGCCCTAAGACTCTTCTCAGGAATGTAATGGTGTCGCTGAGTTTTTTTGAAAAGTCACTACGATGAATGACTTGTGGCCACTGAGTCACCACCTTTTTATTCTTCAAATATACCTCATTCATCAGCTGCATACACTGATCTTCATTCTCGTCCCAGGCCTTGACGCAGTCTTCCCGGATGACGGCCACAAAGTGCCAGTGGTGAGGGATGCCAAGCATTATTTTGAAATGGTGGGTAGTGAGGTTTATTATAACCTCACCCTTCTCATTGTGGACACATCTTGTGTCTTTGTTGTAGCATCGAACAACTACCATCATAAATTCATTATTCACGGTGCTAACTGGGATTCCTCCAGCAAAGTGCAGGGCACTGCCTATCAATTTGTCCATCCAGGGACTTCGTGTGACCTTTCTGGTTCTGGTCCAGAACTCCTCCATATCAATGTGTTTGAGTTCTGAGTCTCTGATATCTAAGTCACACTCTGCCTGGGATTTGGGCATCCTGACCCTCTGATATTTATACTTCATTTCTTCTTCTATGAGCTTGGCCTTGCCTTTAGATTTGGTAGGTTTCTTGCTTGATGTTGACATATGTAACTCCGAACTCAGTTGCTGATCTGCAAGGAGAAGAAGTGAAACACAACGCAGGAAGGTTATGTTAGCGGTTTGATCTTCCATTAAAGCATTAACAGGAGAAAGAGTTTAACGATTTAAATGCTTGAGGGTGCAAGGTGCATGGATACTACAGGCTGCAGGGCTAAATAGTACGACACATAGAAAAAGACTGTTGTAAGTGGAAAATCAGTGCTAAAGGGTGAATGGCACATGGAAATTTCATGGTACATTTTGTTGTTGCAATCAGAAGTGCGCCTGCGCCATATGTATGCATTTTATAATGGGCGCATGGATGTAGCATGTTACATGGGTACAGGATGCGCCAAAGGGCACATGATTTGCACATGTTACATCATTTTTTCATGTACCATAAGGGAACCTGGCATGGCGCATGGAAGGTCTGCATGACATGATTTTATTGTAATGAGGGATGCGCCTATGCCATTTTACAGTTTTGCACTTGGCGCAGATAATTTCTATGTTGCATACATGTAGGGTGCGCCAAAGGGCGCATGTTTTAAGGATGAAACAAATGAGTTTGGTGTGCCATGAGGGCACAAATTTTCATTATGTGGCAGGTAGGGAATATGCGCCATGGGCACGGTTGTTCTTTGTATAACGGGGGTGACAGATGCGCCATTGGCACAACTATTCTTCATGTTGCAGGGTGCGCCAATGCGCCAAAGGAGAAGAAAAATACAGTTTCTTTTTAAGCTTTGACTCTCTCTCTGAGGGGTTTATATGTGGTTAAGCTCCTTTTTAGGGTACCTTGGGGTGATGAAGAGAGCTTAAAAGAGTTTTTAAGCAATCATTTCAGGACAGAGTTTCGTCTACCAGCAGATCTGGAAAGAGGGGGAAGAACATGTGGAAGAATGGAAAAGATAGCAAGGAAGGGGGGAAGTTCATGATTTCACAGTCTTTCTAATCCAATCCATACCAACAAGCAGCCAAAAACCACAAACACAAAGTGCACAAAATAAAGAGGACCTCTTACTACAGGATAAATAGTGGAGAAGTGTGCAAATGGGTCCACGAAAAGATTCGAAAGTGACAGGGCTAGTGCGCTGACAGGTACAAAGAAAAATAATAACGTGATTTGTGTTTTGGTGACAATGATAGTGCAGACACACCTATATATAGGTGAGGTAGTAATAAATGCACCACCAACTTTTTAAGTGGCGCATGAAAAGCATTGTCGACACTAGAAAGCGTGCGCCCTGTGGCACACCGAAAGACTCACCAACACGAAGTTATATGCACCCTTGGCGCACTGAAAGTGATGTTAACAGAGGAATATGTGTGCCATTAGCGCACCAAAAAGTGGTGTAACAAATGTTTTGTTGACCATGGAGGCGCATGCGCCTTGGCGCGTGCAAGGAAGACTCAACATAGTGAGGCGCACCAAAAAGCCTATTGACACAAGAAAGCATGCACCAAAGGATTTTAAAGGGGGGCGCGTAAAAACTTGATGTTGCATAGTCATTATGTGTGCCCAACCAAAAAATACCAAAAAAGAGGCTAAGTTCGGAAAACTAGATTTCCCGGGAAGGGATTTTGCTACATTCTGAACGCAAGGGGTCCCTCCCTGATGAGGGACCGAAACAAAATTTTGGTAAGGTTATTAGTAAAATTTCCCTTTCCAATTTTATGGTATAACACAGTATGACCGACATTAGTTACCTATCATATTCCTATTAATACCCTTTCCCCATTTCTAACCAAAATTTACCCTTTCCCAACAGCGTTTGACCTTAGCCACCCTTATCACAACCTACCTCCAAGCCTACATTACCTATTCCTATCCTTCATTTCATTTTAGGGACTTGTTATTTTACTAGTACCTAAGCCCTACCCATGCCATGACCTAGCTACCTAGACTTGGAACATTGTTAGTGACCTTTTGAACTCATGTGCTCACTATACCTTTTGACACTGTTACACATGTTGTTTGACCTAATGAACTTACCTTGCCTATTATCATGCTATTTATCCTGACCCAAACGTTGGTGTACCAAAAAATACCTAAACGTTCCTACACCTAACCTACGTTTTATTTTGCACCATATCCTATGCCTTGGATACCGAAATCACTTCAACCTTGTTTGGATAAAACTATCGACCTTGGATGATGTAGAGTTTGCAAGCTCTTCAACATGGAGCTGTGTCACAGTTTATAATGTGTGTGTGCATTTGACTACCACTACCTTTGACCTTGGCCCATTTACCTCTTTACCTATTTTTGACCTCTACCCTCTCCCACAGTCGCCCACATCTATGCTCATTTTCACCACATCCACCTTTTATCAAACCATTCACCACTTCCATCTTCTACCTCACCAGTTCCTAGTTTGAGGGGGATCACCTTCACCCACACATGGGGAACCCACTTCTTATTGTTGTCAACATCTCTTACCAATACAAGATACGTGACAAAAAGGAGCAAATGTAGACACCTAAACTAGGTTACATTCCCCTTAGCCCCTGATCGGATAACCAACTTAAACATGGGAACCTAACCATGGCCCCCTTTCACCCCACATCAATAATTAATTTAGTTAATTTAATTAGATTAAATACCCATCCTCACAATATCCATTATTTTATTACCTTAATTGACCTAGTTTCCACCTCACCCTAGACTTATTCTTGGCATGTTTCCATAACCAACAATAACTAAGTCTTACTTGCCTTAATGCACTAAGATTTGGTCTAACCCTAAAATCAATGCCTAAGATTTCTCTAACCACATTCCCACTCATTAGAAGGGAAGCTTTCATTCTGATCCATGACAACAAACCAAATTGGCTCAAGAAATTAGAAAGATCTACCCATTTTATTAAACCTAGGGAATCCTACCTTAACCGACGCTGGTTAGACCTAAACTGATGCTGGTTAAGACGGAACCATCATTGGTTACCATTTATTCACCTTAACAACCTTGTTTAAGAGGTTGGCACATTCTAGACTAGAGAGATGAGATCACAATTGCATGCAACCAGAACTAACATCTTTTCATGCATCCAAACATTCACAGCTAGCACCGGGAGCAAATCTAGAAGCATTTCCCTCACAAAAGCCACTCCAAGATTCACTACTATGGCACTAAATACCATCCTTTTGATTAACTACCATTACCATTTAGAAATCTAGTCTACACCACAGTAAGTGTATCCCTAACCAACATTGTTATTTCAGTTAGTAGCTTTTGTTACTCCTATTATTGATCTACACTTTACATGCTCATTCTTCTATCCCTCACCAACATGTAGCCAAACCGTTTTCCTTACCAACACCACCGAATCACCCATCCTCACCTGCTATTTATCCCTGAATACACCTGAGGACTTCTATAAACCTCCTTATCCACCCTACCATCTCTATCAAATCCTAGATCAAACCTTGTAATCAGATCTCTTTGAGTTTTGTACACCCCAACCTTACCGATGTCAGTTACCCATGACCTTTGTCAATTCTACATAAACCATGACTGGTCATACTAGACCGACGTTAATCTCTGTGTTTTATACCATTCCTAAGAAGAAAGTTAAACAACCTCATACCGATTGACCTAAACAACCCAGAATCATACCCTAGCTAGTCTCAGTACCTTGACAGTCACCTCATTCTTTAGATCCAACAATATCCTAGCCTGTTGTGATTGGGATTTGCTTATTGTACTTGAATGAGATACCTAAATCATATCAAATACAATAGGATTTTACTTATTTCTCGCATTAATTTGTTCCAAAATAGTTGACTGAGAGTCATCTAGGAAGTATCACACTTCCCGGAACTAGCATACGCTAGGCAATCCACTATCATATATCATTTAAATTCTCTTTTTTGGTCTTGTTTTCTATTACAGGTAGTTCCTCCTAGCCAAAAGGAAGCTCTCACAATTGGCACTGGATCGAGAAGTCAGAACATGTGCAACAACCATCAACCAACCCATTTAACATGTATTCCTCCTAGCCCATAACCCTATCTGTTTCATCATTCAAAAATGTAAAGAAAATGGTGAAAACAGTGGGAGTTGAACCCACGACCTTTAGTGTAAAAGATAAGGTTCCCAACCAACTCGCCACTTTCTTGGAAACACTATAAGATGAGGTTTGTTGCATTTGGAGTGTGCTTTGGGTACGATTGTATAAATCCTTTTTTGTAGTTTTTGCATATTGTTATTTTTTGTCCATTTAAAGGCATTTTCAGGATTTTAGCAGAACTGGAGAGTTGTTCAAAATTCTCAGATGCTTTGCCTGGAATTTGAATTTTTTGGATTGGGTTTAAATTTTTGTAAACATGAAGATTTTTATGCCTCTTTTAACATAGACTATGGGGAAATGAATGTGTAAATGCTACAGGAAGGTGGAGAACATTGTTGATCGAGTTTAGAGTTCTTCAAAGGTCTGATAAGAATATTTTTGCAGTTTTAAAATCCATTACTATTTGTAAGGTTAAATTATTGTACTTGAAAATTTATTTAATTATGGATTAGATGACGTTCTAAGCTATCCCAGAGTTGTAGCCCGATCCATGGGTGAACTTTGTTATCAATTTTAGAGTTTATGTCCATTTGTGGATATGTTATTTTTGAATTTTTCATATATTTTAAACAAAATTTTAATTAATTGGGTGCAATTTTAACACTTTTACACTCTTTTAAAATCATATTTTTGACCTTTTTGATTGTGCAAACTAGAAACAATTTATATATTTTAAATCATATTTTTAATTCAATTTTTGGCATATTTTAAATCAATTTTGGATCAGATTTTAATCAATTAATATTTCTTGATTTTTGGGAAATGATTAATCTATAAGTATCCATTTCAATAAACTATTCAAACATGGGATCAATGTTAGTTTATAGATTAGGATGACACCATGAGTGGCGACTACAAAGGCTTAGAGGAGGATATTTATCAGATATTGGTGCCTAGATAGTAGCCTATATGATAGGATGGATAAGGAAGATATGAGAGGAATTAAGGAGGTAAATGATGATATTAGTGTCCCACAATAGGTGGGAATGCTTGGTTAGGGTTCATTTATGGAGATATGAGGAGGTGTGGGTAGTTTTGGGAGGCCAAGAATATGGAGCTATTATGACGAAGCATCCTGGTGAGCTAAATGAGCCTTAGTGTTAAGTGTGTTTGATAAAATAGAGTTTTGGATTGAATAGATGTTGGATAGATGTCTAATAATATGTGTGGGTTGTTTGTTTTGTAGCGAGAACTACAAATGAGTGACATATGATGATTGAGGGAGCACACCATGAGATTTTGGATGGTGTCTTGGACTTGATAGATATAATTATGATGGCAGATCTAATGTCAATGATGGATATGGAATCATTGGGTTCATATAGGCTTGTATAGGAGGTAGCTCATGCGTTTGAGAGGAAAAAAGATGCGCTTGTGGTGGTGAGTGTGGGAGACATGAAGTCCTTAGGGAAGGGCCTTCTAGAGATGGATAGGGTCCTCCAACCCTATTCATTTCTTTGGCTGTCTATGTAGTTACATATATAGGGGAGGAGACTCAGATAGATATATATATATATATATATATATACATATATATATATATATATATATGTACATATGAGATATATGTAGGGTGTAGGTGCCTATGCCCAGTCGGGGTCTCAGATCTCTATATGGGGGTATTATGTGGGTGGCACATCTCTCTATAGGGGCAGGGACAACCCAGTCGAGGTCATTTTTCAATTCCTCGTAGATTGGACTAACCAACTAGATAAAACAGATGAATATGGTTTCATTGATTGGTGCCCTGGAGAAAGCTAGCTCAGTTTGGGGATTATATAATAAGTCTAATTTGATTAATTTAATTCCTTCCCACTTGAATCAAGAAGATATATAGATTACAATATTTTAGGTAAGGGTTTGATCTTAGATGAAAATGTGGCTCAATATGTTTGCCCATCTCATATATATGCAATATGTATTATATTAATGGAATGGGCCTGACTTGGTTCCTTGCCATATCAATAAGGGGTGACAACACACTAAGAAGAAGATGTGGCCTATGTAGAAACATTGGAGGTTTGGGTTGCTAGAGAGGAGGGTGAGGATTCATGGGCTTGTTCTAGAGCCATATCTTTGGAATGAACCCTATGTGTGATTAGTTAGGCACCATTAACTCAAATCATTGGTTGAACTTGATATGAGGGAGGGGATTCTTAAGGGATGATAATTTGTATGATTTTGTGAGACATATGATGATGTAGGTTGATCTCAGAAAATGAATAAGACCTAAAGTAGAGGATGAGCATGCATGGAAGGCACTATGAAGAAAAGCACATGAGTGAACACACGTGAGGAGAGATAGGTTTGTGCACGGAAGAAGGAAAGTGTTTAATGGTTTAAGGACTTAGCCTCATTCTGGTTAAATATAGATATCACATGAAAACATGTGAAGATGAAGGTAGGCATAATGATGACAAGGTTATTACACAGAGACTTGAAACTCAAGAAAAGAATATTCCAGGGAATCGTTATAGTTACGGGCTATAAAGTGAAGGTTGTTATGGCTAGATGGCATCTTCATGGATTGGACACTTGATTATATGAGAATATGATGAAATTTTTCATGCGTGCTTGCTTATGGACTGATGATTAGGAGAGCTCCTATCCTATTTAAGGAGGAATCTAGATATGTAAAAGTGTGTGTGTGTGTGTGTGTGTGATGATCAAAGAACACTTGACAAAGAAAGCACACAAGAAGTCCATGTGGGTAAGTGAGTCATATTTAAAGGCATGAATGAATAGGGAGAACATGCGTGCGGAGTAGAAGTTCAACTTTTGGGACTTAGCCTTTTTCACTCATAAAGCTCTATTTTTAGAGATGGTGTGTAGAGCACGCAAATGAGGCAGAGACATGCACACCATGCATTGGATATTTTTAGAGGATTGGATATGAAAACTTTGCATGGACAAAGGCCAGAAATCGATATACTATTGTTAGTTAGCTAGTAGTAGTCTATTGTTATCGCACTTGCATGTGTGGCTAGTTTTGTAAAGGCACGTGGATAAGAATAGTATGTGATATATTTTTGGAGTAGATAAGTGGTGAAGGGAAATTCCCCACCCTTATATATGTAGTAAATTATTTAATAGAGGGGGATCGAGATATACAGAGATATGTTGTTAAATATGCTATACGCATACTACTGATATTGTAATGAAGCTTCTGTAAACTTATTGCATTGAATATAATGAAATACATTGGCTGAATCTAAGTGTTAGTTTTATGTGTATCTAAATCTAGTTTGTTTTTGATCTCATCATGGTAAGTACTTAATTCTAATTTTCCTTAGATATAGATCTGGTATGCTCTATAGAATGATACGTTAGTAATGGAACTATATATGTTAAGTATTCATCATGCTAACATCATGTAATAGCAACCCTAAAGAGGGACTTGGTAAATTTATGCACTTTGAGTGAGTGCTTAGTCTAGGATGAGTGATGTGCCAATGCACATAGGGTTTCATTGGGTTTGTACCACTAAATTCTAGGCTACATCATTGTTTCCATTGTTAGGATGTCTTTTTCAGTTATTTTCAGGATGGTTCACGATGAAGACATACCAGTTAACTCTAGCAAGTATTGAAGAGTGGATACATGATCTGGAGGAAGAATACACATGGCAGTTCAACACTAGAACTAAGTTTAATACACGTACTTGGGTGGAACAAAATATATATGACAATTTATATGAGATATTTTTCATTATCTTTCTAGTAGAATTGTATGAGTTACTGATTGCTTATACATCTAAGTAGAATTGGAGGTACCACACATTTTTCTAGATGCATGAAGAATTCCAGGGCCTTTATGATGTTGATTTAATTTGGACTCGAGCTGTCGATATATGGTTTCATGGTGTCTTGAACAGCTATATCTTGGAATACTCAATTTTGAATTATTCATGTCCAGAAGTAGTTGAATTCCATTTTTTATGACATCCAAGGGGAACATACCTACAAGGCACTACTCTAGCAATCAAGATCCTAATGGTAACCTTTAATCTGGAGAGTAAACCAATGGATAACTATGTTTCACTATTTTTTTTACATTTTTGAATAAAGAAATAGATAAGGGTAAGGGCTAGGAGGAATACCTGTTAAATGGGTTGGTTGGAGGTTGTTGCACGCGTTCTTAATTCTTGATCCAATGTCAATTGTGAGAGATTCATTTTGGCTAGGAGGAACTACCTGTAATAGAAAACAAGACCATAAAAGAGAAGTTAAATGATATATGATAGTGTACTACCTAGCGTATGCTAGTTCCGAGAAGTGTGATACTTCCTAGATGGCTGTCAATCCACTATTCAAAAAAAATCAATACGATAGATAAACAAAGTCCTACTATAGGATATGTTATCTCATTCAAGTACAATAAGAAAAATATAATCACAACATGCTAGGTTATAGTTAGATCTAAAGGATGAGGTGTCTGTCATGGTATTGGGACTAGTCAAGGTATGATTCTAGGTTGTTTAGGTCAATTGGTAAGAGGTTGTTTGGCTTTGTTCTTAGGAAGGGTATAAAACATAGAGACCGATGTCTGTTGGATATAACCAACAACGGTTAAGGGAGACTGACGATGGTTATGGGTAACAGATGTTGGTATAGTAGGGTGATAGTAATTCAATGAAAAACCTTATTGTAGAGGCTAGGTGAGGTTGGATGAAGCTAAAGAAGGAGATGACGAGGTCTACGGTGATACCGAGAAAACTCAGAGAGGTGGAAGGGTCAGGATAGGTGATCTGATAAAAAGGGGGGTGAGATTTTTAGGTTTATCAGAAAGAAGGCTATGGAGGGATGGGAATGTTAATGAAGAATAATAATAGGAGTTTTTGGTGCAACTTATGGGTTTGCACACTTTACTCTAATTCTCCATGTTCCATTTTTACTCAAAAATGTCCTTTTGGCTCAAGCTGAAGATCTATAACTTGTTTTATCCAGTTGAATTTTTTCAAAATTCCCTCATTGTCATTATTCTGCCCTAGATTGAAGTAAAATCCAAGTTCTCCCCCCCATTCGTGCCCTGATTTATTCATTTTCATGGGCTGTACCATTTTCTCCTTTGCCAAATCATGAAAGAGCTAAAAATTGATCAAATCTTGAATTCATGCAAGTATTTCCCCAATCCCAAGGTCGCAAATGATGCCAAGAGATGATTCAGTTGGTTTAAAATGAAGAATTATGCCTTCCTTGTCAAAAAATTTGGTTTCTAGGGCATTCCCTGCATTTTTCACATTTTTGACGTTCTCTCAGACTGTCATATTTATCATTTTAAACTCTATGCTGACATGGTAGGCTCTCATTGGCCGGGTGCGGTCAGGAAGAATGTTATAACTTGTCAAATTTTCAATTTTTGGTGAAGAGAAATTTTTTTCCATGGCCCTGCATTTGCCTACTGTGCCTATGTGGCATGATTTGATTGGACAGATGAAGCATCGAGTGGCGGAGGTCACTTAATTTTTTTTTCCTTCATTTTTGCAAATTTCTCAAAATCAAATTTTTCCCTGTGGCCTCGCAATGTCACAAGGGATGTGCTTACGTGGCCTGATATGATTGGTCGAGGATTGGTGGGTGGCAGAAGTAACTTAGGAAAATTTTCTTCCATTTCAGAAAAATTTCTCAAAATTAAGTTTTTGCCTGAAGGCCCATAACAAATGGCATGATGACACGTGTCCAGGGAGGTCGACCAAAATAGAGGGAACTTAAAAGAATTTGAAAATTTTTGGTTTCAAAATGCAGAAGGAAATTTTTTTCCCCAGGGTTCGCACCCAATACGAAGTGGACACGTGTCCAAGAAAGTTAGCATGGATGGGCAGAATTTGTGAAAAATTCGAAGTCTTTTAACTTCAAAGTGTTAAAGTTACAATTTGGTCCGAAGACCCGCGCGCCAATGGAAGGGTGACACACGCACCTGCACACGAACCTATAGATGCACATGCACATGGCACATGGATGTCAAGCAGGGAAGCGAAGAGTTGAAATTTTTCAAATTTTTGGCTCAAAACCTCAAAGAAAAATTTGGACCCGATGGCCCGTACCTAATGAGAAGGTGACACACATGCGGGGATGAAATGGAGGAAGGGGCCGAAGGAGGAGTTTGCAAATTTTTGCCTCTATGTTTAAAGAGTAAAAAATGAAGAATAGGCCCGCGTCCAAAAAAAATAGGACATGTGTCCTAAATTTGGTGGAGGTTTGGAGCATGGAGAGAAAGTTGAAAATTTTGCAATATTTTAGCGAAAAATCTGAAGGTGAAAAAATAAGCCCACGGAAAAATTAAAAGGTGTGCCCCCACATCCAATCAGGGGGCGACATGTGGCATGTTTCAAATGGAAAATGAAGAAGTGTGGGCCCACAAGGGATTTTGTGACTCGCAGAGGAGTAAAGGAAAAAAGGAGGGGTCGGTTCCGCAGCGAATAGGAAACTGCCACGCGGCATAAGTGGCAGCGAGCGTTCGGGGGCATGGATTTTTTTTAGAAAATTATCCTTTTCTCAAAAATGTGGCAAAACTCATCAAATCGGCTTGCGGTTTTGGGTAGGGCCCACGAGAGGGACATGTGGCGCATCCAGGGGCTCATGGGGGAAAAATGTTCAAAATTTTCCTGAGATCAAAAAGGGTTTAAAATACAAATTTTAAAAGGGAGGGACACATGTCAATGATTTTTGGACACGTGTACACATTATCCAAAGGCAAAAAGCTAATTTTGGCATATTGAGAGAGGATTTGGATCTACCACGTGGAGGGCTGGCATTTAAAGTTGATTGTAATCAACGGTAGCTGTGTAATTTCATTTTTGGGTGCCATTGGAGCTCTAAGAAGTGTGGAATCATCATTTTTACACCAAAACACATGAAATTTTATATGAATCTACATCCCTTCGGCCTTTTGAACACAACAGAATCATTTATTTGAGATAATTCAGTGCCCTATAGTGTTTTTGTGAGATATTTTTCTCAGCTCGTGAAAAACACGTGAAAGGTAAAAATGAAAAAGTTGCAAGAGTTAAAAATGATGAGGGAAAAAGGTGAAAAATGATTGTAAATGTATGCTGGCATGGTGGAATGCCAAAAAAATGACCCTAGGATGGATAAGGATCCAATTTCATAAAATATTTTAAAATATTTGTGTATCTCTGGCATTTGGCGAGCTATTTCACAGTTTTATATTATTTTTCATCAAATGGATAGGGTTTTGTAACAAATTTGATCCCTTTGGCATATTATTTGCTTGGGATGTAAGGATCCAAGTTGGAATAGGGTATATGATGTAGTTTGGAAGCATTTTTGGAGTTCTGTTGAGAATTTTAGAAAAAAGAGAAGAATTTTCACAAGGAAAAAGCGGAAGAAGTCCATTTCTTTTTTTGAGAAACTGCCTAAGAGCCATTTTTATTCCAGTTTGCATCAAATGTTCATCATGTTGAGTTGGTTTCAGCTGTAAAGCCATCAAAAAGCTTTGATATTTTCTAAATAACATTCCCTTGCTGATATATTTGATCAAATTCTTGGATTAACTGGTTTTATCTCTTGGCAAAGCTTGCATACACCTGTATTTCAATATGTTTTTAATCTGTGTTTCATGCTCATGTTTCAAATCTTGTGTTTGGGATCTTTATTGGTCATGCATGGTCTCATTTCTTGTAGAGGGTTTGAAGGCATCTACAATCTTTCATTCAGAAGAGTCTTCATTTGAGTGAAGATAAATAGATTTAAACTCATCTTACCTTCCTTGTAAATTGAAGGTGTTTGTAAACCTTTGGGTGTACCTTAGGACATGATCTAACAAGGGATTTTGAATGCTTTATTGATATTTTTCTTCAAGCCTTTGTGGCAGGATATCAAAGCTTGTATGGAATAGTGCAGATTTGGGCATCCATTGTGCACACATCCTGGTTGAAAGAACACTTCAAATTCATTGAAACATTTCTGCTGTTTAGGTGTTGTAATTCTTTTGCAAGGTTTCCCAAAGAAGGTGATGATTTCTAGATACTCTTGTTCCAAGGTCTCTCATCATAATTTCATTTTAAACTAACTCATCCTACGTACAATACCCTTGTATCTACATTGTCTGTCCACAAAAGAATTCAATCCTTTCAAAAAAATGCACAAAGTTGATCAGGGTTTTATCATGTCTTTAGCAGCTCTAGCTTTGTTTTGAGAAAATTTCCATCATTTAGTAGTGACAACTCTTTTGAGTTTGGATAATGGATATTTGATCATGTTTTTTACAAAGCCTCCTCCACAACATATGCAAAACACAAGGATATCTTCATCTCCTTACCATATAGGGGCTACAATATAGGTTCTCTTACCTTGGTTGATAGGCACAACCTAAAATAGTGAGGGTTAGATCAAAACCCTTATGAAGGTGCTATCCAATCCCTCAAATATTGAATACAAAGAAGAAGATAGGTGTGATCTCTAGATACAAATGACATACAAAACATCTGTCTATCCTTGAGTGTCTTGTGCAGATTCATGATGCTGTTCAAGTTGTGAAGGAGATTAAATTTGGATACCAACAGGAGTGATAACCACTCTTTGAAAAAAATTAGAATGGAAATGATTAATGAGAAAACACTTACCAATGTTGTAGGTCCAATGGTTGGGTGGTGGTGATGATCGGTTGATGGAATGGAGCTTGGTGTAGTAGTGATGCTTCCCGAAATGTTACTGTGGGTGCCAATGCTTTTGGATCTATCCTGGTGCTGGCTATGGATACCTGGGTGCGTGAAAAGAATTTGGTTCTACTTGCATGTAGCTCTCCTCTCTGTCATCTTTTATATCAGAATGTGCCAACCCAAAAACAAGGTTTCTTAGGTGAATAAATGGTAACCGACGATGGTTACGGGTTGACCGGCATCGGTTTAGGGGTGACCAGCATCAATTAAGGCAGGATTCCCTAGGTTTACTAAAATGGGTAAATATTTCTAATTTCTTGGGCCCAGTTAATTTATTCTCATGGATTAGAATGGAAACTTCCCTTCTAATGAGCGGGAATGTGGTTAGAGAAATCTTAGGCATTGATTTTAGGGTTAGAACAAATCTTATCTCATTAAGGCAAGTAACACTTAGTTATTGTTAGTTATGTAAACATGCCAAGAATAGGTCTAGGGTGAGGTGGTGGGGTAGAAATTAAGGTAATTAGATAATAAATATTGTGAGGACATATATATATATATATATATATATATATATATATATATATAAATTTAATTAATTAATTAAATTAATAATGATGTGGGGTGGAAGGGGCCATGGTTAGATGAGTATGTTTGAGCTGGTTATTTGATGAGGGACCAAGGGGAGTGTGACCCAATTTTGGTGTCTACATTTTTTCTCTTTTTGTTGCATGGCTTGTGTTCGTGCAAGTGACACTGACAAAAAATAAGATGCAGGTGTGCCCCATGTGTGGGTGAAGGTGATCCCCCTCAACCTAGGAACGGAAGAGGTAGAAGATCTGACTCAGTGAGTGGTTTGATAAAGATGGATGTGATGAAGAGGAAGGTGGACAATGGGGGTAATTGGGTAAAAGTTCCAATCGGGTAATCAAGGTAATGGGCCAGGGTCAAAGGTAGCAACAGTTAAATGCACGCACACATATAAACTGCGGCATGGTACCAGGTTGAAGAGCATGCAAACTCTACATCGTCTAAGGTCGATAGGTTTATCCAAACAAGGTTGAGGTGATTCCGGTATCCAAGGTATAGGATATGGTGTGGAAGCACTTTACAGGTTAGGTGTAGGAACGTGTAGGTATGTTCCGGTACACCAAAGGTTGGGTCAGGATAAATGACACGAAATGAGGCAAGGTAAGGTCATTAGGTCAAACAACATAGGTAACAGTGTCATAAGGTATAATGAGCACATGAGGTCATAGGTCAGTAACAATGTTCCAGGTCTAGGTAGCAAGGTCACGACATGGGTAATAGTGTCGTAAGGTATAACGAGCACATGAGTTCACAGGTCATTAACAATGTTTTGGGTCTAGGTAGCTAGGTCACGACATGGGTAGGGCCGAGGTATGGGTAAAAGAACAAGTCCCAAAATGTAATTAAGGATAGGTATAGGTAAGGTATACGTGGAGGTTGGTTATAATAAGGGTGGGTAAGGTCAAACAGTGGCTGGGTTGGTTAAGTGTTGGTCGGAAATTGGGAAAGGGTATGGACAAGAGTACAACAAGTAATCGATTCCGGTCATACGTAACCAGTGATGGTCTAGGTAAGCTGAGAACGGTTTATTAGGGTAGATGATCAATGTTGGTTTGGGTATAACCTAACCACGGTTTGCTAGGGCACAGGACCAATGTCGATTTAGGTATAACCGACATTGGTCAGGTCAATGCAGGTATATAAAAAGAAAAAATCCATATAATATAGATTCATTTGTACATTTTGGATTTTTTGAAAACGACGAGAGGATGAGACTTTTGTGGCTTGGCAAGAGGAAAGTATGTGGGACTATACTGAGGTGAGGTGGAGATATCTAGTTAGAGAGGAGATCCAGGTAGATAGGTCCACGTGATTGAGAAGAGTGAGGTGATTGGTAGAGATCTTGTTATACGAACATCGGTTAGGGATGAGGGGAAGCGGTGCCGATTATAATGGACCAGTGATGGTCAGACTTAACTAGTGCTGGTTAGGGTAAAAGGGCTAGAGTTATAGGAAGGGTAAGGGGAAAGGTTAGGTAAAGTGGGTAAAATAGATAGTAGGTTGGGGGAAGGGAAAAAGGCAGGGGTTGAAGGTCAATGTTGGGTAAAAGAAAGTTTTAATAATCTATGTGATTGGTTGAATGCAGGCCAAGGACCAACTACAGATGAGAGATAGGGAACCTCCCTTACTCATGGAGGTATGGGGGTTGTGATAGCTGACGAATGGCACCATGTTGTAGAGGTTGGCCTGATTGGGGTCAGACGCTACCAGCATGTAGTCCGGGATCCAAGTTTGATGGTCACAAGGATAAATTTTCTATCCTATGGCGAGTATAGAGCACATCAAGCCTCAAGTGAGAGGACCAGGTCATGTGCCCACAGTGTAGAGAGTACAAGGGGCCGGTGAGCCCTCAGATAGGGTCAGGGCAAGACTACTAGTGTACAGAGGCTAGCTCCAGGTGAGGGATCATCAAAGGACAGATTAGGGTGTGGTGGAGAGAGGTTGGCAGGGCACCCCACAAGAGGGGAGATAGGGGAGACTGAAGAGACAGGGATGGATATCCAGTGGGGTGATGATTAGTCATCATTGATGATCAGTGTATCCATGTTTTTGACATATTTTTGATATGTATATCAGCCTACGTGATGAAGACGATGAGGATGTAGATGAGATTTTTTGTTATTTTTGATCATATAATGACCTACGTGCCGAAGATGGTGAGGTTTTATATGAGATATTTTGAAATATTGTGATTATTATTGGTATATATGTTCACATGTATTTTTATATAGACTATCTGATTTATAGATGATGGTGTTTATAGTATGGATGGTGTACATGTTTTAATTTGCATTGCTATATATAGATAGGTGGAAATCAAGTGGATTAGGCCTGATAGAGTCAAGGTCATGTAGGCATGGTGGAGTCAGGTCTGTTTAGGCATGGATGGAGTCAGGTCATGGGCATGGATTGAGTCAAGTTAGTTTAGGCATGGATCAATGTCAGGTTGACTTAGGCATGGATCGAGTCAGGTTGAATTAGGCATGATTGAGTTAGGTTCATTTAGGCATGGTGGAGTTAGGTTGATTTAAGTATGCTCGAGTTTCTAATTTATTAATTTATGTAATCAATGATGGTGTGGATCATGTTAAGATGATTTTTACGAAGATGTATGATTATGGTAAACTAAATTGTAGATGTGATGAAATGAATATGTAAATTGATAGAGGTTTAGCAATTGTTACTTGTGTGGTTTAATTTTCCAGTTATTGATAGAGAAAGGAAACTAACTAGGGTAGAATGTGAATAGGAAAAGGAAAGGTAAAGGGGGAATTGGTTAGGGTAGAGAGTAGCTAAGATAACCTCCAAGGGCCCCATGCCCTAGAAGTTCTACCTACATAGTCCCGGTGAAAAGGGACCTCAAGCCGATGTAGTTCTCCCATAAGCTACGAAAGATTATGATAAAGTAGAGGAATGAGTTAGTAGGTGTGAGGCATGGTTGAAAGTACGTTATAGGCATGATTGAGTTTAGGTAGTAGGCATGGTTGAGTGATTTTTAAATATAGATGTTGAGGATGTGGTCCTGTATAGGATAATCAATAAGTAATGAGGAAGGAGAATGGTAAGAGGTGGTAAAAGAGCTGCTTAATTTGATAAAAACCCTAATGAGTCAATCCATACCTAAGAGGGGCTTATGAATGTAAGAACCTAAAGGCATTGCATAATGGACCATTCTAAGAGTGAAGAAAGTTGCATGATCATGAAATGTCGTGTTTGCGGCAAGTCCCTTGAGTAAAGAGGAAATTAGGCTAAAAAAAGGAAAGAAGGTGAGAATGGGAGGTTTAACATAACTTAGTGTACGACGACGTGTTTTTTGGAATAAAGAAACCCATAATCCAAAATAGGTAAGTCCATGAAGAAAATTTTATCTTTTTTTCCTCATTTGTTTGTTTTTAATAGATTGACTAATGTGGGAACTCTATATGGGATGAGTACATTATCTCCTTGAGGTCTTCGTGAAGCTGATCGATGTAGGAAGCTTCTGGATATTTATTACATTTTTGTAATGACTGGATATAGCTGTCCTTCAAGGGATAAATCTATTTATAGCGGTGGAATTTAGAGTAAAGAGATGTCACTTTTTGGGGGAGTCATATTTTTCTAGAAATTTGACTCAAGGAGTGGTATCCCTTTTTGTTTTTAGACGTTTAAGTCATAGACAAGACTATAGAGGAATATTAGGTTCTTGTTTAGAAGACAAGACCATAACACACAAAGATTAACTATGGAAGATGTGGTTTCGAGTGATGAACGACCATGGGATTCCATCTTGAAGAAGATGAAAAGTATCCATGAGAATCATGCTATGAGTAGAGATATGGTACTCATATTGAAGACAAGGCTAAAAGGTGACGGGTAATCACATGATTCTTGTTTAATCATGGATCCTCAAAATGGGTAATATGGAAGGTGAACAACGCTCAAGGGATGAGTGATCAACTAACAAAAAGTGATATAGGACTTGATATCAACAATAGAATGGTCGAAGATGCAAGGAATTAAGGGGCTCAGGTTTGGGTTTACCTTCAAGTGAAGACAAATGATAAGCACCTGATCCATAGGCATGGGTAACAATATAGGGTCTAAGCCAATTAGGAGAAAATTTTCCCTGTTTACTTTTCTCCTCTTAGGTTACATGTTGATTTTCCTTTAGGACAAGGTCACCTGCCTAAAAGGTTTGTTCATGAACATGTTTATCATAGGCACATTTGATACATTTTTGGTAGATTTGGAGATGGTCAAGAGTGTTGAGATGATGTTCATCTAATAATTCAAGTTGTACCAAATGATCCTGGAAAAATTCATCGTCGTTGAGCATGTCTTGTAGTGAGATGCAAAGAGATGGAATTTGGACTTTGAGAGGTAAGACAGCCTCAGTACCATAGACCAGAGAAAAGGGGGTGGCAGCAGTCGAAGTGTGAATACTAGTGCAATAAGCCCACAAGGTGAAAGGAATGTGCGTATGCCAATCTTTCCCAGTATTGTTGACTACCTTCATAAGAATTTTGTTCAAGGTTTTATTGGTTGATTCATTTTGACCATTGGTTTGTGGGTAATAAGGTGATGAGAAACTGAGCTGGATGCCAAAAGTGTCACATAATTTACATAGGGTTTTGTTTTTGAATTGTTTTCCATTATCAATGATGAGGTGGTGAGGAACACCAAAGTGAAAAATGATATGATGGTTGATGAATTCACATATCTTCTTAGCTTTTGTAGAAATGAGGGGAATGGCCTCTACCCATTTAGTGTAATATTCAGTAGCAGTTATGATCCATTAGGTGGCATTGTGAAGAATGGGGGTTGATCTCACCGACAAGATCCAAACCCCATTGAGAGAAAGGAAAAAGGTCTCATGTGACCTGTAAGGCATGACTAGGTGTGTGATGAAGATTAGCATGTTGTTGGCATTTCACACAATGTTTGACATGATCACAACAATCATGGTTCAGGGTTGGCCAATAATAGCCTAGGTGAAGAATGTGTTTTGTAACAACCCAACTGCTAAAGTGACCTCTATAAATTCCATCATGGACTTCCTTAATGGTGTAAGGAATTTCAGAATTTGTAAGGCAAGCGTAAGAGAATGCTGTCAAAACCACGCTTGTAAAGAAGACCACCCATGATGACATAACAAGAGACACTTTTAAGAAAGGCACGTTGTCCATTACAAGTGAGATCAACAAGTAGAATGGAAAGGGAAAGATAGTTTGCATATTACTTATACCAAAGGTCATGTGGGTCAGGGGAAATGGTTCCGACGGAGTAAAATTCATGAGGTAAATAAGATGGTGATTGTAGCTTTTTTATGGTGACAAAGATTTTAGAGTTAGTGGGTGAAGAAGGTATCTGAGAAGCCAAGCAAGGCCATGGTATCCACAAATTTATTGGTAGAATGTGGGGTGGTTTGAAGTGTGTAACGGTCAAAGGTGGTCAAAAGTATGTCTACATGATGTTTATACTTTTGAAGTATCTCATTATGACACTGGTATATACCATTGACTTGGTTTTTGACCAACTGAGAATCACCAAAGATGTTGATTGACTTAACATCTAAGGCATAAGTAGATTGGAGACCCAATACGAGGTGCTTCGTATTTAGCAATATTGTTTGTACAATCAAAATCAAGTTTGAAAGATAAAGGCATAGGTTCACCATCAAGCAGAATGAGGATAACACCAGCCCCACCCCCACACTGACACTTGCAGCCATCGAAGAAGAGTTTCATTTGGTAAGTGGGTTCGTCCAGGGAAAGGGTAGCTATAGACTCATCTGGGAAGTCAAAGTTAGAGGGTTGATTCCCAGAAATAGGTGCATCAGCCAATTGGTCAGCGATAGCCTGGCCCTTGATGGAATTTTGATGGATGAATTCAAGGTCGAGGTCATCCAGAAGCATAAGCCAATGTGCGTCACGTTGATGTTGATAAGGTTTGGCATACATATAGTGTAACGGGTCAGTATTCGTAATGAAGAAGGTTTTGTGGTTGAATAGGTAATGGCGGAGTTTGGTAGTGATGAAAACTAAGGCTAGAAAAAGTTTTTTACCATGGGTATATCTAGTTTCATAGTCAAGAAGGGTAAAAATTATGTAATAAACCTCTTGCTCTCGGTGTTGGTCGTCGTGATGAGCAAGCATGACACCTAGAGAATGGTCAGTGGTAGAAATATATAGGTAGAAGGGCTGGTCATCCTTAGGAGGAATGAGCACTGGTGGTTGAAGGAGGTATTGTTTCAAGGCTTTGAAGGCTTTATGGCATTTCAACATCCCATTTGAATGAAACATCTTTCTTGAGAAGATGATGGAATGGTTGACAATGGTTGGAAAGTTGTGAGATAAAATGACAAATTGATTGACAACTTTCCTTGTAGGCTACAAAGTTGATGGAGATTAGTGGGTGGCAGCATTTCAAGAATAGCCTTGACTTTAGCAGGATCGACTTCTATGCCACACAAAGAAATGATGAAACCTAGGATTTTTTGGAAAGTACTGTAAAGACACACTTCTTTGGTTGAAGATGAACATAATACTTGATGAGGCGGTCAAAGATGACTTTAATAACGGGTAAGTGTTTAGTTCTGATGCTTAGATTTGGAAAGAAGATCATCAAAATAATCTTCCAATATGTGATGCATGATGTCATGGAAGATGTAAGTCATGGCTCGCTAATATGTAGCACCAACATTTTTTAGGCCAAAAGGCATGACTCGATAGTAGAAAGTCCCCCAAGGGGTGATGAAGGCAGTCTTGTGTTGATCCTTGGGAGCTAGTAATATTTGATTGTAGCCCAAGAAACCATCCATGAGCGATAGCATTTCATGGCCAGTGGTGAGATCAACTAGTTGGTCAATGCCTGGTAGTGGGAAATTGTCTTTGGGACAGGTGAGGTTGAGGTCATGGAAATCTGTGCAAATGCAGAGTCCCCATATTACTTTTGTGATAGGAACGATGTTAGAAATCCATTGGGGATAATCAATGGGTAGAATGAAGGAAACCGAGAGAAGGCGTTGAAGCTCTTCTTTGACTAGAAGAGTAATGCGAGGATGCATTTTTCATAGATTTTGTTTGATGGGTTTCACATCAGGAATGGTTACGATATTGTGGACCATGATATTTTGGTCAATACTAGGCATATCAGCATATGACCAAGCAAAACGCATTGCTATGGTCCCAAAGGAAAGAGGTGAAGGCTTCCTACTCAGTATCATCTAAGGATTGGAGGATCTTTAGAATGTGTGGGTCGTCCTGAGTGTTAATGTTGATTTCGGTGGTTGATTCATTCAACATGGTTTGTGTCTTAGAGGGTAATGACCGATGAATATAAGAGTCTTTTGCACCAAGGTAGGTGAGGATGGATTCATCATCCTGACATTGAACGACATTAATTGAAGGCGTATCATCATCGATCATGTTAGGATATAGGAATGGGAGAGAAGAGGGAGCCTCACCATCGCGTTGATAGGTCAGCAGTCCCAGGGAAATGGTGTTTACAAAATAAAAAGTTAGGAGGAATAGATTCGGGATCTATGGACTTTGAGGGTGAAGATGGTAATCTGGGTGAATGAGAAGGGGAAGATTTCTCATCCTAGATAAGGTCGACACAAACCTTCTTGGAGGGTGGAGTGTCAAAACCAATGCCACTACGGTCATTATGTTTATGAGAGGTATAGGAAATGACAGTATGGCAACCTTGTTCATAAAAACTGAAGCCAAATCCTTTCCACAAGCACCGGTGGAGGAAAGTGTGAGCGAAGCAGCGGTTAGTGAGGGAATGTAGGTCAGACAAAAATGGTTGGGCTTGGGATGGAGGTTCAGGTTTATAGGTGGCAATATCAAGTCCCCCATATGTTAGGTTGGTGCGAAGGTGGGGAGGGCCATAAGGAAAAACATCACCAATGTGGATGTCGTAGATGGGGTGTTGACGCAGATTCCCATACTCTTGTGGGGTGAGGAAGGTATCAATATTGTATAGGTGGTATTCCCTCAAGAGTGAGGCATTGAAAAACACCTTCTAAGGGATCAGTAGTTGAGTATGTTGGTAGTGCGGTATAGATGGCTCACTAGATGTTGGGGAAACAAGTGTGCAGCAGTGGTAGAGGCTACAGACTGCAGTGGGGATAGCAAGGTTAGATGCAACAGAAGTAGTGGCAATTTTGGCGGATGGGCTTATGGGTGAAGGTGAAGTGGTGATAGTGGCAGATGCCTTGACCGGTACAAGCACATCATTGGGCTGATATAGCATGTTACAGGTCTTGAAAGGTGATGGGTCAAAAGGGATGGTGTAATTATGTCCCTTGTGTTCAAATTTGAGGCATCGATGTAAATTTGAAGGGACATAACCCATGGTACAGATCCAAGGTCGGTCGAGCAGCAAGTTATATTGGAACTCTCCTTCTAGAACATAGAAAAGTTTTGAGATAGTGCAGGGGCCCACGTGGACATGGAGAACAATGGTACCTAGGGTAGAGGTCATGGCGTCATTGAAGGAATGCAACATAACAGGGTTACCATGCATGTAATTGGCAGGTATCCAGCATTTGGTCGTATGCATGGGAGGAGATGATATTAATGCTAGCACCACCATTGATCATAACACGTCGTATGTGTATATTATCGATAAAGATAGAGATGAAAAGAGCAAGGTCAGGGTCATGTCAGACTAGAAGGGAGAAATCTCTTCATCTGAAAAGCTGAGGGCTGCCACTTGGCGAGTAGTTGGAGGTTTAGGGGAAGGTGAAGATCTAGTGAGAGAGGCTACATGGTGAGGGGTAATGATGGAGGCGATGGGTGTGGGGTCATTTGGTAAGACTTCAATATATTGAAGGACCTCCATGAGGGCTTGATGATGTGACTCCATGAGGTTTGGATGAGGTCATATAAAGACATTTTGAGGGGGGATTGGTGTAGTTGTTTTAGCATTGTGCGATGTGTGACCCCATCGGAAATAGGATATGCAGGACCTCGAATGATGACTTTGGGTATGGGTGCAGATGTTATGTTGGGTACAGGGTTGGTTGATGGGCCAATTGCTTTTTCCTTGCCCTTGTCTTTCTGAGCACGGGTGGCAATGTTGATCATGTTAATCTGAGGGGATGTGGATGAAGAGGGTGTGTCATGAAAGGTATAGCAGCATGAGGGACAAAATCCTAGTGGGGGATACGATCCTTGTGAAATGAGTAGGGTGCATTGGCATTTTGGTGGTGGTTTGGTCAACTCTCTTATACGAACCATGTTAATCTCAAATCTCAGGGGATGGATCAAAGAGTTTTGGGGGTGGATATTTTGGTCACTGAGTAGGTAACAAGAGAAGATCTGTGGAAATTGGTGAAGGTGAAATGGGGTCCTCATCAAGAAGATCATCATCGTCAAAATTTTCTTCGAGAGGACATAATTGGACAAGGGAAGTTTTTAAAGCCTCATAGTTCTCTACATCATGTCCTAGCACATGGTGGTAGGTGAAAATTTTGGTTTCGTCAAACCCTTTTGGTTTGGGTTTGAGTGGGTCGTAAGGTCTAAGAGGTGGTAATGTGATGAAAAAATTTTCGAGGAGATTGGTTAAGATTTTGGTGTAGGACCCTGCTAGTGGATCACAATGGGAGGTGAATGTGGGTTTGGGTACAGTACAACTGATTGTTGCGAGGAAGAGGCTTTACAGGAGGGGGATGGGTTGGTTTACTAGTTATGTGTGTGGTGTGGTCTTAGGTGTTGGTCATATCTTCTTAGGTAGGGGCATGGTAGAAGAACTGGCAATAGAAGGTTTGGTTGGTTTAACTACCTTATTGGAGGGTAATGGATTTTTAGCTTTAGGTTACATCCTTTTGGGTAAAGGTGATACGGGTGTATGAGATGTGGAGGGAAAAGCTGATGGTGGAAGAGGGTGGGTTACCCATGGGGGTAACCGAGGTGTTGTGGAGGTAGGTGGTGTGGGTTGGGCAGGAGGTGTGAGTGAAAGGGAAGAAAGTGTCATGGGTAGTGAAGAAGTTATTGATGGTAGTGGAGGTATGGGTGGTAAGAAGGTTACGGGTGAGGGTGGAAGTTTTGTGGGTTGCTTGGGTATATTAGAGGTCTGTGATGGGGAAATGGGTTGTTGCGTTCTTGGTTTACCGGTGGATGGGGGTTTCTTGGCCAGGGTCGAGGGGTGAGGTCCTAGGATGGACGAAAGGGGTGAAGGTGAGAATGGTGTGGTAGGAAAGGTTTGGTGTATGAGGTCTAGGAGGTTGGACCTTATTTTTAGGGGTTGGGTTAAGTTTAGTGTTAGTTTTGGAAGATGTGGCTAAATCTAATTTGATGGGTGGGTGAGTAAGGCTAGCTGTCGGTATGACCCCTAAGGTAGTGATAGGTTTAGGTAAGGGAGATGATATAGGCGTGGGTAGGTGTTTGGGTGTAGATGTATGTTGGGATATGGGAAGAGGTGTGATTTGGGTCATGGGCAGTGACATGGAAGGTATTGTAATATTTGTGGTTGTGTTTAGTTTGGTCACTCGAAACACTTTTGGATAGATAGTGGAGGTGTCAGCGAGTGACAACTACATTTGTGTTAAAACAGGAAGTAGAAGGCATCCCCAAAGTAAGGCTCTATTGACATAGTCCAGTAAATCGACCAAGCATGAGAATGGTACTGACATAGGCAGGGCTGACGTGGATTGAGTGGCAATCCCCATAAAATGTGTTTGAGATACCAGGAAATGGCTAGCCTCAGACTCTGTGGGTTAAGAGAGCCGAGAGCAGATCAATGGGATCTTAATGGTCTGATGATGAAGGGTTCATCAAAAGAAACTATTACTTCTATAGTATCCTCTATGGGTAGAGGAGAGGATGGGATAGATGAAGTGGACTCTCCTTGTGTTGGTATAGGCGGTGGACCTACATCTTCTATGAGTAGGAGAGGTGCCACTGACAATTGTTCAGAAATTTGAGGCATCAAAGGCGGCGTGCTAATTATAGGCTCTTCTACGGGTGAAGAATAAAATGAAATGAGTGCCTTTGTGGGTGGAGGAGTAGATAAAATAGGCTCTTGTGTGGGTAGGGAATCTCAGGATAAGATTTCATCTATGGAAGGCACATGAGGTAATTGGGAAGCAACTAGGATGTCATCAAAAATAGCATGAACCTCACGGACATTGCTATCATTGTTTGAGGTATCACCAGTTTGGTTGGAAGATGGGGCATGATTTGGGAATGGCTTCTTGAAGATGTGTAGGTTTTGGTTAGCGGGTGCATTTAGGCTATCTAAGACTAGATCTCCATTGTCTAACATTTCTTGGACGATATTCTTAAATGTGATGCAGTTATTGTCGATATAACCTTTGACACGATGATAGTTGAAAAAATCATGTTCCTTATACCGCGTTTAGGCATGGTTCGCTCAGGGTCAAAACCAGTATGTGGTTTTATAGGTGGAAGGGTAATGGCACCAGCCTTAACAAGATTTTCCAAAATAGAAAAATAAGATTCTCCTATAGGAAGTGTACTTTCATTTTTCTCGTCTCAGCTAGAAATCTTGGACAGGAGAGAGATTAGAAAGGGGTTTGGATAGGTTTGATTGATGAGGGGGGTCAAGCCTTGAGAATTACGGTGTTGGCAGATCCTTTAGGTTTTGAATAGTTGTTTTGGGGTTTCAAAGATAATGAAGAATCATTTGATTTGAACGTGATGTTCTTGTTACGAAGTTGAATCTTCTTTTCTTCAATAGCACGAATTATCCAATTTCCGTGCCATGGTGAATGCCTCATCAAAACTGCAAAATGATTTACACTTGCAGGGTTGGTGAGATGTGTCTAACACAAGCCCGAGTAAATAGCTCTATATGCTCAGTCTGAGGTAGCTGGAATGTGAGCTGATTAATTAAACTACACCAATGAGTGAACAAATTCAGTGATAGACTCATCGTCATACGATCGAGTGGAATAAAGATCGGTCATGGTAACCTTCTTAACAATATTAATTGAGAAGTGGTCTAAGAAGGCCTGGGCTAGTTGATTGAACGAGTAGATGGAATGTCTTGGTAGCCCACTCTACCAGTCCAATGTAGGTCCTATCAGGGACATTGGGAAAGTCCTCAAAAGTAAAGCGTCATCATGGGAAATTAGGTAACACCCATGTTTAAAGGACCGCAAAAAATGTTGTTGTGGGTCCTCTTTGTCTATTAAAGCAGTTGAATGTTACCTAATTTCCCAGTGATGACGCTTTACTTCTGAGTTTAATAGGAATTGCAAATGTTGTTGAATGGGTCCTCATTACAAATGTTCATTAAAGATAGTTGAATTATGTGAGACGGATTTCCCAATGCTACGAGTGTATGCATCTTTTCCATCATTAGGAATGGATGAGGTTATTGGTAGGCTCATGGTACAAGGGATCCTCATGTGGCATAGGTGAGGGAATTACGTGAGCCGGAAACCTGATGCTTCTAGTGTCTGCAGTATTTTCCATCATCAACTGGTGATGCCAGGTAATTGGTAACCGTTGTGGTGGATAGGGCTCCTCCTGAATGGCATAAGAGATGCTAGATATTGAACCTATTGATAGTATGTGTATGTAGGTGGGATGGTCATTGTGACTCTAGTAGTGATTGGGGGCAGTGTTTGTGGGATGGAGAGGACAAGATTCTGGAACGGAGTAGGGGTCACCAACACCACGGGTGGTTGTGTTGTAATGGGTATTTGTGAGACAATGGGTGCAGACTGGGCTATGGCCTGGTCGTGGTCAATGAGGGGACAACATATACGACATGCGCATGAGTGATACTTCAGACACAGCAGTCATGACGAGTATGGTTCCTAGTTGTGAAAATACTAGGGGTGTAGCAGGTAAGGGTAATACCACATTATTAGGGGCCGATACAGAAGTAGGAATAAGGGTAAGGAGAGTTGGATACAAGCATGTCGTATATCAACTGACCTGAGGAGTCTCGGGTAAAAGAGTGGGAAAGGTATAACTGCAAGGCTACAAGATTCTAATCAAGGAGTCATGCAAATTCTTTGTCACCTGTGGTAATGGTGATAGGCTAAGTAGGATCCATGGGTGACAGGATGGAAGGCGGTGAGGGACTATGTGGGAGTGGTTGACAACTAGCATGGAATATGAGGGCATTAGTCTGGCTGTGAGTCAGAACCATGTGAACAAGTGCTAGACTCTAATAAGACTGTATTCTGTAGATGACATAGACAAGCAACATGATAGAAAAGAATAAGGATTGGGAGAGTGAGTTTGGTCAAGATTTGGGGTATGGAAAACCAAATATAGACACACCGACAATGGTCAGTTTGACTGGTGACAATTGCAGGAAAACCGACGTCAGTCATAGGAACCGATGTCAGTTATTGCGGAAAATCCCTAGTTTTAGGAAATGAAACAAGATTAATAGACAGTGTACAGGAGATGTTTTTCTGTATGATGGTAATATCAACAGAGAAGAATAGAGTATCAGTAAAAAATGTTAGTGCCCAAAGGGCCAAAAATGAGAACATAATTATGAATGAAGACTTTCCTAGGCCAAAGTACCCAGAAAGTCAAGAGCCGACACCAATTAGGTTTAACTGACAACGGTCAAATGAAAATTGATGACGGTCGAGGGACCGATGCCGGTTACTGTGAAATTGAGACAAAAATGAAGAAAAATGGGTTGTGATTTAAATCAAGTGAATAATCAAACTTAGAATTTTGAAAATTAGAAGATGGGGCCTTGGCACACTCAAATAAAGTCAGAAATACTCCAACTATGATGGGGAGTATGCAAGGAAAAAACAAAAATGTGGAATCGTGTCCTCACACCTCAAAACACAAAGCAAGAAGAATGACTAAGAAAATTACAATCTTAAGAGTGAGTTTTCTTTATGTGTGTTCAACTTACACTATTTAAAATTGACTGTGTCTATTTATAATAGAATTTTGTGGTTAGGAAGGCATCTTATGAATAAGGATATCTAAAAGGAGGGGTTTCAAGTATGTTATGGCGGGGGCGGGCCATCCTTCTGAGATGATGACTCGACAGAGGTAACGAGATGGGGAGTACCTGCCAATCTCATCATGTGATCATAGACATGTGTTCCCAGGTAATATGTTGTTTAAGAAAGATGTGTATATTTCAAATTTTGTGCAAGTTTGGTAAGACATATAGAGAGAGAGAGAGAGAGAGAGAGAGAGAGAGAGAGAATGTGCTTTCTACGATTCTTTGTGTCAACCATCAGCTTGGGCATGACTTCCCGCATATAGGTTTCCCTCATTTTAATGTGAGCTAAATGTAGCAAATCAAAATGTAATGCAACCCAATTTTAAGCCCAAATTGAAAGATTATGTTTTGATGACACAAATGGTGAATAGAAGAGGGTATGCTCTTTTACTAAATGCAAAAAGCAAGAAGAATGGTTCTTTTTAAAGGCACCAAAAGAAAATGTATCCTTTAGAGCAATTAGAAAGAAGAGAAGATTACCAAGGAAGAAGATTAATGTGTAATATTTTTGAAGGGAAATAAACACACAACCTTTTCCTAGGAATGAAGAAAATGCAATAGAAACCCCTGATGGGTCCCACTGTGCGTGCCAAAATGTTTCACTGTTTTCTTTATGTTTTTGAATGACGAAACAGATAAGGGTAAGGGCTAGGAGGAATAGCATGTTAAATGGGTTGGTTGGAGGTTGTTATGCAGTGTTTTGACTTCTTGATCCAATGCCCGATTGTGATATCTTCCTTTTGGCTAGGAGGAACTACCTGTAATAGAAAACAAAGACCACAAAAGAGAAGTTAAATGATATATGACAGTGGACTGCCTGGCGTATGCTAGTTCTAGGAAGTGTGATACTTCCTAGATGGCTATCAAGCCACTGTTTAAAACAAATCAAATGCGACCGATAAAATAAATTCCTAATGTAGTTGATATGATTTAGGTTATCTCATTCAAGTATAATAAGAAAATATAATCACAACATGCTAGGTTATAGTTAGATCTAAAGGATGAGGTGTCTATCATGGTACTGGGGACTGGTCAGGGTCCGATTCTAGGTTGTTTAGGTCAACTGGTAAGAGGTTGTTTGGCTCTATTCTTGGGTAGGGTATAAAACATAGAGACTGATGTCGGTGGAGTATAACCGATGACGGTTAAGGGAGATTAACAACAGTTATGGGTAACCAGCATCGGTACAATAGGGTGATAGTAATTTAATGAAAAATTTATTGTAGAGGCTAGGTGAGGTTGGATGAGGCTAAAGAAGGAGATGGCAAGGTCTATGGGGATATTGAGAACACTCATAGAGGTGGAAGGGCCAGGATAGGTAATCTGATAAACAAGTGGATGATATTTTTCAATATTTTAGAAAGAAGGCTACGGAGGGATGGAAATGTTAATGGAAGAATAATAACAAGAATGATAACCACTCTATGAACAAAATAAGAATGGAAATGATTAATGATAAAACACTTACCAATGTTGCAGGTCCAATGGTTGGGTGGTGGTGGTGATCGGTTGATGGAATGGAGCTTGGTGAAGTAGTGATGCTTCCCGGAATGTTACTATGGGTGCCAATGCTTATAGATTTGTCTTAGTGCTAGCCATGGATTCCTAGGAGTATGAAAAGAATTTGGTTCTTCTTGCATGAGGCTCTCCTCTCGTCCTCTTAATCTCAAAATGTGCCAACCGAAAAAAAGGTTACTTAGGTGAATAAATGGTAACTGACAACGGTTATGGGTTGACCGACATCAGTTTAGGGGTGACCAACATTGGTTAAGGTGGGATTCCCTAGGTTTACTTAAATGGGAAGATCTTTCTAATTTCTCTAGCCAGTTAGTTTGTTCTCTCGGATTAGAACGGAAACTTCCCTTCTAATGAGTGAGAATGTGGTTAGAAAAATATTAGGCATTGATTTTAGGGTTAGAATAAATATTAGCTCATTAAGGCAAGTAAGACAGAGTTATTGTTAGTTATGGAAACATGCCAAGAATAGGTCTAGGTTGAGGTGGCTAGATGAGGTGTCTAGGTGAGGTGGTGGGGTAGAAATTAAGGTAATTAGATAATAAATATTGTGAGGATATATATATATATATTAAATTAAATTAATTAAATTAATAATGATGTCGGGTGGAAGGGGCCATGGTTAGGTGAGTATGTTTGAGTGGGTTATTTGATGAGGGACCAAGGGGAGTGTGACCCAATTTTGGTGTCTACAAACTAAACCCCACCATGTGTGGGGGTAGGAGGAGGATTGGGGAAAGATGGCAGACCTAGCGCTAGAAAGGTAGAGAGAGTAAAGGCGGCTTAAGTATAATGAGGCGCACGAGAGGGAGATAGAGAAGCAATGTACCATTGTATAAAGTATGGCATTGAGGAGAGAGATAGCTCATGAATGATTTGAAGCTCATGTAAAAGACGTAGAGACAAAGCAATAGGAACTCCCCCAGCTTGGAAAACATGATAGGGATCCCCCCTTAGCCTCACAATGAAGCACGCCAACAGAGACTACCTGGGCCATGGGCATGCATCTAAATCCACCTAGTAACCTATCCCTTGCGCTTGGTTTTTTAGTATCTAGTAGGAAAAGTAATTGACAAGCAAGTGTGGGAAGTAGGTGAGAAAGCTTTAGAAGAATGAATTGAAAAGATAATTCAGCTAGATGAGTGATGATCCATAGAACGTTGGATTTAGAAGAAAGAAAAGGATAGGTAGAAAGCATGACATGACATAAACATAAGGGATAAGAAGTTTGAGATTGGACAAATGGTAGTTCTCTATGACTCTAAGTTCTTGCGCCATCAAGGAAAATTTAAGGTACATTAGCTGGGGCCATATGTTATCACTTACATTCTTGAAATAGGTGCTTTCCAGTTAGAAGCACTTAATGGAACATGGCTACCCAGTTACTTAACGGGAGTAGGTTGAATACCTACTATAAATAAGTCTTCTTGGTGTTTGTTATAAGGCAATATTTCCATTTAGATTAGATTTTAAATTATTTATTTCCTTAATGTGTTTCCTTCTTTGTTGCTATGGTTTTTCAATTTAGTTGGTGTGTTGTGAAATAAGCACACTTGCGCACATGAAGATAATTACTATATGAAGCATGTTTATGTGTAGAGGAAGGCACATACTTTTAGTGTGGGGTGGTTGTTGATATCCAGGTACAAGATTATGGGAATTGAAAGGTGAAAGGAATAAGCTACTATGGGTGCTCTTCAATTCAAAGGATTTCCTCTAAAAAGTGACTAAATATAGAGATGAATGAAGGGACAATATAACATGAGGTAAGAAGAGGCCATAATAACTACCAGTAGAAGGTGTAGTGACAAGGTACTCATGTGAAAGAAAGCACACTAAGGATAAGTCTGTGACCAAAGGGTAGGAAGGCACGTTAGAAGGTTATAGCTGAGGCATGAAGATGTAATGCGTGGAAAGGATGGAATTGGTCAATTAATGAGAGGATATTTGGTAGGTGAAGGAGTAATGAATGCATAAAAAAATTGAAAATATATATAAGGATGGGATGCAAATTCATTTTTACCATTGTGATTAAGAGTATTTGACAAATATCTAAGTACGAAGATCCAAGTGATCAAATTGAGGTGCATGAGGTGTGTAACTAGTCATGACAAAGATATCTATGTGTAGAAAGAGCTTGCATCCCCAGTGGTAAGGGGTTTGAGCGAAGTAAGGAGATAGAGAGGAGTAAGGGAACGTAATTTCACCTAGGGCATGTTGAATCAAGCTAGGGTTTGATTCAAACATTTTAGAATTCAAGAGGTGAGGATCTAAAAAGGATTGCAAGGTATAAATGGCACCAAAAAAAGTAGTTGCATCAGAAGTGGAGGGAAAGAAGAAGGTGGTAAAAGAGGAAGAGGAGATGGCTCCTAAAAGATATTTTTTAGAGATACAATATCTAGAGGGGGTTATCATAGGCTAGGAGTGGGATTCACAAATAAGAAGAAGAAAGGTGAGTGAGTAAAATCACCATACCACAGAGAACAAGAAAGATCTTGATGCCTTGCTAAACACGAGGACAAATAAATGCATGAAGGAAAATATGCCAATGTATAATGATGTTGGCAAGAAGTTATTGTAGAATACACGAGTTTACCAACTATATGAACTCCCTTACTTCAGGAAATATGAGCCCTTATACCAATGGCTCATGAATAGAGTGCACAAATATTTTTCTACTTTGTAGGACATAGAGCCAGAATTTCACCATGTTCATCTCCACAGTAACAGGGTTGAAAGGCACATGAGAATATTTGTGTGATGATCTAATAGACAAGGCCAAAATATTGGAGACCAGAAAGGAGTTTGGGTAAAAAAATGGTTTGTGTGACGTGGACATCAATAAACTAAAGAAGAATCCAGTGGTGCAAGATACGTCACATCTTGTTACAAAGATAAATGACCAGGAAAGGTGGTCATAAGTAAACACCATGTGGCTTCACATTGCCAAAAATATGTTTGAAGGGGTAGTCTACAACATTTCATGGTATATTATAGATACTATTGTTGAGGAAGCGTGCACAGGAGGAAAGATAAGCTTTTGAGCTGTTCTATTATCACTGGTGTTCATGGAGATTGGAGTACCTGATGGACCAAAGGAGAAGATATGGGAGTATCCCATGGAACACAAGTCACTTGGAGAACACTTCAAAAATTACTTGTGTGAGGGATCCATGATAGAACATGTTAAGAAAATGGTTGAGAAATGGTATGATAGGCTCTACATGGCCTTTGAAGAAGAATGGTGCATCCCCAAAGACATACCTTCGGTGGTTGGAAAGGTAGTTCAGTTTGTTGTATACCAACATTTCTGTATAGCGTAGTTTGCCATGAAGGATGCATCATAGATCCCTTGGTGTAAGTTTCCATATGCCTTCACATAAAGGTACTTCTAGGAATCAGTACACAGGTTCTTAGACATGCAACGACTCACATTAAATGTAGATAAGGTAGATTGCGAATACCACACACTAAGGAAGAAATATGTGTATCTAGGGAAGGGTGCATATATTGAAATACTCATTTTAGATGTATTGAGCATTGACCAATAAGTTTTGATATGGGAGATATTGGAGCAACACTGTTGTACCTTGCACTAAAGCCAAAGTTTGAGAATAAAAAATATGTGGAAGATGAGTTTGCACTTCCAGCAACACCAAAGGGTAAGCGCGATGATCGAGAAAATCTTAGTGCCTAAGCCCACATAGCCAATTGAAGTGGAGGATGAGGAGGATGAGTGCGAAGATAGTGGTGGTTTGGAGCATAGAGGTAGAAGACATCCTACGAATAAGGATGAAGTTGAACGTGCCACTACACCACCTCAACCACAAGAGGGGGATGATGAGGAATTGGATGCATTCCAAGGAGAGCACAAATTTAAGTGCGTGTTCAAGAGAACAAGGACTTAAGGTGCTACCCCCAAAAATAGTGCACAAATTTCCCAAACTCTCCCCACAGAAAGAGACAATCGAGAAAAGAACAAGGAAACTGAAGTTGAATGAGGATGTGGAAGAATCAGAGGAAAGTGCACCTGATTCTCCTACACCTCTAGAGAATGTAGAACATAAAGATGAAGAAATGAAGCAAGGATAAGAGGAGGAAAAGGCAACAGATGAGACAACTACAGAGACTGCACAAGACATGGAAAACACAAGTTCCAAATTTGGAAGCTTGAGTTCCTAAAAAGCCTTGGTCTAGAAGAAAAAAGTGGAGAGCACATTCCACCAGTCATGGGTTATGCAGAGGATGCATGTAAAATTATCTGCACCTATTTCTAGAGCACACTGTCACAAAATGAATTATATGGTTGGGAATTAATGGATGAAGATATGGCTACAGTGTGTATGAAGAAACAATTATCATGGTCCATACACACACACATGGATGAGATAGATTTTGATGTATGTGAGGAGTCATGCGTATCGTGGAGGTTGAAAAAGATACCTTAGTCTAGACACATGATAGTGAAGCCTACTATCATGTCAGATGAACAGGTGAGCAATGCATTGGTGGAAGTCTCAACAGAGGTGGTGAGGCGGAATATAGACAAGGCTGCCACAATTAGGGTGCTCAAGAAAGAGATCAGAACTAAGGATGGGGAAATAGAGAACCTAACATAGGAGAGAGACTTAGCACATAAAAAAAATGTTATATGTATTAGAATCACAGAGGAAATTAGTGATAATGTCATCATAGTTAGGTGACACTTGGAGCCCTAGGTGCCACAGACATTTCCTTCAGCAATACACTATGTAGGAGATTTGGTGGACCTAGTACTTGAAGATGAGCCTTTGTGCATGCCAGCACCAAAGGATCCAACACAAGAGGAGGAATGAGAGAAGGCTTCATTGATGCGGAAGATTACATCTTATGAAGGGCTGCTGCAAGAACTACAAGAAGAACTGAAGAAAGAAGACCAAGCCTTGAACATCTACATAGTTATAGAGGTGCTCATCAACATAAAAAACCTGGAGGAGAACAATGAGGTTCAGAAAGTGATGAAGGATAAAACCTTGGGCTCTGTAGAAATATTATCAATGGTTTAAACAGAAGTGCAAGGCATTGACAGAAGAAAAAGAACCACACAAGACTCAGTTGGAAGAGCTTGGGAAGCTCATTATGTAGAATATGGATTTACTAGAGGGGAGGATGAATGTAATGTCCAACATTGTGTTGGTATTGCAAAATGAAAAGGGGAAATTGCGAGGGATGAATTAGATTCCATTGCTATGGAAATTATAGAAAAAAGCAGAGGAGAACACTCGCTGAGTGACAGACCTTGGAGGCTGAAATAAAATAGGAGTATCCTAAATTAGTTGTTAGAGTAAAGAAGAGACTACAGAGTAAAAAATAATCTTTCATTATTTCCATTCTTTCCATTCTTCTATTCTTTACTTCAATTTTTGGAGATGACCATTGTCAGGATGACAATGAAACTAGTGTGGGGGTAATAATGATCAAATAACACTTGACAAATAAAGCACACAAGAAGTCCACGAGGGGAAGTGAGTCATATTCAAAGGGCACAAATGAATAGGGGAGAACATAAGCATAGAGAAGAAGTTCAACTTTTGGGACTTAGCCGTTTTTCTCTCATAAAGGTCTTTTTTTAGAGATGGTGTGCAAAGCACACAAATGAGGTAGAGATGTGTGATCCATGCATTGACTATTTTTAGAGGATTGGATATGAAGAAATTTGCATGGAAACATGCTAGAAATAGATTTGCTACTGTCAGTTAGCTAGTAGTAGTCTATTATTAGTACAATTGCATGTGTGGATAGTTTTGTAAATGTGTGTGGCTAAGAATAGCATGCGACCTATTTTTTGGAGTAAATAAGTGGTGAAGGGAAAGTACCCCACTCTTATATATATGTAGTAAACTATGTAATAGAGGGGGGGTCGAGATATACAAATATATGTTGTTAAATCTGCTACACACATACTACTGATATTGTAATGAAGCTTCTGTAAACTTATTGCATTGAATATAATGAATGACATTAGCTGAATCTAAGTGTTAGTTCTATGTGTATTAGAATCTAGTATGTTTATGATATCATCATGGTTAGTACTTAATTATACTTTTCCCTGGATATAGATCTGTTATGCTCTATAGAATGATGTGTTAGTAATGGAACTATATATGTTAAGTCTTCATCATGCTAACATCCTGCTGACAACAACCCTAAAGAGGGACTTGGTACCTTTACATGCTTCAGGTGAGCACTCAGTCTAGGCTGAGTGATGTGCTAGTGTGCATATGATTTCATTGGGTTTGTACCACTAAATTCTAGGATGCATCGGTGTGTGTGTGTGTGTGTGTGTGTGTGTGTGTGTGTGTGTGTGTGTGTGTGTGTGTGTGTGTGTGTGTGTGTGAGTAGAGAGAGGAGGTTGAGTGTGAGTGCACATGTAATGGTGTATGCATGGTTAATAATATTTAATGGTTCTAGGGGGTAATGTAGGGTTTCTAGATTAGATCCATGGGAAGGGTAGGATGCTAATGGTAGAATGATGTAATTGATCTATTTCTAAACCTTTTTGATGTAATCTGACTATTGTAAAACATTTGTTAAACAATATATAAAGGGTTGTTCTGAATATTTATGTTTATGGGTTCAAACCCTAGTGCTCTTAATTTTTCCCATTGTTTAGATCTCATCTCTTTGTGATGTTGTAGTGTTTACTTTTACATTATGTTGCATCTGTGTTTAAGATCTAGTGTCTTTACTTCTATGCTAGAAGGAATGCATATATTCCTGCATCTGCATGCATTTCCTCCATTAATGGTGAATATTCTTAAAAGGCTCACATTAAAGAGGGTATCGACACCTACACACGCTTTGGGTGAGCACCCCAACTAATGTTGTGTGATAGGGCCAATGTGCTTGGGGTTTAAAGGGAGTAGGGAAATGAGGCTACATTTTGGTTCCATTGCCAGGACCTCTTTTGAAGATATTGTGGAGAATGGTGTGTGATGATAGATTGCTTAATCTTGGACAACATTGAAACTTGGCTTAAAATTACGGAGGATAAGATTTCACAGAGATTCAGTACTGGATCTAAGTCTGATGCATATAAATGGGTAGAGGAGAACTTGTATCACGAGCTCTATGAGACACTCTATGAGACATTCTTTTGTTGTTTCCCAGTAGAATTGTATGAATGGTTGTAATCATATGCATCAAGGAAGAGTTCATATTTTAGAACCTTATGTTTGGACCCAAGAAAGAGTATCAGAGGCTATATGATGCTGATTTGACCTGGACTTGCATTGTTGATAAGTGGTGGAGTGGAGTGTTGACTAGATATAACTTAGAATACATAGTTTCTATCTATTCTTTCCCAGGTATTGCTGAGTTTGAGTTCTTGAGGGAGCCAAGATGATCATTCTTTTGTGCTATACTATTAGCCATTAAGATCCTGATCATCACTCTAAGTATGGAGGCATTTCCTATTACTAGATAACTTCCCAGTAGGTGTGGGGCGCGAAAGCTAGTGTGGTGAGAGATGGTGGACCTTGTAGTGGAAACGGAGAGAGAGAAGAGGCAGCTCAAGTATAATGAAGCACAAGAATGGGAGTTTGTGAGACAAAGAAAACTTGCAGGAGCAATGGAATTATAGAGGTTGACGTTGTGGGAAGGATTTGAGGTTTGTGCGGAGAATGTGGAACCTTAGCAGTTTGTGCAACCCCATCTTGCAAAGTGTAGGAGAGAAACCCCCCCTCGACTTTGGTGAGAGATTGTCGTATGGAGAAAGGAGAAGAGCCATAGGCGTGCATCTTAGCCCACATGGTGACCATACCCTAATGCTTAGTTTTCCAGTTCCTGAGATAAGTATTGTTAATATAGTTGGTGTTGGTATTGGTAGTTGAGAAATACCTAGTAGATATAAGTTTTCATTTAGTTCATCTATGACAGCACATACATTTCCTGTTTTTGGAGGCATCTTATTTGGCACATCATTTGGGTAAGGTGTGGGTACCCAGAGTTTGGGTATCACGTTTAGAAGTGGTTCAACATCACAGAATATTAGTATGCAGTTTAGCACAACAGTGGGTACACAGAGCACAATTGCGTCAGGTCTCTTGCCTTTGACAGGAGGAGGATCTAGGTGGATCAGGAGGAATAGGAGATGGTGGATCTAGTGGATCTAGTGGTGGAGGAAACACAAGATGGAATCAAGGTCCTGGATCTTATGGATAAGGAGCTCAACCACCTAAGCAATTTTTTTTTGAGATGTCTCTACATTTACCTAATTACAAGGGTGTTGAGGATGTTGTTGAGCATATACAAAAATGTGAATTGATATGGTACGCTAAGGGTATCACTACCCCAAAGCGGAAAGCAAGTTAGTTTGTAACTATGTTGTAGGGGCATATGTATTTCTGGTACCGAAAGTATGACCCACATCAAATGGAAATGGATTATACTGAGCTGTGTGATGCCTTTTTGGCGGAAGATTGCACCGCAGAAGAGTGCCTGAGCTTTAAGAGGTGATTCTGGGAGCTCTAGAATGAGTTGTGAGCGTAATAAGATATCATTGGAAATAATTTTCAGCCCTCTACATTGTGGAAAGAGGTGATTCTGGGATCTCTATAATGAGTTGTGAGCCCAATAAAATATCATTAGAAATAGTTTTCATCCCTCTACATGGTGTAACAACCAGATCAATCTCAAGCACTATGCATTTATAGGGAAACTCATTCTTTCCATGCACTGCGGGTGATCCTAAGAAAAAATATGTTTTTAAATTTTTTGTAATCTGAATCAAGCCATGGTACCCCTTCCATTCTTCTCAAAAGTTCCTTTCCATGTAAAATGATATAAATAAGCATCCAAAATTTCATCTGGGAGTTCAAGTTATGGTCTTTCTAAGTCACCCTCCAAAGTATGTGTTTCAATACTTAGTCAAATTTACAAAGGGAAATGTGTCAACCTGAGGTTGAGGTGCACTTATTTTCACCCATTAGACCAAACCAAAGATGAAAATGGTGTAAAAAAGTGCACCCTCCCCCCTTTATCATCTAGGTTCCTCATACGACCTTTTTCTGGCCCCCAAGTACTCAAATGTAGCTCCGTCCTCCATTCCTCTAATTGAACACATGTGTGCCAAGTGTCGCAATATGGCTAAGGTGAAATTTTTTGCACCTATTTTCCCAAACCAAAGGGAAAATGGGGACAAAAAAATTGCCCCACCTCCTCTCTTAATTTCCAAACACTAAATACAAACAATTAGTCATTTTTTCCTCAAACCCCTACAAATCTCCATATGTTGCTAGATTTTTCCTAGAATCTAGAATCCACCATTTTCATTCTCAAAAAATCTCATTCGTGCTCCCTTGATTTAAAAAAAATATAATAACAAGGAAATCCAATTTTCCCAAAGTGGAAAATGGTATTTTGCATGGAAAAAAATTCAAAACCCGCAAAGGATATTTGTTTATATTTCACAAAGTAGTGGACAAATCAAAGTGAAAATTTTTGCAATCTTCAAGTTTTCCAAATTCCTTGAGGATCCATGAAGAATTTTTTCCATGTATGTTCCTGATTTTTCATAGCTAAGAAACCCCAGTTTCCCATGGTGAAAAATTTGAAAATTAAAATCTTCGTTTCTTCACACCGGGTAGACTTGAAATTTCGGATGTGCACTGAAGAAAAAAAACCCATATAAGAAAAGTTGGTTTCTTCAAAAACCAAGGTCAAGAACCCTACTTTCTAAAAATAGTAAACCTCCTACATGGGCACTTCCTATTTTTAGTAAGCATATATAGAAAGTAATTGTTATCCAAAATTCACCCCTCAAGGTAATTTTGATAACATGCATCAAATTATTCAGTCCTGAGCAAGTAGATTGATTCAAGGCCCAAAATCATGTTTTTGGGGCCCCTCGGCTTCTCTCTAACTCTCCCATCCAAGAAGAAATCCCAACAAGTTGAGAAAATGGAAAAAATGCAAAAAATAAGGTTGCAGGAATGGTTTAAAGCATTTCGGGTCTGAAGGGTTTGGGTTGTACTGAGGTTCGTCGTACCAAGCTTGGGGCTGAAAAAACAAAGAAAATCAGCTAAGTCAGACATTTTTGTCCCAGTTGGTCTGCGGGATAGTTGGGACGTCAGGACGCGAGGGACGCGAAAAGCCGAATCGGCCAAAAGCAGGGAAAATCATCAAGTTTTTGTTTTGCGCGGTTTGGGAAAGCCAGGAAAAAGTACGCATGGGACGTGAATCGGCTGATTTTCCGAAAGACGGTCCATTTCAGACAGTTTGGGGATTTTTGTCCAGGACAGCCGGGACAAAAGTACGTGGGAGGGACACGCGGGACGCGAAAAGGCCGCAAAAGAGACAAGGAAGCCCAAATCGGCCAATGCGGGAGAATGTGTCTAGGACAGCCGGGACAAAAGTATGCGTGGGACATGAAAATCCGAAACAGCCGAAGGCAAAGAAGAAAAGTCAACGTTTGACCCGTGAACTTCAAACGACCATAACTTTTGACTCCGAGCTCCGATTTTCACAAAATTGGACTTTTTGGAGCGAGCACGACGTCCTATACGCCAAAAAAGTTAGATTTATTATTTTTAACAAGGGTAGATATATTTAAATAAAATAAACATATTCGGCTCCAGTCAGTTAATGCTCATTCCCGTCAAATGATAGAAAACGCCTGCCAGACCCAAAATAGCTGCCCGCACTCAGAAGGCCATAAATTTTGCATTTCTCAACAAAATCACACAAAATTGGTACCGTTGGAATCGTGGCTCCGAGCCTGATGTAAAAAAATCAAGAAATTCTAGATTTGATGAGATATTTGTGAGGATTTTTCACAAAACGTGGACGGGTTCATAACAGTGTTTTATTTGGTGGTTGGGAGTGCAATTAAGAGGCATGGTCATCGATCTTTCTTTGCTGCAGCACCTGGGATAGTATGGGGAGCCTTTTGCAAGTAATATATAATCATTTTACTCTATTTAATGCCTCTTACAAGTGGTTGAAGGATAGATTTCAGGATTTCCATTTTCCCTTCTCTTTCCCTTCTCATTTTTCTAAATTGGAGTGTTGGGCTCATTGTAAAGGGGGGGTAGTTTTGTAGCAAAGCTCTGCCAAAATTTCTTTGTGAAGCCAATGTGTTACTGGCCCTTGTTGTGGACTCGTTGCATGGTGATCTAGGCCCTTATCTTGTAATAGATTGAACTGTGCATACCAGGAAACAATAAAATACAAGTTTGTGGATGTATCTTTCCCTGTTGTGTTTTCTTGCATTCTTCTTGCCCCTTTAACCTTGATTACAAGAATATTGTGTCTATTATTATGTTCTTGCAGGGATCCATTATCATTGTGTATGTTTGAAATATTGTTGTAAAATGCATTTTTCTAGATTATGGAGAACTGTCATCACCCCTTCTAATGTGCACTTTGCTTCTGTATCTCACACATTTGAAGAATACTCTCACACCCTCATTTTCTGGTGTATCACCGCTGTAGTGTAGGATTTCATCTTATGCATTCTCTCTCCTCGGTCCCTTGGAAATTTAGGTTAGAATAGTTAGTTTCCCCTGCATTAGAGTAGATTGTGGTAGGTAGTTTAGGAGCAAGAACCAGCTTTCTCTGGAGGTCTATCTCAAGTAGCAAGTCCCACAACTTGGAGACAGTACCCATGTTAGCCAATCACACTGTGAGTTCAAGTATATGCACTTGTATAAACAGAGGGGTGCTGTGATTTGGTGATAATAGTAATTCCGATAGAATTAGTGTGCAAAGAAGTGATCTAGAAGGACAATATCGGTGGTCAAAGATGAAAAGGGGTAAACTTATCACTTACTAAAAATAGTAAATCTCCTACACATGCACCTATTATTATTAGTAATTCATATCAAAGGGTTGTTACAATGAAGGTGGTATGCATAGTGATCAACCAGAAGGAGAAACAAAGTGACCAAAGCCAGAAGGGGTAGGAAATTCCAATTTACTAAAAATAGAAAACTCTTCTTTCTGGGGTAGGGAAGTGTCTCGGGAGCTAAGAAATTCAAGTTCAGAGGATTGTCATGGTTTCCTCTTCTGAGTGATTTTTTTAGTTTCATGTTCATTTGTACAATACAAAGATCAAATGAATGGTGGCATTTCATGGTTTGGGTTGATTACTTCATATTGCGGAATGGACATTCTTTAGTACTCAAATGCACTTCAATAGAGCCTTTCAATTAGTGCAATAATGTGGCCATGGTGTAAAGTTCATCAGGGTCCATTTTCTAACCTCAACCTCTTTAGAGGGGATATTCAAGAGTGGTGATTGTTGTCTATAATGGAATCACTCAACAGTGGTTTTAAACAATTAGTTTGCGGTGTCTGTGGGTCATCCAAAGGAGGTTTCTCATGGTTTAAAGCATTCAAGGATTCATAGTTCACTGCATTATAGTGTTTCATCAGATCATCTGACAAGGATAAGTGGATTTCATTAAAGGAAACGTCTTCATCAACATTCTTCCTTATCCTTCCTCTCTCTTCTTTCTCTCTCTTCTCTGCCTCCCCCCCAACTTTCTAATTCTTTGTTGGGGTTGTAATTTTTCATAAATCCTTATTTAAATTAAAAAGTGATTTTAGGATTATAATGTATTAAGTCACCTTTATTTTATAAAAATGGACTCAATATTTTCCAAAGAATGTGGAAAGTCTTAAGTTGTGGAAAGGCATATGAAAAGTCATTGGGGAGTAGATGAAGAGTCACTTCTCTTTCTATAAATTGTAAAGGCATACCCTTTCCAAGGGATTTTACATTTTGTGAGTTCTTGAGAGAGCATTCCTTGTGAAGAAGCAAATAGATATAAATTCTTTGAATTCTCATTCCTACTGTAGACACTAAAATTAGGTCACACTCCCTTTCCGTACCTCAACCAATAAGTACCCTTCATCACTTTTATCTAGTCATAGCCCCCTTTACCACACTAGTATTAATTTAATTAAATTAATGCTTTACCCTCACTATATTTATTATTTAAATATCTTATTTAAATAATATCTACACATATAGTTCACTTAGACACCTCATCAAGCTAACTCACCTTAAGACCTATTCTTAGCAAGTTACCATAACTAACTGAGACTTACCCAAACCCTAAAAATCAATGCCTACACTCCCTCTAACCACATTCCCACATGCTCACAGAAACTCCCAGTATAATCCATGGGATAACAATATGAGATCCAAGGAAATCAGGAGGATCTCCCCTAAGTTTGGACAACCTAGAAAATTTTGCCTTGACTGACGTCGGTTACCCCTAACCGCCGCCGATTAAGCTAGACCACTGTCGGTTACCCCTTTTTAAATCCTAAACTACCTTATTCTCAAGGTTGGCAAACATTGGGAGAAAGAAATTTGATGAGCAAGAGTGAGATCTCGCAAAGATAACACATCTTCAAAGAGCCAATTCCAACAAGAACTCACATCCAAAGAAGGATATTGAACATATTCTCCTGCACAACCATCCCAGCCACATTCAGATCTACCCAAGAAAAAGAGGAGTGTGCATGCAGCCCATGCAAAATATTTTCTCTAGTTGGTGATCACTTGTAGCCTCCAAAACTCATCATCAACACCTCCATACTTCACACATAGACTTCTAGAAATGACATCCAAGTAAGTATAAGATCATACTTCCCTGGTTAATTCATTTCATCATTATTTTACCACCTGTTGTCCATCTTGCTCCTTATTGACCATCTCCAACATCTTCTACCTTCATATACCCATCAAAACCCCGTAAAAACCTACCCTTGTCACCTAATACCTCCTCCCAACCAAATAAATTCTTTGTCCAATCACAAAGGGGACCAAAAACCCCATTTTGTGATATTCCCAGATCTCACAGTAACCGGCGCCAGTTATACCTAACTGCAGTCGGTCACCCTTGACCGACACTAGTCTCTATGTTTTCCCACACAACCTTAAGTAGAGACATATCCACCCCATTTTACCTTACCCTCACTCACTTGATACCTACCCAACACCTTCATCATACCTACAGAAGTCATAAAAAACCCTTTGACCTGTGGATTCTATTCTAGCCTAGCCTATTAGATTAGATATGTTTCTTATTGTGTTTTAAGTGAGATACCTAAATCATTTTAAAATAACAATAGGATTTAATTTTTTTTCAATATTAGTTTGTTTAAAACAGTGGATTGACAGCCATCTAGGAAGTGCCATACTTCTTGGATCTAGCTCATGCTAGGTAGTTCACTACCCATATTGTTTAATGCTTTCTAGTGGTCTTGTTTTCATTACAGGTAGTTCCTCCTAGCCAAAAGGAAGCTCTCACAGTCAGCTGTGGATTTAGAAGTCATACAGGTGTGATAACCCATCAACCAACATTTGAACATGTATTCCTCCTATCCCCGTTACCTTATCTGTTTCATCAACCATTCAAAGGAACAATCTAAGAAAAAGGTGAAACATTTTTGCACGCCCGGTGGGACCCATCCAGGTTTCCTTGCATTTCATTCATTCCTACGAAAAAATTGTGTGTTTGTTTCCCTTCTAAAAGTGTACACACTAATTTTCTTCCCTGGTAATCAACTCCTTTTTAGTTGCTCTAAAGGAAAATTTTCTTTTGGTGTATTTAAAAGGAATCATCTCTTCATGTTTTCAGCATTTTAGTGAAAGATCATCCCTCTTCGTTTTCATCTATTTTTTTCATTGAATATCATACTTTCGATTTGGGTTTAAAATAAGTTTGATTTTCTACATTAGCTCACATTAATTACAGGTAAGCTATACGCTGGATGTCATTACCAGCTGATGGTTGACAAACAAATCGTGAAAAAGCACTTCTATCCTTTTCTCTTTCTCTGAGTCTTACCAAACCACACAAAAATTAAAATACATACATTCTTAAACAACATCTTACCTAGAAGAAGTTGTAGGTGATCACATAATCATGACACAGTGGAAACCCAGCTCGCTACTCTGTTGAGTCATACTTCAGAGCGTAGCCCGCCTCCACCATAAAAAACCTAAAACCTCACCCTTTAGATCTCCTTCTTTGTAGGAAGCCATCCTCACCAAAAACTCTACTTCACAATTCATGTGTCAGTCCCTAAATAGCATAAGCTAAACAAACATAATAGAATAGGCACTCTAGGAATTTTCTTTCTTAGTGTGCTGTCTGATTTATGTTTTGAGGTGAGAGATTTTGATCATTATTTTTGTATTTCCTTACACACTCCCCATCATAGATGGTGTATTTTGGCTCCACCTGAGTGTGCCTGGGCCATATCACCATCATTCCCAAAATTATGGGTCTGATCCCACTTCAAATCCTAATTCACAACCACTCTTTCTTATCACTGTTTCAATTTCATAGTGACCTTCATCGGTTGCCTCTGACTGCCATCAGCTACACTCAACTAATGTTGGTTCTAGGTCCTTTTGCTAACCTATTCAAAAGGATAGTTCTCACTTCACTTTTCTCCATTTCCCATAGTTTCTGTTACTGTCACCTTTTCCATTGACGTTTTACACATTCCTTGATTTGACATACTTGTCATATTTTGCCTTCTGCCTCACTAATCAGTCACTGCCCATTTCCCAAAGTAACCAGCAGTAGTTACCCCTGATTGACGTTAATTTTCCCTAACCAGAATCAGTTACCCTATTTCACATTCCACTCACCATTTGTTACTTCATCTTTTTTCTATATAACCAGATTTACCTGTTCTTGCTATTTTCTATATTATTTACAGAGAAACAACCCCACCTGATCATTACCGGTTCACATGGTACTGACCCGAAGACAAGTGAACACCCTTGAGTTCCACGCCAGTCACTAGCTTCTCCCACCTAGTCCTTCACCACCCTCTATTCTATCACCAGCCATGGATCCCATCCAACCTACCAATATCTCTACCGAAGATGAGGAGTTTGCACGACTCCTTGACCAGAAACCTGCTGCCTTGTAGTTTTACCTCTCCCATTCATCCACTCAAGATTCCCCGGGTCAGTTGATATACGGCATGCCTGTATCTATCCCCCCGAAACTGGCACCCACTTCTACCTTATCCCCATCTGGCTCTGTGTTGCCATCTCTCGCTTTACCCCCAGTCATTTAGTAGTTAGGTCCTATACCCGCTATGAATGCCGTGTCTGTTACGCTGGTAGCATCCCTTACATCTACCATACCCTCAGAGACTACCCCAAATACAACTTCATCTTCCCTTCATGTCTCATACATACCTATAGCAACGTTCCCACCTCTAGCGTCGGTAACCCCTACCCATTTCAGAACATAGTTCTTTCCATTCCACAATCACTAGCCCCTGTTTCCACTTGGGTTACCACTACCCTTCCTCCCCCATATACATACTACTAATAACCTCTTGTTTCATCTATTGTTCATTCCGGGTATGTACCCCTTATTTCATTGCTTTCTTCTTCACCACCTTACATGGCAGCCCCACATACTAGAATTTCACACCCATTATACACCCATAATCAACCTCCTCATGTTATAGGAGGCATCCAATCATCACAACCCACCAATGACTTAATTAGATTGATGATGGATAAGATGCAAACACTTGAGGCATCAGTTTCTGACTACTTTAACACTCTCACTTATGATGAGATTTGCAACGAGCCTATTTACCCATCCATTCCCATCCGTTCATACCCTGTGCATTGGGAAATGCCTAAATTCAACGGCTTCAATAGTAAGGAAGACCCACAACAACATTTGTGCTCATTTAAACATGGATGTTATTTGATTGCTCATGATGATGCCTTACTATTGAGAAATTTTCCCATGTCCCTCACTAGACCAACATTAGATTGGTATAGTGGGTTACCCAAACACTCCATATTTTCATTTAATCAGGTAGCTCAAGCTTTCTTGGATCATTTTTCTATCAACATCGCCAAGAAATTTACCATGACTGATCTATATTCTACACGTCAATACGAGGATGAATGTATCTCCAATTTTGTCACTCGCTGGCGCAGCCTGATCAATCAACTTACCTTTTAACTGCCACAAATTAAAATCATCGAGCTCTTCACTCGAGCCTATGCCAGACATATCTCCCCGACCTTACAGGTCCAAAATTTTAGAACATTCGATGAGGAATTCACTATGGCATGAAAGTTAGAAATTCAGTCTATTGAAGAGAAGAAAATCCAATTATGAAATAAAAATTTGACATTCAAGTCGACCGAAACCTCTTCTTCTTCTAAACCACCAACCAATTATTCAAAGGCTAAAGGTACCACTAACATAGTGATACTCAAGGCCGGCCCAGCTCATCCATCCAATCAACCCACACCCTCATCTAATCTATCACCTATACAAGATTTTTTGTTTCAAACAAAAGCAGCGAAAATATACCCCAATTGGGGAACCTTACTCTTTTGTTTTAGAAAACTAGATCAAAGCTGGTGCCATCACCCTTCCACCCATAAAACCACACACTGGTTTTGACCCTACTCGCCCCATGCCCACATGGTATAAGGAATAATATTTCTATAACTATCACCATGTAAAGGGTCATAGTGATGGAAACTGCATCACTTTTAAGAATATTGTCCAAGAAATGCTCAAGAAAGATGAGTTGATTGTGGATAATCCCAACGCTACCCCTAATCAAAATATACAAATCTTTAAAAAACCATTTCCCAAACATGCCCCTTTATCCAATCAAATAGGTGATACATCCACTCACGATACCTATACTTGTGAGGTTCATGCGATATTTAACGAGGTACCTATCACATCTCAATTACCTTACATCCCTTCTATAGAAGAAATCCTAGCCCAAAACCCTCCTTCCACGTCTGACCTAACCATCATTGTTCCTTCACCAATAGAGGAACACCCTTCATCCCTACAGAGGAGTCTTCTTTTGACATTGAGACCATCTCTCCCTAGCTTCTCCACTCAACGAACCTTTACCTACCATAATTCCTCCACCCACAGAGGAGCTCCCTTCATCCACTACCCATATATACCTTTACCTCGTGGTGAACATTCTCCGTCTACTACCCATAGATACCTTTACCTCATGGTGAACATTCTCCATCCACTACCTGACATCCAACAGACCTACTTTTAGCTCTCTTACCAACGGAAGCTAAAGTCGGCCAATTCGCCATCTCCAAGATTCATTTTACAAGAATTCCCGTGAGGTCCTCACCAACTCCACCCACAAATGTGCCATTCTCATGTTTGGCTGATCACTTAGAGTATGTGGATAGAGCCTTGTTATGGGGGTGCCTCTTACTTCATGTCTCAACACAAATGCAGAAATCTGTTAATGACACCTCCACCATCTACCCTAGCACACTTCCACCCGTCAAACCACATACAACCACTGTTGTTGCAAACCCTTCCACGATATCTGTTATCACTCACACCACATCCTTACCCATAACCTGACCTATGCCTAAACCTAAACCCATACCTACAACATTTACCTCCACTAAACCTATTACCACTTTAGGGGTCACCCCAACCACTAGCCTTACCCATCCACCTATTAAACTGGATTTAGCTACATCCTCCAACATTAAAACCACACCTACTTCAACACCCAAACTAAAGAAGCAAACTCATCAACCTCATACCCCTACCACATCAATCACACCCACACGTGTCCCATCTACCTTCGGACCTCAGCTGCCCAATAGGGTTAAGCACCCCTCACCCAGTCATAACCCAATAACCTAACCACCCATTCTAGCCTCACAAATTTCTAACCTACCCAAGCACACAACACGACTCATACCCACACCGGTAGTCTCTTTACCACCAATACCTCTGATACCTTCAACCATTGCTTCACTACCTACTACACTTCAATCATTGTCCCTCACACCCTAAGCATGACCCACGTCATCTACCTTCATACCACCCCCGTTATCCTTGTGGGTAACTCGCACTCTTCCTCCATCTGCTTTCCCTCATAGACCTTGTATGACCACATCACCTTTACCTAAAAAGGTGCACCCAAAAAACAAAAACCCGTTACTGCACAATAAGGTAATCAAAACAAAACCACACCCTCTTACCCATCCATCTACTATACCCCTACCCAAACAAACCCAACAGATACCTCAAATCACACCAGCACCAAAATCCATAGCTCGACCCATTCCTACAAATCCATAAACAATTCCTTGACAACTAACCACACCTACACCCAAGCCCACGTTCACTTCCCATTGTGATCCACTAGCAGGGTCTTATGACAAAATTTTAAACAACCTCCTCGACACTTTTGTTATCACATTACCACCACTCCGACCTTATGACCCCCTCAAACCCAAGCCAAAAGGGTTTGATGATACCAAAATTTTTGTATACCATCGTGTGCCAGGGAAAAATGTGGAGAACTCTAAGGCCTTGAAAACCATCCTTATCCAATTGTGTCCACCTAAAACCAACTTTGATGATGATGAACTTCTTGAAGAGGACCCTGATCCACCTACACCCCCTCTCACATTATCACTCAACAACCACAACCTCCATCCTCACAGCTCCCAGAACCACACACAAAATTTGAAATTAACATGGTTCACATCAAAGAGCTCACCACACTACCACCTAAATTTTGCTGCGCCTAACTGACCTCACAGGGATTTTCTCCTCCCGTAGGTTTTTTCCCTTCATGTAATTATACCACTTACCCTACACCATCTCCATTTGATAGATTCCCTCAAATAAACATGGTACATGTCACTACGTGTGCGCAGATGGGTAAATAAAAAGCAACTGACCCACCATCCAATCCTATACCCAACTTACCATCTACACCCATACCTAAGATAACTATTCACGGCCCCACATATCCCATTTCTAATGGTGTCACATATCACACCATGCTCAAACAATTACACCAATCTCAACTCAAAATTTCCCTATATGACCTCATCCAAGCCTCAGAATCCCATCAGCAAGCCCTCATGGAGATTTTTCAATCTATCAAGGTTTTACCCAATGACCCTACACCCATAGCCTCCATTATCACACCCCATCATGTAGCATCCCTCACCAAATTACCACCTTCATCTTCACCTCACCTTGTTAACCAAGTGGCTTCCCTTAGCTTCTCATAGGAGGAGATTGTGCCATACCAAAATGAGGACCCATACCCAACCCTCTTCATCTCTGTTCACATTGATGACATATGGGTACGTTGTGTGATGATTGATGCTGGAACTAGCACTAACATCATTTCATCCCATGCATTTCATCAAATGCGCATACATGACAATTACATGCACAAACATCTGGTCATGTTGTGTTCATTTAATGACACTATCACCTCCACACTAGGCACTGTCATCCTTCATGTTCGTGTGGTCCCTTACACTATTCCAAAATTTATTTATGTTTTAGAGGGGGAATTCCAATATAACTTGTTGCTCGGTAGACCTTGGATCTGTGTCATGGTTTGAATTCCTTCCACTTTGCATCGTTGTGTAAAGTTTGAACATGAAGGACACACTTATACCATTCCAACCAACCCATCACCTTTCAAAACATGCAACATGCTTTACCGACCCAACGATGTGCTCATGCCTGTCAAACCATGTACCTCTTCACCCACTACCACTTCACCTACACCTCCACCTACCAGTATAGTCACTACCTCAACCACACGTACCTCCTATATTACTATAGCCCCATTAGCTCCCCAATCCATTAACACCACCTCCACATTGAACTCTGACACATCATACATACCAGCTACCCACATACCAACCACTGATCCCTTGGAAGGTGTTTTTCAATGCCTCACTCTGGGGGAGTACTGCCTATATAGTGTCAACACATTTCTTACTCCGCATGAGTATGGAAGATTTCACCAACACCCTCGTTATGATCACCATATCGGAGAAAGCCTCCTTTATGGTCCTCCTCATCTTTGTACTAGTCTCACCTATGGGGGACTTGATACTACTACCTACACACTTGAACCACCATCACAACCCCACCCATTTTCTACTGACTTCCAATCACTTACCAATCACCATTTCACCCACACCTTCCTACACCACTGTACATGGAAGGGTTTTTGTTTTGGCTTCTACGAGCAAGGCTGCCATACCATTATTCCATGTACCACCCGCAAACACAATGACCATAGTGGTATCGGATTCCCTGAACCTCCTACCAAAGAATCCCGCATCGAACTCATTATAGACCCTAGCCCTTCTCCACCTTCATCACCACTCTCACCAGTGGAGTCGATAGATCCTAAATCTATCCCTCATATTTTTTTTTATAAACACCATTTCCTTAGGGCCTCTAACTTATCAACGCGAAGGCGAGGCCCCTTCCACTCTCCCATTCCTGTATCCTGAAATGATTAACGAAAACACACCAACCATTAACATCATTCAATGTCAAGATGAGGAATCCATACTCACCTACCTTGGTGCATAAGACTCATATATTCATTGGTCGTTACCATCTGAGACGCAAACCATGTTAAATGAATCAACTATTGAAATCAACATTCATACTCAAGACGACCCGCACATCCTAAAGATCAGACAATCTTTAGATGCTACTGAATAGGAAGCCATCACTTCTTTTCTCTGAGAGCATAAGCACAATTTTGCTTGGTCTTACACAGACATGCCCCGTATTGACCCCACCATAGTGGTCCATAATATCATAACCATCCTTGATGCCAAACCTATCAAACAAAAGCTAAGGAAGATACACCTTTGCATTTCCCTTCTTGTCTAAGAATAACTTCAGCGTCTTCTTTCCATTTCTTTCATCTTACCCATTGATTACCCCCAATGGATTTCTAACATCATCCCTATCACTAAGGTGATAGGGGGACTCTGCATTTGTACGGACTTCCGTGACCTTAACCTCACCTACCCGAAAGATGACTTTCCCTTTCCCAGTATTGATCAACTAGTAGACCTTACCGTGGGTCATGAAATTTTCTCACTCATGGATGGTTTTTCAGGTTATAACCAAATTTTTCTTGCCCCAAAAGATCAGCACAATACCGCATTCATTACCCCTTGGGGGACCTTCTACTATAGAGTCATGCCTTTTGGCCTTAAAAATGATGGTGCTACATATCAATGTGCTATGACTTATATCTTCCATGATATCATGCATCACATATTGGAAGATTACATGGATGATCTCTTGGCTAAATCTAAATGTCACACCGGGCACCTCACTATCCTCAAAACCATCTTTGATCACCTTATTAAATATTACGTCCACCTACAGCCTAATAGTGTGTCTTTGTGGTTCTCTCAAGAAAGCTCTTGGGATTTATTGTTTCCTTACGTGGTATAGAAGTTGACCCAGAAAAATTCAAGGCCATTCTAGAAATGCCTCTACCCACTAACCTTAAAAAACTTTGTAGCCTGTAAGGTAAATTATAGTCCATTCACTGATTTATTTCCCAACTCTTCGACCGTTGTCAACCATTTCATCATCTGCTTTGGAAGGATGCCTCCTTTAAATGGGATGACGACTGCCACAAATTTTTTGAGGCCTTAAAACAATACCTTCTCCAACCACCCGTACTCATCCCATCTAAAGAAGACCAACCTTTTTACCTATACATATCAGCTACTAATCACTCTTTGGGAGTCATGCTCACTCATCGTGATGAACAACATAGAGAGTAGGTAGTTTATTATATAATTTGTACCCTTCTGGACTATGAAACCTGATACACTCACCTTGAAAAACTTTACTTAGCCTTAGTTTTCATTGCCACCAAACTCTATCATTACCTACTCAACCATAAAACCTATGTCATGACCAACACTAACCCTTTACACATCATATACTCTAAACCTTATAAAAATCAGCGTACCGCATGATGGCTTATGTTTTTAGCTGATCTTGACCTCGAATTCATCCACCAAAAGTCCACTAAAGGCTAGGCTATCACTGACCAACGGGCTAACACACCTATTGTTCGGGACCAACCCTCTAATTTTGACTTCCTCAACGAATCCATTACTAACCTCTCTTTGGATGATAACCCTTACCAAATGACCTTATTCTTTAAAGGTTCCAAATGTCAGCATGGGGGTGTTACAGGCATTATCCTTATTCCTCTTAATGGTGAACCCATACCCTTATCATTTAAACTCAACTTTGAATGCACCAATAATGTCACCGAATACGAAGCACTCGTATTAGGTCTCATGACTGCCTATGCCTTAGATGCTAAGTCCATTAATATCTTCGGTGATTCTCAACTAGTAGTAAACCAAGTCAATGGTGCTTATCAGTGTCATAATGAAATAATTCAAGAATACAAGCATTACGTCGACATCATGTTGACTATATTTGACCACTATAAAATTCAAACTATTCTGTGATCCACCAATAAATTCACAGATACCATGGCCTGCCTCACTTCTCAAATACCCGCTTCTCCTGACGATTCAGACATCTTTGTTTATGTAAAACACATACCAAGACCTTCTTATAAATCTTGTTGTATTAACCTCGTCCACACTACCTCACTGAACACACCTGATATTTGTTATAAGTAGCTTGTGGACTACCTTTCCCTTTCTATGTTGCCTCCTGATCTCACATGTAATGGACAATGTGCCTTTCTCAAAAAGGCCTCTCATTATGTCGTCATGGGTGGCCTTCTCTATAAACATAACTTTGATGGTATTCTCTTACGATGCCTTGCTAGCTCTAAAATCCCTTACACAAGTAAATAAGTTAATGATGGCATATGTGGAGGCCACTTTAGTGGTCTAGCTATTGCTAAGCATATTCTTAACCTCGGCTCTTACTGGCCGACCCTTAACCATGATTGTTGTGACTATGTCAAACGTTGTGTGAAATGTCAACAACATTCCAACTGTTTCGCTCGGAATGTTTCGGCTTCTGGGAATAGAGTTGCTTCTATCCTTTCATTCCTTTTAGAAACAGATAAGGGTTAGGACTAGGAGGAATACCTGTGGAATGTCGAGATGGTGTGCACGTACCGTAGAGAAAGATCAGGTTGACTATGAAGAACTCCTTTTTGTCTTGGAAGGACTACCTGCAAATAAGAACACAAGACCACAAGATTTTGATTAAACAATAAATGAGGGAACTGTCTTGGGCCCAGGAAATATAAAACTTCCTTTCGAAGGTGGTCAGTTCCCCTGCCGATATGAATTAACACAGAAGACTGTAAAATATCAATTAAATTATTTTGTTGAAACCGGTAGGGAAAGGCTGGTTTCTGGTTGTAGTCAGGATAACCGATACCGGTTGCTAGTAACCGATGTCGGTAGGATTTAGGATCTATAGGTTGGTTGTTTTGTGGGGTGGTTGTGCTGTAGGGTAGCTATGTTGTTTATAAGGCTGTTTTTATGGGTGATATTAGGAAATGAGGTGATGAGAGGTAAAAGAATGATAGTTAGATGCAATGGCACGCTAGGTAGTGGATTCAGGAATGGATTTATGAGGAATGTGATTCAAAAAAGCATAAGAAATGTTATAACAGAGGACATGCAAGATGTGACTTACTGGTTTTTGACAAAGATGCAAGTTGATCTCCTTTGCTGCAAACTCTTCTGGTTTCTCCACTCGTCTCTACTCGATCAAGTCAAGATCTGGACTCTGTTGATCGCTCCCAATGATCTCTGTTGATTCCAAAAATCCTTTTTCACCTTTGATTTTGGTTCGGGGAGCCCATTTACAGGGAACCGATGGCGGTTACGTAACCGACGGCGGTCGAGTAGGAACCGGCATCGGTGAGGAAAAAGTAGGCTATTTTTAGTAAAATAGCCCACCTTCCCTGCTTTTCTCCCGAGAGATCAGTTGCGGGCTTGGTCAAGTGACTAGAAGGTCGGTTTTGGGTGCGATAAAGGGGTCCTTAGTCATGGGTGTAGATGTGGACCAAGTTATAGGTCTTAATTAGGTTAGTTTAGGGTTAGGGCTAGGTCATGATGAGGTGGCAAAATGAGGTGGCAGGTATGGTGATGTGGATTTATCAATTACAAGGTAATTAATAAATAATTGTGTAAGGTTTAGGTGATGAGGTTAGGTTGCGAAATGAGATGCGGGTCACAAGGGGTCGTAAGACACAAATTTGGTGTCTACATTAGCCCCTTATTGTCGTGTAGCTTGTTTTGTAAAGCTGCGCGGACAATAATATGAAGTGGTTTCTCCTGTTAAGGATATAGGTAATCCCCCTCAAATCTATCATAGATTTAGAGAACGGGAAATCAGGGATAGGGTTGATAAAGGGTGAATGGTGTAGAGAGGATGGTAAGATGGTGGGGTAGGTCCAAGGAAGCAGACGCATGTTGAAATGTGATAGTGCGATTAGGGTACATGATTTGACGAGCAAACCGGCAATGCATAGGCAAAGGTCGATAGTTTATCCAAACAAGGGTGATATAATCCTGGTATCCAAGGCATAGGAAGTAGCTCCAGGGTATATAACAGGTAAGGTACAGGAACGTTTAGGCATGTTCGGCAGTACCAAATGGTTGGTTTGGTTGAGATAAACGTCACGGTCTAGGTCTGGGCAAAGTTGGTCGACAGATCAAGTCAAGGACCCTAATCATGCTAAAACACGAACAGGTGAGCTCGATTGAACAAAAAACTACAGGATGGGTAGATAAAAGTGTATGGTGTTGATTTGGGGTTAGGTATTGAAGTGGTACGGCCGTGGGTCGGGCCAAGTTGTTGGGTTTGCGGCCTTGGGTCGGGCCAGAAGGGTAGAGTGAGGCCTTGGGTCGGGCCAAATGGGTAGGGTGAGGCCTTGGGTCAGATGCCAGATGGGTAGGGTGAGGCCTTGGGTCGGGCCAGATGGGTAGGGTGAGGCCTTGGGTCGGGCCAAATGGGTAGGGTGAGGCCTTGGGTCGGGCCAAATGGTTAGGGCGAGGCCTTGGGTCAGGCCAAATGGTTAGGGCGAGGCCTTGGGTCAGGCCAAATGGGTAGGGTGAGGCCTTGGGTCAGGCCAAATGGTTAGGACGAGGCCTTCGGTCAGGCCAAATGGTTGGTTGCGGCCTTGGGTCGGAGGCCAGAGTAGTTAGTTGTGGCCTTGGGCGATGGGCCAAATGGTTAGGGCGAGGCCTTGGGTCGGGCCAAATGGTTAGGGCGAGGCCTTGGGTCAGGCCAAATGGGTAGGGTGAGGCCTTGGGTCGGGCCAAATGGTTAGGGCGAGGCCTTGGGTCAGGCCAAATGGTTGGTTGCGGCCTTGGGTCGGACCAGAGTAGTTGGTTGAGGCCTTGGGTCGGGCCAAATGGTTGGTCGCGGCCTTGGGTTGGGCCGGAGGAATCAAAAACGGCTAAAGAGTAATGGAGCGTATAGGCGATGTGGTAAATAGGCAATGTGGTGGGAAAGAGAAAGTAGTGAATAAGGGAAAAAAGTTGGGTGAAAAAGGAAGAAACTGATATCGGTTATCTATAACCGCTGGCGGTTAGATAACCGACACCGGTTCCTTAGGGCACGCTTTGACCGGTATCGGTTCGATGTAAAAAAACCTATAAAAAGAAAAATACGGCCGGTCATTGTCACTTGTCTAATTGGAAAATTGATTTGAGTTGTCTGACGTGGAGAGTGGAGATTGGAGCATTTGGTGGGTGAGGTGGCGTTATTTGAGTGGAGGAGTGAGTTGTTAGCGGGCCCGAGTGAGGAGGAGGCAGTAGGTGATTAGTTGAGGACCCAGAAGAGGACATTTGGAGCCATGGCACAGCCAGGAGGAGCAGGAGGAGCTGGACCAGCTGGACCACCACCACCCATCCCACCACGACGACGTGTCGTCATACCGGTAGGTTCGAAACCCCGTATTGTGTTTATTTGATGTTATTATGTTAAATGTGGGGTTTGGGTAGGAATTCACATTTTGTAGGAAATAATTAGAAAATTGAAATAATTTGAAAAAGGGAGAGGGTAGATAGGCTAAATAGGCTAAGGCGGCTAGGTGGGTAGGTTTTTAGGGTGTTTGGGTGGGTATGTTGGTAGAAAATTAGAAAAGGGTAGGTTGGGAGCCGCGCGGGGGTTCGGCTCCGGGAAAATACAGCGACCGATGTCGGTTGCTAGGCGACCGGTATCGGTCGCAAAATTCACAGGCGGGGTGCTTTGTGCCCGACCGGCGTCGGTCGTATATCGGCCGGCGTCGGTTGGCATTTGTTTTGTTTTTGTTTTGTTTTTGTATTGTTTTTTGTTTTGTTTTTGTATTGTATTGTTTGTTTGTGTATTGTTTTTTTTGTTTTTGTATTGTTTTGTTTTGTTTTTGTTTTGTATTTTGTTTTTGTGTTGTATTTTGTTTTTTGTGTTGTTTGTTTTTGTATTGTTTTGTTTTGTTTTTATTTTGTATTTTGTTTTTGTTTGGGTTTTGTTTGGTTTTGTATTTTGTTTGTGTGGTTGGGGTATTGGTTGCGGGGTTTCGGTGTGGGTGTGAAGAGGGAGGGGGATAGTCGGAGAAGAGGGATGGGTAGAGGGGTGGGTTTAGAGAGTCGGGGTGTGGTCGGGGGGATAAAAGGGGGTATAGGTAGATATCGTGATAAAGAGTAGGGCTAATGTAGTGGGTGGGTTTTGCAGGCACGTCAGCAGCTGACGATGCGGGACAGGATGTCCCCGTTGTTGGTGCGGATGCGACCACATGTGTCCGCAGCGCATTGGGCTATCATGCGCGAGGTGGGACTTGGCGGAGTCCAGTGATATAGAGCGATCGATAGAGATCATAGCTTGATGGTTGCCCTCATCGAGAGATGGGATCCGGAAACCAATGTGTTCCATCTCCCGACTGGGGAGATGACTATCACATTAGAGGATGTGTATCGCATTCTTCGACTGCCGATCGAGGGAGAGGCACTCTTCCAGGTAGATTCTGAGACGGCCATGGACAACATCCTATAGGTTTTTGGAGATGCAACCGCGCTACTTACCTATCACAGCACGAGTATCAGGTATGGTGACATGTACCGTGCGCACCGACATGAGACACGGCTTGCCGTGCTGATGATGATCGGGATCACCTACTTCGCCCTCCCAGACTCAGAGGGAGGCTGCTTTCCATGTGCATTGACGGGGGTGCTGCTTGAGATGGTGGAGGAGCACACCTGTTACACTTGGGCACCAGTATATCTGGTGCAGTTATACAGGGAGCTATGGGGCTATCGCCGGATGAGGTGATTTGGGATTTGCTCTACATTTTTACTTCACTGTTGGGCATATGAGCACATCATATGCATCAGACCAGTAGGGTTACCTCAGCAGCCAGGGCCACAGGTCATATACAGATACGACTTTCAGAGGTGGTTGGGGGTCGTGGGGTAGCCACGAGCAGTGCTTGAAGGGCGGGATGTCGCCTATTATAGACATTTGTTAGAGGGCCTGACAGCGGTAGATATTGTATGGAGACCTTACAGAGGTCATCATCCTTGCAGAGGAGCCCGCTTACAGTTGCGCCTGATCCAGTACACATTCTGGATAGCAGGACGGAGGCCGGGAGAGTACGAGAGGATACCCCTAGAGAGGGTACGCAGGCAGATGGGGCTGCGACAGGACGAGCTGCCTGCCATCCCTCAGTATAGGAGGGATGATGTAGAGGCCCCACTGCCTGCACCACAGCCCTTGGACCCAGATTGGGTTGCTGAGAGGCTGGTAGATGACGCGGTAGATGATGCTGGTTGTACGGGAGCATACATGGTTTGGTGGGCTGGTCAGAGAGCAGCTAGGATAGCACAGCCTGCACAGCCAGACTTGGCTGCAGTGATAGCAGAGCGAGATCAGCTCAGGGGCTAGGTGTAACTATTACAGGGGTAGTTGGCTACTACACAAGCACAGATAGGTGTCCTATAGGGGCAGCTAGCCGAGGCGCAGGTACAGGCACAGGCACATGCACCACCACCAGCAGCGATACAGCCACAGCCCCAGGCATAGGCACCACCACCACCAGCGGCACAACCACAGCCCCAGGCATAGGTACAGATACCACCACCGGCAGCGGCACAGCCACAGCCCCAGGCACAGGGGGTACTGGCAGTAGGAGTTCGGGGACCAGCCCCAGTACCTACGGTGGCACGGGACAGATATATGGAGGCGAGAGCGGAGGCCCGGTACTATCAGGATGTTCTTGATAGTACCGGAGCTGAGTATCAGCCATATGCAACTTATAGAGCAGAGACCTCCCATAGTTAGAGATCGCAGGGAGGTGCAGCCACAGCCGGTGTGTCTGTTACAGGTAGGAGGCGGGAGGCAGGACAGGGACAGCAGGCAGACAGGCAGAGGGAGGTGGAGAGAGATGAGGGATCCTTGCATAGTTTTTGTATATGGACATGGGCACCGGTTTGTGAACCGGTTATGTTGATAGAGGCCTACGTGCCTACATTTATTCATTTATCCATTCATTTATTCATTATATACCGGCCTGCGAGCCGAGTACGGGTTGTACAGTTGATACCGGCCTGCGAGCCGAGTATATTTTTGATAGGAGGGACCGGCCTGCGAGCCGAGTCGAGATTATTGTCATTGATTGCGGCCTGCGTGCCGGCTTTGTTGTATTATGAGATCACAGAGGTCCCGATGCAGGGCATATTGTATATTTGAAACTTGTATATATATAGAGAGATGATGTTTTGATCCACATGTAGTGTTTAAAATGTTTTTAAGTATTTCGTCAATGGTTTGTGATATAGAAAGTATGATGAGTTTAATTGACATGTTGATATAGGGATGATGTTAATGTCTTTTGCACGTATATATGGATGACATGTTATATGATGAAATGTTGCATGTTTTGGTGCTGGTTTTGGGACATTGTTATATATGTATCTGATGAGGTGGATCCAAATGATGTATAGATAGATAGTTTTTTTTTTGTTTTGTTTTGTTTTGGTATCCTTAGTTGATGGCTTGTTTGTTTTTGTAAAATAGATGATGTTAATGAAATTGTAATGATATGTGTGGTGGATGGAAAAATATGGATAATGGTGTTGTTATGCAGGAAAAGAGGCGGGCGCGACAAAAATTAGGTAAAAAATGAAGAAAAGAACCATGTTTCAAAAAGGCAGGTGTGTAACCGATATCGGTTAGGGAACCGATGTCGGTAGCTAATAGACCGGTATCGGTCATATAACCGATACCGGTTATTTAGGGATGAGCTTTTCTAAAAATAGAAAAGCTAGAGTGGCAACTTAAGTTCTAATTTTGAGAGCCATGCAAGAAGTTAAATACACGAACGCGACGCTTTTTGACGACTGGGACAGGTATTTGCATGAGAGATTTGAGTGATAAGGAGAAAAGAGACAGGGTATTGCATGAGAGATTTAGGTGATAAGAAAAGAGACAGGGGAAGTGAATGCGATTTGAGATTCAGACGGTAGAAAGGTGAATTTGAAAAAGAGTGGTGATCATGACAGAACAAGGAGAAGCATCCAGCAGGTAGGGACGAGAGGGAAGACAAGTGCCACCGCAAGCTGCTGCAACCCAAGAGGTAAACGTTTTGGTTGTGATTTGATTTTTGCATGTTTTGTGAATAGGAGGAGGGAGATTAAGTGGGTAGATATGAGAAAGAAAACATGATAGCAAGGGTTATAGATGAGGTGAGTGTTACGGGGTAGGCAATCAGGGGTTTCAGGTATGTTTGTATGTACAGAAAGGAATAAACACTCAAATTATTGTCGTAGGTGGTGTATTTAGGCAGGCTGTATTAAGGTAACAGTGACCGATATCGGTTAGGGATAACCGGTATCGGTTACTCAACCGGTACCGGTTAGCTGTAAACGATACCGGTTGCTGTAGGAATTTCCAGAATTTGAGAAAAAACCCGGGGGGATTTGAGGAATTGAATGGTTGTTTGTTATTTGGATGTATGCAGGCAGAGGCAGGGTTGAGGATGAATGATAGTGTTCCAGCGCTGTTGTCACGAATCCGAGCGGATGTAACGCCAGCTGAATGGACATTGATAAATCGTTTGGGGTTAAGTAGAATCCGCTATTATTCATGAATCACACGTAACCATGCTATGTTACAGGCGTTGATTGAGAGATGGAATCCTGAGAAAAATACCTTCTATCTACCAACAGGGGAGATGACAGTAACATTGGAAGATGTGTTCCGTATTTTGAGGCTCCCTATTATAGGAAGACCAGTATATCAGGCATTACCTAGCGCGGCGCGGGGAGCGATAACAGTAGTATTTGGTCCATACGTGCGAGATTTGACACAACGAGGTTTGTCATTCACATATGGGATAATGTATGCAGCACACCCTGAGGAGACAAGGTTAGCAGTGATATTAATGATAGCGGTAGGGTATTATGCATTATCGAGGGCGGAAGGGGGAAGATTTCCAAAGGCATTGATGTGTGTTATTTGGGAGATGATAGAAAGGAACGTGACTTTTGCATGGGCACCTGCATATTTGGCGGAGCTATACAGGGGTTTATGGGCTTGTAGGTGAAATCACAGGACTACATTGGATGGTTCATACTTATTACACTGTTGGGCCTATGAGCACATTGTTTGTGTGTGACCAATAGGCCGACCCATCCAGTCAGGAGAGACCGGAGTACAGAGGTTGGGGTTCAGACGATGGGTCCAGACAGAACAAGAGGCAAGATCCCAGGCCGTGATGGGTGACATTGAGTATTATAGGTAGGTATGGGAGAGGGTGACGATTGTGGATATCTGTTGGAGGCCTTACGGGAACTATATGGTAACAGAGAACATAGCTGAGGAGTTGAGGGGTGTAGAGCGATTGAGGTGGATCGTAGGGCACAGGCCAGGTGAGTATGAGAGGATTCCTATAGATCACGTGCGGCGACAATTTGGATTGGTGCAAGACATACCACAGGCTTATAGACCATATATGAGGATCGACGCCGAGGCAGCATTCTCACCTCCCCGGCCAACACCTCCAGAAGGGCCAGAGGAGATAGCAGCCGATCGCAGTGTAATGGATGCAGGAACGACAGAGGCCTATAGGTTATGGTGGGTAGTAGAACTGCGAGGTGTACGTGATCTCCCTGACATAGCTGTGATTACAGCGGAGAGAGATCATCTGCAGAGTTTAGTTCAGCAGCTCCAAACGCAGGTGAATGAGACAAGAGGATTGTTAGGGGTTGCAGAGTCACGAGCACAGGGACTAGAGGCTGGATTCCTCCATGCGAGGGAGCGTATTCATATGTTACAGGAGAGATTAGCAGATCAGTGGGCGGTACCAATAGCCATGGTACCGTTGAGGACAGAGAGGCCTGGTGAGCGGCGTCGTCGATCACGATCATCCCCTAGTTCGGGATGAGGCGTGAGGGTCTAAGTAAATGTTAGCAAGGTATAAGAATAAATAAGGATGCCGACCTGCGTGTCGATGATAGAGAAGATGTATGTGTTGAACATCTAAATAAAGCTGAATATGTATGTTGATTTGAGTTACAATAATAATAAGAATGTTTGTGTTTTGATTTTCGGTGTTTTGAAAAAAGGATAAAGAGGAATGTGATGAAATAGAAATACACAAAAAATGTTTATATTTACTACACATGATAGGTTATGGTAGGGGATGGTCGAGCTAACCTTGGGAGACCCCATGTCTCCGAAGTGCTGCCTACATAGCCCATTTGCACAAAGCAAGGAGGGGCCTCAGACCGATGTAGTTCTCCCTTAGGACCAGGGAGAGGTGAATTCAGGCAATTTGGTACGGTTAGGCGATTGGTTGGTTGGTAAAAGTATTGATATTAATATTGGTAAGGTAAGGTTGATGGTGTTGGTGATGAATTGGTGATGTTGTAAAAGGGAAATGAAAGTTAGCCTACCCAAGTGGTAGGGAATCATGTCCTGATTAAGATCAACACACAATCCTAGATGCGAGGCAAAGAGGAAAGATTGCTCCGCAGGTGAACAGAGCAAAACAAACCACACAACATAGAACGAACTTGAAGCCCTAGGTACCGGTGCATAGACGAGAAGTCAATAGGTGAAAAGAGTTGTATGATCACAACCTATCAGGTGTACATCACGTCCCTTGAGTTGAAACAAATGGTGAGGTGAGGTGGATGGTATAATTGAGGTACGGAAAACTTATTATAAAGCGAGTGTTCTGACGAAAGAGAACCTACCCTAAATAGACAAGTCCATGACGCAAAAGTCCTTTTGAATGAGGCTTTTATTTTATTGAATATAGACTGATCGATGCGGGAAGTCTACAAGGGATATTGATTGTATTATTCTTGAGGTCTTCACAAAGCTGATCAATGCGAGAAGCTTCTGATAAAGGCTGACTGTGTATAGCTGTCCTTCGAGGGAGCAGTCTATTTATAGTAGCAGATATGATTTTAGTGCATAGCTGTCCTTCGGGGGAGCAGTCTATATATAATAGCAGCAATAGTTCGGCATATAGCTGTCCTTCGAGGGAGCAGTCTATATATAATTTAGATGACTAGATGTTCTTTTGGCGTGAAGCATCTAGTTTGGTAGGAAGTTTGACTCAAGAAAATCCCATAAGAATACGGCTTATTTTAATACTTTGAAGTCATGGACTAGACTAAAAAGGGGAAGGCGTCGTTAAGGGGAGGTGAGAAGTGAGCTTGATTTTATTTGGAGATATAGGAAAACAAAGTGGATGTAGTGGTAAATGAGCTCAAGGGACGAGCAGTAGGTAGATAAGAAGTGATATAACACTAAATTCAACAGTAGAATGGTCGAAGATGCAAGGCATTAAGGGGTTCAGGCTCAGGTTTACCATTAAGCGAAGCTAAACGATAAGTGCCTGATCCATAAGTGTGAGTGATTATATAAGGCCCGATCCAATTAGGAGAAAATTTTCCACGTTTGCTCTTTTCTAGTTTGGTTACATGTTGATTCTCTTTGAGGACAAGATCACCAACCTTAAAGGTACGCTCATGAAGTCGCTTATCATAAGCATGCTTGATACGTTTTTGGTAGATTTGAAGGTGATCGAGAGCTGTAAGACGACGTTCGTCAAGAAGCTCCAATTGGGCTAACCGCTCTTGGCGGAAATCATCGTTGGTGAGAATATCCTGAAGAGATATTCTGAGGGAGGGTATTTGTATTTCGAGAGGCAAGACAGCCTCGGTACCATATACCAAAGAAAAAGGTGTAGCATTAGTAGAGGTACGAATGCTAGTACGATAAGCCCAAAGGGCAAAGGGGATGTGATCGTGCCAATTTCTTCCAGACTCATTGACAACTTTCATGAGGATTTTGGTTAGGGTTTTATTAGAGGATTCGGCTTGTCCATTTGCTTGTGGATAGTAGGGTGATGAGAAGCTAAGTTTAATACCAAAGTTGTCACAAAGGTCTTGCAATAACTTATTTTTGAAAGATTTTCCATTATCTGTTATCAGGCGATGAGGAACACCAAAACGACAGATAATGTGGTGGTTAATGAACTCTACAATTTTTTCTTTTTTGGTTGAAATGAGTGGAATAGCCTCCACCCATTTTGTGTAATATTCGGTTGCTGTGATAATCCATCGGTGACGTTGCGAAGAGGATGGGTGAATCTCACCAATAAGGTCTAAACCCCATTGTGAGAAAGGCCAAAGATCTCGGGCGACCTGTAGGGGGTGGCTAGGAGTATGTTGAAGGTTGGCATGTTGTTGACACATAACACAACGCTTAACATATTCGTAGCAATCGTTATTGAGAGTAGGCCAATAATAACCAAGGAGAAGGATTCGTTTGGCCACGGCAAGGCCACTAAAGTGTCCGCCACAGATACCGTCATGGACCTGTTGGATGGTATGGGTGACCTCCGCGCCGGTGAGACATCGAAGGAGGATGCCATCAAAGCCACGTTTATAAAGGAGTCCCCCCATAACTACATAACGAGAAACGTTTTTAAGAAAAGTGTGTTTTCCAGTACTAGTAAGGTCAGAAGGGAGAACAGAGGTTGTAAGGTAGTCGTGAAATTGGTGGTACCAGGTATCCTGCGAGTTAGCAGACACAATATTTATCATACAAACTACCGGGGTTGAGTAGGATGGGGCAAAAAGTTGTTGGACCAAGACGAAAAATTCAGAGTCAGTTGATGAAGCTGGAATTTGCGAGGCTAAGCAAGCCATAGTATCTGCAAATTTGTTAGTGGAGCGGGGAATGGTTTGGATAGAATAGTGAGTAAATAAGGCTAGAAGTGAATCCACGTAGTGTTTGTACTTTTGAAGTTCCTCATTTTTACATTGGTAGATGCCCATAACTTGATTGACTACCAATTGAGAGTCGCCAAAAATATTGATAGATTTGATACCTAAGTGTAACGCAACTTGGAGACCCAGAACAAGGGCCTCGTATTCCACTGTATTATTAGTGCAAGGGAAATCGAGTCGGAATGAAAGAGGCATGGGCTCAGCGTCGAGAGGAATGAGAACAATGCCGGCTCCTCCACCATGGTGGCATTTGGATCCATCGAAGAAGAGGGTCATTGGATACGACTCCTCCTTGAGGGAAAGAGTAGCGATGAGTTCGTCTGGGAATGTAAAATTGGTAAATTGTTCCCCAGGTAAAGGGGCCTCCGCAAGTTGGTCTGCAAGAGTTTGTCCTTTGATTGATTTCTGGTGGACAAACTCAAGGTCGAGGTCGGCGAGGAGCATGAGCCATCTGGCGATGCGTTGGTTTAGATGAGGTTTGGCATACATGTAATGGATGGGGTCCGTGTTGGTGATGACAAAAGTTTTGTGATTCAGAAGGTAGTGTCGGAGTTTGGTAGCCACGAATGATAGGGCTAGGCACAAATTTTCTACATGTGTATACCTAGTCTCATAGTCCACCAAAGTATGACTTATATAATAAACGGCTTGTTCTCGATTCTCAGAGTCGCGATGTGCAAGCATGGCCCCTACAGCGTGGTCAGTGGCGGAAAGGTAAAGGTAGAAAGGGCGGTCGTCTTGAGGTGGGATAAGCACGGGTGGCTGCAAGAGATAAGTTTTGAGAGCTTCAAAGGCTTGGTGGCACTCTTCGCTCCATTGAAAATCAATGTCCTTTTTAAGAAGGTGATGAAAAGGTTGACATCGATCCGAGAGTTGGGAGATGAAACGTCGGATAGATTGGAGCTTACCTTGTAAACTACGCAATTGTTTGAGATTGGTAGGTGGGGGCATTTCTAGGATAGCTTTGACTTTAGATGGGTCGACCTCAATGCCACGCAAAGAGACGATAAAGCCAAGAAGTTCCCCGAAAGGACACCAAAGACACATTTCTTTGGTTGAAGGCGGACAGAATATTGTAACAGGCGATCAAAAATAATGGTTAAAACATCGAGATGTTCACTACGATGTTTAGATTTGCCAAGAAGATCGTCAACGTAATCTTCAAGGATAGTGTGCATAATGTCATGAAAAATGTAGGTCATAGCCCGCTGATAGGTTGCACCAGCATTCTTAAGGCCAAATGGCATTACACGGTAACAGAAGGTTCCCCAAGGAGTTATGAAGGCAGTTTTATGTTGATCGGCGGGGGCAACCAAAATTTGGTTATATCCCGAGAAACCATCCATGAGAGAGAGCATCTCATGGCCTGCAGTGAGATCTACAAGTTGGTCAATGCTAGGCAGGGGGAAGTCATCCTTAGGGCAAGCGAGGTTAAGATCCTAGAAATCCGTGCATATCCGAAGTCCCCCCGTCGCTTTAGTGACAGGTACGATGTTAGAAATCCATTGAGGATAGTCAATAGGCAGAATGAAGGAAACAAAAAGGAGTCGTTGAAGCTCCTCTTTGACCAAGAGGGCAATGCGTGGATGCATTTTTCTCAATTTCTATTTAATTGGCTTGGAATCAGGGTTTAGAGTGATGTTATGGACGGCAATGGTAGGATCAATTCCTGGCATGTCAGCGTAGGACCAAGCGAAAGCTTGGTTGCGAGTACACGGAGAAAGGTAGTAAAGGAGACTTGTTCTGATGTGTTAAGGGATTGTCTGATCTTCACAATGTGAGGATCCTCCTCCATGTGGATGTTGATTTCTATAGTAGATTCATTCAGCATGGTTTGAGTTTCAGATGGTAAGGTGCGTTGAACATAAGAGTCATCCGCCCCAAGGTAAGTGAGGATGGAGTCGTCATCCTGGCACTCAACAACATTAATCGAAGGCGAATCCTCTTCGATCATGTCTGGATACAGAAGGGGGATAGAAGAGGGGTCCTCATTATCGCGTTGATAATTGAGAGGACCTAGGAAGATAGCATTTATGAAAAAAAAAAAGTTAGGAGGGATAGATTCGGAATCTATTGACTCTGTGGGTGACGAAGGCAAAATGGGTGATGATGGTTCCGGTAGGGGTGACGTCGTTGTCTTCTAGAAGACAACTGACATGAGGTTCCTCCTGTGTCAGGTGTTTTAGGAAAACCGAGACCACTGCGATCATTGTGTTTGCGTGTAGTCACGGGAATGAGTGTATGTCGGCCTTGTTCATAAAGACCAAAACCAAAGCCTTTCCAAGCACAGCGAGTCAAGAAGGTGAGGGCGAAACGATGATTTGTCAAGTATTGAAAATCAGATTGGAAGGGCACCACACCAAGAGGGGGTTCAGGGGTAATGGAGGATGCGTCAACACCCCCATACGTCAGGTTGGTGCGGCAATGGGGTGGTCCGTAAGAGATTACTTCCCCCACACGACGGTCATAGGTAGGATGTGCATGTACCTGTCCGTATTCCTGTGGGGTATGGAAAGAACTAACGTTATATAGGCGATACTCCCCCAGCTTAAGGCATTGAAAAACATCTACTAAGGGGTCAGCGATTGGGATGTTAGCTGCGGGAAGGGAAGTGGTTTTTGCAACGGTGGTTTCATCAGTTGAAGGCGTAGGTGCGGTTGAGGTGGATGGTTGAGGCACAGTTGAAGAGGATGGTTGGGTTGAATGAACGGGTGTCTTGATTGGTACAAGCACATCGTTTGGACGGTATAACATATTGCAGGTTTTAAAGGGGGGAGGATCAGCTTTTACGGTGTAAGACTTCCCCTCGTACTCAAATTTTATGCATCTATGTAATGTTGAGGGAACGCATCCCATAGCCCTGATCCAAGGACGACCCAGCAATATATTATATTGGAACTCTCCCTCAAGGACATAGAAGAGTTCGGGTAAAGTACGTGGTCCTACCCGAATGTTGAGGATCACGGTGCCTAAGGTAGAGGTAACAGTGTCATTGAATGACCGCAACATGATGGGATTGGCACACATGTAGCTAGAAGGGATATTCATTTATTGGAAGGCTTTTGAAGAGATGATGTTTAGGCTAGCGCCCCCGTCAATCATAACACGACGTACCCGAATGTCCCAGACGTAAGCGGAGATGAAAAGGGCAGGGTCAGGGTCTTCTGTACCAAAGTCGACAATTTCATCTTCAGAGAAACTGACTGCAGCAGCTTGTGGTACAGAGGCAGAAGTGGTTGGGGCAGTGGGTTGTTTGGTGAGAGAGGCAACGTGATTGGGTGTTAGAATGGAGGCAACGGGCAGGGTTTCATTAGGTAAGACCTCGATCCCTTGAAGAATTTCAACGAGAGCTTGTCGATGAGATTCAGAAGTCTGAATGAGATCATATAGCGTCATTTTTACGGGTGATTGGTGAAGCTGTTTGATCATGGCTCGATGGGAAACTCCATTAGAGACGGGTAAGCGGGTCCACAAATAACCACTTTGGGTGGTGGTGCAATCGGGATGCTGGATGGAGAAAGAGAGGACGCATGTGTGCTATCTTTCGCTTTCTCATTGTTTTTCTGCACTCGAGTAGCAACACTAATCATATTAATCTTGTAAACCTGAGATGAGGAAGAGGTTTGGGATAAATCATGGTCTTCAAGAGGTGGGGTTGTAATAATGATGGATCTTGGTGAGGCGGGGGACAGATGGTATAGGAGAGGGAATTGAAGCTAAAGGTCTCTCCTTTCGTAAGTTGTCTTTCTTAACCTTTTTATCGGGGAGAGGTGACTGACGAAGGATGGTTTTTAAAGCTTTGCATCCCTCCACATCGTGTCCTGGTGTGCGGTGATAAGCGCAGATTTTAGACTCATCGTAACCTATAGGCTGAGGTTTAGATGGGTCATAAGGTCTAAGTGGGGGTAGAGAAATGGTCGCATTCTCCACCAACATAGCAAGGATTTTGGCGTAAGATCCTTTGAGTGGGTCAAAATCAGAGGAGGATGAGGGTATTGGTTGTGCGGGTTTCGGTAATGTTTGGGCGTGGTTGGTTCGTACGGGTGGTGGTTTAGCCAAGGGGTGTTGACACGTGGTTTTCACTAAATGTGGTTTCTTTGGCGCATGAGCTACGTTCGGCTGGTTAGATGATGAGGCTACAAATGACGTGGTAGCGGGAAACAACCACGGAGAAAGGGGAGTGACAGAAAATAAATCCTTTGATGATGGAGTTTGTTTAGGTTTAATGGGTGGACAGGATACGTGGGGTGATAATGTTGATATACCCTTAGATCTCTGTATAGGTGCAGAAGGCGTAGGTCATTTTGAAGAAAATACAGGAGGTATGATATATTGATGCAAGGTGGAAGGATGAGGTCCTAATATGGAAGGCAGGTGTGACGATGATGGTTTTGATTGTGATAAAGGCACGGATTGAGTTTGTCTCCTAGGTGGCAGGGCGGCTTTATTTTTGGATAAATCAAGTCGCTTAGGTGGGTGCGTTAGACTGGGCATTGGTGAGGTCCCAAGTGTAGGGGAAAATTTGGTTAGGTTAATAGAGGTGGATGGGCTACTTGGTATAAATACGGGGGGTGAGACTGAGGACATAGGCATTTTGAGTTTCTGTAAACACTTAGGATATATGGTAGAGGTGTCTAGATTGGTCATCTGCATTTGAGTAGAATAGGGGGTACTCAAATGTTCCCACAGGATTCGTCTATCCTCTGGAGAATGACAGTCTTCAGGTGTGAATTGCAAATTTTGTACGGAAGAAAGGTGGGTTGTGATTCCAATCCACTGCGGGTGGGATACAGGGGGTAAATGAGGCACTGTATCAATAGAGGTTAAGAGGTCGACCGGTCTTTGAAAAGATTTAGGCGATGAAGAGCTAATAGGTAAGAGGGCATGTTCGAGAGGATCTGTCATGGTTAAAGAATTTGGTGATGTCGGTGCAAGAGATTTCTTGTCTAAGGATGTCGAAAGGAGTGGCGTACCTTCCTCTTGTGCAACAAGAGTGGTAGAAGGAGAAGTTTGGGAAATAGATAGATTAGATAACATCTGTTCGCAGTCTTGTAGGGATGTGGTATAAGAAGACTCATTGATGGGAAGAGAAGTCTGGGCAGTTAACTCCTTTATGGGTAAAGGAATGATTTCACTTTGGCTTGATGGTGGTAAAGGAGGTTCGGGCTCTTGTGTTAGTGAAGAGGCTTGATTCAAAATTTTCTCGATAGAGGCTTTTGGCTGGGTATCGAAGACTGCATGGATCTCATGAACACTTTCCTCGGCTAAGATGTCCTGATTTGTGATTACTGTTGGAAGAGTGGTTTGGGAATGGTTTGTTGAAGATTTTCAAATTCCGGTTGGCAGGGGCATTAGGATTATCGAGGGTTATATCACCTGCGTCAACCATTTCCTGCACTATGTTTTTCAACATCTTGCAGTTCTCATGACTGTGTCCCTTCACACGGTGGAAGTTACAGAATTCATTTTCTTTGTATCAGGAAGGTATGGCGCGAGTGGAATCAAACCTGGAATGAGGTTTAACAGGAGGTAAGGTAATGGCTCCTGCTTTGAGCAATTTTTCCAATATCACACCATATGTTTCTCCCAAGGGAGTGTAGTTGATGGGTTCTGCTTTATACTTATAAGTGGTTTTTGGTGGGGTATTAGACGGTGGTTGGGATTTGACCATCACCGCGTGCACGACCTCTTTTGATTTAGAAGAAGTGGACGCGTGGGGAGTGGTGGTGTTTGGTTTATTGGTAGAGTCCGGAGTTCAGAAATTGGGGTTTTTGTTGCGCAACCGCAATTTCTCTTCTTCTAAGGCTCGAATTTCTAATTTCTGAGCCATGGTAAAGGCTTCATCAAATGTGCGGAAAGTTTGAATTTGAAGAGTAGGAGAAATGTGCTTAGCACATGCCCGCGTAAAAAGTTTGATAAGTTCAGCCTGAGGCAAGGCATATGTAAGTTGGTTGATAAGGCCACGCCATCGTCCAATGAAATCTGCGATAGATTCGTCTTCGAATTGTCGGATGGCATAGAGGTCGGTGATAGATACTTTCTTAGCTATGTTAATGGAGAAGTGATCCAAGAAAGATTGGGCTAATTGGTTAAAAGAGAAGACTGAGCGCTGGGCTAAAGCACTGTACCACTCCAAGGTGGGTCCTGATAAGGACATGGGAAATGTGCGGAGTAACAAGGCATCATCATGGGCAATCAAATAACAAGCATGTCTAAATGATCGCAAGTGTTGTTGAGGATCTTCTTTATTGTTAAAACGGGTAAATTTTGGTAATTCCCATTGAGGAGGATATGAATGAAGGGGGACAGACGGGTGAATAGGCTCACGACAAACTTTCTCGTATGTCAAGGCGCTACGACTTCCTGAAACAGAAGCCTCCAGGTTTTGCATTTTGTCCATCATTTGTTTAATGAAATCCGTGGTTGGATGAGATGATGGTGCGATTGTGGTAAATGGAGGCAAATTGGGCCAAGGGCCTCCGCTGGACAATGATGGGGTTAAGTGTTGATAAGGTATGGAGGATGAATATGTTGAGGCGACCGAATAGGGATGTCCCATATAGGATGTTGAGGTCACTAGATACGTGTATGGGAATGAAAAGGTAGGTGGAGCTTGAGAAGGAAAGCTCGTGTGGATAGGTGGCAGAGAGCAAGTCAGGAACGGAGCAGTCTGCAAGAGAGATGAGGTAGGGGCAGTCGGTGGTAATGATATGTGGGGTCCAAGATTAGCCAAAGGAAAGCCAATCTGAGTCGCATGAACCTCTGAAGCTGTTGGATTGGGAGACGGGGCTAAAGGTGCAGGAAGCAAGGCAGTGTTATCAGGTGGAGTGGGAGCTAAATGAGTAGCTATACTAATAGGCATGCCAACAAGGAGCTGACCATCAGGCGTACGGTTAGGGGCATGAGATAAATAGTATTGTACAACACTAGGATTAGCATCTAGAAACTTGGCAAAGTCCTTATCTCCCACAGGAATTTTAGGAACCTCGCTGGTATCTGTAGGATTCCCCACAGAATGTGAAGGGGGTGATTCAGGCAAAGAAACGGAGCAAGCATGTGAAACCATGGCGGTGGCTTGCTTTCGAGTGATAACAACCATGGACAGGTGTTCATAGTAGGGTTTCAATCTGTCAGGAATAGAAACAAACTCAGACTGGTGAAACTGGTAGGTTGCTGGTTTGTCAGGAATCGGGAAAGACAGTAACCGATATCGGTCTAGTAACCGATGTCGGTTATACTATAGCCGATGTCGGTCAGGTAACCGATGTCGGTGTAAGAAGTCTGGGCTAACAAGATATAAAAGGCTGCTAATTTGATTTTTAACAACGTTTAGTATACTTGTCTAATTATTGATCACAGAAGACAGAGTATGAGAAAGAAAACAGAACTAAAAACAAGCAAGATGCACACACAAATCCAGAGATTAACCCTAGGGTTAATTTTAATTATTGTGGGCTTATGCCTTTAGACGTAGAATGATTTCAGAATCCTAAACAAAAGACTTAGGGGAAATGTCAAATTTGTTTTGGCTTATAAGGTTACCTCAATCGGGCGGAGGAATACCGCGGAAAAAGGGGGGATGTTTGAGCTGTTGTGTTAATTGTGAAGTGATTCGGTATGTGTTGTGCAGTGAAAGTAAGATTAATTTCTTGTCAATACCGTGGATATCACCCCCACGTGTACGACCTGTTACTTAATCTATGTTCACTAAAATTGAAAACAACAAGCAATAATGCAATGCACGTGTTTTAAACCCAAATCGAAAATGATATTCGATGAAGCAAAAGAGATGACTTTCACTAATGCAAGATGTAAAAGCAAAGCGAGTTATTTTACCAAAATAATAAAATACCTTGTGAATATCTTAAGAAGAAGAAAACAAAAAGTATGTTTCCTATATGAAAGCAAGCAAGAAAGAAAGAAACCCAAAATGGGTCCCACCGGGCGTGCCAAAATGTTTCGCTCGGAATGTTTCGGCTTCTGGGAATAGAGTTGCTTCTATCCTTTCATTCCTTTTAGAAACAGATAAGGGTTAGGACTAGGAGGAATACCTGTGGAATGTCGAGATGGTGTGCGCATACCGTAGAGAAAGATCAGGTTGACTATGAAGAACTCCTTTTTGTCTTGGAAGGACTACCTGCAAATAAGAACACAAGACCACAAGATTTTGATTAAACAATAAATGAGGGAACTGCCTTAGGCCCAGGAAATATAAAACTTCCTTTCGAAGGTGGTCAGTTCCCCTGCCGATATGAATTAACACAGAAGACTGTAAAATATCAATTAAATTATTTTGTTGAAACGGGTAGGGAAAGGCTGGTTTCTGGTTGTAGTCAGGATAACCGATACCGGTTGCTAGTAACCGATGTCGGTAGGATTTAGGATCTGTAGGTTGGTTGTGCTGTAGGGTAGCTATGTTGTTTATAAGGCTATTTTTATGGGTGATATTAGGAAATGAGGTGATGAGAGGTAAAAGAATGATAGTTAGATGCAATGGCACGCTGGGTAGTGGATTCAGGAATGGATTTATGAGGACTGTGATTCAAAAAGCATAAGAAATGTTATAACAGAGGACATGCAAGATGTGACTTACTGGTTTTTGACAAAGATGCAAGTTGATCTCCTTTGCTGCAAACTCTTCTGGTTTCTCCACTTGTCTCTGCTCGATCAAGTCAAGATCTGGACTCTGTTGATCGCTCCCAATGATCTCTGTTGATTCCAAAAATCCTTTTTCACCTTTGATTTTGGTTTGGGGAGCCCATTTACAGGGAACCGATGGCGGTTACGTAACTGACGGCGGTCGAGTAGGAACCGGCATCGGTGAGGAAAAAGTAGGCTATTTTTAGTAAAATAGCCCACCTTCCCTGCTTTTCTCCCGAGAGATCAGTTGCGGGCTTGGTCAAGTGACTAGAAGGTCGGTTTTGGGTGCGAGAAAGGGGTCCTTAGTCATGGGTGTAGATGTGGACCAAGTTATAGGTCTTAATTAGGTTAGTTTAGGGTTAGGGCTAGGTCATGATGAGGTGGCAAAATGAGGTGGCAGGTATGGTGATGTGGATTTATCAATTACAAGGTAATTAATAAATAATTGTGTAAGGTTTAGGTGATGAGGTTAGGTTGTGAAATGAGATGTGGGTCACAAGGGGTCGTAAGACACAAATTTGGTGTCTACACCAACCTTCATCATACACCCAGTCACACCTTACAAGTCACTCGTGACCTTTGGCCTTTCTCTCAATGGGGTTTGGATCTTCTTGGAGAAATCAATCCTCATTCTTCCCAACATCATCAATGGATTATAACTGCTACCGAATATTACACCAAATGGGTGGAATCCATACCACTTATCTCCATGAAAGCTAAGAAAATATGTGAGTTCACTAACCATCACATCATTTGTTGCTTCGGTGTCCCTCATCGCCTCATCACTGACAATGGAAAATAATTCAAAAATAAAAAACTGCAAAAACTCTGTGATGCTTTCGGCATTCAACTTAGTTTCTCCTCACCTTATTACCCACAAACCAACGGCCAAGCTGAATCCACTAGCAAAATCCTTAATAAAATTCTCATGAAAGTGGTTGACGATACTGGGAAGGATTGGCATACACTCATTCCTTTTTCTCTATGGGCATACCGTACTAGTATTCGCACTGCCACTGCGGAGACACCCTTTCCACTGGTCTACGGTATAGAGGCTGTTTTGCCTCTCGAAGTCCAAATCCCCTCACTCCACATTTCTCTCCATGACATGCTTACTGATGATGACTTTTATCAGGACCACTTGGCACAACTGGAGTTATTAGATGAACATCGTCTTAATGCTCTAGATCACCTCCAAGTCTATCAAAAACGCATTAACTGTGACTATGAAAAACGTGTTCATGAACGAGCCTTTCAAGTGGGTGACCTTGTTTTGAAATAAAATCAACACGTAACAAAAGTGGAGAAAATTAAACGGGGAAAATTTTCTCCTAATTGGCTTGGACCCTATATCGTAACTCATACCTATGGATTAAGTGCCTATCATTTGTCCTCACTTAAGGGTAAACCTGAACCCGAGCCCCTCAACACATTACATCTTCAGCCATTCTATTGTTGAATTGTTGTCCTACCTCACCCTGTGTCTCTTTATAGGCTCACCCCTTGAGCGCTATCTACTTCATACATCTCCCTAGTGATTAAACAAGAATCATTTGAGTATCTGTCACTTGTTATCTACTCTTGAATACGTGCACCACGACACTGCACATAACATGATTCTCATGGATACTTTTTGTCTATCTTTAGATGAGATCCCATGGTTGTTCCACCTTTCCTTTTGAAAAATATTCCTATCCTTCACCTTGGTCTTGACCATGATTTCAAAGACCTCTAATGGGACCAAAATCCTTGAGTCAAAATTCTAATAAAAGATGACTCCCTCAAAAGGACATCTTCCTCTTGACCAAATTACTACTATAAATAGATTGCTCCCTCGAAGGACAGCTATAAAATCTCAAAAAAAAGAGAACTAGAGAAAAGAAGCTTCCCGCATCAATCAGCTTCACGAAGACCTCAAGGAGTATTATATTATTTATCTCATATAGACTTCCTACATCGATTAGTCTATCACAAGAAACATAACTTTTTAGTCATGGACTTGCCCATTGTGCCCTAAGACCTCTTGCCCAAAATCCCTCTCACTCAAACATACCAAATTAACTACCTTTTACCACTTACCATTTCTACCCTCATTTCCTCAGTTTCCTCAAGGGACATTTGGAATTTAGACATTTGGTGATCCTGTGACTACCTTAACTGTAGAACCATTAATCATGTGGTGTCTTTTGGGTCTTGTGTTTATCACCTCCTCCAAAGTATGATCTACTTGGTAGGTTCCTACTCAATTAGGTGGCTCTATGGCCCCCTCTTATCTTTTAAATTGTCTTTGTTTACATTCTGATTACCTTGTATAAGACTTAGTCCTTGTCGCTTACCTTTGGGCGTAGCTCTCCCCTTTCACCATAATTTCCTTCACCGCCATCATTTTACCTATATTCTACCCACACTCATTAAACCTAAAACCCACTACATGCCTACAAACCTACTAACTCGTTTTCATCTTTCTTCCCTGGCTTATGGGAGAACTACATCAGTCTGAGGTCCCTTTTCACCAGGACTATGTAGGCAACACTTTTAGGGCACGGGGCTCTGGAAGGTTATCTCAACCACTCTTTACCCTAACAATTTTCCTCACCTTTACCTGATTTCCTATTCCTATCAACCACCTCAACATCTAATCCATATACCACATACCCTTTACCACTTATCTTATTTCACATTTTCATAACATAACTATCATTTTTCACATTTTTCTACCATCTCATATAGTTCCATTAACCTTTGTTATCAAAATACCGAAATAAACATCCATGCCTAACACCGACCTAAATCGATCCATGCCTAACACCAACCTGACTCAATCCATGCCTAAACCAACCTGACTCAATCCCTACCTAAACTGACGTAACTCGATCCATGCCTAAATCGACCTGACTTGATCCATGCCTAAACTAACATGACTCGATCCATGCCTAAATTGACTTGACTTGATCCATGCCTAAACCAACCTGACTTGATCCATGCCTAAAACAACCTGACTTGATCCATGCCTAGCTCATATATTTTCCATCCATATCACAAGTAAAGTAAAACTCATACACATCATAACAACATCACCTAAATATCATCTATCTCCTCATATATACATGTGTGTATCAATACAATGTACACCCGTATCACATAAATGTGTATCTCAATAAACATGTCTATCTCCTCATGGCTATCATCTCAAAAATGTCGGCACGCAGGCTGATATACTACAAAAAAATCATCATCGGCTCGCAAGCTGGTATCCAATACAAAAATGTCTTCGGCTCACATGCCGGTATCATGAACAAAATATACATACAATATCTCTTCGGCTCATAAGCTGGTATACATCCAAAATGCAAAAATACAAAAATAGGTGACATACTGTCCCTCATCTACCACTAGGTGGACCAACATCTGATGTTGACCCCTGTGCACTGCTCGATGTCATCTGTTCTCTCATTTGGGCTCACCAGCCACCTACACTCTCGGCACTATACGTGCACGACTGTGTCTACTCACTGGAGACTGTCTGTAGTGGTCTCATCACACCATCTACTAGTATCTATAGCTCGAGCTCCTCCTCTTGTACCTGAGGCTCTCACCTCTCCACCTGTATTTACAGCTCTGGCCTTTCAACCTGTACCTGTGGCCCCTACCCCCTAGCTGTCCCCACCTAACCATACGTTTGTATGGCCCACTACTGGCTATATGCTACTGTCACCCTTACATCATTTGTGCTATGGTCCAAAGGCTCCTCCTCCACCCCTATCACCTCTGCTGGATGGGGTAGAGACAAGGATCTTTCCACCTCATATCTCTTATACCATGGGAAGGGCGGGGGCACATCCTGCACTAAACCACACTATCACCTCACTCGGTTGACATGTATCATCTCGTGCTCCCCAACATGGTGTCCCTCTATCCACCTCTATAGCTGTAGTCCCTCTAACTCTGTATACATCCCTTTGTAAGAGGGATAGGTCACATAGGGTCTCCAGACTATATCCACACTGGATAGGCTCTCCAGTCTCTGTCTATAATATGCTACGTCGTATGTAGCCTAGGCTCTCTATACACTACCCTCCAACGCCCATCGAGCCTATAACCAACTCAGATGAATCCTGACTCAAATGCATCTACACAGGGTAAGCCTATCAGTTGCACACACGTAATGTGCTCATAAGTGCAGCAGTGCAAAAGGAAAGTGCAACACAGACTATATCTCTGTAATTGCCCGTAGGCCCACAACTCTCTGTATAACAACACAAAGAGAGTTGGTGCCCAAGAAAAACGGGTATGCTCAATCATCATGTCCCAAAGGAAACCCATTAGTGACCATGGGAATCTCTCACCCTTTGAATCTGGCAATGCGTAGCATCTGATTACCTCCATCATCAACACTATTAACCAAATCTCCTCATGATGGGTAACATATACCTCTCCGTAACTCAGGATGGTACTGTGGTAATGCAACTCACCTTCTCTCTTTCCAAATACCTCATGTACACACCCCGCTGTGACCTTAGATGTCACTGAGTACACCTGGTCTCTAGTAATCGGTAGTCTCAATATCCTATATATATCCTCCAGGGTGATGATCATCTCCCCTGTCAACAAGTGGAAGGTGTTAGTCACCAAATCCCATCTCTCGATGAGTGTGACCATCAGACTCTACTCTCTCACAACCTGCCCATAATGGTGGATCCCAATCAGGTTGACATCATCAATGTGGCTCCACTCCTCGAATGTCACCTATCCATGTAGCTTTAGCAATATAAGTGGCTCCCGATCCCTCATCCGCAGCTCATCCCGAACCTACATCCAACCACCACTATATATTAGTATGCCTGTTCCAAATTACCTTGTGTTCACCCCCCAACCACCTATCCTTCCTGACACCCCTCTACCCTAATCCTTAACCAAACCAACCACAACCCGTCCCTATTGACCATCCGTTTGTACTGCCTAACCCATTTTTTGCCTATTTCTGGCCCCATTTCCTTATTTTCACACCGACTTTGGTTACCCATAACCGTCACTGGTGGCCTTTAACCGCTATCGGTCACTTGTATCATGACCGATCCCACTTCTTTATGACTGACATCGGCCTATAGGGACTGCTTTCGATGATTGTGATAGAAAACAACGCTAAAACCCCCGACTATATTTTTTCATTTTGACCAAATCAACCCAACCACATAACCAAACTTCCTTACACCTTCCCTACTTCCCTTCCCACTCCTATTTGACCTATATTCCAACCCCCCACCGTAAGTATATCTAATTTATCTCCCAATCCTACATTCAAAACTTCCCCCCACATTTTTCTTACAACCCATATTTTACCCTACTTAATTAATCAAATACTAAGCAATGGTGTAGCACTTACCTCATCCTTCTACCGACGTCGTGGTGGTATATCCGGCCTCTGTATGGGTGGACCACCTGACCCCTCTCTAGCCTCTACCATCCCCCAATGCACAACTATTCCTCAGCCACACAAATCGTGCCACCCACTCTGGCAGCCCCACCTCTCAATCACCCACTCTTGCCTATATGGCTCGCCAACCAAGCTCCTCTGCTTCACTTTCTTATCCTTTTCCTCTTTTCTCTCTTCTTTTCCTTTTCTGATTTTCCACATACACAAATGAATTTTCAAACGTGGGTTATCCAATTTTAATACCCTACCCGACTCGACCAACATCAGTTACCCTTAACCGCTACTGGTCTATTACCCTAAACTACCACCGTCGGTTACCCAACACCATCATCGGTTCATTATGACCGATGTCGGTTACCGTGCGTAATCATTACCCCCTTATTTTACCTCATTTTCTTACCTCCATTTTCTTTTGCCATCCCTACACCTACTTGAACCATTTTACCTTCACCTCTGGCCCTCCACCCTCTTCAACCTCCACACGTCTGTTGTTGATGCTTTATTATTTTACCCCCACCTTGGCCTTACCCATGCCATGATCTCGATATTTGAACCTGGACCATCGCTAGTGACCTTTGACCTCATGTTTTCACTATACCTTGTGGCACTGTTACCTGTGTTGTTGACCTAATGACCTTACCTACCGTATTTCCGTGACTGTTTATCCTGACCCTACCTTTGGTGTACTAGAACATACCTAAACATTCCTGCACCTAACCTACGTTGTGTTTCCTAACCTTATCCTATACCTTGGATACCAGATTCACTTCACCCTTGTTTGGATAAACCTATCGACCTTAGGCGATGTAGAGTTTTCCTACTCTTCAACCTGGTAGTGTGCTAAAATTTATACATTTACATGCATTTGATTGATGGTACCTTTGATCCTGACCCATTACCTAGATCACCTAAGTAGACCTTTCACCCTCTTCTCCTACACACATTTACCTTTTCCTTACATTTACCTTTTATCAAACCACTCACTACTTCAGCCGGTAACTTCATCAGCTCCTGGTTTGAGGGGGATCACCTTCACCCTCACATGGGGCAACCACATCTTATTTTTGTCAGCATCACTTACCAATACAAGCTATGCTATAAAAATGGGAAAAATGTAGAAACTAAAATTAGGTCACACTCCATTTCCGTACCTCGACCAATAAGTACCCTTCATCACTTTCACCTAGCCATGGCCCCCTTCACGACACTAGTATTAATTTAATTAATTTAATTAAATTAATGCTTTACCCTCACTATATTTATTATTTAAATAATATTTACACATATAGTTCACTTAGACACCTCATCAAGCTAACTCACCTTAAGACCTGTTCTTAGCAAGTTACCATAACTAACTGAGACTTACCCAAACCCTAAAAATCAATGCCTACACTCCCTCTAACCACATTCCTGCATGCTCATAGAAGCTCCTAGTATAATCCACTAGATAATAATATGATATCCAAGGAAATCAAGAGGATCTCCCCTAAGTTTGGAAAACCTAGAAAATTTCACCTTGACTGACGTCAGTTACCCCTAACCGCCGCCGGTTAAGCCAGACTGCCATCAGTTACCCCTTTTTAAATCCTAAACTACCTTATTCTCAAGGTTGAAAAAAATTGGGAGCAAGAAAGTTGACAAGCAAGAGTGAGATCTCAAAAAGATAATGCATCTTTAGAGAGCCAATTCCAATAAGAACTCACATCCAAAGAAGGAGATTGAACATCTTCTCCTGCACAGCCATCCCAGCCACATTTGGATCTACCCAAGCAAAAGAGGAGTGTGCATACATCCAATGTAGAAGCTTTTCTCCAGTTGGTGATCACTTGCAGCCTCTAAAAATCATCATCAGCACCTCCATCCTTCACACACAGACTTCCAGAAATGACATCCAAGTAAGTATAAGATCATACTTCCCTGGTTAATTCATTTCATCATTGTTTTACCAATTGTTGTCCATCTTGCTCCTTATTGACCATCTCCAACGTCTTCTACCTTCATATACCCATCAAAACCCCGTAAAAACCTACCCTTGTCACCTAATACCTCCTCCCAACCAAATAAATCCTTTGTGCAATCACAAAGGGGACCAAAAACCCCGTTCTATTACATTCCCATATCTCATAGTAACTGGCGCTAGTTATACCTAACTGCGGTCGGTCACCCCTGACTGACGCCGGTCTCTATGTTTTCCCACATAGCCTTAAGTAGAGACCTATCAACCCCATTTTACCTTACCCTCACTCACTTGATACCTACCCAACACCTTTATCAGACCTGTAGAACTCATAACCAACCCTTTAACCTATGGATTCTATTCTAGCCTAGCCTGTTAGATTAGATCTGTTTCTTATTATGTTTTAAGTGAGATACCTAAATCATTTTAAAATAACAATAGGATTTACTTTGTTTTTAGCATTACTTTTTTTAAAACAGTGGACTGAAAGCCATCTAGGAAGTGCCATACTTCCTGGATCTAGCTCATGCTAGGTAGTTCACTGCCCATATTGTTTAATGCTTTCTAGTGGTCTTGTTTTTGTTACAGGTAGTTCCTCTTAGCCAAAAGGAAGCTCTCATGGTTAGTTGTGGATTCAGAAGTCATTTGCACACAACAACCCATCAACTGACATTTGAATAGGTATTCCTCCTACGCCCGTTACCCTATCTGTATCGTCAACCATTTAAAGGAACAATCTAAGAAAAAGGTGAAACACCTACATTCCTCCCACTCTTGTCATGTAAAATTTTTCTTAAGCATCAATAAAAGAAGGAGTTTCTAGCCTTTTTAGACTAGGGGATTTGTTTATTCTTTGTGCTCATAAGTATTAACTGGTCTTGTTTCTGTTTTCATAATTGTCTCTTCAAAAATTATGTGTGTTGGAATTTTATGATTAATGGTTGTATAACTCTGATTTCCTACCTACAACATTAATCCCTCCCCCTTTTTATCACTCTCTTTCCCTCTCTCTAAGTAAATTCCTCTCTACTAAGTGATTACTATCTTTTTCCATAAGTTCAATGGAGTGCCCTTGTTGGATCCCCAGCTGATATCCAACCACAAAATACAATTTTCACATGTGCATATAAACATAGAGGTGCACCGTTCAAGTAACAGGACTTAGATTCCCAAAGTGTTGGCAAGAAGTTCACAAATTTATCCACCTGAAAATTTTTCTCACCAACAACAATAAAAATCTTAATTCGTCTTTTGAAGGCCCAAAAGGAACATTCTACTATTCTTCTAGTTCTCCACTAGACTACCTAGACCAACTGTTTGGCTGATTTTCACAATAAATCCCACATTTTTTCCAAGAAGAGGATTATGAAGGGTCATAAACTCAAGTTTTGGAATGAAATATTGTATTTGTGCCAAAATTACATGTATTAACTCAATTTTAAGAGATTACAGGTCAAAAATGATAAAAAAGTGAAAGTTCATGTGAAGGGAAGATGAAGAGTTGTATTGTAAATCTATAAATGGGAATGCCTTCTCCATTCCAAAGGGTTAGCTTTTGTAGATTTTTGTAAGTGGTTTGGATTTGTATCACTACTACTACAAGAAATAAAGATACATTTATTCTATTTCATTTTTCTATGTTCCTCTATCCCCTCTACTTTCCAACTTTACAAGCATTGTGATCTTGTGCCTTTGATTAATGGATATTTAGAACTTTTTGTCTCTAGTTTATTAATCTTGTTGATTTCTTCCATTTTTTTGTTCTTCTAATTGATCGTGTACCTACTCTAGTTAATACATGTGAATTCTATAAGTATACTCACAACATTAACCTTCTCTCCTTATTTCTCCTACTCCCATTTACCTCTCTCCCAAAAAACATTCCTCCCTTGTATATTGTAAAATCACTTTGCCACATGTTTAGTGCAGTATTCCTATGTGATCCCCAACCTAATGGCCACCCCACAATTCTAGTTAGTTTACATTCAATAATTGGAGCCTCCCCATACCTAAGGGAGGGGCTTAGCCCCATGAATATTGGGGAAAACCAATAATCTGAACTACAAAAAATTATTTTACCAACATGATCAATGCGTCATTTCCACGAAAAACATCATTTTCACTTTGCTAACATCATTTTTGTTGGGTTACATGTATTCATTCTTATAGAATACCTAAAGTAAGTTCTAATACTACTAACCATTTGTATCTTTGATCGGTCCAAGAGTTAACATTAAAAAAACATTTTAATTACATATTGCTGTGATTTTACTTTCATAATCTTGTATATCTTGTGTATAGATTTTTTTTATGTGTATACTCAAAGATAGGCTGTATTTGTAGTCCCCTCACATTACTAGATGTTTTAGGGATCAAAATATCTTATGGTTCCCATTTTTAATTTTTCTAGGGACAATGTGATGTGTATTTCATCCCCATGCATTTTCTAAAGTCTTTAGGTGTTTTGTGACAAACAACATATGTAATGTAAAGTGCTAACACCTCAAGCTATGTGCAATGTCTTTGTTTTTTATTTTTACAAATATGTGAATATTTTTGTATTTTTGAACTTAGCTATGTACATAGAGAGGGGTAGTATAACTGCTACTCAATGAGATCCTCATGAGGAGGTAAATAAGATCCAGAAGAAATGGTATATTCAGTTTGTAATTTTTCCAAAGAAATATGCTCATGTGTGAGTAGTACAAAAGATATAATATAAGTCATTGAAGTCTTGAGAGGATAACTAGGTGGCCTAGATCCATGTGAATTAATATGTGATTGGGTACACCTAAGAGGGGGATTATAAGAGTTAGGGCCACAATATATAATATGTGCACTAGAAGGCCTATTTAGATGTTGAGGGAAAGAGCCATTAGAGATAAAATGTGCAGTAGAAATCATATCTAGATGATTAAGAGGGAAAGAGCCACTAGATATGGCATGTGAAGAAGAAGACATATTCAGGGACCTAGAAGTATAAGGGGGGAACTATAGAAGTATGATGAGGAAACATAGGAAGAGGATCCTCAAAAGGGATGCTTGCAATTATGACAACTTGTTGTTCATGAATATACTTGACACATTAGTGTAGAATATAAGGAACCACCTTTGGATCATGTAACCAAGAGAGAAATAAATGCATGTCACCTAAGTTAAGTGTGGATGCGACTAGAAATGGGACTTATGTAGTTATAGTTTTTATAGTGATAGGTAGAATAATATTTCCATAGGAAGAGTTAGAATCATGTGAGATGTACTATTTGGAATAGCTGAGAGAGTGAAGTAGATTGAGAGTACATAGATTATACTTACTATGTGGATCAACCAAAACACTATGTATGGGTACTCAATTGATAGATGCACAAATATACAAAATATTTGAGACAAGAGTAACATTTATATCAAATTCATCAAAAGTAATAATTGGTGTAGAGGGTGGAATGGGGGAATAATATTAATCATTATATCTAATGGGTAAACATAAGACGGAAGAGGTGGTACCGCATGATGAAAAAACTACAGTTATCAATTCACCATCGATTTCATAGCCTCTCGAGAATCTTTTTCCATGTATGTTAAAAAAATTCATACATCTATAGGTTGAGAACCCATTAATTACCCTATCACTTAACTTCTCGGATACATAAGCCAACCTTTGTCGTAATATATATCATCCCGATCCTATGTCTCCGAAAGCTACTACATATTCCATAGCCTATAGGGAAAATTTTCCCATCGCTTCCTATAATTCAAAAATCTATAGGTTGAGAACCCATTGATTCCCATATAACTTAAATTTTTGGTCACGTAAGCCCACCTTTGTGGAAATATATTACATGCCCGGTCTTGTGGCATATCAAATGGAAACACATCTATCTACCAATGCAATCCCACAAAATACTATACACTTGTGTTTTTATTTATCTATCCATTCATTCAAACCAATGACCATCACACGAACTTGTAATGACCCCCAGTTTGAGAGGGATCACCTATCTAGCATATTATCCATCATAAATTCAATTATCCCACTCATTTTTGTTGAGTAACTTGTTCATCACAAAAAACTTGACAAAAAGGGGCAATTGTAGACACCAAAATTAGGGCACTCTAATTTCCATAGGTGTGTACACACTCTAGGACACCCCTTAGTAATACCATATGATAAATTTTATCTTTATACCTACTTACATTTACTGTTTCATTGCCTGTAACCACCTACAACCATAAAAGAAACTTAAATTAATAAAAATAAATAAAACAAAACAACTTAACAATTTTTGTAACTCAAAATTTCACCAATCCCTGAGTCATAGATAACCCAAGATTTTGAGGAAACATGGGACTATCTCCAATTTGTGGGATGTACAATGTGAGACATACCTCCAAAGAAGGATAATTCCTCTACCTATTCCTAATGCTAAACTACTCCTATAACTAGAAATGAAACTATATAATCCTATTATAACAATCCAAGAGACTAGGGGAAGAGAAGAGAGATGCATAAAAAGGATAATTCCTAAGCTAACAAAGGTGATAACACCAAGAAGAGGGGGAAAGACACTCTCAGATGAGTGGAAATGGGAGTAAAAGAAGGAGAAGAGGGTAGACCTGAGTGCCATAGTCTAAAAACAACATCCATTCTCTCATTTCCATGGAGCACAACAAAAATAAACCTTGCAAGAGGAGAAACACACACAACATACCTGCAAGTAAATAAAGAGGTAAGAAAATGCAATAAAACACCAGTTAGGGTAGAAGATAACTACAAAACACAAATTTTATTGACTTAAGAAGATGCACAGATAATTACAATGGAGGAAGAAGGAATAAACACATTAAAAAATCAAAATATGAGGCTTATAACTCAAGAAAATTTGTGCAACACTTTGAAATAATTCCCTTGTATTCAAAGAGTACCAAACCTTTACAAATGGGTATCATTTTACAATATCTAGAAGATGGGAAAGAAAGAGGAGAAGATGAAAACTCATATTTCCACATTCAATCACCAATAACATGCATTGAATGTCTAAAAATAGGCATGTGCACTCTACCAAGACCATTTCCCCATGATAATTTTCTTATAGGAGAAGGAATGGGCACCATACTTCATCAAATTTGGTAGTTGAGCTACATGGAACTACACATTTAATGATGGGATAGGTTTTCCTCTTTTTAACCCACTTAATCTCACAAAATTTAATATTTCTAGTTTTTTTAGTGTATTACATGACGAGACCTTTCCAAAAAATCCAATTTTGTGAAATTTGGAGTTACAGGGAGAAAGTTATGGTTGTTTGAAGTTCAGGGTGATTAAGCTAAAATGTAAATACACAAGCCTAATCGGATTCTATAGTAGTAGTAAATAAATGCAAGATATTTATTTGTTAGGTGGATATCCAAATCCTAACTTCCTAAGTACATAGATCTCCCCATGAAACACTTATGCCTCCCACAGAAGGGTACCCCATAGTCCTGCTCCTTGGACACCATCCCTGAAGGTGTATCTAGACTAGAAACTGAACCCACACAGTTGATGCCATCGACATTCACAGTGGAGCTTGGAACATTTATACAATAAATGAAGAGAATTTCAATCATCCATAGGGGCTTACCTCTCCATAGGGATAAGAGTCCTCATGTATTCAAGTTCTGGGTTCCAGGATTTGTGGAAATGCTCAAAAACAACCCAATTATCAACGAAACACGATGTCTGTAAATGATTCTGCAACTTTTATCCAAAAACAAGAGATCCAAATAGCAAAATAGATTCACTGAAAAAGTAGTATGCAAAATTAAAGCAACCAACGAAGAGTGTAACCTATAAAACAATCAAATATGACATTCGAATCCTATAGAAGGGGGAAGATGAGGAGGATGAGGGCTGGGTATTTGTAGGATGCCACGTCACATATCCTCAAACTTACAACTCCTAGGTCAAATTGCAATACATCTAAGGAACCAATAAAGTAATTAGTGTAAATAAGTATGACAGTGCCCTAGGTTACACTTGTGCAAATCACAGCTTGGATATCCCAAAGGTAGCTGAAATGTACAGAAATGTCAAGTAAATAAGTGCAATGGAATAACATTCAACTAGGCTTACAAAAAAAATGCATAATGAAGAGTCGAAATTCAACTCTCCAATCATAGTGTATGGTTAGTAAATAAATTTAAGAGGTACGGATGACAAGTTTAACTCTGTCCCACAAGCCTCCACGAATGCAGCCTCCAAGGTGGCAATAGTTAAATGCTTCCAATGTTTGGTGGATTGTTATCATCACTCTAAAATCACACTTACATGATTCAGTTACTTTACATGTCATAATGCAACACTTGAAAAGGCCAAGCACTAAACAACTCTATCAATGCTCACATGGCTCATGATAGGACTTTTAAAGTGTAATTCACGTACACAGAGGACATTTTTTTTTATATGATAAACGACTTTTGACCTAGAGCTGGTGAACCTAGTCTGGGAGCTGGTGACCCCAGGACCCAACATTTTGCAAGACTGAAGTGAGAAGGGATATAAGACTGAGAGTAGAAGAAAGGAAATGCGAAGAGGAGGAGGCCAGAGGAAATGAGTTAATTAGTATGATTCAAAAATAGTAAGTCGATTTGAAGAATTACAACAGCCAAACCTGACTAGAACAATTACCCAAAGTGAACTAATTAACCGAGTCTAGGATTTTCCAACGCGTGATGTTGGTCATCTGGAGAAATCTCAGTAACATGAAAGTAGATAGAGACTGAGTACCTGATATCTTTATAGATGCAATGTCAGGTGATCAACTGATAGAGTGTACTAGACAAGGCATGGAGCCGCATCGACAATGTGAAGCATCGGGAGGCTAAGCGCTGATCCAAAGTGGGGTGGAAATTGATGAAAATGAACCTAGGGTCACAAGATATGCATGTATTTTCATGCATGATGTACCTACTGAATAGTGTCGACGTTCGTGATCCAAGACGAAAGTTTCATTTGTTGTTGTGATCCACCCACAATAGTGTTAGGAAAATTAGTACTTACATTGAGTAAGCATTACTTACTATGAGTAAATATTAACATGTGGTTAGTAGGTTATACATGTATACTCATTTAAACGGGTTATAATTTGTTATTACCCATGACCATCCCGGGTTATTAGATACTACTTATAAGGAGGTTGTTCTACTATACCTATGGTTATATAATAACCTTTGTAATGTGTAAACCCTAATATGCAAAGAGAGTTGGAAGAGCCTTGGCTGATTTAAATATGCTGCAGGACTGTGTCACGGTGGAGACCGAATGAATAAGAGGAGGGAGCTGTCACAAATGAGCCTGATAAAATGCATAGCTAGAGGATTTGTTATCCAAAATTCATCCCTCAAGGTAATTTTGATAACATGCATCAAATTATTCAGTCCCGAGCAAGTAGATTGATTCAAGGCCCAAAATCATGTTTTTGGGCCCCCCTCGGCTTCTCTCTAACTCTCCCATCCAAGAAGAAATCCCAACGAGTTAGAGAAAATGGAAAATATGCAAAAAATAAGGTTGTAGGACTGTTTTGAAGCATTTCGAGTCTGAAGGGTTCAGGTAGTACCAATGCGGGTCATACTGAGGTTCATCGTACCAAGTTTGGAGGTGAAATACAAAGAAAATTGGCTAAGCCGGACATTTTTGTCCCAGGCGGTTTGTAGGACAGTTGGGACGTCAGGACGCGAGGGATGCGAAAAGCCGAAATGGCTGAAAGCAAGAAAAATCATCCAAGTCTTTTGTTTCGTGTGGTTTGGGATAGCCAGGAAAAAGGTACGCGTGGGACATGAATCAGCTGATTTGCCAAAAGATAGCCCATTTCGGGTAGTTCAGAGATATTTGTCCCAGGTATTCCGGGAAAGTTGGGACAAAAGTACGCGATGGACGTGTGGGACACGAAAAGGTGAAAAAGATGCAAACAGAGAACAAGGAAGCCCGAATCGGCCGAAGCAGGAGGATTCATCTGGGACAGTCCGGGACAAAGGTACACGCAGTACGTGGGGGACGCGAAAAGCTGAATCGGCCGAAGGCAAAGAAGAAAAGTCAACATTTGACCCATGAAACTTCAAACGACCATAACTTTTGACTCCGATCTCTGATTTTGACAAAATTGGACTTTTTGGAATGAGCACGACGTCCTCTATGCCAAAAAAAATAGATTTCTTATTTTTAACAAGGGTAGATATATTTAAATAAAAGAAACATATTCGGCTTCAGTCAGTTAATGCTCATTCTCGTCAAATGACAGAAAATGCCTGCCAGACCCAAAATAGCTGCCCACACTCAGAAGGCCATAACTTTTGCATTTATCAACAAAATCACACAAAATTGGTACCATTGGAATCATGGCTTTGAGATCCCCAACACACATAAATCAAGAAATTCATATATTTTATGAGATATTGATGGAGATTTTTTGTACAAACATGTGGACAGGTTCATAACAGTGTTGTATTTGGTGGTTGGGAGTGCAATTAAGAGGCATGGTCATCATTCTTTCTCTACTACAGCACATGGGACAGTATGGGGAGCCTTTTACAAGTAATATATAATCATTTTACTCCATTTATTGCCTCTTACAAGTGGTTGAAGGACAGATTTCAGGATTTTCATTTTTCCCTTCTCTCTCTCTTCTCATCTTTTCTATAAATTGGAGTTTTGGGCTCATTGTAAAATGGGAGGTAGTTTTTTGTAGAAAAGCTCTACTATAATTGCTTTGTGAAGCCAATGTGTTGTAGGCCCTTGTTGTGGACTCCTCGCATGGTGATCCAGGCCCTTTTTTTGTAACCGATTGAACTGATGCATATCAGGAAACAATAAAATATAAGTTTGTGGATGCATCTTCCCCTGCTGTGTTTTCTTGCATTCTTCTTGCCCCTTCAGCCTTGTTTAAAAGAATATTGTGTCTATTATTATGTTCATGCAGGGATCCATTATCATTGTGTATGTTTGAAATATTGTTGTGAATGTGTTTTGCTAGATTATGGAGAACTGTCATCACCTCTTCTAGTGTGCACTTTGCTTTTGTATTTCACCCATTTGAAGACTACTCTCACACCCTCCTTTTCTGGTGTATCACCTGCTTTAGTGTAGGCTTTCATTTTATGCATTATCTCTTCTTGGTCCCTTGGAAATTTAGACTAGAATAGTTAGTTTCCCCTGCATTAGAGTAGATTGTGGCAGGTAGTTTAGAAGCAAGAACCAGCTTTATCTAGAGGTCTATCTCAAGTAGCAAGTCCCACAACTTGGAGATAGTACCCATTTTATCCAATCACACCGTGAGTTCAAATATATGCATTTTTATAAACCATAGAAGGGTGCTGTGATTTGGTGATAACAGGATTTTTACTAGACTGGGACACCTGGGGAAGGATAGGGGAACCCGTGGGTGCCCTGGTTTACATAGATGGTCAGAAACCTAAATTTTTAGGGTCGTAAGATGTTTGCATTCCTTTGCTTCTTATCGCATGTATGTAGCTACACTTTTCCAGATGTCTCTGTAAACTTGAAATTGAAGAATCACCTAAAAGACCCCAAACCAAGCATCAAAACCCTAAAAAATATAGATGCATATGAAGTGGTTAAACTATCCTCATCTTCCAAATTGATGGACTTATAATTGAGTGTTGCATTACATCTCAAACCCAATGTAAAACTAGGTGTGTGTGTGTGGAATTGTTCCCTAGGTTGCTCTTGTGCTAGTCACACTTTGTGAGTAGCAAGTAATACCTAGATGTAGAATGAAAATAATTTGTGCATGGAATAAAATAAACTCCCCTACTATGAAGTGTGATGCAAATGAAATGGCCTTTGTCCCTTGGGATGGAGCTAGATGGATGCAAGTGGAATAGTATAACCCTTTGATGGATGAAACCTTAGGTGGTGATAGTAGACGCTTACTATTTAGTTTCTCATTATAGTCACATAAATTTATATTTATATCATTATCTTGCTTTAATTTCATAACTAACCTTGAAAAGGCCAACCACTAAAAATATAAGAATCTCAAATGGTTGTAAAGTGGCCAAAAAGTGAGAGGAAAGTGCAAAGAGGATCAGGGTTCCCATAGGGGACTAAGGTGCCCCAATAAGAAGTAGGGGAAACATAGTATGAAAGTAAAAATTGGGAATGTACTAGAGTAAGATATAATGTAGTAACAAAAAACAATGTAAGATGGCCAAAGATATGGATTAAACTAGTACTCTTTTTCACTTGAAAACCATATGAATAGCAGTATGAGACTGAGACTAAATATTTACCCAAAGTGTGTGATTTTGTGTCTACATTTTCCCCCAATTTATGTTGGTGAGAATGATTCTTGGTAACATAAAGTAGATAAAGATGCGTACCTAATATCCATGTAGAGTGATGTAGAAAACGCGTTGAGGGACTAGACAAAACGTGGATTGAAAAAAAGATGGAGCATGGAGACTAAAGATGTAAAAGTGTAAAAAGTGATGAAAGTGAACCTAGGGTAGAAACACATGTGTATATGATGATGTGTGTGGTGTACCTACATGGTTAGTATTATGTGTGTGATGTACCTACTATGTGTGTGATGTTGACTTCTTTCTTCCCATATCAGAAGGACCTATAAAAAGAAATATGATCAAGTAGTCAAATACACATGTATAATGTGTAAAAATGCATGTATATATATATATATATATATATATATGTAAAATAAAGTGTGTAAGGAAAGTATGAAAATGAAAAAGGAACATGTGCACCTGATCTCGTGATGAGAAAAATAGTATAGAAAGGATCATGTAGATGATGTTAATGTGTGCAAGTTTTTTTGGGTGATCTCACGCCACTAGCCGAAGAAGTGTAGGGAGGAAAGTCTGATTTATCCTCTAACCTATAACTACTTCCCGAAACTAAAGAGATATTTGTACTGCCTGGTTTTTTTAGGTGATCTGACACCACTAGCAAAGTAGTGTAGAGAGGAAGGTTTGATTTATCCTCTAACCTGTAACTTGTTCCCCATAATGCTAAGGACAATTTACCCTTGCAAAATCCACTTGTGTATGGATTTCTATAGACTGCAATGAACCCACTCGTTATGTAACCCACTGTGTCATGGACAAAATTAAAATTGAACTGTACTGGTACTATGTTTTGTATTGTGTGTAAACCAAATGATGCCCCCTCTTTGGGGGCACATGTGACATCACAGATAGGAGAATGTGGCTCAAAAGAGGACCAACTGCTGAAACTATGCCCTGTAGGGGGAAAGGGGATGTGCTTGGTATAAACCAAGGCACATGCAAACAAAAGTGGCTAGAAAACAAGTGTTAGTATGAACAAGAATGCATGTAAAAGACCTAAGTGTAAACAATATGTAAGAAACAAATAATGTGTAAGCTAGATAATGTAAACACCCAAGAAGACAATGTAGGCCGTGACAAATGGGTTGCAAACATGAGACACCACTCACAATGTCACAAGAAACTCAAGGCCTGTAATGGCCAAAAACAAACAAGTGTGCACATAAGACAAAGGACAAAGCCCCCAAACAATAAAAAACAATAGCAGACAATGTAACAAATAAGTATGGAAGTAAGTATCCCTATATGACAAATGTTGCACATGAAACACCCCTTATCATGTTAGAAATATAAAATGTATGTCAAAGCATGTGTAAACCAATAAATTAGTGTGCTATGAAAAAAAATGAAACAATAGTCACCTATATTGTATGAGTGTGGATGCCCCTAGAGCCGTTGTGGGACTAGTACTCAGGTCAAGCATCCATGTTGCATGTAATGGATCTGTAGAGTCTGTGAACACAACTAGAAAGTAAGTGAAAACATTGTGTATGATAATGATAATGACATACAAGATATCTATCTAACATGTGTAATAAAGTGTACATGTAAAGTAAATGAGTAAGCAAGAGTAAATACAACCATAAAATGTAGTATGATGTGGATGAATGGAATGGAATGCAGTATGAATGATAGGATTCACATGTGCCCCCTTAGTGAATGGAATTGTATGTAGTGAGGTTCATTTAGTTATTCCCCATCAACTATCAAGAATGAACCGTAAACGAGAGTGCATCATTGGGAAATGGTCAAACTATGTGTTGTGTGTAGTGCACTGTGGTGAATGTGTAGTGATGACATGTGACATAAAGATGAAATGTGCATGTGATGATGTAGCCTAAGTATATCACTATGAAGATTGATTGAAGGAGTGATGATTTAGCCTAAAGCGTATATCACTAATGATGATGATCGAAATGGAAGTGGTGATGTAGCCTATGGTGTATACAACTAAATGATGAAAGAAGAAGTGATGATGTAGCCTAAAGCATATACCACTAAACTAGTGAATGTTTCATGATGGAAATGATTGAATGATAAACATATGAGTGTGATGTGGGAATTGTGATGTATACCCTCAACAGTCTAGTATGGACCATGTGACTAAAGTGTGCATCATAGGGTAGTGAGTGCAACTCATATAAGTAGATGTGCAAGGTGTAGAATATGTGTACTAGATGTGATGATAAAAATCATAATGTGAGTGTGTAATGTGTAGGATGTATAGTATGTAATGCAAGGTGGCATGTATATAATGTAATGAGGTATATAAGACAAAGTAATATGTAGATGTGTAAAGTGTATGATGTGTGAAGACATATGCATGTCTATGGTGTAGTATGTGTATGCATGTATGTAAGATGGTCTTGAAAATGCATGTTTATAATGTATGAATACCCCATGTAATGTGTACATTGTGCAGTGTGTGAGGTTCATGTGTATATGATTCCCTCAACAGTCAAGTGTGAATTGAATCACAAGAGTGCGTCATCGGGTGATGGTGACGATGTAAATTCATATGCTAAGATTGTATGTGTAAAGTGATGAAAAATGTCGAGTGTTTGGCGATGTTGGGGGGGAGTATAGATGTGTGCCCCCAAGTGTGCATATGATGAAGAAGACAATCATGTAATGTCATCTTGAAGGTCATCAGTATCAAGGTCAAACTCAAATGGGTAAACATTAGAGACTTGGTAAGAAATAGTGTTTGACTGATCATGTAATGAGCCATTGAGGTGTAATTTATACATACCCATGACATACTCCTCATCAGTGAAGGGTGGTAATGAACATCCATGTGCATACCAATGAGTGAGATTCTGCGTATATCCAAGAAAGAACTATTGCAAATGAATACATGACCAAAAGGCATAGGAAATGAGATATCCATGTGATTAGGGTCTAGATTACCCCCAATTTAATCAATCCATGATTGTCCTAAAGTAAGTGGTGAATAATGACTTCCTCATGCAAGAAATATTGTGAGATGAAAGACACGTAGGCCATAGGTGGCAATGATGCAAAAAAACCCATAATAAAGATGAGGAGAGTGGAGTGGAGGGTAAATATCCTCAAAAGAAAAGCCTAGATGATTCAAGCCCTCATGTGTACATACAATGTCATCAGAAGTAGGATCAAATGGAATATTCTCCCAATAAGAATCATTCATGAAAAGTGTGCATGTGAAGGGAGGTCGTAGTGATGGAGGTGGGACATGAGAAGGTGGAGGAGCTAAAGCAACATCTGATGTAGAGACAGCCCTTGATAAACAATCATAGTAGTAGTGTGAAAGGGGAGGTGTAGACGTAGTTGGTATAGAATCTATCATGTAAATGACGCCTTCTAGTGGTGGTAAATGTGGTATCTCATCGATGGGTTATAGTTCATCTGTAGTATCGGACCTTGGAATAGGAAGTGTGGTGTTGGGATCATGGTCACAATATTTGTATGGATGACAATCACGGATGACGGTATACTCAACACCCTCATGTATGAATTTGACATAGTGATGTATGGTAGATGTAACTACTTGCATGACATGAAGCCATGGCTAACCAAGTAAACAATTGTATGAAACATGGAATTCAATGAAAAAAGAATATTGTGTTAAGAGTTTTGGGTCCAAATGTGATAGGTAAAGTAATGGAACCTAAACATGGTGAACATAACCATCATAGACATGAAGAGAAAGACATGATGGACTAACATTATTAGTCGAAAATACCTAGCTTTTCAAGGAATGACATAGGACATAGATTAAGGTCAGATCCATTGTCAATTAGAGTGCACTTGATACCCAACATTATATATGTGAATCATGATATGTAAGGGTGGATCATTGTTGAAAAGAGAAATATGTGCATGAGGATTAGATGGGAAGGAAATATGTTGAGAGAATGCATCAACAAATGATTGGTAAACAAAGGCTGGATGCATATCAGTTAGAATGTGAGTGGTAACAAGGAGATGTTGAACCCTATTCCTTAAGTCAGGGTTTGCTAGCAAGAAATCATTGATGGAGATACTCATGGTGATGAAACAAAAAATCCAGAAGGAAATCAAAGGTCAGGTTCACCAAAATGATTAAACTAAAATGTGAATATTCTAGCCTAATATAATGTGAGTTTGTAGTAAATAATGAATAAATAAATAAAGAAATAACACAAGCAAATAAGATAAAAATATGAATATGTGCAAAGAGAGTTGGAAGAGCCTTAGTTGATTCAAATATGTTGCAGGACTGTGTTATAGTGGAGATCAGATGAACAGGAATGGAGGAAATTGTCTCATAGGAGCCTAGGAAAAGGCAGATCTAGAGGATTTTACTAGACTGGGCTGCCTGGAGAAGGATAGGGGTGCACTGTGGGCACCTTAATCTAAATTATGGGTTCCCTGGTCTATACATATGGTTAGAGATCCAAATTTTAAGGGTCTTAAGATGTCTGCACTCATTCGATTCTTATCGCATGTATGCTACTACACTTCCTTGATGTCTCCGTAAACCTGAAATGGAAGAATCACCTGCAAAACCCCAAACCAAGCATCAAAACTGTAAAAAAGAAAGATGCATATGAAGGGTTCGGACTATCCTCAGCTTTGAAATTGATGGACTTATCACTGATCACTACACTACATCTCAAACCCAATGGAGTTCTAGGTGTGTGTGTGTGAATTATGCCCTAGGTTGCTCTTGTGTGAGTCACACTTTGTGACTAGCGAGCAATAACTAGATGTAGAATGTAAATAATGTGTGCATGGAATAGAATAAACTCCCCTCCTATAAAGTGTGATGCATATGAACCAACCTTTATCCCTTGTGATGGAGCTAGATGGATGCAAGTGGAATAGTAGAAGCCTTTGATGGATGCAACCTTAGGTGGTGATAATAGATGGTTAGTGCTTGGTTGCTCATTATAGTCACATAACTTTATATTTATATGGTTCTCTTTATTTAATTTCGTAACTAACATTGAAAATACTGACCACCAAAAATATAAGAAGCTCAAATGGCTAGAAAGTACCAAAAAATGAGAGTAAAGTGAAAATAGGATCAAGGCACCCAGAGGGGACAAGGGCGCCCCAATCAGAAGTAGGGGAAAACATAGTATGAAAGTACATACTGGTAAATTATGGGTGCAAGGTCAAAATTAGCAACAAAAACCAATGCAAGATGGCCAATTATATGTGGGGGTGTTTTGGAACATCAAATGGAAAGGAATGAATGGAAGGAACATACAATAGTTAGGTAAAAATAGATCTGAATATCACATAGAGGAAAATAATGAATAATTAACTCAAATAAATAAAAGTGTGAATAAGGTAAACAAGATTAAGTAAAAGGGAACACACATGAACAAGTAAATATCAGATCTCGATCACTGTGAACAAGAACAACTGATTAATAGCATTGAAAATAAGATCAAAGACAATATTTACATGCAAGATTTAAACACTAACATCTAATGAACCTAAGAACATCAAATGCTACAATAGATAATTAATGGGACACAAAGTTCATATTTCATTAACTCCAAAATGTCTTCACAAAAGAACACAAATTTTCTTTGTTGAAAAAATATATTGCACACAAAAGTATTTTCTTCTCCTCTGTCAAAGTAACCCTTACAAATGAGCCTCTAACTTCATTTTATAACCGAAGAGTTGGATACAAAGTAGTTAGGATTTACATGCAAATTAAATAGGAAACCTTAAGTCACTTTGAATTTTTCAACCAACTTTATAAAAAGTAACTAAAAATAAAAACCATTTAAGTTATCCAAAGTTTTCCAAAAGTGAGTTTAACAATAACCCACTTAAAATACCATTTTAACATATAATAAAATTCAGTGCCTTGTCCATTAAAGTGGGGTATGCATATCTCAAACGTATGCTAAATGGACTCTCCCACTTTGTTAGATATAAGAAAATCTATCTCCTCATCCCATCAGTGAAATTAGGATATGCTAACTTCACCAATCGAAAGGATCTGAACCTTCCCAATGTTTTGAACATATTTTCTTCCTTGGGAGGTTCAATTAGTCAATGCACAACCTCACAAAACACCTGCAATTCTAAGATCCTACCTAACATATCATTCAGACTGACCATATTTGATTGAACATTTTCAAACAAGTTCCTTAATTTGATGTAACGTTCCATTGAATTTGAAGAGAAATTGATGGCAGGAATGTACATGTCTTTGAACAATTGTGAGAATTTATCCTTGACATATTCTGATGAATGCATATGATTTTTCTCATTTACAAGATCACAAGGGATCTCATCTATGAAATCCTAAATTGAGGAAAGTTAAGTGAAGGATTTATTGCATACACTATCGTAATGGATCATAAAATCGTTGAGAAGTGTCTTCCTTGACTTGAGATGTAGATATAAAATAAATCGTGTCCCTTGGCATTTGAATTCAAGGATTCCTTCAATGGCTGGAGTTGAGGATTCCATACTCATCATCTCCTATGGATTAGGCAATATCTCATCCAAATTTGATATATTAAAAAAAAAAACTTAAAAGAAAGAATTTGATCAAGATATGCACTAATATATTCATGGAGCTTCATGAATGCTTTGATCATATTTTCCCCAAAAATGAGAATCTCTTAAGTCCAATATTTAGTGACATGGCCCAATGTGTTTATCTAGTTTTCCAGATCGAGAGTTTTTTCATCAAGGGCATCCACTACATTAGGTACCAGGAAAGTGGATGATATTGTCTTCATCATATGTTGAACATAATCCACTAATTGATTCCTTTTGGCCTTGAGCTGGGAGTTCTGAGATTTATATTTCTCAAGCCTCTTTAGCAAAATATCCATTGAATCACGGCCCATCGCCATGTCACTTTCCAATGTGGACTTCCCAAGTCCAAGTCTAGATATCTTATAATCAACAGGTGTCATGACATTACGTTATTTGTCAACTTGTGGGACGAAAAGATCTGCAAACTTGTTCCTGTCATCATCCACCATTATCCGTGAGAACACTTAAGGATTATTGGGAATGACCTACTTTGAAATATTGAAAAGTGCATCAAAGTCAATGTAAATTACCTTGACAACCCTCTTTCTTTTCTTGATATCACAATCAACCCAAGAAGGTGTTTCCTTTACCAATTCCCCATACAAGATCTTGGATTCTGAAGAAAAATTCACATTGTTCTCAATATCATTAGATTTTGTGAGAATCCTTTCCACAACTTCAATACCTAGAAAAATAACCTTGATATCAACCTCTTGAACATTAGGTAGACCTTGATAAATCTCTTTGTGAACTATAGGTTCATAAGCATTTGATATCTAGATCACTTGCACTTGAGTAGACTCTTGTACAAGACACGATTGAGAAATGTTTGTTATGAGATTCCTCAAACTATCATCAATGTTTGTAGAAGAATGTATACTTGAAGTGGAAATTCCTGATACACGCTCCCTTCCTTCACTAGGGCCAAGACCCTTGGATGTCTCACCCTGTGACACCTTATTTTAAGAAGTGGATTTGGGAAACCAATCTTTTCTTTCTTGATGCATATGGGTAGATGGTATAGAGGTTGACTCAAAAGAAGCTTTGGTCAGTTGGATACCTCCTCGAGTTGGAATTTTTTTTACTCTTGAGGTATGAACTTGAATTGATGGTAACTTTGTAATCTCTCATTCATAGCAAGCTATGATTCTTTCAAGAATCGGTTGATTATTGTTATCAAGAGAAAATTCATCTCTTTTGGTCCATTCACTTCAGGGCAAGGGAGTGAAAGCAATGCCATCATATGAAGGGTCAAAGAAATCTTCACCATCATCCACTAATGAATATAGAAGTTGATGTGAAAGGATTTTATTTGAATAAGGGTTAGGCAGGAAAAATATTGCCTTCTCACTTCATGTTCATCTGAATAGGCAGCCCAAAATTCTTCCATGGTAGGATTGTGTTAATGCTTTTCTCTAAGAATTTTCTGCATATATCCATTGATATCAAATTGAAATCTCTTCACATATGAATGTATAGTGATGAGATCAAACTCTTTCTCTATGTGTTGTGCACTAAAGATATTTAGACATTGATATTCCCCAATTTGGATTGGGAAATGGATGCCTGAACGATGCTTGTCACTGAGAAGACGGTGAACTTGGAATAATTGTCACTAACATACTTAGAAAGCTTCCATGGAGTACCTACAAATACACTCACGAAAATGTAGGAAAATGATAGAAATTGAATAAACCATGTTCCCCACTATGAAATGAAATCGATGACATCTTTGTAGAATCTTTCCTCCGTATTCCAATTCAAGTTTATAATCACGCAGAAGGTGAATGCATCATTAAATCTCCTAAAATTATGATAGATAATTTTGAAACTTAACTGTGGATAATGATGGAATACATTATTTGATGGACCTTTGACTCCTTTTGTTTCTAGCCCCAAAAATAGCTTCCTTCTAGCCACTGCATAAGTTAGGTATGATGTCATGTAGAAACATCCAGTCATCTTCAATTCGATCATTTTTTTGTGAAGAGTATCACTGATGATGGTTGCCTAATCCACAAACTATCGCTTGGCAAGGATAATATAGATGAACTGATACATCCATGGGTGGAAAATTTTGGTAGAGGGTAGACCAAAGAATCGACTTAGAAGAGTGATCATATCACCAATTTCCTCCACAAACTAAACATAGTATAGTTCCTTAGGAAGCCGGTCAACATGAGGCATCTTGGTCACTAACCAGTTGTTATTGACCATCTTGCTCCATCTGAGGGGTTCCTCATCCCAAAAATATTGTGCTAACTTTCGAGTGATGTTAGCATTCTCGGGGAATTCATGTATGATGAGAAATTCCTTAATGTGATTTGGTGTGATTAAGAGGAAAGGCTCAAGATTATCCTTATAAATCCCTTGCCGCTTAGGATCATAATTCTCTGTGCAGGTAATGACTAGCTCTGGGCATTGCACCAAGACAAGAAATGCTGCTGCTTACGGTAGACCGCTATGGTAGATTCTATCCAAGAATATGGTCTTGCCTTCAACGTTGACTCGATCAAAAAATTATTACACATTAACGTGGCCAAGATTAGTGTTAGTGATATTTCCATATGCAAAATTGATGGAAGTGGGAGGAATGACCCCTTGGAAGTCATATTTGAGTGCAAACTTATTTGACTTTTCCATTGACTTCCTCAATTTCCCTATAGACTTGCTAGATTTTTTAGCCACAATGAATTTAATAGAGAATCAACACGGGCACACAAAATGGTATACACAATGTCAGCTCTTGGTCTCTGAACCATCGTCAACACAAGAGAAATATGACTTGTTTAATTATTATTATTTTAAAAATAATAATAGTAATCGATCCCAGGTTACAATTTTTTTAAAAATGTTAATACATGAAAAATGTCGAGACTAAGTTCAAGTTACAAACTAGGAAAAAATAATAATTTAATTTATTTTTTAAAATCCTAGTTACAAATGGCTTTGTGAATATCAATTTAATTTTTTTTTTAATTTTCTACTTCTTCGCGTTGCCTAATTTGAGTTGCCTAATTTTTATGAATTCATAGATCTTTTTAATGTTTTGCTTTCAGTAGTGCATGAAGTTTTCCTTTACACAAATCGTGACTTCTCTTTGCATGTGTAGAATAATGAATTCTATATGCATGCGTGAGCTTTAGTATTTTCCTCATGGCTGGGTAATGTGTTGGAAACATTATGAATGCTTCTATTTGACCAAGGCATGGATTGGTTTTTTGTTTAACCAATGGATGCATGAATTTTGTTGCAAAGAAACTGTTGTTTGTTTGGTAAATGCATGGATTTGTAAAAAGAAATGTGTAGCCTCTCTATTACTATGTGCCCTATCTCCATTGCTACCATTTTTCACTGTGAGGCTTCCTTTATTCCCCTGGCACATGGCCTACTTCTCTGTGTGGATTCTGCTTCGCAAAACCCACGTGGAAATGTACTTCTTTTCTTTGGTAAATGCATGGAATTTGCAAAAATAAATGTATGGGAAGGTTATTTTATTCTACTTGACCAATGTGTGGCATGTGTGGGCTTTGAACTGCATGGATGGTGTTGAAAACTAGTTCTTCCTTGTCTTTTACGTGGAAATTTACCTTCCTTATGCAAATGTGTGGAATTTGGTGTAGAGATAGCTGGCATGGCCTGATTTTCCTTGGATTTGTATTGTAAATAACCTCAAACTGGTGCTTTATTCCCCCTAAGTGAACTAGTTTATTTTCTCCTTGGATGCGTGAAATATTTATTGTCTATGAAAAGTATGTGGTGTTTTATATTTGACCAATGTGTTCCTTTCTATTGATAGAAATGAGCTTCCTACAGAGGTAAATTTGTGTGCTCTTCTTAGGACTGACTAAGTGGATCTTCTATGCAACAAAGATGAACATTTCTATCTCTGCATGGAAGTGTATTCCCTTTTCACTAGATAGGTGTTTCACCTTTCCTTCAACTACCAAAATGTGTGGGCATTCTCTTGGTGAATGCATGGAATTCTAGAAAAAAAAATGCTTGTGTAGTTTTTTTAATCTTTATTTATTAGCAAGGACTTATTGCTTTATGAGTCATCTGTGAAGAATGTGATATGAAATATTGCAAACAAAATATTTCTCTGAAAATGGTTCTATAGGGGAAATAAGAAGAAATTGGAAATAAAATATCTTCAAAGCTTTTTTGTATGACTTTTTTCAACAATATTTCATGGAGCAAAAATTAAGAGGATTAAAGAAGCTTACCTATAATCATTTATTTATTTCTATTGAAATAACCAATTTCCCCTTCTTCAGGTAGTGGGAATTAATTGCCAGGGGAATATGGGAAAAAACTTAATCATCTACCCATGGCAATGGAAAAGTAGGCTGGCAATTCCCATTTATTTCCCCATGTGGGAAATTGGGAGATAATTTTCCATTTTTCCATTTGATCAGGTTGGAAATAAGAAGGAGAGGTTCCACAAGTGGGGAAAAAGAAGATTTTTCTAGGAAAGGGAAATCCGGGAGTGGAAAGGCAATTTGGCATTCCCGGTAATTAGAGATGGAATTTTTATTTCCCACGACAGTAACAAAAACTTTTCGATTGATTTTTAATAAATATTAAATTAATATTTATTTAATTAAAAACCCCAAAAATTAATAAAATTAATTTTATTAAATAAAAGGGTAATAAATTAATTAATATTAATTAATTAATTACTAACACGATTTGTGACCTGGAGGGAGTAGTTCTCACCCAAAATGGATGAAACAAAGACCAAAATGATCAGAATAATAAAAAAATTACGACGAAGGTAATAAATCACATGAAAGAACACTTTGGAATTTTTAAAATTTTCATGCTTATTAATTTTGTGAAGTTAAAATTAGTTGATAAAAATAAGAGGGTAGCTGAACTGGAGTGATCCTTCGACTGCTGAGATTATTCAACTGTTAGACTTCTTCATTGATTGACTGATGAAAGAGCATTCACTAGAAGTGAAGTTGAGAATTGTTGAGTTCTTACATGTAGGTGTATTGGTGGAAGTGTGATCATTCGGCAAGGGATTCATTATTGTGAAGTGGATAGGTAATGTGTAGTAAGATCCAGACAACAAGATCCAAACCAGTAGTACATGCAAACCTAAAAGTATGTAGAGGCATATGATTCTGTTTCCGGTTCTTGAGATGTGTTTTCTTCTCATCTAAACACTAAGGGGGGGAATGTTAGTAAAATTAGTATTTACATTGAGTGAATATTACTTACTATGAGTAAATATTAATAGATGGTTAGTAGGTTATACCCATATACTCATTTGAACGGGTTATAATTTGTTATTTTTTATTTTTTATTATCCGTGACCATCTTGGGATATTAGATCCTACTTTTAAGGAGGTTTTTCTATTATCTCTATGGCTATATAATAGTCTTTGTAATGTTCTTATGAGACATGTTAAATAGAAGATTATTATGTGTTTAATTTATTGATATACCATTATACCACTTTCCATACAAACAAACCTATAAAAGAGAAGCCGATAAGTAGTCAAATACGCATGTATATGATCAAAGTGTGTAAGGAAAGTATGTAAAATGAAAAAGTGTGAAAAAGGAACATATGCACCTAATCTGTGATGAGAAAAAGGGTTTAGAAAGAATCCTGAAGATGATGTTGATGTTTGAGTTTTTCAGGTGATCTCATGCCAATGTAATGGAAGAAGTGTAGGGATAACTATCTAGTGTCATCTACCAACCTTTAACCATTTCCCACTATGTAAAACAACACTACAGATGATGTGTATGTGCTAAGGATATCTTCCCTATAAAATTCGTTGTGTAAATTCCCAGTGGTAAAGGACTCTCTGCCCTTTCAAAATCCTTTGTGATATGTCAAATATCTATGTAATTGTCCCTTGGTTACTAGCATTCCAAGAAAGATCATTGTATTGCTCCCTAGTTTTAAGCATCTAGGAAAGGTTGTTGTGTTAAGGACCCAAGTCTGATTCTGAGCCCTATCTAAAATTAAAAATTGTGCTATACTGGTTCCATGTTGTGTGTAACTCTATATGGGGTGACTGATTCACCCATATGATGCCCCCCTCATTTGGGGTACATGTGACATCATAGAAGGAGTATGTGGCCCAAAATAGGACCAACCCATGTGATGAATTATGCCTTGCATGGGGAAGGCAATGTGATTGGTAGAAACCAAGGCATACATAAACAAGTGGCTAGGAAAAACAAGTGTTATTACAATCAAAGACAAACACTCATGTATAAGATGAAATGTAAGCTATGTAGAAAATGTCTAAGCTAAGTTGCAAACATCAAATGAAGTAGACCATGAAAATTAGGTTGCAAACATGGGACAGCACTTATGACCTCACAAGAGAATCAAGTCCATAGTGGTCGTAAGTAAACAAGTGTGCACACAAGACAAAGGAAAAATCCCACAAATAATAACATACAATGGCAGGCAATGTAATAAACAATCAAGGAAACAAGTAACCCTGTATAAAAATGTTACACATGAATCACCCGTTAGCATGTTAGAAAGATAAAAAATTATGTTGAAGCATGTATAATTGAAGAAAATAGTGTGCTATGAAACAATAACACCTATAGTGTAAGAAATTGGATGCCCCCAGGAACCTCTGTTGGACTTGTAATAGGTATTATGTCAATCATCCATGCTGCATGTAATGGATATGTATGGTCTGCGATCATAACTTGAAAGACAAGTGAACTCACATGTGTATATGATAAAGATGATGACATACAAGATACTTATCAAGCATGTGTAATAAAGTGTACATGTAAAATCATAAGTAAGAGTAAATGTAACCAAGATTTGTAGTATGCTTTAGATGATGGGGAAATGAAATGTAGAGTGAATGATAGGAGCCACGTGCCCCACAAATGGATGTTTATGTATGCAATTAGGTTTCATTTATTTATCCCCCTCAGCAGTTGATAATGAACCATAAATGAGAGTGCATCATCAAGCAATGGTTTGAAGGTTTGTGCAGAAGAAATATGGTGATTGTAAGTTGTCATGTAATGTGTAGGATTGAATGTGATAAAGTTAAATTGATGAGGTGGTAGAATGTGTGGTGATTTAGCCTGAAGCGTATATCACTAAACCGTGTGAGGAATATGTCAAAAAGTGTGATGATGTAGCATAAAGTGTATATCACGAAATATGTGGATATAAATTATAGAAAGTGTGATGATGTAGCACAAATCATATATCACGACATGTATGGATAGAATGATGTAAATTGTGATGATGTAGCACAAAGCGTATATCACAAAATGTATGAGAAGGCTGATAGGAGGTGTGATGGTTTAGAATAAATTGTATATTATGATATGTGTGAAGAAGGTGGTGGCTAAAAAGGTTGTATAGTATGATAAAAATATTGGTTAATCAAATGTGTGAGTGTGATGAGGTCCATTTGATTACTAAAATTGTAGACACCAAAATTGGGTCACACTCCCCCTTGGTCCCTCATCATATAAACACCTTAAATACATTCACCTAACCATGGCCCCCTTTCACCTCACTCTAATATTAATTAAATTAAATTAATTCACGATCTCATAATATCTATTATTTAAATATCCTAATTGAGATAATACTGACACATCCACCTCACCTATATACCTCATCTAGCCACCTCACCCTAAGACCTATTCTTAGTATGTTTCCATAACTAACTAAGACCTACCCAAACCCTAAAAATCAAAGACTACATTCCCTCTAACCACATTCCCACCCATTAGAAAGGAAGCTTCCATTCTAATCCTCGGAAGAAAATGAACGAGATCTAAGAAAATCAAAGGGATCTGCCCATTTTAGAAAACCTAGGAAATCCCTCCCTAACTGACACTGGTTACCCTTAACTACCACCGGTCAACCCCGGAACCATCGCTGGTTACCATTTAATCCCCAAAACAACCTTATTTCAAGGTTGACACATTTCTAAGAGAAAAAATTATGAAACCAGAGTTGCATGCAAGTAGAACTAACATTTGTACATGCATTAAAGCATCCATAGCTAGCACCAGAAGTAATCACAGAGCCATTTGCATTCATAGAAGAATCTGGGAAGCGCCAACACCACACCAAGTTCCTTTCATTTGATCACCCACAATTTCCAACCAGACATCAAGCTTGTACAACATTAAGTGTTTTATTAACCAACACTTGTCCCTTGTCATTTTAGTGGACTATTTTACTTCTGTTATTAGTTTCTACTTGCATTCCCATTCACCCATCATTTACCTCCATGCAAACTTGACGATTCCTTCACCCACACCATTAAACTTCCCATACTTAGTTCTTAGATATCCCTAAGTATACCTATAACCCACACGTACCTTGTCATTGCCCTTACCATTTCCATTTAGCCTTAGATCTATCACCATACCAAGTTTTTGATAAGTTTCTTATACCCCAACCATACCGACAACCGGTTACCCATAACCATCACTGGTTCACCTAAACTAAAATCGGTCATACCAAACCATCATCGGTCTCTGTGTTTTTACCTTCAGACTAAGAACATGGCTTAAAATCCATAGAAAATACCCAAAACGACCCAGAACCAGACCCTAACCAGTACCAGTACTCTAACAGAGACCTTGAACTTCAAATTTAATCATAGCTTAGCCTGTTGTGAATGAATTTACTTATTTTAGTCGAATGAGATACCTAAATCATTTTAACTACAGTAGGATTTCCCTTATTGTTAACATTGAGTTTCTTTAAATAGTGTATTGACATCCATCCAGGGAAAATCACACTTCCCAGATCTAGCATACGCTAGGCAGTCCACTGCATATACTATTTAACTTCTATTTGGTGGTCTTATTTTCTATCTCAAGTAGTCCTCCTAGTGAAAAGGAAGTTCTCACGATCACTAGTGGATAAAGAAATCATATGCACGCAACAACCTTCAACCAACATTTTAAAATTTATTCTTCCTACCCATTTACCCTTATCTATTTCATCAATATTCAAAGAAACGCTCTAGAATCAAGTGAAACATTTTGGCACGCTCCGGTGGGACCCATTTAGGGTTCTTTTCTTTTCTTCATTTCTAGGTGAAAATTTGCATGTTTGTTTCCTTTCTATAAGGTTCTCACATTAAAATTTCTTCCCTAGAATCTTCTCTTCTTCTATTGTCTAAAAGCAATCGTATTTTGGTGCTTTAAAATGAACATTTCTTCCCTTTCATTAGTATTGCATTAGTGAAATAACATCCCTTCTCATGTTCATATTTTTATGCCATCGAATTCAATATTTCAATTTGGGTTTAAAAATCAACTTCATTTCATTCTTCTTTTCTGCATTAGCTCACATTAACTGAGGGCAACCTATACGCTGGAAGTCATTCCCAGAAGATGGTTGACAAATGAATCGTAGGAAGCACATCTTCTCTCTCTTTATGAGTCTTACCAAACTACACAAATTCAAAAAATATACACATTCTTAAATGACATCTTTCCTGGGAATTCTTGTCAACAATCATACTGATCAGAGGATTGGTATGGTACTCCCTAACTCACTACTTTTTTTGAGTCATACTTTAGAAGATGGCCCACCCCCACCATAACATACATGAAACCTCTCCTTGTAGATATCCTTCTTTGTAGGAAGCCATCCTCACAAAAAATTCTATTCTTAAGTTTATGAGTCATTCCTTAATAGCATAAGTTGAACAAACATAATAGAAAAGGCACTCTCACGATCGTATTTTTCTTAGGGTTTCTATTTGGCTTATGTTTTGAGGTGAGAGGACACGTTCTTCATTTTATTATTTCCCCTTGCATTCTCCTCATCATAGTTGGTGTATTCTAGCTTCATCTGAGTGTACTTGGATCCTATTTTCATCATTCTCGGAATTTCGAGTTTTATTGCATATCTAATTTTAACTCACAACCACCTTTTCTTCACCATTGTTTCAATTTCACAGTAACCAGTGTCGGTCCAGTGACTGTCCTCAGTTTCCCTATGACCATCATCAATTTTACCCAATCGGCGTCAGTTTACTATTCTTCTAGTTGACCTAATAAAAAGGACACCTACTTCATCTTATTTGTTATTCAAAGTCTCTATCACTCTCATCATATTCACTGTCTAGGTAAATTCCATCAGCATCTTGTCTAGTTAGAAAATTATTACCATTTTACCTTGTTTTTGACAAAATGTCCATTTTATATAGTGACTGATCATGGTTACCTATGACTGGCATTGGTTTACCCTAACCGGCATCGGTTATCCTGTTCAAATTTCCAGCTGAAAATTTATACCTAATCCACATACCAATGCCTATTTCTCCTATCTTTGCTATATTTCTGTGTCATTTACAGAAAGTAGTCCTACCACATCAGTACTTGTTCACATGGTGCTGACGTATAGCCAAGAAAATGCCCTCATATTCCATGCTAGTTATTAACCACTCCCACCTAGTCCTTCACCACGTTCTATTTTATCACCCATGGATCCTACCCAACCTATCACTATCACCACAAGGGATGAGGATTTCACACGACTCCTTGACCAAAACCCTTCCGCCTTGTATTTTTATCTTTTCCACTCATCCACTCAAGATGCCTTAGGTTAGTTGATATATGACATGCCCATATCTATCCCCCCAAACTCTCGTTCCTACTTCTGCATCAACCCCCTCTAGCTCTACAATACCCACACCTACCTTGCTCTTAGTTGTTTCGCAGTTAGGCCCCCATACCTGTTATGACCTCCATGTCTGCCATGCCTGTTGCACCTGCCACATCCACAATACCTTCACCAACCATCTAGAACGTAACCTCATCCATGCTTATTGTCTCACATATACCCGTATCTACACAACCACCCTTGGTGTCGGTGACCCCTACCCCTTTTCAAAACATTGTCCTTTCTATTCCATAGTCCTTATCCCCCATTGCTACTAGGGTCACCACAACCCTTCCACCTCCATATACGTACTATCAGTAGCCTCCTGTTTCATCTATCATTCATTCTGGGTACGTACCCATTATCTCACTTCCCTCCTTCTCAATCTACCTATATGACATCACCATATACTAGAATGCCACCTCCATCATATGTCCAACACCAACCTCCTTATGCTACAGGAGGTACCCAGTCATCACAACCTACCAACGAACTATTCAACTTAATGATGGATAAGATGCAGACACTAGAAGCATCAGTTTCTGACACACGTAACTCTCTCACCTATAATGAGATTTGTAATGAGCCTATCCACCCATCCATTCCTATCTGTCCATATCCCATGCATTGGGAAATTCCTAAATTTAACTGCTTCAACAAAAAAGAATACCTGTAACAAAATTTGTGGTTTTTTTAAACATGGGTGTTATCTGATTGCCCATGATGACACCTTGCTCCTTAGGACCTTTTCCATGTCTCTGATTGGGCCCACACTAGACTGGTATAGTGGGTTACCTAGAAATTCTATTTTCTCATTCAATTGGGTAGTCCAAGCCTTCTTGGATCACTTCTACATCAATGTTGTTAATAAGGTTACCATAACTTACCTCTACTCTACACGTCAATATGATGATGAATCTATCACATATTTTGGTCACTTGTATGCATAGCCTGTGTTTCACACAGAATGCTTCCATTCCTGGAATAGAGTTACTTCTATCCTTTCATTCCTTTGAGAAACAAATAAGGGTTAGGGCTAGGAGGAATACCTGTTGAATGTTGAGAGGGTGTGCGCGTACCGTAGAGAGAGATCAGATCGATTGCAAAGAACTCCTTTTTGTCTGGGAAGGACTACCTGCAAGTAAGAATACAAGACCACCAGATTCTAATTAGACAATAAATGAGGGAACTACCTTGGGCCCAGGAAGTATTAAACTTCCTTTCGAAGGTGGTTAGTTCCCTTGCTAATATGAATTAACACAAATTATTGCAAAATTACAATTTAATTATCTTGTTAAAACAATAGAGGAAAGGGCTAGTTTTGGTTTTGAATCACAGTGACCGATGCCAGTCACTGTCTCTAGTACCAGTTTCTGCTAACTGATATCGGTAGGGGCAGTGGTTTAGGGGTTTTTAGTGAAGGTTGGCTATAAGGTGGCTATGGTGTTTATAAGGCTAGTAAATGATTGGGGATAGGTAATGGGGTGATGGAGAAGACTCAGAGAATATGAGGGATATTCTTGGGGTGATGTAAGGGTAGAGGAATGACAGTTAGATGTAGGGTGTTATCGGGTAGTGGATCTGGGAGTAGAATTATAATTATTGTGACTCATAAATCCAAGAAATGTTATTAAAAGAACATATAAGACACTACTTACTAGTTCCTGATGAAGATATCAGGTCCAAAGACTATGATAACGAAGGCAGGGCTCAGGTAGGATGATCGGATAATCAAAGATGACCTATCTTCTCTCCCAATACTTGGATGAGTGTCACTAGGATCCGGTTACTCAGTTGCAGTCTTGGGCTTGATGTCCTTCTCTGCAAACTCCTCTCTTTCCTTCACTTGTCTCTGCTCGGCCAAGTGAAATCTGGATTCTTCCAATGACTTCCGATATTCAGATCAATGAAAATCCATCCCTTTGTTTTTGGTTGGGGGAGGTCATTTACAGGGAACCGATGGTGGTTACATAACCGATGGCAGTCGAGTAGGAACCGATATCGGTTAATTCAAAGTGGGATATTTTTAGTAAAATAGCCAACTTTCCCTCCTTTTCTCCCGAGGAATTAGTTGTGGGCTTGGTCAAGTCATTATTATGTTGATTTTGGTGCGGGTGAGGAGTAATTAGTCATGGGTGTGGATGTAGACCAAGTTATAGGTCTTAATTAGGTTAGTTTAGGATTAGGGCTAGGTCATGATGAGGTGGCGAAATGTGGTGGAAGGTTTGGAGATGTGGATTTATTAAATATAAGGTAATTAATAAATAATTTGTGCAAGGTTTAGGTGATGAGGCTAGGTTGCGAAATGGGATGCGGGGCACGGGGGGTCGTAAGACACAAATTTGGTGTCTACATTAGCCCCTTGTTGTCATGTAGCTTGTCTTGTAAAGTTGCACTGACAATAATAAGAAGTGGTTACTCCTGTTAAGGGTATAGGTAATCCCCCTCAAATCTATCACAGATTGAGGTAGTGTGAAATCAGGGATAGGGTTGATGAAGGGTAAATGGTGTTGAGATGATGGTAAGATGATGGGGTAGGTCCAAGGAATCAGACACACGTTGAAATGCAGTAGTGCGACCAGGGTACATGATTTGAAGAGCAAATAAGCAATTCATAGGCAAAGGTCGATAGTTTATCCAAATAAGGGTGATATAATCCTGGTATCCAAGGCATAGGAAGTAACTTTAGGGGATATAACGGGTAAGGTACAGGAACGTTTAGGTATGTTTGGCAGTACCAAATGGTTGGTTTGGTTGAGATAAACGTCACGGTCTTGGTCTAGGAAAAGTTGGTCAACTGATCAAGTCAAGTACCCTAATCATGCTAAAACACGAACAGGTGAGATCGATTGAACAAAAAGCTTCATAATGGGTGGATAAAATTGTAAGTTGCGGGTTTTGGGTGAGGTATTTAAGTGGTGCGGCCTTAGGTCGGGCCTGATTGGTTGGTTGCGGCCTTGGGTCAGGCCAAATGGTTGGTTGCAAGACCTTAGGTTGGGCCAAATAGTTGGTTGCGGCCTTGGGTCGGGCCTGATTGGTTGGTTGCGGCCTTGGGTCGGGCCAAATGGTTGGTTGCGGCCTTGGGTCAGGCCTGATTGGTTAGTTGTAGCCTTGGGTTGGGCCTGATTGGTTAGCTACGGCCTTGGGTCAGGCCAAATGGTTGGTTGCGGCCTTGGGTCGGGCCTGATTGGTTGGTTGTGACCTTGGGTCGGGCCTGATTAGTTGGTTATGGCCTTGGGTCAGGCCAAATGGTTGGTTGTGGCCTTGGGTCGGGCCAAATGGTTGGTTGCGGCCTTGGGTCAGGCCAAATAGGTTGGTTATGGCCTTGTGTTAGGCCTGATTGGTTGGTTGCGGCCTTGAATTGGGTCAATAAAGTCAAAAAAGGCTATTTAGCAAAGGAGGGTATAGGCGATGTGGTGAGAAAGGGAGATTGGTGAATAAAGGTAGAAATTGCGGTGAAAATAGGGATTAAACCAATATCAGTTAGCTATGACTGGTATCGGTTAGATGACCGATACCGGTGGTTTAGGGCACAACATAACCGATATCGGTTATAGGTAAAAAAAACCTATAAAAAGAAAAATACGGCCTGTAATTGTCACATTGTCAATTTGATAACCAATATGGCTTGTCTGGGTCTAAAATTGATTTTGTTGAGTTTGTACGCTGAGTTGGTAGTAGTTGAGTGGAGGAGTGAGTGATTGGTAGACCCCAACGAGTAGGAGGCAGAATTTGATTGGTGGAGGACCCAGCAGAGGAGATTTATAGCCATGGCATAGCCAGGAGGAGCAGGAGGTGCTGGACCAGTTGGACCACCACCACCTATCCTACCATGATGACGTGTAGTCATACTGGTAGGTTCTGAAACCTCTAATTATGTGAATTTAATGATTTTAAGTTTAGATTTGGGTTTTGGGTAGGAATCCAAAATTTAATGAAATAATGAATAAATGGATGTAATTTGAAAAATGGAGTGGGTAGGTAGGTTAGTTAGGCTAAAACGGTAGGGAGGGTAGGTTTTTAGGGTTTTCTAGTGGGTATAAGGGTAAAAATAGGTAAAAAGATGGTTTTGGGGGCCGCGTCGGGTTTAGCTCTGGACATGGACAGTGACCGATGTTGGTCACTAGGCGACCGACATCGGTCACAAAATATTTGCACAAAGTAGAGTTTTTGTTAGATTGGCGTCAGTCGTATGTCTGACCGACGCCGGTGTATAGGTGCTGGGTAGGGGACCGGTGGCGGTCAAGGGTGACCGGTACCGGTCATTAGTTAGGTTTATTTTGGTTTTGTTTTGTTGTTGTTGGTGTTTTGTGTTTTGGTTGTTGTTTTGTTGTTTTTGTTGGTTGTATGTTTTTGTTGTTTTTGTTTTTGTTGTTGGTGTTTTGTGTTTTGGTTGTTGTTTTGTTGTTTGTTGTTTTGTTGTTGTTGGTGTTTGTGTTTTATTGTTTGGTTGTTGTTTGGGGTGAAGAGGGAGGGGGTAGAGTTGATAGGAAAGGTGATTGGGGTGGGGGGGGAAATGGGGTGGTTATGTGGTTGGTTCGGTTAGGATAAATTAGGTGTTGGGTATGAATTAGGAGGTGTTAAATTGGTAGGGGCATAGTTAGATGGCGATAGTAGATCGGGGTGGTTGGTAGGGTGTGAGATAAGGAAAGGGGATATCGTAGATGTTTTAGGGTAAGATAGGTGGGTGTAGATGTGTGTTATAGAGTCGAGTTATGGTCGGGTGGGTAAAAGGGGGTATAGAGGGCTAATGTAGTTGTTTTTGTAAAGGGTAGGTCTAATGAAGTGGGTTGTTTTTGTAGGCACATCAGCAGCTTACGATGCGGGATTGGATGCCCCCGCTATTGAAACGGATACGACCACATGTGTCTGCAGCGCAGTGGGCCATTATGTGCCAAGGTGGGACTCAGTGGAGTCCAGCGGTATAGGGCTGTGGATAGGGACCATATCCTTATGGTTGCCCTCATCGAGAGATGGGATCTGGCAACCAATGTTGTCCATCTCCCTACTGGAGAGATGACTATTACCTTGAAGGATGTGTATCACATCCTGAGACTGCCGATCGTAGGGGAGGCAGTATTCCAGGTAGATGCGGAGATGGCTATGGACAACATTCTTCAGATTTTTGGGGATGTAGCCGCATTATTGACTTATCACAGCGGTGAGCATTGCCTATGGCGATATGTATCATGCGCACATAGACATGAGACATGGTTGGCCATGTTGATGATGATAGGTATCACATGCTTTGCCCTCTTGGACTCAGAGGGAGGCCGCTTCCTATGGGCTTTGATGGGAGTGCTGCATGAGATGGTAGAGGAGCATACGTGCTATGACTGGGCACTAGTATATCTGGTGTAGCTATACAGAGAGCTGTGGGGTTATCGCCAGATGAGGTGATTTGGGATTTGCTCGAAATTTTTGTTACACTACTGGGCATATGAGCACATCATATGTATATGACCAGTAGGGATGCCCCAGTAGCTAGGGCCACAGATTGTATACAGATATGGCTTTCAGAGGTGGTTGGGGGTTGTGGGCCAGCCACGAGCGATGCTCGCAGGACAGGATGTGGCCTACTACCGTCATATGTTAGAGGGCTTGACTGCACTAGACATTGTATGGAGGCCCTACAGAGGCCATCAGCCCCGACGAGGAGCCCGATCACAGATGTGCTGGATCCAGTATACTTTTTGGATAGCTGGACGGAGGCCTGGAGAGCATGAGCGGATACCCCTAGAGAGGGTACGATGGCAGTTGGGGCTGCGACAGGATGAGTCACCTCCCTTCCCACAGTACCAGAGGGATGATGTAGAGCCCCCACTACCTACACCGCATCCCGTTGACCCAGATTAAATAGCAGAGAGGTTGGCAGACGATACAGTGGACGACCGCCGGGTGCATAGGTTCATTTTTGGTGTGGTGGGCAGGGTAGAGAGCAGCCAGGAGAGCATAGCCCGCACAACTAGATTTGGTGGTGGTTATAGCGGAGAGGGACCGGCTCGTAGGACAGGTGCAGTTATTACAGGGGTAGCTTGCTGCTGCACAGGCACAGATCGGGGTACTACAGGGGTAGTTAGCCCAAGCACAGGTGCAGGCACAAGCACCACCACAGGCACCACAGGTACCACCACAGGTACAGGCATAGGGTGTACCGGAAGGATAGGGGCCACTATTACTAGGAGTCAGGGGACCAGCCCCAGCAGCCATGGTGGCACAGACCTGCTATATGGAGGTGAGAGTAGAGGCCTTGGTATTATCAGGATGTCCTTGATGGTACTGGGGATGACTATCAGCCATATGTGGTGCACAGAGCCGAGACGTCTTGGAGCCAGAGATCCCAGGGGGGTGCAGCCACAGCTGGTGGTTCGGTGATAGGGAGGAGACGAGAGCCAGCACAGGGACCAACAAGGAGAGGGGCTGAGGGTGGTAGGGAGAGCTGAGACACCCCTGGAGTGGATATAGTTTTTTTTTTTTGCTATTGGATATAGACACCGGTCTGTGAACCGGTTATGTTTATAGAGGCCTGCATGCCTACATATGATTTATTTATTCATTCTTGTTGTATATACCAGCCTGCGAGCCAAGTACAGGTTGTATAGTTGATACCGGCATGTGAGCCGAGTATATTTTTTGATATGAGAGACTGTCCTGCGAGCCGAGTCGAGATTTTGACAGTGATTGCGGCCTGCATGCCAGATTTGTATTATTTTGAGCTGACAGACGCCCTCATGCAGGGGAAGTTGTATATTTAAACATTAATATATATAGAGATGATGATTTTGATTCACATGGTGTGTACAAAATGTTTTATGTGTTTTGTTGATGGTTTTTGAAATTTAATGTGTATAGATGATGAGTTAGATCCAAATGGTGTATATACTAATGGGTTTGATGTAGATATTGCAATGTCGTACATATTTTGTTGATGGTTGTTTTATTGTAGATAGATGATGTTGATGAAATTGTGATGATATATTGATGTGATTTTGATGACAAATATTGATAATGGTGTCATTTTGCAGGAAAAAGAGGTGGGCGCCACAAAAATTTGTAAAAAATAAAGAAAAGGCCCAGGTTTAAGAAAAAGGAGGCATGTGACCGATATCGGTTAGCTAACTGACGTCAGTAGATTGTGGACCGATATCGGTTAGGTAATCAATACCGGTTATGCCAAAACAAGCTTTTCTAAAAATAGAAAAGCTTGGGCAGCAACTTAAGTTCTTATTTTTAGAGTTCTTATTTTTAGAGTCATGCAACAAGTTAAATACGTGAATGCGACGCTGTTTGATGACTGATACAGGTAATGGCATGAAAGAATTGAGTGATAAGGATGAAAGAGACAAGTAAAGTGAGTGTGGGCTAAGATTAAGAAGGTAGAAAGGCAAGTTATATTTGAAGAGGGTGGTAAACATGGCTGAACAAGGAGAAGCATCCAGCAGGTAGAGACGAGAGGGAAGACAGGGTCCACCCCAAGCTGCTGCATCCCAAGAGGTAAAATGTTTGATTGTATTTTAATTCTTGCATGTTTTGATGAATAGGCTGAGAGAAGGTAAGAGGGTAGAGATGAGAAAGATAGGCAAGGGTTTGGGATAGAATGAGTGTTATGGGGTACGTAAGCAGGGTGTTCATGTATGTTTATAGGTATAGAGAGGAGTAAACGAGAAAAATAATTATCATAGGTGGTAGTTTTAAGTAGGCTGTATAGGATTGATAGTGACCGATATCATTTAGAGATAACCAGTATAAGTTATCTATAACTGATACTGGTTACTGTAGGAATTTCTAGAATGTGAGAAAAAAAACACTTGGGAATTTGATTTATTGAATGGTTGTGTGTCGTTTTGATGTATGCAGGCAGAGGCAGGGTTGAGGATGAATGATAGTGTGCTAGCTTTGTTGTCACGAATCCGAGCGGATGTAACACCAGCTGAATGGGCATTAATAAACCATGTGGGGTTAAGTGGAATCTGTTATTATTCACGAATCGCACGCAATCATGTTATGTTCCAGGTGTTGATTGAGAGGTGGAATCCAGAAAATAATACCTTCTATCTACGAACAGGGGAGATGACAGACGTTGGAAGATGTGTTTAGAATTTTGAGGCTCCCAATTACAGGAAGACCAGTGTATTAGGCGTTGCCTAGTGTGGGGCAGGGAGTGATAACAGTAGTATTTGTTTCAGCTGCACGAGATTTTACACAGCGAGGTTTGACATTCACTTATGGTACAATGTATGCAACACACCCTCAGGAAACAAGGTTGGCAGTGGTATTAGTGATAGCGGTGGGGTATTATGCATTACCGAGGGTGGAGGGGGGAAGATTTCCAAAAGCATTGATGAGTGTTATTTGGGAAATGATAGAAAGGAGTGTGAATTTCGCATGGGCACTCGCATATCTGGTGGAGTTATACAGGGGTTTATGGGCCTGCAGGTGAAAACACAAGACGACACTGGATTGTTCATACTTATTACATTGTTGGACCTATGAGCACATTGTTTGTGTGCGACCGATAGGCCGACCCATCTAGTCGGGAGAGATAGGAGTGCAAAGGTTAGGATTCAGATGATGGGTCCAGATAGAACAAGAGGCGAGATCCTAGGCCATGATAGATGACATTGAGTATTATAGGCAGGTATGGGAGATGGTGACGATTGCGGATATTTGTTGGAGACCTTACGGGAACTATATGGTGACGAAGCACATAGCTGAGGAGTTGAGGGGTGTAGAGCGATTGAGGTGGATCGCAGGGCATAGGCCATGTGAGTACGAGAGGATTCCTCTAGATCACGTGCGATGATAATTTGGATTTGTTTAGGATATACCTATGGCTTATAGAACATACATGAGGATCGATGCCGAGGCATTATTCTCACCTCCCCGGTTGACACCTCCAGAAGGGCCAGAAGAGATAGCAGTCGATCGCAGGGTAATGGATGCGGGAGCGATAGAGGCTTATAGATTATGGTGGGTAGCAGAGTTGTGAGGTGTACGTGAGAGGGCCAATCATGCTGACATAGCTGTGATAACAGCGGAGAGAGATCGTGTGCAGGGTTTAGTTCATCAACTCCAAACGCGGGTGAATGAGACAATGGGATTGTTAGCGGTTACAGAGTCACGAGTGGAGAGACTAGAGGCGAGATTCCTCCATGTGAGAGGACGTATTTGTATGTTACAGGAGATGTTGGCAGATCAGTGGGAGGAACCAATAGCAGTGGCACCTTTGAGGATGGAGAGGCCAAGTGAGTGGCATCGATGATCACGATCACCACCTGATTCGGGAGGAGGCGCAAGGGTCTAAGTGAATTTCATAGGAGTATAAGAATAAATAAGGATGCCGACCTGCGCGTCGATGATAGAGAAGATGTTTTTGTTTAACATCTAAATAAAACTAAATATGTATGTTGATTTGAGTTATGATAATAATAAGAATGGTTGTGTTTTGAATGTTTTGTTTTGAAAAAGGATAAAGATGAATGTGAGAAAATAGAGATACACAAATAGATTTATATATACCACACATGATAGGTTATGGTAGGGGATGGTCGAGCTAACCTTGGGAGACCCCATGTCTCCTAAGTGCTGCCTACATAGCCCATTGCACAAAGCAAGGAGGGGCCTCAGACCGATGTAGTTCTCCCTTAGGACCAGGGAGAGGTGAATTCAGGCAATTTGGTTATGGTTAGGAAATTTGTTTAGTTGGTAAAAATATTGATATTGGTAGGGTAATGTTGTTGGTGTTGGTACGGTATTGGGAGTGTTGGTGTAGGTATAGGTGAAACGAAAGTTAGCTTACCCAAGTAGTAGGGAATCGTGTCCTGATTAAGGTCAACACACAATCCTAGAGTCGAGTAAAAGAGGCAAAAGTGTCCCGTAGTTGAGAAGAGCTAAACAAACCACATATTAACATAGGATGGGCTTGAATCCCTAGGTGCCTTGCATAGGTGAGAAGTCGATAGGTGAAAAGAGTCGTATAATCACAATATATCGGATATACGTCACGTCCCTTGAGTTTTGTTGCGTAGACGAATGGTGAGGTGAGGTGGCTGGTATAGTTAGGGTGCAGAGAACTTATTATAAGGTGATTATTCTGACGAAAGAGAACCAAACCTAAATAGACAAGTCCATGACTCAAAAGTGCTTTGGAATACTGCTTTTATTTTTTTGGATATAGACTGATCAATGCGGGAAGTCCATAGGGGATATGTATTTTGGTTGTTCTTGAGGTCTTCACGAAGCTGATCAATGCAAGAAGCTTCTGATAAAGGCTGACTTTGTATAGTTGTCCTTCAAGGGAGCAGTCTATTTATAGTAGTAGATGCGGTTTTTGTGTATAGCTGTCCTTCGGGGGAGCAGTCTATTTATAATAGTAGAAGTGACTTTGCACATAGCTATCCTTCAAGGGAGCAGTCTATGTATAACTTAGAGGTCTAGATGTCCATTTGGCATGAAGCATCTAGTTTTGTAGGAAGTTTGACTCAAGAATATCCCATAAGTGTACAATTGAGAACATGTTATTTTGATACTTTTAAGTCATGGACCAGACTAAAAAGGGGAAGGCATCTTTAAGAGGAGGTAATGACCAAACCACGTGAGCTTGATTCTATTTTGAGATGCATGGAACAAAAGTGTATGAGGTAGTAAATGAGCTCAAGGGACGAGCGCAAGGTAGATAAGAAGTGATATAACACTAAATTCAACAGTAGAATGGTCGAAGATGCAAGGCATTAAGGGGTTTAGGCTCAGGTTTACCATTAAGCGAAGCTAAATGGTAAGTGCCTGATCCGTAAGTATGAGTGATAATGTAGGGCCCAATCCAATTAGGAGCAAATTTTCCACGTTTGCTCTTTTCTAGTTTGGTTACATGCTGATTCTCTTTGAGGACAAGATCACCAACCTTAAAGGTACGCTCATGGAGTCACTTATCATAAGCACGCTTGATGCATTTTTGATAGATTTGAAGGTGGTCAAGAGCTGTAAGATGACGCTCGTCAAGAAGCTTCCAATTGGGCTAACCGCTCTTGGTGGAAATCATCATTGGTGAGAATATCCTGAAGAGATATTCTTAGGGAGGGTATTTGTATTTCGAGAGGCAAGATAACCTCGGTACCATATACCAAAGAGAATGGGGTGGCATTAGTGGAGGTGCGAATGCTAGTCTGATAAGCCCAAAGGGCAAAGGGGATGTGATCAGGCCAATTGCTTCCAGAATCGTTAACAACTTTCATGAGGATTTTGGTTAGGGTTTTATTAGAAGATTCGGCTTGACCATTTGCTTGTGGATAGTAAGGTGATGAGAAGCTAAGTTTGATACCAAAGTTGTCACAAAGGTCTTGTAACAACTTATTTTTGAAAGATTTTCCATTATCTGTTATCAGGCGATGAGGAACGACCAAAACGACAGATAATGTGATGGTTAATGAATTCGACGATTTTTTCTTTTTTGGTTGAAATGAGTGGAATGGCTTCCACCCATTTAGTGTAATATTCGGTTGCTGTGATTATCCAATGGTGACGTTGCGAAGAGGGCAGGTGAATCTCATCGATAAGGTCTAAACCCCATTGTGAGAAAGGCCAAAGATCTCGTGCAACCTGTAGCGGATGGCTAGGAGTATGTTGAAGGTTGGCATGTTGTTGACACATAACACAACACTTAACATATTCATAGTAGTCGTTATTAAGAGTAGGCCAATAATAGCCTAGGTGAAGGATCCATTTGGCCACAGCCAGGGCACTAAAATGTCCACCACAAATACCACAAACACTTTTAAGAAAAGCACGTTTTCCGTTACTAGTAAGGTTAGGTGGGAGAACACAGGTTGTAAGGTAGTCATGAAATTGGTGATACCAGGTATCCTGCGAATTAGCAGACACATTATTTATCATACAAACATCTAGGGATGAGTAAGATGGGGCAAAGAGTTGTTGGACCAAGACGAATATGTCAGAGTCAGGAATTTGCGAGGCTAAGCAAGCCATAGTATCCGTAAATTTTTTAGTGGAGCGGGGAATGGTTTGGATAGAATAATGAGTAAATAAGGTCAAAAGTGAATCCGCGTAATGTTTGTACTTTTGAAGTTCCTCATTTTTACATTGGTAGATGCCCATAACTTAATTGACTACCAGTTGGGAGTCACCAAAAATGTTAATAAACTTGAAACCTAAGTGTAACGCAACCTGGAGACCCAAAACAAGGGCCTCGTATTCCGCTGTATTATTAGTGCAGGGGAAATCGAGCTGGAATGAAAGAGGCATAGGCTCAGCATTCAGAAGAATGAGAATAACGCCAGCTCCACCGCCACGCTGGCATTTGGATCCATCGAAGAAGAGGGTCATTGGATACGACTCCTCACTGAGTGAAAGAGTGGCAATGAGTTCGTCGGGGAAATTAAAATTGGTAAATTACTCCCCAGGTAAAGGGGCTTCCGCGAGTTGGTCTGCAATAGTTTGTCCTTTTATTGATTTCTGGTGTATAAATTCAAGGTCGAGGTCGGCAAGGAGCATAAGCCATTGGGTGATGCGTTGGTTTAGATGTGGTTTGGTGTACATATAATGAATGGGGTCCGCATTGGTGATGACAAAAGTTTTGTGATTCAGGAGGTAGTGTCGGAGTTTGGTGGCTACGAATGATAGGGCTAGGCACAACTTTTCTACATGTGTATACCTAGTCTCGTAATCCATGAGAGTACAACTTATGTAATAAACGGCTTGTTCTCGATGCTCGGAGTCATGATGTGTGAGCATGGCTCCTACAACATGGTCGGTGGCAGAAAGGTAAAGGTAGAAAGGGTGATCGTCCTGAGGTGGGATAAGCACAGGTGGCTACAAGAGATAGGCTTTGAGAGCCTCAAAGGCTTGGTGGTACTCTTCGCTCCATTGAAAGGAAATGTCATTTTTAAGGAGGTGATGGAAAGGTTGACATCGATCTGAGAGTTGGGAGATGAAACACCAGATAGATTGGAGTTTACCTTGCAAACTACGCAATTGTTTGAGGTTAGTAGGTGGGGGCATTTCTAGGATAGCTTTGACTTTAGCTGGATCGACCTCGATGCCATGCAAAGAGACGATAAAACCAAGAAGTTTTCTCGAAAGGACACCAAAGACACATTTCTTTGGTTGAAGATGAACACAATATTGTAACAGGTGATCGAAAATAATGGTTAAAACATCGAGATGTTCACTGTGATGTTTAGATTTTCCAAGAAGATCATCGACATAATCCTCAAGGATAGTGTGCATAATGTCATGAAAAATGTAAGTCATAGCCCGCTGATAGGGCACACCAGCATTCTTAAGGCCAAATGGCATGACACGATAATAGAAGGTTCCCTAAGGAGTTATGAAGGTAGTTTTATGTTGATCGGCCGGGGCTACCAAAATTTGATTGTATCCCGAGAAGCCATCCATGAGAGAAAGCATCTCATGGCCTGCAGTGAGATCAACAAGTTGATCAATACTTGGGAGGGGGAAGTCATCCTTCAGGCAAGCAAGGTTAAGGTCTCGAAAATCTGTGCATATTCGTAGTCCCCCCGTTGCTTTAGTAACAGGTACGATGTTAGAGATCCATTGAGGATAGTCAATAGGTAAGATGAAGGAAACAGAAAGGATTCATTGAAGCTCTTCTTTGACCAAGAGGGAAATGCGTGGATGCATTTTTCTCAGTTTCTGTTTAACTGGTTTGGAATCGGGTTTCAGGGTAATGTTATGGACAGCAATGTCAGGATCAATTCCTGGCATGTCAGCGTAGGACCAAGGAAAAGCTTGGTTGCGGGCAGAGAGAAAGGTAATAAAGGTGGCTTGTTCTGATGCGTTAAGAGATTGTCTGATCTTCACAATGTGAGGATCATTCTCTGTGTGGATGTTGATTTCTATAGTCGACTCATTCAACATGGTTTGAGTTTCAGATGGTAAGGCGCGTTGAATATAAGAGTCATCCGCACCAAGGTAAGTGAGGATGGAGTCGTCATCTTGGCACTCAACAACATTAATTGAAGGAAAATCCTCTTTGATCATGTCTGGATATAGAAGGGGAAGACAAGATGGGTCCTCATTGTTGTGTTGATAAGTTAGAGGACCCAGGAAGATAGTGTTTATGAAAAAAAAAAGTTAGGAGGGATAGATTCAGGGTCTATCAACTCTGTAGGTGATGATGGCAAAATGGGTGATGATGGTTCGGTAGGGGTGACGTCATCATCTTCCTGGATACAACTGACACGAGGTTTCTTTGGTGTAAGTGTTTCAAGAAATCCAAGACCACTATGATCTTTGTGTTTGCGTGTAGTCACGGGAATGATTGTATGTCGGCCTTGTGTCATAAAGACCAAAACCAAAACCTTTCCAAGCACATCGAGTCAAGAAGGTGAGGGTGAAACGACGATTTGTCAGGTATTGAAAATCGGATTGGAAGGGAACCACACCAAGGGGAGGTTCAGGGGTAATGGAGGATGTGTCAACACCCCCATACGTTAGGTTGGTACGGCAATTAGGTGGTCCATAGGAGATTATCTCCCCCACATGATGGTCGTAGGTAGGATGCGCATGTAACTGTTTGTACTCCTGTGGGGTATGGAAAGAGCTAATGTTATATAGGTGATACTCCCCCAGCGTAAGGCATTGAAAAACATCTACTAATGGGTCTGAGGTTGGGATGTTGTCTGCGGGAAAGGAAGTGGTATTTTCGACAGCGGTTTCATTGGTTGAAGGTGTAGGTGCGGTTGAGGTGGATGGTAGAGGTGTAGTTGAAGTGGATGGTTGGGTTGGATGAATGGGTGTCTTGACTGGTACAAGCACATCATTAGGGCGATATAACATAGTACAGGTTTTGAAGGGGGGAGGATAAGCTTTTACGGTGTAGGACTTCCCCTCGTACTCAAATTTTATGCATCTATGTAAGGTGGAGGGAACACATCCCATAGCCCGGATCCAAGGGTGGCCTAACAACATGTTGTATTGGAATTCTCCCTCAAGGACATAGAAGTGTTCCGGTAAGGTACATGGCCCTACACGAATGTTAAGGATCACAGTGCCTAAGGTAGAAGTAATAGCATCATTGAATGAACGCAGCATGGTGGGGTTGGCACACATGCAGCTAGAGGGGATATTCATTTGTTGAAAGGCTTTGGAAGAGATGATGTTTAGGCTAGTACCCCCCATCAATCATAACATGACGCACGTGAATGTCCCAAAAATAAGATGAGATGAAAAGAGTGGGGTCAGGATCTTCTACACCAAAGTCAACAATTTCATCTTCGGAGAAACTAACAGCAGTGGTTTGCTGCACAGGGACGGAAGTGGTAGATTTTTTGGTGAGAGAGGCAACATGATTGGGTGTTAAGATGGAGGTAATGGGAAAGGTTTCGTTACGTAAGACCTCTATCCCTTGAAGGATTTCAATGAGAGCTTGTTGATAAGATTTAGAGGTCTGAATAAGATCATACAGTGTCATTTTTACAGGTGATTGGTGAAGCTGTTTGATCATGGTTCGGTGGGAAACTCCATTAGAGACGGGGTAGGCAGGTCTACGAATAACCACTTTAGGTGGTGGTGCGATCGGGATGGTGGACGGAGAAAGAGAGGCCGCAGGTGTGCTTTCTTTAGCTTTCCCATTGTTTTTCTACCCTCGAGTAGCAACACTAATCATGTTGATCTAGTGAACACGAGAGGAGGAAGACGGTAGGGATAAGTCATGGTCTTCGAGAGGTGGGGTTGTAATAATGATAGATCTTGGTGAGGAGGGGATAGGTGGTATAGGAGAGGGGATTAAAGATAAAGGTTTATCCCTTCGTAAATTGTCTTTCTTAACCTTTTTATCCGAGAGAGGTGACTGACGAAGTATGGCTTTTAACGCTTTGCATCCCTCTACATCATGTCCTAGTGTGTGGTGGTAAGCGTAGATTTTAGACTCATCATAACCTATAGGTCGAGGTTTAGATGGATCATAGGGTCTAAGTGGGGGTAAGGAAATGGTCGCATTCCCCACCAACATAGCAAGGATTTTGGCGTAAGACCCTTTGAGTGGGTTAAAGTCAGAGGAAGATGAGGCTATTGACTGGGCAGGTTTCGGTAATGACCGGGTCTGGTTGATTTGTATGGGTGGCGGCTTAGCGAAGGGGTTTTGATAATTGGGTTTAACTAAACATGACCTCTTTGGCGCAAAAGTTATGTTTAGCTGGTCAAATGATGTGGTAGCAGAAAAAAACCACGGAGAAAGAGGAGTGATAGTAAACAAATCCTTTAATGATGGAGTTTTTTTAGGGTTGATAGGTGGACAGGATACTTGGGGTGACGGTGTTGATATACCCTTAGATCTTTGTATGTGTGCAAAAGGTGTAGGTCATTTTAAAGAAAACGCAGGAGGTATGATCTATTGATGCAAGGTGGAGGGATGAGGTCCCAATATAGAAGGTAGGTGTGACAGTGATGGTTTTAGTTGTGATAGAGACATAGGTTGGACCTGAGGAGATTGGGTCTATCTCCTAAGTGGATGGACGGCTTTACTTTTGGATAAATCTAACTGTTTAGGTGGGTGTGTTAGACTGGGTATTGGTGAGGTCCTAAGAGTAGGGGAAGGTTTGGTTAGGTCAATAGAGGTGGATGAGGTATTTGGTAGAGATGAGGGGGGTGAAGATGAGGACATAGGCATTTTAAGCTTTTGTAAACACTTCGGGTATATGGTAGAGGTGTCTGGATCGGTCATCTGCATTTGAGTAGAATATGGTGTACTCAAACGTTTGCATAGGACTCGTCTATCTTCTGAGGGGTGACAATCCTCACGTGTGAATAGGAAATTTTGTATGGAAGAAAGGTGGGTTGTGATTCCAGTCCACTGTGGGTGTGATACAGGGGGTAAATGAGGTACCATATCAATGGGAGTTAAGAGGTCAACCGGTCATTGAAAATATTTAGGGGATGAAGAACTAATAGGTAGGAGGGCATATTTGAGAGGATCCATCATGATTAAAGAATTTGGTGATGTCGGTCCAAGGGGTTTCTCGTCTAAGGATGACGAAAAAAGTGGCAAGCCTTCCTCTTGTACAACAAGAGCGGTAGAAGGAGATGTTTGGGAAATAGATAAGTTAGATAACATCCGCTCATAGTCTTGCGAGGATGTGGTGTAAGAAGGCTCATCTGTGAGAAGAGAACTCTGGGTGGTTAATTCCTTTATGGGTAAAGGAACGGCAAGGATTTCGTCTTGTCTTGATGGTGGTGAAGGGGGTTCGGGTTCCTGCGTTAATGAAGATGCTTGATTTAGAGTTCTCTCGATAGAGGCTTTTGGTTGGGAGTCGAAGACTGCATGGATTTCATGAACACTCTCCTCGGCTAAGATATCCTGGTTTATGTTACTATTAGATGAGTGGTTTGGGAATGGTTTGTTGAAGATTTTCAAATTTCGGTTAGCAGGGGCATTAGGATTATTGAGGGTTATATCCCCTGCATCAACCATTTCCTGCACTATGTTTTTCAACATCTTGTAGTTTTCATGACTGTGTCCCTTCATGCGGTGGAAGTTACATACGTAATTTTCTTTGTACCAAGAAGGTATAGCGCGGGTGGAATCAAATCCAGAGTGAGGTTTAATAGGAGGTAAGGTAATAGCTCCTGCTTTGAGCAATTTTTCCAATATCACACCATAAGTTTCTCCCAAGGGAGTGTAATTGATGGGCTCGGCTTTATACTTGTAGGTGGTTTTTGGCGGGGTATTAGATGGTGTTTGGGATTTGACCATCACCGCATGTACAGCTCCTTTTGATTTCAAAGCAGTCAATATGTGAGGATTGGTGGTGTTAGGTTTGTTGGTGGAGTCCTGGGTTCAGAAATTGGGGTTTTTGTTGCGCAACCGCAATTTCTCTTCCTCTAAGGCTCGAATTTCTAGTTTCTGAGCCATAGTAAAGGCCTCGTCAAATGTGTGGAAAGTTTGAATTTGGAGGGTAGGAGAAATGTGTTTAGCGCAGGCCCATGTAAAGAGTTCGATAAGTTCGGCCTGAGGCAAGGCATAAGTAAGTTGGTTAATAAGGCCCCACCATCGTCCAACGAAATCTGCGATAGATTCGTCTTCAAATTGTCGAATGGCATAGAGGTCGGTGATAGATAATTTCTTGGCAATGTTAATGGAGAAATGATCTAAGAAAGATTGGGCTAATTGGTTAGAAGAGAAGATTGAGTGTTGGGTTAAAGCACTGTACCACTCTAAGGTGGGTCCTAATAAGGACATGGGAAAGATGCGGAGTAGTAAGGCATTGTCATGAGCAATCAGATAACAGGCATGTCTAAATGATCGTAAATGTTATTGAGGATCCTCCTTACTATTAAAATGAGTGAATTTTGGTAATTCCCATTGAGGAGGATATGAATGAAGGGGGACAGAAGGATGAATAGGCTCCCGACAAACTTGCTCATATGTCAGGGTGCTACGGCTTCCTGAAACAGAAGCCTCCAGATTTTGCATTTTGTCCATCATTTTTTTGATGAAATCAGTGGTGGGATGATATGATGGTGCAGTTGTTGTAAAAGGTGGAGGATTGGGCCAAGGGCCTCCACTAGAGAAAGGGGGGGATAAAAGTTGATAAGGTATTGAGGACAAATATGTTGAGGCAACCGAATAGGGATGTCCTATATAAGGTGTTGAAGCCACCGAATAAGTGTGTGGAAATGAAAAGGTGGGCGGACCTTGAGAAGGAAAGCTCGTGTGGATAGGTGGAAGAGAGTAAGTTATGAAAGGAGCAGTCTGAAAGAGAGATGAAGTAGGAACAATTGGCGGTAATGATATGTGGGGCCCTAGATTAACAAAAGGAAAGCCAATCTGTGCCGCAAGAACCTCTGAAGCCACTGAGTTGGGAGACGGGGCTAAGGATGAAGAAGGCAAGGTGGAGTTTTCAGGTGGGGAAGGAGCTAAGTGAGCGGCTATACTAATAGGCATACCAATAAGGAGTTGACCATCGGGTGTACGGTCAGGGGCATGAGACAAATATTATTGTACAATGCTAGGATTAGCGTCCAAAAATTTCAGAAATTCCTTATCTCCTACAGGGATTTTGGGAACCTTGCTGGTGTCTGTAGGATTCCCCATAGGATGTGAAGGGGGTGATTCAGGAAAAGGAATGTGAAACCATGGCTGTAGCTTGTTTCTGAGTGACAACAACCATGGACAAGAGTACACAGTAAGGATGCAATCTATCAGGAACAGAAGTAGCAACAAAATGTTGGAATTGGTAGGTTGCTGGTTTTGGGAACTGCAAAAGATAGTAACAGATATCAGTCAGGTAACCGATGTCGGTCAGACTATAGCTGCCATCGGTAAGTTAACCGATGTCGGTAGAATAGGACCGGTGTAAGTATCTGTAAGAAGTTTGTGATTTGGGGTTAACGATGCTTAGTATACCTACCAAACTATTCTGAAGTGATCACAGAAAATAGTGTATGATAGAGAAACAAAACTAAAAACAAGCAAGATGCACAAGAAAATTAATAGACTAACCCTAGGATTAGTTTTAATCACTTTGGGCTTATGCCTTAGACGCAAGATGATGTCAATCCTAAACAGAAGACTTAGGGGAAATGTCAAGTTTGTTTTCGCTTATAAGGTTACCTCAATCGGGCGGAGGAATACCATGGAAAAGGGGGATGTTTGAGCTGTTGTGTTAATTTATGATGTGATTTGGTATGTGTTGTGCAGTGAAAGTAAGATTAATTTCTTGTCAATACTGTGGATATCACCCCCACGTGTACAACCTGTTACTTAATCTATGTTCACTAGTATTGAAAACAACAAGCAAGAATGTGATGCACGTGTTTTAAACCCAAATCGAAAATGATATTCGATGAAGGAAGGAGATGATTTTCACTAATGCAAAAATGTGAAAGAAAAACAAATTTTTTTACCAAAAGGTAACAAAATATCTTGTGAATATTTTAGAAGAAGAAAATAGCAAGTGTGCTCCCTATATGAAAGCAAGCAAAAAAGAAAGAAACCCAAAATGGGTCCCATCGGGCGTGCCAAAATGTTTCGCACAGAATGCTTCCATTCCTGGAATAGAGTTGCTTCTATCCTTTCATTCCTTTGAGAAACAGATAAGTTTTAGGGCTAGGAGGAATACCTATTGAATGTTGAGAGGGTGTGCGTGTACCGTAGAGAGAGATCAGATCGATTGCAAAGAACTCCTTTTTGTCTGGGAAGGACTACCTACAAGTAAGAATACAAGACCACCAGATTCTAATTAGACAATAAATGAGGGAACTACCTTGGGCCCAGGAAGTATTAAAATTCCTTTCGAAGGTGGTCAGTTCCCCTACTAATATGAATTAACACAAATTATTGCAAAATTACAATTTAATTACCTTGTTAAAACAATAGAGGAAAGGGCTAGTTTTGGTTTTGAATCACAGTGACCGATGCCAGTCACTGTCATCGGTACCACTTTCTGCTAACTGATATCGGTGGGGCAGTGGTTTAAGGGCTTTTAGTAAAGGTTGGCTATAAGGTGGCTATGGTGTTTATAAGGCTAGTAAATGATTGGGGATAGGTAATGGGGTGATGGAGAAGACTCAGAGAATATGGGGGCTATTCTTGGGGCAATGTAAGGGTAGAGGAATGATAGTTAGATGTAGGGTGTTACCAGGTAGTGGATCTGGGAGAAGACTTATAATTACTGTGACTCAGAAATCTAAGAAATGTTATTAAAAGAATGTATAAGACACTACTTACTAGTTCCTGATGAAGATATCATGTCCAAAGACTATGATAATGAAGGCAGGGCTTAGGTAGGATGATCGGATAATCAAAGATGAGCTATCTTCTCTCCCAATGCTTGGATGAGTGTCACTGGGCTCTAGTTACTCAGTTGCAGTCTTGGGCTTGATGTCCTTCTCTGCAAACTCCTCTCTTTCCTTCACTTGTCTCTGCTCGGCCAAGTGAAATCTGGATTCTTCCAATGACTTCCAATCTTCAGATCAATGAAAATCTAGCCCCCTGTTTTTGGTTGGGGGAGGTCATTTACAGGGAACTGATGGTGGTTACGTAACGATGGCGGTCGAGTAGGAACCGATGTCGGTTAAGTCAAAGTGGGCTATTTTTAGTAAAATAGCCAAATTTCCATCCTTTTCTCTTGAGGAATTAGTTGTGGGTTTGGTCAAGTCATTATTAGGTTGATTTTGGTGCGGGTGAGGAGTAATTAGTCATGGGTGTGGATGTAGACCAAGTTATAGGTCTTAATTAGGTTAGTTTAGAGCTAGGGCTAGGTCATGATGAGGTGGAAAAATGTGGGTGGCAGGTTTGGAGATGTGGATTTATTAAATATAAGGTAATTAATAAATAATTTGTGCAAGGTTTAGGTGGTGAGGCTAGGTTGCGAAATGGGATGTGGGGCACGGGGGGTCATAAGACACAAATTTGGTGTCTACAGCCTGATCAATCAACTCACATTCCAACTACCACAAACTGAACTCATAGATCTCTTCATGTGGGCTTGTGTTAGTTATATTTCACCAACCCTATAGGTGAAAATTTTCTGAATCTTCGATGAGGCATTCACCTTGGCATGAAAGCTAGAGATTCAGGTCATCGAAGAAAAGAAAATTCAACTATGTAACAAGAACTCGGCATTTAAGTCAAATGATACCTCTTCTTCTTCAAAACCATAGAACAATTATCCAAAAGCCAAGGGAACTGCTAACGTAGTGGTACTCAAGGCCGGCCCAGCCCATCTATCAAATCAAGCTAACCCCTCATATAATATATCACCCATTCAGAGCTTTCAATTTAGACAAGAACAATGGAAATACACCCCAATTGGGGAGCCTTATAGTTCTATCTTAGAAAACATCATTAAATATGGGGCCATCACCCTTCCTCTTGTAAAACCACACACTGGTTTTGATCCTGCTCACCCCCACCCATGTGGTATAAAGATCACGACTTCTGCAACTATCATCGGGTAAAAGGTCATAGTGACAGAAATTGCATCACTTTCAAGAAAATTGTCCAAGAAGTTCTCGAGAAAGGTGAGTTAACCTTGGATAATCTGAATGCACCTACCAATCAAAACCTACACATCTTCAAGAAACCATTTCCTAATCATGCCCCTTCTTTTGATCAAACCAAAGAGACCTCAACTCATGATAGCCATACCCATGAGGTCTATGCTATTTTTCAATGACGCACCAGTTGCTTCCCAATTACCACATATTCCTTCCATAGAGGAAATCCTAGCCCAAAGGTCTCCACCTACACACAAACCCAATTTACCTATTCCTCCACCAATAGAGGAACACCTTTCGTCTTCTCCCTCACCTATGAAGGAGCCTCCTATTAACATCAAGACCATTTCACCTTTGGCTTCTCCACCTAGAGATCCGTCACCCGTAGTACCTCTTCGACCCACAGAAGACCCTTGTTTATCTCCTCCACCCACAGAGGAGCACCCATCATCTCCTCCACCTATCAAAAATCTAGTAGAAATTCCTTTGCCTCTAGGTGACCATTCTTCATCAGCTACCCAAGATCATGTGGACTTACTTTTAGCTCTCTTACCCACAGAAGTTGAAGCTAGCAAATTCCCCATTTCTAAGACACATTTTACGGGAATCACCATTGTATCCTCATAAACCTCACCTACTAAAGTTTTGTTCTTATGCTTAACTGAGTGCCTGGATTATGTGGATAGAGCCTTAATTTTGGGGCATCTTCTACTTCCTATCTTAACACAAATGCAGATGTCACTCACTGACACTTCCACTATCTATCCAAAAATATTTCAGCTGATCGAACTAAACACAACCACAACTATCAAAAATTCTTCCATGATACTACTCATGGCTCAACTCACACCCCTACCCATAACCCAACATGTATCTAAATCCAAACCCCCAGCTATATCATCTTCCCTGCCTAAACCTATTACTACCTTAGGGGTCATCCCAATGACCAATCTTACTCATCCACCCATCAAATTAGATTTAGCTACATCCTCCAAAGCCAACACCAAGATTAATCTAGCACCCAAACATAAGAACTAATCCCATAGATCTCATACTCCAACCTTGTCAATCACACCTTCATCACCTTGACCCTTATGTCTCTCTTATGACCTCACCCTTCTAACATGGTTAAGAAACCTCCACCTTCCGGTAAACTAAAAACATAGCAACCCACTCCTCCCCCACACATCTCTAACATACCCAAGCACTCGACATGACTTCCACCCATACCTACAACATATTTACCACCCATACCTCCAATATCATTGATAACTTCCTCACTACCCACGACACTTAAGTCACTTTCCCTCACACCTCCTACACAACCCACACCATCTACCTTCATAGCACCTTGGATATCCCCATGGGTAACTCACCCTCTTCCACCATCTACTTTTCCCTCCAGATCTTGTATGCCCGTATCACCTTTACTCAAGAAGGTGCAACCTAAAGGCAAAAATCTACTACCCTCCAATAAGTTAGTCACACCAACCACACACTGTCTTGCTAGTTCATCTACCATGCCCCTACCCAAGTAGAAACGACCAACACCTAAGACCACACCGACACCTAAAACCGTAGCTTGACCCACTCCCCCTCTTGCAAAGACCCTTCCTATACAATCACCTACATTTACACCCAAACCCACCTTTACCTCCCATCGTGATCCACTGGCAGGATCCTCTACCAAAATTTTAACCAACCTCCTTGAAAATTCTGTCATCACATTACCACCTCTCAGACCTTATGTCCCACTCAAACCTAAACCAAAGGGGTTTGAAGACACCAAAATTTGTGCCTACCATTGTGTGTCAGGGCACAATGAAGAGAAATGCAAGGCCTTGAAAACCATTCTTATCTAGTTATGTCCTCTTGAATAAAACTTTGACGATGATGAACTTCTTGATGAGGACCCCATTTCACCAGCACCCATTCCCATAGTTCTTCCCTCATTTCCTACTCAGAAACCAAGACCTCCACCTCCAGAACTCTTAGAGCCACCCCCAAGATTCGAAATTAACATGGCTGACATTAGAGAATTCACCAAACCTCCACCCAAATTTCGGTGTGTCCAGCTCATTTCACAAGGTTCCTTCCCACCTCTGGGCTTCTTCCCTTCTTTTTGTTACACCTTTCATGGCTCACCTACTTCACCTACCTCTCTGCTTCAAATCAAAATGATCCACATTGTTACTCGTGCTTAGAAGGAAAAAGACAAGGAGAAGGCAACCGACCCACCAACCAATCCTATACCCAACATACCATCTACACCCACACCTAAAGTCACTATTCACAGCCCCACATATCCTATTTCTAATGGGGTTACACATCATGCGATGCTCAAAAAATTACACCAATCCCCATTGAAAATGTCCCTATATGAGCTCATCCAAACCTCAGAATCCCATCGCCAAGCTCTCATGGAGGTTCTTCAGTCTATTGAGGTCTTACCTAATGACCCTACACCCGTGGCCTCCATTATTACACCTCATCATGTAGCCTCCCTTACCAGATTACCATCTTCTCCTACACCTCCACCTACTCACCAAGTAGCCACCCTTAGCTTCTCAGATGAAGAGATCACACTGCACCAAATCGATGACTCAGATCCATCTCTTTTCATCTCCATCCACATCCACGATATATGTATATGACATGTTATAATCAATGGGGGTGCTAGCATTAACATCATCTCCTCCCATGCATTCACCCAAATGTGCATACCTAACAATTACATGCATAAACATGCCATCATGTTACGTTCATTTAATGATGCTATCACCTCTACACTTGGCACCATCATCCTCCATGTTCGCGTGGGTCCCCACACTATTCTAGAGTTATTTTACATCTTGGAGGGGGAATTCCAATATAATCTATTGTTTGATAGACCCTGGATTCATTTCATGGGTTGTGTTCCTTCCACTTTGCATCATTGTGTAAAGTTTGATCATGAAGGACACACCTATACCATTTCGGCTGACCCATCGCCCAGCAAAACCTGCAACATGCTTTACCAACCCAATGACATGCTTATACCCATTAAAGAATCCACCTACATGACCACTACCTCTTCATTTACACCTACACTCACTAGTGATGCTGCTACTTCAACCGCACCTACATCCTCCATTCCTACTGCTGCCATAACCTCCACGGCTGAATTATCAACCTACCAATCAGTTGGATCCACCTCTGATCCAACCTCTGACACGCTGTCTATCCCAGCTACCCACATATCGACCACCAATACCTTGGAAGGAATATTTCAATGCCTCACTCTGGGGGAGTATCACCTATATAGTGTCAACACATTCCTTACTCCACAAGAGTATTGAAGACTTCACCAACACCCTCGCTATGATCACTTTATAGGAGAGCACCTCCTTTATGGTCCTCCCCACATTCATACCAATCACACCTATGGGGGACTTGATACTACCACTTATACACCTAAACCACCATCACAAACCCACACATTTTCTACCGACCTCCAGTCACTCACCAATTTCCATTTCACCCACACCTTCCTGCACCAATGTGCGTGGAAGGGTTTTGGTTTTGGATTTTACAAGTAGGGCCATCACACTATTATTCCATGTGATACTAGTAAACATAAAGACCATAGTGGTATTGGATTTGCTAAACCACCTACCAAGAAGGCCCACATTGAACTCATTAAGGATATCAACCCTTCTCCACCTTCTTAACCCACTCCACCTTTTTCACCACCTTCATCGATAGAGTCGATGGATCCAGAATCCCTTCCTCGTAACTTTTTTTTATAAACACCATTTCCTTATGGCCTCTGAATTATCAACGTGAGGGTGAGGCTCCCTCATCTCTACCCTTCCTGTATCCTAAAATGATCGATGACAATACAACTTTGATTAACATCGTTCAATGTCAGGATGATGAATCTATACTCACCTACCTTGGTGCTGAAGACTTATATATTCATCAATCGTTACCATCTGAGACACAAACCATGTTGAATGAATCAACTATCTAAATCAACATCCATACTCAGGATGACCCACATATTCTAAAGATTAGATAATCTTTAGATACTACTGAACATGAAGCCATCACTTCTTTTCTTAAAAACCATAACCACGCTTTCACTTGGTCTTACATAGACATGCCCAGTATTGACCCCACCATAGTGGTCCACAATATAAAAACCATTCCCGATGCCAAACCTGTAAAACAAATGCTAAGGAAAATGGACCCTTGCATTACTCTTATGGGAAAAGAAGAGCTCTAGTGCCTTCTTTTCATTTCCTTCATCTTACCCATCAATTATCCTCAATGGATATCTAACATTGTCCCTATCACTAAGGTGACAGGGGGTCTTCAAATTTGCATATATTTTCATGACCTCAACCTAGATTTCTTGAAAGATGAATTTAATCTACTCGATATTGACCAACTAGTTGAGCTTACCACTAGTCACGAGATGCTATCACTCATGGATGGCTTCTTGGGTTATAACCAAATCTTGCTTTCCCCTAGAGGATCAGCACAAAACCACATTCATCAGCCTTTGGGGGACCTTCTACTATCGAGTCATGCCTTTTGGCCTTAAAAACACTAGTGCCACATATCAGTAGGCCATGACTTACATCTTCCATGACATCATGCATCATATATTGGAAGATTACGTAGATGATCTCCTTACCAAATATAAACGTTGTTCCGATCACCTCGCCGTCCTAAAAACCATCTTTGACCACCTCATTAAATATTACATTTTTCTTCAACCCAAGAAGTGTGTCTTCATGGTTCTCTCAAGAAAACTCCTAGGATTTATCATCTCCTTACGTGGAACAGAGGTTGACCCTACTAAATTCAAGGCCATTCTCAAGATGCCTCTACCCACTAATCTTAGGCAACTCTGTAGCCTTTAAGGTAACTTGCAGTCTATTTTCCATTTCATTTCACAATTGTCTGATCTATGTCAACTATTTCATCATATTCTCAAGAAGGATGTCTCCTTTAAATGGGATGATGACTGCCAAAAAGCTTTTGAGGCCCTAAAACAATACCTTCTCTAACCACCCGTATTCATTCCACCTAAAGATGATCAACCCTACTACCTATACATCTCTGTTATTGATCACTCCTTGGGGGCCATGCTCACTCATTGCGATGAACAACATAGGGAGTAGGTGGTTTATTACATAAGCCATACTCTTTTAGACTATGAGACCCAATATACCCATGCCAAAAAACTTTTCTTAGCCTTAGTTTTTCATTTCCACAAAAATCCACCATTACCTACTCAACCACAAAACCTATGTTGTGACCAACACTGAACCCTTACATTTCATGTATGCCAAACCTTACCAAAATCAATGTTCCGCATGCTAGCTTATGCTTTTGGCTGACCTCGACCTCGAATTCATCCATCAAAAGTCCATCAAGGACCAAGCTATCACCTACCAATTGGCCGATGCACCTATTTCTGGGGATCAACCCTCTAACTTTGAATTCCTAGTTGAGTCAATTGCTACCCTTGCCCTAGATGAATCCACTTACCAAATGACACTCTTCTTTGATTGTTCTAAGTGTCAGCATGGGGGTGGGGCTGGTGTTATCCTCATTCCACTTAAAGGTGAATCCATGCCTTTATCTTTCAAAATCTATTTTGATTGTACAAACAATATTGTTGAATATGAAGCACTCGTATTAGGTCTCCAACCTACCTATGCCTTAGATGTTAAGTCAATCAACATCTTTGGTGATTATCAATTGGTTGTAAACCAAGTCAATGGTGTATACCAATGTCATAATGAGATACTTCAAAAGTATAAACATCATGTGGACATACTTTTGACCACATTTGACCATTATGACTTTCAGACCGTCCCCCGTTCAACCAACAAATTTGTAGATATCATGGCTTGCTTGGCCTCTCAAATCCCCACTTCACCTACTGATTCTTAAATCTTTGTCACCGTACAAAGTCTCCAATCACCCTGTTATTTACCTCATGAAGTTTACTCCATCAGAACCACTACTCCCGAATCGAGTGACCTTTAGTATAAACAGTACTCAGAATATCTTTCACTCTCCATCTTCCCTCTTGACCTCACCCATAATGGACAACATGCCTTTCTGAAAAAGGTCTCTCATTACGTCATCATGGGTGGCCTCCTGTATGTTAAAAAAATTCAATGGTATTCTCTTACGATGCCTTACAAGTTTTGAAATTCCTTATACCATTAAGGAAGTTTATGATGGCATATGTAGAGGTCACTTCAGTGGACTTGCTATTACTAAGTGTATTCTTCACCTAGGATATTACTAGACGACCGTCAACCATGATTGTTGCCACTACGTCAAGTGTTGTGTAACATTCCAAAAACATGTCAACCTTTATCATACACCCAGTCATGCCTTATAGGTCTCACCCGTGACCTTTGGCCTTTCTCTCAATGGGGTTTGGATCTTGTCAGAGAAATCAATCCCCATTCTTCCCAGTGTCATCAATGGATCATCACCACTACCGAATACTACACAAAATGGTTTGAAGCCATACCTCTCATCTCCATGAAAGTTGAGAAGATATGTGAGTTCATCAATCATGACATCATCTATCCCTTTGGTGTTCCACATCGCCTCATCACTGATAACGGAAAGCAATTCAAAAATAAAATCTTACAAAAAATTTGTGATGCCTTCAACATTCAGCTCAGTTTCTTTTCACCTTATTACCCACAAACCAATGACCAAGATGAATGCACTAATAAAAACCTTTAAAAAATTCTCATAAAAGTGGTTAACGATACTGAGAAGGACTGGCATATGCACATTCCTTTCACCTTGTGGGCATACCGCACTAGTATTCACACTTCCACTACTACCACCCCCTTTTTCTCTAGTCTATGGTATAGAGGTTGTTTCTACCTCTAAAAGTATAGATTCCCTCACTCCGCATTTCTCTCCATGACATGCTCAATGATGATGACTTTCATCAGGATCATTTAGCACAACTTGAGTTATTAGATGAACGTTGTCTCAACGCTCTTGACCATCTTCAAGTTTACCAAAAATGTATCAAATGTGCCTATGAAAAACATGTCCATGAATGAACCTTCCAAGTCAGTGACCTTGTCCTAAAAGAAAATAAACATGTAACCAAAGAAAAAAAAGTAAACGGGGAAATTTTTTCTCCTAATTGGTTTAGATCATACATCGTGACTCATGATAATGGATCAGGTGCTTATCATTTATCTTCATTCAATGGTAAGCCTAAACCTGAGCCCCTCAATTCCTTACATCTTTGACCATTCTACTATTGAATTTTAGTCCTACCTCACCTTCTATCTATTTCCATGCTCTTCCCTTGAGCATTATCCACTTCCTATGCCATCACCAATGATTAAACAAGAATCATGTGCGTACCACGGTGCTGCACATGGCATGATTCTCATGGATACTTTTCATCTACTTTTAGATGAGATCCCATGGTAATTTCACCTTTCTTTCTGAACAAGAATCCAATTATTCACCTTATTCTTGTCCATGACTTAAAAGCCATCACATGGGATCCAACTCCTTAAGTCAAACTTCCAATAAAAGATGACTCCCTCAAAAAGACATCTTTCTCTCTACATTGCTGCTATAAATAGATTGCTCCCTCAAATGACAACCATGTAAAGATCTTTAACGAGAGAGAGAGAGAGAGAGGAGAGAGAGAGAGAGAGATGAGAGTAGAGAGATGAGCGAGAGAGAACGACGAGAGAGAGAAGAGAGGGTAGAGAGAGTGAGAGAGAGAGAGGGAGACGGATGAGAGGAGTAGAGAGAGAGAGAGAGAGAGAGAGAGAGAGAATCTGAAGCTTCCTGCATCGATCAACTTTGTGAAGATCTCAAGGAGTTAATTTCCTCATCCCATATAGAATTCCCGCATCGATCAATCTATCTCAAATAGAAGTCAAATAGAAAAAAAAAAATCGTCATAGAATTTCCCATTGTGATCTTGAATCTCTTGCCAAAAGGCATGCTACCAAATACCATATAAACTAACTACTTTTCACCCTCTCACCATTCACACTTTCATTTCCTACTGCCTCAAGGGACCTACTAGAATTGTGACATTTGGTCATGTGACTACTTTTCACCTTTAGAATAATCAATCATGCATTGTCTTTAGGGTCTTACATTCACCAGTCTATCTAAGGTATGACCCACTCATTATGATCCTTACCAAGAAGGTGGCTTTCTCGCATCCTCTTATCTTTTAACTTTCTTCATTACGTATTGATCATCCTATATAGGACTAGATTCTTGATGCTTATCTTTGGGTAATTTTCCTCTTTCGCCACAATCAACTCAAAATCACCCATACCTAAAATACCTAGACACAATCATGCCTATAACTTACCAACTCATTCTCATACCTCCTCTCCTTCTTCCCTAGCATGTGGGAGAACTACATCGGCCTGAGGTCCCTTTTCATTGGGACTATATAGGCAGCACTTCGAGGGCATGGGGCCCTTAAAGGTTAGCTTGACCACTCTATATCCTAACCAATTCACCTTTCATTTTCCTCAATCACATTCTACCCTAGTTAGTTTCCTTTTTATATCAATAATTGGAAATTAAACCAAACAAACAATAGATGGATTCACATTTTTTATCATCATCATTCTTACATTCATTAAGTCTACCATTTCTTTACCATTATCATGCATGTTACTATAAAACATCTCAAATGTAACCCATATCATCATTAATTGCAAAAATTAATGAATTACAGACTCAACCAATTTTTAACTCACCAGGCCTAAACCAACCTAGAACTTCACCATTCCTATGACCTGACTTAATCCATGCCTGTGACCTGACTCCATCATGCCTAACACACCTATCATGAATACATCTATGCATACTAATAAAATTATATTAACACAGATAGATCATCACCGAATCATCCATCTCATCATATAAATCTGTATATCCATACAATATACAATGATATCAAATAATATACATCTCTCAAAAAATCTCATATACAGCCTCACCATCTTCGGCACAAAGACCGGTATATGATAAAAATACACAAAACTCTCATATACATCCTCACTCTCTTTGGCATGCAGGAAATTATATAGAAAATGGATAAATACATCAAAATGGAGAGACATACATTAGAAATCATCCTACCGGAAATCCTCTATATCTATCTCATCTGTCTCCTCCCTCCCTCTCAGCTCCTGTCCGGTGGCTTGATAACATATCACTGCTCGTCATGGGTTGTGGCTAGGTCCCTGTGAGTACATCACCTAGGCTTGGCCTCTGTGAACTGGTAGCCTCATCCTAATCCTATCTCAGGGCTCGATGGCCCTTGTGCTCTCCATGCTTTGGACGTGGGATCAGGTCCTCTCACTTGAGGCTTACTATACCATGTACTCTCTGTAGGATAGAAAATCTATCTCTACCGCCATCAACTGATCCTGGTAATATCTAGCCTCATCAAAGGCATCCCAAAACCTTGATATGGGTAATGTCTATGGTGGCCCTATTAGCCTCTTCCCCTGTTCTTGTCATGTGGGACCTTGTCCCGCCTCTTCTTGTGAACTAGGACCTTGTGCCAGTGCCTATTGGTGGTGTCATCTTCCTTGCACCATGTGCCTGTACCTGGCCTTATAATGCCTTAATTTGTGCATGTGTGGTGGCCAACTATCCTTGCAAACCTATAACCTACACTTGTAGGGAAGCCACCTACTCATCATCACCATCTCCATCTCCACCCCGGGCCATCTGGGCCTGTAGACTTGCCACCCTCCACCTCTGAACCTGCCAACTACCCCTATACCATCCCCAACTGTGTAATCAGGTTCACCACCTACCTCTGTAGGGAATCTCTCTACATAGTGATGGTGGCTAAATTTTTTGCCCTGGCCTGGGAGGTACTGCTCGTAAATGAGCCACCCACCATTGTCTATACCTATCATTCACTCTGGCATCATCAATCTGTCAGTCTATCACCTGCTCCTCCTACCTTGTACGTACTGTTAGATGTGGTAGCGGCAGTGGTCTCTCCACATCATCTCTCTAGTACTGTGGGAAAGGTGGTGGTATATCCTATGGTAGCCCAAACTGATGTCTGACCTAGTCTACTGGGATCATCTTGTGCTCCCTTGCATGATGCCCCTCAATCCATATAATTATCTGTAAGACATCTCACTCATCGGCCATCTATTTGTATGAGGGATAGCCCACATATGGTCTCCAAATAATGTCCACATCAGAAAATCCCTCTAGTAACCACCTATAATAGGCTACATCATGTGTAACCCTACCTTCTTGAAACTCTCCCATCACAGGAACCCATCATCAATACCCCACCCAAAAAAAACCAGGCTCAAATGCATTTACCAGGAGCATACCAATTAGAAAAACACACACAGTGTGCTCGTAAGTCCAACAATGAAGAATAAATGTGCAACATAAGCTAAACCGATGGAGCCACCCATATTCCCATAGCTCTCTATCTAGCTATACCAGGAATGCTAGTGCCCATGAAAAGTAGGTCCTTTCCATCATCATATCATGTAATACCCCCATCAGTTATTGTGGGAATATCCCACCCTCTACATTTGGCAGTGTAAAGCAGCAGACTACCTCCATCAATAATACTACTAGCCTTGTCTCCTCTGGATGGGCTAGGTACATCTCTCCATAACTCAGGCTGGCGCTATGGAATGTCAGCTTCGCTACTCCCTCACTGAATACTATCAGCATCAACTCCTTATATGCCTCTAAGGAGATCAAGTATACCTGCATCCCCAATATAGGTAACCACAGGATCCTTTACATGTCCTCCAGGGTGATTATCATCTCCCCCATCTATAGGTGGAATATGTTGGTTACTCAATCCCATCTATTAATGAGAGTGACCATCAAACTCAGCTTCCGAACTACATGCCAGTAGTGTCAGACCCCAATTAGGCCCACATTTGCAACATGCCTCCACTCCTCAACTGTCGCTGCGCCTTGAACTCTCAATAGTAAGGGTGGCCACCCTGTCCTCTCATCCTCAATTGATCTCTCGCATGGATCAGCAAAACATCACTTTAATTTCACCTTAATCATAACCACAATCACCCTCACCACATCACCTATACCTACCACCCTACCTCTCTTTCCCTATACCTCCTTACCTTTGTATCACATCTTCTATCTACCCACACCAACCCTAATCCACTAATCATTCACCTTTACGTATTTTTACCCCTTACCTATGTTATGAATTTCCCCAAAACATCTCCTACTTCTCTTTAGCTATCTCACCCCACCCAACTTAGGTCACTTTTGGCCCCTTTTTCCCCAAATCATGACTGATACCGGTTACCCCTAACCAACTTTGGTCCCCAATGAACCAGCATCGGTCACCTATTTTGTGACCGATATCGGTTCGGCACCACTGACGTCGGCCAACCTTCAATCGACGCTGGTCACTATCACCACAAAAAAACATGACATCAAACCCCCCTTCACCCAAATATACCCAAATCCCCCCCTCCACCCTTCCCCACCCCTCCTTCACCCAATCACCTCCCCCATGCCTATTTTACCTCCCAAAATTGGAAATTAATTTTCCCCCCCAAAACCTATTTTTACCCACCCGACCTCTAATTCAATGTAACACACAAAACAAAGAATAGGATTGAATCTATCCTCATCATGCTACTATCACTGTGGTGGCATGTTAGGCCACTATACCAGTGGTCCACCCAATCAACCTCATCACCTCCAACAAACCGAATCAATCAATCAGATCTTGTGGACCCACCTATCAACTGCCAATCACCCTGCTACACCACTTGCCAACTCAACTTCCTGTTCCGCATGGACACCATCAACCTTTCTATTTCTCACCTGTGATTTTCTCTAACTCAGTAAATGACAAATGATTTGAAAAACACAACAATTTTTCTTTTTATAACCTAGCCAACTTGACTGGCGACGGTTTTACCTTAACCAACATCAGTCCTGTGCTCTAGCTTACCATCATCAATCCAGGTGCGACCGGCATCGATTCCTTCAAACCGTCATTGGTTTACCTACTTAGTCTTTTTCCTACCCCCTACCCCCACTTTGCTGGCCTGAATTCTTTCTACCTCACCCACACCTGACTTGGACACTTCACTTTATCCTCCTAACGTTATCATTTACTACCTCACTTCATCATTATTTGGAGACTCGTAACATTTACATATACCTCAGACCTACCCTTGACGTGACATAATTACTTGGAAATGGAACATCGCTAGTGACTTGTGACCTCATGTGCTCACTATACCTTGTGGCACTATTACCCATGATGATTGACAACTGACCTTACCTTGCCTATTTCTATGACCGTTTATCCTAACCCAACCTTTAGTGTACTAGAACATACCTAAACATTCCTGTACATAACCTGCGTCATGTTTCCTGACCATATCCTCTACATTGGATACCAAAATAACATTAAACTTGTTCGGATAAACCTATCGACCTTAGACAATGTAGATTTTTCCTGCTCTTTAGCTTGGTACCGTGTTGTAGTTTATACATGTGTGTGTGTTTTACTATTACTACCTTTGACCCTAACCCATTACCTAGGTTACCCGATTAAACCTTTACCCCTTTTTACCTCTGTTTCCCACCTTCCTCTTTATCACATTCACATTTTATCAAACCACTCATTGATTCTGCATTCTACATCATCAATTCCTAGTTTGAGGGGGATTACCTTCACCTACACATGGGGCAACCACATCTTATTTTTGTCAGCGTCAATTACAATTACAAGCTACGCAACAAAAAGGGGAAAAATGTAGACACCAAAACTGGGTCACACTCCCCTTGGTCCCTCATCAAATAAACACCATGAATACATTCACCTAACCATGGCCCCTTCCACCCCACTCTAATATTAATTAAATTAAATTAATTCATGATATCATAATATCTATTATTTTAATATCCTAATTGATATAATGACCACACATCCACCTCACCTATACACCTCATCTAGCCACCTCACCTTAAGACCTATTCTTAATATGTTTCCATAACTAACTAAGACCTACCAAAAACCTAAAAATCAAAGCCTACATTCCCCCTAACCATATTCCCATCCATTAGAAAAGAAGCTTCCATTATAATCCATAGAATAAAATAAACGAGATCCAAGAAAATCAAAGGGATCTGCCCATTTTAGAAAACCTAGGAAATCCCGCCCTAACCAATGCCGATTACCCTAAACCATCGCCGATCAACCTAAAACTATCATCGATTATCATTTAATCCCCAAAACAACCTTATTTCAAGTTTGGAATATTTCTGAGAGAAAAAGAATGAAACAATAGTTGCATGCAAGAAAAACCAACATTTGTACATAAATGAGAGAACCCACAACCAGCACCAGAAGCAATCACATAGCCATTTGCATTCACGGAAGCATTCGGGAAAGTGCTAGCACCATACCAATTTCCTTCCATTTGATCACCCATCATTGCCAACCATACATCAAGCTCCTACAACAATAAGTGTTTTGTTAACCAACACGTGTCCCTTGTCATTTTAGTAGACTCTTTTACTTCTGTTATTAGTTTCTACTTACATTCCCATTCACCCATCATTTACGTCCATGAAAAATTGACCATTCCTTCACCCACATCATTGAACTGCCCATACCTAGTTTCTAGAGATCCCTGAGTATACCTAAGACCCACACAAACCTTGTCATTACCCTTCCCATTTCCATTTAGCCTTAGATCTATCACCACACCAAGTTTTTGGTAAGTTTCTTGTACCCGAACCATACCGATGCTGGTTACCAATAACCATCGCCGGTTCACCTAAACCAACATCAGTCATACCGTACCATCGTCAGTCTCTGTGTTTTTACCCTCAAAACAAGAACAAGGCTTAAAATCCTGACCAAATACCCAAAACAGCCCAGAACCAAACCTTGACCAGTACTAGTACTCTGATAGAGACCTTAACCTTTAGATTAATTCATCTCTTTACCTGTTGTGAATGAATTTTCTTATTGTAGTTGAATGAGATACCTAAATAATTTTAACTACAGTAGGATTTACCTTATTGTTAACATTGAGTTTCTTTAAATAGTGGATTGACAGCTTTCCAGGGAGTATCACACTTCCTGGATCTAGCATATGTTAGGCAGTCCACTACATATACTGTTTAAATTATATTTGGTGGTCTTGTTTTCTATTTTAGGTAGTTCCTCCTAGCCAAAAGGAATCTCTCATGATCAATGGTGGATAAAGAAGTCATACGCATGCAACAACCTTCAACCAACCTTTTAACATGTAGTCTTCCTACCCCTTTACCCTTATCTATTTCGTCAATATTTGTAACACCCTGAACTGTGTTACTTCCTCCTATGCATACAAAGTGTTGATATGTGATTTATTTTGTAAAAAGGATGTGTTCCTTTGGTTGAGAAGTCATGCTTGATATGTACTGTATCTTCTTTTACAGATTGCAGATCTTTGACTGAGTCTGAATATGATTAGACTCTTTTATTTATTTCATTTTGCATCTGAGTTTAATCTGATCTCGGAATGAATTATAGAGTTATCCATCTATAAGATCTAGCCTTGGATCAGTGGAATTGATCCAAGTATTGCTTTAAGTTATTCGTGATGAATTAAAAGAAAATTATAAACCTTTCACAGGTTGTAAGGTCTGAATTCGTTGAATAAACTAGTCCGGAGTATAACTCAGGTTGATCATGTGAAATGGATTGGTACCCGATATCGAAGTATATCTGGAAGGTCTCGATCATGGGCCAGGTAATAATTCAGTTACATAAGATTCTGTATCCTAAGGCAGAACAGGAGCTAACCCTGTTCAAGAATGCATGTTGTAAGTCTTTTTCTGAGCGTGCGGAATCTAGACCTGACTGGAATTATTAATGTTAGTAACCTAAAACTAAACTTAATCTAGGGGTTAGATTAGTGTTAATCTAACCTAGACCTAGGCTAAGAGCTAATGTTCTAAGTTAGTATCTATGTGTAAAGTGGTTAGACTAAGTATTATCCTAAATTCTAACCTAAGTTACTAACCTAACTATTGAACAAGGATTTTGGGGACCTATGGAGGGGTGCGAACCATGGGCGGCATTTTCTATGTCATTAAATACAATGGATAAGTATGAAGGACAGGTATTGGCGGAGGTTTTAGAAAAGGCTAACCTAAGCCGACGTGGCAGGTCGCCAAAACTGAAAATGGTCTTGAGATTTTATATGTCTATCGCCAACTTTGGCGGTCGGTGGCAGTTAGCGGGAAACTTGGAGTAAATGCAATTAATGAGCTTGGTAGTCGAGCTCGGAATTCACAAGAAGGCATGTAATGTGGAAAGTTGTTGTTTTGTTTGGCTTATCGCGAATTTCAGTTTTTCTTCTGCCTATTCACTGGTTCTTCGCACCAGTCTTCTTTGTGTTGCATGGCAAGTATGAGCTTATCTAACTCTTTTCTCTGGCAAGGAAAATATATATGTCATGGGGAAAGCAAAATTTTGTTGGTTGCTCTAACCTGGAAAAGGAAAAGGAAGTCCAAGATCTTTTAGTGGTCTGCTTCGGAATTTTGAGCAAATATCCAGGCATGTTAGGCCCTAACCTTTAAAAATATTGCTGTATTTCAAGTGATTTCATTAGAACAACTCTGTTCAAATGATTTATGGAAATAGATGATTTTCTAAGGATGTCATTGTGTGATTTTGGCACTGTATCTTCATGATGGTTCGATTTTTTTCATTTATCCTTTGATGGGTGTTTATTAAATTCGAACTGTGGCTTTATTTCTTTGTGTTTGCATTCTGGTTTAAATATGTGAAATATATGAAAAGAATGTATTCTCGACCTGCTCGGCGAGAGCCCATAAACTGTTCTTGTGATGGGTACAGGCCACTATTAAGCTTGTCGATTTTTTTCGTCAATGCTTGTTGTGGAAACTGTCGGAAGAGATACTGTTGGACATTGTTTGATTGTTAAGTTAATTGACCCTTTTCTTTATTAAGCTCTGTCGTGGTTGTTATCTAGTGGTGATAATGATTCTGGTTTGGTTTCGTTATAAAATTTTATAGTTATTGTGAAAGGTAACTCACAGTGTTACAGTATTCTTTTACGACCTTGCTGGAGTTTTTTTTCCCCTTGCGTGGAGGTTATGGGGATTCAACCCATTAATAGTTTTGATATATAAATACATATGATTATTGTATTGAAATGACTCTTTGCAGTCCTCTGAAAGAATCGTATATTATGATCCGTTGTTGAGGAATTAGATACATCTTGAATATTGATAAATTGAATTCCGTGGGAGTCTTGTAGAAGTAACAGGTCATACGACCTCTGTTATTGTAATAAATTTTGGTACAGACCCCCTGGGTATGCATTTATGGTTTCCTTATGTGTAAGCTTGTTCGAGAATTTTGACGAGGTTCAGTTGAATTCCTTGTTATGAAATCGGTATTTGATTTGCTTACACCTAATTTTGAATGCTTACTATAGTTGGCATAGATAGAATCATTAACTATTTTTATCTTATACTGTTGTTGGGACTCAGTTGAATTCTTGATAGATAAACAGTGTAACTGCTTCAATTATGACTATTGGGTTTACTCTATTATTTGACCCTATGGATTCCTTGAATATGGGATGATATCTTGTTTCTTTTGGCTTCTGTATAAGCTATACTGCGAATACTGTTTTCGGATTTAGTTTAAAGTCCTTGAGTGGTAATCTGTGTCATTGTTTCTGTATAAGCCTGAGATTGAACATGTGATGTTTATTTGGCCTTGTTGGATTTCTGTGAATAGCTTGACATCTTGTATAATGGCTTTTATGAAGTAGGTCATGGATACCATACTTTCTACTCTGATTTCATTCAGAAGTAACTACGATATTCTATGTTGTGTTTTCTTTAAGATTACATGCCAGTTGATATGGCTGTGCGTGATGCGTGGTTTTCATTTAAAATTCTCTCTGCTTAAGTCGTAGGGAGATGTCATTTCTCAAAGGAGTTCGAGTTTCTTGTTGGCTGTGGCTACAATTGAGTTCCTTTGAATTCGACCTTGGTATAAAATCCTTACAGTGTTGAAAAGAAGTGAAGGGGCTGTAGATTGTTATTGGGATTGTAGGCGTGTTACGCTTCCTTGCTTTGATATCCATTTTGAGTATGAATGAATTTAGGGAGTTAACTGTACCTAAACAATAAACGGCAGTAGTTGTCTTCTTGCCTGTCGCTTCTTGTCGTGAGTGTCGATTGAGTCTTCTGCTTGTTAGGGAGACCAGTTGTTTTGGCATGGGAGCTATTGTAACTGTAGTTGCACTGTGTTGTAAGTTTTAAACCAGTGGTGCGGATGATAGGACCTGCACTGATTTATTTGCATGTTAGTAAAGGAATGCTGAAGAAGAGGATACTGTTGACATTGTTTGAGTTTGTTAGTTAAGGACCTTGTCTTTATTTAAGCTATGTCGTGGTTGTTATCTAGTTGGTGTGAAATGATTTGGTTTGGTTCGTTATAAAAAATTTTATGTATTGGAAAGGAAAACTCACAGTGTTACAGTATTTCTTTTACGAACTTGCTGGAAGTTTTTTTTCCTGGTGGAGGGTTATGGGATTAAACCCATAATAGTTTTGAGATTATAATACTATGATATTGTATTAAAGACTCTTGGAAAGTCATGTGAAAGAATCGTATATTATGATCCGTTGTTGAAGGCATAGATCCATCTTGAATATTGATAAATTGACTTCGTGGGAGTCTGTAGAGAGAAAACAGGTCATACGGACCTGGTTATTTGTACCTAAATGTTGGGTACAGACCCCTGGGTATGCATTTATGTTCCTTATGTGGAAGTTGTTGAGATTTTGACGAGGGTTGGTTAAGTTGAATCCTTGTTATGAAATCGGTATTTGATTTGCTTACACCTAATTTTGAATGCTTACTATAGTTGCATAGATAGAATCATTAACTATTTTTATCTTATACTGTTGTTGGGACTCAGTTGAATTCTTGATAGATAAACAGTGTAACTGCTTCAATTATGACTATTGGGTTTACTCTATTATTTGACCCTATGGATTCCTTGAATATGGGATGATAATCTTGTTTCTTTTGGCTTCTGTATAAGGCTATACTGCGAATACTGTTTTCGGATTTAGTTTAAAGTCCTTGAGTGGTAATCTGTGTCATTGTTTCTGTATAAGCCTGAGATTGAACATGTGATGTTTATTTGCCTTGTTGGATTTCTGTGAATAGCTTGACATCTTGTTATAATGGCTTTTATGAAGTAGGTCATGGATACCATACTTTCTACTCTGATTTCATTCAGAAGTAACTACGATATTCTATGTTGTGTTTCTTTAAGATTACATGCCAGTTGATATGGCTGTGCGTGATGCGTGGTTTTCATTTAAAATTCTCTCTGCTTAAGTCGTAGGGAGATGTCATTTCTCAAAGGAGTTCGAGTTTCTTGTTGGCTGTGGCTACAATTGAGTTCCTTTGAATTCGACCTTGGGTATAAAATCCTTACAGTGTTGAAAAGAATTGAAGGGGCTGTAGATTGTTATTGGGATTGTAGGCGTGTTACGCCTTCCTTGCTTTGATATCCATTTTTGAGTATGAATGAATTTAGGAGTTAACTGTACCTAAACAAGTAACGGCAGTAGTTGTCTTCTTGCCTGTCGCTTCTTGCGTGAGGTCGATTTGAGTCTGCTTGGTAGGTAGACACCGTTGTTTGGCATGGGAGCTATTGTACTGTAGTTGCATTGTTGTAAGTTTTAAAACAGTGGTGCTGATGATGGACTCGACTGATTTATTTGCATGTGTATTAAGTGAATGCCTTGCTTTTGGAAAGATGGTACAGTCATGAGCTAGTTCAGAGGTAAATATGTACAATTGTTTATTTCTCTTCTGTTGTAAATTATAAGTTGATATAATGTTTAACTAACATTTGTAATCGTTTTTACATAATGACGGTTTCAGGATTGATATGATATTCCTCTTTTTAAGTTGAAATAATGACTGCCTGATGTTTGTGCATCTTGGGATTTACAATGAATAATTGCTTAGGACACTTTTGTTCTTCTTGATTTCTAATATGTTGATGAATATTTGAGAAGTGTTTAGGACTATTCTGTAACGATGATAAAGTTACACATTTGTAGTCATTTTTGTATTACAAAGGAATAGTCTGAATATGTTTACTTGTTTGGTGAATTGATTTCATTTAAACAGGGTGTTTAATGAAAACAATTGATGGATTGCAATTGTTTTAAGAGTTAGTGCTTATCATGCTCAATTCATCAAACTGACTCATGTTGACTATTTTTGCAGATGGTTGCCGTAAGTGGTAAAAGCATGCAGATCTGATAGGATAATCAGATTGATTAAATTTGATATATAAGTGAATTACATCTTGATTTTCTAAATGTACCATATAAGGAAATATGTTCCTTTTTCATTTGAGTAATGTATCAAGTATGCGGAATGCATACAATGTATTTGATTAGTTCTAAAGGAATGGAAATTGATATTGTTACTTATGTGTCTATATTCTTATCTTGATAGTTTGACCTTCTTCGGTTCAAATGATCTAAAGAGCATTGTTATTATTATATAATTTGGAGACTTTTGTGATTATCAATGTAAGCTTTGCAAGAATATAAGATTGAATTCTTATGATTGTTTAGCAGTTCTGGTATGTTCTATCATAAGCTAAATTGAAATTTAGGTAACTGTCTTTGGAAGATAGGATTAAAATATACCTAAACAGAACACTAAACAAACTGAATTAAATTATTAATCCCTAGTCCTGATTATGATAGGACAACATTTAATTGGATTCTGAATCATTTATATTTGATGTTAATAAGTATGATATAAATTCAGTTATGAGAACTGATGTAAATCTAATGGGGTTCAGATGGCTATCTCATGAGAAATTTATGAGATATCGACCAATTCCGTTGTTTTAGAATCATATATATTTTAAGAGCTCCGTGATGAGACCTTGGTCTTAATAACTCATCTGTGTAGTGGGTTTAATTGAGAAAGATCATACTTTGATGAGGAATCCTGGGTTTGGGAAAGGCTAACCTTAAGGGAACGTCTTTATTGTAATTTAAACTCAACGTGCGTAACACATTGTATTAAGTAGATCTTTTCGAGGTGGATTTAAAGGTTGATGGCACAAGTCAACTGCAGGGTTGTACCTCCGAGAAGATTAGGATCTTCTCGAAGTTACAACAATGCAGGTGACTTATGACGACACCCTTTGCATTGATCGCTAAGATTTACACTTGATCTCGTACAAGTTACTTTTGGACCGATTAGGTATGTGGTCACATTATATGGCTGCCTAGGAGACTCGAAGTATCTTGACACACTGGTTTAATTAGGATTGACCCAGTATGTCATCTTATCCCTAGTCTTCGGGAGCATCCATATAATGTGGTTACCTTACTAATCCGCTCCCGAGTGATTAACTGGGATAAAAGGGATTGACAGAAGTCGGTATAAGACATTCTACATAATATAGGAATAGGGTGAAGGACGTATTCCAGATTGACGAGTATGCCGTTAAGGAATACGAGACATAAGTAGTATGTTTCAAATCTTTGGCCAAAGTATCGCAAGCTGCTGATTGCGTTGTCCTAATTCACCTAGTCTAAGGGATGAGATGCCGATGAATAATGGTAACAATTATTCAGTTAGGTTCCTTGGACAGAGCATTCTGAATCCCAGAATAGGGAAGAGAACCGCAAGAGTGATGTGTTAAATAAAAACGCCAACTCTTATTTCTCATGAATAGATCTATAGATTACCGAGTCATGGAATGAATAGATCGGAGGTACTCCGAGTCATTACAGCTGCATATGGTTATCTGTTATATGAATGGTTATTTGAATTGTGTGTTCTAAATTATGTATTTAGAACCAGGATGCAATTATCAAAAAAAAAAAATTGACTTGTTCTATTGTCTAAAATGAGGATGTTACATCTTGGTATCAGAGCTGAAGGTTGCAGCTCTTGGACCTATTGTGTCCATAATCGGATAAAAACCTAAATTTTCTTGTAACAGAAAATGGTTAGAACAAGGGGGAACGTTGCGAATAATGCTCCACCTGAAGGAGGAGCGGCAACAACCCGGAAACTTGATGAGATCCTTGCTGCCCTGTTGGACACAAGAGATCGCTTAGCTGTACTGGAACAGCAGGTGATGGGAAATGAGGAGGATGAAGAAGCTGATAATAATAATTAGCCACCTCCTGAGGACAACCCCAATATGGGTATTGATGTTAATGCTGTGAATGCACCTGTCCAACCAGAAAACAAAAAGGCCAGATTGGCAGCAGAACTCACTAATGATATAAAAAGGATAAGTCCACCTAAGTATGATGGCACCACATTAGGAGATGGAGCTGAGAACTGGCTCAGTGAAATGGAGAAGTACTTTGCAATAAGGAACTTCTCAGAGGAAACCAAAGCTATTTGGGGAGCCTATCAGCTTTCCCACGAAGCATCTTCATGGTGGGATAGCCGTAAAGCTGAACTAAACATTGATGAGACCAATATTACTTGGGATCAATTTAAAGGATATTTTAGGCAACGTTGGCTGCCACAACTTTTCTATGATCAGAAAATGACAGAATTTCAGAACTTAGCTCAAGGGAAGCTAACGGTAACTGAATTCTGGGAGCGGTTTACAAAACTCCTCAAGTATGTACCGCAGTATCAAACTGACGAGAAGTTTAGAATACGGAAATTCATCATGGGATTGAATCCCGTAATAGGGGGAGAGGTCTATGTTCACAGTCCAACCACTATGGAAGGAGTTATTGAAAAGGCCATAAGGCAAGAACAGAAATTAAAGGCTATTTCTGCTCATAAGGAGGAAGTGCGGAAGAAGACTGCAAACCCTTCTTCAACCTCTCTTGCACCCAGAAAAGGACCATGGAAAAAGTTTGGAAACAAGAGTAAGTTTCCAGGAGATAACAATAAGAAAACAGCAGTAAATAAGCCTGCTAGAAATGTAAGGGATAATTTTGCTAAAAATTATAACAATGGGCAGAAGCCCTATGGAGGACAACGTGACAATTACAAGGTTGGAGGCAATTCTGAGCCTAAAAAGGGACCTGTAGGAGGCTGCTACAATTGTGGCAAAGATCACTATGCAAATCAGTGCCCTTTGAAGAAGGATGATCGTAATCAACAGCATAAGATACATGCTGCAGTAGTAGACAAGCAAGCTGAAAAGTAAGTGACACCTATAGAAGTTCCGGGTAAGTTATTCGGCATACTTGTCACTATTCTTTTTGACACAGGAGCTACTGAATGTTTTATATCTAATAAAATTGCTTCTAAACTTAAAAGAAAAGCTAGAAAAATGGATAAATCTTGGACTATACAGTATGGTAATAACTCTGTTCATACAGTGAGTATGTGTCTTTTTGGGGCAGTCCTTGACTTACCTAACTTTTCCATGAAAGTTGATCTCTATGTTACACCTTTAGGATCGTATGACATAATCATTGGTGTCAATTGGTTAGCTGACCATAAGGAAAAGGTAGATTGCTATGAAAAGAACATAAAGTGTTTAGATGATCAGCTGGAAACAACAGAGATTCAAGGGGTGAAATGGGAAATTTTAGTTAGAAAACTGTCAGCTATGCAGCTTAAAAAGGCTAAAAATAAAGGATGTACTCTTTATGCGGTAAAGATATCTAAATCTTCAGAAGAAGATGGTGATTACATGAAGCAAATTCCTCTGATACAAAGTTTCAGGGATGTTTTTCCTAAAGAATTACCAGGGTTACCACCCAAGAGAGAATTTGGCTTCACCATTGAAATCAAACCGGGAAATGAACCTATTTCCAAAGCACCTTATAGGATGACTACTACAGAGTTACTCGAGCTTAAGGCACAATTGCAAGAACTTTTGACAAAAGGTTTGATCAGACCAAGTGTTTCACCTTGGGGTGCGCCTGTGATATTTGTGAAAAAGAAGGATGGAACACTTAGGCTGTGTATTGATTATCGGATGTTGAATAAAGCAACAATCAAGAACCGATATCCACTTCCAAGGAACGACGATCTATTTGATCAGATGCATGGAGCAGCGGTTTATTCTAAGATAGATCTTCGATCTGGTTATCATCATTTAAGGATTAAAGAAGAAGACATTCATAAAACAGCTTTCTGAACAAGGTACAGACATTATGAATTCACGGTTCTACCCTTTGGATTAACTAATGCACCCGCAGGCTTTATGAAGTTAATGAATAATATTTTTCAAGAATATCTGGACAAGTTTGTACTTGTATTCTTGGACGATATTCTCATTTATTCTAAAAGTGTTGAGGAGCACAATGAGCATTTGAGGATAGTTTTGGGAATTCTGAGAAAAAGAAAGTTATATGGTAAGTTATCCAAATGTTCTTTCTTTGATTCAGAAGTTCACTATTTGGGTCATGTCATAAGCAAAGAAGGAATTGCTGTAGATCCTTCAAAAATAGTGACAATAACTGAGTGGCCTGCGCCAAAGAATGTGCATGAAGTAAGAAGCTTCATGGGTCTTGCAGGTTACTATAGAAAATTTGTAAAGGATTTTTCTAAGGTAGCTACACCAATAACCTCATTGCAGAAAAAGGATAAGAAATTCTTATGGAATGACAAGTGCGAAGCGGCTTTCAAAAGTTTGAAAGACCAGTTGACTTCTGCACCTATATTAGCTGTACCAGACCCTAATGGGAATTTTACTGTTGTAACGGATGCTTCTGGGGAAGGCCTTGGAGGTGTTTTGCTACAAAATGATCAGGTCATAGAATATGAAAGTAGAAAACTTAAGATACATGAGCTGAATTATGCCCCTCATGATTTGGAACTTGCTGCTATTGTTTATGCACTTCAAGTCTGGAGACACTACTTACTTGGGAAACCTTTTGAGTTGAAAACTGATCACTTGGGACTGAAATATATTTTTACTCAGCCCAATCTGAATGCCAGATAGAGAAGGTGGTTAGAATTTTTATCACAATATGACTTTGATATTAGCTATATCAAAGGGAAGGAGAATAGAGTAGCTGATGCTCTAAGTCGTAGGAGGCACATTTCTTCTCTTATAACATTAAGAACTTAGTTTAAAGACGAGGTAAAAAGTGCCTCAGAATCTGATGCATACTTTCAACAAGTAAAAGCAGCGCTCGCTGCAGAACCTAAGGATATAAGGTATAAAGGTTTTCATTTTGATAATGAAGGAATCTTGCGTTATGAAAACAGGGTATATGTACCTATGCTGAACGATTTGAGAAAGAAGTTGCTAGTTGAATTTCATAATTCACCTTTCTCTGGACACCTGGGTATCACAAAGATGCTTGCTGATTTGAAACAGCAATACTTTTGGAAAGGTATGAAAAAGGATGTAATTAATTTTGTGACTCATTGTCTGGAATGTCAGCGGGTGAAGGCAGAACATATGCACCCTGCTGGACTGTTATATCCTCATAGCATACCGCAGTACAAATGGCAAGTAATAACCATGGATTTTGTACAAGGACTACCCATGTCCAGGAATAAACATGATGTTATCCTGGTAGTTGTAGATAAACTGACTAAGGTAGCTCATTTCATCGCTGGAAATCTAAAGGATGATTCACCAGTGCTGGCCAAAAGATTCATACACGAAATTTTCAGATTGCATGGTGTACCAGAATTGATTATATCTGACAGAGATCCAAGAATGACGTCAAGGTTTTGGCAAACACTTAATACAGCACTTGGAACAAAACTAAACTTCAGTTCTGCATATCATCCGGAAACGGATGGACAAACTAAGAGGGTAAATCAAGTGTTGGAGGACATGTTGCATATGTATTGCATGGATCAACAGTATAAATGGGAGGAGTACCTTCCATTAGTTGAGTTTGCCTACAACAATACTTATCACTCATCTCTTAAAATGGCACCATTTGAAGCACTTTATGGAAGAAAGTGCAAAACCCCTGTTAGTTGGGACAGTGTCGAGGATAGAGTGGTAATTGGACCAGAAATTATCACAGAAATGGAACAGCAAGTTAAGCTGATTCGTTAATGATTAAAGGAAGTAGCGGATAGACAGAAGAGCTATGCTGACCTTAAGCCGGTTGATAGAAGGTTTGAGCTTGGTGATAAGGTTTTTCTTCCTGTTAAACCCATAAAGAGTTCTATAACTTTTGGCAAGGCTGCCAAATTGTCACCTCGATTCGTGGGACCTTTCGAAATTATCGAAATAATCAATCCTGTAGCTTATCGTTTAGCTTTGCCACCTGCTTTATCTCGCATGCATGATGTTTTCCATATTTCTTTGCTTAAGAAATACGTTTCAGATCTGTCACATGTTTTAAATTGGAATTCCTTGTAGGTCCAAGACCCAGGAATAATTGTGGTTAAATCCACATGAGTGCTGGAAACTCGCCAATTGCATATAAGAAATTGTGAAATACAACAATGTAAGGTCCAGTGGGATCAGTTTAACGAAGAAAGTGCAACTTGGGAAAATCTGGAAGAGATGAAAATTGCTTTTCCTTCTCTTTTTCAACAGAATGAAATCTGTTGACAAAAAATTCTTTTATGAACTTATTTTTTTAAGTATTTATGAAAGCCAGATGAAGGCAAACATTATTCAGGTTGAATAAAATGTGTTGTGACATTGATTTCTGGAACTATTCAAGTTGGAAAATAGTCGCATTGATTTGAGAACTAATAAATTAGTTGACCTGAAGGTTAATTGAATATGTGATCATCGGGACGATGAATCTTTTTAGGATGGAAGCATGTAACGCCCTGAACTGTGTTACTTCCTCCTATGCATACAAGTGTTGATATGTGATTTATTTTGTAAAAAGGATGTGTTCCTTTGGTTGAGAAGTCATGCTTGATATGTACTATATCTTCTTTGCAGATTGCAGATCTTTGACTGAGTCTGAATATGATTAGACTCTTTTATTTATTTCATTTTGCATCTGAGTTTAATCTGATCTCGGAATGAATTATAGAGTTATCCATCTATAAGATCTAGCCTTGGATCAGTGGAATTGATCCAAGTATTGCTTTAAGTTATTCGTGATGAATTAAAAGAAAATTATAAACCTTTCACGGGTTGTAAGGTCTGAATTCGTTGAATAAACTAGTCCGGAGTATAACTCAGGTTGATCATGTGAAATGGATTGGTACCCGATATCGAAGTATATCTGGAAGGTCTCGATCGTGGGCCAGGTAATAATTTAGTTACATAAGATTCTATATCCTAAGGCAGAACAGGAGCTAACCCTGTTCAAGAATGCATGTTGTAAGTCTTTTTCTGAGCATGCGGAATCTAGACCTGACTGGAATTATTAATGTTAGTAACCTAAAACTAAACTTAATCTAGGGGTTAGATTAGTGTTAATCTAACCTAGACCTAGGCTAAGAGCTAATGTTCTAAGTTAGTATCTATGTGTAAAGTGGTTAGACTAAGTATTATCCTAAATTCTAACCTAAGTTACTAACCTAACTATTGAACAAGGATTTTGGGGACCTATGGAGGGGTGTGAACCATGGGCGGCATTTTCTATGTCATTAAATACAATGGATAAGTATGAAGGACATGTATTGGTGGAGGTTTTAGAAACGGCTAACCTAAGCCGACGTGGCAGGTTGCCAAAACTGAAAATGGTCTTGAGATTTTATATGTCTATCACCAACTTTGGCGGTCGGTGGCAGTTGAGTTTGAGCGGGAAACTTGGAGTAAATGCAATTAATGAGCTTGGTAGTCGAGCTCAGAATTCGCGAGAAGGCATGCAATGTGGAAAGTTGTTGTTTTGTTTGGCTTATCGCGAATTTTAGTTTTTCTTCTGCCTGTTCACTGGTTCTTTGCACCAGTCTTCTTTGTGTTGCATGGCAAGTATGAGCTTATCTAACTCTTTTCTCTGGCAAGGAAAATATATATGTCATGGGGAAAGCAAAATTTTGTTGGTCGCTCTAACCTGGAAAAGGAAAAGGAAGTCCGAGATCTTTTAGTGGTCTGCTTCGGAATTTTGAGCAAATATCCAGGCATGTTAGGCCCTAACCTTTAAAAATATTGCTGTCTTTCAAGTGCTTTCATTAGAACAACTCTGTTCAAATGATTTATGGAAATAGATGATTTTCTAAGGATGTCATTGTGTGATTTTGGCACTTTATCTTCATGATGGTTTGATTTTTTTCATTTATCCTTTGATGGGTGTTTATTAAATTCGAACTGTGGTTTTATTTCTTTGTGTTTGCATTCTGGTTTAAATATGTGAAATATATGAAAAGAATGTATTCTCGGCCTGCTCGGCGAGAGCCCATAAACTGTTCTTGTGAGGGGTACATGCCACTGTTATGCTTGTCGATTTTTTTCGTCAATGCTTGTTGTGGAAACTGTCAGAAGAGATACTATTGGACATTGTTTGATTGTTCAGTTAATTGACCTTTTTCTTTTTTAAGCTCTGTCGTGGTTGTTATCTAGTGGTGATAATGATTCTGGTTTGGTTTCGTTATAAAATTTTATAGTTATTGTGAAAGGTAACTCACTGTGTTACAGTATTCTTTTACGACCTTGCTGGAGTTGTTTTTCCCCTTGCGTGGAGGTTATGGGGATTCAACCCATTGATAGTATTGATATATAAATACATATGATTATTGTATTGAAATGACTCTTTGCAGTCCTCTAAAAGAATCGTATATTATGATCCGTTGTTGAGGAATTAGATACATCTTGAATATTGATAAATTGAATTCCGTGGGAGTCTTGTAGAAGTAACAGGTCATACGACCTCTGTTATTTGTAATAAATTTTGGTACAGACCCCCTGGGTATGCATTTACGTTTCCTTATGTGTAAGCTTGTTCGAGAATTTTGACGAGGTTCAGTTGAATTCCTTGTTATGAAATCGGTATTTGATTTGCTTACACCTGATTTTGAATGCTTACTATAGTTGGCATAGATAGAATCATTAACTATTTTTATCTTATACTGTTGTTGGGACTCAGTTGAATTCTTGACAGATAAATAGTGTAACTGCTTCAATTATGACTATTGGGTTTACTCTATTATTTGACCCTGTGGATTCCTTGAATATGGGATGATATCTTGTTTCTTTTGGCTTCTGTATAAGCTATACTGCGAATATTGTTTGCGGATTTAGTTTAAAGTCCTTGAGTGGTAATCTGTGTCACTGTTTCTGTATAAGCCTGAGATTGAACATGTGATGTTTATTTGGCCTTGTTGGATTTCTGTGAATAGCTTGACATCTTGTATAATGGCTTTTATGAAGTAGGTCATGGATACCATACTTTCTACTCTGATTTCATTCAGAAGTAACTACGATATTCTATGTTGTGTTTTCTTTAAGATTACATGCCAGTTGATATGGCTGTGCGTGATGCGTGGTTTTTGTTTAAAATTCTCTCTGCTTAAGTCGTAGGGAGATGTCATTTCTCAAAGGAGTTTGAGTTTCTTGTTGGCTGTGGCTACAATTGAGTTCCTTTGAATTTGACCTTGGGTATAAAAGCCTTACAGTGTTGAAAAGGATTGAAGGGGCTGTAGATTGTTATTGGGATTGTAGGCATGTTACACCTTCCTTGCTTTGATATCCATTTTTGAGTATGAATGAATTTAGGAGTTAATTGTACCTAAACAGGTAACGGCAGTAGTTGTCTTCTTGCCTATCACTTCTTGCGTGAGGTCGATTTGAGTCTGCTTGGTAGATAGACACCGTTGTTTGGCATGGGAGCTACTGTACTGTAGTTGCATTGTTGTAAGTTTTAAAATAGTGGTGCTGATGATGGACTCGACTGATTTATTTGCATGTGTATTAAGTGAATGCCTTGCTTTTGGAAAGACGGTACATTCATGAGCTAGTTCAGAGGGAAATATGTACAATTGTTTATTTCTCTTCTGTTGTAAATTATAAGTTGATATAATTGTTTAACTAACATCTGTAATCATTTTTACATAATGACGGTTTCAGGATTGATATGATATTCCTCTTTTTAAGTTGAATATAATGACTGCCTGATGTTTGTGCATCTTGGGATTTACAATGAATAATTTCTTAGGACACTTTTGTTCTTCTTGATTTCTAATATGTTGATGAAATATTTGAGAAGTGTTTAGGACTATTCTGTAATGATGATAAAGTTACACATTTGTAGTCATTTTTGTATTACAAAGGCATAGTTTGAATATGTTTACTTGTTTGGTGAATTGATCTCATTTAAACAGGGTGTTTAATGAAAACAATTGATGGATTGCAATTGTTTTAAGAGTTAGTGCTTATCATGCTCAATTCATCAAACTGACTCATGTTGACTATTTTTGCAGATGGTTGCCGTAAGTGGTAAAAGCATGCAGATCTGATAGGATAATCAGATTGATTAAATTTGATATATAAGTGAATTACATCTTGATTTTCTAAATGTACCATATAAGGAAAGATGTTCCTTTTTCAGTTGAGTAATGTATCAAGTATGCAGAATGCATACAATGTATTTGATTAATTCTGAAGGAATGGAAATTGATATTGTTACTTATGTGTCTATATTCTTATCTTGATAGTTTGACCTTCTTCGGTTCAAATGATCTAAAGAGCATTGTTATTATTATATAATTTGGAGACTTTTGTGATTATCAATGTAAGCTTTGCAAGAATATAAGACTGAATTCTTATGATTGTTTAGCAGTTCTGGTATGTTCTATCATAAGCTAAATTGAAATTTAGGTAACTGTCTTTGGAAGATAGGATTAAAATATACCTAAACAGAACGCTAAACAAACTGAATTAAATTATTAATCCCTAGTCCTGATTATGACAGGACAACATTTAATTGGATTCTGAATCATTTATATTTGATGCTAATAAGTATGATATAAATTCAGTTATGAGAACTGATGTAAATCTAATGGGGTTCAGATGGCTATCTCATGAGAAATTTATGAGATATCGACCAATTCCGTTGTTTTAGAATCATATATATTCTAAGAGCTCCGTGATGAGACCTTGGTCTTAATAACTCATCTGTGTAGTGGGTTTAATTGAGAAAGATCATACTTTGATGAGGAATCCCGGGTTTGGGAAAGGGTAACCTTAAGGGAACATATTTATCATAATTTAAACTCAACGTGCGTAACACATTGTATTAAGTAGATCTTTTCGAGGCGGATTTAAAGGTTGATGGCACAAGTCAACTGCAAGGTTGTACCTCCGAGAATATTAGGATCTTCTCGAAGTTACAACAATGCAGGTGACTTATGACGACACCCTTTGCATTGATCGCTAAGATTTACACTTGATCTCGTACAAGTTACTTTTGGACCGATTAGGTATGTGGTCACATTATATGGCTGCCTAGGAGACTCGAAGTATCTTGACACACTGGTTTAATTAGGATTGACCCAATATGTCATCTTATCCCTAGTCTTCGGGAGCATCCATATAACGTGGTTACCTTACTAATCTGCTCCCGAGTGATTAACTGGGATAAAAGGGATTGACAGAAGTTAGTGTAAGACATTCTACATAGCATAGGAATGGGGTGAAGGACGTATTCTAGATTGATGAGTATGCCGTCAAGGAATACGAGACATAAGCAGTATGTTTCAAATCTTTGGCCAAAGTATCGCAAGCTGCTGATTGCGTTGTCCTAATTCACCTAGTCTAAGGGATGAGATGCCGATGAATAATGGTAACAATTATTCAGTTAGGTTCCTTGGACAGAGCATTCTGAATCCCAGAATAGGGAAGAGAACCGCAAGAGTGATGTGTTAAATAAAAACGCCAACTCTTATTTCTCATGAATAGATCGGTAGATTACCGAGTCATGGAATGAATAGATCGGAGGTACTCCGAGTCATTACAGCTGCATATGGTTATCTGTTATATGAATGGTTATTTGAATTGTGAGTTCTAAATTATGTATTTAGAACCAGGATGCAATTATCAAAAAAAAAAATTATTTTTTTCTATTGTCTAAAATGAGGATGTTACAATATTCAAAGAAACACTCTAGAATCAGGTGAAACAAAACCGTCAACATTCAAGTATCGAGGGAGGGACTAAAGTGTGTCATCGAGTAGTGTGTATTTTATAAGTTGGATATAGGATGTGTAGAATGTGGAAGAGAATAGTAGGATTGTAGAATGTGGTTTTTAATATGTGTTGATTGTGTTGAGTGTGATGATGTATAATGTGCAAAGAAATATGTATAGATTATGTGAGTGTGGAAAGCGCAAAGCACATATGGTTTATATTATATGTAAGAAGGGGATGGTGAAGATGTATATATTATGTATGAAAAAAATATGAATAGAAGAATATAGAAAGCACACAATATATATGGTGTGTGGAAAGAAGGAAATATTGAAGATGTACAAGATGTGTAGGGTATAAAAGAAGGTGATGTCAGTGTATAGTAGGTAATGTGTGATATGCAATGTGTAGTGTGTGAGATACATGTACATAGGATGCCCTCAACAGTTGAGTGTGAACCGTAACATCATATTGCATCATCAAGAAATGTTATGAAAATGTATGCAGATATGTTGGATGAATGTAAAATCTCAGATACGATGTATGTAAGATGTCTGGTGTAGAAACAAAATCATGCACTTTATATATTATTTAGTCTCAATCCCATACTACTATTTAGAAGGTTTTTGAGTGAATAAAATACTAATCAACCCCCGTCTTTTGGCCATCTTACTTTTTTTCATTCATCATTCCCGATCTTTTTCACATGAATGCCCAAAATGTTATTTGTCATTTCATGTTATTTTAGCTTTAACTGGGGTTCCCAGGCTAGTATTGGGGTGTCCATGGGTGCCCTTGTCCCACCAAGGTGCCTTGATCCTTTTTTAACTTTCCCACCACTTTTTGGGAAATTTCTAGCCATTTCACATTCTTATATTTTTGGTGGTTGACCATCTTAGGTTTAATTACGAAATTAGATTAAGAGAACCCTATAAATTTAAAGTTATGAGACCATAATGAGGGACCAAGAACTAGTCACTACTATCATCAACCTAGGGTTGCATGTATCAAAGGAATTTGGAGATCATTGGCATTCATTTATCTCCATCACAAGGGACAAGGATGTTGCATCACACAAGCATAAAAGGGGATTCTATTCTATTTCATCCACTATTCTACTACATTTTTTACATCTAGTTATTATTTGTTACTTCACAAAATGTGATTGGCACAAGAGCACTGTTTCGCACAGAATGTTTCTGTTCTTAAAATAGAGGTGCTTCTATCCTTTCATTATCTTGAGAAATAGATGAAGGTTAGGGCTAGGAGGAATACCTGTTGAGTGTTGGGAGGTTGTGCGCGTACCGTAGAGAGAGATTAGATCAATTGCGAAGAACTCCTTTTTGTCTAGGAAGGACTACCTGCAAGTAAGAATACAAGACCACCAGATTTTAGTTACACAATAAATGAGGGAACTGCCTTGGGCCCAGGAAATATTAGACTTCCTTTAAAAGGTGGTTAGTTCCCCTTTTAATATGAATTAACACAAATGATAGCAAAGAGGCTATTACAAAATTACACTTTAATTACCTTATTAAAAAGCAATAGAAGAAAGGCTAGTTTTGGTTTGAGTCATAGTGACCGATGCTGGTCACTGTATAACCGACTGTGGTTATACACTGGTACTGATTACTGATAACCGATATCGGTAGGGGTGGTGATTTAGGGGCTTTCAATGAAGGTTGGCTGTGAGGCGGATATGGTGTTTATAAGATTGGCAAATGACTAGGGGTAGGCAATAGGGTGATGGAGAAGACTCAGAGAGTGTGGGGGCTGTTCTTGGGGCAATGTAAGGGTAGAGGAATGACAGTTAGATGTAGGGTGCTGCCGGGTAGTAGATCTAGGAGTGAACCTATAGTTACTATGAATCAGAAGTTCAAGAAATGTTATTAAAAAATGTATAAGACACTACTTACTAGTTCCTGATGAAGATACAGGTCCAAGGATTGTGATGATGAAGGCAGGGCTCAAGTGGGATGATATGACAATCAAAAGTGAGGCATCTTCTCTCCCAATGCTTAGATGAGTGTCACTGTGCTCTAGTTACTCAGTTGCAGTCTTGGGCTCGATGTCCTTCTCTATAAACTCTTCTCTTTTCTTCACTTGTCTCTGCTCTACCAAGTGAATTCCATATTTTTTCAAATAAATTCCGATCCTTTGTTTTTGGTTGGGGGAGATCATTTACAGGGAACCGATGGTAGTTATGTAACCAATGGTAGTCGAGTAGGAACCAATGTCGGTCAAGTCAAAGTGGGCTATTTTTAGTAAAATAGCCAACTTTCCCTCCTTTTCTCCTGAGGGATTAGTTGTGGGCTTGGTCAAGTCATGATTAGGTTGGTTTTGGTGCGGGTGAGAAGTAATTAGTCATGGGTGTGGATGTAGACCAAGTTATAGGTCTTAATTAGGTTAGTTTAGGGTTAGGGCTAGGTCATGATGAGGAGGTGAAATGAGGTCGCAGGTTTGGATATGTGGATTTATTAATTATAAGGTAATTAATATATTATTGTGTAAGGTTTTAAGTGTTGAGGTTAGGTTGCGAAATGAGATGCGGGGCACAGGGTGTCGTAAGACACAAATTTGGTGTCTACATTAGCCCCTTGTTGTCGTGTAGCTTGTCTTGTAAAGCTGCACTGACAATTAATAAGAAGTGATTGCCCCGGTTAAGGGTATAGGTAATCCCCCTCAACTCTATCACAGATTGAGGCGACGTGAAATCAGGGATAGGGTTGATAAAGGATAAATGGTGTTGGGCTGATGGTAAGATGGTGGGGTAAGTTCAAGGAAGAAGACGCATGTTGAAATGTAGTAGTGTGACCAGGGTACATGATTTGTAGAGAAAACAAGCAATTCATAGGTAAAGGTCGACAGTTTATCCAAACAAGGGTGATATAATCCTGGTATCCAAGGCATAGGAAGTAGCTCCAAGGGATATAATGGGTAAGGTACAGGAACGTTTAGGAATGTCCTGTAGTACCAAATGGTTGGTTTGGTTGAGATAAACGTCACGGTCTTGGTCTAGGCAAAGTTGGTTGGCTGATCAATTCAAGTATCCTAATCATGCTAGAACACGAACAGGTGAGCTTGATTGAACAAAAAGCTACATGATGGGTGGATAAAATCATAATTTGCAGGTCTTGGGTGAGGTACGTAATTGGTGCAGCCTTGGGTCAAGCTGATGGATTAGGTGTGGCCGTGGGTCGAGTTGGATTGGTTGGTTGCGGCCTTGGGTCGGGCCAGATTGGTTGGTTGCGGCCTTGGGTCGAGCTTGATTGATTGGGTGCGGCCTTGGGTCAGGCTGGATTGGTTGGTTGCAGCCTTTGGTCAGGCCTGATTGATTAGGTGTGGCCTTAGGTCAGGCCGGATTGGTTGGTTGTGGCCTTGGGTCGGGCATGATTGGTTGGTTTATTGTGGCCGTGATTTGGGCCAATGAAGTCAAAATATTGCTATTTAGCAAAGCCGGGGGAGGCGACGTGCTGAGACAGGAAGTTTGGTGGATAAGGGTAGAAATTTTGGTAAAGTAGGCCTATAACCGATATCGGTTAGGTATGACTGGTATCGGTTAAATGACCGATATCGGTGTTTTAGGGCATGCTATAACCGATATCAGTTATAGATCAAAACCTATAAAAATAAAAATACGGTGTGTCATTTTCACATTGTCATTTTGAGCGCCTAATTTTGTCTTGTCTGAGGTGTGAAGTGATTTTTTTGATTTTGTGGGCTGAGTTGGCATTATTTGAGTGGAGGAGTGAGTGAGTGGTAGACCCCAGCGATTAGGAGGCAGAGGTTGATTGGTTGAGGACCCAGCTGAGGAGATTTGGAGCCATGACATAACTAGGAGGAGTAGGAGTTGCTAGAGGAGCTGGACCACCACCACCTATCCCACCATGATGACCTGTAGTCATACCAATAGGCTCTGAACCCCTACTTTTGTGAATTTAATGATTTTAACTTAGATGTGGGTTTTGGGTAGGAATCCCAAATTTAATAAAATAATGAATAAGGGAAAGTAATTTGTAAAATGGAGTGGGTAGGTAGGTTAGTTAGGCCAAAACGGCAGGGTGGGTAAGTTTTTAGGTCTTTTGGGCAGTTTTTAGAAAAAATTGGTTTTGCGGGCCATTTTGGGTTAGACCCCGGAATGGGATAGTGACTGATGTCGGTCACTAGGTGACTGGCATCGGTCACCGAATGTTTGTAAAAATGTCTTTGTGGATAGACTGGCGTCGGTCATATGTTGACCGGCGTCAGTATGTAAAATGTGCTTGGGGGACCGATGGCGGTCGAGGGTGACCGGTACCGGTCAGCATGGGTAGGAGTTAGGTTTTGTGAACTTTGTGGTGGTTGTTTATCTTTAGAGTTTTTTTTTTTTTGTTTGGTTTGGGAGGAGGTAGGCTTAATAGGAAAGGTGATTGGGGTGGGGGAGAATGCGGTTGTTGGGGGCTGGGTTGGGTAGGATAGATTATGTGGTGTGTATGAAGTAGGAGGTGTTAAATTGGTGGGGGTAGAGTTAGATGGATAGAGTAGATTGGGAGATAAGTAAAGGGGAAATCGTAGATGTGTGTGATAGAGTTGAGTTGTGGTTGGGTGGGTAAGTGGGTATAGAGGGTTAAGGTAGTTTTGTTTGTAAAGGGTAGGCCTGATGAAGTGGGTTGTTTTTGCAGGCATGCCAGCAGTTCACGATACGGGATCGGATGCCCCCTCTATTGAGGTGGATAAGGCCACATGTGACCACAGTGCAGTGGGCCATCATGTGAGAGGTTGGACTTGGCAGAGTCTAGCGGTATAGGGCTGTGGATAGGGACCATAGCCTGATGGTTTCCCTCATCAAGAGATGGGATCCGGCAACCAATGTCTTCCATCTCCCTACTGGAGAGATGAAGATTACATTAGAGGATGTGTATCGCATCTTGAGACTGCCGATCGTAGGTGAGGTAGTGTTCCAGGTGGATGTGGAGATATTAATGGAAAACATCCTGCATGTATTGGGGGATGCATCCCCATTGCTTACTTATCATAGCGTGATTATTGCCTATGTCGATATGTATCACGCACACCGACAAGAGACACAACTTTTTGTGTTGATGATGATTGGTATCACCTGCTTCACCCTCCCTGACTCAGAGGGAGGCTGCTTCCCATGAGCTTTGATGGGAGTTTTGCATGAGATGGTAGAGGAGCATACATGCTATGCCTGGGCACCAGTGTATCTGGTGCAGCTATACAGAGAGCTATGGGGCTATTTCCATATGAGGCGATTTGGTATATGCTCGACATTTTTGTTACACTGTTGGGCTTATGAGCATATCATCTGTATACGACCAGTGGGGTTTCCCCAGTAGCCAGGGCCGCAGATAGTATACATATATGGGTTTCAGAGGTGGTTGGGGGTCATGGGCCAGCCATGAGTGGTGCTCACAGGATGAGATGTGGCATACTATCGTCACATGTTAGAGGGCTTGACCACGCTTGATATTATATGGAGGCCCTATAGAGGTCATCAGCCCCGAGGAGGAGCCTGAGCACAGCTGCACTGGATCCAGTATAGTTTCTGGATAGCTAGATGGAGGCCTGGGGAGTATGAGCAGATACCCCTAGAGAGGGTATGATGGCAGTTAGTCTTACAACAGGATGAGCCACCTCCCTTCCCGCCGTATCAAAGGGATGATGTAGAGGCACCACTACCTGCACCATAGCCAATTAACCCAAACTGGGTAGCAGAGAGACTGGCTGATGACACAGTGGATGATGCCAAAGTGACAGGGGCATTTTTGGTGTGGTGGGCAGGTCAGAGTGCAGCTATGAGAGCACAGCCCGCACAGCCAGATTTGGCGGCTGTGATAGCAGAGAGGGACTATCTCTTGGGCCAGGTGTAGATATTACAGGGGTAGCTTGCTATTGCATAGGCACAAATTGGGGTGCTACAGGGGCAGTTAGCCCAGGCACATGCACAGGCACTGCCACAGGCACAGACGTTGGTACAGGCGTAGGTACAGGCACTGGTTGTACCGGCAGGGCAGGGGCCACTATTATTAGGAGTCGAGGGACCAGCCCCACCAGCCATGGTGGCACGCGCCCGCTATATGGAGGTGAGAGCGGAGGCCTGGTATTATCAGGATGTGCTTAATGGTACCGGGATTGACTATCAGCCATATGCGGCACACAGGGCTGAGATGTCCCAGAGCTAGAGATCCCAGAGGGCCGCAGCCACAGCCGGTGGGTCAGTTATAGGGAGGAGGTGAGAGCCAGCAGGGGGACACGCCGAGGGTGGTGGAGAGAGCTGAGACATCCTGCGAGTGGAGATGGTTTTTTGTTATTGGATATAGACACCGGTCTATGGACCGAGTATGTATATAGAGGCATGCGTGCCCACATATGATTTATTTATTCATTGTTGTTGTATATATTGGCTTGCGAGCTAAGTAGATTTTTGTATAGCCGATACCGACCTGCGAGCCGAGTATATTTTTGACATGAGAGACCAGCCTGCGAGCTGAGTCGAGATTTTGACAGAGACAGCGGCCTACATGTCAGCTTCATATTTTTTAGATCACAGAGGCCCCATGTAGGGCAAGTTGTATATTTGACATTGATATATATATAGATGATGATTTTGATCCACATGGTGTGTATAGTGATTGGGTTGATGTATATATGAAAATAGCTCACGTGTTTTGTCAATGGTTTTTGAAATTTAATGTATATAGATGATGTTGTTGAAATTTTGATGATATGTATATGTGTTGATGGGATTTTGATGACAAATATTGATGACAATGTCGTTATGTAGGGAAAAGAGGCAGGCGCCACCAAAAATTTGTAAAAACTAGAGAAAAGGCCCAGGTTTAAGCAAAAGGAGACATGTGACCGATATCAGTTAGCTAACCAATGTCGGTAGACATATGACCGATATCGGTTATGCTAAAATGAGATTTTCTAAAAATAGAAAAGCTTGGGAGGCAACTTAAGTTCTTATTTTTAAAGTCATGCAACAAGTTAAATACAAGGATGCGACGTTGTTTGATGACTGATACAGGTAATTACATGGGAGAATTGAGTGATAAGGAGGAAAGAGACAGGTAAAGTGATTATGGGCTAAGATTAAGAAGGTAGAAAGACAAGTTATATTGAAGAGGGTGGTGAACATGGCTGAACAAGGAGAAGCATCTAGTAGGCAGAGACAAGAGGGAAGACAGGGTCCACCGCAAGCTGCTGCCTCCCAAGAGGTAAAATTTTTGGTTATAATTCAATTCTTGCATGTTTTATGGATAGGATGAGGGAAGGTAAGTGGGTAGAGATGAAAAAGAAAAGGTGATAGGCAAGGGTTTGGGATGGGGTGAGTGTTATGGGGTAGGTAAGTAGGGGTTTCGGGTATATTTGTAGGTACAGAGAGGGGTAAATGAGCAAATAATTATCATAAGTTGTGTTTGCAAGTAGGCTATATAGGATTAACAGTGACCGATATCGTTTAGAGATAACCGGTGTCAGTTAGGTAACTGGTATCGGTTATCTATAACCGATATCGGTTACTATATGAAATTCTAGAATGTGAGAAAAAACACTTGGGGATTTGATTTATTGAATGGTTGTTTGTTGATTTGATGTATGAAGGTAGAGGCAGGTTTGAGGATGAATGATAGTGTGCCAGCTTTGTTGTCACGAGTCCGAGCGGATGTAACATCATCTGAATGGGCATTTATAAACCATGTGGGGTTAAGTGGAATCCGTTATTATTCACGAATCACACACAATCATGCTATGCTGCAGGTGTTGATTGAGAGATGGAATCCAGAAAAGAATACCTTCTATCTGCCAACAGGGGAGATGACAGTGACGTTGGAAGATGTGTTTAGAATTTTGAGGCTCCCAATTACAGGAAGACTAGTGTATCAGGTGGGGCCTAGCGTGGCGTGAGGAGCGATAACAATAGTATTTGGTTCAGCTGCATGAGATTTGACACAATGAGGTTTGACATTCACTTATGGTATAATGTATGCAGCTCACCCTGAGGCAACAAGGTTGGTAGTGGTATTAATGATAGTGGTGGGGTATTATGCATTACCGAGGGCAGATGGGGGAATATTTCCAAAAGCATTGATGTGTATTATTTGGGAAATGATAGAAAGGAGCGTGACTTTCGCATGGGCACCCGCATATCTGACGGAGCTATACAGGGGTTTATGGGCCTGCAGGAGAAATCACAGGATGACATTGGATTGTGCATACTTATTACATTGTTGGGCCTATGAGCACATTGTGTGTGTGTGACCAATAGGCCAACCAATCCAGGAAAGAGAGATAGGAGTGCAGAGGTTGGGATTCAGATGATGGGTCCAAACAGAACAAGAGGTGAGATCTCAGGCCATGACAGATGACATCGAGTATTATAGGCAGGTGTGGGAGATGGTGACTATTGCGAATATCTGTTGGAGGCCTTACGGGAACTATATAGTGACAAAGAACATAGCTGAGGATTTGAGGGGTGTAGAGTGATTGAGGTGGATCGCGGGGCATAGGCCAAGTGAGTACAAGAGGATTCCTCTAGATCACGTGTGGCGACAACTTGGATTTGTTCAGGATATACCCATGGCTTATAGACCATACATGAGGATCGATGCTGAGGCATCATTCTCACCTCCCCGGCCGACACCTCCAGAAGGACCAGAAGAGATAGCAACCGATCACAGGGTAATGGATGTAGGAGCGACAGAGGCTTATAGATTATGGTGGGTAGCGGAGCTGTGAGGTTCACGTGAGAGGGCCGATTAGCCTAACATAGCTGTGATTACAATAGAGAGAGATCACCTGCAGGGTTTAGTGCACCAACTTCAAGTGCGATTGAATGAGACAACGATATTGTTAGCAGTTGCAGAGTCACGAGTGGAGAGACTAGAGGTGAGATTCCTCCACGCAAGAGGGCGTATTCATATGTTACAGGAGAGATTGGAAGATCAGTGGGAGGAACCAATAGCAGTGGTACCTTTGAGGATGGAGAGGCCAGGCGAGCGGTGTCGACGATCACAATCATCACCTTGTTTGGGATGAGGCGTAAGGGTCTAAATGAATTTCATAGAGGTATAAGAATAAATAAGGATGTCGACCTGAACATCGATGATAGAGAAGATGTATTTTTTTAACATCTAAATAAAACTGAATATGTATGTTGATTTGAGTTATGATAATGAAAATAATGGTTGTGTTTTGAATGTTTGTTTTAAAAAAAAAGGATAAAGATGAATGTTATCAAATAGAAATACACAAAAAATATTTATATTTACAACACATGATAGGTTATGGTAGGGGATGGTCGAGCTAACCTTGGGAGACCCCATGTCTACTAAGTACTACCTACATAGCCCATTGCACAAAGCAAGGAGGGGCCTCAAACTGATGTAGTTCTCCCTTAGGACTAGGGAGAGGTGTATTTAGGCAATTTGGTTGTGGTTAGGCAATTTGTTGGTTGGTAAAAAATATTGATATTGGTAGGGTAATGTTGTTGGTGTTGGTAAGGTATTGGCGATGTTGGTGTAGGTATAGGTGAAGCGAAAGTTAAGTTACCCAAGTAGTAGGGAACCGTGTCCTGATTAAGGTCAACACATAATCCTCGATTCGAGTAAAAGAGGAAAAAGCATCTAGTAGTTGAAAAGATCGAAACAAACCACATATTAACGTAGGATGAGCTTGAATCCCTAGGTACATTGCATATGCGAGAAGTCGATAGGTGAAAAGAGTTGTATAATCACAATATATCAGATATACGTCACGTCCCTTGAGTTTTGTTGCGTTGATGAATGGTGAGGTGAGGTGGCTAGTAGAGCTGGGGCGTAGAGAATTTGTTATAAGGTGATTATGCTGACAAAAGAAAACCAAACCTAAATAAACAAGTCTATGACTCAAAAGTGCTTTTGAATACTACTTTTATTTTTCTGGATATAGACTGATCGATGCGGGAAGTCTATATGGGATATGTATTTTGTTGTTCTTGAGCTCTTCACGAAGCTGAACAATGTGAGAAGCTTATGATAAAGGATAACTTTGTATAGCTATCCTTCAAGGGAGTAGTCTATTTATAGTAGCAGATGCGGCTTTTGTGTATAGATGTCCTTCGAGGGAGTAGTCTATTTATAATAGGAGATGTGGCTTTGCACATAGCTGTCCTTCGAGGGAGCAGTCTATGTATAATTTAGAGGTATAGATGTCCGTTTGGCATGAAGCATCTAATTTTGTAGGAAGTTTGACTCAAGAATATCCCATAAGTGTATAATTGAGAACATGTTATTTTGATACTTTTAAGTCATGGACCAGACTAAAAAGGGGAAGGCATCTTTAAGAGGAGGTGATGACCAAACCACGTGAGCTTGATTCTATTTTGAGATGCATAAAACAAAGTGTATGAGGTGGTAAATGAGCTCAAGGGACGAGCACAAGGTAGATAAGAAGTGATATAAAACTAAATTCAATAGTAGAATGGCCGAAGATGCAAGGCATTAAGGGGTTCAGGCTCAGGTTTACCATTAAGCGAAGCTAAATGGTAAGTGCCTGATCCATAAGTGTGAGTGATAATGTAAGGCCCAATCCAATTAGGAGCAAATTTTCCATGTTTTCTCTTTTCTAGTTTGGTTACATGTTGATTCTCTTTGAGGACAAGATCACCAACATTAAAGGTACTCTCATGAAGTCACTTATCATAAGCACGCTTGATGCGCTTTTGATAGATTTGAAGGTGGTCAAGAGCTATAAGATGACGCTCGTCAAGAATCTCCAATTGGGCTAACCGCTCTTGGTGGAAATCATCATTGGTGAGAATATCTTGAAGAGATATTCTTAGGGAGGGTATTTGTATTTTGAGAGGCAAGATAGCCTCGGTACCATATACCAAAGAAAATGGGGGGTGGGCATTAGTGGATGTACAAATGCTAGTCCGATAAGCCCAAAGGGGCAAAGGGGATGTGATCAGGCTATTTTTTTCTAGAATTGTTAACGACTTTCATGAGAATTTTGGTCAAGGTTTTGTTAGAAGATTCAGCTTGACCATTTTCTTGTGGATAGTAAGGTGATGAGAAGCTAAGTTTGATACCAAAGTTGTCACAAAGGTCTTGTAATAACTTGTTTTTGAAAGATTTTCCATTATCTATTATCAGGCGATGAGGAACACCAAAATGGAAGATAATTTGTTGATATATAAAGTTAATGATTTGATTAGCTTTGGTCAATGTAAGTGGAATATCTTCCACCCAATTGATGAACAACTCAGTAGCGGTGATGATAGAATCATGGTGTTGTGAACAACACAAAGGTGATAGTGTCATTGAGGTTGATTCCCTATTATGAGAAGTTCCGCAATTCCTAGGCCGGTTGTAGATCATGGCTAGGGATGCGGATAAGATTGGAAAGTTGTTGGAATTTAACACGCTTTTTAACATACTCAAAAAAGTCTTTCTTGAGGGTAAACAAGTAATAGCTCAATCGAAGGAAGCTTAACAATAGTTAAGCCACTAAAGTGTCCACCAATAATTCCATCGTGTACCTCTTGAATAGAACATGTAAACTTAGAAGACTTAAGGCAATGTAAGAGAATTCTATCAAACCCACATTTATAATGGATGTTGTCCCATGAGGTAACATAATGGGTTGCACATTGAAGGAAAGTACATCTTACAATTTTTAGACAAGTTCAGAGGGGAACTTTAGAGGTTGGGATAGGTAGTTAGAGATATGGTGAATACCAAATATCCTAGTTTGAGTGAGTATCGACATGATTGATGTGGGAAGCCTTATGGACAGTGAGATGGCTGGTTGAGATTTGATGAACAAAGAACAAAGATGCTTAGATTCTTCCATTTTCCATGAGGATAAGAAATATGTGAGGGAAGCCTTCATAGTCAGTGAAACAATTGGATTAGTTGAGCATGAGAATAGCTTGGATGGTATAATGATTTGAATAAGGTCAAGGAGTGAAGATGAGGATATCCCTATATTTTTGAAGGATCCTCATTTTTACATTGATAGAGTTTCTGTGACTTGATTTATAATGAGCTGGGAGTCCCCGAAGATACCAAAAGATTCACACCTAAGTGTAACGCAATCCTGGAAGGCCCAAAACAAGGGCCTCGTATTCCAACTGTATTGTTAGTGCAGGGGAAATCGAGCGGAATGAAAGAGGCATAGGTTCAGCGTCAAGAGGAATGAGAACAACGCCGGCCCCTCCCACTTGTGCTAGCATTTGATCCATAGAAGAAGAGGGTCATTGGATAGGATCATCACTAAGTGAAAGAGTGGCAGATGAGTTAATGTAGGAAAGTAAAATTGGTAAATTGTTCCCCAAGTAAAGGGGCTTCCACGAGTTGGTCTGCGATAGTTTGACTCCTTTGATTGATTTTGGTGTATAAACTCAAGGTCAAGGTCAGTGAGGAGCATAAGCCATCGGGTGATGCGTTGGTTTAGATGAGGTTTGGCATACATAATAATGGATGGTCCGTTGGTGATGACAAAATTTTTGTGATTCAGGAGGTAATGTCGGAGTTTGGTGGCCACGAATGATAGGGATAGGCACAACATTTTTTACTTGTGTATACCTAGTTTCTTAATCCACCAGAGTATGACTTATGTAATAAACGGCTACTCCCTTCTCGATGCTCATTCATGATGTGCCAAGCATGGCTCCTACAACATGGTTGGTGGCGGAAAGGTAAAGAGTAGAAAGGGTGATCGTCCTGAGGTGGGATAAGCACGGGTGGTAGCAAGAGATAGGCTTTAAGATCCTCAAAGGCGTGGTGGCACTCTTCGCTCCCATTGAAAGAAAATTCCTTTTTAAGGAGATGATGGAAAGGTTGACATCGATCGAGAGTTGTGAGATGAAACGCGAGATAGATTGGAGTTTACCCTGCAAACTACGTAATTGTTTGAGGTTAGTGGGTGGGGGCATTTCTAGGATAGCCTTAATTGACTTTAGCTAGATCGACCTCGATGCCACACAAAGAGACAATAAAGTCAAGGATTTTTCCTAGAACGGACTACCAAAGACACATTTCTTTGAGGTGAAGAAGAACATTATTGTAAAATCAGGTGATCCGAAAATAATGGTTAAAACATCGAGATGTTCACTGCGATGTTTAGATTTTCTAAGAAGATCATCGACATAATCTCTCAAGGATAGTGTGCATAATGTCATGAAAAATGTAAGTCATAGCCCTCTGATAGGTCGCACCAGCATTCTTAAGGCCAAATTTGCATGCATGATAGCAGAAGGTCCCCAACTGATCCTTATGAAGGTGGTTTTATGTTGATCGGCTACGGGGCTACCAAAATTTGATTGTATCCTGAGAAGCCATCCATGAGTGAAAGCATCTCATGGCCCGCAGTGAGATCACCAAGTTGATCAATTCTTGGGAGGGGGAAGTCATCCTTTGGGCAAGCGAGGTTAAGGTCCTATGAAATCCTTAGCATATCGAAGTCCCCCCGTTGAGCTTTGGTAATAGGTACGATTTTAGAAATCCATTAGGATAATCAATAGGTAAGATGAAGAAACAGAAAGGAGTCGTTAAAGCTCTTCTTTGTACCAAGAGGGCAATTACGTGGATGCATTTTTCTAAACTTTCTGTTTAACTGGTTTGGAATCGGGTTTCATGGTAATGTTATGGACAGCAATGTCAGGATCGAGATTCCTGGCATGTCCAGCCGTAGGACTTCAAGAAAAAGCTTGGTTCACAGGCTCAATGGAGGAAGGTAGTGAAGGAACTTTGTTCATTCCTCATGCGTTAGAGATTGTCTGATCTTGTCATAATGTGAGGATCGTCCTCTGTGTGGATGTTGATTTCTATATTCAACTCATTTAACATGGTTTGAGTGTCACATGGTAAGGCGCGTTGAATATAAGAGTCATATCCGCACCAAGGTAAGTGACGATGGAGTCACTCATCCTGGCACTCAACAACATTAATTTCTGAAGGTGAGTCCGGTCTTCAATCATTCTATATAGAAGGGGAAGAGAAGTATCATCTTCATTATCACATTGATAAGTGAGAGGACCTAGGAAGATAGCGTTTATGAAAAAAAATGGGTAGGAGGGATAGATTCAGGGTCTATCGACTCTGTGGGTGACGATGGCAAAATGGGCAATGATGGTTTGGAAGGGGTGACATCATCATCTTCCTGGCCATATAATGAATATGCACATGTTTTTCAGTGTAGGTGGATCAGAAATCCAATACCACAACGATCTTTGTGTTTACAAAATTACATAGGAATGATCGTATGTCGGCCTTGTTCATAAAGACAAGGGAACCAAAGCGCTTGGCCAAGCACAGTGTGTCAGGAAGGTGAGGGAAAAATAGGTTGAGTTAGATATTGAAAATCATATTGGAAGGGAACCACACCAAGGGGAGGTTTAGGGGTGAAAGAGGAGGTATTGACACCCCCATACGTTAGGTTGGTGCGGCAATTAGGTGGTCTCGTAGGAGATGCCTTCCCCCACACGACGGTCGTAGGTAGGATGTGCATGTAACTATCCGTACTCCTGTGGGGTATGGAAAGAGTTATATCTATTATCATAGGCGATTCCATGAATAGTAAGGTGAAACAATATAATATCCACTAAGGGATACTGAGGCTCATTTATGTTGTCCTCGGGGAAGGAAGAGGTATTTGCGGCAGTGGTCTCATTGGTTGAAGGTGTACGTGCGGTTAGGTGGATGGTTGAGGTGTGGTCAAATAGATGGTTGGGTAGGATGAATGGGTGTCTTGACTGGTACAAGTCACATCATTAGGGTGAATATAACATATTGCAGTTTTGAAGGGGGAGATCAAATTTTACGGTGTAGAATTCCCCTCATACTCGAATTTTATGCATCTATGTAAGGTGGAGGGAATGCATCCCATAGCCCGGATCTCAAGGGCGGCCTAACAACATGTTGTATTGGAATAACTCCCTCAAGGACATAGAAGATTTAAGGTAAAGTACCCAATGGCCCTACATGAATGTTAAGGATCACGGTGCCTAAGGTAGAATTAATAGCATCCACTTGAATGAACACAACATGGTGGGGTTGGCACACATGCAGCTGGATAGATATTCATTTGTTGGAAGGCTTTGGAAGAGATGATGTTTAAGATAGCACCCCCGTCATATCATAACACGACATACTAAGATGTCCCAGACGTAAGCTGAGATGAAAAGAGTTTTGTAACACTCTGAACTATTGTTAATTCCTCCTGGGCATTCAAGTGTTGATATATGATTTCTTCTATATAAGGATGTGTTCCTTTGATTGTGAAGTCATGCTTGATATTGATTGTATCTTCTTTGCATTTAAAGATCTTTGAATGAGTCAGGATATGCTTGGACTCTTTTATTTATTTCATTTTTAGCATCTGAGTTCAATCTGATTTCGGAATGAATTGTGGATTTACCCATCTTTATGACTCAGCCTTGGATCAGTGGCATTGATCCAAGAGATGTTTTAAGTTTATTCGGATGAACAAAAATTATACCTTACGAAGGGTGCAAGGTCTGAATGTGTTGAATAAGAATTCCAGAGTCTAACTCAGGTTGATCGTTTAGAATTGGTTCCCGATATCGTAATATCAAGGTTCTAGACCTTGAGCCAGGTAATAAATTCTAATACTGCTAGCTTACTATCAATGCTAGATAGAATCCATTTCAGGAATGTATATTTGTTGGTTCTTATACTGAACAATTCTATTTGTTAGACCTAGATGAATTTATTAAGGTTAATGACCTAGCGTAAACTATAGGAGGATTAGAATCTAAGTAGCCCTAAACTATAACCTAAATTTCCTACGACCTAGCACTAAGGAAGTTTAAAGTATCACCTTAAGATCCTAACTAATGATCATGGATGAAGGGGGACCTATGAAGGGGTGTGAGCCATGGGAGGTAGTTTCTATGAAATTTATGAGATGGATAAGTATGAAGGACGAGGGATTTGGTGGAGGTTGTAAATATCTAGTTGAAATCTGACGTGGCAGAGTCACCAAATCTAGAAATGGTCTTTGGTTTGTTACATTTGTCAATCGCCAACTATGGCAGTCGGTGGCAATGGAGATTGAGCGGGAATTTTGGAGTTAATGTCAATTAACGAACTTGGTTCCCGAGCACGGATTTCTCGGGAAGGCATGCAAAATGGAAAACTAGTTGTTTGTTTGGTTTTCCATGCACTCTGGTGTTTCTCTCTGTTTGATCACTGGTTCTTCGAACCAGTCTACTTGGTGTTGCATGGAAACTATGAGAATAACTAGCTCTTTTCTCTATTGAGGAAAGTTTATAAGGCATGGAGGGTAACAAATTATTGTTGCTGAATCTATCGTGGAAAAAGAGGAGAAGGCTCGAGCTCATTCAGAGGTCTTCTTCGGATTTTTAAGTGACATTACCAGGCATGTTAGGCCCTGACTTTTAAAAATCTTGCTTTACTTCTAAATGATTTCATTAAAACAACTCTGTTCCAGGTGATTTCAGTGGTCCAGTTGGTTTTTATGGTAGCATTGTATGAATTAGTTGCTGTCTTTTCATGCTGGATTATTCAGTCGAACCCTTGCGGGGTTTTAGAAGACCTTGTTTCGAATGGTTACTATATTATTCTTGTTTTTGGTTTGCATTTCGGTTAGATTTCAGACCGGCTGTTGCAAGGATTTTGTACGAATTCGATCTGTGGAGTCCTGTTGCTTTCTTGCTTGAATAATAGAATATCTTCTATTGGGAATGCTTGCTGTGTTATTCTAACTTGATGTGGATTGTAGAAGTCCTTACTATAGTTGGAATTTTGGAAATAGAAGTATCTTTCTACTTTAGTAGCAAGTTTATTTGTGAAATACAAAAATGGGTACGAGTCCTTTTGAGTCCTTGAAATGTTTCGTATGTTTCGACTTCTGTAGGAGGTTCAGTCGTAGAGGATACAGTATGTTAGCATTGATATAGTTGGAACTTCTTGAATTTCATATGTATCTTGTTATCTTTCTACTTCAGTAGAAGTTTATTTGAGAATGCTATATGGGTTCGACTCCTTTTGAATCCTTGAAGCATATGTTATGTTTTTCTCTTTTGTTTAAAGCTCAGTTGTAAATACTGTGGTTATTGACTTAGTTGGAGTCCTGGATATGTAACCAGTGTTTCAACTTCTGTATAAGCTGGTATGCGAAGCTTATTGATATTGGCTCTGTTGAAGTCCTTAATATGTATCTTGTATTTAGACTTCTGTAGAAGTTTAGTTGTGAAGACTATTGGTGTTGAATTAGTTGGAAACCTTGAATGTTTTCGTATGAATTCGACCACTGATCTAGTCCACACTGTGTTTACTTTTAAAACTCGACTATGTATGAGTCCTTGCTGTATTCGTATTATCTCAGCTTGGAGGAAACTTTGTTGAAAATAATGATATGATGATGACTTTTATGAAGATCTTGTTGAGTTATTATTTTTGATTTCAGCTTCTTATTTAAGATCTTGCTATATAATCGTAGGGATTTGCTTTGTTGAAGGAAGTTGTGCATGTTGTGTTTCAACTCTGTGTGAATGTCACTGTATTTCATATGGAAACGTTAATTGTTTTTATGTGATCTTGTTTCAAGTTTGACTGAAACAAAGAGCTCTTAGTTGTGCCTTGACAGGCGATGGCGTTGGATATTTTGCATGTTGTTGAATAATATGGAAAGATTTGTTGAGCCTTTTTGGGGTCAGATATTTTATTATTTCTTGTCGCGTGAATTCTTGTATTGCTTAATAATCTATAGGTGAATTTTATAGTGGAATTCTGGTGAACCTGTAGTATCTTCTTATGGCCTCGGATGATTTAGTCATTTGCGTATAGTGTAAATGCATTACTCTTGAGAGGACGGTATAGTCATGAACATGATTGATGATGGAATATGAATGTCTCTATTTCTTTCTCCTCTGCTGTTAAGTTATGTTGATATCTATAACTGTATGAATAATAAGTTGTTCTCTCCTTGTCTAGAAACTATGAATGTTTTATTCTCTTGTATCCTTATGTGATCTCTACGGTAAGGGTAAAACAAGAATAGACAGTAGTACTGTATGGAGAGCCTGGCATAAATTGTGTGTTGCTGTATAAGTGGCTATGCTTGCCTGTACCATTAACATAGTGTATGATTGAAAAGGAATTATGTCAGTGAGCTTGTCTGGTTATTTTAAACTGCCTTGTGAACTTGGTTGAATCATACTTGTTGAAATACGAGTTGATAGTATATTCTTTTTAGAATGGAATAAACGTGATGGATTGATGTTGTCTTGGAGATACAGATGGATGGATGTTTTGGAATTATTTGGTTCTTCTTAGTCTCTAAAATGTACATTGAGTCATCTAAAAATATTTAGGACTGTAAGCTAGGAAAAATACACTACTAACAAGGAAGTAAAATACCAATAATCATACCTCCTCCTTCGCGTTCCGTAGCAAACCTTAGAATGGGCTAGGAAACTTGGATTGAGCCCTGATTTTGTGATATGTAGGTGTTTTTCTTCAAGACGGAGCAAGACCTTCCTGCAACAACGATCCTCTTACTTTGCACTGGATGGGAAAAAGGATTATGAGACTATTTTGGCATTAGGACTAGGAAAAAGGATGTTCTTTGCTCAAAGGATGCAAGAACTTAGATATGGCATGAAAGCTTATTCTCCATGTGTTTAGAGGGGAGGGGTAAGGTTTTATTTATAGCCTGGGGGAGTGATTAACTTAGATTAATTTAAGTAATCATGGTTTGAAAATGTGGGCAAGATTAGGTGAGTGGTTTGAAAATGTGGGCAAGATTAGATGAGTGGTTTGAAAATGTGGGCAAGATTAGATGAGTGGTTTGAAAATGTGTGCAAGATTAGGTGAGTGGGGGCCACGAAGAATGGGTGAGGATTTGAATTATATTTTTAATTCATAAGTGGAGGATTTTAGGTGAGTGGGGACCACGAAGGGTGGGTGAGGATTTGAATTTAAATTTTTAATTCAATAATGGAAAAACATGGAGAATAATGACATGTGATGAGGATTAGATTATTTTTTGGATTTTGAAATGGATAATTAATCAAATTATAGTTGATTAATTCGAAATGTATTTTTGTGGGAAATGAGGAAGGGGAATTAATTGATTTAGGATAGATGTGAAATTGGGGTGTCTACATTTGCCCCTCTTTGGAAGGGTACTATGAAAGTAGTGTCCTTTTAAAGAAAGTAGACGGTATGGGGGAAGAATTCAATCTAATTTTTAAAAGGTAGAGCGAATGTTTGTTGGGGAGAATAGAAAGTGGTGAGTGACGGATGTCATAGTATCCTCCAAGACAAAAATGTCATGAGAAGATGTGATTATGGATAGATGTGGTGATGCCCCCTCGAGAGGACTGACGAGAATGAAATATATGACAGAACTCTCGAAAAGAAAGGAAATGGATTCGGCGGAGAAGAGGATGATAATGGAGTGGAAGAGACTGGAATGACCGCACAACGCAAATGGAGAAAGGATTCAATCGACCTTGAATGCTAGGTGTGAGGGTGTGTGGGAAAGAGAAAAGGGAATGGATAGGGTTGGGGGTTGATTATGAGAAGAGTAAGGGAGATAGGGAAGGGGAAAAAAAGGAATGAAAGAGGTAGAAATAAGAGAGAGGGATGATAGGGGAAGAAGGGAATGATGAAGGAAAAACAAGGAAAAAAGAGGAAAATGACAGAGTAGAGGGTGAAGGGATGAAATAGAGAGATGTGAAAAATGAAGGAAGCAACAGAGATAGTAAAGAGGGATACGTGGAAGTGAAATAAATGAGTGAGTGAAGAAAATTAGGAAATTGGAAAGGATAAATAAGAAGGAGAAAACAAGGTGGGAGTAGGGGGTGAAATGGAGGGAAATGGAAAGAGGACAAAAGAAGAAGTAGAACGGAGAAAAAAAAAAGAAACTATGAGGGGCAAGGAAAGTGTGAAAAAGAGAAGAGAAAGGAAGAGAAACATATACAGAATGAACGAAAAGGTAGGGGTGGTAGAGAAAAGGGGAAGTGGTCAGAAGAAACGTGAAAATTAGGGGAGAGGAAAGGAAGATAGAACGAATACAAGAAGAAGATTGAAGGAATCACGTCATTGCGAGGAAGACCAAGGCAAAGAATATGGAACAGACCGTATGGAGATGCATGTGGAGAGTGGGATGATAAAAAAGACAGGACAACACTGAACAACCAGGTTATCGATGGGGATGTAAGGAGGAAACGTGATGGAAAAAGGGGAAGAAGATGATATAGGGGAAGGAAAATAAGACGAGGGGTGGGAGAGAGAAGAGGATAACAAAGAAAATGATGGAGAAGGAAGGGAATACAGAAAGGGGGTGATAAGTGGAAAGGAAACGGTAGAAGGAATGTTCAAAGAAGAAAGAGGGGAGGAATGACATCGATTGGAAAAGATGTGGAGATGCATGAAATGAGGATACTACGATGATGGGAAAATAGAAAAAGGAGGTGTGATGAAGACAGTAAATATATTGAAGAGGGCAAAGAGGAGATGGAGAGATGGGTAAAAAGTGACAAGAAAGGGTGGGAGTGAGGGAAAAGAATAGGAGAGAAAAGAGAATGAGGGATAGAAGAGGCAATGCTAATGAAGGGATGTTAGGGAAATCCCCTTGACAATGAGTGGTGGGGAAGGGTGAAAGAAAAAATGAAGAAAAAGAGAAAGCGAATGAGGACTGGAAAGGGTAACGCCAACAAAGGGACGTTAGGGAGAACCCGTTGCCAATGAGTGGTGGGCTTAGAGGAGGGAAGGAATGAAGGGAAACTCTAGAAGGTCCAAGGGAGTGAATGAGGTCGTGCGGAATGCGGATTGATAATTTTTAGGGAAAACCCGTTGACAATTATGAGTGTGGGAAGAGAAGATGATGATGAAAGAATGATATAGGAGTGTTAACAAGAATGGCGAATATGTGTGTGGGTAGAAATGTGGGGGGGAATTTGAGAAGATGAAGTGGAAAGATTGAAGAAGATGGGAGGAATGAGTTGGGACTAAGTGAAAGCGAGGAGAGGATGGGGGTGATGAGGATGAACGAGGTGAGGATGAAGAACCAAGACATGAAAAGAATGGGAAGAAACGGTATGAAGGATGATGGATCAAGGAGGGGAAAATGGGGGAAAAGAATGTGATTGTAGGTGGAAGAGATGAGTTGTATGTTGTAAGAGAATATGTGGAGAAAGGATAATAGGAGGAGGAAAAAGTGGGTAATAGGAGATACCAGGTGGAAGAAGCGATCAAAAAAGTGAATGAAGAATGAGGCGGGGGAGAAGTTCACGATGACAAGTGAAGTGTAGGGAGGACCCTGACATAAGATTGTCATGTGATGGAAGTGATTAAGTAAGATTGCCATGTGAGCAAAACTGGAGATGAAAAATGGTCAAGCGAGAAGTGGTGTTTGCGAGAATCGAAAAGGAGGTGAAAGGATGTGATAATGGGGAATGCCGAGAAAAAATGAAGGGTGAATGGTGTGTAGTGATGGGGAAAGGCAAGGAGACAGATCATCCTTAAGAGGGACTCTTAAGTGAGATCGCCATGTCGGGTGAGTGGTTAAGTAAGATTGCCAAGTAGAGGAGGGTGATAGTGGTGGGAAAAAGATGTGATGATGGGGAATGAAGAGGAAATATGGAGAGTTGAGATTGAAGAGTGATGGGCAAGTGTAAGATGACATGTCATGCTTAAGAGAATCTCTTAAGTAAGATCGTCATATTGCTAGAGAGGTTTAGTAGGGTCTCCCAACCGACAGGGATGATATGCAAAGAGAAAGACAAAATGATATTGGAGATAGGGGTGGAATGGTAGGGTGAAGAAGATGATCGCGATGAGCAGTGGGAGAAGGAAGATGGGGGAAATATGATGGGATGGGGAAAGACCACAGGGCATATCAACCTTAAGTGGAAGTATTAAGTAAGATTGCCATGCGGCTGGAATGGTTAAGTAAGATCACCAAGCTGAGGAAGAAGAAGGATGATGTTAGAGTTGGTGGGAATAGGGTATGACAAAATGGACTGAAGGGGAACCCTCAAGTGAATTTTCCATACTACGAGAGCGTGTAAGTAGGATGACCAGGCATAAGGTGGATTTGGGGAAGGATGAGAAAAGAGTGAGTGAGGTATGCCTAAGTGGTATATGATATGAGATGAGGTGATAATAAGAAAGAAAGGACACAAAGGAGTATAACATGAATGGATGAAGGAATATATGCAGTGGAGGGCGGAGAGTGTGAGGGGAATCCTTAATTGGGATGCCCACGTGGTGAGAGTAATGATGCGGGAATGGGAAGTAGAAGAGGTGGAGTTGGAAGATGTGTTTGGTGGTGATGGTTATTTGATGAGAGGGGATGGTGGTGAAGAAGCTTCTATAGAGAGAAGATCTTAGCGAGAGGGTAAACCTCCACTGAGGATTCCATATAGAAGGGGTTATTAAGTAAGATTGTCAAGCGGGAAGAAAACGGGTGAAAGGAAAGAATACCAATGGGTGCGAGGGGACAGGAATGGTGAGAAGGGTAATATGGGTATAAGCGGCGGAGGAGTAAAAATGAGAAGTGAGAATGAATGGATCAAATACATGGTGATCATGGTGGGGGAGAAGGAGCTGCTGTATAGTGAATGCTACTTGAGAAAGATCATCAAGTAGGATTCACAAACTGTAATGGTGATCAAGTAGGATTCGTAAACTGGAGAATGCATTAGTATGGGTGAATGGATGGGGTGCAAAGTAAGATGTTGATCATGCAGGAAGATACTCACATGATGAAAAGCATCTTAATTTTAATATATCACATAACAGGATGCATCGTGATATAAAAGATCAGGATGACTAGACTGTAATTTGCGTGATAGCATAGACAAGGGCCATCAAAAAGGTTTGATGCCCCAGTATGATATGCAAATGGAAGAGAGCATAGACAGAGGCCATCAAGAAATTATGATGCCCCAGTTACGACATGCAATCAGATAACATAAGAATATTACAGAGAACACCAGGATATATAAAATCAATATGCCCCATGTAATATATCAAGATACAAGAAAGCAATTAATAATTTTCCACTAATAATGCAACACAAGAACCAGTAAACATGTCCCTAATGTGTTCCACAGTGATGATTGATTAGATTTGCCCCCAAGCAGAGGTACAAAGGATTGGGTCAGTCTCCTCAAACAAGGAAACAATGAGAGCTGGATTTTCCCCAAGCGAGGATTCACGCGAGGAGAAGTGGTTTGAAATTGCTAGTCATAAGGTGGTTGGACCATTCGTTTGGGATAATAGTTCAAAGGATGAACTGTGTTAATTATTGAGTTTTTTACAATTTTGTGGATGTTTTTGGTCTTTTTAAAATTTTACAAATGTTTTTGTATTTTGAATATTTTCTAATGTTTTTGATTTTCTAGATATTTGGATTTTTTTAGAATTTTCTAATTTTTTTTAGATTTTTTGGAGATTTTTGAATGTTTTTTTTTTTTGGATGGATTTTTACACTTGGTGAATTTGACGATTTTCAATTTTTTTTTGGATTTTCAGAGTTTTACATTGTTTTTAGATTTTTGACGATTTTCAAATGTTTTTGGATTTTTGACGATTTTCAAATGTTTTTGGATTTTTGGATTTTTACACTGTTTTTTGGATTTTTGATGATTTTCAAATGTTTTTGGACTTTTTATGATTTTCAAATGTTTTTGGATTTTTGACGATTGTCAAATGTTTTTGGATTTTTAAAATTTTACACTGTCTTGTGGATTTTTGACGATTTTCAAATGTTTTTTGATTTTTGACGATTTTCAAATGTTGGTAGATTTTTTTACAATGTGAGTGGCAATTTATGGACCAGAGTGTAGACTTATTTTTGAGAGACGATAAACCAGGATATTATTCGTATGTAGTCTGTTAAGTGTGGTAACTTATGCTCAAAATAACATAAATTCACTTTCCATTGGCATGATATGGTGGTGATGATATGATGAAAAGAATTCCAACTCCATTCTTGACTCCACACAACTAGTAAGATGTGTGGGCTCATCACCAAGAATCAAGAAGGACGTAGGAGGTAGATAATGAATATAGAGACAAATGCTAACAACAATCCCTTTGGGAGATTGTGACTCCATTCTTCATAATGGTACTAAACCGGTTTCAAAAATAGCTTTCACTTTATGAGTCACATGCTAAACTTAGACAGTTATGTGGCCTGTTGATTGATAAGATATGAGGTTAAGGGATAGCTCTCTCTTCACTTAGGCATCTAAATTATGTGTTTGGGGATTCTATAATTTGTAAGCACTGTAAGATTTTGTATTTTTGAAATGACTCCCTATGCCTTGCCCCATGCTACTAGTGAGAACCAAGGGCTCATCACCAAAGGCAAAATATAGGCGAGTGAATTTCCTTTTTGGTATTGTTTTTTATTGTTATTTTTTATTTTTTTGGAATATTTTGCAATGTTTTTATGTTTGTATGAGAATTACCCTCTACGCTTTGCCCCATGCCACTTGTAAGAGGCAAGGGTTTATCACCGAAGACAAGACGTAGACGAGTAAGGGAACCTTCCTCCATTCCCAGTCTCACACTACTAGTAAGAAGTGTGGGCTCAACACCAAAGACTATGAAGGATGAAAGATGTGACAATGAATTATTCATAAGTTATTGAATTGATGGATTTTTTTACAATAGTGCTTTGTATTTGGGAAGAAACATCTGCCCCCAATCTCAGCCCCACACGACTAATAGGACGCGAGGGTTCAACACCGAAGACTGAGATGGACGACCAAACGAACTGGGTAACGAAGTTTAGAGCTTTGTTATGAAAGAGAGAATGTATTAGAAGGGGATATATTACCATCAGTAAGCTTCTAGGTATGACCATAGTGGAAGCGACTGAAAGTGGAAGAAGTATGATGCTCACAAACTTAATAGGATTTATATTAACACTTGTCTCATGATGATAAATATGAAGATGTGATTTTGATAATGAAAATGTCTACCAATGGAAATTAATAAATTTGAATTATTTGGAGATAAGCAAGACAAAAGGAATAATGTACATGTTGTATCCTGGAATAGTGAACATCTCAAGGATAAAATTTCTTTAAATGAACTACATTCATTGGTTCATCAAGATCTTGACCATCTGTAGTGGCCAATTTATAGGCTCCAGAGCCAAATTTAGCTGTGATTACATAGGGTCATAACCAATTAGGCTCAAATTTTCCTTGTTTTTCTCGTTCTTTAGTGGTATTCTTTTGATTTTCTTTTAAAACAAGGTCACCAATTTCGAATTCTCTGGGTCTTACCTTTTTATGATAACTGTGTTGCAGTCAGTTTTGATAGACTTGAAGATGATTGAGAGCATTAAGTCATTTTTCATCAAGAAGCTCAAGCTCCTGAAGCTGTGACTGTTGGTATTCATCCTCATTAATTACATCTTTAAGGAAGATCCTCAAGGATGGGAGTTCTATCTCAATAGGTAAAATGGCTTCAAAACCATAAACAAGGGGAAATGGGGTGGCACAGGTAGGCATGTGGTAAGATTTACGGTAAGCCCAAAGAGCGGGGTAAATTTGAGTATGCCAATTTCGTCCATGGGTGTTGACAATCTTTTCCATGATGGATTTTAAGGTCTTATTGGTTGCTTCCGCTTGACCGTTGCCCTGAGGGTAGTATGGAGTGGACCATTTAAGTTTGATGTGAAAACGTTTGGCTAGGTCTTTTACATCCTGATTTTTAAATGATTTACCATTATCTGCAACCAGAGCAGATGGAATACCAAATCAACATATGAGATTATTGAAAATAAATTTCGATATTTGGCTACCAGTAACATAAGTGATAGGCATAGCCTCTACCCATTTAGTGAAGTAATCGGTAGCGGTAATGATGAACTTATGTCCATCAGAAGATGTTGGTATGATTTTACCAATGAGATCAAGTCCCCATTGAGAGAAGGGCCATGGTGTGGTTATCGATTGTAATGCCTGGGAAGGTGCATGGATAAGATTTCCATGATTTTGACATGCTTGACAATGTTTGACAAAATGACATGCGTCACTTTCCATGGTGGGCCAATAATATCCAACTCGTAGGATTTTCTTGGCTAAGGAGATACCATTCATGTGTGCTCCACAGATACCAGATTGGACTTCAGCTAAGACACTCGAGGATTCTTCCTGATTAAGACATCGGAGAAGGGTGCCATCATATCCTCGTTTATAAAGAGTTTCTGCTAAAATGGTGTAACGAGAAGCACATTGTGCTAAAGCACGTTTATGCATTGGTTTCATGTCGGCAGGAAACGTTTTATCACGAATGAAGGTATAAAGATCGTGGTACCAAGGGTTATTCGGACCCACAATCTCACATACCATAGTGTTTTCAGGAAGATCATAGGTAGGCATTAAGAGATGTTCAACGAGAAAATGTGCCTGGGGTTGACTAGATGCGATTTCTAATAGGGACCCGATGGTTGCCATAGCATCGGCAGATTTATTACGAAATCTAGGAATTTGATCAAAGCTAATTAATCGAAAATAGCTTCGAAGACTATCCACAATGCATTTATATGGGATAAGTATTTCATCCTTGACCTGGTATTCATCAGTAACTTGCTTGATGATAAGTAAAGAATCACCAAATACAGCTAATTCTGTAAGATTCCAAGATATAACCAGTTTTAACCCTGCGACGAGAGCTTCATATTCTGCGATATTGTTGGTACATGGGAATGCTAAGTGAAATGATTTGGGGATAACATGTCTGCTAGGTGTGATAAGCAAAATACCAGCCCCTGAGCCATGGAGATTACAAGATCCATAAAAAAATAGAGTCCAAGCTGGCGCAATGTCTATGTGTAGAATATCTTCATCAGGAAAAGAAAACTGAAGTGGTTCTGTGCCAGGAAGGGGTGCCTCAGCAAGTTGGTTGGCAAGGGCTTGTCCTTTAATTGATTTTTGCAGAACAAACTCGACATCGAATTCACTAAGTAATACAACCCAACTAGACATTCTTCCCCTGAGAATGGGTCTGGACAACAAATACTTGAGAGGATAAATTTTGGCAATCAACTTAGTTGTGTGATTGAGCAAGTAATGACGTAACTTATGGAATGCAAAGGCAAACGATAAGCATACTTTTTCGATTTGGGAATAACGTATTTCGTGCTCAATAAGTTTTCGACTAAGGTAATATACAACCTATTATTTTCCTTGATTGTTATGTTGTGCTAGTAGAGCTCCTATGGCATGTTCAGTGGCAGATGTATAAAGCAACATAGGTTTATCGACAACTGGTGACATAAGAATAGGTGCACTAGAGAGGTATTCTTTTAACTTAGCAAAAGAATCTTGGCAATCGTGGTTCCAGTGAAAGTGTGCATCTTTCTTGAGTAACTGATTAAAGTGATGGCACTTGTCAGCCAACTGTGATATGAAATGCCGAATAGATTGCATCTTTCCCTGAAGACTGCGTAATTCTTTTAGGTTTTGAAGAGGAATTTCCATAATGGCTTTGACTTTGGCAGGATCCACTTCTATGCCTCTTCGTGAGACAATAAACCCTAATAATTTACCAGAGGTTACTCCAAACACACATTTCTTTGGGTTAAGATGAACCTTATACTCAAGTAATCTATTGAAAATGCATCTCAACACACTTGGATGCGCTATTCGTGTTTTAGATTTTGCTAATATATCATCAACATAATCTTCCATGATATCATGTAACATGTCATGGAAGATAACAGTCATTGCTCGTTGATAGGTGGCACCAGCATTTTTCAATCCGAAAGGCATGACCTTATAACAGAAGGTGCCCCATGGTGTAGTAAATGCCATTTTATGTTGATCTCCTTCAGCAATACGTATTTGATTGTAACCAGAGAATCCATCCATTAAGGAGAGCATTTCATGGCCTGCCGTAGAATCAACAATCATGTCTATATTTGGCAAGGGAAAGTCATCTTTGGGACAAGCCTTGTTGATGTCACGGAAGTCTGTGCATATTCTGATGCCAGAAGTTTTCTTGGCGACAGGAACTATGTTAGATATCCATGCTGAATAATCAATAGGTTTGATGAAGTCAGCTTCTAAGAGTTTCTCGAGTTCGGCTTTAACAAGTAATGCAACTTGGGGATGCATTTTACGTAGTTTTTGCTTTACAGGTTTTGCATCTAGATGTACCACAAGATGGTGTACTACAAGAGATGGGTCCAGGCTTGGCATGTCCTTATATGTCCATGCAAATATATCTTGGAATTCAATAAGGAGCGTTGTGAATTCCATGCATTCTTGGTCAGACAAACTAATGCCAAGTTGTAAAATTTTTGGTTGTTCGGTGGTGCCAATGTTTATGTCTTTTGTTTCTTCTAAAAGCATTTTAGATGTATCCCTTTCAGAGAATGATGCTAATGGTTGATGTAGGTCATCAGTGTCGGGTGTTTGTTGGAATTATTTGGCATGTTTATTGGATAGGGTGGTGGTGAGGTTTTGACTATGGGAAATCCTCTGTTTGCACTTTTGATCCAAATTTTCTGATGGTGAAGGATCTGAATATTTTATCTCTTCACCAAAATAGGCCGATTCATTTAGATTGATTTCAAATCCTTTTCTATGGTCTGAGGTAGGTATTTTGTCGCGAGTTCCAAGGAATTCTTTGATGGCTTCATCATTTTGGAACATGTCCATGGTTGCATGATGTGGTTGGCCATGGTCTATGAGACTCAGATGTGTAGGCTCAAAATTGATGACATTAATAGAGAAATGTTCAAAGGCAATATGTGTTTCAGCGAGGTCCTCAAAAAGACTACATGGAGACCTAATTTCATTATCAGAACTGGTGTCATCATTGTCACTCGAAATTATTATGGGAGTGACATCAAACACCTTGAAACCTAGACCATGTTTACCGTGATGTTGTGTGCAATTTATAGGGTCTAAACGACCTTGTTCATTTGGGCCAAGTCTTTTACCCTGCCATCGCATATTTTTCATTATTCGGTGAGCTTTGGTAAATTGAGGGGACTCATAACATGGAGCAAAGTCGTCATTATATAACCAAGATCCTGAAGAACTTGGAATATGTTCATTGTCAAGATGACCAAACGTTTTCCAAACTGACTGACCCATTTGGTAATTGGGATGGATTTTCAGATGTGGAGCATTAGGTTTGCCATAGCTATGTGGGGATTTGGTGATATAAAAAGAGTCTGCCATCTTTTAAAATTGATATTCACTGCATCCCGTTTCAATGATTTTAAATGTGTGAGATGGGGGACCAATAGGTACCTCATGTGGTGAGAAAGTGAGTTTGGTAGTCTTAAAAGATGAAGAAAATGGGTTATAAGAAGAAGGGGGTGGATTGAAGGATGAAGGTTGGTTATTCACAGGAGGAGGTATCTTAATAGAGGAGGTGTGGTTGGATGAAGAAGATTGGCTAGGTGAAGAAGAAGCTTGATTAGTGGAAGAAGATGATTGATTAGTGGGAGGAGGACTGGTGGAAGGTGGTTGATGAGCAGGTGATAATGGATTGGAAAATGTGTTTTGGTTATGAGATGATGGTTTTGGATTACTGTTAGGGAGTGTATCAGGATCAATGCGTGTTTCATTAGGGATTGTACGAGGTGAAGCATATTTATTTGTTGATGGACAATAGTGATCATGTCGATACCGTCCTTCAAGGAATCTACAATACTCAAAAGGTTGGGGATCTGCACGTAATGTAAATTCCTTGTCCAAATGAGGAAACTTAATGCATTGGTGGAATGTTGATGGGACGGCTTTCATGGCATGAATCCATGGTCGACCGACAAGAATGTTATAGGAAACTTCTACATCTACCACATGACAGATCGTGTCTAAGGTGATGGGTCCAACTTGGAGAGGCAACATGATTGTGCCTTCAGACTTTCTTTTGCTATTATCATACCCACGAATGGTTATGATATTGTTTTGCAAATCATTTTCAGTGTAACCTAGACAACGTAAAAGTTTCATGGAACAAATATTTAATGTTGATCCGTTGTCGATTAAGACGCGCTTGATTTTACGATGAGTTACATAACCCTCAACGCATAAATAATGATTATTAGTGATATTGGGATTAAGCATGTCATCGGGACCAAAATATAAAATAAGATTGGGGACTGTAAGATGTGCAATTAAAGCCTGAAATTGTTGTGAATTGATGTCCTCAGGGACACGAGCATTATTCAATGTTTGCATAAGGATGAGTTGTAGTGCGGGAGAAGAATTAAGTAGTTCCATGATTGAAATTTGTGCGGGAGTCTTCTCTAATTGTTTGACAATATTAAATGACGGCGTAGGTTGTGGAGAGGAATTGGCGGCGGAATTAGATGGGGGATTAGGAGGTGATGCTGGGGACGAAGTGGCAGATTTTTTTGTTGTAGGGACCCATATTTTTTTTTGTCTAGTGGTAATTACACAGTCATTTCTAATCTTTATAGTTGCCACTAAGTCTTGGTCATAATCTATGGTCGAGATGACTGAGTCAAACTTGACATTGCTTGATGATTGACCCTTATCTTTTGAATTGTTATCATGATTAGGGAATGGATTTTTGAACATGTGAAGTTTTTCATTAGGTGTTTTTGTCTCAGAAGTATTTTCAACTTCTATGTCTCCACGTTCAATCAGGTCTTAGATGTAATGGCAGAGTTGCATGCATCTATCTGTGAAGTGCCCTTTTATGCGATGGTAATCAAAATATTCATTGTCTTTATGCCAATTTGGTTTGGGTTGTCCTTCTTTGAAGGGTCTAACAATGGGATATGTAATCATATTAGCATTTTCCAAATGACAAAATACACTAGATAGACTTTCTCCGAGAGGAGTGAAATCTCTTCGTCGATCCCTAAAAGGAACTTCCTTTCTAGGGATAATGATGGGTTGTTTCGATTTTAATGTGTTGGTGGGATGGTTTTGGACATTTCAGACATGGCGGGAATTAGTAATGCCATCGTTGATGATATTTTGATTCCGATTAAAGAATTTAGATTTGTCCTGGTTCTGAGGAGTGTCTCGATAAGGTTGGTCTCTAAAGGGTGCTTTAAGTAAGCCCTTAGAAATGAGGGCTTTTTCGATTTGTGTCCCCTTTTCAATGACTTCTTCAAAACTATTCAGAAAATGCATTTGCATGTGGAATGATAATTCGGCATTGAGATTAGGGACAAAAATGCTAACTAGTTGTCTCTCAGGTACTGAGCAGGGAAATCAGCTTTTAATTCCGTGCCATTGTTGTAAAAAGGAAGCAAAATTTTCGTTTGGCCTTTGCCTAGTGTTGTAGAGATCAAGCATGGTTATTTCTGAGTCTAGGTTATAAGAAAAATGTTTGACAAATTTCTCCGATAAATCTGCAAATGTCGTGACCGACCCTTTGGGTAGATGGAAAAAACCAGTCTAAAGCTTGTCCTCCTAAACTTTGGGGGAATAATTGTAAAAGGTATGTGTCTCGATAGGCAACTTCCTGACATTGCATGTAAAATTCCTTGACATGTTCACAGGGGTCACCTTTATTTTTGTATTTATCAAACTTAGGGATTTTAAAGGATGGTGGAAATGGTAATCTTGATATCTCTGTATCAAATGGATAAGGACACAATTCTTCAAAGTTGAATTTTTTCGATTGTTTTTGCAGTCCCTGAATGGTGTCTCTCATAAGTTTCCATTCTTGTGCAAATGGAGAAGCGGGTGACGGTTTATCAAACATGTCGTGAGTATTGGAATCTAGATTGAGGTCTTTTAATCTTTCAGCTCTAATCGTTGTTTCCTCAAGTTTCTTTGTTAAATCTTGGATTTTAGTGAATAATTCTTCGACTGAAGAACCATTTGGATTGTTTGGTATTTCATTGTGATAACTGGATTCACCATTGTCGATGAGTTTGTTTAAATTTTCGGTCCCAAAGTCAGGGGGTAGTTTTGCCCCCATGGCTAGGATGCGTAACAGATATTCATTTTTGTTTTGTTCTATCACCTTATTGACTTGTTCTTGTTCTTCATTGGTGAGTTCTGGTTGTGCGACTTCTTCATCGTCATTTTCATGATTGTGACTACGAGTGAATACCATGATGACTTTGATTACTTTGGATTTATCATGAATAATCTTGTGATGACTGATAAGGAGAGTAACTCAAACAAGTTATCTCAATATGATGATGATGTAACTCGAGGCGAGTTATTAGACGATTTGTTGCACGTTGTGTAGATTTGACTTAAACAAGCTCTGGACTATTGACGGAGAGAGTAACCTGAATAGGTTAATCATGATATGGTTGTGAAAGGATTTGTGTTGGCTGTGATTTGGATAAATGCAATGGTGGACAGAATAATGAGTGAACTCAAACAAGTCACCCAATATTAGTTTGATATAGCTGGAAACAAGCTATGAAGGATGTTTGGACAATTGACAATATGGGGAGTGAATTCTAGTCACTCAATATCAGTTGGATATAGCTGAAGACAAGCTATGACAAATGTATTGTGGTAAGCTAATGAAATTGGTGTGATGGTTTGATCTGTGTTGTTGGATTGTTTGGATGTTTTCGCTTGGTATTGAATTGGTCGAGAACTGATTTTTTTTTTTGTGGAACACAACTAGGGTCTGAACTTTTACAATGAACACAATGATATCAGCCAAGTTTTATGATAAAATAATGCTAAACTATTGTGTTTTCAAACAGCAAGCAGTCATGTGGATTCAATTGTTTTGGCTTATGAGGCAACTTCTGTAGACACCAAATTTGTGTCTTACGACCCCTTGTGACCCGCATCGCATTTCGTAACCTAACCTCACCACCTAAACCTTACACAATTATTTATTAATTACCTTATAATTAATAAATCCACATCACCATACCTACCACCTCATGTCGCCACCTCATTGTGACCTAGTCTTAACCCTAAACTAACCTAATTAAGACCTATAACTTGGTCCAATTCCACACCTATGACTAATTACTCCTCATCCGCACCTAAAACCAACTTCATAATGACTTGAGCAAGCCTGCTACCAATCCCTTGGAAGAAAAGGAGGGAAAGCTGGCTATTTTACCAAAAATAGCCCACTTTGACCAGACCGATACCGGTTCCTACTCGACCGCCGTCAGTTGCGTAACCACCATCGGTTCCCCGTAAATGACCACTTCCAACCAAAAACAAGGGATGGGATTTTCATTTGATCAGGAGAAGGAGAAACCATCGAGGAAATCCAGATTTTGCTTGGCCGAGCAGAGACAAGTGAAGAAATAAGAAGAGATTGCAGAGAAGGACATCAAGCCCAAGACTGCAACTAAATAACCAGAGCTCAGTAACACTCAACCGAGCATCAGAAGAGGAAACTGCATCCAACTTGGGTCCTGTCTTCATCATCACAGTCTGGAAACTTGCATCTACATCAGGGGCAAGTAAGTAGTATGTTATATGTTTGTAAGCACCATTTTCTTGAGCCTGTTGATTAATAGTAATCATAAGTTTATTCCTAGATCTACTACCAGCCACTACTGCACTTAACCTTCACCCACGCACCCTGATATTTCCTAGAAGGCCATTTTACCACACTCTGAGTCTTCCCTATCCTCCCATCATTCCCATCAGCCATCCACCAATCCTAATAACCCCACAATCACCTTACAACCAACTTCTATCCAGAAGCACTTAGATTGCTGCCCCTACCGGTATCGTTTATCCTCTACCGGCAGCGGTTCTCTAACTGTGGTCGGTTACCTAGTGACCGCCGTCGGTCACTGTGACTTATACCCCAAAACCTTTTGCTTGCCTATTTACCACCTAACAACCCCAAATCTAGCCTGGTTTATCCCTATAACTCAACCTGAACGTATCAACGACCAGTAACCGAACAAACAAAGTGGCGCTTTATTATTGATAGTTGAGTTTCTATTGCTTTGTAACGAGACACCTAAATCGTGATTTTTTAATAGCTTTCTATATTATCATTTGTGTTGAATCATATTAAAAGGGGAGCTGACCACCTTTGAAAGGAAGTTTTTATATTTCCTAGGCCTAAGGCAGATCCCTCATTTGTTGGCTAATTAAAATCTTGTGGTCTTGTATTCTTACTTGCAGGTAGTCCTTCCAAGACAAAAAGGAGTTCTTCGTAGTCGATATGATCTTTCTCTACGGTATGCGTACACCATCTCAACATTCAACAGGTATTCCTCCTAGCCCTAACCCTTATCTGTTTCTCAAAGGAATGATAGGATAGAAGAAAGTCTATTCTGCAGAGCCGAAACATTCCATGCGAAACATTTTGGCATGCCCGGTGGGACCCATTTCAGGTTTCTGTTTCTCTTGCTTGCTTTCATTTTAGGAAGCATACTTACTGTTTCTATTTTTGTTATATTTAGTGAACAATATGTCTTGCTTTCCCAGTTTCGCATTAGTGAAAGTCATCTCATTTGCTTCATTGAATATCATTTTCGATTTGGGTTTAAAACACGTGCATTACATTCTTGCTTGCTGTTTTCAATTCTAGTGAACATAGACTAAGGAACAGGCCGTACACATGGGGGTGATTTCCATGGTATTGACAGGAAATTAATCTTACTTTCACTACACAACGCATACCGAATCACTTCACAATTAACACAACATCTCAAAACATCCCCCCTTTTCCGCAGTATTCCTCCGCCCGATTGAGGTAACCTTATAAGCCAAAACAAACTTGACATTTCCCCTAAGTCTTTTGTTTAGGATTGACATCATTCCACGTCTAAAGGCATAAGCCCAAAATAATTAAAATTAACCCTAGGGTTAGTCTCTGGATTTGCGTGTGCATCTTGTTTGTTTTCAGTTCTGTTTTCTCTGTTATACACGGTCTTCTGTGATTACCTTAGAACAATTTGATAACTATACTAAGCAAATCAGCAGCGTCTTATATTTTCTTATACCATTCTTCTTACACTGACATCGGTTAACTGACCGACGTCGGATATAGTATAACTGACATCAGTTATCAGACCGATATCGGTTACTGTCTTTTCCAGTTCCTGACAAACCAGCAACCTACCAATTTCACCAGTCTGAGTCTATTTTTGTTCCTGACAGATTGAAACCCTACTGTAAACTCCTGTCCATGGTTATTATCACTCGAAAGCAAGCTTCCACCATAGTTTCACATGCTTGCTCTATTCCTTTTCCTGAATCACCCCCTTCACATTCTGTGGGGAATCCTACGGACACCAGCGAGGTTCCTAAAATTCCTGTGGGAGATAGAGAATTTGCCAAATTTTTGGATGCTAATCCTAGCGCTGTACAGTACTATTTGTCTCATGCCCTTGACCGTACACCCGACGGTCAACTCCTTGTTGGCATGCCTATCAGTATAGCTGCTCATTTAGCCCCTTCTCCGCCTGATAACTCCGCTTTGCCTTCCGCATCCTTAGTCCCTTCATCTACCTCAGCAGCTTCAGGGGTCCATACGGCACAAATTGGCTTTCCTTTGGTTAATCTTGGGCCCAACATGTCATTACCGCCGACTGCTCCTACCTCGTCTCTCTTGCAGACTGTTCCATTCATGACTTGCTCTCTGCCACCTATCCACATGAGCTTTTCTTCTCAAGCTCCACCCACATTTTTATTTCCACACACATATCCGGTAACCTCAACAACTTATATAGGACATCCCTATTCGGTTGCCTCAAAACAGTCGTCCTCCATACCTTATCAACATTTAACCCCACCATTGTCTAGTGGTGGCCCTTGGCCCAATTTGCCTCCGTTTACCACAACTACACCATCATCTCATCCAACTACTGATTTAATTAAACAAATGATGGACAAAATGCAAAACCTGGAGGCTTCTATTTCAGGAAGTCGTAGCGCCTTGACATACGAGCAAGTTTGTCGGGAGCCTATCCACCCTTTAGTCCCCCTTCATTCATATCCTCCTCAATGGGAATTACCAAAATTTACCCATTTTAACAGTAAGGAGGACCCTCAACAACACTTGCGATCATTTAGACATGCCTGCTATCTGATTGCTCACGACGACACTTTACTACTCCGCACCTTTCCCATGTCCTTATCAGGACCCGCTTTGGAGTGGTACAGTGCTTTAACCCAGCACTCAATCTTCTCTTTTAACCAGCTAGCCCAATCTTTCTTGGATCATTTCTCCATTAACATTGCCAAGAAAGTATCTATCACTGACCTCTATGCCATCCGAAAATTTGAAGACGAATCTATTGCAGATTTCATTGGACGATGGCGGGGCCTTATCAACCAACTTACATATGCCTTACCTCAGACTGAACTTATCGAACTATTTACGGGGGCCTGCACTAAGCACATCTCTCCTACCCTCCAAATTCAAACTTTCTGTACATTTGATGAGGCCTTTACTATGGCTTGAAAATTAGAGATTCGAGCCTTAGAGAAAGAGAAATTGCGGTTGCGTAACAAAAACCCCACTTTCTGAACCCAAGATTCCACCAACAAACCTAACACCACCAATCCTCACCCATCGACCACTTCGAAATCAAAAGGGGCCGTGCATGTAGTGATGGTAAAATCCCAACCACCGTCTAATACCCCGCCAAAAAACCACCTATAAGTATAAAGCGGAGCCCATCAACTACACTCCCTTGGGAGAAACATATGGTGTAAAATTGGAAAAATTGCTCAAAGCAGGAGCCATTATCTTACCTCCTGTTAAACCTCATTCCGGGTTCAATTCCACTCGCGCCATACCTTATTGGTATAAAGAAAATGACTTCTGTAACTTCCACCGCATGAAGGGACACAGTCATGAGAACTCCAAGATGCTGAAAAACATAGTGTAGGAAATGGTTGATGCATGGGATATAGCTCTTGATAATCCTAACGCCCCTGCTAACCGAAATTTGAAAATATTCAACAAACCATTCTCGAATCATTCTTCTAACAGTAATCTAAACCAAGATATCTTAGCCGAGGAGAGTGTTCATGATATCCATGCAGTCTTCGATTCCCAGCCAAAGACCTCTATCGAACAAATTCTCAATCAAGCCTCTTCACTAACGCAGGAAACCGAACCCCCTTCCTCGTCATCAAGACAAACTGAAATCCTTTCCGTTCCTTTACCCATCAAGGAATTAGCTGCCCAGAGTTCCCTTCTCACAAATGAGCCTTCTTACACCACGTCCTTGCAAGACTGTGAGCGGATGTTATCTAATTTATCTATTTCCCAAACGTCTCCTTCTACCATTCTTGCTGTACAAGAGGAAGGCTCGCCACTTCTTTTGTCATCCTTAGATGAGAAACCTCTTGAACCAACATCACCACACTCTTTAAACATGACGGATCCTCTCAAACACGCCCTCCTACCTATTAGTCCTTCATCACCAAAATATTTTCAGCAACCAGTTGATCTCTTAACGCCCATTGATACAGTGCCTTAGATACCCCTTGTATCACACCCATAGTGGACCGGAATCACAACCCACATTTCTTCCATATGAAAGTTCCTATTCACACGTGAGGACTTTCATTCCACAAAAGATAGACAGGTCCTATGGGAACGTTTGAGTACGCCATATTCTACTCAAATGTAAATGACCGATCCTTATGCCTCCACCATATACCCGAAGTGTTTACAGAAGCTTAAAATGCCCATGTCCTCATCTTCACCCCCCTCATCTCTACCAAATACCTCGTCCACTTCTATTAACTTAGCCAAATCTTCCCCTACACTTGCGACCTCACCCACACCTAGTCTAACACACCCACCTAAGCTGCTTGATTTATCTAAAAATAAAGTCGTCCATCCCATTAGGAGATAGACTCAATCTCCTCAATCTATGCCGTTAACACAACTAAAACCCTCGTCGTCACACCTACCTTCCATATTGGGACCCCATCCCTCTACCTTACATCAATATATCATACCTCCTGTGTTTTCTTTAAACTGACCTACGCCTTCTGCACCCATACAGAAATCCAAGGATATAGCAACACCGTCACCCCACGTATCCTGTCCACCTATCAACCCTAAACAAATTCCATCATCAAAATATTTGTTTTCGGTCACTCCTATTTCCCCGTGGTTGTTTTCTGATACCACATCATCTATGGCCTCATCATCCAACATAGCTTCTACATCAAAGAAACCACGGTTAGTTAAAACCCATTACTAAAACTCCTTGGCTAAACCACCCCCCATACAAACCAACCACACCATGTCATCACTAGAATCGACCCAGTCAATATCCTCATTTTCCTCTGACTTTGACCCACTCAAAGGGTCTTATGCCAAAATCCTTGCTATGTTGGTGGAGAATGCGACCATTTCCCTACCCCCACTTAGACCTTATGATCCATCTAAACTTCGACCTATAGGTTACGATGAGTCTAAAATCTGCGCTTACCACCGCACACCAGGACATGACGTAGAGGGATACAAAGTATTGAAAACCATACTTTGTCCATCACCTCTCTCACATAGAAAAGTTAAGAAAGACAACTTACGAAGAGAGAGACATTTAGCTTCATTTCCCTCTCCTATACCACCTGTCCCCGCCTCACCAAGATCTATCATTATTATAGCCCCACCTCTCGAAAACCATGACCTATCCCTACCATCTTCCTCCTCTCATATTCACGAGATCAATATGATTAGTTTTGCTACTCGAGGGCATAAAAATAATGGGAAAGCGAAAGAAAACACGCCTGCAGCATCTCTTTCTCCATCCACCATCCCAATTACACCACTGCCTAAAGTGGTTATTCGCGGACCCGCCTATCCCGTCTCTAATGGCATCGCCCATCGAACTATGATCAAACAGCTTCACCAATCGCCTGTAAAAATGACATTGTATGATCTCATTCAGACTTCTGAATCTCATCGACAAGCTCTCGTTGAGATCCTTCAAGGGATAGAGGTTTTACCTAATGAAACCTTTCCTGTTACCTCTATTCTAACACCCAATCATGTTGCTTCGCTCACCAAACAATCTATCTCCCCAACCACTTATGTCTCTGTACAACAAGCCACTGCTGTCAGTTTCTACGAAGATGAAATTATCGACTTTGGTGCCGAAGATCCTGACCCTGCTCTTTTCATCTCAGCATACATTCAGGATATTCAAGTATGTCGTGTTATGATTGACGGGGGCGCTAGCCTAAACATCATCTCTTCAAAAGCCTTTCAACAAATGAATATCCCTTCTAGTTACATGTGTTCTAACCCCATCATGTTGCGATCATTCAATGATGCTATTACTTCTACTTTAGGCACCGTGATCCTTAACATTCGTGTAGGACCACGTACTTTACCCAAAATCTTCTATGTCCTTGAGGGAGAGTTCCAATACAACATGTTGTTAGGCCGCCCTTAGATCTGGGCTATGGGATGCGTTCCCTCCACCTTACATAGATGCATAAAATTTGAGTACGAGGGGAAGTCCTACACCGTAAAAGCTAATCCTCCCCCCTTCAAAACTTGCAATATGTTGTATCGCCCTAATGATGTACTTGTACCAATCAAGACACCCATTCATCCAACCTAGCTATCCACTTCCGATGCACCTACACCTTCAACTAATGACCCCGCCGTTACAAATATTACTTCCTTTCCCACAGATAACATCCCAACCTCCGACACCTTAGTAGATGTTTTTCAACGCCTTACGCTGGGGGGAGTACCGCCTATATAACGTTATCTCTTTCCATAGCCCACAGGAGTACGAACAGTTACATGCACATCCCACCTACGACCGTCGCATAGGGGAGGTAATCTCTTACGGACCACCCCATTGCCACACCAACCTAACGTATGGGGGTGTTGACGCATCCTCCATTACCCCTGAACCTCCTCTTGGTGTGGTTCCCTTCCAATCCGATTTTCAATACTTGACAAATCGTTGTTTCACCCTCACCTTCTTGACTCGTTGTGCTTGGAAAGGCTTTGGTTTTGGTCTTTACGAACAAGGCCGACATACACTCATTCCCGTGATTACACGCAAACACAATGATCACAGTGGTCTCAGTTTTCCTGAAACACCTACACAGGAGACACCTCGTGTCAGCTGTATCCTGGAAGAAGACGATGTCACCCCTACCAAACCATCATCACCCACTTTGCCATCATCACCCACAGAGTCGATAGACCCTGAATCTATCCCTCCTAACTTTTTTTTTTCATAAATGCTATCTTCATAGGTCCTCTCACTTATCAACGTGATAATGAGGATCCATCTTCTCTTCCCCTTCTGTATCCAGACATGATCGAAGAGGATTCGCCTTCAATTAATGTTGTTGAGTGCCAGGATGACAACTCCATCCTCACTTACCTTGGGGCGGACGACTCCTATATTCAACGCGCGTTACCGTCTGAAACTCAAACCATGTTGAATGAGACGACTATAGTAATCAACATCCACACAGAGGAGGATCCTCACATTGTGAAGATCGAACAATCCCTTAACACATCAGAACAAGCCGCCTTTACTACCTTTCTCCGTACTCGCAACCAAGCTTTCACTTGGTCCTACGCTGACATGCCAGGAATTGATCCTACCATTGCCATCCATAACATCACCCTAAACCCCGATTCCAAACTAGTCAAACAAAAACTGAGAAAAATGCATCCACGCATTTCCCTCTTGGTCAAAGAAGAGCTTCAACGACTTCTTTCTGTTTCCTTCATCTTTCCTATTGATTATCCTCAATGGATTTCTAGCATCGTACCTGTCACTAAAGCAACGGGGGGACTTCGGATATGCACAGATTTTCGAGACCTTAACCTCGCTTGCCCTAAAGATGACTTCCCCCTCCCAAGTATTGATCAACTTGTTGATCTTACTGCGGGCCATGAAATGCTTTCTCTCATGGATGGCTTTTCGAGATACAATCAAATTTTGGTAGCCCCGGCCGATCAACATAAAACTACTTTCATAACTCCTTAGGGAACCTTCTGTTATCGTGTCATGCCATTTGGCCTTAAGAATGCTGGTGCTACCTATCAGTGGGCTATGACTTACATTTTTCATGACATTATGCACACTATCCTTGAGGATTATGTCGATGATCTTCTTGGAAAATCTAAACATCGTAGTGAACATCTCGATGTTTTAACCATTATTTTCGATTGCCTGTTGCAATATTCGGTCCGGCTTCAACCAAAGAAATGTGTCTTTGGTGTTCTTTCGGGAAAAATTCTTGGCTTTATCATCTCTTTGCGTGGCATTGAGGTCGATCCATCTAAAGTCAAAGCTATCCTAGAAATGCCCCCACCCAAAAACATCAAACAATTACGTAGTTTGTAGGGTAAACTTCAATCCATCCGGAATTTCATCTCCCAACTCTCGGATCGATGTCACCCTTTCCATCACCTTCTTAAAAAGAAAATTACCTTTCAATGGAGTGAAGAGTGTCACCAAGCCTTTGAAGCTCTCAAATCCTATCTCTTGCAGCCACCCGTGCTTATTTCACCTCAGGATGATCGTCCTTTCTACCTTTACCTTTCTGCCACTGACCATGCTATAGGAGCTATGCTCGCACATCGGGACTCGGCACGTTGAGAACAAGCCATTTATTATATAAGTCGTACTCTCATGGATTACGAGACTAGGTATACACATGTAGAAAAATTGTGCCTAGCCCTATCATTCGTAGCCACCAAACTCCGACATTACCTCTTGAATCACAAAACTTTTGTCATCACCAACACGGACCCCATTCACTATATGTATGCCAAACCACATCTAAACCAATGCATCGCCCGATGGCTTATGATCCTCGCTGAACTCGACCTTGATTTTGTACAACAGAAGTCAATCAAAGGAAAAACTATTGCAGACCAACTTGCGGAGGCCCCTTTACCTGGGGAACAATTCACCAATTTTAATTTCCCTAACGAACTCATCGCCACTCTTTCACTTAGGGAAGAGTCATATCAAATGAACCTCTTCTTCAATGGATCTAAATGCTAGCGCGGTGGAGGAGCCGGCGTTGTTCTCATCCCTCTTGACGCTGAACCTATGCCTCTTTCATTCCAGCTTGATTTCCCCTGCACTAATAATACAACGAAATACGAGGCCCTTGTTTTGGGTCTCCAGGTTGCGTTACACTTAGGTGTCAAATCTATTAATATTTTTGGTGACTCTCAATTGGTAGTCAATCAAGTTATGGGCATCTACCAATGTAAGAATGAGGAACTTAAAAAGTGCAAACATTACGTGGATTCACTTTTGACCTCATTTACTCGTTACTCTATCCAAACCATTCCCCGTTCCACTAACAAATTTGCGGATACTATGGCTTGCTTAGCCTCGCAAATTCCTGCCGCACCAACTGACTCTGACATATTCATCTTGGTACAACAACTTTTTTCCCCATCCTACTCAGCCCCGGTAGTTTGTATGATAAATATTGTGTCTACTAATTCGCAGGATACCTAGTACCACCAATTTCACGACTACCTCACAACCTCTGTTCTCCCACTTGACCTTACTAGTAATGGAAAACGTGCTTTTCAAGACTATGAAGGACGAAAGATGTGACAATGAATTATTCATAAGTTATTGAATTGATGGATTTTTTTTTTTTTACAATAGTGCTTTGTATTTGGGAAGAAAAAAAACATCTGCCCCCAATCTCAGCCCCACACGACTAGTAGGACGCGAGGGTTCAACACCGAAGACTGAGATGGACGACCAAACGAACTGGGTAACGAAGTTTAGAGCTTTGTTATGAAAGAGAGAATGTATTAGAAGGGATATATTACCATCAGTAAGCTTCTAGGTATGACCATAGAGGAAAGCGACTGAAAGTGGAAGAAGTATGATGCTCACAAAACTTAATAGGATTTATATTAGCACTTGTCTCATGATGATAAATATGAAGATGTGATTTTGATAAAGAAAAATATCTGCCAATGGAAATGAATAAATTTAAATTATTTGGAGATAAGCAAGACAAAAAGGAACAATGTACATGTTGTATCCTGGAATAGTGAACAACATCTCAAGGATAAAATTTCTTTAAATGAACTGCATTCATTGGTTCATCAAGATCTTGACCATCTGCAGTGGCCAATTTATAGGCTCCAGAGCCAAATTTAGCTGTGATTACATAGGGTCCTCCTAACCAATTAGGCTCAAATTTTCCTTTTTTTTCTCGTTCTTTAGTGGTATTCTTTTGATTTTTTTTTTAAAACAAGGTCACCAATTTCGAATTCTCTGGGGTCTTACCTTTTTATGATAACTGCGTTGCAGTCAGTTTTTTGATAGACTTGAAGATGATTGAGAGCATTAAGTCATTTTTCATCTCCTCATCCGCACCTAAAACCAACTTCATAATGACTTGACCAAGCCCGCTACCAATCCCTCGGAAGAAAAGGAGGGAAAGCTGGCTATTTTACCAAAAATAGCCCACTTTGACCGGACCGATACCGGTTCCTACTCGACCGCCGTCGGTTGCGTAACCGCCATCGGTTCCCCGTAAATGACCACTTCCAACCAAAAACAACGGATGGGATTTTCATTTGATCGGGAGAAGGAGAAACCATCGAGGAAATCCAGATTTTGCTTGGCTGAGAAGAGACAAGTGAAGAAACAAGAAGAGATTGCAGAGAAGGACATCAAGCCCAAGATTGCAACTAAATAACCAGAGCCCAGTAACACTCATCCGAGCATCAGAAGAGGAAAATGCATCCAACTTGGGTCCTGTCTTCATCATCATAGTCCGGAAACTTGCATCTACATCAGGGGCAAGTAAGTAGTATGTTATATGTTTGTAAGCACCATTTTCTTGACCCTGTTGATTAATAGTAATCATAAGTTTATTCCTAGATCTACTACCAGCCACTACTGCACTTAACCTTCACCCACGCACCCTGATATTGCCTAGAAGGCCATTTTACCACACTCTGAGTCTTCCCTATCCTCCCATCATTCCCCTCAGCCATCCACCAATCCTAATAACCCCACAATCACCTTACAACCAACTTCTATCCAGAAGCACTTAGATTGCTACCCCTACCGGTATCGTTTATCCTCTACCGGCAGCGGTTCTCTAACCGTGGTCGGTTACCTAGTGACCGCCGTTGGTCACTGTGACTTATACCCCAAAACCTTTTGCTTGCCTATTTGCCACCTAACAACCCCAAATCTAGCCTGGTTTATCCCTATAACTCAACCTGAACGTATCAACGACCAGTAACCGAACAAACAAAGTGGCGCTTTATTATTGATAGTTAAGTTTCTATTGCTTTGTAACGAGACACCTAAATCGTGATTTTGCAATAGCTTTCTATATTATCATTTGTGTTGAATCATATTAAAAGGGGAACTGACCACCTTTGAAAGGAAGTTTTTTATATTTCCTGGGCCTAAGGTAGATCCCTCATTTGTTGGCTAATTAAAATCTTGTGGTCTTGTATTCTTACTTGCAGGTAGTCCTTCCAAGACAAAAAGGAGTTCTTCGTAGTCGATCTGATCTTTCTCTACGGTATGCGTACACCATCTCAACATTCAACAAGTATTCCTCCTAGCCCTAACCCTTATATGTTTCTCAAAGGAATGATAGGATAGAAGAAATTCTATTCTGCAGAGCTGAAACATTCCATGCGAAACATTTTGGCACGCCCGGTGGGACCCATTTCGGGTTTCTGTTTCTCTTGCTTGCTTTCATTTTAGGAAGCATACTTACTGTTGCTGTTTTTGTTATATTTAGTGAAGAATATGTCTTGCTTTCCCAGTTTCGCATTAGTGAAAGTCATCTCATTTGCTTCATCGAATATCATTTTCGATTTGGGTTTAAAACACGTGCATTACATTCTTGCTTGCTGTTTTCAATTCTAGTGAACATAGACTAAGTAACAGGTCATACACGTGGGGGTGATTTCCATGGTATTGACAGGAAATTAATCTTACTTTCACTGCACAACACATACCGAATCACTTCACAATTAACACAACAGCTCAAAACATCCCCCCTTTTCCGTGGTATTCCTCCGCCCGATTGCGGTAACCTTATAAGCCAAAACAAACTTGACATTTCCCCTAAGTCTTTTGTTTAGGATTGACATCATTCCGCGTCTAAAGGCATAAGCCCACAATAATTAAAATTAACCCTAGGGTTAGTCTCTGGATTTGCGTGTGCATCTTGTTTGTTTTCAGTTTTGTTTTCTCTGTTATACACTGTCTTCTGTGATTACCTTAGAACAATTTGATAAATATACTAGGCAAATCAGCAGCTTCTTATATTTTCTTATACCAGTCTTATTACACCGACATCGGTTAACTGACCGACGTCGGATATAGTATAACTGACATCGGTTATCAGACCGATATCGGTTACTATCTTTTCCAGTTCTTGACAAACCAGTAACCTACGAATTTCATCAGTCTGAGTCTGTTTCTGTTCCTGACAGATTGAAACCCTGCTGTAAACTCCTATCCATAGTTGTTATCACTCGAAAGCAAGTTTCCACCATGGTTTCACATGCTTTCTCTCTTCCTTTTCCTGAATCACCCCCTTCACATTCTGTGGGGAATCCTACGGACACCAGCGAGGTTCCTAAAATTCCTGTGGGAGATAAATAATTTGCCAAATTTCTGGATGCTAACCCTAGCACTTTACAGTACTATTTGTCTCATGCCCTTGACCGTACACCCGACGGTCAACTCCTTGTTGGCATGCCTATCAGTATAGATGCTCATTTAGCCTTCCGCATCCTTAGTCCCTTCATCTACCTCAGCAGCTTCAGGGGTCCATACGGCACAAATTGGCTTTCCTTTGGTTAATCTTGGGCCCAACATGTCATTACCGCCGACTACTCCTACCTCGTCTCTCTTGCAGACTGTTCCGTTCATGACTTGCTCTCTGCCACCTATCCACATGAGCTTTTCTTCTCAAGCTCCGCCCACCTTTTTATTTCCACACACATATCCGGTAACCTCAACAACTTATATAGGACATCCCTATTCGGTTGCCTCAAAACAGTCGTCCTCCATACCTTATCAACATTTAACCCCACCATTGTCTAGCGGTGGCCCTTGGCCCAATTTGCCTCCGTTTACCACAAATACACCATCATCTCATCCAACTACTGATTTAATTAAACAAATGATGGACAAAATGCAAAACCTGGAGGCTTCTATTTCAGGAAGTCGTAGCACCTTGACATACGAGCAAGTTTGTCGGGAGCCTATCCACCCTTTAGTCCCCCTTCATTCATATCCTCCTCAATGGGAATTACCAAAATTTACCCCGTTTTAACAGTAAGGAGGACCCTCAACAACACTTGTGATCATTTAGACATGCCTGCTATCTGATTGCTCAAGACGACACTTTACTACTCCACACCTTTCCCATGTCCTTATCAGGACCCTGCTTTGGAGTGGTACAGTGCTTTAACCCAGCACTCAATCTTCTCTTTTAACCAGCTAGCCCAATCTTTCTTGGATCATTTCTCCATTAACATTGCCAAGAAAGTATCTATCACTGACCTCTATGCCATCTGACAATTTGAAGACGAATCTATCGCAGATTTCGTTGGACGATGGCGGGGCCTTATCAACCAACTTACGTATGCCCTACCTTAGACCGAACTTATCGAGCTATTTACGGGGGCCTGCGCTAAGCACATCTCTCCTACCCTCCAAATTCAAACTTTTCAGTACATTTGACGAGGCCTTTACTATGGCTTGAAAATTAGAGATTCGAGCCTTAGAGAAAGAGAAATTGCGGTTGCGTAACAAAAACCCCACTTTCTGAACCCAAGATTCCACCAACAAACCTAACACCACCAATCCTCACCCATCGACCACTTCGAAATCAAAAGGGGCCGTGCACGCAGTGATGGTAAAATCCCAACCACCGTCTAATACCCCCGCCAAAAACCACCTATATGTATAAAGTAGAGCCCATCAACTACACTCCCTTGGGAGAAACATATGGTTGTAAAATTGGAAAAATTGCTCAAAGCAGGAGCCATTACCTTACCTCCTGTTAAACCTCATTCCGGGTTCGATTCCACTCGCGCCATACCTTCTTGGTCCAAAGAAAATGACTTCTGTAACTTCCACCGCGTGAAGGGACACAGTCATGAGAATTTCAAGATGCTGAAAAACAATAGTGCAGGAAATGGTTGATGCAAGGGATATAGCCCTTGATAATCCTAACGCCCCCTGCTAACTGAAATTTGATAATATTCAACAAACCATTCCCGAATCATTCTTCTAACAGTAATCTAAACCAAGATATCTTAGCCGAGGAGAGTGTTCATGATATCCATGCAGTCTTCGATTCCCAGCCAAAGACCTCTATCGAACAAATTCTCAATCATGCCTCTTCACTAACGCAGGAAACCGAACCCCCCTTCCTCGTCATCAAGACAAACTGAAATCCTTTCCGTTCCTTTACCCATCAAGGAATTAGCTGCCCAGAGTTCCCTTCTCACAAATGAGCCTTCTTACACCACATCCTTGCAAGACTGTGAGTGGATGTTATCTAATTTATCTATTTCCCAAATGTTCTCCTTCTACCATTCTTGCTGTACAAGAGGAAGGCTCGCCACTTCTTTTTGTCATCCTTAGATGAGAAACCTCTTAAACCAACATCACCAGACTCTTTAAACATGACGGATCCTCTCAAACACGCCCTCCTACCTATTAGTCCTTCATCACCAAAAAATTTTCAGCAACCGGTTGATCTCTTAACGCCCATTGATACAGGGCCCTTATATACCCCTTGTATCACACCCACAGTGGGACTGGAATCACAACCCACCTTTCTTCCATATGAAAGTTCCTATTCACACCAGAGGACTGTCATTCCACAGAAGATAGACAGGTCCTATGGGAACGTTTGAGTACGCCATATTCTACTCAAATGTAAATGACCAATCCTTATGCCTCCACCATATACCCGAAGTGTTTACAGAAGCTTAAAATTCCCATGTCCTCATCTTCACCCCCCTCATCTCTACCAAATACCTCGTCCACTTCTATTAACTTAGCCAAATCTTCTCCTACACTTGGGACCTCACCCATACCTAGTCTAACACACCCACCTAAGCTGCTTGATTTATTCTAAAAATAAAGCCGTCCATCCCATTAGGAGATAGACTCAATCTCCTCAATCTATGCCATTAAAACAACTAAAACCCTCGTCGTCACACCTACCTTCCATATTGGGGACCCCATCCCTCTACCTTACATCAATATATCATACCTCCTGTGTTTTCTTTAAAGTGACCTATGCCTTCTACACCCATACAGAAATCCAAGGGTATAGCAACACCGTCACCCCACGTATCCTGTCCACCTATCAACCCTAAACAAATTCCATCATCAAAATATTTGTTTTCGGTCACTCCTATTTCCCCGTGGTTGTTTTCTGATACCACATCATCTATGGCCTCATCATCCAACATAGCTTCTACATCAAAGAAACCACGGTTAGTTAAAACCCATTACTAAAACTCCTTGGCTAAACCACCCCCCCATACAAACCAACCACACCATGTCATCACTAGAATCGACCCAGTCAATAGCCTCAATTTCCTCTGACTTTGACCCACTCAAAGGGTCTTACCGCCAAAATACTTGCTATGTTGGTGGAGAATGTGACCATTTTCCTACCCCCACTTAGACCTTATGATCCATCTAAACCTCGACCTATAGGTTACGATGAGTCTAAAATCTGCGCTTACCACCGCACACCAGGACATGACGTAGAGGGATACAAAGTGTTGCAAACCATACTTTTTTCCGTCACCTCTCTCACATAGAAAAGTTAAGAAAGAAAACTTACGAAGAGAGAGACCTTTAGCTTCAATTCCCTCTCCTATACCACCTGTCCCCCCGCCTCACCAAGATCTATCATTATTATATCCCCACCTCTCGAAAACCATGACCTATCGCTACCATCTTCCTCCTCTCGTATTCATGAGATCAATATGATTAGTGTTGCTACTCGAGGGCATAAAAAATAATGGGAAAGCGAAAGAAAACACGCCTGCAGCATCTCTTTCTCCATCTACCATCCCGATTGCACCACCCGCCTAAAGTGGTTATTCGTGGACCCACCTTATCCCGTCTCTAATGGCATTGCCAATCGAACTATGATCAAACAGCTTCACCAATCACCTATAAAAATGACATTGTATGATCTCATTCAGACTTCTGAATCTCATCGACAAGCTCTCGTTGAGATCCTTCAAGGGATAGAGGTTTTACCTAATGAAACCTTTCCTGTTACCTCTATTCTAACACCCCAATCATGTTGCTACCGCTCACCAAACAATCTATCTCCCCAACCACTTCTGTCTCTATACAACAAGCCACTGCTGTCAGTTTCTACGAAGATGAAATTATCGACTTTGGTGCCGAAGATCCTGACCCCTGCTCTTTTCATCTCAGCATACATTCAGGATATTCAAGTATGTCGTGTTATGATTGACAGAGGGCGCTAGCCTAAACATCATCTCTTCAAAAGCCTTCAAACAAATGAATATCCCTTCTAGTTACATGTGTTCCAACCCCATCATGTTGCGATCATTCAATGATGCTATTACTTCTACTTTAGGCACCGTGATCCTTAACATTCGTGTAGGACCACGTACTTTACCCAAATCTTCTATGTCCTTGAGGGAGAGTTCCAATACAACATGTTGTTAGGCCCTCCCTTAGATCTGGGCTATGGGATGTGTTCCCTCCACCTTACATAGATGCATAAAATTTGAGTACGAGGGGAAGTCCTACACCGTAAAAGCTGATCCTCCCCCCTTCAAAACTTGCAATATGTTGTATCACCCTAATGATGTGCAATATGTTGTATTACTCAGAAGGCCATTTTACCACACTCTGAGTCTTCCCTATCCTCCCATCATTCCCCTTAGCCATCCACCAATCCTAATAACCCCCACAATCACCTTACAACCAACTTCTATTTAGAAGCACTTAGATTGTTGCCCCTACCGGTATTGTTTATCCTCTACCCGGCAGCGGTTCTCTAACCGTGGTCGGTTACCTAGTGACCGCCGTCGGTCACTGTGACTTATACCCCAAAACCTTTTGCTTGCCTATTTTCCACCTAACAACCCCAAATCCAGCCTGGTTTATCCCTATAACTCAACCTAAACGTATCAACGACCAGTAACCGAATATACAAAGTGGCGCTTTATTATTGATAGTTGAGTTTCTATTGCTGTTGTAACGAGACACCTAAATCATGATTTTGCAATAGCTTTCTATTTTATCATTTGTGTTGAATCATATTAAAAGGGGAACTGACCACCTTTGAAACGGAAGTTTTTATATTTCCTGGGCCTAAGGCAGATCCCTCATTTGTTGTCTAATTAAAATCTTGTGGTCTTGTATTCTTAGTTGCAGGTAGTCCTTCCAAGACAAAAAGGAGTTCTTCGCAGTCGATTTGATCTTTATCTACGGTATGCGCACCACCATCTCAACATTCAACAGGTATTTCCTCCTAGCCCTAACCCTTATCTATTTCTCAAAGGAATGATAGGATAGAAGCAAGTCTATTCTGTAGAGCCGAAACATTCCGTGTGAAACAACTTCTTCAGGAATGATCATTGTTTCATGTAATCATACAAGTATGCTGTGAAATGGTGGATGTAGGCTCTTATTACTCTAAGAAGATGCGTCCTTCGATATACCCTAGTCCTGATATACCTAATTCTGTACGGGGACATAATTGGTACGGTGAACCCTTAGAGCACTGGAGGAGACTCACTAATTCTTACTTGTCTGTTTCAGAGTGAATCAACCACGTCAAAAATAGGTTTTGTGAAAAGGTGGAAGGTGATGGAGGGATGAATGTGTATGGTGTACTTATAACTCCCTGAAGATTTATAGGGGACGATGCCCAGGGTTCGTTGTTACAGATATTTAGGCGTGACTCGCATGCACTGCACGACAGCATTACCTGTAAGTGAAGAGCAGCGGCGAGGGTAAATACCTAACGCTGTGATGAGACTAGGTCTCAAAGTGCAATGCAGATGCAAATGCTGTTGCTGCATGGTAGTCAAGTCCACGTCACCGGTGTAGCTTTGGTGGTGATGAAATCCACCTTGTCTACGTGCTAAAATAATATGATGAAGTGATTAAACGCAGGGTTCTTTCCAATTTGAAATAAATCACTAGCAGAAAATAATTACGTACCTGAGCGTACTTTTTGGTTTTTTTTGGTCTCAGCAATTGTCTTTGAATGATGGTATTTTTGCAGGATTTTTGTTGTTTTTGTTTTTGTTTTTGTTTTTGACAATATTCCAGTAATGCAGTTCTACAGAAAATAAATTAGTAGTTATCCTGCAAATGAAATGTTAGAAAAGTGATCGTGGTTTTTTTTGATTTGCCAGATCGCTCAAAGGCGCAGGAAAAGAGCATACACAACCAATGACCAAAGAAATATTAAGAATATGAAAAAGGAAAATAAATTATTAAAATGACAGTTGGAAAATAAAACTAGAGGATCCTGCAATGTTAGAACAAGAAACTAAAAAAAATTGTGACCGTTTCTGATTTTCCAGATCGCTCGAAGGCGCAAGAAAAGAGCATATGCGGATACAATTGGAATAGTTTTTTTTAAAAATGTTAATAATTATTGCAATTAATCATGATTGCTAAATAGCGATAATGATTATTTTCACAAAAAAAAAATGATGAAAGAAGAGGGTGAAAACGTTACCTTGAAGTGTTGTCGTGGAAAAGTTAAATGTAAGGCAAAAAATTAAAAAAAAAAAATTGTTTTCTAGAGCTCGAGTGGCCTCACATTTCTGATTTCCAAGATCACTTTTGAAGTGCGAGGAAATAGCATACGTGTGAGGATGTTTCGTGAAATAAATAAATAAATAAATAAAACTATAATTTTGTTGTATTTTTTGTTAAAAATACAGGTGTTAGAAGAAATGAAACCAAATTTTTTCTGTAAGTCTAAATCTAAAAATTATTTTTTTATTGCATAGATATTTTCAATACCTTTCCGTTAAAAAAAAATGAAGTCATTCCGAGTTCGGGAGCAAAAGTTATGGCTTCCGGAAGATGGGCTACGAGAACACTCTGAATGAAAATTTTGAACGTGAGAAAAAACGTACCAGGAGCTGGTTTTTTTTATTTTGTGACTTCTGTACTTCACCTGAGAAGCTAAAATTTTGACAGCAAGGTTAAAAAATAACAATAATAAGAAATAAAGAGTTAGATCATAAAATGAATTACTAAAATAAAAGAAAGAAAATAAATAAATAAATGATTAACTTCCTACAAAGCAGGTATTTTAGCAAAAGGAAATAAATAAATATATTTTCCGGATTGGTTGTCCCATGACACTAAGATGATAAAATAATGATTAGTGCTTGTGTTTCTATAGATTACGAGTGAATAGCAAAATCAGAACTACTAAACACCAAGCACCGAGGAGATCAAAGACAGGATGAGCTGCATAGTTTCATTGTTGCTATAACCTGCAGATACACCACAAGACACCACACAACAAAAACACTACCCAAAGCGTGAAGGTTAACCAAAGAAGACCAAAAGGAACAGAAAAGGATATAATAATAAACAATAATAAACAAAGAATAGATAAAACCACTAATTGAGAAAGTAATGGTAACAGATCGAAAGTAACCAGGCATGCCAGAATGTAAGCTAGGAAAAATACACTACTAACAAGGAAGTAAAATACCAATAATCATACCTCCTCCTTCGCGTTCCATAACAAACCTCAGAATGGGCTAGGAAACTTGGATTGAGCCTTGATTTTGTGATATGTAGGTGCTTTTCTTCAAGACGGAGCAAGACCTTCCTGCAACAACGATCCTCTTACTTTGCACTGGATGGGAAAAAGGATTATGAGAATATTTTGGCATTAGGACTAGGCAAAAGGATGTTCTTTGCTCAAAGGATGCAAGAACTTAGATATGGCATGAAAGCTTATTCTCCGTGTGTTCAGAGGGGAGGGGTAAGGTTGTATTTATAGCCTGGGGGAGTGATTAACTTAGATTAATTTAAGTAATCATGGTTTGAAAATGTGGGCAAGATTAGGTGAGTGGTTTGAAAATGTGGGCAAGATTAGATGAGTGGTTTGAAAATGTGTGCAAGATTAGGTGAGTGGGGGCCATGAAGAATGGGTGAGGATTTGAATTATATTTTTAATTCATAAGTGGAGGATTTTAGGTGAGTGGGGACCACGAAGGGTGGGTGAGGATTTGAATTTAAATTTTTTAATTCAATAATGAAAAAAACATGGAGGATAATGACATGTGATGAGGATTATATTATTTTTTAGATTTTGAAATGGATAATTAATCAAATTATATTTGATTAATTCGAAATGTATTTTTGTGGGAAATGAGGAAGGGGAATTAATTGATTTAGGATAGATGTGAAATTGGGGTGTCTACAAGGACTAATTGATAGCTATAATAGAGGTTATGCATTATAGTCATGTTAAAAATGGTAGAAAGATATTTAGCCTGATTTCATTTAAACAGGGTTGTTCAATTAGAGCAATTGGTGGATTGCATTTGTTTTAAGAATTAGTGCTTATCATGCTCAGTTCACCGAACTGACCCGTGTTGACAATTTTTGCAGATGATTGCCGTAAGTGGTAAAGGCACGCAGATCTGATATGATGTTCAGATTGTTTAATTTGGTTTTATGATGAATTACAGCTTGATTCTCTAAATGTACTACTTGAAGAAAGATGTTCTTTTGTTGTTGAGTATTGTATCAAATATGCTGAATGCATAAAATGTATTTGATTAGCTTGAAATGAATAAACTGAGGTATTTGTTACTTATGTGTTTGCATTCGTATCTGGATGGTTTGATCTTCTTCAGTTCGAATGATTTTTAAGACCATTGTTATTATTGTATAACTTGGAGACATTTGTGATTATCTAAGTAAGCATTTCAAGGTTATGTGGTTGAATACTTATGATTGTTTAGTAGTTCTATTACGGATCTAATTAAAGCTAATTGTAATCTAGATCACTGATTTTTGAGAAGCTAAGGTTAAAATAAACCCTTTCAGGAAGCTGAACGGGAAGAGTAATCTGTTACTCTCTAACCTTGATCTAAGTCAAGACAATGTACTAAATGTTTTTAAAATCACTATAATCTTAACACTAATAAGTAAGATATATTTCATTTTTAAAGATCTGGAATAAACCCAAAAAGGGATAAGTTTGCAATCTTATGAGAAGACTTGGGGTTACTACCCCATTTCGTAGATCAGGATTATTGTGAAACAATGATCTCCTTGTTGAGGACCTCAATCTTATTAAAATTCTCTTTATGGAATGGGTCTTAATACGAAAGGAAATTTTAAGATGAGGAACCCAGGGGTTGGGAAAAGACTACCCTAAAAAGGTGTGTCTTAGAGTATAATTTAAACTCCACGTAAGTAACACCTTAAATTTTAGTAGATCTTATCGAGGCGGATTTGAAGGTTGATGGCACAAGTCGATTGTAGAGTTGTACCTTCGAGAAGATTAGTATCTTCTCGAAGATACAACAATGCAGGTGACTTATGGCGACACCCTTTACATTGATCATCAAGATTTACTCCTTAAACTCGAACAAGTTTTGACTTCGGGACTGGTTACCGACATGGTCATGTTATGAGGCTGCCCCTGGAGACTCGGGGTACCTTGACACACAGGGTTAACTATGGTTGACCCAGTATGTCAGAGTATCCCCTAGATCTCAAGAGCATCTTTATAACGTTGCCATATTATTAATCTATTTTTGAGTGAATAACTTGGGGCAGGAGAGACTTACAGAAGTCAGTATAAGACATTCTACATAACAAAGGAATGGGGTGATGGACGTATTCCAGATTGACGACTATGTCATCAAGGAATATGAGACATAAGCATTATGTTTCAAATCTTTGGCCAAAGTATCACAAGCTGCTGATTGCGTAGTCCTATATCACCTAGTCTAAGGCACGAGATGCCAATGAATAATGGTAACAATTATTCAAATAGGTTCCTTGGATAGAGCATTCTGAATCCCATATTAGGGAAGAGAACCGTAAGAGTGATGTGTTAAAATAAAAACACCAACTCTTAATACTCATGAATAGATCGATAGATTACCGAGTCATGGAATGAATAGATCGGAGGTACTCCGAGTCATTACAGCTGCATATGGTTATCTGTTATAAGAATGGTTGTTTTGATTTGCGAGTTCTAAATTATGTATTTAGAACCAGGAAGCATTTATAAAAAAAAAATTACTTTTTCTAGTGTATAAAAATGAGGATGTTACAAGGGTCAGGATCTTCTGCACCAAAGTCGACAATTCGTCTTCGGAGAAACTGACAGCAGCAGCTTACTGTATAGGGACGGAAGTGGTAGTTTTGTTTGGTGAGAGAAGTAACGTGGTTGGGTGTTAAGATGGAGGCAATGGGAAAGGTTTCGTTAGGTAAGACCTCTATACCTTGAAGGATCTCAATGAGAGCTTGTCGATGAGATTCCGAGGTTTGAATGAGATCATACAGTGTCATTTTTACAGGTGATTGGTGAAGCTGTTTGATCATGGTACGGTGGGCAACTCCATCAGAGATGGGGTAGGCAGGTCCACGAGTAACCACTTTAGGTGGTGGTGCAATCGGGATGGCGGACGGAGAAAGAGAGGCCGCAGGTGTGCTTTCTTTATCTTTTCCATTGGTTTTCTACCCTCGAGTAGCAATGCTAATCATGTTGATCTTGTGAACTCGAGAGGAGGAAGATGGTAGGGATAAAGTCATTGTCTTCGAGAGGTGGGGTTGTAATAATGATATTTCTTAGTGAGGTGGGGACAGGTGGTATAGGAGAGGGGATTGAAGCTAAAGGTTTCTTCCCTTTGTAAGTTGTCTTTCTTAACCTTTCTATCCGAGAGAGGTGACTGATGAAGGATGGATTTCAAAGCTTTGCATCCCTCTACATCATGTCCTGGTGTGTGGTGGTAAGCTCAGATTTTAGACTCATCATAACCTATAGGTCGAGGTTTAGATGGATCATAGGGTCTAAGTGGGGGTAGGGAAATGGTCGTATTCTCCACCAACATATCAAGGATTTTTGCGTAAGATCCTTTGAGCATGTCAAAGTCAGAGGAAGATGAGGCTATTGACTGGGTGGGTTTCGGTAATGATTGGGTATGGTTGGGTGGTGGTTTAGACAAGGGGTTTTTATAATTGGATTTAACTAAACTTGGATTTTTTGGCACAGAAGTTATGTTTAGTTGGTTAGATGATGAGGCCACAGATGATGTGGTGGCAAGAAATAACCATGGGGAAAGAGGAGTGACAGTAAAAAAATCCTTTGACAATCGAGTTTTTTTAGGGTTGGTAGGTGGACCGGCTATTTGGGGTGATGGTGTTGATACACCCATGGATCTCTGTATGGGTGTAGAAGGTGTAGGTCGTTTTAAAGAAAATGCAGGAGGTATGATGTATTGAGGCAAGGTGGAGGGATGAGGCCCAATATAGAAGGTAGGTGTGACGACGATGGTTTTAGTTGTGACAGAGGCATAGATTGGAGTTGAGGAGATTGGGTCTATCTCCTAGGTGGATTGATGACTTTATTTTTGGATAAATCTAACCATTTAGGTGGGTGTGTCATGCTGGGTATTGGTGATGTCCCAAACATAGGGGAAGGTTTGGTTAGGTTAATAGAGGTGGATGAGTTATTTGGTAGAGATGAGGGGGGTGAAGATGAGGACATAGGAATTTTAAGCTTTTGTAAACACCTCAGGTATATAGTAGAGATGTCTGGATCGGTCATCTGCATTTGAGTAGAGCATGGTGTACTCAAACACTCCCATAGGACTCATCTATCTTCTGAGGGGTGACAATCCTTATGTGTGAGTAGGAAATTTTGTATGGAAGAGAGGTGGGTTGTGATTCTGGTCCACTGTGGGTGTGATACAGGGGGTAAATGAGGCACTGTATTAATGGGCATTAAGAGGTCAATCGGTCGCTGAAAAGATTTAGGCGATGAAGAAGTAATAGGTAGGAGGGCATGTTTAAGAAGATCTGTCATGATTAAAGAATTTGGTGATGTTGGTTCAAGGGGTTTCTCGTCTAAGGATGACAGAAACGGTGGCGAGACTTCTTCTTTTATAGTAAGAGTGACGGAAGGAGATGTTTGGGAAATAGATAAGTTAGATAACATCCGCTCACAATCTTGCAGGGATGTGGTGTAAGAAGACTCATTCGTGAGAAGAGAACTTTGGGTGGTTAATTCCTTTATGGGTAAAGGAATGGCAAGATTATCGTTTTGTCTTGATGGGGGTGAAGAGGGTTTGGATCCCTACGTTAGTAAAGAGGTTTGATTCAGAATTTCCTCGATAGAAGCTTTTGGTTGGGAGTCGAAAATTGCATGGTTTTCATGAACACTCTCCTCGGCTAAGATATCTTGGTTTATGTTACTGTTAGAAGAGTGGTTTGGGAATGGTTTGTTGAAGATTTTCAAATTTCAGTTAGCAGGGGCATTAGGATTATCGAGGATTATATCCCCTGCATTAACCATTTCCTGCACTATGTTTTTCAACATCTTACAGTTTTCATGACTGTGTCCCTTCATGCGGTGGAAGTTACAAAAGTCATTTTCTTTGTACCAAGAAGGTATAGCGCGGGTGGAATCAAATTTGGAGTGAGGTTTAACAGGAGGTAAGGTGATAGCTCCCGCTTTGAGCAATTTTTCCAATATCACACCATAAGTTTCTCCCAAGGGAGTGTAATTGATGGGCTCGACTTTATACTTATAGGTGGTTTTTGGTGGGGTATTAGACGGTGCTTGGGATTTGACCATCACTGCGTGTACAGCTCCTTTTGATTTTGAAGCAGTCGATGCGTGAGAATTGGTGGTGTTGGGTTTGTTGGTGGAGTCTTGGGTTCAGAAATTAGGGTTTTTTTTGCGCTACTGCAATTTCTCGTCCTCTAAGGCTCGAATCTCTAGTTTCCGAGCCATAGTAAAGGCCTCATCAAAGGTGTGGAAAGTTTGAATTTGGAGGGTAGGAGAAATGTACTTAGTGCAGGCCCACGTAAAGAGTTCGATAATTTTAGCCTAAGGCAAGGCATAAGTAAGTTGGTTGATAAGGCCGCGCCATCGTCCAACGAAATCTACGATAGATTTGTCTTTGAATTGTCAGATGGCATAGAGGTCGGTGATGGATACTTTCTTGGCGATATTAATGGAGAAATGATCCAAGAAAGATTGGGCTAATTGGCTAAAAGAAAAAATTGAGTGCTGGGTTAAAGCACTGTACCATTCCAAGGCGGGTCCTGATAAGGACATGGGAAAGGTGCAGAGTAGTAAGGGCATCGTCATGAGAAATCAGATAGCAGGCATGTCTAAATGATCACAAGTGTTGTTGAGGATCCTCCTTTTTTTTTTTTTGATTTTTTTCCTTCATATTCTTTTGACACTTTTTTGATCAAAAGAGGTGTGATTACCTTTGTGTTGCCATTCGACTATTTCTCTCACTTTTATGTCCGTTTACGCCCATCCATGTTTGCGGCTGGGTTAGTTAAATGTCTAAAGTGAGTGGAGGTGTTTTTATGTCATTTGGTAGCCATTGTGATCTTGATACCCACGTCAAGATCGTCATTGTAGTTAGGCATGATTCATCATTGCGGACTTCCATAGAGGAGTTAGCTTGTTTTTATCGTATCATTACAATTTCGATATTTACGTCTTGTTTCTTGTAAAACTCGACATAAATACCTATATTGTATGGTTACGCTACACACATTTTTTAACTATTCCTAGCTATACTTTGAGCTTTTTTTTTGTTCAGTTTTATTATTACTTCGATTTCAAAAGGTGCTAGGTGTTACCATTTGTGCGTGTTATATCAATACACCTCGATATCAATACCTTCACTTTCTTGCAAAGTGGGTTAACATATCTTGGTGATATTGTTGTGTCATTCACAAATCGTAATTGGCACTTTTTGAGATATAGGTCTTAATCAGAGTTTGAGCTTACTCATCGTATATCTTGATTGGGAGATTGCATTGACTTCTTGTATTTACTTACGTTTTGTTCATTCCTTTGAACTTGGCATAAGTGGAGACATCTTTAATAATCATCTGGTATCACAAATTACTTTGAAACGTAGTCTAGGAAGTATTTTCATTTGATTATGGGTTTTGGTACCAAACGATTGTTCATCATTGGTGACTTTATCACTCTATCACATTGGTATTCTCACACTGTTATTATTTACTCTTAACACGTATACATCTTGTGTTTCAATTAGGGGTAGTCACTTGAATTTTGAACACATCTACAACTTACCTTAGTGAAATTTATCACAAAAAAAATGGCTCCAAGACGCGTCTAGGGTTAAAAAACAAACATATGAGGAACAACAACAGGCGCAAGCTTGGGAACCTCTAACAGACAAGGGTCAAACCCCTTTCATTGGACATGATCTAGGACCACTATTTTTCTGCAGAAAAAGGAAATAGAAGAGATGGTCGATCATAGTGGAAATGAATTAGAATCACCACACGCAGAACTTTGATTTTGACCCCACTCTACTAGATGAGTTTTTCTCCTTAGAAACAAAGATAGAGTTTTGGCATGGGTATGGAATTAGGGGCCAAATTGCCCATTGAGAAGGAACCAATACTACAAAAATGACACTACTAAGGAGGAACACCCCCTTATCAATATGGAAGATATTTTAACAGGCATGGACATGCTTCCACTTCTACGCAAAAAATGATAAAGTGGTAGGGCATAGAATACCCCTATCAAAGTGCCACGAAGAAACAAGATAGAACATGAGACAGGGGAAGACCTCCACAATACGAAGAGGAGGAACCTTTAGAAGAAGAAGACACAAACCAAGTCACAATCCAACAACAAACTCAGTAACCTAAGCCAACAACTAGCTTTGCTTACTTTCCATGTACAAAAGACACAAACAAGAATGTTCAAAAGTCAAGGCCTAAGTTTAGGATCCATGAACTCCATCGAGAAAACAAGGAGAAGAAGACATGGTATACCATCATGTACATCCCCACTTCTCCCACTAGAGAACAATTGCTCACACAAGAAGTGCAATCTATGAAAGCAACTCTTGCGAGCATACAAGAGAGCAATATATAGGGGAGTCATTAGGAAATACCAATACGAAGAACTATGCCCCTATCCTTTTGACAAGACAATGACCCTTCAACCCTACCCTTTCCAAAGAAATTTGATATGCCAAAGTTTGACAAATATAAAGGAAAGGAGACCCAAGGGATCATGTAAAATATTTCTACATGGCATGTCAAGAGGTGTCTTATAGTGATAATTACCTCATCAGACTTTTTCCTAAGAGTCTAGGAGGTCAAGCATTGGAATGGGTTACGCGCTTACCACGAGGATCAATTTTCACCTGGCCAGAATTGGCAGAAAGATTCGTGCGTCATTTCTCATATAACATAGAGAGTGACATCACCATGGCAGACTTGTGTGGCACAAAAATGCCCAAATGAGACATTCGCCAGCTTCCTCCAATGATGGAGAGGGATAGCTAGTCGCTTCCCTTGCGCTTTCCCTGAAAAGCAGCTAGTCAGTATTTTCGTCCCTAATCTCAACCCAGATATAGCTTTCCACCTCCAAATGCATTGTGTCCGCACCTTTGAGGAGGTTATCGAGAAAAGGGATTCAAATAGAAAAGGCTCTCATTGCCAAAGGCACCATCAAAACCCAATCTAAAGATAAACCAAAGTGTAAAACCCATTAAAAAGCCGAAGATCTTTAACAAAAACAAAAACGTGGTGGGAGATGGAATCACTGATTCTAAATGTGTTCAAACGGTCCAAACCAGTCAACCTTTTTAAATTAACCAAGGGCCCAATTCAACCACCACAAAAAGCAACGAACATTCACCTTCCTTAATGAGCCATTTTATGTCATACTTAAATATTTGGATGCGGCCCACATGATGACCTATCCTACAATGCAACCATTTGATGACAACACTCCTAAACCTTCATGGTATAAGGAGCATGAATACTATGAAATGCATTGCACGTTAAAGGTAATAAAATAGATAAATGCTTGCGACTTCGCCACTATATTCAAGACCTCATTGACGACGGGGAGATAGAGGTGGATAACCCTAGCCACATGCAAACACCTAACGAGAAGATGGGGATTTATAAGGAACCATTCCCCAAGCATGATAAGTTAGAAAAGGCAAAACCGGATCGGGGGAGAGTCATCCCAAACCTATAAAGCCGTGAATTACTTGTATACCAAGAGAGATAATAATCATTACGATTTACTTATCGGATGTATTCGCTCCCCTACTGACCGTGGTCAACAGCATATAGATTAAGGGAAAGGACTGTGCTATGGTAACAAGGCATGCCTGCCTCGTAATTCCAGACCCCTCTCTGATAACCCCACATATTGGTAAGTATAACCTTTTAGAACAACTTGAGAAGACGTCTACTAGGATTTCGATCTTAGACCTTCTCAATATTTCCAATGTACATAAGGAAATCCTGTATCAAACTCTTTAGGGGTTGGGGAGTGCCCTTAGAAGTCGATACGGCGTACCTTCAAACCAAGGTGGGAAAATATTGCACCCAGTGATGCATCTCACTTTCAACCATAGGGAGGTCCCTACCGAGAATCCTACACATAATCTTCCCCTTATACATTGAGGTAGTTGTTACCCATAGGAAAATGAAACGGGTGACTTTTCGATAACGGATCTGGATTAAACATATACATGCTTAAATTATTCAAATAATTGGGACATACGGAAGAAGATCTTGAGTCCCATATCATCACTATCACCACATACGACAACACAGAAAGAGAGTCAGTAGGCACCAATTACGCTGCCAATGGAGGTGGGCCTCACTTGCCATCAGAAAAAGTTTCACATCTTATACTTGGAACTTCTCATATAATATGCTTCTAGGTCTGACGATGGATCCATGCCATGCAAGCAGTGCCATCAACATGTCATCAATGCATCAAGCTAAAGCATGAGGGACATACAGTAACAATACCAGGAGACTCAGAGCCCTTTTCTCATTGTAGAGATCTTAATAGCTTTGCTACAAAACGGTACATATTGCATGTCCCTCCACAGATATAGTTGTCCCTCTTCATTCTCAGGCCATGGAATCTTAAGTAGATTCAAATTCTCTTAGTTCTTGCACTCATGGGGCATCTACTTCAACATCTCCATTTAATTCATGGTAGATGAAACTTCTGGAATATGGCTATGGGGAGTGGGGAGTATGATGTAAAACAAGTGCTCTTGGTTTTTGACCTCTCCTTTTCGCCAAATACTAGAGGTCGACCCAACTACCACTTCAAGGAGACCTAGAGAGGAACACACTATTGGGTCGTTCCTACTTGGAGGGCTTGTTAGTTGAGGAAAAATTACCTGATCCACCTACTAGTTGGGTCCCTGAGGACACTCATCCATCTTGTTATTAAACCCTAGAATATGAAAAATCTAGTAGAATGATGTACTCCATGGGCTACAAAGGCCTAGGATGTGGGAGGAATCAACAAGGACAAAGAGAACCAGTCCCTCTTCCACATTTCAAATCAAAAATATATGGCGTTGGGATTCATCCTTATGGAGCACACCCCAATGATCAAGATGTGACTTCTTCTGAGCATGAGGATAGCTTGATTATCTAGATAGTGATACGGATTCCTGTTATAGCCAATATGAGGATCTGGCCTCCACGAACCTTTTCATTAATAATGTTGTCCTAGCCACCACCCCCCACTGAACCAACCCTTGACCTTTTATACCCCTCCCTTGTTGAATGGGACCAACAATGTCCACGTGCCACTAGATTTATTTGAGAACGACGAGGCTATTGTAGATTTCATGGGCATAAGGGATATAATTCCCATTGGAGATCATAAGCAGGGTTTCTTTATTGACTTAGACACCTATACCTACTTCAGCGAGGAGGCTTGAACTTCGTGGTCAACAAAATTTAAAGAAAAGCGAGGGCAAGAGTTCTAAAGAAAAGCCTCAGGCAAAAATCGAAGTCCAAGTCACACAGTGAAAAACTCTTTAAGGCATTGGCTGATAAATAAATAAGAAAATCAAAGGACAAACAAAGTTGACCATGCCAAGGATGAAAATATCGCAGAGACATCCTTGGATGAAGATCTCAACCTACCTCTCGATCCTACGCATGTGTGGAGGATTTATCAAAATTGTTAGTTGAAGAAACCATTGATGTCAATATTAGTACCGAAGAATATCCCAAGATAGTAAAATTGGGAGTATCACTCTCAGCAAAAGAAAAAAATATGGTTCACTATGCTACTACGAGAGTTTATTGATGTGTTCGCATGGTCTTACAAAGACATGCCCGGCTTAGATCCAACTTTTGGTCATGCATAACCTGGTTGTGCACACAGACGCTAAGCCTATCAAACAGAAGCTTTGAAAGATGCACCCAAGAGTGGCCTTGTTAGTTAAAGCAGAGTTACAAAGGTTGCTTGCAGCAGGATTCATCAGGCCAATTTATTATTCTGAATGGATATCGAACATTGTTCTTGTCCAGAAGAAACCTATAGGTATCCAAATTTGCACAGAATTTTAGGGACATCAATAAAGCTTTTCCCTAAAGATGAATTTCCGTTGCCCAACATTAACATGATTGTTGACTCAACCGCAGGGTATGAAATGCTATCACTTATGGATGGATTTTTGAGATTATAATCAAATTAAGATTTATGAGGAAGACCAACACAAAATAGCTTTCAAAACTCCTTGGGGCACCTTCTATTATCAGGTGATGCCATTCAGCCTTAAGAATGCGGGGAGCAACTTATCAGTGAGCCATGATAGTAATATTTCATGATATGATTCATGACATCCTAGAATACTACGTAGACGACATCCTGGGAAAGTCCAAAACAAGAGAGGAACATCCTATCATTTTGCGGCATATCTTTGAACGCCTACGTGAATACAAAGTCAGGCTAAATCCAAAGAAGTGTGTCTTTGGTGTGCTATCTGGGAAACTATTAGGCTTCATTGTGTCAAGATGAGGTATTGAGGTAGACCCTGCTAAAGTATCTGCCATCACAGAAATGCCTCCACCTGAGAATATCAAGCAACTGCGTAGCTTGCAAGGGAAAATTCAAGCCATTCGCCGCTTTATCTCCCAGCTTGCAGATAAATGTCACTCATTCACTCATTTGCTTAAGAAGGACATCACTTTCATCTGGGGACCTGAGCAACAACAAGCCTTTGCTTTGCTTAAACAGTACCTGGCTAATCCACCTGTCCTCATGCCTCCCACTCCGGGAGAACCACTTTTGCTCTATATTTCCGCTACGCAATATGCTATTGGTGCACTGCTCGCCCAATATGACCTTAGCCATAAAGAGAAAGCAGTGTACTATATGAGTCGTACCCTCATCGCCTATGAATGTAATTATCCTTAGATTGAGAAGGCTTGCTTGGCTGTTGTTTTTACCTTTCAGAAACTTCGCCATTACCTGCTAAATACTAAGACCAAGCTCATATCCAAGGTCGACCCACTCAAGTATTTGTTGTCCAAACCTGCCCTCACAGGTAGAATGGCTAATTGGATCATTCTACTCAGTGAGTTTGATATAGAATTTGTCCATCAAAAATCAATTAAAGGACAAGTACTTGCTGACCAGCTAGCGGAAGCACCTTTGCAAAGCATAGAACCTTTGAGTCTGGATCTGCCAGATGCATCTTTGCTCTACATTGAAGAATCTATCGTATGGCAGATACATTTTGATGGATCTTTTACGTTTCATGGTTCAGGTGCAGGAGTGGTCCTTATTACTCCTTCAGGTGATCCTATACCACAGGCTTTCCGCCTGGCCTTCCCTTGCACAAACAACATTGCGGAATATGAAGCACTCATTGCAGGGATGAAGCTAGCCATCAAGTGGAATATTCAACATGTGAAGGTTGTAGGTGATTCACAGCTAATCATCAAACAGGTTAATGATGAGTATAAAGTTAAGGATGACAAGCTCATACCTTATAAGAAGTTGGTGGAAACTCTGAAGGAGTATTTTGTGCGCATTACCTTTGAGCAAATCCCAAGAGCGCAGAATAGATCGGCAGATGCTATGGAAACGGTGGGATCTATGCTTCGTATTCCGCCAGGGAACAATGATATGCCATTCTTCGTAGAAAATCTACGCCAGCCCGCGTATGACATGCCAGAATCTTGCTTGGCTTGTGAGGTTGTTGGTCCCCATTCACCATGGTATGAACCCATTTTCACCTATCTTAAGGACAGTACATTCCCTCCCGAAATCTCCCGCTCTGAAAAGCAGAGCCTAATTCACCAGATAGCCCGTTACACCCTGTTAGGAGGTACACTTTATCATCGTGGCTACGATGGGAATCTGTTACGTTGTCTGGATGTGCCGGAGTCAATCCAGGCAATTAAAGAAGTACACGAAGGAGTATGCGGAGCACATACAAACGGAATGGTCTTGGCTAAGAAACTGTTAAGAGTAGGTTACTATTGGCCCACCATGGAAACTGATTGTTGTAATTATGTTAGAAAATGTGTGCTATGCCAAAAGTATGGAAATTTCATCCATGCTCCATCGCAACCATTGCAACCAATCACTACCCCGTGGCCATTCTCCAAGTGGGGACTTGATCTAATAGGGAAGCTTACTCCTACCTCATCTGATGGTCATACACATATCATCACAGCTACAGAATACTTTACAAAATGGGTGGAGGCTGTCCCTTTAACCTATGTCACAGGAGCACAGATTTCTAAATTCATCATGAATCACATTATTTGCCGATATGGTATCCCTGCAGCCATTGTCACAGATAATGGGAAGTCATTTAAGAACAAAACTGTGAAAGGTCTTTGCCAACGGTTCCAAATCAGATTGAAATGGTCCACGCCATATTACCCTCAGGGTAATGGACAAGCTGAGGCAACAAACAAGACTTTGGTAAGGATAATGGAGAAGATGGTTAGCAAAACTGGTCGAAACTGGCACCTACAAATCCACCCAGCCCTCTGGGCCTACCGAACATCAATTCGCACTCCTACGGGTGCGACGCCATATTCCCTCGTGTTCGGGACAGAATCTATCATCCCTTTAGAGATTGAACTCCCATCCCTGTGAATTTCTCTTCGGGACTATTTGGATAAGGATGAAGATTACAGAGTGGCAAGATTGGCTGAGTTAGAGCTCCTGGATGAGAGGCGCATTCGCGCTCTTAATCACCTGAAAGTATATCAACACAGAATCTCCCGCAACTACAACAAGAGAATCATCCCTCGCCAGTTTGAGGTGGGTGATTTAGTTATGAAGGAGAACCAGTTCAACACCAGAGCAGAGCGAGAAAAGAAAGGGAAGTTCGAACCACACTGGTTAGGACCCTATGTCATAGTTGCCAAGTATGGCACAGGGGCATACAAGTTGGCTCACCCCAATGGTGATGAGCTCCGGGAGCCCATGAATTCCATGCATCTTAAGAGGTTTTATGCCTAAACATGGCACAAGAAAGTCATAAAAATCAAAAAAAATAAAAAATATAAAAAAAAAATAAAAAAAAAAAGAAAAAAAAGAAGAGAAAACAGGTCGTCCACTAGTGAAAACCACGCAATTGTGGCACTTTGGACAAGTCCTTGGGTGAAAACCGGTTTCCGGTGCCTCGGGAGGATTCGTTGTTCACAAGCATTCTGTATTAGAAGGGTAGTTGTCTTTGTCCTGGACCTGGTTCTACCTTCGAGTTTTCCTTGTGCACACCATCTAGTCCAGCCTTGATCCGGCTTTCCCTTCTTCTATTCGTCTGTAAGGGACGTGGTCTTTCGTTATTTCCCATCTTACGCTGGGGGCAACTCAACGAATTCACCTTCTTGTTCATAAGCGCGTGGCTTCTGCCCTTGTATATTCCCCACCTAACGCTGGGGGCATCCATGCTTTCTTGGTTACCTGCACATAGCTTTGGAAAACTGTTAAAAACACATAAACAATAGAACATTGTTTTGAGAAAACACAAATACAATAGAAAATTGTTTGAGAAAACATAAAAACAATAGAAAATTGTTTCACAAAACACAAAAACAATAGAAAATTGTTTCACAAAACACAAAAACAATAGAAAATTGTTTGAGAAAGAATTTTTTTTCATAAAAACAATAGAAAATTGTTTCACAAAACACAAAAACAATAGAAAATTGTTTCATAAAAACAAATTGTTTCACACAAAAACAATAGAAAATTGTTTGAGAAAACTTTTGAGTTGTTTCAGTTGCACAAAAACAATAGAACAATAGAAAATTTTTCTTCGTTTCATATATATGCTATATGCAAACACAAAAACTTTCTTAATAGAAAATTGTTTCACAAAACACAAAAACAATAGAACATTGTTTTGAGAAAACACAAAAACAATAGAAAATTGTTTCACCAATATACAAAAATGTGTGTTCAATAGTTAAATTGCATTGCATTGTTTGAGAAAACATAAAAACAATAGAAAATTGTTTCGATTTTCATGTCCAAACACAAAAATTATTTTTCAAATAGAACATTGTTTTGAGAAAACACAAAAAAACAATAGAACATTGTTTCGAGAAAAACACAAAAACAATAGAACATTGTTTCTTCTGCCTACTTCTCACCTTTCTTCGATATTCGATCGAAACAACAAAAACAATATATATATATATATCAAAAAAATCTAAAAATAAGGCAAAAATTTTCAAAAAATTTCTAAAAAGTAAAACACCCTACAAAATGGTAAACTTGCTTCTTACGGCTGAAACTTGTGTCTTGCGCATGGTATTTTCTCCATATCCTGTTGGTTTGTCTCACATCTTCCCCGATTAATACGACTCGCGGATCACTGGATTCATAACCATTCACAAAAGCTAGTTGCTTGCTTCGTCTGTACTCTGGGGCACTTTTGGTTGCCTGGTACTGTTTCGTTGCGCACAAATGCTTTTCATGGACCCCGTGTCCATTTTCATTTCCCCTTGCATGTATCCTTGCTTGGGGCATCATTTTTAACCCTTGTCGTCAATCACGAACTTGTGGATCTCTTCAGCACTGATAACAAAACATTTGTACAACTGTCTTGACCGTTGTTGGGTTAGATATGTGTGTTCGTACTTGTTTTCCCTGTTATATGAGCTTGTTTCCTTCTCGTATTGCATTGCATTATTGTATGTTGCGTGGAGTTGGTACTTTCGGCAATGGACAATTGTTCGTAGTATGGCTTTTCATGTCATTCTACCTTTGTCGTATGCTTATATTTTTCATAAGGACCGATGATGTAGTTCCTATGGCAATATGATGACATCAAATTTGTTCCAAACAAATAAGCAGCTAGAGGCTAAGCTCTTCTCTCCCCTCATCCATATTTCTTCTACACGACTTCCCTTTCACCCCTAATTCTCCCTCTCCTTGGGGCATCCTGCCTCATCCCCATTCTTCTGCCTACTTCTCATATTTTTCGATCGTCGATCGGCTTCCTTCATCACCCCATCGACACTCGAGGGGGCATCTCTCCCTCCTACTAATTTTTCTTCTATCTCTTCAAAATCTCTTTCTGTCTACTATCTTTGAAGTGGCATCACTTACGCCACCCCAAAGAGGGGCAAATGTAGACACCTATAATTACGCCCAAGCAATTTAAATACTTAAATTGTGCTAATTATCCCCTTTCTCACAAATCAACCACATATCGTCAAAGGCACTCATTTTCCCTCATATCATCATTAATTAATTACACTAAGCTAATTAATTAAGTTGCATATCCAACAAATACCCTAATTAACGACCTTCCGTTAATAAATCACCCCTTCTACCTAGACTAATTAATTATTATTAATTAATTAGCTTTCCCTTCCATTTAACCAATAAATCAATATTTAATTGATTTAATCCCCTTATAATAGCCTAAATCACACTAATATTCCTCTAATTGGCTTCTATAAGCTTACACCTACCTATTAATTAATCACCTTTGATTAATTAAAATACCCCCAACTCCCATGACTTGCTAAACATGTATTAAACCCTTCTAAAGTAAGGTTACCTTTAATAAAGCAACCTTATCCATTCCTAATCATGTTTTACCTTTATCCCACATTCATGAGAATGTGTTGAATCCTTTATCCTTTGGGCTATATAAAGAGCCCTCCACCTACCTTTTTACTTACACCTAAACTTTCTAAGAGAGTAAATGCAAAGCATATAGCAAAGAGACTAAGAGCTTGCACCTTGCCCTTTTGAGAGTTCATCATCTTGAAGAGTTAAGCCTCTTTCTTAAAGTGCTTGGGTCATATGGGAGGTGTCAAAAGGGTCTTGTAGCCCAACTTTGATTAGCCCCCATTCCTAGGTTCTTGGAGCATTAAGGACAACTATTTTGATAGCCATGGAGCTTACTTAGGTCCATTCATTTATTTGTTGTTAGAGAATAGAGGAGTTTAGATATTTAGCATTGTTAGTTTCAAAGTTTGTATTGATGAATGCTAGCATCTAACCCTTGTTTAATTCTTATCATGATGGTGTTTATGCTTTGTTTTAGCTAAATTGTAGAACTATTTTAGGTGGTAGTTCTTGCTTCATTTGATTTAGCATTAAGCAAAGTATACATGCACACATTTGGCACGCCCGGTGGGACTTACTCCATTGTCCTTTGCACTTAATTTCAAGTTTTTGTAGTTAAGTTTTATTTTTGGTTACTAACCCTCTTTTACACATGTTGATCTAACTTGTTTTTTTAACATGTTTTGTTGAGTTTGCATGTGTTGGGTCTTACTTGTAGGTATGAAGGAGGTGAAGTGCTGTCAAAATTGGAATTGAGGGGAAAATTTCAAGATTTCTCCATGTTTTCATTTTTAGAGCTTACTGTTTTCATTTTTAGAGCTTACTTTTTCAACATTCTACATGCTAGTTTTGTCAATTTCTTGAAGATTTTAAATTCTTGAGCATGTAGGTTAGTGTTTGATAGTGCTGAGTCTTCTATTTACATATTAATGTGGTGGGTTGCTGTCAAAATTTAATCTTGGTGAGAAAATTTCAAGATTTCATCATGTTTTCATTTTTTAGAGCTTACTTTTTCAACATTTTACATGCTAGTTTTGTCAATTTCTTGAAAATTTTCAATTCTTGAGCATGTAGGTTAGTGTTTGATAGTGCTGAGTCTTATATTTACATATTAATGTGGTGGGTTGCTGTCAAAATTTAATGTTGGTGAGAAAATTTCAAGATTTCATCATGTTTTCATTTTTAGAGCTTACTTTTTCATCATTCTACATGCTAGTTTTGTCAATTTCTTGAAAATCTTAAATTCTTGAGCATGTATGTTAATGTTTGATAGCGTTGAGTCTTCTATTCATATATTAATGTGATGGGTTGTTGTCAAAATTGAATCTTGGTTGGAAAAATTTGCCCATTTTGCATATTAAGGGACGTTTTTTTTGACATTTTTTAAGTGCATGTCAAGTGCATACCCATGAGCATAAGAGCATATGCGTAACCCATCTTCCGAAGGCCATAACTTTTGCTCCCGACCTCGAAATGACTCCATTTTTTTTGCGTTGGAAAGGTATTGAAGTTAACTATGCAATGAAAACATAAATTTAGGATTTATACACTTACAAAAGTTGTAGGTTTTTCTGTTATTTTAAAACTGGTCATTTTCTAACATGTCTAATGTTTTGATGAATGTTGTATTTCCATGCTTACTCGATTTAGATCAAAGCGTGTGTATGCTCTTCTCTTGCACCTTTTGGTGATCTTGAGAATCAAAAACAACTTTGATCTATATCTTTTTAACATTGGGATTAAACTTGGAAATTTAATTATTCATTTTGCTTAAGGGAATGAACCTTTTACAAAGCATTTTTCAACGGTCCTTTGATTTGAAGTTTTCCATTTCTATATAGTTGGGATAAAGTTTGTGTATGCTCTTCTCTTGCACCTTAGGGTGATCTTGAGAATCAAAAGCAACTTTAGTCTTCATTTTATAACATTTGGTAAATTGGAAACTTCATCTTTCACTTTTGGTTTAAGGGAATGAACATTTATCAAGAATTTTGTATGGTTCATTGATTGAAAAGATTTTATTTACTTTTTAGTTGGATTATTTGTTGTGTATGCTCTTCTCTTGCATCCTTGGATGATCTTGAGAATCAAAAGCAACTTTTAATCCTCTTTTAAATAATGTGATTTTCTTGGAGAACTACTAACGCTTGAGTGCAGGACCTAAAAACGCTTGTCAAAGAAAGGAGGAATCAAAACGAAATCAAAAACTACTAATACAGTTGTTATACAGGTTGCCAAAAGGTGTTCAAGCAAACCACACCTAATTAAACAAGATAAAAAGAACAACATATTCAAAACACTGTATTGCAGGTTTCGGAAAAGGGTACGTCCCTCTCCGCTCAACTGGAACATAACCCCTTTGGCATAACGCCTTAAGCTACAACAATGGGGGTGGTTCCAGGAACCCCAAAGTAGTCCACGCAAGAGGGAACCTTGTGGATGAAACGGGAAGTGCTCCGCACTACCTACTTGACTAGTGATTCCTTTGTGAGATAGAGTTACAGGTTGTCCGTTGTGGCGACCCCAGTGATAGTACACGTAGACGCACTAGTTGCCTACTGTTCTTGAAGGGGGTAAAGTAAAGCCGAGATACTCCCAAACTAGTCAGTGCGACTTTTTGGGTAAATCGTGCTCGCTCGTGGCAACTTTGTAACACCTAGGGCGAGAGAACCACCTAGGAGAATATACTTTGGCCAGGAGCCCACTTTGACCATTTTAAAACAGTGTTGAGTTGTGAACCTTCTTTTTGAGAAACGTGTGACGTATTACTTTCGCCTAGTTTTTACTTGCCTTAGGGCGAGGCGAAACTCTGCCGAAGTGAGGCTAGCATTTTTTGTCATTTTTTCTTGATTTATTTCCTTCATATTCTTTTGACACTTTGTTGATCAAAAGAGGTGTGATTACCTTTGTGTTGCCATTCGACTGTTTCTCTCACTTTTATGTCCGTTTACGCCCATCCATGTTTGCGGCTAGGTTAGTTAAACGTCTAAAGTGAGTGGAGGCGTTTTCACGTCATTTGGTAGCCATTGTGATCTTGATACCCACGTCAAGATTGTCATTGTAGTTAGGCGTGGTTCATCACTGCAGACTTCCATAGAGGAGTTAGCTTGTTTGTCTCGTATCATTACAATTTCGATATTTACATCTTGTTTCTTGTAAACTCGACATAAATACCTATATTGTACGGTTACGCTGCACACATTCTTAACTATTCCTAGCTATACTTTGAGCTTTTTTTTGTTCAGTTTTATTATTACCTCGATTTCAAAAGGTGTTAGGAACTACCATTTGTGCGTGTTATATCAATAACACCTCGATATCAATACTCCACTTTCTTGCAAAGTGGGTTAACATATCTTGGTGATATTGTTGTGTCATTCACAAATCGTAATTGACACTTTTTGAGATATAGGTCTTAATCAGACTTGAGCTTGCTCATCGTATATCTTGATTGGGAGATCACATTTAACTTCATGTATTTACTTACGTCTTTGTTCATTCCTTTGAACTTGGCATAAGTGGAGACATCTTGTTAATCATCTGGGTATCACAAATTACTTTAAAACGTAATCTAGGAGGTACTTCATTTGATTAAGTTTTGATACCAAATGATTGTTTCATTGGTGACTTTATCACTCTATCACATTGGTATTCTCACACTGTTAATTTACTCTTAACACGTACATCTTGTGTTTTTACTTAGGGGTAGTCATTGAATTTTGAACAAATCTACAACTTACCTTAGTGAAACTTATCACGAAAACATGGCTCCCAAGACGCGTCTAGGTTTAAAGAAACAAACATATGAGGAACAACAGGCACAAGCTTGGGAAACCTCTAACAGACAAGGGTCAAACCCATTTATCAGACACGATCTAGGACCACTATTTTCTGCAGAAAAGGAAATAGAAGAAATGGTCGACCATAGTGGAAATGAATTAGAATCACCACACGCAGACTTTGATTTTGACCCCACTCTACTAGATGAGTTTCTCCTTAGAAACAAAGATAGAGTTTTGGCACGGGTCATGGAATTAGGGGCCAAATTGCCCACCGAGAACGAACCAATATTACCTACAAATGACACTACTAAGGAAGAACGCCCCCTTATCAATATGGAAGATATTTTAACAGGTGGGCATGCTTCCACTTCTTACGCAGAAAATGATAAAGTGGTAGGGCATAGAATACCCCTCATCAAAGTGCCACGAAGAAACAAGATAGAACATGAGACAGGGGAAGAACCTCCACAATACGAAGAGGAAGAACCTTTAGAAGAAGAAGACACAAACCAAGTCACAATCCAACAACAACTCAGTAACCTAAGCCGACAACTAGCTTTGCTTACTTTCCAGGTACAAAAAGACACAAACAAGAATGTTCAAAAGTCAAAGCCTAAGTTTAGGATCCATGAACTCCATCGAGAAAACCAAGGAGAAAGAAGACATGGGGTATCATCGTGTACACATCCCCACTTCTCCCACTAAAGAACAATTTCTCACACAAGAAGTGCAATCTATGAAAGCAACACTTGCGAGCATACAAGAAAGCAATATAGGGAGTATTAGGAAATACCAATATGAAGAACTATGCCCCTATCCTTTTGACAAGACAATTACCCTTCAACCCTTTCCAAAGAAATTTGATATGCCAAAGTTTGACAAATACAAAGGAAAGGGAGACCCAAGGGATCATGTTAAAGATTTCTACATGGCATGTCAAGAGGTGTCTTATAGTGATAATTATTACCTCATCAGACTTTTTCCTAAGAGTCTCGGAGGTCAAGCATTGGAATGGTTTACGCACTTACCACGAGGATCAATTTTCACCTAGCCAGAATTGGCATAGAAAGATTCGTGCGTCATTTCTCATATAACATAGAGAGTGACATCACCATGGCAGACTTGTGTGGCACAAAACAACGCCCAAATGAGACCTTCGCCAGCTTCCTCCAACGATGGAGAGGGATAGCTAGTCACTTCCCTTGCGCTTTCCCTGAGAAGCAGTCTGGTCAGTATTTTCATCCCTAATCTCAACCCAGATATAGCTTTCCACCTCCAAATGCATTGTGTCCGCACCTTTGAGGAGGTTATCGAGAAAGGGATTCAAATAGAAAAGGCTCTCATTGCCAAAGGCACCCTCAAAACCCAATCTAAAGACAACAAAAGTGTCAAACCCACTGAAAAGATAAAGATCTTTAACAAAAACAAAAACGTAGTGGGGGACGGAATCACTGATTCCAAACGTGTTCAAACGGTCCCAAACTAGTCAACCTTTTAAACTAACCAAGGGCCTAATTCAAACACCACCAAAGCGACGAACATTCACCTCCCTCAATGAACCATTTTCTGTCATACTAAAACACTTGGATGCGGCCCACATGATGACCTATCCTACAATGCAACCATTTGATGACAACACTCCTAAACCTTCATGGTATAAGGAACATGAATACTGTGAAATGCATCACGTTAAAGGTCATAAAACAGACAAATGTTTGTGACTTCGCCACTATATTCAAGACCTCATTGACAATGGGGAGATAGAGGTGGATAATCCTAGCCACATGCAAACACCTAACGAGAAAATGGGGATTTATAAGGAACCATTCCCCAAGCATGATAAGTTGGTAAAGGCAAAACCGGATCGGGGGGAGTCATCCCAAACCTATAAAGCCACAAATTACTTGTATACCAAGAGAGATAACAATCATTACAATTCACTTATCGTATGTATTCACTAGCCTACTAACCGTGTCAATACCATCCAGATCAAGGGAAAGGACTGCGCTGCGGTAACAAGGCGTGCCCGCCTTGTGATTCCAGAACCCTCTCTGTGTGACCCCACAAACTAGTAAATATAACCTTTTAGAACAACTTGAGAAGACATCTGCTAAGATCTCGATCTTAGATCTATCTCAAGATATCCAATGTGCATAAGGACATTTTGTATCAAACGCTTCAGCGGTCGGGAGTGCCTTTAGAATTCGATCATGCATACCTTCAAGCCACGGTGGCAAATATTACAGTCAGTGAGCATCTCACTTTCAACCATAGGGAGGTCCCTAACCGAGAATCCTACACATAATCTTCCCTTATACATTGAGGTAGTTGTTACCCGCAGGAAAATCAAATGGGTGCTTGTGGATAACGGATCTGGATTGAACATCTGTACGCTTAAATTAGTCAAACAATTGGGACATACGGAAGAAGATCTTGAGTCCCATATCATAACTATCAGCGCATACAACAACGTGAAAAGAGAGTCAGCAGGCACCAATTACGCTGCCAATGGAGGTGGGGGCCCCACTTGCCATCAGAAAAAGTTTCACGTCTTAGACTTAGAACTTCCATATAATATGCTTTTAGGCCGACCATGGATCCATGCCATGCAAGCAGTGCCATCAACATTTCATCAATGCATCAAGCTGAAGCATGAGGGACATACAGTAAACAATACCAGGAGACTCAGAGCCCTTTTCTCATTGTAGAGCTCTTAATAGCTTTACACAAAAGGGTATATACGTATGTCCCTCCACAGATATAGTTGTCCCCCTTCATTCTGAGGCCATGGAATCTCGAGTAGATTCAAATTCTCTTCGTTCTTGCACTCATGGGGCATCTACTTCAACATCTCCATTTAATTTATGGGAGATGAAAATTTTGGAATATGGTTGTGGGGAGTATAATGTACAACAAGCACTCTTGGTTTCTGACCTCTCCTTGTCGCCCAAGACTAGAGGTCGACCCAACTACCGCTTCAGGAGACCTAGAGAGGAACATACTATTGGGTCATTCCTACCTGGAGGCTTGTTAGCTGAGGAAAAATTACTTGATCCACCTACTACTTGGGTCCTTGAGGACACTCAGCCATCTTGTTATCAAACCCCAAAATATGAAAAATCTAGCAGAAGGATGTACTCCATGGGCTACAAAGGCCTAGGATGTGGGAGGAATGAACAAGGACAAAGAGAACCAGTCCCTCTTCCACATTTCAAAACAGAAAGATATGGCATTGGGATTCGCCCTTATGGAGCACACCCCAACGATCAAGATGTGACTTGTTCTGAGCATGAGGATAGCTCTGATTATCTAGATAGCGATGCAGATTCCTGTTGTATCCAATATGAGGATCTGGCCTCCATGAACCTTTTCATGAATAATGCTATCCTAACCATCACCCCCAATAAACCAACCCTTGACCTTGTATACCCCTCCCTTGTTGAATGGGACCAAAAACGTCACGTGCCACTAGATTTATTTGAGAATGATGAGGCTATTGCAGAGTTCATGGGCATAAGGGATACAATTCCCATTGGAGATCACAAGAAGGGTTTCTTTATTGACTTAGACACCTGCGCCTACTTCGGTGAGGAGGCTGAACTTCGTGGTCAGCAAAATTTAAAGAAAAGCTAGGGCAAGAGTTCTAAAGAAAAGCCTCGGCAAAAATCAAAGTCCAAGTCACACAGTGAAAACCTCTTTGAGGCATTGGTTGACAAACAAATAAGAAAATTAAAGGACAAACAAAGTGACCACGCCAGGGATGAAAATCTCGTAGAGACATCCTTGGATGAAGATCTCAACCTACCTCCCGATCCCACATGTATGGAGGATTTATCAAAATTGTTAGTTGAAGAAACCATTGATGTCAATATTGGTACTGAAGAAGATCCCAAGATAGTAAAATTGGGAGCATCACTCTCAACCAGAAAACAAAATACGTTCACTATGCTACTGCGAGAGTTTATTGATGTGTTCGCATGGTCTTACAAAGACATGCCCGGATTAGATCCAACTTTGGTCGTGCATAACTTGGTTGTGCACACAGATGCTAAGCCTATCAAATAGAAGCTTCGAAAGATGCACCCAAGAGTGGCCTTGTTAGTTAAAGAAGAGTTGGAAAGGTTACTTGCAACAGGATTCATCAGGCCAATTGATTATTCTAAATGGATATCAAACATTGTTCCTGTCCAGAAGAAACCTATTGGTATCCGAATTTGCACAGATTTTAGGGACATCAATAAAGCTTTCCCTAAAGATGACTTTCCATTGCCCAACATTGACATGATTGTTGACTCAACCGCAGGGTATGAAATGCTATCACTTATGGATGGCTTTTCGAGTTATAATCAAATTAAGATCGCTGAGGAAGACCAACACAAAACAACTTTCACAACTCCTTGGGGCACTTTCTGTTATCAGGTGATGCCATTCGGCCTTAAGAATGCGGGAGCAACTTATCAACGGGCCATGACAGTAATATTTCACGATATGATTCATGACATCATGGAAGACTATTTAGATGACATCCTGGGAAAGTCCAAAACAAGAGAGGAACATCCTATCATTTTGCGGTGTATTTTTGAACACCTACGTGAATACAAAGTCAGGCTAAATCCTAAGAAGTGTGTCTTTGGTGTGCTATCTGGGAAACTATTAGGCTTCATCATGTCAAGACGAGGTATTGAGGTAGACCCTGCTAAAGTATCTGCCATCACAGAAATGCCTCCACCTGAGAATATCAAACAACTACGTAGCTTGCAAGGGAAAATTCAAGCCATTCGCTGCTTTATCTCCCAGCTTGCAGATAAATGTCACTCATTCACTCATTTGCTTAAGAAGGACATCACTTTCATCTGGGGACCTAAGCAACAACAAGCCTTTGCTTTGCTTAAACAGTACCTGGCTAATCCACATGTCCTCATGCCTCCCACTCCGGGAGAAACCACTTTTTGCTCTATATTTCCGCTACGCAATATGCTATTGGTGCACTGCTCGCCCAATATGACCTTAGCCATAAAGAGAAAGCAGTGTACTATCTGAGTCGCACCCTCATCGCCTATGAATGTAATTATCCTCAGATTGAAAGGCTTGCTTGGCTGTTGTTTTTACCTTTCAGAAACTTCGCCATTACCTGCTAAATACTAAGACCAAGCTCATATCCAAGGTCGACCCACTCAAGTATTTGTTGTCCAAACCTGCCCTCACAGGTAGAATGGCTAATTGGATCATTCTACTCTACTCAGTGAGTTTGATATAGAATTTGTCCATCAAAAATCAATTAAAGGACAAGTACTTGCTGACCAGCTAGCGGAAGCACCTTTGCAAAGCACAGAACCTTTGAGTCTGGATCTGCCAGATGCATCTTTGCTCTACATTGAAGAATCTGTCGTATGGCAGATACATTTTGATGGATCTTTTACGTTTCATGGTTCAGGTGCAGGAGTGGTCCTTATTACTCCTTCAGGTGATCCTATACCACAGGCTTTCCGCCTGGCCTTCCCTTGCACGAACAACATTGCGGAATATGAAGCACTCATTGCAGGGATGAAGCTAGCCATCAAGTGGAATATTCAACATGTGAAGGTTGTAGGTGATTCACAGCTAATCATCAAACAGGTTAATGATGAGTATAAAGTTAAGGATGACAAGCTCATACCTTATAAGAAGTTGGTGGAAACTCTGAAGGAGTATTTTGTGCGCATTACCTTTGAGCAAATCCCAAGAGCGCAGAATAGATCGGCAGATGCTATGGCAACGGTGGGATCTATGCTTCGTATTCCGCCAGGGAACAATGATATGCCATTCTTCGTAGAAAATCTACGCCAGCCCGCGTATGACATGCCAGAATCTTGCTTGGCTTGTGAGGTTGTTGGTCCCCATTCACCATGGTATGAACCCATTTTCACCTATCTTAAGGACAGTACATTCCCTCCCAAATCTCCCGCTCTGAAAAGCAAGAGCCTAATTCGCCAGATAGCCCGTTACACCCTGTTAGGAGGTACACTTTATCGTCGTGGCTACGATGGGAATCTGTTACGTTGTCTGGATGTGACGGAGTCAATCCAGGCAATTAAAGAAGTACACGAAGGAGTATGCGGAGCACATACAAACGGAATGGTCTGGCTAAGAAACTGTTAAGAGTAGGTTACTATTGGCCCACCATGGAAACTGATTGTTGTAATTATGTTAGAAAATGTGTGCTATGCCAAAAGTATGGAAATTTCATCCATGCTCCATCGCAACCATTGCAACCAATCACTACCCCGTGGCCATTCTCCAAGTGGGGACTTGATCTAATAGGGAAGCTTACTCCTACCTCATCTGATGGTCATACACATATCATCACAGCTACAGAATACTTTACAAAATGGGGGGGCTGTCCCTTTAACCTATGTCACAGGAGCACAGATTTCTAAATTCATCATGAATCACATTATTTGCCGATATGGTATCCCTGCAGCCATTGTCACAGATAATGGGAAGTCATTTAAGAACAAAACTGTGAAAGGTCTTTGCCAACGGTTCTAAATCAGATTGAAATGGTCCACGCCATATTACCCTTAGGGTAATGGACAAGCTGAGGCAACAAACAAGACTTTGGTAAGGATAATGGAGAAGATGGTTAGCAAAACTGGTCGAAACTGGCACCTACAAATCCACCCAGCCCTCTGGGCCTACCGAACATCAATTCGCACTCCTACGGGTGCAATGCCATATTCCCTCGTGTTCGGGACAGAATCTATCATCCCTTTAGAGATTGAACTCCCATCCTTGTGAATTTCTCTTCAGGACTATTTGGATAAGGATAAAGATTACCGAGTGGCAAGATTGGCTGAGTTAGAGCTCCTGGATGAGAGGAACATTCACGCTCTTAATCACCTGAAAGTATATCAACATAGAATCTCCTGCAACTACAACAAGAGAATCATCCCTCGCCAGTTTGAGGTGGGTGATTTAGTTATGAAGGAGAATCAGTTCAACACTAGAGCAGAGCGAGAAAAGAAAGGGAAGTTCGAACCACACTGGTTAGGACCCTATGTCATAGTTGCCAAGTATGGCACAGGGGCATACAAGTTAGCTCATCCCAATGGTGATGAGCTCTGGGAGCCCATGAATGCCATGCATCTTAAGAGGTTTTATGCCTAAACATGGCACAAGAAAGTCATACAAATCATAAAAAAATATAAAAACATAAAAAATATAAAATATACAATATAAAAACATCAAAAATAAAATAAAAATATATATATAAAGACATCAAAAAAAAAAAGAGAAAATAGGTCGTCCATTAGTGAAAACCACGTAATTGTGGCACTTTGGACAAGTCCTTGGGTGAAAACCGGTTTCTGGCACCTCGGGAGGATTTGTTGTTCACAAGCATTCTGTATTAGAAGGGTAGTTGTCTTTTTCCTAGACCTGGTTCTACCTTCGAGTTTCCTTGTGCACACCATCTAGTCCAGCCTTGATCTGGCTTTGCCTTCTTCTATTCGTCTGTAAGGGACGTGGTCTTTCGTTATTTCCCATCTTACGCTGGGGGCAACTCAACGAACTTCACCTTCTTGTTCATAAGCGCGTGGCTTTTTTTGCCCTTGTATATTCCCCACCTAACGCTGGGGGCATCCATGCTTTCTTGGTTACCTGCACATAGCTTTGGAAAAACTGTCAAAAAAAAACACAAAAACAATAGAAAATTGTTTCACAAAACACAAAAAAATAAAAAATTGTTTAGAAACAAAAACAAAAAACAATAGAAAATTGTTTTCACACAAAACAAAAACAATAGAACATACCTTTATAACTGCATGAATTCATAAACCTTAACCACCGTACCAACCCATTCTTCTACCATTTTTCTAATCATTCCCAATAGCCCATTGTCAAAAGAATTTTTCAAACATATCCAAACATATATGCCAACCCACCCCACACAAAATGTATGTGCATTCCTTTGTGCATAGAATAACTTATAATGTAATTAGTTATTGGTGCACCAACGTGCAACACAACGCCAGAAAATGACAATAAAGGAAACAAACGAAAGGGAAAACCATTAAAAGAAACCTAATCTAGTTGGTAATACTGCCTTATTTATAGACACATAGAAGCCTTATTTATAGTATGGCTTTAACCGAATACCATTGAAATAACCTGGTAACCTTTCCACATCCAACACTTGCAATTGGAACATGGCTAAACCAAGGATGTAAGATATAACATATGGCCCTAACCAATGGACTTTGAGTTTCCCATGATGACGCATAAACTTATAATCATAAAGTAAAACCATCTAGCCAACCTCAAATTGTTTATTCTTAATGTGACGATCATTTCATGATTTTTTTCTTGCCTTCTCACTCGTCTGACTCCATCTAGCAAGCAGCCACCTTTCATAAAAATACATCAAGTTATCCATGCACGCTTGTAATGTTTTTTCATCATCCAATCCTCCTTCACGTACAATACATAGAGAGGGTAGCATAAATTCTACTAGAAAAAGAGCTTCCGCGCCAAACACCAAAATAAACAATGTGGATTTGTTCAATCTCTTGTATGTTATTCTATACGCCCATAATACGGCTGAGAATTTGTCATCCCAATCATATCTCCCAACATCACAAATGTTGGTCAATGTGTGACTTAGTATCTTGTTTAATGCCTCGGTTTTTCCATTGGCCCGAAAGTGGTATAAAGTAGGCTTGTGATGAGCCACTATGAAATCTTCCAACAAAATCCTAATTGTCTCATTCAAATAATATCTACCTCTGTCACTATTCAAACTCAAAGGGCACCCATACATGCTGATTATATTTTCTCATAGGAATCTTTTTGATGTGGCTGTCGTGTAATATTTTGTAGGTGCTGCCTCTGCCCACCGTGTTAAGTAATCAGTACAAGTAATTATATTGTGTGAACTAGTCCTTTACGTGGCAGGTGAAATAGGGCCTAAAAATTCAACCGCCCACTTCTCAAATAGTTCAACGGTAGGTGTAGACACCTATAATTACGCCCAAGCAATTTAAATACTTAAATATCACTAATTATTCCCTTTCTCTCAAATTGACGACTTATCATCAAAAGCGCGCATATTCCCTCTTATTGTCATCAATTAATTACAATATGCTAATTGATTAAGTCACCTATCTAACTAACAACCTAATTAACGACCTTCTGTTAATTATCACTTCCTCTATCTAGATTAATTAATTATTATTAATTAATTAGTCTTCCCCTTCATTTAACTAGTAAATCAATATTTAATTGATTTAATCCCTTTTGAATAGCCTGAATTGCACTAATATTCTTCTAATTGGCTTCTATAAGCTTACACCTACTTATTAATTAATCACCTCTGATTAATTAAAACACCCCCCAACTCCCATGACTTGCTAAACATGTATTAAAACCTTCTAAAGTAAGCTTACCTTAATAAAGCAGCCTTATCCATTCCTAATCATGTTCTACCTTTATCCCACATTCATGAGAATGTGTTGAATCCTTTATCCTTTGGGCTATATAAAGAGCCCTCCATCTACCTTTTTACTTACACCTAAACTCCTCTAAGAGAGCAAATGCAAAGCATATAGCAAAGAGACTAAGAGCTTGCACCTTTTTCCTTTTGAGAGGTCATCATCTTGAAGAGTTAAGCCTCTTTCTTAAAGTGCTTAGGTCATATGAGAGGTGTCAAAAGGGTCTTGTAGCCCAACTTTGAATAGCCCCCATTCCTAGGTTCTTGGAGCATTAAGGACAACTATTTTTGATAGCCATGGAGCTTACTTAGGTTCCATTCACTTATTTGTTGTTAGAGAATAGAGTGATATTTAGGTGCTTAGCATTAGTTAGTTTCAAAGTTTTGTATTGACAAATGCTAGCATCTAACCCTTGTTTAATTCTTATCATGATGGTGTTTATGCTGTTGTTTTATTCTTGCTAATTGTAGAACTATTTTAGGTGGTAGTTCTTACTTCATTTGATTTAACATTAAGTTTAAAAGTATACACTTGCACACAATATATGGCATGTATGCCCAGTGTATGTATGTCATGTGTACATACACTACACACATATGTATATATACATATAGTATATATATATATATATATATATATATGGATATATATATATACTCATATATATATATCTGTATATTCACGTACATACACACACACACATTTTATATAGAGATATATATGCCATATATATATACACACAAACTTGTCTTAAATTTAGAAAAACTCTGAATTAATCTTTGTTTTATATAATGGTACTCCGGATTAAAGTTGTAGCACTTGTAGCGATGGCTCAGAGCGCATAAGGCAAAGTTGGTGGATAAAAGAAAGAAAGTGTTTTAACACCTGTGGGGGCTTGGCCCCCACCCGCATACTATTATAATAGTTTATAAGCTACTAGGTTGGGTGAGGGGCACTGCCCCCAGTGCTATAGCGCACTAACCTTAGCACACCCAGCCTAACTAGGTTGGGCGAGGGGCACTGCCCCGGGCCCCAACCCGTCGTTTCGTACTATACATTGGGCTGGGGACATTGCTAAAACCTATCCCAATCAGCGCACATACCCAAACCAGAAAGTGTTGTATATCAACTTTCCCCCGGGTAGATATACCCCAAGAAGGAGTAATGGAGAAATCAAAGAAGCTCAAATCCCTGGTGCGCCCAAGGCGCACAGAATGGGCGCACGACATGGAGTGTCGATAGAGGAAATGGTGCACCCAAGGCGCACAGAATGGGTGCACGACATATATATATCGATTAGAGGAAATGGTGCGCCCAAGGCGCACAGAATGGGCGCATGACATGGAGTGTCGACATATAATATAATGGTGCGCCCACTACAGCGCACAAAATGGGCGCACGACACGGAGTTTCGATAAGGAAAATATTTATGCCTTGGCGCATTTAATAGGATGTCGAAAAATTTATATAATGCGCCAAGGCGCACCTTCAGGAGGCGCAACATTCTGAGTGCTGGCAGGAAGCAGACCCTGGCGCAGATATTCAAATGGCCATAACTTTTGACTGGGAGCTCAGATTCATGCAAGTTTGGACTCTTTATAAAAATCTTACGAGGTCCTCTGTCCAACTACGACTGGATATATTTAATTGGGTGACGAAAGACAAGGCTTAAGAACTTGACATATAGTTCGCCACTTTTGGGTACGCCATGGGGTTCTCAAAAAAAATGATAATTACAAAAATTAAGTGCAATCTAGAGGTGGTCTGGGGTAGTTCATGAAAATCCTCAACAACTATTCTCTCTCATTTCTTCCCATAAACTTGATAAGGAGGGGCTTCTTTCTAAGGGTAATGAGACATTTCTGTATTTGCCCCTCCCTTCCTCTCTTTGGCAGGTAACTTGTGGAGTTCAAACCTTAACATTTGAAACTGTAATGCATAATTACCTCTTGGCATTTTGCAGTGTGTTGTATCAATCCTTGGAGAAAATTAATACAAGTCTGTGGATTCTCCATTCAACAAATCTCTGAATTCAATTGCATCCCCTTGAACAACTAACTATGTAATCTGGCTATCTGTTTATGTTCTTGCAATTGCACATTTAATGGTCTGTGTTTAATTGGCAAGACTAGGTAAATTAAAAGGAATTCATATCCATCGGTGCATCACCTTTGTAGTTCAGGTTTTATTTCATGCATTTTCCTACCCTATCTCCAAGACAAAGTAAAGACTTGATAGGTTTCTTAGTAAACCAAACTAACACATTTCTACGTGTGCATCATGAACTCTCTTAATCAGTCACCGGCCTTCATCCGGAGAGCTTTTTCGATTTCACGAGAGTCCCACAATATGGGAAAAGCTCCATGTTATGCAATCGTACTGAGTAGTCTACAACAAATCGTGTCTGCAGACATCCAGGGGTGCTACAAATTTGACACCAATCATCAGGGCACTCACAGTGGGGATTTTAGTGGCGCAGGTATATTTTTCTAGTGAAAATGATTACAACAAGGCTGTTTTTCAAGCCAAATTTGTTTTCTCATAGTAGCTTCAATATGCATGTTCTTGTGGTGCACACACCTCTTGGGTGGCATAGACATTCAACTTGCTTTCTTAAAACTTCACATAGAGTGGCGCAGGTGCTATTTTAGGGGGCAAATGCAAGGAAGTTTCGGGAGTAGGACACATGCTCTCGGGTGGTGCAAGTACACTGTGTGCTGAAAATCCAACTTAATAGGAGAATCCATACTCCCTTAATGGCCTCTGACCCCCAAGGCCAAAGAACCATGAGGGCGTATTGAGAAACAATGACAAGTTTCAACATTAATGTGTTGCTCCACTGACAAACATACATACAGGTTTATCTCAACTTCACCATAGATGTCATATCCAACAAGTTTACACATGTCACCATTTGATTACAAAGTATTTGAGGATAAAAAACTAATAGAGAATAGGGCTATCACGAAACCACCTCCTTATACCTCCCAAGTGGTGATCTTGGGTATCAAAAATGACCCTTAAATTCTTTTGAGTGCATAAAAAGATCACTCACAGAGTATTTGAGTTAGAATCTCTCCCTTGAAATTGGCATTTTTTGAACAAAACCATTGAATTCCTTTTGGTTATATTTTTGGGATAGGTAAGGACATCCCATATAACACTGTCATAAAATGCGTGCCTCACAGAACTATCTTTTTCCTCCTCAATGATCCATTAACCCCTTCTCCCATGGACCAAACTACTAAGGCCTCATCATATCCCAACGAAAACACAAGCACATGTCAAGAGACACGAATGAATCAATTTTAACAAGTCACAACACTTGCATACAAACAAGCATGATAAAAATGTATCCAAAACCATGTTCAGAGCCTACCTAGATCCATAAATTATCCAAGATAAAATTCCAAAATCCTATTCAATTCATTGTATTGCCAAGTAATTTGGAAAAGGGTACATCCAACAAGCTCTGCTCAACTAGAACATAACCCCTTTGGCATAACACATTAAGCTACAAGAATGAGAAAAAAAACAAGTAACCCCCAAGTAGTCCAAGCAAGAGGGAATCATGTGGATAAATACGAAAGTGCTCCGAATTTGACCTATCTGACTGAGGTAAATCCGTTGTGAGGATAGCCACTTCACAAGTTCCTCCCTCCGTGACACTCAAGTCAAGTACACCATTTGGACGCAATTAAAATGCCCACTGCACTTGGAAGGGGACAATAACAACCCACATGGCTCTCAAACTTGCACACCATACTTTCAAAGGAAACAATAAATTGGGGTAGAAAGAAACTTGCTCGTGGATTTTCTTTCTTTTACACCTAAAAATGAGATTAAAAATTTAGGAAGATAAACTTTGGACACGAGCCCACTAGGTACCAGTTGTTGAGTAATAGTGTTGAGAGGCATGGGACAAGCCATATGCTTTTCCCACAAGCCTCTTAGAAATGCCCCCTAAGGGAAAATATGACTTTCGCCTAGTTTTTACTTGAGTAAGGGCACTCGTGATAAACATTAATTTTACTTACGACAAAGAGGCCACCAAATCTCATCCTAACTATTTGATTTACATACCTCACAGTATTAGTTGAAACTTTGTTGATCAAAATAAGGGTGACTAACTTAATGTCACACATATTTAAACATGCTAATAAAGTGACAATAACTTTTAAATCTTAAATACAAAAAACATGAATAAAGCGGCATGGGTTAGTTAAATGTCTAAAGGGTGCGGAGGCGTTTTCACCCCATTGGTAGCACATATGTAATCTTGATACACCATTCCATGGGAGAACTTCAAACAAGACAGGTGAAAAACACCACACTAAACAAACTTACATAGATTGTCAAATTTTTCCTTGTTTGTATCGTATCACTACGATTTTGATACTTCCATGGTTTGTCCCCTATCCCCTTTGACATAAATATGTGATATTGTAAGGTTACACTGCACACATTTTTAACTATTCCTACTCTATACCTTTCGAGATTGTATTAACATCAATGAGACAATTATTACATATAAAATCAATAATCAGTGCATTCAGGTGTTACCAATTCTATTATCCATCAATCATATAAAAATCTAACACCTAACATATCAATGAGATTATAATTCTACTCATAAACATCCCAGTTAACATAACGTGGTCAGTATTGGTGTCCACATCATACGAATTGTAATTGGCACTTATCGAGATATATTTCTAACATCACTATCTGAGCTTGCTCATCGTATATCTTGATTGGGAGATCACATAATACTGTCTTGTAGTCTAAATACGTTTGTGGAATCTATCATCTACTCATAAACTGTATCATAAGTAAAGACATGTCTGTTAATCATCATTCCGAATATAATCAATACTAAGATTTGAAACAGTAGTTTAAGAGGAGTGCGCACTACATTCAACCATCTATTGCATTTGCATACCAAACACTAGATCCATCATTAAGGAAAAAGCTAGGAAGGCTACTATCACACTTAATATTCTCACATGGATTAACCTATACATACTTTTGACATGCACATCTTGCATTATCACTACAGGGGGTAGTACATTTAGTTATTGTTCACACATTTCACAAAGTGTGACCCTGGTGACAACTAGCACGTAACACACGACTAGCACACATACACCAAAACTATATCTAGGGTTAAATAAATAGACATAGTGTGGTGCTTAGTATAGTGCAAACTTGGGAAACTTCTAGCAGTAGATGAGGTCAATCAAACCCCTTCATTGGACATGATTTAGGACCACTGTTTTTCTGCAGAAAAAGAAATAGAAGAAATGGTCGACCATAGTGGAAATGAATTAGAATCACCACGTGCAGACTTTGATTTTCACCCTACTCTACTAGACGAGTTTCTTCTTAGGAAAAAAGATAGAGTGTTGGCACGGGTCATACAATTAGTGGCCAAATTACCCATCGAGAATGAACCAATACTACCTATGAATGACACTACTGAGGAAGAATGCCCCCTTATCAATATGGAAGATATTTTAACAGGTGGGCATGCTTCCACTTCTTACATAGAAAATGATAATGTGATAGGGCATAGAATACCCCTCATCAAAGTACCACAAATAAACAAAAGAGAAATTTAGATAGAGGAAGAACCTCCAAAGTATGAAGAGGAGGAACCTTTAGAAGAAGAGGCTATAAACCTAACCACAATCCAACAACAAATCAGTAGCCTAAGCCGACAACTTGCTCTGCTTACTTCTCATGTACAGAAAGATGTAAACAAGAACATTAAAGAGGTGAGGCCTAAGGTTAAGATCAACGAACTCCATCGGGACAAAAAAGGAGAATAAGACATGGGATACCATCATGTTTACATCCCTACTTCTCCCACTAAAGAACAATTGCTCGCACAGGAAGTGCATTATATGAAAGCGACACTTGTGAGCTTACAAGAGAGCAATATAGGGAGCATCAGGAAATATCAATATGAAGAGTTTTGCCCCTATCCTTTTGACAAGACAATGACCCTTCAACCCTTTCCAAAGAAATTTGATATGCCGAAGTTTGAAAAATATAAAGGAAAGAGAGATCCAAGGGATCATGTTAAGGATTTTTACCTGGCATGTCAAGAGGTGTCTTATAGTGATAATTACCTTATCAGACTTTTTCCCAAGAGTCTTGGAGGTCAAGCATTGAAATGGTTTACATGCTTACAATGGGGATCAATTTCCACCTGGCCAAAATTGGCAGAAAGATTCATGTGTCACTTCTTGTATAATATAGAGAGTGATGTCACCATGACAGACTTGTGTGGATCTAAACAATGCCCAAATGATACTTTCTCTAGCTTCCTCTAATGATGGAGAGGGATAGCCAATCACTTGCCTTGTGCTTTCCCTAAAAGGCATTTGGTCAGTATCTTCATTCCCAATCTCAACTCGGATATCACCTTCCACCTCCAAATGCATTGTGTCCATACTTTTGAGGAGGTTATTGAGAAAGGGATTCAGATAGAAAAGCCTCTCATTGCCAAAGGCACGCTTAAAAACCAATTTAAAGACAACCAAAGTGTTAAACCTATGGAAAAGTCCAAGGTCTTCAACAAAAACAAAAACATGGTGGGAGACGGAATCACTGATTCCAAACACGTTCAAATGGTCCAAACTGGTCAACCTTTTAAATTGGCCAAGGGCCCAATTCGACCACCACCAAAATGACAAACATTCACCTCTCTCAATGAACCATTGTCAGTCATACTAAAATAGTTGGATGTAGCTCACATGATGACCTATCCTACAACACAACCATTTGACAACAACGCTCCTAAACCTTCATGGTATAAGGAGCATGAATATTGCAAAATGCATCATGTTAAAAGTCATAAAATAGACAAATGTTTGTGACTTCACCACTATATATAATACATCATTGAAAATGAAGAGATAGAGGTGGATAACCCTGGTCACACGCAAAAACCTAATGAGAAAATGGGGATTTATAAGGAACCATTCCCCAAGCATGATAAGTCAGAAAACACAAAACCGGATCGGGGAGATTCATCCCAAACTTATAAAGCCACTAATTAATTGTATACCAAGAGAGATAACAATCATTAAGATTTGCTTATCAGATGTCTTCGCTCCCCTACTGACCGTGTCAATACTATCTGAATTAAGGGAAAGGACTATGCTGCAGAAACAAGGCACACCCACCTCATGATTTCAGAACCCTCTCTGTTGACCCCACATACTGGTAAGTATAACCATTTAGAACAGCTTGAGAAGATGTTTGTTAAGATTTTTATCTTAGATATCCTCAAGATATCCAATGTGCATGAGGACATTCTATATCAAACTCTTCAGGGGTCGGCAGTGCCTTTAGAAGTTGATCCTACACATCTTTAAGCTACGGTGGTAAATATTGCACCAAGTGAGCATCTTACTTTCAACCATAGGGAGATCCCTGCTAAGAACCCTACACATAATCTTACCTTGTACATCGAGGTAGTTTTCACCTGCAGGAAAATCAAACGGGTGCTTGTGGACAATGGATTGGGATTGAACATCTACATGCTTAAGTTGGTCAAACAATTGGGACATATGGAGGAAGACCTTGAGTCCCATATTATCAATATCACCACATACGACAACGTGAAAAGAGAGTCAGCAGGCACCATCACGCTGCCCATGGAGGTGGACCCCACTTGTAATCAGACTAAGTTTCATGTCCTCGACTAGGAACTTCCATATAATATGCTTCTAGGCCGACCATGGATTCATGTCATGTAGGCCGTGCCATCAACATTTCATCAATGCATCAAGTTGAAGCATGAGGGACATACGATAACAATACCAGGAGATTCAGAGCCCTTTGCTCATTGTCAACCTCTCAATAGCTTTACATGAAAGGGTACTGTACGTACCCAAAATTATAGGGTACTGTATTGCCAGAACAACGTGACACGTGCCCCAATGATGATACAGGTCTCCTCGTAAGGTGTTCGGGATCAGGAAAAGCTCTCCTAGTGTGCATTAACATCCCGCATGCCCCGCTTAGCCCCCGTGTGCTTTGTTTTTTTCCTTTTCCCCTCTTTTCTTGGCCTTTTTCTCTTCAGTAATGAAACCACCACCCTGCCTGGGTGGCGGTCTTGTGACCACCGCCCTGAATAGGGCACTGGTCCTGTAACCACCACCCTGCTCTGGGTGGCGGTCCTGTAACCTCCACCCTGCTCTGGGCGGCGGTCCTTTACGCGTTTTCCAGAAAGCCCTTTTAACATGACTCATGTAATTTCAACATTTTACCAGCTTTCTTTCACTGCCATAAGCTTGCATTTATGATTCTGGTTCCCTGGAATAGTGTTTTTCCATTGTTTATAGTTTAAGAGTTCTATTTGGTTTTTACCTTGGGTAAATGCAAATGCTATAAATAGATGGCTTGTGGTCAAGCAAATGGCCCCTCAAATTTGCCTCTGATTTCTCTTTGCAATAGATTTACTTTTCCTTTTTCTTAGAATGTTTAGTTTCTTTCATTGCATGCTTAGTTATCATTGTTTTACTGTTAGTAAGCCACATATCCATCTTGTGCAAGCACTATTGTTATTTCATCCAATCCATTGGAGTAGAATAGCTTAGGAAGCCATTAAAGTTACAGGTTTTTCTCCTCAAACAGGATAGTTTCAGGTTCTGGATGCTTTATGTCGCATGACTCGCAATAGATCTCGCTAGGAATTGCATAAGCCAAGCTCTGTACTCTTGCGCTATCCATCTCCTACTCGCATTGTATTCAGTCAGTATTCTAAGCTGCCTTTATCCCAATATCTACTTCTGTTGATGTTAGCATTACACGCTTTTCTGGATCCATGCAAACATGAAGGAATGAGGAGATCACACTGAGGGGACAAGATCACACACATCATCAGATTCACCACTATTCTGTAGAATCTAGGTTCTAGCTTTCAAATTTCTAGTTAGAATCATATCAAATAGAGTAGTTAATTACTTTATTTCAGTTAATTCTACTCTCAATATTGCCAGGGAAGCTGTGGGGATTGATAGTTTCTGAGAAACTCTGATTCACTCCTCACTTCTGAGATAGGATTGAGAGTCTTGCAAATAGATTAGATAAGCTATTTTATTGTTTAGAATAGATCTACAAATTGCACAGACAAATAGTTACAATCGGTTATTTTGTTTGTTTTAAATTGATTATATTAGCTGTCAATTCTAGATATTTTAAATAGCTGCTTTCTTAAATTCATAAAGCTCGTAAGAAAACACAAAAAATAAAGAATTCATATATACTATAGATATACTTCACATATTTAAATTTTATTTTACTATAGTTCTCTTTACTTTGTTGCTTTTGTATGACAATCACGGGACCTAGAGAGCCCAGGGAATACATATTCGAGCCAATCGTGCCCCAGCCCAAATCTCATTACAGCGATAACTGATATAGATCAAAATATTATAATTCAAGTCTTCCGAACAATGGTAAGCTTGCAACAAATCAATTCCCAGTTGAATGGACTAAACATAGAAGATGACCAAGCACACACATTTTGGTCAAATCAACCAAACTATAGATTACCCTAGGTAACATTCATATGACTGTAGAAGGGTTCGAAAGAGAAAAAACCTTTGGTTTTGATCCTTTGGTCCCACAGCCAGACACAGGAGACACTCTTATAGATATAGATACTAGCCTAAGAATCTAGGTTGCACGAACACCTATAAGATATTCTGAGAAAATCACACAGTTATTGATCCTAAATATATAAGTTGAGAAAGCATACGATTACTGGATATTAGGGATTAGGACTTGATTTCACGCATGACCATAGCAGGTCCAAAACAACTAAGAATCTACGGTTGTGACCCAAAAATCCCACAACCTAACGAATCCATAGGAGAATTAGACATAGACACTGGCCTACGCACACTAGTATTCTGGTCTACTCCACTTCCACCTATCATCATCGAACAATTATCCTTGCTAGACACGGTAGCTAACAGAGCTAGGGAATTCTGGACTAGGCCAGAGAATTGTCCATAGAATTGGCTATATTTACCATCCACCATATGACCTTTTCCGGAGAAATACACGAAACTATCTCAGGTCATTTTTCACGTATTCCACAACCTATAGATCGAATCATGCTAGAGCTCAATATTGATTAGAGCCTTGGAGCAGTCATCCTTACTGACCGATCTATCACACCAGTTCAAGTTAGGAGGGCCTTCTTTGCCTTAGATTCAGAAATTCCGCTAGTGCGTATTGAAGACATTAGATTGCCTAACTAGTTTGTCTGCATCTCACACATATTCATACCCACCGACTGTCTCGACATGACCTCGGGAGGTCAGGTGCAAGGAAGAGTCACTTGTAGATTCCCATGCTCATGTGTCACTTTTCCATCATACAAAATTGGTGAAACCGATGTGAAACTTACAATTGTTTCACCTTCTATACCTCATCGGCCTTCACATCAGCTTCACCAACAAAATTGGTGAACCCGATGTGAAACTTCCTACTTTCTAGTTTGGAGTCATATTATTATGTGTTGTTCCAAGATTAGTATACTTTTCATCTTTTCCACCTCATTGGCTTTCACCATCACCTTTGCTCCTTCCCATTATTCTGCGGGTATTCATATACCCCCTGAATATGTTGGGATTCGATGCATATGGCAGACCCCTCTTAGGTCTTAAGGCATATTACGCCCAAAAAAATAGACAATCATCACCCTCACTCTTAGTATGGGGTGATAACTATTCAGATAACCAATTATCAACACAAACTGCAAGGATCAGATATAGCTTGTCCTTCCAAACAAAGGAGTTGGAACAACTCGCTCAAACGCAACAAATGGAGCCTTCAGGCTCAAACAATATGACGTTCATCAGAGAATCTGGTTCATCTCCTCATGTACTACTTAGACCAAAAATTAGTAGGCAATCAGACCCATACCAAATTTTAGACAATAAACATTCAGTATATTATGCCAGGAATGAACAACGCTCTCGAAGTTTGTACCCACCCATAGGAGGTCTACAAACACAACCCAAGGTCTCTTTTCAAGAAAACACTTCCATCCCATTACATATAGGAAATGCCCTCGGAGAAACTTGGCAGGGTAGTGATCAGTTCATAGTGGGGTATCATAGACCTATACAACACCATGATATACAAAAAATGCCACCAAGGAAGAATATCGTGACTTCACCAAATGAAGTCATTTCAATGTTGGTAGAAAAATTGAGAGGGTTAGAACTTGCTCAAGCAAATCACCATTCTCAATTCATATAAACAGGAAGTTCCAATCCTCCAAACCATCCTAGCCAAGTAGATTTCCTCATAGGAGTAGGCACGTTAGGCATGACTCCTCAGTATTCACAACAAACGCCAACTATACTCACCATCTCTAACACTGTTCCTCCCGGTCTAGTATAGAACAATCCATTCCTGGACAGTACCCCGTCATACTTAAAAATATAATACAAATCACCACAAGGGGATATGTTCTCCTCTCCCGGCATGTTTTCTCAAACACAGGCGCTTCCATATGCCCCTGCCAATGCATACGCTGCGCCATATCAACAACCCATTCCACCACCGCTCCCTCAACAGGAACCTTCTATGGTCGAAACATATGCGATAGGGACTTACTTAGAATATTTGAAAGAGCCCTTGGATTTCACCATACGAAGCGTCATGCTTCCAAGACCTCTCCCTGATTTTCCCAAATACAAAGGCGAGGGAGATCCAAATGCACATATCAAAGCTTACGCTACAGCCATTCGAGAACTACTCCCATGGGATGGGGTTGTTGCTAAAATATTCCCAAAAACCTTGGAAGGCATCGCTCTCAATTGGTATTATAGAATACCTAAGGCTTCCATACATTCATTCAAACAACTCATGTCAGAGTTTATAAAGGCCTTCGACATGAAAAAATTATTAAGAACAGGAATCAGGGAGTTCTTACACATCAAAAAAGAACACAACGAATCTATCTCCCATTTCATTCAAAGGTGGCGTACAGTTCTTTATTCTTCGGCAAGTGCTCCCAACATGGATCAAATGGAACTATGTGATTTATTCCTTCATTCTCTTAGCATAGAAGTGAAGGAAGAACTCCAGAAGTTCCCATTAAGAACTTACGATGAAGTACTTGAGAGTGCTCTTCGAATAGATCAAGTAGAAATTGACAGTGGTCACAAAACATATGGAGCAAACGGGAGGTTAATCGCCCCTAACCAGAACACTACAACTTATCCTACTACCACAAACGTCAATCAAGGACCTAAAATCCTTAACAAAAATTAGGGTGTAACAACAGATGGAGTAACCGACCAGCCTAAGAAGGTAAATGTTGTTAATACTCCATCACAAATAAACAACCAACGAAACAACAACTTTACCCCAACAATCAATACAGTGGATTTTAACCATCCACAACAACAACAATGGAAAAATCCTATACAGGGTCCAAGCCAAAATTCAACTAGGTACCAAAACCAGAATTCAAACCAAAAACAACAAACGCAAAATTTTAATAGACAATGGTTTGATCAAAATTTTGGGCCACAATACACATCAAACCAACCAACTAGGAATTATAATCCTAATTCGTATTGTGGTTTCCACAAAATTTGGGGCCATGACACTCGATCGTGCCGTGACTACAATAAATTCATGTAACACTTGCCAGATGAACAAAAACAAATTTTCATGGATATGTTCTTAGCAGATCCTATGTCACCAACGTCAAATACCTTTTCAGGGGTAGTTTCCCCTCAAAATGCACCCCTGAAGATCTTTAATGATCCACTCCCAAATCACGATAACAACAGGCTAAATCTAACTAGGACGAACAAGGGTGCGATGATAGGAAACAATGATCATGAAGCCTCGACCTCGCTAAATCCATTAGTTGCACCACAACTAGGAAGTCAGCCATGACCTAAGGTAGTCAGTTTAGTGGAGTTAAATGCTGAGCTACCCATCAAAGCTATAACAAGGAAGTGAGAGTATTTCTCTCAGCCAATTCCAAGCCACCTGCCAGAGGCGGATGACATCCAACAAATCGTACCAAAACCTATGGGTGCCTATGATTTAATTAACGACCTAACAAAAACCTTCTCACACATTTCATTCTTAGACTTACTAAAGAACTCTCCTACCCACAGGGCTGCTCTTTTAGAAGCATTAGGTTTAAGTCATCTAATTAAATCACACTCCACCGCCTGAAACATAGGTAAATCATGTGGATTTTAACGTTCATCCTCCAGGGTAGACAGATAGGGATTTCAAATTCATATTCGAGATAAACAAAATGCTGACAGATGCTGAGATCACACGCCTAGGTGATCCAGCCTTACATTTGCAAGTATGGGTTTTATAACAACTATGTAAAGCGTGTGATGATAGACGATGGGGGCAGCGGTTAACATAGTCCCCTTCTCTTTCCTCCAAAAGCTAGGAGTATGGAGAAAACCAATTGTTCCACAACTTGAAATACACTAAGGGGCTATGATAGTCTTAAAGCCACCTCGGTTGGAACTATAATATTACCAGTCACCTTAGGACCCAAAACTATCTTGACTGAGTTTTATATTATAGATCGGGGAAACTAACTATAATATGATCCTCGGCCAACCATGGATACACCGCATTGAAGGAAATCCCTTCTACACTATTTCAAGAAGTAAGGTTTTTACATTTTAGGAAAGGTATTCGTGGCAAAAGGTGATTCCAAAACCATTTGATGTACACCTAGCTGACTTAAAGAAAAGACCAGGCAATACACTCGGAGTTTGAACTCCCAACAAATCAACTTAAAAAACCTACCGACATAAAAACAAAAGAAAAGTTGGTACCTATGATAGATCTTGAAACTATGAGCCTAGCCAAAGTAACCCCAACCCCCAAAGATGAGGCTAACACTGTAGAAGTAGTATCATTAGGAACTACTATAAAAAATAATTGAATTTCTAGAAAATGATCTACCAATATTCTTATCATTCGATTCAGTAGGCATAGGGTATTCCCTAGGCATTAGCTCTCTTCTAGCAGAGGATCTCTATATGGTGGAAGTGGAATATGCAAACACAACAGATATCCCAGCATCCATATTCCCAGTCAAATATTGGACACTCCATTATGATGGAGCTAGATGCCGTTACGGAGCGGGGGCAGGTATAATCTTTACTTCCCTTGAAGGAAAAGTCTTACCTTTTGCCTTTAAACTAAATTTCGAGTGCACAAACAATGGCACTTAGTATGAAGCCCTCTTCCTTGGCCTCGTCTTAGCTAGGAGAATTGGTGTTGATAACATCAGAGTCTTAGGAGACTCGCAATTAGTAGCAAACCAAGTCTTTGAGATATATGAAACCAAAGACGAGCACTTACAACTTTACAAAAGAGCTGTATTAGATTTAAGCAAGGAGTTTGACTTCATATCAATTACGAGAGAAACAATATTCTTGCCGATTCAATAACAACTTCAGCATCATGTTTTACTCCAAGAAATGAGTTAGAGGATACCCGTTTCATGGTATCCCTTCATGATGAGCCATTGATAAAGAAAATGACGAATTCTCTTTTAAATGGAAATAAATCTACTATCCTAGACCATGTTGATAGTGATATGGCAACTTTGGATTACTTAAACACCTATGCGGCACTACATCTCTCTTATCATATGATAGATTTGTCCTTAATCCCGCATTCGTCTTCTTACTTTGGAAATCCCATGATGGATGTTCCCTCAGAAATGGAACCTAGCATATACACGGTAGAAAATGGGGATGATTTTGATTTACCTCCAGCACCACCTGATTTTGAAGAGGGTAACACCTCTTTGATCGAATAAACAATTGATATTAACATCAGAACAGAAGATGGACCAAGGATTTTGAAACTAGGATCCTCATTAACCCCAGAAGAAGTAGAAATACATACTCAGATCCTCAAAGAACATCAGAAGGCGTTTACATTTAATTATAAGGAAATGACAGGAGTTGCACCCCACATTACGCTGCTCAACCTCGTCACTAAATCTGATGCAAAGCCAGTTAAAAAAAAATCAAGACCCATGAAACCCCAAGGTAGCTCTCATGGAAAAAGAGGAGGTAATAAAACTCCTCCAAGTAGGATTCATCAAGCCATTCAATTACTCCCAATGGGTATCTAATATCATTCCAATTCTCAAGAAGAATGGGAAGAGTACACATCTACATAGATTTCTGAGACATCAACAAAGCATGTCCTAAAGACGACTTCCCATTGCCATCCATTGATGTCATTGTTGATGCAAACAGCTGGGTTTGAACTTTTTTCTCTCATGGATGGATTCTTGGGATACAATCAAATCAAAATATCTAAAACAAGATCAAGCTAAAAACCACATTTATAACTCCTTGGGGAACTTATTGCTATGCTGTCATGCCATTTGGTCTCAAGAATGCTGGTGCTACATACCAGCGAGCTATGACATATATATTTCATGATTTAATTCATAAAATCATGGAATCCTACGTAGATGACTTGTTGGCTAAGGCCAAGAAGCATTGTGACCATCCGGAAGTACTCCGCGTCATTCTCTCACGTATGATAGAATACGGAGTCACGCTAAATCCAGAAAAAGTGCGTCTTTGGTGTAACAGGAGGGAAGCTCCTAGGTTACATCATATCATCACAAGGGATAGATGTTGACCCAACCAAAATTTGGGCTATCCTCGAAATGGTTCCACCTTCGGATGAATTTGGAATCAGGTCATTTCTCGGAAAGCTGGGGTGCAATCCGAAGATTCATCCTGTACTTAAGCTTCGCCATTCATCCAATCAATAATTTACTCAAGAAAGATTATAGCATTAATTAGACTGAAGATTACAATGAAGCTTTTGATGCAGTTAAGCATTTCCTGTTATCACCACCTATGCTAATGCCACCTAAGCTAGATCACCCATTAATTCTATACTCACGAGCTACTAATGTCTCGCTAGCCTGTATACTGGCTCAAGAAGATGATGACAAGAGAGAATGCGTGATTTATTTCATTAGCCAAACATTGCTTGACTATGAAACACGTTACACACAAGCAGAACAAGAATTCGCTCGCCATAGTCTTTGCAACCAAATGCCTAAGACATTATATGCTAAATCAAGAAACAAGGTTCATGGTAAAAAACGGACCATTTACAAACTTTCCTCACACAAGGGTCCTTATTTAAGAAGGATGGATGTTTTATAACCTTAATGGGGAGAATTCAAATTAACATTTGTAAATCAAAAGTCAGTTAAAGGAAAAATCATCGCAGATTGGTTAGTTGATAACCCATTAGATGGAGGGTGACCTAGTAGATTTAGATTTTCCAGATGAGTAGCTCTACAAGCCAATCGCTACTCCATGGCCCTTTTCTACATGGGGCCTATATTTAATAGGGAAATTCTCTCCCTTGTCCATAGGCAACCATAATTTTATAATCACGGCCACTGAATATTTTACCAAATGGGTAGAGGCTATGCCTCTTACTACTGTACCTGGTTCTGTAATCGCCAAGTTCATTTTGAACCAAATCATTTACAGGTACAGTATCCCACAAATCATCATCTCTAATAATGGAACTTCTTTTAAGAATGAAGAGGTTTGTGAACTATGTAATAAATTTAAGATAAGCCATCATATGGCTTCCTTGTATTACCCTCAAGCCAACAGACAGGCTGAAGTGACAAATAAAACACTAAAATCCATTCTCCTTAAAACGGTGAAAGAAAACAAATGAGATTGGCACTTAAAGTTATATCCAACCTTATGGGCCCACCGAACCTTAATAAGAACACCAACGGGGAGAAACTCCTTTCTTGCTAGTATTCGGGGGCAGAGGCAGTTCTCCCACTCGAGGTTGAAATACCCCAGTCTCCGCATTTCATTACAAGGGATTCTAGATGAAGACAATTACAGAGAAGCACTTCTTTCCCAACTAGAAAGCCTAGATGAAGCTAGGTTAGATGCTGAACAGTGGCACAGAGTCTATGCTGACCAGATGTGCCGGCAGTATAACAAAAAATTCTATGAATGTGACAATATATGAAGGTGATCTAGTTCTAAGACTAGACACCCGGATCGACAAGAAGACTGGAGAAGGAAGGAAGTTCCGGCCTAAATGGTTGGGCCCATACTAAGTCATGAAGAAATATGGAAATGGTGCATACCTCATATGTACGCTAGAAGGTGAGGAATTTGGTGAAACAGTCAATTCCCTACACCTCAAGCGTTTCTATGTGTAAGCAACTAGAACTATTTATATATCTATCTACATTGCATTTTCATATAGATTAGGATCATATTGTCCATTTATTTTGTACACAAATTATGATCAAGGAAATCTATTCTCAAAGCAATTCATTACAAACTCATGATGTTGTTGGCATAAACTTTCTAATCATACCTCTCCATTTTCATGATATCATCAAATTATCTCAGAATCATTTTATCAAATAAAGCTAGACATGACAAAGTCTCAACGGTAACCATACCAAGATCTGCCAAGTTTTATTCTCACTTTTGGTTTCTTCTTAGGGTAGGTGTCTTGCCTATGGTCTGTTCTAGAAGCTTCATGGTGTCACATCTATCCCATATGTATATCTCTTTGGAAATAAACACATACTGGACATTTTACTCAAATAAACAAGTCAAACAATGATCAAACAAAAAAAATTTAATTTTACACATTTCCTTGCCCCACCAACCTTTGGTGATGAGCTTGCATCTCTCACTAGTGACGTAGGGTTGGGGAAAGGATGGAAAATTCCCCTACTCGCCTATGCTTTTCCCACGGTGATAAACCCATGCTTCTTACTAGTAGGGCATGGGGCAAAGTGTAGGGGGTCCTCTTGACCAAAAAAATGCAAAAGGTCATACACAAACAATTCAAACTTTGAAACTTTGAGTCAAAAACAAATGAATCAGATGCTCAAAATCCCAAGAGAGTTAAAATCCTAAAAACCCAGATTTTGTCTACTATGTGGCCATCTACGGTTCTAAGTCTGGATAAACCGCAAAGCAAGCTTCATCCAAAACTATGAAGTCACTTGAGTGGAGTAGACTTGTGGTGTCCTAATTTGGTTCCACCAAAGCTTTGTCTGTCTTTCATCACTATCATTTCACTACACCTCATAACTTGCACCCTTCCCAACTCTTGGTGATAAGCCCTCGCATCTTACTAGTTGCATGGAGTTGGGGGTAGGGGCAAGTTTATCTGTTCATCGTACTGGTTTATTTTCATCACTTTGCCAAAACAAACATGAAGTATCCAAAATTGCTTACAGAAAACTAAGATTCAAAATCACATTATATCTACATTATCATATATTAGCATCATGAAACACAAAAGGAAAGTAAAACACTTGCATCATTTGTTCACCATTGCATATATTCTAAAAAGAAACATATAAACATACATCATAGCATACATGAGGAAACTAGAAATAGAAAGAAAGCCATGAATACCAAGATTTTGATCCAAAATGAATACATATATATAAATGATCAATGTTTATATACAATGTCATCATGCACTAAGCATGGTCAAAATGCTCAAAGAGCCCGGGATATAAAAAAGAATATATAGTAAAAAATCTACGAGAGCTAATTGGCTTCTCAATCCCTACGAGACCCCTCTGAAGGTGCACGCCCATGCCTAGGACTTCGGCTACGCCGGCACTCTGAATGTACGGAGGGCTCAGGATCCCGAGGGGCAGGCACAGTCTCACCACAAGAATGGCTCCTCATCAAGTGCTCAGCCGTCCTGTACCTCACTAACTCTGTGCGAAGGGTCGATACCATCCTGGCCACATGCCAGACTGGAGCGAAGACATCGATATGTCTGCCGGATGCTGAAGGATCCCTAGCATCCACAGACAGCTCTGTGCGGGTCCTCTCCATGGGGATCATCAGGGTATCAGTGCATACCCTGCAAATCAAGTCCCACCACTCATCGGTGGTCTTTGCAAACCAAGGAGAAAAATTAGAAACCAAATAAGGAGATTAGAAATCCAAGATAAAACACAAGGAGAGATAGTAACTAAAATGATCTTAAATTAAACAAACACTAGAAGGGAGAGAGGGTAACTTACTTAGATCACCAGGCCTCCAAGATGGACCTATGGGATCAGCGCCCGCCACGGATGCCACTGCCGACTGAGGGGCTGCTCCTGTGGCTGGAGCAACGTAACACTCTGCAACAAACTCATCCTCCCGATGGCCCTGAGAGAGTGGCTCCTCTGAAACTAGAGTCACCCTCTCTGCACTCTGCTCGGCCCTCTCCGCCTGCATGATATCCTGGGTGTCGTGCCACTTAGGATCACTATCCTCAGTCTCCTCCTCTGTCTCTCCCCCTGTAAACTCCTCAAACTTGGAGTCTACCTCAATGGGGTCATCGCTGCTATGGGCAGGACCCACAGAAATCTGAAGCAAAGGTGCCTGAGGTGCACCAACTCTCCCTCTGGCACGTACTATCCTCCTGGATGCAATAGGAATGTTAGGAGTAACCACTTTCCAACCCCAGCCTCTAGGCCCCCCTCTGGCCTCTCAAACTGATCTATATATAGGCACCACTGGGGGAAGCATACCCATGTATGGTAAGCCAAACTGCTGAGGAACACATCCAAAGGGGTGCATCTCCACTCACCCCACTCTATCAATAAGCTACCCTATCGTGGAGTAGGAGATCAAGGTAAGAGCCTCCTCACCCCATATGCCTGCCATAGTCTGGTATGCTGTGGCCTCCATGTCGGCAGTAGTCAGGGAGGTAATTGGCTGATGAGGTGCTCTGAGCACCGACATGTCTTTCCATCTGGCTGCCCTCATAGCTCCAGGATCTGTCACTTCGACACCCCTGCCATAAGGAATTAAATGCTCATAGACCCAACTCATGACTAGGGTCAAATGGCTTAAGGACTGCCCCTGTAAATGGACCACCCTGTATAAGTCATGGTAGGTGGTCCCAAGAATGTCTTCTCCCCAGGCATATATCTGACCGTGCCCCTCTATCTGTGCAATAATGGGGGAACAGCAGTATAGTAATGTATCTCCTCCCTTGTCCCTGATCAGTCTCGAGGCAAGGATCCCCATGATGGCCTGGCAAAGTAGGGGGATGGGCAAAGAAGGAATGGATCAAACTCTAACCCCCTTCTTCAACCCCGTAGAGATGACTGCATCTCCCATATATGTGGCCCACTGTGTAATTTGTGCCCGTGAACCTGCCGTCTCTAGGGTGAGTCATCTCCCAATGATCGAGACCCCCAGAATATGATAGACGTCCTCCAATGTAATAGTGCACTCACTGCGGACCCCTGGTAATTGGAAGGTGTTCCGATCTGCATCCCAGTATGAGAACAAATCACAAAGGATGTGACTAGATGGTGTAACATGGGGCACGCGTGAAATGCGTAGTATCCCATCCCACTGAAGAGTGTCCTCCTCATCCTGTAAGAGGGCATCTAGAACCCCTGGGAGCCAATCACACTCCCTCTCTCGACTCCACTGGATATACTCCTCTCTCATTTGCATACACCCAAAAACACACAAAACAAAGCAAGTTAGCATCTAAGTAATATTGGAAAAATCATGAAAACACGTAGAAATGCTAAAAATACAAACACAATCTCAAATAGATGTTCCTTTTGCATTCTGTGCAAAACCACTGCCCTGAGCAGGGAGGCAGTTTTATAACTACCACCTTAAGGGTGGCGGTCATGTAATCATCGCCCTGAATAGAGCGGCGGTCATGTAACCGCTTCCCTGGGCAGGGCGGCAGTCATGGTCTAAAAACCCATGCGGGGTTTTAAGCTTAAAAGGCCTAAAAAGTGTAAAAAATGACCATTTTACCTAAAAACAAAGCCTACCCAGTAGGTGCCCCCCCTAGGTGGACCTTTTAACACTAACATTTTCAAAAATTACCCCCCAGGACAAAGTATTTAGCATTTCAAATTTAAGGGGGTAAAAAGGATAAACTGAAGAAAACTAACCTATGATCTCATAGGTCGATGTTCCGCACGTGGAGGCATGATCGCTATGTCGTCACGAACATTTTGACTCTACTCATGTAAGAAACCGTCACCGTGGGTCCCAGAGCTTGAAATCAATCAAATCGACTCGCACAAATGAATAGGAAAATGGGGCCCACTTTCATATATATAGCACCCTGGTTCATTTTAAATGACTTTTTCATAGGTTTGGAGCGCCGACGGAGGTAAGTTCCTATCCCCGCACAAATGGTACATTCTCATTTCCCTATTATTTTAGCATTTATTTTTCAAGCTATTGTGTCTATCTGCACTTGAGTTCTCTTTTCGTTTTGCAGGTAGCGGAAATCTTGGATGATTTCATTTTAAACACACGGATGTATCAGGTATAACTTCTAACTTCCCATTTCAGGACCACCATAACTCGGAGCCCACCATTTTTATGCCTCTTCATGGCTAAAATGCTTCTCCGAGGGGGCAATATGTATGTACCCCAAAATTGTAAGGTACTGTACTACCAGAACAACGTGACACGTGACCCAATGATGATATAGGTCTCCTCACAAGGTGTTCAGAGTTCCAGGAGCATCAATCTCTCCAAGTGTGCGGTTAACATCCCGTATGCCCCGCTTAGCCCCCGTGTGCTTTGTTTTTTTCCTTTTCCCCTCTTTTCTTGGCATTTTTTCTCTTCAGTAACAAAACCGCTGCCCCTGCTTGGGTGGCAGTCTCATGACCGCTACCCTAAATAGGGCGGCGGTCCTATAACCGCCACCCAGCTCAAGGCGGCAGTTCTTTACGCATTTTCTAGAAAGCTCTTTTAACATGACTCATGTAATTTCAACATTTTACCAGCTTTCTTTCACCACCATAAGCTTGCATTTATGATTCTGGTTCCCTGGAATAGTGGTTTTTCCATTGTTTATAGTTTAAGAGTTCTATTTGGTTTTTACCTTGGGTAAATGCACATGCTATAAATAGATGGCTTGTGCTCAAGCAAATGGCCCCTAAAATTTGCCTCTGATTTCTCTTTGCAATAGATTTAGTTTTCCTTTTTCTTAGAATGTTTAGTTTCTTTCATTACATGCTTAGTTAGCATTGTTTTACTGTTAGTAAACCACATATCCATCTTGTGCAAGCACTGTTGTTATTTCATCCAATCCATTGGAGTAGAATAGCTTAGGAAGCCATTAAAGTTGTAAGTTTTGCTCCTCAAACAGGATAGTTTCAGGTTCTGGATGCTTTATGTTGCATGACTTGCAATAGATCCCGCTAGGAATTGCATAAGCCAAGCTCTGTACTTCTTGCGCTATCCCCTCTCCTACTCGCATTGTATTCAGTCAGTATTCTAAGCTGCCTTTATCCCAATATCTACTTCTGTTGATGCTGGCATTACACGCTTTTCTGGATCCATGTGAACATGAAGGAATGAGGAGATCACACTGAGGGGATAAGATCACACACATCATCAGATTTTCCATTATTCTGCAGAAATCCAGGTTCTAGCTTTCAAATTTCTAGTTAGAATCATATCAAATAGAGTAGTTAATTACTTTATTTCAGTTAATTCTACTCTTGATATTGTGAGGGAAGCTGTGGGGGTTGATATTTTCTGAGAAAATATGATTCACTCCTCACTTCTGAAATAGGATCGAGATTTTTGCAAATAGATTAGATAAGCTATTTTATTGTTTAGAATAGATCTATAAATTACACAGACAAATAGTTACAATCAGTTATTTTGTTTGTTTTAAATTGATTATATTAGTTGTCGATTCTAGATATTTTAAATAGCTGCTTTCTTAAATTCGTAAAGCTCATAAGAAAACACAAAAATATAAAGAAGTCATATATACTATAGATATACTTCACATAGTTAAATTTTATTTTACTGTAGTTCTCTTTACTTTGTTGCTTTTGTATGACAATCATGGGAGCTAGAGAGCCTAGGGAATACATATTCGAGCCAATCATACCCCATCCCAATCTCATCATAGCGATAACTGATATAGATCAAAATCTTAGGATTCAAGTCTTCTGAACAATGGTAAGCTTGCAACAAATCAATTCCCAGTTGAACGGACTAAACATAGAAGACGACCAAGCACACACGTTTTGGTTGAATCAACCAAACTACAGATTACCCTAGGTAACATTCATATGATTGTAGAATGGTTCGAAAGAGAACAAACCTTTGGTTGTGATCCTTTGGTCGCACAACCAGACATAGGAGACACTCTTCTAGATATAGATACCATCCTAAGAATCCAGGTTGCATGAACGCCTGTAAGATATTCTAAGAAAATCACACAATCATTGATCCTAAATATAGAAGCTGAGAAAGCATACGATTACTGGATATTAGGGATTGGGACTTGATTTCACGCATGACCATAACAGGTCCACAACAACTAAGAATCTATGGTTGTGACCCACAAATCCCGCAGCCTAACGAATCCATAAGAGAATTAGACATAGACACTGGCCTACGCACACTAGTATTCTGGTCTACTCCACTTCCGCCTATCATCATCGAACAATTATCCTTGCTAGACACAGCAGCTAACAGAGCTAGGGAATTCTAGCTTAGGCTAGAGAATCATCCATAGAATTGGCTATATTTACCATCCACCATATGACCTTTTCCAGAGAAATACACGAAACTATCCCAGGTCATTTTCCATGTATTCCACAACCTATAGATTGAATCACACCAGAGCTCGATATTGATTAGAGCCTTTGAGTAGTCATCCTTGCTGACCGATCTATCACACCAGTTCAAGTTAGGAGGGCCTTCTTTGCCTTAGACTCACAAATTCCACTAGTGCGTATTGAAGACATTAGATTGCCTAACTAGTTTGTCTGCATCTCACACATATTCCATACCCACCGGCTGTCTTGGCACGACCTCGGGAGGTCGGGTGCGAGGAAGAGTCACTTGTAGATTCCCATGCTCGTGTGTCACTTTTCCATCGTATAGGTACATATGCATGTACCTCCACAGATATAGCCATTCCACTCTAGTCTGAGGCTATGGAATCCCGCGTGGATTCATATTCACTTAGTTCTTGCACTCATGGGGTGTCTACTTCAACATATCCATTTGATTCATGGGAGATGAAAAATCCTGGAATATGGTTATGGGGAGTATAATGTACAACAAGCATTCTTGGTGTCAGATCTCTCTTTGTCGCCCAAGACTAGAGGTCGACCCAACTACCACTTTAAGAGACCTAGAGAACAACACACTATTTGGTCATTCCTACTAGGAGGCTTATTAGCTGAGGAGAAATTGCTTGATCCACCTACTACTTGGGTCCCTGAGGACACTTAGCCATCTTGTTATCAGACCCCAGAATATGAAAAATTCTATCAAAATGATGTACTCCATGGGCTACAAAGGCCTAGGATATGGGAGGAATAATCAAGGAAAAAGAGAACCAGTCCCTCTTCCACATTTCAAAATAGAAAGATATGGCATCAGGATTCATCCTTATGGAGCGCACCCCAACGATCAAGATGTGACTTGTTCTGAGAGTGAGGATAGCTCCGATTACTTAGATAGTGATACAGATTCCCATTATAGCCAATATGAGGATCTGGCCTCCACAAACCTTTTCATGAATAACGTTGTCCTGACCATCACCCCCCATGGAACCAACCCTTAACCTTGTATATCCTTCCCTTGTTGAATGGGACCAACAATGTCATATGTCACTAGATTTATTCGAGAATGACGAGGCTATTGCAGAGTTTATGGGTATAAGGGATACGATCCCCATTGGAGATCATAAGAAAGGTTTTTTCTATCGATTAAGACACTTGTGCCTACTTTAGAGAGGAGGTTGAACTTCATGGTCAGCAAAATTTGAAGAAAAGCGAGGGAAAAAATTATAAAGAAAATCCTCGAAAAAAATAAAAATCCAAGTCACACAGTGAAAACCTCTTTGAGGCACTGGATGACAAACAAATAAGATAATAAAAGGACAAACAAAGTGGCCACGCCAAGGATGAAAATCTCATGGAGACATCCTTGGATGAAGATCTCAACCTTCCTTTTAACCCTACGTGTATGGACGATTTATCAAAATTTTTTGTCAAAGAAACCATTGATGTCAACATTCGTACAGAAGAAGATCCCAAGATAGTAACATTGGGGGCATCACTCTCAGCTAGAGAACAAAAGACATTCACCATGTTGTTACAAGATTTCATTGATGTGTTTGTATGGTCTTATAAAGACATGCCTGGCCTAGATCCAACATTGGTCATGCACAACCTAGTCATGCACATAGACGCCAAGCCTATCAAATAGAAACTCCAAAAGATGCATCCAAGAGCGGCCTTTTTGGTCAAGGAAGAGTTGGAAAGGTTTCTTGTAGCAGGATTCATCTGACCAATTGACTAACTTGAGTGGATATCGAACATTGTTCCTGTCCAGAAGAAACCTGTCGGTATCTGAATCTGTACAGATTTTAGGGACATTAATAAGGCTTTCCCTAAAGATGAATTTCCATTACCCAACATTGATATGATTGTTGAATCAACAGCAAGATATGAAATGCTATCGCTCATGGATGGATTTTCAGGTTATAATCAGATTAAAATCGCTGAGGAGGACCAACACAAAACAACTTTGACAACTCCTTAGGGAACCTTCTGCCTATCAGGTGATGCCATTTTTTCCTTAAGAATATGGGAGAAAATTATCAACAGGCCATGACAGTAATATTTCATGATATGATTCATGAAATCATGGAAGACTACGTCGACAACATCTTGGGAAAGTTAAAAACAAGAGAGGATCATCCAATCATTTTACGACGTATCTTTGAACACCTTTAGGAATACAAAGTTAGGTTGAATCCCAAGAAATGTGTCTTTGGGTTGCTATCACGGAAATTATTGGGCTTCATTGTGTCAAGACGAGGTATTGAGGTAGACCCTGCTAAAGTGTCTGCCATCACTGAAATGCCTCCACCTAAAAATATCAAGCAACTGCGTAGCTTGCAGGGGAAAATTCAAGCCATTCACCGCGTTATCTCACAACTTGCAGATAAATGTCACTCATTCACCCATTTTCTTAAAAAGGATGTCACTTTCATCTGGGGACCTGAGCAACAACAAGCCTTTGCTTTGCTTAAACAGTACCTAGCCAATCCACCTGTTCTCATGGCTCCTACTCTGGGAGAACCACTTTTTCTCTATATTTTCACTACACAATACGCTATTAGTGCGATGCTCACCCAATATGACATTAAACATAAGGAGAAAGTGGTGTACTATCTAAGTCACACCCTCATTGCCTATGAACTTAATTATCCTCAGATTGAAAAGGCTTGCTTGGCCGTTATTTTTACCTTTCAAAAACTTTACCATTACCTGCTAAATACTAAGACCAAGCTCATATCGAAGGTTGACCCACTCAAGTATTTGTTGTCCAAACCCGCCCTTACAGGTACAATGGCTAATTGGATCATTCTACTTAGTGAGTTTGATATAGAATTTGTGCATAAAAAATCAGTTGAAGGACAAGTACTTACAGATCAGCTAGCGGAAGCACCTTTGCAAAGCATGGAGCCTTTAAGTCTAGAATTGCCAGACACCTCTTTGCTCTACATTGAAGAATATGTCATATGGCAAATACATTTTGATGGATATTTTATGTTTCATGGTTTAGGTGTAGGAGTGCTCCTTATTACTCCTTCAGGTGATCCTATACTCCAGGCTTTCCACTTGGCCTTCCCTTGCATGAACAACATTACAGAGTATGAAGCACTCATTGTAGGGATGAAGTTGGCCATCAAGTGGAATATTCATCATGTTAAGGTTGTAGGTGATTTGCAGTTAATCATTTAACAAGTTAATGATGAGTATAAGGTTAAGGATGACAAACTCATACCTTACAAAAAGTTAGTGGAAACTCTACAGGAGTATTTTGTGCGCATCACCTTTGAGTAAATCCCAAAAGTGCAGAACAGATCAGTAGATGCTATGGAAATGATGGGATCTATGACTCGTATTCCACTAGGGAACAATGATATGCCATTCTTCATAGAAAATATATGCCAACCCGCATATGACATGCCAGAATCTTGCCTAGCTTATGAGGTTGTTGGTCCCCATTCACTATGGTATGAACCCATATTCTCAATGCTTATCTTTGGGTAATTTTCCTCTTTTGCCACAATCAACTCAAAATAACCCATGCCAATGTGCCCATAATTCACCCATACCTAAAATACCTAGACATTATCATGCCTATAACTTACCAACTCATTCTCATACCTCCTCACCTTCTTCCCTAGCTTGTGGGAGAACTACGTCAGCCTGAGGTCCCTTTTCATCGGGACTATATAGGCAGCACTTCGAGGGCATGAGGCCCTTAAAGGTTAGCTTGACCACTCTATATCCTAACCAATTCACCTTTCATTTTCCTTAATCAAATTCTACCCTAGTTAGTTTCCTTTTTATATCAATAATTGGAAATTAAACCAAACAAACAATAAATGGCTTCACATTTTTTATCATCATCATTCATACATTCAGTAAGTCTACCATTTCTTTACCATTATCATGCATGTTACTATAAAAAATCTCAAATGCAACCCATATAATCATTAATTGCATAATTTAATGAATTATAGACTCAACCAATTTTAACTCACCAGGCCTAAACCAACCTAAAACTTCACCATTCCTATGACCTGACTCAATCCATGCCTATGACCTGACTCCATCATGCCTAACACACCTATCATGAATACATATATGCATACTAATAAAATTCTATTAACATAGATACATCATTACCGAATCATCCATCTCATCATATAAATATGTATATCCATACAATATACAATGATATCAAATAATATACATCTCTCAAAAACTCTCATATACAGCCTCACCATCTTCGGCACACAAGCCGATATATGATAAAAAATACACAAAATATCATATACATCCTCACTCTCTTCAACATACAGGTAGGTATATATAGAAAATGAATAAATACATCAAAATGGAGAGACATACATAAGAAATCATCCTACCAGAAATCCTCCATATCTATCTCGCTCGTCTCCTCCTCCCTCTCAGCTCCTCTCCAATACCTTGATAACATCTCACCACCCATCATGGGTCATGGCCAGGTCCCTATGAAACTGGTGGCCTCACCCTGATCCTATCTTGGGGCTCAATGGCCCCTTTGCTCTCCATGATTTGGGTGTGGGATTAGGTCCTCTCACTCGAGGCTTGCTATACTATGTACTCTCTGTAGGATAGAAAATCTATCCCTACCACCATTAACTGATCCTACTAATACCTAGCCTCATCTAAGGCATCCCACAACCTAGATATGGGTAATGTCTATGGTGACCCCATCAACCTCTTACCCTATTCTTGTCCTGTGGGACCCTGTCCTACCCCTTCCTGTTGACTAGGACCCTGTGTCGGTACCTATGGTGGTGTCATCTACCTCACACCCTGTTCCTGTAACTAGCCCTATAATGCCTCAATTTGTGTGTGTGTAGTGGGCCAACTAGCCCTGCAAACATGTAACCTACAAATGTAGGGCATCCACATGCTCATCATCACCATATCCATCTCCACCTTAGGCCATCTGGGCCTGTAGAATTGCCACCTATAGATTTAACATGGCCACCTCCACCTCTGAACCTACCAACTACCCCTATACCAATCCCTAACTATGTAATCAGGTTCAACACCTACCTCTGTAGGGAATCTCTCTACACAGTGATGGTGGCTAAATTTGCTGCCCTGGCCTGGGAGGTACTACTCGTAAATGATCCACCACCACTGTATATACCTATCATTCACTCTGGCATCATCAATCTTTTGGTCTATCTACCCTGTAGGTACTGTCAGATGTGGTAGCGAAAGTGGTCTCTCCACATCATCTCTCTGGTACTGTGGGAAAGGTGGTGGTATATCCTATGGTAGCCTAAACTGATGTCTGACCCAGTCTACTATGATCATCTTGTGCTCCCCTGCATGATGCCCCTTAATCCATCTAAGTATCTGTAAGCCATATAACTCATCAGCCATCTGTCTATATGAGGGATAACCCACATATGGTCTCTAAATAATGTCCACATCGGACAATCCCTCTAGTAACCACCTGTAATAGGCTACATCATGTGTAACCTTGGGTTCTTGAAACTCTCCCATCATAGGAACCCATCATCAATACCCCACCCAAACAAAACAAGGCTAAAATGCATCTGCCAGGGGCATACCAATCAGAAAAACACACACAATGTGCTCGTAAGCCCAACATTGAAGAATAAATGTGTAGCATAAGCTAAACCTTGTCTCCTCTCGATGGGCTAGGTACATCTCTCCATAACTCAAGCTGGTGCTATGGAATGTCAACTCCACCAGTACCTCACTGACTACTATCAGCATCAACTCCTTATATGCCTCTGAGGAGATCAAGTATACCTGCGTCCCCAATATAGGTGACCGTAGGATCCTGTACATGTCCTCTAGGGTGATTATCATCTCCCCATCTGTAGGTGGAATGTGTCGGTCACTCAATCCCATGTATCAATGAGAGTGACCATAAAACTTGGCTGTCGGACTACATGTTGATAGTGTCAGACCCCAATCAGGCCCACATTTGCGACATGCCTCCGCTCCTCGACTGTCGCCACACCTCAAACTCTCAATAGCAGGGGTGGCACCCTATCTCTCATCCTCAACTGATCTCTGGCCTGGATCAGCAAAACATCACTTTAATTTCACCTTAATCATAACCATAATCACCCTCGACACATCACCTAGACCTACCACCCTACCTCTCTTTCCATAGACCTCCTTACCTTCATATCACATCTTCTATCTACCCACCCCAACCCTAATCCACTATCATTCACCCTTACCTATTTTTACCCCTTACCTATGTTATGATTTTCCCTAAAACATATCCTACTTCCCTGTAGCTATCTCACCCACCCAACCTACGTCACTTTTGGCCCCTTTTTTCCCCAAATCATGACCAGTAACGATTACCCATAACCAACTTTGGTCCCCAATAAACCGGCATCGGTCACCTATTTCATGACTGATATCGGCTTAGCACCACTCACATCATCCAACCTTTGACCGATGCCGGTCACTGTCACTACAAAAAAACATGATGTTAAACCCCCCTTCACCCAATCTACCCAAATCCCCCCTCCACCCTTCCCTATTCCTCCTTCACCCAATCACCTCCCCCCATTCCTATTTTACCCAATTTTCCCTCCCAAAATTCAAAATTTATTTCCCCCAAAACCCGTTTTTACCCACCCGACCTCTAGTTCAATATAACACACAAAACAAAGAATAGGATTGACTCTTACCTCATCACATTTCCGTCACCATGGTGGCACATTAGGCCACTATACCAGTGGTCCACCTGATCCCTCTCCTACCTCTGCCATCAACCAATCAACCTCCTTACCTCCAACTAACCGAATCAATCAATTTGATCTTCTGGACCTACCTATCAACTACCAATCACCCGCTACACACCGCTTGCCAACTCAGCTTCGCGTTCCACATGGAATCCTTTAACCTTTCTATTTCTCACCTGTCATTTTCTCTAACTCAGTAAATGACAAATGATTTGAAAAACACAACAATTTTTCTTTTTATAACCTAGCCAACTTGACCAACAAGGGTTTTACCTTAACTGACATCAGTCCTGTGCATTAGCTTACCGTGGTCGATCCAGGCACAACCGACATCAGTTCCTTCAAACCGTCATCAGTTTACCTACTTAGTATTTTTCCTACCCCCCTACCCCAACTTTGTTGGCCTAAATTCTTTCTACCTCACCCATGCTTGACTTGGACACTTCACTTTATCGTCCTGACGTTATCATTTACTACCTCACCCTCGTCATTATTTGGGGACTCGTAACATTTACATATACCTCGGACCTACCTGTGACGTGACCTAGTTACTTGAACCTAGAACATTGCTAGTGAATTATGACCTCATGTGCTCGCTATACCTTGTGGCACTGTTACCCATGCTAATTGACATAATAACCTTACCTTTCCTCTTTCTGTGACCATTTATCCTGACCCAACCTTTGGTGTACTAGAACATACCTAAACATTCCTACACCTGACCTGCGTCATGTTTCCTGACCATATCCTCTACCTTTGATACCAAAATCACTTTAACCTTGTTTGGATAAACCTATCGACTTTAGACAATGTAGAGTTTTCCTGCTCTTCATCTTGGTACTGTGTTGTATTTTTATACATGTGTGTGCATTTTAATATTACTACCTTTGACCCTGACCCAATTACCTAGTTTACCCAATTAAACATTTACCCCTTTTACCTCTGTTGCCCACATTCCTCTTTATCACATTCACATTTTATCAAACCACTCACTGATTCCACCTTCTGCCTCATCAATTCCTGGTTTGAGGGGGATCCCCTTCACCCACACATGGTGTAACCACATCTTATTTTTGTCAGCGTCACTTACCATTACAAGCTACGCAACAAAAAGGGGCAAAATGTAGACACCAAAATTGGGTCACACTCCCCTTGGTCTCTTGTCAAATAAACACCTTGAATACATTCACCTAACCATGGCCCCTTCCACCCCACTCTAATATTAATTTAATTAAATTAATTCATGATCTCATAATATCTATTATTTAAATATCCTAATTGATATAATGCCCACACATCCACCTCACCTATACACCTCATCTAGCCACCTCACCCTAAGACCTATTCTTAATATGTTGCCATAACTAACTAAAACCTACCCAAACCCTAAAAATCAAAGCCTACATTCCCTCTAACCATATTCCCATCCGTTAGAAAGGAAGATTCCATTCTAATCCACAAAAGAAAATGAACGAGATCCAAGAAAATCAAAGGGATCTGCCCATTTTATAAAACCTAGGAAATCCTGCCCTAACCGAGGCCGATTACCCTAAACTGTCACCGATCAACCTGGAACTATCATCAATTATCATTTAATCCCCAAAACAACCTTATTTCAAGGTTGGCATATTTCTGAGAGAAAAATAATGAAACAATAGCTACATGCAAGAAAAACCAACATTTGTACACACATGAGAGAACCCACAGCCATCACTAGAAGCAATCACAGAGCCATTTGCATTCACGGAAGCATCTGGGGAAGTGCTAGCACCACACCAAGTTCCTTCCATTTAATCACCCACCATTTCCAACCAGACATCAAGCTCCTACAACAATAAGTGTTTTCTTAACTAGCACTTGTCCCTTGTAATTTTAGTAGAGTCTTTTACTTCTGTTATTAGTTTCTACTTACATTCCCATTCACCCATCATTTACCTTCATGAAAAATTGACCATTCCTTCACCCACATCATTGAAATGCCCATACCAATTTTTTAGAGATCCCTGAGTATACCTAAAACCCACACGGACCTTGTCATTACCCTTCCCATTTCCATTTAGCCTTAGATCTATCACCACACCAATTTTTTCATAAGTTTCTTATACCCCAACCATACCGATTCCGGTTACCCATAACCATCACCGGTTCACCTATATTGACATCGGTCATACCAGACCATCATCGGTCTCTGTGTTTTTACCCTCAGACCAAGAATAGGGCTTAAAATCCCCACCGAATACCCAAAACAGCCCAGAACCAAACCCTGACAGAGACCTTGACCTTCAGATTAATTCATAGCTTAGCCTGTTGTGAATGAATTTGCTCATTATAGTCAAATGAGATACCTAAATAATTTTAACTACAGTAGGATTTGTAACATCCCCATTTTAGTACATTAGAACAAGTAATTTTTTATTTTTATTTTTTTGATAATGCTTCCTAGTTCTAAATACATAATTTAGAACTCACAAATCAAAACAACCATTCTTATAACAGATAACCATATGCAGCTGTAATGAATTAGAGTACCTCTGATCTATTCATTCCATGACTCGATAATCTACCGATCTATTCATGAGTATCAAGAGTTGGCATTTTTATTTTAACACATCACTCTTGCGGTTCTCTTCCCTAATCTGGGATTCAGAATGCTCTGTTCAAGGAACCTATCTAAATAATTGTTACTGTTGTATATATATCCCCCCTTGGGAGGATATAGACAAGCAGAAGAATATGAAGAAAGTTACGCCTTGGCGCACAGAAATGGCGCATGACACGGAGTGTCGACACAGGAATAGTTGTGCCTTGGTGCACAGAAATGGCGCATGACACAGAGTGTCAACACAGGAATAGTTGCGCCTTGGTGCATAGAAATGGCGCATGACACGGAGTGTCGACACAAGAAAGTTGCACCTTGGCGCACAGAAATGGTGCATGACACGGAGTGTCGACACAGGAAAAGTTACACCTTGGTGCACAGAAATGGCACATGACACGGAGTGTCAACACAGGAATACTTGCACCTTGGCGCATAGAAATGGCGCATGACACGGAGTGTCGACACAAGAAAGTTGCGCATTGGCGCACAGAAATGGCACATGACACGGAGTGTCGACACAAGAAAGTTGTGCCTTGGTGCACAGAAATGGTGCATGACACAAAGTGTCAACACAAGAAAAAGTTGCACCTTGGTGCATCTAAGAAAATGTCGACATGCACATGAATGCGCTAAGGCGCACCTTCAAGAGGCGCAACATTCTGAGTGCTGGCAGGAAGCAGACCCTGGCGCAGATATTCAGATGGCCATAACTTTTGACTGGGAGCTCAGATTCATGCAAGGTTGGAATTTTTGGAAAGCTTACGAAGTCCTCTGTCTAACTACGACTAGATATCTTTAATTGGGTGAGAAAAAATTCTTAAAAATGTAAAATACAGTTCGCCACTTTTAGGTTCACTAGGGTTCTCACCTACCACCATAATGAGATAGTTAAGTGCATTCTAGAGGTGGTTGGGGCAGATTTCGAATTCCTCTCTCTTTTCTCTCTCATTCTTTCTATAAATTGTAAGGAGGGGCTTCTTTCTAAAGGTTGGATATTCTTGTTTTTCCCCTCCCTTCTTCTCTTTGGCAAGTGAATCTTTGGAGTTCAAACCTCCTATCTAAAACTGTAATGCAACCTTGTCTCTTGGCATTTTGTGGTGTATTGTATCAATCTTTGGAGCAAATAATGCATGTCTGTGGATGATTATCAACCCTCTCTGTGTTTATTTACATCTTCTTTATCTTTCACTACAAATCTGTTATCTGTGCACGATCTTGCATCACATTTTAATAGTTTGTGTTTATTGGCAAGATAGTTGTTCTTCATTCCTCGGTGCATCACCTTTGTTAGTTTAGGTTTATTTTTATGCATCTTCTTACCCTGTCTCCTTGGAAAATTAGATTAGGTTTTGAGTAGACCCTCTGCATTTTTATGTGTGCATCTGAACAAAGGAATAGGATCCGGCCTTCATCCGGAGAGCTTTTCCGATTTCGCAAGGTCCCACACTTGGGAAAAGCTCCATGTTGTGCAATCGCACTGAGATTCTCAACCCATCGTGTTACAGAGTCCCAAGGGTGCTGTGATTTGACATCAACAGTTTTGGCACACCCAGTGGGACCAAGAGGTCATTCCACAAGATTTGAAGGAGTTTTCATGAAATTCGGCCTTAAAAATTGCATGTTTTACAGTTTCAGTTTTTTCACCCTTCAGGCTGAACTTTGAAATCAATTTTCAAAGACTTAACTTGCTCGAAACAAGTCAAAATTTCACCAAGTGATAGATCGGGGGATAATCTTCAAAAGGGTATTCTTAGATTTTTGAGATTTTAACTTTCAAAATTTCATGGTTTGTTGATTCTCGGATTTCAGGTTTTCGGAAGTCTAGCATTTTTGGATTTTTGGGACTGTCATTCAAAATCAAGTTCCAAACTCTAAAATATCAAAAATACAGGTCTTTCAAAATTCTATTTTTTTTAAAATATTGTCACGTTTGGTGTGTAACTTGGCAGAATCTATCCTTTTGAGGCTCACTTTCTAACACATCTGGCGACTCCGAAGGGGATAGAATTCAGCGGTGTAGCAGCAAAGGTTGCCCAGGCATATGAGAAGAATTCAAACCAGGTCCAATACTCGAGTAGAGGGGCTATTTGTGCACTTGTAACTTTCACCAGGTAGAGGAAGGAGAGGAAGAAGACCACAAAGATCACCATCTCCACCTAACAGGACTCTGTCTACACCTCCACCTGGTAGACCTTTTCTCGCATCGACTAGGGTTCTTAGGCCAATCATAATGGCACATCTACCACCGAATCCCTTTGTCAATTTCACGGGAAGTAGTCCACTTGCCCTAAATGCTCAGAATCAAATTCCAGTTACAGCACTAAAGAATATACCCTATTTTACAGGAGAAAATCATACTACTCCTATTGATCACATCCAGGATATTGCTAATGCATGTGCAATCCACGAAATAAATGAAATGGATGTTGCATTCAAGCTGTTGGCTTCATCTTTCAAAGGCAAGGCCTTGCAATGGTTTAGGAGCCTTACAACAGGGTCTATTATGAATTGGAGCCAACTTTGTTCTGCTCTTTGCAGCCAATTCGGGGAGAGGGTGGACAATTTATCTTTATTGGAACAGCTGACAACAATCAAAAGGGCTCCTAACAAACAAATGGCAGATTTCAACTTTAGATTCCAACGGACATGGGACAGGATTCCAATAGCCGTTAGACCAACCACCGAAGGAGCATTCCTTTATTTCTTAAAGGCTATAAATTCAGACATAGTCATGATGATCCAATCAATGGGAGGAACAACGCTGCCAGGGGCCTACAACACGGCTATCAGAGCAGAGAACTGTTTGATCCAAGCTGGCAAGCTTGCACCAAGGCCACCAATGCCTCTCTATCCAGACATGGGAAATCCTACAACCAGTCAAGCACCAGAGTTGAATCCCATTCCAACTCCTAGAAATCAAATAAATAATGAGGCGTCGACTTCTTCAAATACTTCAAAGGAATTGCAGGAGGTCATGAAACAATTACATAACCTTGGAAATGAGCTTGTGACTATCAAAAGACAACAAGCTCAAAGTGCTAGACTGTATTAGCCTCAAGCACAGTACCAAGCTAGGCCCCCATACCAACAAAATAGACCACCACCTCAGGCTGCAAATCAAAACCAAAACCAAGGACAACCTCAAGCTACCAGGCCATTTCGACCGTATGATCCAAATGCAATGACGTCCTCAAGAGCTTTGGTCCTGACACAAAATAACATGGCACAGGAGTACGACTGGTGTTACCCTTGCAATCTACCTCACGATCAGTCAGCATGTTTCAATGGTTCACTAAATCAGGCCTTGATGGTGCAAACCATTGGTGTTGCTCAAGAACCAAGCCAGGAGGAGAATCAACAGCAACAAATGCAGCAAGAAGGACCTCCAACAGAAACCACATTGGCAAATTGGAAAATGGAAGACTTCTGTGGAGTTAACCAATAGCCTTTTCAAGGCGTGGCTGCCAACACACGGTCAAAGAAGAGAAATATAGGAGAGGGACAACCGTGTAATCCAGTTGTTTCTCAACCTACTCTTACACAAGGGGTCAGTAGACCAAATGCAGCTCCAAATGTGTAAAATCAACCCAAGGTACCTGTTGTAGCAACACATGCACATGCTCAAGCTCCAGAAAATTTTGCACCAAGTAAGGGACAGTAAAAGGACAATTCATCCCCTTTCAGCATCATTGATCAAATGAAGAAGACGAATGTGAATATATCAATGTGGGAATCTTTATCCATCCCAGGACAAAGAGATCTTCTACAAGCTACCATGAAGAATTGGTCAACTTCGAACCAACAGGCCCATATGCAAGAGAAGGTCCTCACGAATGCTGCTCAGCCTGAAGGGAATCATGGAGGACAATAAGGTAAAGTTTTGAAACCCCCTCCATTCTATATTTCATTAATCATTGGGGATAAATTAGTACACAATTGCATGATTGATTCTGGGGCAAGTAGTTCAGTGATGCCAAAGCAAATAGCGGATCAGCTGGGTTTGAAATATGAGCCAGTGCTGAAAGGAGTAGTACAGCTAGATGGAACGGCAGTAGGAACTGTTGGAGTCATCAAGGGGTTAAGCCTAACACTACATTCCTGTCCTAATGTTAAAGTTCTGCAAGATGTGTCTGTGATTGACCTTCCGCCACTCTTTACGTTGTGTCTATCAAGAGACTTCACTGCAAAAATCGGTGGATATTTATCTGCAAATTGGTCACACATGATTTTTAGGTCAAGGTATGGAGCCAAAGCAACAATCAGGTCAGAACCAATTGCCAATTTCCATATTGAGCCTCATGTACCAAATCCTATCAATGCAAATTGCTCGGCTTTTGACCAAGAGGAGTGTTCAAGTGATCTAGAAACAAGTACTAAGGTCGAGGGAATTTCTGATTTAACTTTGGATGAATGGGCAAACAAGAGTCATGAATTTGACCCATACAAGGAAATTGAAGAATCTGAATTGGGCGTGTATTGTATACACGAAGAAAATTCACCCATTCCTGACATCATTCAGCCTGAACAAAAGGATGAAAACAAAGTTTGGAAATTATTTTTCGATGGTTCGAGAAGCAGACAAGGTGCTAGAGGTGGTGCAATGTTGATTTCACCACAAGACATCAAATATTTTTCAGCTTTTCGTTTCCAGTTTTCCTGTTCGAACAACACGGCTGAATACGAAGCATTGATTCATGGAATTCATTGGGCCAGGAAAAGGGGCATAAAGAAGTTGCAGGTGTTTGGAGATAGTGAGTTGATTGTCAACCAAGTTAGGGGACAACATGCTACAAAGAATGACTTGCTGAGGAGCTGCAAGAATAGGGTATGGGACCTCATTGAGGATTTCAAAGCTTTCAACATTGTGTCCATACCCAGGAAGAAAAATGAAGTCGCAGATAGGCTCGCAGCAGTTGGAGAAATGTTTGATGTGGTTGACAACATCAGAAGGGGAAAAACATAGCCACATATCCATGTGATTGTGAGGCCATTAGTTCAGATAATAACACAAGCTGGCAGGTGTTTGAGAATGATCAACAGATCGTCAATTTCTTACAAGAAGAGGCTGAATTTTCAGCTAGGAATCAGGACAGATTAGAGCAGCAGTATGGGGATCAAGTAGTACAGCTGCGGACAAATAAGCTTCCTAAGGGTTTGGTAACATTGGAGTCTATCTTCAACCCTAATGACCAGTTTCGTAAGGAAAAGGCAAACATACAGGTCAAGAGAGAAGATTCAGAACCAATTCTGGTTGGGGAAGGCAAAACACTTCAAATTCGCAAAGTGGCCACTGAACAGGAGAAATTAGATTTCATACAACTTTGCCAAGAATTTCCAGATGTCTTCACTTGGAGCTATGAAGACTTAAGAGGATTCGATCCAAATTTGGCACAACATACCATAGAATTGGATCCAGATGCTAAGCCCATCAGGCAGAAGCAGAGACCAGTCAACCCTCACATTGAACCTCTAATGAAGAAAGAGATAAATAAGCTAATAGAGGCAAGCATTATATTCCCGATCAAGCACTCAAGCTGGGTTGCAAACTTGGTTCTGGTCAGGAAGAAGAGTGGAGAAATCAGGTTGTGCGTGGATTTTTGAGACCTAAACAGGGCATCTCTCAAAGATCATTACCCATTTCCTTCAATGGAACAAATATTGCAAGTAGTATCCAGTTCAGAGAGATTCTCTCTCCTAGATGGCTACTCAGGGTACAATCAGGTGATGGTGAAAGAAGATGACCAATTCAAGACGACTTTCACCACCAAATGGGGGACCTATGCCTACAAAAAGATGCCATTTGGGCTATCAAATGCTGGGGCCACTTTCTAAAGGGCAATGGATATGGCATTTAAGGGGTTGATCAATAAAATAGTTTTGATATATCTTAACGACATCACTGTATTCTCAAAAAATGCAGCGGATCACCTCTGTCATTTGAGGCAAGTATTTCAGAGGTGTAGAAGATTTGGGGTATCATTGAATCCCAAAAAATGCATATTCTTGGCTCATGAGGGAAAACTTCTAGGCCATATTGTTTCAAAGGAGGGATTGATGATTGACCCAAAAAGAGTTGAAGCAATTCGAGCATTGCCATTGCCAAGTCACAAGAAGGCTCTTCAAAGCTTCTTAGGAAGGATCAATTTTGTCTGCAGATTTGTTCCAAATTTTGCTGCTCTTGTGAAGCCAATAATGCTGATGTTAAAGAAGAGTATGGCATTTAAGTGGACATCTGAAGGCAAGGCAAGTTTTGAGGAAATAAAGGAGGCTATATCTCAAGCTCTGACTCTCGTCAATCCAGACTTCTCCAAGGACTTCGTGCTATATGCCTTTGGTGGTGGGGACATGATTTCTACAATCCTGGTACAACAAAACAAAGGAGGATTAGAAAAACTAGTTGCTTTCTTCAGTCAAGGCTTGGAGGAATACGAAACTAGGTACTCTTTCATTGAAAATCATGTCCTTGCAGTAATCAGGAGCTTAAAGAAATTCAAGCACCTAGTCTCAAACAACAAGATCCAATTATTGGTCTCTCATGTGGGAGTCAGGGACTTCCTTCTAAACAAGGATCTGAATGAGAAACGTGTAGGATGGATAACTCGTGTCATGGAATATGACATTGAGATCAAGGTCACCAAACTAGTATGTGGGAAGGGACTATGTGAGCAGCTAGCCTTGAGTCAACAAGTTAAAGCAGGTGATGAAAAAGAGGCTATCTTGGTACTACAGGATAACCAAGAACAAGAAAATGATGATGTGCCCACTCCCTGTTGGACTCAGAATGTGATACACTTCCTAGAGTCAAGCCTATGCCCTCTAGAAATGAGAAAAGCAAAGAGGAGATACTTCATATTAAAAGCCATTCCATATGTGCTTGTTGGTGGTGTTTTGTTTAAGAAAGACATCAATGGAGTTCTACTGAGGTGCATTGGGACAGGTCAAATTGAGAGGGTGTTACGAGATTTTCACGATGGAGATTCCGGAGGACATTTTGCCCCACGAGTAACAGCTCTCAAGATAATGAAGGTAGGGTATTATTGGCCGACAGTCTTCAGTGACTGCTATACATGGATAAGAAAGTGTAGGAAATGTGCACTCTTCACAGGCAAAGAAAGACTAGCAGCGCTTCCATTGCACCCAATTCTGGTTGACCAACCATTTATGCAATGGGGATTGGACTTCGTCGGGGTCATCAATCCAAACTCAAGCCAAGGCCACAAGTGGATTCTCACGACAACGGACTATTTCACCAAGTGGACTGAAGTAGTAGCGCTCAAGGAAGCAAATGAGTCTAACATACTAGACTTTTATGAAGGAATAGTGACCAGGTTCAGTGTGTCGGCCACTATCATATCAGATAATGCATTGGCATTCATAGGTTCCAAGATTACAGAATGGGCTGTCAAGAATGGAATCTATTTGAGCACTTCTTCAAATTATTACCTGTAGGGTAATGGATAGGCAGAGTCCATGAACAAGAATTTGTTAAGAATCATCAGAAGGACTCTAGATGAAAACCAAAGGACATGGCATACCAAGCTAAAATCAGCATTATGGGCTGACAGGATAACGCCAAAGAGATCTACAGGTAATTCTCCCTACAAGTTGGTATATGGGAAAGAGGCAGTGTTGCCTATATCATTAGAATTGCCAGCATTGGAGCTCATGAAGCAGTTGGAGTTGTCTGAGTTCAAACCAATGGAGGCTAGGTATGTAGAGTTGATGGAATTGGAAGAAATAAGAGAACATGCAGTTCAGGTGATTGAAAAGGATCAGGCCTTAGTAAAAAGATGGTTTGATAAGAAAGCAAGAGCAAGGATCTTCCAGGAAGGAGACCTAGTTCTGAAATGGGATGCAGATCGGGCAAAACCAGGAAGACATTCCAAGTTCGATGCCATTTGGAGTGGCCCCTACATGGTCACGGGATGTAAAATTAGTAATGCCTTCCAATTGTCCACTTTGGATGGAGGAGAGTTCCCGATTCCGGTTAACGGAATCCATCTTAAACATTGCTACTAAAAGAAAAAGGTTTACCCTTGTAAATATTAGCCTAGATTTAAATTCCTCTAAGTGCATTTGCACATTGTCTTGTTGTAGTTAGGTTTCATTTTCCCTAGGTGCTCTGACACAGGTTTTGCTACTCTCAGGTTGTTTTCTACAGTTCAGAGTGCTGTTAGAGAAGAAGTTGCGGTATCAGGCTCGGGATCAGATATCAGGTTGGTTTCAGGTTATTGCTTATGACTCCATGCCCAATGGATTACTAAAAGGCCACTGATCTTCTACTTAGCAGACAGGTGATCCCGTTGAGTCACCAATTGTTGTATATATATCCCCCCTTGGGAGGACATAGACAAGCAAAAGAATATGAAGAAAGTTGTGCCTTGGCGCACAGAAATGGCGCATGACATGGAGTTTCGACACAGGAATAGTTGCACCTTGGCGCACAGAAATGGCGCATGACACGGAGTGTCAACACAGGAATAGTTGCAACTTGGCACACAGAAATGGTGCATGACACGAAGTGTTGACACAAGAAAGTTGCGCCTTGGCGCACAGAAATGGCGCATGACACGGAGTGTCGACACAGGAAAAGTCACACCTTGGCGCATGACATAGAGTGTCAACATAGGAATAGTTGCACCTTGGCGCACAAAAATGGCGCATGACATGGAGTGTCGACACAAGAAAGTTGCGCCTTGGTGCACAGAAATGGCGCATGACACGGAGTGTCGACACAAGAAAGTTGCGCCTTGGCACACAGAAATGGCACATGACACGGAGTGTCCACATAGGAAAATTTTTGCGTTGACGCATGTAAGAAAATGTCAACACGCACATGAATGCGCTAAGGCGCACCTTCAGGAGGCACAACATTTTGAGTGCTAGCAGGAAGCAGACCCTGGAGCAGATATTTAGATGGCCATAACTTTTGACTGGGAGCTCGGATTCATGCAAGGTTGGACTTTTCGAAAATCTTACGAAGTCCTCTATCTAACTACAACTGGATATCTTTAATTGGGTGAGAAAAATTTCTTAAAAATGTAAAATACAGTTTGCCACTTTTGGGTTCGCTAGGGTTCTCACCTACCACCATAATGAGATAGTTAAGTGCATTCTGGAGGTGGTTGGGGCAGATTTCGAATTCCTCTCTCTTTTCTCTCTCATTCTTCCTATAAATTGTAAGGAGGGGCTTCTTTCTAAAGGTTGGACATTCTTGTTTTGCTCCTCCCTTCTTCTCTTTGGCAGGTGAATCTGTGGATTTCAAACCTCCTATCTAAAACTGTAATGCAACCTTGTCTCTTGGCATTTTGTGGTGTATTGTATCAATCTTTGGAGCAAATAATGCATGTCTGTGGATGATTATCAACCCTCTCTATGTTTATTTGCATCTTCCTGATCTTTCACTGCAAATCTGTTATCTGTGCATGATCTTGCATCACATTTTAATAGTTTGTGTTTATTGGCAAGACAGTTGTTCTTCATTCCTCGGTGCATCACCTTTGTTAGTTTAGGTATATTTTTATGCATCTTCTTACCCTGTCTCCTTGGAAAATTAGATTAGGTTTTGAGTAGACCCTCTGCATTTTTATGTGTGCATCTGAACAAAGGAATAGGAGCCGGCCTTCATCCGGAGAGCTTTTCCGATTTCACGAGGTCCCACACTTGGGAAAAGCTCCATGTTGTGCAATCGCACTGAGATTCTCAACCCATCGTGTTGCAGAGTCTTAGGGGTGCTGTGATTCGACATCAACAGTTACCATTATTCATCGGCATCTCATCCCTTAGACTAGGTGACATAGGACAATGCAATCAGCAGCTTGCGATACTTTGGCTAAAGATTTGAAACATACTGCTTATGTCTCGTATTCCTTGATGGCATACTCATCAACCTGGAATACATCCTTCACCCCATTCCTATGTTATGTAGAATGTCTTACACTGACTTCTTTCAGCCTCCCCTGCCCCAAGTTATTCACTCAGGAATGGATTAATAATATGACAATGATATAAGGATGCTCTCAAGAACTAGGGATACGCTGACATACTAAGTCAACCCTAGTTAACCCTGTGTGTCAAGGTACCATAAGTCTCCAGGGCAGCCTCATATCATGATCACATTCCTAACCATTCCCAGAGTAAAAACTTGTTCATGTTTAAGGTGTAAATATTAACGATCAATGCAAAGGGTGACATCATAAGTCACCTGCATTGTTGTATCTTTGAGAAGATCCTAATCTTCTCGAAGGCACAACCCTACAGTTGACTTGTGCCATCAACCTTCAAATATGCCTCGAAAATATCTACTTGACTTTAAGGTGTTACTTACGTTGAGTTAAAGTTATACTTTTAAGATGCTCCTTTTAGGGTAGTCTTTTCCCAACCGCTGGGTTCCTCACCTTAGAATTGCCTTTCTTTTTAAAAACCCATTTCAAAAAGAGAAGTTATTAAGATTTGAGGTCTCATCAAGGAGTTCTTTGTTACACAATGATCTAAATCAACGAAATTGGGCAATAGCCTTAAATCTTCACATAAGGTTGCTAACCATACCCTTTTAGGTTTATATCAGTTCTCATAACTGAAATATATCTTACTTATTAGTATTAAGATATAGTGATTTAAAATTAAATTAAACGTTGTCTTGACTTAGATCAAGACTAGGAAGTAATAATTTATTCAAACCCGTTTAGCTTCCTGTTGAGGTTTATTTTTAACCTTAGCTTCTCGAAAGACAGTGATCTAAATTCCAATTTAGCTTTAGATAGAACATAACAAAACTACTAAATATTCACAAGAACTCAGTCACATAATCTTTGCAAAGCTTACATAGAGAATCCCAAATGTCTCCAAGGTATACAATAATAACAATGCTCTAAAAATCATCTGAACCGAAGAAGTTTAATCCATCAAGATACGAATGCAAACACATAAGTAACAAATACCTCATTTCATTCATTACTAAGCTAATCAAATACATTTTATGCATTCAGCATATTTGATACAATACTCAACAGGAAAAGAACATCTTTCTTCAAGTAGTACATTTAGAGAATCAAGTTGGAATTCATCATAAAACCAAATGAAACAATCTGAACATCATATTAGATCTACGTGCCTTTACCACTTATGGCAACCATCTGCAAAAATTGTCAACACGGGTCAATTCGGTGAACTGAGCATGATAAGCACTAATTCTTAAAATAATTGCAATCCACCAATTGTTCTCATTAAACAACCTGTTTATATGAAATCATTTCTTCACATTCCAAACTTAAATCAGGCTAATCATCCTATATGTTAGAGACTAATAACATATGAGTACAACCATTCTAAAGACAACAAAACTCCTACAAGATTATTTCTAACAATTTCTAAAAGGCAGATAAAACATTCAACAAGCTCACTGTCTTAATTATTTTATCATCATAACACATTTCAATGGTATTGTCAAGTATACCTATTTATAAAGTAACACACATTTTATACCAGTTTCTCCATTCAATACCAAAGTTTATTCTTGTTATGCCCTTACCGTAGAGATCACAAAAGCATGCAAAAAGAAGGCACACAAGGTTTCCTAACTAGGAGAGAGAGAGAATTTTTCCTATTCAACTTATTATACATCAACATATAAATTACAGTCTAGAAGAAAGAAACAGAGTCCATCAGAATCCTAAATCAATAACGTTCTGGACTGCAACGACTCCCTTTAGAATAATGCAAATACATTTACGCATGCAACTAAATAGTTGAGATTACAAGAAGAACTACAGCTCCATCTAAATCCAACTATAAAAATCACCTGTAGCTATTAAGCAATACAAGAGCTCTCGCGACAAGCAATAGTAAGTAATCCAACCATAACAGACTCAATAATTATTTTTCATATCATTCATCAACATGAATATACCCATCTCCATTGTTTAAACAGAGCACCGCTAGGAGCTTTTTATCACAGTCAGCCACGAGACTAGATAACACTTAAAATAAATGACGTTCCATATGTAAATACAACGATATTCACACTAAGTCTAAACACAAATATGCACAGCTTCATTCAACTGAATCTAATCTCTATGAATGTACAGCAAGGACTTTACAGAAGTCACATCCATTACATAAGCTCATCCAAGTTTTAACCTAAGTAGAGCCATCCCACAAACACATCAGGGCTTCAACAGGAGTCGATTTCACATGGAAATACTGCAAGGGCTCTAATGGAGTCGTATCCACAAGAACTCACAGCCCGGGTTAAGATTAAAGTCGAATTCATATGAAAACATTCATGGACTCCAACTGAATCAAACCAACAGTCTACACAACTAAACTTTTACAGAATTCGTAATTCAAGATACATATTAAGGACTCCAACTAAATCAAACCAACAGTCTACACAACTAAAATTCTATAGAAGTCGTAATTCAAGATACATATTAAGGACTCCAACTAAATCAATATCATTAAGTATTCACAACTAAGCTTATACAGGAGTCGAAACACTAGTTACATTACAAGGACTCCAACTCAGTCAATACCAACCGTATTCACAACTAAGCAACAATATTCGCAACTGAGCAACAGTATTCGCAACTAAGCAATAGTATTCACAACTGAGCAACAGTATTCATAACTAAAATTAGATGGAATTTGAAATACAAGATACATTTCAGACTCTCACTGAGTCGATACCATCAGTATTCTCAACTAAACAACAACATTCAAAACTAAGCTTAAGAAGAAGACAAAAACATATGAAACATTAAAAGGACTCCCACTAAGTCATTTTCATATAAAATCCCTGAAAACTTTCAACGGAGACTAAACCCAAAATTGATAACATAGTAAGGATTTCTACAATAGTCACATTCAAGTAGTATAATCTCAGTAAGCATTCCAACCAAAAGGAACTTAAAGTATTCTAGCAAGATTCAACAGGATTCAACATCAACAATAAAAGCACAGCCGGTCTGTAATCAAAATGAAACCAAAAAGAAGAATAAATACAGTAACCATTCCAACAAGGTCTTCTAAAACCCCGAGATTCCTAATTTCACAGGAAAAGAAGAACCAATACATTGCTTCAAACTAACTGAACTGAAATCACCTGAATAGAGTTGTTTTAATGAAAGCATTTGGAGTAAAGCAAAATTTTTAAAAGTCAGGGCCTATCATGCCTGGTAATGTCACTTTAAAAATCTGAAGAAGACCTTTGAATGAGCTCGAGCCTTCTCCTCTTCTTTCACGATAGATTCAGCAATAATAATTTGTTACCCTCATGCCTTATAAACTTTCCTCGACAGAGAAAAAGAGCTAGTTATTCTCATAGTTTCCATGCAACACCAAGTAGACTGGTTCGAAGAACTAGTGATCAAACAGAGAGAAAAATGGAGCGAATGGAAAACCAAAATACCAACCAATTTTCCATTTGCATGACTTCCCAAGCGATCCACGCTCGGGAACCGAAGTTCATCGATGACATTAATTCCAAGATTCCCACCCAATCTCCATTACCACTGACCGCCATAGTTGGCAATTGAAAAATGCAAACAAAATACCTTTCCCAGATTCAGCGATACCGCCACATCAGGTCTCACTAGATATTTACAACCTCCGCCAAATCCCAAGTCCTTCATCCTTATCCACCTCATAAATTCCATAGAAACTACTTCCCATGGTTCGCACCCCTTCATAGGTCCCCCTTCATCCATGATCATTAGTTAGGTTAGAAACTTAGGTTAGATCATAAGGTAATACTTTAGTCTTACTTCCATAGTGCTAGGTGGCTAACCTTAGGAACATTTAGCTTGTAGTTTAGGGCTAGGTTAGATTACTAATAATTTAACCAATAGGTTATGGTTTAGGTTTAGGTTATTAACCTTAATAAATCCAGTCTAGGTCCCACAAGTAGGTTCGATCAGTATTAGAACCAACAGTTATAAACATTCCCGAAATGGATTCTACCCGGCATTGATAATAAACTTGCAGTATACACCAGAATTTATTACCTGGCTTAAGGTCTAGGCCTTCCTGATATTACAATATCGGGAACCAATTCATTTAACATGATCAACCTGAGTTAGACTTCAGAATTGCTTATTCAACACATTCAGACCTTGCAACCTTCGTAAGGTCTATAATTTTTGTTCATACTAGAATAAACTTTAAAACATCTCTTGGATCAATGCCACCGATCCAAGGCTGAGTCATAAAGATGGGTAAATCCACAATTCATCCCAAAATCATATTGAACTCAAGTGCTAAAAATGAAAGAAATAAAAGATTCCAAGCATATCCTGACTCGGTCAAAGATCTTCAAGAACAAAGAATATACAATCCATATCAAGCATGACTTCACAATCAAAGGAACACATCCTTATACAGAAGAAATCATATATCAACACTTGAATGCTCAGGAGGAAGTAACAATAGTTCAGGGTGTTACATGCTTCCCTCCTAAAAGATTCATCATCCCAATGATTACATATTTGATTTACCTTTAGGTCAACCAATTTATTAGTTCACAATACAATGTGACTATTTCCAACTTGAATAGTTCCAGAAATCAATGTCACGATACATTTTATTCAGACCGAATTAATGTTTTCCTCAATCTAGCTTTCATATAGACATGAAAAAGATAAGTTCATAAAAAAAAAATGTTTTTTCAACAGATTTCATTCTGTTGAAAAAGAAAACGAAAAGCAATTTTCATCTCTTCCAGATTATCCCAAGTTATACTTTCTTCGTTAAACTGGTCCCACTGGACCTTACATTGCTGTATTTCATGATTTCTCAAATGCAATTGGCGAGTTTCCAGAACTCGTGTGGGTTTAACCACAATTATTCCTGGGTCTTGAACCTGCAAGGAATTCCAATTTAAGACATGTGACAAATCTGAAACGTATTTCTTAAGCAAAGAAATACAGAAAACATCATGCATGCGAGACAAAGCAGGTGGTAATGCTAATTGATAAGCTACAGGATTGATTATTTTGACAATTTTGAAAGGTCCCACATAATGAGGTGATAACTTGGCAGCCTTTCTAAAAGTTATAGAACTCTTTCTAGGTTTAACACGAAGAAAAACCTTCTCACCAAGATCAAACCTTTGATCAACCCGCTTAAGGTCAGCATAGCTCTTCTACCTATCTGTTGCTTCCTTTAATCATTCTCGAATCAACTTTACTTGCTGTTCCATTTCAGTGAGGATTTCTGGTCCAATTACCACTCTATCCTCAACACTATCCCAACTAACAGGGGTTCTACACTTCCTTCCATAAAGTGCTTCAAAAGGTGCCATTTTAAGAGATGAGTGATAAGTGTTGTTGTATGTGAATTCAACTAGTAGAAGATACTCTTCCCATTTATACTGTTGATCCATGCAATACATTCACAACATATCTTCCAACACTTGATTTACTCTCTCTGTTTGTCCATCCGTTTCTAGATGATATGTAGAATTGAAGTTTCGTTTCGTTCCAAGAGCTGTATTAAGCATCTGCCAAAATATTGACGTCATTCTCGGATCCCTGTCTGATATAATCAATTCCGGTACACCATGTAGCCTGAAAATTTCGTGCATGAATCTTTTGGCCAACATTGGTGAATCATCCTTTAGATTTCCAGCGATGAAATGAGCTACCTTAGTTAGTTTATCTATAACTACCAGGATTAACATCATGTTTATTCCTGGACATAGGTAACCCTTGTACAAAGTCCATGCTTATTACTTGCCATTTGTACTATGGTATGCTATGGGGATATAATAGTTCAGCAGGGTGCATGTGTTCTACCTTAACCCACTGACATTCCAGACAATGAGTCACAAAATCAATAACATCCTTTTTCATACCTTTCCAAAAGTATTGCTGTTTTAGATCAGCAAGCATTTTTGTGATACCCGGGTGTCCAGAGAAGGGAAAATTATGAAATTCAACTAACAACTTCCTTCTCAAATCATTCAGCATAGGTACGTATATACCCTGTTTTCATAACGTAAGATTCCTTCATTATCAAAATGAAAACCGTTATACCTTTAATCATTAGGTTCTGCAGCAAGCGCTGTTTTTACTTGCTGAAAGTATATATCAGATTCTGAAGCACTTTTTACCTCATCCTTAAATTGAGTTCTTAATGTTATAAGAGCAGAAATGTGCTTCCTACAACTTAGAGCATCTTCTACCCTATTCTCTTTCCCTTTGATGTAGCTAATATCAAAATCATATTGAGATAAAAATTCTAACCACCTTCTTTGTCTGGCATTTAGATTAGGCTGTGTGAAAATATATTTCAGTCCTAAGTGATTAGTTTTCAACTCAAAAGTCTTCCCAAGTAAATAGTGTCTCCAGACTTGAAGCGCATGAATAATGGCAGCAAGCTCCAAATCATGAGGAGCATAATTCAGCTCATGTAACTTAAGTTTTCTACTTTCATATGCTATGACTTGATCATTTTGTAACAAAACACCTCCAAGGCCTTCCCCAAAAGCATCCGTTACTACAATAAAGCTCCCATTAGGGTCTGGTACAACTAAAATAGGTGCGGAAGTCAACTAACTTTTCAAACTTTTGAAAGCAGTTTCGCACTTATCATTCCAATTAAATTTCTTATCCTTCTTCAATAATGAAGTTATCGGTGCAGCCACTTTAGAAAAATCCTTAACAAATTTTCTATAATAACCAGCAAGACCCATGAAGCTTCTTACTTCATGCACATTCTTTGGTGTAGGCCACTTAGTTATTGCCACTATTTTTGAAGGATCTACAGCAATTCCTTCTTTACTAATGACATGACCCAAATAGTGAACTTCTAAATCAAAGAAAGAACATTTGGATAACTTACCATACAACTTTCTTTTTCTCAAAATTTCCAAAACTATCTTCAAATGCTCATTGTGCTCTTCAACACTTTTAGAATAAATGAGAATATCGTCCAAGAATACAATTACAAACTTGTCCAAATATTCTTGAAATATATTATTCATTAAGTTCATAAAAGTTGTGGTTGCATTAGTTAATCCAAAGGGTAGAACTGTGAATTCATAATGTTCGTACCTTGTTCGGAAAGTTGTTTTATGAATATCTTCCTCTCTAATCCTTAACTGATGATAACTAGATTGAAGATCTATCTTAGAATAAACCGCTGCCCCACGCATCTGATCAAATAGATCGTTGATCCTTGGAAGTGGGTATCTGTTCTTGATTGTTACTTTGTTCAACATCCGATAATCAATACACAGCCTAAGTGTTCCATCCTTCTTTTTCACAAATATTACTGGCGCTCCCCAAGGTGAAAAACTTGGTCTAATCAAACCTTTAGACAAAATTTCTTGCAATTGATCCTTAAGCTTGACTAACTCTATAGTAGTCATCTGATAAGGTGCTTTGGAAATAGGTTCTGTTCCTGGTTTGATTTCGATGGTGAAGTCAAATTCCCTATTGGGTGGTAAACCTGGTAATTCCTCCAAAAAAATGTCTTTGAAACTTTGAAACAGAGGAAATCATTTCATGGAATCACCATCTTCTTCTGAAAATTCAGATATCTTTATTGCATAAAGGGTACATCCTTTGTTTTTAGCCTTTTTAAGCTGCATAGCTGACAGTTTTCTAACTGAAATTTCCTGTTTCACACCTTGAATCTCTGCTGCCTTTAGCCGATCATCTAAACATTTTATATTATTTTCATAGCAGTCTACTTTTGCTTTATGGTCAGCTAACCAATTGACACCGATGACAATGTCATACAATCCCAAAGGTGTAACATAGAGGTCAACTTCAGTGGAAAAGTTAGGTAAGTCAAGGACTGCCCCAAAAAGACACATACTCACTGTATGAACAGAATTATTACCATACTGTACAGTCCAAGATTTATCCATTTTTCCATCCTTTCTTTTAAGTTTAGAAGCAAATTTACTAGAAATAAAACATTCAGTAGCTCCTGTATCAAAAATAATAGTGACAGGTATGCCAAATAACTTACCTGGAACTTTTATAGGTGTCACTTGCTTTTCAGCTTGCTTGTCTACTACTGCAACATGTATCTTATGCTACTAATTACGATCATCCTTCTTCAAAGGGCATTGATTTGCGTAGTGGTCTTTGCCACAATTGTAGCAGCCTCCTACAGGTCCCTTTTTAGGCTCAAAATTACCTCCAGCCTTGTAATTATCACGTTGTCCTCCATAGGGCTTCTGCCCATTGTTATCATTTTTGGCAAAATTATCCCTTACATTTCTAGCAAATTTATTTGCTACTGTTTTCTTACTATTATCCCCTGGAAACTTACTTCTATTTCAAAACTTTTTCCATGGTCGCTTTTTGGGTGCAAGTGAAGTTGAAGAAGGGTTTGCAATCTTATTCCGCACTTCCTCTTTATGAGCAGAAATAGCCTTTAATTTCTGTTCCTGTCTTATGGCCTTTTCAACAAATCCTTCCATATTGGTTGGACTGTGAACATCGACCTCTCCCCCTATCACGAGATTCAGTCCCATCATAAATTTTCATATTCTGAACTTCTCGTTAGTTTGATACTGTGGTACATACTTCAGGAGTTTTGTAAACCACTCCCAGTATTCAGTTACCATTAGCTTCCCTTGAGCTAAGTTCTAGAATTCTGTCATTTTCTGATCATAGAAAAGTTGTGGCAGCCAACGTTGCCTAAAATAGCCCTTAAATTGATCCCAAGTAATATTGATCTCATCAATATTTAGCTCAGCTTTACGGCTATCCCACCACGAAGATGCTTCATGGGAAAGTTGATAGGCTCCCCAAATAGTTTTGGTTTCCTCTGAGAAGTTTCTTATTGCAAAGTACTTCTCCATTTCACTGAGCCAGTTCTCAGCTCCATCTCCTAATATGGTGCCATCATATTTAGGTGGGCTTATCCTTTTTATATCATTAGTGAGTTCTGTTGCCAACCTGGCCTTTTTGTTTTCTAGTTGGACAGGTGCATTTCCAGCATTATTATCAACACCCATATCGGGGTTGTGCTCAGGAGGTTGATGATTGTTGTTACCAGCTTCATCTTCCTCATCATTTCCCATTACTTGTTGTTTAAGTACAGCCAAATGATCTCTTGTGTCTAATAGGGCAGCAAGCATCTCATCAAGCTTTTGAGTTGTTGCCACCCCTCCTTCTGGTGGAGCATTATTCGCAATGTTCCCACTTGTTCTAACCATTTTCTATTACAAGAAAATTTAGGTTTTTATCAGATTATGGACACAATAGGTCCAAGAGCTACAACCTTCAGCTCTGATACCAAGATGTAACATCCCCATTTTAGTACATTAGAACAAGTAATCTTTTATTTTTATTTTTGATAAATGCTTCCTAGTTCTAAATACATAATTTAGAACTCACAAATCAAAACAACCATTCTTATAACAGATAACCATATGCAGCTGTAATGACTTGGAGTACCTCCGATCTATTCATTCCATGACTCGGTAATCTACCGATCTATTCATGAGTATCAAGAGTTGGCGTTTTTATTTTAACACATCACTCTTGCGGTTCTCTTCCCTAATCTGGGATTCAGAATGCTCTGTCCAAGGAACCTATCTAAATAATTGTTACCATTATTCATCGGCATCTCGTCCCTTAGACTAGGTGACATAGGACAACGCAATCAGCAGCTTGCAATACTTTGGCCAAAGATTTGAAACATACTGCTTATGTCTCGTATTCCTTGACGGCATACTCATCAATCTGGAATACGTCCTTCACCCCATCCCTATGTTATGTAGAATGTCTTACACTAACTTCTGTCAGCCTCCCCTGCCCCAAGTTATTCACTTAGGAATGGATTAATAATATGACAATGATATAAGGATGCTCTCAAGAACTAGGGATACGCTGACATACTGAGTCAACCCTAGTTAACCTTGTGTGTCAAGGTACCTTGAGTCTCTAGGGAAGCCTCATATCATGATCACATTCCTAACCAGTCCCAGAGTAAAAAATTGTTCGTGTTTAAGGTGTAAATCTTAACAATCAATCCAAAGGGTGACATCATAAGTCACCTGCATTGTTGTATCTTCAAGAAGATCCTAATCTTCTTGAAGGTACAACCTTGCAATTGAATTGTGCCATCAACCTTTAAATCCACCTCGAAAAGATCTACTTGACTTTAAGGTGTTACTTACGTTGAGTTAAAGTTATACCTTAAGACGCTCCTTTTAGGGTAGTCTTTTCCCAACCCCTGGGTTCCTCACCTTAGAATTTCCTTTCTTATTAAAACCCATTTCACAAAGAGAAGTTATTAAGATTTGAGGTCTCATCAAGGATTTCTTTGTTACATAATGATCTAAATCAACGAAATTTGGCAATAGCCTTAAATCTTCACATAAGGTTGCTAACCATACCCTTTTAGGTTTATATCAGTTCTCATAACTAAAATATATCTTACTTATTAGTATTAAGATATCGTGATTTAAAATTAAATTAAACATTTTCTTGACTTAGATCAAGACTAGGAAGTAATAATTTATTCAACCAGCTTAGCTTCCTGTTGGGGTTTATTTTTAACCTTAGCTTCTCGAAAGATAGTGATCTAAATTCCAATTTAGCTTTAGATAGAACATAACAGAACTACTAAACATTCACAAGTACTCAGTCACATAATCTTTGCAAAGCTTACATAGAGAACCCCAAATGTCTCCAAGGTATACAATAATAACAATGCTCTTAAAATCATTTGAACCGAAGAAGTTCAATCCATCAAGATACGAATGCAAACACATAAGTAACAAATACCTCATTTCATTCATTACTAAGCTAATCAAATACATTTTATGCATTCAACATATTTGATACAATACTCAACAGCAAAAGAACATCTTTCTTCAAGTAGTACATTTAGAGAATCAAGTTGGAATTCATCATAAAACCAAATTAAACAATCTAAACATCATATCAGATCTACGTGCCTTTACCACTTACGGCAACCATCTGTAAAAATTGTCAACACGGGTCAGTTCGGTGAACTGAGCATGATAAGCACTAACTCTTAAAACAATTTCAATCCACCAATTGTTCTCATTAAACAACCTGTTTATATGAAATCATTTCTTCACATTCCAAACTTAAATCAGTGTAATCATCCTATATGTTAGAGACTAAGAACATATGAATACAACCATTCTAAAGACAACAAAACTCCTACAAGATTATTTCTAACAATTTCTAAAAGGAAGTTAAAACATTCAACAAGCTCATTGTCTTAATTCTTTTATCATCATAACACATTTCAATGGTATTGTCAAGTATACCTGTTTATACATCAACACACATTTTATACCAGTTTCTCCATTCAATACCAAATTTTATTCTTATTATGCCCTTACCATAGAAATCGCAAAAGGATGCAAAAAGAAGGCACACAAGGTTTCCTGACTAGGAGAGAGAGAGAGAATTTTCTTATTCAACTTATTATACATCAACATATAAATTACAGTTTAGAAGAAAGAAACAGAGTCCATCAGAATACTAAATCAATAACGTTATGGACTGCACCGACTCCTTTAGAATAATTCAAATACATTTACACATGCGACTAAACAGTCGAGATTACAAAAAGAACTATTGTTCCATCTAAATCCAATTATAAAAATCACCTATAGCTATTAAGCAATACAAGAGCTCTCGCGACAAGCAATAGTAAGTAATCCAACCATAACAGACTCAACAATTCTTTTTCATATCATTCATCAACATGAATATACCCATCGCCATTGTTTAACAGAGCACCGCTAGGATCTTTTTATCACAGTCAGCCACGAGACTAAATAACACTTAAAACAAATGACGTTCCATATGCAAATACAACGATATTCACACTAAGTCTAAACACAAATATACACAGCTTCATTCAACTGAATCTAATCTCTATGAATGTACGACAAGGAATTTACAGAAGTCGCATCCATTACATAAGCTCATCCAAGTTTTAACCTAAGTAGAGCCATCCCGCAAACACATCAGGGCTTCAACGGGAGTCAAGTTCACATGGAAATACTGCAAGGGCTCTAATGGAGTCGTATCCCACAAGAACTCACAACCCGGGTTAAGAATTAAAGTCGAATTCATACAAAAGCATTCAAGGAATCCAACTGAATTAAACCAACAGTCTACACAACTAAACTTCTACAGAAGTTGTAATTCAAGATACATATTAAGGACTCCAACTAAATCAAACCAAAAGTCTACACAACTAAACTTCTACAGAAGTTGTAATTCAAGATACATATTAAGGACTCCAACTGAATCAATATCATTAAGTATTCACAACTAAGCTTATACAGGAGTCGAAACACTAGTTACATTACAAGGACTCGAATTGAGTCAATACCAACCGTATTCACAAATAAGCAACAGTATTCACAACTGAGCAACAATATTCATAACTAAGCTTAGACAGAAGTTGAAATACAAGATAAATTTCAAATACTCTCATTGAGTCGATACCATCAGTATTCTCAACTAAACAACAGCATTCAAAACTAAGCTTAAGCAGAAGACGAAAACATACGAAACATTAAAAGGACTCCCACTGAGTCATTTTCGTATAAAATCCCTGAAAACTTTCAATGGAGACTAAACCCAAAATTGCTAACACAGTAAGGATTTCTACAATAGTCGCATTCAAGTAGTATAATCTCAGCAAGCATTCCAACCAGAAGGAACTTAAAGTATTCTAGCAAGATTCAACAGGATTCAACATCAAAAATAAAAGCACAGCTAGTCTGTAATCAAAATGAAACCAAAAGGAAGAATAAATACAGTAACCATTCCAACAAGGTCTTCTAAAACCCCAAGATTCCTAATTTCACAGGAAAAGAAGAACCAATACATTGTTTCAAACTAACTGAACTGAAATCACCTGAACATAGTTGTTTTAATGAAATCATTTGGAGTAAAGAAAGATTTTTAAAATTCAGGGCCTATCATGCCTGGTAATGTCACTTTAAAAATCTAAAGAAGACCTCTGAATGAGCTCGAACCTTCTCCTCTTCTTCCACTATAGATTCAGCAACAATAATTTGTTACCCTCATGCCTTATAAACTTTCCTCGATAGAGAAAAGAGCTAGTTATTCTCATAGTTTCCATGCAACACCAAGTAGATTGGTTCGAAGAACCAGTGATCAAACAGAGAGAAAAACGGAGCAAATGGAAAACCAAAATACCAACCAATTTTCCATTTGCATGCCTTCCCAAGCGATCCGCGCTCGGGAACCAAAGTTCATCGATGACATTAACTCCAAGATTCCCACCCAATCTCCATTTACACTGACCGCCATAGTTGGCGATTGACAAATGCAAACAAAAGACCATTCCTAGATTTGGCGATATTGCCACGTCAGGTCTCACTAGATATTTACAACCTCTGCCAAATCCCAAGTCCTTCATCCTTATCCACCTCATAAATGCCATATAAACTACCACCCATGGCTCGCACCCTTTCATAGGTCCCCCTTCATCCATGATCATTAGTTAGGTTAGAAACTTAGGTTAGATCATAAGGTAATAATTTAGCCTTACTTCCATATTGTTAGGTGGCTAACCTTAGGAACATTTACCTTGTAGTTTAGGGCTAGGTTAGATTACTAATAATTTAACCAATAGGTTATGGTTTAGGTTTAGGTTATTAACCTTAATAAATCCAGTCTAGGTCCCACAAGTAGGTTCGATCAGTATTACAACCAATAGTTATAACATTACCGAAATGGATTCTATCCGGCATTGATAATAAACTTGCAGTATACACCAGAATTTATTACCTGGCTTAAGGTCTAGGCCTTCTTGATATTACGATATCGGGAACCAATTCATTTAACACGATCAACCTGAGTTAGACTCCATAATTGCTTATTCAACACATTCAGACCTTGCAACCTTCGTAAGGTCTATAATTTTTGTTCATCTAGAATAAAATTAAAACATCTCTTGGATCAATGCCACTGATCCAAGGATGAGTCATAAAGATGGGTAACTCCACAATTCATCCCGAAATCAGATTGAACTCAGGTGCTAAAAATGAAAGAAATAAAAGAGTCCAAGGATATCCCGACTCAGTCAAAGATCTTCAAGAGCGAAGAAGATACAATCCATATCAAGCATGACTTCACAATCAAAGGAACACATCCTTATACAGAAGAAATCATATATCAACACTTGAATGCTCAGGAGGAAGTAACAATAGTTCAGGGTGTTATAGGATTTACCTTATTGTTAACATTGAGTTTCTTTAAACAGTGGATTGACAGCCGTCCAAGGAGTATCACACTTCCTAGATCTAGTATACGTTTGGCAATCCACTGCATATATTGTTTAAATTCTATTTGGTGGTCTTGTTTTCTATTTTAGGTAGTTCCTCCTAGCCAAAATGAAGCTCTCACGATCAATGGTGGATCAAGAAGTCATACGCGTGCAACAACCTTCAACCAACCTTTTAATAGGTATTCTTCCTACCCCTTTACCCTTATCTGATTCGTCAATATTCAAAGAAACACTCTAGAATCACGTGAAACAAAACCGTCAACATTCAAGTATCGACGGAGGGACTAAAGTGTGTCATCGAGTAGTGTGTATTGTATAAGTTGGATATAGGATGTGTAGAATGTGGAAGAGAATAGTAGGATTGTAGAATGTGGTTTTCAATATGTGTTGATTGTGTTGAGTGTGATGATGTATAATGTGCAAAGAAATATGTATAGATTATGGAGTGTGGAAAGCACAAAGCACGTATGGTGTATATTATATGTAAGAAGGGGATGGTGAAGACATATATATTGTGTATGAAAAAAATATGAATAGAAGAATATAGAAAGCACATAATATATATGGTGTGTGGGAAGAAGGAAATATTGAAGATGTACAAGATGTGTAGGTTATAGAAGAAGGTGATGTTAGTGTAAAGTAGGTAATGTGTGATATGCAATGTGTAGTGTGTGAGATTCATGTACATAGGATGCCCTCAAGAGTTGAGTGTGAACCGTAGCACCATATTGCATCATCAAGAAATGTTATGCAAATGTATGCAGATATGTTGGATGAATGTAAAATCTTAGATATGGTGTATGTAAGATGTCTGGTGTAGAAAAAAAAATTATTCACTTTATATATAATTTAGTCTCAGTCCCATACTACTATTCAGAAGGTTTTTGAGTGAATAAAGTACTAATTAACCCCCATCTTTTAGCCATCTTACTTTTTTTTCATTCATCATTCTCGACCTTTTCCACCTAAATGCCCAATTTTTTTTTTGTCATTTCGTGTTATTTTAGCTTTAACTTAGGTTCCCAGGCTAGTATTAGGGCGTCTATGGGTGCCCTTGTCCCACCAAGGTGCCTTGATCATTTTTTAACTTTCCCACCACTTTTTGGGAAATTTCTAGCCATTTCACCTTCTTATCTTTTTGGTGGTTGACCATCTTAGGTTTAATTACAAAATTAGATCAAGAGAACCCTATAAATTTAAAGTTATGAGACCATAATGAGGGACCAAGCACTAGTCACTACTATCATCAACCTAGGGTTGCATGTATCAAAGGCATTTGGAGATCATTGGCATTCATTTATCTCCATCACAAGGGATAAGGTTGTTACATCACATAAGCATGAAAGGGGATTCTATTCTATTTCATCCACTATTCTACTACATTTTTCACATCTAATTATTTTTTGCTACTTCACAAAGTGTGATTCGCACAAGAGCACGTAGGGAACATGATTCACACACACACTAGGACTACATTTGAGTCTAGAATATAGTGTAGCACTTAGTTAGTAAGCCCACTTTTATGGCAGCTGAGGTTAGTTTGACCTATTCATATGTATTCTTTTTTTTATAGGGTTTTGATACTTCTTTTGGTCTTTTGCAGGTCTTCTATTCACCTTGGATTATTAGTGACACCTGACATAGTGAAGTGAACATGATATGACATACATAGAAGGTTCCATATCACTTATAGGACCTATGACACTCAGTTTTGAACCTTTTTCATAGACCATGGTGCCCATTATGTAGACTAGAGTGCCCACAGGCACCTCAGTCCCTCTCTAGGTGTTCTAGTCTAGCTAGATAGCTCATATCCATCCTTTTTAGGGCCTTTGCATAGTCATTTCTTCTTCTTTTTTCTCTAGTCACTTCTACGACATAGTCTTGCAAGTTCATCAAATTGACTAAGTCACTTCCACACTTATCTTGCATATTAGGATTTCTACTTTCATTAGTTTAGTTTCTTGGGCCATTTTCTATAGTAATTTATATTGTATTTACATGTTGTTGTATATTATATTAACTACTATTATTCCACATTTTAGTTAATCATTTTGGTGAACCCAACATGAGAACCACTTACAAAAAATAGAAATTTTAGATTCGTATCATGTACAAACACTTGAACATCTTCGTGCATATCAATATTTGTAGTCTTTTTTTACCTCTTGCTTCACCAATCAAACCCCAAATGTGTTGGTACATCATCCAAATTGGTCTGGAATCTCACTTGAGGTGCGCACAGGCACCAAGCTCCTCTTTCATGTGAGCTTCGTGAGAATGTTCTCCCTTAATAAGGGGATGATTGCAAAAATAGAGAATGAACGTGCCCATTCTTGGAATCAATCCTATTCTAATGGAAAATCCTATTCTAATGGAACAGGACATAGAATAACATGATCATACTACAATAGAAGTAGAGATAAATCAAGATTAGCATTGAGAACACCAGTATTATACCCATGAACAATAAAATAAAATGCACAGATCAAGATCCATCACACAAATGTTCATAACCATCCCATTATATTCATTCATCAAATTACATTAGCCAATAGTACATCAAAAGAGTTCTATATATAGAGATATTACATCAGTAGAGCTTTAACATGTTCTCTATTACTGCTTCATTACAGAACTTACAATCACATATTACACATCTTCACTAGCTCTATCTCTCTCTCTCTCTCTCTCTCTCTCTCTCTCTCTCTCTCTCTCTCTTGCTCGTACTCTCCCTAATGTCATGCAAAACCATCCATGAAGAGGAAATCGAAGGAATCTCTTCTAACTACTCATCATTATAAGAGAAGTCCTAAAGGAATTGTTAGTGCAAATCAGCAACACCCCTGGATGATTTCTTATATTTCTAGTTTGATAATGGGCATCCAGTGTGATTGCACAACATTGACTCTTTCCCCCAAGTGTGGGACTTGCAAAAATGGGAAAAAAGTCTCCAGATTAAAGGCTAGTTCCTCTACTCCTATGATCAAAGTGCATACATGAAATTTGCATAGGTTTAACTCAAAATCCTACTCTAATTCTGCCAAGGAGACAAGGATGGAAGAGAGAAAAGAAGATAAAACTAAACTAACAAGGTGATACACCAATGAAGTGGTGAACATCTACTTCTACAAATTGATACAGATTATAATAATGCAACACAAATCATGCACAAATTGCTAAAATTGTAATGAAGGATCAGGGTAGAGCAAACAACACAAGAAAGGATTGAAAAATCATTCACAAAGCTTGCATTATCATTTCCAGTTTTAAATACAGTGCATTACAATAGAAAGGAGGTAGAAAACATTTTGCAGTCCTGAAAGAGCTTTGATATTCCACAAATTCACTTGCTAGGGTGAAGGAGGGAGCCTGCAGATCATAAAAATGTCCAAACCGTTTACAAATGAGCCAAATCTGGCTTTTAACAATGAAAACCCGATCTCAAGAAGGAGAAACATGGGAAAATGAAAGGAATCATCCAACCACTAACCAGATCCATCAAAATAGCATGGATACCCTTAAAAGTTCATTCCCCAAGATTTTTGACCATGCTAGAGAAGAATGGAAGCCATACTGCATTAAAAATAGTGGTTAAATGTCAGTTCTACTCTTTTCACCATGCTAGAGGCATTTTCTCATTTTTCTCTCACTAAAATCCACTGAAAAACAAAATTGAATATTCCATCATGTAGAGGACTTCAATATCTTTCCAATGACACAAAAATAAAGAAAACCTGAGGTTTGGATCGAAAGATATGCCCCCAATCTTAAGATTTAGGGCAAAACAGGGGCAAAAATCGGGTCGGTGGGCCGAAACCCAAAAATTTTCCCCTTTTTTTGAATTTGGTAAAAAAATTCCCAAAAAGCTCCACCCCCACCATTTCAATGCCACCTGGCATGTTTTCATTGGTCCATGGGCTCAAACGGCCATTTTACGCCTTTTTAACATTTTGGAAAATATTTCCAAAAATTGCTCCATGCCTTGTCGTTCCACTGCCACGTGTCATCCTCTAATTTGACGTGGGCTTGAAATCCAAATTTTCCTTTGACGCCACCAACCCTTTTGACTTATGCTGGCCACATGGACATGTGGCACATTTTGATTAGCATGGGCCTTCGGGCTCAAAATTTTCATTGTGCCATTTGCAACACTTTGGCAAAATTGACAAATTCCCCCCGCGCGCCCGACTCCCACCGGCATCATGGACACGTGGCACATTTTTAATTGGTTGTGGGGCTCTGGGCAAAAATTTTCTTTTGCACCCATTTTTGAAAATTTTCTAACTTTTCCCTCACCGGTCTGAGCTCTGACGCCACGTGTGATCTCCTCATTCACCCCCAACCACTCCTTGGTGAAAATTTCTAACTTACCTCCACTCCCCCGCCATTCCTCCGCCATGTGGCACATTTTGATTGGATTGCAGACCTTCCTAGGGAAAATTTCCCTCAAAAACTCTACCAAACCAAAACTTGCAAAATACAAGGAGTTAGAAGGAAAATTTTACCTTTCTGGAAAGGTGAGAAAATTCTCTATCGAATAAATCCATTTCAAGAAAATTTTGAGTGCCTGAATAGTGGAAAAATTCAACTGAGGCACAATGAAGGAAGGAATTAAAGGAAGTTAGGTAAAAATAAGCAAGGAGCTTATTTTGGATAACAGGAATCTTTCATGATTTCCCTACCACTACTTGAGAACATGCCAAATGTCATCATGTGTTTCCTTAATCGAGTATCCCTTAGCATGCAAGTGTCAGTTAATCCATAACAAACTCGGCTCCTTATCCTTTCATGATAACTATATTAATTCCTTGGAATATAATTTTCTTTGCTTTTAAGTCTTATCCATAATTGTATCTAGTCTCTTTTCCATCTGTTCCCTAAACAAGTCTTTACACATTGTCCAAAACCCACTAAGTCCCAAATCCATCCTTACTAGGCATGAGCCCTTGTTCATCCCCAAAATCTGTGTTTTTGAATGCCTTTTTGCCTTAGGTACTTAGTTAATTTAGGGTTCCAACATCACCCCACACTAATCTAATTGTTGCCCCGACAATCCTTCACATTTACTGAATCAAAATCTCAACGACCAAAAATTTGCTAAGGTGGAAAATGTTGTTCCAAAGAAAAAAGAATGGGAGAATGGGAGAATATTATGTGTGGTAAACCCACTACATGACCAATTGGAGGAGTTCAGGGAACTCCACATCTATTTCATCCCTCAGCTTCTCCCAAGCCTTTAATTCTGTTAAATCCTTCCTTGGTGCTTCTCTTATGATGTTGGAACTTGGTCTGGGGTGACTTATTCCACCTTACCCTTGAGAACATTAATGGATACTACCGACTCTACATATATACCTTCAAACTCATCCATCCACTCAGTGATGGAATCCTAGAGTTTGTTAACCCTAAAATCCAACTTCTTGCACTTTATTTTTATCTTAAATTTCTAAGATGTAGTGTTAGCAACCAACTATGCATGCTTAGCCTTGTTAGTGGGGATCATATCCTGTAAAGCCTTGAGGGCGGCCTCCTCTCTTGTCACCCACACATTAATGATGGGCTCACACTTTCTGCAGCTATTAAAGTCCTTATATGCAAGTATGTTCGCTTCTTTGAGTTGAGTGAGCAAGTCCTCCATCTCAGTGATATGGGATTCAATGATGATTTTTTTTTCTTCTTTCTCCTTAGCGAGTTATACATTTGTGGGCCCTGCGACATCCTTGATGTTTGTGAGAAACATCCCCACAAGGTCTTAAAGATACTCCATCTTGTCCCCATAATCCATCCTAGCTTGGCCCATCAACATCATAAATTGTCCTAAAATGCTCTTAATGAGGGCGTTATCTTAGCTATAAGCCTCCTTGATTCATGCATGTTATCCCCCTAGTCCTTGGCGCAATATCTCTATGTCCTTTTTCTTTTCCTTCTTTCCCATGACTAGGGTTCAAACAGTGGCCCCTACATCTAAACTATGTTGAATCACCTCTGAGGAAATATTTTTAAGTGCGTTCCATGGCTGCTTATCCATTAGGTGGCTAGGATCCACCACCTTATATGCCTCTCCTCCCTTCTTCTTCAATTGAATGGTCTTGATCACATGATCATTGACCTCAAATTCAAGCTCTTTGGAATGGAAATGCACGTTCTAACTTATCACTTTTCTGGTTCTAGGCACGCTCACCTCTTGATCCATCCAATCCTAACCATGTAGTTTTTTTAGTGGGAGGGTGTCTTGGAACCTTGTGCACAATACCTTCGTGGGGTCATCCATGAATTTCATATGTGGGAACATAGGTGTCCACTTCTTCCTTGTTGCCTTATGATTTTTCCATTGCTTCTTTGATCCCAGGGTGAATCCCTTATCCTCCTTTACATTAAAGGATTCCCCTTTATCTCTTTCCCCTGAGCTGATGGTTTGTGTTGGGGAGGCCTCACTCACTAGAATATTCTTAAGTCCTATATAATGATCCTCTTTTTCTTGCACCTTTCCTGCATATGTGGCTTTAGCTTCACCTCTTTCATGTTCTTCTAGCTCTTCTTCCAACTCTTCCTTGAAGGTGGTGGGGTCCTCCTCCTCTCCTTCTTCCGAGCCTGTCACAGATCTCGATGCATCATGTGTCTTCTTCTTCTTCCCTTCCAGCTCTTCCTCATACTTATCCTCCTCGTGCTCTGGTAGTGAAGCCCCAACACCTCCATGTTGTGAAGTTTCAGCACCCTTTCTACCATTGCAGCACGTGTAATACTTCCTCTTATGGGAAGTGTCTAACTTTCCTTCACTCTGTTCTTCTTCTTCTTCCTCTCCTTCAACGTATACCACTTTCATGCGTAGGATTGGCACCTCCCACGACTTTGGAAAAGGGGAGTTTGTGACCTCCACTGCACTCCCCCTTGTATTTTGAGGTGTAGCTATACAAACACCCAATGGATGTAACCCTTGATGGTGACACTAACTTGTGGGTGCAAGTCCAAAAAATTTGGCTCCAAAACCTTGACATAGGTCGATCGAGTGTCATACTTGTATGTCACGCACAAAGTATGGACATAAACATCCAAGCTGTCTACATCAAAACCATATTTTGTGCATCTTTTATTTGGTTGATGGAACACTTCATATATTTAATAGTAAATATGAAGGGGAGATTGTACCACAGCCCCATCTCGCCATTGGCCATCATAAAATTTTCCAAGAAAAATTGTTGTGTAACTATGAACATAACTTGATCACCAAAAACTTGTGGAATTTCATGGGTCATGTGCCACTCATTCTCAAATACCTCATGCAACCATTCATACCACATGTTCATTCGAGCCTTGTAGGTTCTTGAGATGGTATCATCACAAGTGAACTTCAAAAATTATACTGCAAGGGATGAGCACGCCAGTGGGTGAACCCATATGTTCCCATCTGGCCCATCTGGGACACCAATCTCCTAGAATACGATCAATAGAAGTATGGAGCCCCGTGTGATTTTCTCTCATGCCTCGTTCTGCACTTGTACTTCTTCAACAATTTCATTTGTGATAAAATTTGTAAAATTATAATGTGCCCTTTTTGACACTCTATAGGCCACATACAATAATCTGCTATTGATGTATTTCCACCTCTCTGATGCACCTAATTTACAACTAATGATTTGGGAGGTGAATCTCAATGTTGGGTATGGGAGATCCGCAATCACTTGAGCCCTTCCTCCTTTCTCATAGTTCAATTTCATTTGTAGTGCCTTAATATTTACAGTGTTATACAAGTCAAGTGCCATGTATTCTCTGGTATCTCATAGGCCTGCAACTCTCCTAATCAAGTGGTATGTAATATTCATCCTCCTTCCCAAAAATAAGAAGTTCACTTGTACCCGTAGCATCAACCACCTGAATAGCGGGGTGGGTTTTGCAAATAACGACATCTCCCATAGCTGCAAGACTCTAGTCTTATGTATTTCTTGGTGTACTAAGTCATCAACCTTAGGTTTACAATCTCATTTATCGTTGGAGTGTCTGAAAATAATCCTGCCTTATCAGCTTCGCGTTGTCACTTTTTTGTGGTTATACTCACTGACTTTGCACTTGTACAACTTTTAACTCCTTTTCTCAGCCTTAATGACCATTGGGGGTACTGTATTTCTGAGTAAATCTCCATAGGTTCTTCCTTTTCCACGTCCAGTCTCTTTATTTGAGCTTTCTTGGGTTCCATCTCCTTTCTTCTTCTTTCTTTTGTCTGTTTGAACCTCAAGGAATTTCACGTTTCTCCGTCACGCAACCCCTTCCTACTCTTCTGTCTCTTTCCCCCTCTTGTTACCCCACATTATCACGCCACATATCATAGAATATCATTGGTCCATGACAAGTACCTCACTCTTCTTCAAAAAACCCTCGTCACACTTCAAGTTGGAAGCAAAAAAATTCCTTAAGGAAAAGTAGTCAAAATGGCTACCTTTACCCTTCTATTTATACTTTTCAATGCCTCAAAGTTCCTCCGACCATGTGTCTTAATGTCTCTTTTTGATAAAGAAATTTATTTAAATGAACTCAAATTTTACAACTTTCCCTTCGCACATCGCATTTATAACCTTCTGGTGCTCCAACAATACTTCACTTGCACATACCTCCTTCATGTGCATTACCATGACAAAGTACATAACCTTTACACTATCCACCAAGTATTTCCCGAAGGTGTTTCCTACCTTATGTTATATTGTGTGATCTTTCTCTTCTGCGTGGTATTTAAACCTTTCTCAACATACCTTTATAACCGCATGAATTCAAAAACCTTAATCACCTTACCACCTATTCTTCTACCATTGCACTAATCTTTCCCAATAGCCCATTTTCGAAAGAATTTTTCAAACATATCCAAACATATATGCCAACCCACCCCACACAAAATCTATGTGCATTCCTTTGCACATAGAATCACTTATAATGTAATTAGTTATTGGTGCATCAACGTGCAACACATAACCAAAAAATGACAACAAAGGAAACAAATGAAATGGAAAACCATTAAAGGAAACCTAATATAATTGGTAATAGTACCTTATTTATAGTATGGCTTTAACCTACTCCCATTGAAATAACCTAGTAACCTTTCCACATCCAACTCTTGCAACTAGAATGTGGCTGAACCAAGGATGTAAGATATAACATATGGCCCTAACCAATGGACTTTGAGTTTCCCAAGATGATGCATAAACTTAGAATCATAAAGTAAAACCATCTAGCCAACCTCAAATTGTTTTTTCTTAATGTGACGATCATTTCATGATTTTTTTCTTGCCTTCTCACTCGTCTGACTCCATCTAGCAAGTGGCTGCCTTTCATAAAAATACATCAAGTTATCCATGCAATCTTGTAATGTTTTTTCATCATCCAATCCTCCTTCACGTGTAATACATAGAGAGGCTAGCATAAATTCTACTAGAAAAAGAGCTTCCGTGCCAAACACCAAAATAAACAATTTGGCTTTGTTCAATCTCTTGTAGGTTGTTCTATACACCCATAATACAGCTAAGACTTTGTCATCCCAATCATATCTCCCAACATCAAAAATGTTGGTCAACATGTGACTTAGTATCTTGTTTAATGCCTTAGTTTTCCCATTGGCCCAACGGTGGTACAGAGTAGGCTTGTGATGAGCCACTATGAAATCTTCCAACAAAATCCTAATTGTAGCATTCAAAAAATATGTACCTCTATCACTATTCAAACTCAAAGGGCACCCATACATGCTGATTATATTTTCCCATAGGAATCTTGTTGATGTGGTTGTCATGTAATATTTTGTAGGTGTTGCCTCCACCCACCATGTTAAGTAATCAGTACAAGTAATTATATTGTGTGAACCAGTCCTTTACGTGGCAGGTGAAATAGGGCCTACAAATTCAATGCTAGGTATCAGCCTCAAAGGCATTTCATCTCTTCTTCCTAGCTTGCTGAGGCACTAGAAATGATCATAGGCCTTGCAAAACTTGATACAATCATAGTAAATTTTTTCCCACTAAATACCTGATAGTAGAATATTCCACAAGGTGGATTTTCTTGCATAGTGATGCAACCTAGAATTCACCAATACAAGCCCAGGCATGTTGACATATCACTTAGCCTAGACTGAGTGATCACTTGAAGTGTGTAAAGGTTCTAGGCCCCTCTTTAGGGTTGTTTTAGGATGTTAAACTAATGAAGACTTAAGACATTCTGATCTATGAATAATATATCATTCTACAGTATATGTTCAGATCTAGATCTAGAGAATAACATACTAAAAAGATACCCATGATGAAATCAAGCATGCAATACTGAACTATAACCATAATAACAACTTGATTCAATCCATAGTCGCTATTATATTAAATTCAGTAATACACAGAAGCTTCCTTACAATAATAGTAGTATACGCTCATGTGTGTATCAAATTTGGCAACATAATCTCACTATAACATAGTTCTCACACTCTCCCCTCCTTTAATCTATATTATTCAATACATATTTTTAAGAGTGGGGACTTTCCCTTCAACACTTATCTAATCCCAAAATAGGTCGCATGTTATTATTAGCCAAACTCCGTTTACAAAAATAGCCACAGATACAAGTGCGCTAACAATAGATTGCTTTTAGTATACTGACAGTAGTAGATCTATTATCGACATGTATCAATGCAATGATCTTCATAGTTGATCCTCCAAAAATAGCCAATGTATGTCACGCAAGTCTCTAACTAATTTGTGTGCTTCACACACTATCTCCAAAAATATATTACCACCGTGAAGACATCTAATTTCTGAACCTGTTTCTATTCTTCACACATGATCCTTTCTGATACTTTTGTGCCTTTGAATTTTCTCTAATCTCTTGCGCGAACCTTCTGTATGTCCTTTGCTAAGTACAGGATTTTGACTAACCAACATTACCCCACACTAATTACATTACCACCCTGGAAATGGTTGTCTCCAAAATGAATCAAAGAATGTGAGTAAAGGATAGAAATAATTTTGATGAATAAAAGAAAATATTTACCCTGCAGTATTTGTTAGTGCAATTCTACAGAACCCCCTAAATGAACTCCAGATCTGCAGTTCAGAATAGGGTCATTTAGTGTGATTACACAACATTGAATTTTTTTCAAGGTGTGGGAACCTACCAAATGAGAAAATTCAATAGAGAAAGTTGGTTCTTATTCCTCTGTTTAGGTGTATGCATGCAATTTTGTAGAGGTTCTGATTCAAAATCCTATTCTAAAACTATCAAGGAGACAGGGTTGAGAGAAAACATAGAAATGGGAAAAAAAAACTAAGCAAAACAAAAAGCTGATACACCAAAGGAGTGCTGAACTCCTTTGCAAATATAGACACAAATCATGAAGATGCAGCAACAAAACATGCACAAATTACCATAATGTAATGAAAGATCAGAAGACAATAATAACTGCATGAGAGGATTGAAAATTGATCACAAAACATACATTATCATGCCCAAGTTTGATACAATACATTCCATTGGCAAAGAGGCAAAAAACATGTTACAATCTCCATGGGAGGTCTGAAACTCCTTCAAATCCACCTACTAAGGAGGAAAGAAGAGCTTGTAGAAGCAAGAACATCCAACATTACAAAATGAGCCAAAACTGGCTTTTAACCATGGAGCAGAATGGAAGAAAGGAGAAAACATGAGCAAATCTGATTTGAGATATCCCACCACTGACAAGACTCATAAAAAAGCAAGGGCACCTCTGAAAATCCACTTCCCAATGCTTTCGAGCCAACAATACAAGAAATTTCCCATACCTCATTAAATATGGTAGATGGAAATCTGAATTTCTTCTTTTTCTAGTGCCAGAGTCATTTTTCTAATTTTCTCCCACGAATCTTCACCAAAATCAAAAATTGATGGGTCCAACATGTGGATAATTTCACTATATTTCCAATGATATAAAGAATGCAAAAATTTGAGCTCTGGATCAAAAGATATGGCCCTCTGAAGATTTAGGGCAAAAAATGGCGAAAAATAGAGTCAAAATTGGGTCAACGGGGGTCAACCTTCAAAATTTTCCCTTTTGAAAATTTTTCCCAAAAATCTCCGCACCTCCACCACTCTAAGACACATGGCATTGCCTAGTTCACTGATGAAATTGTGGGCTCAAACTTCACCTTTCTCCTTTTGATTTCACATTGGGAAAATTTCCCAAAATAACCCTGTGCTTTACTCCTCTGCTGACACGTGGCAGCTTCTGGTTGCTTAGTGGGGGTGTGCCTCTATTTTTTTCCATTGTGCCTCTCTCACTTTGGAAAAAAACCAACAATTCCTCCATGCCTTTGAGCTCTGTGCTTTTGTGGACACGTGGCACTTTTTCATCTCTTAGTGGGGATGTAGCCCCAATGTTTACCTTTGCACCTTTTTGGTTTTTTGGGCGAAAAACCAAAACTTCTCCCACCCCCCTTACTTCTGCCACTAACAGGACACATGGCATCCTCTGGTTAATCCACAGGCCTTTAACAAACTTTTTTCCATTCCTTTCATGGGCCCGTGGGCCAGTATTTTCCTTTTTGCCTTTCACCCACTTTGGCAAATTTTTCAACTTCACCCTGCCAACCCAACCTCCACTGCCATGTGGCACCATTTCATTGGATGTGTGCCTATCTAGGGAAAATTTCCCCAAAAAAATCTGCCAAGCCATAACTTGAAAACTACAAGGAGTTAGGAGGAAAATTTTACCTTTCTGGAAAGGTGAGAAAATTATCTATCTGATGGAGCCATTTCCAGAAACCTTTGAGTGTTTGAAATGTGTGAAAATTGAATTTGAAGAACAATGAAGGGAGGAATGAAGGAAAGTTAGCCAAAATAAGCAGGGGGCTCATTTTGGATAGCAATTTTGGCGACTCAGAGGGGTCATCTACTTGCTAGATGAATGATCAGTGGCCTTTGAAGTGTCAATTGGGCATAGAGTCAAGCCTAATAAATTGATCCTGATCTGAACTAATGAAATATGACCTTTGAGCCACTTGAAGTTCATTGGGTCCACTGAACTTGGATTTGATCTTCACCAAAATGCCACTAAAATGGACTGTGCAGGATCAATACAACAACACCAAAAACTATGTACAAAATTATAAATCATACATACCCTAAGTGGGATATGTAGAGTGTGCACAAGCACTTCTTTTGCTGAAAGAAAACCTACCTACTCTACTCTAACTGGAAGAAAAGGTGAGCTAAACAAACCCTACATATGGTTGTGCAAAATAGCTTCCCTTCTTCAAAAATGGCAGCCATGCAACAGATTTGGCATTGAACATGGCTGGTTGAATGAGTAAAAAATCAACAAGAAGCTAGTCTTCTACCCAAATTAGCAAGGTATCAACTGAAGACAAATCTAATACCTCTTTTAGTTGCTCTGCATTTGGATTGAAGAGGTATGGCAGCTGATCCTTGGTGCTTTGTAGCTCATCCTCATGAGTAGAAGCAAGCATCACTAGTTGTGACTTCTCCTTTGGATCCAATGAAGCCAAATACCTTATTGGGCAAGGTCTAATCCTTTTGATATGCCCATTGCTCTGATTTTTAACTCCAAAAGTGGTTTCCTCTTTGTTGGCGAGAAAATTTGTTGGGTGGAAAAACTTGTGGATTTCTTGCCAACACTCTGGGAATCTAAGTCCCTCTACTTAACCAGTGCTGCTATCGTATGTGCATGCACATGAAAAGGTGAATTTCTGTGGTGGCCTTTCAACCGAGGATCCAACAGGGGCACTCCACTGACCCTGCGGAAAATGCTTGCATATACCTACAAGAAATGACTTTTTCTAGAAGTGGGAAAGGGAGTGAGAATGGAGGTAGGAGAACTAATGCTGCAGGTAGAAAATCATATTCCTACACACACACTAGATAGAAACTTCATCACATGCATTTATGAGAAGAAACAACCCTATAAATGACAACAAGACCAAATAGAATTTGATGAGAACAAAGTGTCATGAAATCCCTTGGTCAAAGAAAGCTAGAAACTCCTTCTTCTTGTATTGATGCTTTAAAAAAAGTTGCACATAGTGTAGGAATGGAAGAAATTTGAGAGGGGAAGAGAGTAGAAGAAAATGGCTATCTCCTTTACTTTCTCTCAAGGTAGAATGCACTCTTGAGTCTACAAGATCAATCACCAACCATTTGAAATGGAATGGATTTATAATTTATAGAATAGAATATGAATCTTCATCTACCTCATGACCTTTTGAATACCTTTATATGACCTAAGATTGTTCGTATTCCACTTTAAATATTTAAGTCCCTCTTATAATAGCAAGGTGACTTAATTTACATTATATTTCTAAAGTCACTTAAGTCATATTAAAAGGTGCAACCCTCAACGTAAAAATATAACATTGAAGAGAGAGAGAAAGAAGAGGAAGAAGAAGAAGAATAAGAAGAAATATGATGAAGGAAGAGTTTTTGCAGTGGACCTGGCTCCATTCTCTAATTGTTCTCCACTTCTTTTTTGAGTGTTTGTGTTCTGTTAGCAGTGGCGCACATGTATGCAAAGAGCTTGACTGCCTCTTGAAGTGCTGACTTCCCTTTTTCAGAGATTGAATCGATCCATTCCTTATTTTCTTGGCCCTGCATCGTGAACTTGTGCATTCTTCTGATGGATTCCGAATCGAAGCTATTGATGGGTACCACTTTCTCAATAGGAAGTGTTATAGTACTTGGTTCCACCAAGTGTTGCACATAAGATGAAAGAGTTCGCACTTGCTCCTCTAGTCCCTTGATCTTCTCTTTGTATTCTTTATTCCTTTCCATCATGAAACGATCCCTGATATATTGGGAGCTACTACTTGTTACACCGTATGAGTGTCGAGGATGATCGTTTCTAACATCCACGGAAACATCTCATCAGTTTTAGGCTCAATGATGGGAACATCAACCATTCTTTGTCCTGATGGAGGAGGAAAATCCTAAATGAGAGGAGCGTTGGAGTCAAAAACATGTGGGACCTCTTGAAGTGGCTCGAATATTAGATCATGAGTCATATAATCCTTATTCAGTTGTGGTTTCTGCTGCTTCTCTTTCATCTACCTTGGCTTTAAGTCTTTCAATTTTGTAAAGTTAAGCCCTTATTTCCTCTTCCACTCCTGCTTCTCTTTCTCTAACTTCTTCTTCAGTTTCTATGTCAGTGAAATTTTCTAGGTTCTCATTGATGTATGGAAATTCACCATGCAAAGGATTAACAGCACTCAGGTTCTCAACGTGACCGGTTGCTTAACGAAGGGGAGGCCTCTGAATTCTGAGCAACTCTTGTCTTCTTTGAAGTTCTTTGAAAATGGTGTTGATTTGTCCTCCTTGCCTCTGTTGTCGAGTGTACCTTCTATCCACCAGCTTGGAAATCTATGCTCACCTTTGTGGTGCTGGAATTTGTCTTTGCCTCTCTAATTCAGCAACATGTTATTCTTCAAGGTCGCGGATTCTTGTGGAAATGAAGTAGTGGTTGGCACTTTGTTTGTTATACCAAATAGCTTCTCTCAAATCAGAAGTGATATCTTCTTAGATGTGGAAGAGCAATTCGGGTCTTTCGATAGCAGGATCTCCCAGAATAGCCATGGTTTGTAGACATGTGGCTTATATAGCTATTCAAATTTTAGAAATTTTCTCATTTGAATTTTGAATTTTAAGGTCATTTGGGTCCATGTACAAGACATCATTGTCTTCCACATCATACTCGTAGGAAAAGGGTTGTGACGGCTTCTGACCCATCCATTTCGTCTTTATATCTCCCTTCGAAAAAGAAACTTACTATTTTTAATAAGTGTGGAAAAGTAATTCCTCAATCTTCAACTGGATGTTGCAGCTTAGTTTTCCTCTTTCTCCTGGTGTTCCTCATTTCTTCTAGATCAAATTTATATTTTTAGTAGGTGCTCGAGGGGCCACTTACTATTTTTAGTAATTTCTAACAATGTCTTTTCTGGTGAATTTTTAGTCGTAGTTTACCTCTGATGTCTTCTTCTTCTTCACAGGTTCTTTTATCGATGACTTTCCCAAAATAGCAGTTCCTATGTAGTAGAACTACTATTTTTAGAAATTTTTCCTCTGCAAGTCAAATTGACGTGGAAATTTTTTTTTTGGTATGGGTTTTTTCCCAATATCCTCCCTCTAAAATTTCGGGCCTGCCCACTTAATAATCTAGGAGATTTTAAAGTTTTAATTTACAGACCTGGCAGTGCTTCTGGGTACAACAGACATTAATGGACCTGAAAATTGCATGTCTAGTTTTATTCTCCATTTACAATGAAATTTATATTTTTGATGTGGGTTTTGTCTTTTGGTGCTTCACGTGTGATCTTACTTCAATCTGGCAACTAGTTTGATGGGAAATCTTACTTCTTTCTTCGTTGAGCCGGAAATGAGATTTCTTCATTGTGGCTGATTTGTCACATGAGGGGGGAGTTTGAAGGTGTATTTCTAATGGTTTTGGATAGAGGAATTAATAGCAGAATAGTAACATTTCTTTAGATCTTCATTTTTAGGCTATGGGAATTTTCACTGTTCTCTCCTTCTTTGATGAAAGATCCTTCTGAGACCTATAAATAACTGTGGGGAGTTTTTCTCAGTGCTTGGGTTGAGCTGGTCTGATCATTTTCAATGGCGGAGTGATAGTAGATTGTTGCAGAGGAAGAAATGGAGGAATGGAGTGCATAAAAATGTTTAGAAGTTAGAAATGAAGAAAGAGGGCACTTGGGAGATTTTAAAAAGATATTCAAAATTAGGGTTAGGGTGAATTTTTAAAATATTTATGTTCCTAACCTTAGGGATATGAGGGGACATCAACTTCCACAATGAGCAATACGGCGACACGTGGCACTAGATCCAACGGCAGGGGATGAAGGAGGAAAAAATTACTTTAAAGCACCGGGAGCTGAAATGAGGTCACATGGGTGTCCAAAAGACTCCCCATAGGGGATGGGAACATTTTCCAACACCTTATGTCCCCCACCTCAGGTGCATAAGGTACATAAAATTCCACGGTGGTCTTGGAGCTGACACGTGGCGACCAATCTGATGGTAGGGAATGCATGCTCCAAATAAGCACTCGAGGGATGAACTGCCAAGTCTGGAGGTCATATGAGGCTCCCAAGGGTCACATGAGGGCTGGGTGTATTTTCCAAGGGCTGATGTACCTGACCTCAGGGATGTGGAGGACATGAAATCCCGTCAGGATCCTGGTGCTGACATGTGTCCTCTAAAAAAAATGACTTAGTCTTGAACTGCCTTTGAGAGGGTAACTTGGAATGTAGATAACTTGAGCTTCTGGTGGAATTTATTGGTGAAATTTTATATGATCCTGATTGAAAATGGAATTTTGAATCAATTATGTGGGTCTCATGTCTTGATTCCATCATATGATCCTTGAAAAATCAGATTTTTGATCTGGGACTCCACTTGTACTTGAGAAAAACTATCTTCCAATCATAAGTGCCAAGGTGTTGTGAAAAATATTATTTCACCATCATGTAGGTCTTGGAATCCTCTTTTTGAAGATGTTTTGTTTTACTTCTAAATCCATCTGGAGATCCCAGAATCTTCATTTGAAGCCCAACAACTGGTTTAGGCTTGTGTACTGCCTAGGCTTGTGAACCCTGTTTTCACTCAGACTGCTCCAAGTCTTTCAGAACTTACCAAAGCCTTCCAAAATCATTTCCATGATGTTATAAGGTATTCCATTCACCTTTTTGTTGAATTTGGCCCTTCTGCTCTGCTCCAGGGGGTTGATCTAATCTCAGGAAGGCCAACGATAGCCTTTCCCTATACTACCAAAAGATAACATTTTCAATGAAATCCTAAAATCACCTAGGGGGAATGAATGGAATCTCCTAAATCACCTAGGATAATATCATGAAATTTGTTGGGAATTCATTTGGACTGACTGAACAGATCTGAGGTTTCTTAGGAATGATAAAACATGAAAATTTTAGCATAGGGGTATAGTTGTCATGCTCGGAAATTGTCAATTTCCCTGTTGCACATTCTCACGACAACACTCTTGTAGACCTTCTTGGATGGATGATGTTGAAGAGGTGGTGAATATATTTTTCTCTTCCCCTTCCTTTTCCCATGAAGTACATGGAAGATATAAATCTTCAAAACTTGGTTCCAATGAGTTCTCACAAAACACAGGCTGTTATTTTTCAATGTTCTCCTTTGTGGCAGCAGGCTCTTGATATTGGAGAATGAATGGTGGAGAAGAGAATGTTGTAATTTCAGCTAGCTCCTCCTCAAGACATTCCTCTAAGTCTGATAAACAATCAAACTCTTCGTTGTCCCACTACAACAAAGCTTTTTCCTCTTGCATGGTGACCTCCAAATCTGAATTTTCTTCACCATGTGTAGCTTCATTCTCAAACATGAAACTTTTCAATTCGAACTCATCCAAAAAATCATATTTTTTGAGTGATGAAGTGGGAGAGAAACATTAAATTTCTTGTGCCTCTTGTTCACAATTTGGACCTGTTTTGTTCACCTCCATAATGGCTTCATCAATCAACTCAACCCCTTTTAATGAAAGCAAAAATGTATCAATAATGCTTCCTTCTTTTGTTGTTGCAAAAACTAACTTGATCTCATCCATTTACTCCTCAAAAATGAGTTTTTGAGCTGGTTTTTCTTCCTCCACAATGACTGATTTTGTAGTGCAAATGGGGTCAGCATTTTCTTTGGGGAAAGTGCCAAGGGAGACACACAACTCATCACCAACAAACTACTAATTCTTTTCCTCTTTTTCTTGTTCTTGTTCTTCTACAAACTCGGCCTCAACCACCACTATTTCTTCAACACCCCACTTCCTCTTCTAGCTTTACCATCAAGGGTAATTTTGAAAACTCAAATTTAGTAGCCCAACTCTTCATATTTTCTATCATTTCTTCTCTATTGGGTTCCTCTTCTTTCTGTTGTCCTTAACTAGTCTTATGATTTTCATCTTCCGAACATGGATATGGGAATGCAAGAGGATGGATGGGTTGTGACTCAATTGATTTTGTAATTTTTTGTGGTTTTGGAGGAGGTAAAAATTCATTTTCTTTGGAGGGAATGGTTGTTTGGAAGGGAAAAGAGTAGAAAAATTGAGGTGGGATGGGAGACTAGGAGATGGAGAAATGGGATCAACATTTGGGGCAGCATATGGGAAACTTGAAGCTTGACACTGCTAAATGATAAAGCTTGAGAGGGTGAAAAATAAAGACAAGGAGCTGTTGAATGACTTACCCATTGACAAGGTTGATTCAGAATTTTCTCATATGCTTCTATGTCCTGAATCCATTGTGCAAGTTGGGGCAGCATTTCAACCATGAATTCCAGCTTCTCCTGAGGGTTGTAGTGTCTTGGAATAGGGCCTCCCCATGGACAGGGTGCTCTGAAACAAATCTGAAATTCCTTCATCTATGCTTGAGCCCTTGATTACACCATGTTTACCTCCATCTTTTGGATCTTCTCCAACAAATTTGCATTTTCTTCATGGCTTCCCTCACAATCTGCATATCCTTGTGCTTGACATGCTTCATAGCCAAACTAATTTTTGCATTGCTCATATGGATATGCATACTGATTTTGAATTTGATCAGAATGCTGATCTAGAGGATTTGTAAAACATGTTGGAGGTAAGAAACATAGTTGTTGTTGTAAATGTGAATCCCATGATGGAAATGAAGTCATGATTTCATAACTTCATGGAGTGAAATAATAATGAAGAGATGGAATGAAAAATTAATGGAAAGATGGTCTACAACTTCAGAGATGGGTTGTTGATTAGATGGAGTCACCAGATGTGTTTGTAATTGCCTCCAAAGGCTAAAATCTTCATAGGAACACATCAACCTACAAAAATGAAGTGGAATACCTCTAAGGTCACACCGGGCGTGCCAAAAATGTTAGTGCAAATCTACAACACCCCCTAAATGACCTCTAGATCTACAGTTCAGAATAAGGTAATTTAGTGTGATTGCACAATATTGAATTTTCTTCAAGGTGTGGGAACCTACCAGATGAGAAAATTATCTAGAGAAAGCTGGTTCTTACTCCTTTGTTTAGGTGTATTCATGTAATTTTGCAAAGGTTCTGATTCAAAATCCTATTCTAAAACTATCAAGGATACATGGTTGAGAGAAAACATAGAAATGTGAAACAAAACTAAGCAAAACAAAAAGGTGATATAACAAAGGAGTGCTGAACTCCTTGCTTTGTAAATATAGACACAAATCATGAAGAAGCAACAACAAAACATGCACAAATTACTAGAATGCAATGAAGGATCAAAAGACAATAATAACTGCATGAGAGGATTGAAAATTGATCACAAAACATACATTATCATGACCAAATTTGATACAATACGTTCCATTGCAAAAGAGGCAAAAAACTTGTTTCAATCTCCATGGGAGGTCTAAAACTCCTTCAAATCCACCTGCTAAGGAGGAAAGAAGAGCTTTTTGAAGCAAGAACATCCAACATTACAAAATGAGCCAAAATTGGCTTTTAACCATGGAGCAGAATGGAAGAAAGGAGAAAACGTGGGAAAATTCGATTTGAGATCTCCAACCACTGACAAGATTCATCAAAATGGCAAGGGCACCTTTGCAAATCCACTTCCCAATGCATTCAAGCCCACAAGAAAAGAAATTTCCCATACCTCATAAAATATGGTAGATGGAAATCTGATTTTTTGCTTTTTCTAGTGCCAGAGTCATTTTTCTAATTTTCTCCCACAAATCTTCACCAAACTCCAAAATTTAGGGGTACAACATGTGGAGAATTTCACCATCTTTCCAATGATATACAGAACACAAAACTCTAAAATCTAGATCAAAAGATATGGCCTCCAAAGATTTATGGAAAAAAATGGTGAAAAATAGAGTCAAAATTGGGTCGGTGGTGTCAACCTTCAAAATTTTCCCTTCTAAAAAATTTTCCCAAAAATCTCTGCACCTTCACCGCTTCGAGACATGTGGCATTGCCTAGTTTGCTGATGAAACCACAGGCTCAAACTTCTCCTTTCTCCTTTTGATTTCACATTGGGGAAAATTTCCAAAAATGACCCCACGCTCCATTCCTCCATTGACACGTGGCAGCTCTTGGTTGCTTGGTAGGGGCATGCTTCTATTTTTTTCCGTGGTGCCAGTGTCACTTTGGCAAAAAACCAAGAATTACTCCATTCCTTTGAGCTCTGCGCTAATGAGGACATGTGGTGGTTTTTTCATCACTTGACAGGTATGCGACCCTAATATTTACCTTTGTGCCTTTTTGGTTTTTTGGGCAAAAAACCAAAACTTCTCCCACCCCCCCGACTTCTGCCACTAACAGGACACGTCCACGGGCCTCTAACAAAATTTTCTCCATTCCTTCCATGGGCACGCGGGCCAGTATTTTCCTTTGCACCTTTTTCCCACTTTGGCAATTTTTCCAACTTCACCCCGCTGGCCCAACCTCCGCTGCCACGTGGCACCATTTCATTGGAAGTAGGCATGTCTAGGGAAAATTTCCCCAAAAAACTCCACCAAGCCATAACTTGAAAATTACAAGGAGTTAGGAGGAAAATTTTACCTTTCTGGAAAGGTGAGAAAAGTATCTATCTGATGAAGCCATTTCCAAAAACCTTTGAGTGCTTGAAAATTTAAGTTAAAGCACAAGGAAGGGATGAATGAAGGTAAGTTAGCCAAAATAAGTAGGGGGCTCATTTTAGATAACAGTATCTTCTAATTCAACATGAATAATTAATTTTGGATATTATTATTTTATTTACACCTCTAGGGTTTGCTAATCCTTGAGTGCGGCCTCTTCCTTATCTGGAATATCCACTGTAATTTATTCTAACTCATATTTTGCAATCTCTCCTTTCTCATTCTACAAGACCAACAAAATTTTGGACATGATAGTCATTCTCCCTTCTAATAGTTCCATATTTTACGCGATGAGTTTCCCAAGCTCATCCAGCCTTTCCTTATGTGGTTCTTGAACTGTTGTAAGGGCCTCGTGCTTCTATTTAACAAGCACTAATCATTATGCATAGCTCAATGTTTCATCTTTCATGGCCTTTAAGACCCCATTGTCTTCAAAAATGGTCTTGGTCCTTATAATGGCTTATGGCGCTGTAGAAATATTCAACGCTTGATATACCTTATTTAGTTCCTCCTACAAGATTTGAAGCAACCCTCATATGATGAAATATTCTTCATAATTGAATCCTTTTCCCACTCCACTTCCTGTGCTAGATCCTTTGTTTTTGGCATGCATAGAGGTTCATCTTCAAGCACTAAGTCCTCCAATGTACTTACATAATGTATTGCCGAAGGAAACATTTTGGGTACCTTTGGCTCTAAATGTGGCATAGCCTTCATGAAATTCTCCCCAATCTCCTCTACCATGCTAATAAAAATAGTGTTCTTATTTTGTGCAAAGTCCTTCTTTTGCTGCAGGTGCACTATTTCTACATCCTTAGTCTTGATTTCCTCTCGTAGTGCCCTAATTGTTGCAGCTTTACCCATATTCCGTCGTGCCACTTATGTCAAGACTTTCACCAAAGCATTACTTACTTGTTCATCTGACATAACAGTAGGATTTACTATTATGGGCTTGGCCTAAGGTGTCTTCTTCAACCTCATTAAAACACATGACTCTTCACGTACATCAAAATCTGGTTCATCCATGTGCATTTGCATCGACCATGAAAGTTGCTTATTTATGCACACGATTGCCTTATCTTCTTCCATCAACTCCCAACCATATAACTCCTTTTGTTTCATTATGCTTTAGAAATGGGTGTGGAAAATTTTACATGTGTCCTTGGCATATCCCATGACTGGTGGAAGATATTCTCCACTTGTTCTTTTTGATCTAGGCTTCTTAGGAACTTGGGATTCAATATTTGGAACTTGTGTTACTATGTCCAGAGCAGTCTAGATTCTTGTCTCATCTGCCTCCTTTCCTCCTTTCTCCCTATCCTTCATATCTTCATCTTCTTATTCATCTTTTTTCTCTGAAGGTGTAGGGGAATTTGGCATGCTTTCCTCAGACTCTTATACTTCCTCATTCAGCTTTAATTTCCTTATTCTTTTCTTAGTTGTCTCCTTCTATGGAGAGAGTCAAGGAAATTTCAAACTGATTGCGGAGTAGCACCTAAGGTCCTTGTTTTCCTAAATACTCTTTTGAAACAACTCTCTCCTTAGACTGAATCCAAGTCTTCATCATCTCCCTCTTATGGCTAAGGTGGTTTAGTCACGGGCTCAACTTATTCCTTATTTGGAGGTTGTCTTCTTCCCCTGTGCTCCAAACCACTACTATCTTCTTCTTCTTCTACTTGAATTATTTATGTGGGCTTAGGCATTGGAACATTTTCCATTGTATTCTTACCTTTTGGTGGCCCTGGGATCACGAACTCATTCTCCACATACTTAGTATTCTCCAGCCTGGGTTTGAGTTACAGGTACACAAGCATTGCTCCAGTGTCCCTAACTACCAAGCTTACAGGCTTCATGCTTATAATATCTAAGATAATCCTCTCAATGTAGGCATTCCACCCTAGATATAAATATTTCTTTCTTAAAGTGTGTTAGTAGCAATCTACCTTGTCTGAATTGAAGGTTAGGCGGCACACATCTAAAAACCGGTGAAATGATTCTTGGAAATACCTTGTTATGAAGGCATACGGTAGTTTGCACCATGGGCTCTAAGCCACATCCTTCATTGTAAATATCATGATGAAAAAATGTTGGTAGAGTACAAATTGAATTGCCTTACCCACCATTAAAGGAAACTCCTTGGGTATGCGCCACTCTTCTTCAAATACTGTGTGGATTCTATCATACCACATCTCCACTCTCTTCTTGAATGGTCCGCTCATTGATCTGTCACATAAGTACTTGCCAAATATTTTTGTAGGTGACTTGTGTTCCATGGGGTACTCCCAAATCTTTTCCTTTGGCCCATCAAGTACCCCAATTTCCATAAACACTAAAGACAACAACACAATGCCAAAACTTATTTTGTCACCTATCTGCACTTCTTTAATGATTGTCTTTGCTATGTGATCTATAATAGTGTAGACCACTCCTTGAGATATCTTCTTTACAAGGTGCAATCACATTGTGTTTACCTACGACCATCTTCCTTGGTCATTCAGCTTTGTTACAAGATGTGTAGCTACCTACACTACTGGGTAATTTTTCAATTTATCAATATCCATGCCCCGTGGACCTTTGGTATACCCTAGCTCCTTTCTTATCTCTAGGATTATGGAATTATTAGTTAAATTTTTATCTAGATACACTCCTGAGGTCCTTAGTTCTGTCACAGTTTAAATCAATGTAGCTTTGATCCTAATCCTCCATCCTGAAGAGTAGAAGAAGTCCTCACGGAATCTGCACATCAACCACCAATACAATGGTTCATAATTCCTAAATTATAGCAGCTCGTACAACTGGTAGACTCCATTTTTCTTCAATAACTTATCAACATCATCATCGTACACTAGTATATCTTCTGTTGTGTGCTTATTCATTTCTTTTTCTTAGCAACGCATCGAGATCCTTTTTATTACCTAATGGTTTGATGGTTGTAATCATTGATTTTATTTTAACAGATATGGGAATCTAATTCTTGTCCCATAATCATGCCCTCTAGATACTGCATTTCTAAGAAATTAATCTCAGGAAAAATTTATTCTTCCACTTCAACCTTCTTCTTCCCTTTTTCTTCTATTGCGGGTGCTTTCTTTGGTGTTATGAAAAATATCTCTTTTCTTCCCTTTGTAATCGATCAAGTTGAAACCATATTTTAAATATCCATGCCATAGTTGAAATCACGTACCCTAGCTCATTTGTAATGTGTCTGCTTCGCTCTACCCTTCACCTATGGGAACGTAAGCTTCTCCTACGTACAACCCTTCTCTCCACATCTGGTTTCACACTCTTCACACTTCAACATGATTTCTTGGCTCATTCGCACTTAGCCCTTTTCAAATTATCTCAATTGCAATGCTAAAAATGAACTCACATATTGTCTTTATATAGAATTTCAAAAAATTAGTGCACTTATTACTCCTCCACCTATGAACAATCCTCTCATTAATCGACCATTTTCATTCTTTCCAGAAGGTACATCTTCGCACCCCAGCTATAACCTTCTAGCACGCCCTCTTACCTTTTGGTTACAGATCTCTCTTTAGTGTGCTTTCATGTGCCTAAGTACCTCATCATTGTGCCTTCCACTGGTATTCTTCATAGCCTCTTCTTACCTCACCTTATACTTTTTTCTTCATTCCTTTCTATGTTCATTTTGTCTAGAAGTAATCTTTTTGTTTTTCAATTCTCTGACCTTGAATATCACCCGTAGATAGTTCCTTTCATGTGTACTTATTTCCACTAGTCTTGTACCTGGATATAAATAACCTACCCCACACTAAGGGTATGTGCAGTGCTCTGCACATAAAAATTCTTCAAATAGTAATTAGCTTCTGGCATGTAAACGAACTTATTACACAAACACACCAACTAAATTGACAAATCATAGTGATAAAGAAGGAAACACATTAAAAAATTGTAGAATTAAAACCCTAATCTAAATGGAAAAACTACCTTATTACAAACACCAAGAAGACTTATTTATAGTAGGGCTTTAGCCTACTTCCATTGAAGTAACCGGGGTAACTGTATTCCATCAAGTGCCTCTAATTGACAAGTGCCTGATTCGAGTATGTGATTGATAACATACGGCCCCAACCAATGTACCTTGAGTTTTCCTGGATGGCACAAAAAAATTAGAATCATAAAGGAGCACCATTTGTCCTATGTTAATATTTTTATCCCTACATGTGTGTTGGGTGCCTAATTTATTGGCCAAGTACAGAGAGGTGTGTGGGCACGCATGGCCTATTTGAAGAAGGGCACACAAATAGAAAGTGTATAAGACAAGGTACTAAGAGGATTTAATAGAACAAGTGGTGTGTGATCAAGGTAAAGAAATTTTTTTGGGACTTAGCCATATTTGGCATAATAGATAGAACATGAGAAAAGTGTTACCTGACTGTGCATGCGGATGTGGATAAGGTGCCATCCTGGCAACAGGGTGGCCTAGAAAGGAATATACTTTGTGATGGAAGATTCTAGAAGGTCATCATTATAAAGAGTGGAGATCTTGAGCCTGAAGAAGCCATGCACCCATGGAGGACCACCTTGGACACTTGGCAATGGATCTACAACCCCTATAAAGGCTTGAAGAAATTAACAAAGGCTATAAATACAAGCGCCCAATAAAGGAAAGGGGGGAGAAAAGGAGGAGATTAGAGAGAGCAGATGAGAGGTGAAGCTCTCTAGAAATACAAGGAGAGATTTATGGGATGGGATAGGAGTATCTATAGGAAGGATGATGTGTTAAGGCATGGGTATACATTTTTATTTTGCATTGTAAGGGATGTAAGTCTAGTCTTGCTACATGGTTATAATATGCATTATCATTTTGGTTTGTAATGACCTTGATAGATGTAATTTGATTACTGGACATGTTCAAGGAATGAATACATGTGGTTCGCATCTCATACATGTATCTTTTTGTTATGTTTAGTATGTTTCACATGAATGAGTATAATCATTATGCATTCTCTTTCTCTCATGGTTTAGATCTATATTTTGTCAATGTGCTTCTTGTTTGAATGAATATATTAGTGTAACATTTACTCAGTTGATTAAGGAAGTTTCCTCTATATTCCATTATGCATACATGCTACATTCTTGCAAAAATCACCTAAAAGAGGGGCTCGACACCCAGGTGTGCCTCAGGTTAGTGTCCAGTGTTCGCTGGGTGATAAGATGACGCACATGGGATTTTCCTTATTTGTTAAGGGGTATTAAAATTGACTACATCTTGGTTCCATTTTCAAGACTTATTTTTTGAAGTTGTTGTAAGAAATGGCATGCATCTTTATATCTTTACTATGTGAGGGTTGGGCGTTTAACCTTGGAAAATGTTGAAACATGGTTCAAGAGCACGAAGGAAGAATTTTCTCAGAGATTCAACACTGGACCTGAGTTTGATGTACGTAGATGGGTAAGAGAACCTCTACCATGAGTTTTATGAAAAAATTTTTGCTGCTTCTCATTAGAGATGTATGAATGGATCTCAACATATGCATCTAGATCAAGATGGTACAATAGAGCATAGTATGGACCCAAGATGATTACCAGTGGCTGCAAGATGTAGATATGATGTGGAATCATGTTGTGGATCATTGGTGGAAGGGAATGCTAGCTAGCTACACTCTAGAATATGTCATTTCTATGTACTATTATACATAAGTTGCTAAGTTTGATTTTCTGAGGGATACCAGAGGATCATCTCTACGTGTTATTCCTTTGGAAATGCATATCTTGATCATTACCTTAAGTTTAGAGGTATTTACAATGGCTATATAAACCCTTCTAAGTACTGGGAGAGGAAGCTAGGGTGGAGGAGGATGACAGACATGACGAATGAGAAAGAAAGGGAGGGGATGAAACTCAAGTATAGTGAAGTGCATGAAACAGAGATTATTAGAAAATGTGAGGTTGTAAGTGTGATGGGTCTATGGAGGAAGATGTTGTAGGAAGGATTTGAGGTTCACGTAGAGGATGTGGAACCTAAATAGTCTATAATACTGATGAGATTATTTTACGTGGAGAAAGAAGAGTCGTTTGTGTGCATCTGAACCCACCTAGCGACCGGGACCTTGGCGCTTGGTTTTTCCATATCAAGGGAGAAGTATTTTCAACCCATTCTGTATCAGTGGAAGTGACCGATCTTCACCTAGGAGATATAATTTCTCATTTGGGACTTTTATGGCTATGCGTACCATCCTAGTGTTTGGAGGAATTTTTGGGTAAGGGGGAAAATACACAAGGTTTAGGTAATGCGTCAGGGATTGGCACGGGACACACATATAGCAGTGGAATGATCTCGTAGAGTATTGGTGTGTAGTTTAGTGGGATGTTGGGGGACACTAGGTGTAACTACTTTAGGCCCATTACTGGCTACAAGAGGATTGGAGGTGGAACTAGTGGATCGGGAGACACAGGGCTTGGTGGATCCAGTGGATCTAGTGGAGGAAACACTGAAGGAAATCAGGGATCTAGATTAGGAGGATAGGGGCCTCAGCCATCTCCTCAGGTAATATTTGAAATGTCTTTACACTTTCAAAATTACCATGGTATAGAGGATGTTGCAGAGCATGTGCACAAGTGTGAGTTGCTATGGTGCTCGAAGGGGATCACAACCCCCAGTACTGAAGGCCAATCAATTTGTAATAATGTTGCAAGGGCATGTGCATAGATGGTATTAGGAAGTATGATCCCCCATCAGATGGTGGTAGATTACACCCCATTGAAAAACACCTTCCTAGTAGGATTCCACATCTCTGAGATTAAGCAGAAGAGCATCAGTGCTCTAAAAGAGATTCAAAAGGGAATGGTAGAGAGTGTACGGGAGTATGATGTGTGGTTTAAAACTCTCCTATAAAAATTTTCATATGACATCCACCCTTCACAACATGCTCAATTTGTTTTTTAGAGGGTTGATAACACCATTTAGAATGGGTGTTATCACATAAGACTTTCATAGACCTGTGTGAGGTGTTGGAACCTGCTCTATGCATTGAAGTTATTGGGAGCATTAATATTGGTGTTAGTTTGTTTCTTGAAGCTCAAATTGCTGTTATGGCTAAGTAGCTAGAAAATGTATCTGTGAAATCAAACCATGAGGTCTCACCATGGAATTTAGTGTATAAACTGAGAAGTGGAGGCACATGCAAAGGATATCTACCCTCAAAATTTGGTACATGCTATAGCGATGGAATATGAAATTTGTCACGGGAACCATAATTTTTATTAGAGAACACTTGACAAAAATCACACAAGAAGTCTGCATGGGAAAGAAGTTCATATTCAAATGCGCAAATAGATAGGTAGAACATGTGCATAGAGTAGAAGTTCAGATTTTGGAACTTAGTCATTTTCACTCATGAAGGTCTATTTTTAGATATGGCATGCATAGCACACAAACAAGGCATAGACATGCATGCCACACATTAGTTATTTTTGGAGGATCAGATACGAGGTACTTTACATGGATACAGGCTAGGAATAGGATTATAATTATAGTTAACTACCAGAAGTCTATAGTTAGCACACTTTCATGTGGGGATATGCTTGTAAATGGCATGTGGCTATTAATAGCATTCAAGCTATTTTTGGAATGGATAAGCGGTGAAGGGAAAGCCCCCACCCTTATATATATGTATTGAACTATGTAGAAGATATACATGTATGATAGTGAATATACAAACATAAAGAGAGTGGGATATGTATGTATTCACATGTGCAAGATTGGATTACTGAATCAGATATATGCGTGCATAAGCATAGACTACCATTACTATAAGAAGCTTCCATGTAATTTTTATATTTAATATATGGATGATATTGGCCAAATCTGAGTGTTATTCTTGTGTGTAATTGGATATTATATGTACTTGATTCAATCATGATTATTGTTTAAAGTGTATTCTTCCTTAACTATCATGCACAGTAGAATGATGTATTAGTGATGGATCTTTAAGATTTAATTCCTCATCATGCTAATATCCTACTACACCAACCCTAAAGAGGGACTTGGTACCTTTGAATGCTTTGGGTGAGCACTCAGTCTAGGTTGAGTGATGTGCCAATGCGTCTAGGGTTTTAATGGTAAATTATAGGCTACATCATTGGTTCCATTACTGGGACCTCTATTTCAGTTGTTTTTAGGACAGTTCACGATGAAGACGTATTAGTTAAATCTATCAAGTGTTGAGGAGTGGATATACGATCTAGAGGAAGAATACACATTCAGGTTCAACACTGGATCTAAGTTTAACACATGTGTTTGGGTGGAAAAAAAATTGTATGATAGTTTATATGAGAGCTTTTTGCTATATTTCTAGTAGAATTGTATGAGTGACTGATTACTTATGCATCTAAGCAGAATTAGAGGTATTGTGCACTTGTCTAGATGTAGGAAGAATTCTAGGCCATTTATGATGCTAATCTGATTTGAACTCAAGCTGTAGATATGTGGTTCTGTGGTGTCTTGAATAGTTATATCTTGGAATACTCAATTTCTAATTACTCATCTCCATAGGTAGCTAAATTCTAGTTTTTACGATATATAAGGGGATCTTACCTATAAGGCATTCCACTGGCGATCAAGATCCTGATGGTAACTTTTAATCTAGAGAGTAAACCAATGGCTAACTAAACCTCACCATGCACAAGGGCAGGAGTGGGTTTGGTGAAATATGGCAGACCTAGTGGTAGAAAGGTAGAGAGAGGAAAGGCAGCTTAATTATAATGAGGCATGTGAGAGGGAGATAGATAATCAGTGTAATATAACGGAGTGTATGGAATTGAGAAAAGAGATGGATCATGAAGGATTTGAAGCTCACGTAGAAGATGTGGAGCCAGAGCATCAAGAATTCCCCCATCTTGGAAAACATGAAAGGGACCCTTCCTTGGCCTCACGTAGAAGCAAGCTAGTAGAGACTACCTGGGCTATGGGCGCACATCTGAATCCACTTGGTAACCTTTCCCTTGCATTTGGTTTTTTAGCATCTAGTATGACAAGAAATCAACAAGCTAGTTTAAGAAGTGGGAGAATAAGAGTGAGTCTTATAAAAATCGCAATGATGGTAGCATAATCAACTTTATTTTTATATGGGAGTACCTTTTCAGGTGTATCATCAACACAGAATACGAGTGTGCTGATTTTTGGATTAAATTCTGGGAGAAGTAACACTTCGTAGACTGTCGAGGTATAGATCAGTTCTAATGTTGGGACATAATTGAGTACATCTTCTAGTCTGACTCCAGCTATAGGTTTGGGATCAAGAGGCATAGGTAGCTCTGTTTTAGGCAGATCTGGATGTTATGGAGGTAGGGGAAACCTAAGAGGTTATTGATTAGGTGGGAAAGGTCTGCACCAACCCCAGAATATTTACGTGGAAATGTCTCTTCATCTTCCAGAGTATAGGGGCATAAAATATGTTGCTAAACATGTGCATATGTGTGAAATATTGTGTCACACAAAAGGAATCAAATCTTCTGAGTGTAGGGAAAGCCAATTTACTAATATGTTACAAGGGCACACACACAGCTAGTAAATTTTTTTGACACTGATCATAATTACATACATTATATATCCTTAAAGGATGCATTCATTAAAGAGTTTCATATCCCTAATTTTGAGCAGTAGAGTATAAGTGTTCTCAATGATATCAAGTAGGTCACTACTGAAAGTGTTAGAGAGTATGATGCATGGTTTAAAATGTTGTTCTCAAATATTTCTTATGACATACACGTAAGCCAGTATGCACAATGGTTTGTTGGGGGCTTGATTACTCCTTTTAGGAGACCATTATCATATAATACATACACTGATCTACACAAAGAACTTGAAGCAGCCTTGCACACTGAGGTAGTTAGAAGCATAGATACGGGAGTGAGCCCATTTTTAGAAGTAAAAATAGTAGCTATGGTAAAATAGTTGGAGAAACTATCAAAAAATTCAGCACATGAGATGCGCACAGGGATTTAGTGCATAGATTTTGAAGTAGAAGGTCACACAAAGGATAGATTTCCTCATAGAATGGTATGCTCATTGTTGATGTATTGTGAAATATGCCATTTAAACCATGATTCTAGCCACTTCCCATTATTACAACACGTGATAAGGAAGAACGTTTCAAGCTACTATAAAATCTACAGGTCCATGACTCATGACACAAAAGACTGCCAGCTGATTGGATAGATCCATGATGCTATAGATAATGGTGTATGACAGATAGGAGGTTTAGATAAGTACTAGAATAAGCATTAGGAAAAGGATCAAATTTAGGCATGTTATGATTGGAATAAAGGGCATTTTGAAGGTGGTCATGGTAGAGGTTGAGGATACCGTGGTAGTGAAATAAGTGAGTTTCCTCGCAGAACATGTTATACATGTGGATCTCCTGACCACTACAGGTGTAAATGTCCTCAAAATATTACATGTTATTTTTGTGGAAAGAACAATAGCTATGAGGAGTGCTTGAACTTATATGAGCATCTGAGTAAGTAATATAAATAAGAAAATAAAGGTGTAGGGATGGTTAGGATACAATGTGCTGTTGAAAATCAATGAATGACTAAGCTGGAGTAGGAATCAATGGCACTACAAGTTAAGATTGCGACCCGCACTAAGGCGGCACACGCTAGAGATGCATTGCAGTAGAAACCTACCATCACCAAAGAAGAATTTCTTGATGCACGGTACCCAAATCCTTCCTATTAGAAGGAGGTTTATTAGAAAATTAGGGAAGTTATAAGGAATCTTCAAGGTGAGATAAAGTTCTTAAAAGAACAAAAGAAAACATCAGATACGGTCCAAACCGATATAGATGACTTTAGAGAAATGTGTAAAATGTTGTGCCAGTAAAACATCATTCCATTGTTAGGGAGTTTGTTAAAAGGAAACACTCCGCATGCAAGTACTTAGAATGGATGTCAAATCCTACATGTGAATATTCCCCCTCATACCCTAGATTATGACAATGAAATCACTCTGAAAGTTGTTGTAGATGGATGACTATTGAGTAATATATTGATTGATACATGCATAGAAGTCAATGTTATTACCTTGGATGCATGGTTACATATCGGAAGACCCCCATTATATCCATCCTCTAATGTATTATTCATGGATAATTGGACTAAGGCCACTCCCGTTGGAGTTTTGAAGGATGCATCCATTACCATACAAGGAGCCAAGTTCACTAGAGACTTTGAAGTTTTAGCACTGGCAGAATCAGATAGCTTCCCAAATCTATTTGGGTGTCCTTGGTGCTATGCAAATAATGCTCATATTTGGTTCAACAAGGGCTATAGCAGTTTCTAAATAAAGAGGAAAGAGTTATTAGCCCTTTAACAGATGGAAATTTCATGCCCTATGTTGAGCCCTTAAGTGAAGAAGATCTAAATAGGATTTATGTATGCGCCATCTGAGATCCAGAGATGATTGAACAAACCAAAGAAGGACTAATTTAGTAGGAGGATGCACAGTCCATTAGCAATACTAAAAGTGTTGCTTGTGATAATTGGGATCATAGAACTTATCAGTTAGTAGGGTGCGAAGTAAAGAGCATATTCCCTTGAGGCACAAAATTGCATTATGTCAGGAGGATAGGTAAAAAACATTTTAAATTGCTACACAAGAGAATGGTACCCCATGGTATTCCTATGTGCTATGGAAGAAAAGTGGATAGACCCATTGGAAAGAAGAAATATGCTAGCATATACACTATGCGGGATAGCAACATGCTGGTGGGTGGTCCACAGGGATAATCTTGTTAGATGGAATGAAATTAGGATTTCTCTTACTACTAGGTTCTTCAGGAGCAATGCACCTACTCAAATAAGTACTTATCACAGTAATGATCGTGTTCAGCACCACGTTCAAAAGTGTGAAAGACTCTTGACAGAAGGGTGGGAAGCTTTACCACCTTCACTATGGGTGCACCAGTTTTACTCCACTTTACAAGGCTACACGCGTGTTTGGTATGTATATGCAGAACTCCACAGAGAAACTAGAAATTGGTAGAATTTAACTACAGGAATAGACCATGCGTTTGACGTCTTCTCTACAAATCCTTCGGTTATTAGATAAAGAAGACTCATGAGCGCATCTTGATGAAGAACTAGAGGTCGATGCAACATTAATTCAACGCGCTCACCTTGAGAAAGAGAAAGGAAAAATGTTTTACTTAGTGGATGATGAAGAAGTAGATAACCTGGATGTAAACCATTCAACAGGGAGGCGTGAGGTACTGGATAGTTTGGATAAGACCACGTTCACCTATCATGAACTGATGAAGACAAAGTGGGTGAATATTAGAACAAATATTGAGCTTAAGGAAGCCATAATTAGAGACCATTGGTTAGACTCTGAGGTGGCAAAAATAATAGAGTTACTAAGGGATTACCAGGACTTGTTTCCTAGAGCATACCATGAACTTAAAATATTGCATAAATCATTAGGGGAGATGAATATAAAGCTTAAAGAGGGTGTAAGACTAGTTAGAAAGAGACCTTACAGAATGAACCCCAATTTATGTGAAAAGGTCAAAGAAGAGATTGATAACATGTTGAAGTCTAGGATTTTCAAGCTTCTTGATGATTCAGAATGGGTTAGTCCAATGGCGATTAGTATCAAGGATGGACGAATTAGGATATGTGTGGACTATAGGGAGTTGAATGTTGCATGTGTAACTGATCCATTTCCTATGCCATTCACTGAGGAAATACTAGGAGTTGCAGGGTGCAAAATATATTCATTTACAGATGGGTTCTTTGGATATCATCAGGTTTGGATTACCCAGGAGGATCAAGAAAAGACTATGTCTACTACTAAATGGGGTGGCTTCTCCTATACTATAATGCCTTTCAGTCTGAAAAATGTTCCTGCTATATTTTCGTGTATAGTTGTCCAAGCATTCAAGGAATTTATTCACAAATTCTTACAGGTATATTTATATGATTAGACATTGTATGGATTAGTTAAGGATCACTGTGAAAATCTACGCTTAATGTTTGAATGGTGTAGACCGTTGAGTATCTCTTTGAACATCAAGAATTACATATTTGGTATAGCATTTGGGATACTTTTAGGACACATAATCTGTAAGGAGGGTTTGTTAGTCGATCCAGAAAAGGTTGCAGTCATTATAGGCCTAAATGAGCATACCAGTCAGAGTGAGGTGCATGGATTTTTGGGTCATACAGGATATTACAGAAATTTTATCAAAGGACATGCAAAAATTGTTGCACCATTAGAGGAGTTGTGAAAGGGAAAGGTACGTTATACTAGGGAGAATAACAACAACGTGCATTCGAGACATTGAAGGATAAACTTAATATTGCACCTATTTTTCTTTTCCCTTCATGGGAAAAACCATTTCATGTACATGTTGATGCCTTTGGTATAGCCATTTGTGTAGTGTTGGCTCAACCTAGAGAAGGTATTGTAGATCGTCCTATCTATTTTTCTAGTAGAAATTTGACTCCTATAGAACATAATTACACAACTACAGAGCGCAAAGCTTTGTCAATAATCTATGCACTGCATAAATTCCACCAATAGCTACTAACTACACCATTTGTCTTTTATACAGAACACATGGCATTGAAGTATTTAGTAAATAAACCTGTTTTACAAGGGATCATATGTCAATGGGTGATCTTATTTCAAGAATTTTATTTCACAGTTGTGGTAAAACCAGGAAAAAGTAATTTTTAAATAGACCATCTATCAAGAATACAGTCAGGAGAAGAAGCACAGGTAATTGAGGATACCGTTCCAGATGCACAGTTATACAGGTTACAATGCGTGCATCATAACTAGAGGACAATTTGTCTCTTTATGAATAGGGATGACACCAGAAGGAATGAAATCCTTAGAGAAGAAACAAATTTCTATACGTGTCATACCTTATAAGTTAATAAGTGGTTACTTATACAAATTGGGATGAGATGAGGTATTATTTCATTGTGTATTGTAACATGAGCACACAAATATTATGGAAGAAGCTCATGGTGGTATTGCAGGTGGCCACTATGTTGGTGATGCCACAGTGTGTAAGATTCTACTCACTGGATTATGGTGGGAGACACTTTATAAATATTGTAAGGAATTTTGTAACGCGTGTGATCATTGTCAACGTCTTGGAAAACTAGGTCAATCAAATGAAATGCCTCTGAGACCTATTACTAGTGTAGAGCCATTTGAGAAATGGGCTATAGATTTTGTGGGTCCTATTTCACCAACTACGCAGAAAACTAGATCGAACTACATTATAACTTACACAGACTATCTGACAAGGTGGGCAGAAGCAGCACCTATAAAGGACTGTACAATGGCTACAGTAGCCCAGTTTTAATGGGAACATATTATTACCATGTATGAATGTCCTTTAAGTTTGACCAGTGGTATGGGCACACATTTTCTTAATGACACCATTAGAATTCTATTGGATAAGTTCATGATTTCACACCTTAAGACTACACGCTATCATCCTCAAGAAAATGGAACTATTGAAGATTTTATTAAAATTTTGAGCTAGATATTGACAAAAATTTGTGATGTTGTAAGAAAGTATTGGGATGATAAAGTCTTTATAGTACCTTGGGCATATCAAAAAACATATAAAAGGTTGAACAAAGCCACAACATTTCAATTAGTGTTTGGTGCAGAAGTCATTCTTCTTATAGAATTTATGTTACCTTCTTTGTGTATTGTGCACACTGGAGGTCTAGCTGATGAGAAATATTTAGAAGAACATATTGAAAAGATAATTAAGCTGGATGAACAATGAGCCATAACACGTTGGAGTCAGAAGCAAGAAAAGGCTAGGTAGAAAGCATGACATAATAGAAACATAAGGGAAAAAAAGCTTGAGATTGGACAAATGGTGCTTCTCTATTACTCTAAGCTCTTGTGCCATCTAGGAAAACTTAAAATACATTTGTTGGGGCCATATGTTATCACTTATGTCCTTGAAATAGGCACTTTCTAGTTAGAAGCACTTGATGGGACATGGCTACCTGGTTACTTCAACAGGAGTAGGCTGATGCCCTACTATAAATAAGTCTTCTTGGTGTTTGTAATAAGGTAGTATTTCCATTTAGATTAGGTTTTCAATTATGTATTTCCTTAATGTACTTCCTTCTTAGTTGCTATGCTTTTTCAATTTAGTTATTGTTCTTAGGTAATAAGCATGCTTGCGCACATGAATCTAATTACTATATGAGGCATGTTTATGCATAGAGGACTGCACATATTTTTAGTGTGGGGTGGTTGTTGATATCCAAGTACAAAATTTTAGGAATTGAAAGGTGAAAGGAATAAGTTACTACGGGTGCTTTTCGAGTCAAAGGATTGCTTCTAAAAAGTGACCAAATATGGAGATGAATGAAGGGCCAATAGAACATGAGGTAAACAGAGGACATAACAACTACCAGTGGAAGGTTCAGTGACAAGGTACTCAGGAGAAAGAAAGCACACTGAAGAAAATCCTATGATTAGAGGGTAGGAAGGCATGCTAGAAGGTTATAGCTAGGGAGTGAAGATGTACCACGTGGAAAGAAAAAAAAATTCAATAAATAAGAGGAAATTGGGTAGGTGAAAGAGCAATAAATGCATCAAAAATTTGAAAATCTATATAAATATGGGATGCAAGTTCATTTTTACCATTGCGATTAATATTATTTAAAAAAGAGTTAAGTGTAAAGAGACAAGTGATGGAATTGAGGTGCAAGAGGTGTGTAGCCAGTCATGACGAAGAGATCTATGCACAGAAAGAGCTTGCGTCCCTAGTGATGAAGGTTTTGAGTGACACAAGGCAAAGGAGTGGATTGAGGGCACATGATTTCACCTAGGGCATGCTCAATCAAGCTAGAATTTGATTCACACATTGAAAAAATTAAAGAGGTGAGTATTTACAAAGGATTGCAAGGTGAAAATGGTACCCAATAAAGTAGTTACAGAAGGAGTGAAGGGAAAGAAGAAGGTAGTCATAGAAGAAGAGGAGATGGCTCCCAAAATATTTTTTTATGAAATGCAATATCCAAAGGGGGTCATTGTAGGATAGGACTAGGATTATCACATTAGGAGAAGAAAGGTGAGTGATTATAAGCACCGTACCACAAAGAATAGGAATGAGCTTGATTCCTTGCTGAACACAAAGATAAATAAAGATATGGTAGAAGACATGTCTATGTATGATGATGATGGCGAGAAGCTCTTGAAGAAGATTGGAGTTTACCAGCTATAAAAGCTCCCTTACTTTGGGAAATATGTGCCCTTGTACTAGTGGCTCATGAGCAGAGTGTATGAATATTTTTTCTACTTTGCAGGACGCAAAGCCATAATTTCAGCCACGTTAATATCCACGGTAATAGGATTGAAGGATATAGGAGAATATTTGAAGAATTATTTAATAGACAAGGCCATAATCTTGGAGACTAGAAAGTAGTTAGGGTACACAAAGGGTCTGCATGGCATGGACATAGATAAACTGAAGAAGTATCCAGTTGTGCAAGTAGCAGCACATCTTTTTACATAGTTAAATGACCAAGAGAGGTGGTCACAAGTGAATACCATGTGGTTTTCACATTTCTAAAAAGATGTTTGAAGGGGTATTCTACAACATTTCAGGTTATATTACAAAAACTATCATTGAAGAAGAGTGTATAAGAGGAAAGATCATCTTTGGAGTAGTTTTTTTTTTCATTGTTGTTCATAGGAAATCAGAGTACCTGATGGACCAAAAGAGAAGATATGGGAGTATCCCATGGAGTATAACTCACCGACATAGTGGTTCAAAAAATACCTATGTGAAGGATCCATGACAGAACCAATCAAACAAATGGTTAAGAAGTGGTATGATAGGCTCCGCATGGCCTTTGAAGAATAATGGTGCATCCCCAAGGAGTTACCTTCGGTGGTTGGAAATATAAGTCAATTCACTATATACCGGCCCTTGGTGTAAGTTACCATATGCCTTCATAGCAAGGTACTTCTAGGCATCGGTACAAAGGATCTTAGACATGCGATGTGTTGATCAAAGAATAATTTGCAAAAATCACACAAGGAGACTGTGTTGGGTATAAGGCCAGGATTGAAGGCACGAAAGGATAGGAAGGACCCTAAAAATCAATGCCTAAATTGCCTCTAACCACATTCTCACATGCTTCTAGGAAGTTTCCATCCTAATCCATGGGTTAACGACGTGAAATCCTAGAAAATCAAGGGGATTTTCCTAGTTTAGAAAACTTAGAAAATCATGCCTTGACCGACGCCGGATACCCCTAACCGTCACCTGTTAATCTGGAACCACCGTCAGTCACCTTTTAGGCCCTAAAACAACCTTATTTTTGAGGTTGGAAAAGGTTGATGGATTCCTAATAGATATCTCTTTTGAGAAGAAGTTTCTATGAGAACACACATGAAAGGAAGGAGATCAAACATTTTCTCTTGCACATACATCTAACATTCACCCGACAATCATCCAGCAATCTCCCAGCACAGATCTGATTCAACCAGGAAAAAAGGAATGCACATGCAGCCCATGTAGGAGATTTCCAATGTTTGGTGATCCTCAACAGTATTCAACCTCTTACCATGCAGGAGCTTTCCAACGTTTGGTTCTCACTTGTTCATGTGTGTGAATTGTGGATCATCTTGGTCTACCTCCATCAACAAAAGCTAGGCTACTTACTTCATCTGTACTCTGGGGCACAACAAGTTTCCTGGTACTATTTTTTAGTCCACATTACTTTTTCATTGGATCTAAGTGTCCTTTGTTATTCCCTTTGCATGTATCCTTGCTTGGGGCACCATCATTAACCCTTGTCTTTAATTCGCATAGGCTAGAAATGAATCTTGATAAAAAAAAATTACATTATGTTTCTCTGTTAGGTTAGCTTGTTTACTTTCTTGTATTGCATTACATTTTGTATGTTGCATGGAGTTAAGCATCTTTTACTTTTTCATGTTGCATTACATTTTGTATGTTTCATGGAGGTGGTATTTTTTAGCAATGGAAAATTGTTCGTAGTATGGGTTTTTCATGTCGTTCTACCTTTTTCATATGCTTATATTTTTTCATAAGGACCGATGACATAGCTCTTATGGAAATATGATGACATAAAAAAATTTCCAATACACAGCGGCTAGAGGCTAAGCTCTTCTCTCCCTAGGTCCATATTTCTTCTACATCGCTTTCCTCTCACCCCTAATCTTCTGTCTTACCGAGGCATCTAGTCCCTTCCCATTCTTCTATCTATCTCTCACCCTTTTCAATTGTCAATCGAGTTCTTCTATCACCTTGTCAACACTCGAGAGGGCATCTATCCTTCCTACTAATTTTTCTTCTATCCCTTCAAAATTTCTTCTGTCTACTATCTTTGAAGTGGCATCACTTATGCCATCCCAAAGAGGGGAAAATGTAGACACTCATAATTACGCCCAAGGAATTTAAATACTTAAGTTGCGCTAACTATCTCCTTTCTCACAAATTGATGAAATATCATCAAAGGCACTCATTTTCCCTCTTATTTTCATTAATTAATTACAATACGCTAATTAATTAAGTCACCTATCCAAAAAATACCATAATTAATGACCTTCCGTTAATAAATCACCCCCTTCTATCTAGACTAATTAATTATTATTAATTAATTACCTTTCCCTTCCATTTAACCAATAAATCAATATGTAATTGATTTTATCCCCTTCTAATAGCCTAAATCATTCTAATATTCCTCTAATTATCTTCTATAAGCTTACATCTACCTATTAGTTAATCACCTTTGATTAATTAAAACACCTCCAACTCCCATGACTTGCTAAGCATAAATTAAACCCTTCTAAAGTAAGGCTACCTTTTATAAAGTAACCTTATCCATTCCTGATCATGTTTTACCTTTATCCCACATGCAAAGGGATGAAGTGTTTCCTTTATCCATTGGGCCATATAAGGATCCCTCCTTCTACCTTTATACCTACACCTAAACTTCTTAAGAGAGCAAATGCAAAGCATATAGCAAAGAGACTAAGAGCTTGCATTTTTTCTTCTTGAGAGGTCACCATTGTTAAGAGCTAAGCTTCCTATTCTTGCATTCTTTAAAGATTAAACAAGAAATTTTTGATTGCCATTGGAGCTAAATAGGTCCATGCATTTTGTTGGTAATCTAGGAGATTAGAGATGTTAAAATAGCATGCATAGTTTTGATCTCATGTTTTCAAAGATATAACATTAGTTTAGATCTTGCTGGGTTCTCTATCTTAATGGTGTTTATGCTTTGTTTTAGCTAAATTGTAAAACTATTTTAGGTGGTAGTTCTTGCTCCATTTGATTTAGCATTAAGCAAAGTATACATGCACACAATCATCCAACAATCATCCAGCATAGATCTAATTCAACCAGGTAAAAAGGAATGCACATGCAACCCATTGAGGATCTTTCTAAAGTTTGGTGATCCTCAACAGAATTCAACCTCTTACCAACACCTTCATCCATCACTCACAGGCAACCAGAATGAGATTTCAAGTAAGTAGAATAGTTTACTCCTTTGGTTCATTCATTTAATCATTGTATCCTCATCCTTTGTTCTCCTAGCCACCTATTGACCTCCTTTAGTACTCACTCTTCCATATCCCCATTAAAACCTCACCAAACCCCATCCAAATAGCCTAATACTTCACTCTGACCAGCCTAGTCCCTTGTGCAATCATAAGGGAGATCCAAAGCTCATTTTGTGGCATTCCCAGTTTTCCACAGTAATCGGCACCGGTTCTCCCCAATTCGCGTCAGTCACCCTTAACCGGTGTCGGTCTCTGTATTTACCAATACAACCCAGAATAGTAACCTGCCCCTTCTATTCTCACATCACCCTTAATCACTTGAGACCTACCTGAGACCTCTGTCAGACTTATAGAGAACCAAAAGCAGTCACTTGAGCTTTGGATCTTATTTTAACATAACCTATTAGATTAGATATTTCTTATTGTTTTTTTAATGAGATACCTAAATAATTTCAATTACAATAGGATTTACTTCATTACCAACATTAAATTGTTTTAAATAGTGGACTAACAGTCATCTAGGAAGTATCACACTTCCCGGATCTAGAAAATGCTAGGCAGTTCACTGCACATATTTTTTAACTCTTTCTGGTGGTCTTGTGTTTAATTTCAGGTAGTTCCTCCCAGTCAAAAGGAAGCTCTCACAATTAGCTATGGATTCAGAAGTCATATGCGCGTAACAACCCAACAACCAGCATTCCAACAAGTATTCCTCCTATGCCCATTACTCTATCTATTTTTTCACTTTCAAAGAAACATATAAGAATCAAGTGAAACATTTTGGCACGCTCGATGGGACCCATTCGGGGTTCCTTGTATTTTATTCATTCCTAGGAAAATTTTTGTGTTTGTTTCCCTTCTGAAAAGCATACACATTAATTTTCTTCCTTGGTAACCCTCTTTTTCTTTCTATTTGCTCTAAAAGAAACCTTTCTTTTGGTGTACTTAAAAAGAATCATTTCTTCTTGTTTTCTACATTTTAGTGAAAGAACATCCCTCTTCTTATTCATCCATTTGTGTCATTGAACTTCATATTCTGATTTGGGCTTAAAATAAGTGCATTTCATTCTGATTTATTGCATTAGCTCACATTAATTGAGGAAAACCTATATGATGGAAGTCATTCCCAGCTGATGGTTGATAAACAAATCGTAGAAAGTGCATCTCTCTATCTGAGTCTTGCCAAATCACACAAATTCAAAACCAATACATATTCTTAAAAAACATCTTTCCTGGGAACGCCTATCAATGATCACACTGATATGAGGATTGGTAGGTACTCCCCATCTTGTTACTCTGTCGAGTCATACTTCAGAGCAAAGCCTGCCCCCGCCATAACATACCCAAAACCTCACCTTTTAGATCTCCTTATTTGTAGGAAGCCATCCTCACCAAAAAACTCTATTTTATAGTTCACGTGTCAGTCCTTAAATAACATAAGCTAAACAAACATAATCGAAAAATCACTCTTAGGATCACATTTTTCTTAGAGTTTTTTCTTGGCTTGCATTTTGAGGTGAGAGGTCACGTTCTTCATATTTCTTGTTCATCATTACATGTTCCTCATCATAGTTGGTGTATTTAAGCTTCATCTGAGTGTGCCTAGACCATATTCTCATCATTCTCAGAATTTTGGGTATGATTCCACATCAGATTTTAATTCACAAACCATTTTTATTTCATCACTGTTTCAATTTCACAGTGACCAGTGTCGGTACAGCGACCATCGTCAGTTACCACTCGACCATCATCGGTTATACCCAGCCGGCGTCGATTCACTGTCATTTTGGTTAACCTACCCAAAAGGACATTTATTCATCTTCTTCAACTATTTAGAGTCCCTGTCATTACATATCATTCCCATTGACCTTGTAAAACTCATCAGGTTTGGCATACCTGTCAGATTTGACCTTATACCTTGTTTTTGACTCACTGTCCATTTCCCAACAGTGACCAGCAGTGGTTACTCCTAACAGATTTCGGTTTACCCCGACCGACATCAGTTATCCTGTGCCACTTTCTAGGTAACATTTGGTACCTAGTCCACTTTTTACTACCTGTTTCACCTGTTCCTTTTATTTTTCAGTGTCATTTATAGAGAAGTGGCCTAACCTGATCAGTACCTATTCACATGATACTGACGAGTCGACAAGATAGCACCCTCATATTCCACTCCAGTTGTCAACCGCTCCCACCTAGCCCTTCATCACCTTCCATTTTATCACCCACCATAAATCCTATCCAACCCATCATTATCGCTACTAGAGATGAGGAGTTCACATGACTCTTTGACCCAAAACCCTGCCGCCTTATAGTTTTATCTTGCCCACTCATCCACTCGAGATGCCTAAGGTTAGTTGATATAGGGAATGCCTATATCTATCCCCCCAACTCTCACTCCCACTCCTGCATCAGCCCCATCTGGCACCACGTTGCCTGCATCTACCTTATTCCCATTCATTTCGTAGCTAGGGCCTATACCCGCTATGACTCCCACGTCTGCTACATCTGTTCTCACCCGTCACATTCCTTTTTCCCTGTGGGCATACCATACTAGTATTCACACTTCCACTGCTGCCATACCTTTTTCTTTGGTCTATGGTACAAAGGTTGTTCTACCTCTCGAAATCCAGATTCCCTCACTCCGCATTTCTCTCCATGACATACTCGTTGATGATGAATTTCGTCAATACCATTTAGCATAGCTTGAGTTATTAGATGAATGTCATCTTAATGCTCTTGATCACCTTCAAGTTTACCAACAACATATCAAACATGCCTGTGAGAAATGTGTCCATGAATGCACCTTCCAAGTCAATGACCTTATCGTGAAAGAAAATCAACACGTACCCAAAGCAAAAACAACTAAACAGGGAAAAATTTCTTTAATTGGCTTGGACCATACATTGTGACTCATACTTATGGATTAAGTGCTTATCATTTATCTTCACTCAATGGTAAAATAAAACCTGAACCCCTTAACGTCTTGCATCTTTGACCATTCTATTGTTGAATTTTAGTCCTACCTCACCTTTTGCTTCTTTCCATGCTCATCCCTTGAGTGCTATCAACTTCATACACCTCACCAATGATTAAACAAGAATCATGTGAGTACCCATCACTTGTCATCTTATCTTGAAGATGTGTACCATGGTGTTGCACATAGCATGATTCTCATGAATACTTTTTGTCCACCTTTAGATGAGATCCCATGGTCGTTTCAATCTTCTTTTTGAACAATAGTTTTATTCTTCTCCTTGGTCTTGTCCATGACTTCAAAGCCCTCACATGGGACCCAACTCCTTAGGTCAAACTTATAACACAAAGATGACTCCCTCAAAAGGACATCTTCCTCTCAGCAATCACTGTTGTAAATAGATTGCTCCCTTAAATGATAGCTATGTAAAGCTATTAAAAAAAGTGGAAGCTTCCCACATCAATCAGCTTCATGAAGACCTCAAGGAGTTAAATTCCTCATCCCATATATACTTCCTACATCGATAAGTCTATCTCAAATATAAGCCAAAACAGACAAATTTCTAAGTCATGGACCTTCTCATTGTGACCTCGGCTCTCTTGTCCAAAAAGCATACTACCTCATACCATATAAATTTAAACACCTTTCAATTTTCTCACCATTCCCACTCCCATTTCCTACCGTCTCAAGGGACCTCTTGGAAACCAAGACATTTGGTGATCATGTGACTACTTTTCACCTTATAACAATCAATCATACAATGTCTTTAGGGTCTTACATTCATCACCTCCTCCAAGGTATGATATACTCGGTATGATCCTAACCAATTAGGTGGCTTTATTGCCTCCTCTTATCTTTTAAACATCATTATTTACATTTTGATTATTGTTATCCAAAATTCACCCTCAAGGTAATTTTGATAACATACATCAAATTATTCAGTCCTGAGCAAGTAGATTGATTCAAGGCCCGAAATCATGTTTTTGAGGGCCCCTCGGCTTCTCTCTAACTCTCCCATCCAAGAAGAGATCCCAACGAGTTAGAAAAAAGGAAAAAAAATGCAAAAAATAAGGTTACAGGATTGTTTTAAAGAATTTCAGGTCTGAAGGGGTTCGGGTCGTACCAATGCAGGTCGTACAAAGGTTCGTCGTACTAAGCTTGGGGCTGAAATACAAAGAAAATCGGTTAAGTTAGACATTTTTGTCCCAAGTGGTCCATGAGATAGTTGGGATATCAGGACGTGAAAAGCTGAAACAGCCGAAAGTAAGGAAAATCGTCAAGTTTTTGTTTCGCGCGGTTTTGGGACAGCCAGGACAAAAGTACGCGCGGGACGTGAATTGACCGATTTGCCGACAGACAGTCCATTTCAGGTGGTTCGGAGATATTTGTCCCAGGCAGTTTGGGATAGTTGGGACAAAAGTAGGTGAGGGATGCAAGAGACGCAAAAAGCCGAAACGGCCGAAGGCAAAGAAGAAAAGTCAACGTTTGACCTGTGAAACTTCAAACGGCCATAACATTTGACTCCGAGCTCCGATTTTGACAAAATTGGACTTTCTGGAATGAGAACAACGTCCTCTACACCAAAAAAACTAGATTTATTTAAATAAAAGAAACATATTCAGCTCCAGTCAGTTAATGCTCATTCCCATCAAATGATAGAAAACACCTGCCAGACCCAAAATAGCTACCCCGCACTCAGAAGGCCATAACTTTTGCATTTATCAATGAAATCACTCAAAATTGGTACCGTTGGAATCATGGCTCCAAGCCCAATGCACAAAAATCAATAAATTCCAGATTTGATGACATATTAGTGGGGATTTTTCACAAAACGTGGACGGGTTCATAACAATGTTGTATTTGGTGGTTAGGAGTGCAATTAAGAGGCATGGTCATCATTCTTTCTCTACTGCAACACCTGGGACAGTATGGGGAGCCTTTTTCAAGTAATATATAATCATTTTACTCCATTTAATGCCTATCAAAAGTGGTTAAGGAAAAATTTTGGGATTTCCATTTTCCCTTCTCTTTCCCTTCTCATTTTTCTATAAATTGGAGTGTTGGGCTCATTGTAAAAGGGGGGTAATTTTTTGTAGCAAAGCTCTACTAAAATTGCTTTGTGAAGCCAATGTGTTGTAGGCCCTTGTTATGGACTCCTTGCATGGTGATCCAAGCCATTTTCTTGTAACCGATTGAACTGTGCATATCAGGAAGTAATAAAATATAAGTTTGTGGATGTGTCTTCCCCTGCTGTGTTTTCTTGCATTCTTCTTGCCCCTTTAAACCTTGATTACAAGAATATTGTGTTTATTATTATGTTCATGCAGGGATCCATTATCATTGTGTATGTTTGAAATATTGTTATGAATGTGTTTTGCTAGATTATGGAGAACTGTCATCACCTCTTCTAGTGTGCACTATGCTTCTGTATTTCACGCATTTGAAGACTACTCTCACACCCTCATTTTTTGGTGTATCACCACTTTAGTGTAGGCTTTCATTTTATGCATTCTCTCTCCCTGGTGCCTTGGAAATTTAGATTATAATAGTTAGTTTCCCCTACATTAGAGTAGATTGTGGCAGGTAGTTTAGGAGCAAGAACCAGCTTTCTTTGGAGGTCTATCTCAAGTAGCAAGTCCCACAACTTGGAGATAGTACCCATGTTATCCAATCACACTGTGAGTTCAAATATATGCACTTGTATAAACCATAGAAGGGTGCTATGATTCAGTGATAATAATTACCTTATACAGGATTTGGTCCTCGACACTTACCTTTGGGGTATGTTAGTGTCATTTCTGAGCTTACATTGTGTGCCCTAATTTTTCATGTCTGATTTTTCTCAGGATTGTTTTATTTCTCAAATTGATGATCTGCAATTTCTCTCCCTGGTTCAAATACTTCAAAAATGCCCGTAAACATGTTGTGTTGCCCTAGTTTAAAAGAAAAAAATCCATGTGTGCTCTTATTTCTGCCCTAGGTTTTTCTAATTTTCATCCTGTGTCGTTTTCCCCTTTTCCAAATCGTGAAAAAAATTTGAAATTGATCAAATCTAAATTATATGGGTTAATTTCCCAATCCTAAGGTCGAAAATAATGTCAAAACATGATTCAGTTGATTCAAAATTAAAAAATATGCAATTCTTGTTGAAAATTTTGATTTCTACGGCATCCTTTAAATTTTTCACGATTTGACGGTCATACGGGTGTCGTTTTCCCCGTCAAATTTATCATCGCAAGGTAATGGCAACATGGTGGGTTCCTATTGGATAGGGGTTGTTGGGAAATGTCTCTAACTTATCATTTTTTGAAATTTTGGCAAAAGGGAAAATTTTGATTCATGGCTTTGCCTTCTACAATGAAGTGCCTGTTATCCAAATTTCACCCCCCAGAGTTAATTTGATAACATGCATCAAGGTTTTTAGTTCCAAGCAAGTAGATTGATTCAGGGGAAAATCATAAAATTGGCTAAGTCTTGCTCAAGGCCACCTTTGGGATAGTTGGAACAATTATACGTGGAAGGCACGAATCGGCCGAAAAGCCTCCAGGCGGCCCAAACAGAAAAGGGACATCTGGGACAAATGGACGTGAAATGCCCAAATCGACCGAAAGAAAGAAAATTTGTCCAAGTCCTTTACTAGGAGCAAGCGGGGTAAGAGTGCATGGAGGACGCGAACTGACCGAATCTAGCGAACTGGAAGAATTTGTCCCAGACAGCACTGGGACATTTAGGACAAATGGATGTGAAGGACGCGAACCAGCCGGATCAACTGAAACAGGAAACTTCAGCACAAGGACAAGTGGGACAAAGGGGCGTCCGGGACGTGGATAGCCGAAGGAGCTAAAAGCCAATCAGATCATGCCACGTGTCACCGGTAGAAAAGGGACGAGGAAGCCCATTTCGGGTGGATTGAAGGATTCCTTCCCACAAAGAACTAGGACATCTAGGACAAAAGGACACGGTGGACGCAAAAATTTGGCTGCCTCGTGGACAAATCATAGCATGACACGTGTCGATAAGGAAAAAGGTCCAAAAAGTCAAAGGGGCGAGTTTTCGAGCACTGATCCGAACCAATGAAATAGTGCCACGTGTCCAAGTTTAAGGGGGCCCATAAGAAAATCCCACAAAAAGGTGGAGAGAGAAAATTTCTCAGCGAACCAGAGCCTGCCACGTGTCATCCAGATGGCAGAGCACGGGAAAAGAAATTTAAAAATCTGTTTTCACTTGTTTTGTTCCCTAAATCTTCAGACCTTTGTATCTTTCGATCCAGAGCTTAGATTTACACGGTCTTTATATCAACAGAAAGCTGTTGAAATTATCTACATGATTCTGGGATCAATCTCACATTTTCATGTAGTTTAGAGGGAGAAAATTAAGAAAACATTTCTGACGCATGGTGATAGATAGAAGTAATGCTTCAACAACCAACTTTAATGCAACAGACAGCTTGCCGCTCCTGTTAGACAGCTCGTCGTTTCTCTAGGATCCGCCACTTCTGTCATAATGAGATGATTTTAAATGCTACCAAGAAGTGGTTGGGGCATATTTTGGATTTCCTCTCTCTTCCCTCTCTCATTTCTTGATATATATTGTAAAGAAGAGCTCCTTTAAGGGGTTGGAAATTTTTTTTTTTGCATCCTCCCTTATTCCCTCGCTTGCCAGAGAATTTGTGGAGCTTTCAAACCTCCCATATGGGTTGTAATGCCAATATTTTTTCCTCTTGGCCACTGCAATGTACTGTATCGACTCTTGAGCAATAATATATGTGTTGTGATTGACTCTTAACCCTCTCATGTATTCATTGCTGTCATTTTGATCTCTTATTGTAGTTTGGTTACCTTTGCATGGTGTTTGTATTGTGTCTATGTGGTTTGTGTTAAATTTGTAAAACGAATGTTTAACATTCCTCGGTGCATCACCTTTGTAGTTTAGGTTTTATTCTATGCATTTTCTTACCCTGTCTCCTTGGCAAGTTAGATTAGGTTTTAGCAAACCCTCTGCATTTTTTTTGTGTGCATCGGAATAGAGGAATAGGAACCAGCCTTCTTTGGAGAATCTTTTCTCATCTTTACAAGTCCCACGCTTGGAGAAAGGATTCCATGTTGTGCAATCACACTGGATTCCTGAACATCAACCTAGAAGCCTGATTTACATCCAGGGGTGTTGTGAGTCTGCAACAACAAGGCCTACGTGGCACATTTTGATTGGCTAGGGGATTGGTGGGTGGCAGGCTTTCCTTAGGAAATTTTGCTTTCATTATGCAAAATGTTGGCCTGAAGGCTCGCAATGAAAAGGGAGAGGACACGTGGCATGAAAGGCATGTGGATGGCAAGGGGACTTGAGAGAATTTTGATGTTTTATGGCTCAAAGTGATAAAGTGAATTTTTGTCCCGAAAGTCCTTGACCAATCCCTGGTGGACACGTGTTCATGAAAGGATAGGATGGGGCAGCGGGTTTTACAATGACTTTGATGTTTTTTCAAATGGTAAAAATCAAAGTTTGGGCTGAAGCTCCGCAACAAGTCAGGAAGTGACATGTGTCTAAGGAAGAAAATGGAGGTGGAGGTTCGGACCTCAGGGGACATAGTAAAATTTTGCCTTCTGGGTGAAAGGAGCTAAAGTGTAAATGGGAAGCGTGCCTCGGTAGCCTATCCATGATGGACACATGGCACATTCTAATAAGTCAAAGGAAGAGCGCGGGCCGCTATATGTTTTAAATTTTTTAAATTTTGCAGGAAGGTTTGAAGGTGGAATAGGAGGCATGGCACCGCGGTGAATTGGAGAGCGCCACGTGGTGAAGAAGAGATCAAGCTTCTGGGCCCACGGAGGTTTTGTGGAAAAATTTCCTTTTTTCAAAAAAGTGGAAAAATTGATAGAATTGGTCTGTGGTTTTCAATGGGGCCCACATATGGACATGTAACGGGTCCAAGGGAAATGTGGGCACATTTTGCAAAAGTTTCCAAAACTTTAAAAAAGGTCGTAAAAGCATTTTTGGAAGCATGGGCCCGATCCAGTCACGTTTTGACACGTGTCCCAAATGATCCAAAGTTTAAAAAGATAATATTGAGTTTATTTTTAAATGGCATTTTCCACGTGGAGGGCTGATAATAAAAGGTGGATGAAAGCGATGGTTACTATACATTCGTTTGTTTACGCCGCCATAGGAGCTCCAAGGATCTTGGAATAATGATTTCTTCATCAATTTTCATCAAATATTATATAATTTTGTGTCGTCTTGGCCTTCTGAGAACATTGGCATCATTTTCATGACCTAATTCTTCCATCTATGGTGTTTTTGATGTAATTTTGGCTCAGGACTGAGAAAAAAAGTTAAATGTCAAAATCAAAAGTTGCAGAGGTAAAATTGAAAAGGGGAAAAGGTGAAAAAATTATGAATGAAAGATGCTTGCATGCCTGAATGAAAAAAATGTGCCCTTGGGATGGTTAATGATCCAAATTTTTGTAATGATTTAACTTTTTGTGCATACCTGGCAACCTGTGAGTTATTTTTCCGTTTGCTGTCACTGTCATTAAATCATGAGGTTTTTTGTAAAAAATTTGATCCCATGGCATATTATTTACTTGGGAAGGAAGACTCCAATGTTGTATGAGGTATATAATGCATTTTGGAAAAATTGTAAAGGGTCGGGAGTTGAAAATCACGAGCAAATTTTGAGAAAAATCTCATTTTCGGAGAAAATCCACCAAAGAACTAGGTTAACGTCTCATATATTGGAAAATTCATTTATGTGGGTTGGTTACAAGTGTATAGTCACCACACAACTCTAAGATTATTCATGTAACTCTCCCCTACTTTTGAATCTAACAAGTTTTGAATTAAATATGTGTTTTTCTTTGGGCAATATGATGTCTGTTATCAAATTTAAATGCATGTAAATAAATTTTATTGTTCTTGTTGCAATATTTCATTGATAGTCTTTAGAAGTCACATAGGATCTCCATTTTTGGTTGATATTTTAATGGTATTTGCAATCTCATACTCAGAAGAGCCTTCATTTGATAAGGAGATAAACAAATTTAAAATCACTTTACATTCCTTGACTACAGAGATTTCTTGTAAGCCTTTGGGGGTACCTTAGATGTGGTTTGATTATGGATTTTTGTGTTTAATTGAGTTCCTTACTTAAAGATTTTTTGGTAAGTTCTCAAATATTGTGTGAAGAGTGCAACCTAGGTGTCCATTTGTGCCTCTTCTAGTTGAAAGAACATCTTGATTATTTTAGGCACTTCATTTGATAGTTGTTCAACTGTTGTACAGATTGTCAATGATCTGATCTATACTAGTTTTTCATGTCAATTCCCCACCAAAAAATCATCCAAAAAAAGGATCCTATCAAGTACTATACCTGATTTGGATGTGTATACCCACAGAAGATCAAAATCTATTTGCAAAAGTATGCATAACATATCAGGATTTCCAATGTCTCTAGTAACCTTTTCCTTGTTTTGAGAACATACCCATGTTTTGAGAAGTGACAACTTGTGAGAGTTTAGATTTGGGGTGTTGATCATATTTTCATCAAGGTCTCCATCATAGAATTTCAAGAAAAGAGAAGGACATCTTCATCTCCTTCACCATTACAAGGTTACAAAATAGGTCCTCTTACCTAGGTTGCAAGGCACAACCTAAAACTGCTAGGACAAGATCAAGTCCTATTGGAGTGCTATCCATTTCTCCACAAACCTGAGTGCTAGCTAGACCATATCCCCAGCTACCAACGACTTATAACATTGTATAATCTATCTTTAAGCTCCATGACATAGTTTTGGTGTTGCTCAGACTGAAAAGGAGAACAAATTTGGATACCAACACGAGTGGCGCTGCTACTAGGGAATTCTTGGAATTTCTTGGTGTTTTTGAAGTGTTTGAAGAGTTTGAGCATTTATGTATTCAAGTATTTGAGCTGCTACATTGTTAAAACATCATCTTATACTTCAGATCTACAAGTTTTTAAACAAGGGTTTGAAGTTTTGTCTGCCCTTTTTCCATTTACTAGTAATTCATACACTTTGGGTGCATTGTGGTTGATTGATTTAAGAAGAAGACGGTCTTATTTATAAGGCTTTGCAAGGGTTTCAGTACTAGAAAACATTTGATAGAATTATTTTAGTGCATTCTTGCACAACTAAGGTGAAATTCCTTAGTGACGATTCCATGTTGGTTTGAATTTGGAAATACCAGTCTTAAGATTTCTTTCATTTATTTTTGTACTATTGATCTCTACAAAACTAGATGGAATAAGATCTCTCTTCCTTAAAGACCATGCCTAAACAAATCTGACTCCACCATACCTAAAAAAACCTGAATCGACCCATGCCTAAACAAACCTAACTCCACCATGCCTAAACCAACTTGATTCGATCCATGCCTAAACCGACCTGACTCAACCATGCCTAAGACCTAACTTGAACCATGCTTAATCTAACCTGACTCAACCATACCTAAGACCTGACTCGATCCATGAATAAACCAACCTGAATCGATCCATTCCTAAACCAAACCCGACTCAATCCATTGCAAAAACTAACCTGACTCCATCATTCCTAACTCACCTTGTTTTCATCCATATCACAACAACAAATTAAAATTCTCATAAAACATCGAAAAAATAAAGCATCTCATGTATCTCATCATACAAATAAATATCTGTGTCTCAATACAATATACAGGGATATCCCATCATGTCTATCTCAAACAAATCATTTTCACACAGGTTGGTCTCATATACAATAAAATAATAAACCAATACAAAATCTCTTCAGCACGTAGGCTGGTATATGCTCAAAATATACAAAAACTCTTATACATCATCACTAACTTCGGCACCCAGGCCGGTATATATCAAAAAATGACTACAATACATAAAAAATCAGGAGCCATATATCACACATCTTAGCACACATCTTCCATATCTATGTCACCTGTACCCTCTACCTCCTTGGCCCCAACTTAGGTCGATGTTGGCACCTCACCCAAAGCTAGTATCCGTGAGCTAGTGGACTCTCCATGATCTGGCCTCGGAGCTCGATGGCCCTTTGTTCTCTCTACACTATGAGTGTGGGATCTAGTCCTCTTAATCGAGGCCTACTGTGCTCGATACTCTCCATAGGATAGGAAATCTATCCCAGCTGCCATCAACTGGTCCTAGTAGTATCTGGCCTCACCTAGGGCATCCTGTAACTTGGATATAGGCATGGTATGTGGTGGTCCCATAGGCCTCAGCCCATGTACTTGTCCTATGGGACCTTGTCCTGCTCCTGCCTATGAAATGGGACCCTGTCTCAGTGCCTGTTGTGGTGCCCTCTACCCCTATACCAGTATCTAGGACTATAAGGCCCCAATTTGTGCCTAAGATATGGCCAGCTAGCCATTCAACCCTATCACATGTGCCTATAAGTCCACCACCCAACCATCATCCTCATCTCCACCCCCACCCCCACCCTCAGCGATCTAGGCATGTAGACTAGCCACCTATACATGTAACTCTACTACCTTTGCCTCTGAGCTCGCAAGATGTGTCTGCACCATACCCAATTGGGTAATCAAAGTAGCCACCTGCCCCTGTAGGGTGTCTCTCTGCACCATGATGGTGGCTAGATCTGGTTGCCTCGGTCTGGGTGGTATGGCTCGTAAATGAGCTGCCCACAACTATTTATACCTGTTTGTGACCCCAGCATCATCTATCCGCTGGTTCACTACCTAATCCTCCTGCCCTGTGGGCACTGTAGACTATGGTAGAGGTAAGGGCCTCTCCACGTATTCTCTCCTATATTGTAGGAAGGGTGGAGGTGCGTCCTATAATAGCCCATACTACCTCCTGACTCTGTCAATTGGGATCATCTCGTGCTCCCCAACATGGCGACCCTATATCCATCTCAATAGCTGGAGCTCAGCTATCTCGTCATGCATATGCCTATATGAGGGGAATCCCACATACGGCCTCCATATGATGTCCACTCCAGATAACCCCTCCAATAAACATCAAAAATAGGCCACATTATGTGTGGGCCTATCTGATCTCTACTCTCCAATAGTAGGAACCCATTTCCTATACACCACCCACACCAATCTCAGTGGAAATGCATTTTCTCGAAGCATCCCTATTGGCTGCACACAAACTATGTTCTCATAATCCCAACAATGAAGTAAAAAGGTACAACACAAGCTAAACCTATGAAGCCACCTATATGCCCATAACTCCCTGTATAGCTACGCTAGGAATGCTGGTGCCCAGGAAAAATAGGTCTGATCTATCATCATGTAGTGTAATACCCCCATCAACGATTGGGGAAACTACCCACCCTCTGCATCTAGCAGTGCAAAGCAACACAATGCCTCCATCAATAGAACTATTAGCCTCATCTCCTTCGGATGGGCTAGGCACATCTCTTCATAGTGAATAATGGCACTATGGAATGTTAGCTCGGCCATCCCCTCACCAAACACTGTCAGCATCATCTCCTCCGAGGCCTCAGAGGAGATAGAGTAGACCTGCATACCTAATATGGGTAGTTGTAGAATCCTAAACATGTCCTCTAGGATGACAGTGATCTCACCTATCGGTAGGTGGAATGTGTTGGTCATGGAATCTGATCTATTGATGAGCGTGACCATCAAACTAGGCTATCAGACTGCATGTTGATAACATCAAACCCCACTCAAGCCCACCACCTCCACATGCTGCAACTCCTCAAGGGTCAATGCATCACACACTGTCATGAGCAGGGGTGGAACCCTATCTTGCATGCATAGTTGATCTTTGCCCTGCATCCAATATAAAAAACACATTAATCTATATTTATCACACATATACTTGCCCCCTATAATTTTCCAACACCCTATTTTACCCCTACCCCTGTCAGTCACCCAGCCTATGGCACTTTTGGCCCCTTATCCCCCAAAGCCCGATTGATTTTGTTTCTCTCTAACTGATCCTGGTCACCCCTTAACTGACATTGGTCACCTATTTCGTGACCGATACTAGTTACACCCTACCAACATTGGCCAAACCTGACCGACGTCGGTCACTGTTGCAGTGAAACCCCGTGACCCACAAACCCCCCTTTCTAAAAAACAAACCACCCTGACACTTCTCCCACCTAAAATCACCTACACCTCCCCCCTACACCTCATCAACTCCCCTTCTCTCCCACTTATCTCTCTTCCCACTCCTCTTTTACCCAATTTGCCCTCCCATTTCCAAATTTTATTTTTCCCCCACCCAAAACAAAAACAAAAAAAAAAAACAATTTGTAAATCACCTTATCTATCTAACCAAATACAACTAGATTTGGATGCTTACCTCATCGTGCTGCCATCATCATGGTGGCACATCTGGACACTACACCAGTGGCCCACCCAATCCCTCTCCAACCTCTGCCATCGCCAAATCTCTACCCATGTCTCCAACCAATCGAATCCCACACACCACTCCTATGGACCCACCTCTCACCAACCAATCACCCATCTTTCAGACCACCAACTCAACACTCCATTCTATCTAGGCACTTTTCTCTCTTTTATCATTTTCTCACTTCGCTAAATGACAAATGAATCATAAAAAACATGGATTTTTTATTTTTATAATAAACCCGACCTAATCAACACCGTTTTTTCCTTTACCAACATCGGTCGAGTGTCCTACCATACCGAGGTTAGTTTTCCTCTACTGGTGTCAGTTACCCTCAATCAGCATCGGTCACCATCTCTTGCACATTTCCCTAAATTTTACCCTATTACCCTTCTTGTCACCTTTTTTTTACTGCACCCAACCTTTACCCTGACCATTTACCTCTCCCGACCCTTTACCCTAACCATTTACCTCACCCTTCATACCTTTTCATTTACCACCTACCCTCGTCCTCCTTTGGGGACTCATTATTTTACCCATACCTCAACCTTACCCATGTCGTGACCTATATTTTTGGACCTGGACCATCGCTAGTGACCCTTGACCTCATGTGTTCACTATAACTTGAGGCATTATTACCTATGTTGATTGACCCAATGACCTTGCCTTGCCTCTTACCGTGACCGTTTATCCTAACCCTACCTTGGGTGTACTGGAACATACCTAAACGTTCCTGCACTAACCTACGTTGTGCTTCCTGACCATACCCTATACCTTGGATACCATAATCACTTCAACCTTGTTTGGATGAACCTATCGATCTTAGACAATGTAGATTTTTCCTGCTCTTCAAACTGGTACCGTGTTGTAGTTTATACATGTGCATGCATTTGACTGTTCCTACCTTTGACCCTAACCCATTACCTAGATTGCTTGAGTATACCTTTTTCCTTTTTCCACCCGCTCCCCATCTTTCCCTTTCTCACATTTACCTTTTATCAAACCACTCACCGATTTTTCCTTCTACCTCATCAGTTCCTTGTTTGAGGGGGATCACCTTCACCCACACATGGGGCAGCCCCATCTTATTTTTGTTAGTGTTGCTTACCAATACAAGCTACGCAACAAAAATGGGAAAAATGTAGACACTAAAATTAGGTCACACTCCCCTTTGGTTCATCGACAAATAAATACCTTCATCACATTCACCCAGTCATGGCCCCCTTCACCCGACTAATATTAATTTAATTAATTTAATAACATCAATTCATTATCTGCACCATATTTATTATTTAAATATCTTAATTTAGATAATTCCCACACTTACACCTCACCTAGACACCTCATTAGGCCAACCCACCCTAAGACCAATTCTTAGTAAGTTGCCATAACTAACTAAGACTTACTCAAACCCTAAAAATCAATGCCTACATTCCCTCTAACCACATTCCTGCATGCTTATAGGAAGTTTCCATCCTAATCCATGGGTTAATGACATGAAATCCTAGAAAATCAAGGGGATTTTCCTAGTTTAGCAAACATAGAAAATCCCACCTTGATCGATGCCGGTTACACCTAACCGTCGCCGATTAAGCCAGAACCGCTATTGGTCACCTTTTAATCCCCAAAACAGCCTTATTTTTGAGGTTGGAAAAGGTTGGCAGATTATTGATAGATATCTCTTTTGAGAACAAGTTTCCATGAGAACACACATGCAAGCAAGGAGATCAAGCATTTTATCTTGCACAGACATCCAGCATTCACCCAATAATCATCTAGCAATCACCTAGCATAGATCTTATTCAACCATGGAAAAAGGAATGCACATGCAGCCCATGTAGAAGCTTTCCAACATTTAGTGATCCTCAACAGCATTCAACCTCTTACCAGCACCTTCATCCATCACTCACAAGCACCTAGAACTAGATTTCAAGTAAGTAGAATAGTTTACTCCTCTAGTTCATTCATTTAATCATTGTATCCTCATCCTTTATTCTCCTAGCCACCCATTGACCTCTTTTAGTACACACTCCTCCATATCCCCATTAAAAACTCACCAAACCCCATCCAAACAACCTAATACCTCACTCCGACCAGCATATTCCCTTGTGTAATCATAAGGGAGATCCAAAGCTCATTTTGTGGCATTCCCAGTTTTCCATAGTAACCAGCACCGGTTCTCCCCAACCAATGTCGGTCATCCTTAACCGGCATCGGTCTCTATATTTACCAATACAACTTAGAATAGTAACCTATTCTCACATCACCCTTAATCACCTATGACCTACCTGAGACCTCTGTCAGACCTGCAAAGAACCAAAACTAGCTACTTGACCTTTGAAACTTATTTTAACCTAGCCTGTTAGATTAGATATTTCTTATTGTGTTTTTAATGAGATACCTAAATCATTTCAATTACAATATGATTTACTTCATTACCAACATTAAATTTTTTTAAATAGTGGAATGACAGTCATCTAGGAAGTATCACACTTCCTGGATCTAGCACACGTTAGGAAATTCACTGCACATATTGTTTAACTCTTTCTGGTGGTCTTGTGTTCCATTTTAGGTAGTTCCTCTCAATCAAAAGGAAACTCTCACGATCAGTTGTGGATTCAAAATTCATACACATGCAACAATCCAATAACCAACATTCCAATAGGTATTCCTCCTATGCCCATTACCCTATCTATTTCATCACTTTCAAAAAAATGTCCAATAATCAGGTGAAAGAGTTAGGAGCTCTTTTTCAGCTATTTTCATGATGGTTCGAGATGAAGAGGTACCAGTTAACTCTAGCAAGTATTGAGGAATGGATACACGATCTGGAGGAAGAATATGCATGATGATTTAGTAGTGGATCTGAGTCTAACACATGCACTTGGGTAGAATAGAACCTATACAATTGCTTATATGAGAGATTTTTCACTATCGTTCTAGTAGAACTTTACGAGTGGCTTACGACTTATGCATCTTAGTGGTGGATACATGGTTTCATGGTGTTTTAAACACTTATGTTCTGGAATATTCAATTTCAATGTACTCTTGCCTGGAGGTCACTGAATTTCACTATTTGAGGTATCTAAGAGGAACGTATTTACATGGTATTCCACTAGTGATCAAGATCTTGATGGTAACTTTGAACCTAGAAAGTAAACTAATGGCTAACTAATCTACACCATGCACGAAGGCAGGAACATGTTTGGTATTAAGATGGAAGACCTAGCAGTGGAAAAGCAGAGAGAGGAAAGGCGGCTTAAGTATAATGAGGTGCGTGAGAGGGAAATAGAGAAACAATGTTCTATTACATGAAGTATGGTGTTAAGGAGAGAGATGGCTCGTGAAGGATTTATGGCTCATGTAGAAGACATGGAGATAGAGCATCAGGAAATTCCCCATCTTACAAAGCATGATAGAGATCCATTCTCAGCCTCACAGGAAATTATACCAATAGAGAATACTTGGGCCGTAGGTACACATATTAATCCACCTAGTGACCTAGCCTTTACACTTGGTTTTTCAATATCTAGTATGATAAGTAATCAGCAAGCTAACTTGGGAAGTAGGAGAGCAGGAGTAAGCTACGGATCAATTTCATCAATGGAAACATAAAAAGATTCAATGTTATATGGAGGAGCATTCTTGGGCATGTCATCTGCATAGAATATGAGCACGCAGAATGTTAGATTCACCTCTGAAAGTGAATCTACCTCACAGACTGTAAGGGTTCATTATAGTACTACTGTCAGAGGATAGGGGAGTACATCTACAGGTCCTACTCCAGCTATAGGTGGAGGATCAGGAGGTATAGGTGGTTCTAGTTCTAGTGGATCTGGTGGTTATGGAGGTAGAGGAAACCTAGGGGGTTCTAGATTAGGTGGTCAAGGTCTGCAACAACCACAAAATATCTATATGGAGATCTCTATTAGTCTCCCGGATTATAGACGCATAGAGGATGTTGCCTAACATGTGCATATGTGTGAAATTTTGTGGTGCGCTAAGGGGATTACAGCTGCTGAGTGAAAGGAAAGCCAATTTTCTACTACATTACAGGGGCATTCGTAGAGCTAGTATAGGAAATTTGACCCTGATCAAACTTTCATGGATTATACGGCACTGAGGGATGCTTTCTTAAAAGAGTTCCATATTCCTAAGTTTGAGTAGAAGAGTATAAGTGCGCTCAAAGATATCAAACAAGGCATTATTGAAAGTGTACGTGAGTATGATTCTCACTTTAATACACTTCTATCTAAGTTGTCTTATGATACACACACTAGGCAGCATGCACAGTGGTTTGTTGGAGGATTGATTACACCTTTTAGGAGGACATTGTCACATACGACATACATGGATCCGTGTGAAGCACTAGAAGTAGCTTTGCACACTAAGGCAGTTGGGATCATTGACATTAGAGTCAGTCCATTCCTAGAGGCATAGATTATAGCTATGGCTAAGTAGTTAGAGAATCTGTCAGCATATTCAGCCCATGAAACGCACTCAAGAATTTGGTGTACATATTATGAAGTGGAAGGTCACATCAAGGATAATTATTCTCACATATCTGTATGTTCATTATTATTAGATTGTGAAATTTACCATTTGAATCATGATGTTAGTCACTGTCCTTTGTTATATCACATGATAAGGAAGAATGTTTCTTTCTTTTGCAAGATTTGTAGGTCCACGACCCATCATACTAAGGATTTTCAATTGATTGGTCATATCCATGATGCTATAGACATTGGAGTATGACAAGAAAGTATAACAGATAATTCTAAGGGTGGGAATGAGCACCATGATTGGGATCATAATCAAACATGCTATGACAGGAATAAGGGGAATTTTGAAGGAGGTCATTGAAGAGGACATGGATATCGTGGTGGATATGGAGGATGAGGACGTGGTGGAGGAAGAGGATAATTTCCTTGTGGAACATGTTATACATGTGGATCCCCTGATCACTGTAGGTGTGAATGTCTTTAGAACAATGCATGTTATTTCTATGGGAAGAACCATAGCTATGAAGAGTGCCTAGACTTATATGACCATTTGAGTAAACAACATAAGAAAGAAAACAATGGTGCTTAGATGGTTCAAATCTAGTGCAAAGTAGAAGACCAATGGATGCTCAAGATAATAGAAGGACCTGAGGCATTGATAGTAAAGATCACTACATGTGTTGAAGCTATGCGTGCACAAGAGGCATTACATCAAAAGCCTATGATTACCAAGGAGGAAGTTTTACATGTGAGGTATCCAGATCCTGCTCATCAGAAATAAGTTTACTAGGATACCATGGAATTGCTAAGGAATCTTCAAGGTGAGATAAAGTACCTAAAGGAACAAAAGAACATGTCAGAGATAGTCAAAACTGATATCGATGATCTACGGGAGGTATGCAAGATGTTGTGCTAAGAGAACATTATTCCACTATTGGGAAGTTGGTTGAAAGGAAACACTTTGCACACAAGTCTTGATACTGGATGACAAATTATACATGCAAATCTTCCCCCTAATAGCATTGATTATGATAAGGAAATTACTTTGAATGTTGTTGTGGATGGGTGGTTGTTGAGAAACATATTGATTGATACAGGTGCGGAAGTAAATGTCATGACATTATATGTCTGGGTATAAATGGGGAGGCCTCCATTGTAGCCATCATCTAATGTGTTGTTCATGGTGAACTGGATTAAGGCCACCCCCACATAAGTGTTGAAGGATGACTCTATAACTATACAAGGGACCAAGTTCACTGGGGATTTTTAGGTATTAGCACTTGCAGAAGTAGACAATTTTCCAGCTTTACTTGGACACCCTTGGTGTTATGCAAATAATGCTGACTTGAGATTCAATAAGGGATATATGAGCTTTGAAAACAAGGAGGAGAGGGTTGTGATACCATTGATAGATGGTAAATCCACACCCTATGTCGAGCCTCTCAGTGAGGAGGACTTAAACAGAGTCTATCTATGGGCTATTAAGGACCTGGAGGTCAATGAGTCATCAAAAGAAGGAATTTTATAGTGGGAGGATTCTCATTCTATTAGTGACACTACAAGTATTGCTTGTGACAATTAGGCCCATGGTAGATATGAATTAGTCGGGCACGAGGTGAAAAGTGTGATCATGCGTACGAATAGATTCCATTCAATACGACGAATAGGAAGTATAGTACCATGGTATATAGGGACAGAAGCTCTACATGCCTTTCTAAAGGAAATGAAAATGCAGTGGGCAGATCCAGATACAAGGAGAGAGATGCTTGTATATACCCTGCACGGGACAAAATTGCACTAGTGGGCAATCCATAGAGATAATCTTATAAACTGGGTAGAGATTAACATAGCTTTGTCTACCAAGTTTATAAGGAACAATGCACCTATGCCAATCTATGCTTATCATGGTGAATGACCTATTCAACATCACATTTAGGAGTGTGAGAGACTCTGGAAAGTAGGACAGGAAGAATTACCACCTTCACTCTGGGTGCATAAATTGTATTACACACTCCAAGGATGTGCACACACTTGGTATGTATATGTAGAACTGCATAGAGAAACTGGGAACTGGAAAAATTTAACTACAAGTATGATTCAGACATTTGATTATTTCTTGACTCAACCTCCGGTAGGTGAGGCATTAAAAAATTTCAAGCGGTTAACTATGGGAGATAGTGCAAGAGTAGAAGAACATATTCATGAATTATTTTGTGAGATAGAGTTCGGAGCATGTTTTCAAAAAGGAATAAGAAATAGACTTCAAACTACTTGAGTGTGCTTTCCTTGAGAGAGAAAAAGGAAAGATGGTTTACATAGTGGATGATGAGGAAGTTGAAAACTTGGATATTCAGCATTCACATGGGGTGCGCGAGGTCTTGGACAATGCAGAAAAGGATACGTGCACCTACCATGAATCTATGAAGACAAATAAGGTGAATATAGGTTGGGAGGCTGAGCCTAAGGAGGCCATAATTGGAGATTACTGGTTAGACTCAGAGGTAGCAAAGATCATCAAATTACTCAAAGATTATCGAGACTTATTCCATAGAGGATATCATGAACTTAAAGGCATACATGAATCACTTAGGGAAATGAAGATCAAACTTAAGGATGGTGCACGACTAGTTAGGAAGATAAACTATAGGATTAATCCTATTTTATGTGAAAAGTCAAAGGATGAAATTGATTAAATGTTGAAATCTGGAATTATCAAGCCCCTTGATGAGTTAGAATGGGTTAGCCCAATGGTGATCAATATCAAGAAATACGGGTGGATTAGGATATGTGTGGACTATAGGGAGCTGAATGTTACATGCATCACAAATCCATTCCCTACGCATTTCAGTGAGGAAATACTAGAAGGATTTGTAGGGTGCAAAATATATTCTTTCACATAAGGATTTTCTAGGTATCATCAGGTTTAGATAGCTCAGGAGGATCAAGAAAAGACAACATTTACAACTAAATGGGGAAGTTTCACCTATACTATACAACATTTTGGATTGAATAATGTGCCGGCTGTATTTTCATGAATAGTTGTTCAGGCATTCAAATATTTTATTCACAACTTCTTACAAGTTTACCTAGATGACTGGATAGTATTTGGTCTTGTGAAAGACCATTGTGACAATCTACGCTTAATGTTTGAACCATGCAAACAATTGAGTATCTCTTTGAATATAAAGAAGTGTATATTTGCTACACCATTTGGGATACTCTTATGACATATCATCTGTAAGGAAGGCTTGCTAGTTGATCCAACCAAGGTTGCAGTCATTTTAGGCCTGGAAGTGCCTACTAGTCAAAGCGAGGTGCGGGGATTCTTAGGTCATATAGTGTATTATAGATAGTTTATAAAAGGGTATGCCAGAATTGCAGCACCCTTGTAAGAACTACTGAAGGGGAAAGGTACATTTTATTGGGGATAACTGCAGTAGTGCACATTTGAAATATTAAAAGAGATACTTACTACCGCACCCATTCTGCACTTTCCATCATGGGATAAACCATTTCATGTACATGTGGATGCTTCTGGTATGGCCATTGGCACTATGTTAGCTCAACCTAGTGAAGGTATTATTGATCATCCAATCTATTTTTCTAGTAGGAATTTGAGTCCTACTAAACGGAATTACATAACTACAGAGCACAAAGCTTTGTCAATAATATATGCATTGTATAAATTTTGACAGTACCTATTAGCACCACCATTTGTGTTTTATACATATCACACAACATTAAAGTATTTGGTAAATAAGACAGTCTTATAGGGGTGCATATGCAGATGGAAGCTCATGTTTCAATAATTTGACTTAACAGTTGTGGTGAAACTAGGGAAAACCAACTCTAGACCAGACCATTTATCTAGAATCAATACGGGAGAGGAGGCACAGATGATTGAAGAAACAATGACAGATGCACAGTTATATAGGTTGCAACAAGTACCCACGGAACTAGAAGACATTGTTGTCTTTCTATACATAGGTATGGCACTAGAAGGGATGAAATCAGTAGAAAATAAGCAGCTTGATATATGCACAACACCATTTATGTTAATCAGTGGTGACCTTTACAAGTTAGGCAGAGATGAAGCATTACGTCGTTATGTGTTAGAGCATGAGTGCAAGGATATCATGGAAGAAGCTCATGGTGGTATTCCAAGAGGCCATTATGTAGTTTATGTGATTTCCTGGAAGATATTAATACTGGATTATGGTGGGAGACATTGTATAAAGACTGTAAATATTATTGCAAGGCATGTGATCATTGTCAGCACCTAGGAAAACCAGGGAAAAGAGATCAATTACTAGTGCTAAACCATTTGAGAATTGGGCCATTGATTTTACAGGACATATTTCATCAACTGTGCGTAGGACTAGATCGTGCTATATCATTACTTGCACAGATTATCTCACATGATGGGCAGAAGAAGCACCTACCAAAGACTGTACGACAGCTACAGTAGCTAGGCTTCTATGGGAGAATGTTCTTACATGATATGGATGTCCTCTAAGCTTAGCAAGTGATAGAGGTACACATTTTTTGAATGAGACCATCAAGATATTATTGGATGAGTTTATGGTTGCACACCACAAAACTACACCTTACCATCCTCAGGAAAATGGAATTGTTGAGGCTTTCAAAAAAAAATTGAGCCAGACTTTGACAAAAATATGTGATCTTGGAAGAAATGATTGGGATGACAAGGTGTCAGCTGTGCTTTGGGAATATATAATAACTTACAAGAGATTAGACAAAGCCACACCATTTCAATTAGTGTTTGGCGTGGAAGTTGTTCTTCCTATCAAATTTATGTTACCTTATTTGTGCATTGTGCACACTGGAGGTCTAGCTGATGAAAAAGCTTTAGAAGAACGGATTAAAAAGATGATTTAATTGGATGAGCTCCGAGTCATAGCACGATGGAGTCAGAAGTAGGAAAAAGCCAGGAACAAAGCATGGCATGATAGAAACATAAGAGATAAAAATTCTGAGATTGGAAAAATGATTCTTCTTTATGACCCAAAGTTCTTGTGTATTCCAAGCAAGCTCAAAGTACATTGTTTGGGGCCAAATGTTATAACCTGTATACTTGACTCAGGTTCATGCCAGTTATAAGCTCTTGATGGAACATGGATACATGGTTACTTTAATGGGAGTAGGCTGAAGCTCTACTATAAATAATTCTTCTTGGTGTTTGTAGTAAGGTAGTGTTTCCATTTAGTCAAGGTTTTCAATTCCATCTTTCCTTAATGTATTTCCTTTATTATCGCTATGCTTTGTCAATTTAGTTGTTGTTTGTGCAAGTATGCATAGAGCTAATTACTATATAAAGAATTTTTATGCGCAGAGGACTACACATACCTTCAATGTGGGGTGGTTGTCGTTATCAAAGAAAAGAACTAAGGGACTTAGAAGGTGAAAGAAATATGTTGCTACAGGTGTGCTTTAAAGGGTATTGCTTCTCAAAAGGTGACCAAGGATGAAGATGGATGAAGGAACAAACAAGGTAAGTGGAGGCCATAATAACTACCAGGAGAAGGTGCTGTGAAAAGGTACTTAGGTGTAAGAGTGCGCAGTGAAGAGAAGTCTATGAACAAAAGGTAAGAAGGCACGCTAGAAGGTTATATCTGGGTGCGGAGATGTACCGCATGGAATGAATGGATTTGGTCAATGAATGAAGGGATATTTGGTAGGTGAGGAGCAATAAATGTGTCAAAATTTGAAAAAATTATATAAGGGATGTGGATTTATTTTTACCATTACAACTAAGAATATTTAAGAGAAGAGCCAAGTGTGAAGAGACGAGTGGTCGATTTAAGTTGTGAAGGGTGTGAAATCAAGTGTGGCAACTAGATATGTGCTTTAATAAGATTACGTCCCCAGTGGTGAATGGTTTGAGTGAAGCAGAAAGATAAGAAAGAATTGGGTTTCGAGGTTTCCACCTAGGGCAGAGTTCGATCGAGCTAGGGTTTGATTAACATAGTTATAGGAGTGAAGAGGAGACATTGGCAGGGTAAAAATGGCACCAAAGAAGGCATCTGCAATAGCAAAAGAAAATAAGAAGGTGGTTGTTGAGAAGGAAGATATTACACCTTAAAGTCATTTTTCAGAGATGCAATACCTAGAAGGGGTTATTATTGGCCAAGAATGGGATTCACCCATTAGAAAAAGTAAGGTGTGTGAATATAATCACAGGATGTCGGAGAACAAAAAGGAGCTTGACTCCTTACTCATGGTTAGAACCAACAAACGCACGGTAGATGACATGCCGGTATATGATGATGTGGGTGAAAATATCTTGAAGAAAATAGGGGTATATTAGTTTTATGAGCTTCCATAATTTGGGAAATATGAGCCCTTGTACTAGTGGCTCATGAGCAGGGTTCATGAAGACTGCTTCTACTTTGCAAGATGTAGAGCTAGATTTTTTTCTGCACTTGTTTCATCAATGACAGGTCTAAATGCCATAGGAGAAGATATAAAAAGTGACCTCACAGATAAAGCCACAATTTTGAAGACCAAACAGGAGTTGGGATACCTGAAGGGTCCATGCATAATGGACATTAACAAATTCAAGAATTGTCCAATTGTACAAGCTACAGCACACTTAGTTACCAAGTTAAATGATCAAGAGTGGTGGTCATAGGTAAACACCATGTGGTTGCATGTGGTGTGGAAGATGTCGAAAGGGACATTATACAACATTACCGGCTATATTGTAGAGAAAATAGTCAAGGAAGTACGTACAAGAGGGAAGATCAGATTTGGAGCTGTTCTCCTATCACTGGTCTTCATATAAATTAGAGTACCAGATGGACCAAAAGAGAAAATATGGGAGTATCCCATGGAGAAAATGTCCCCAGCTGAAAGTTTCAGCAAATACCTATGCAGGGGGACTATGATAGATGAAGTTAAACAAAAGGTAGAGAAGATGTATGATAGGCTCCACATGGCATTTAGGGAGGAATGACACATACCAAAGGACCTACCAACAGTGGTAGGATAGTAAGTTCAGTTTTTTATATATCAACATTTCTGCATCACGTGCTTTCTAATGAAGGATGGAACTTGGAGCGCTTGGTGCAAGTTACCTTATGCCTTCATTGCAAGGTATTCTCAGGAGTCTGTTCATACATTTACCAACACACACAGATTAAAATTCAATGTATACAAGGTAGAATGTGACTACCATACACTACAAAAGAAGTATGTATACCCTAGTAGGAGCACCTACACAAAGAGAATCAATTCTTAAGTTCTGAACATCAAGCCAATAAGATTGGTTGTAGCAGATTTGGGGGGTAGTGTTGGTGTATCTCTAGTTAAAGATGAAGATGGAGAACAAAAAATATGTGGAAGGTGTTTTTGCACTTCCTAGTACCACTAAAAGGGAAGCACACAATGGAAAATATCCCAGTGCCTAAGCCCATAGAGAAAATAAAAGTGTAGGATGAGGATGAAGAGTGCGAAGATAGTGGCTGCTTGGAGCACAAGGGTAGGAAACACCCTACAAGTTAGAGATAAGTTGAGCGCATCATTACACCACCTCAGCCACAAGAGGGGGAGGAAGAGGACATGAATGCAGGTCTAAGGAGAGCATAGGTTTGAAAGGGTATTTAGGAGAAAAAGGACCCAAGGTGTTATCCTAACCTCAGTGCATAGATCACCCCCGACTCTCCCCACAGAAGGAAGCAACCGCACCAAGAAGGAGGGAGATAAAGTTGAGCAAGGAGGTAGAAGATTCTAAGGAGAGAATGCATACATCCCCTACACCCCTAGAGCACATAGAAGAAAATGGTGAGGCATCAAAGGAGGAGTATGAAGAAGAGAGAAGACCAGAGGAAATAGCTGTAGGAGAAACATAGGACATAGAGACGCAAGCTCCAAATTTGGAAGCTAGAGTTCCTAAGCAAGAGAGGTATAGAAGGGTGAGTGGAGAGCACATTCCACCACCCATTAGGTATGCAGAGGACACAAGAAATATTTTATGCACCTACTTCTAGACGAAAATAGTACAGAATGATCTATTTGGCTAGGAGTTGATGGATGAAGATATGGCAACCGTGTGAACATGAAAGCAACTATCCTGGTCAATGCACACCCACATGGATAAGCCTGATTTTGATGTATGCAAAGGGTCATGTGTGTTAAGGAAATTGAAGAAGGAACCCCAGGATAGACACATGATAGTAAAGCCTATTTTCATGTCAGACAAGTAGGTCAGTAATGTGCTGGTGAAAGTTTCAGCGGAGGTGGCTAGAAGAAACATGGATAAATCTTCCACAATCAAGGTGTTGCGTGAAGATCTGAAGATGAAGGATGTGGTGATAGCGCGCATAACTCAGGAAAGGTATTTCACTCAGAATAAGAATTAAGTATTCATAAGAGTTATAGAGGAGATTGGGGACAATGTAATCAGAGCTAGGCTACATTTGGAGCCCAAGGTACCACAAACATTTCCTTCAACGATACACTATGTGGGGAAGTTCGTGGAATTGGTGCTAGAAGATGAAACTCTACATGTGCAAGTGCTAGAAATATCAGAAAGAGATGCCGAATGAGAGAAGGCCTTAGTGATGAGAAAAATCGCATCGTATGAAGGACTGTTGCAAGGATTACAAGAAATCTTAAAGAAGGTGAATCAAGCTTTAAATATATGCACAGCTCCAGAGGCACTCATCAACATTAAGACGTTGGAAGAGACCAATGTGGTGGAGAAGGCCGTGAAAGATGAGACCTTGGGCCACACAGAGAGGCTAGCAATGGTTAAACAAAAGCGCAAGGCCTTGGTAGTAGCACAAGAGCCACACAGAACTCGGCTGGAAGAGCTTGGAAAACTGATTACATAGAAGATGGACCTTTTGGAAGGAAGGATGACATCGATGTCTAGTGTTGTGTTGGTTATACAAAACGAGAAAGGGGAAATTACGTGGGATGAGTTGGAGTCCATAGCTATGGATATCCTAGAGAAAGCGGAACAAGCACTCACTAAATGGCAGGATTTAGAGGCTACAATAAAGGAAGAGTATACAGAGTTGATTCTGTAAACTGATACTAATGAGGTTGTTTGAATAACCTCGTATAAATTCTTGATTTTTCAACATTCTTCATTCTTATTCTTTCATTCAAAATTTGGAGATGACCATTGTCGAGACAACAATGAGATTAGTGTGGGGTAATGTTGATCAAAGAATACTTGGAAAAAATGACACAAGGAGTTCAGGTGGGGTATAAGGCCACGATTGAAGGAACGTAAGGACAAGAAGGACCCATGCATGGAAGGTAGGTTTAGATTTCAGAACTTAGCTGATTTTAGGCATGAGGATATATTTTTGGAAGATAGAATGTGAAACACATCAACGATGCAGAGAATTACATGTCAAGCATTGTCTATATCTTCAATCATCTATGCATGGAGACAAGCTAAGAATAGAATGAACACTTCAGTTATCTATAAGAGGGATATAGATAGCACACTTGCATTTTTGGCTATAATTGTATACAGTGTGTGGTTATTAATAGCATGCGACTTATTTCTGGAGTAGTTAAGTGGTGAAGGGAAAGTCCCCACCCTATATATATATATATATATATATATATATGATGACTAGGTGCATAGTAAAAGGGAGATCTGTATGTGTGTGTGGAAGAAATGGATAGATATGTATGTATGATTTTGAATAAGTGTATCATATCCATATGCACTTAAGATGAATTGATAGTATTGTAAGGAGCTTCCATACTTATTAAAAGATGGAAGATATTGGCTGAATCTAAGTGTCATTCTGTGTAATTGAGTAGTGCATGTTAGTATTTAATCATGATTACTATTTAAACTCATTCTTTCATAGATCTATGTGTAGCATGCATTATAGAATGATGGATTAGTTATGAGTCTTTATATATATATATATATATATATATATATATATATTCCTTCATCATGTTATCATTGTTTTACAGCAATCCTAAAGAGGGACCTGGTACCTTTGCATGCTTCGGGTGAGCACTCAGTCTAGGTTGAGTGATGTGTCAGTGTGAATAGGGTGTTATCTTGAAAATTCTAGTCTACATCATGATGCCTAAATTTTAATGCAGATAAGGTAGATTGTCACTACCACATGCTAAGGAAGAAATATGTGTATCCATGATGGTGTGCATATATTGAAAGGCTCATTTCAGATGTATTGAGCATTAAACCATTAAGTTTGACTGTGGAGATGTTGGAGCAGCATTGGTGTACCATCAACTAAAGACAAAGTTGGAGAATAACAAGTATGTGGAGAATGATTTCATGCTCCCAGCGCCACTGAAAGGTAAGCATAACATGGAGAACATTCCAGTGCCTAAGACCACTTATAAAATTGAAGTAAAGGATGAGGAGGATGAGCGCGAAGATAGTGGTGGTTTGGAACATAGAGGTAAAAGAAATCCTACAAATAAGGATGAAGTTGAGCATGCAACTACACCACCTCAACCATAAGAGGGGATGATGAAGACTTAGATGTAGTCTAAGGAGAGAACTGATTTAAGAGAGTGTTCAAGAGAAGAAGGACCCATAGTGCTACTTTGAAAATAGTGCACAGATCACCCAGGATCTCTCCATAGAAGGAGACAACCTTGAAAAGGAGAAGTAGAATGAAATTGAATGAGGAAGTGGAAGAGTTGGAGGAAAGCAATCCTAATTCTCCTACAACGTAGAAGAAAAAAAAGATGAAGAAATGAAGGAAGGAGAAGAGGAGGAAAAGAGAACATATGAGACATCTACTGAGACTGCTCATGACATGGAAACATAAGTCCTAAATTTAGAATCTCAAGTTCCTAAGAATCCTCGGTCAAGAAGAAAAAGTGCGTAGCACATTCCACTAGCCATGGGTTATACTGAGGACACAAGTAAAATTGTTCATGCACATTTCTAGAGCACACTGACACAAAAGGAGTTATATGGCTAGGAATTAATGGATGAAGATATGGCAACATTGTTCACAAGGAAGAAATTATCATGGTCGATGCACACACACATGGATGAACTAGATTTTGATGTGCATGAGGAGTCATGCATGTCAAGGAGGTTTCAAAAGACACCTCAAGCTAGACACATAATAGTAGAGCCTACTGTTATGTCAGATGAACAGGTGAGGAATGCATTGGTACAAGTATCAACAGAGGTGGTAAGGAGGAATGTGGAGAAGGCTGCCACAATTAGGTCGCTAAGGGAAGAGATCAAAACTAAGAATTAGGAAATATAATTCCTAACATAGGAAAGAGACTTGGTGTAGAGGAAGAACTTTGTATTTATCATCATCACAGAGGAAATTGGTGATGATGTCATAAGAGCTAGGCCACACTTAAATCCAAAGGTACCAAAAACATTTCCTTTGCTGATACACTATGTAGGTACATTGGTAGACCTAGCATTGTAACATGAACCTTTATGCATACCAATGCCAAAGGATCCAGTACAAGATGCGGAGCGAGAAAAGGCTACACTGATGTGGAATATTGCATCATATGAGGGACTACTGTAAGCAATGTGGGAAGAACTAACGAAGGAATACCAAGCCTTGAACATCTGTACAGCTCCGGAGGCATTCATCAACATAAAAACCCTAGAGGAGAACATTGAGGTCTAGAAATTGATGAAGGATGACACATTGGGCCACGTAGAAAGACTAGAAATGGTTAAATAGAAGTGCGAGGACCTAGCAGTAACAAAAGAACCACAAAAAAATGGCTAGAGGAGCTCGAGAAACTCATTACATATAATATGGATTTACTAAAGGGGAGGATGACTATAATGTCCAGCATTGTGTTGGTCTTGTAGAATGAGAAAGGAGAGATCGCAAAGGATGAGCTGGAGTCCATTTCCATGGACATTCCATAAAAAGTAGAGGAATCACTCATTGAGTGGAAAACCTTAGAGGATGAGATAAAGTAGGAATATCCTAAATTAATATTTTAGGTTGCAGAAGAAGAAACTGTAGGTTAAAAACATTCTTTCATTCATCCAAATTCTTTCTATTCTTCTATTCTTTTCCATTCAAATTCCTTACTAAAGTTTTGGTGACAACCATTTCTGGGGTGGCAATGCAACTAGTGTGGGGAAATGTTGATCAGAGAAAACTTGACAGAAAGCACATAAGAAGACCACATGGGAAAGAAGGTCATATTCAAAGGCATGAAAGGATAGGGAGAATACATGCGCGGAGCAGAAGTTTAGCTTTTGGGACTTAGCCATTTTCACTTATGAAGGTATATTTTTAAAGATGACATGCAGAGCACATAATAGAGGTAGAGACATGCGTACCATGCATTAGCTATTTTTGGAGGATCGAATACGAAGTTCTTTACATGGATGCAAGCTAGGAATAGGATTATCACTGTAGTTAACTACCAGAATTCTATAGTTAGCACACTTGCATGTGGGGCTATCCTTATAAATGGCATGTGGCTACTAATAGCATGCAATCTATTTTTTGAATGTTTAAGTGGTGAAGGGAAATCCCCCACCCTTATATATATGTAATGAACTACGTAATAGATATACATGTATGATGGTGAATATACATACATAGAGAGAGTGGGATATGTATGTATGCACGCGTGCAAGAATGGATTACTGAATCAGATCTATGCGTGCATAGACATAGATTTCCATTGCTGTAAGAAGCTTCCATGTAATTTTTATCTTTAATATATGGAGGATATTGGCCAAACCTGAGTGTTATTCTTGTGTGTAATTGGATATTGCATGTACTTATTTTAATCATGATTATTTTTTAAATTCTATTCTTCCTTAACTATTTTGCACTATAGAATGATGAATTAGTGATGGATAATTAATCTTTAAGTCCTCATCATGCTAAAATCTTGCTATATCAACCTTGAAGAGGGACCTGGTACCTTTGCATGCTTCGGGTGAGTGCTCATTCTTGTTTGAGTGATGTGTCAGTTTATCTAGGGTATTACTAGTAAATTCTAGGCTACATCAATGATGCAAGTAGGTGCCCTCTACTACAGTGTGTAATCCATAAGAATGTATCTTGAAATTTCAAGATCTGTACATCTATATCACATGACACCAAAGACTGTAGGCTTATTGATTAGATTCATGATGCTATTGATCTTGGTGTGTGCTAGACTAGCCTTAAAAGTAGTTCAAAGAATGATGACCACCACTATGAGGGGTGTGCATATGGAAGAACGCATGGAAAATAGTTTTGCAGAGGATTTCATAGTCATGGTAACCATAGAGGAGGAAGAAGTTAGTTTCCATGAGGAACCTATTTTCAATTGTGAATCTACAGAACACTACAAGCATGAGTGCCCAGAGTTATTACAATACTCGTGGTGTGGAAAGAATCACAAGTATGAGGAGTGACATGATTTGTTTGAGCACGAGGCAACAACACTAGAAAGACAAGGGCATCAAGATGGTAAGTGTAAAGAAGGATGACACATAGTGGATGCCACAGGTGACATGTGAGTCAAGATTGGAGACTATTTTGGTAACAACATGAGTAGAAGAAACAAGCGCCAAGGAAATACCATGGAAAAGGACCCTCGTTTCAAGGGGAGAAGTGGTACATGAGAAATACCTAGACCCTTCTCATCAGAAGGAGGTGTATCAAGAGACTATGGATTTCATTCAGAGTTTACAAGGATAAATCCAGTGTCTAAAGGAGAAGTCCAGGTAGAAGGAGCAAAGAATGAATGTTGAGGCTCCGCAGAAGGGGGGACCTGGATGAGGTCAAAGAAGTATGAAAAATGTTAAAGAAAGAGAATATTATTCCCTTGGTATGATAATGGCTATGAGAAATGATGCCACACGCCAGAGCAGAGCATGAAAGGAAGATGTTGCATACAAACCTCCCTCCCCATAGCCTTGATTACGACAAAGAAATCACACTAAACACAGTTGTGGATGGTTGGATTCTAAGCAACATATTAATTGACACATGAGTAGAATTCAATGTTCTTACACTGAATGTGTGGCATCAAATGGGAAGGCCCACATTGTAGCCATCTTCAAATGTGTTGTATATGGAAAATAAAACTAAGGCAATGCTCATTGGGGTATTAAAGGATCCAGTAATTACCATTTAGAGGGCCAAGTTTATTGGATACTTCTAATTCTTGGCACTCACCAAGGAAGACAATTTTCCATCGCTACTTTGGCACCCATGATGCTATAAGAATAACGTTGGACTTGAGGTTCAACAAAGGATATATCAGTTTCAAAAAAAGGAAGAACGGGTCATCATCCCTTTGACAGATGGGAGTTCAGCACCTTACACTGAACCTTTAAGAGAAGAGGTCCTTAATAGAATTTATGTGCACTCCATCAGAGACCCGGGAGATAATTCACCCCACATAAGGAGTTATCCAATTTGAGAATTCCTAGTCTATGAGTGATACCAAAAGCATGGCATTTGTCAATTTTTTACACGTGACCTATGAGTTAATTGGGTGACAGTTGAGGGGGTCTGTAACAAAAGTGACCAAGGCACACTCACTCAGGAATCTAGGAGGAAAGAAATTACCAAGTTACTCTAGAGGGGAACAACCTAAATTTTTCTTACAGGATATGGAATCTCAATAGAAAAATGAGGACGAACGAAGAGGGATGCTCAGTTACAACATACTCAGGACAACAAACACACTGGTGGGCTACACATCGGGAGAACCTCCTAGAGTGGCGTGAGATAAGAATCACATTCTCTATAAGGTTTTCTAGAAGCAACGTGCCCATGGTCATTCAAGACTACCATGGTAAAGAGACCACTTCATTCCATATCCAAGCATGTGAGAAGGCCTAGATAGGATGCACAGAAGCCTTGCCACCATCATTATGGGTACATAAGTTATATTCCACACTACAAGGTTGTACGCATGCATGGTATATCCATTTAGAAACACACCGCTAGACTGGTAATGGAAAAGAATTGACAGTTGATCTCATTCAAGCGTTCAAGTATCAGAGTATAAAGTCATCAGTGGATAAGGCGTTATAGGTTTTTAAGCACCTTATAATAGGGGATAGTGCTATAGCGGAGGATAGAATACAAGATTTTCTAGGATAACCTAGATTGGAGGTATACTTTCAGGAAGAAGAATAAAAAAAGATACAACTTGAGCACACATGCAGGGAAAAATAAAAAGGGAAGATGGTGTATGTAATTGATGGGGAGGAATTGGAAAGCTTGGATGCCAACTATTCTTTAGGGACACGCAAAGTGATAGATAGTGTTGATGAATGGCCATGCACCTACCATGAACCATTAAAGACAAAAAAGGTTAACATTGGTACAAAAGAGGAACCTAAGGAGGCCATCATCAAGGATTATTGGTCAAAGAAGGAGGTATCTAAGATCATTGATTTATTACGTGAGTTCCAGGATTTATTCCCTCACAGGTATCATGAACTCAAAGGTGTTCACAATTCCTTGGGGAAAATGAGGATTAAGATGAAGGAGCATGTGCGTTAGGTTCAGAAGAGGCCATATCAAATGAATCCTAACCTGTGCATGAAGGTCAAGGAAGAAATAGATAATATGATAGCATCAGGCAGCATTCAAGTTGTTCAAGAGTTAGAGTGGGTAAGTCTAATGGTCATTAGTATCAAAAAGGATGGAAGGATAAGGATTTGTGTAGACTATAGGGATTTGAATGTAGTTTGTGTCATCAATCCTTTTCTAACCCCTTCACTGAAGAAATTTTGGAAGGATTGGCCAGATGTGAATTCTATTCCTTTACGGATGGATTTTTCAGGGTACTTTCAGGTTCAGATCACAAAGCAGGACCAGAAGAAGACAACATTCACCACTAATTGGGTAAGCTTCTCCTATACGGTCATGCCCTTTGGGTTGAAGAAAGTACCTACAGTGTTCTCCCACATTGAGGTGCAAGCCTTTCAGGACTTCATCCACAAATTTCTTCAAGTCTATTTTGATGATTGGATAGTGTATGGGCTAGTTAAGGACCACTATAATAACTTAAGATTAATGTCTGAGAGATGTCGGTCATTGAGGATATCCCTCAACATTAAGAAATGTGTCTTTTCTACCCCCATTTGGAACATTATTAGAGCACATCATATGTAGATTCTGCCAAAGTTGCTATCATTGTGGGGTTAGGGGAGCCTACTAGCCAAAGTGTAGTATGTGGATTCCTTGGGCATATAGGGTATTAAAATAAGTTCATCAAGGGATATGCCAAGATAGACTTGCCTTTAGAAGATTTGTTTAAATACAAGAGTGCCTTCCTTTAGGGAGAGGAACAACAAAAGGCATTTAATACTTTGAAGGATAATCTTTTCACTATGGCCATACTATGATTCCCTTCTTGGGATAAGCATTTCCATGTTCATGTTGATGCCTCAGGAATAGCCATTAGAGTAGTACTAGCACAACCAGGTGAAGTGATTGTTGATCATCCCTTGTATTTTTCCAGTAGAAAGTTAACACAAGTAGAGTAAAATTACACAACTACTGAGCATGAATATTTATCCATGATCTACGCGCTACATAAATTTAGGCAGTATCTATTGGCAATACCCTTTATATTTTACAAGGACCACATGACACTAAAATAATTATTCAATAAGCTTGTTCTTCAAGGTAGAATATATCAGTGCGTCCTCATATTTCAACAATTCGAGTTCACTGTGGTTGTGAAGCCAGGAAAGAGTAATTCTAGACCCAATCATTTGTCTAGGATTGACTTAAGGGTGGACACACAAGTATTGAGGAGACTATGTCAGATGCACAAATGTTTAGTTTGTGGTGTGTGCTCTTGGATTCAGAGGACATTGCAGTATTTATTAAGACATGTGTGGCACCAGAAGGAATGAAGGCATTCGAGAGGAAAAAATTTGCCATACGCACCGTGCCTTACATGATGATTAGCGAAGATCTATACAAATCAAGTCATGATGAGGTTTTACGCTGATGCATGCTAGAACATGAGCACATTTCAATTATGGAAGAAGAACATGGTGGGATTGCAGGAGGACACTATGCTAGAAATGTAACCATGTGGAAGATTCTGCTCATAGAGATTTTGTGGGAAACCAATTACCAAGATTGTATTGAGTTTTTCAAGGCCTATGACCATTTCCAATGCCTTGGCAAACCTGGAAAAATGTATGAAATGCCCTTACCACCAATATCCAATGTGGAACCATTTGAGAAATGGGCTATTAACCTTGTAGGGAAAATATCTATAACGATGTGAAGGACTTGTTTGCGGTATATCATCACTTGCACTAATTATCTAACATGGTGGGAAGAGGCAGCACCAATAAAGGATTATACAGTGGCTACAACCACCATATTTTTATGGGAAAGTATAATCAGAAAGTATGGATGCCCATTAAGTTTGACAAGTGATAGAGGTACGTACTTTCTCAATGAGATGGTAAGGATTCTGTTATCAGAATTTATGGTGGCCCATCACAAGACTACCCCCTATCACCCTCAAGCAAATGGAACTGCTGAAGCATTTAACAAAATACTTATTCACACATTAACTAAGATCTTTGATGTTGGTAGAAAAGATTGGGATGACAAAGTATCGTCCATTATTTGGGCATAAAGGAGAAACTACAAGACGTTAAATAAGGCCACACCATTTCAATTGGTCTTTGGTGCAGAGGCTGTCCTACCAGTTGAATTCACGTTACCTTTGCTTCATATAGCACACGTGGGAGGATTATCCAATGAGCAAGCGCTAGAAGAAAGGATTGATATATTAATTTAGTTGGACGAAATATGGTCACTCACCAGGTGGAGCCAGAAGACTAAAAAAGCAAAACAAAAGGCATGGCATGATCATCACATCAAGAACAAGAAGTTTGAGGTTGGGAAGATGGTTTTTCTATATGATTCCAAGTTTCTTCACTATTTAGGGAAGCTAAAAATCCATTGGTTGGGCCCTTACAAATCTCATACATCCTCGATTTAAGCATATGCTAGTTGTAAGAGCTGGATGGGATGAGATTACCAGGACACTTCAATGGGAGTAGGCTGAAGCCCTACTATAAATAAGTCTTCTTGGTGTTTTTAAATAAGGCAATGTTGCCAGTTAGAATAGACTTTCCTTTAGTTCATTTTCTTTTCTTATGTTTCCCTTTCTTGTTGTTCATTCCTTTATGTTTTTTTGTTTTGCACCGTGTCCACAAATAACCATATTATTTCTTGTAAATACTATGCATGCGCAGAGGAACGCACATTTTTTTTAGTGTGGGGTGGAGTGATATGAACTATGGGCCTATAAGACAAGTGTTCTTTGGCAGTAGAATTTGTGGTGAATTACCTGGTTAAAGGACTAAATGCACGTAAGGTTAATAGGCATTTAGAGAAGAGATGGACGTAAATAGTTGGTTTCAAGAAAGCCTTGAAGAAACCACATATAGGAAAAAGGAAGAGCACATGAACAACATGAGGTAGGCGAGGAAAAAAATAAGGAAAAGGATGGAAGAAGTGCCTTCAACACAATGAACACGTGTATAAGAGTCTTCTGTCAAGTTGGATTTTTGCGTGCCAGAAGGTTTTAAAGGGGTTTACATGCAAGATGTGGCATGTGGGAAAATGTTCTTAAGACCAGCTTAGTGGAAAAATCTACATTTAAGGTCGAAGTACAGTGGTAGGTGAGAGAGCATTTAATGTTGGGATAAGAGAAAAACTATAAGTAAAAGGTTGAGCACTTCATTACTTGCATTACGATTATGAAGGAAAGAAATATCTTGCGAACTAGGGAATCCAAAGCAATATCTTTGAGACAAAGGAAGCATTTTAGAGATCTAAAGTGCATAGCTAGGGTAAATTTGCAAACCAGTAGGAAAGGAGTACATGGGCGTGCATAAGTTAAGTAAGCAAGCACCGTCTTGTGTAAGTATTTTTTCAGTTAGGATTTGGTGACTAGGGCACAGAGTTACAAGGATTTCTCCATGAAGATCAAGCTTGGGGCTACATAGAGGGGTAAAGTAGAGCAAGAGGTAGAAGACCTAAGTACAAAAACTAGTCATAAGGATGCCACCCAGAAAACCAACAATCTCACCAAAGAAGCAAAAAACAAAAGGGCATGGGAAAACAAACAAAAACCTTCGAGAGCACAAATAAAGAATGGTATGCAGAGATGCATTAATTAGATGGGGTGTTGCTGGGAAAAGAATGGGAATCACACCTAAGAAAGATGATGGTAAGTGGTTATAACCATTACATAACTATAATAGAGAAGTATATGGCCTTGGTATTGGTGTACCCAACTAGCAAGAGAACACTAGAAATAATGCCCATTTACAATGATGAGGTAATGGTTGAATTGGAGAAGGTAGGGTAGATGCAACTTTATGAACTACCATACTTCAAAAAACCTGAGCACATCTACCAATGGCTAATGGTGCACATTCACAAAGACAATTTTTATTTCATGGGACACAAGATACGCATAACTCCACAATTAATTTCCAAGTTCACAGGCCTTATCTGTGAAGGGGATAGCGTTGATGATGACCTAATAAAAAAGGAGGCCATCAAGGAAATAGTTACTACATATGACTATAAGAAAGGATCAAAATAATTTTACATTACAGAGATCCCAGGCCTCATGATGAGGGTGGCTGCACGCTTGCCAACCAAGCTCAATCACCAAGAGATATGGACTCAAGTGAACAAGGCATGGTTTAATGTGTGTTTGAAAATATCTGAGGGGACAATCTATAACTTTTCCACTTTCATCAAGGATGAAATCATCAGCAACACATAAGAAGGTGAGAAAATAATATTTGGTAATATCCTCCTCAAAATTCTCTTCTCATAAATCAGAGTGCCTGATGGGCCAGAAAGGTTTGTTTGGGAGCACCCAAAAGAGGATCCCTGACCCGTGAAGTGGTTCAAAAAATATACTTGTGAGACAATGACAGCCACTCACAAGGTGCATTTAGAAAAATGGCACAAGTGCATAAGGCATGTGTTCAGGGTAGAATGGAGAATTCTAGAGTAGTTACCCATGCTTGTGCAAGGAGAAGCGGAATTTGTGGTATATAAACACTTCTACATTGGCAGATTTAGGTTTATAGATGAAACAATGAGCCCATAGTGCAAGCTTCCCTTCTCCTTCATTGTGCTATACTTCCAAGCGGGGGTGAACATATTCAAAGAGGCAAAGATACTAAGGTTTGACCTTTACAAGGTGGATCAAGACCACAGGGAATTACGCAGGAAGTTTGTTTACCCCAAGAAGCACACCTACGTCGAGAGATATATCTCCCACAAGATACAAATGATGAAACAAGTGACTTTACCAATCGCTGGAAGGGATGCATAAAGGATATACCTTCATATATAGCCAAAATTTTAAAAGGATGCATACTTGGAAAATGATGTATCCACCACGCCTAAGAGGAAGGAAAGGGAAGAGGTGAAAAAAGCACCAAGTGTTCAGGCTCTACACAAATGGTAAGTGCATAGGGGACTAGCGCTAAGCCCATTACTTATACACAGAGAAATAAGTCCCCGGTGAAAGCAAGGAATCCACAGGAAGAAGTGTTAGAGCATGAGGAACCCGTCACCCACAAAAGGTCACTAGAGGAAGAGAAGGAGAAGGAAGAAGAATCCCCTGCTAGGAAGAAGTAGAAGGTGACAGAAGAAAATGATCCGGAGGATACAAAAATCTTGGAGGCCTATATAGGCGAGAGGGATGATGAAGATGAAGATGAACCAGGAGGAAAGGACCATCCTATCTATTGAGGTTCATGACCCGTATGAGGAAGGAGAGGAAGAAGATAATGAATACATTTGTGCCAAGAAGGAGTATAATAAGGAAGAAGAAGATACTCATAATAGGGGGTAAGTGAGGAAGTCACCAAATAACAAAGGACCCCAATCCTCACTAAGGAGTAGATAGAAGAGGCCACGAAGAAGGAAGTTTCCAATATTATTGAACACCTAGTAGAGCAAGAGATGGAGCACAGTGTAGACCTAGTCATAAAGGAAGCAAAGGAGGGGAGCATAGGAAAGGAATATCGCACGGGAGGGGATCCCAGTTTGATTGTGATATTTCCTAAGGTCATGTGCATGGGGAGAAAAAGTGTGGGGGCATCACAAGTTTAGAGGATGGGATATATTTCTTACCAAAACAAGGTATTGTACACATTATTTCAAAATAACTACCATACCAACGGAGTAACTCTTGGCTATGACATTATTTGATGAGGAAGGTGCCTACCCTCGTACAAGGAAAATGATTTCTTGGGAATTTGAGTACCACATCGATGAACCAAAATTCAAAGTGAGCTAAGGGGAAATAATAAAGGTACCAGAGTCAAAAGGTGACAACCCCTTATTAAACACTTAGCAGATATCAAATGAACAAATTTGTAACGTGTTGAATAAAGTTTTGGTGGAAGTAGAGGCTATAATATTCGGGAGGAACGACAGAGTGAAGTTTCTAGAGGCAGAGCTGGAGAAGAAGGAAGAGGAGATGGATAAAATAACTAAGGATTTTAAACATGAGGAACTAGTCAGTGCTCAGTTAAGGCATGAATTAAAGGAAGAGAAGACAAGAGTACAGGAAGTATCCAAGAAGGTGGAAATGATCACAAGCATCACTATCTTGAAACATCCAAACTTGACACCACTCATGCAGAAATATGAATCAATACTGTAATGCCTAAAAAACTTAACTCACGTTCTCAAAATGGAAGAAGGAAAACTCACCTTGGAGTATACTGAGGAGGCATTGATACATAAATAAAAAGAGGAAAATATGAAGGTTATGGCCATTTTGGCCCAATACAAGAAAGTCCTCGCAGATGTAAAGGCCATCGTACTAATAGTAGAGGTTGTTTATGACAACGGCACCGATAGAGATAGAGCGGCAAGTATTTTGGTTTCCACCCATGAAGTAGAGCTCAAGGAATTCCTAGGAGAAGAACAAGGGGAATAGGGTGGAACTTGAAAAAAATCCTAACTGAGGTTGAGAAGAAATCAGGAGGTGTAGTGCCTACTTCAACTATCACTTGAGACCAAGAAACATCTAGGAAAATTATGGAATAAATTTTTTTTATAAGAAGAGTATACAACTAAAGTTGCAAGACACGAGTTTGAATTAACAAGTTCTGGTACAGGTTCTGATTAACCAAACACAATATTCCAATTTTTATCTTATCACAAGCTCACAAGGTTCCAAAACTAGGGTTACATGTTTTACTTAGGTTCAGGGAGCAAATCTCCCTCATGTCTGCTCTCAAACAGGCCCAAAAAGTTCAACTAGATTTTTCACACATTTAGAATTATCAAAACTTTCCTAAAATACGTTCATTGGATAGGAAATTTCCTCACCTTTCCAACCATATAAATAATTCCTCCTAACTCCTTGTAAAACTCAAGTTATGGCCGGGTAGACTTTTAGGGAAAATTTTTCCCTTGAAGGTCCGCGGGGTTAGGGAGCAAATATCTTCGCACCCCCGCCGATGCCCAAACTTCCACGTGTCAACGCATGATTGGGTCGGTCTGGTGGGTCATGGGCAAAAAAATGAAAATTTTCCCAAATTATTTTTCGAAGGAAAATTTCCCTCTATTCATCTGCGCTAGCTCAAACAGCCATGTGGCTCCTTGTGATTGGTCACGGGCCGATGGAGTGGAGAATAATATTTGGATTTTTTGCCAAAGAGGTTAAAAGGTAAAATGAATTACGTGGGTCCATGCCTCCGAGGGTGACACATGTAACCACCCTATTGGTTTGTGGGAATGCAGGTCTACGGGGGAAAAAGTGAAATTTTTCCTAAAGGCAAAAATTTATGTTTTCATTTCTAAATCTGCGGGCCCTCCCTGCCATGTGTTAGCACGTGATTGGTTGGGGGCCACGGGGTTGTGGGGAAAATTGAGAAAAAATTTTCCCAAGGAAAATTTTTCAAAATGTTAAGTTTTAATAAGGTTCCTCCCCTCCAAGGTGCCATGTGGTGACTTCTGATAGGATGAGAGGGTGGCGGGGCTGCGGAACGTTTTTGGAAATTTTTTTGAAGTTCAAAATTTAAATTTTTCTAAGGTCGAATTATTTTGTTTTTGGTTTTGGATGGCCATTTTGAAGTAAAACTTCAAATGGCCATAACTTTTGATTGGGAAATCCATTTTGGGAAAACAAGGACTTTCTAAAAATCTCTCGGAGTCCTCTTTGCATAGAAATCATCAATTTTGGAATTTGGTGAAGTTTAGAGGGTCAATTTTGAATAAATGATCTACAGGATTTTTACTTGCATAACTGGTAGTTTTTCCTAACTTACAAGTTTTGTTCAATTTTGATTTCCTTTCTCCTCAACATGTAAATTAAACATGGAGGGATGATCATGAGTGTGTTAAAGAGTGTTTTTATAGGTTCAAATTATTTATTGGGTTGCAATTGATATATTTTACATCTTTTGACAGGCAATCTGTTATGCCAACTTTAAAATATAGTTTGATTAATTTCTTGATGATCATTTTAATTGTTGCATTTCCAAAAGGTTTCTAAACATTAATACATCTAAATCTCCTTGTATCATTCCTTAATTTTAGTTATAAATCTGAACTATGCATTTAATGAATTAATTCCAGTGCCAAATTCCAAAGAAAACATAATTCAATTACTAACAATTTAAAGGTCAATTTACAATTTCCCAAAGTAGAAGCATTTTCAATTCTGATCTGTAACATTCTATTGCTCTAATTTATTACTCAAAGTACAAGGCCACCATTTTGATATCTAAATTTGACAATAAAACAAGGAAACAAAATGTTGTCATTTATTCTTCACGCATTTTCTTTTTTGAAAAGGATACTCATTTCAAACAGCAAATGTAATTCAAAACGTTCAATACAATCTAGTATGCACATTCCAATAGAATTAAAAGAATCAATGCCATCCTTTATTGAGAGGTAAAATAGCTTTACAACCGAACTCCTTTCCAATTTGATTTTATTTCAAATTTCAAAATTACAAGTATGGATATCAATTACATTATCTTTCCAAGGTAAAACAGAGAATACATTTCTCAATTCAATTACAACTTCTAATTACAAGGTAACATCTCACATTTCAACATCAATTACATTCATCCACTCTAATTGGGAATGGTTACATGCAATTTTTCTCAAGAAAAGAGGACTTTCAAACTATTCTTTTTTCTTTTCTCTTCCTCCAAACAATAGTATGTTGAATTCTTCATCTTTCATCTTCTCATCACAACAAGAAGGGGGAAAGGCAACTCTCTCCACCCAACCAACGACATCCAATGGGAAAGGAGAATCCATATTTCCGCATTGGCCCCCAAGCCCCAACCATATTGGAATGGAACATGATGATACAACACATGGCAACATGGCTTCTTCACATACAAGCATATTTCACAATCACAAAGAAACACAAAGAAAGAAGATGTAGTTCTCAACTACAACAATAAATTTCAAACAAAAAAAAGGCTCCTTCTCCAAGCAAGCAAGCCAAATAAGAGAAAGAAACTATGGAGGTCTCCTTATGCCTCCCAATTTGAATTTTGGGCATCCACCAAAAGCAAACTGTCAAAAATCATAGTAATCCCATAAACCTTATCCCTCCTCAACCCCTCCTTATCCCTCCTCCAAATTTATCCCTTATACCTCCCTCAAAGTAGGAAATGCTAGCAATTTCCTTTCCTAGGTGGATCCCAACCCAACATTCCCTCCCAACAACAAATAACAATGGAAAATCCATTATCCCTCCTCTGATAAACCTCATAGTCTTCTCTCCACACCATGCCCTAAGCATTCTACCCATCCCTCTAAGAATTGAAAACACAAACACATTCAAAATTCATGCTAAAAGAGGGAAAAACAGCAATTTAAAAGAGTGAAAGCCTACCTCTCCATAATGGAGACTTGTTTCCAAAACAACAGTCTTTATTGCACAAAAACAGTCCCAAAATAGCAAGGTAAGAAGCATGCAAATGAAATCCAAGCTTTCTCCACAGCAAGCTCCCAAATCAGCCAAGAAATTTGACCCAAAGAAGCAAGACAATGTTTCAACAACCTCCAAAAGAGAAAGAAGCTTCATTTTTATAGGGAAGGAAAGAGATAGGGTGATGTGGATCCATGTGGGATGCCACATCATTTTTCCTCATCCCCCAAGAATGCAATCAACATCAACAACAAATCTCATAAAATAAAATGACAAAATCACTTACATACATAATTTCAACCCATACTCAAAAAGGGATGCATTAAAAATATGTAAGACAAGTGCAATAAATTCTTACACAAAATCATTTTAAAACTTGAATAAAAAGGTCTAAAATGTACTCCCAAAACATAGGCATGGTTAGTGGAGCATTTTGAGAGGTGTGGGACAAGTTTAACTTGTGCCACAAGCTTCCAATTCAAACTCCCAAGCCCAAATCCGAGTTTCAAAAAGGATGGAGTGTTCTACACTCCAAAATCTGTTTTATACAATCTATCATTTCACTTACACAACTATTACATCCTCTTACACATGCATTAAAGTTTATGACTCCATTTATTGAAAGTTTTAACATAAGATTTGTTTATTTATCCTATGGTTGCACATAATATAAATCAGATTTAATTATTAATCAAGACAAAAATATTATTTCCTTACACTCCACTCCCCAATTAATTAATTAAAATTTTAACTATATGACTCCTACATTATACTATCACATTTAAATTAATAAAAGGGAGAAACACATTACAAATAAAATACATACAACAATAATTAAAAAGGAAACACATAATAAAAACACATATATGCCCCATGGTCACAATAATGGAAATCCCCCCCCCCCCCCATGGGAAAATCCTAACACAGCACAACACACAGATCAAACACAGTTGTTATGGTGACCCTTGTTGATTTCACACTGAATTCCAATATGGTTAGTCTCCAGTCCCCCAACATTGCTATGATTTTTAACCTGCAAAATGCAAAATACCCCTTCAGCCTCATGGCCATATCAGAACATCCAAACGATATAAGCAACATACAATTATTAAATCCAAATCACAACAATATCAAAAATTTAACATTTATCATTTAAATTCAATTTGCAACTATATCATCATCCAATAGATTTCTATACTAGAGCTATTCATAATATTAATGTCACATGTCTAAAATCAACATCAATAACCTGTCCATGTCAACTAGTATATCATCATCCACATAATAATAATAATGTCTCAATGATCATCAAGCCTAATAGCTGAATCCAGATCAATATTAATCCTTAGTCTAACATCTAACCATCATACTAAGCAAAACATAATAATGTCCATAGGAATCCATGATCTAGCATATACACATCATACTACATAAAAACATAATTATGTCCAAAATATGATCAATAGTGTCAGGATCAATATCTAAATAGTGTCAAAGGAGAGTGGGCACTACAAGAGGCTATTGAGACCTTGCGGGGCTCAATTAAGAACTGACTTAAATAATTATATCCCCAAATCACTCGTAGGATGGACACACTTGAGGATATGGGTAAGAAATTGGAGGAGGTTGTGGAAACCATGAGTGCCAAGGGATAAGGGCTGAACTTTGAAGAGGTGAGTGCCCTAGTCGGTGACCTTTGTTAGATAGAACATAATTAAGTCGATACCTAGAGTACGTTGGAGGCAGACTTGATGAAATATTTCCCCCTCCTCAAGCAGAAATAATCATAGTTCCCCATTCTTTAATTCTTCCCCAAAAATTCTTCATTCCTTTATTCTTTCTCCAAACTATTCAAGGATGGTCATTTTTTATTCTTTGATAAAATGTTCTTGCGGATGGAAAATAGGTGTAGTGTGGGGTGATTTTGGGTCCCTATTATTGACCAAGTATAGAGAGGCACATGGGTGCACATGACCTATTTGAAGAAGGATGCACAAGGAGAAAGTGATTAGGACAGGGTTCTAGGAGGGTTTAGTAGAACAAGTGGCACACATGCAAGGTAGAGTAAAGGTTTTAGGACTTATCCATATTTGGTGTAATAGACAGAACACAAGCAAAGCATAACCCAATTGTGCATGCGGAGTGGATAAGGTGCTAGCCTGGAAATAGGGTGGCCTAGAAAGTAATATACCTTGTGATGGAAGATTCTAGAAGGCCATCATTATAAAGAGTGGAGAGCTCGAGCCTGAAGAAGCATGCTCCCATGGAGGACCACCTTGGACACTTGGAAATGGATCTACAACCCCCACGAAGGCTTAAAGAAATTGAGAAATATTATAAATACAAGTTCCTGGTAAAGGAAAGGGGGAAAAAGGAGGAGATTGGAGAGAGTAGATGAGAGGTGAAGCTTTGCAGAAATACAAGGAGATTTTTATGGGATGGGCTAGGATATTTTTAGGAAAAATGATGTATTAATGGATGGGCATACGTTTTTATTTTGCATTGTAAGGGACGTAAGTCCAGTCTTGCTACATAGTTATAATCTGCACTATCATTTTGGTCTGTAATGACCCTTATAGATGTAATGTGATTACTGGACATGTTCAAGTATGAATACATGTGGTTCACGGCTTATACATATATCTTTTTGTTATGTTCAATATGTTTCACATTAATGAGTATAATCATTATGCATTATCTTTCTCTCATGGTTTAGATCTACCTTTTATCAATGTGCTTCTTGTCTGAATGAATATATTAGTGTAGCATTTACTCAGTTGATTAAGGAAGTTTCCTTTGTCTTCCATTACATATCCATGCTACATTCTTACATAACTCACATAAAATAGGGGCTCAGCACCCACGCATGCCTTGGGTGAGTGCTCAGTGCCCGCTGGGTGATAGGGCAGCACGCATGGGGTTCTTCTTATTCATTAATGGGTATAAAAATTGACTACAATGTGCCTATGCTGCCATGATTTCTTCCTGGCCTTCTCTTGTTTTTTATTCCAACATGCTATGACTCATTGCTCATCCAGATTAAGTAACTTTTCAATTCGTTCTTCTAATGTTTCCTCATCAACTAGACCTCCAGCGTGTGCAATACGCAAAGAAGGTAACATAAATTCCATAGGAATAACTGCTTCTACTCCAAACACTAACTAAAATGGTGTGGCTTTATTTAACCTTTTATATTTTTTTCAATATGCCCAAAGTACTGCAAATAATTTATCATCCCAATCCTTTATTCCAAATCATATATTTTTTTCAATGTTTGGCTCATAATTTTTTTGAAAGCCTTAGTAGTTCCATTTTCCTGAGGATGATAGGGTGTAGTCTTATGGTGTGCAATCAGAAATTCCTCCAATAGAATCTTGATTGTCTCATTAATAAAATGTATGCCCCTATCACTGGTCAAACTTAAAAAGACATCCATACCTTGTAATAATATTTTCCCATAGAAACCTAGTTGTTTTAGCCACTTTACAATCCTTTGTAGGTGTTGTTTTTCCCCACCTTGTTAGATAATCTATACAAGTTATGATGTAGCATGATCCAATTCTACACGTAGCTCATAAAATAGGACCCAAAAAATATATATCCCATTTCTCAAATGGTTTTGCACTAGTAATAGGTCTTAGAAGCATTTCATTTTGTTGACATAGTTTCCCAAGACGTTGACAATAATCACAAGCCTTACTAAATTCCTTGCAATCTTTATATAGGGTTTCCCACCATAATCTAGTGAGTAGAATATTGCAAGCAGTGGCATCTCCTGCATAGTGTCCACCTACAATACCACCATGAGCTTCTTCCATAATATGTGTATGATCATGTTCCAATACACAACGAGAAAATACTTCATCCTGACCTAATTTGTACATGTCACCACTAATTAGCATATAGGGTTCCGCATGTATAGTAAGTTGTTTCTTCTCCAAGGATTCCATTCCTTTTGGTGTTATACATGTTCATAGAAAGAAAAAAATGCCCTCCAGTTCTGATGGCACTTGTTGTAACTTGTATAACTATGCATTTGGCATGGTATCATCAATTGCATATGATTCTTCTCCTGACTGTACTATGGATAAATGGTCTGGTCCAAAATTAATTTTCCCTAGTTTTACCGAAACTGTGAAATCAAATTCTTCAAATAAGAGTACCCACCTGCATATGTACCCTTGTAGAATAGGATCATTTACCAAATTCTTTAATGCCATGTGATATTTATAAAAATCTAAATGGTGTAGGTATTAGTTACGCAGAATTCATATAGGCACATATATCATCTTACAAAGCTTCACGCTCTATAGTTGGAATTCTGTTCTGGCAAGAGTTTTGTAGCTATCTACTAGAAAAACAAATAGAATGATATATAATATTATCTCCAGGTTGAAACAACACCACCCCAATGGTCATGCCAGATGCATCCAAATGTACGTGAAATGGTTGGTCCCACAAAGGAAAACAACATAATAGTATGGTAGTAAGTTTCTCCTTTAATGTATCGAATTGTTCATTGATGTGGTTCTCCCCAGTGAATGTCCCTTTCCCTTTTCATAACTCCTCTAATGGGTGTACTATGGCATATCCTTTGATAAACCTTTCTGTAATATCCATGTATGACCCAAAAAATCTGCACACCTCACTTTGACTGGTAGCTCTCCTATACCTTAAATAACTACAAACTTGGTTGTATCACCCAAAAACCTTCCTTGTAGATTATGTTTTCCTACAGTATTCCAAATGTGTAGCAAATATGCCTTCTTGATGTTCAAGAGAGATACTCATATCTAACATATTCAAGACTAAATGCAGATTTTAACAATGATCCTTAACTAACGCCATACACCAGCAATCAATCCATAACTTTAAGAAGTTATAAAATAAATTCTTTGATGGCTTGAACCACTATGGCAAGAAAACATAGCGGCACATTTTTCATAACCTTACTAAATTCCTATGACAATCTGTATATAGGGTTCCCACCAGTATAGTGAGTAGAATATTGCAAGCAGTGGCATCTCCTGCATTAGTGTCCAACATACAATACCACCATGAGCTCTTCCATAATATGTGTTATGATCATGGTTCCAATCCACAAGAGAAAATACTTCATCCTGACCTAATTGTACATGTCACCACTAATCAGCATATGGGGTCGCATGTATAGTAAGTGTTTCTCTCCAGATTCCATTCCTTTTGGTGTTATACATGTTCATAGAAGAAAAAAATGCCCTCCAGTTCTGATGGCACTTGTTGTAACTTGTATAACTATGCATTTGGCATGGTATCATCAATGCATATGATTCTTCTCCTGACTGTACTATGGATAAATGGTCTGGTCCAAAATTAATTTTCCCTAGTTTTACCGAAACTGTGAAATCAAATTCTTCAAATAAGAGTACCCACCTGCATATGTACCCTTGTAGAATAGGATCATTTACCAAATTCTTTAATGCCATGTGATATTTATAAAATCTAAATGGTGTAGGTAGTAGGTACTATCAGAATTCATATAGCACATAGATCATTGACAAAGCTTCACGCTCTATAGTTGTGTAATTCTGTTCTGCAAGAGTTAGCTATCTACTAGAAAAACAAATAGAATGATATATAATATTATCTCCAGGTTGAAACAACACCACCCCAATGGTCATGCCAGATGCATCCAAATGTACGTGAAATGGTTGGTCCCACAAAGGAAAACACATAATAGGTATGGTAGTAAGTTTCTCCTTTAATGTATCGAATGTGCATTGATGTGGTTCTCCCCAGTAGAATGTACCTTTCCCTTTCAGTAACTCCTCTAATGGTGTGGTAACTATGGCATATCCTTTGATAAACTTTCTGTAATATCATGTATGACCCAAAAATCTGCACACCTCACTTTGACTGGTAAGCTCTCCTAGACCTATAATAACTACAAACTTGGTTGGATCAACCAAAAAACCTTCCTTGTAGATTATGTTTCCTAACAGTATTCCAAATGGTGTAGCAAATATGCACTTCTTGATGTTCAAAGAGATACTCAACTATCTACATATTTCAGACATTAAATGCAGATTTTAACAATGATCCTTAACTAACCCATACACCGTCTAATCATCCAAATAAACATGTAAGAAGTTATAAATAAATTCTTTGAATGCTTGAACAACTATGCAAGAAAACATAGCAGGCACATTTTTCATACCAAAAGGCATTACAATATAGGTGAAGCTACCCCATTTATTAGTAAAAGTAATATTTTCTTGATCCTCCTGGGAAATCCAAACCTGATGATACCCAAAGAACCCATCCATGAATGAATAGATTTCACACCCTACAATGCCTTCAACTATTTTTTCAGTGAATGGTGTAGGAAAGAGATCATTCACACATGTAGCATTCAGCTCCCTTTAGTCCACGTAGATCCTAATATGTCAATCCTTCTTGATATTGATCACCATTGGACTAACCCACTCTGACTCGTCAAGGGGCTTGATAATCCCATACTTCAACATTTTTTCAATCTCTTCTTTGACCTTTTTGCGTAAGTTGGGGTTCATCCTACAGGGTCTCTTTCTGACTAGGCATGCACCCTATTTAAGCTTTATCTTCATCTCCCCTAATGATTCATGCACACCTTTAAGTTCATGGTATCCCCTAGGGAATAATTCCTGATAATCCCTTAATAACTCTTTGCTTTTTTTCCACTTTAGATCCTTACCAATAGTCTCTAATTATGGCTTTCTTAGGCTTAGCATTTGATCCAATATTCACCTTCTTTGTCTTCATAGATTCATGATAGGTGCGTTTGGTTTTATCTATACTATCCAATACCTCACACCTACCTGTTGAATGGTTTACATATATATTTTCCACTTATTCATCATCCACTAGGTAGAATATTTTTTCTTTTTCTTTCTCAATAAAAGCACATTGAAGTAGTGTGGCATTGGCCTTCGTCTCTTCAACAATATGCACTCCTGATTTTCCTTTATCCAAAAACTCCTGAAGGAGTTCTTCAGCCTTGTCACTATCCCCCATATTTGAGCACTTTTTGACCCTTAATGCTTCTTTCACTAGAGGTTTAGTAGGGAAGAATTTAAACATCTAGGCCATTCCTAAAATTAAATCCTACCAATTTCCAGTCTCTCTATGGAGTTCTACATATACATACCAAGAATGTGTGCATCCTTGTAAATTGAAATAAAACTTGTGCTTCTATAACAAAGGTGGTAAATCTTCCTACCCATCTGTCCAGAGTCTCTCACACTTCTGAACATGGTGCTGAATAGGTTGATTACCATGATAAGTGTAGATTTGAGTAGGTGCATTGCTCCTGAAGAACCCAGTAGAGAGAAAAATCCTAATTTCATTCCATCCTACAAGATTATCCTTATGGGTCACCCACCATCATGTTGTTGTCCCATGTAGTTTATATGCTCTAGCATATTTCTTCTTTCTAGTGGTTCCATCCACTTTTTCTCCATGGTCCATAGGAATACCATAGGATCTCCTTCTCTGGTGTAACAAGGTACCGAGTTGTTACCTATTCTCTTGACATAACATGATTTTCTGTCTTTAGGAAATATGCACTTTACTTTGCACCCTACCAACTCATAAGTGTTATGAGCCCAATTATCACAAGAAACACTTGTAGTATCACTAATATACTTTGCATCTTTCCACTGAATTATTCCTTCTTTAGATGGCTCAAGCACTTTTGGATCTCAGATGACACGTACATAAATACTATTCAGGTCTTCTTCACTCGAGGGCTCGACATAGGGTGCACATTTGCCATCTGTTAAAGGGATAATAACTCTTTCCTCCTTGTTTTCAAAATTGATATAACCCTTGTTGAACCAAAGATCAACATTATTTTCATAGCACCAAAGATGCCCCAGTAAATCTGGGAAGCTATTTGACTCTACTAGTACAAAAACCTCAAAATCTCTAGTGAACTTGGCTCCTTGTATGGTAATGAATGCATCTTTCAAGACTCAAATGGGAGTGGCCTTAGTCTAATTAGCCATGAACAATACATTATAGGATGGCTAAAATGGGGGTCTTCCCATTTATATCCATGCATCTAAAGTAAGAACATTGACTTTTGCACCTATATCAATCAATATATTACTCAATAACCACCCATCCACAATAGCATTTAGAGTGATTTCCTTGTCATAATCTAGGCTATGAGGGGGAAGATTTGTATGTAGGATTTGTCGTCCAGTCTCAACACTTATGTGTGGAGTGTTTCCTTTTAACCAATTCCCCAAAAGTGGAATGATATTCTCCTGGCGCAACAATTTACACACTTCTCTCAAGTCATCTACATCAGTCTAGACCATCTCTAATGCTTTCTTTTGATCCATCTTCCATGATTACTTATTTAAATACTATATTTCACCCTGAATATTCTTGAGTACCTCCATGGTTTCCTGATAAACCTCCTTCTAATGGGTAGGGTTGGGGTATCGTGCATGAATAACCTCCTCCTTAGTGATGGTAGGCTTCTGCTGCAATTCTTCTCTAACACATGCCACCTCAGCTCAAGTTGTGATCTTTACTTGTAACACCTCAGACTCTGCTTCCAAATTAGGCATCCACTGATTCTCCACAGTGCGTTGTATCCTAACCATCCATGTGCCTTTGTTTTATTGTTTATGATACTTTCTAAGATTCTCATACAAGTCCATGCACTCCTTATAGCTATGACTCTTTCCACAGAAATAACATGTAATATTCTGAGGAACATTCACACCTGTAGTGGTCAGGAGATCCGCAAGTATAACATGTTCCATTAGTGGAACTCACTTCTTCCACCATCAAGGCCTCATCCTCCGAATTCACTATGGTATCCTTGATCTCTGCCACGACCACCTTCAAAATGCCCTGCATTCCTGATCATAGCGTTCCTGATTGTGATCCTCGGTCCTGATACTACATTATTTCCTTTAGTGTTATCTGAGACTCCTGTCTAGTCATACACCAATATCTATAGCATCATGGATCTGATCAATCAGCTGGTAGTATCTTCTATGTCATGAGTCGTAAACCTGTAGATTTTACAATAGCTTGAAATGTTCTTCCTTATCACACGTATTGTAGTAATGGGAAAGTGACTAGCATCATGGTTTAAATGGAATATCTCACAATCCAACAGCAACAAGTGCACACTGATCTACAGAGATAACTATCCTATGTGTGACCTTCTACTTCATAATCTGTATGCACCAATTCCCTATGCATGTATCTTGTGCCGAATTTTTTGATAGTTTCTCCAACTGCTTTGTCTATAGCTGCGATCCATGCTTCTAAAAATGAGCTCACCCTATTGTCTATGATTCCAAATAACTCAGTGCATAATTCTGGTTACTTAAATTTATTTCACGTAGATCAATGTATGTCTTATGTGATAATTCCCTTCCTAAAAGGGGTAATAAAGACCCCCAACGAGCCCTTGTGTCATGTTGGTCTTGTGTGTATGTCATAATAAATCTTAGATAATAGTGTTTTAAAATGGGCATCATACTCTCTGACACTTTCAGTAGTGCCTTGCTTAATATCCTTGAGTGAAATTATACTCTTCTACTCAAACTCAAGGATATGAAACTCTTTAAGGAATGCATCTTTTAAAGCTGTATAGTCTATGCAAGTCTGATCAAGGTCAAAATATCTTTGGACCAGGTATGTGTGTGCCCTTGTAACGTGGTAGTAAATTGGCTTGCCCTATGCTCAAAAGTCATGACTCCTTTTTTACGCGCCACACTATTTCACACATATGCACATGTTTATTAGTGTCTTCTATGCCACTATACTCTAGAAGACATGAAGAGACATCTCCATGTAAATATTCTAGGGTTAGTACAGACCTTGCCCACCTGATCCAAAACCTCCTGTGTTTCCTCTACCTCCAAAGAACCACTAGATCCACTAGAACTAGAGCCACCTATACCTCTTGATCCCAAATATGTAGCTAGGAGTTGGACCCAGAAGCTGTACTTCCCTATGTCCCAATAGTAGAACAAAATTGTACCCTGACATAGTCTAGTGAAGATTTACTACTCCAAGAAGATAGTCCAAAAATCTGCACGCCTAAATTTTATGCGTTGATGACACACCCAAAAATTTACTCCCATATAACAATGAATCCGTTTGTGCTACTATCATTGTACCTTTTATAAGACTTGCTCCCACTCTCCCACTGCTTTAATTAGCTTGTCTGAATGTTTTTTGTACTAGATGTCTAGAAAACCAAGTGCAAGGAGCAAGGTTGCGAAGTGGATTCAAATGTGTGCCCGTGACAGCCTAGGTCGTCTCTTACTAGCGCACGCTTCTATGTGAGGCTGAGGAGGGTACCCTGTCATGTTTTCCCAAATGGGGGAGTTCTTGAGGCTTGAGTTCCATGTCTTCTGCATAAACTTCCACTTCTTCCTGAACTATATTTCTCCACAATACCATTTACTTTGCAACCTCCTACTACTTTTCTACCTCCCTCTCGCATGCCTCATTATACTTAAGTCACATTTCCTCTCTCTTCCTTTCTACCGCTAGGTCTTCCATCTTTCACCAAACCTACTCCTGCCCCTGCGTGTGGTGAGGCTTAGTTAGCCATCAGTTTACTCTCCAAATTCAAAACTTATCATCAAGATCTTGATTTCCAGTGGCATGCGTTACAGGTAAGTTCCCCTTAGATATCATAAAAACTAGAATTTAGCTACCCCTAAGCATGAATAAGTGGAAATTGAGTACTCCAAGATATAACTGGTCAAAACACCACGGAACCACATATCCACAGCATGATTCCAAATCATATCATCATCATAAAGGGATTTAAATTATTCCTACATCCAAACAAGTGTGTGATACCTCCAATTCTGCTTAGATGCATAAGCAATCAGCCACTCATACAATTCTACTGGATAGATAGTGAAAAATGTCTCATATAAACTGTCATACAAATTTTGTTCCACCCACACACATGTGTTAAACTCAAATCCAGTGTTGAACCAACATGTGTATTCTTATTCTAGATCATGTATCCACTTCTCAATACTTGCTAAGGTCAGTTGGTAATTATTCATCATGAACCATCCTGAAAGCAACTGAAAAAGAGGTCTCGGCAATGCAACTAATGATGCAACATAGAATTCACCAATACAAGCCCATGCAAATTGTCACATCACTCAACCTAAAATGAGCACTCACTCGAAGTGTAAAAAGGTTCCAGGTCCCTCTTTATGGTTTCTATTACAGGATGTTACCATGATGAAGACTTAAGGCATTCAAATCTATGACTAATATATCATTCTACAGTGCATCTTCAGATCTAGATCTAGAGAATAACATACTTAAAAGATAACCATGATGAAATAAAGCATGCAATACTAAATTATAACCATGATAACACCTTGATCCAATGCATAGTCTCCATTACATTAAATTCAATAATACATAGAAGCTTCCTTATAATAACAATAGTATACACTCATACGCGTATTAGATTTGGAAGCATAATCTCACTATAACATAGTTCTCACACTCTCCCCTCCTTTATGCTACATGGTTCAATACATATTTATAAGTGTGGGGACTTACCCTTCACTACTTATCTAATCCCAAAATAGGCTGGATTCTATGATTAGCCATGCGTCATTTACAAAAATAGCCACACATGTAAGTGCGCTAACAATAGACTTCTTTTCGTTAACTGACAGTAGTCAATATATTCTCGGCATGTATTAATACAAAGCACTTCATAGCTGATCCTCCAAAAATATCAAATGCATGTTTTGCAAGTATCCAACTGATTTGTGTTCTCTACACGCTATCTCCAAAAATGGATTACCACTGTGAAAATTTCTAAGTCCCGAACCTATTTTTGTTCTTCACATGCAATACTTTCCAATACTTCTGCACCTTTGAATGTGCTCTACTCTCTTGCACAGACCTTCTGTATGTCCTTTACTAAATGTAATATTTTGACTGACCAACATATAGTGTCCTCCTATAATTCCACCATGTGTTTCCTCCATGATTGCAACATGCTCATGCACTAGCACATAACAGTGCAAGATCTCATTGTGGCCTAACTCGTATAAGTCTCCACCAATTAACATGTAAGCCACAACATGTATAGCTAATTGTTTTCTTTCCAAAGTCTTCATTCCCTCCAGCACCACACCCATTTTGAGAAACATACCAATATCCTCAAATTCAGAGGGTACACACTGTAATCTAAACAGTTGCACATCTAGAATTACATCCTCAATGCTATGTGCTTCCTCTCTTAAGTCAATCATTAATAAATAGCCAAGTCCCAAATTACTCTTACCTAGTCTCTGTAGTCATTTTTACACCCACAAGAACAAGGGAACCCCATTCATGTCATCCTATCACCCATCGGGCGTTGGGCGCTCACCCAAGGCACACGCGGGCGCCGAGTCTCTCTTTTATATGATTTGAGTGGAAAAACATCATCTATGATATGAACTTAAAAGAAGTGAGTGGAAATGAGACATGTAAGCATCATAGAGCTTAGAATGGTTTTTATATCAGTGTAATCATTCCAGATAGAAAATTACTTAACAGATTAAGAACTGAATCAAAACAGAAAGCGAAATGCGTAAGGATTCAAAATCATTCCATAAACATGCATAAAACAGAACCATGAATATATGTAAATACACCATAATTATTACTAATCATAGTCATATAAATTGCTAACCTCATTACATTCATTACATTCATTATCAGAGCACTGCAGAAAGGAATTCCGAAGTCATACATCATAACTGGATTCCTATCCTTTAACTCTCAAACAAAAATTTAAACATATAAGCCCTTAGTACATCCATCTCCTATGTTCTATGTACCCAACCAAAATAGATTTCCTTTAGAGTATTTTTTTATATCTCTGATCCCTCTTCCTATATATATATATATATATCTTTTCTTCTGCAGGCACTTGTATTTATATGCTTCTTAAACTGACAACTCATCCTTTTGCGGCCTTAGATCCATCACCAAGTGTCCATATGTGGTCCTCCATGGGAGCATGCTCTTCCAGGACTAAGCTCTCCACTCTTTGCCATGATGGTATTCTAAAAGATTCCAGCACAGAGCATACTCCTTCCTATGCCAACCTGTCACCAAGCTGGCACCTTATCCACTCCACATGCACAGTCAAGTCACGCTTTTCTCGTGTCCTTCCCGATACACCAAATATAGCTAAGCCCCAAGACCTTGTCTTGCGGGTGTGCATCACGGGTCCTACTAAGACCCTCCTAGAACCTTTCCTTGCATGTATTCTCCTTACACGCCCATTTCTTAACTTCAGTCTTGCATGCCCATGTGCCATGTTGGACTTAGTCAATATTTTAAGGGTCCAACATCACCCCACACTACGCCTGTTCTCCACCCATGGGAGCACTTCTCTAATGAATAAGGAATCAAAATAGACTTAACATCTTGGGAAAAGAATAAGGGAATGAATAATTTGGGAGAGAAGAAAGAATGGGGAGATAATGGCATTATTGCAACAAGATAGGAAAATCTTTCTACAAGTTGGCCTCTAACTTGTTCCAGGCATTGACTTCATTTTGCACTCTCTAGCATAGGTCACCAACTAGGTTGATTAAGTCCCCAAAAGTCATTCCATCTCCTTGATCGTTCATAGTGTCAATAATTGTTTCCAACTCCTTACCCATGTCCTCAAGTGTGTCCATCATTCTAGTAATCTATGGGTATAACTCATTTAGCCAGTTCTTGATTACACCCCTTAGGGCCTCAATAGCTTCTGCCTTCTTTTCAACCTCAACCAAGATTCTATCCCACTCTGATCTTTTCCCTTTGTTATTTTCTGAGAAAACTTTAATATCTACTTCATAGTTGGTAACAAAAATACTCACCACTTTATCTATGTTTGTGCAATTGTCATATGTGGCCTCAGCAGTATGGGCAGTAATCTTTACATCAGCAAGGAATTTTTTGTATTTAGCCATGATTTCTACTACCTTTAATTTTTCCTCCTTCTCTAAGCACGTTGCTACTTCTTCCATGGATTCTAAGGTTAGAGGTTTCCTCTCCATGGTGAGGATGTGTGTTAAGTCTTCAAGGCACTCAGGGGAAGATCCATACTTTTGTGTGGGCGGTGTTAAGTTTGGATGCTTCAACATAATGGCATCTGTGATGGATTCTACCTTATTATGTACTTCACGCACCCTTTCCTTTTTTCCCCTAAGTTCACACTTTAGCTAAGTGCTAATTAACTCCTCCTACTTTAAATCCTTGGCCTTCTCTTCTAGCTCTTCCTCCTTTTTTTCTACTTCTACTTCTAGAAATGTAATCTTGTCATTCTGTCCAAAGAGCCTAGCTTAAACCTCAACTGATACCTTGTTGAGTGCATTGCATAACTTCTCATCTGAAAGATGTTGAGCATTTACCAAGGGGTCTTATCCTTTTGACTCAGGAATTTTCATTATTTCCCCCTGCCTTAGCTCGAACTCTGGCTCGTCGATGTGGGACTCAATTTCCCAAGAGAGCATCTTCCTTTCCCTAGGGTATGCACCTTCTTCATCAAATGACTTTATTTCCAAGATTTGATCTGTTGGAACTGTGCTTTGGAAGCGTGCACGTAACACCTTATTGGGATCATTAATGTATCTCATTCCCTACCTCTAGATCTCCATGTGCTTTCCCCCTATGCACGTGCCCTTAGTAACAATTACCAATAGACTGGAGCCTCCCGTGCTACCCCATCTTTCCCTAAGTTTTCTTCCTTATCTTCTTCCATCACTATATCAGCATTGCACTCCAATTTTTGTTCTACCAAGGCTTCAATGATTTTCATTACCTCTCTTTTTTCCCCTCATTTATTTTCTCCTTCGTGAGGCTTAGATTTTTGTGATCCTATGCGCCAACCTCTTCACTTCTCTCCATGTTCTAGGAATCTTACTCCTCCTAGCTACCCTTGTTTTGTATGAAAAGAAACTCATGTTCTTCTTCTATGCCCTCTTCTTCTAAATTGTGTATGCTGAAAACAAGTGATCCTTAGTCCCCTTCAGGATCATTTTCTTCATTGTCATCCCTATCACCTATGTATTTCTCTAAGCTCTCTATTTCCTTCGAGTCAACTTCCTCCATCACCTTCTATTTTTTCCTAACTGGGGATTATAGTATAGGAGATTCTAATTTTTCTTCCTCCTCCTCTGGTGATTTCTCCTCTGTAATAAGCTTTTCCTATTCTAGAACCTCCTCTTTGACTGAGGACCCCTTCTTATGTGTGTAAGTACTTTTTCTAGCGCTTGTTCCTGGGGCACCTATTTCCTGTGTATCTTGGGTAATTAGTTCCTTTTTCTACATTTCTTTTGCATACTATCTAGGTGTGGGGGTTCTTCCTACCTGTTGGGTCTTCAGGTATAGATACTTCACTTTCAAGAAAAACACCCTTCTCAAACTTGGGCCTTATGCAAAGGTATACTCATGCTATAGACCTCCCCAAAAAGGGCAAAGTTAAGGGTTTCATCATTTAGACTTTATGTGACACGTACTTTTCCATGTACATATGCTTCTTAGGGTAGACCAATGTCCTGTGCATCTCCCTATGGTCTCGGTCCATCTCACTAAAGTCAAACTTTAACTTCTTGGACTCCTTGAATCTGTTAACTCTCGCATGGAAGTATTGAGCTGTGAATATGAATGGGAGCTTGCACCATGGGCTCATGGTTTCATCAGTCAAATTGAACCTACCAATACAAAAGTTTTGGTATACATCAAACTCAGCTTCTCCTACTGTAAGCACTGGCAGTTGTTCTGGTATTCTCCATTTTTCCCCAAATGCATTCCTTAAATGCGTATACCACTTTTCAATATGCACCTTTTGAAAGGGCATCATGCTATCACAAGTGTATTTATCAAATCTTTTTGCATGCGACGAGTCTTCCTCTAGGTACTCCCAAATGAACTTTTTCGTTGTATCTGGTACACCGATCTCTGATAATACAATGGTTTAGAGGGCATTACCAAAGAGAATCTTGTCTCCTTCCTATGTGTTGGTGATAATTTCATCTACAGTGTATGCAGATAGATTGTAGATGGTGCCCTCTAATATTCTTCTACAAACATTCAACGAAGACTTGTTTACCTACATCCATATTTCTTACACATTGATTTTTGTTACCAGGCGCGTGGCCATTCTCATCACTGGGTCTTGGCTATACCTGATATCAAAGTACTTTACCCCTTCTTGTATGCATATGCGGCCACTATTTCCTTAATTTATTCCTTGTCACACAAGTCATCCTCTAAGCTTTCTCTCTCATAGATAAGGAATGTGAATCTTGAAATTATCTGAGAGGATATGCGCATCTTGCACCCCATGAAGTGAAAGTGGTCTTCATGTATGTGCGGCATTAGCCACTAATAAAGGTTCTCTAGCTTTCCAAAGTATGGAAAATCGTAGAGTTGTAATAATCCTACCTTCTCTAACTTCACCTTGACTTCGTCACTATAAATTAGTAACCCCTCAGGTTTTCTCTGGTTAGTCAGGCACACTAACTCCAGCACCATTTCCTTTTTAATCATGTTTGTGTGATGATTGTAGTCACTTACTGTCATTTTTCTTAAGTGGGATTCACATTCCATCCCAAGCAAAACCCCATTTGGGTACTACATTTGTGCATACCATTCCTTGTTGGTACTTGTGTTAATATCTTGTTGTTTTCCCTTACCCTTGCCCTTCTTAGGTGTTACTACTAGTTTTTTAGGTTCCATTGCTTGGGTTATCACTTGAACTTCTCTTCCTAGCTCTGCTCTTCTATCTTTTCCAAGTTCAAATCTCTAACCTGTGAAGAACACTTTTTTTTTAATCTATGCCCTAGTTTTCAAACCCTAACTGGAATATATTTTCACAAGATGGTGCTTCTCCACAACTCTTCCCATACCTGTGAATTACTTCCCTTTCAGTTTGAAGATCCAAACTAATCACTCACGGTTAAAATTTTCCAATTTTTTTTCTTCGCATGGATTAACTTTGGAAACCCTAGTTCATGAAATCTCTTCCTCTTTGTAGTCGCAAAGTAAAAAATGAAGTTTCTAACCTTCTATTTATAGTTTTTCTTGCTTTTAGCATTAAATGCCACTTTACCTACCACCATACTTTAACACTTAATGAATATTTTTCAAATAAACTCACCTTTAACACCTTAACTCATGCACCCAAACTTGCGTAGATAATTCTCCAACCTTCTAGTGTGCAACTAATCCATCTTGACATGAGACTCTTGCGCATGTGTAACCCACACCGAAGGCATTTCTTCTATCATGATTTTTTCTCTTGCCTACCTTGTTTTACATTTACGCTTCTTCCTCTCTTATACATGGATCCACAATGTATCCTTACCCTGACACCAACTATCCTTTTTCACCTTTCCTTGCATGCACTTCCTTCACACAACTGAGCTTTCTAACACAAACCTTCCTAGCGCTTCATACTTTGAAATTTCTTCCACCTTACTCTACCCCACACTAAAATGATGCGTGGTCCTCTACGCATTCACAACCTTCAAAAAGCAACGAGGTTACCAGTGCCCAAGGTGCAAAACAAAATAACAATGAAAAAAGGGAAACACAAGAAAAGGAACATCCAATAAAGGAAATCTTGAACTATCTCACAATAATGCCTTATTACAGACAACAAGAAGACTTATTTTTGATCAGAGAATATTTGTTATAAATCACACAAGAGGTGTGTGCAAGAGAGAAGGCCAGGATCAAGGGCGTAGAGGGACAAGAAGGACCCATGCGTGGAGGGAAAGTTCAACATTTAAGACTTAGCTGATTTTGAGCATGAAGACCTATTTTTAGAAGATGCCATGCATAACACACCAACAATGTAGAGATGTGCACACCATGGATTGTCTATCTTTAGAGGATCATATCAATTTTTTTGCATGGAGACGAGCTAAGAATAGGGTTGTCACTTCAGCTAACTATAAGAGGTCTATAGATAGCACACTTTCATGTGTGGTTATACATGTAAACGAAGTGTGGCTATTAATAGCATGTGGCCTATTTTTGGAATAGATAAGTGGTGAAGGGAAAGTCCCCACCCTATATATATATGATATGAATCACATAGTAGTAAAATATTTATGTGTGATGGATGTATGGAGATATAGAGATATATGCATATGACTAAATTATTGTATCATATCCACATGTGTATCAATATATATTGACATTAGTGTAAGGAGCTTCTACATTTATTGATAGATGAAAGATATTGGTTGAATCTAACTATCATTCCTTTGTGTAATTGAGTAGTGCATGTTCTTGATTCAATCATGATTATTATTTAAAGCTTGTTCTTTCATAGATCTAAATGTATTATGCATTATAGAATGGTGGATTAGTTATGGATATATATGTTTCTTCCTTCATCACGATAACATCTTGCTACAGTAACCCTAAAGAGGGACCTAGTACCTTTACATGCTTTGGGTGAGTGCTCAGTCTAGGCTGAGTGATGTTCCAGCACGTCTAGGACATTATCTGGTAAATTCTAGGCTGTATCATTGGTTCTATTGCCGGGACCTATTTTTAATTTGCTTTTAGGATGGTTCACGATGAAGACATTTCAGTTAACTCTAGCAAATATTAAGGAGTGGATACACGATCTAGAGGAAGAGTATGCACGGTGGTAAAACAGTGGATTTGAGTTTAACACACGCACTTGGGTAGAACATAATCTGTATGAAAGCCTATACAAGATATTTTTCATTATCTTTCTAGTAGAACTATACAAGTGGCTTACTACTTATGCATCTTAGCAGAATTGGTGGACACAGGAATAATTTTAGGCCCTTTATGATGTTAATTTTATCTAGACTCACATTGTGGATACATGGTTTTGTGGTGTTCTAAACATTTATATTCTGGAATATTCAATTTCAACATATTCTTCCCTGGAGGTAGTTGAATTCTAGTTTTTATGGTATCCAAGAGGAGTATATCTGCAAAGTATTCCACTGGTGATCAAGATCTTGATGGTAATTTTGAATCTGGAGAGTAAACCGATGGCTAACTAAACTTCACCACTTGTAAGGGTAGGAACAGGTTTGGTGAAAGATGGAAGACCTAGTGGTTGAGAGGGAGAGAGGAGAGGTAGCTTAAGTATAATGAGGTGCGTGAAAGGTATATGAATAAGCAACGTTCCTTTATAGAAAGTATGGCGTTGAGGAGAGAGATGGTTCATGAAGGATTTTGAGCTCACATAGAAGACGTGGAGCTAGAGCATCAGGAACTCCCCCACCTTGGAAAACATGATAGAGATCCCCCCTTGGCCTCACACATAAGTGCGCTAGTAGAGACTACCTAGGCCATAGGGGTACATCTTAATCCTCCTGGTGACCTAGCCCTTACACTTGGTTTTCTAGTATCTAGTATGACAAGTAACTAGCAAGATAATGTGGGAAGTATGAGAGCAGGAGTAAGTCAGGGAACAAGTACATCAATGGTAAGATAGATGGCTTAAATGATATTTGGAGGAACATTCTTAGGCACATCATCCCCGTAGAACATGAGTGCGTAGAAAGTTGGATTCACCTCTGGAAGTGGAACCACTTCACAAGCTGTAGTGGTTCAGTATAGTATTATTGCCGGAGCACAAGGGAGTACTTCTACAAGTCCTATTCCAGCTACAGGTGGAGGATTAGGAGGTATAGGTGGTTCTAGATCCAATGGGTCTGGTGGTTCTAGAGGTAGAGGAAACACAGGAGGTTCTGGATTAGGTGGTCAAGGCCGGCAGTAACCACATAACATTGATATGGAGATGTCTCTTCATCTTCTAAAGTATACAGGCATACAGAATGTTGCTGAGCATGTGCACATGTGTGAAATCTTGTGGCGTGCTAAAGGTATCATGACTTCTAAGTGAAGAGAAAGTCAATTTTCTACTACATTACAGGGACATGCACATAGTTGGTATAGGAATTTTGACCCTGATCAAACTTGTGTGCATTATGCAGCATTAAAGGATGCTTTCTTAAAAGAGTTACATATCCTTGAGTTTAAGTAGAAGAGTATTAGTGTTCTCAAGGATATCAAGCAAGGCACTACTGAGATTGTATGTGAGTATGATGCCCGTCTTAAGACACTTCTATCTAAGCTATCTTATGATATCCATGCAAGCCAATATGTGTAATGGTTTGTTGGTGGACTGATTACACCATTCAGAAGAGCACTATCACATAAGACATACATTGATCCATGTGAAGCAATGGAAGCATCTTTGCATGCTAAGGAAGTTGAGATCATTGACACTAGCATTAGTCCATTCTTAGAGGCACATATTGCAGCTATGGCAAAGTAGTTAGAGAAGCTATCAGCAAATTCGGCCCATGAAACAATCTCAGGAATTTGGTGTATAGATTTTGAAGTGGAAGATCACTCCAAGTATAGTTTCCCTCACAAATTTGTATGCTTATTACTATTGGATTGTGAGATCTATCATTTGAATCATAATTCTAGTCACTGTCCTTTGTGTTACAACATGCAATAAGGAAGAATGTATCTTGATTTTTACATATTTACAGGTCCATGACCCATGATACTAAGGATTGTTGGTTGATTAGTCATATCTAGGATGTTATAGACATTGGGGTACAACAAACAAGTGTAACAAATAATTCTAAGGGTAAGAATGAGCACCAAGATCAGGATCATAATCAAACGCACTATGACAAGGATGAGGGACATTTTGAAGGAGGTCGTGGATATCATGTGGATATGGAGGATGAGGCCCTAGTGGAGGAAGAGGTGATTTCCCTTTTGGAACATGTTATACGTGCAGGTCTCCTGACCACTATAGGTGTGAATGTCCTCAAAATATTACATGTTCTTTCTACGAAAAGAACCATAGCTATGAAGAGTTCTCAGACTTATATGAGCATTTAAGTAAGCAATATAATCAAGAAAAAAAGGTGTCAGGATGGTAAGAATCCAATGTGTGGTAGACAATCAGTGGATGCCCATGAAAGCACCAGGACCTGAGGCATTAACTGTGAAGATTACTACACAAATTGAAGTGACATGTGCAAGAGAGGCATTGCACTAAAAGCCTATGATCACCAAGGAGGAGGTTTTGAATGCAAGGTACCCAAATCCTTCTCATCAGAAGTAAGTTTACCAGGATACCATGGAAGAGCTAAGGAATCTTCAAGGTGAGATACAATACTTAAAGGAGTAGAAGAAAGCATCAGAGATAGTCCAAATTGATATTGATGATCTGAGAGAAGTGTACAAAATGTTGCACCAGGAGAACATTATTCCATTATTAGGACGTTGGTTGAAAGCGAACACTCCATGCATAAGTATTAAGACTGGACAACAGATTCTGCATGTCAATCTTCCCCCTGATAGAATTGACTATGATAAGGGAATTACTCTAAATGTTTTTATGGATGGATAGTTGTTGAACAACATATTGATTGATATAGGTGTGGAAGTAAATGTGCTTATATTAGATGCATGGTTACAGATGGGGAGGGCTTCATTACAACCATCATCTAATGTGTTTTTTATGGCAAACCAGACTAAGGCCACTCCTATAGGAGTTTTGATGGATGCATCTATAACCATACAAGGGTGCAATAATGGCCTTCATTCAGTTCAATGGATAGGTGTAATAGTACCCTAGTATACATGGGTACAAGATCTTCCTGTATTTTTGAAATCCATGGAAACATAGTGGATAGATAAAATTAAGAGAATAGATACGTTATTATATACCTTGTGTGGGACAACAACGCTTTGGTGGGTAGTCCACAGAGATAATCTTATAGAATGGGAAGAGATTGGAGTCACCTTATCTATCAGGTTTGTAAGGAACAATGCACCTACATAGATCTGCACTTATCATGGTGATCGACCTGTTCAGCATCACATTCAGCAGTGTGAGAGACTCTAGACAGCAGGACAAGAAGCATTACCACCTTCACTCTAGGTGCATAGATTGTAATCTACGCTACAAGTATGTGCATGTACCTAGTATGTATACATAGAACTACATTGAGAGACTGGAAACTAGCAAAAATTGACTACAAGAATTATCTAGACCTTTGACTACTTTTCTTCCCAACCTCTAATAGAAGAGGCATTAAAATTTGTTAAGCACTTAACTATGGGATCTAGTGCAAAAGGAGAAGAGCATATTTAGGAATTATTTGGTGAGACAGAGTCTAGAGCATGTTTTGAAAGGGAAGAAAAAATGGACTCCATACTACTTGAATGCGCTTTCCTTGAGAAAGAGAAAAGAAATATGGTTTACATCATGGATGATTAGGGAGTTGAGAACCTAGATATTGAACATTCACAAGGGGTACACGAGGTCTTGGATAGTGTAGACAAGGATACGCGTGCCTATCATGAACCCATGAAGACAAAGAAGGTGAATATCAGTTCAGAGGCTGAGCCTAAGGAGGCCATAATTGAAGACTATTGGTCAAACTCGGAGGTGGAAAAGATCATTGAGTTACTCAGGGATTATCAGGAATTATTCCCTCAAGGGTATCATGAACTTAAAGGCGTGCATGAATCACTTAGGGAAATGAAGATAAAACTTAAGGATGGTGCATGACCAGTTAGGAAGAGACCTTATAGAATGAATTCTAATTTGTGTAAAAAGGAAAAAGAAGAAATTGATAAAATGTTTAAATCTAGAATTATCAAGCCCCTTGATGAGTTAGAATGGGTTAGTCCAATGGTGATCAGTATCAAGAAGCGTGGAGGAATTAGAATATGTGTGGACTATAAGGAGATGAATGTTGCATGTGTCATAGATACATTCCCTATGCCATTTACTGAGAAAATACTAGAAGGCATTGCAGGGTGTGAAATATACTCTTTCACAGATAGATTTTCTTGGTATCATCAGGTTAGGATTGCTCAGGAGGATCAGGAAAAGACAACATTTACTACTGAATAGGGAATTTTTTCATATATTGTGATGTCTTTTGGATTGAAAAATTCACCTACTGTATTCTTGTGCATAGTTTTTTAGGCATTCAAATATTTTATTCACAACTTCTTACAGGTATACCTAGATGATTGGATAGTATATGGGCTTATGAAAGAAAATTGTTAAAATCTACGCTTGATGTTTGAACGGTGCAGACAATTGAGTATCTCTTTGAACATCAATAATTTCATATTTTCTACACCATTTGGAATATTTTTAAGACATATAATCTACAAGGAAGGTTTGTTGGTTGATCCAGCTAAGGTTGCAGTCATTCTAGTCCTGGAAGCGCCTACTAGTCAAAGTGAGGTGCGCAGATTTTTAGGTCATATAGGATATTATAGAAAATTCATCAAAGGGTATGCCAAAGTTGTTGTACCCTTAGAAGAGTTACTAAAAGGGAAAGGTACATTTTATTGGGGAGAACCACAGCAACACGCGTTTGAGATATTAAAAGAGAAACTTACTACAATGCCCATTCTACGTTTTCCCTCATGGGATAAACCATTTCATGTGCATGTGGATGCCTCTGACATGGCCATTAGCATGGTGTTAGCTCAACCTGGAGAAGGTATTGTAGATCATCCAATTTATTTTGCTATTAGGAAGTTGACTCCTGCTAAATAGAAGTATACAACTACAAAGAGCGGAGCTTTGTCAATGATCTATGCATTGCACAAGTTTCGACAGTACTTGTTAGCAACACCATTTGTGTTTTATATAGATCACATTGTATTAAAGTACTTGGTAAACAAGCTTGTCTTACAAGGGCACATATTCAGATGGGTACTCCTATTTCACAGTTGTGGTGAATCCAGGGAAAATTAACTCTTAACTAGACTATTTATCTAGAATCAAGTCAGAGAGGAAGCATGGATAATTGATGAAATAATTATTGATTCATAGTTATATAGGTTACAATGTGCATCCATGGAATCAAAATACATTTATGTATTTCTACGAACAATTATAGCACTAGAAGGAATGAAGGAATTAGAAAAGAAACAACTTGTTATACGTGCGGCACCATTTATGTTAATCAGTGGTGACCTCTACAAGTTAGGCAAAGATGAATTATTATGACGCTATGTATTAGAGCATGAGCATAAGGATATTATGGAAGAATCCCATGGTGGTATTGGAGGAGGCCATTATGCATGTGATGTGACTGCTTGGAAGATCCTACTTGTTGGATTATGGTGGGAGACATTGTATAAAGATTGTAAAGAATATTGTAAGGTGTTTGATCATTTTTAGCACCTAGGAAAGCTAGGGCAAAGAGATGAGATGCCTTTGAGACCAATTACTAGTGCTGAACCATTTTATAAATGGGCCTTTGACTTTGTAGGACCTATTTTTCTAGCCGCACATAGGACTAGATTGCGATATATCATTACTTGCATAGATTATCTCACATAGTGGGCAAAAGAAGCACCTCTGAAGGACTATACAGTAGCTAGGTTTCTATGGGAAAATGTTCTTACAAGATGAGGATGTCCTTTAAGCTTGACAAGTGATAGGGGTACACACTTTTTGAATGAGACAATCAGAATCTAATTAGATGATTTTATGGTTGCACACCATAAAACTAAACCCTATCGTCCTCAAGAAAATGGAACTATTGAGGCTTTCAACAAGATTTTGAGCCAGACTTTAACAAAAATTTGTAATGTTGGAAGAAAGGATTGGGATGAGAAAGTGTCAGCTATTCTTTGGGCATATAGAACAACTTACAAGAGATTGAATAAAGACACATCGTTTCAGTTGGTATTTGGCACAAAAGCCATTCTCCCTATAGAATTTATGTTACCTTCTTTATGCATTGTGCATATAGGAGGTCTAGTTGATGAACAGGATTTCAAAGAGCATATCAAGAAGATAATTCAATTGGATGAGAAATGATCCATAGCACGATGGAGTTAGCAGCAGGAAAAATCTAGGCAGAAAGAATGGTATGACAGAAACATAAGGGATAAGAAGTTTGAGATTGGAAAAATGGTACTTCTTTATGACTCGAAGTTCTTGCACCATCTAGGAAAGCTCAACGTACATTGGTTGGGGCCATATGTCATCACTTACATACTTGAATCAGGTGCTTGCCAGTTATAAGCACTTGATGGAACACGGCTACCCAGTTACTTTAACACGAGTAGGTTGAATCCCTACTATAAATAAGTCTTATTGGTGTTTATAATAAGGTAGTATTGTCATTTAGATTAGGTTTTCAATTATTTATTTCCTTCATTGTCACCATGCTTTATCAATTTAGTTGTTGTTTTTATGTAATAAGCGCACTTGCACGCATGAAGCTAATTACTATATGAATAATTTTTATTCGTAGAAGATTGCACATACCTTTAGTGTGGTTTTGTTGTAGTTATCCAAATAAAATACTATGGGAATTTAAAGGTAAAAGGAATAAGCTGCTACAAGTGTGCTTTAATTCAAAAGAAGATTGCTTCTCAAAAGTGACCAAGGATTGTGATGAATGAAAGGAAAGTATAATGCAACATAAGCACAGGCCATGATAACTACTAGGAGAAGGTAAAATGAGGAGGTAATCAGGTGCAAGGGTGTGTGCTGAAGAGAAGTCTATGGATAGAGGGTAGGGAGGCATGCTAGAAGGTTATAGCTGGGGCGTGAAGATGTACTGCGCAGAATGAATGAATTTGGTCAATGAATGAGAAAATATTTAGTAGGTGAAGGAACAATAAATGTATTAAATTTTCAAAAATTATATAAGAATGGGATGTGGATTCATTTTTACCATTGCGACTAAGAGAATTTAAGAAAAGAGCTAAGTGCAAAGAGATGAGTGATTGGGTTAAGGTGTGCAGGGTGTGAAACTAAGTGTGACAAATAGATCTGTGTGAAAAGAAGCTTGCATCCCCGATGGTGAAGGGTTTGAGTGAAGCAAGGAGACAGAGAGGAGTTAGTGCATGAATTTTTCACCTAGTGCATGATTAAATCAAGCTAGGGTTTGATTCACAAATTACAATGTTAAAAAGAGGAGATTTTCGCAAGGTAAAAATGGCACCTAAGAAAGCATCTGTAGCAGTAGCAAAATGAAAGAAGAAGGTGGTCATTAGGGAAGAAGAGATGGCACTTGAAAGTGATTTTTCAGAAATACAATATCTAGAAGGAGTCAACGTCAGCCAGGAATGGGATTTGTTATCCAAAATTCACCCCAGGGTAATTTTGATAACATGCATCAGAATACTCAAGTCCCAGGCAAATAGATTGATTCAAGGCAAAAAATCATGTTTCTGGGGTCCCCTCGGCATTTTTCTAACTCTCCTGTCCAAGAAGAAAAGAGCAAGTTCTAAAAAAGGGTGAAAAAGTTGCAAAAAACAAGCTTGGGGCAGAAAAAATCATGAAAATCAGCTAAGTCCTAGTCCTCACAGCATTCAAGATAGTTGGGACGTCGAGGCATGAATCGTCCGAAAGGCCACCATGCAGTCCATGCAGCAAAGGGACATCTAGGCCATGGGGACGTGCGGGATGCGAAAGGGCAAACCAACCGAAGGTAAAAAACAAAATTGACTAACTGCTGTGTAGAACAGGCTGAGACATCTGGGCCGTGAGGACGCGAAGGATGCAAACCACCCGGATCGGCCCGGCATAGGGAACTTTCATCTGGGGCAGTTGGGACAAAGGGACGCATGGGACACAGAAATTTGGAAAGAGTCGAGAGCCAATGAAAGCGTGCCACATGTCTTCGCCTCAAAGAGGGACAGGGGAAGCCCGAATCGGGCGGATCAGAAAAATTTATCCCAGACGGTTTGGGACATCCGAGCCAAAAATACGTGAGGGACGTGGGGAGCTAAAAGAGCCACCGACGAATCAGAATGTGCCATGTGTCTTCGTGGATCGGAGTAGTGGAGGAAAGGGTGAGACTTTTACTTAATGTTTTACCGAAGTTTCCTGAAGTTTTTGCCCTAAATCTTCAGAGAAGGGGAAGTGCGGAGCTTTAGAGAATTTGGAAAAAGTTTTGGCTGATATCTTTGCCACATGATCCAGAGCTCAGGATTTGCACCCGACACGTTCTTTATATCAAATCTTCAGGAAAGCTGGCACGTTCTTTAAAATTCTCTACATGATTCTAGGGTCAATCTTGAATTTTGGTTCAGTGTGGAGAGAGAAAGTTAAGAAATGACTCTGACATGTGATAATGACCAGAACTGGCGTTCAACAACCAACTTTAATGCAACAGACAGTTTGCCGTTTCTGCTAGACAGTCCACCGTTTTGCTAGGATCTGCTATTTCTGCCATAATGAGATGAGTTAAATGCAATCTAGAAGTGGTTATGGTAGATTCGAATTTCCTCTCTCTTCCCTCTCTCATTCTTCTTATATATTGTAAAGAGGGGTTCTTTAAAAAAGATCAAACATTTCCTGTTTTGCTCCTCCCTTCTTCTTCTTTATTAGGTGAATTTGTGGAGTTCAAACCTCCCATTTGAAATTGTAATGTGAATCTACCTCTTGGCATTTTGTAGTGTATTGTATCAATCTTTGGAGCAAGCAATACATGTCTGTGGATGATTCTCAACCCTCTCTGTGTTCATTTACATGTTCCTGGTCTTTCACTGCAAATTTTGTTAACTGTGCATGATCATGCATCACATTTGAATGGTCTGTGTTTATCGGCAAGATAGGTGTTCTTCATTCCTCAGTGCATCACCTCTATTAGCTTAGGTTTATTTTTCATGCATCTTCTTCCCTGTCTCCTTGGCAGATTAGATTAGGTTTTGAGTGAATCCTCTACGTTTTTGTGTGCATCTGAACAGAGGAATAGGAACCAGCCTTCTCTGGAGATTCCTTTGTCATTATTGCAAGTCCCACACTTGGAGAAAGGATTCAATGTTATGCAATCACACTGGATGCTAGTATGATCAACCTAGAAATCTGATCAACATCCAGGGATGTTATGATTTTGCTCAACAGTTTTGGCACGCCATGTGGGAGAAAAGGTCTCATTTTTATTGCAGTGAAGTTGATGTGCATCTGCTGTAATTTTCTTTCTTGAAAAGAGCTATTATTTGCATATCTGATGACTCCAAGGGGAAGAATCGACTGGTTTCAGCAGTGCAGGCCTAAAAACTCATGAGAAGAGTCACCACAAGGTCAAGAGTTGGAGAAGAAGAGGTACTGTTTGAATACCTGTAATTATCTCCAAGAAGAAGGTAAAGAGGAAGAAGGATTCAAAGGTCTCCATCTCCACTAAATAGAACTCTCTCAACTCCTCCACCTGATAGGCCTTTCATTCAGTCAACAAGCGTTTTAAGACCAATTAGAATGGCACAAAACAACCCCTATGTCAACTTCACAGGTAGTAGCCCACTTTCCCTCAATGCACAACATCCAATTCCTATTGCAGCCTTGAAGAAAATTCCATACTTCACTGGAGAAAATCAGACTACTCCAGGTGATCATGTTAAAGATATTTCTAACCTTTGTGCAATCCATGAAATCAATGAGATGCAAGTGGCTGTCAAGTTGTTCGCATCTTCATTCAAGGGGAAAGCATTGCAATGGTTTAGAATCCTTGGAGCTGGTTCTATCACAAATTGGAATCAGCTGTGTATAGCACTTCATGAGCAATTTGGAGAAAAGGGAGACAACTTGTCTCTTTTGGAGCAGCTGACAACCATCAAGAGAGCTCCCAATGAGCAGCTGACCGATTTCAACTTCAGATTTCAAAAGACTTGGGAGAGAATTCCAGTGGCAATCAGGCCAACAGCAGAAGGTGCTTTTCTCTACTATCTCAAAGCTCTAAATTCTGATATTTCTATGTTGATTCAGTCCATGGGAGGCATAACTATCCCTATGGCTTATAGCATTGTCATTAGGGCTGAAAATTGTTTGATCCAAGCTGACAAACTTGCCCCTAGACCTCCCATGCCACTGTTTCTAAGTTTAGAGAGTCCAAACACCAATCAGGCACCTAATTTGGCTCCTTCTCCCACTCCTAGAAATCAGAGTTCAAATGAAGCTTCCACTTCATCTCCAAGTGCCCCAAATGAGCTTCAAGAAGTCATGAAGCAATTGCAAAACCTAGGCAATGAGTTGGTTACTCTCAAAAGGCACCAGGCCCAAGGTTTTAGACCTTCTTATCAACCCCAAGCTTAGCCTAACAGGCAGCCATACCAACCACAAAGGCCTCCGAATCTAGCTGCAAATATAAATCAAACAAGGCCTCCTACCAATAGACCATTCCAGACCTATAATCCAAATGCCATATCTACCTCTAATGTACTGGTGCCAACACAAAACAACATTGCCCAGGAGCATGATTGGTGTTTTCCATGCAATGAGCCTCATAACCAATCCATGTGCTTCAATGGTGCTTTGAATCAAGCATTAATGGTGACAACTACTAGTGTGGAGGGTGAGGGCAGTCAAGGGAATGGCCAACAACAAGAAACATTCCAACAGCAATCAGCTCCAAATGACACCACATTGGTAAATTGGCAAGCAGAGGATTTTTGTGGCATGAACAAGGCAGTGTCTCAAGGTGTTGCAGCCAACACAAGGTCAAAAAGGAGGAATTTGGGTGAAGAATAGCCATTAGCCCCAACCAATCACAACCTTCCATGGCTCCACAAACAGTTGGCAAGCAAAATCCAATTTCAAATGCACAAGGGTAGCCAATAACAGCCCTTAGGCCAACTCAAACACCAGTTGTTGCTGCCCACATGCAAGGAGTGAATGTACAAACCAAGGGACAACAAAAGGATACTTCATCCCCATTCAACATCATTGATCAGATGAAGAAGACAAACGTTAATATATCAATGTGGGAATCCCTATCTATCCCAGGCCAAAGAGATCTGCTACAAGCTGCCATGAAGGACTGGTCAACTTCAAATCAACAGGTCCAAAGGCAAGAGAAGGCACTTACAAATGCTGCCCAGCCTAAGGGAAATCATGGAGGACAGCAAGGTAAAATGTTGAAGCCCCCTCCTTTCTATGTTTCATTGATCATTGGAAATCAGCTAGTGCACAATTGTATGATAGATTCCAAGGCAAGTAGCTCAGTAATGCCTAAACAAATAGTTGATCAGCTAAGGCTCCAGTATGAAACATTATCCAAAGGGGTAGTACAGCTAGATGGGACAGCAGTAGCAACAGTTGGAGTGGTTAAAAACTTGAGTCTTACCTTGCATGCATGTCCAAATGTTGTTGTCTTATAAGATGTATCGGTTATAGACCTTCCACCACTCTTTGCCCTATGTTTGTCAAGAGACTTCACAGCCAAGATTGGGGGATATTTGTCTGCTGATTGGTCACACATGTTGTTCAGAACGAGGTATGGAACCAAAGCTACAATCAAGTCTGAACCTATTGCAGACTTCCATATTGAGCCTTACACTCCAAGTCAGATTAATGTCAATTGCTCAGCATTTGATCAAGAAGATCACCGAAGCTCTGATGAAGCTGACACTAAGGTTGGAAGCATCCTGTATCTAACTTTTGATGAATGGGAAAACAAGATACATGCTTTTGATCCTTATCAAGAAATAGAATAATCTGAGCTGGGAGTCTATTGTATACACGAAGAAAATCAACCTATTCCTAGCATCACCAAGCCAAACCACAAGGATGACAATGAGGTATGGCAGCTGTTTTTTGATGGATCAAGGAGTAGACAAGGTGCAGGAGGTGGAGCTATGCTTGTTTCACCTCAAGGAATAAAGTACTATTCAACTTTTAGATTTTAGTTTGCATGCTCCAATAACACTGCTAAATATGAAGCCTTGGTGCAAGGGATGCATTGGGCAATCAAGAAGGAAATAAAGAACTTGCAAGTCTTTGGGGACAGTGAATTGATTGTAAATCAGGTCAAGGGATAGCATGCTGCCAAGAATGATCTACTCAAGTGCTGCAAGAACAGGGTGTGGGACCTCATGGAATATTTTGAAGGTTTTGGCATCAAATCCATTCCTAGGAAAGAGAATCAAGCTGTTGATAGGCTTGCATCAATAGGGGCAGCCTTTGACATTGTGGAAATTATTCAACAAGACAAAGTACAGCCAAACATCCACGGGATTATGAGGCCTTCAGTGTTGGATAACAATGTCAGTTGGCAAGTGTTTGAAAATGACCAACAAATCATCTATTTCTTGCAAGAAGAAGTTGAGTTCTCAGCCAAGAATCAAGAAAAATTGGAACAGCAGTATGGTGACCAAGTGGTACAGCTAAGAACTAACAAGCTTCCCAAGAGACTTATCACTTTGGAGTCCATTTTTAATCCCAATGATCAGTTTAGAAAGGAGAAAGAAAACATTTAGGTCAAGAGAGAGAATTCAGTATCCATCTTGGTGGAAGAGAACAAACCATTGCAAATTGGGAGGATGACGACTGAACAAGAAATATATGAGTTCATACAGCTATGTCAAGAGTTCCCTGACATGTTTTCTTGGAGCTATGAAGACTTGAAAGGTTTCAATCCCAACTTAGCTCAGCATACCATCGAATTGGATCCAAATACTAAGCCTATCAGGCAGAAACAAAGACCAATCAATCCACACATGGAGCCTCTCATGAGAAAAGAATTGGACAAGCTGATTGAGTCAAGGATCATATTCCCAATCAAGCATTCTAGTTGGGTTGCCAACTTAGTTCGAGTCAGGAAGAAGAGTGGAGAGATCAGATTATGTGTTGACTTCAGAGACTTGAATAGAGCCTCTCTCAAAGACCATTACCCACTCCCTTCCATGGAGCAAATATTGCAGGTTGTAACTGGTTCAGAAAGGTTTTCACTTCTTGATGGCTACTCAGGATACAATCAGATTATGGTGAAGGAGGAAGACCAGTTCAAGATAGCCTTCACAACCAAATGGGGCACATTTGCCTACAAGAAGATGCCATTTGGCCTATCAAATGTTGGAACTACTTTCCAAAGGGCAATGGATATGGCATTCAAAGGGTTGATCAATAAAATAGTTTTGATATATCTTGATGACATCACTGTCTTCTCTAAAAATACAGTGGATCACCTCTTTCATCTAAGGTAGGTATTTCAGAGGTGTATAAGATTTGGGGTATCATTGAATCCCAAAAAATGCATATTCCTGGCTCATGAGGGAGAACTTCTAGGCCATATTGTTTAAAAGGAGGGATTGACGATTGACCCAGAAAGAGTTGAAGCAATTCGAGCGTTGCCATTGCCAAGTCACAAGAAGGCTCTTCAAAGCTTCTTGGGAAGGATCAATTTTTTCTGCAGGTTTGTTCCAAACTTTGCAGCTCTCGTAAAGCCAATAACGCTGATGTTAAAAAAGAGCATGGCATTTAAGTGGACGTCTGAAGGCAAAGTAAGCTTTGAGGCAATAAAAGAAACTATATCTCAAGCTCCCACTCTCGTCAATCTAGACTTCTCCAAGGGTTTCATTCTATACGCCTTTGGTGGTGGAGACACAATTTCTGCAATCCTTGCATAACAAAACAAAGAAGGATTAGAACAACCAGTTGCTTTCTTCAGTCAAGGCTTGGAGGAATACGAAACTAGGTACTCTTTCATTAAAAAGCATGTACTTGTAGTGATCAGGAGTTTAAAGAAATTCAAGCACCTAGTCTTGAACAACAAGATCCAATTATTGGTCTCTCTTGCGGGAGTCAAGGACTTCCTTCTAAACAAGGATCTGAATGAGAAACGGGCAGGATGGATAACCCGTGTCATGTAATATGACATCGAGATTAAGATCACCAAGCTGGTAAGACGGAAAGGATTGTGTGAGTAGCTGGTTTTGGGGAAGCAAAGAGAAGTATGCAATGAAGAAGAGGTTGTTTTGACAGTCCAGGAGATCCATGATCCAAGTGGCAATTAAGAAGAAAACAATGCTGCCCCCACTCCTTACTGGACCCAAGATATAATGCACTTCCTAGGAATAGGCCTATGCCCTCCGGAGATGAACAAGACCCAAAGGAGACACTTCAGATTGCAGGTTGTCCCGTATGCCATTGTTGATGGAGTTTTATTCAAGAAAGATGTGAATGAAGTGTTGCTAAGGTGCATTAACACAAATCAGATTCAAAGGGTGTTGGAAGAGTTTCATGGTGGACCAGCTAGTGGTCATTTTGCACTAAGAGTGACAGCTCTAAAAATCATGAAGGTTGGTTATTATTGGCCTAAGATCTTCAGTGATTGCTATGCATGGATCAAGAGGTGTAAGAATTGTGCATTCTTCATAGGAAAAGAGAGACTTGTTGCCCTTCCATTACATCCAATCTTAGTTGACTAGCCATTCATGCAATGGGGTTTGGACTTCATTGGAGTCATTAATCCCAATTCAAGCCAAGGGCACAAATGGATTTTGACAGCCACAGACTACTTCACCAAATGGACAGAAGCAGTAGCACTCAAAGAGCCAAATGAGTCTAGCATCTTAGACTTTTATGAGGGGATAACAACTAGATTTGGTGTACCTGCTACAATAATCTCTGATAATGAATTGGCATTCATTGGATCTAAGGTGACTGAGTGGGCTGTCAAGAACGGTATCTACCTAAGCACTTCATCAAACTATTACCCTCAAGGTAATGGCCAAGCCAAGTCTACAAACAAGAACTTGTTGAGGATCATTAGGAGGACTCTTGACGAGAATCAGAGGTCTTGGCATACCAAACTGAAATCAGCCTTATGGGCTGATAGGATAACTCCCAAGAGATCCATAGGTAACTCTCCATTTAGGCTTGTCTATGGAAGAGAAGCAATCTTGCCCATGTCACTTGAGTTGCCAACATTGGAACTCATGAAGAAGTTGGAGTTGCTAGAGTTTGAGCCCACGGAAGTGAGGAATGCAGAGTTGATGGAGCTGCAAGAGATCAGAAATCAGGCATCCCAAGCAATGGAAAAGGATCAAGCTTTGATCAAAAAGACCTTTGATAGGAAGGCCAAGGATAGATATTTTCAGGTTATAGATCTAGTGTTGAAATGGGATGTGGATAGAGCAAAATCGGGAAGGCATTCAAAATTTGATGCCATTTGGAGTGGCCCATACATGGTCATGAAGTGTAAGAACAACAATGCTTTCTAATTGGCCTCATTGGATATTGAAGAACTGCAGATTCCAGTAAATGGAATCTATCTCAAGCATTGCTTCTAGAGGGAAATTCACTACCTTGTAAATATTAGATTAGATTTTCATTCCTCCAAGTGCTTGTGCACATTGTTTTGCTATAGGTTAGTTTTGTCTTCCCTAAGTGCTTTGGCACAGCTTGCTATCCATGGAGATGTTTTGCAGTCCTTGCTCCCATCAGGTGATATTCCATCTTCCTCCTTACACATTCTGATTCAGTTGGGGTTCTAAATAGAATATTTGATGACTCCATGCCCAATGGACTGTTTCAGGCAACTGGTATCTTCTACCTAGCAGGCAGGTGACCCCGCTGAGTCACCAAAATTGTTATCCAAAATTCACCCCCAGGGTAATTTTGATAACATGCATCAGAATACTCAAGTCGCAGGCAAATAGATTTATTCAAGGCAAAAAATCATGTTTCTGGGGTCTCCTCGGCCTTTTTCTAACTCTCCTATCCAAGAAGAAAAGAGCAAGTTCTAAAAAAGGGTGAAAAAGTTGCAAAAAACAAGCTTGGGGCAGAAAAAATAATGAAAATCAGCTAAGTCCTAGTCCTCGCAGTAGTTGGGATAGTTGGGACATCGGGGCGCAAATCGGCCGAAAGGCCGCCAGACGGTCCGCGTAGCAAAGGGACATCCGGGCCGTGGGGACGCGCGGGATGCGAAAGGGCGAACCGGCCAAAGGTAAACACAAAATTGACTAACTGCTATGTTGAACAGACTGAGACATCTGGGTCGTGAGGACGCGAAGGACGCGAACCACCCGGATTGGCTGGCGCAGGGAAATTTCATCCGGGGCAGTTGGGACAAAGGGACGTGTGGGATGCGGAAAGCCGGAAGAGCTAAGAGCCAATGAAAGCGTGCCACGTTTCTTCACCTCAAAGAGGGACAGGGAAGCCCGAATTGGGTAGATCAGAGAAATTTATCCCAGACGGTTTGGGACATCCAGGATAAAAATACGTGAGGGACGTGGGGAGCTGAAAGAGCCACCGACGAATCAAAACATGCCACGTGTCCTTGTGGATCGGAGCAGCGGAGGAAAGGGTGAGACTTTTACTTAATGTTTTGCCGAAGTTTCCAAAGGTGAAGTTTGGAGGATTGGCCCAAGCCAATAGAAACAGGACACGTGTCCTAAAGAGAAGGGGAGTGTGGAGCTCGGGGAGGCATAGAGAATTTGGAAAAAGTTTTGGCCGAAAAACTAAAAGGTAAAAGATGCCCCACACCCCTGTCAACCAACCAAAGCATGCCACATGTCCCAAGTGGCGGGGGCGCGGGGAAAAAATGGAAAATTTTTCAAAGAGTTAAAAACATTAAAATTTCAAAGGGAAACCCGCGGGAGGCAGAGGAGAGAGAATTGCTCATCCAATCAACACCCGACACATGTCATCCAAGCGGCAGAGCGTGGGAAAAAATTCAAAATCCGTTTTGGCCTGGTTTTTGCCCTAAATCTTTAGACCTTCATATCTTTTGATCCAGAGCTCGGATTTGCACGTTCTTTATATCAATGGAAAGCTGGAAAAATTCTCTACACAATTCCGGGGTCAATCTTGAATTTTGGTTTAGTGTGGAGAGATAAAGTTAAGAAATGACTCTAACGCGTGATAATGACCAGAACTGGCGTTCAACAACAAGCTTTAATGCAACAAACAGTTCGCTGTTTCAGCTAGACAGTTCGCCATTTTTCCAGGATCCACCATTTTTTCCATAATGAGATGAGTTAAATGCAATCCAGAAGTTTTTATGGTAGATTCGACTTTTCTCTCTCTTCCCACTCTCATTCTTCTTATATATTGTAAAGAGGGGTTTTTTAAAAAAGGTCAAACATTTCCTGTTTTGCTCCTCCCTTCTTCTTCTTTATTAGGTGAATTTGTGGAGTTCGAACCTCCCATTTGAAACTGTAATGCGACTCTACCTCTTGGCATTTTGTAGTGTATTGTATCAATCTTTAGAGCAAGTAATACATGTCTGTGGATGATTCTCAACCCTCTATGTGTTCATTTGCATGTTCCTGGTCTTTCACTACAAATTTTGTTAACTGTGTATGATCTTGCATCACATTTGAATGGTCTGTGTTTATTGGCAAGATAGGTGTTCTTCATTCCTCGATGCATCACCTCTATTAGCTTAGGTTTATTTTTCATGCATCTTCTTCCCTATCTCCTTGGTAGATTAGATTAGGTTTTGAGTGAACCCTCTGCATTTTTGTGTGCATCTGAATAGAGGAATAGGAACCAGCCTTCTCTGGAGATTCCTTTCTCATTCTTACAAGTCACACACTTGGAGAAAGGATTCAATGTTATGCAATCACACTGGATGCTAGTATGATCAACCTAGAAATCTAATCAACATCTAGGGCTGCTGTGATTTTTCTCAATAGGATTCACGTATCAGAAAGAGAAAAGTAAGTGAATACAATCACAAGACTGTGGAGAACAAGAATGAGCTCGATTTCTTGCTCACTACTAGGATGAACAAACATGCGGTAGATGACATGCCATTTTATGATGATGCAAGTGAGAAGCTTCTAAAAATAATTGGGGTCTACCAATTATATGAGTTTCCATATTTTGGGAAGTATGAACCCTTGTATCAGTGGCTCATGAGAAAAGTGCACGAGGACTTCTTCTAGTTTGCAGGATGTAGATTTAGAATCTCATTTGCATTTATCTCATCAGTTATAGGTTTGAAGGCCACATGAGAGGACATAAAGAATGATCTCATAGATATATCCATGATCTTAAAGACCAGATAGGAGTTGGGGTACCTGAAGGGTCCACATGGTAAGGATATAGAAAAATTGAAGAACTATCCACTTGTGAGAGCAGCAGCACACCTTGTTACAAAGTTGAATGATCAGCAATGGTGGTCACAGGTAAATACTATGTGGTTACACATTGCGCATAAGATGTCAAACGGAGAAATCTACAATATTGTAGGCTACATTACAGAACAAATAGTCGAGGCAGCACCCACAGGAGGGAAGATCAGCTTTGGGACTGTTCTACTATCACTAATTCATGGAAATTGGAGTACCAGATGCACCGAAGGAAAAGGTGTGGGAATACCCCGTGGAGAATAAGTCACTAGCTGAAAGGTTCAACAAGTACCTATGTAAAGGGGTCATGACATATGACATCAAGAAAAGGGTAAAGAAATGGTAAGACAAGCCTTGTGCAGAATTTGGAGAAGAGGGGCACATCCCAAAGGACCTACCATTAGTAGTAGGGAAACAAGTCTAGTTTGTTATATATCAGAATTTCTGCATTTCACGCTTCCCAATGAGAGATGGAATCTAGATCCCTTGGTGTAAATTACCTTACACATTAATTGTAAGGTATTTCCAAGCATCTGTTCACAGATTTAAAGACATGTGCCGACTGGTATTCAATGTAAATAAGGTAGACTGTGACTACCATATGTTGAGGAAGAAGTATGTCTATCCTGGAAGAAGTGCCTACACTGAGAGGATCATTTCAGAGGTGTTGAATATTAATCCAATAAGTCAGGTTGTAGCAGAAATAGGGGTAGCATTGGTGTAGTATCTTCAGTTGAAGCCCAAGATGGAGAACAATAAGTATGTAGAGAATGAATTCGCGCTCCCAGGGCCACCGAAGGGTAAGCACACAATAGAAAACATATGGGCGCAAAGGCCCACAGAAGTTGTTGAAGTAGAGGGTGAAGAGGATGAGCTTGAAGATAGTGGAGGCTTGGAGCATAAAAGAAAGCAACCTTATGACAGAGAAGAGTCATAGTGTGTGGCCACTCCACCTCAAGGATAGGACAAAGAGGAAGATACTGAGGTTGATTAGGGAAACATAGGTTTAAGAAGGTGTGCAAATGCACAAGGACTCAAATTGGAACCCCACAAATGGTATGGAAATGACCTCATCTTTCTCCACACAAGGAGATCGTTGAACCAAATAAGAGAAGAAATTTGAAGTTATAAAAAGAAGAAGAGGAATCAGAAGAGAGTGAGAATGCATCTCCTACCCTACTTGAGCAAGAAGACAAGCCACAGAATGAGGAAGAGCAAAAAGATGAAGAGATGAAGGATGGAGAAGAAAAAGAAAAGGAAATATCTAGATCCGTGCATGCAACTACACATGATTTAATAGGACAGGATCCTAACCTTGAAGCTACAGTTCCCAAGGGTCTTAGATCAAAGAGGATGAGTGAAGAGCACATTCCACCAGCCATTGGGTATACATAGAATGTAGGTAAAATTGTTTGTGCCCACTTCCAGAGCATGATAGCATAGAAGGATTTATTTGGCTGGGAGCTAATGGATGAGAATATGGAAACTGTGCACACTTAGAAGAAACTATCATGGTCAATGCAAACCCACGTGGATGATCCTAAATTTGATGTATGTAAAGAGTCATGCATTTTGAGATGGCTGAAGAAGGCACCCTAAGCTAAACAAATGACAGTAAAGCCTACTATCATGTCAGATGAGCATGTCAGCAACGCATTGGTAAAGGTTTCTATTGAAGTTGCTAGAAGAAACATGGAAAAAGTTGTAACAATCAGAGTGCTGCACAAGGAGCTAAAGACAAAGGATGCAGAGATAGCGCACATAACACAAGAAAAGGACTTCATGTAGAAGAAGAACGCAGTATTTATCAACATCACAGAGGAGATTAGGGACAATGTCATTAGAGCAAGGCCACACTTGGAGACCAAGGTACCATAAATGTTTCCCTTAGCGATACATTATGTAGGAAAATTGTTGGACTTGATACTTGAAGATGAACCTCTGTGCATGATAGCGCCAAAGAAGTTGGAGAAAGAGATAGAATGAGAGAAAGCCTCAGTGATGCAAAATTTTGCATCCTATGAAGGGTTGTTACAAGTGCTACAAGAAGTATTGAAGAAAGTGGACCATGTTTTAAACATTTACACAGCTCCAGAGGTGCTTAGCAACATAAAGACCCTAGAAGAAAACAATGAGGTCCTGAAAGTAATGAAGGATGAGACATTAGGCCACACACAAAGATTTTCAATAGTTAAGCAAAAGTGTGAGGCCCTGGTAGTAGCACAAGAGCCACACAAGACTCGGCTGGAAGATCTTGGGAAGCTCATTACATAGAAGATGGCTCTTCTAGAAGGAAGAATGACCTCAATGGCCAGCATTGTGTTGATTCTACAAAATGAAAAAGGGGAGATTGTGAGGGATGAATTTGATTCCATTATTGTGGAAATTCTTGATAAAGTAGAACAAGCACTCGCTGAATGGTAGGCCTTAGAGGCTTAAATAAAGGAGGAGTATCTAGAGTTGATAATTCAAATTGCTGCAGAGGAGGTTGCCTCATAGCCTCATAAAACTTCTTTATTTATCTACATTCTTTCATTCTTATTCTTTCTATTCTTTACTTAAATTTTTGGAGATACCCATGGTCGGGACGACAATGAGATTAGTGTGGGGTAATGTTGATCAGATAACACTTGTTATAAATCACAAAAGAGGTCTACGTAGGAGAGAAGGCCAAGATAAAGGGTGTGGAGGGACAGGAAGGACCCATGCGCAGAGGGAAAGTTCAGCATTCAGGACTTAGCCGATTTTGAGCATGAAGACCTATTTTTAGAAGATGGCATACATAACACACCAACGATGTAGAGATATGTGCACCACGCATTGTCTATCTTTAGATGATCAGATCAAGCATTTTTCATGGAGACAAGCTAAGAATAGGGTCTTCACTTTAGTTAATTGTAAGATGTCTATAGATAGCACACTTACATGTCTGGCTATGCCTGTAAACGAAGCATGGCTATTAATAGCATGTGGCCTATTTCTTGAATAGATAAGTGGTGAAGGGAAAGTCCCCACCCTATATATATGATATGAATCACATAGTAGTAAAATATATGTGTGTGATGGATGTATGGAGATATAGAGATATATGCATATAACTGAATTATTGTATCAGATCCACTCGCACATTGGTACAGATTGACATTACAGTAAGGAGATTCTATATTTATTAATAGATGGAATATATTGGTTGAATTTCATTCTTATGTGTAATTGAGTAGTGCATGTTCTTGATTCAATCATGATTACTGTTTAAAGCTTATTCTGTCATAGATCTGAATGTAGCATGCATTGTAGAATGTTGGATTACTTATGGATATATATGTTTCTTCCTTCATCATGCTAACATCCTGCTCTAACAACCATAAAGAGGAACCTGGTACCTTTACACACTTTAGGTGAGTGCTCAATCTAGGCTAAGTGATGTGCCAGCACATCTAGGGCGTTATCTAGTAAATTCTAGGCTGCATCACTTATTTATAGTACAGCTTCAGCCTACTCCCATTGAAGAGTCCTAGCAATCTTGTCCCATCTAGCGCTTGCAACTAGAAGCGCTTGAATCAAGGATGTATGAGATGATGTAGGGATCTAACCAATGTACCTTCAACTTCTAATGATGGTGCATAAAATTTGAATCATACAATAAGACCATCTACCCAACCTCAAACTTCTTCTTCTTAATGTGAAAATCATGCCATGCCTTTTGTTTTGCTTTTTCAGTTTTTTGGATCCACTTGGATAATGATCGTCTCTCCTCCAATTGCATTAACTTGTCAATTCTTTCCTCCAGTGCTTGTTCATCATCTAATCCTCTACACGTGTTATACGCAGAGAAGGTAACATGAATTCAACTAGAAGGATAGCCTCCATGCCAAAAACCAATTGAAATGGTGTGGCCGTATTCAACCTCTTGTAGGTTGTCCTATATGCCTAAAGAACGGATGATACTTTTTCATCCCAATCCTATATACCAACATCACATATTTTAGTCAACGTGTGGCTAAGTATTTTGTTAAATGCCTCAGCAGTTCCATTTTATTGAGGATGATAGGGATTAGTTTTTTGATGGGCCATCATGAATTCTGATAGAAGAATCCTGTCCGTTTTATTGAGGAAATGTGTACCTCTATCACTTTTCAAACTCAATGGGCATCCATACCTATTGATTATGTTTTCCCATAAAAATATATTAGTGGTAGCCACTGTAAAATACCTTGTAGTTGTTTCCTCTGCACACCTTGTCAAATAATCCATGCAAGTGAGGATATACATTATTTAGTCCTTTGCACTGTTGGCGAGATTGGTCCGACAAAGTTGATAGCCCACTTCTCAAATGGTTCCACACTAGCTATTGGTCGCAAGGGCATTTCATCCCTTTTCAGACCTTGTAAAACTCAATGCAATCTTGATAAATGATCTCTCACCAAAGCCCTGTGAGTAGAATATTTCACACGGTTGCATTTCCCGCATAGTGTCCTCATGCAATCCCACCATGCGCCTCTTCCATAATTACAATGCACTCATATTCTAGCATGAAATGGCGCAAAACCTCATCATGACCCGCTTTGTACAGATCTCCACTAATTAGCATGTATGGTGTAACATGTATGGCCAACTTTTTCTTCTCCAAGGCCTTCATTCTGACTGGTGCCACACCTATTTTTAGAAATATTGCAATATCTTTTAAGTCTTAGGGCATGCACCACAACCTAAATAGTTGTGCATCTGGCATGGTATCCTTAATGCTTTGCATGTCCTCCCCTAAATCAATCCTAGACAAATGATCAAGTCTGGAATTACTTTTTTCTGGTTTAACAACCACTGTGAACTCAAATTCTTGGAACAATAGTACCCACCGACATATGTGCCCTTGTAGAAAGGGCTTGTTCACCATTTATTTCAATGTCATATGGTTACTGTAAAATATAAAAGGGGTTTCTAGCAAATACTGCATGAACTTGTGAAGTGCGTAGATCATGGATAATGCCTCGGACTCAGTCATAGTGTAATTCTACTATGTTGGTGTCAATTTCCTACTTGCAAAGAACAAAGTATGATCAACAATCCCTTCACCAGGATGTGTAATTATTACTCTGATGGTGATCCCTGAGGCATCCACATGAACATGGAAAGGTTTATCCTAAGAAGGGAAATGTAGGATGGGCACGGTGACAAGCCTATCCTTCAAAGTGTCAAATGCCTTCTGTTGTGCCTCTCCCTAATTAAAGACACTCTTATGTCTAAGTAACTCTTCTAAAGGCATGACAATCTTGGTATATCCCTTGATGAACTTCATGTAGTACCCTGTATGACCAAGAAATCCATGCATTGTGCTTTGACTAGTAGGCTCCCTATATTCCACAATTACTACAACCTTTGTAGGATCTACTAGTACGTTGTCCTTACATATGATGTGCCCCAATAATGTTCCAAACGAGGTAGCAAAGACACATTTCTTAATGTTGAGGGATATCCTCAACTACTGACACCTTTCAAACATCAGCCTTAAGTTGTTACAATGGTCCTTTACTAACCCATATACTGTCCAATCATCCAGGTAGACTTGAAGGAATTTATCAATGAACTCCTGGAAAGCTTGCACCATAATGCGCGAGAAAATAGTAGGCACATTATTCAACCCAAAAGGCATGACTATATAGGAAAAACTTCCCCACTCAATGGTGAAAGTTGTTTTCCTCTGGTCCTTTGCAACTCTTACTTGGTGATAGCCCGAGAATCCATCTGTGAAAGAGTAGACATTGCGCCCTGCCACTCCTAATATTTCTTCAGTAAATGGGGTTCATAAAGGATCAATGATACATACTACATTCAGGTCCTTGTAATCAAAAAAGATCCTTATCCTTCTGTCATTCTTGATACTAATCACCATTAGACTTATTCATTCTAACTCTTCAACAACTTCAATGATGCCTGATGCTATCATCTTATCTATTTCTTCTTTGACCCTCACTCACAAGTTAGGATTCATCTAGTATGGTATTTTCCTGACTGGGCACACACCTTCCTTAAGCTCATGATACCCGCATAGAAATAAATCCTCAAACTCACGTAAAATTTCAATGATCTTAGAGACTTCTTTCTCTGACCAATAGTCTCCAATGATTTCCTCTTTAGGATCTTCTTTTAAGCCGATGTTAACATTCTTTGTCTTTAAAGGTTCATGATAGGCATGCGCTCATTCATTAGCATTATCTATGACTTCACACATCCCTACAGAATGGTTAACATCTAAGTTCTCTTCTTCTTCTCCATCAATAACATACACCATCTTCCCCTTTTCTTTCTCTATACATGGGCACTCAAACTGTATCTCTTCTGTTTCTTCCTCCTCAAAGTGTGCTTCCAGGCTAGGTTCCCCTAGCAATTCTTGTATTATATCTTCCACCATAACACTATCTACTAATGTAAGGAACTTGAAAACCTAAAATGCCTTATGTACTAATGGATTTGTACTCTGGTACTCAAATGTTTAAACAAGATCAGTCACTAACTCTTGCCAATTCCCTATCTGGCGGCGTGTCTGAGAATGAATGTACCATGCACATGCATAACCTTGTAGTATGGAATACAACTTTGAACCCATAATGAAGGTGGCAATGCTTCTGCACTTCCCATCCAATTTGTCTCACATGCTTGGATATGGAAGGAAGCGGTCTCTTTACCATGGTGGTCTTTTATAGCCATGGGTGTGTTGCTCTTTTAAAACCTTACAGAGAATACAATTCTCACCTCGTGTCATTCCAAGATATTATCCCAGTGCATTTCCCACTAGCGTGTAATAGTTCTAAGTAAGACATAACTTAACATCCCTCCTCATTCATTCTCCTTCTTCAACTGACCTTCCATCTCCTACAAAAAGACCTCAAGGAAGGTTCATCCTGAGTACTGAGGTAGCTCCTTTCCTCCTAAGTGTCGGACCATACATGCCTTTTTCACCTTTGTTACTGATCCCCTCAAATGTCATCTGATTAACTCATAGGTTCCATGCATCCAATTATCGCACGCTATACTAGTGGTGTCACTTAGTAACTGAGGATCCTCAAACTGGATAACTCCCTCTATCAGATGAATTGTCTCTGGATCCCTGATTGAGTGCACATATATTCTATCTAGGACCTCTTCTCCCAAAGGTTTAGTATAATGTGTTGATTTCCCATCACCTAGGGGTATGATGACTCGTTCCTCCTCATTTTCAAAGCTTATTTATCCCTTGTTGAGCCAAAGATCCACATTGTTCTCATAGCACCATAGGTGCCCAATTAGTGTTGGGAAATTTTCTACCTCAACAAGCACCAAGACTTTAAAGTCCCCAGTAAACTTAGCCCCTTGAATGGTGATAGCTGCATCCTTCAAGACACTGTACGTTGGAAAAGCGACAGGCGAGCGTGAGAATCAACAAGTAACTCTTCCACGTACCTGACCTCCTGAGGTCGTGCCGAGACAGTCGGTGGGGGTAGAATATGCAGACAAACTAATTAGACAGTCTAATGTCTTCGACATGCACTAGTGGAATTTGCGAATCTAAGGCAAAGAAGGCCCTTCTAACTTGGACTGGTGTGATAGATCGATCAGCGAGGATGACTGCTCGAAGGCTCCAATCAATATCGAGCTCTGGCGTGATTCGATCTATGGGTTGCGGAATACGTGGAAAGTGACCTGGGATTGTTTCGTGTATATCCCCTGATAAGGTCATATAGTGGATGATGAATACAATCGATTCTATGGGCGATTTTCTGGCCTAGTCTAGAATTCCCTAGCTTCGTTAGCCACTATATCTAGTAAGGACAGTTGCTCGATGATGATAGGTGGAAGTGGGGTGGACTTGAATACCAAAGTACGTAGGCTAGCGTCTATATCGGATTGACCTGTGGACTCGTTGGGCTGTGGGGTCTGTGGATCACAACCGTAGACTCTCGGTTGTTGCGGTCCTGTTATGGTCATACGAAACAAAATGCAATCTAACTGTAATGAAACAAATTCTAACTAAGTGAAATAAATCTAACTATATAAATCTGTGGTTGTTCGGAACACTTTTATTTTTCTATGAAATATTCTAACAATTTTAAGGAAAGCAAACTATTTTATGCGTATCTAGAAATAATAGCTAAACAGTAATTAAAAACAGACAAGATAACCGAGTGTGGTTATTTCCCTGTGTGATTTATAGAATTATTCTAAATAAAACATAATTGTCAAATCTACCTGCAAGATTCTAGATCCTACCTCAGAAGTGAGGAGTGAATCATAGTTTCTCAGAAACTATCAATCCCCACATCTTCCCTGGCAATGTCGAGAATAGAATGAAATGAAATAAAGCGATTAACTACTCTATTTGATATGAATCTGACTAGAACTTTGAAATGTAAAACCTGGATTCCGCAGAACAGTGGCGAATCCGATGGTGTGTGTATGATCTCGTCCCCTCAGTATGATCTTCTCGTTCTTTCGTGTTCACTTGGATCCAGAAAATCGTGTAATGCTAGCACCGATAGGAGTAGATTTTGGGACAAGGACAGCTCAGAATGCAGACCGAGAATGCGAGTAGGAGAGGGATAGCGCAAGAGTACAGAGCTTGGCTTATACGATTCCTAGCGGGATTTTACTGCGAGTCATGCAACGTGAAGCGACCAGAACCTTTGACTATCCTATACGAAGAGCAAAACCTGCAACTTTAATGGCTTCCCAAGCTATTCTATTCCAAAATAAAGACACTGCTTGCACAAGTTGGGTATGTGGCTTACCAACAGCTGAATAAAGCTAACCAGGCATATAATGGATTGAACTAAGAACTCCAAGACACAGTAAAAATAAATCTACAGCAAAGAGGAATTCAGAGGCAAGCTTCTAACCGGATTGGATGGAACAACAGCACTGCCTGCACAAGATGGGTCTGTGGCTTACTAACAGCTGAGCAATACTGACCAAGTATGAAATAAGCTATACTATCAATCCTAAGCAAGCTAACCAAAACACTAAAAATCAGAAGACTCTAACAAGGAAAAATAGTGACCAAAAGCTCCAGCTCAAATTCTTCACCCAAATTCAGACCAAAAACTCCAGACCAAAATCAGACCATTTGCATGTACACAAACCATGCATTTATAGGAATTCCAACTCTCAAAAACCAAAACCAAATTGAACTCCTAAACAATAAACAAAGGAAAAACACTGTTCCAGGGGACCAAAAACATTAATGCATGCTCAAGTCGGCAAAGAAAAGCTGGTGAAACGTGATATTTCACGCGAGTCACGTCAAAAGAGTGTTCTAGAAAACGCGCATAGGACCATCGCTCTGAGCAGGGCGGCGGTTACAGGACCACCGCCCTGTTCAGGGCGGCGGTCACGAGACCACCGCCATGCAGGGTGGCGGTTTCGTCACTGAAGGTCAAGAGGCCAAGGAAAGAGGGAAAAAGGGGAAAACAAAGGGCGTGGGGGCTAAGCGATGCATGCGGGATGTTAACACATACTCCGAGGGCTTTTCCGGATCCTGAACACCTTGCGAGGAGACCTGTATCATCATTGGGGCACTTGTTACACTGTTTTGGTGGTACAGTACCTTATAATTTTGGGTACGTACATATTGCCCCCTCGGAGAAGCGTTTTAGCCATGAAGAGGCATAAAACGGTGGGTCTGAGTATGGCAGTTCCGAAATGGGGAGTTAGAAGTTATACCCTACATGTCCGTGTGTCGAAATGATGCCATCCAAAATTCCCGCTACCTGCAAAATGAAAATAGAACTCAAGTGCAGATAGATACAATAATTTGGAAAACAAACACTAAAATAACAGGGAAAGAGGACATACCATTTGTGTGGGGATAGGGACTTACCTCCGTCGACGCTCCGAACCTGTGAAAAAGCCATTTTGAAACAAAACAGAACGATATATATATGAAAGTGGGCCCATTTTCCTATTCATTTGCACGAGTTGATTTGATTGATTTTGAGCTCTGGGACCCACGGTGACGGTTTCTTGCGTGAATAGAGTCGAAACGTCTAGAGTGAGATAGCGATCATGCCCCCACATGCGGAACGCCACCCCGCGAGATCATAGGTTGGTTTTCTTTAATTTTGCATTTTTACCCCTTCAAATTTGAAATGGTAAATTATTTGCAATGGGGGGGGTATTTTTGAAAATGCTAGGTTCAAAAGGTCCACCTCGGGGGGGCGCCTACTGGGTAGGCTTTGTTTTTAGTCAAAATGGTCAATTTTTGCATTTTTTTTGGATTTTTAGGTTTAAAAACCCGCACGGGTTTTCGGACCGTGACCGCCGCCCTAGCCAGGGCGGCGGTTACATGACCGCTGACCTGTTCAGGGCGGCGGTTACATGACCGCCGCCCTCAAGGCGGCGGTTACAAAACTGCCCCTCTGCTCAGGGCGGCGATTTTGCACAGAAAGTAAAAGGGACTTGCTTTTGAGTTTGTTCTTGTATTTTTATCACTTCTGTACATTTTTATGACTCCCTCGGTATTGATTAGATACTAACTTGCTCTATTTTGTGTTGTTTTGGGTGTATGCAGGCGAGGGAGGAGTACATTAGATGGAGTCGAGAGAGGGAGTGTGATTGGTTGCCCGGGGTGTTGGATGCCCTTTCTTAGGATGAGGAGGATACATTACAGAGGGCCGGCATATTGCGTATATCACGCGTGCCCCATGTCACGCCATCTAGTCACATCCTTTGTGACTTATTTTCTTATTGGGATGCAGATCGGAACACTTTCCGACTACCAGGGGTTCGCGGTGAGTGGATGATTACTTTGGAGGATGTTTACTGTATCCTGGGGGTCCCGATCATCGGGAGGAGGCTCACACTGGAGACAGCTGGGTCCAGAGCACAGATTGCATAGTGGGCAGGCTACATGGGGGATGCAGCTATATCCACGGGGCCGAAGAAGGGAGTGAGAGTCAGATCCATTCCTTCTTTGCCCATCCCCATATTTCGACAGGCTATCATGGGGATCCTTGCCTCGAGACTGATCGGGGACAAGGGAGGGGATACCTTATTATACTGCTGGGCCCCCATCATTACACAGATAGAGGGGCATGGTCGGATATACGCCTGGGGTGTAGATATTTTGGGGACCACTTATCACGACTTATACAGGGTGGTCCGTTTACAGGGACAGTCTTTGAGCCACCCTACTCTAGTTATGAGTTGGGTGTATGAGCGCTTCATTCCCTATGGCAGAGGCATGGAGGTGGCAGATCCCGGGGCTGTGAGGGCAGCCAGATGGTCAGATATGTCGGTGCTTAGAGCACCTCACCAGCCAGTAGCTTCCCTCACCACAGCAGATATGGAGGCCATACCGTACCAGCTCATGGCCGGCATTTGGGGAGAGGAGGCTCTCACATTGATCTCTTGCTCCACCACAGGGCAGCTTATTGATCGTGTGGGACGGGTGGAGGTACATCCTTTTGACAGGGTTCCTCAGCAGTTCGGCCTCCCATATGTGGGCATGCTTCCTCCAGTGGCACCAGTCTATAGATCAGTCCGGGAGGCTAGAGGGGGGCCTAGAGGCCGTGGTTGGACAGTGGTCACTCTTGGTATTCCTATTGCAGCCAGGGGGATTGTTTGGGCCAGAGGGAGAGCTGGTGCACCTCGGGCACCTTTACTTCAGATTACTGCGGGTCCTGCTCATAGTAGCGATGACCCTATAGATATTGACTCCGATTCTGAGGAGTCCACAGAGGGAGGGTCAGAGGAGCAGACGGATGACAGCGATCTTGAGTGGCATGACACTCAGGATATTATGCAGGAAGAGAGGGAGGAGCAGAGTGCAGAGAGAGAGACTCTAGTTTCAGAGGAGCCATTCTCTCAGGGCCATGGTGGAGAGGATGAGTCTGTTGCGGGACGTCATGTTGCCCCTACTACAGGAGCAGCCCCTCAGTCGGCAGCGGCATCTGCAGCAGGCGCTGGCCCTAGTGACCCATCTTAGAGGCCCGGTGACCCGAGTAAGTTATCCTCTCCTCTTTCAGTGTTAGTTTGATTTAGGACTTGTTTTAACTGCTATTTCTCCTTATATTTGTATCTTGTATCGTTTAGCCTCTTACCTAGTTTCTAATTCATCTTTCTTCTTTGTTTTGCAGAGACCGTCGACGAGTGGCGGGATCTAATCCGTAGGGTATGTACTGATTCTCTGATGATCCCGATGGATAGGACCCGTGCGGAGCTATCTGTAGATGCCGGGGAGCCTTCAGCAGCCGGTAGGCATACTGACGTCTTCGCTCCTATTTGGCATGTGGCCAGGATGGTGTCGACCCTCCATACAGAGTTGGCAGGCTATAGGACAGCCAAGCGTCTTATGAGGAGCCATTCTCGTGGCGAGACCGCGGCTGCTCCTCGAGACCCTGAGCCCTTCGTGCATTCAGAGCGCCAGCGTAGCCGGAGTCCTAGGCGAGGACGCGCACCCTCGGAGGGGTCGCGTAGGGGTTGAGAGGCGACGTGGCCCTTGTATATTTTGTATTGTAGTTTCTTTTGTACATCACGGGCTCTTTGAGCGTTTTGACCATGCCTAGAGCATGATGGCATTGTATATAAACATTGATTATTTATATATATGCATTGATTTTAGATCAAAAGCTTGTCACTCTCGTTTGTCCTGTCTGTTTCCAGCTGCTTTGTGTATACTACGATGTATGTTTTATATGCTTTCTAGAATGTATGCAATGGAGAACAGATGATGCGAATGCTTGCTTTCTTTTTGTGTTTCATGATGCTGATGCATGATATTGTAGATATACTGTGATCTTAAATCTTAGCTTCTGTGAGCAATTTGGATACCTCATGTTTGTTTTGGCAAAGTGATGAAAATAACCAGTATGATGAACAGATTAACTTGCCCCACTCCTAACTCCACGCAACCAGTAGGATGCGAGGGCTCATCACCAAGAGCCAAGAAGGGCGCAAGTTATGAAATATGGTGAAACGATAGTGATGAAAGATAGACGAAGCTTTGGTGGAACCAAATTGAAAACTACAAGCTTACTCCACCCGAATGACTTCATAGTTTTGGGTGCAACTTGCTTTGCGGTTTATCTAGACTTAGACCCGTAGATGGCCACATAGTAGACAAAATCTGGTTTTTAGGATTTTTAACTCTCTTGGAATTTTGAGCATCTGATTCATTCGTTTTTGACTCAAAGTTTGAATAGTTTGTTTAAGACCTTTTAATGTTTGCATTGTCTAGAGGACCCCATACACTTTACCCCATGCTACTAGTAAGAAGCGTGGATTTATCACCGTGGGCAAGGCATAGGCGAGTAAGGGCATTTCCATCCTTTCCAACCCTACGTCACTAGTAAGAGACGCAAGATCATCACCGAAGGTTGGTAGGGCAAGGAAATGTGTAAAAATAAAATTTTCTGTTTAACCACCTTTTGACTTGTCTTTTTGAGTAAAATGTCAGTATATGCTTGTTTCCAAAGAGATGTATATATGGGATAGATGTGACACCATGAAGCTTCTAGAACAGACCATAGGCAAGACACCTATCCTAAGAAGAAATCAAAGCGAGAACAAACTTGCAGATCTTGGTATGGTTACCGTTAAGACTTTGTCATGTTTGATTTTATTTGATAAAAGATTCTGAAGTGATTGATGATATCACGAAAATGGAGAGATATGATTAGAAAGTTTTGTGCCAACAACATCATGAGTTTGTAATGGATTACTTTGAGAATAGATTCCTTGATCACAATTTGTGTAAGAACAAGTGGACAAAATGATCTAAATCTATATGAAAATGCAATGTAGATAGTTATATAGGTAGCGTTGGCTGCTTATGCATAGAAACGTTTGAGGTGGAGGGAATTGACTGTTTCACCAAATTCCTCACCTTCTAGCGTGCATAAGAGGTATGCACCATTCCCATAGTCCTTCGTGACTTGGTATGGGCCCAACCATTTGGGCCGGAATTTCCTTCCTTCGCCGGTCTTCTTGTCGATCCGGCTGTCTAGTCTTAGGACTAGATCACCTTCGTATATATCGCGTTCATAAACCTTCTTGTTATACTGCCGGCACATTCGGTCAGCATAAGCCCTATGCCGCTGTTCAGCATCTAACCTAGTTTCATCTAGGCTTTCTAATTGGGAAAGACGTGCTTCTCTGTAAGTGTCTTCATCCAGAATCCCTTGTAGTGAAATGCGGAGACTGGGTATTTCGACCTCAAGTGGGAGAACTGCTTCTGCCCCAAATACTAGCGAGAAAGGGGTTTCTCCCATTGGTGTCCTTATTGAGGTTCGGTGGGCCCACAAGGCCGGATATAACTTCAAATGCCAATCTCGCTTGTTTTCTTTCACCGTTTTAAGGAGAATGGCTTTCAGCGTTTTGTTTGTTGCTTCAGCCTGCCCATTGGCTTGGGGATAATACAAGGAAGCCGTATGATGGCTTATTTTAAATTTGTTGCATAGTTCACGAACTTCTTCATTCTTGAAAGAAGTTCCATTATCTGAGATAATGATTTGTGGGATACCGTACCTGCAAATGATTTGATTTAAAATGAACTTAGCGATTACAGAACCAGGTACGGTAGTAAGAGGCATGGCCTCCACCCATTTGGTAAAATATTCAGTGGCCGTAATTATAAAATTGTGGCCGTCTGTGGATGAGGGAGAGAATTTCCCTATTAAGTCCAGGCCCCATGTAGAAAAGGGCCATGGAGTAGCGATTGGTTGTAGAGCTTGTGCTGGCATGTGGATCTCGTGGGAGAATTCCTGGCACTTATGACACCTGCGTGCAAACTCTATCGCGTCATGTTCTAGAGTGGGCCAGAAATAGCCCATTCGATGTATTTTTCGAGCAGTGGCATGGCCACCGAAGTGGCCTCCACATATACCGCTGTGGGATTCATGGAGAATCCTCTTGGACTCTTCTGTGTCGACACACCTTAAGAGCATTCCATCGAATGCTTTTCGATAGAGCACCTGCTCTATAATGACATATTTGGCTACGATTATGCGTAATCACCTTCTTTGTTGCGGTGTCACTGCATCTGGGTACGTATGGTCCATGATATAATTAATGATATCAGTGTACCAAGGGCACTCAGAAATAGCAGGTCGAGTTTCGATGTAGTATACGCATTCATCTGGAAAATCCAAATCTACTAGATCGCCTCCGTCTAATGGGTTGTCAGCTAACCAATCCGCGATGATTTGTCCTTTAACTGACTTCTGATTTACAAATGTTAATTCGAACTCTCCCATTAAGGTTATAAAACGTCCAGCCTTTTTGGATAAGGAACCTTGTGTGAGAAAAGTCCGTAAATGGTCCGTCTTTACCATGACCTTTGTTTCTTGATTCAGCATGTAATGTCTTAGACGTTTAGTAGCAAAGACTATGGCAAGACATTCTCGCTCTGCTTGTGTATAGCGTGTTTCATAGTCGAGCAGTGTTCGGCTAATGAAATAAATCGCACGTTCTCTCTTGTCATCGTCTTCTTGGGCCAACATACAGGCCAGCGAGACATTGGTAGCTCGTGAATATAGGATTAACGGGCGATCCAGCTTAGGTGGCATTAGCGTAGGTGGTGACAGCAAGAAACGTTTAACTGCATTGAAAGCTTCGTTGCAGTCTTCGGTCCAATCAATGCTATAGTCTTTCTTGAGTAAATTGTTGATTGGGTGAATAGCGAAGCTTAAGTCCGGGATGAATCTCCGGATTGCACCCAGCTTCCCGAGAAATGATCTGATTCCAGATTCACTCGAAGGTGGGACCATTTCGAGGACAGCCCGAATTTTGGTTGGATCAACGTCGATCCCTCGTGATGATATGATGTAACCTAGGAGCTTTCCTCCTGTTACACCAAAGACGCATTTCTCTGGGTTTAGCGTGACTCCGTATTCTATTAGGCGTGAAAGAATGATGCGGAGTACTTCGGGATGGTCACAGCGCTTTTTGGCCTTAGCCAATAAGTCATCTACGTAGGATTCCATGATTTTATGAATTAAATCGTGAAATATATAAGTCATAGCCCGCTGGTATGTAGCACCAGCGTTTTTGAGACCGAAAGGCATGACAGCATAGCAATAGGTTCCCCAAGGAGTTATAAACATGGTTTTAGCTTGATCTTGCTCGGATATTCTGATTTGATTGTATCCCGAGAATCCATCCATGAGAGACAAAAGTTCAAAACCAGTTGTTGCATCAACAATAACGTCTATGGATGGTAATGGGAAATCGTCTTTAGGACACGCTTTGTTGATGTCTCGGAAATCTATGCAAATGCGTATCTTTCCGTTCTTCTTGAGAACGGGAACGATATTAGATACCCATTGGGAGTAGTCAACTGGCTTGATAAATCCTACCTGAAGGAGTTTTATTACTTCCTCTTTTACCATGAGAGCTACTCTGGGTTTCATGGGCCTTGATTTTTGTTTAATTGGCTTTGCATCCGATCTAGTGACGAGGTTGTGTACCGCAATGTGGGGTGCGACTCCCGTCATCTCCTTGTAATTAAATGCAAATGCCTTCTGATGTTCTTTGAGAACCTGAGTATGTATTTCCACTTCTTCTGGTGTCAACGAAGAACCTAGTTTCAATATTCTTGGTTCATCTTCTGTCCCAATGTTGACATCGATTGTTTCTTCGATTAAAGAGGCGTTACCCTCTTCAAACTCAGGTGGTGCTGGAGGTAAATCTAAATCATCCCCATTTTCTATTGCGTATATGTTAGGTTCCCTTTGTGACGGAAGATCCGTTACGGGATTTCTGAAGTAGGAGGACGAATGTGGGATCAGGGATAAATCTAGCATGTGATAGGAGAGATGTAATGCTGCATAGGCATTTAAATAATCCAAAGTAGCCGCATCATTTCCAACATGGTCTAGGACGGTAGATTCGCTTCCGCTTAAAAGAGGATTTGTCATTGTTTTTATTAATGGTTCGTCACGAATGGATACTGTGAAGTGAGTATCTTCTAGCTCATTGCTTGGAGTAAAACGTGATGCTGAGGTTGCTATTGAATCGGTGAGAAGATTTTTCTCTCGCGGGATCGCTTCAATGGATATGAAGTTAAACGCTTTGCTTAAATCTAATACAGCGTTTTTGTAGAGTTGTAAATGTTCGGCTTTAGTTTCATATACTTCAGCAACTTGGTTTGTTACTAATTGCGAGTCTCCCAAGACTCTGATGTTATCAATACCAATCCTTCTGGCTAAGGTGAGGCCAAGAAGGAGGGCTTCGTACTCAGCGCCATTGTTTGTGCATTCAAAGTTTAACTTAAATGAGAATGGGAGGACCTTCTCCTCGGGCGAAGTAAGAATTATACCTGCCCCCCGCTCCATAACGACATTTAGCTCCATCGAAATGGAGAGTCCAATACTTAGCCGGGAGTGTAGATGTTGGGGCATCTGCCGCGTTTGCACACTCTACTTCTATCATACAGAGATCCTCTACCGGTAAGGAACCAACACCTAGGGAAAATCCTATGCCTACTGAATCGAATGGTAAGAACATTGGTGAATCTTGTTCTATCAATTCAACGATTTTCGCAGTAGTCCCTAATGATACTGTTTCTTTAGTTTTACCTTTAGGGGTTGGAGTTGTTTTGGCTATGCTGGTAGTTTCAAGATCCGTTGTAGGTATCAACTTTTCCTCTGGCTTTGGGTCAGAGGGTTTATTAAGTTGGTTTGTTGGCAGCTCAAATTCTGAGTGCACCCCTGGTCTTTTCTTTAAATCAGCTAGGTGCAAATCGAAAGGTTTTGGATCGCCTTTGGCTACAAATACCTTTCCCAGATGCAAGAATCTTACTTCTTGAAATAGCGTGGAAGGGATTGCCTTCATTCGATGTATCCAAGGTCGGCTGAGGATCATATTATAGTTAGTTTCCCGATCTATAATATAAAACTCAGTCAAGATGGTTTTGGGCCCTAAGGTGACTGGCAGTATTATAGTTCCTATCGAAGTGGCTTTAAGGCTATCATAGCCTCTCAAGGTATTTCGTGTAGTGGAACAGTTTGTTTCTCCATATCCAAGTTTTTGGAGGAAAGAGAAAGGGACTATGTTAACTGCAGCCCCATCGTCAACCATTGCCCGTTTTACATAGTTATTATAAACCCACACTTGCAAGTGTAAGGCTGGGTCACCTCGGCGTGCGATCTCAGCATCTGTGGGCATTTTACTTATTTCGAAGATGAATTCGACATCCTTGTCCAGCTGCCCCGGAGGGTGGATATCAAAATCTACGTGATTTACTTGTGTTTCGGGAGGTGGAGTGATGTTAATTAGATGGCCTAGACCTAATGCTTCTAAAAGAGCAGCTCTGTGAGGGGGAGAGTTCTTTAGTAAGTCCAAAAATGAAATGTGTGAAAAGGTCTTTGTTAGGTCACTAATTAAATCATAGGCACCGATGGGTTTTTCAACTATTTGCTGACTCTTATCTGTCTCTGGCAGATGACTTGGGCTTGGTTGAGAGAAATACTCTCGTGTTCTTGTTATAGCTTCGATAGGTAGTTCAGCGTCTAATTCTACCAAACTAACTATCTTAGGTCTTGGTTGAGCTCCCAACTGTGGCGCAACTGATGGATTTAATGAAGTCGAAGCTTCATGATCATTGTTTCCCATTATTGCACCTTTGTTTGTTCCAGTTGGATTCAGCCTATTGCTGTCATGATTTGGGAGTGGATCATTAAAGATCTTAAGGGGAGCATTCTGGGGGGAAACTACCCCTGCGAGAGTATTTGGTGATGATGAGACGGGATCTGCCAAGAACAGGTCTATGAAGAACTGTCTTTGTTCTTCTGGCAAACGTTGCATAAATTTATTGTAGTCACGACATGTTCTAGTGTCGTGACCATGAATTTTATGGAAACCACAATAAGAATTGGGATTATAGTTCCCGTTTTGTTGGTTTGGTGTGTATTGTGGCCTAAAATTCCGATCAAACTGTTGCCTATTAGGACCAAAGTTTTGGAATTGTTGTTTCTGGTTTTGACTTTGGTTTTGGTAACCAAATGAGTTTTGGCTTGGCCCTTGTATGGGATTTCGCCGTTGTTGTTGTTGTTGTTGTTGTGGATGGTTAAAATCCACTGTATTGACGGTCGGGGTAAAATTGTTGTTTCGCTGGTTGTTTGTTTGTGACGGAGTATTAACAACATTTACCCTCTTGGGCTGGTCGGTTACCCCATCCGTTGTTACCCCACGATTTTTGTTAAGGATTTTGGGTCCTTGATTGACATTTGTGGTAGTTGTAGTATTTTGAGTGGAGGTGATTAACCTCCCGTTTGCTCCATACGTCTTACGACCACTATCTATTGCTGCTTGATCTATTCGTAGAGCGCTCTCAAGTACTTCATCATAAGTCCTTAGTGGGAACTTCTGGACTTCTTCCTTCACTTCTCTGCTGAGAGAATGAAGGAATAAATCGCATAGTTCCATCTGATCCATGTTTGGAGCACTTGCTGATGAATAAAGAACTGTACGCCACCTCTGGATGAAATGAGCGACAGATTCATTGTGTTCTTGTTTGATATGCAAGAATTCCCTGATTCCTGTTCTTAATAGTTTGTTCATGTCGAAGGCCTTGATGAACTCAGACACAAGTTGTTTGAATGAATGTATGGAAGCTTCAGGTATTCTATAATACCAATCGAGAGCGATGCCTTCCAAGGTTTTGGGGAATATTTTAGCAACAACCCCATCCCAAGGGAGTAATTCTCGTATGGCTGTAGCGTAAGCTTTGATATGCGCATTCGGATCTCCCTCACCCTTGAACTTAGGCAAATCAGGGAGAGGTCTTGGAAGCATGACGCTTCGTATGGTGAAATCTAAGGGTTCCTTTAGATATTCTGAATACGTCCCTATTGCATAGCTTTCGACCATTGATGGTGTTTGGTGAGGGAGTGGTGGTGGGATAGGTTGTTGATACGGTGTAGCGTACGCGTTGGTAGGGGCATAGGGAGGTCCCTGCATTTGAGCAAACATGCCGGGAGAGGAGAACATATCTCCTTGTGGTGATTTAGAGTACATGTTTAAATAGGACGGGGTATTATCGAGGAACGGACTGTTCGACACTAGACCGGGAGGAATAGTGTTAGAGATGATAGGCCTTGTTGGCATTTGCTGTGGATATTGAGGAGGCATGCCTAACGTGCCTACTCCCGTAAGGAGATCTACTTGACCAGAGTGGTATGGAGGATTGGAACTTCCTGTTTGTATGAACGGAGAATTTTGACTTGCTTGAGCCAGTTCTAACCCTCTCACTCTTTCTACTAACGTTGAAATGACTTCATTTGGTGAAGCCACGGTACTTTTCCTGAGCGGCGTTTGTTGTATACCTTGGTGTTGTAAAGGTACGTGATATCCTGTCATAAATTGATCGCTATTTTGCCAAGTTTCTCCCAGAATATTTCCTGTATGCAGTGGTATAGAGGTATTTTCTTGAAAAGAGATTTCGGGTTGTATTTGTAATCCTCCTATAGATGGATACATTCCCCAGGAGCGTTGTTCACTCCTAGGATAACGTGTTGACTGTCCATCATCTAAGACCAGGTATGGATCTGATTGCCTACTAATTTGTGGTCTGAGTAACATTTGAGGAGATGAACCAGATTCTCCTGTAAACATCATATTGTTGGAACCTGAAGGTTCTGTTTGTTGGGTTCGAGGGGGTTGATCTAACTCCTCAGTTTGAAAAGACGAACTATATCTGATTCTTGGGGTTTGTGTTGACAACTGATTAGTTGAATAGTTGTCACCCCATACTGAGAGCGAGGGTGATGATTCCCTATTCTGTTGGGCGTAGTATGCCTCAAGACCCAGGAGGGGTCTGCCATATGCGTCGAATCCTGACATATTCGGGGGGTATATGAATACCCGCAGAATAATGGGAAGGAGCGAAGGTGGATGAGAGAAGATGAAACTTCTCAAAGAGAAGGTGAAACAATTGTTTGTTTCACGTCAGGTTCACCAATTTTGTACGTCGGAAAAGTGACAGGCGAGCGTGAGAATCAACAAGTAACTCTTCCGCGTACCCGACCTCCCGAGGTCGTGCCAAGACAGCCGGTGGGGGTAGAATATGTAGACAAACTAATTAGGCAGTCTAATGTCTTCGACACGCACTAGTGGAATTTGTAATCTAAGGCAAAGAAGGCCCTTCTAACTTGGACTGGTGTGATAGATCGATCAACGAGGATGACTGCTCGAAGGCTCCAATCAATATCGAGCTCTGGCGTGATTCGATCTATGGGTTGCGGAATACGTGGAAAGTGACCTGGGATTGTTTCGTGTATATCCCCTGATAAGGTCATATAGTGGATGATGAATACAATCGATTCTATGGGCGATTTTCTGGCCTAGTCCAGAATTCCCTAGCTTCGTTAGCTGCTATATCTAGTAAGGACAGTTTCTTGATGATGATAGGTGGAAGTGGGGTGGACTTGAATACCAAAGTACGTAGGCTAGCGTCTATATCGGATTGACCTGTGGACTCGTTGGGCTGTCTCTGTGGATCACAACCGTAGACTCTCGGTTGTTGCGGTCCTGTTATGGTCATACAAAACAAAATGCAATCTAACTGTAATGAAACAAATTCTAACTAAGTGAAATAAATCTAACTACATATAACTTTTATTTTTCTATGAAATATTCTAACAATTTTAAGGAAAGTAAACTATTTTATGCGTATCTAGAAATAATAGCTAAACAGTAATTAAAAACAAACAAGATAACCGAGTGTGGTTATTTCCCTGTGCGATTTATAGAATTATTCTAAATAAAACAGTTTGTCAAATCTACCGGCAAGATTCTCGATCCTACCTCAGAAGTGAGGAGTGAATCATAGTTTCTCAGAAACTATCAATCCCCACAGCTTCCCTGGCAATGTCCAGAATAGAATGAAATGAAATAAAGCGATTAACTACTCTATTTGATATGAATCTGACTAGAACTTTGAAATGTAAAACCTGGATTCCGCAGAACAGTGGCGAATCCGATGGTGTGTGTATGATCTCGTCCCCTCAGTATGATCTTCTCGTTCTTTCGTGTTCACTTGGATCCAGAAAAGCGTGTAATGCTAGCACCAATAGGAGTAGATTTTGGGACAAGGACAGCTCAGAATGCAGACCGAGAATGCGAGTAGGAGAGGGATAGCGCAAGAGTACAGAGCTTGGCTTATGCGATTCCTAGCGGGATTTTACTGCGAGTCATGCAACGTGAAGCGACCAGAACCTTTGACTATCCTATACGAAGAGCAAAACCTGCAACTTTAATGGCTTCCCAAGCTATTCTATTCCAAAATAAAGACACTGCTTGCACAAGTTGGGTATGTGGCTTACCAACAGCTGAATAAAGCTAACCAGGCATATAATGGATTGAACTAAGAACTCCAAGACACAGTAAAAATAAATCTACAGCAAAGAGGAATTCAGAGGCAAGCTTCTAACCGGATTGGATGGAACAACAACACTGCCTGCACAAGATGGGTCTGTGGCTTACTAACAGCTGAGCAATACTGACCAAGTATGAAATAAGCTATGCTATCAATCCTAAGCAAGCTAACCAAAACACTAAAAATCAGAAGACTCTAACAAGGAAAAATGGTGACCAAAAGCTCCAGCTCAAATTCTTCACCCAAATTCAGACCAAAAACTCCAGACCAAAATCAGACCATTTGCATGTACACAAACCATGCATTTATAGGAATTCCAACTCTCAAAAACCAAAACCAAATTGAACTCCTAAACAATAAACAAAGGAAAAACACTGTTCCAGGGGACCAAAAACATTAATGCATGCTCAATTCGGCAAAGAAAAGCTAGTGAAACGTGATATTTCACGCGAGTCGCGTCAAAAGAGCGTTCTGGAAAACGTGCACAGGACCGCCGCTCTGAGCAGGGTGGCGGTTACAGGACCGCCGCCCTGTTCAGGGCGGCGGTCACGAGACCGCCACCATGCAGGGCGGCGGTTTCATCACTGAAGGTCAAGAGGCCAAGGAAAGAGGGAAAAAGGGGAAAACAAAGGGCGCGGGGGCTAAGCGAGGCATGCGGGATGTTAACGCATACTCCGAGGGCTTTTCCGGATCCCGAACACCTTGCGAGGAGACCTGTATCATCATTGGGGCACTTGTTACACTGTTCTGGCGGTACAGTACCTTACAATTTTGGGTACGTACAGACACCAATGGGTATTAGCTTCATTTTTTTCACCATATATAGCAAATTCAAAGATGGTTGTAATGTAGTTCTTCCCATCTGATGTCATATATCCAAGGTGAGAACATTGACCTCCATGCCTAGGTCAATGAGGATATTACTAAGGAGCCATCCATCTACGACCGCATTCAACGTGATTTCCCTATCATAGTCAAGGTTGTGAGGGGGAAGCTTTGCATGCAAGACCTTCCTCTCACACTCTTCTCTAGTGCATGGTACCTTCTCTTTCAACCATGCTCCTAGTAAGGGAATAATATTATCTTTCCTTAGCATTTTACATACTTCCTTGACCTCATCCAGGTCATCTTTTGGCACCTCAACCTTCCTTATTTGCTCCTCCTTCCTGGACTTCTCCTTTGGAAATCGGACTTCTTCTTGTAGACTCTGAATGACGTCCATGGTTTCTTGATATACCTCCTTTTGATGCGCAGGGTCTGGGTACTTCCCATGTACCACTTCTTCCCTTGAAACAAGGTTCTTTTGTCATGGCATTTCATTTACGCGCGTGGCCTTTGCTCCTGTTGTTACCATAACAGGTTCTAAGCCTACATCACATGTCATCCATGGCATCCATTGTGTATCATCCTTCTTAATGCTTACCATTGCAATGCCCTTGTCTTTTTGGTGTTGTTGATTCATATGCTCAAAAAACTTAGGGAACTCCTCGTACTTTTGATTCGCCCCACACCATAAGCACTGAAATAGGTCTAGGCACTCGCACTTGTAGTGGTCTGTAGACACACAATTAAAATAGGCTCCACATGGGAACTCACTTATTCCTCCTCCACGATTACCAGGACCACAAAATCCTCCACAAAATCCCCTTCCATGCATGCCTCCATCTACGCGCTCCTCATAATGGTGATCATCACCCTTATAACTACTGGCAATGTTGGTCTGGTGCACACCATGATTAATGGTCTCATGGATCTGATCAATAAGCCTACAATCCTTAGTATCATGGGTTGTAGAGGTGAAAATCTTATAGTAGAAAGATATATTCTTCCTAATTACGCACTCTAACAAGGGAAATTTACTCGCATCATGATCCCCATGACAAATTTCATAGTCTACTACTATGGCGCGTAATGTCTTCTGGGGGAAACTATCTTTTGCATGTCCTTATACTTCACAATTTGTTCACCACATTCCAATGTGAGTCTCATGAGCTGAGTTTACAAATAATTTTTCCAACTGCTTATCCATAACAATGATTTTATCTTCTAGGAATGGGCTAACTCTAGTGTCAACATTACCGACATCTTCAGTGCATAGGGCGGATTTCAATTCCTCACACGGATATATGAAATTTTTATGAGATAAAGCTCTTCTAAATGGAGTTATCAACCCTCCAACAAACCATTAAGAATGTTGTGAAGGGTGAATGTCATATGAAAAATTTTACAAGAGATTCTTAAACCACACATCATACTCCCATACACTCTCCGCCATTCCCTGTTGAATGTCCTTAAGGGCATTGATGCTCTTCTGCTCAGACTCAGGGATGTGCAACTATGCTAAGAAGGCATTTTTCAATGTGGTGTAATCTACCACCATCTGATGGGGGTCATACTTTCTATACCAGCTATGTGCGTGCCCTTACAACGTCAATGTAAATTGACTAGCCTTCCACTCCAAGGTTGTGATCCCCTTCACGCGCCATATCAACTCACACTTGTGAACATGCTCCATAGTATCTTCAATACCCATGTAATCTAGAAAATGTAAATACATCTCAAAGAAAAATTGAGGAGGTGGGTGAGGCCCATGTCCTCCTAGTCCAGACCCTTGGTTTCCTCCAGTGTTTCATCCTCCAGATCCACTAGATTCATTAGGTCCTGTGCCCCCAGATCCACTAGTTCCACCTCCAGATCCACCAGTTCCACCTCCAAATCCACTAGTTCCTCCTCTAGATCCACCAGTATCCAGTAATGGGCCTGAATTGGTCATGCCTAGGGTCCTCAATGTCCCACTAAATTACATGCCAACCGTCCGTGAGATTTTTCTACTGCTAGATGTGTATCTCGCACCACTCCTTGACACATTACCCAAGCCTTATATATTTTCTCTTTTTCCAAAAATTCCTCTGAATACTAGAATAGTATGCATAGCCATAGAGTGGGAAATGAGAAATTATATCTCTTGGGCATAGATCTTTCACTTCCACTCATACCAACTGGGTCAACGATAATCATTCCTTAATGTGGAAAACCAAGCGCCAGTCTTTGGTCACTATATGGGTTCAGATGCATGCCAACGAATCTCCTCTCTCCATGTCATGAAATCTCATTAGAAGATGAAGGGGTATCTCTTACGCACTTTCAAAGTTGGGGTAGCATAGACTTCTCAGGTTCCATGTCCTCTATGTGAACCTCATATCCTTCCTGCAACATCTACCTCCATATATCCATCATACTTGCAACCTCATGTTATCTAGAAATCTCCCTTTCACACGCTTCACTATACTTGAGTTGTCTCTCCTCCCTTTCTTTCTCTGTCGCAATGTCTACCATCTTCCTCCACTCTAGCTTCCTCGCCCAGCACTCAGAATGGTTTAGCCAACCATCAAAGATGCCTCTAAACTCAAGTTAATAATCAAGATCTTCATTACCAAAGGGATAACACATAGAAACAATCCTCTGGGCTCCCATAGAAACTCAAACTCAGTGACTTTCAAACAAGAATATGTAGAAATTACGTACTCTAGAGTGTAACTAGCCAACACACCTTTCCACCAATGATCTATAGCATGAATCCACATCAAATCTACATCTTGTAGCCTCTGGTATTCTTCTTTGGTCCACATGCATGATCTAAAATACCAACTTGATCTAGACACATATGCCGAGAGCCATTCATACATCTCTACTGGGAAGCAAAAAAAAAGAAATTCATACAACTCATGGTAGAAGTTCTCTTCTACCCATCTACATGCATCAAAATCAGGTCCAGTGTTGAATCTCTAAGTAAATTCTTCCTCCATGCTTTTGAACCATGACTCAACACTTTCCAAAGTTAGGCGTTTTGTCATCACTTATTACACAGATCATGATGTATGTCATTTCCCACTACAACTTCAAAAAGAGGTCCCGGTAATAGAACCAAGATGTAGTCATATTTACACCCACCAAGAACAAGGGAACCCCATGTGCATCATCCTATCAACCAGTGGGAACTGGGCCCTCACCCGAGGCACGTGTGGGTGGTGATTCTCTCTTTTATGCGAGTTGAGTGGGAAAACAATATCTATGATTTGAACATAAGGGAAGTGAGTGGAAATGAGACATGCAAGCATCATAGAGCTCAGAATGGCTTCTAGATTAGTGCAGTCATTCCAGATAGAAAAGTCATTCTAGATCATCTTTAGGGTTGCTATTGCAGGATGTTAGCATGATGAAGACTTAAGGCATTCAGATTTATGACTAATATATCATTCTACAGTGCATGTTCAGATCTAGATCGAGAGAATAACATACTTAAAATATAACCATGATGAAATAAAGCATGTAATACTAAACTATAACCATGATAACACCTTGATTCAATGCATAGTCTCCATTATATTAAATTCAATAATACATAGAATCTCCCTTATAATAACAGTAGTATACGCTCATGCGCGTATAAGATTTGGTGGCATAATCTCACTATAACATAGTTCGTACACTCTCCCATCCTTTATGCTACACGGTTCAATACATATTTAGAAGGGTGGGGACTTTCCCTTCACTGCTTATCTAATCCCAAAATAGGTCACATTCTATTATTAGCCACGCATCATTTACAAAAATAGCCACACATGCAAGTGCGCTAACAATAGACTACTTTTAGTTAACTGACAGTAGTAGATCTATTCTTGGCCTATATCAATGCATAGCACTTCGTAGCTGATCCTCCAAAAATAGCCAATGCATTTCATGCAAGTCTCCAGCTACTTTTTGTGCTCTGCACATTATCTCCAAAAATAGATTATCATTGTGAAAATGTCTAAGTCCCAAACCTATTTATGTTATTCACACGTGATTCTTTCCAATACTTTCATGCCTTTGAATGTTCTCTACTCTCTTACGTGGGTCTTCTGTATGTCCTTTACTAAGTTCTATATTTTTACTAACCAACACATAGTGTCCTCCTATAATTCCACCATTTGCTTCCTCCATGATTGCAACGTGCTTATGCTCTAGCACAAAATGGTGCAAGATCTCATTCTGGCCTAACTTGTATAAGTCTCCACCAATTAAAATGTACGCCTCAGTACATATAGCTAGTTTTTTTCTTTCAAAATTCTTCATTCCCTCCAGCGTCATACCTATTTTGAGAAACATACCAATATCCTCTAAGAGGGTAGACACTGGAATCTAAAAAATTACACATCTAGAATTGTATCCTCAATGCTCTGCACGTCCTCTCCTAACTGAATCCTTGATAAATGGTCAGGTCCCAAATTACTCTTGCCCAGTTTTTGTAGTCATTTTTACACTCAAAATGTAACATTCCCATTTTAAGACTTTAGAAATAAGGGAAAAAATATTACACAATGTTCTCTGTTCTAAATAAAACATCATTTAGAACACACATTCCATGTCAATCAATCTCATAATAGATAACCATATGCAACTATAATGACTCGGTAAATTACCGATCTCTCATTCCATGACTCGGTTACCAACCGATCTCTCATGTTTTTCTTAAAGTATAGAATACTTTATGTATACTACGTATACCTGGTTTTCCTGCCCTATTCCAGGCACTGAGTGATCTGTTTAAAGAACCTATATAAACATTTGTTACCAATATTCATTTGACATCATGTTTCTTTAAACTAGGTGACATAGGACAGCCCAACAAATAGCTTGTGATACTTTGGCCAAATATTTTCAACATACTATTCATGTTACTATTCCTAGATGACATACTTGTCAGTTTGGAATACATCCTTCACCCCACTCTATTATTATCTAGAATGGTCTTTACTAACTTTTTTCAATCCACTTGCCCAAGGTTTGACCCTAGCATGGGTTAGCAACATAATTTTTTATAGGAATACACTCACAATGAGTTAGGATTATGGGCATACTCAACCGACCTAAGTTGACCGAATGTGCCTAGGTACCCTGAGTCATAGAAAGTTACTTTCTAATTCAAACATGCTACTTAACTTGACCTAGAGAGAAACTAAGTTCAAGTCCAGATGTGTGTAGATCTAGATGAATAAATATGGAATGGTGTTGCCACATGTCAACTGCAACACTATATCCTCGATAAGCCCTTGGTCTTCTCGAAGGTACAGTCCTACAGTTGGCATGTGCCAACATCCATTTGAACTGATTCATCACAATGTACATACCACCAAATGTGCATACCCCTTGGTGGTCATTATTTCATAATTAAATTTGGATTAAGATTCAGATTACAGCAACTATGCCTAACCCTAATTCCAACATTATTAAGTTCTTTATCTAATTAATCTATTTTGATAGTAAGAACTTCATTAACTCATGTTTGCATTTATGTTCATTAACTTGGCATAACAAGTAGTTATCCCATAAATAGGCCAGCAAACATCAAACGGTTAATTTTATTGCCACCTAGTTGACTAAAGAGGGTGTGTCATCCACCTAGGTTCAGCTAGTGTTTAATTTATATAAAATGAAGTACCAAGCGTAAATATTGTAACCACCATTCCTTTTATTTTTCATTCTTTTGAGAGAGGAAGAGTCTTCCTCTACATGGTTAGATGTTAGGGTTAACATAACCTTTTTATCATTCATCACTCATATAGTTTAATTATATATTCAATACATATTTCATTATTAAACTATAGTTGTTTAGATAGAGAATGACATCTTTTGCAACTTAACAAGTTTCACTATAGTAAGGGAGATTTTACTATCCCCTTAATCCAATTTATTAATTGATAACAGTAATAGTATACAAACAAATATAAGGAATATCGACAAGATATCATTACTATTTCCTTCATACAAATTACAATAGAATCTACACCATAATTTGGAGTCAGTCTCCAAACCTTTCAATTCATAATGATAAAATATACACTTTACAAGACTATGCATTTCAGGCATACTATATGTCGATCAGCATTAAGATCATAAAAGAACATAATTTTTCTTTTTTCACCACAACTCAAGAATGAATCGAAATACTTTATAAAAGAACCAGAATTTAAATCAATTAATACATCTTTAAAAAATTTCCTTATTTTATCACTTACAAATTCCATCTATAAAAATTGCTAACACGGGTCAGTTCATTGAACTGAAAATGATGAGCACTAATCAAAAAATGAAGTGCATTCCACTAATTGTTCCATTAAAACAACTCTGCTTTAATGAAACAATTAATATATATCATACCAATAAGCATAAGTGATAACATCCATAAAATAAGTACAAATTAAAAAGTTTGAATTCACTTTTAAGAAAAGAGCTTAATATAATCAACAACCACTGCATTATAACATATAAGAATTGAACCAATCAATTACTTATTTAAACAAACAATAGATCTTGTTGTCTAATTATTTCATAATTATTTCTGAATTGAAATATAGAATTTATCTTTACTATGTAACAAAAAGAGTTACTTTCAACATAGTACATATTTAGGATGATTCATCCTACAACTTAAATAAATAAGAAGAAGAACAATACAGACTATCCATGATTCACTATTCATCTTAAAGATAGAAAACTGGTACAGAAAGTACATAACTAATTACCTACATAACTACATCAATCAAGGAAACCAATAAAAGGATTCACCATTTAAGAGACAACATCTAATACAAGAATCCCAAATCCATTCGAGAAGGGAGAGAATCAAAAAAATCTACTTGCAAGTCTTAAATAAATTCTACATTATAGAAGATATCATTCAAAGATCTAAAACCATCTATTCCAAAAATCAAACAAAGACCTACATAAGGATAATCTCTTCTTGTGTCCATCCAGGGAAGATTCATAATATGATAGAGTGCAAAAAGAGGGGTCCTTCCAATAACAAAAACCAAATGGAGCATGACTCAATCAAACAAAGTAGTCGGTCTAACATGATTACGTTTTCCCCCTTCTATAGGATAGACTCAACTGTACACTATATGCATCGTCACGACAAGTGACTCAATTCAGATTAGTTGAGATTAAGAAATAACAAACAAGGACAATTTAGTTTTCCCAGTACCAAGAATGACAGCCCCAAAGTTGTCTAAACATACAACTACTTCCATGAATTGTCCACATTCGACTAGCAACAAATAAAACTAAACAATTCCAAAAGGAAGTTTTCGTTTCAAAAGAGTGAGGTCACACTATTTCATACAAGATATAAGGGACATAAAATCTGAATTCAATAATTCGAACAGGCCTAAGAGAGTAATCACTCTACAGTAAAGAAGAGAGTCGAGCTACAGAGAAGTTTGAACAACTTAACTTAACTTTACAAAAGTTAAAATAAACTTAAATAGAAAAGATCCGATCAAGAATTCATTTCCTTTGTATTATCAATTGAATTCCCATTTCTATTTCAAACTCATAAGTTCTTTCACTAGTTCCCAAAAGAGAATACAAAACCAAACACACAGGTTTATAGGAAATAACACTTATTTTTCCTTATGAATTCAAACTTTATCAAAACAACAATATCAACTCTAAATTTTCACGTTATTTAAACACAAGTTTGAGTTCATGCTATAAAAAAAAGTAAACAATGCAGTCCCAAACAGAAGTACAAATATTGGCAAAACAAGATACATTCCACAAGAGTATTCAAATTCTATCTCCTTTTAAACCATAAATTCATTCAAATGGATCTGAAAGAGAGTATGAAAACCCAACACACGCTTAAGTCAAGAAAAGTTTCAACAATACCCTCTTACTTGACTGAAACAGAAATCACAACAAAATAACTTTCACAGCTCCATCTAGCACATAAAGATCAAGACAGAGAAGGTAATTGTTCCAATCAAATAACATAATAAGAAGTATGCACGCAACATTTCCATAAACTTTGAGAACCCATCATTGATTGCTTTTAAGATTTTGAATTCACATAGAAGGGTAAGTAACAATACAATATCGAACTTGAGGTTCTATCTCTTCACAACAAGATACAGTTCCATAAAAGGTCCAGCATCCTTCTAATAAAACAGTAAAATACTTTTAAATGAGACATGGGTTACCCAGAGCAGAGGAGAGAAAGATATCCTCTAATGTTTACATGCCATTACATGTTCAAAGTAAATAGTACAGTCTGGGATAGAAGTTCTACAACCCTTCCAAACTCATGATGCATCCAGGAGAAGATTCCAAAAGAGACTCAAATCAAAGCCATTTAATCAAGCTCTTTTCAAGCAGACAATCTCAAATATGAGTTCTAAGTAACAAAAATCCTCGAATACTAGTTCAAAAAAAAACAAAAATCCTCAAATACGAGTTCAGAATAAACACAAGCCCCGAATATGAGTTTAGAACAAACACAAATCCTCGAAAGTTCCACATGCATATCACCATTAAACTTGCGTAGAGAGAAACATCCAAAGACTAACATTATCATGAAATAGATTCATATCCAAAAATCACATAGATTCATTCAATCATGAAATTAAATAACCAGAAAAAACATGAAACCATTTATCTCATGAGAGTAGAGTTATTTTAATGAATCATTTAGAGGAAAGAAAGAAATCTTAATGGGTAGAGCCTATCATGCCTGACATTGCTTCTACCAATTCAAAGGAGAGTTCCAGCCAAGCTTCAAACTCTCTTTCTCCTCCAAGAAATATCAAAAACCAAACATCTCTTTCTCCAATGCCTCATATACTTTCGTTAGATCGAAAATAGACCAAAGAAGCCAAAAATAGCCACAAAGTAAAAGTCAAACTGCTGGTTCGAAGAACCAGATAGCTCCATGCAGAGCAAAAATCGCAAGGCATGCAAGACCAAAAAACCTCCAAAAAATCCATCCTCGTTGTTTCCAAGATGGTTTTCTCACAAAATTTGAGGTTCATTAATGCCATTACTCCCCAATATCTCACCTATCTCTCCTTGCCACCACCTCCTAAAATTTTTGAATGTTATTTCAACCTCTGCATGCATTTCTAAGTTTAACTATGATTCTACGTAAGCTTCCACCAAGTTTACATGCCTTTTCCAAAACTAGCAGTACTTCCCATTTATTCAAACAAATAAAATCAAATAAATGCCTTTGGAACCATCGCCAACATGCCATGCGACCCTAGGTCCCTTTCAATAGTTTAGGATAGATTTCCATAACTTAGGTTATAACCTTAGGTTAGTCTAAAAAGTAATTACCTTAGGTTTTTTAAAAAATCATTACAATAAGTAATTGCCACCTTAGGTTAGATCAAAATTCACAACCAAATAGTATTAGGTATTAGGTTAAAAATAGCCTAGCATTACCTTATGTTATTTCTCCCTTATTCCATTTAGCACAACAACTTAGGTTATAATGCCATCCCAACAAAATAGAATATGAAGCTTAGGTTAGATTGTCACCCAAATAAGTAGACATGGCTAGGAAGTAGGTACATTTACCTTAGTTTAGAATACCATTAGGATAATCCCATCGGTTTAGGATTTAGATTCCCTTCATAGTCGTGAAGTAAGCTTTGTTCCACTTACGCCGTTAAATATCCTGAGAGGTCAATCCCAAAGATCCGAGCACAAAACATACAACTGAATGCAAGCACAATATTACAAGATAAAAATAATTTGTAAACATAAAAAAGTTCAGTCCACTACGTCTCTCAACCTATGAATGTTAGTTTACCATGCAGACCAGTAAGGAGATTTAAAACATTCCTTAGAGCACTAGAATTGATCCAAGGATGAGTCAGTTAAAAGAGATAATTTTGTAACCCTCAAAACCATATTGTAACTCACCTATCAGAAGTGAAAATGGATTCTTGAAAGCTATATCATTTCAGTCTAATGAATCCAAGAGCAGAAATGATTTATCCGTAACAAGCATGATTTTCAACAATCAAGGGAACACACCTCATTCAAGAAAATCACATATCAACACTTGTAATGCAAAAGTTTGAAATATAACGATGTTTCAAATGTGTTACACACAAAGAACAAGGGAGCCCATTGCACGTCGCCCTATCACCCAGTGGGCGTTGGGCGCTCACCCGAGGCATACACGGGAATCGAGTCTCTCTTTTATGTGATTTGAGTGGGAAAACATCATCTATGATCCAAACTTAAAGGAATTGATTGGAAATGGGACATGCAATCATAATAGAGCTCATAAGGACTTCTAGATTAGTGTAATCATTCCAGATAGAAAAGTACTTAACAGATTAAGAACTGAATCAAAATAGAAAGGGAAATGTGCAAGGATTCAGACTCATTCCATAAACATGCATAAAATAGAACCATGAAGATATGTAAATGCACCAGAATAATTACTTATCATATTCATATAGACTGGTAACCTCATTACATTCATTAGATTCATTACAGAGCATTACAGAAAGGTAGACCAAAGTCATGCATCATAACTGCATTCCTATCCTTTAACTCTCAAATGAAAATTTAAACATCCAAGCCCTTGGTACATCCATCTCCTATGTTTTATCTACCCAACCCAAATAGAGTTCCTTTGCAGCATTTCTACATAGCTCCGCTCCCTCTCTCTCTCTCTCTCTCTCTCTCTCTCTCTCTCTCTCTCTCTATATATATATATATATATATATATATTCTTCTACGGACACTTATATTTATAGGCCGCTTGAACTACCAAATCATCCTTCTACGGCCTCAGATCCATCACCAAGTGTTCAGATGTGGTCCTCCATGGGAGCATGCTCTTCCAGGCCAAATCTCTCCACTCTTTGCCATAATGGTCTTCTAGAAGCTTCCAGTACAGGACATACTCCTTCCTAAGCCAACCTATCACTAGGTTGGCACCTTATTCATTCCACATGCACAATCGGGTCACACTTTTCTTGTGTCCTACCTAATACACCAAATACGGATAAGTCTCGAGACCTTTTCTTGTGGGTGAACATCACGGGTCCTACTAATACCCTCCTAGAACCTTACCTTGTGTGCCTATTTCTTAACTTCAGTCTTGCACACCCATGCGCCTTTTGGACTTAGTCAAAATTTTAGGGGCCCAACAGTTTCACAACAATTGTAAACTCAAACTCTTGAAACAATAGGACCCACCTACATATGCACCCTTGTTAAATGGACTTGTTCACCAAGTACTACAATTCCATGTGGTCTGTGTGGAATATAAATGGTGTTTCCAATAGATAATGCCTGAATTTGTGTAGTGCATAGATCATCAACAATGCCTCACGCTTAGTAGTAGTATAGTTCTGCTCTGTTGGATTCAACTTCCTACTTGCAAAACAAAAAGGGTGATCAACAGTCCCCTCACCAAGTTGTGCTAATATTGTTCCAATTGTCATCCCTAAAGAATCAACATGTACATGGAATGTCTTATCACAAGACAAAAAGCATAATATGGGCACAGTTACAAGCCTATTCTTTAATGTATCAAACACCATCTATTGTGCCTATCCCCAATGATATGTACTTCTATGCTTCAAAAATCCCTACAACAATGTGACAATTTTGGCATATCCCTTAATACATTTTTGGTAGTACCCTGTATGCCCAAGGAATCCACGCACCACACTCTGGCTGGTAGGTTCCCCCAATCCCACAATAACGACAACTTTGGAAGGATCCACTAGCAAGCCTTCCTTTACATATGATATGCCCCTATAGGGTTCCAAAAGGAGTACCGAAAAAACATATCTTAATGTTGAGAGATATACTCAACTGTCGACATCTCTCAAATATCAACCACAGATTTTCCCAATGGTATTTTACTAGTCCATAAATTGTCTAATCATCAAGGTATACTTGAAGAAACTTATGGATGAAGTCCTTAAACACCTGAACCACGATGCACAAAAACAAAATAGGTGTTTTCTTTAGTCTAAAAGGCATGATTGTGTACACAAAACTTCCCCATTCAATGGAAAAAGTTGTATTTTGGGTAAGTGCAGCAAGTTGGGGGACAAAAAGGGGGTCATAAGTGGACGTCATATTGTAAATAACAACATAATATCAACTTGTAGGAATTATTAGCAATACATACACTCAAAATTAGAAAAACTTATATTAATATGAATCGTAGCATCTAGAATCTAGTTTCTAAAATACTAAATTTTTTAAAAAATGGACAAGATTAGCTATATTAAACACTCAAAATTCAATGACTTGGTATTTTTTTTTTTAAACGCCTATAAAATTATAGTCCGTTTGCCCACAATTTGGATGACCAAAAATTGATATATATTTTTCTCCTTTGGTGAGAAGTTATATACAACTATCTATCTTGGGATGGATTTTATTTTTTATTTTTTTGAGTAATATTTTATTTTTTATGATTTTTTCCGTGAAAGTGGTATGAAAACATAAAGAAAACAAAGCACTTTCCGTTTGCCCGCCATAACTTCATCAAAAAATATTGAAATCAAATATTTTTTTTTTGAATATGTATATAATTTCACCATGGTTGGGATGGTATAAGTTTTATCACATTCTGATAAGTGAAAAAAATATTGCAGTCTTAAACCTAGACATAAACATTCACGGGAAAAAGTTTCTTAAAGACCTACTATTAGTAAAAAATTATAAAATGATATTTATCCTATTCTATTCACTTTAAAATCAGTATTTCTACAAAGCTAATAGTCTCCCCTACGCAATGGTACTATTTTTATGACATATTTTTTACTTTTTGGCATGGTTCAAGTCCGTGGAAGACTAAATTTCATGTTTTGTTGTTTTTAATGTAAAATTCAGGATTTGATGTCCACTTAATTGTCCCCCAACTTGGTGCACTTACCCTTTTCTTGGTCCTCCTTTGTAATTCTAACATGATGATATCCTGAGAATCCATCTGTGAAAGAATAGATCTTAAGCCTGGATACTCCTAAGATATCCTCGGTGAAGGGGGTTGGTAAAGGTTCAATGAAACACACCACATTAAAATCCCTATAATTAATGCAAATCCTTATCCTCCCATCCTTTTTAATGTTGATGACCATTTGACTTATCCATTTTGATTCATCAATAGTCTTAATGATGCCCGATGTTATCATCTTGTCAATCTCCTCTTTGAACCTGACGTGCATATTTGGATTCATTCAGTATGGTCTCTTTTGAATTGGGCATGTGACCTCATTTAGTTTGATCCACGTCTCTCTTAAAGAGTGGTGAACTCCCTTAATCTCATGGTACCCATGCAGAAACAAATCCTAACATTCACGTAACAGATCAATAATATTTGAAACCTCCCTTTCTGACCAGTAACCCCCAATAATAGCCTCCTTAGGTTCAACATCCAAGCCAATGTTAACCTTCATAGTTTTTAGGGGTTCATGGAAGGCTTGCACTTTCTCATCAGCATGATCTATTACCTCGTGTGTACCCACAGTATCGTTAACATCTAATTTCTCCACTTCTTCACCATCGATCACATTGACCAACTTCTCTTTCTCTTTTTTCATGCAAGCATTCTCAAGTTTTATTTCCTCTAGCTCTTCCTCATCAAAGTGTGCTTCCAAGTCAGGTTCTCCCGACAACCCAAGTGTTCTATCCTCTATCATGTCACTATCCCCCATAGTTAGGTGCTTAACAACCTCTAGTGCCTCATGTACCGATGGCTTTATAATTCAATACTCAAAGGTTTGAATCAAGTCATCTGTCAACTCCCATAAGTTTCATGTATGACGGAATATCTTTGAGTGAATGTACCATGCACGTGCACAACCTTGTAAGGTGGAGTAAATATTATGCACCCATAAATATGGAGGCAAGACCTGAACCTTCCATCTAGTCCTTCTCACATGCCTGGATGTGAAATGAGGAAAGTTCCTTCCCAAGATAGTCTTGTATAGTAGTAGGTTCATTTCAGAGAAACCTAGCAGAGAACATGATTATCACCTCATGCCACTCTAGAATTTTATTGTGATGGGTCACCCACCAATGTGTTGCGGTCTCGAGAAAATTATAGCTAGGAATACTTCTCCTTTATTTCTCACATCTCCACTAGGTATCCATTGCTCGTAGGAAAACATTAGGGTTGGATCCCCCAATGTAATTTGGAAAATATTTTCCTCCCATACACCTAACTGAGTGTTCCTTTGTTACTCTTGTCATATATCCTCTTAACTACCTTCCAACTAACTCATATGTCTCATGCACCCAATTTTCACATGCTACACTAGTTATATCACTTACAGATTAAGTGTCTTCCCACTGAATAACTCTTTCTATTGGATACACAACCTCAGGATCTCTAATAGTGCACACATAGATTCTATCTAGGTATCCTTCTCCCAAGGGTTTAGTATAGGGTGTTGACTTTCCATCTATCAAATGGATGATAACACATTCATCCTTCTTCTCAAAACTTATATATCCCTTATTGAAATGTAATTCAACAATGTTCTTATAGCACTAAGGGCACCCAAGTAACACTAGGAAGTTTTCTACCTTAGCAAGTGCCAAAACTTCGAAGTCTCCAGTGAATTTTTCCCCTTGTATATTTATAGCATTATCTCTTAAAACTCCAATGGGCACTGCATTTGTCTTATTATCCATATACCAACACATTTGAAAATGGTTATAATGGGGGCCTTCACATTTTCTTCTATGTGTCCAAGGTAAGAACATTAAATTTCATGCATGTGTCAATTAGAATATTATTCAGGAGCCATCCATCAACCATGACATTTAAGGTAATCTCCTTATCATAGTCAATGTTATGCAGAAGAAGGTTATCGTGTAAGACTTGTCGCTCCTACTCTCCTTCAGTGTATGGTACATTATCTCGTAGTCATTCTCCCAACATAGGGATGATATTTTCTTGCCTCAACATCTTCCATACCTCCTTGAAATCATCCAAATCCTTCTGTGGAGCCTCAACGTACTTCTTTTTTCTCTAATTGCCATGACTTCTCCTTTAGGCAGAAGATCTATCCTTGTAGGCTTAAAATCATATCCATGGTCTCCTGATAAACCTCCTTCTGATGAGCAGGGTCTGGATACTTCACATGCACCACCTCTTCTCTCATGACTAGTGGTCTTTGCTTTGGTACTTCCATGGCATGCACAGCCTCAGCTCGTATTATCACTAGTACATGTTCTAAATTTAACTCACGTACCACCCTTGGCATCCACTGCGAGTCAACTTTCTTCACGCTTTCCATCCCAGTGCCTTTTACCTTATGTTGTTGTTGGATCATGTGTTCAAAAATTTCAGGCACTCTTCATACTTATGTTTCTTCCCACACCAAGAGCACTATAGTAGTTCAGGACATTCACGTTTATAGTTCTCCATAGACCCATAGTTGTAACAGGTTCCATGTGGGTACTCACTTCTTCCACCTTCGCAATTTCCACAACCTCTAAATCCTCTAAGAAATCATCTTCTGCTACTACCCCCATCCACGTGCCTTTCATAATGATGGCCCTCATCCTTGGAACTTCTTGCAATACTAGTCTAGTGTAAACCACTTTCAATGGCATCATGTATTTGCTCAATCAATTTACAATCCTTGTTGTCATGAGTAGTAGAGGTGCAGATTTTTCAATACCAAGACACATTCTTATGGATCACATGTTGCAGCAATCAAAACCTTCTTGCATCATGCTCTCTGTGGAAAATCTCACAACCCACCGTTATGGCATGAACTGACCTTCCTAGACAATTTTCCTATGTATGACCCTCTTCTTCACAATCCATACACCATAACCTATTGCAAGTCTCATGAGCCAATTTTGTAGATAATTTCTCTAGCTATTTTTCTATTGTAGTAATTTGGGCTTCTAGGAACAGACTAATTCCTATATCAATGCTTCCTACTGCCTCAGTGTGTAAGGCAGCCCCCAAGGCCTCACACAAATCAATGAAATTCTTATGTGAAAGCACCCTTCTGAATGATGTGACCAGTCCTCAGACAAACCACTAAGCATGTTGCAAAGGGTGAATGTCATAAGATAACTTAGATAGGAGAGTCTTGAAATGTGCATCATACTCCCGCACACTCTCTATCATTCCTTCTTGAATCTCCTTCAACATGTTGATGCTTTTCTATTCAAACTCAGGTATGTGTAACTTGGCCAAAAAGGAATTTTGCGGCGCAATGTAATCCACCATTGTCTAGTGTGGGTCATACTTTATGTACCATCTATGCAAGCATCCTTGTAACTTGGTTACAAAATGACTTGCTTTCCAATTTGGGGCAATGATTCCCTTTGTGTGCCATAGTAACTCACACTTGTGTACATGTTCCACGACATCCTCAACACCCTTGTAATTAGGTAAGTGGAGTGACATCTCAAAAAACACATGTTGATGGTGTTGTGGACCTTTTCCACCAGATCTAGGACCTTGATTCCCTCTAGTGTTACCTCCACCACAATACCCACTAGATCCACTAGTGACAACTCCTCTAAATCCACCAAATCCTCCTCATATCGTAGGTAAGGGGCCTAATGCATCTACACCCTGTGATCCTACCGTCGTGCTAAACTATGCGTCGGCAGTCTGTGATACCAAACCACTCCCATATGTGTTTCCCATGTCATTCCCAAATGTGATACTCAAACCTTGTGATCCCAAACCTTGCCCAAACGTTGTGCCAGACAAAATACCCCCAAAAATAAGAAATGATTGTGTAGCCATAGATGTACCAAATGAAAAAATATACCTCCTATGTTTCACTCGACTACCAATATTGATACCAACTAGATTATCAAAAATTATTGTAGGAATTGAAAAAATAAGCGCAAGGGTCTAGTCTCCATGTGGGTTAATATATGTTCCTATGGCTCTCCTCCTTTCTTCATATGACAAGCTCTCTCTAGAAGCCAAGGGGGTTTCTCTTCCGCACTTACCAAGATGGGGTAGCTCAGACTACTCAAGTTCCATGTCCTTTGCATGAACCTCAAATCCTTCCCACAATATTTACCTCCATAAATCCATCACTCATGTAGCTTCATGTTGTCTTTCCAATTCCTTCTCCCGAGCTTCATTATACTTGAGTTGTCTCTCCTCTCTCTCTCTCCATTTTCACCACAAGGTCCTTCATCTTCTACCATACCATCTTTTGTGCCCCGCGCCTAGCGGGAGTTTAACCAGCCATGGGAAAGGCTTTCAAACTAAACATAATGACAAAGATCTTGATAGCCAGTGGAATAACACGCAAGAATGATCCTCTAAGATCCCACAAGAATTCAAACTTAGTAGTATTTAGACAAGAATAAATAGACATAACGTATTCCAAGGTATAACTAATCAGCACTCTACTCCACTAGTGATCAACAACATGGGTCCAGGTCAGATCGAAATCATGGAAACACTAATATTCCTCCTAGGTCCAAACACAAGGTCTATAGTACCAACTTTTCCTTGATGTATATGCTGAGAGCCATTCATACAACTCTATTGAGAAACAACATAAGAATGTCTTATAGATTTCGTGATACAGGTTCTCCTCCACACATTTTCATGCATCAAACTCAGATCCAGTACTAAATCTTTAAGTAAACTCATTCAATGTGCTTTTAAGCTAGGTCTCGATGTTTTCCAAGGTCATACACTCCATCATCACACATCATTCTCACAACATCTTTGAAAAGAGGTCTCGATAACAAAACCAAAATGTAGTCTCTATTTACCTCTTGCTTCACTAACCAAAACCCAAACATGTTGGCACATCATCCAGACTAGTCTAGAATCTTACCTGAGGTGTGTGCAAGTGTCGAGCCCCTCTTTTGTGTGAGCTTCATGATAATGTTCTCCCTTAATAAGGGCATGTTTACACAAACATAGAATGAACACACCCATTCTTAGAATCAAGATTAAGAACTAAGTCCTAGTCTAATGCACCAGAACACGAAATAACATGATCATACTACAATAAAAGTAGAACTAAATCAATATTTTCATTAAGAACACTAGTATTATGACCATGACCAATAAAATAAAATGCACAGATCAAGATCCATCAAATAGATGTTCAGAACCATTCCATTATATTCATTCATGAAATTACAGTAGCCAATAGTACATCAAAAGAGCTCCATGCATAGATATATTACATCAGCAGAGCTTTAACATGCTCTCTATTAGTACTTCATCATAGAACTTACAATCACATATTACACATCTTCACTAGTTGTATCTCTCTCTCTCTCTCTTGCTTGTACTCTCCCTAATGTCATGCAAGACCATCCATAAAGAGGAACTTGAGGGAATCTATTCTAACCACTCATCATTACAAGAGAAGGCCTGAACTAATCTTTCATGATTTCCCTACCACTACCCAAGAACATGCCAAATGGCATCATGTGTTTCCTCAATCGAGTATCCCTTAGCATGCAAGTGTTAGCTAATCCATGAAAAACTCGACTCCTTATCCTTTCATGATAACCATATTGATACCCTAGAATATTCTTTCCTTGGGTTACAAGTCTTCATAGCTTATCTATAACTATATCAAGTTTCTTTTCCATCTATTCCCTAAACACATCTTTACCTATTATCCAAAACCTAATGAGTCCCGAATCGATCCTACCTAGGCGCAAGCCCTCATGCATCCCCAAAATGTACTTCTATGTGTGCCTTTGCACCCTAATTTCATGCTCCAAAAACCTTTGGGCCTTAGGTACTTAGTTAATTTAGGATTCCAAAAATCTTTGGGCCTTAGGTACTTAGTTAATTTAGGATTCCAAAAATCTTACATTGTGCATGGCTATAATCACAAAACTCCCTCTCAAGATTTTAACATTGGTGACCTTGTCTTGAAATAAAATCAAAATAATACAAATAATGAGGGCACCTCTAAAAGGTAAATTTAATCCCAATTGGCTTGGCCCATACATTATCATTAACAAACTTGGTGGTGGATTCTATCGCCTCACCACCTTTTTAGGCATAACCTCTCAAAAATCCAATCAATATAATACATATCAAGAAATATTATGCTTAGAATAAAAACTATTTGACCATTTCCCAATGACAAACTCTTGTGCTTTGGTTCACACTCTACTATTGAGGGCTTACTACAGATGGAGTCCATAAACTTCACTATAGACACCACACATCATGTTTCACACATTATACATTTAGTCCATATCATTTAAATTTTTGCATATCTATATATCATACATCATACTAGTCTTCATCATACTCATCTAGCATTGCATCCTGCATGTTATATGCTCTTAGGCACACTACACATGTTACATTAAATACTATACACAACACACACATCACATGGTCATTTATCATCTTCAATAAATATACTACATCATCTTCTACGTGTTGCACTCACTACCCTATGACGCACTTTATTTTCTTAGTCCATACTTAACTGCTGAGGGTTTACAAATCAATTGGACCTTACATTCATCACGATTTTGTCATTTGACCTTTCATCATGCAAAATTTCTAGGATAGTGACACACGCTATAGGATAAATCATCACTTACTCTATAATCTTGTAGTGGTATACGCTTTAGGCTACATCATCACTCCCTACTATTCATCTTGTAGTGGTATACACCACTCCTTATTATTCATCTTGTAGTGATACACACTTTAGGGCTAAATCATCACTCATAGATTCAATTTTTCATGATATATGCTTCAACTATAAGGTTCGAACACATCTCTTCTATATGTTATATATCCTCATCACTACACATACATACTCGTCACAACGTGGTAGACACAACATACACTATTCAAACATTTCCCAATGATGCACTCCCATTTATGGTTCATTATTGATTATTAAGAGGGTAAAAACCAAATGAACCTCACTACATACATGTCCATTCACTCAAGGCGCATGTGGATCCTACCATGCATCTTGCATTCCATTCCATCCATCCACAACATACTGCATATTATGGTTGCTTTTACTCTTGCTTACTTTTTCTTGTTCATGGTCACTTTATTACACATGCTAGTTCGATTACTTGTATGTCATTTATCTATATCATCCACACATGTGCATTCATGTCTTTCTCTAGTTTTTATCATAGATATAGGTCTCTTACACACATCGTGGGATACTCACCTTCTACCCTTCCTACACTAGTCGTTGAGGGCATCCACATCTGTCTCTTCCATGTGTTATTGTTTTAGTTTATGCTTAGCACTTTCCATTACTTGGTTATACACACTTTGTGACATATTGGTTATCTTTCTAACATATTAATGGGTGCCTCATGTGGCAACATTTTTTATGTAGGGATATTCACTTCCATACTTTTTATATTGCTTATCTATTATTTTCTCTTGTTTGTGGGAATTTCCCAATGTTTGGTGTGCACAATTGTTTGTTGTATGTGACCATGATGGCCTTGCATGTCTTACGACATCATGAGTAATGTCCCATATTTGCAGGAAACTTTGTGTGGATTACTTTTTCTTCTTGCATGTTTTGCATTACTACATTTTTTTCTTAGCTTATACACTATTTGCGTAGCTTACACATTATCTTATACATGCATGCTTATTTTTACTAACACTTGTCTTTGGCTAGCCTTTTTGTTTATGCACACCTTGGTTTCTACCAAGCACATTCCCTTCCCCCCTGCAGGTAATATTTTCATATTTCATGTGGTTGGTGCTCTTTTGGGGTCGCATTATCCTATCAACGACTTTGTATGTGCCCCCATAGACGGGGGGGAATCATTCGGGGTTTTATATACTACACAATGCATCTACACTAGTTTAGTTTAGTGCACTTTCTACCCTTGTCATTTTGGGTTACATACAATGAGTGCATTCAGACCATTCTATGAACCCAAATACATTATCGATTTTATAGGACAAGGTAGTCCTTAGCATTCTGGGAAGCAGTTAAAGGTTAGAGGATACAACGTAATTCCTCCTTATACTTCTTCATCCAGTAGCATCGTATCACCCAAAAAAATAAGGACGTACAGATATATCTTCACACATGTTCAGGGAAGCAAATAAGGTTGGAAGATACAACGGAATTCCTTTATATAGTTTCTTTAGCTTATGGCGTCAGATCACCAAAAAAACCCTGACAATACAAGATATCCTTTTTTGGGACCCCAAAATATTGTCTAAGTACAAAAAGGTGTGTAGGTGCATAAGGCCTAGTTGAAGAAGGGCATGCAAGTAGAAGGCGCACAAGAAAAGGTTTAAGGGAAGGGTTTAAGAAAAACTGTGGCAAGCGCACAGACAGAGCCAAGGTTTCAAGACTTAGTTGTATTGGGAATTTTGGGTAGGACACGAGAAAAGCATTGAACCCGACTATGCATGGGGAGTGGATAAGGTGTTATCCTAGCAACGTGATGCCCACAAAAGGGAATATGCTCTGTGATATAAGGTTCTAGAAGACATCATGTCAAAAACTGAAGAGCTCGGGCCTAGAGGATCATGATCCTATAGAGGACCACATTCAGACACTTGGCATCGGATATAAGGTTAGAGAAGGATGAGTTGGCACTTTGGGATGCCTATATATGCGAGCGCCCGCAAGAGAAAAAGGAAGGATAGTATATATAAATCAGATAGTGATCCGAAAATAATCAAGTGATTACTACCTGATATCAAACCCTTGTAGGCTTTAAATATTTGTCGATAATTTTACTCCTTTTTAAGTAATAAATTTAAAATAAAATGCAAGAAAATAAAGACAATTTCACAAAGATTGATTACGAAGTTCAGAAATTGCCTACGTCTCCGGGTTTGTGGTCAAACCGTTCCACTAGTCAAAACTTGTAAGTGACAATAGTACTTTCACAAGAACACCTAATGGAAATTTACTTGCCTATCAGTTACACCAGTTCTTTGAAAAACTTCCGATGATCAGTCGAATTGTTCTTCACCTTCCTGATGCACAATTTCCTTCGGCTTCGATCGGCCTTCCTAATGCTATCAATGTGACGCTAGCACTTCCGGTCAACAATCCAGGATTTACAAGTAATTGGTGTGGCTCAATGGGCCTATTTGGGTAGTTTATAATTTACTCCCAATCACAAATATTTCATCTACTATTTCCTAAAATAATAGGTCAATAAAAAATATTTTCTAACACATCTCACAAAAAAGCTTAACAAATAATAAGCTTGTTGGACTAATGTGTGTCCCCACAATAAGCTTAACAAATAATAAGCTTGGGGTGTGTGTATGTCACAATAGAATGGGTTCCCTATTTATACAAAAAATAGGACCCTTAAAAAATGCAATTGCATATCATCCTTAGGCTAATATTAGCCTAATCCCATAGCAAAATAAATGGGATCAAAATTCCCTATAATGGATGGCTTAGCATTTGAAATGGGATTAATCCCCACATTGGGCGGTGTTTTTTTTTTATAAGGTTTTAAAAAAACTTAGACACCCCCATTATTCACATGGATCTTTCCACACATGGCATAAGCCCCAACACCACTTCACCACCTTCTTCCCACGTGGATTTCCATGCATGGCTTTGCCCCCTCCAACACCGCTTCACCTTCTCCCTTCTACGTGGAAGCTTGGAAATAGCATGGTTAAGTTGGCCGCTAGGAGAATTATATGGGCTTTAATACTAATGTATAAACATTAATATATATCTGGTTTGACATTATACATGGTATTTGGAATTTGGAAACAAATGTGTGGCAAATAATTACAAGGTAATTTGAAATTCGACCCACATGAAATATGGCGAATAAGACCACCTGTCAACCCGCGATTGGAAAATCAAACCAACCATTTCACGATTGTTGAAGACTGGTGGATAATACCCCTTCAATTTTTCCAAAGCATTTTGCCATGTGTCACAGTGCGATTGGGTCCAATATTGACTAGTTGACCAGAGTTGACTTTTTTGTTGATCGAACTTTGACTGGACATAACTAGAACTCCCGATGCCTGTTTGTTTGCATTCTCACAGTCGTTGGAAAGCTCTCGAGATGATATTCTGCACTGACACCATTTATGGATGTTTAGGGAACTTTCAAAAATGATCCCCTGATCAGATAGATAGGAGGAGAATATAGAGAGTGGAGCTCTGCAGAAATACTACGAGAACCATGTGGGATTTGGGTAGAGGATATAAAGGGAGTAATGTATTAAGGCGCTAGGATATAAATTTTTCTTTTTATGGATGAAGGACATGATCCCTACTGTGATGTATGACTTTTGTCTTGTTAAGCTGTCGTAGTTTAATGGATCCATTGAATGTAATGAGATTACAAACATGAATGAGTATGAGTGTAATTCATTCGGTTCATATCTATATATTTTCATTTATATTCATGGATGTTATGGAATAGATGTAAATCCTTATGTATTTTCCTTTTTGTTGTAGTTCTATATGTTATTTGTAAATACCCTCTATTTGGAATGAATACATTTGTCTAGAGGCCATTCTGAGCCCTATGATGATTGTATGTCTCATTTCCACCTTTATTCATTAAGTTCATGACATATATGATGGTTTCCCACTTAACTCACATAAAAGAGAGACTTGGGCACCCCACGCATTCCTTTGGTGAGCACCCGATGCCCGCTGGGTGATAGGCTAGTGCGTATGGGATTTCTTTCTTTTGTGATGGGTGTAAAAAATGACTACATCTTGGTTCCGTTACCGAGACCTCTTTTCAAATTTGTAGTGGGAAATAGAATTCTTCATTATCTATATAATGAGTGATGACAGAGAATTTAACTTTAGAAATTGTTGAATCATGGTTCAAGAGTAGGTAGGATGAATTTGCTCAGAGATTCAGCACTAGATCTGATTTTGATGCACGTAGAGATGGGTAGAAGAGAACCTTTACCATAATTTATATGAAACTTTTTTCTATTGCTTCCGGGTAGAGCTGTATGAATGGCTCTCAACATATACGTCTAGATCAAGCTAGTATTATAGATCATGTGTGTGGACCTAATAAGAATACCAAAGGTTGCAGGATGCAGATCTAACATGGACTCATGTTGTGGATCATTGGTGGAAAGGTGTGTTAGCTAGCTACACTCTGGGAGTATGTTATTTCTACATATTCTTTTCTGGAAGTTGCTGAGTTTGAATTTCTGTGGGAGCCCAGAGGATCATTTCTACATGTTATCCCTCTGGTAATGAAGATATTTATTGTTACCTTGAGTTTAGAGGTATTTCCAATGGCCAGATAAACCATTCTGAGTGTTGGGTGAGGAAGTTAGGGTGGAGGAAGATGGCAGATATTACGATGGAGAAAGAAAGGGAGGAGAGGCGGCTCAAGAATAGTGAAGTGCATGAAAGGGAGATTGCTAGACAACACGAGGTTACAAGTGTGGTGGATCTATAGAGGTAGACATTGTGGGAAGGAATGGAGGTTCACGTGAAGGATGTGGAACGTGAGTAGTATTTGTTAACCTATATTAGCAAGCGTGTAAGAGAGACCCCTTCATATTTTTATGAGAGTCCATGAAATGGAGAGAGAAGAGTTGTTCACATGTATTTGAACCCACCTAGTGACCAAACCATGGTGCTTGGTTTTTCATATCAAGGAAGGAGTATCTTTGACCCAATTGGTATCAGTGGAAGTGACAGATCTGCACCTAGGAGATACAATTTTCATTTCCCACTTCTATGGATACGCATACTATTCTAGTATTCAGAGGAATTTTTAGACAAGGAGCAAGTACACAAGACTTTTGTCTCACATCTAGGAGTGGCACATGGTACACTAGTGGTAGCGGGGCATTATCACAAACTGTCGATGCATAATTAAGTGGAACTTTGGGGACCCTTTGCACAAGCACTACAGGACCTGGTGGATCTGGTGGATCTTATGGGTTAGGAGGAACAGGACCTAGTGGATCTAGTGGGTCAGGAGGAACAGGACCCGGTGGATCTAGAGGATCTGGTGGCTCAGAAGGCACAGGACCTGGTGGATCTGGTGGATCTGGTAGTAGAGGAAACACCAGAGGGAACCAAGGCTCTAACTGAAGAGGCACCTCAGACATGGGAAGAAGTGATGAGGTTGGTGCACAAAATTATAAAGCTCTGATCCTTATGCATGAACAAGTAAATGAGGCAACAGAAAGAGAAGCAACAGAAATAATTAAGGCCTTGGTAGAACAAGAATTGCAGCACAGCGCAGACATAGTGATGGAAGAGGGTAAAGAGGAAAGCATTGAGAAAGAACAAGTCAGTATAGGAGGAGGTCCTAGTCTAATGGTGAGTTTCCCCAAATGCACATGCTTGAGAAGGAAGATCCTTGATACAGAACGAGGATAGGTCATGGGATATGTTGATGACCAAAGGAAGGTGAAACATTACGCGTGCACTTCCAGAGCACTGTACCCATAGAAGAACTTCTAGTTATGGAGTCATTTGACAAATAGGGTGTGTACCCTACAATAAGGTAGATGCTCTCTTGGGCATATGAGTCCCATATTGATGAGCCAGAGTTTGAAATATACCAAGGGGAAATCATACCAGTATAGGAGTCTAAGGGAACCAACCCCTTGGTAAATGCTAAGTAGCTCTCAGATGAGTAGTTATGTAGTGTGATGAACAAGGTCATGGTTGAGACTGAGGCTAGGCTCTTTGGAAGAAATGAAAGAGTAAAATTTCTATAGGAAAAGCTAGAAAAGAAGGAAGAGGAGTTGGCTGAGAAAAATAAGGGCTTGAAACAAGAAGATTTTATCAATGTGCAGTTGAAGTGCAAACTAAGGGATAAGAAGGTGAAGGTGCGTGAAATATACAAAAATATGGAGACTATCACAAGCATCATTATGTTGAAGCATCCAGACCTAATGCCACCTGCATAGAAGTATGGTTCCACTCTTGAGTGCTTAGAAGATCTGATGCACATCCTCACCATGGAGAGACAACCGTTGGCCCTGGAGTCTACAGAAGAAGTGGTAGCATGCTTATAGAAGGAGGATAAATTGAAAGTGGTAGAAATCATTGTTGAGTATAGTAAGGTACTTGCGGATGTCAAGATTGCTACCCAATCTACGAGGTTGCGTAAAATAATTATGCAGATAGGGATAGAGTGGCGAGAATCTTGTTCACCACTCACGAAGCAGAGCTGAAGGAGTTTCAAGAGAAGAATAAGGGAAATAGGGAGGAAACGGATAGAATCCTTTCTGAGGTCAAAAATAAATCTGAGGCCATTGAAACCTTAAGGGGTTCAATAAAAAACTGGTTGAAGGAACTGTACCCAAAAATTACTAGAAGGATGGATGCACTTGAAGACATGAGCAAGGAGATGGAGAAAATTGTTGAAACTTTGAACGCAGAACAAAGTTAATGCCTGGAACATGTTGGAGGCCAACTTGCAGAAATATTTTCCTAGCTTGTTGAAATAATGTCATCACTTCCCCATTCTTTCTTCTTTCCCATATTCTTCATTCCCTTATTCTTTTTCTAAGACATAAGTCTACTGCAATTATGTATTCATTGGAGAAGTGTTCCCATAGATAGAGAATAGGTGTAGTGTGGGGTGATGTTGGGACCGCAAAATATTGGCTAAGTACAAAAAGGCACATAGGCATGCAAGGCCTAGTTGAAGAAGGGTGCGTAAGGAGAAGGCACATTAGATAGGGTTTAAGGAAGGGTTTAAGAAAACTCGTGGCATGCATGCAGACAGAGCCAAGGTTTCAAAACTTAGACAGATTGGGCATTTTGGGCAAGACACAAGAAAATCATGACCCGACTACGCATGTGGAGTGTATAAGGTGCCAACCTAGAAACGTGATGCCCATGAAAGGAATATGCCTTGTGATATAAGGTTCTAGAAGACATCATGGTAAAAAGTGGAGATCTCAGGCCTAGAGGAGCATACTCCCATGGAGGACCACATTCAGACACTTCACATCGGATCTGAGGCTACAGAAGGATGAGTTGGAACTTTGGGATGCCTATATATGCGATCGTCCCGGAGGATGATAAGGAAGGATATTAGATATAGATTAGATAGACGGGAGGAGAATATAGAGAGCAGCGATTTGTAGAAATACTACAAGAACTTTGTGGTATTGGGTAGAGGCTATAAAGGGAGTAATGTATTAAGGGGCTAGGATATAAATTTTTCCGTATATGGATGAAGGACATGATCCCTGCTGTGATGTATGACTTCGGTTTGGTCAAGCTGTGGTAGTCTAATGGATCCATTGAATGTAATGAGATTACAAACATGAATGAGTATGAGTGTAATTGGCTCAGTTCATATCTATTTCTTTTCATTTCTATTTATTGATGTTATGGAATAGATATTAATCCTTATGTATTTTCCTTTCTGCTGTAGTTCTATCTATTATCTGTAAGTACCTTTTGTTTGGAATGAATACATTTATCTATAGGCCGTTCTGAGCCCTATGATGATTGTATGTCTCATTTCCACCTTTACTCATAATTTCATGACATAGATGATGGTTTCCCACTTAACTCACATAAAAGAGAGACTTGGCACCCACACGTGCCTCGGGTGAACACCCAATTCCCATTAGGTGATAGGTCAGTGCGCATGGGATTTATTTCCTTTGTGATGGGTGCAGAAATGACTACATTATTCTACACTCTCTTTCTCAAAATGGATCGGGTGTACTTGTTCCATTGACATTTTTCATGTGTGTATTTTACATTTATATGCTTTTGTGTACATATGCATGTGTCTTTTACATTGTATTTTTACACATATATACATCCGTATTTGACTACTTGATCATTTTCTCCTTATAGGTCCTTCCATATGAGAAACAAGCAGTCCACAACAACTACTACAACAAATGGGGGGTAGAAAAAACAACATTTCATGGTAATACACACCATACTAAGCATGCGGGTACATCACACACATCAACAACTACACACGCGTTTCTGCCCTATGTTCACTCTCATCACTTTTTTCACCTTTTTATCTTTTGTTTTCAACACCTCCATCATATTTTTTTCATTCCACACTTTTTCTAGTCCTTTGGTGTGTTTTCTACTACAATATTCATGGACATCATGTAGGCATCTCTATCTAATTTATGTTTCTGAGCTTTCTGCTCACCAACATAAAGTGAGGGAAAATGTAGACACAAAATCATGTACTTTAGACATTATTTAGCCCTACTCCCATACTATTATTTAGAAGGTGTTTGAGTGAAGAAATTATTAATTAACCCCCATATTTTGGCCATCTTACTTTGTTTTCTTTCATCATTCCTGACTTCTTACACCCGCATGCCAAGTCATTTTTTGTAGTTTTATGTCATGTTAACTTTGACTGGGGTGCCTAGGCTAGTACTAAGGAACCCATGGGTGCCCTAGTCCTACGAGGGGCATGATATATTCCTCTTTGCATTCAAGTGTTGACATGTGATTTTATAGATAAATATGTGTTCTTTTGACTGTTGAAGATCATGCTTGATTGGGATAAATATTTTCTGTTCTTAAAAATCATTAGACTGAAATTATATGGTTGTCAAGAATCCATTTTCACTTCAGAAAGATGAGCTGCAATATGGTATTAAGAGTTGCAGACTTATTTCTTCTTCTGACTCATCCTTGGATCAATTTCAGTGATCCAAGGAATGTTTCAAGTCTTCTTCATAAACTGAATGGTAAAATTGACATTCAGTAGCTTAAGGAACATAGAAGACTGAATTTTGCATGATACTAATTCTTGGCCTTGTTGCAACATGTGTTTTGTTCAGTTGTATGTTTGTGCCCAAGTCTTTGGTGATTGATCTTGGTGGGACATTAAGGACTTGAGAAAAATTCAATTCTCTTTGGAGAATTTTAGAGTCCTAAAAATCTAAGGACTATCCTAACGGTAACCTAAGCTAGGTGAGAACAACTAAGTTCTAGCTATGTTTACTTATATGGATACTGTTCTAACCTAAGTCTCTTATTCTATTATAGGGTTGGCATCCTAACCTAAGTGTTATGCTAAGAAAATAAGGGAAGAGTTACTAAGGGGGATACTAAGCTATTTTAGCTACTACCTATTACTAAAGGGTTGTGATTTGAACCTAACCTAAGGTGGGAATTCTAATGACTAATGTTCTAAGACCTATGTTGGTAATTTTTAAATTAACCTAAGTTCTATTTGAATCTAACCTAAACTAAAGGGAACCTAAAGGGGTCGCATGACATAAGGGTGACAGTTCCAATGGATTTTAAATGATTTGAAAGGGGGTTTAAATGATAAGGTACTGCCAGATTTGGCAGAGGGCTAGTGGACTTGGTGGAAGCCTACGTGGAAACTCCACTAACGGATGGAATTGTATTTTTGTGTTGATTTGGCATTCACTAGATTTAGGAGGTGGTGGCAAGGAAATATAAGCAGGGAATTTTGGATTGAACTGGCATTTATGGCATTTATGAGCCTCGGTCTTCGCGTGTAAACCATCTTGGAAACATAGGAGGTGGGTTTGTAGGAGGTCATTTGGTTTTTCTTGCATGGTGGATTTTTCTCTGCATGGAGCTAACTGGTTCTTTGAACCAGTAGTTTGACCTTCAGTTCAAAGCTATATTTTTTTTGGTTTTTACGATCTATTTTTGATCGAAGGAAAGTATATGAAGCTTGGAAGGAAAATATGTTTCATTGTTGATCTTTCATGGAGGAGAAAAAGAGCTTGGAAGCTTGGTTGGAAGTCTCCTTCAAGTTGGTGGAAGCACTATCAGGCATGATAGGCTCTAACTATTAAAATTCTTTGTGTTCTTCTAAATGATTCATTAGAACAACTCTGCTCTCATGAGATTCTTGTTTTCTTTTCCTGTCTGGTTATTTTTCTTGCTGGTTTTATGGATCCTTGTGTGTTTGATTTAAATCCATGGAAAAATAGTATTGTTTGGAAAATGTCTCTCTATGTGAGTTTTATGACTGCATGCAAGTGAAATTGGTATGTGGAATGTGTTCTGTATCTCTGCTTTGCAATCTTGATCTTGTATTCGAGGTTAGGGAGCTTGATTTGATTGTCATGAAATTATATGGATTGGAATTTAAGGAAAACTTCAGTTCTATTTTATATTGCTTCTGGGTTGCATTCTTTGGATGAAGACTCGGGTTGGAACTTAGTGTTTTGATTAAGCTTGTGTTGAAGCTTCGTTTGAATGGAACCACTATTTTGGAAACTTATGTATTACTGAACTATTTCTTGGAGTTCATATTTATCACTTGTATTTGCATTAATTTATTTGTGAAGTTTTGAATGCTTGTGTGTGAAGCTCAGGTTTCGACTCTGTACTTATATTAACACTTTAGTGTTAAGAGCTTGCATTCAGGTCGATACATCTGATTCCTGTTTAGGCATTTTTGTATTGGGTTATTCCTTATTGATAGATTAAGCTTATAACTCTTTACTTGAGTGAATATTCACCAGGTAATTGTGTGGGAACTTGTTTGGGTTGTTTAAAAAACCTCTTGATTTGGAACTTTAAACGTCTTTAGAAATGTTAGAACTTCATGTTCTATGATTGAGATGACTCCCTTGAGATGGTACTGAGTGTGAGGAATAGAAAGGATTTTCTTTTCCCACAAATTGGAAGAAACCCGCATTCTGGTTGAATGTATATTTGGTACTAAGTCACCACTGTCTCTATTTCATGGTTGTGAAGTTTGTTTTTCTTTTACTTTGTTCCTATTGTTTTGGAATTATGACTGAAACATATTCTTCTATCTGGCATTGGGGTTCTTGCCTCCCTCTCAGTTGTCTCTTTTAATGAAATTTGGGTCTTTTTGAAAGATTGTGATATTACCTTGGACACTGAAATAATTAGGAAGGATTCCTTCTCTGTTCAATTGTATTGAGTTTGATTCTTTGAATCATGAATTGTTTTCTTTTTGTATTAATTGGTAAGCCTTTGTGAGACTTCCATTTTGGGTTCATGGTAATTCTGAACCTTATCATTTATGGTTTTGGGATACAATTCTTGACTGACTCAGTGAATGAGACTTGATTTCTCTTTCTAAAGGAAAATATGTATATTCGTATTCTTTTGAGATCTAGTTATGGTTTGGGTCTGCAGTATGCTTTCATCCTGAACTTGTTTGAACTGGAACTTCTTGTACAGTTGAACAAAATGCAATGATTTATCTTGAGTTCTTTCCTTATTGATGTTACCATTCTTTCTCTCCTTGGATAGGCTCAGTGTTTGAACTTTTCTTTACTCATTTCCATTTCGAAATAGTGATTTCTCTTGACCTGTTGGTCTACCTTGTTTGAATCATTGATGGAAATAGTGTTGAGAGCTAGTAGCCTGTAAGGTTCTTTTGTTAAGTACATTGATACTTATGGTTTGACTGTTGTTGACTAGTCTTGTTTAGTTTATATGGAAAGGAGTAGGTTTGTCTCTTGTAATCTTTGTCTTTTGAGAAGAACTTGAGTAGAGATTAACTCCTCTTTGGAGCTACTTTGTTTGTGAACATTGATTGTGTTATTGTTTGATAATTTCTAACATGGAATAGTTGGAATTGGAGTTGTAGTTGGACTGTTCTGGTTTTCCTTACCTTCTTGTTTGGTTATGGAATTATTTTTGATGTATATTCTAATGATTGAATGTGTAATATTGTTATCTAGGAAAGGAACAGGTAACTCTTGTTATTATCTAGTCTATTTTTCTGATGTTATAGGTTGGGCATGGTATATAATGGTTCTTGCTTAGGATATAGAGGGATCATCCTTGAAGGAACCATGTTGTTTACATTTATTTTGTCTCTTAGAAAAGATAAATGTGGTATTCTATTAGGATAGAATTAAGAAATAATGGGATGGCAGGATTATTGTTTGTTTACAAGCCATTGATAGGATTAATAGAACTTTCAAGATCTTGGGTAGATATTGTTTATTATATCCTGCTCTTTCTCTTTAAAAGTTGATCTTGAATTTACTAAGTGTACTTCCTTTCTGTTCGTTATCACTTATGCTGATTTTATGATGTTTTAATTGTCTCATTAAAGCAGTGTTGCTTTAATGAAACAATTAGTGGAATGCACTTCGTTTTAATGATTAGTGCTTATCATGCTCAGTTCATCGAACTGACCCGTGCTAGCTATTTTTGCAGATGGACGACTTAAGTGGTAAAAGAAGGTAAAAACTTATATGATGCATTGGCTGATATATGTATAATTCTTAGTAAAGAATTCTGATTCATTCTTTTGTTGAATTGTAAAAGAAAGTTGTATACTTTATTGTATAAAGGTTGTTGATATGCAGTATGCCTAAAGAGCATAGTCTTGTTAATTTTATAAGTTGTAATGATGAATTGTGAGTTGTGTTTTATTTGCATGAGTTGTGAAAATTATCTCGTACTTTTATAAAGAAGATGAAAGTTCCATCATGTTGATATTCTTTATATTATGTTATGCTTATCTTGTTATCTTTGATAAAATGGATAATGGGAATTAGTTCAATTTCCCCTATAATGAAGCAACTTGTTGAGTTGCATAATATGATGTGTTTATCTAAAACAATTTAACATAATAAGGTGATGCATAATGAACATGCATTAAGAAATATGGACATTGGGAATGATATATCCTAATACTTAAACATGTAGAGAAAGATTCTTTCTCTCTCTCAATTGAATATAAACCTAAAAGGTTTGGAAGTTTGATTACTATTTATTAGACTTCATTTAGTATGAAGTCTACTTTAATTAGTTATATGCAGGTTGTTAAACCTTCCTGAAAGTTAATGAACATTTAAATGAAACTTATGATAACGTTGTCCTGATTTTGGTTAATTACTCGGTTTAACTGAGAAATCAAACATTAAAAGAAACCATAAGTTTAACGAAGTTCTTCATGGACTAAATGAAACAAATTTAGGAAATAACTTATTGAGTGTTGGATTAGGGTTTAGCAGGGTTGCTGTAATCAAGAAATAATCCAAACTAACAACATATTAACAATCTCCTTGGGGTATGTACATCTCGATGAGGTAGTTTCTGTAGGATGTTGGCACATGCCAACTATAGGGCTGTACTTTCGAGAAGACTTGGGTCTTCTCGAGAATACAGTGTTGTAGTTGACATGTGGCATCACCCTTCCACATTGATCATCCAGATCTACACACAATAGGAACTCAGACTTGAACTTAGTTTCTCTCTAGGTCAGGATAGGAGCATATTTAGGATAGGAATTAGCTTCCAATGGCTCAGGGTACGTTGGCACATCCGGTTGACTTAGGTCAACCGAGTATGCCCATTTACCCTAAGCCATTGTGAGCATCTTCCTATAATAAGTTATGTTTCTATCTAGGGCTAGGGTTAAACCTGGGACAAGTGGACTAATGGTAGTCAGTAAAGACCAATCATGATAATAGAGGAGTGAGGTGAAGGACATATTCCAATATGACGAGTATGTCATCTAGGAATAGTGACATACACTGTATGTTGTAAATCTTTGGCCAAAGTATCACAAGCTGCTGGTTGCGTTGTCCTATGTCACCAAGTTTAAAACCATGTGATATCAGATGAATATTGGTAACAGATATTCAGATATGTTCTTTAAACAGATCACTCAGTACCTGGTGTAGGGTAGGAAGACCAAGTATATGAAGTATACGATATGTATTCAATACATAAGATAACATAAATAGATCGGTAGCTTACCGAGTTATGGAATGAATAGATTGGTGGAATCACTGAGTCATTACAGCTGCATATGGTTATCTATTTGAATTTGATTGGCATGGAATGTTTGTTCTAAATAATGTTTTATTTAGAATAGTGAACATTATATTTTTTTAAAAAAAATTCCCTTGTTTCTAAAGTCTTAAAATGGGAATGTTACATCTTGGTATCAGAGCTGAAGGTTGTAGCTCTTGGACCTATTGTGTCCATAATCTGATGAAACTTAAATTTTCTTGTAACAGAAAATGGTGAGAACAAGAGGAAATGTTGCAAATAACCCTCCACCTGAGGAAGGAGCAGCAACTTCCCAGAAACTCAATGAGATCCTTGCTGCCCTGTTGGACACAAGAGATCATTTGGTTGTGCTTGAACAACAAGTAATGGGTAATGAGGAGGAAGAAGAAGCTGATAACAATAATCAGCCACCTCCAAGGGGACAACACCAATGTGGGTGTTGATAATAACAATGTTAACATACCTGTTCAGCCTGAGAACAAAAAGGCTAGGCTAGCAGTAGAACTCACTAATGACATAAAAAGGATAAGTCCACCCAAGTTTGATGGCACCACATTAGGAGATGGGGCTGAGAATTGGCTCAGTGAAATGGAGAAATACTTTGCAATAAGAAATTTCTCAGAAGAAACAAAGGTGATATGGGGAGCATATCAGCTTTCTCACAAAGCATCTTCGTGGTGGGACAACCGCAAGGCTGAGTTGAACATTGATGAATCTAATATCACATGGGACCAATTTAAAGGTTACTTTAGGCAACGATGGCTGCCACAACTCTACTATGATTAGAAAATGACTGAATTCCAGAACTTAGCTCAAGGAAAGCTAACTGTAACTGAGTATTGGGAGTGATTTACAAAACTCCTTAAGTATGTGCCTCAGTACCAAACTGATGAGAAGTTCAGGATACAGAAATTCATCATGGGATTGAATCCCATTATAGGGGGAGAGGTGGATGTTCACAGCCCAACCATGATGGAAGGGGTTGTTGAAAAATCCATAAGGCAAGAACAGAAATTAAAGGCAATTTCTACTCACAAGGAGGAAGTAAGGAAGAAAAATCCCAACTCCTCTTCATCATCTCTTGCACCCAAGAAAGGACCATGGAAGAAATTTGGAATGAAAAGTAAGTTTTCACCTGATACAAACAAGAAAGCAGCAACAAACAAGTTTTTCTAGTAATGCACGGAACAACTTTTCCAAGAACAATAATAACAGACAGAAGTCCTATGGGGGTCAGAACGATAACTCTAAGGCTGGAAATAAACCCGAGCCTAGGAAGGGACCTATAGGAGGCTTTTATAACTGTGGAAAAGATCATTACATGAATCAATGTCCTTTGAAGAAGGATGATCATAATCAGTAGCACAAGATACACGTTGTAGTAGCTGACAAGCAGGCTGAGAAATAGGCCACACCCATAGAAGTTTCGGGTAAGTTATTTGGCTTACCTATAACTATTATTTTTTATACCGGAGCTACTGAATGTTTTATTTCTAGTAAATTAGCATCAAAATTAAAAAGAAAAGCTGGAAACATGGATAAAACATGGACTGTACAGTATGGGAATAATGTTGTTCATACGGTTAGTATGTGTCTTTTTGGAGCAGTCCTTGATTTACCTAACTTTTCCACTGAGGTTGATCTTTATGTTACACCTTTGGGGTCTTATGATGTAATCATAGGTGTTAATTGGTTAGCAGAACATAAGGCTAAAGTGGACTATTTTGAAAAACACATTAGTTGTTTAGACGACCTGCAGAAAACAACAGAGATTTAGGGTGTGAAACATGAGATTTCTGTTAGAAAACTGTCAGCTATGCAACTTAAAAAGGCCAAAAATAAAGGATGTACCTTATATGCAGTAAAAATTACTGAATCAACTGAAGAGAGCAGTGATATTATGGAACGATATCCATTGTTACGAGACTTCAGTGACGTATTTCTGGAAGAATTTCCAGGTCTTCCACCCAAAAGGGAATTTGATTTCATGATTGAGATCAAGCCTGGAACTGAACCTATTTCTAAAGCACCGTATCGAATGACTACTACAAAATTAGTAGAGCTTAAGGCTCAGTTGCATGAAATTTTGTCTCAAGGTTTGATTAGACCAAGTGTTTCACCTTGGGGAGCACCTATAATTTTTGTGAAAAAGAAAGATGGAACACTTAGATTGTGCATTGATTACAGAATGTTAAACAAGGAAACAATCAAGAATAGATACCCACTCCCTAGGATTGATGATTTATTTGATCAGATGTGTGGAGCATCGGTATATTCCAAGATAGATCTTCAATCTGGATATCATCAATTACGAATTAAGGATGAGGATATTCATAAAATAGCTTTCAGAACAAGGTATGGACATTATGAGTTTACGGTTTTACCTTTTGGATTAACTAATGCACCTGTAACATTTATGAATTTAATGAATAATATCTTTCAAGAATACTTGGACAAATTTTTGCTCGTATTCTTGGATGACATTCTCATATATTCAAAAATTATTGAGGAACACCATGAGCATTTGAAGATAGTTTTGGGAATATTAAGAAAGAGACGGTTATTTGGTAAGCTGTCTAAATGTTCTTTCTATGACACAGAAGTACACTATTTGGGACATGTAATAAGTAAAGATGGAATTGTTGTAGATCCTTCAAAAATTACAGCTATAACAGAGTGGCCTGCACCTAAGAATGTACATGAAGTTAGAAGCTTCATGGGACTTGCTGGCTACTATAGGAAATTTGTAAAAGATTTTTCTAAGATAGCTGCACCAATAACTTCCTTACAGAAGAAAGATAAAAAGTTTTTTTGGAGTGAGAAATGTGAAATTACATTTAAAACCTTGAAGGAATAGTTAACTTCGGCACCTATTCTTGCAGTACCAGATCCTAATGGAGATTTTATGGTGGTAACTGATGCATCAGGTGAAGGTCTAGGAGGTATTTTGTTACAAAATGGTCATGTCATAGCTTATGAAAGTAGAAAACTAAAGTTACATGAGTTGAATTATGCTCCACATGATTTAGAGCTTGCTGCCATTGTTCATGCACTACAAGTTTGGAGACATTACCTGCTTGGTAAGCCTTTTGAATTGAAAACTGATCACCTTGGACTGAAGTATATCTTCACTCAGCCAAATCTTAATGCAAGACAATGAAGGTGGTTAGAGTTTTTGTCTCAATATGATTTTGACATCAGTTATATAAAGGGTAAAGAAAATAGAGTGGCTGATGCTCTAAGTCATAGGAAGCACATTTCTGCTCTTATAACGTTAAGAACTCAGTTTAAGGATGAAGTAAAAAGTGTTATGGAATCTGACTCTTACTTTTCAGCAAGTAAAAGTAGCACTTGCTGCAGATTCGAATGATTTGAGGTATAAAGGTTTTCACTTTGATAAAGAAGGAATCTTACGATTTGAAAACAGAGTCTATGTACCTTCGCTAAATGATTTGAGAAAGAAATTGTTAGCAGAATTTCATAATTCACCTTTTTCTGGACACCCTGGTATTACAAAAATGTTTGCTGATATAAAACAACAATATTTCTGGAAAGGAATGAAAAAGGATGTTCTAGACTTTGTGACACATTGCCTTGAATGTCAACGTGTCAAGGCGGAACATATGCACCCAGCTGGTTTGTTGTATCCTCATAGCATACCGCAGTACAAATGGCAAGTAATAAGCATGGATTTTGTACAAGGGTTACCTATGTCGAGAAATAAGCATGATGTTATTTTAGTAGTTGTGGATAAACTAACAAAGGTAGCACATTTTATTGTTGGGAATCTGAAGGATGATTCTCCTATTTTGGCAAGAAGATTTGTACATGAAATTTTCAGATTACATGGAGTACCTAAGTTAATCATTTCAGATAGAGATCCTAGAATGACATCAAGATTTTGGCAAACACTTAATGCAGCTCTAGGAACTAAGCTAAATTTCAGTTCTGCGTATCATCCAGAAACAGATGGGTAGACTGAAAGAGTAAATCAAGTTTTGGAAGATATGTTACGGATGTATTGCATGGATCAACAGTATAAGTGGGAAGAGTACCTTCCATTAGTTGAATTCACATACAATAATACATATCATGCTTCTCTTAAGATGGCACCTTTCGAGGCATTATACGGAAGAAAATGCAGAACCCTGTTAGTTGGGATAACATAGAGGATAGAGAGGTAATTGGACCTGAAATTCTTACTGAAATGGAACAACAAGTTAAATTGATTCATGAACGCTTGAAAGAAGTAGCAGATAGGAAAAAGAGTTATGCTGACTTAAAGAGGGTTGATAGGAAATTTGAACTTGGTGAGAAAGTCTTTCTTCGGGTTAAACCGAAAAAGAGTTCTATAACTTTTGGCAAGGCTACCAAGTTATCACCTCATTATGTGGGACCTTTTGAGATAGTTGAAGTAATCAACCCTGTAGCTTATCGTTTAGCATTACCTCCTGCTTTGTCACAAATGCATGATGTTTTCCATATTTCTTTTCTTAAGAAATATGTTTCAGATTTATCACACGTATTAAATTGGAATTCCTTGTAGGTCCAGGACCCAGGAATAATCATGGTTAAACCCATACGAGTGCTTGAAACTCGCTAGTTGCATTTGAGAAATCGTGAGATAAGTCAATGCAAGGTCCAATGGGACCAGTTTAATGAAGAAAGTGCAACTTGGGAAAACCTTGAGGATATGAAAACTGCATTTCCATATCTATTTGAATAGGATTGATTATGTTGACTGATAAAAATGTGTGATTTTATCTTTGTAACACAATAAGTATGCCAGTTTTGGGTAGGTATTTATTACTTTGAATAAACAGCTATATAATGCTGATTTCAGGAACTTAATTAATGCTGATATGTTTTTGAATAAGATGATTTTTCCTTTATGCAATCTATTAAAAATGAGATAATCATCAGGACAATGATTCTTTTTAGGAGGGAAGCATGTAACACCCTTGACAACTGATATATTCCTCTTTGCATTCAAGTGTTGACATGTGATTTTCTAGATAAAGATGTGTTCTTTTGACTGTTGAAGATCATGCTTGATTGGGATAAATCTTTTTTGTTCTTAAAAATCATTAGACTGAAATTATATGGTTGTCAAGAATCCATTTTCACTTTGAAAGATGAGCTGCAATCTGGTATTAAGAGTTGCAGACTTATTTCTTCTTCTGACTCATCCTTGGATCAATTTCAGTGATCCAAGGAATGTTTCAAGTCTTCTTCATAAACTGAATGGTAAAATTGACATTCAGTAGCTTAAGGAACATAGAAGACTGAATTTTGCATGATACTAATTCTTGGCCTTGTTGCAACATGTTTTCGTTCAGTTGTATGTTTGTGCCCAGGTCTTTGGTGATTGATCTTGGTGGGACATTAAGGACTTGAGAAAAATTCAATTCTCTTTGGAGAAGTTCGGAGTCCTAAAAATCTAAGGACTATCCTAACGGTAACCTAAGCTAGGTGAGAACAACTAAGTTCTAGCTATGTTTACTTATATGAATATTGTTCTAACCTAAGTCTCTTATTCTATTATAGGGTTGGCATCCTAACCTAAGTGTTATGCTAAGAAAATAAGGGAAGAGTTACTAAGGGGGATACTAAGCTATTTTAGCTACTACCTATTACTAAAGGGTTGTGATTTGAACCTAACCTAAGGTGGGAATTCTAATGACTAATGTTCTAAGACCTATGTTGGTAATTTTTAAATTAACCTAAGTTCTATTTGAATCTAACCTAAACTAAAGGGAACCTAAAGGGGTCGCATGACATAAGGGTGATGGTTCCAATGGCTTTTAAATGATTTGAAAGGGGGTTTAAATGATAAGGTACTGCCAGATTTGGCAGAGGGCCAGTGGACTTGGTGGAAGCCTACGTGGAAACTCCACTAATGGATGGAATTGTATTTTTGTGTTGATTTGGCATTCGCCAGATTTAAGTGGCGGTGGAAAGGAAATATAAGTGGTAATTTTGGATTGAATGGCATTTATGGCATTTATGAGCCTCGGTTCTTCGCATGCAAACCATCTTGGAAACATAGGAGGTGGGTTTGTAGGAGGTCATTTGGTTTTTCTTGCATGGTGGATTTTTCTCTGCATGGAGCTAACTGGTTCTTTGAACCAGCAGTTCAACCTTTAGTTCAAAGCTATTTTTGGTTTTTACGATCTATTTTTGATCGAAGGAAAGTATATGAAGCTTGGAAGGAAAAGATGTTTCATTGTTGATCTTTCATGGAGGATAAAAAGAGCTGGAAGCTCAGCTGGAAGTCTCCTTCGAGTTGGTGGAAGTGCTATCAGGCATGATAGGCTCTAACTATTAAAATTCTTTGTGTTCTTCTAAATGATTCATTAGAACAACTCTGCTCTCATGAGATTCTTGTTTTCTTGTCTGTCTGGTTATTTTTCTTGTTGGGTTTTATGGATCCTTGTGTGTTTGATTTAAATCCATGGAAAAATAGTATTGTTTGGAAATTGTCTCTCTGTGTGAGTTTTATGACTGCATGCAAGTGAAATTGGTATGTGGAATGTGTTATGTATCTCTGCTTTGCAATCTTGATCTTGTATTCGAGGTTAGGGAGCTTGATTTGATTGTCATGAAATTATATGGATTGGAATTTAAGGAAAACTTTAGTTCTATTTTATATTGCTTCTAGGTTGCATTCTTTGGATGCAAACTCGGGTTGGAACTTAGTGTTTTGATTAAGCTTGTGTTGAAGCTTCGTTTGAATGGAACCACTATTTTGGAAACTTATGTATTACTTGAACTATTTCTTAGAGTTCATATTTATCACTGTATTCACATTAATTTATTTGTGAAGTCCTGAATGCTTGTGTGTGAAGCTCGGGTTTTGAATCTGTACTTCTATTCAACACTTTAGTGTTAAGAGCTTGCATTCGGGTCGATACATCCGATTCTATCCTGGGAATTTTTGTATTGGGTTATTCTTTATTGATTGATTAAGCTTATAACTCTTTACTTGAGTGAATATTCACCAGGTAACTGTGTGGGAACTTGTTTGGGTCATTTAAAAACCTCTTGGGATTTGGAACTTTAAACGTCTTTAGAAATGTAGAACTTCAATTTTATGATTGACTACGACTCCCTTGAGATGGTATTAGTGTGAGAATAGAACGGGATTTTCTTTTCCCGCGGATTGGAAGAAACCACATTCTGGTTGACTGTATATTTGGTACTAAGTCACCACTGTCTCTATTCGTGGTTGTGAAGTTTGTTTTTCTTTTACTCCATTCCTATTGTTTTGGAACTATGACTGAAACATCTTCTGTATCTGGCGTTTTGGTTCTTGCCTCCCTCTCGTTTTTCTCTTTTAATGAAATCTGGGTCTTTTTGAAAGATTGTGATATTACCTTGGACACTAAATAGTTAGGAAGGATTCCTTCTCTGTTCAGTTGTATTAAGTTTGATTCTTTGAATCAAGACCATTTACCTTCTTTTTGTATTAATTAGTAAGCCTTTGTGAGACTTCCATTTTGGGTTCGCGGGTAATTCTGAAACTTATCATTTATTTTTGGGAATTCTCTCAGATTGAAATCAGTGAATGAGTCTTGATTTTCTTTCGTAGAATGAAAATTGTATATTCATATTCTTTTGAGATCTAGTATATCGTTCGGGTCTGTAGTATGCTTTCATCCTGAATCTTTTAAACTGGAACTTCTTGTTCAGTTGAAACAAAATGATCTATCATTGGTTCTTTCCTTATTATGTTACTTCTTTTTTCCCTTGGATAGGCTCAATGTTTGAACTTTTCTTTACTCATTCCATTTCAAAATAGTGATTTCTCTTGACCTGTTGGTCTACCTTGTTCGAATCATTGATGGAAATAGTGTTGAGAGCTAGTAGCCAGTAAGGTTTTGCTGTTAAGTACATTGATACTTATGGTTTGACTGTTGTTGACTAGTCTTGTCAAGTTTATATGGAAAGGAGTAGGTTTGTCTCTTGTACTCTTTATCTTTTGTGAAGAACATGAGTAGAGAATAACTCCTCTTTGGACTACTTTGTTTGTGAACATTGTTGTTTGATATTGATTGAAATTTCTAACATGAACATTTGGAATTGAGTTGTAGATGGACTATTTCTGGTTTTCCTTACCTTCTTGTTTGGTTATGGAATTCTTTTTGATGTATATTCTAATGATTGAATGTGTAATATTGTTATCCCAGAAAGGAACAAGTAACTCTTGTTATTATCTGGTCTATTTTTCTGATGTTATAGGTTCGGGCATGGTATATAATGGTTCTTGCTTAGGATATAGAGGGATCATCCTTGAAGGAACCATGTTGTTTACATTTATTTTGTCTCTTAGAAAAGATAAATGTGGTATTCTATTAGGATAGAATTAAGAAATAATGGGATGGCAGGATTATTGTTTGTTTACAAGCCATTGATAGGATTAATAGAACTTTAAGATCTTGGGCAGATATTGTTTGTTATATCTTGCTTTTCTCTTTAAAAGTTGATCTAATTACTAAGTGTTTCCTTTCTTTTGTTATCACTTATGCTGATTTTATGATGTTTTAATTATCTCATTAAAGTAGTGTTTCTTTAATGAAACAATTAGTGGAATGCACTTTGTTTTAATGATTAGTGCTTATCATGCTCAGTTCATCGAACTGACCCATGCTAGCTATTTTTACAGATGGATGACTTAAGTGGTAAAAGAAGGCAAAAACTCATATGATGCATTGGCTGATATATGTATAATTCTTAGTAAAGAATTCTGATTCATTCTTTTGTTGAATTGTAAAAGAAAGTTGTATACTTTATTGTATAAAGGTTGTTGATATGCAGTATGCCTAAAGAGCATAGTCTTGTTAATTTTATAAGTTGTAATGATGAATTGCGAGTTGTGTTTTATTTGCATGAGTTGTGAAAATTATCTCGTACTTTTATAAAGAAGATGAAAATTCCATCATGTTGATATTCTTTATATTATGTTATGCTTATCTTGTTATCTTTGATAAAATGGATAATGGGAATTAGTTCAATTTCCCCTATAATGAAGCAACTTGTTGAGTTGCATAATATGATGTGTTTATCTAAAACAATTTAACATAATAAGGTGATGCATAATGAACATGCATTAAGAAATATGGACATTGGGAATGATATATCCTAATACTTAAACATGTAGAGAAAGATTCTTTCTCTCTCTCAATTGAATATAAACCTAAAAGGTTTGGAAGTTTGATTACTATTTATTGACTTCATTTAGTATGAAGTCTACTTTAATTAGTTATATGCGGTTGTTAAACCTTCCTGAAAGTTAATGAACATTTAAATGAAACTTATGATAACACTGTCTTGTTTTGGTTAATTGTCGGTTTAACTGAGAAATCGAACATTAAAAGCAACCATAAGTTTAATGAAGTTCTTCATGGACTAAATGAAACAAATTTAGGAAAGAACTTATTGAGTGTTGGATTAGGGTTTAGCAGGGTTGTTGTAATCAAGAAATAATCCAAACTAACAACGTATTAACAATCTCCTTGGGGTATGTACATCTCGATGAGGTAGTTTCTATAGGATGTTGGCACATGCCAACTACAGGGTTGTACTTTCGAGAAGACTTGGGTCTTCTTGAGAATACAGCATTGTAGTTGACATGTGGCATCACCCTTCCACATTGATCATCCAGATCTACACACAATAGGAACTCAGACTTGAACTTAGTTTCTCTCTAGGTCAGGATAGGAGCATATTTAGGATAGGAATTAGCTTCCAATGGCTCAGGGTACGTTGGCACATCTGGTTGACTTAGGTCAACCAAGTATGCCCATTTACCCTAAGCCATTGTGAGCATCTTCCTATAATAAGTTATGTTTCTATCTAGGGCTAGGGTTAAACCTAGGACAAGTGGACTGACGGTAGTCAGTAAAGACCAATCATGATAATAGAGGAGTGAGGTGAAGGACATATTCCAATATGACGAGTATGTCATCTAGGAATAGTGACATACATTGTATGTTGTAAATCTTTGGCCAAAGTATCGCAAGCTACTGGTTACATTGTCCTATGTCACCAAGTTTAAAACCACATATATCAGATGAATATTGGTAACAGATATTCAGATATGTTCTTTAAACAGATCACTCAGTACCCAGTGTAGGGTAGGAAGACCAAGTATACGAAGTATACATATGTATTCAATACATAAGATAACATAAATAGATCGGTAGCTTACCGAGTTATGGAATGAATAGATCGGTGAATCACTGAGTCATTACAGCTGCATATGGTTATCTATTTGAATTCGATTGGCATGGAATGTTTGTTCTAAATAATGTTTTATTTAGAACAGTGAACATTATACTTTTTTTAAAAAGAACTTTTCCTTGTTTCTAAAGTCTTAAAATGGGAATGTTACAGACGAAACACTAGTCACTACTATCATCCACCTAGGTTTGCATCTATCAGAGGCGTTTTGAGATCATTTGCATTCATTTAGCTCCATCACAAGGTATAAGGATACATAATATGCATCACACAAGAATAGGAGAGGATTCTATTTTATTCCATCCACCATTCTTCTACATTTTTAACATCTAGTTATTACTCACTACTTCACAAAGTGTGACTAGAACAAGATCACCTAGGGCACATGATTCATACACACACTCTAGAACTACATTTTTGTCTGGAATGTAGTATAGCTCTTAGTTATTTAGCCCAATGTTGTGGCAGATGAATTCAGTCTGACCTATTCATATGCATTCTTTTTTTAGGTTTTTGATACTTCTTCTGGTCTTTTATAGGTCTTTTATTCATCTTGGATTATTAGTGACACATACTGTAATGTTGAAAACATGATACGAATTGGTTATTTCTAAGGTTTGAGGATCATTTAGCTGGGACCTGTGATGAATTTGCAATTGCTACTAAGCTGGCGTGTTTTGGTAAACTGATGGTGCATCCATTCTATAGACCAGGGTTCATAGAAGTGGACTTTGTGTTTTTCTAGGTAAACAAAAATTTCCCCATATAGCTCGATTCCATACTCATTGCATGGCCTCATAGATAGTCGAACCTTGCATACAACATTGTCTAGTCACATTTGTAAATGTCATTAAAGTCCCGAAGAGATCATCCATGACTTGCACGCTTACATGGTGAGTAGTCCAAACTATATTTTACATAGTTTCATAAATTTGTAATTGGAATTACTAATGTTAAAAATCTCCTTAAAGCCATGTTGATACATAGATGGATTTCCATGTATGATCCTGCATGCAATATTTTCTAGTTTAGAATATCCATCTATTATTCCACAGGTTTCATATTTAAATATTGTAGGGAAGTTAGATAAAGTAAAAATATTTTTTATGCCGTTTAAAATATTTGGCATGAATTCCCCCTAAGCATGTGATGCGTGTATGCACTAACCTATAAAATTAAAGGAAATGGAGACCCTTTACTTGATATTAATGGACATGCTCAAGAAATATGACCATGATATATTTCTGGCTGGTCATATGAGGTTGATTATGAACATGTGAGTGTATATCTCTTGATATGTTATACAACTCTGAATGAAAGTATATTAAAGGCACCAGTTTTGAGTAGTTGGAAAAATGTAACAGATATAAGGATCCGAAAAACTATTTAAAATTCAATATCAATGAAGCATATTTGTATCATTGTTAATGGTGATGGAGATTTCAATGCACACTTATCCAATAAAATGTAGATGGTATCATTGTTGGGATGATGATTTAGGAGCCTAAATACTAGTGAGGCATCATAAGGATTGATGCACGTAGACTATGCAGGGCATGTAGGAGTGCACAAAAATTGTAGTAGAAAGTAGGGTGTAGCCTAGGATAAGTATGACTTCAAGACTTTAGCCGTTTTGTCTACCATGGGATAACTAGATAGGATTGAGTGTTAAACATGCAGAAGGTTTGAAGACTTGGAGAATAAGAAAAGTCTATTTTGAGAAAAGTGGGAGATACACCATTAATAGACATGACATGAGTTTTTAGCTGAACGATAGGATTAGGTCTGCAAATTATTTATTGAGAGGATAGACTTATTACCTACGAATCCAAGCTAATGCATAAGAGCTTTTGTGTCACATCTTGTCAGTAGTGCATGGCCCATTCTTAAGGGCATGCAACCTATGATCCATAGGGATCTGAAATAACTCTACTTCATCAGAAATAGTCAACACGAAATAAGGACAACAATGAAATAGAGGTTCTGTCTTTTAAGTAACAAGGCCGCCACCTTGCGTAGGGAGGTAGTTATAGAACCACCACCCAGACAGGGTGGCATTCCCAAGACCATTGGTCTACATAGGGTGGTGGTCATGGCCATTATAGATAGAAAAACTAAAATTGAAATGAACAACCTCTAAATTTGAAAGGATGTTCATTTTTCTTCTCCTTCACAACCTTTCCCATTCTCCAGTGCATAGGATGACATGAGAAAGGCTATAAATACATGATTATAGAAGTGTAGAACATCATCGAAGCATGTGAGCAAGTGAGTAAGAAGTCTTGGTGCTAAAAATTGTATTTTTGTAGAAGAAAGGAGTATTAGACAGAGCAAGCAAGTAACTGAAAGGAAGTGTTGAGATATTATCTACTTCTCTTTCTTACTTATTGTAAATTTTGTACCTATGCTGATTTGAATTGGCCAATAGAAGTGGGAAGAAAAAGCAATTTCCCTTCCAGACTGGTTTTTCCTCCATTGGAGGTTTTCTAGGATAAAATTGTTGGTGTTATGAGCTTATATTCTTTCCTCTACTAGAATTGTTGATTCTAAGCACAATAGTAATTCATTCACTAGCTATCTCTGTTATTCTCTAATAGAAAGTAAACAACAACGATTAAATTTTGATTTTGTGAACAATTCCAAAGTTGAAGAGTTTACAAATCATTTTGGTATCAGAGCTAACAAGTATCTAGGACTATGGTATTTCATTCTTGAATTTTTATAACAGTGACAAGATCTAAAGACGAAGAAGCTTTACCTTGCGATCCGGAGATTTCTACAAAGAAGTGGAAATAGAGAATTCGGGGAGAAATGGAGGAAGAGAACTTGGTCTGTAGAATCAAGATGCTAGAGAACATGATGGATAGGATGTTTAGAAGGCAAGAGGAACTTGTAGATTTGTATAAGACAACTTCCGTCACAGCAAGACTCCATGGAATCAGTGGTTCGAGGCTTAGCTGGAAATTTTGGTATAGGCAAGAGTCACCATGAGGAAGATTATGGGGAAGAGCATGAAGAAGAGACTTCTAACACAAGAGAAAAGGTAAAATTTGAACATACTCCTTTTAAAGTTGAGACTAAAGTTGAAATCAAAAGCTTTGAAGGACAAGTAGATGTAGAATTACTGGATAAATGGTTGAAATAGTTAGAAGTTTATTTTAGTGTCTATAATGTCATTGAGGCACAAAGGATCACCTTTGCATGTCTCAAAATGGAGGGACATGCTCTAGTTTGGTGGGAAACTTGTCTAACTACTTGTGAAAAGAAGAAACGTCCTATTGTGAAATCTTGGCAAGAATTTAAGGAATTACTTAGAGCTAACTTCTATTCTATTGGCCATAAAACTGACCAAATGATTAAATGACAAGTATTTTAGACAAGGTAGTGGTCAAAGTGTGTAGGACTATACTACGGAGTTTTGGAGGCAAGCCATGTTGTTGAACATGGATTTGGAGGATGAGGATATTCTAACCAAATACTTGGGAGGACTTCACACTCACCTTCGAAGAAAAGTCATCTCCATAAAGCCCAAGGATCTCAATGAAGCATGTGTACATGCATACTACATAGATGATGAGAAAAATCAAGGAGAAGCAGAGCCAAGGGTAAAACAGTAAAAAAATTAGCAGAAAAAGGATTATGGGCAAACAAGTAACAAGAGTAAGTGGAAAGGGAAAGGTAAACAAGCTACCACTACTTTAAATACTTGTAAAGATCCCTAAGAATTTTTGCAAGAATTGTGATATCAATGGTCATACTGATGCTACACGTTGGAAGTTACTATTATCCCAAATGTGCCCCCTACTCATTTTGTGGCTAACTCCTTTACATATTTCCTTCTCATGTGCCTCAGTCAGAATATTTTGTTTTCCAAGCACTCAAAACCTTCTATAAATGGCACCATTGAATAGAGATCTCTCTCAGCTTTCCAGAAAGGTAAAGTTTTCCTCCTAACTCCTCATATTTTTCAAGTTATGGCTTGGCGGAGTTTTTGTGGGAAATTTTCCCTTAGAGGGCCCGCAGCCAATCAAAACGTGCCACATGGCACCTGGAGTGGAGGAGCATGGGGAAAATTTGAAAAAAAATTCCAAAGACCAAACGGGTAAAAAAACAAACTTTTTGCCCGTCGATCCGATTTTGGCCTATTTTTGCCCTAAATTTTCAAATCGCCATATCTTTTGATCCAGAGCTCAGATTTTCACGTTCTTTATATCAATGGAAAGATGGTGAAATTATCTACATGATTCCAGGGTCAATTTTGCATTTTAGTTCATTTTGGAGAGATAAAAATCAAGAAACGTCTCTGGCACGTGGTAATGGCCAGAAATGACGTTTCAACAACTAGTTTTAATGCAAAATGGGTCGCATTCTTCTTCAGCATGGCCAAAAATATCAGGGCATGGGTCTGTAAGGACACCCATGTTGTTTTAATGCATCTTCATTCAATAGGTAATGGCTCCCACGTTTTTTACATGTTTTCTCTCTCCTGGGCTCGACCCATGCGTTGTAAAAGCCAGATTTGGCTCATTTTTTGTTGGTTGAACATCTTTTTTGGACAACAAGCTTCGTCTTTCACCTTCAAAAAGTGATTTTTGCAAGTATCAGACCTTCTTCATGATTGTAACACGTTTCTACCTCTTTGATGTTGCAAATGCAAGGATTTTGACAGTGAAAATGACAGTGCAGACTCTGTGATCAATTTTCAGTCCTTTGTTTGTATTGTCTTGTTTCATTTCAAACCTCTAATTGCATCTTATCAACCTGTGTATGATATTTCATGTTGCATTTCATGAAATTGTGTCAATTTTCATGAACAAGAAGTATTCACCACTCCTTTGGTGTATCACCTATTAGTTTAGTTTCAATTTTTGTACTTTCTATCTCTGTCTCCTTGGAATTTAGAGTAGGATTAGGATTCAAACCTCTACAATTGTGCAAATAACAGATCTGATCAGAGGAGTTTGAGAAACCAACCTCTAATCTAGAGATTCCTCTCTCATTTTACAAGTCCCACACTTGGAGAGAGGTTTCAATGTTGTGCAATCACACTGGATGCCTAAAATATCAACTTAGAAACCTGATTTGCATCTACGGGTGCTGCTGATTTGCAACAACAGTTTTGGCATGCCCGGTGGGAGCTTAGAGGTCTCATTTTCATTGCAGAAAATTTGATGTGCATCTGCTGCAATTTTCTTGCTTAAAAGAGCTATAAATTACACATCTGGCGACTCCAAGGAAGAAGAATCGGCTGCTTTTAGCAGTGCAGACCTGAAAACTCATGAGAAGAATCACTACAAGGCCAAGAGCTAGAGAAGAAGAGGTGTTGTTTGAATATCTACAGTTATCTCCAAGAGTAAGGTAAAGTGGGAGGAGAATCCAAAGGTCTCCATCTCCACCAAACAGAACTCTCTCAACTCCTCCACCTGGTAGGCCTTTCATTCAATCAACAAGGGTTCTAAGGCCAATTAGAATGGCACAAAACAACCCCTATGTCAATTTCACTGGCAGCAGCCCACTTTCTCTCAATGCGCAAAATCTAATTCCAATTGCAGCCTTGAAGAACATTCCATACTTCACTGGAGAGAATCAGACTACTCCTGGTGATCATGTTAAAGACATTGCCAACCTTTGTGCAATTCATGAAATCAATAAGATGCAAGTTGTTGTCAAATTGCTGGCATCTTCATTCAAGGTGAAGGCTTTGCAATGGTTTAGAAGTCTTGCCTCAAGTTCTATTCAAAATTAGAACCAACTATGTGTAGCACTTCATGAGCAATTTGGAGAGAAGGGAGACAACTTGTCTCTTTTGGAGCAGCTGACAACCATCAAGAGAGCTCCCAATGAGCAGCTGACTAATTTCAACTTCATATTTCAAAGGACTTGGGAGAGAATTCTAGTGGCAGTCAGGCCAACAGTAAAAGGTGTTTTTCTTTACTATCTCAAAGCTCTAAATTCTGATATTTCTATGTTAATTCAGTCCATGGGAGGCACAACTATCCCCATTGCTTATAGCATTACCATTAGAGCTGAAAATTGGTTGATCCAAGCTAGCAAACTAGCCCCTAGACCTCCCATGCCATTGTTTCCAAGTTTAGATAGCCCAAACACTAATCAAGCACCTAATTTGGCTCCTTCTCCCACTCCTAGAAATCAAAATTCAAATGAAGCTTCCACTTCATCTTCTAGTGCCTCAAATGAACTTTAAGAAGTCATGAAGCAATTGCAAAATTTAGGTAATGAGCTAGTTACTCTCAAGAGGCAACAAGCCCAAAGTTTTAGACCTTCCTTCCAGCCTCAAGCTCAACCTAACAGGCAGCCATCATAGACCACCCAATCCAGCTGCAAATCTAAATCAAGCAAGGCCTCCTGCCAACAGACCATTTCAGCCCTATAATCCAAATGTTATATCTACCTCTAAGGCATTGGTGCCAACACAAAACAACGTTGCTCAGGAGTATGATTGGTGTTTTCTATGCAATGAACCTCACAACTAATCTATGTGTTTCAATGGTGCCTTGAATCAAACATTAATGGTGACAACTACTGGTGTGGAGGGTGAGGGCAGTCAAGGAAACAACCAACAATAAGAAACATTCCAGCAGCAATCAGCTCCAAATGACACCACACTTGTGAACTGACAGGCAGAGGATTTTTTTGGCATAAATCAAACAGTCTCTCAAGGTGTTACAGCCAACACAAGGTCAAAAAGAAGGAATTTGGGTGAAGAACAGCCATTAGCTCCAACTAATCCACAACCTTTTATGGCTCCAAAAATGGTTGGCAAAAAAAATCCAGTTGTAAATGCACAAGGGCAGCCAAGAACAGCTCCTAAACCAACTCAAATACCAGTTGTTGCTGCCCACATGCAAGGGATGAATATGCAAACCAAGGGACAGCAAAGAGATCCTTCATCAGCATTTAGTATCATTGATCATATGAAGAAGACAAATGTACATATATCAATGTGGGAATCCCTATCTATCCCAGGCCAGAGAGATTTGCTACAATATTCCATGAAGGACTAGCCAACTTTGAATCAGCAAGTCCAAATGCAAGATAAAGTGCTCACAAATGCTTCCCAGCCTGAAGGGAATCATGGAGGACAGCAAGGTAAAATGTTGAAGCCCCCTCCTTTTTATATCTCATTAATCATTGGAAACCAATTAGTGCACAATTGCAAGATTGATTCCGGGGCAAGTAGCTCAGTGATGCCCAAGTAAATAGCTGATCAGCTAGGACTTCAATATGAAACCATATCCAAAGGAGTAGTGCAGTTAGATGGGACAGCAGTAACAATAGTTGGGGGTGATTAGAAACTTGAGTCTTACCTTGCATGCATGTCCAAATGTTGTTTTACAAGATGTGTCAGTTATAGACCTTCCACCACTCTTTGCCCTATGTTTTTCAAGAGATTTCAAGCCAAGATTGGAAGATATTTGTCTGTTGATTGGTCACACATGCTGTTCAGAACGAGGTATGAAACCAAAGCTACAATCAGGTCTGAACCTATTGCAAACTTCCACATTGAGCCCTACACTCCAATTCAGATCAATGCCAACTGTTCGGCATTTGATCAAGAAGATCACCCAAACACTGATGAAGCTGACACCAAGGTTGGAAGCATCCCGAATCTAATTCCTAGCATCACCAAGCCAAACCACAAGGATGACAATGAGGTATGGCAGTTGTTTTTTGATGGATCAAGGAGTAGACAAGGTGTAGGAGGTGGAGCTATGCTTATTTCACCTCAAGGAGTGAAGTACTATGTAGCTTTTAGATTTCAGTTTGCATGCTCCAATAAAACTGATGAATATGAAGCCTTGGTGCAAGGGATGCATTGGGCAATAAAGAGAGGAATAAAGAACTTGCAAGTCTTCGGTGACAGTGAGTTGATTGTAAACCAGGTCAAGGGGCAACATGCTGTCAAGAATGATCTACTCAAGTGCTACAAGAATAGGGTGTGGGACCTCATTAAAGATTTTGAGGGTTTTGGCATCAAATCAATTCCTAGGAAAGAGAACCAAGCTACTGACAGGTTTGCAGCAGTTGGGGCAGCCTTTGACGTTGTGGAGAGCATTCAAAAAGATAAGGTACAGCCAAACATCCATGTGATTGTGAGGCCTTCATTGCCAAATAACAATGTAAGTTTTCAAGTGTTTGAGAATGACCAGCAAATCATCCATTTCTTACAAGAAGAAGCTGAGTACTCTGCTAAAAATCAGGAAAAATTAGAACAGCAGTATGGTGACCAAGTGGTACAGCTGAGAACTAACAAGCTGCCCAAGGGACTTATCACTTTGGAGTCCATTTTCAATCCCAATGATCAGTTTAGGAAAGAGAAAGAAAACATTCAGGTCAAGAGAGAAGATTCAGTATCCATCTTGGTGGAAGAGAACAAACCATTGCAAATTGGAAAGATGACAACTGAATAAGAAAGGTATGAGTTCATACAGCTGTGTCAAGAGTTCCCTGATGTGTTTGCTTGGAGCTACGAAGATTTGAAAGGTTTCAATCCCAAGTTAGCTCAGCACACCATTGAGTTGGACCAAAATACTAAGCCCATCAGGCAGAAACAAAGGCCAGTCAATCCACACATGGAACCTCTCATGAGGAAGGAATTGAACAAGTTGATTGAGTCAAAAATCATATTCCCAATCAAGCATTTTGGTTGGGTTGCCAACTTAGTTCCAGTCAGAAAGAAGAGTGGAGAGATCAGATTGTGCATTGATTTCAGAGATTTGAATAGAGCATCTCACAAGGACCATTACCCACTCCCTTATATGGAGCAAATTTCGCAAGTTGTTGCTGGCTCCGAGAGGTTTTCACTACTTGATGGCTACTCAGGCTATAATCAGATTATGGTGAAGGAAGAAGATCAGTTCAAGACAGCCTTCACAACCAAATGGGGAACTTATGCATACAGGAAAATGCCATTTGGGTTGTCCAACATTGGAGCTACCTTCCAAAGAGCAATGGACATGGAGTTCAAAGGTTTGATTAACAACGTGGTGCTGATATACCTTGATGATATCACTATTTTTTCAAAGAATGCACTTGACCACCTCTCTCATTTGAGACAAGTCTTCCAAAGGTGCAGGAGATTTGGAGTGTCTTTGAATCCTAAGAAGTGTATCTTCCTAAAACATGAAGGAAAGCTCCTTTGCCATATTGTCTCCAAAGAAGGATTAGAAATTGATCCATAGAGGGTTGAAGCCATAAGAGCACTACCATTGCCAAGCCACAAGAAGGCCCTTCAGAGTTTCTTGGGGAGAATAAACTTTGTTCGGAGGTTTGTCCCAGATTTTTCAGCCCTTGTCAAACCTATCACCAAAATGTTAAAGAAAAGCATGGCTTTCAAGTGGATAGCAAAAGGCAAGGAGAGTTTTGAAGCAATCAAAGAAGCCATCTCCCAAGCACCAACTCTCATCAACCTGGATTTCTCCAAGGATTTCATCTTCTATGCATTTGGAGGTAATGATACTATTTCTGCCATTTTGGTACAGTAGAACAAGGACAATGATGAGCAGCCAATTGCTTTCTTCAGCCAAATCCTAGATGACTATGATGTGAGATATTCTTTTATTGAGAAGCATGTACTTACAGTAATTAGAAGCTTGAAGAAATTCAAGCATCTAGTCTCAAACAACAAGGTTCAGTTGTTGGTCTCTCATGCGGGAGTAAAGGACTTCCTCCTCAACAAGGATTTGAATGAGAAAAGGGCAGGTTGGATCACTCGTGTCATGGAGTATGACATTGAGATCAAGGTCACCAAGCTGGTAAGAGGAAAAGGATTCTGTGAGCAGATGATTCTGGGCAAGCAAAAAGGATTATGCAATAAAGAAGAGGTTTTTTGACAAATCAAGACAGCCATGTGCAAGGTAGCACTCAAGAAGAGGATAATGTTGTCCCCACTCCTTGCTGGACCCAAGGTATAATGCATTTCCTAAGCACAAGCTTATGCCCTCCATAGATGAACAAAACCCAAAGAAGACACTTCAGATTGTAGGTTGTCCCATATGCCATAGTAGATGGTGTTTTGTTCAAGAAAGACGTGAATGGAGTGCTTCTGAGATGCATTAGCACAAATCAGATTCATAGGGTGTTGGAAGAGTTCCATGGTGGACCAGCTGGTGGTCATTTTGCACCAAGAGTGATAGCTCTAAAAATCATGAAGGCTGGTTATTATTGGCCCAATATTTTTAGTGATTGCTTTGCGTGGATCAAAAGGTGCAAGAATTGTGCATTCTTCACAGGTTAAGAGAGGCTTGCTGCCCTTCCATTACATCCAATTTTAGTTGACCAGCCATTCATGCAATGGGGTTTGGACTTCATTGGAGTCATTAATCCTAATTCAAGCCAAGGGAATAAGTGGATTTTGACAGCCACAGACTACTTCACCAAGTGGACTTAAGCAGTAGCACTCAAGGAAGTAAATGAGTCTAGCATCTTAGACTTCTATGAGGGGATAGTAACTAGATTTGGCATACCTGCTACAATAATCTCAAATAATGCATTAGCATTCATTGGATCCAAGGTGACTGAGTGGGCTTTCAAGAACGGGATCTACCTAAGTACTTCATCAAACTACTACCCTCAGGGTAATGGCCAGGCTGAATCTACAAACAAGAACTTGTTGAGGATCATTAGGAGGACTCTTGATGAGAATCAGAGGTCTTGGCATACCAAACTGAAATCAGCCTTATGGGCTGATAGGATAACTCCCAAGAGATCCACAGGTAACTCTCCATTCAGGCTTGTTTATGGAAGAGAGGCAATCTTTCCCATGTCACTTGAGTTGCCAACATTGGAACTTATGAAGCAGTTAGAGTTGCTAGAGTTTGGGCCCATGGAGGTGAGATATGCAGAGTTGATGGAGCTCCAAGAGATCAGAGATCAGGCATCCCAAGCAATGGAGAAGGATCAAGCTTTGATCAATAAGACCTTTGATAGGAAATCCAAGAGTAGATCTTTCCAAGTTGGATATCTAGTGTTAAAATGGGATGCAGATAGAGAAAAACCGGGAAGGCATTCAAAATTTGATGCCATTTGGAGTGGCCCATACATGGTCACAAAGTGTAAGGAAAGCAATGCCTTCCAATTGTCTTCATTAGATGGCAAAGAACTATAGATTCCAGTCAATGGAATCTATCTAAAGCATTGCTACTAGAGGGAAATTCTCCACCTTGTAAATATTAGCTTAGGTTTTCATTCCTCCAAGTGCTTGTGCACATTGTTTTGTTGTAGGTTGTTTTGCTTTCCCTAAGTGTTTTGGCACAGCTTGCTGTTCCTGGGAATGTGTTTGTAGGCCTTGCTCCATCAGGTGATTTTCCATGTTCCTCTTTGCAATTTTCTAGTCAGTTGGGATATTAAACAAAGAATCAAGTGACTCAATGCCCAATGGATTGCTTCAAGCAACTAGTAACTTCATCCAACCTGTAGATGACCCCTCTGAGTCACCAAAATTGTTATCCCAAATGTGCCCCCTGCTCATTTTTTGGCTAACTCCTTTAAATCTTTCCTTCTATTGTGCCTCAGTTAGAATATTGTTTTATAGGCACTCAAAACCTTCTAGAAATGGCACCATTGAATAGACCTCTCTCTCAACTTTCCAGAAAGGTAAAGTTTTCCTCTTAACTCCTCATATTTTTCAAGTTATGGCTCGGCGGAGTTTTTGTGGGACATTTTCCCTTAGAGGGCCCATAGCCAATCAAAACATGCCACGTGGCACCTAGAGTGGTGGAGCACAAGGAAAATTTGAAAAAAAATTCCAAAGACCAAACAGGTAAAAATTCAAACTTTTTGCCCGCCGATCCGATTTTGGCCTATTTTTGGCCTAAATTTTCAAATCGAAATATCTTTCGATCCAGAGCTCATATTTTCACGTTCTTTATATCAATGGAAATCTGGTGAAATTATCTACATGATTCCAGGGTCAATTTTTCATTTTGGTTTAGTTTGGAGAGATAAAAATCAAGAAACATCTCTGGCACGTGGTAATGGCCAGAAATGACGTTTCAACAACCAGTTTTAATGCAAAATGGGTCACATTCTTCTTCAGCATGGCCAAAAATGTCAGGGCATGGGTCTGTAAGGATTCCCATGCTATTTTTATGCATCTTCATTCAATGGGGAATGGCTCCCATGTTTTTTACATGTTTTCTCTCTCTTGGGCTCGACCCATGCGTTGTAAAAGCCAGAATTGGCTCATTTTTTGTTGGTTGAACATTTTTTTGGGACAACAAGCTTCTTCTTTCACCTTCAACAAGTGATTTTTGCAAGTATCAGACCTTCTTCATTATTTTAATATGTTTCTTCCTCTTTTATGTTACAAATGCAAGGATTTTGACAGTGAAAATGACAGTGTAGACTCTGTGATCAATTTTCAGTCCTTTGTTTGTATTGTCTTGTTTCATTTCAGACCTCTAATTGCATCTTATCAACCTGTGTATGATGTTTCATGTTGCATTTCATGAAATTATGTCAATTTTCATGAACAATAAGTGTTCACCACTCCTTTGGTGTATCACCTATTAGTTTAGTTTCAATTTTTGTACTTTCTATCTCTGTCTCCTTGGAATTTAGAGTAGGATTAGGATTCAAACATCTGTAATTGTGCAAATAACAGATCTGATCAGAGGAGTTTGAGGAACCAGCCTCTAATCTAGAGATTCCTCTCTCATTTTACAAGTCCCACACTTGGAGAGAGGTTTCAATGTTGTGCAATCACACTGGATGCCTGAAATATCAACTTAGAAACATGATTTGCATCCAGGGGTGCTACTGATTTGCAACAACAGTTACATCCAAAGAACCAAACCAAGGACTCCAAGAATTCCATGATAGCTGTAAAGACAGAAGGTGAGGTGGAAATTAAAGATTACTTTGATGTAGAAAAAATGCTTGGATGCAGGGCCACCAACACGGGCAGGGAAGAGGAGATGAGTAGACTATTCCAGATCAAAATCTAGATCAAGAGGACTAAGGTAAATGCTTCAGTGTATACCAGTTCTTAATCTAAATTGATTTTTGAGGCAGTTGCAAAGAAGCTTGGTCTTGAGACTTACGAGCATCCGTACCCATATCCTTTTGGTTGGGTGAAGAAGGGTGTTGAAATTCAAGTAACAAGAAGATGTAAGGTCAAGTTTGGGATAAATTCCCAATATATAGATGTTTTTGAAGCTAATGTTATTCCACTTGATTCTTTTGATGTGGTATTCAGGAGTCCTTACTTGTATGTTAGGGATGTTATCTTTATGAGAAGGAAAAACCAGTACAGATGGGTCAAGGATGCGATCAATTATAACATCTCGGCACACCAGCATAAGACACGGGTTACTATGGTAAGTGCTAATCAAGAAAAATGGCTTATTAAGTCAAATCATAATCAGTTTTGTTTACTTTTTTTAAAGGATAAATAAGATGGGGTAGAAGTTTTAGGGATTTCTAACCAAGGAAAACAAGATTTGGATAGCATTATTCAGTCTTTTTGGGCTCCTAGTAGATTACCACCAAAACAGGAAGTAGAGCATGAGATTCAGCTATTGTCAGAGTCACCTCTTCTAAACATCGGGTTGTATAGGCAATGCTTGCTAGAGAGTACTGAGGTAAAGAAACAACTCCAAGAATTAATAAACCAAGGGGTGTTACGTCTAAGAACCTCACCATGTAGTTTGCCTAGTGTGATGGTGCCAAAGAAGGATGGTTCTTGGAGAATGTGCATTGACTACCACACTTTGAACAAGATCACCATAAAGAACTAATATCCACTTCCTTGTATAGATGATCTCTTGAACCAACTTCAGCATGCCAAATTTTTCACAAAGTTGGATCTCAAGTTAGGTTATCACCAAATCAGGATGAAGGAGGAGGATATATGGAATATTTCCTTCAAAACAAAATAGGGTTTGTATGAATTGTTATTACTTCCTTTTGGATTAAGCAATGCATCCGCTACATTTATGATATTGATGAATGATGTATTACGGGATTTCATATATTCTTGTGTCATTATATACCTAGATGATATCTTGATTTTTATTGCCACATGGGAAGAACATCTAGCGCATTTGCAGCAAGTCTTGCAAGTTCTCAGGGAGAAACAACTACTTTGTAATATGAAGAAATGTGAATTTTCCAAACAGTCACTTGTCTATCTTGGGCATGTGGTTGGAGGAGGAGAGCTATGAGTGAATCCAAAGAAGGTGGAAGCCATCAAAAATTTTCCAACACCAACAGGAGCCACAGAGACTAGAAGCTTTGTGGGAGCAGTACAGTACATGTGGAAGTTCATTTTGGGTTTCTCGGTAATTGTAGCATCTCTACACACAGTGGCCAGAAAGAGTAAGGTTTTTGACTGGGGTAAGGAACAAGACAAACACTTTGAGTTCTTGAAATACAAGATTAGTCATGCTCTAGTACTTGCTCTTTCTAGTTTGGAGCAGCCTTTTGAAGTAGAGACAGATGCCAATGATTATGTTATGGGTTCAATGTTGCTTCAAGGACGTAAACCCTTATGTTATCATTCTGAATCCTTCACTTCAGCAGTTAAAGGGCATTCAGTATATGATAAATAAATGTATGCACTATTTCAAGAAATTAAAAAATGGAAACATTATTTGTTGGGTAAAGAAACTATTGTGCACATTGACCACAAAACTCTCCAGTATTTACAAGCATAGTCTAAATTGCAGCATCCAAGGCACTACAAATGGATGGGGTTTCTTCAGGATTTCCATCTAGTGATCAAGTACAAGAAAGGTAGTACAAATTTGGTGGAAGACATGTTGTCTAAGCCACCCACACAAGAAAATTTCTCCTGTTTGGCCACTATCTCTCAAATCAAGCCCTTCACAAAGGAATCTTATGGAGAAGCATATGCCCAAGACAAATACTTTGGGGTAACATTTTAGAAGTTGCAGTCCCAAGGGGATGAAAAGATGGGGATTAAAGACTATTATCTCAAGGACAGGCTACTCTACCGATGGGGGAAACTTTGTGTGCCTAAAGAAGAAAGACTTCTATTGATGAGGGAAGCACATACTATTGTTGCAAATCAGCAGCACCCCTGGATGTTGATCAGACTTCTAGTTTGACATTTTGGACATCCAGTGTGATTGCACAACATTTAATCCTCTCCCCAAGTGTGGGAATTGTAAAAATGGGAGAGGAATCTCTAGATTAGAAATTGGTTCCTCAACTCCTCTGATCAGATATATCACTTAAAATTTGTAGAGGTTTAAATTCCTAGTTCCTACTCTAAATTCCAAGGGGACAAAGATAGGGAATGTAAGAATAATGAGACTAATGCTGATAAGGTGATGCACCAAGTGAGTAGTAGAAACCTGCTACTACAAAACATACATAGTCCAGGAGGAAATATAGCACAAAACATGCACAAATTGCCAAAATGTGGTGAGAGGTTAGAAAAAACAATGATAAACATATGAAAGGATTGAGAAACCTTTTAATCACAGAGCATATATTATCATTCCAGGTCCAACACAGTGCATCAAAATGACCAAGAGCAAAAAGAGGTGTTGTATTTGCATGGAAAGGTAAAACTTTCCAAAAAAAATTCCAAAAAGGAAGAAAAAGGGAAGTTGCATAGCTAAAAGAGTCTCTCCTTCAAAAATGAGCCCATTCTGGCTTTTACAGTGCAAGAAGCGACCCAGGAGAGAGAAATGTGGGAAAATGTGTGAGAGCTTCAACCACTGACCAAAAATTCAATCAAATAGCATGGGCATCCTTACAGACCCATCCCTTGATATTTTTTTCCATGCTAGGAGAGAATGCGAGCCATTCTTCATTAAAAATGGTGGTTGAAATGTCATTTCTGTCCATGACCACGTGCTAGAGGCATTTTTCAATTTTATCTCCAAAAACTCTAACAAAATATAAAAATGACCCTGAAATCTTGTATATAATTTCACCAGCTTTCCATTGATATAAAGAACGTGAAAAACTGAGCTCTGGATCAAAAGATATGGCCGTTTGAAATTTTAGGGCAAAACAGGGCCAAAACGGATTGGCGGGTGAAAATTTTGAAATTTTCCACCTTTTTGCATTTGGGAAAATTTCCAAAAAAGTCCCCATGCTCTGCCATTCTGGGTGCCATGTGGCATGTTTTGATTGGACGTGGGCTTTTCCTCCTGAATTTTCCATGGCGCCAAAACTTAGTCAAATTTTTCAATTTCCTCCCCTTTGGACACGTGGCGCAATCCAATTGGACGGCGGGCCCACAGGGTGAAATATTTCTTTTGAAATTTTTCCAAACACTTGGTAAAAAATCCAAGTTTTCCTCTAACCCCCACCACTTCCTTGGACACGTGGCACCATTTCATTGGCTACGGGCCTTCCAGGGGAAAATTTCCCACAAAAACTCTGCCAAGTCATAACTTCAAAAATACATGGAGTTAGGAGGAAAACTTTACCTTTCTAGAAAGATGAGAAAAAGATCTATCCAATGGTGCCATTTCCAAAAGGTTTTGAGTTCATAAAAATCAAAAAATTATGACTGAGGCACAAGAGAGGGAAGAATAAAGGGAGTTAGCCACAAAAAATGTGCAAGGGGAACATTTTGGATAACAATTTTGGCGACTCAGAGGGGTCATCTGCCTGCTGGATGAAGTTACCAATTGCCTGAAGCAATCCATTGGGCATGGAGTCATTAAATTCTCTACTTGGTACCCAAACTGACTAAAACACTGCAAGGAGGAAGATGGAGGGTGGAACACCATCTGATTAGGGCAAGGCCTGTAAAACACACTTCCAGGAATAGCAAGCTTGTGCCAAAGCACTTAGGGAAAGAAAAATTGATCTACAGCAAACAATGTGCATAAGCACTTGGAGGAATGAAAACCTAGCTAATATGTACAAGGTGGAGAATTCCCTTTAGTAGTAATGCTTTAGATAGATCCCATTGACTGGAATCTACAGTTCTTCGCCATCCAATGAAGATAATTGGAAAGCATTGTTGTCCTTACGCTTTGTGACCATGTATGGGCCACTCCAAATGGCATCAAATTTCGAATGTCTTCCTAGTTTTTCTCTATCTGCATCTCATTTTAACACTAGATCTCCAACTTGGAAGGATCTATTCTTGGCCTTTCTATCAAAGGTCTTCTTTATCAAAGTTTGATCCTTCTCCATTACTTGGGATGCCTGATTTCTGATTTCTTGGAGCTCCATCAATTCTGCATATCTAACCTCCATGGACTCAAACTCCAACAACTCCAACTGTTTCATGAGTTCCAATTTTGGCAACTCAAGTGACATGGGCAAAATGGCATCTCTCCCATAAACAATCTTGAATGGGGAGTTACCTGTAGATCTTTTAGGAGTTATCCTATTAGCCCATAAGGCTGATTTCAACTTAGTATGCCAAGATCTCTAATTTTCATCAAGGGTCCTCCTAATGATCCTTAACAAGTTCTTGTTTGTAGATTCAGCCTGGCCATTACCCTGAGGGTAATAATTTGATGAAGTACTTAGGCAGATCCCATTCTTGACAGCCCATTCAATCACCTTGGACCCAATGAATGCCAATGCATTATCTAATATTATTGTAGCAGGTATGCTAAACCTGGTTTCTATTCCCTTGTAGAAATCTAGGATGCTAGATTCATTTGCTTCCTTGAGTGCTACTACTTCAGTCCACTTGGTGAAGTAATCTGTTGCTATTAAAATCCATTTGTGCCCTTGGCTTGAATTGGGATTAATGACCCCAATGAAGTCCAAACCCCATTGCATGAATGGTTGGTCAACTGAAATTGGATGCAATGGAAGGGTAGCTAGCCTCTCTTTACCTATGAAGAATGCACAATTCTTGCACCTCTTGATCCATGCATAACAATCACTAAAAATCTTGGGCCAATAATATCCAGCCCTCATGATCTTTAGAGCTATCACTCTTGGTGCAAAATGACCACCAGCTGATCCACCATAGAACTCTTCCAACACCCTATGAATCTGATTTGTACCAATGCATCTCAGCAGCACTGCATTCACATCCATTTTGAGCAACACGCCATCAACAAGGGCATATGGGACAGCCTGTAATCTGAAGTGTCTTATTTTGGTCTTGTTCATCTCTAGAGGGCATATACCTATGCTTAGGAAGTGCATTATGTCTTAGGTCCAGTAAGGGGTGAGGACACCATCATTCTCCTTTTGAGTTCTTCTTTGCTCATGGTTGTCTTGCAACACCAAAATAGCCTCCTTCCCATTGCATGCTTCCTTTTATTCACTCAAAATCAGCTACTCACACAATCCTTTTCCTCTGACCAACTTGGTGACTTTGATCTCAATGTCATACTCCATGACATGAGTAATCCAGCCTGCTCTCTTTTCATTCAAGTATTTGTTGAGGAGGAAGTCTTTAACTCCCACATGAGAAACCAGCAATTGAACCCTGTTGTTTGAGACGAGATGCTTGAATTTATTCAAGCACCTTATTACTACAAGAACATGCTTCTCAATGAAGGAATACCTCACCTCATAGTCCTCCAGGATTTGGCTGAAGAAAGTAATTGGCTGTTCCTCATTGTCTTTGTTCTGCTGTACCAAAATTGCAGAAATAGTATCATCACCCCCAAATACATAGAGGATGAAATCCTTGGAGAAATCTGAGTTAATGAGATTTGGGGCTTGAGAGATGGCTTCTTTGACTACTTCAAAACTTTCCTTTCCTTCTGCTATCCATTTGAAAGCCATGATTTTCTTTAACATCTTGGTGATAAGCTTGACTAGGGCTGCAAATTTTGGGACAAACCTCCGAACAAAATTTATTCTCCCCAAGAAACTTTGAAGGGCCTTCTTGTGGCTTGGCAACGGCAGTGCTCTTATGGCTTCAACTCTTTCTGGATCAATTGCTAATCCTTCTTTGGAGACAATGTGGCCAAGGAGCTTTCCCTCATGAGCTAGAAAAATACACTTTTTAGGATTCAAGGATACTCCGAATATTCTGCACCTTTGGAACAATTGCCTCAAATGAAAGAGATGGTCTGCTGCATTTTTTGAAAAAATAGTGATATCATCAAGATATATCAGCACCATATTGTTAATCAAACCCTTGAACGCCATGTCTATTGCCCTTTGGAAAGTAGCTCAACCGTTGGACAGCCCAAATGGCATTTTCCTGTATGCATAAGTTCCCCATTTGGTTGTAAAGGCTATCTTGAACTGATCTTCTTCTATCACCATAATCTTATTGTACCCTGAATAGCCAACAAGTAATGAAAACCTTTCAGAGCCAGTAACAAATCGCAAAATATGCTCCATGGAAGGAAGTGGGTAATGGTCCTTGAGAGATGCTCTATTCAAATCTCTGAAATCAACACACAATCTGATTTCCCCACTCTTCTTTCTAACTGGAACCAAGTTGGCTACCCAACTAGAATGCTTGATAGGGAATATGATTCTTGATTCTATCAACTTATTCAATTCCTTTCTCATGAGAGGCTCCATGTATGGATTGACTGGCCTTTGTTTTTGTCTGATGGGTTTAGTACTTGGATCCAATGCAATGGTGTGTTGAGATAACTTGGGATTAATACCTTTCAAATCTTCATAGCTCCAAGCAAACACATCAGGGAATTCTTGACAAAGTTGTATGAACTCATACCTTTCTTGCTTAGTTATCACCTTACCAACTAAGAGTGATTTTCCTTCCTCCACCAAGATGGACACTAAATCTTCTCCCTTGACTTGAATGTTTGCTTTCTCCTTCCTAAACTGATCATTAGGATTGAAAATGGACTCCAAAGTAATAAGTCCCTTTGGTAGTTTGTTGGTTCTCAACTGTACCACTTGGTCACCATACTGCTACTCCAAATTTTCCTAACTTTTAGCTGAGAACTCAGCCTCTTCTTGCAATAAATGGATGATTTGTTGATCATTTTCAACCACTTTCCAACTTACATTGTTGTCTAGCACTGAAGGCCTCACAATCACATGGATGTTTGGTTGTACCTTGTATTTGAATACTTTCAACAATGTCAAAGACTTCCCCAACTACTGCAAGCCTATCAGCAGCTTAGTTCTCTTTTCTAGGAATGGATTTTATGCCAAAGCCCTTAAAATCTTCAATAAGGTCCCACACCCTATTTTTGTAGCACTTGAGTAGATCATTCTTGACATCATGTTGCCCCGTAACTTGGTTGAAAATCAACTCACTTTCACCAAAGACTTGCAAGTTATTTATTCCTCTCTTGATTGACCAATGCAATCCTTGTATCAAAGCTTCGTATTCAACAGTGTTATTAGAGCATGTAAATTGAAATCTAAAAGCTGAATAATACTTAATTCCTTGAGGGGAAACCAGCATAACTCCCCCTCCTACACCTTGTCTACTCCTTGATCCATCAAAAAACAACTGCCATACCTCATTGTCATCCTTGTGGTTTGGCTTGGTGATGCTAGGAATAGGCTGATTTTATTCATGCATGCAATAGACTCCTAGCTCAGATTCTTCTATTTATTGATAAGGATCAAAAGCATGCACCTTGTTTGTCCATTCATCAAGATTCAAATCTGGGATGCTTCCAACCTTGGTGTAAGCTTCATCAATGCTTGGATAATCCTCTTAATCAAATGCTAAACAATTGGTATTGATATGACTTGGAGTGTAAGGCTCAATTTGAAAGTTTGCAATAGGCTCAAATCTGATTGTGGCTTTAGTTCCATATCTTGTTCTGAACAACATGTGTGACCAATCAGCAGATAAGTAACCTCCAATCTTGGCTGTGAAATCCCTTGACAAACATAGGGCAAAGAGTGGTGGAAGATCTATTACTAAGACATCTTGTAAAACAACAACATTGGGGCATGCATGCAAAGTAAGACTCAAGTTCTTTATCACTCCAACTGTTGTTACTGTTGTCCCATCCAATTGCACTACCCCTTTGGATATGACCTCGTATTGAATTCCCAACTGATCAGTTATCTACTTGGGCATTACTAAACTACTTGCTCTAGAATCAATCATGCAATTGTGTACTAAATGGTTTCCAATGATCAATGAAACATAGAATGGAGGGGGCTTCAACATTTTACCTTGTTGTCCTCCATGATTCCCCTCAGGCTGGGTAGCATTTGTGAGTAGCTTCTCTTATATTTGGACCTACTGATTTGAAGTTGACCAGTCCTTCATGGCAGCTTGCAACAAATCTCTTTGGACTAGGATAGATAGTGATTCCCACATTGATATGTTTACATTTGTCTTCTTCATCTAATCAATGATGTTGAATGGAGATGAAGCATCTCTTTGCTGCCCCTAACTTGCACATTCATTCCTTGCATATGGGCAACAACAACTGGCATTTGATTTGGTCTAAGAGCTATTTTAGGCAGCCCTTGTGTGTTTGGAACTGAATTTTGTTTGCCAATAATTTGTGGAGTGATAGAAGGTTGTGGATTGCTTGGAGCTAATGGATGTTCTTCACCCAAATTTCTCCTTTTCTATCTTTTGTTGGCTGCAACACTTTGGGAGATTGTTTGATTCATGCCACAAAAATATTCTGCCTACCATTTTACAAGTGTGGCATCATTTGGAGCTGATTGCTACTGGAATGTTTCTGGTTGTTGGTTATTTCCTTGACTCCCTTCACCCTCCACACCAGTTGTAGTCACCATTAATGCTTGATTTAAGGCACTGTTGAAACACATAGACTGGTTGTGAGGTTCATTACATGGGAAACACCAATCATACTCTTGAGCTATGTTGTTTTGCACTGGCACTAATGCCTTAGAGGCAGATATAACATTGTGATTATAAGGCTGAAATGGTCTATTGGTAGGAGGTCTTGTTTGATTTAAATTTGCAGCTAGATTGGGTGGTCTTTGAGGTTGGTATGGCTGCCTGTTAGGCTGAGCTTGAGGCTGGAAAGGAGGTCTAAAACCTTGGACTTGTTTCCTCTTGAGTGTAACCAGCTCATTGCCTAAATTTTGCAGTTGCTTCATGAATTCTTGAAGTTCATTTGAGGCACTAGAAGATGAAGTAGAAGCTTCACTTGAATTTTGATTCCTAGGAGTGGGAATAGGGGCTAAAATAGGCGTTTGATTAGTGTTTGGGATTTCTAAACTTGGGTATAATGGCATTAGAGGCCTAGGAGCTAGCTTGCTAGCTTGAATCAAACAATTTTCAGCTCTAATGGCAATGCTATAAGCAACAAGGATAGTTGTGCCTCCCATGGATTGAATTAACATAGAAATATCAGAATCTAAAGCTTTAAGGTAATATAGAAAAGCACCTTATGCTGTTGGCCTTACTGCCAATGGAATTCTCTCCCAAGTCATTTGAAACCTAAAGTTGAAGTCAGTTAGTTGCTCATTGGGAGCTCTCTTGATGGTTGTCAGTTGTTCCAAAAGTGACAAGTTATCTCCTTTTTCTCCAAACTGCTCATGGAGGGCTATACATAGCTAGTTCCAATTTTGGATAGAACCTGAGGCAAGACTCCTGAACCATTACAAATCTTTCCTTTTGAATGAAGATGCCAGCAGTTTAAAAGCAACTTACATCTCATTGATCTCATGGATTACACAAATATTAGCAATATCCTTAACATGATCACCAAGAGTGGTCTGATTTTCTCTAGTAAAGTATGGGATGTTCTTCAATGTTGCAACTGGGATTGGATTCTATGCATTGAGATAAAGTGGGCTGCTGCCAGTGAAATTGACATAGGGGTTGTTTTGTGCCATTCGGATTGGCCTTAGAACCCTTGTGGATTGAATGAAAGGCCTACCAGGTGGAGGAGTTGATAGAGTTCTGTTTGGTGGAGATGGAGACCTTTGAATTCTCCTCCCTCTTTACCTTCTTCTTGGAGATAACTACAGATACTCAAACAACACTTCTTCTTCTCCAACTCTTGACCTTTTGTTGATTCTTCTCATGAGTTTTCAGGTCTACACGGCTTAAACCAGCTGATTCTTCTTCCTTGGAGTCACTAGATGTGTAATTTAGGGCTCTTTTAAGAAAGAAACTTGCAATAAATTCACATCAATTTTGTTGCAATGAAGATGAATACCTCTAAGGTCCCACCAGGCATGCCAAAAATGTTGTTGCAAATCAGCATCACCCCTGGATGTTGATCAGACTTCTAGTTTGACATTTTGGACATCCAGTGTGATTGCACAACATTGAATCCTCTCCCCAAGTGTGGGACTTGTAAAAATGGGAGAGGAATCTCTAGATTAGAGGTTAGTTCCTCAACTCATCTGATCATATATATCACTTACAAGTTGCAAAGGTTTGAATTCCTAGTTCCTACTCTAAATTCCAAGGGGACAAAGATAGGGAATGTAAGAAAAATGAGACTAATGCTGATAAGGTGATGCACCAAGGGAGTAGTAGACACCTGCTACTATAAAACATACACAGTCTAGGAGGAAATACAACACAAAACATGCACAAATTACCAAAATGTGGTGAGAGGTTAGAAAAAAAAATGATAAACATATGAAAGGATTGAGAAACCTTTTAATCACAGAGCATATATTATCATTCCAGGTCCAACACAGTGCATTACAATGACAAAGAGGAAAAAGAGGTGTTGTATTTTCATGGAAAGGTACAAATTTCCATAAATTTTGCTAAAAAGGAAGAAAAAGGGAAGTTACAGAGCTAAAAGAGTGTCTCTCCTTCAAAAATGAGCCCATTCTGGCTTTTACAGTGTAATAAGCGACCCAGGAGAGAGAAACGTGGGAAAACATGGGAGAGCTTCAACCACCAAAAAAAATGCAATCAAATAGCATGGGCATCCTTACAATCCCATCCCCTGACATTTTTCACCATGCTAGGAGAGAATGTGAGCCATTCTTCATTAAAAATGGTGGTTGAAACGTCATTTCTATCCATGACCACGTGCCAGAGGTGATTTTTAATTTTCTCTCTTTAAAATCCATCAAAAGGAAAAAATTACCCCAAAATATTGTAGATAATTTCACCATCTTTCCATTGATATAAAGAACGTGAAAAACTGAGCTCTGGATCGAAAGATATGGCCGTTTGAAATTTTAGGGCAAAACAGGGCCAAAACGGATTGGCGGGCGAAAATTTTGAAATTTTCAACCTTTTTGCATTTGGGAAAATTTCCCAAAAAATCTCTGCGCTCCGCCATTTTGAGTGCCATGTGGCATGTTTTGATTGGACGTGGGATTTTCCTCCTGAATTTTCCATGGCGCCAACACTTAGTCAAATTTTTCAATTTCCTCCCCTTTAGACACGTGGCGCAATCCAATTGGACGATGGGTCTGCGGGGTGAAATATTTCTTTTGAAATTTTTCCAAACACTTGGTAAAAGATCCAAGTTTTCCTCTAATCCCTGCCACTTCCTTAGACATGTGGCACTATTTCATTGGCTGCGGGCCTTCCAAGGGAAAATTTCCCACAAAAACTCCATCGAGTCATAACTTCAAAAATACATGGAGTTAGGAGGAAAACTTTACCTTTCTGGAAAGATGAGAAAAATATCTATCCAATGGTTCCATTTCCAAAAAAATTTGAGTGCCTAAAAAGCAAAAAATTATTACTAAGGCACAAGAGAGGGAAGAATGAAGGGAGTTAGCCACAAAAAATGTGCAGGGGGAACATTTTGGATAACACATACCTCAAAAGTAGCGGGACATTTTGGTGTGGGTAAGACCCTAGCCCACTTGCAAAGGTATGTATATTTTCCCAACATGCAAGAAGAAGTATCAAAATTTATTCGTGGATGTAAAATTTGTTGTACTAGCAAGCCTAAAACTAGGAAGGAATGTTTGTATATGCCTTTACCAGTACCTACTCATCCATGGGAGGACATTTCTATGGATTTTGTAGGAGGATTACCTATTTCTAAACATGGCCATGACTATCTCTATGTTGTTGTGGATAGATTCAGTAAAATTTGTTTTCTTATGGCATGTAAAAAGATAGTGAAAGCACATGAGGCAGCAGATCTTTTCTTTGCTAATATATGGGTGCATTTTAGTTTGCTAAAGTCTATTATCTCTGACAGGGATTCCAGGTTCTTGGGGAAGATTTGGACTACTTTGTGGGACAATATGGATACTAGGTTATAGAGGAGCATAGCTTTCCATCCACAGATAGATGGACAAACATAGGTGGTAAATAGGACTTTGGTACATTTGATTAGAGGGTATAACACTAAGTACCCAAGGACTTGGGACACGTCCTTAGCCTACATTCAGCATTCCTATAACCAAGAAGTACACACATCTAGTATGAAGTCACCATTTGAAGCATGCTTGGCATATCTACCTATAAATCTATTGGACATAGAAGTTGGATAGCAGGATGAGGAGGATACACGAGACACAGAGGTGTCTAGAGCCAAAAAGTTCATTGAGAGGATCTTGAAAATCCATCTCAAGGTCAAAGAACAGTTAGAAAAATCTCAAGTAAAGTACAAAGCTAGGCATGATCAGCATAGGAGGGAACACAAGCTTCATGTTGGAGATAAAGTTTGGCTTTACTTGAGCATAAAGCACAATAGTAATTCATTCACTATTTATCTATTTTATTTTCTAATAGAAAGTAAACAACAGTGATTAATTTGTGATTTTGTGAATAGTTCCAAAGTTGAAGAGTTTATAGATCAACATAGTAAGAGGACCGAATGTAACATGAAGCAATTCATGACCAAATCAGTAACACTGCGAATCAGCTAAGGCATTTTATCCTTCTTTGCATATTAGGGTTTCATTTATTTATTGCTTATCTTTCTTTGGTATATTTTTGTATTTCATTATTGCATATATTTACTGCTAATATAGCATCATATTAGGCTTGTGTATTTACATTTTATCATAATCATTTTGGTTAACCCCATGCTCAAATCCACCTTCTTTCTAGGGTTTTCTTCTTATACTCGTCACCTATAGTGGTTGATTTGTGTGATGACCACTAGAACAACCCACTTGAGACCCAGGAAACAACCTAGGGTTAGGAAAATTATGGAAAAAAAAATTGTTTAAAGGAACCAACAACCATGTCACAAGATAACAATTATAATTAACAGGTTCTAGAATAAGTCTAAATTACACTAGAACATACTATTCCTTTATTAGCAATTATTAGAGGTCACAAGGTCCAAATTTTAGGGTTAGAAGTTTCAGTTAGGTCCAGAGGGTAATTTATCACCATACCCACTCTCTAATAGGCTCAGAGTTTTAACTTGATTTTTCTCACACTTAACAAATTAAAAATTTCCCTAAATCATTTCCATTTGATAGGAAATTTTCTCACCTTTCCGATGATATAAAGAAGTCCTCCTAACTCCTTATAAAACTCAAGTTATGGGTCGTCATGCCTTGCGATGAAAATTTTCTCCCAAGAGTGGGCCCAAGGACGAAAATTTGCCCAAAAGGGACACGTGTCGAGGGGGGGGGAAAATGAACTTTTTTGGGTTGGTGGGTCATGGGGTGGTGTTTTGAAATTTTCCCACGTGGGGGTAAGGTCCACTTTTCTACACGTACCTCCACTATGCTACTAGGGACACATGGCGCTCAACAAGCCAAAGCGGGGAAGAAACTGAGGGAAGCACGAGGTGGTAGAGAAGTTCAGGGAATTTCACCAAAGGAGGGTGAAAAGAGTGAAATGCACACATGGGTCCGTGCATCCACGGAATTGATGTCACCAAGGTGAGGGCGGGAGTGCAGGACCGCGGAGGTTTTTAAGAAAATTTTCCAAAAACAAAATTTTGAAAAATGATAAATTTTGCCAGGGTTCTGCCCCTCTGCCATGCCACATGGTAGCCTTTGATTAATTGTGGACCAGCGGGGGAAATTTTAAAAAATTTCCAAAAAAAAATTCAAAATTTTTCTAAGGGTTCAAAGGGACAATTTCGGGCCACGGGCCCACTAGAGAAGGAAAACTTCAGAAGGCCATAAATTTTGATAGAAAGCTCAATTTAGGGAAAATGAGGACTTTTTTGTAAATACCTCGATGCCCTCTTTGAATAGGAATCATAAATTTTACATTGTGATAATGTTTAAGGGGTAAATTTTAAGAAAATGTCCTGTAGTCTTGTTAGAAGCAAACTGGTAAATTTTAACTTAAAAATTTGGTTCCATTTGATCTTCTCTTTCACTCAACATGCCAAATAGACATGGAGGATTGTTCTAAGAAGGATTTAGGATTTTTTTGGAAGGTTATTTTTCTTAATTGATTCCAATTTGAATTTTTCCAACATTTGATAGAAAGAGTCTGCAAAATAATTGTGAAAGATTTGGGCCTGATTTTGCAATGTTTTAAATGATTTCCTTAAGTTTTTTTGTCAAAATGAGTTCATTGATATCATAGCATGCTAAATTTTCAGATTTCATTGTTAATTATTATTTATAGGTTTGAACTGTGCATTTTAAATAAATTATTTGTCAGTTTTAAATTTACAACAGAGATCAAAGCTTGAGGGATCTATTTAATAATTTCATCTTCCATACCAACCATTTAATAGCTAAAAGCAAGGTCTGATTTCCAATTTTAACATATTTTCAAAAGGACAAAGTAATACAATTCCTTCATACGTGTTTCTTCCTTTTCCATTTTTCCAAACAGGGATTTCAATCACAATCTGAAATTCCAATTTAAATCAACAATGCAAATGAGGAAAGGTCTTGCAATCCTTTATTTATTTTAAAAGAAATACATCTTTACATTTTTTTTCAATTCCTTGAATGTAGATAATAGATTTCAATTTCCTTCTTTCAAATGACCAGAACAGAATATAAATATCTTTCACATTGCAAATATACAACTTTCATAACCAATTACAAACATCTACTCTTCACAAAATATGTTACAATTTCATCCACTTCAAAGTGGGAAAGGTTATAATAAAATATATTTCACAAAGGACTGTCAAAACTGTATTTTCCTCTGCTCCAGAACAGCAACATGCAAGTTCCCTTTTCTTCCAATTTTATCACAACAAAAGTGGGCGAAAGGCAACGCTCTCCACCCAACTAAGACATCCAATGAAGAGGACAATCCATCCTTATTCATTAGCCCCCTAGCCCCAACCACAATGCAATAAAAGGTCTGATTTAACTCATGGAAAGAACAAGATTTCACAAACCATACAAACAGCAATCTTTCAACATGCACATTTCAAATTAAAAGACATTCAAACAAAACAGCATTTTACAACTGCATTGAAACATTAATACAAAACTCAGGCTTCATCGTGCAAGCCAAATGAGCAAGAGCTATGGGGAAGTTGTTTATACCTCCCAATGGGAATTGGGCATCCACCTATAACAAACTGCCAATCTAAAATATCACACATATCTTTATGCCCCCCACAATCTCTCCTTATGCCCTCCACATATTTCCTTATGCCCCCCAAAAAGTAAGAAATGCAAGCTATTTCTTTTCCATGGTGGATCCCAAACCCAAACTCCCTCAACAATGAATCTGATGCCACTGGCATTCCCTTATGCCCCCCACATGAATTCTCCATAGCCTTCTCCTACACCATTCCTATGGTAGTCTACCCAAACAGCCAATAAGCACACAAAACATTCACCATTCACACAAACACAAATAACATCATAAATGAAGAGTTAAGCTCCTACCTCTCCATGGTAGATTTGTTCCAAAACAACAAGCTTTCAAAGTCAAATATACAGTCCCAAAATCATAAACCAACAAACATGCAAATTCTTCCAATCTCCTTCCAAATTCAATAGCTCCAATCACAAAACAATTCACCCTAAGGAAGCATGCAAAATGTTTCAATAACCCAAAACAAAGCAAAGAGTTCCAATTTTATAGAAGAGGGAAGAGGAGAGGATGATGTGGATCCATGTAGGATGCCACATCACACATCCTCAACTCCAACACAAAATTAAAATTCATTCTCCAAAGCACAATAAAGAGGTGGGCGAAAATATGACTAATAAACTTACACACTCCAAAATCCCACACCACAAAGGACTGAATTAAATAAAATGTAAGAAGAGTGTAATTAAAACATGAAACAAGATTAATAAAAATACATTAAAAAGGTCTAAAATCAACCCTCCAACCATATGTATGGTTGGTAAATAAACTTAAGAGGTATGGGACAAGTTTTACTTGTCCCACAAGCCTCCAAAAACAGCCTCCAAGGACAAATTCGAGTTTCTAAGAAGGTGGAGTGTTTCATACTCCAAAATTTGACTTACACATACTTACACATCTCTTACATATTTAATACAATAAGCCAACAAATTCTATAATTACTTTCTTATGTCCCAATTTAATTAATTAACTTTTAACCATATTTTTCCTCACATTAATCTACCACAATTTAATTAAAGAAAAGAAAGGGACACATCACTAATAAAATACATACAATAAAACAAGGAACCACATGAATAAAATACACAAAGCCCCTTGGTCACATTCAAAGGTGATGCCCCCCATGGGAATCCCTAACAAACAACACACACACACACACACACACACAAAACATGTTGCCATGGTGACCTTTTTGAATTCATCTAGAATTTCATTGTGGTTGGTCTCTAATCCCCTGATGTTTGTTGTGATATTTTAACCTACAAAACACGATACCTCCTTTGGCCTCGTGGCCATATCAGAACATCCAAAATGATATAAATATAATCACATAATCATCTATACACATGAATCACAACAACATCAAAGAAATCAATAATATCTCTTACAATTTATATCAACAACTATATCATCATCATATAATGTTCATTTTCTAGGTCTACTCACAATGTCCAAAATCACATGTCTGAATAACATTCATAATATATCCATGTCAAATAGTATATCATCATCCACATCTGAAGTGTCTTTAATAATCATCATGCATCATAATTAAATCAAAATCAACAATAATCCATGGTCCAACATCTAACATCATACTAAATCAAAACCATAATAATGTCCATAATGTAATCAATAGTATTAAGATCAGTGTCAAAAGGTGTCAAAGGGAAGTGGGCACTACAATTTGGGTCTCTTAAGCATATTAATCTTCTTCCATCCTCCTGTAGGGTTTATAAATCAATGGATGAGGTATCTACATCAATGACTGCAACTAAAAATTCCTTTGCTAACTCTCACAATGTTCCCCTTCATGAAATAGAAGCATATGATAATGAGAAGTCATACAATGAGGATACTAATATCGATCTATACCAATTGAACACACTTACTAATTTTTGAAAAGATTTGCATCATAATCCCACCCATCTTCTGCATATTCTGCATGCTTTGGTCATTGCTAAAAAATAGTCATGATGCTATCATAGCTCCTCTTATTGCTAACTCTTCATCTCCCATGGTCTTCACTCAACTTCTTTCTCCAATATCCATTCCTACCACTACCACTCCTATCATTCCACCTAATACTCCCAATACACAACCTAGTTCCTCTTTAAATACTCTTGATTTCACTTCTTTATATCAGGATCTATTGACACAAATTTTCGAGTTGTAGCTCACCACTTCTCATGTATCTCCATCTCTTGAATCCACTTCACTTATTCATATTCCTTTTACACCCATGATTTCCACATATCCGCTACCACCAAACTTCAACTCTCCTAATTTTCCAATATTCAAAGGCCATGGTGACCCATAAGAGCATATCTGACCCTTTCATGTCGCATGTCTTGACTATGTGGATGATTACACCATTTTAGCAATGATTTATCCTCGAAGTCTCCAATATTATGTGATGCGTTGGTTCTATGACCTACCTTAGCTGATTCGCAGTGTTGGTGACCGACTCTAAGAGGACTGACTGTAAAATAATAGACTGGACTGGAAACTGAAGAAATTCAAAGCACTGACCATTGCATTGGAGCTTGAAAAAATGTAGAAATGGAGGAACAAGCTAGATATGGGCACCTAGAGAGGGACAAGGGTGCTCGTGGGAACCCAGGTAGTAATTTTTGGAAATGCTTAGAAACCAAAATTCTTAGGGTCACAAGATGTTTGCTGATACTCACCTTTTATTGCTACGGATTCACACAAATATTTTTGAGGTTGTAATAAACTAGCATTGAATAATAAACCTACAAAACCCTCAAATAGACATCAAATCCTAAAAAAAGAAAGATTCAAAATGAGGGGTTGGATTATCCTTAACCACTACAATGGTGGACTTACAACTAAGTGTTGCAATACATCTTAGACCCAATGTAGTTTTGTGTGTGTGTGTGTGTACGTAATTATTTCCTAGGTTGCTCTTGTTTCAATCACACTTGGATAGCGATTAAGTAGCTAGATGTAAAAAAATGTAGTAAATGTATGCATGGAATAAAATGAACTTCATGTAGACACAAAATATTACACTTTAGACATCATTTATTCCTAGTCTCATACTACTATTTAGAAGGTTTTTGAGTGAAGAAATTACTAATTAACCCTTGTCTTTTGGCCATCTTATTGTATTTTATTTCATCATTCCTGACCCCTTACACTTGCATGCCTAGTTAGCTTTCATCATTTTACGTTAATTTTGCCTTAACTGGGGCACCTAGATTAGTACTAGGGCTCCCATGGGTGCCCCAATCCCATCAAGGGCACCCCAATCATTTTTGAACTTTCCCACCACTTTTTGGGCTCTTTCTAGTTGTTTGACATCTTTATCTTTTTGGTGGTCAGTCATTTCGGGGTTAATTACAAAATTAGATCAAAAGAACCCTCTAAATATAAAGTTATGAGACTATAACGAGGGACCAAACAATAGTCACTACTGTCATCCACCTAGATTTGTATCCATTTGGAGATCATTTACATCCATTAGTTCCATCACAAGGACAAGGATGGTTCATCTACATCACACAAACATAGGGGGAGAGATTCTATTATATTCCATGCACACATTTTCTACATTTATTTATTGTTTTCTACTTCAAAAAGTGTGACTGGAACAAGAGAACCTATGGCACATGATGTACACCCATACCAGAACTACATGTGGGGTATAAAATGTATTGCAACACTCAATTAGTAAGCTTATTGTTGTGGAAGCTAAGGTCATTTTGACCCATTCATTTGCATTCTCTTTTTTTAGGGTTTTGATACATCTTGTGGTCTCTTGCAATTCTTTCTTTCATCTTGGATTATCAGTGACACCTAGCATAGTGCAACAAATATAGTGTGATACAAAGCAAGGGTTTCAGACCACCTATCGTGCCTATGAAACCTAGTTCTGAATATGTTGCATAGATCAGGGCACCCTTTTTTAATACCAGAGCACCCACAGGTGCCCTAGTCTAGAGAATCAATCCAAATCTATCCTTTTTGAGACCTCTACATAGATGTTCCTACTTCCTATTCCTCCAGTAATTTCTATGACACGGTATAGTGAGCTTCTATAATCAACTAAGTCACTTCCTCACTCTTCTTGCACATTAGAGTTTTTACTTCTATTAGATTAGTCACTTGGGTCATTTTCCATACTTGTTTATTACATTCATTCATTGTATTTACAAGCCATTCTAGATTAAATTAACTATCATATATCCCCATTTTTAGTTAATCATTTTGGTGAACCTGACTCAATTATTCAAACTTCTACATTCTTTATTCATTGTTTTTCATCCTAAGGGTTTGGTCATCATGAGTATCTCAATCAATGATTATTTTCTTGAAAATCTTGATTTACTACATAGAGTCCAAGATTTTCTTTCTACTACTCACATTCATGCTGACATGCATCCAAAATTATTTTATCAAGCATTTTTTGATGCATTTTCTTCACACATAGTCTTCAATTCTAACCTTTCCGCTGAAGTTCACACTTTTGATAATGACCTGCCTATACATTTCATATGTCGTATTCATAATATAGTTGTTAAGTGAACTTTGATTAATAATGGGTCTGAAATTAACTTGTATCCAATTTCATTCCTTTAATTTTTAGGTATTTCTGCTTGTGACATTAGCCCCTCTAGTATTTCACTCTGTTTTTATGATGGTTATGTTCGTCCATGTCTTGGTCACATTACATTTTCAATCACTTTTGCTCCCAAGACTATCCACACCATATTTTTGTTGTTGATTTCCCAATCTCCTACAACTATCTACTTGGTAGGTCATGGCTTCATGTCATGCAATTTTTCACCTCTACCATACATAATTGTGTAAAATTCTTACATGAAAGCATTAAGTACACTGTTTTTTATGACTGTGATCCATTCCAATAGTGCGACCAAGCTCCTAATACTAGTCTTCCTATTCCACACATAGATATTAAAGATGATCCCCAACCTAGGGAAGAACCACCTCACTTTACCAATTACGTGATAGATGTAGTTTCTTCTATGCCACCTACTACTACTGCTGCTATGATTCCTTATCAGGGGCATGTATAGTCTATAAACGTCACTCTATAACCTACACCTTCACATGTACCACCTTCCTTAGCATGTCCACCATTCACTTGTAAACTCTTCATGAATGACTCATATGGGGAACATATTCCATTTGATCCTACATGCAATGACACTATATGCACACATGATGGTTTGGTTTGACTAGGTTTTGATTTTTAGGATCTTTATCCTCCTCCTCATGATTCTCATCTCTATTGTGGTTTCATCACTATTGCTACTACTTATGGGTTACATGTCTTTCATCTTACTATGTATCTATCACATACTCCTCATTCTTCACCACTTAAATTAGGCCAACCATGGCTTGATTATATTGGGGGAATCTTGATCCTGATCATATAGACATCTCTTTCCCTATGCCTTTTAAATGTATCTTCATTTGCAATAGCTATTTTATAGGTTATACACAAAATATCACTTGTTGGTATGCACATGGTTTTCCACTTCCCCCATTTACTGATGAGGAATACGCCATGGGTATGTACAACTTACACCAAAATGGCTCATTACGTGATCAACTAAACACTATTGCTTATCAAGTCACCAATGCTTATCCATTCGACTTCAATGTTGAAAGTGATGATATTCTACATGAAATTACATGATTACATCCCTCATCTTACACACTTGGTGGGCACTTCATCTAATACACCCCCCCACCCATCACATTAGCATTATCATATCTCTCATTTTTGCATTATCATTCATTCACATCCTTACATCATACTACGTTACACTCCTAGCACTCATGTATACCTCATATTAACATCATCTCATCTTGCATAGTCATACACATGTTTTCACATCGTCATTACCCGATGACACACTCTTTCTCTTCGGTTCACACTTGACTATTGAGGTCTTACTACACATGAACCCCACACATTGCACTATAGGTATTACGCACTGTGTCTATTCATGCATCTCGTGTCATACATCATATATACTATATGTAATTTATACCATTTTGACATTTACGCATCTATACATCTTGTATTTAGAATACATCATTTTGATTATTTGCACATTTTGCATATCATACATACACATCATACAAGTCTTCATCATACATATACAACACTTTCATGGTATACGAGTCTAGCATTTTAATACTACATTGCACGCATCATACACTCAGTAGTCTATAACATACATAACATATTATACAACATACATTACATCTTATACATCATACATTACATCTTATACATAGTACATTACATATCACATTACATACATCATACATTACTCATTCTACTCAGCACATAGTCGTCTATTATCATCACACATATTGCATTGTCTTCTACATGTTGTACCCACTACCCTGTAATGAATTTTAATTCCTCGGTCCATACTCAACCGTTGAGGGTTTACAAATCAAATGGACCTTATCACATTCACATGTGTCTCATTTCGACCTTCCATCATGTGAAATTCCTAGGTTAGTGACATATGCTATAGGCTAAATAGTCACCTACTCTATCATCTTGTAGTGGTGTATGTTTTAGGCTATAACACCACTCCCTTTTATTCATCTTGTAGTGGTATATGCTTTATGATACATCACCACTCCCTTTTATTCATCTTGTAGTGTTATATGCTTTAGGCTACATCACCACTCCATTTTATTCATCTAGTAGTGATATACGCTGTAAGCTACGTCATCACTATTGCAATCATCTTTTCGTTATATACACATCAGATATAAGGTTCACCCACACATCATTACTGGGTCACATTCACCAACACATATACAAACTCATCACAACATGTTATATACAACACACATTTCAACCATCTACCAATGATGCACTCTCGTTTGCGGTTCATTATTTAATACTGAGGGGGAAAACTAAATGAACCTCACTACATACATTTCCATTCACTAGGGGTACACACATATCCTATCATTCCATCTTGCATTCCATTCCATCCATCCATAATATACTGCATATTGTGGTTGTTTTTACTTTTGCTTACTTTTTCTTGTTCATGGTCACTTTATTACACATGCTAGTTAGATTACTTGTATGTCATTTATCTATATCATCCACACATGTGTGTTCACATATTTTTTAGTTGTGATCACAGATACAGCTCTCCTACATGTAACATGGATTCTCTCCTTCTACCCTTCCTACATTTGTCACTGGGGGCATCCACATTCATCTTTTCTAGGTGTTATTGTTTCATCTCGTACTTAGCACTTACAATACTTGGTTATACACACTTTTCACATACTAGTTATTTTTCTAACATGTTAAGTGTTTCATGTGCAACATTTTTTATGCAAGGATATTTTCTTCCATACATCTTTGTTACTTTTTTGTCTATTGTTTTCTCTTATTTGTGGGCCTTGCCCTATGTTTGGTGTGTACATTTGTTTTTTTGTATGCGGCCATGATGGCCTTGCGACATCATGAGTGATGTCCCATGTTTTCAGCCCACTTTGTGTGGCTTACTTTGTCTTCTTGTACGTTTATATTATTACTTTGCTTCATAGCTTATACATTGTTTGTGTATCTTATACATTGTTTTCCATATGCATATTTGTTCATACTAACACTTGTCTTAGTGTATCCTTCCTGTTTGTGTTCACCTTGGTTTATACCAAGCGCATTCCATTCCCCCTATAGGGTAATGTTTCAGAGTTGATTTGATTGGTCCTCTTTTGGGTCCACATTCTCCTATTAGTGATGTCACATGCACCCCTAAAGAATGGGGGCATCATTTGGGGTTTTACATACTACACAACACGTGTACATTGGTTCAATTCAGTGTACTTTCCAACCTTGGCATTGTGGGTTACATACAACGAGGGGGTTCAAACCAATCTATGAACCCCTTACATAGTAAATTTTATAGGACATGGTACTCCATAGCATTCTGGGAAGTAGTTAAAGGTTAGAGGATACAAGGAATTCCTCCATATACTTTTTCAGCCAATGGTTCTAGATTTCCCAAAAAATTAGGATGTACATAGATCTCTTCACACACATTTAGGGAAGCAGTTATAGGTTGGAGGATACAATGGAATTCCTCCATACACTTATTTGGCCTATGGTGTTAGATTTCCCAAAAGACCCTAATAATACAAGATATCCTTCTACACTCTCTTTCTCGAAATCTATCAGGTGCACATGTTCCATTTACACTGTTTCATTTACATATTTTACATTTACATACTTTTACATTAGGTGTTTAAACATACATACATATGTATTTGACTACTTGATCATTTTCTCCATGTAGGTCTGTCCATGTGAGAAACAAGCAATCATATGGGGGCAACAACAAAAACAATGATGTCAACAACAATAATTCCTAGCAGCACAAACCATACTAACCATGCATGTACATCACACACATCAACAACTATACATGATTTTCTTGCCCTAGGTTAACTCTCATCACTTTTTTTTGTGCATTTTCATCTATAGTTTTCATGCTTCATCATCTTTTTGTCACTCAATGCTTTGTCTAGTCCTTCAGTGCATTTCTACATTACATGGATTATCAGGTACACATCTCTATCTAATTTATGTTATCGAGATTTTTGTTTGCCAACATAAAGTGAGGGAAAATATAGACGCAAAATCATGTAATTTAGACATTATTTAGTCTTGGCCTCATACTAATATTTAGAATGTTTTTGAGTGAAGAAAGTACTAATTAACCCCCATCTTTTAGCCATCTTATTTTTTTCTTTTATTATTCCCAACCTCTTACAACCGTATGCCCAATCATATTTCATCATTTTTACGTTATTTTAGCCTTGACTAGGGCACCCAAATTAGTACTGGGGTTCCCATGGGCACCCTTGGTACCACCAAGGTGCCCCGATCCTTTTTTAACTTTCCCACCACTTTTTGGGCTCTTTCTAGCTATTTGAGATCTTTATATTTTTGGTGGTCGGCCATTTCGGGATTAATTATGGAATTGGATCAAGAGAACCCTATAAATATAAATTTATGAGACCATAACAAGGGACCAAGCACTAGTCACTACTATCATCCACCTCTATTTGCATTCATCTAAGGCATTTGGAGATCATTTGCATATATTAGCTCCATCACAAGGACAAGGCTAGTTCATCTGCACCACACAAGTATAGGGGGAGGGATTCTATTATATTCCATGCACACATTTTATTAAATTTTCTGCATCTATTTATTGCTCACTACTTCACAAAGTGTGCTTGTCACAAGAACACATAGGGCACATGATGCACACACACACCAGAACTAAATTTAGGTTTGAAATATATTACAATGCTCAATTAGCAAGTCCAGTGTTGCGGAATTTGAGGTCAGTCTAACCCATTCATTTACATTCTTCTTTTTTTAGGTTTTTGATACTTCTTGTGGTCTCTTGTATGTCTTTCTTTCATCTTGGATTATTAGTGACACTTAGAGCAGTGTAGCGAATCTAGTGCGATATGCAGTGATGGTTTCAAACCACCTATCAGGCCTATAAAACCTCAGTTTTGGATCTGTTGCATAGACTAGGGTGCCCATTTTGAAGACGAGAGCACCCGCATAGGTGCCCCAGTCCTTCTACAGGTACCCCAGTCTAGAGAATCAATCTAGATCTATCCTTTTTGGGACCTCTACATAATCATTCTTGCTTCATGTTCCTCCTATCATTTTTATGACATAGTCCTGTGAGTTTTTCTAATCAACTGAGTCACTTCCTCACTCTTCTTGCACATTATGGTTTTTACTTCTTTTTTATTAGTCGTTTGGGGTATTTTTCCATACTTGTTTATTAAATTCATTCATTATATTTACATGTCATTCTAGATTATATTAACTATCATGTATTCCCATTTTTAGTTAATCACTTCCCTCCTATAAAGTGTATGTAGATGAACCATCCCTTGTGTCCCATGTGATGGAGCTAGATGGATGTAATGGAGCTCTTAGATGCCTTGATATATGTAACCTTAGGTGGTGATAGATAATGCTTAGTGCTTAGTCCCTTATTATGATCACATAAATTTATATTTTATATGATTCCCTTGCTTTAATTTTGTAACTAACCCCAAAAAGGATGACTACCAAAAATATAAGATGCTCAAATGGGTTAGAAATAACCCAAAAAGTTGTGAGTAAAGTACACAAGAATACATGGGAACCCAAATTGGATGAGAGTGCCTAACACTGACATCTTGGTCTAGACGCTGGTGTTTCAGGATGAAAATGCTAAAGATTGAAAAGGGAATACTAAGTGAGTAGGGGTGTAAGACTGAAACTAGCAACAGAAAGTAAATAAAGGTGTCCAAAGATATGGGTTAATTAGTCACATTATTACTTAAGAATCATATGAATAGTAGTATGTAATCATGACTAGATAATTACCCAAAGTGTGTGATTTTTTTATCTACATAAGGACTTAGTGTTTCACGTATAATTTGTTGTACATATGAGAAAAACATATATGGTAAGGTTGAGGAGGAATACCTATGAATGAAGGTGGCAGGTAGAGTGTGAGCGTTCTAATTTCTCGATCCAATGTTGATTACTGAGAACTTCATTTTTGCTAGGAGGAACTACCTATGAATACAAAACAAGACCACAAGAAGAATATTAAATAATATATTTCAGTGGACTACCTAGCGCATGCTAGATACAGGAAGTGTGATACTTCCCAGATGGATGTCAATCCACTGTTTAACATACCTTAATGCAAGAAATAATGTAAACCAATAATATCATACTGTAGTTGATGTGATTTAGGTGTTTCATTTAAGTACAATAAGCAAATATAATCTAGCAAGCTAGGCTATGATCAGATTTGAAACTTAGACAAGTGAATAATGTGGTTGGGACAGGTCAAGGTCAAGTTTTGAGTGGTTTGGGTTATTTAGATGAATTTTATGATTACAAGAAAATTTACCAGATACAGAGACTGACGTCAGTCTAGTATGACTGATGCCAGTTGAGAGGAGACCAATGATGGTTTAGGTTAATCGGCATCAGTAGGGTCAGGTTGATAGAGACTCAATAAATTTTAGTTTTGATGATTCTTTTTTATTACATAGAGAATAGACAGAGAATGGTGAGGTTGATGACAGTGCTGGGAATACTTAGAGATGTCTGGAGTCTGGTATAGAGGGTTTGTGAGGTTGTAGGTAGTTAGGTGGAGGGATTGATAGGAAGGTGACCTAGAAGGTGAGGATATGGAGCCACCAATGGAGGCCTAGTGGACACCTTCAAACAAATATAAATGCAAAGGAGAGGGCTAAAGAACTCCCACATGTAATTATAGTTAGATATAAGTGCACCTCCTTGAGAGCTCAGAGATCTGGTGGTAGGATGTGATGTTTACATGAAGATAGGTATGCAAAGAGCCCTATGCTTATGAGTGGATCACGTACCCCAGAGGCCTAGAGGGGGACAGTCCCTCTATGTACCAGATGCACATTAGAAATGAGATAATGAAGTCCTCACGTGCCTGTATTAAAACTTGAAGACACAGGAGGATTTCTAGGTCGAGATGTGCATTAACTTCTATTCTTGAGTGGATGCTTCATAAAATATGCCTACTAAAGACTCTAAGCAATCACGAAACCTTGTTGTTGCCATCCACCTTATGGGTGAGATGGATCTCGGAGCTATGGTGGAAAATCGAGGAGAAAAAAATCGATGTAGTTATTCTCATTACTATCCTAACTTGGGAGCTCTTTGAGGAGCTAGTTTCATGGAGTATGACCCATATTTCCAGGAGGCCTTTATTCAGCAATGGATTGATGCAGTTCCATGATCTGCGTCAAGCCTTCTTATGATTGTAGTAGAGTATGAGGGATGATTCTGTGGATCTACTGTGAAGTATGTATACTACATGCACGATGAGAAAGTTTAGACTTCATATTTAGGTTCATTAGTTTGACCTGAACTTGGAACTTGGGTGGGGCATGTGTGCATTCATTGCCCACAAATCACTTATCAGGAGGCCATTAGGAGAAGGCCTATATTTTAGATGAAACTTAGGGGGAAGACTTAGCTTTAGGCTACGTGAACTAGAGTTTACGCTAGTTAAAACTTTTATTAGCAACAGCTGATTAGAGACTGGTTGAGAGTTGGGAGGGGTCTAAGCTAACCAATCCTGACTCATGGATAGACTACAAATCCAACACAAGTCTTCCTTCTGAGAACTCCTCTACCTCATCAGCATGGTTAGCAGGAGGAATGCAAAGCTAATACCAGAGATTTTGACCTCCACAACTAAGTTGATGAACAGATAGGGCTTTGTATGGGACTTCTAGCTAGGTGTCCTAATAAGGGGCATCTGAGAATCCACCTCAAGAACAGTCAGTTAATGCAGTATCGTCCACCACAACACCCATTGGAGGATATTTTAAGTGTCCAAATCATGTTTTAGGTGTCTTCATTTTCACCTACTACTGAGGCTACCATTAGAGTAACGTCATCTGCACAGAAAGTAGAGGACCAAAAACTTATTATGGAAATTTTTGCAGGGATAGCAAAGGACAATCATTAGAATGAAGGAGTGCCCCCTCAGAACCTTGTCTAATCAAGGTGATAAAAGAACTCTGATTAACTGAGCCTACCATTGATGACATAAGGCTAGGATTCACAAGATATATGCAGCAGTGTGAGACCCACCAGGCAGAGCACCAGGGCACATTGATAGAGAAAGAGTATGTAGGACATTGGGAATGAGCTAACATTCATCCAATCCCTATAAACAACTTTATTTAACATCATATTGCTCATCAGGATTCTTCATCATTTTTCCATCTATTAGTAAGAATCATTACAGGAAAGTGGCAGTTTGGCAAGAAAAGTCCATAGTTGGGATGTTGAGATGGCCGTTACTGGAAGCACAAGACTCTCAGTTGCAATCCTTAGTCAAGGTAGTGCAATAGTGAGACCAGTAAAAGATGCCTTTACCACTACCTTGGATCTTACGTATTGCAATCCCTTGGGTTTGTATGGTATTATCTTGGGCATAGATTGGTTGTCTGCAACATAGATGCTAGATGTTGATTGCTAGTGTAATTTCTTGAGTTTAGTTCGTAACCTACATGACGGATAAATGTGGCCAAAGTATTGCATTGATGGTTGTGCCATTGTCAAGGATCACATGCAAGTCCTCCAATTAAAATAGGACATTTGTCTAGTACCTATGATCATGGGAATGTTGAACACTCCAAAACAGTACCAGGTAGATCAATGTGTCCTAGAGTACCAGAATACGAAGTCGAGAAGCTTAGCTTTTGTTGATGAAGGTAGACCCAAGGACTGATCTCACGAGTTCCCATGCACCTTTAAAAGGTGAGATCTGAAATGATAATAAGAATTGTCACTTGAAGTAATGATTTATAGGGTTTAGAATCGTTTTGAGATCTAGATATGACCCTTCTCAGCTTTCTAACATGGCTTGACATGGATATTATCAGTATAGATCAAAAGAACCAATTTTGAATGTTAATGAATTTGATCTAACATATTTGAATGTTGTAATGATTGTAGCATGTTGTAATGTTGCTTTTATGTTAAAAAAAAATTTGAATCCTTTTATTTTCCTATCATATTTGTAATGTTTGAGTGTTATAATTCCAAGAATAGTTCGAATAGAAGTCATTTTTACTATAGGAGAAAAAATATCATCAAAATCTATGTACCTTTTTTCTGTGCAAACCCCTTGATGCCACCAACCGATAGCCTTGTATCTTTTCTTGCCTCCTAGGCTCTTGTGCACTACTAGAACACCCGCTTGAAGATGTAAAAATTCTCTAGCAATTACCTTCGGAGTAGCTTCACAGGGAAAACCCATGTCTAGTTCTCCATGTAGAAGCTTGATGCTCCTCAATGCCATTATGGCTAGGTCTCCCACTTCTTCTTGGAATCATAAACCAATGCATTGCTTCATCAAAGCTATCAGGATTTCCACTATCGTAAGTTGAGCCTAATAAATACATAATAGAGAAGGAAGGAAAACATTCAGGCTCTTTTCTTACCCTGAGACAGAGGTGTCTGAAAACATGGCAATATAGGTAGTCTTATACACATGGATGTTCTGAACTAAGTAGAGGAAAAATCCTGAATTGATTCATGAATGTCAGCTTAGAAGCCATCACGATGAAGAAGTCCTCTAGCCAAAGGCTACCTATTCTGAGACAAGATATGTGTTCTTACTTAAGAGTTTGAACAAGGTCCTGCAACTGATGCTTGGTAACATGACTAATCCTACATACTGATAGACCATCTAGTCCCTAGCATCGAATGGATTTTCATTATCTCTTAATACTCCAACATTTAATATCCAACAAGTCATCACCACCATAACCAATGAAATGTAGGAATGATTGATTTTCATTTAGCCTGATAGCTTGATTTCTATCATCCTTTTCTATAGGGTGGAAAAACACCTGTACATTTCTAAAGACTGCTAAGAAATGAATCCATTAACTATCTTACCGATACAAAACCTCCTTAGGTATGCCTCCATCATAAGGCACTTAAAGGTCTCTATTTTGATAAAGTACAGGCAGTCCATAGCCCGATAGAGATTCTTGCCAAATACAAAAAGAGAGAGCAATCTATGCATGTAACCTCATGCTCCTAACATGTTAGCATTATTGTTTTTTTCATCAATTCTGATTCTTTACCTCATTTTGCTTCTTTAGCTTCCTGGAAGTGTCTTATTTCCTAGCATATTCCATTGCTTAGAAAAATGGTTAATAATCATAGATGGCATTGTTGTAAGGACTCCCCTCCAAGTGATTGTAATGATGAGACATTTTGGCTTAAGACCTGTCAACAAAGATCTTGTTAAGAAATAAGGGATAAAATATGCGGAATAATCCCTTACAGAATCGTAACAGTAGAAACTAATATGCAGAAAATATTACAGATCTCAAATAAAAGTGTAGAATAAATAACACAACATAGAGAGACAAGATTTAACGTGGTTCACCCAATTTGGGCTACATCCACCAAGAATCACTTGCTCAGATTTTATTACAAGCCTCCACTCTCTCAATACAATACCCAGATCCGTTTGGAGCTATGCTCAACAAACTCTACAGAATTCACACCTGAATTCAAAACACATCTGCAATACATTTACTTGTACATCTATCATATGCATAAGACCATATAAATAGACAACTGCTTAAGCAGTTTGATACAAAACCGTGGGTATCAAAACCAAGGGCAAAAACCATGGGTATCAAAACAATGGGCAAAAGACCAAAAAAACCATGGGCCCAAAAACAACCCATAACGGTTACCCATTACCCATGGGTTAATAAACCACCCATGAAAATTTGCTTCGGGGGCTTCGCCCCCGAACCCCCCTGACCCACTCACCGGCGAGTGGGACCACCGTAAAAATACCTGAGTGTAACACATAGAAGGTGTACCACATTCTAACATGCAAATAGGCTCCACAAACATAACAATCTCCCACTTGGAGACTGATTTCCACTGAGCAAGCTTCTCAACCCTTCACTGTCATCTGCGAAGGCCAACCAAAGCTGAACATAGCTTTAGTTTATCCCTTGTGACCACCTTGGTCATCATGTCTGCAGGATTCTGACTGGTATGAATCTTCTCCAACTTCAACTTATCTTCCTCCAAAGCTGTCCTGATGAAGTGATATCTCAACTGTATATGCTTTGTCTTGGAGTGGAAAGCAGAGTTCTTAGCTAGGTGTATAGCACTCTGACTATCACTATATAGCTTACATTCCTCCTGCTTATGCCCCAACTCCTCAAGCAATTGTTGTAGCCAAATCATCTCTTTGCTTGCCTCTGTGGCAGCAACATACTCAGCCTCCGTGGTTGACAAAGCCACCAGCTTCTGTAGTCGTGAAATCCAGCTCACTGTTGTCCCACCTACAGTGTAAATATAACCTGTTGTGCTCCTCCTGCTGTCTACATCTCCAGCCATGTCTGAATCTACATAACCACGTAAAGTGGTGTCTGATCCACTGTAGCACAAAACTGTCCCCATGGTCCCTCTCAAATACCGAAGGATCCACTTTACTGCTTGCCAATGCTCTTTACCTGGATCACTCATAAATCTACTCACAGCTCCCACTGCATGGGAAATATCAGGCCTAGTGCACACCATAGCATACATCAAACTGCCAACTGCTGATGAGTAAGGTACCTTTGACATCTGGTTTCTTTCCTGCTCTGTCTTGGGACACTGCTCCTTTGATAACTTGAAGTGGCCTGCCAAAGGAGTCCCAACCGGTTTAGCATCCTGCATATTAAACCTCTCCAAGACCTTCTTAATGTACTCTTCCTAAGATAAAGTCAGCTTCCATTCCTTCCTATCCCAAGATATCCTCATACCAAGGATTTGTTTGGCTGCACCCAAATCCTTCATAGCAAAGGATTCACTTAGCTGCTTCTTGAGTACTTTTATTTCCTGCATGTTTTTACCTGCAACCAGCATGTCATCAACATACAAACACAAGATAATATAACTTCCATCCTCAAATTTCTTTGTATACACACAATGGTCAGAATGGCATCTGATATAACCTTGCTCCATCATGAAGCTATCAAACTTCTTATACCATTGACGTGGAGCTTGTTTCAGGCCATACAAGCTTTTCTTCAGTTTGCAAACCATCTCCTCTTTACCTTTGACCTCATAGCCCTCTGGTTGTTGCATATATAGTTCCTCCTCCAAATCACCATGGAGAAATGCAGTCTTTACATCAAGCTGTTCTAAGTGCAAGTCTTCTACTACAACTATTCCTAGAACAGTTCTAATAGAAGTCATTTTTACTACAGGAGAAAAAATCTCATCAAAATCTATACCTTGTTTCTGTGCAAACCCCTTGACCACCAACCGGGCCTTATATATTTTCTTTCCTCCTTCTTCGTCTTTGACTCTAAACACCCACTTGTTCTGTAATGCTCTTTTTCCTTCGGGTAGCTTCACCAAATCCTATGTCTGGTTCTCCATGAGAGCCTGATGCTCCTCATCCATGGCTTGCTCCCACTTCTTCCTGGCATCTACCTGCATTGCTTCATCAAAGCTCTCTGGCTCTCCACTATCAGTGAGTAATAAATAATAAAGAGAAGGAGAAAAACATTCAGGTTCTCTTCTTACCCTAGAAGACCTCCTCAATATAGGAGTTTGGGGTTCCTGTTGAGGGGGTTCCTGAATTGATTCATGTGTCACTTTCCCATCCGGAAGATCCTCTACCGCTGCATATTCTTTCTTGGATTCTTCCCTATTTTCCTGCAACTGCTGCTTATACATGACTTTCTCATTAAAGACCACATCCCTAGATCGAATGATTTTCTTGTCCTTAATACTCCAACATTTATATCCAAAGTCATCACCACCATAACCAATGAAAGTACATTTTTCTGATTTAGCCTCTAGCTTGGTCCTATCATCCTTGTCTATATGAACAAACACCTCACATCCAAAGACTCTAAGAAATGAATAATCAACTTTCTTACCATACCAAGCCTCCTCAGGTATGCCTCCATCCAAGGCACTTGAGGGTCCTCTGTTTATCAAGTACACCGCTGTGCTCACCGCTTCTGCCCAAAAAGAAAGAGGCAGTCCTGCATGTAACCTCATGCTCCTAGCACATTCCATTATTGTTTTGTTCATCCTTTCTGATACCCCATTCTGCTGCGGAGTTCCTGGAACCATCTTTTACCTGCGGATTCCATTCTTAGAACAGTAATCATTAAATTCATTGCTGTAATACTCCCCTCCATTATCTGACCTGAGACATTTTAGCTTAAGACCTGTTTCATTCTCTACCAAGGCTTTCCATTTAACAAAAGTGTCAAATACATCAGATTTGTTTCTAATACAATAAACCCAAACTTTCCTTGTTGCATCATCAATAAAAGTAACATAATAACTTGAACCCCCAAGAGATGATACCTGAGCTGGCCCCCACACATCAGAATGCACCAGCTCTAACTTACTCTCTTTCTTTGTAGGTCCAACCTTGAGAAACCTTACTCGCTTCTGTTTCCCATATATGCAGTCCTCACAGAACTCCAAACCTATTTCTGTATATCCAAGAAAATTCTTCTTTATGATGTCCATGCCCTTATGGCTCATATGACCAAGCCTATAGTGCCATAATGTTTTATCTACATCTGAAGCCACAAGATTACAATCATTAGTACTATCAGTGGTTAAATACAAGGTTCCAACCTTCTTACCTCTTGCCACCACAAGAGCACCCTTAGTAACCTTCCAAGAGTTAGCTGTAAATATCACAGTACAACCATCACTTCCCAATTGCCCTTGTTGATATCAAATTTCTCCTTAATGTAGGCACATGTCTGACATCCTTCAATAGCCATGTATTCCCATTCTGCATCTTAACCTGAACAGAACATTTTCCAACTATACTGCAAGGCTCATCATCACCAAGAAAAACATGCCCAAAATCTCCTTGAACATAATCAACAAAATAATGCCTATGTGGAGTGGCATGAAAAGAAGCCCCTGAATCTAAAACCCAAGATTCAGTAATATTATGCAAAGAAAGAATCAAAGCATCCTGACATACATTACCCAATGCCACATTTGCCTCCTTGTTTTCTTCCTGTTGTTTCTTCTTATCCCGAAGCTCCCAACAGTCCTTCTTTGCATGCCCAGGCTTTCCACAATTCTAGCATACAATCTTGTTCTTGGATTTTGACCTTGCCTGATCTTTTGATTTTCCACAGTTTCCTCTATTCTTCTGTCTCCCTCTAGTTTCCACTATCAAAGCATTCCCTGAAGTAGAAGATTCCCCAGAGCTTTTTCTTCACATTTCCTCGCTTAGAATCACCCCTACAACATCCTCAAACTTCAACTTCGAGTTAGCTGGAACCGAGTTACTTACCGCCATTACCAGGCTATTCCAACTCTCAGGTAAAGAGCACAGAATTAATAAAGCCCTAACTTCTTCATCAAATTCTATTGTAACCGAAGCTAGCATATTCACAACCGTATTGAAATCATTTAAATGATCTGCTACTGAACTATTCTCAGACATCTTCATATTAAACAACTTTTTCATTAAAAATATCTTGTTAGAGGCAGAGGGTTTTTCATACAACTTCCCTAATGCATCCATTAGATATTTTGTAGTCTTTTCCTTTGAAACATTAAATAATACCGAAGATGCAAGACATAGCTGGATTGTCCCAAGTGCCTTCCTATCCAGACAAATCCCATTCCACATCTGTCATACTCGAGGGTTTGTTCACCTTCTCAGACAGCGGAGTATAAAGATCCTTTTGATAAAGGTAATCTTCCATCTGCATCTTCCAAAGACTGAAATTCTGCCCGTTGAATTTATCAACCCTAGATCTTCCTTCATCTGCCATAGCTCCCACTCAAGCTAAAAACTTTCCCTGTGATTCAACACTTCAGCAAACCAAACCAGGCTCTGATACCAATTGTTAGGAAATAAGAGATAAAATATGCCTGAATAATCCCTTACAGAATCGCAACAGTAGAAACTAATATGCAGAAAATATTACAGATCTCAAATAAAAGTGCAGAATAAATAACACAACACAGAGAGACAAGATTTAACGTGGTTCACCCAATTTGGGCTACGTCCACCAAGAATCACTTGCTCAGATTTTATTACAAGCCTCCACTCTCTCAATACAATACCCAGATCCATTTGGAGCTATGCTCAACAAACTCTACAGAATTCACACTCGAATTCAAAACACATCTGCAATACATTTACTTGTACATCTATCATATGCATAAGACCATATAAATAGACAACTGCTTAAGCAGTTTGATACAAAACCATGGGTATCAAAACCAAGGGCAAAAACCGTGGGTATCAAAATAATGGGCAAAAAGACCGAAAAAACCATGGGCCCAAAAACAACCCATAACGGTTACCCATTACCCATGGGTTAATAAACCACCCATGAAAATTTTCTTCGGGGGCTTCGCCCCCGAACCCCCCTGACCCGCTCACGGCGAGTGGGACCGCCGTAAAAATACCCGAGTGTAACACATAGAAGGTGTACCACATTCTAACATGCAAATAGGCTCCACAAACATAACAGATGTCCAAAATTTCTTCGCAACAATTTTATTAGATGTTGAATGTGATAGGATCTCTAAGAGGTCAGTCATTCTTTAATTTACCAAGGTGATGAAAGACCAAGGTCAAATAGATACCATAGAGATAAATGTCACAAAATGCGTGTAAAAAGGCTAACCAAATAATCACTGAAGGGATGAAAATGGTAGGAAGACTTGCAGAAGAATAACAAGGAAGGGAATAAAGAAACATCCATGTGTACGCAATACCTTATTACAGTGTTTGATCTTTGTACCTTTTATGTTTGTTGTTTTTTCCCATGTTTTTTGTATTTTTGCATTATTTTTTAATTTTTAACTTTTTAATAGTTTTTGGAAAGTTGGGACCAAAAAAGTCACTCCATGTGATAGGATCCAACAATGATGTTTGTGACTTCCTTGATAAGGGAGACTAGGTGCATTTTTTTATCAAGAGTTATGTTATCCCCGATCTCAATGATCATGGTGAGCTCGTACTCAACAAATGACTATGATTTATTATGAAACATAGATTTTGTATGTGGGATATTGAGTTCCCTATCCAAAGGTTTATGAACTTTACGCCATACTTGATGGTTACGTTGATGTGCGTTCTTGAATCATGTTTGATTTACAATTTTGAGATTGTTCGAGTTGTTGGGGGTTTTCAAGCTCTTGGAAGTTTTGACCTAAGCTTGATTACGAAATTGTTTAGGTTTCTTGTAATTTGATTCGTGACTTGTCTCATCTTGAGAAGAAGAAGAAAGAGAACATTTATGATTGATGGTAGGAATGAAAGAAATGATGGTGGGCTTGCCTCGGTCATTGGTAGAAGGATGATGAGGATACGGTCCAAGAATTGAAGAGGATGGGCTATGAAGAGGTAAGCCACTGATAGAAGATGATGAAGGGCTACTAAAATATGGCCCTAAGATAGAAGAATTTGGGCTATGAGGACATGGCCCAAGAATAGAAGGTAATAGGCTACCAAGAGGTGACCCACAAGTAGAGAATGGAGGACTACTTTGGGGTGGCCCAAGTATAGAAGAAGAAAATGGGCTATTCAGTGGTGACCCAAGGTGAGATTTTGATTGAGGAATGATGATAGATAATGAATGATTTGGTAATGAGAAGATGGGCCATGGCTCAATGCTAGACCTTGACATCTCATCATGCTCAAAAGAAGGTGAAGATGGAATAAAATAAGAATCAAGTTCCATGACCTTAGGATTTTCCTCTATGTTTTGATAAAAGGAATCAACTTCTTTTCCCCAATACGTGAGTGTATCGAGTTCTAGAAAGAATCCTTGTTTACAATCCTCTAAAGGGATATCATCATGTACTCTGATTGTTATTCATTATGAGAGAAATTAATCAGTAGAGTTTGTTGTTCTTCGACCATAGAAGGTTGAATAGAAGAAAATTTTTCGATAAGGAGGGAAGATTGATTAATATAATAAGATGAATCAAGAGAGGAAGTAGGATTGGAGGAAAGCATTTCTTGAATAGATGATTTGGATTTGGACCTATGTCATTTTTCTAGAAGACGACACAATGTAGGTTGGAAAGTAGGATCACATATCCATCCATTAAGTTGCAACGTAGGAGTTGAATTAGATGATTGAATAGAGGGAATATGAGTTGTGGAACTCTTTGACGGAGGAAGAGGTCATTGAGATGACTGATGAAGGAGGTCTTGCAAAGAAAGGGAGGACCATGACTCAAGATCCGAATTAGATGTTGTCTTGACATACCCTGGAGTCACACGAGTCTTCAAAGGAGGAATACATTGTTGAGGTGATTTGGAATAAAGGTCATGCGAAGGAAGGGAGGAATGTGATTCAAGATATGATCTATGGGTATCCAAACAATAGGTGGGATCTAAATCTTTAGAAGAAGAGTCAAAATCTGAATGGTAGTTTGGATTTGAATCAAAAGAAGAGTGGGGGGGACCTAAATAATAATTTGGATCAAAATAATCCAAACCATACCATCGACTATGAGCTGAAGGTGGGGAACAGGGTACCCGATTGGGCCCTCTAGCATGAAGAACCAAACGAGGTTTAGTTGTAATGGGAATATTTTTATTTGAATTGTTAAACCTAGGTTCTATATTGTAGTAAGTGTGAGAAACTACGTGATAATCAGTCATTGTTAGGGTAGTTTAAGCAAAAATGTCCACTTCCTTCAAAGGGAAAGAAGTGACATGTTGATTCGAGTAGCATAATGACATCCAACTAGACATTGCGTAAGTATTGAGATGTGTGTGTGATTTTATGAAGAAGGTCTAAGGAAAATAGACATTGTGATGACGTAATCTCAATGAGATCAAAAATGATTTTCGTAGAAAACAATTTTTCCAGATGAATAATCATAAGAAACAATCATGCAAGTGTGAAACGTAAATCCAATCAACAAGGAAATACACCCTGTGCAAATGCGTGTGCAAAGTGATAGTTCGATGTAAAGATGATCAACACAATGTCAATATTTACGTCAAGCTCGAAATGAACAAGGCATGAATATTAAAAAAGGGTAGATGAAATTCTCAATCAAAGGATACAATGATAATTTTAACAACCAACAAGGTCTAAATGTTAAAGGGTGAGGATTACAAATGTAAGCCATGTAACCACACCAATTGGACATGCTAATAAAGCTTCATGAAGAAGCAAGATATTAGTGCCAATGTGGTATCGAAATGACATTAAAAAAGTAAGTGATACTCTTCAAGATTTTGGACAATATTTGAAGTAAAACTAAGTCAAAATATACTAACAATGTATTAAAATGTGCACAGTGTAATGCCAAAATACAAATACTTAGATCACGTTTACGAAAAACATGACATAAGTATATTAATTATGTTGAGACAATGCAAACAAGATAACACGTCAAAGGGAGATCAAATGATGAATCAATCTAAACTATGATGATGATATTGAAATCAAGATCAAGTGGCCATCAAAGATATGAGAACGCATCCACACACTTTAGATGTTTAACAACTCAGACGCAAACATGGATGAGTGTAAATGGACAAAAAAGTGGTGAACACTATCTATGACGACACTCCAGAAAGATGCCTTCTGTTGCCCCAAATGGGAAACAAGAATGTAAAGGTGTAGATCAAAAGATGAAAAATAAACTAAGTGCCACTTGGGAAGAGCTTCACCTCATCCGAAGGTGAGAAAGAAGCTAAGCAAAGTGAAACGTCATCTAATTTTTGTGATGAAAGGCACTTAGGTCAATCTTAAGTGGACTCTTTGCCTTGTTTGAAAAATAAGGTTCAAACTCCAAATAATTTTTCACTTCATGTGGCTCGACACGATAAGGACTACCAAAGTGGGTCCAAAATAGAATGGTCTCCTTAATAAGTTATCTCAACTAGGTGTTACAAAGTTGTCTTAAGCAAGCGTGATTTACCCAAATAGTCCCTTTCCTATCTTGGGAGTATCTCGGCTTTACTTTACCCCCTTCAACCTTAAAGGGAAACTAGTGTGTCCACGTGTGCTCTCCCTAGGGTTTCCATATAGAAAACCGGTAACTCTATCTCACAAGGTGTACTAGTCAAGTGGGTAAGTGGAGCACTTCCTGTTTCATCCACGAGGTTACTCAGTGGTGGATTACTTTAGGGTTCCTGGAACCACCCCCATTGTTGTAGCTTAAGGTGTTATGCCAAAGGGGTTATGTTCTAGTTGAGTGGATAGGGACGTACCCTTTTCTGAAACCTGTAATAAAATATTTTGAATATGGTGTTTTTTTATCTTGCTTATCTTAATGTGGTTTTAAGTGGCACACCATTTGATAACTTGCAAGAACATGTGTATTAGCAGTTTTTATTTTTTTTGTTTTTCAACACCCTTCTTTGACAATCGTTAGGTCCTGTAGATAACAAGTTTTTAGTAATTTTCCAGTTTATAGGTTGATTTCAAGAAAGAGAATTTTACACTTTTCTTTTGATTCCTAAGATCACCAAAAGGCACGAAGGAAGAGCATACGCAACGTGAAAAATCCTACTAAAATCACATGAAAGTTTTACTTCATCCTTTATAAAATAATTGTTTTTGAACAATCAATATGAGTTTTGTATAAGTTTTTTTTATCTCCAAGATCACCTTTGAAGACGCAAGGAGAGAGCATACACACTTCTACAAAGTTAATTTTAAGCTAAGAATAAAACACTTTAACTATGCAAACTGAAATGTTAAGAAAAAAACACTATTTTTTGAATTGTTAATCCTATAAACCTGCAGTAATGGATCAGAAGAAAATATTTTTACAGACTATAAAAATTTCCAATTTTAATACAAACACCTACGCACCTATACCAACACCAGTGCTTCCCAACCAATGGATACGCACCCTACTTAATAAGTACGACTGTAGTTAAAAATTAATGAAATCCAATGCAGTAAAACACATATGCCTGCAAAATTATAGAGACACGTGCATATTGACATGGATGCTTAGGTTTTGACGTGTACGTGCCCAAGCCTGAAACATGAAATTTTCAAAAAATTTGCACAGTCAGATCATTTACGCATGTGCGGCCAGAGAGGCGGATATGCACCCCAGATTATGGAGACACATGCATGTCTCTGTAGAGATCAAAATTTTAAATGATGAAGTCCTCTAGATAGGTACGCACCCGATCTGATGGGTACGTTGGGGTTTCAATGTGTACGTGCCCCTTATTTTACACCTACGTGCACCCTGTGAAAAACCTACAAAAAATAGGGATTTTCAAATTTTCAAGAGCAAACAGGTTAGTTGTTAGTCAAAGTGTCTTATTTCTATATCAAACCCATAAAATGCATGTAAATGAAAGTCATTTATCTAGGGTTAAAAAATAGAAATGAGGAAATAACAAGCGAATTGACCCAAAAACTTGAAAATAAGCTTTGAAAAACCTAAAAGACCTCCATTAATGGAGGATGGACATAAGTGTCCTACCGGGTGAGCCAAATGTGTTCAATGAAAGATTTTGTAAAGAGCTATGGATATGGGGCAAGACCCCAAAGCTTTGTGCAAAAGACCCTCAATGGACCATATGATAAGAAATGAGTAAGGAATCCTATTTGCATGTATTAAAACTTGAAATAAGCAAGAAATCTAACAAATAGCATTAACCTCTATTCTTGAAAGCTTAATAAAATATGCCTACTAGAGACTTAAGCAATTAGTTTTGTTGTTTACTCCATGAGGGTGAATGAACCTCACTAAATGGCTACATGACCAAGTTTAGCTATTTCATTACTAACCTAACATGGGTGAGTGATGAAGTTATTTTAATGGTGGATGACCCAAGATCAAATGACTTATTAGCTTGGCTAATGCAAATGAGCTCTTAAGCTTTCTTAGGCTTGTTTTGGTTTTGTGTTATGTAAATTTGTAAGTTTGAATGGGTAGGCTTAGCCTTGTATTTATAGTTTTTGATTTGGAAGAATTTGGAATTTGGGTGCATGTGGGACTAAAGATCAAAAAGCACTTTAGGATTAGATTAGGATAAACATGCTTTAGGATTAGTTAATCTTGGTTTAGGCTAGTTAACTAGGGTTTAGGCTAGTTAAAATTTTATTAGCAAGTGATTAGAGACTCATTGAGAGTTGGGAGGGGTTTGGATAACCAATTGTGACTGATAGATAGCCTACAAAGCCAATAGAAGTGGTCTAGAGATAACTAGGGAGGTTTTGAATGGTTAAAAGGAGGAATGTTTAGCTAATAAGAGAGATATTAGCCAAATAAGTTGATTATATGAGGAATGTGACTGAGAAGGTGTCGTAAAAGGGGCATCCGAGAATGGAGAGAAGAATAGGGGATTAACGAAGTATCGTCAATTGGTTGAATTAGAGGAAATGCTAAGTGTAAGCATGTTTTAGGTGTCTATAGGATGGAGGTGATGGTTGATCCGTGAAATTGGTGGTCAGTGTCACGGTCATGCTTCCCGGAACATTACCGTGAATTCTTTCCCTTCAGATCAATGTTTGGTGTTGGTTCAGGATTTCCAGATGTGTAAGAGTGCTCTAGTGCATGCTTGCAAAGGTTACCCAAAATTAATATAAAGTAACCGATGATGGTTAGAGGTGACCGGCACCGGTTAACATAGGAAATCCTAGGTTTACTAAAATGACAGATCTAGGCAATATTTTTGGCTAGGTCTATCCATTGTCACAGATCAAAATGGAATGTTGCGCTTAGATAAGCAAGCATGTAGTTAGAGGAAGAATAGGTATGTGATTTTAGGGTTGAACTAAGCCTTAGTTAATTAAGGTAGGTAGGACTAAGTCTTAGTTAGAAGGAAACATGTTATGAATAGGTCTATGATGAAGTTTCTAGGTGATGTAGTGGGGTGAATTGTCTAGGTGAGTTGGAAATTAGTTCAATTAAGGTAATTAAATAATGAATATTATGAGAATGGGCATTAATTTAACTGTAGGTAATTAAATTAATATACATGTGGGGTAAAGGGGGAGTGTGACCCAAATTTGGTGTCTACATTTTTCCCATTTTTGTTGTGTAGCTTGTATTGGTAAGCGACACTGACAAAAACCAGAAGTGATTGCCCCATGTGTGGGTGAAGGTAATCCCCCACAAACCAGGAATTGATGAGGTGTTATATAGAATCAGTGAGTGGTTTGACAAATGTGTAGTTAGTAGTAATGAAGGTAGGTGGGGAAGGGTATGAGTGCTTTGGGAAATGATAGTGGTCCACTTAGGTAATGGGTGATAGGGAAGGGTCAAATTAGGTAATAGGTAATGGGCCAGGGTCAAAGTGGGTAATAGGTAATGGAAATCAAACACACACACACACACACACACACACATATAGACTACAACACAGTACTAGGTTGAGGAGATTACAAACTTGACATCGTCCAAGGTCATATGGTTTATCCCAACAAGGGTGAAGTGATTTAGGTATCTAAGGCATAGGATATGGTCCAGAAACACAACGTAGGGTAGGTACAGGAATGTTTAGGTATGTTATGATACACCAAAGGTTTGATCAGGATAAAAGGCATGAAAATAGGCAATCTATGGTTGGTTGGCTAAAACAACATAAGTAACAGCATCGCAAGGTATAACAAATACTTAAGGTTAATGGTCACACCAAGTTGGTCAGGTCCAGGAAAATGGGCTAGGGCACGGGTAAGGCCAAGTTAAAATAAAAAATCCTTAAATACATTTAAGGAATTGGAGGGGTAGTTTGGGTTTATAGGTAGGGTGCAATAAGTGTGGGTGAGATCAAAGGATTTTGGGTAATGGTGATTTGAGGCCAAAATCGGTAAAATGGGGTAAAAATGATAGTAGCAAATAACCAATGTCGGTTAAAGCTTAACCGACGTCGGTTTGGTATGGCTAATGTTGGTCATGGTGGGTTAGGGTTAATAAAAAGGAAAATTCTACTTTTTTATGGAATCATTTGTCATTTGCCAATTGTAGAAAATGATAGAGGAGAGGTGGAAAGTTGGAAAGCAAAAAAATGAGATGGAGAGCTGAGTTGGCAAGCCTCGTAGCGGGTGATTGGCATTTGCTAGGTGGATCCACGAGATCGAGTCAAGTGATTCAACTGGTTGCGAGGTGGGGAGTTGATTTGGTGATGACAGAGGTGGGAGAGGGTTTGAGTGGACCTTAGGCATAGCAGCCAGACATACCACCATGCCGATGACACCGAGATGAGGTAGGATTCTATCTGATCTATGCATTTGCTATTGAAATAGTATGTTGAAATCAGTTTTGTGTAAAATTTGGGTGTAATGTTAATTTTTAAAATTGTGGGTAAAAATGAAGGAAATGAGGGGTGGGAAGGTCCAATGTAGGTTAAATAGGGTTAGGAATAAAGCTAGGATAGGTTTGGATGGGTTAGAGTAGGTTTTTAGGTCATTTTTTGTGAATTTTTGAAAATTAGGGTAGGGGTTTTTGGATTTTGACGTCGAGACAATGACCGATGACGGTCAAGGGTTGGCTGATGTCGATTGGCCTTGGCCAGCATCAATCAAGTATTAGGTGATCGATTTCAATTATGATGGACCGATGTTAGTTAATAGTGACCGATGTCGGTCGTCTCTAGGGTAAAATAGATCAATAAACAAGATATGGTGGGAGGGAAAGATAGGTAATGAGATATAAAGGAAGGTTTATTGATAATGGGTAGGGTAATATGTACAAGTAAGTATGAGTTGAGGGATGTGAAATTGGGATGGGGGTAAAGGGGTAGTCTTTAGGGTTGGGATGTGGTTACAAGGTAGTAAGTAGTTAGGTTCTTGGGAATAGGTTGGTTGGTTAAGAAATATGTTGGGTATAGTCAAGGCTTAACAATGTTGTGGTTTGTTAGATACAGACTAGGGACAAGCTGCACATGAGAGACACAGTACCACCTCTATTACTAGCGGCACGATCAAGCATGATCACAGAAGATTGGAGGCATGTGATGGATGTCATCCTGATGGGGATCCAACACTATAGACATATATTTTCAGAGCCAAGCTTAATGGTCGCACTCATAGATAAATGGGATTCAATAACCAATACATTCTGCCTACCGATGGATGAGATCGTTGTCACCCTAGAGGATGTATACAGGATCCTACGGCTACCTATAGTGGGAGAGTAGGTTTATCTGATTTTCCTTAGAGGCATCAGAGGAGGTTATGTTAGCAGTGTTTGGAGAGGGGATGGTGGAGATGAGGTACCATAGCGCGAGCCTAATCTATGGGGACATGTACGTAGCCTATCCTCAAGATATGAGGTTGGTTGTCCTGATCATGGAGGTAGTGTGTTGCTTCGCGTTACCAGATGCAAAGGGTGGGAGATTCCCACAAGCACTAATGGGGTTCTCTATGACATGATGGAGGATAGGACCTATTTTTGTTGAGCACCATGATTCTTTTTGTAGCTATACAGAGAGCTATGGGCCTATGGGAGGCTACGGAGGTTTAATTTGTGTTGTACCTTTTTTATTCATTGTTGAGAATACAATCACATTGTATGTGTGCATCTAGTTGGTATTCCCTATCCTGATGCATTCGATGTGGCTTGGTCTGAGTTGGCTACAGGCGTTGGGTGCCTGCTAGGGGAGAGCGCATGGCTGCTAGGGCTACACATGATGTAGCATATTATAGGTGCATACTAGAGGGGTTATCAGGAGTTGACATCATTTGGAGGCTATATGTTGGCTTCGCTTCATACATGTACATGGCAGTGGAGTTAGATGAGCTATAGGTTCTTAGATGAATAGAGGGATACCATATCGGTGAGCATGAGATGATACACGTGGATAGGGTCAAACAACAATTTAGGCTACCCCAGGATGTTTCTCCACCATTCCCATAGTACAAGAGAGATGACATGGAGAGGCCTATGCCTTTACCACAGCCAACAGTGCCAACAGGGCATGAGGAGTAGCTGATGGACTAGAGGATTGATGACATCAGGGTTATGGATAAATACAGGTAGTGGTGGGCAGCGCAGCTGTGGGAAACACCACTGAGGCTAGGGAATCCTGACTTATCCACCATTACGGTTTAGAGGTAGGTGGATACCCTTTTGACACAGTTGGGATTAGTTTAGGGGAACCTTACAGGTTTAGAGGCATAGGTTGCCATGCTACAAGCATAGGTGGTAGCCCTGCAGGCCTAGGTTACACAGGGATAGGTACCCGTATAGGGTGGGGATGGTGATGGGGGACAGGTAGCCACCTTACAGGTGTAGGTATAGGGTCTGCAGGGTCATTCTACCACTACGCAAGCTTATATTATGGCCCTACATGCCTAGGTCCTAACATAGGCATCCTCACAGGCCTAGGGATAGGGTCCCATTTTATAGGAAGCAGCGGGACATGGTCCCATGGTATAGGGAGGAGGGAAGGGTTCTCAAGTACAAGACCTAAGGCCATTATTAGCAGGACAAATCTCGTTGATGAAAGTTTTGATGGTGAGATTCAAGGATTCTCTGAATGAGGCTAGATACTTTCAGGATCACTTGACTGTTGTCGAGATAAATGTCCCCTCCTATGCGTATTATAGGGCACAGCAGGCCTTGAGTGAGAGGATGAGATCCCACACACATAGTGCAGAGAGTATAGGGGTCTGGCGGGCCCAGAGATAGGGTCAGGGTGAGGCCACTAGTTCGCGGAGGTCTGACCCAACTGTAGACCAGGAGGAGGTGAGACCTAGACCTATATAGGGTGGAGAGATGGTGACAGGGTATCGAGCTGGAGGAGAGGAGGAAGAGATAGATGAGACTAGCCTAGACATCAAATGGGTCGACGATTGATGTCTCTGTACATCGTCATTTTTAATTATTTTATATATATCGGCCTATGTGCTGATGATAGTGAGGTTATACATGATATTGTGTTAGATTTTAGATATTTTGGATCATATACCGGTCTACGTGTCGAAGATTGTGAGGCTATATATGATATTTTTGAGAGACTTATATTAGTTTGTATCAGTGTATAGTTGATGGATACACATAATTTTATTTATAGATGGTGAGATCGATGGTTATGGATGATGCACTTGTGTTTTGGAAGTTCTATTTTTATTTTTATATGGATGGAAACTAGGTGGATTAGGCATGGTGGAGTCAGGTCAATTAGGCATGGTTAAGTCAGGTATAGGCATGGTTGAGTCTAGGTTATAGGCATGGTTGAGTTAGGTCAGTTAGGCATGTTTGAGTCAGGTCAGTTAGGCATGTTTGAGTCAAGTCGGTTTAGGCATGGTGGAGTCTTGTTTTTAATTTTGATTTAACTTCCAAGTTATTGGTAACATAGGAAATAAATGATGAGTTATATGTATGTTATGGTGTAAATTTCCAAAATATTTGATATTATAGAAATGTGAAATGATTGATTGGATGTTTTTATGATGTGATAACATGGTAGATATGTATGTGTAGTAAGTTTCCAAGTGTTATAAAAAATGGAAATTAATTACTGTAGAATGTTAACAGAAAATATGTGGGGAAAATGGTTTAGGGTAAGAGTGGCCGAGCTAACCTCCAAGGGCCCCATGCCCTCGGAGTGCTACCTACATAGCCCTGGAGAAAATGGGCCTCAGGTCGATGTAGTTCTTCCATAAGCTAGGGAAGAATATGATGAGCTAGAGGAATGGGTTGGTAGGTTTCATGCATGATTGATTCTAGGTCATAGGCATGTTTGAGTCTTGGTTTTAGGCATGGTTGAGTCTAGGTCATAGGCATGGTTGAGTCTTGGTTTTGGGCATGGTTGAGTTTAGGTGAAAGAGGAAGTATTTTAAAATGTAGGTGTCGATGGTCTGGTCATGTATAGAGGAATCAACATGTAACCAAAGAAGAAAAAAGTAAATGGGGCAAATTTTCTCCTAATTGGCTTGGACCATATATCATTACTCATACTTATAGATCAGGTGCTTATCATTTGTCTTCAATTGAAGGTAAACCCAAACCTAAACCCCTGAATGCCTTACATCTTAGACCATTTTATTGTTGAAATAAAGTCCTATATCACCTTTTATCTATTGACCGCACATCCTTTGAGCACCATTCACCTTCCATGTTACCTATTTTGAGGATCAAAGATTAAACAAGAATCATGTGATTACCCGTCACCTTTCAACCTTATCTTCAATATGAGTACCATAGCTCTACTCATGCCATGATTCTCATGGATACTTTTCGTCTTTTTCAAAGATGGAATCCCATGGTTGTTCATCACTTGAAACTATATCTTTCATAGTTAACCTCTGTGTGCTATGGTTTTGTCTTCTAAACAAGAACCTAATCTTCCTCTATAGTTTGGTCCATGACTTAAATTTCCAAAATCAAAATGGGATTCAATGCCTTGAGTCAAACTTCTAGAGAAAAGATGACTCCCTTAAAAGGGACATCTCTTCACTCTATCTCGCCACTATAAATAGACTGCTCCCTCAAAGGAAAATTATATAACATCATTGCAAAAACAAAATAAAATATTTATAAGCTTCCTGCATTGATCAACATTCCACTGGGCATTCCAAAAAAAAAAAATCAATAAGTTGCGTATGTATGAGCAAAACAGATAGGGTAAGGGTGAGGAGGAATACTTGTGAATGATGGTGGAAGGTAGAGTGCACACGTTTTGATTTCCTGATCCAGTGTTGATTGCGAGAACCTCCTTTTTCTAGGAAAAACTACCTACAAATACAAAATAAAAGCACAAGAATAATATTAAACAATATATGTCAGTGGACTACCTAGCGCATGCTAGATCTGGGAAGTGTGATACTTCCTAAATGGTTTTCAATCCATTATTTAACACAAATTAATGCAATAAATAACGTAAACTAATAATATCCTACTGTAGTTGATATTATTTAGGTGTCTCATTCAAGTACAATAAGAAAATATAATCTAACAAGCTAGGCTATGATCAGATCTGAAACTTAGACAGGTGAATAAGGTGGTTGGGATAGGTCAGGGTCAAGTTTTGAGTGGTTTGGGTTATTTGGGGGAATGTTATGAGGTTGTTATTACATGTAGATTTTCCAGATACAGAGACTGACATCATTCTGGTATGACTGATGTTGGTTGAGAAGATACCAAAAATGGTTTAGGTTAACCGGTGTCAATGGGTTTGGCTGATAGAGACTCAATAAAGTTTGGCTTTGATGATTCTTTGTGATTGCACAGAGTATAGATAGAGAATGGCGAGGTTGATGATAGTGTTGGGAATACTCAGAGATGTCTACAGCCAGATATGGAGGGCTAGGAGGTTGTAGGTAGTTAGGTGGAGGGATTGACAGGAAGGTGAGAGGTGATGAGATGTAAAAGAGACTAGGACTCCCAAACTGAGATAAAGAAACTGATCTAAATAAGTATGTAAAGATGTAGATCCAAATGCACTTACTTGTACTTACAGACCTGGTGGTTAGATGGAGGTGATGGTTGATCCATGGAACTAGTGGTCAGTTCCACGTCTGTGCTTCCTGAAATGTTACCATGAATGCTTGCCCTTCGGGTCAATGCTTGGTGTTGGTTTAGGATGTTTGAAAGTGCAAGAGTGCTCTGGTGCATGCTTGCATGCAGATATCTCTTCTCCAAAACTTGAATAATTATTCTAACCTCAAGAAAAGGTTACCCAAAATGAATATAAGGTAACCAATGACGGTTATAGGTGACTGGCATTGATTTAGGGTTGATCGGCGTCGATTAAGGCAGGAAATCCTAGGTTTTCTAAAGTGATAGATCTTAGAAATCTTTTTAGCCAGTTCTATCCATTATTGCAAATCAAAATGGAATGTTGCACTTAGATAAGTGGGCATGTAGTTAGAGGAAGAATAGGCATGTGATTTTAGGTTTGAACTAAGTCTTAGTTAATTAACGTAGATAGGACTAAGTCTTAGTTAAAATGAAACATGCTATGAATAGGTTTATGATGACTTGTCTAGGTGATGTGGTGGGGTGAAGTGTCTGGGTGAGGTGGAAATTAGTTCAATTAAGGTAGTTAAATAATGAATATTGTGAGAATGTGAATTAATTTAATTGTAGGTAATTAAACTAATATACATGTGGGGTAAAGGGAGAATGTGACCCAGATTTGGTGTCTACACTAAGTATGGTAACAACAGGGTTCCCTACAGGTTATAACAATCCGCTTTAATGATTTTGTAGTGTTGGGGTGGATGGATTGGCCAATCAGAAAACTGTGGGAAGGGTATAATTGTTCCTACTGTATTGTGCATGCCCAACTTATCCACTTTTTCCAAATATTCCATCCCCCACTTGACTTTACCCCCACATGTCATATCATCCATTCCACTAACTGACAGAATGTAGGATCATTCTGTCTGTTCCCAAGGTACCCGCTTCATCCGCTCACTCGATCATAGAACTAACAACCCTATGGAATGGTTTCACATGTTCCCACCAAAGCTGATTCAGCTGACTAAACTCCCCCAACCATTCTTGTGGATGATGCGATGATACGGAGAACAAGAGGAACAAATCCTTTTATTCTACCAAAATCTGATTTCGCTGACTTGCTTATGTTTTTCCCCATTTCACTCAAATTTTGACTAAGTGTTAGATTTTGGGGACCAGCAAGAGGGAGAGGAATGTCCTTAAACCATTTCAACTTGTCCAAAACATAATTGTTTCCATGTGCTATCAATTTATACTTCCTAAGTACAAGTGAAAGTGTAAGTTATCAAAATAGTCCAAGAGGGATTATTTGGATAAAAACAACCAAAAAAACCCTCTCATAAACTCAAAAAAACCTCTAAGCCATTATAAAAACAAAACCCCACAAAATGAAATGGTTGAAAACAAATTCAACCATTTTCCTCAAATTTAACAAAAATCAGTGTAGTTTTCCTAAATCTATGTCGGTTAGTGTGGAACTATTAAAATAACATAGATCCTATATAAACCAGCTCATGCCCTTACCAAAGGATTCCAAAAGAATTCCAAAAAACCCAACATTCAATATTATTTGATACAGGTCCAAACTCTCTAGGCTCGTGCATGAATCAAATGTGAAGTGGCTCAAGCTTCTTGTCATGTCAAACCCCCTTTGGAGAAATTTGTCTACACATCCAATCAACCAAACTGGTTCCCCTCTCACCAAGGGAATTCTTTCTTGTTTGAAACAACTACATTTCAATATCATCAATTATTAGTTTCTTAATTTAATCAATACTTTGTTTTTCATCAAAAATCACAGAATTTAAAAATCATATTATGTCAAATTTAATCTTCACGGTGATCGGAATCGATCACCTAGATGTACTCCGATCTACTGGATAGATGTCAATCCTTGTCAAAAGTTCGTATTTTACATCTTTGGCATATCCTAGCTCACTTTATTTAAAATCATGTAATCATGTCTAAACAATTGCTGCTCATAAACCTCTATTTCTGATAGATGACCCTTTCAGGAGCATCTTATGAACCATACACTATCTTTTTCCTATTTGTTGTACGATAACCATTTTTTTGGGAGAAATTTGACATCGACTACTAGCTGAGTCTTTGCACTATCACTTTCACACCTAGCCCAGGCGAGATCACTGAGAAGTTAGAGGTTCTTCTAAAGTAGAGTGATGAAGTCAATCCCTACTGGGAAAACATGTTCAACCCTCCCCAACCTATCATTGATGACGTTGATTAAATCCTAACATCTAGGATTTACATATATATCATTTTTCATGTCCACCATTTATTATGTGTATTGTTACCATCATTTCTAGCTTAATTATCTAAAAATGAGTTTGCACCTATTAAAGGAATCCATTTGGTTCCCAGGATTGGCCTTTTCCAAACAACTCATCTTGTTATTATCTAAAATCTTTCTTTTCAAAGTTGTTTGTTTTTGTGTAGGTTCATAGATCTTTAAACAGAAATCTTTGTGTGCACATTTGGATCCACCTTCTCTCGTCTTCATCCTTACATCTATCACTAAAACCTATCATTTCTGAGTTTTGGTAATTTAGTTTCATAAAATAAAATTGAATCCAAAATCTACTAAAACATTATATACGATTGAGAAAGTTAGAATAAAATAGGTTACGTAATCTATTAGAGAAAACAATGACCATGAAATCAACAAAACCTCCTTTAACATCAAGACTCGAGAAGTGTATACAAGATCATTTTATTTTGTAATTCATTAACTACATTACATAGACACAATAATTATAATTTTCTCAATGCATTAAAAAACTTTTCTTACTTCTCTTATGTCTTGCTACTATAGTTTGAACAAAACATTAATGCTTCCTTTGCCTCTTACAAATTCCTAAAAAAACTCAAACCAATGAAAAAATAAGACAACTTCAAAGTTAACAATTCAATAGATCCTCCTCATTGTAGAGCATACTAACCCTAAAATACCCTCCACTTTTAAAACAACCATGGAAAAAAATCAAACAAGGCATCCAACACAAACAAACCTCTATGATTCAATATTGATGCAGCCCAGAATCTACTGTGAAAAACCCACGCGCTTTGGCACATCACTCAGCCTAAGTTAAGCACTCACCCAAAGTGCGCAAAGGTACAAGGCCCCTCTTTAGAGTGTCTTGTGCATGATGTTAGTGTGATGATGATAATACATATTCAAATCCATAACCAAACATAAACATTTCACAGTGCATAAATCAGATCTAGATCTTAGAGAATCATGAACTAAACAATAACTATAATAAGGCTAACCATACAAGAACCAGATTCAGTTATGTCTAACACCATTATCCAGCCAATATGCTCCATTTCATTAAACACTGTAAAACATAGAAGCTTCTTAAACTATAAAGTATCTCCATGATTCATGTGCGTATTAAGATCAGCAACATAACTCTACAATAATTTAGTCTCTCCTAAACTACATAGTTCAATACATATTTATAGAGGTGGGGAATTTTTCTTCACCGCCCATGCACTTCTCAAAATAGTTTGCATGACTGATAATAGCCATGCACCTTTACAATGGCATGCACAACATGCAAGTGTTCTAATAATAGATGTCCTATAGTTAACTCTAAGAATAAATCCTATTATTAGCCTTAACTATGCATGGTGCTTATCAGCCACTGTTCCCAAAATACCATTATGTGTTGTGAAAGTGTTCATCTCTATGTGTGCTCCACATGCTATCTCCAAAAATATCCCTTATCCATAAAAATGGCTAAGTCCTAAGCCAAAGTGTTCTAGCACGTGTTTCCTTCCCTATCTTTTGGCACCTTCAAATGTGCCTTGTTCCCGTGCGCACATCCTTTGTGTTCTATCTCCTTAGAGAAACATTGTGTCTATTCAACATTACCCCACACTAAAGTAACATTGTCATCCTGGAAATGGGAATTCTTTCTGATGTTCCCAATAATAAAGAATAAGGAATGAAAGAATTAATGAAACATTGTACAAAAGAATGAATTTTCACTCAACAGCACCCTCTTCTTCAACTGGGAGGATTAGCTCTAGATATTCATTTTTTATTTTAGCCTCCAATGTCCTACCAATCACTTAGCGTGGTCCTTATCTTCTCTAGAATATTTTTGGCTATGGCATCCAGTTCATCCTGAGTAATCTTATCTTTCTCATTCTGTAGTACCTAGACAACATTGGCCATACCTGACATCATTCCTTCTAGGAGGTCCATCTTTTGTGCTATGAGCTTCCCAATCTCATCAATCCTCTCTTTGTGTGGATCCTGGGCTGTTGCGAGGGCCTCGCACTTTTGTTTCACCAGTGTCAATATTTCTACGCACCCTAGTGTCTCATATTTCATCACTGCCATAACTTCATTATCTTCAACTAGAGTTCTGGTTCTTATTACTACTTTTGGTGCCACACATAAATTGAGAGCTTGGTGGATTTCTTCGCTCATCCTTCAAAGTTTGGAGCAAATGCCTCATAAGTTGAAATTTTCCTAACCATAGAGGCCCTTGCTCTCTCTGCCTCTTGTTTAGAATCTTTTGGTGTGGGCATCTTAATTGGTCCATCATCTAACACCAAATCGACCAAAGTGCACACATAATGCATAGCAGAAGGAAACTTTTCTAGAACCTGAGATTCTAGATGAGGCCTTGTTTTAAGGATGTGATCACCAATTTCCTCTACCATGCTAATGAAGGCCTCATTCTTTTCCCATTCTCATTCCTTCTCTTCCTTTAAATGTGTTATCTCTACAGTTTTAGCCTTGTTATCTTCAAGCAGTGCTTGAATGGTGGCGGCCTTATCAATGTTTCTCTGTGCCACCTCAGCAGATACCTTGACCATTGCATTGTTGACCTACTCATCAGACATTAGAGTAGGTTTTATTGTCATGTGCCTACTCTGGGGTGCCTTCTTCACTCTTCACGAGACACATGACTCCTCGCACACATCAAAATCTATGGTTCATCCATATGAGTCTGCATGGACCAGGATAATTACTTCCTTGTGCATGTAGTGGCCATATCTGGATCCATCAGCTCCCACCCATATAACTCCTTAAGGCCCATAGTGCTCTGGAACCAGGCACGGATGATTTTTCTTGTGTCCTCAGTATAGCCCATACTAGGGACAACATACTCTTCACTTTTTTTCTCTCTTTTTGTTCCTTGGCCCCTTAGGAACCTGGGCACCAAGGTCTGGAGTTGGTCCTTCTCCTACCTGAGTCATAATGGGTGCACTGGGTTGTTCTTGCACAATTTCTTCTACTTCTTTCACCCCTTCCTCTTCATCTCTCATTTCTTCATCCCAGGGTTCCTCCACATCTTCAGGCTAGGACTGGGGTTCCTGTGTGCTCTCTTCAGACTCCTCCTCCTTAAGCTTCATCTTTCTTCTTCTCTTTCTCTCAGGTGCTTCTTTTTTAGGGGAGAGTCAAGGTGACCTTCATAAAGGTTGAGATGTTCCTACACCTTGGGTTTCTAGTTCTTCTGAACACCTTTTTAAATTGGCATTCCTCATGGACTGTACCCACGTCCAAGTCTTCCTCTCCTCCTTGTGTCTGTGGGGGAGTATCTACACACTCACTTTCCACTTTTTCTATGGGATGCCTCTGGCCTCTATGGTCCAAGCCTCCACTATCCTCATCAAGATCTTCTTCCTCGTCTCCTTCTACAGTCGAGGTAGGCTTTGGAGCTGCCACATTTTCAACTGTGTGTTTCCCTTAGGTGGCCCTGGGAGCATAAACTCATTCTCCACATACTTTCCCTTTTCCATCCTAGGCTTGAGCTGAAGATAGATAAGTGCATGGCCCCACTATCCCCAATAGCCAAACTTACCAGCTTCATGCTTATAACATCATAAATAAGCCTCTCGATATAGGTAGATCGACCTGGATAAACATATGTTTTCCTTAGAGTATGGTAGTCACAGTCTACCTTGTCCGCATTGTAGCTCAACCGGTGCATCAGTAAACCTATGTACTACTTCCTAGAAGTAACACATGTGAAGGCGTATGGTAGTTTACACCAGGGACTCCATGTCCCATCCTTCATTGTGAACCGTACGATGCAAAAATGTTGATACACCACAAACTGCACTACCTTTCCCACTACTGAGGGTAACTCCTTTGGAATGTGCCATTCCTCCTCAAAGGCCACACAAAGTCGATCATACCATAGTTATTCCCCTTTGTTTGAATGGGCCACTCATTGTTCCTTCACACAAATACTTCTCAAACCTCTCTGCGAGGGACTTCTTTTCCATGGGGTATTCCCAAATTTTGTTATTTGGCCCATCGGGCACTCCAATTTCTACAAACACAAGAGATAATAGGATAGCACCAAAACTTATCTTTTCACCTGTGTGCACTTCCTCAATAATTTTTTCTACTATGTAGCCAGCTAAGTTGTACATTTCTCCTTGTGACATTTTCTTCAAATATGTAGCCACATGGTATTTACTTGTGACCATCTCTCCTGATCATTCAGCTTAGTGAGCAGATGCGGACTGCCTACACCACAGGGTACTTCCTTAATTTGTAGATGTCCATTCCATGGACCCTTGGCATATCCCAACTCCTTGCTTGTGGCTATAATAGTTTCCTTATCAGTTAGATCACTACTAACCTTTGTCCCTGTGCCCTTCAGTCCTTGTCAACGTAGCAATCAAAGGCATGGTGATCCTTACCCGTCATCCAACAAAATAGAAGAAGTCCTCATGGACTCTGCTCATAAGCCATTGGTATAAATTTTCTATTTTTCCAAAATATGGGAGTTCATACAGCTGATACACCCCTACCTTCTTGAGAAACTTCTCCCCAGCATCATCATATACTGGCATGTCATCCACCATGCACTTGTTGGTCTTCTTATTCAACAATGCATCCAACTCTCCCTTGTTATCAGTGGTGTGGTGGTTGTAGTCACTTACTTTGCATCTATGGATATGGGAATCCCAATCCCATCTGATGATCACTCCTTCTGGATACTGCATTTCTGAAAAATTTCTCTCAGAGCATCTTCAACCTCGATTTCCACCTTTTTCTTCCCCTTCATTCCTGCTCCAGGTGCTTTCCTTGGTGCCATGGTAAAAATCTCACCTTTTTCCTCTATCAAGTAAGCTCTCATGCCCTAGCTCAAAACCACATGCCCTAGCTCAAAACCATGTGCCCTAGCTCCTTCTCAATGCTTCTACTTCACTCAAACCCTTCTCCAATGGGGACACAAGCCACTTCTGTGCACAAATCTTCTCTCCACGCCTAGTTTTGCAACTCTCCACACCTCAACATGTTTCACTTGGTTTGGTCACAACTAGCTCACTTGAATACTTGTGATCACAAAGGTATAAATAAACCCGCATCACATCTTTATATAGAGTTGCTAAAATTTATTGCATTTATTACTCCTTTACCTACCACTGATCCTCTCATTAATTGACCATTTTCCCAATTTCCACATGATACACCTACGTGCCACAGCTATAACCTTCCAGCACACCTTCCTACCTTCTGGCTACATACCTCCTTCTACATGTGTCCATGCACCAAAGTACCTCACCATTGTGCCTTCCTCTAGTAGTTTCTACGGCCGCCACTTACCTCGCGTTATATTGTTCATTCATTTATTTCTAGCTATGGTCTTCCTTAGGAGAAATCTTCTTTCTAGTAGCTCCCTTCCATTTTTGAATAGCACCTGTAACAGTATGTTCTCATGTGTACCCATTTTTGAATAACAACCACCCCACACCAATGGTATGTGTAGTCCTCTGCATAAAAATACTTCAGATTGTAATTAGCTTCCAGTGCGCAAATGCACTTATTACACAAAACACCAAACTAAATTGACAAAGCATAGTGAATGAAGAAGGAAATACATTAAAAGAAATACAGAAAGGGAAATCTATACTAAATGGAAATACTACCTTATTACAAACACCAAGAAGACTTATTTATAGTAGGGCTTCAGCCTACTCCCATTAAAGTAACTGGGTAACCATGTTCCATCAAGCACCTCTAACTGACAAGCACTGATTCAAGGATGTGAGTGATAACATATGGTCCCAACCAATGCACCTTAAGTTTTCCTGGATGGCACAGAAACTTGGAATCATAAAGAAGTACCATCTGTCCAACCTCAAGCTTCTTATCCCTGATGTGTCTATCATGTCATGCCTTCTGCCTGGCCTTTTCCTACTTTTGACTCCAACGTGTTATGGCACCTCTCATCCAGCTGTATTAACTTGTCAATTCTTTCTTCTAATGCTTTCTCATCAGCTAGACCTCCCACATGCAAATACACAAAGAAGGTAACATGAATTCCATGGGAAGAACTACTTCTATGCCAAACACCAACTGAAAGGGTGTGGCCTTATTTAACCTTTTGTAGGTTGTTCTATATGCCCAAAGTACAACAGAAACTTTATCATCCCAATCTTTCCTTCCAACATCACAAATTTTTGTTAAGGTCTGGCTCAATATCTTGTTGAAGGCCTCAGCAGTCCCATTTTCTTGAGGGTGATAAGGTGTAGTCTTGTGGTGTGCGACCATAAATTCATCCAACAATATCCTGATTGTCTCATTCAAGAAGTGTGTGCCCCTATCACTTGTCAAACTCAGTGGACATCCATACCTAGTAAGAATATTTTCCCATAAGAACCTTGTTGTTGTAGTTGTTGTACAATCCTTTGTAGGTGTTGCTTCTACCCATTGTGTAAGATAATCTGTACAAGTGATGATGTAGCATGATCTAGTTCTACATGTGGCTGGGGAAATAGGACCCACAAAGTCTATTGCCCATTTTTCAAATGGCTCTACACTAGTAATAGGCCTCAAAGGCATTTCATCTCTTTGTCTAGGTTTTCCAAGGCACTGACAGTGATCACATGCCTTACAATACTCTTTACAATCCTTGTACAGGGTCTCCCACCATAATCCAGTGAGTAGAATCTTACACACAGTGGTGTCACCTACATAATGCCCACCTGCAATACCACCATGAGCCTCTTCCATGATATCTATGTGCTCATGTTCTAATACACACCGTGCAATACTTCATCTCGGCCTAGTTTGTATAAGTCACCACTGATCAACATGAAGGGTGCAACACAAATTGTAAGTTGTTTCTTCTCTAAGGATTTCATTCCTTCTGGCACCATACCTGTGCATAAAAAGACAACAATATCCTCCAATTCTGAAGGCATGTGATGTAACCTGTACAACTGTGCATCCAACATTGTATCTTCAATTGTCTACGTGTCCTCTCCTGATTGAATTCTTGATAAGTGGTCTGGGCCAGAATTACTTTTACCTGGTTTTACCACGACTGTAAAGTCAAATTCTTGGAATAAGAGAACCCATCAACATATGTGCCCCTATAAAATGGGCTTATTTACCAAGTATTTTAATGTCATGTGATCTGTATAAAATACAAAAGGTGTTGCTAGCAAGTATTGTCTGAATTTATGCAGTGCGTAGATCATTGACAAGGCCTCGCACTCTGTAGTTATATAATTTATGTTCTACAGGAGTCAACTTTCTACTAGCAAAGTAGATAGGATGATCTATAATACCTTCTCCAGGCTGAGCTAACACTGCGCCAATGGTCATGCCAGAGGCATCCACATGTACGTGAAACAGTTGGTTCCATGAGGGAAAACATAGAATAGGCGTTGTAGTAAGTCTCTCCTTCAATGCCTCAAATGTGCATTGTTGTGGTTCTCCCCAATAGAATGTCCCTTTTCCCTTTAGTAACTCCTCCAGGGGTGTGAAAATCTTCACATATCCTTTGATAAATTTTTTGTAATACCCTGTATGGCCCAAGAATCCATGCACCTCACTCTGACTGGTAGGCTCCTCTAGGCCTACAATAACTACAACCTTAGCTGGATCTACTAACAAACCTTCCTTGCAGATGATATGCCCTAGCAGAGTTCCAAAAGGTGTAGCAAATACACACTTCTTGATGTTTAAAGAGATGCTTAACTGTCTGCATCTTTCAAACATTAAGCACAAGTTGTCACAATGATCCTTAACAAGCCCATATACCGTCCAATCATCCAAGTAAACCTGCAAGAATTTGTGAATAAAATCCTGGAATGCTTGAACAACTATGCATGAAAATACAATAGGCACATTCTTCAAACCAAAGGGCATCACCATATATGCAAAGCTTCCCCATTCAGTGGTGAAAGTTGTCTTCTCTTGATCCTCCTATGTAATTCTTACCTGATGATACCTAGAGAATCCATCTGTAAAAGAGTAAATTTCATGCCCTTGCAATGCCTTCTAATATTTCCTCAGTGAAAGGCATAGGAAAAGGATCAATCACACATGCAACATTCAACTCCCTGTAATCCACACAAATCCTAATCTGACCATATTTCTTTATACTGATTACCATGGGGCTAACCCACTCTGATTCTTCTAGGGGCTTAATGATGCCAGATTTCAACATTTTGTCAATTTCTTCTTTAACTTTTATGCAGGTTAGGGTTCATCCTGTAAGGTCTCTTCCTGACTGGGCACACACCTTCCTTTAGCTTAATCTTCATCTCACCTAATGACTCATGCACCCCCTTTAACTCATGGTAGCCCCTAGGAAATAAGTCCTTGAAATCACGTAGTAACTCAATTATCTTTGCCACTTCAGAATCAGACCAATAATCTCCAATTATGGCCTCCTTAGGTTCAACATCCATGTGCCAATGTTCACTTTCTTGGTCTTCATAGGTTCATGATAGGCACGCGTGTTTTTATCCACACTATCTAAAACCTCACACATACCTTTGGAATGATCAATGTCCAAATTTTCTACTTCTTCATCATCCACTATGTAGACCATCTTTCCTTTCTCCTTCTCAAAGCAAGCACGCTTAAATAGTTCGGCATCTGTCTCATCTATTTCATCAAAATGCACTCCTGGTTCTTCCTCACCAAATAACTCCTGAATGAGTTCTTCAACCTTTGCACTGTCTCCCATAGTCAAGTGTTCCATAACCCATAATGCCTCTCTCACCAGAGGTTTAGTAGAGAAGTAGTCAAAATTCTGGACCATTCCTGTAATCAAGTCTTGCCAATTTCCAGTCTCCCTATGCAGTTCCACATAAACATACCAAGCACGTGCACAACCTTGCAAAGTGGAATAAAGTTTGTGCACCCAAAGTGAAGGTGGTAAAGCTTCCTACCCCTCTATCCAGAGTCTCTCACACTACTGAACGTGGTGCTGAACAGGTTGATTACCATGATATATGCAGATTTGAGTAGGCGCATTGCTCCTGAGAAACCAGGTTGTTAGAGAAATTCTTACTTCATTCCATTCTATGAGATTATCCCTGTGAACCATCCACCAGTGCATTGTCATCCCACGCAGGGTATACACTAACATATTTCTTCTCTCCACTTGATCCATCCACTACTCCTCCATGGCACATAGAATACTTGTAGGATCTCCTTCTCCAGTGTACCGGGGTACAAGAGTTGTTACCTATCCACCTAATACAACAAGGTTTTCTCCTCCATGCAAAGGTGCTTCTTACTTCATGCCCAACCATCTCATAGGTGTCATGCACCAATTTTCACAAGAAATACTTGTAGTATCACTAATAGACTGTGCATCCTCCCACTGGAGGATTCCCTCCTTAGATGGCTCAAGTACTTCTGGATCTCGAATGGCACACACATAAATTTTGTTCAGGTCTTCCTCACTCAAAGGTTCAACATAAGGTGTAGATTTCCCATCTGTTCAAAGGGATAATAACTCATTCTTCCTTGTTCTCAAAACTTATATACCCCTTGTTGAACCATAGATCAACATTATTTGCATAACACCAAGGGCACCCAAGTAGAGCTGGGAAGTTGTCTACTTCTGCAAGTGCCAAAACCTCAAAGTCCCCAGTGAACTTGGCCCCTTGTATAGTAATGGATGCATCCTTTAAAACTCTGATTGGAGTGGCCTTAGTCTGATTAGCCATAAATAGTACATTAGAGGATGGTTGTAATGGAGGTCTTCCCATCTGCACCCATGCATCTAAAGTAAGCACATTCACTTTCATGCCTGTGTCAATCAATATATTTCTCAAAAGCCACCCATCCACAACAACATTCAGAGTGATTTCCTTGTCATAATCCAAGCTATGAGGGGGAAGATTAGCATGCAGGATCTGTTCATCCATTCTCAATACCTACACATGGAGTGTTTCCCTTTAACCAATTCCCTAGTAATGGAATAATATTCTCCTAGTGCAACATCTTGCATACCTCTTTCAAATCATCAACATCTGACTGGACCGTCTCTATTGCCTTCTTTTGTTCCAACTTCCATGACTGTTCCTTTAAACATTGTATTTCACCCTGAAGATTTCTGAGTACCTCCATGGTTTCCTGATAAACCTCCTTCTGATGTGTAGGATCTAGGTACCTTGCATGTAAAACCTCCTCCTTAGTAATGGTAGGATTTTGTTGTAACATCTCTCTGGCACACACAACTTCAGCACATGTAGTAATCTTCACAGGTACTACCTCAGGTTCTAGTGCCAACTTTGGCATCCACTGATTTTCCATGGCATGTTGTATTCTAACCATCCATGTGCCCTTGTTCTCCTGTTTATGTTGCTTGCTAAGATGCTCATATAAGTCTGGGCATTCCTCATAGTTATGATTCTTCCCACAAAAATAACAAGTAATATTCTGAGGGAATTCACATGTAGTGGTCAGGAGATCTGCATGTATAACACGTTCCATGAGGAAACTCACCTCATCCACCACCATGGCCTCAGCCCCTGAATCCACCATGGTATCCTCGACCTCTGCCACGACTTCCTTCAAAGTGTCCCTTGTTCCGATCATAGCACCCTTGGGTGTGATCATAATCATGGTGCTCACTTTTACTTTTAGAGTTATCTGATACTCCTGTCTGTCACACACCAATATCAATGGCATCATGGATCTGACCAATCAACCTGTAGTCTTCTGTATTGTGAGTCATGGACTGAAAAATCTTACAATAGCAAGATACATTCTTTCTGATCATGCGTTGTAATAATGGGCAATGCGGCTTGCATCATGGTCTAAATGACATATCTCACAGTCTAGCAATAATGAATGTACTGACCTATGGGGACAATTATCCTTAGTGTGCCCTTCCACTTCACAATCTGTACACCAAATCCTAGTGCACATCTCGTGTGCTGAATTGGCTGATAGTTTCTCCAACTGCTTCACCATAGCTGTAATCTGTGCTTCTAGGAATGGGCTCACTCTAGTGTCTATACTTCCGACTACCTCAGCATGCAACACTGCTTCAAGTGCTTCACATGGTCCATATATGTCTTATGTGACAACACCCTCCTAAATGGTGTGATCAAGCCCCCAAAAACCACTGTGCATGTTGGCTTGCATGGATATCATACAAAAGCTTAGACAAAAGTGTTTTGAAATGGGCATCATATTCCCAAATGCTCTCAGTAGTTCCCTACTTAATATCCTTGAGCACACTTATACTCTTCTGCTCAAACTCAGGGATATAAAACTCCTTAAGGAAAGCATCCCATAGTGCTGCATAATCTACGCAAGTCTGATCAGGGTCAAACTTCATGTACCAACTGTGAGCACATCCCTGCAACATAGTTACAAACTGACTTGCCTTGCACTCAGAATCCATAATCCCTTTTTCACACCATAGTATCTCACACATGTGCACATGCTCAGTAGCATCTTCTATTCCCCTATACTCTAGAAGATGAAGTGACATCTCCATGTAAATATTTTGGGGTTGGTGAGGACCATGCCCACCTGATCCAGAACCTCCTGTGTTACCTCTACCTCTAGACCCACCAGATCCACCAGAACTAGAGCCACCTATGCCCCCTGATCCTCCACCTGTAGCCAGAAGTGGACCAGTGGATGTACTACCATGTGTCCCAATAGTGGTACTAAACTGAACTCCTATAGTCTGCGAGGTGGTACTACTCCCAGAAGTGAGTCCAAAATTCTACGCGCTTGAGTTTTGTGCTGATGATGCACTTGAAAAGGTACCTCCAAATAACAAAGAATACATTTTCCTGGCCATAGATGCACTTTCTATTTGATTTACTCATGTTCTTCTACTCCCCAAACTAGCTTGCTGACTACTGGTTGTACTAGATACTAGAAAACCAAGTGCAAGGGCTAGGTTTCCAGGTAGATTCAGATGCACACCATGGCCCATGTCATCTCTTGCTGGTGCACTCCATATGAGGCTGATGAGGGTTCCCTATCATGCTTTCCCAAATGGGGGAGTTCCAGATGCTCTGGCTCCATGCCTTCTGCATGAGCTCCAAATCCTTCATGAGCCATCTCTCTCCTCAACGCCATTCTATTTTGCAATATCACATTGCTTCTCTATCTCCCTCTCGCACCTCATTGTACTTAAGCCACCTTTCTTCTCTTTTCCTCTCTACCGCTAGGTCTGCCATCCTTCACCAAACCTGCTCCTGCCCCATGCGTGGTGGGGTTTAGCTAGCCATCATGGCTTTTCTTCCAAGTTTAGGGTTACCATCAAGATTTTGATCACCAGTGGAATGCCTTGCAGATAGGTTCCCCTGGGATAACATAAAAATAGGAACTCATCTACCTCTGGGAAAGAGTAAGTAGAAATTGAGTACTCCAAAATATAGCTATTCAGAACACCATGGAACCAAGTGTCCACAACACGCGTCCAAATCAGATCAGCATCATAGAGGGCCTAAAATTCTTCCTGCATCTAGACAAGTGTGTGATACCTCCAATTCCTTTTAGACACATAAGCAACCAGCCACTCGTATAGCTCTATCAGAAAGATAGCAAAGAAACTCTCATATAAACAGTCATACAAGTTCTTCTCCACCCACACGCATGTGTCAAACTCAGATCCAGTGTTGAACCTCCAAGCGTACTCTTCTTCCAGATCTATTATCCACTCCTCAACACTTGCTAGGGTCAACCGGTACGTCTTCATCATGAAACATCCTAAAAATAGCTGAAAAAGAGGTCCCAGTAATGGAACCAATGATGCAACCTAGAATCTACTGTGAAAAACCCAGGCACATTGGCACATCACTCAGCCTGAGTTGAGCACTCACCCAAAGCACGCAAAGGTACCAGACCCCTCTTTAGAGTTTCTTGTGTAGGATGTTAGTGTGATGATGATAATACATATTCAGATCCATAACCAAACATAAACATTTCACAGTGCATAAACCAGATCTAGATCTTAGGGAATCATGAACTAAACAATAACTATAATAAGGCTAACCATACAAGAACCAGATTCAGTTATGTCTAACACCATTATCCAGCCAATATAATCCATTGCATTAAACACTGTAAAACACATAAGCTTCTTACACTATAAAGTATCTCCATGAGTCATGTGCGTATTAAGATCAACAACATAACTCTACAATAATTCACTCTCTCTAAACTACATAGTTCAATACATATTTATAGAGGTGGGGACTTTCCCTTCACCACCCATGCACTTCTCAAAATAGGTCGCATGTTGATAATAGCCATGCACCTTTACAATGGCATGCACAACATGCAAGTGTTCTAATAATAGATGTCCTATAGTTAACTCTAAGAAGAAATCCTATTATTAGCTTGAACTATGCATGGCACTTATCAGCCGCTTGTTCCCAAAATACCATTGTGTGTCGTGCAAGTCTTCATCTCTATGTGTGCTCCACACGCTATCTCCAAAAATATCCCTTATCCATAAAAATGGCTAAGTCCTGAGCCAAAGTGTTCTATGGCGTGTGTTTCCTTCCCTATCTTCCACATGTCTTCAAATGCGCCTTATATTCCTACCTTATATACATGATACAAATCTACCCAAAATTGTGGGCCTCTTTTTGAAGATTTTAAAAACTTGTTTTCTTCCATCGAGAAAAAAAAAAAAAAAAACTTCTTACGTCAACTTATGTGTTATTTACATATTAACAATTTGAGTAGACTTGATACATAACAATTGTATTAATGCCTTCTTTTACTTCTTATATCGTAAATTAATGGATTCTTTCCTTACTTTTAATTCACACACTTTTAACTAGGATTTTAAAATGATTTTGTGTCAAATATTTTTTCTTAATTTACTTGTGCATCACACAAATTTTCATTTTAAATTAAACGACACTTCCTAATTTCTTAGTTTAAGTATTCATTGTGATAAAATGCATATGCTAATTATGAGTACATGAAAAATTTGTAGTTAAAGATGTATACAACCAATTCTCGATTCCATAGGAACTCAGTTGTGTTTATGTTATGGAGTTATTAAAACATTGTTTTCAAAACAGATTATCTTCTCAAAATCACAACATTTTTATGTACAACTTAATATTTTATTTTCTCCATACATAAATTCATGCATTCATGCATGTGGCATATGCTTTCACTAAGATTTGGATTTGGATGGTTTGTAAACTTGGTTTTGAAAGAGATATTTCATGAATATTTAACAATTTTCCCACCTGTATCTTTGTTGTTTTTTTATATTTGAAAGCGGATTGCATCTTGCTAAGTTCATATGACTAAAGTACTCAAGCACTTCTCATTTTTCATCACTATGAAATCAATTCACAAAATGGTTGATATGTTAATATTTAGTGTCGAATATGCAATTTATTGTTAGTCATTATACAATCATCTTCAAACATCTTATTCATATCTTGATCTAAATTGTTGGGAAATATGTATAGGCATATTTAAATTGCTAACGATTGTCCAATTTTTTCCCCCCTCGGGAAAAATTGATCAATGCACCTTGCACACGGGAAAAATGGAGGTTGTTTCAGTCATGCGAGCTCATTATCATTTCGAAGATCAAGTTGTAGTAGAGCTCGGTGATGGTATTGCAATGGCAGTAGGAATGGCTAAGAGAACGTCCAAGAATATCAAAGCTTGAAGGAGGAAAAATGGAGAAAAGGCTTGAAATTTTAAAGTTTTTTTTTTTTTTTTGCATTTTTGGTGCTTTGGAAAAAATAGGGAAAAAGAGCCAAAAAGTCTGAAATTCTGAAGTCCGAAAGTCCAAAATTTCATACTTTCGGGTTTTCGGGTTTCGGAAAATCTCAGGCACAAAGTTGGAAAATGGAGCCAAAAAATCTGAATTTCCGAAGTCCAAAAGTCTGAAATTTCGGACTTTCGGGTTTTCGGGTTTTGGAAAATCTCAGGCGCGAAGTTGGAAAATGGAGCCAAAAAGTCTGAAATTTCCGAAGTCCGAAAGTCCGAAATTTCAGACTTTCGGGCTTTCGGGTTTCGGAAAATTCTCAAGCAAAAAATGGAAAAAATCGCATGAAATGTTCGGAAATTCCGAATTCTGAAAGTCTAAAATTTCGGACTTTCGGGTTTTCGGGTTTCAAACTTTCGGAACTCTTAAGAGTATTTTGGAGGATGAACAGTGTTTTTTCTCCAAAATGACAATTTCTGAAATTCCAAATTTCAGGATTTCGGAGGTTGCATGCATTTCGAACTTTCAGAGTTTCAGGATCTCCCAACCCGCCATTTTCGTAAAATGCACTTCAAACCTTCAGATGGCCATAACTTTCGACTAGGAGCTTAGATTTACACAAGGGAGGACTTTTTAGAAAATTCACAGGGTCCTCTACCCAACTACGACTAGATATCTTTTTAAATAAGTGAGACTAAGTTAGTCAAAATGAAGAAATACAGACCACCATTTTTTAGGGTCTCCCAGGTTTCTCACCTACCGCCATTAATGAGGTATGGGCTTCCTTTCTTGCCCAACAAGGAATGGTACATGAAGGAATGGGTTTTGGCAGTAGACCCCATCATTTTTTGCAGGTGAATTCAATGCATTTCATAGGGTGGTTCGAGTAGGAATTTCGAATTCTTCTCATCTCCTTCTCTCATTCTTCCTATAAATTGTAAAGAGGGGCATTTTTCTAAAGGTTGGACATTTTGGCCTTGCCCCTCCCTTCTTCTCTTTTGCAGGTGAATTTGTGGAGTTCAAACCTCCCCATTCAAACTGTAATGCAAGTTTATGCCTCTTGGCCATTGTAGTGTACTGTATCAACTTTTGGAGCAAATAATGCATGTTTGTGGATGATTCTCAACCCTCTCTGTATTCATCGTCTCCATCTGATCTCTCATTGCATTTTGGTTATATGTGTTAGTGGTTGTATTACATGTTTTATGGTTTGTGTTTAATAGCAAAGCAGGTGTTCAACATTCCTTTGGTGCATCACCTTGTTAGTTTTAGGATTTATTTTTATGCATCTTCTTAACCCTGTCTCCTTGGCAAGTTAGAGTAGGTTTCAGAGTAGATCCTCTGCAATATGAATGCATGCACATTGAACAGAGGAATAGGAACCGGCCTTCATCCAGAGAGTTTTTCCAATCGCAAGGTCCCACACTTTGGGAAAAGCTCAATGTTATGTAATCACACTGATAGTTTCAACCCATCGAATTGCAGACATTCAGGGGTGCTGTGATTACGCATCAACACTAACCATATGTATAGGTATGAAACTATCAAATATATGTTAGTTCCTTAAAATACATTATTGCTACCATGATTCAGAATGATTGCATTCATTTCACATTCAATTTGTGCTTGTATAGATCAAATATTTCATTTTATTGTTGCTACACTGATTTGGATTGTAGGACATTTAGTTGACTTGTAAACATGTTATTTTCACATGTTTTGTTTTACATTTAAGATATTGGATTTTTGCATTCTTCTACAAGTTTTGAACCATATCTATGACTTGGACCATACTATGATCATATTCAAACATCTTATTCATGTCTTCATCTACAACACTAGACAATTAAGTTGGCATGTACATTATGTGATTATATATTGCTTCATTAAAAATTCTTTTTGATTCCTTCATCTAAATTGTTAACCATGTGTAGAGGCATGGAATTGTAGATATATGTCAGTTCCTTAAAATACATTCTTGTTGCCATGAGTTAGGATGATTACATTCATTTTGCATTCCATTTGTATGTTGTAATTTGTACTTGCATAGATCAAATATTTCATTTTATTGTTACTGCTCTGATTTTGATCATAGGACAATTACGTGTATATGCAAACATGTTATTTTTAGAGGTTTTGTTTAACATTTAAGCTACTCCATTTTTTGCATTCTTAAAAAAAAATTCCATTTGTTCTCGCATACTAATGGAAAGAGCTCAGGAAGAAATTGGAAAAATGAATTTCCTTTGTTAGGAAAGTATGTTTTCTTTTTAAAAATTTTCACATACTCATTCATTGCATTGGTTATCGGTGGTGTTGGTTTTTTGAGTTCCATGCCTTCCTATCCTTAATAACTCCATGCATCGGTTTGTGCATCCCATTAGTGTATACATTGCACATGTTTGGTGCAATTACTAGTTTAGTAAAAATAAGTATGAAAAATGCACATATGTTGATCTTAAATTGCTATGTATAGTTGTAGGCAAGCTCTCTTCATAGTAAAGGAATGATTATCAATGTAATTTGTTGCATTATTTTATTGATAAATTTAATTAAAAGAACTTATGCTAAGTTTAGGTCCTACACAACTTAAGTTTCATTGAAAAATGCACTTAAAACACACTCTTTTATACTCCACTTGAGGATTAATGTTATGGGAGAGAAACATTTCTGGTGATCTATTATAGTTATTTAGGTGTTCTTTATTGTAGGTCGCCTGTAGGGATGAGACTTGAGAATAGACTCTCCCCGAGTTCATGTTGAGGGCCAATCAATTTTGCAATAATCAATCTTTTAATAAACCAATCACATTCAAGTATTTCAATTTTACATCACTTGTACTATAGTTTTTTTTTTTAAATAATCATATTATATTTTCTTTTAAAATAATTTATCATATATATGATATGTTGTATATTTTTTCTTCATATTAAAAGCATCATACAAATCATGAAAAAAATATGTATATTTATATATAATTGTACTCAATAAATTATAAATACAAAATGAATGTACATAGTCCACTTTATATAGACAAAGGCATATGTAAAATTTCCAAATAACATTAGTAAGTAATCAATCTTTTATTGAATAATATTTAATATCATTAAAAAAATTATGAATTAGAATAATGATTATTCATAAAAGTATCTTGATTTTCTTTTGAATCATAAAATAGAGTATGAGAGTCCCTCACCAAATCTATTTTTTTAAAATCACATAAAACATGAAAAATAGATAGCGCAAAGTTTAATATATCTTTTTTTATTATTGGATAAACATTTTTTTTGGAGTTATGAGTAGGAATTGGGACTCAAACATGGGGCCTAGTATCGAAGACAAATAAAATGAAACAAACGATAAGCATCAATTAATAGAAACAAAAATACAAAAAAAAACTCAAAGATATACGTAAAAAGGCACAAAATAATCAACAATATCACAACCAATAACAAACCATAGACAAGTGACTCATAAAAAGTCAACTGACATCTACGAACCTCATAAAACAATCTACATGTGAAATCTACATGTGATTTCAAATATTCTCGAATAAAGGAAATGAGGTCTTCCATCATCCTCTATGATCGAAAAAAAAAAAAAAAACTTAATCAAAACCCCAAAACCTAAAAACAACTAAAAAATTTGAACAACCAAAAATAAATAAAAATAGTCATAAAGAACAAGTTTCCGAAAAACATTCCAAATGAGAAAATTTCACCCAACATTAGGACTTAAACACTCCCAACAAAATTCTATAAAAAAAAAAGAGAAATTTGTAAACTTTTAATTAAATGAAATATATTAAAAATGTGATGAAATTGTTTAGGAGAAACTTGAATTATAATGGATGATGGAGGAGTGGCGTGCATAAGTATCTGTGGTTTCTAATTAATGGTTGGCAGCGGCAGCGGCCTTCACGTATTTATCTACGCCGACAACAGCGCCGGCGCCGCTCGTTTTGTTTATCTGCCAGTGGCGAGTGGCGCCGTGCTCTGTTTTGTGTCATATCGTAATAACTTTGTGATCGCAATCATACGGAGCCTCAGCCTTTGGTATCATTTTCATTTTTAATAATACTATAATTGGAAGGCACTGCTACTCTGGCAGGCTGCAGTTGCACGGTCACCTAATAATTTTATACAAACAAATATCGCATTCGAATCCGATGAAGGCATGTGGCAGGGTATATACATAGTTAGCATATACGGCTCACTGGTGTGACTGACTTTGTAATCATTAATATCATTTGGAATGATTGCGTGGACCACGTGGGGGTGGGCGATGCTCATTGGCTGACCCTGCTTTGCCTTTCTATATTTCTGACCTTGCCCAATCATATGGACCAAATCTAAACTTGACGCCCATTGCCCCAAGGAATATCTACTTATTTCTTATATTTGACGCTCTTCTTAAGTAGGACGTTAAATTGTTTTTATCACGGTAAACAATTCAATGCGCTCGCCGCTCTCTTAGGAAAGAAACGCCAATCTCAGGGGAGGGCTATTCCCCCCACAAAATGCACCGCATATATAAAATGTTAGTTTTTTATTTGCATTCGAATCACAATTTGTTCTTTATAAACGTAGGTTCCTACCAATTCACCTACTACCTGCCACATGCCACCATTCGATTTTAATTGAATATATTCAAAAAACAAGAAAAGTGTGATGTGATTGTCAACACGCGGGTCCCACCCATGCATGTGCATGCATGTGTCTATGGTGTTTTTTATGGGTCAGTTTTATGTATGAGGTGCATTTTGTGGGGAGAAAAGCCTTCGACAAATTTTCATGCTTGTCTAAAAATTTCCCCCTTTGAAAGGGATTTGGCATTTTGCGCCATTAGTTAAAACAAAGAAAAGTTATGCCAAACATCAAGATGAATAATGTATAAAGTTACGCCTATGCGCAATTAGTTAAAACAAAGAAAAGTTATGCACAAAGAATTAGTTAGAAGAGATGTGAAGCTACACATGTTGATATCTACATTTAGTGGTCACCCCTCCTATAGCTTTATATGATCTGAAATGAAAAGACTAAAAATAGATTATGAAGTGATTCCTTAGGAATCTGAAAGGTTATGTGATAAGTGACACCCCCCGAAGTGAAGAGGACCCGTTGTGGCTTTCCATAATCCTTAACTTTTTTATGCCCATAAGGGTGCTCAAATTTTGACCAACAAATTAAAGTGGCTTAAGTCCAACTAGTGGAGAACAGTGGCTCACAAAGAGCCGAGTAAGGTTCAATTCCCCATTAGTACCATATAAAGGATGAGTCGGGATTGAAACCCCACAAACATTGGTAGACCGGGTACCCCTCAATGATGACACTCCCAAAAAGGCGATGTTGTAGACACTAAAATTAGGTCACACTCCCCCTTCGTCCCTCGACATATAAGCCCCCCTTTATTACATTTACCTAGCCATGACCCCCTTCACCCCACTAATATTAATTTAATTAAATTAATGCTTTATCCTCACTATATTTATTATTTAAATATCTTATTTAAATAATATCTACACATACAGTTCACTTAGACACCTCACCAAGCTAACTCAACCTAAGACCTATTCTTAGCAAGTTACCATAACTAACTAAGACTTACCCAAACCCTAAAAATCAATGCCTACATTCCCTCTAACCACATTCCCGCATGCTCACAAGAGGCTCCGAGTCTAATCCGTGGGATAATGACATGAGATCCAAGGAAATCAGGAGGATCTCCCTAAGTTTAGTAAACCTAGGAAATCCCACCTTGACCGACGTCGGTTACCCCTAACCATCACCGGTTAAGCCAGACCGCCGTCGGTTACCCCTTTTAACCCAAAACAACCTTATTCTCAAGGTTGGAACTTGGAACTTGGAAGTTGGAAGCAAGAAAGTTGACGAGACAAGAACAAATCTCAGAGAGATAACGCATCTTCAGAGAGCCAATTCCAGCAAGAACTCACATCCAAGGAAGGAGATTGAGGATCTTCTCCTGCACAGCCATCCCAGCCACGTTCTGATCTATCTAAGCAAAGAGGAGTGTGCATGCAGCCCATGCAGAAGCTTTTCTTCAGTTGGTGATCACTTGCAGCCTTCAAACCCATCATCAGCACCTCCATCCTTCACACATAGACCTTCAGGAATGAAATCCAAGTAAGTACAACATCATACTTTCCTGGTTATTTCATTTCATCATTATTTTATCATCCATTGTTTATCTTGCTCCCTATTGACCTTCTCCAACATTTTCACCTCCATAGACCCATCAAAACCTTGCAAAAACCTATTCCAGTCACCCAATACCTCGTCCCGACCAACCAAAATCCTTTGTGTAATCACAAAGGAGACCAAAACCCCGTTCTGTGACATTTCTAGATCTCACAGTAACCGGCGCCGGTTATACCTAACCACGGTCAGTCACCCCTGACCGACGCCGGTCTCTGTGTTTTCCCACACAGCCTTAAATAGAGACCTACCCACCTAATTTTACCTCACCCTCACTCACCTGTGACCTACCCGAGACCTTTATCAGACCTGCAGAGACCCAGAACCTATCATTTGACCTTGGATTCTATTCTAGCTTAGCCTGTTAGATTAGATCTATTTTCTTATTGTGTTTTTAAGTGAGATACCTAAATCATTTTAAAATAACAATAGGATTTACTTTGTTTACAACATTAATTTGTTTAAAACAGTGGACTGACAGCCATCTAGGAAGTACCATGCTTCCCGGATCTAGCTCACGCTAGGCAGTTCACTGCCCATATTGTTTAATTCTTTCTGGTGGTCTTGCTTTCATTACAGGTAGTTCCTCCTAGCCAAAAGGAAGCTCTCACGGTCAGCTGTGGATTCAGAAGTCATACGCACACAACAACCCATCAACCGACATTTGAACAGGTATTCCTCCTACGCCCGTTACCCTATCTGTTTCGTCAACAATTCAAAGAAACAATCTAAGAAAAAGGTGAAACATTTTGGCACCCCGGTGGGACCCATCCAGGGTTCCTTGCATTTCATTCATTCCTAGGAAAAAATTGTGTGTTTGTTTCCTTTCTAAAAAAAAGCGTACACACTAATTTTCTTCCCTGGTAATCCACTTCTTCTTTCTATTTTCTCTAAAGGAAACTTTTCTTTTGGTGTATTTAAAAAGAATCATTTCTTCATGTTTTCTGCATTGTAGTGAAAGAGCATCCCTCTTCCTCTTCATCTTATTGTGTCATCCAATTTCACATTTTCGATTTGGGTTTAAAAACAATCACATTTCATTCTGATTTATTGCATTAGCTCACATTAAATGAGGGCAACCTATATGCTGGAGGTCATGACCAGCTGATGGTTGACAAACGAATCGTAGAAAAGCACTTCTATCCTTTTCTCTTTCTCTGAGTCTTACCAAACCACACAAAAATTCAAATACATACATTCTTAAACAACATCTTACCTGGAAGAAGCTGTAGGTGATCACACGATCATGACACAGTGGGCACCCAGCTCGCTGCTCTGTCGAGTCATACTTCAGAGTGAAGCCTGCCCCCACCATAACATACCTGAAACCTCACCCTTTAGATCTCCTTCTTTGTAGGAAGCCATCCTCACCAAAAACTCTATTTCACAATTCATGTGTCAGTCCCTAAATAGCATAAGCTAAACAAACATAATAGAAAAGGGCACTCTTAGGATCACATTTTCTTAGTGTTTCTGCTTGGCTTGCATTTTGAGGTGAAAGATCACGTTCATCACTTTTTTGTTCATCCTTGCATGCTCCTCATCATAGCTGGTGTATTCCAGCTTCACCTGAGTGTGCCTGGGCCATATCACCATCATTCCCAGAATTCTGGGTCTGATTCCACATCAAATTTTAATTCACAACCACTTTTTCTCATCACTATTTCAATTTCATAGTAACCATCATCGGTTACCTCTGACCGCCATCGGTTAAACCCAACCGACGTCGGTTCCAGGTCCTTTTGCTAACCTACTCAAAAGGACATTTTCACTTCACTTTTTTCCACTTTCCACAGTCTCTGTCACTGTCATTTTTCCCATTGACATTTTACACATCCCCAGATTTGGCATACTTGTCAGATTTTGCCTTCTGCCTCGCTGTTTACTCACTGTCTATTTTCTACAGTGACCAGCAGTGGTTACCCCTGACCGACGTCAGTTTTCCCTAACCGGCATCAGTTAGCCTGTTTCACATTCCACCCACCATTTGTTACTTCATCCATTTTTTTTATCACCAGATTCACCTGTTCCTGTTGTTCTCTGTATCATTTACAGAGAAGCAGCCCTACCTGATCAATACTGGTTCACATGGTACTGACCCGAAGACAAGCGAATGCCCTCGTGTTCCACGCCAGTTGCCAACCACTCCCACCTAGTCCTTCACCACCTTCTATTTTATCACCAGCCATGGATCCTATCCAGCCTACTAATATCACTACCGGAGATGAGGAGTTTGCATGACTCCTTGACCAGAACCCTGTCGCCTTGCAGTTTTACCTCTCCCACTCATCCACTCGAGATGCCTCGGGTCAGTTGATATACGGCATGCCCGTATCTATCCCCCTGACTCTCGCACCCACTTCCGCATCAGCCCCATCTGGCTCCGTGCTACCCACATCCACCTTACCCCCAGTCATTTCATAGTTAGGTTCTATACCTGCCATGACTGCCACATCTGTTATCTCTGTGGCACCCATTACATCCACCATACCCTCGACGATTACCCCAAACACAACCTCATCCACCCCTCATGTCTCACACATACCTGTAGCTACGTTCCCACCTCCAGTGTCGGTGACCCCTACCCCATTTCAGAACGTAGTTCTTTCCATTCCACAATCATTAGCCCCTATTGCCACTAGGGTTACCACGACCCTTCCTCCCCCATATACATACTACCAACAACCACCTGTTTCATCTATTATTCATTCCGGGTATGTACCCCCTATTTCATTACCTTCTTCTCCACCACCTTACATGGCAGCCCCATACACTGGAATGCCACACCCATTATATGTCCAAAACCAACCTCCTCATGCTATAGGAGGCATCCAATCATCACAACCCACCAATGACCTAATTAAATTGATGATGGATAAGATGCAGACACTGGAGGCATCAGTTTCCAGCTCCCACAACACTCTCACTTATGATGAGATTTGCAACGAGCCTATTCACCCATCCATTCCCATCCGTTCATACCCTGTGCATTGGGAAATGCCAAAATTCAACCGCTTCAATAGTAAGGAAGACCCACAACAACATTTGCACTCATTCAAACACGGGTGTTATCTGATTGCTCATGATGATGCCTTACTTTTGAGAACTTTTCCCATGTCCCTCACTGGACCTGCATTAGATTGGTATAGTGGGTTACCCAAACACTCCATATTTTCATTCAATCAGGTAGCCCAAGCTTTCTTGGATCATTTCTCTATCAATATCGCCAAGAAAGTTACCATGACCGATCTATATTCCACACATCAGTACGAGGATGAATCTATCACAGATTTTGTCACTCGCTGGCAAGCCTGATCAATCAACTTACCTTTCAACTGCCACAAACTGAACTCATCGAGCTCTTCACCCGAGCTTGTGCCAGACATATCTCCCTGACCTTGCAGGTCCAAACTTTCTAAACATTCGATGAGGCATTCACTATGGCACGAAAGTTAGAGATTCGGGCCATCGAAGAGAAGAAAATCCAATTACGAAATAAGAATTCGGCATTCAAGTCGAATGAAACCTCTTCTTCTTCCAAACCACCAACCAATTATTCAAAGGCTAAAGGTACCACTAACGCAGTGGTACTCAAGGCCGGCCCAGCTCATCCATCCAATCAGGCTACACCCTCATCTAATCTATCACCCATCCAGGCTTTTCGATTCAGACAAGAGTAGTGAAAATATACCCCAATTGGGGAACCTTACTCTTCTGTCTTAGAAAATCTTATCAAAGCTGGCGCCATCACCCTTCCACCCATAAAACCACACACTGGTTTTGACCCTGCTCGCCCCATGCCCGCGTGGTATAAGGAACAAGATTTCTATAACTATCACCGAGTGAAGGGTCATAGTGATGGAAACTGCATCACTTTTAAGAATATTGTCCAAGAAATGCTCGAGAAAGGTGAGTTGACTGTGGATAATCCCAACGCCACCCCCAACCAAAATCTACAAATCTTTAAAAAACCATTTCCCAATCATGCCCCTTCATCCAATCAAACCGGTGAGACATCCACTCACGATACCCATACCCGTGAGGTTCACGCAATCTTTAACGAGGTACCTGTCACCTCTCAATTACCTCACATCCCTTCCATAGAGGAAATCCTAGCCCGAAATCCTCCTTCCACATTGGAACCAACCGTCACTGTTCCTTCACCAATAGAAGAACACCTTTCATCTCCTACATCACCTACGGAGGAGTCTTCTGCTAACATTGAGACCATCTCACCCCTAGCTTCTCCACTTAGAGAACCTTTACCTACCATACCTCCTCAACCCATAGAGGAGCTCCCATTACCTCCTCCACCCATAGAGGAGCACCCATTACCTCCTCCACCCATAGAGGAGCACCCATTACCTCCTCCACCCACAGAGGAGCACCTATCCATTCCTCCACTTATAGAGGAACTCCCATCATCTCTTCCACCCATCATAGACCCAATGGAGATACCTTTGCCTCTTGGCGAGCATTCTCCATCAGCTACCCAACATCCAACAGACCTACTTTCAGCTCTCTTACCCACGGAAGCTGAAGCTGGCCGATTCCCCATCTCTAAGATGCATTTTACGGGAATTCCCATTAGGTCCTCACCAACTCCACCCACAAACATGCCATTCTCACGTTTGGCTGATCACTTGGATTATGTGGATAGGGCTTTATTATGGGGGTGCCTCTTACTCCCTGTCTCAACACAGATGCAGAGATCCCTCGATGACACCTCCACTATCTACCCAAACACATTTCCACCCATCAAACCACATACAACCACTACTGTCACAACCCCTTCCACGATACCTGTTAGCACTCACACCACACCCTTACCCATAACCTGACCTATATCTAAACCCAAACCCATACCCACAACATTTACCTCCACTAAACCTATTACCACTTTAGGGGTCACCCCGACCACCAGCCTTACTCATCCACCTATTAAACTGATTTAGCTACATCCTCCAACGTCAATACCACACCTACCCCGACACCCAAACCAAAGAAACAAACTCATCGGCCTCATACCCCGACTACACCAATCACACCCGCACTTGTCCCATCTGCCTTAAGACCTCAGCTGCCCAACATGGTCAAGCACCCTTCACCCATCCATAAACCAATAACACAACCACCCATTCCTTCCTCACAAATCTCTAACCTACCCAGGCACACAACACGACTCATACCCACACCTGCAGTCTCTTTACCACCAATACCTCTGATACCTTCAGCCATTGCTTCACTACCCACTACACTTCAGTCATTGTCCCTCACACCCCAAGCATGACCCACGTCATCTACCTTCATAGCACCCCCGTTATCCCCATGGGTAACTCACCCTCTTCCTCCATCTACTTTTCCTTCTAGACCTCGTACACCCACATCACCTTTACCCAAGAAGGTGCAACCCAAAAACAAAACCCCACTACCCCACAACAAGGTAGTCAAAACAACCCCACACCCTCCTACCCATCCATCTACTGTACCCCTACCCAAATGAACCTGACCGATACCTCAAACCACACCGGCACCTAAACCCATAGCTCGACCCATGTTCCTACACTTCCAAAAACAATTCCCCGACAACCAACCACACCTACACCCAAACCCACATTCACTTCCCATTGTGATCCACTAGCAGGGTCCTATGCCAAAATTTTAACCAACCTCCTCGAGACTTCTGTTATCACATTACCGCCACTCCGACCTTACGACCCCCTCAAACCCAAGCCAAAGGGGTTTGATGATACCAAAATTTGTGCATACCATCGTGTGCCAGGGCATGATGTGGAGAACTGCAAGGCCTTGAAAACCATCCTTATCCAATTGTGTCCACCGGAAACCAACTTTGATGATGATGACCTTCTTGACGAGGATCCTGCTTCACCTACACCCATTCCCACACTGCCCACTCAACAACCACAACCTCCACCCTCACAGCTCCTAGAACCACACACAAAATTTGAAATTAACATGGTTCGCATCAGAGAACTTGCCACGCCACCACCCAAATGTCGTTGCACCCAACTGACCTCACAGGGATTTTCTCCTCCAGTAGGTTTTTTCCCTTCATGTCATTATACCACTTACCCTACACCTTCTCCATTTGACAACTTCCCTCAAATCAACATGGTACACGTCACTACACGTGCGCAGAAGGGTAAAGAAAAGGTAGCTGACCCACCAACCAATCCTATACCCAACATACCATCTGCACCCATACCTAAAATAACTATCTGCGGCCCCACATACCCCATTTCTAATGGTGTCACACATCGCACCATGCTCAAACAACTACACCAATCTCCCCTCAAAATGTCCTTATATGACCTCATCCAAACCTCAGAATCCCATCGTCAAGCCCTCATGGAGGTTCTTCAATCTATTGAGGTTTTACCCAATGACCCTACACCCGTAGCCTCCATTATCACACCCCATCATGTAGCCTCTCTCACCAAATTACCACCTTCATCCTCACCTCACCTTGTTCACCAAGTGGCCTCCCTCAGCTTCTCAGAGGCAGAGATCGCGCCATACCAAAATGATGACCCAGACCCAGCCCTCTTCATCTCTGTCCACATTGATGACATACGGGTACGCCGTGTGATGATTGATGGAGGTGCTAGCATTAACATCATTTCATCCCATGCATTTTCTCAAATGCACATACCTGACAATTGCATGCATAAACATCCGGTCATGTTGCGTTCATTCAATGATGCTATCACCTCCACACTAGGCACTGTCATCCTTCACATTCGTGTGGGCCCCCGCACTATTCCAGAATTGTTTTATGTTTTGGAGGGGGAATTCCAATATAACTTGTTGCTTGGTAGACCCTGGATCCATGTCATGGGTTGTGTTCCCTCCACTTTGCATCGTTGTGTAAAGTTTGAACACGAAGGACACACTTATACCATTCCAGCTGACCCATCACCTTTCAAAACATGCAACATGCTTTACCGACCCAATGATGTGCTCATACCTGTCAAGCCATCTACTTCCATAACCAATACCACTTCACCTACACCCCCACCTACCAGTACAGCCACTGCTTTCACCACACATACCTCCTCTATTCCTACCACTGCTATAACCTCCATGGCTGACCCATTAGCTTCCCAATCCATTAACTCCACCTCCGCATCGACCTCCGACACATCATCCATACCAGCTACCCACATACCAACCACTGATCCCTTGGAAGGTGTTTTTCAATGCCTCACTCTGGGGGAGTACCACCTATATAGTGTCAACACATTCCTTACTCCACATGAGTATGGAAGCCTTCACCAACACCCTCGCTATGATCACCATATAGGAGAATGCCTCCTTTATGGTCCTCCTCATCTTCGTACTAGTCTCACCTATGGGGGACTTGATACTACCACCTACACACCTGAACCACCATCACAACCCCACCCATTTTCCGCTGACTTCCAATCACTTACCAATCACCATTTCACCCACACCTTCCTGCACCACTGTGCGTGGAAGGGTTTTGGTTTTGGATTTTACGAGCAAGGCCGCCATACCGTTATTCCATGTACCACCCGCAAACATAATGACCGGAGTGGTATCGGCTTCCCTGAACCTCCTACCAAACAGGCCCGCATTGAACTCATTGAGGACCCTAGCCCTTCTCCACCTTCATCACCACCCTCACCGACGGAGTCGATGGATCCTGAATCTATCCCTCCTAACTTTTTTTTTTCATAAACACCATTTCCTTGGGGCCTTTGACTTATCAACATGAAGGTGAGGCCCCTTCCACTCTCCCATTCCTGTATCCTGAGATGATCGATGATGACACACCTACCATTAACGTCATTCAATGTCAGGATGATGAATCCATACTCACCTACCTTGGTGTAGAAGACTCATATATTCATCGGTCGTTACCCTCTGAGACACAAACCATGTTGAATGAATCGACTATCGAGATCAACATTCATACTCAGGACGACCCACACATCCTAAAGATCAGACAATCTTTAGATGCTGCTGAACAGGAAGCCATCACTTCTTTTCTCTGAGATCATAACCACGCTTTCACTTGGTCTTATGCAGACATGCCTGGTATTGACCCCACCATAGTGGTCCACAATATCGTAACCATTCCCGATGCCAAACCTATCAAACAAAAGCTGAGGAAAATGCACCCTCACATTGCTCTTCTCGTCAAAGAAGAACTTCAGTGCCTTCTTTCCATTTCCTTCATCTTACCCATTGATTATCCTCATTGGATTTCTAACATTGTCCCTATTACTAAAGCAACAGGGGGACTCCACATTTGCACGGACTTCCGTGACCTCAACCTCACCTACCCAAAAGATGACTTTCCCTTGCCCGGTATTGATCAACTGGTTGACCTTACCACTGGTCACGAGATGCTCTCACTCATGGATGGTTTCTCAGGTTATAACCAAATTTTTCTTGCCCCAGAAGATCAGCACAAGACCGCATTCATTACCCCTTGGGGAACCTTTTGCTATCGAGTCATGCCTTTTGGCCTTAAAAACGCTAGGTGCTACATATCAGCGTGCTATGACTTACATCTTCCATGATATCATGCATCGCATATTGGAAGATTACGTGGATGATCTCTTGGCCAAATCTAAATGTCGCGCCGAGCACCTCACTGTCCTCAAAACCATCTTTGACCACCTCATTAAATATTACATCCACCTTCAACCTAAAAAGTGCATCTTCACGTTCTCTCAGGAAAACTCCTGGGATTTATTGTTTCCCTCCGTGGTATAGAAGTTGACCCTGCTAAAGTCAAGGCCATTCTGGAAATGCCTCCACCCACTAACCTTAAACAACTCCATAGCCTGCAAGGTAAATTGCAGTCCATTCACCATTTCATTTCACAACTATCTGATCGGTGTCAACCATTTCATCATCTGCTTAGGAAAGATGTCTCCTTTAAATGGGATGATGACTGTCACAAAGCTTTTGAGGCCCTAAAACAATACCTTCTCCAACCACCCGTACTCATTCCACCGAAAGACGATCAACCTTTTTACCTATACATATCAGCTACCGATCATTCCTTGGGAGCCATGCTCACTCATTGCGATGAACAACATAGGGAGTAGGTGGTTTATTACATAAGCCATACTCTTTTGGACTATGAAACCCGATACAACCATCCAGAAAAGCTTTGCTTAGCCTTAGTTTTCATCGCCACCAAACTCCGCCATTACCTACTCAACCACAAAACCTATGTTGTGACCAACACCGACCCTTTACACTTCATGTACGCCAAACCTTATCAAAATCAGTGTGCCGCATGATGGCTTATGCTTTTAGCTGATCTTGACCTCTAAATTCATTCACCAAAAGTCCATTAAGGGCCAGGCTATCACCGACCAACTGGCTGACGCACCTATTTCCAGGGACCAACCCTCTAATTTTGACTTTCCTGATGAATCCATTGCTACCCTTTCCCTAGACGAACCCCCTTACCAAATGACACTGTTCTTTGATGGTTCCAAGTGTCAGCATGGGGGTGGGGCTGGTGTTATCCTCATTCCTCTAGATGGAGAACCCATGCCTTTGTCTTTCAAAACTAGAATTTGAATGCACCAACAATATTTCGAGTACGAAGCGCTCGTACTAGGTCTCCAGACCACCTATGCCCTAGATGTCAAATCAATCCACATCTTTGGTGATTCACAATTGGTCATAAACCAAGTCAATGGTATGTACCAATGTCATAACAAGATACTTCAAAAGTATAAACATCATGTAGACATACTTTTGACCACCTTTGATCGTTACACCCTTCAAACCATCCCACGTTCAACCAACAAATTTGCAGATACCATGGCCTGCTTAGCTTCCCAAATACCCGCTTCCCCTACCGATTCCAAAATATTTGTCACTGTACAACACCTCCATTCACCTTCTTATTTACCTCATGATGTTTACTCAATCAGAAATGACACCCCTGACCTGAGTGACCTTTGGTATAAACAATACTCTGACTACCTTTCCCTCTCCATCTTACCTCCTGATCTCACCCGTAACGGACAACACACCTTCCTTAAAAAGGTCTCCCATTTCATTATCCTGGGGGGACTCCTCTATAAGCGTGGCTTTGATGGTATTCTCTTACGATGCCTCACAAGTTCTGAAATTCCTTATACCATTAAGGAGGTTCATGATGGCATATGTGGAGGTCACTTTAGTGGCCTTGCTGTTGCTAAGCGTATTCTTCACCTAGGCTACTACTGGCCGACCCTTAACCATGATTGTTGTGACTATGTCAAACATTGTGTGAAATGTCAACAACATTCCAACCTTCATCATACACCCAGTCATGCCTTACAGGTCGCTCGTGACCTTTGGCCCTTCTCTCAATGGGGTTTGGATCTTGTCAGAGAAATCAATCCTCATTCTTCCCAACGCCATCAATGGATCATAACCGCTACCGAATACTACACAAAATGGGTGGAAGCCATACCACTCATCTCCATGAAAGCTGAGAAAATATGTGAGTTCATTAACCATCACATCATTTGTCACTTTGGTGTCCCTCATCACCTCATCACTGACAATGGAAAACAATTCAAAAACAAAACACTGCAAAAACTTTGCGACGCCTTCGGCATTCAGCTTAGTTTCTCTCCTCACCTTATTACCCACAAACCAATGGCCAAGCTGAATCCACTAACAAAACCCTCAATAAAATTCTCATGAAAGTGGTTGATGATACTGGGAAGGATTGGCATACACACATTCCTTTTGCTCTATGGGCATACCGCACTAGTATTCGCACTTCCACTGCGGCCACACCCTTTTCACTGGTCTACGGTACCGAGGTTGTTCTGCCTCTCAAAGTCCAGATCCCCTCACTCTGCATTTCTCTCCATGACATGCTTACTGATGATGACTTTCATCAGGACTACTTAGCACAACTAGAGTTATTAGACGAATGTCGTCTTAATGCTCTGGATCACCTTCAAGTTTACCAACAACGTATCAAACGTGCTTATGACAAACATGTTCATGAACGAACCTTCCAAGTTGGTGACCTTGTTTTGAAAGAAAATCAACACGTAACCAAAGCAGAAAAAAGTAAACGGGGAAAATTCACTCCTAATTGGCTTGGACCATACATCGTAACTCATACCTATGGATTGGGTGCCTATTGTTTGTCCTCGCTTGAGGGTAAACCCAAACCTGAGCCCCTTAATGCATTACATCTTCGACCATTCTATTGTTGACTCATTGTCCTACCTCACCCTTTGTCTCTTTATAGGCTCATCCCTTGAGCGCTATCCACTTCATACACCTCCCTAATGATTAAACAAGAATCATGTGAGTACCCGTCACTTGTTATCTTCTCTTGAATATGTGTACCACGGCACTACACATAGCATGATTCTCATGGATACTTTTCGTCTACCTTTAGATGAGATCCCATGGTCATTCCACCTCACCTTTTGAACAAGAGTCCTATCCTTCACCTTGGTCTTGTCCATGATTTCAAAGACCTCCAATGGGACCATACTCCTTGAGTCAAACTTCTAATAAAAAAGATGACTCCCTCAAAAGGACATCTTCCTCTCGACCAAATTGCTACTATAAATAGACTGCTCCCTCGAAGGATAGCTATGTGAAGCTTAAAAAAAGAAAAGAGAGAAAACGAAGCTTCCCACATCGATCAGCTTCACGAAGACCTCAAGGAGTACCATATTATTTATCCCATATAGACTTCCCACATCGATCAGTCTATCAAAACAAAAACACTTTTTAGTCATGGACTTTCCCATTGTGACCTCGGACCTCTTGCCCAAAAGACCTGTCACTCAAAACATATACAATTAACTACCTTTCACCCACCTTACCATTTCCACTCTCATTTCCTAAATTGCCTTAAGGGACATCTTGGAATTTTGACATTTGGTGATCCTGTGACTACTTTCACTGTAGAATAGTTAATCGTGCAATGCCTTTCGGGTCTTGTATTCATCACCCCTTTTCAAGGTATGATCTACTCGGTATGATTCTACCCAATCAGGTGGCTTTATTTCCCCCCTCTTATCTTTTAACCATCTTTGTTTACATTTTGATTACCTTATACAGGACTTGGTCCTCGATGCTTACCTTTGGGGGTCATCCTCCCCTTTCACCATAATCACCCTCACCTGCAACATTTTAACTATCATCTACCCACACCTATTAAACCTAAACCCACTACATGCCCACAAACCTACCAACTCATTTTCATCTTCTTCCCTAGCTCATGGGAGAACTACATCGGCCTGAGGTCCCTTTTTTGCTAGGACTATGTAGGCAGCACTCCGAGGGCATGGGGCCCTTGGAGGTTAGCTCGGCCACTCTCTACCCTAAACAATTCATCAACCATGCCTAACTCACCATTTACCCCACATTTCACTTAGTTCCCCTTTTCTAACAAAATTGGACATTAAGCCACATACATAACAAGTTGTTTACCATAGCATACATTTATTACACCTACCATCTCTCTATCATCACTATGCATAGATTATACAACATTTCACATATGACCCATAGTATCATTCATTATAAACCATAATGAATCATGCCTAAATTGACCTGAAATCGATCCATGCCTAAACCAACCTGACTCGATCCATGCCTAAACTGACCTGACTCGATCCATGCCTAAACCGAACCTGACTCGATCCATGCCTAAACCAACCTGACTCCATCCATGCCTAAACTAACCTGACTCGATCCATGCCTAAACTGACCTGACTTGATCCATGCCTAAACCGACCTGACTCCGTCATGCCTAACTCACCTAATCCATTCATATCATAACGAAAGTAAAATAAAATACACATCACAACACATAATCATCTGAACCTCATACATCTCATCATATAAATACCTGTGTATCACAATAATGTACACTCATCTCAAAAAACACATGTGTCTCTCATACATCGCCAGCTCGTAGGCCACTAATCCAATACAAAATATCTTTGGCTCGTAGGCCGGTATCATGTACAAAAAAAAATCATAATAAATACAAAATCTCTTCAGCACGCAGGCCAGTCTCATATATAATCCATACAAAAATGACTCGGCATGCAGGCCAGTCCATAGCAAGTCAATCATCTCCCCATCTGATGTCGGGGAATGCTCCCTGTGACTGTGTCTCTCCTGACCCCTTTGCCACACCTGTCTAGTGCCCGACACCTGCCTCACCTCCTGTTGATGGCCCCTCACCTGGGGTTGGCCTCTACACACTAGTGGCCTCACCACGACCCTGTCCCTGGGCTTGCCAGCCCCCTGTACTCTCCACACTATGAGTGCGGGATCTAGTCCTCTCACTGGAGGCCTACTGTGCTCTGTACTCGGCATAGGAGGGCACATCTAGCCCAACAGCTAACAAATGATCCTGATAATATCATGCCTCTGCTAGGGCATCCCTGAATCTGACCATGGTCACTATCTGTGGAGGTGCCATGGGTCTCGCTACCTGCATGTGGATGCCTGTACAAGGGGACCCTGTCCCTAGAACTTGCACTGAGCCCTGTGCTGGTACTAGACCTGAGTCGGCCCTAGAATCTGTGCCTGTGCCTATATCTGGGCCTGCAGGGTAGTAATATGTGCCTGTCGCTACTGTCAGTTGGCCCTACAGACCCGTAACCTCTCCCCTGTGTTATGGCCAACTAGCCCTATAAGATCCTGTACCTGTGCCTGTAGGGTGGCTATCTTGCTCTCCCTCTCCACCTACCTCCTCTCCATCTCCATCTCCCCCTGCCTCTTCCTATGTAGGTACCTGTCCCTGCCCTACCTGAGCCTGCAATGTCAGCTATCTGGGCCTGTAAGATGGAAACCTGTGCCTCTGTACCTGTAAGCTGCCCCTGCATAATCCTGAGCTACGTCACCAAGGTAGCCACCTACCCCTGTAGGGTGTCCCTCTACACTGTGATGGTGGCTAAGTCTGGCTGCCCTGCCTCAGTGGTACACTCTCAGCTGTGCTGCCCACCACTACCTGTATCTGTCTGCCACTCTAGCATCATCAATCTATGAATCCACTGGCTGCTCCTCCTATCCAGTCAGCACAGTGGGTCATGGTGGAGACATAGGTCTCTCCACATCATCTCTCCTGTACTGTGGGAATGGAGGTGGTACATCCTGGACTAACCCAAACTGGTGCCTAACCTGCTCTACAGGTATCCATCTCATGCTCTCCCACTCTCCTCCCCTCTATCCACAGATATAGCTATAGCCCATCTAGCTCTGTGGCCATCTGTCTGTATGCGGGGAAGCCCACATATGCCTCCAAATGATGTCCACCCCTAGACAACCCCTCCAACAACCTCCTGTAGTAAGCTACATCATGAGTAGCTCTGGCACCTCAGGCCTCTCCAACGGCTGGTACCCACCACCTGTACCCAACTCTCAAAACTCTCCATGGGAATGCATCTTCCTGGGGCATCCCCACTGGTCGAACACAAATAATGTGCTCATAAGCCCAACAATGTAGTAGTATGATGCAACAGATGTTGAACCTCCACAGTCACCCGTAAGCCCATAGCTCTCTATATACCTATGTCAGCAATGCAAGTGCCCATGCGAACTATGTCCACTGTATCACCATGTCATGAAGGACTCCCATCAGTGACCTCGGGAATCTCCCACCCTCTGCATCCGGTAGTGCGAAGCAACACACTACCTCCATCAAAAGTACCACTAACCTCATCTCCTCTAGATGAGCTCTATACATCGCTCCATAGCTCATGCTAGCTGCTATGGAATGTCAGGTCTGCTACACCCTTCACCAAAAAATGGGTGCTAGTAGCTCCTCAGACACCTCTGAGGAGATAGAATAAACCTGGGCCCCCAATATGGGCAAACCGCAGGATCCTGTAGACATCCTCCAGGGTGATCTGTCATCTCACCCATCGGTATATGGAAGGTGTTGGTCACCAAGTCCCATCTATTTGATGAGGGCAACCATCAGACTCACCTCCAGACTACATGCCGGTAGCGCCTCACCCCTATCAACCCCACCTCTGCAACATGCTGCCAACTCCTCCTGCGTCGTGCTCGCCTGTACCTGTCAATAATAAGGGTGGCACCCGAGCCCTCATCCGCAGCTCATCTCGGGCCTGCATCCCACAAGAACAATGTATTAGTACACCTTCCCAACTTACCCTATTTTCACCCACTATCCTGACCTAATCTCTCATCCCCTACCCCTCTACCCTAACCCCACCCAAACCCATCCTACCCAAACCTATCTACCCTAACCCTCACCCAAACCTACCCAAACCCATCCACCCGAAACTATCTAACCTACCCAAAACTCATCCACTCGAAACTATCTACCCTACCCCTCACCCCCAGCCACCCTAAACCCTTCCCGTCTCCCTTAACCCCTTTTCCCTCTCACCTAATCCTTTCCCACCTACCCTACTTTCCCAACCCTTCCCTTCCTCTAACCCTTTTTTAATGCCCAACTTAGGCCATCACATTGACCAACCCCAGTTATCCCTTGACCGACCACGGTCTCCCTCCCTTGACCGGCATCGGTCACTGTTCTTGTGACCGATACCAGTCACTACCCACCGATGTCGGCCACACACTGACCGATGTCGGTCACTGTTTTGTGCCACCCCACCTTGACTTCCCAACCCTACTTTTTCCCTTCCTACTCCTTCTACCCACTTAAATCCCTCCTTACACCCCTAAATATTCCTATACTACCCTCTTTACTCTACACCCTACCCTTCCCTATTCCCATTTCCCCCCCTTTTTTTTCCCTTATTTTCAAATTTCTTCCCCCCCAACCCCCATTTTTAACATTTTTTCTATATTTTAAATCAATTTCACTCAACAATCAATAACCAAGGTTTGACACTTACCACATCCCACTGCCGCCATCGTGGTGGAACCTCTGGCCTCCGTGCCGCTCCTCCCGATCCCTCTCTAAGCCTCTGACCATCCTGAATGACCTCTCACTCTCCCAACCAATCGCCTCGCTCGATCCAATTTCGCAGCCCCACCTCTCGCCCAATCAATCTTGCCTATTTGGCTCGCCAACCAAGCTATCTGATGTTCTCTTTTTTCCTCTTCCTCTTTTCTCTCTTCTTGTCCTTTTCTCCTTTTCACAATGCACAAATGAATTTTACAAATGCACGGTTTTTCACTTTTTATAACCTACCCGACTTAACCGACATCGGTTAAACCCTTGACCGATGCTCGGTCGGTTGCCCTAGATAACCAATGTCGTCAGTTCCCCCTACACCTATCATCGGTTCATACCAAGACCAATATCAGTTACCCTGCATAGTCATTGCCCTCACATTTACCTAATTTTCCTTACCTCCCCTTTCTTTTGCCTCCCCTACACCTACCTGGACCACTTTACCTTCACCTCTGGCCCTCCACCTTCTTCAACCTCACCTTGTCCACTGTTGAAGCCTCATTATTTTACCTCTACCTCGGCCTTACCCATGCTGTGACCTATCTACCTGGACTTGGAAAACTGTTTGTGACCTTTGAACTCAATGTGCTCGTTATACCTTGTGGCACCGTTACCTAATGTTGATTGACCTCATGACCTTACCTAGCCTATTGCCGTGACTAGTTATCCTGACCCTACCTTTGGTGTACCAAAACATACCTACACATTCCTACACCTAACCTACGTTGTGTTTCCTGACCTTATCCTATACCTTGGATACCGGATTCACTTCACCCTTGTTTGGATAAACCTATCGACCTTAGATGATGTAGAGTTTGCCTGCTCTTCAACCCGGTAGCGTGCTGCAGTTTATACGTGTGCATGCATTTGACTGTTGCTACCTTTGACCCTGACCCATTACCTAGATTTCCCGAGTAGACCTTTCACCCTTTTCCCCTACACCCACTTGCCTTTTCCTCACATTTACCTTTTATCAAACCACTCACCACTTCAGCCTACTGCCTCGTCAGTTCCTGGTTTGAGGGGGATCACCTTCACCCTCACATGGGGCAACCACATCTTATTTTTGTTAGCATCGACTTACCAATACAAGCTATGCAACAAAAAGGGGCAAAATGTAGACACTAAAATTAGGTCACACTCCCCCTTCGTCCCTCAACATATAAGCCCCCCATTTATTACATTTACCTAGCCATGACCCCTTCACCCCACTAATATTAATTTAATTAAATTAATGCTTTATCCTCACTATATTTATTATTTAAATAATATCTACACATACAGTTCACTTAGACACCTCACCAAGCTAACTCAACCTAAGACCTATTCTTAGCAAGTTACCATAACTAACTAAGACTTACCCAAACACCTAAAAAATCAATGCCTACATTCCCTCTAACCACATTCCTGCATGCTCACAAGAGGCTCCGAGTCTAATCCATGGGATAATGACATGATATCTAAGGAAATCAGGAGGATCTCCCTAGTTTAGTAAACCTAGAAAATCTTGCCTTGACCGATGTCAGTTACCCCTAACCGTCATCGCCAGTTAAGCCGGATTGCTGTCGGTTACCCCTTTTAAACCCAAAACAACCTTATTCTCAAGGTTGGAACTTGGAACTTGAAAGTTAGAAGCAAGAAAGTTGACGAACAAGAACAAATCTTAGAGAGATAACACATCTTCAGAGAGCCAATTCTAGCAAGAACTCACATCCAAGTAAGGAGATTGAGGATCTTCTCCTGCACAGCCATCCCAACCACGTTCTGATCTATCTAAGAAAAGAGGAGTGTGCATGCAGCCCATGCAGAAGATTTTCTTCAGTTGGTGATCACTTGCAGCCTTCAAACCCATCATCAGCACCTCCATCCTTCACACACAGACCTTCAGGAATGAAATCCAAGTAAGTACAACATCACACTTTCCTAGTAATTTCATTTCATCATTATTTTATCATCCATTGTTTATCTTGCTCCCTATTGACCTTCTCCAACATTTTCACCTCCTAGGCCCATCAAAACCTCACAAAAACCTATTCCAGTCACCCAATACCTCGTCCCGACCAACCAAATCCTTTGTGTAATCACAAAAGAGACCAAAACCCCCGTTCTGTGACATTTCTAGATCTCATAGTAACCTGCGCCGGTTATACCTAACCGTGGTCAGTCAACCCTGACTGATGCTGGTCTCTGTGCTTTCCCATACAACCTTAAACAAAGACCTACCCACCTAATTTTACCTCACCCTCACTCACCTGTGACCTACCCGAGACCTTTATTAGACCTGTAGAGAACCCATAACCAACCATTTGACCTTTGGATTCTATTCTAGCTCAGCTTGTTAGATTACAGGGAGTTCCTCCTAGCCAAAAGGAAGTTCTTTCTGTGGTCAGTTGTGGATTCAGAAGTTATACATGTGCAACAACCCATCAACTGACATTTGAATAGGTATTCCTCCTATGCCCGTTACCCTATCTGTTTCATCAACAATTCAAAGAAACAATCTAAGAAAAAGGTGAAACAGATGTATTAGATTGTCTTTTGTCTTTTTCCAATTTTTTCCTTAGTTGTCACCAAGGTCAAGTACCCACCTGGCCGGGATTCAAACTTGGCAAGTACTCTTGTACTTAGAATTTCTTTGCCACACATTTTGATGTTAAACACATCTATCACCTAGGCTTAGCTAGCATCTTTTTCCATGTTTAAGATTTCATTAGTTACACATCAAACTGGACAAAACAATGAATCATAGTTGACTAACACTGAACATGGCATTTTAAAAAATTGATGAAATACCACAACTACTTGTGATTTCATTGTTCCTATCCTTCCCATCATTAAACATGTCCTTCTTTAAATTGAAAAATGTGTTGGGTGTAAATTTGTTCACATTGATAATAATCGCAGGGAACTCCATGCAGTAAAAGCTTTGTTAACTTAAAAATAGGATTTGGGGTGCAAGTACTTGGGGTGATGTTTTAGTGCATTCTATCTCTTAGGTACTAACATTGTATATGTGCTTATGTTCTTTTTGACTCCCCTTACATAATGATTGTTGGCACTATAAATGTTGTTCAAAAATTACAAGTTTGTCCTAAATGCAACGACATAACTCATGTTGAGGATCTAGTTGTTTACAGAGTGGGCTTAATGGCAAAGAACTTGTGCTCTAGGAGAGGAGGTCACATGTTCAAATTGTAGGGGGCATGGTATATACGCTAGGGTATATATGCCCTGTATCGCAATACATAAACAATGTCTCCCTAAAGGGAGATCAGGGTGATCTCATATTCTATAAGATAACTTGCCTTGTAAACATGATCAAGTTCATAGAGTGCCAAACATGTTGGAACTTACAATGAAATTTCCTTCCCATTAATATCTATCGAGGTTTTAGTTCCACATTGGTATTTATTTTCTACAAATAGAAATTGAGATATCAAGTTGGAAACAATATAAACACTCTTGAAATTGGATTAAATTTACTTGTAAACATAAGACCATCACCTAGAATTTTAAAAATGGAATAGAGCTTGTAAATTTAAATATTTTTCAACTTGGAATAATAAGGATGGTTACATTTAAATCATAAATCAAAAAAATTAAACAAAACCTATAAATTTTAATTTTTAACCAGACAAACTTTGAAATTGTTCACCCACAATGTTGTGTATAAAACAAACAAGGTAAAGGTGAGGAGAGGAGGAATACTTGTGAAGTCAAAGAAGGTTGCGCACCATTGAGAAGAACAGGCTGATCGTGAAGAGATCATTTTTTTTAGGAGGGATTACTTACAAATTAGAAGCTGGTTGTAGAAGGGATGGTTGTGGTTAAAGGAGAGACAAGTCCCGATCCTATGAAGTAACAAAAAAAGGCTCTGGACTTCCCTGTGAATGATCCGATTCTCTGCAACACACTATTGATGCTTGGTGGAGGTTTTGAATTTTTGGAATGATCCCTGGTTCGTTATGAGGTTTCCTAGATGTTTGAGATGCGAGAGCTAAGAATGTCAAAACTCCAAAAGCCAAGATAGAAGAAATCGGGTAAAGGATTGGAATTCCTTACTTAAGGGAATTGATGACAGTTAGGTGACTCGTGTTGGTTAAGGAATAACTGGCATTGGTTAGGGAGAAAAGGTCATATTTTTCAAAAAATAGCCCTTTCTCTCCATTGTTGGTGTTGGTCATGGTTTTTCCTGGACTAGGAGTTTGGGTTGACACTAAAAGAAGTGGGAAATTGGTAGGAGGGATAATAGGTAATGAATGTTAGGGTTAGAATTGTAACATCCTCTTTTTTAAGAATTTAGAAACAAGGAATTTTTTTTAACATAATGTTCTTTGTTTTAAATTATTATAATTCAAATAACACATTCCATTGCCAATCCATCTCATAATAGAAAACCATATGTAGTTGTAATGACTCGGTGAAACACCGATCTCTCATTCCATGACTCGGTCTTAAACTGATCTCTCATGTTAACTTAATAATGTGTATACTATGTATACTTGGTTCCTTTACCCTTTTAGGAGTACTCAAGTTTTATATCTAAGAATCCTATCTGAATACCTGTTACCAATATTCATCTAAAATCCTGTATCTTAGACTAGGTGACATAAGACAACACAACCAACAACTTGCAATACTTTGGCCAAAGTTTTTAAACATGTTTACCATGTTTACATTCTAAGGCAGCATACTCGTCGAAAGGAATATTTCCTTCACCACACTTGTTCTGATATCTAGAATGGTCTTTTTTGACTTCTGTCAACCTAAGTTAAGTCAAAGTCTCACACCAAACAAGGGCAACTTACATGCAACAGTGTGGAAGGCTACTCATGGTGACTAATGATACATAGACATACTCAATTGACTTATGTCGATTGGGTGTTTCTAGTCACCCTAAGTCAACATGAGTTGACCACAACACTAGCTCATGTTTCTATCTTTGTTTAGGGTGGAACCATGATCAAGACTTCCACTTATGTCAATCGAGTCAATCAAACTAAGTGGATATCAGGTTGCATCATAGTATCCTCGTAATGACACATGTCATTACAAAGGTACTCTACTATAGTTGTTGTGTTACAACATCCAACTAAGTTTCCTCAACTAGATTAACTTACTCAAGAATATTAGTTTATTAACCCATTCAATTATTATCTTATAGTTTAACGATAACAACACTTTCAAGGGTCTACTAAGCACAATTTAACCCAAGAAGGTTATGAGGTGAAAATTACACAAGAGGTAGGTATACAGATAAAATTTTCTTTCCTAACCACTCTGAATTCATGCTTATGTTTATCTTAATCCTTGTTTTTTATTTCCATATATCACCATGTCTAAATTTAGGGTTATAAAAGTGATATCATTAGATCCTTTTTTTTAAATTTAGTTTTAGCTTGTAACAAGCTTATTGAAACTTTTACTTTAGACTTCATAATTCTGAAAGTCTAAATCCTTTTATTATCCTTTTTAAACTTTCAAGTTTCAATTACAAAAATCTGCTTAAGGAAACATAACCAATCATCCTCGTAATTTAATCATAAACCCATACAAGATATCAATTCAAGCTCTTCCTTTAATTACAAGGAACATATCCTTTTTCATTATAAAGGACTAATTTCCTATTCATGAAAATAGATCTCATATGCTTTAGCATAATAAAAAATTCACACACATTTATAAGATCTAACCATATTCCCTTTTTACTACTTAAGGATCTACCCAAGATAATCAACTTAGTTATGCTCTTTCACATGAAATGAAATCAACTAAAATTATAGATCCTCAATCCTAGAAGCTTTTATATATCACATAATCTGTTAAGATGTGTGATCCCATATTACATGCATATCTATATTTCCCCCATCATGAATGATATTACCTAGTAATATTACACAAACTTATGTCATGAAGGTCTTATAAGTAATTCAACAATCAACATTCACCAAAGCAATTCATTTATCAAAAAGAGAGTTCTCCATTCTCTGAACTTAGGAAATATTTCAAGGTTTACAAAAATTTATTTGCATTAATATAATACAAGTTTTAATACATATCCTTTTTCTCAACAAAGTACATTTCAAGTAAATGTCTCTACATAGTCATCATAATAAAGAGATAATTTACTTAGTAAAACAAATGTAACTTTCTATATGTCCTATTATCCTATCATATTTTATGAAATCCATCTGTAAAATTGTTAGCAGGAGTCATTTCATATGAACTAAGCATGATAAATGCTATAACATTAAAGCAATGTGATTTTATGTAATTGTTTCATAAAAGGAACTCTGCTGTTAATGAAATAGATCCAAAATCACAAATAATATTAACAGAAAGACTTTCTCAAAAGATTACAAAACCAAGAAGGAGAGGGAAAGATCATAGAATCTATAAGAAGTAATGTTTAATTAATAACTAATTAAATCAACATAATTAATTCTATCTCAAACATAAATATGAACTCATTACAACATGCTAGTCATCTAAACAATAATATTTAAGAAAGAAATAATTCCTAATTCTAACTTAATATTAACTTCTCAATCAAGCTTCCAACTTAAGTTCCACAACTCAACCTATTTTCTTATTATTTATTAAGAAGTACAATGATATAAATAACTACCTTCCTATAATAAGTATGCTATTTTTATATTCAAAAGTTAACAACCAGTATTATGATTGTATGTTCAAACAAGAATTTGAATATAATTCCATCAAACACTCTTACTTGACTCATGCTCATCTCAAAATCTAAGATTTATGTTGATCAAGAAATGGTCCAAACATTACAAGTAAGAAAATTAACCACATAATAGATTTGGTGCAAGCCTAACAAAGCAACATAGCTCACGGTAATGGATCCATGTGGATCTGTATTCCATTTAGAGTTAGGATCACAAAATTACAAGACATAAAAAACAAACCATACTTCTAAAACATCCACATCTACATGTTCGTTTATTTCATAAGCTACCAAAGAAGAACAATAAAATTGTTTTAAACAACACACAAGCTCAAAACTAACCAATTCCTAATCAAGGAACAATCATACACCCAGATTGATCTAAATCAAGGTTATGAAAATACCCTGATCAAACACAAAGTTCCAAGATAGTAACATCTACCACTATAAAATAATACCAAACCTCCTTTGGGTAGTCAAAATTCTATGCGAGAACAAAAGATACATAAATGGAAGAAAACCCAGGTTACCGTGAACATCCCAGGACTTCCTAAATGACTCAACAAATCAAAGGTTGGAATTGAATCTAAGAGAGTATCAAATAAATGGAGTTTATGTCCTCTCAAGAAGAATATAAGGGTTTATTCAAACTTAAAACTCATGATAAAACATTTATAAGGTAAACTTCAACTTTAAACATTCCATACTAATATTACCTATTTCCCAGGTTAACCCGCGAGGGTATTTGTTCCAAGTTACCCAACAATGAAAAGTAAGCACATACTAGTCTTTGCAACAACTGGTACAATTGAGAACAATTGTAAATATGACTAAAAAAGAAGACAGATAATTCGAAACAATCTCCCTTAAATATGAACACACTTTCAATGCCAGATAGACTTTGAATCACCACTAAAGATCAACAAAAACTTAAATACATTGACAATCATAGCCCATAATGGGTAATCAAAGAAACATGCAAATGAAAATGAACTGAAATCAAACTTTAAACATGAATTCCTACCTATTTAACTTCTAACGAAGGATACTGCCTCCCAACAGGGATTAACAAAAGGAACACCAGATTCATTCATGTTCCATTTAGTGATAACCAAAAATATGCATAACCCAATTCGATAAAAGATGGGTATTCCAAGAAAGTAAAGGTAAAATCATTATAAATCCCCCCTTAATATCCACTTCAAAAACAACAGGAGTATCCAATAGTTTGAAAAAAATCAGAACAATACAAAAGAACAAAAGTATTTCACCACATCACTGGCGTATATCTTAAATAGCCATGACGCAATCTCTCTAGTAAAGTTAGTCTCCAACCATTAATAACAAGGGGAAATTAGATTAAGCTAAAGCCATATGATTTCATCAAAAACCTAACAACCTTTTCACATTTTCAAGTTACCTACACAAGGTAAACAATTCAACAATGAAACTAACACAGATTTCAATCAATATATAAGAAATTCCTTACGCAAACAAGCTAAAAACAACTATAAATCAATTAATACAACCTATTTATCTTTGTAAACATAACATACACAACGTCATAGTGCATCCATAATAAAACATGATGGAATTCGATGGAAGAGACTAGACTCAACTCGGTGAGCTGGGCCATTTTTGGCTAGAGCAGACTAGTCAATGGGAGGATACAATTATTATTTTTTACTTAAATTAATATTTTTATTTAAATATTTAAAAAAATATTTATTATTATTATTTAAATATTTTATTTGAATATTATTTTAATTAATTATGAAGACTATGTCAACAAGCATTAATTGCACATGATGGAGCCTTTTCAAATGGTTCAACCGAATGTGATAAATGATACATCAGGTGCGTTCCATTTAGGGATGTACCTATGATCCTTCTCTCCTCTCTCTCTCTCAATTTATTCTATAAATGTAAATTGGAAGTTCATTTAAAGGGTTCCAATAAGTGGATTCCAACAGGTCTCATAAGTTGGAGAGTTAGACAATTCCAAACTTCCCCTTCTTTTCACAATCTGTGAATTTGCAGGCTCTCAAGCCTTTCTCCTCGAATTGTAATGGAAATTTATGCCTTTTTTACCAGATGTAATGTTGCACTAGGCAAGTGCTTGAAGTAATGAGAATTGTGTTTTGTGATCAAATACATGTCATTTCATGATTCTGTTGCTTCTATTTGCCTATCTCATGTTTTCAAGTGCATAATGCAAGTTCTGGTTTCCATTGCAGGTTTATAGAGTTCTGTGCTTATCAAGTGGTGAAATATTACATGCAGTTGAGGTGTGGTGTTATTTCACCCTTCTCAAGTTCATCCTTTTTCACTGGGAAATTGGTAGTTTGTTGTATGATTGAGTTTAACAGAGAAATGTCCACCCTGGTTTGTGGTATTTTGTACCCTTTCTAGTTGCGATAGGTGAAGGTGATCAGTGATGCAAGCATCCCTCCCACATTAACCCTTCCAAATGTTAAACGTCCCTTAATTTGGTGCATCACCACTTCTAGTTTAGGTTTCATTTCCTTGCAGATCTCTTTCCCTAATCCCATGAAATATTAGTATAGCACTAGTTAGCCTTTTTATCTTGCATTAGAAGTAATGTTGTGTTTAGTTTAGAAAGAGGAAGCCGACCTTCTCTGGAGGTTCACGTTGATCCCTAGTCCTACAACTTGAGAGGTGATCCCATGTGTCCCAATCACACTGAATGTTGTGATTCGTTCTCAGGCCATTTAGGGGGTGCAGTGATTTGGTGACAACAATGTCACCCAGAAACAAATAGACAGACTAAAAGAGTTAATAATGTTTTAGAGGATATGCTAAGAATGTATTGTATGGATCGATAGTATAAATGGGAGGAGTACCTTCCATTAGTTGAGTTTTCTTATAATAATACTTATCACCCCTCTCTAAAAACGGCACCTTTTGAAGCACTATACAGAAGGAAATACAGAACCCCTATTAGTTGGGACAATGTATGTACCCAAAATTATAGGGTACTGTACCACCATAATGATGTTACACATGCCCCAATGATGATATAGGTCACTTCACAAGGTGTTTGGGATCCAGAGAAGCTCATTACGTATATGTTAACATCCCAAATGCTTTATCCAAGTTCCTTGTGCTTTGTTTTGTTCCTCTGCCTTTCTTTTCTAATCTTTTTGTCCTTCAGCGACGAAACCTCTGCCCTGCCAGGGTGGTGGTCCTGTAACAACCGCCCTACTCAGTGCGGTGGTCCTTCACACATTTTCTAGGATGCTCCTTTGATCGCGACTTGCATAATTTTTCAACTTTCACTAGCTTTTCTCAACCGCCTTAGCTCGTATTAATGTTTTATGTTCCCTGGAATAGTGTTTCTTCATTGTTTAATGGTAAAAGATTTCTAATGGGAATTACCTTTGGGTGAATGGGAAATCTATAAATATCTAACTTGTTTTCAAGAAAATGGCCCCTCAACTTCTCATTTCCATTGTTTATTCTTTCAATTCCTTGTTTAGAGCTCATTTTATTTTCATGTTTGCATCCATGCTAGTTTTCCTTTGCTGTTGGAAGCCATTTGATCTTCTTGCTTCAGTCTTGTTCATTCCTGTTCATGAAAATTAGTTTAGAATAGAGTGGTGTCATTTGTAGATTGAATCCATTAGAGTTGCAGGTTGTGTTCTTCACAGAAGGTAGATTCTAGAATCTCTCAGTACACTTGTGTTGTATTCCCACAATGAATCTCGCTAGGAATTGCATACGCCAAGCTCTGTCACTTGCACTGTCCCTCTCCTAATCACATTTTATTCAGTCTATATCCAAAGCTGCCATTGTTTAAAATACCTTTTCTGTTGATGCTAGCATATACATGCTCTTCTGGACTTACGTGAACATGAATGAACGAGGAGATCATTCTGAGGGGACAAAATCATACACTACTTTATTTGACACTGTTATGCAAATTCCAGGTTTTATCTGTCAAAGTTCTAGTTAAAACATATCAAATGGAGTAGTGAAATATTTCATTTCAGTTAAGTTTCATTTTCGATATTGCCAGGGAAGTTGTGGGGATTGATAGTTTCATGAAAACTATGATTCATTCCTCACTTCTGAGGTAGGATCAAGAATCTTTTGATTAAGTTAATCAGCTATCAAGTTATTTAGGATAAACTCACAACTGCACAGACAAGTAGCTACACCAGGCTACCTTGCTTGTTTTAATTTTGTTATTAGATTAGTCGTCATTTTTTGAATGTATTAGATTAATTGCTCTTTCAATTCTATTCAAAATTCTATCAAAAATACAAAAATAGAGGAATATATATATATATATATATATATATATATATATATATATATATATATATATGTTGTAGATATATCTTGCATAGTTAGTTTATTTCATTTTAGTTAGGCTTATATTGATCTTGTATGAAAATCACGGGACCTAGGAAGCCTAGGGAATATGTTTTTGAGCCAATTATGCCTCAACCAAATATTGTTGCAGCAATAACTGAAATAGATCAAAATCTCAGAATTCAGTTCTTCCGAGCAACAACAGACCTACAAGAAATCAGCACATAGCTAAGAGTATTAAACATAGAAGATGACAAAGCACACACGTTCTGATCAAATCAGATAAATTATAGACTGCCATGATAGATATCTATATGACTGTAGAAGGACCTGAAAGAGAGTAAACATTCGGTTGTGATACACTAGTCCCACAATCAGACGTAGGAGACCTCCTCATTGATATAGACACTAGCTTACGTATCCAAGTTGCTAGAACACCTGTTAGGTACCCCAGAAAATTGTGCAACTTCTAGTTCTAAACTTAGAGGCCGACAAGGAATACGACTAATGGATACTTGGAATCAGGGGTTGACTCTTCATATGACCATAGGAGGTCCACAACAACCACGAACTTACGGTTATGATCCACAGGTCCCACAACCCAACCGGCCTACAAATCAAACCAACGTTGATGCTGGTTTGTGAACATTAGTATTTAGGTCCTCTCCACTCCCACTAGACATCATCACACAACTATCATTATTAAACGTAACAACCAACCAAGCTAAAGATTTCTGGACTAGACCAGAGAATTATCCATAAAACACCAAAAGATCCACTACACATTTAGCCGTTCCATTTTCATGACCTTGTCGGGAGATATATAAGAAGCACCCAGAGGTCATCTTCCATGTATCCCACAAACCATATATTAGATCACGATAGAGCTGGATATTGATTGGAGCCTTTGAGCAGCTATCCTCGCCGAACGATCTATCACAGCGGTTCAAGTTAGGAGGGCCTTCTTTGCCTTAGATTTGTAGATCCTGCTATTATGTGTTGAAGAAATAAGATTACCTAACTAGCTCATCTACATCCCATGTGTATTCCATCCCCACTGGCTATCTCGGCACGACCTCGGGAAGTCGGGTGTGAGGAAGAGTTGTAGATTCTCATGCTTGCATGTCACTTTTCCATCGTATAAAATTGGTGAACCCAACGTGAAACAAACAACTACTTCATCTTCTCTACCTCTTTAGCCTCCACATCAACTTCACTAACAAAATTGGTGAACCCGACATGAAACAAACAACTGTTTCATCTTTTCTACCTCTTTAGCCTCCACATCAGCTTCACTAACAAAATTGGTGAACATGACGTGGCTCAAACTAATTTTCCTCTTTCTGTTCTTTCATCCACCTTCGCTCTTTCCCATTATTCTGTGGGTATTCATATACCCCCCGAACATGTCAGGATACGATGCATATGGTAGACCTCTCCTAGGTCTTGAAGCATACTAAGATTAACTAAATAGACAACCATCACTCTTGCTCTCAGCATGGGGTGACAACTATTCAACTAATCAATTTTTAACACAAACTCCACCTCAAAGGACTAGATATAGTTATTCATTCCAAATAGAGGAGTTGGATCAGCTCACTCAAACACAACAACCAGAGCCTTCAAGCTCAAACAATATGACACTCACTGGAGGATCTGGTTCATCTCCTCAGGTGTTTCTTAGACCAAAAATTAGTAGACAGTTAGATCCATATCTATTTTTAGATGACGAATACTTACCACATTGTGCTAGGAGTGAACAATGCTCTCAAAATATGTACCCATCCATAGGAGGTTTTTTAAACACAACCTGAGGTCTCGTTCCAAGAAAACACCCCCATTCCTCTACCTATAGGAAATGCCCTCGGTGAAACTTAGCAAGGCACCAATCAATTCATAGCAGGGTACCATATGCCTATACAACCTCAAGATATACAAAAAACGCCACTAAGGCAAAATACCGTGTCTTCACCAAACGAGGTCATCTCAGCCTTAGTTGAGAAGGTTAGAGGGTTGGAACTTGCTCAAGCAAGTCAAAATTCATATCATGCAAGTAGGAATTTCCAATCATCCACATCATCCTAACCAAGTAAACCTCCTCATAGGAATGGGTACATTGGGCATGCCTCCTCATTTTTACAAAAATGCCAACTAGAACTACATTTTCTAATGCCGCTTCAGTGGAAAATATAATACCTCCCAGTTTAGTACAAAACAATCCATTCTTGAGAAACGCTCCTCCATACTTAAACATGTATTCCAAATCATCACAGGGAGATATGTTTTCTTCTCCCAGCATGTTCACTCAACCACAGGGATTCCCATATGCCCCTGCAAATACATATGCTATGCCATATCAACAACCCATTCCACCTCCACCCCCTTAACAAACACCATTAATGGTTGAAACCTATGCGATAGGGACTTATTCAGAATATTTGAAAGAACCTTTGGACTTCACTATATGAAGTATCATGCTTCCAAGACCTCTCCCTGATCTACCCAAGTACAAAGGATAGGGAGACCTGAATGCACATATTAAGGCCTATGCCACAACCATTCGAGAACTACTCCCTTGGGATGGAGTTGTTGCTAAAATATTCCATAAAAATTTAGAGGGTATCACCCTCGATTGGTATTACAGAATACCTAAAGCCTCAATACATTCATTTAAACAACTCGTTTCAGAGTTCATCAAGGTGTTTGACATGAACAAATTGTTGAGAATAGTGTAGACACCAAATTCGTGTCTTACGACCCCTTGTGACCCGCATCCCATTTCGCAACCTAACCTCATTACCTAAACCTTGCACAATTATTTATTAATTACCTTGTAAGTGATAAATCCACATCACCTCACCTGCCACCCTCATTTTGCCACCTCATCATGACATAGCCCTGATCCTAAACTAACCTAATTAAAACCTAAAACTTGGTCCACACCTACACCCATAACTAATGACCCCTTTCTCGCACCCAAAACCGACCTTCTAGTCACTTGACCAAGCCCGCAACTGATCTCTCGGGAGAAAAGCAGGGAAGGTGGGCTATTTTACTAAAAATAGCCTACTTTTTCCTTACCGATGCCGGTTCCTACTCGACCGCCGTCGGTTACGCAACCGCCATTGGTTCCCTGTAAATGGGCTCCCCAAACCAAAACAACGGATCGGAATTTCATTTTTGGAGATCAGTCAAAGGATTTCTGGATCAACAGAGAGCATTGCGAGCGAGGAACAGAGTCCAGATCTTCACTTGACGGAGCAGAGACGAGTGGAAATACCATAAGTGTTTACAACCAAGGAGATCAACTTGCATCTTTGTCAAAACTAGTAAGTCACATCTTGCATGTCCTCTGTTATAACATTTCTTATGCTCTGTGAATTTTAGTCCTCCTAAATCCGTCTCTGAATCTACTACCCAACGTGTCATTGCATCTAACTGTTATTCTTTTGCTTCTAATCATACCATTTCCTAATATCATCCATAAACCAGCCTTACAAAACACCATAGCTACTAAGAAGATCCTAGAACCCACCGGTATCAGTTATCAGTAACCGGCATCGGCTATTAGTAACCGCCATCGGTTCCTCTGATCAAAACAAGAAAACCAGCCTTTCCCCTACCCAGTTCAACGAAACAATTTAATTGATACTTTACAGTCTTTTGCGTTAATTCATATTAGCAGGGAAACTGACCACCTTTGAAAGGAAGTTTTATATTTCCTGGGCCCAAGGCAGTTTCCTCATTTATTGTTTAATCAAATCTTGTGGTCTTGAGTTCTTATTTGCAGGTAGTCCTTCCAAGACAAAAAGGAGTTCTTTGCAATCAGCCTGATCTTTCTCTACGGTACGCGCACACCATCTCGACATTCTACAGGTATTCCTCCGAGCACCTAACTCTTATCTGTTTCTATAGGAACGAGTCATTCCGAGTGAAACAAATAGGAATCAGGGAATTCTTGCATATTAAACAAGAACACAATGAATCTATTGCTCATTTCATCCAAAGATGGCATACAGTCCTCTATTCTTCAGCAAGCGCTCCAAACATGGATCAGATGGAACTATGTGATTTATTCCTTCATTCCCTGAGCAGAGAGATAAAGGAAGAAGTCTAGAAGTTCCCACTAAGAATTTATGCTGAAGTGCTCGCGAGCTTTCTCCGAATAAATCAATCTACAATAGATAGCGGTCATAAGACATATAGAACAAATGGGAGGTTAATCATCCCCGACCAAAACACTACGACTTATCCTACTACCACAAACGCCAATCAAGGACCTAAAATCCTTAACAAAAACCATGGAGTGACAACAGATGGAGTGACTGATCAGACTAAAAAAGCAAACATTGTAAATATCCCACCACCAGTTAACAATCAATGAAACAACAATTTTACCCCAACAATCAACGTGGTGGATTTTAATCGTCCCCAATGACAACAACAATAACAAAAAAAATAGCAATGGCAGATCCAGACACAGGGTCCAAGTCAAAACTCAACTGGATATCAAAACCAAAACCAAAGACAACAAATGTAAAAATTTAATCCTTATAGTCAATAGTTTAATCAAAGTTTTGGACCACAACACGTGCTAAACCAACAATTTAGGAGTTATAATCCTAACTCGTATTGTGGTTTCCACAAAATTCGAGGCCATGACACTATGACTTGCCCCGATTACAATAAGTTCATGCAACGATTGCCAGAAGAACAAAGATAACTCTTCATAGATATGTTCTTAACAAATTTTGTGACACCTATGCCAAATAATTTCACAGGGGCAGTTTCCCCTCAAAATGTACCTCTTAAGATCTTTAATGATCCACTTCCAAATCATAATAACAATGATAAATTAAATTCAAATGGGACGAACAAATGTGTAATGACAGGAAATAATGATCACGAAGCCTCAACTTCACTAAATCCACCTATCGCACCACAATTAGGAAATCAGCCATGAACCAAGATAGTCGGTCTAGTGGAGTTAGATACTGAGCTACACATAGAAGCCATAACAAGAGCACAAGAATATTCTTCTCAACCAAATCCAATCTATCCACTAGAGCTAGAAAACATTCAACAAACGTTGGTAAAACCCATAGGTGCTTATGATTTAATTAATGACTTAACAAAGACCTTCTCTCACATCTCCTTTTTGGACTTATTGAAAAATTCTCCTACCCATAGGGCTGCTCTTTTAGAAGCACTAGGTCTAGGTCATTTAATTAATATCACTCCACCTCCCGAAACACAAGTAAACCATATAGACTTTGATATCCACCAGCCAGGGCAGCCAAATAGGGATACCGAGTTTATATTCGACACAAAAAAATATGCCAACAAATGCTGAAATTACATGCAAAGGTGATCTGGCCTTGCATTTACAGGGGTGGGTTTACAATAATTACGTTAAACATGCAATGGTGGGCGATGGGGCATCAGTTAACATTGTCCCATTCTCTTTCCTTCAAAAGCTAGGATATGGAGAAACAAACTGTTCCACAACAAGAAATATGCTAAGAGGTTATGACAACCTTAAAGCTACTTCAATTGGGACTATAATACTACTAGTCACCTTAAGACCCAAGGTAATCCTCACCAAGTTTTATATCATAGACCGGGAAACCAACTATAATATGATCCTCGATTGACCATGGATACATCACATGAAAGCAATCCCTTCTACATTATTCCAAGAAATAAGATTCTTACACCGAAGAAAGATATTTGTAGCAAAAGGTGACCCAAAACCATTCTACATACACCTAGCAGACCTAAAGAAAATACCAGGTATTCACTTTGAGTTTTAACTCCCAATAAACCAACTTAACAAACCAATCGACTCAAAACTGGAAGAAAAATTAATACCTACAATAGAACTAGAAATTACGAACCTAGTCAAGGGCATCCCAGCCCTCAAGGATGAAGCTAACGTTGTAGAAACAATGTCATTAGGAACTACTACAAAAATTGTTGAGTTACTGGAACAAGATCTACCAATTTTTCTACCATTTGAAGTTTAAAACTAATAACCTTACTGATTCTAGGATCTACCAATTTTCTACCATTTGAAGTTTAAAACTAATAACCTTAAAACTAATAGCCTTACTGCTGGGACATTCTTTACGTCTCTTTCTTTTGTTTTAATTGTAGATAGGATTAAAACTAATAACCTTACTGATTCTATTCTAGGTCCCCTAGATAGGATTAACCATGTTCCTAATATCCATGTTTAATCACAAAAACAACAGTTAAACCATATACTTCCTTACTCACAGAACCTACAATCATAAGAACATTCAAACCCCTTTGAAATAAAAAGTACATGCTTAAACTTCATACAACATTTCCAACTCGCGTAACTAAAACAGTCAAGTTTCACTACAAAACTAACATTACAACCACAAAATTAATTACCTACTTCCCTGAACATGGACCGGTAATAGTTAGAGTTCTTATGGAAAAGTAAACAATCAGTTAATCCAATCTTACTCGAAACAACAAATAATTACCATGGTGTTTTCAAACATGTAATCATTAAGCACACATCGTTTCATGTAGCCAATTCTTAATCAAATACCCCAGTCAGATAGAGAAAACTTACAACACTTCCAAACAGATAGCAAAACTCCATATTTGATTCACAACATGGAAACAAGAATAATGAAGCAGGTTTCATCCAGGATCCAAATACACCCCAGAACCCCAAATCAACATAAAACCCAAATCATTGTTACCAACCAAGTCAAAATATGCATATGTCATCAAAATAGAGTTGTTCTAATGAAAACATTTAAAGGAAAGCAAGATTTTAACAGTTAGGGCCTATCATGCCTGATAGTGTCGCTAAAAAGTCGAAGAATACCTCTGAATGTGCTCGCCCCTTCTCTTCTTCTTCCACGAAAGATTAAACAACAAAATATTATTACCTCCATGCCTTATATACTCCCCATGATAGAGAAGTAAATTTTAAACTTTTAAAATTGCCATGCAAAGAAGAGTAGACGGCTGGTTCGAAGTACCAATGCTCATGCAGAACGAAAAATGGAATGCTTGAAAAACAAGACAACTAAGCGAAATTTCACATGCATGCCTTCCCAAGCAATCCACACTCGAGGCCCTATGCAAATTAATTACATTAAATTTCATTCTCCCACCTATTTTCCATTGCCACCCGACTGCCAAAGTTGGCGAATGCTAAAACAAAATAAACAAAAGTTCCCATTCTTAGAGATGCTGCCACGTAAGACCCTTTCTTAACAATTTTAACCTCCGCTAACCCCGGTAGAACTCCCTGTCCTTCATCCTTATCCTTTCTTTAAATGCTGGAAACCACCGCCCAAGACTTGCAACCCTCCTAAGGTCCCACTTCATAGCATTAGTTTAGGATAGGTTAGTGACTTAGGTTAGATCATAGGTAGACTTAGTCTTAATGTCATAGGATATAACATTAGTCACCCTCCTTAGTGCTAGGTTTAGTTAACCCTTAGGAGTATCAAGCACATAGTTTAGGACTAGGTTAGATTAACTAACCTTGCAACATTAGGTTATAGTTTAGTTTAAAACTAATAACCTTACTGATTCTAGTCTAGGTCCCCTAGATAGGATTAATCAGTAAATAGAATTCAAATAGAATAAAACATTCCCGGATGAGATTCTGATTTGCATCAAGTAATTAAGCTTTAGATAGAAAACTTACACATCTTACCTGGCTTAAGGTCCAGGTCCTTTATGATGCTATGATGACTGAAAACAGATTCTGATTACAATGATCAGCTAGAGTTAACCTCTAGAATCCAACAAAATTCTCTTCTACGGACATACATATATATATATATATATTTATATATATAAGAAGGAGTTTTAAAAGAACTTGAACATTCAAATTTCAGTCAGACTTAGTAACTCATGAAATGTTAATACAAATTTTTCATCCTGAATAAAATTAAAACATTCCTTAGATCAATGCAACTTATCCAAGGTTGATTCATAAAGGTGGATAAATCCACAATCTTCCAGAAATCAAATTGCACTCATATGCGAAGGATGAAAGAAAAAGAGTTCAAGCATATTCCGGTTAAATCAAAGATCTTAAGAGAAGAAAAAAAAACATAACCAAATCAAGCATGACTTCCCGAAACCAAAGGAACATGTCCTCAAATAGGAGAAATCACATATCAACACTTGAATGCTCAGGAGAAAGTAACAACAGTTCAGGGTGTTACATGCTTCCCTCCTAAAAGATTCATCGTCCCGATGATTACATCCTTTTATTTATCTTCTAGTCAATTAATTCTTTTACTCACTGAACAAATTAACTATTTCAAACTTGAATAGTTTCATAAATCAGTATCATGTTACTATTTATTCAACCTGAATAAATGTTTGCCCTAAAACTTGCTTACATAATGACATGTAAAAGATAAATTCATAATAATAAATATTTTTTTTATCAGTCAATAGATTCAGTTCTGTTAAAAAAGAAAGGGAAAAGCAGTTTTCATCTCTTCCAAATTTTCCCAAGTTGCACTTTCTTTGTTAAACTGGTCCCACTGGACCTTACATTGTTGTATTTCTCGATTCCTCAAATGCAATTGGTGAGTTTCCAACACTCGAGTGGGTTTAAATACGATTATTCCTGGGTCTTGGACCTGCAAGGAATTCTGTTTTAACACATGTGACAAGTCTGAAACATATTTCTTAAGCAAAGAAATATGATAAACATCATGCATTCATGACAAAGCAGGTGGTAATGCTAATCGGTAAGCTACGTGATTGATTACTTCGATAATTTTGAAAGGTCCCACAAAACGAGGTGATAACTTGGTAGCCTTGCCAAAAGTTATAGAACTCTTTCTTGGTTTAACATGAAGAAAAACCTTTTCACCAAGTTCAAATTTTCGGTCAACCCCCGCCTTAAGTCAGCATAACTCTTCTGCCTATCTGCTACTTCCTTCAATCATTCACGAATAATTTTAGCTTGCTTTTCTATTTTAGTAAGGATTTCAGGCCCAATTACCTCTCTATCCTCAACGCTATCCCAACTAACAGGGGTTCTACATTTTCTTCCATAAAGTGCCTCGAAAGGTGCCATTTTAAGAGAAGAGTGATATGTGTTGTTGTATGTAAATTCAACTAATGGGAGATACTCTTCCCATTTATACTGTTGATCCATGCAATACATTCGTAACATATCTTCTAACACCTGATTTACTCTCTCAGTTTTTCCATCCATTTCTGGATGATACACAAAACTGAAGTTCAGTTTAGTTTCCAAGAGCTGCATTAAGCATTTGCTAAAATCTTGATGTCATTCTAGGATCCCTGTCTGATATTATTAATTCTGGTACTCCATGTAATCTAAAAATTTCTTGCACAAATCTTTTAGCTAACACAAGAGAATCATCCTTTAGATTTCTAGCGATAAAATGAGCTACTTTCGTTAATTTATCAACAACTACTAAGATAACATCATGTTTATTTCTCCTCATAGGCAGCCCCTGTACAAAGTCCATGCTTATTACTTGCCATTTGTACTGTGGTATGCTATGGGGATATAATAAAATAGTTGGGTGCATGTGTTTCTACCTTCACCCATTGACATTCAAGACAATGAGTCACAAAATTAATAACATCCTTTTTCATTCCTCTCCAGAAATATTGCTGTTTTAGATCGGCAAGCATTTTAGTAATACCCGGGTTTCCAGAAAAGGGCGAATTATGAAATTCAGCTAACAATTTCTTTCTCAAATCATTAAGCAAAGGTACATATACTCTGTTTTCATAACGTAAGATTCCTTCATTATCAAAATGAAAACCTTTTTACATTTCATCTTTTGGATCTGTAGCAAGCGCTACTTTTACTTGCTGAAAGTATATATCAAATTCCAATGCACTTTTCACTTCATCTTTAAACTGAGTTCTTAATGATATAAGAGCAGAAATGTGCTTCCTACGACTTAGAGCATCTACTACTCTATTCTCTTTTCCTTTTATGTAACTAATATCAAAATCATATTAAGACGAAAACTCTAACCACCTTCGCTATCTTGCATTTAGATTAGGCTGAGTGAAAATATATTTCAGCCCTAGATGATCAATTTTCAACTCAAAAGGTTTCCCAAATAAATAGTGTCTCCAAACTTGAAGTGCATGTACTATGGCAGCAAGCTCTAAATCATGAGGGGCATAATTGAAATCATGTAACTTAAGTTTTCTATTTTCATATGCTATGACATGATCATTTTGTAACAAAACACCTCTAAGGCCTTCCTTGGAAGCATCCATTACAATAGTAAATCCTCCATTAGGGTCAGGTACAACTAAAATAGGTGTTGAAGTCAACTGAATTTTTAAACTTTTAAAATTAGATTCACACTTATCATCCCAAGCAAATTTCTTATCCTTTTTCTACAATAAAGTTATCGGTGCAGCCACTTTAGAAAAATATTTAACAAATTTTCTACAATAACCAGCAAGGCCCATGAAGCTTCTTACTTCATGTACATTCTTTGGTGCAGGCTACTCGGTTATTGCCACTATTTTAGAAGGATCTACTACAATTCCTTCTTTACTAATAACATGACCTAAATAATGAACTTCGGTATCAAAGAAAGAACATTTGGATAACTTACCGTATAACCTTCTTTTTCTCAAAATTTCCAAGACTACTTTCAAATGCTCATTATGCTCCTCGACACTTTTAGAATATATGAGAATATCATCTAAGAATACAAGCACAAACTTGTCCAAATATTCTTGAAAGATATTATTCATTAAGTTCATAAAAGCTACGGGTGCATTAGTTAATCCAAAGGGTAAAACCATGAATTCATAATGTTCATACCTTGTCCAGAAAGTTGTTTTATGAATATCTTCTTCTTTAATTCTTAATTGATGATACCCAGATCAAATATCTATCTTGGAATAAACCGATGCTCCGTGCATCTGATCAAATAAATCATCTATTCTAAGAAGTGGGTATCTATTCTTGATTGTTGCCTTGTTTAACATCCGATAATCAATACATAATCTAAGTGTCCCGTCTTTCTTTTTCACAAATAGGACTTTTAAGAAGAGCAACAGTCAGGGGACAAGAAGTCCCTCCTCTTTAATGGGAGAGGTTCCCTTATTCAGAAACGAACCTATTTACAAATGTACAAGACATGATTTGTTGGTTAAACTTGGATATTACGAAAGTGTTTTCTATGAAGATCATCAATTACAAAAAGGACTGAGGAAATGAGAGTACGGGAAAGAGCAGAAAGGCAACATGCAGAATTATAGATATCAGAGTAATTCTTTATGTATGCGAAGTCACAGTGAATTGAAACAAGATCATTTGTATCGGATAAATAAGATGGAATTCAAAGACACAAAGTTCTGTAAATAACATCTGCTAGAACACAAAGTTTCTTAACATAACACAGATTCATTAATCAAGGACACAAAGTTCCTTCTTGGTTATACAAGATCACCATGCTTGCAAAGTCGAAGAGTATGCAATCGGCAAGACTAATAAACTTGAGACAAATGATCTTCACAAAGAAAATAAATGAAAGCTTAGGAATAATAGAGATCAGATAGACAAAGAATGGAAAGTCCTTCTGTATTGATTTCTTTATGATCTATTTACACTTTTCAGAAAATAAGCCAAGTTCTTCCTCCTTTAGAATGGCGTAAAGAAGGCCATTATATAGCTTACAATTCAGTTACTCTTCGTAACCGTTTCTTTTAACTAAAGAATAGTTAAGGACCGCCAATCGCAGTACCTCAACCTATTACAAAGAAAACGGAAAAGAAAGGGAAGAAGAGAAAAGAATGGGGAAGAAGACAGGTGGCCAGTCACTGAGAGGGACCCACTGACTTCAGAATCCGCTGCCTGAATTTCTTTAACGCCTCAGCTATGTCTCTGCCACGAGGGACTGACGTGTTGGCCGTAGACTGAGTCCAAAATCCAAGACATTTCTCCATCTCTTTATCAAACTCGACATGAGTATGATAATCTTTATTTGCTTCTCCAACGGCAGATTGAAGAGAGCAGATTTCCTTCATTTTCTCTTTGGAGATTGAGCTTTCCTTGAATAGATTATCTTTGACAAAAGCTCTGAACTGAGCTTTGATTTCTTGCAAGGAAAGGGAAACACCAGAATTTTCATCCTGAAGATGACAGTGTATATCTTTGAAAGCAGAGACAACCAGTGTCTTGAAAGCTTCGCCCTTCTGCCAACTGTTCTTTAGTTCTCCCAAAGCCTCCTCCAGGACTTCGATCTTCATATTGATAGTATCAGAGCCGCAACCTAAATTCGGGGAGGAATTACAGAGAAAAGGGATACACGCGCAGGGAATTAGGTTGCAAGGGTTCGAGCAAGGGTAGCATGGAAACAATGTAAGAATTGCAAAGGTGGCTTGCTCGTTATATAGCCGTTGAGGAGAGAGAAGGGTGATCAATGCGCATTAAATTCATATCTATCAGTTTGAAAAACAACATATTCGGGTAGAGCGGGAAAAACTAAGTATGAATGGCATTTGGTTCGCTTGGGACATGTGAGACGCGAATGCGCAAAACACGCGGCTCGGCCGATTCGGGTGAAACAGGGAGAAGACGCACAAATGCATTTTGGGACATTTGGGATGAAAACGCGCGAAGGACGCGGTTCGGGTGTTTCGGCCGAAAAGGTGACAATGAGTCTGAAAAGTTTGGGACATTTGGAACATGAAAAGTACGAAGTACGCGGTTCGGGTGTTTCGGCCGAAAATGGAACAACTTGCAGAATTAACTTTGGGACATTTGGAACATGAAAGTGCGAAGTACGCGGTTCGGGTGAAACGGCCGAAAATGGAACAACTTGCACAATTCCATTTGGGACACTTGGGACGAAAAGATCCGAAGTACGCGACTCGGGCGGTTCGGGTGAAAATGTTACAATAGGTCCGGATAAGTTTGGGACATTCGGGACGAAGAGCGCGCGAAGTACGCGGTTCGGGTGTTTCGGCCGAAAATTGAACAGACTCGCACGAAAAGTTTGGGACACTTGGGACGAAAAGCTCCGACGGGCCCGAAAATGGAACAACTTCGGGGATTTCGGCCGATCGGGGAACAGAGCGCACTTCGGAACTTGGGACACGCGGGACAAAAATGTCCGACAGGCCCGAAATACATACAAAATGACCCAAAATGCAGATTTTCTCAATTTCACGACTTCGGTACATTAGAGAAAACACTTAAACTCAAAATTTTGAAATTTTTTACTTTCATCAGAGCAGGGAATTTTGAGTGGACAACAGCTGGCTCCTTCTGGGGATGACTTGGCATAAATTCAAGGAATGAGACAAGGCAAGAACTTAGACAAACTCAGGGGAAGCAGACCAGTACCTTATCCATTGGGCAACGGAGTCAAAAAGCAGATCAATACAGAGGGCAACACACCAAAACAAAAAGGAAAGAAAAGCAAAAACGCTGTACAGAATATACAAGGGACTCCCTAATCACCTAGGACTTGAACAACTTGAGATACTGCCCACTATAAGGAAGTGGGAGAGAAGAACCATCCATGTAATCAAGATAAAAGGAATTCTCACCAGCAAAGTGTCTGATCTTGAAAGGTCCGAGCCACAGGGAATCAAACTTGCCATGGCTGCCACGAGGTTCATGCCTTTTATCCCATAGCAACACAGTGTCTCCAACTTGGAAATCTCTGAACCTGGCTTTCTTGTCAAACAGGACCTTAACCTTCTGCTGGTGAACAGATATCCTATCAGCAACCTCCAATCTGCCCTCATCCTGTCAGCTGTTTTGGGATTATACTGCCTCTGTTTCTGCTTAAAAGGTTTAATTCCTGGTTTGAGAGGAATAGAATGCTGCATATCTTTTGGCTTGAAGGCTTTTAGATCCTCATAAGAATAAGCAAGAACATCCTTATACCTCTTTAGAAGATCAATTGCTTTTCTTCTTTCATCTGTTGTGCAACATTTTCCAATATTCACTAGCCTAGGATCAGTAGAACTCCCAATATCAATCTTGTCATACTCAGCTGATTGTTGAGGTCCAGTAGAAGCTCTAGACTTCACATACCTGTCATGTTTATCAAATAGTTCCTCTAAGCTTACCAATCCTTTAGGAATCTTATTCCCCTTGAGTTTAATGCACCCTTCCTGATCTGTTTCTTCCCCTTGGGCGACTGCTTTGTCAAAGGGCACACTCTCACGAGGCAGGTTGTCACTTCCCTCAAAATACAGTTGTTCGAAATTACCCTTGAGTTCCAGGAAGGAAAGAAAATGATGATCATCATTGAAAACCTGCCAGTTATTGGTATTATCAGGTACACTAGGCCGATGGACCATCTCAATGGTGAACTTATCCTGAGAGAAGTCAGGATGAGGAATCAGTAGTGACCCTGAGACTGCTAGTGAATCAGCCCTGCTGTTCTTTTCCCTAGGTACTGCTTCAATGGAGAAAGCATCAAGGAATTCAATGGAATCCCAAACCTGATTCCGGTAATGTTTCAGCCTTCCATTTTTTACTTGAAAAAGGTTTCTGACCTGCTTTACAATCAACTCTGCATCACCACGAGCCAGAAGATTCTTTACACCTTGTTCTTTGGCCACTTGCAATCCAAGAATGAGAGCCTCGTACTCTGCTGTGTTATTAGTATTCTCGAACTGCAACTTAAATGAAAAGGGGTGTAGGCTTCCTTCAGGTGACACCAGCAGGACACCGGCTCCAGAACCAGCTGAGGAACAACTTCCATCAAACTCTAAAATCCAAACCCCGTTAGGATCTTTAGGTGACACTCTGGGAAGTTGGATTTCATCAGGGGACATAATCATGTAGTTACCATGCCCCATATCCTCGTAGAGTATTTGTGCTTTAGGATCATCCGTTTTCTGCACAATATACTCAGACTGCTTCTCAGGCAGCAACTTCTTCATTTGTCCATTGACAGGCATGAGTGCATGTGACCAGTCCATTTGGATTTCTCCACCCACATCCTTACAAAAGTTCCTACTTAGCAACATCCCGTATGAAGGAGGAATATCTGCAACTAAGATGGTAGCCAAAACTCTCTTTTCAGGCAAAGCAGCAAAAGCCACTTGTGCATCCTTAATTCTTCCGACCAGGGGCACTTCTTTACTCTCCATGGAGTAACAAGATCCATAAGTGCGTGTGAGAGTTAGGCCTAAAGCATGAGCTACTTTAGCAGGCATCACATTATCTGAGGCTCCTGAATCTATGACACAATTACTGAGCCTATGGCCAGCTATAAGGAGTGTTACATAAAAAGGCTTGATTTTGTCATTAGGCGAGGTGACAGCAGCTACCAGACTAGGCTGTGGTGCAGAAGGAGGAGTGGGTAAAAGGCCTTTAGAGGTGGTTTTAGAATGGGAATTGACAAAGTGAATCATTTTAGCAAAAGCTTTGGGATGAGTTTGATAATACTCAGCTTCTGAGATTTGGACCTTGGTCTTTTTCAGGTGATCAACAATATCAAAAGATCCAGAAGTGGACGGGCCATCATCATTCGGTACTCTAGGCTTATCAACTTTAGGAGAGAAAGAAGAAGCAATTTTAGTAGTAGGATTAATAGGACTCACCTTTGGTGTAGATGAGGTAGGGATAGGAGATCCTCTTTTTGCAATCACGGGAATAGTTGTCGACTGCTCCTTAGATTTCTTGATGGGCTGTGTCACTTTCTCCCTCTGACTTGTCTGCTCTCGAGTCATGACAGCGAATGATTCGCTATTCATGTCTGCTACTACTTCATCATAGTCATCTCCATCATCAATGCCTTCAGTGGTAAAGAAATTAACTCGAGATCCCTCAAGTTCATCTGCTTCATCATCAAATTCTTCCACAAACTCCTCGCAAGCTTCATTATCTTCATCATCATCTGGCTCTTCAACTTCACAGGTTGCATTCACAGGAACCTTAACAGGAGGTCCTTCAAGTGCTAATCTTGTTTGAGAAGCAGGCAAACGATTTCTGGGCTGGAAATTTCTCCTTGGAACGTCTGCATAAGGAGCATGCTGAGCTAATTGTTTCTTTATGGCAAGAAGATCATTTGCAAGTTTTTGAACTAATGGATCAGTGTTAGGTCCAGGGGTGGAAGAGGAAGAAGCAGCAGACTTAGATTTGGAAGGGTCTCTTCTCAACTTCCCTGACATGATCAAGTCATCCTCGATACTAACAGCGAGGGTTTGATCCTCGACCAATGTTGCGAGATTAGCCCTTCTTAGTGCATAACTAACTTTGGGCGATTGAGCATTTAGGAAGAAACATTTTTGAATTTGATCAACAGGTCGGGTAAGCTGCGGAATTTTATTGATCAATTTGTTGAATCGGGCCACAAATTCTCTCATGGGCTCTTGTGAATCTTTCTTTATCTGAGAGATTTGGGCTAGCAAGGCATGTACATCTTCTGCCGGCTTGAAACGGTTTTCGAACTGAGTTCTCATTGTGTCCCAGTCGGTGATAGCGCCAGCCGGAAGGTGGTAGAACCAATCAGCAGCATTATCTTGTAACGTCTCAACGAACAGCCTTACGGAGACGTCTTCATGTTCGACTCCCAGAACTCCACATGCAACAATGAAGGCTGCGATGTGTTCATCAGGATGCACTTTGCCATCGCCTTTGAATTTAGGGAAGTTCTTCCGGTTACCTCTGGGTAACTCATGCAAAGGCTGAGTAAGGGCCAGGGGCCCGACACGATGACCCCATGGTAATGGCGCCGCCATTCTTGGAAAAACGGCTTGGAGAGGGACTGCAACACCAGCAAGAATCAAAGCTTGAAGATTAGGGCTAGCTGGCTCTGAAGAAAAACCACCTGTGGGAATTCTGTCTTGAACAGGTGGAGTGCTTGTCGAACGAGTCCTTCTATTTGTTGAAGGGAAAGGAAAACCCTGCTGCTCCAAAAGCTGAAACTGAGAATCTTCAACACCAAGGGCCCTCCTCCCTCGAGTAAAACGCGGAGTCGCCAGATCAAAGGATGATCAAAAATTACAGAACTGGAATGCGATTTTCCCCAGCGGAGTCGCCAAAAACTGTTGGTCGTCAAATAGGACTTTTAAGAAGAGCAACAGTCAGGGGACAAGAAGTCCCTCCTCTTTAATGGGAGAGGTTCCCTTATTCAGAAACGAACCTATTTACAAATGTACAAGACATGATTTGTTGGTTAAACTTGGATATTACGAAAGTGTTTTCTATGAAGATCATCAATTACAAAAAGGACTGAGGAAATGAGAGTACGGGAAAGAGCAGAAAGGCAACATGCAGAATTATAGATATCAGAGTAATTCTTTATGTATGCGAAGTCACAGTGAATTGAAACAAGATCATTTGTATCGGATAAATAAGATGGAATTCAAAGACACAAAGTTCTGTAAATAACATCTGCTAGAACACAAAGTTTCTTAACATAACACAGATTCATTAATCAAGGACACAAAGTTCCTTCTTGGTTATACAAGATCACCATGCTTGCAAAGTCGAAGAGTATGCAATCGGCAAGACTAATAAACTTGAGACAAATGATCTTCACAAAGAAAATAAATGAAAGCTTAGGAATAACAGAGATCAGATAGACAAAGAATGGAAAGTCCTTCTGTATTGATTTCTTTATGATCTATTTACACTTTTCAGAAAATAAGCCAAGTTCTTCCTCCTTTTGAATGGCGTAAAGAAGGCCATTATATAGCTTACAATTCAGTTACTCTTCGTAACCGTTTCTTTTAACTAAAGAATAGTTAAGGACCGCCAATCGCAGTACCTCAACCTATTACAAAGAAAACGGAAAAGAAAGGGAAGAAGAGAAAAGAATGGGGAAGAAGACAGGTGGCCAGTCACTGAGAGGGACCCACTGACTTCAGAATCCGCTGCCTGAATTTCTTTAACGCCTCAGCTATGTCTCTGCCACGAGGGACTGACGTGTTGGCCGTAGACTGAGTCCAAAATCCAAGACATTTCTCCATCTCTTTATCAAACTCGACATGAGTATGATAATCTTTATTTGCTTCTCCAACGGCAGATTGAAGAGAGCAGATTTCCTTCATTTTCTTCTTTGGAGATTGAGCTTTCCTTGAATAGATTATCTTTGACAAAAGCTCTGAACTGAGCTTTGATTTCTTGCAAGGAAAGGGAAACACCAGAATTTTCATCCTGAAGATGACAGTGTATATCTTTGAAAGCAGAGACAACCAGTGTCTTGAAAGCTTCGCCCTTCTGCCAACTGTTCTTTAGTTCTCCCAAAGCCTCCTCCAGGACTTCTTTATTGTTCTCCCAAATTGATAGTCCTCCAGGTTCAGTCGGAGGACTCTTCATATTGATAGTATCAGAGCTGCAACCTAAATTCGGGGAGGAATTACAGAGAAAAGGGATACACGCGCAGGGAATTAGGTTGCAAGGGTTCGAGCAAGGGTAGCATGGAAACAATGTAAGAATTGCAAAGGTGGCTTGCTCGTTATATAGCCGTTGAGGAGAGAGAAGGGTGATCAATGCGCATTAAATTCATATCTATCAGTTTGAAAAACAACATATTCGGGTAGAGCGGGAAAAACTAAGTATGAATGGCATTTGGTTCACTTGGGACATGTGAGACGCGAATGCGCGAAACACGCGGCTCGGCCGATTCGGGCGAAACAGGGAGAAGACGCACAAATGCATTTTGGGACATTTGGGACGAAAACGCGCGAAGGACGCGGTTCGGGCGTTTCGGCCGAAAAGGGAACAATGAGTCCAGAAAAGTTTGGGACATTTGGGACATGAAAGTACGTGAAGTACGCGGTTCGGGCGTTTCGGCCGAAAATGGAACAACTTGCAGAATTAACTTTGGGACATTTGGAACATGAAAGTGCGAAGTACGCGGTTCGGGTGAAACGGCCGAAAATGGAACAACTTGCACAATTCCATTTGGGACACTTGGGATGAAAAGATCCGAAGTACGCGACTCGGGCGGTTTCGGCTGAAAATGTTACAATAGGTCCGGAGAAGTTTGGGACATTCGGGACCGAAGACGCGTGAAGTACGCTTCGGGTGTTTCGGCCGAAAATTGAACAACTCGCACGAAAGTTTGGGACACTTGGGACGAAAAGCTCCGACGGGCCCGAAAATGGAACAACTTCGGGGATTTCGGCCGATCGGGGAACAGAGCGCACTTCGGAACTTGGGACACGCGGGACAAAAATGTCCGACAGGCCCGAAATACATACAAAATGACCCAAAACTATGGACTTTTTCAATTTCACGACTTCGGTACATTAGAGAAAACACTTAAACTCAAAATTTTGAAATTTTTACTTTCATCAGAGTAGGGAATTTTGAGTGGACAACAATCAGATATTTTTACCCTATATAAGGTACAACCCTTATTTTTGGCCTTTTTAAGTTGCATAGCTGATAATTTCCTAATTGAAATTTCCTGTTTTACACCTCGAATCTCTGTTGTTTTCTGTAAATCATCTAAACATCTTATATATTTTTCAAATTAGTCCACTTTTTCTTTATGCTCAGCTAACCAATTAACGCCGATGACAACGTCATAGGATCCCAAAGGTGCAACATAGAGATCAACTTCAGTAGAAAAGTTAGGTAAGTCAAGGACTGCCCCAAAAAGACACATACTAACTGTATGAACAGAGTTATTACCATACTGTACAGTCCATGATTTATCCATTTTTCTAGATTTTATTTTAAGTTTTGAAGCGATTTTACTAGAAATAAAACATTCAGTAGCTCCTGTATCAAAAAGAATAGTTACATGTATGCCAAATAACTTACTAGGAACTTCTATAGGTGTTAGTTGCTTTTCAGCTTGCTTGTCTGCTACTGCAACATGTATCATATGCTGCTGATGATGATCATCCTTCTTCAAAGGACATTGGTTTATGTAATTATCTTTTTCACAATTATAGCAGCCTCCTACAGGTCCCTTTTTAGGCTCAAAATTACTTCCAGCCTTAAAATTATCACGTTGGCCTCCATAGGACTTCCACCCATTATTATAATTCTTGGCAAAACTATTCCTTACATTTCCAGCAGGCTTGTTTGTTGTCATTTTCTTATTATTATCCATTGAAAACTTATTTTTGCTGCCAAAATTTCTCCATGGCCCTTTCTTGGGTGCAAGAGAAGCTGAAGAAGGGTTTGGAATCTTCTTTCGCACTTCCTCTTTATGAGCAGAAATAGCCTTTAATTTATGTTCCTGCTTTATCGCTTTTTCAACAACCCCTTCCATAGTGGTTGGGATATGAACATCAACCTCTCCTCCAATCACAAGATTCAGTCCCATGATGAATTTCCGTATTCTAAACTTCTCGTCAGTTTGATACTGCGGTACGTATTTGAGGAGTTTCGTAAACCACTCCGAGTACTCAGTTATAGTTAGCTTCCCTTGAGCTAAGTTCTGGAATTATGTCATTTTCTAATCATAGAAAAGTTGTGGCAGCCAACATTGCCTAAAATATCCTTTAAATTGATCCCAAGTGATGTTAGTTTCATCAATACTTAGCTCAGCCTTACGGCTGTCCCACCATGAAGATGCTTCATGGGAAAGCTGATATACTCCCCAAATAGCATTGGTTTCCTCCAAGAAGTTTCTTATTGCAAATTACTTCTCCATTTTGCTGAGCCAGCTCTCAGCTCCATCTCCTAATGTGGTGCCATCAAATTTAGGTGGACTTATCCTTTTTATATAATTAGTGAGTTCCATTGCCAACTTGGCCTTTTTTTTTTTGGTTGGACATGTACATTTCCATTGTTATTACTAACACCCATATCAGGGTTGTCCTCAGGAGATGGCTGATTGTTGTTACCAGCTTCTTTGTCCTCCTCATTTCCCATCACCTGCTGTTCAAGTACAGCCAAATGATCTCTTGTGCCCAACAGGGCAGCAAGGATCTCATCAAGTTTTTGGGTTGTTGCTGCCCCTTCCTCGGGTGGAGCATTATTCACAACGTTTCCCCTTGTTCTAACCATTTTCTGTTACAATAAAATTTAGGTTTTCATCAGATTATGGACACAATAGGTCCAAGAGCTGCAAAATTTAGCTCTGATACCAAGATGTAACATCCTCATTTTAATACCTTAGAACAAGAGAACATTAATCAATTTTTTTTTTTTTTTCCCGTTGTTCCAAGGTATTAAAATGAGGATGTTACACTTTAAGCTTTCCTGGATGGCATAAAAACTTATAATCATAAAGAAGCACCATTTTTCTAATCTCAATCTTTTTGTCCCTGATGTGCCTATCATGCCATGCCTTCTTCCTAGATTTTTCCTACTTCTGACTCCAATGTGCTATGGCGCGCGTCTCATCTAACTATATCAATTTATTAATTCTTTCTTCCAAAGTGTGCTCATCAGCTAGACCTCCAGCGTGTGCAATACACAAAGAAGGTAACATGAATTCCATCGGAAGAACTGCTTTTGTGCTAAACACCAACTGAAAGGGTGTGGCCTTGTTCAACCACGTGTAGGTTGTTTTATACACCCAAAGTATGATGGAAACCTTTATCATCCCAATATTTCCTTCCAACATCACATTTTTGTTGTCAATGTTTGGCTCAAAATCTTGTTAAAAGCTTCAGCATAGTCCCATTTTCCTAAGGATTATATGGTGTAGTCTTATGGTGATGCACAATCATGAACTCATCCAATAGAATTCTGATTGTCTTATTCAAAAAGTGTGTGCCCCTATCACTAGTCAAACTCAATGGGCACCCATATCTTGTAAGAAAATTTTCCCATAAGAACCTGATCGACTGTAGCTGCTATACAATCCTCGGTAGGTGTTTCTTCTTCCCACCTTGTAAGATAATTTGTGTAACTGATGATGTAATGTGATCCATTTCTACGTGTGACTAGATGAAATAGGAACCAAAAAGTCTATAGCCCATTTCTCAAATGACTCTGCACTAGGAATAGGTCTTAAAGGAATTTCAGTCTCTTTGCCTCGGTTTACCAATGTGTTGACAATGATCATACACCTTATAATATGACTTTATAATCCTTGTAGATGGTATCCCACCATAATCCAATGAGTAGAATCTTACACGCAGAGTGTGCATCACCTGCATAGTGCCCACCTGCAATACCATCATGAGCCTCTTCCATGATGTCCTGTGCACTTGTGCTTTAGTACTACACCAGCTGTAATACTTCATCTGAGCCTAACTTACATAGGTCACCACTAATCAACATAAAATGAAACCATGTGAAAATTGCAAGTTGTTGCTTCTCCAAGGAATTCATTCCTTCTGACACCACTACATGTACGTAAAAAGACAGACAATATCCTCCAATTCTGAACGTGCAAACATTGTAACTTGTACAACTGTGCATTTTACATTGTATCTTCAATTATCTGCACATGTCCTCCCCCAATTGAATTCATGATAAATGGTTTGGGCCAGAATTACTTTTACCTAGTTTTACCACAACTGTGAAATCAAATTCTTGGAATAAAATCACCCATCGACATATGTGCACCCTTGTAAAATGGGCTTTGTTTACCAAGCATTTCAATGCCATGTGATTGAGTGTAAAATATGAATGATGTTGCTAAAAGGTATTGTCTGAATTTATGCAGTGCAGTAGATCATGGACAAGACGTCGTGCTCTAGTCGTTGTATAATTCTACTTTGCATAGGAGTCAACTTTATACTAGACAAAATAGATAGGATGATCTATAATTCCTTCTCCAGGCTCAGTTAACACCACACCAATGGCCATGTCAGAGGTGTCCACATGTACATGAAATGGTTGATTCCATGAGGGAAAATGTAGAATAGGTTCTATAGTAAGTCTCTCCTTCAATGCATCAAATGCACACTACTATGGTTCTCCCCAATAGAATGTCCCTTTTCCCTTTAGTAACTCTTCCAAGGGTGCACCAATCTTACCATATCCTTTGATAAATTATCTATAATAACTTGTGTGACCCAAGAATATGTGCACCTCACTCTAACTGGTAGGCTCTTCTAGGCCTACAATAACTACAACCTTAGCTGGATCCACTAAAAAACCTTCCTTGCAAATGATGAGCCCTAAAAAAGTGCCAAAAGGTGTAGCAAACATGAACTTATTGATGTTTAAAGAGATGCTTAAGTGTCAACATATTTCAAACATTAAGCACAAATTGTCTCAATGATCATTAACAAGTCCATACACCATCCAATCATCCAAGTAAACCTGTAAGAAGTTGTGAATAAAATCCTGAAATGCTTAAACAATTATGCATGAAAATACAACAGGAACATTTTTTAGACCAAAGGGCATCACAATATATGAAAAAATTCCCCATTCAGTGGTGAAATTCATTTTATATTGATCCTCCTATGTAATCCTAACCTGATGATACCTAGAGAATCCATCTATACAAGAATAGATTTCATGCCCTGCAACGCCTTCTAATATCTCCTATGTGAAAGGTGTAGGAAGGGGATCAATCACACATGTAGCATTTAGTTCCCTGTAATCCACACAAATTCTAATCCGACCATCTTTCTTTATACTAATGACCATGGGGCTAACCCAATATGATTCTTCTAAGGGATTGATGATGCCATATTTCAACATCTTGTCAATTTCTTCCTTAAATTTTATGCGCAGGTTACGGTTCATTTTGTAGGGTCTTTTCCTAACCAGGCATACACCTTAATATTAATCTTTATCTCTCCTAATTATTCATGCACTCCTTTTAATTCATGGTAGTCCCTAGGAAATAAGTCCTGAAAATCACGTAGTAACTCAATGATTTTTTCCACTTCAGAGTCAGACCAATAATCCCCAATTATTGCCTCTTTAGGTTTAGCATCCGTGCCAACATTCACTTTTTTTTTTCTTCATGGGTTCATGATAGGTGCACACATTTTTATCCGCACTATTTAACACCTCGTGTGTACTCGCTGAATGATATATATCTAGATCTTCTACTTCCTCATCATCCACTATGTAGACTATCTTTCCTTTTTATTTCTCAAAGCAAGCACACTTAAGTAGCATGGCATCTATGTCTTATTCTTCATCGAAGAGCATTCCTGATTTTGTCTCACCAAATAAATCCTGAATGAGTTCTTCCACCTTTACACTTTCTCTCATAGTTAAGCAATTTATAACCCTTAATACCTCTTCCACTAGAGGTTTAGTAGAGAAGTATTCAAAAGTCTAGACCATTCCTATAATCAAATCATGCCATTTTATAGTCTCTCTATGTAGCTCCGCATATACATACCAAACACATGCGCAACCTCGTAAAGTGGAATAAAGTTTATGAACCCATAGTGAAGTTGGTAGAGCTTCCTACCCATCTATCCAGAGCCTCTCACACTACTGAACGTGGTTTTGAACAGGTTGATTACCATGATATGGGTAGATTTGAGTAGGTGCATTGCTCTTGAAAAAATGAGTTAAAGAAATCCTAACTTCATTCCATTCTACAGTAGTATCCCTGTGAGCCACCCACTAGTGCCCTACTATCCCACATAGGGTATAGGATTACATATTTCTACTTTCAAATTGGTCTGTCCACTGTTCCTCCATAGTGCGCAGGAGTACCGTAGGGTCTCCTTCTCTAATGTACCAAGGTATAGAGTTGTTACCTATCCTCCTAATATAATGAGATTTTATTCTCCACAAAAATGCACTCCTTACTTTACACCTAACCATCTCATATGTTCTATGAGCTGAATTATGACAAAAAATACTTATGGTATCACTAATATATTATGCATCCTCCCACTAAAGCATTCCTTCCTTAGATGGCTCAAGCACCTTCGGGTCCCAAATGATGCGTACATAAATCCTGTTCAGGTCTTCCTCTCTCAAAGGTTCAACATAAAGTGAAAATTTTCCATTTGTTAAAGGGATAATAAATATTTCCTCCTTGTTATCAAAACTTATATATCTCTTGTTGAACCGTAGATCAAAATTATTTGCATAAGAAAAAGGGTGTCCAAGCAGAGCTAGGAAACTATTTTCTTTAGCAAGTGCTAATGCCTCAAAATCCCCAATGAACTTGGCCCCTTGTATAGTAACGGATGCATATTTTAAAACTCCCACAGAAGTGGCCTTAGTTTGATTAGTCATAAACAGTACATTAGAAGATGGATGTAATGGAGGTATCCCCATATGTACCTATTGGTACCTAGATATAATCTCCTTCACAACTTGAGCAACATCATGGATTTTATAAGACAATCAGAGGAAGATAAATTATTTATATGTCATTTTGTAGATGGGGAAGCAATTTATCTGACTTATTGGCACTCAGGATTTGAAGAAGTGGGTGGCACCTTGAAAGGGTTTGATCTCATCCTAACTATTTTAGGTCGTGCCTTTCAACCAAGGTAAGAGAATCTATTTCGAACCTCTGTTATTGAAGGAGATGTGGATACCTTTATTTTGCACAAATTTTATAGTAAAGACCTTGGGGAAATAATGATCAACACACCAAATCTGACTCTCACGAGCTGTCACTTCCAGATTATGGATATATTTTCAAACAAAAGGCTAAGGTTACTGAAGACATTTGGAATCCTGATCTGTTCTGCATACTTTAGCAAATGGATTTTGTTCTTCTTTGGATAGATAGAGCAAAACAAGGGTAGTTTAGGGTAGGATTGGTTATTTGAATAATTTTTTAGTGGGAGATCAAGAAGATAGATTGGAATTTTCCAGATCCTTGAGAAACTTCATAACAAATGGAGAACTCAATAACAGAAAGCTTCAAAATAGTTAAAACATTTCTTCAACTAGAAGGTGTGCATCAATGGAGACCCAGACATGCACTTTTTCACACAATATTTGAGATTATAGCATGAAGGCTCGAGTTAGAAGACCCAATAAAACATCAAAATCTAAGATTAGTCATGCCTGAGGTACACCCATAGGCTTACAAATAATCTTTGTCAACAGATGAAAGAAAATTGATTTTAAATCATTTATTTCATTCCCAGATGAAAGATCTTCTGAAAAATGAAATTTTAGATGCATCTAAACTATCACAAGGATTGAGATCTATGTGATTCAAAGAGATTTTGATACAATATTGTAATAGGAACAAGAAAAACTACTTGCAAACATTCTAAAAGTGAAATAAACACAAAATTTACTAGATATTTGACACAAATTAACTCAAAATTTATCATATTCATCACTAGGGGAGAGTTACTTAAACAATCTCAGAGCTTTTTGATGGCTATACACTTGTAACCAACTCAACATGAATGAAAATATAACACAGAGGAAGTTAACCTAGTTTATCATAAAGTTTTCTCAGAGGATGAACTTTTCTCAAAATTTTCTTGTGAAAATGAACCGCGACCATTTTCATGAAAAACTCATGCAATATATAAATTTTACTCACTCACTCACTTTTCCCCTCAAATCTTCCCTCCAAAAGTGGAATAGTCGGAGCACCTTTGCTTTGCAATATTTCTAGAAAATGACATTTAACAAACTCACAAAAAGTTGCCAGTTGTTCTTTTAAAGGGTGAATCATTACGAAAATTTCATCATTCTTCAAAGTGGAAGCATGTTTTTCATTTCCCACACATGTATATCCCTTTCATTTCATCATTTCAACTTTTCCCTTCCCAATTTTTTACTCTATAACTTTGGATATGGTAATTCACATTTTTAATGAACCAGAGTAAAAATTCATTTGAAAAATGCCTTGGATTCACAAATTAAACCCCCAAATCGATTAATTCAGACCCTGTGGGCCAAGATGACATGAATTGGTAAAAAAATCGATGAAGATTGATGTAAAAAACACATCTCCAAACTTCCTACAGCTCAAATAGTGGTTAAATTGGTGAAATGCATAGCTACCATCGTTCTGTTCCTCAACTTCAAATTTGAGCCCTCGACGTGGCAGATCTAGGTAAAAACGGTCCTCGGGACGTCTTTTTACCTTTTTACTACTTTTGGAAATTTTTCACAATTTATTGATTTCCTCTGCCGCTCGGCCCATGAGATTTGGGTCTGACACATGGCGCAATATGACTGGATATGGAGTCCCGACTCAATTTTACACATTTTGCATCTTTCTGGAAAAAGGAAAAATTTCCATTTTTTCTCCGCATCTCTGTCTTCCCATAGGAAATGTGTCCTCATATGATTGGCTGAGGGGCAGCACTTCTCATTTAATATTTTAATCATATTTCGCGAAGGAAAATTTTTAACATTTCCTCTGCCAGCCCGCACCTCTTCCATTGACCGGGGTAAAACATTGACTATTTCCTTCAGGCTCTCAGGGTTTTTTGATACTTTGGGTCATTTAAATACAAGAGGAAAAATTTCCAAGTTGCCCTCGATGGTCTGCCTCCCCGCCTCTTTGAATAGAAACATATTTTGACTTTTTCCTCCATCCGGCCTGCGGGCCACTTTTGATAGTTTAACCTTTATGAGGCAAAGAGGAAAAACTTTTAAGTTGCCTCCGATGGCCTGCCTCCCTACCCCTTATGACTTTTTAAATTTCCATGTGTCATAATGGCGCACTTGAGGTGGTCCCAAAAATTTGATACCTTGACTGTGCGGGGGCTCACCACGTGTCCTATTATGGAAATATTTTTTTGAATGCTTGAAGCTCAGTGGAAGGAACCACATGTAATTTTATGAGGTAGTCTCCTTTTTCCCGTTGAAAAGTCTAAGTAAAATGCAAAGCAAGCAGAGGCCTCCACGTGTCATCCAAGGACTTCTTTAAGATGGTGCCCAAAGCAGAGACCCTGAATGAGTGCGAGCTCACCACGTGTCCTATTCCGCCAAATTGCTCCAACTACATAAAATTTTTGTCTAAGTGTGGGCCAAGCAACAGAAGCCTCCACATGTCCTCCTGGTGCTACTCCAAGGCCAAACCAAAAATTAAATCTTCAAACAAGCGCTGTTCACCCACTAGACAGATTTATGAGTAGAGGCTTTTTATAGAATTTTTGAAGTGTTTAGCCAAACCACGTCCAACCAAAAGGTGCCACATCCCTTGTAGATGCAAGTATGCAAATTTGACCAGGAGAAATGCCTGTTAAACTATAAAATATAGAAAAACAACCATTTGAGCATGGAAATGAAATTTCCTTCAAGGACAGAGAGTTTAGAAAGTTACAAGGCTCAAATACATTCCTCAGAGACATATCAACTCATTCTTCTTCAAGTATTTAAGGTAGAAACAACAAGAATGAAAATTTTTGACTGTGGCAATAGAGGGAATGGGAAAATGTGAGTTTTTGAAAGGACAGAGCATGAGGGACTCAAAATACAGACCTTTCCATAGGAACAAAGAAACTAAGATATAAATATGGACCCATACATGATCTTTGATGTAGGGGCAGACTAAAAATGACAACAAAGACCAGCCAAGCACAACATGGGGAAGGATAAAATGATAGAGGTTGTAAATCAAAAAAATTTCAAGGGCACAAATGGGGTGAGACAATTTTGAGCACCAAAAATACCCATGCATATAAAGTAAGAAAATTTACCTCCACACCTATGTCAATCAATATATTACATAGAGCCATCCATCCACAACAACATTCAGAATAATCTCCTTGTCATAATCTAATCTAAGAGTGGGAATATTTGCATGTAGGATCTGACATCCATTCTCAATACCTACATGTGAAGTGTTTCCCTTTAGTCAATTCCCTAGTAATGGAATGATATTCTCCTGGTGTAGCATTTTGTATACCTCCTTCAATTCATCAATATATGACTAGACCGTCTTTGCTACCTTATTTTGTTCCATCTTCTGTGATTGCTCCTTTAAACACTGTATTTCACCCTGAAGATTTCTAAGTACCTCCATGGTCTCATGATAAACCTCCTTCTGGTGCATAGGATCCAGATACATTGCATGGAAAACATCCTCCTTAGTGATGTTAGTATTCTATTGTAATGCTTCTCTGGTATGCAAACCTTTAGCGTGTGTAGTAATCTTCACAGGTAATACCTTAGGTTACGGTGCCAACTTTGGCATCCACTTATTTTCCATAGCGTGTTGTATTCTAACCATCCTTACACCCTTGTTCTCTTGTTTATGCTACTTACTAAGATTATCATATAGGTTTAGGCATTCCTCATAGCTATGAATATTCCCACAAAAAGAACAAGTAATATTTTGACGATATTCACTCAAGTAGTGGTTAGGAGATCTACATGTAAAACATGTTCCATGAGGAAAATAACCTCGTCCACCACCACATCCTTGACCCCTAAATCCACCCTGGTACTTTAGACCTCCACCATGTCCTCCTTCATCATTCCGATCATAGTGTGCTTGATTGTGATCTTGATCCTAGTGCTCACCTTTACCCTTAAAGTTATCTTCTACTCATGTATGTTGCACATAAATATCTATAGCATCATGGATATAACCAATCAACCTGAAGTCTTCTGTATCATGAGTCATGGACCAAAAAATATTACAATAGCAAGATAAATTCTTCCTTATTGGGCATTGTAATAATGGACATTGGCTGGCGTCATGGTTTAGATGACATATATCACAGTCTAACAATAATGAATACACTGACCTGTGGGGACAACTATCCTTAGTGTGCCCTTCCACTTCACAATCTGTACACCAAATCCTACTGTGCGTCTCATGTGCTAAATTTTCTGATAGTGTCTTCAACTTCTTTGTCAAAGTTGCTATATGTGCTTCTAGGAATGGGCTGACTCTAGTGTCTATACTTCCAACTGCCTCAACGTACAAAGATGATTCAAGTGCTTCATGTGGATTAGTGTATATATTATGTGACAACGCCCTTCTAAAAGGTGTGATCAGACCTCAAAGGAACCATTGTGCATGCTGGATTGTATGAATATCATAAGAAATCTTAGAAAAAAGTGTTTTGAAATAGGCATCATACTCCCAGACACTCTCAGTAGTGCCCTACTTAATATCCTTGAGTGCAGTTATACTCTTCTACTTAAATTTAGGGATATAGAACTCTTTAAGGAAAGCATATTTTAATGTTGTATAATCTATGCAATTTTGATTAGGGTCAAACTTCATGTACCAACTGTGTGTACGTCCCTATAATGTAGTTACAAATTGACTTACCTTGCACTCAGAAGCCATGATCCCTTTTGTGTGCCACAGTATCTCACACATGTGCACATGTTCAAAAACATATTCTATACCCCTATACTTTAGAATATGGAGAGACATCTCCATGTAAATATTCTGGGGTTGGTGCGGATCCTATCCACCTGATCCATAACCTTCTACGTTACATCTGTCTCTAGAACCACTAGATGCACCAGAACTAGAGCCACATATATCCCCTAATCCTCCAACTATAGCCGGAAGCGGACTAGAAGATGTAATTCCCTATATCCCAATAGTAGTACTAAACTGAATTCTTGTAGTCTGCGTGGTGGTACTACTACCAGAAGTGAGTCCAAAATTCTATGCGCTCGAATTATGTGCTGATGATGTGCCTAAAAAATTACCTCCAAACAACAATGAAGACATTTTCCCTACTATGGATGTAGTTGGTATGTCACTTACTCCTTCCCTACTACCCAAATTAACTTACTGATTATTGGATGTATTAGATACTAGAAAATGAAGCACAACAAATAGGTTGCCAGGTAGATTTAGATGTATGCCTGCGTCCTAGTTTGTCTCTCCTAGAATGCTCCCTTGTGAGGCCGAGGAGGTTTCCCTGTCATGCTCAACCAAATGGGGGAGTACTACATGCTCTTGCTCCATGCCTTCAGAGTGAGCTCCAAATCCTTCATAATCCATCTCTCTTCTCAATGCCATCCACTCTGTAATATCCCATTGCTTCTCCATCTACCTTCTGTGTGCCTCACTATACTTAAGCTAACTTTTTTCTCTCTACCTTTCTATCGATAGGTCCGTCATATTTCACCAAACCTACTCCTACCCCTTACGTGTGGTTTGTTTTATCTAGCCATCATTTTCTCTTCCAAGTTCAGGGTCACCATCAAGATATTGATTTCCAGTGGAATGCCTTACAAGTAAGTTCCCCTGGGATAATGTAAAAATTGGAACTCAACTACCTCTGGGAAAGAATAAGTGGAAATTGAGTACTCCAGAATATAATTGTTCAAAACACCACGGAACCAAGTATCCATAATGCACGTCCAAATCAGATCAACATCATAGAGGGCCTAAAATTCTTCATGCATCCAGAAAATTTTACAATACCTCGAATTTCATTTAGACGCATAAGAAACCGGCCACTTGTACAGTTATACTAGGAAGATAGCAAAGAATCTCTCATACAAATAGTCATATAGATTTTGTTCCACCCATGCACATGTGTCAAACTTAGATCTAGTGCTGAAATTCTATGCATACTCTTCTTTCAGATATTTTATCCACTCCTCAAGACTTTCTAGGGTCAACCGATATGTCTTCATCATGAACCATCAGGAAAATAACTAAAAATGATGTCCCAACAAAAGAACCAATGTTGCATCCTAGAATCTACCATGAACAACCTAGGCACATTGGCACATCACCCAGCCTGAGTTAAGCTCTCACTTAAAGTGCACAAAGGTACCAAGGCCCTCTTTAGAGTTTCTTGTGTAGGATGTTAACGTGTTGAAAATAGAGCATATTTAGATCCATAATAAGCACAAAAATTCTAGAGAGTATAACTATTCAATAGTGCATAACAAGATCTAGATCTTAAGGAATCATGAATTAAACAATAACTAGGACAAGATTGATCATATACGAACCAATTACAATCATGTTAACACCTTGTCCATCCAACATAATCCATTATATTAAACACTGTAAAACATAGAAGCTTCTTACATCATATAACATTTACCATAAGTTTATGTGTGCATCAGATCTGGTAGCATAACTCTACAATAACTCATATATAGTGTCTCGGTGTCTCTCTCTAACTACAAATACTAATACATACTTATAGGGGTGGGTACTTTCCCTTCACTATGTACACACTTCCAAAAATAGGTTGCATACTAAAAATAGCCATGCGTCTTTACAATAATATGCACACATGTAAGTGTACTAATAATAGATCTCCTATAGTTAACCGGTAGTTATAATCCTATTATTATCCTAAGCTCATGCATGACGCTTAGTATATGCTCATCCCTAAAATATAATTTACGTGTCGCATAAGTCTACATCTTAATGTGTTCTCTACATGCTATCTCAAAAAATATCTCGTAACTATGAAAATGGCAAAGTCCTAAATCATCTTGTCCTGGTGTGCGTTTCCTTTCCTATCCTTCTGTGCATTAAAATGTGCCTTGTTCCCATGCATGAATCTTCTTTGTGCCCTCTCCTTAGTGTCATACTCTATCTACTCAAGACTTAGTTAGTTAAGAGAAGTGGTGACTTAGTCTAGGTTAAAAATAGGATTAGAATGAGTTCATGGTGAGGTGGATAGGTGAGGGAATTATTAACTTAATATGGGTAGTTAAATTAATAATTAGTATGTGGAGGGGTGATGGTAGGGGGTATGTTAGTCGAAGGGGGTCTAGAGGGTTGTGACCCAAATTTGGGTGTCTACATTTGCGCCTTTTTGTCACGTAGATTGTATTTATAAGCAGACGATGACAAAATAAGGAGCGTGCTTTCCCCATGTATGGATGAGAGGTGATCCCCCTCAAGCCATGAAATGATTGAGGAGAAAGAAAAATCAGTGTTGGGTTTGATAAAGTGGTAGGTGATGAAAAATGAGTTAAGGTGTGGTTATAGGTAATGGTGATATCAGTGTGGGTAATAAGTGGGGGCACTTAAATGCATGCACACATCTAGAATGCGACAAGGCACTAGGCTAAAGAGCTCACAAACTCTACATTTTCAAAGGTTGATAGTTTATCTAAACAAGGTTGATATGGTCTAGGTATTTAGGGTATAAGAAAGTGCTCCGGGAAACATAAGGAGGCTGAGGTACAAGAACGGGAACATAGGCATGTTCTGAAGCATCAAAAGGTTTTGTCTAGTCAAGATAGACATCACGACATAAGGCAAGGCAATTTAAGTAGGCTAAACAACATGAGTAGCATCATCAAAAGGTACAATGAGTAAGTGAATTTGAGTGTCAAGTGGGTGAGGTTGGTGTTGGTGTATAGGTAAGGCTGTGTGTAAGGCCAAGGTGTACAGGAAAAAATGTGCCCCTAAGTATAATTAGAGAGGTGATGATGGCTGGTAGGTGATAAGGACTATTAGGTGAGCCTGTAGGGTTGCGGTAAGGTTGTGGCAACAAGAAAATGGCCTCCTGCAGCAACAATAATTTGGGCAAATTAGGCATAATTGGTTTAGGTAGGGTGATCGATACCGGTTGAAGAGGAATTGATGCTGGTAAGGATGACCAATGCATCGATCACCGAGGGAATGACTATATCGACATCGGTTTCCCAAATCAATGGGTTAAAATGAAAAACCCACATGTGAAAAAGGTTCATTTGAGCATTTTAACTTTGTTGAAAATGACAGAGAGAGGGTATAGTTCGCGAGGAAAATGAAAGAGAGAATGAGAGATCTAAGTTGGTGAGAGGTTAGCTAGGTGTAGGAGTGGAGTTTATCAGGCCCACAAGATCTACCTGATTGAGTTGATTGGTTGAGAGCTGGGAGGTTGATTTAGACATAGCAGAGGTAGGATAGGGCTCAAAAGGAGGCCAGGTTCATATTCCAGAGATCGCACCACAAAGGCGACATCGAGTAGAGGTAGGATTCGAGCTCCATTGTTATGTTGGTGAATAATAAGGTAGAACAAATAAAAAAATTAGATATTGGAAATTGGATTGGAATTTTGGTTAAAAGAGGGTGAAATTGGGTATGGGGAGGGTGAAACTAGTTTAATTAGGGGTGAAAATGAATTTGGGGGAAATTTGGGGTTGTTTTGGTTGGGTAGTTTAGATTGTTTTAAGATTTTTTTTGAAATTGGGAACATGGGGGTTCATCCTCAAGGCCGAACCAGTAACTGATGCTTGGTCAGTTATCGGCCAGGTGTCAGTAGGATGACCAAATTTGGTGGGTAAATAGGGGATTGATATCGTTTAGGGTGACTGATGTCGGTCACTATGAAAAGTGACTGAGGGAGAACAAATGTTCAGTTGGGAAGACTAAAAGGTAAGGGAAGGGTGGGTAGCCGTGTCTACTGTGGGAAAAGGGGTAGTTGGGGAGGTTGAAAGGTAGAGAAAGGATGGGTAGAGGTGTATAAGTTAGGAAAAGGGGTAGTGCTGGGATACTAAAAGGTAGGGGAAGGGTGGGTAGAAGTGTCTAAGGGAGAAATGGGTGGGTAGGTTTGTCCAAGGTAGGAATGGGTGGGTTTAGGCTAGGTAAGGGTGGGTAGGAAGAAATGAGAAGGTGTAGGGATAGATTGAAGGTATAGGTCAATAATGTAGGATGGGTGCAAGATGGATGAGATAAGTTAAGTCAATAGGGGAAGGGGGGAAATAAATGAGACATAGAGGTGGGTAAGAGGATAGAAGGCAAGGAAAATAATGTAAGAAAGATAGGTCGTAGGGTAAAAATGGTAAGGCCAGGTAAAATATAGATCTAGGTAGGTAAGGGTAAATGATTAACTGGTGTGAATGTTGATGATGCATAGGCATGGCAACAACTAACAATGAGAGATAGACTGCCACTCCTTATTAGTGCAGATGAGACCAAGAATCACAGAGGAATGAGTGTAATCACATGAGTGATGTTCGGGCTGGGTGGGCATTAGGCGGTATAGGTGGAAATAGTTCAAGATCATAACATGATGGTTGCCCTCATTGATAGATGGGACTCGATGACCGACACATTCCATCTACCTACTGGGGAGATGACTATCACCTTAGAGGACATCTACAGGATCATGAGGCTACCTATCATGTTGGGGAGCCACTCTATTTGGTGTTATCATCAGATGTAAGTGGATCATATAACGATGGTGTTTGGGCCGGCTATGGCCGAGTTGTCTTATCATAGTACCAACATTAGTTATGGGGAGATGTATGTGACACACCCACATGAGACTCATCTGATAGTATTGATGATGGTTAGTGCATTGGATGTTTTTATCTTCCAGACTCAGAGGGTGGGATATTTCCATCGGGAACTGATGGGAGTATTATAGGATATGATTGAGGAGATAGGGTCTATTCTTCATATGGGCGCCATTTTTCCTAGTGCAGTTATACATGGAGCTATGGGTATATAGTAGGATTCAGATGATTTAGATTTGTGTTGCACCTATCTTCTTAAATTGTTGGGCGTATGGGCATATAGTATGTCTTACATCCACTAGGCCTTATAGGACAATAGGATTGGTACAGAGGGGTCTACAGAGCAAGCTTTAGATGATGGCTTATATATAGGAGCACATGTGAGGGTGGACGCGACATCATGAGATATGACATATTAAAGGCATTTACTGGATGACCTATTAACGATTGATATCATTATGGAGGTACCATATCATTAGTCACCATTCATTTAGAGGTATGGAGGAGGAGTTAGTAGGTTTATAGCTGGTGTGATGGATACAAGGACATAGGTCCAGAGAGCATGAGATGATATCAGTTGACCGGGTCAGATGATCAGTTTGGGCTACGGCATAGGATGTGCCCCTGCCCTTCCCATAATACCGTAGGGATGATGTGGAGAGACCATTATCTCCACCACATCATGTTGGATACATTAGGGGTAGAGGAGCCAGGTGGCAGATAGGAGAATAAACGATGTAGGATATACGGATAGATATAGGCAATGGAGGATAACACAACTACAGGTAGCACCTTTGAGGCCAGGACAACCTGATTTGGCTACTGTTACTATTGAGAGGGATAGATTTTAGAGAGAGGTGACTATATTACAGGGCCAAGTCACAACATTATAGTGGCAGCTAGCAACAACTTAGACACAAGTGACTACCTTACAAGGATAGTTAGAGGTGGCACTTGCACAGGCTGGAGATGGGGGGCAGGTTCCAACATTATAGGCCTAGGTTGTTGTGTTATAAGTGAAGGTGGCCACTTTACAGATGTAGTTGGTAGTGGCATAGTCAAAGAAGATGGTGGGGGACATGTAGCTACCCCTCCTTCACCTCCTAGGACACATGATGGAGCACATGTATAGGGAGAGGGGCCACTATTATTGAGACAAGGTCCATAGACAGGTGTTAGAGTGATCAAACCTCTATAGGTGATATCTATGGATAGATACAATGAGATCTTGGTGGAGACCAGATACTATGAGGATCAGATTATAAAGAGTGGTATCCCTTTTGTTAGCTACGCCACCTATAGAGCTAAGTAGGAATCTAGTGAGAGGTCCAGTTCACAGACCTATAATGCTAGTAGTTAAGGGAGCCACCTGTCTCATGGGGAGGGTCAGAAGGAGGTGAATAATTTGTGGAGATAGAGGCTAGGTGAGGGGTCATGAGAGAGTGATAGAGGTGTCGGGCCATCCCATAGATGATAAAGAGATGGAGATGTTGGTTATTTTTTATTTTTGACTTACATATACCGACTTGCATGCCAAAGAGGTGAGATGTATATGAGAGTTTTTGAGGGACTTATTTATATCTGTATATACATTATATTGACATACAATCTTTCTAGTATATAGATTGATGACATTTATATCGATTGTGTTTGGTTTTCATTTCCATTGTATTGTTATCATGGAAAATAAATGTGTAGGCATGGTTTAGGTGATAGTTTGGTTTGATTTCCAATGTATTTTCATTATGAAACATAGATGTGTAGGCATGGGTTGGTTTAATTTATAAGTTATTGATGTTATGGAAACTAGATGTTAGGCATGGTTTGGTTCAATTTTCAAGTTATTGATGTTATGGAAACTAAATGATTAGGCATGGTTTGGTTGATTTTTTTGTGATATGAGATGATATTGTTTTGATTTCCAAGTTATTTTTTTATGGAAACTAGCTATGTAGGCATGGTTGAGTTTGATTTGGATTTCTAATGTATTGATGTTATGGAAATTAGATGTAGGCATGGTTTGGTTATGGTTTTATGATTTGATTTCATGGTTTAATTTATAATATGTTGATGCTATGGAAACTAGATGATTAGGCATGGTTTGGTTGTGTTATTTTTGATTTAAAGTCCATATTATTGGTATTATTGAAAGTAAATGATGATGTGTATGGGTGATGTATGGTTTGTTTAGGGTTAATTTACAAGGTATTGTTTTAATGGAAACTAACTAACTAGGCTTGTTTATGGGGGAAAGAATGGTGGTGGAAAAGAGTGGCCAAGCTAACCTCAGAGGGCTCCATAACCTTGGAGTGCTACCTACATATCCCTTGCATAAGGGGCCTCAGGCTGATTGGGTCAGGTAAGTTGAGTAGGTAGGTTTTATAGGTAATCTTGTTGGGTAAGGATTGTTTGAAAATATGTAAGCTAAAATTTTGAATAGGTAATAGGAAATGTGAATTAGGTGTAGGCATATATGAAGGTGTCATGGTTGATTCAATTTTGATGGTCTTGTCCTATTAAAGAAAAAACAAGTAAATAGATAAGAAACCAAGAGAAGTTGCATGCCCATATTTGAAAAGGACCTTAAATGTTATACCAAAAGAATTATCAAACATGATTCACTAGATACACTGCATGAATGATGGGTTTAGAGTTGAAATAAGTTGTGTGATCACAATGTGTAGAATAGATGCCATGTCCCTTGAGTTGATTTACAAGGTACTAAACAGAAGGTAAGATGGAAGATTTCATTAAGTGTAATCTTTTTGTGGGACATCATGCCCCTTTTTCAAGATACCCAAAACCAGAATAGGAAAGTCCATGACTAAAAGTTTGTACTTTTCTTGACTTTTTATTTTGTTTTTGATTTTTGCATGTATAGACTAATTGATGTGGGAAGTCTATATTTGGATGAATAGAATTTTCTCCTTGAAGTCTTCATGAAGTTGATCGATATTGGAAGCTCAAAGATAATTTTATTTGAGAGATATAGATTAGTATTCCTTTGGGGATGGACTAAGTGTAGTAGGTGGTTGACTATTTATAGTTGTCCTTTGAGAGAGTAGTCTACTTACAACAACAAGAGAGGAGAGAGAGAGAGAGAGAGAGAGAGAGAGAGAGAGGAGAGAGATAGGAGAGAAGAGAGAGAGAGAGAGAGAGAGAGAGAGAGAGAGAGAGAATCACTTATTATTTGCAAGAAGTTCAACTTAAGGAGTAAATTTTTGGTTATCCCATATTTTTTTTTGATTTTATTCTAAACTTGAAGTCACAGATAAGACTATAAAGGAGTGTAGGCCTCTTTTATGAAGGAAAACCTAGAACACAAAAAGGTTAGATATGAAAGAGGAGTTTAAAGTGAAAAATGACCATTGGATTCCATCCTAAAAAGGAAAAAAAAGTATCCATGAGAATCATGCCTTGAGTAGAGCTATGAAACTCATATTGAAGACACGACTGAATGGTGACAGATAATCACACAATTCTAGTTTATTCTTTGGTCCTTAAAATATGTAAGTGGAAGGAGAGATTTTCTCAAGAGACATAAAGTGATGTTTTACTTTATTCAACAATAGAACATTTAAATAAGAAAGGGATTAAGGAGCTTAGGTTTGGGTTTACACTCAAGAGAAGATAAATGATCAGATGTTGATCCATATGTGTGGGTGAAAATATAGGGTCTACGCTAATTAGAAGAAACATTTCCTCATTTAATTTTCTCTTCTTTGGTTACATATTGGTTTTCCTTTAGGAAAAGGTCAATGATCTTGAAGGTTCGTTCTTGAAAAAAAATTTCATAGGCATGCTTGATACATTTTTGGTAGATTTGGAGATGGTCTAGAGCGTTTAGACAATGTCCATCCAATAACTCAAGTTGTGCCAAACGTTCTTGGTGAAAATCATCATTAGAGAGAATATCTTTAAGTGACATACAAAGAGATGGAATTTTGAATTCAAGAGGCATAACAACCTCTATACTGTAGAGAAAAGAGAGAGGTGTGGCATTGGTATAGGTACAAATGTTAGTATGATAATCCCATAAGGTGAAAGGAATGTGTGTCTGCTAATCCTTAGCAGTGTCATCAACCACTTTCATAAGAATTTTGTCGAGGGTTTTTTTAGATGATTTAGCTTGGCCATTTGATTTTGGATACTATGGTGAAGAGAAACTGAGTTGAATGCCAAAATCATCATATAGTTTGCATAGATTTTTGTTTTTGAATTGTTTTCCGTTGTTGGTGATGAGGCGATGAGGAATACCAAAATGAAAAATAATATGGTGGTTGATAAATTTAGTAATGTTTTCAGCTTTACTAGAAATGAGAGGGATGACTTCCACACACTTAGTGTAATATTCAGTCACCATGATGATCTATTGATGACGTTGAGAGGAATGAGGGTTAATATCTCCAACAAGATCCAAACCCCATTGAGAAAAGTGCCAAAAGTCTTTGGTGACTTATAAGGCATGACTAGGGGTGTGGTGAAGGTTTATATGATAATGAAACTTCACACAACATTTGATGTATTCAAAACAATATTAGTTAAGGGTTGGCTAGTAATAACCAAGGCGAAGGATACACTTTAAAACCGCAAGGTGACTAAAATGTCCCTAAAAAATCCCATCGTGAATTTATTTGATAGTGTATGTGATTTTAAAACTGGTGAGGCATTGCAAAAGGATATTATCAAATCTATGTTTTTATAGAAGATCCCCATGATGATGTAATGAGATACATATTTTAGGAAGGCTCGTCGTTCATTTTGAGTGAGATCTAGAATCAGAATTGAAAGGGAGAGGTAGTCAATGAACTGCTTATACCAAATATCATGTGGGTCGGTTTTGATTCTTCCCCAAAAATTTATATTGCAGATAATATAAGAGGGTGATTGCAACCATTATACTATGACAAAGATTTTGGAGTCCAAAGGTGAGGCCGGTATTTGAGAAGCAAGACAAACCATGTTATCTGTAATTTTTTTAGTGGACCATGGAGTGGTTTGAATGAGGAAGTGATCAAATGTGATTTAAATTATGTCAACATGATGTTTATAATATTTAATTTCCTTGTTATGATATTGGTATAAACCATTGACTTAGCTCATAACTAGTTGAGAGTCACCAAAGATATTAATGGATTTAACATCTAGGGAAATGACAGTTTGAAGGCCTAACAAAAGTGCTTCATATTCAGCCATGTTGTTAGTGTAGTTGAATTCTAGTTTGAAGGATAAATACATACAATCACCATCTAGAGGAATGAGGATGACCCTTGCGCCTCCCCCACATTAACATTTGGATCCATTAAATAACAATTTCATATATTAGAAAATATGATCAAGGGAGAGGGTACCGATAGATTTATTTCTAGGAAGAGGAGCATCTGCAAGTTGATATGTAATGGTTTATCCCTTGAAATTTTTTTGATGAATAAATTCTAGGTCTAGGTATGCAATGATAATGAGCTAACACATGGTACATTGGTGTTCGTAAGGTTTATCATACATATAATACAGAGGGTCGGTGTTGGTGACGAAGAAGGTTTTGTGGTTAAGTAGGTAGGGTGAAGTTTGGTGGCCACAAAGACTAAGGCTAGGAAATGATTTTAAGCATGAGTATACCTAGTCTTATAGTCTAAAAGAGTACAACTTATGTAATAAACCAAATGCTCCTTGTGTTACTCATCGCGATGAGTGAGCATGGCACCCAAGTAATGGTTAGTGGCATAAATGTAGAGGTAAAAATGTTTGTCATCTTTAGGTGGGATGAGCATAGGTGACTGAAGAAGGTATTTCTTCAAAGCTTCAAAGGATTTTTGGTAATTATCATTCCAATTGAAGGAGACATCCTTTTTAAGGAGATGAAGAAAAGGGTGACATTAGTCATAAATTTTGGAAATAAAGTGTCGAATGGATTTTAATTTTCCTTGCAAACTACAAAGCTATCGAAGCTTAGTAGGTGGAGGCATTTAGAGATTAGCCTTGATTTCGGTGGGATCGACTTCGATGCCCTGCAAAGATATAATGAAACTAAGGAGTTTTCTAGAGAGAATGAAAAACACACACTTCTTAGGTTGAAGGCGAACACAATATTAGATGAGATGATAAAATATGACTTTAAGAATTGTGAGGTGTTCAACATGAGTTTTGTACTTAATGAGAAGGTCATCGACATAATATTCCAATATTTTATGCATGATATCATTGAAGATATAGGTCATAGTGTGCTGATAGGTGGCACCAACAATTTTCAAGCCAAAGGGCATGATGTGATAACAAAAGGTTCCCTAAGGCATGATGAAGGTGGTTTTTTGTTGATCTTCTAGAGCAAGTAATATTTTATTATAACCCAAGAACATGTACATAAGAGATAGCATCTCATGACTAGTTGTAAGATCAATGTGTTGGTTGATGCTAGGTAGAGGAAATTCATCCTTAGGAGAAGAAAGGTTAAGGTCATAGATTTCTATACAGATAAAAATTCCCCCTATTTCTTTGGTGATAAGAACACTGTTAGAAATCCATTGTGGATAGCCAATGGGTAGAATGAAGGAAACATAAAGAAGGCACTAGAGTCCTTATTTCACAAGAAGAGAAATGTGTGGATGTTTTTTTGCAAATTCTATTTCACAGGTTTGGCATCAGGGATATTCACGATATTATGGACCATGATATTAGGGTCAATAATGTACATATCGACATAAGACCAAGAAAAAGTGTTGATATGATCTTGAAGGAAAGAGCTGAAGGGTTCCTATGGAGTAGAATCTAAATATTGGCCTATTTTTAGAATCCAAGTTCATCCTGAGTGTGAATGTTGATCTCTATGGTCGATTCATTTAGTATGGTTTGTGTCTCAGAAGGTAATGACCAATGATTGTAAGAATCATCTACACCTAAATAGGTGAGAATAAATTCATCATCTTGACATTGAACGACATTGATAAAAGGTGTGTCTTCATCTAACATGTTATGATAAAGAAGAGGAAGGGAAGAGGGCATATTTCCATCATAATGATAGGTACGAGGTCCCAAATAAATGGTGTTCATGAAAAAAAGTTAGGAGGGATGGATTCTAGATCTATGGACTTTGTGGGTGAAGGTGGTGTGGTAGGCGAGTTAGGTGAGGAAGGTTTATCTTCCTCTATGAGGTCAATTATTTCCTTCTTAGGAATATGTGGCACAAAAAATATAATACCACAATGTTCTTTGTGTTTTTGGGTGGTGCAATGTATGATGACCTTGCTCATAAAGACCAAATCCAAAGCCATTGTAGGTACATCAATGAAGAAAAGTGTGGGCAAAGCGGTGATTGGTGAGGCATTCAAAGTCGAATGAGAAAGTTTGGGTTTGGGTAGGTGGTTCAAGAGAATAAGAATAAATGTCAAGTCCCCTATATTTCAAGTTGGTGCAAAGGTTGGGAGGACCACATGGAAAAACCTCTCCTACATGAGGGTCATAACATGGGTGTTAGTGAAAGCTTCTGTATTCCTGAGGAGTAAGGAAAGAGTCTATGTTATAAAGGTTGTATTCCCCCAAGGATAGGCATTGAAAAAAACCTACCAAGGGGTCAGAGGTCAATAATTGGGTAATGGGGATGGATGAATCACTCAAAGCCTAAGAAGTTGGGGCACTAGTTTCTAGTGAAGTAGAAGGGTTAGTAGATGGGCTAGCTATGGAAGATGTGACAACAAAGGGGATAGATGGTCTAGCTTTGGAAGGTATAGTGGCAGAAATGGTAGATGAGGCAAGGGAAGGAGATGAAGTGACAGGGGTGGTAGATACATTGATTGGAAAAAAAGTCATCATTTGGTTAGTAAAGCATGTTGTAGGTTTTAAAAGGTGAAGGATCCACATGAATGGTGTAGGTCTTCCCTTCATATTCAAATTTTAGGCAACAATGAAGGCTTGAAGGTACACACCCCACGGCGTGAATCTAGGGTTGGCCAAGTAGGAAGTTATATAGAAATTCCCCCTAAAGAACATATAATAATTCAAGACTGGTGTGGGGACCCACACGGATGTGGAGGATGATGGTGCCAAGGGTAGAAGTCATGACATTATTGAAAGAACACAACACAATAGGGTTACTATTCATGTAGTTGATGGGTATGTGTAATTGTTTATATGTATGGGAAGAAATGATATTAATGCTAACAACTCCATCTATCATAATGTGTTGAATGTGAGTATCATTGATGTAGGTGGAGATGAAGAGTATGGGATCATGATCATTTGATTTTAGATAGGAAATATCTCAGTCAGAGAAGCTAATGGTAGAAACCCAAGGAGAGGTAATGGGGTTATAATTTTGAGGCAAAGTGGTGAAGGAAGCCACATGAGGAAGGGTAAAGATGGTGGCCATAGGTATAGGATAATTTAGTTGAACCTTGATAGATTGCAAGACCTTAGTGAGGGCCTGATGATGAGACTCATAGGTCTGAATTAGGTCATACAAGCACATATTCAGATGAGATTGATGAAGCTTCTTAATTAGAGCGATGTGTGACTCCGTTAGAAATAAGATAAGATGACCCATAGATGGTTACCTTGGGGGTAGGTGTTGGTGAAATGGTTGGTGAAGGTGTACTAGATGGGCTACCAATTTTCCCTTTTCTTTTATCTTTTTATGATTGAGTGGATACTCGGACCATAGTTATTTTAAATATCAGTGAAGGAAAAGAGGGTTGGGGAGATATAGGTAAAGGCCACTGCATAGATATAAGGCTAGACCGCATGGTGGCGGGTAAAGGGGGAATGAAATTCTCTTCCAACATGTCATATTTGTCAAAGAGACCATCTGAAGTACAAAGTTGAAGGATATTTTTTTGAAGGCCTTATGACCTTCAACATCATGCTTTGGTGAATGATGATATGCATATATTTTGGTGCTGTCAAACCCTATTGGTTTGGTTTTGAGTGGGTCATAAGGCTTAGTAAATGTGAATGAGATAACAGAGGTTTCTAAAAACCTAGTGAGGATGTTAGAATAACATCCTGCCAATAGATCACAATGAGAAGTCAGACTTGCTTTAGATGAAGGTGTAGGTGAGTTTTGTGGGAGAGGTGTTGTTGCAGGTGGTGTACATGTGACTACCTTTCTGATAGGTAGTGAAGGTTTTTATTTTGGTTTAGGTTGTAACTTCTTAGGTAAATGTGTAGGAGGGGTGCATGAGGTAGAAGGAGATGTAGAAGGTGGGGGTACCCTAGAAAGATAAGGTGAGAGTGGCGGTGTTGGACATAGTATGGTTATAGGTAATGGAGAAGATTCAAGAAGAAGAGGTCATGAAGGTGAAGGTGTGGGAAAAAGATAAGGTAAAGGTGTGGGGGAGGGTTGCTGCACCTTATATTTGACTTAGTGAAGAGGTAACTTTACCAAGGTGGAACATTGTGGGCCTAAAATTGTAGGTAGAGGTGAAGGTGAAATAAAAGGCATGTGAAAGACTTGGGTGTGAGGCCTAGGAGGTTTCGTCTTCCTCTGATGTGCTGGAATCAATTTTGTGACAGGTGGTGGTTGAGTAGATAAGTCTAGTTTCACTGTGGGATACAGTAGGCTAGGTGTTGGTAGGAACCTTAAGGAAGTGGTAGGTTTAGGTGTGGATAGGGGTTTGGGTGAAGGCAAGGGTAAAGAAAAAGGTGCTGATATGATCAACACAGGCAACATGGTCTTAGTTGTCTTGAATACCTTAGGATAGATAGTTGAGGTAACCAGGGACAAAATTTACATTTGGGTAGATACTAGGAGTTGAAGGTGCCCCCAGAGTGTGGAGTAATCAACATACTAAAATCATTCCACCAAACATGAGAATGGTTTTGGTTTAGAAGATGAAAAACTAGTGGTGAAACCTATCTAGAAATCTAAGTCTTGTAATACAGGGAAGGTTTTTGCCTCTGATTCAGTAGGATGGAGTGATGTAAGAAGGTTGAAAAATATTGGAAGACCCTAGGAGAAACATTTCCTATAGGAAAAGGAGATAAGAGTAGCTCCTCTATGGGTCGAGGAGAAGGCAAAATAGGTGATGTTGACTCTTCTTTAAGTAAAAACATGGATAAGGTTATCTCCTCCTTGGGTAAAGGAACAGGTGAGATAGGTTTCTCCTAGGAGGAATAAGAAAGGAAGGATCTTTAGTAGGTAGCGAAATAGTTGGGGTAGGCTCCTCCATGGGTAGAGGAATAAGTGTGATAGGCTCCTCTCTAGATAGATGAGTAGGTTTGATAGGATCCTCTTTGGATAGATGAGTAGGTGTGATAGGCTCCTCCGTGGGTAGAGGAGTTTGTGCGAAAAATTCCTTGATAGACGCTACAGGAGGAAACTGGCTAGATGAAACAACAATTGTGTTGAAAACAACATGAACCTCATGCACATTGGTGTCACTACTAGAGGTCTCAAAATCCTAGTTTGATGGTGTATGATTAGGAAAAGGTTTCTTAAACACACACATATTAGCATTAATAGGTGCATTAGGGTTGTTCAAGATGAGATTTCCACTAGTTAGCATTCCTTGGACAATTTTTTTGAATGTTTTACAATTTCCATTGCTATATCCCCTAACTCAATGGTAGTTACCAAAATAGTTTTCTTTATACCATGATGGTGTAGGACGAGAGGGATAAAACAATTTTTTTAGTTTGATAGATAGAAGGGTGTTGGATCTAGCTTTTAAAATATTTTCCAACACAAGAATATGGTTCTCCGATAGAAGTGTAATCCCTCTATTCATACTTGTATTGGAATTTTTGAATAGGAGAGATCTTTCCAAGTGGTTTTGGTTGATTAGAGAGATGAGAGGGAATAGATTTCATAATCACCGTGTTGGAGGATCATTTGACCTTAGAATGGCTATTAGAATGGTTGTTTGACGGTTTAGAAGAAGATTCGTTCAATTTGAAGTTAGCGTTCTTCTTATGTAACCAAAGTTTCTATTCTTCAAGGGCAGGAATCTCTAGTATTTTGGGCCATGGTGAAGGCTTTGTCAAATGTGCAAAATGTTTGAACCTAGAGAGTCGGGAAATGTTTCTAGCACATGACCTTGTGAAAAACTCTATGAGGTCTACTTGTGGTAGCTAGAAGGTGATTTTATTGATGAAACCCTGCCAATGTGCGACAAAATATGTGATAGATTCATCCTCATATTGGAGAATAGAGTATAAGTCTTTCATAGAGACCTTCTTAGAGATATTGATTGAAATGTGATCTAGGAATGTTTGGGCCAATTAATTGAAGGGTAATATTGAGTGGATAGGTAAATCACTATACCAATCTAGGGTAGGTCCTGAAAGAAAAATGGGAAATGTTTGAAGGAGCATTTCATCATCGTGGCCTATCAAATAACAAGCGTGTCTGAATGATCGTAAATATTGGTTAGGGTCTTCTTTTCTATTGAAATAGTTTAACTTGAGGAAATCCCATTATGTGGGATAAGGGTGAATAAGTATGGATGGGTGAATGGTATTGTTACAGATTTCATCATAAGTGAGGAAATTACGAGATCCAAAAATAGAGGCCTCAAGTGTTTGTACCTTATCCATCATCATCTTGAGAAGATCCATGGTAGGATTAGATTGAGGAGTGACCCATGTGGTATAAGAGGTTGGATGAGATGAATAGGTCATAAAAAATATTCCAGTGTATGGTGGTGTCAAATATGTGCAATGAGAAGTGGGTACGTAAGCAAAAATAGATGATAAGAGAATTTACATTGAATATGAGGTGGAAACTATAGGCTATGACCGAGATGGGATGTAGGTGGGAGGAGCTTGTGGGAATATCCTCATGGTAATAGGTGGTAGAGTAGGAGAACTCAAAACCACCAAAGTTTGATAAGACATATGGGATGTTGATGTAATTGACAGTTGTGAAGTAATCGGTACTAATGATGTGGGGATCCCTATAATAGGAGATGTGGATGAGGATATGGTAGGTGTCGAGGTGTAAGAAGAAGTCAAGGGAGTGACAAACATCAAAGGTGTGATGAATGTCAAGGGTGCAGTAGGTGGCATGGACGTGGGAGTAAGTTATTCTGAAGTAACATTCATAGATATGGTAGGGGGCATGGAGGTAGGCATTCTAAACAACGGCTGACCCGATGACTCACTGGTAGAAGAGTGGGCGAGGTAATTCTATAAGGCTATGACATTACGATCAAGGAATTTAATGAATTACTCATCATGTATAGGTATATTTGTAGGAACGTTGGGGTCCATTAGTGAATAAATAGATGCTGGTGAAGGTGAAACAGGTAATGGTACACAACTAACATGAAATGAAAAAGCTCATGCCTATTGGTGAGTCCAAACCATAATAAATATGGAAGATATATTTTCTAGGCTCTACAGAACTAACATAACTCTGAAACAGATGTTTGGAGATGTCTGGAAGATAGAAATAGGTTGTTGTGTCTGGTGAAATCCTAAAACATAGGGACCGATACTGGTCAGTAAACTGGTGCTGGTTAAGCAGAGAGATTGATGTCAGTCAATGGACCGATCTCGGTAGGAAGGTAACTGATGCTTGTTACTATGAAAATGAAGAATATTTAAAAATATGGGGAAGAAAAGTGGAAAATGGGTATTTTGGGATCTATTAAGGGTGATAGATACTCAAAAATTTGTTAATTGAAAGAATCATAAACATAAAAAGACGGTATGTAAGAATATATTGTTATTTTGATAGAAAATCAAAACATAGAGAGATCGATACTGGTCAGTCAACTAGTGCCAGTATGATGAAAGAACTGATGTCAGTCGCTGGACCGATAACGGTAATTGATAGAAAATGGAATAATGAAGAAAATATGATTGTTTGAGTTAAATTTGATGAAAAGAAGCCTTGAAAGAGGCTATGTATGACAAAGATGATTTAAAACACTCAGGAAAAACTAGGCTTAACCCGTTATGATGGTTAAGTGTGGAAAAGAAGAATAAAATGTGGTGAATACATCCTCACAACTCAAACTGTAGAATATAAGAAAGAAAGACGACAATCAAACAAGAAAAACCTAAATAAACATGTTATCCTAGGATCATATTTTTAGTGTTTAGCTAGCTTATACCTTAAAACTAACTATGAATGATATAGAATGTTTGGATAATGAGGTACCTAGAAAGCAATCTATGGATGGTTTTAGGTTTTATTTTGGTAAAGGAGTCCTCAATATACCTTTCTATACATGAGGTCTAAGATCTGATATGATTTATTAGCTAGAACACCGGGTGGGGCCCACCTTTAATGGGTTTTCATATCCTTGATGAATTCTTCCCGGAAGGGAATGTTTAAGAAGTTTGTAGATTATGTTAAGTGATTTGGATAAGGAGTGCATGTATAAATTTGAACTACGTTTTATTAATCAATGAAAAAATGGTCATGATCTCCATCATATGATTGCTACTTAACTATGTGAGATAAACATGCAGACATACAGGGATGAAATGTAAGTGTTTTAAGCCCCAAATTGAAATATGATATTAGACATAAAAAAGAGTGAATAGGAAGAGGGATGAATTTCACTAATGCAATAACAAAAGAAATAAGATGGACTCTTTTTAAATGCACCAAAATAAGTGTTTCATTTAGAGAAATTAGAAAGGAGTAGATTACTAGAGAAGAAGATTTATTGAATAACGATTTAGAAAGGAAAAACACCAAATACAACCTATATTAATAGAAAGGGAACCCAAAAATGAGGGCCTCGCGTGCATGCCAAAATGTTTCAACCACAATGTTGTGTAAGCAACAATAAGGGTAAAGGGTGATGTGAGTAGGAATGACTGTGATGTCAAAGAAGGTTGCGCATCATTGAGAAGACCAAGATGATCATGAAGAGATAATTTTTGGCTAGGAAGGACTACTTACAAATTGGAAGCTGGTTATAGAAGGGATGGTTGTGTTTGAAGGAGAGACAAGTCTTAATCTTGGGCATTAGTAGAAGAAGGCTCTAGTCTTCCCTGTGAATGATGCAACACTTTGGAACACATTTTTGATGTTTGGTGGAGGTTGTGAATGTCTTGAATGATCCCTGGTTCATCATGAGGTCACCTAGATTCTAAAGATGCGAGAGCTAAGAATATAAGAACTCCAAAAGCCAAGATGGAATAACCTGGGAAAAGGATTGGAATTCCTTACTTAAGGTAACTAATGGTGGTTAGGTGACTGGCACCAATCGAGGAATAAATGGCGTCGGTTAGGGAGAAAAGGTCATATTTATCCAAAAATAGTGTTTTCTCTCCATTTTTGGTGTTGGTCAAGGTTTGTTCTGGACTAGGAGTTTGGGTTGGTGCTAAATGAAGTGGAAAATTTGTAAGAGGGGACAATAGGTAATGAATTTTAGGGTTAGAATGAATCTTAGTTAGTTAAGGGAAGTGGTGACTTAGTCTAGGTTAATAAATAGGCTTTGGAATGGGGTCCATGGTGAGGTGGAGAGGTGAGGGAGTTATAACTTAATAGTGAGTATTAATTAATAATAATGTGTGGAGGGGTCATGGTAAGGGGTATGTTAGTTGAAAGGATGCCTAGAGTGTTGCGACTTAATATTGGGTGTCTACAAAAATATCATCTAAACATTAGATACATTATTATAGTTACTACAGGCCTATTAAGCTATTTTCTTATAGGATATTAAAAGTTCATTTCACTCATCTCATAAGAAGTCGTGGGGCTTCCTTAATTTTAGCGCATGCCTGATTCAGCATTGTTCCTATTTAAGGGGGAAAATTTGGTTAGATGCCAAGATAGGTTTAGGTCTTATGTCAAAATCAGCCCAGAACTATCATAATTTATTGTAGGTTTTAGACTGTTCAATGGATTTCATGTAGATTGGTTAGAAGGTGAGAGAAATTTCTCCAAAAGATTTAAATATAATACTCGCGTTATAACCCTCCAAAATGTCTAAAACACTATGAAGAAGAGGAAAATTGTGTCATTAAAGAATTTGTGTTATGGAATATGTGTTCTAGTACTGTCTTAGGCCTTGAAATTAAGAAAGATATGGTACAAAATAAAATGAAATGCAAAGAAAAATATAATAGTATACCTAACGATCAATCCATAATAATAATACAAAACAAAAATGAGAATTGTTGTCGAGAACATACCCAAATATCACAAGGAGTTCCCTCTATCGATTTTTCCTACTGATGATGGCTCTCATATCATGACTGTAGGCAGGCACAGAGGAAAGATCATGGAAAACAACTTTCTCCATGGGCATGGATATAAAAAAATGTGATAATGATGAATTCCCATGTACTTGTAAAATTTCAAAAATAATTACAAGAACACGAGGTGACAGGTCAGATAACACAACAGACCTGACATTATCGAACACACCTGGTGATAATGCACTTAGGTCTCACACCGATGTGGCGAGAGAACTGACATAAAATTTCCTGTGATGGGAGTTTGTTGACTTCATTTGTTTCGTGCACCAGGGGTGGGGCCGGGAATATGCCACGTTGGTTACTGCATGCTGTTTACAATCAGTGTTTTACTCTTTAACTTTTCTTTGTTGTGTGTATGTTTGTTTATGCGCATTGAGTTAACCTTTTGATATTTCCATAAATATGATACAACCTCGATTGTTAAACACACCAAAAATAAAACAAACAAAAAGAAAAAAACCAAAAACAAACAAAAAAAAAAAAAAACAAAAAAAACAGGGGGGGGGGAAAAACAGAAAAAAACAACAAACCACACCAAAAAAAAAAGGGGGTGGGGGGGGGGGGGGGGGGGGGGGGGTGGGGGGGGGGGGGGGGGGGGGGGGGGGGGGGGGGGGGCTGGGGGAACAAACAAACTTTTTGGACTCTTTTAAATGCACCAAAATAAGTGTTTCATTTAGAGAAATTAGAAAGGAGTAGATTACTAGAGAAGAAGATTTATTGAATAACGATTTAGAAAGGAAACACACCAAATGCAACCTATATGAATAGAAAGGAACCCAAAAATGAGGGCCTCGTCGTGCATGCCAAAATGTTTCACCACAATGTTGTGTATACAACAAATAAGGTAAAGGTGAGGTGAGTAGGAATACATGTGATGTCAAAGAAGGTTGCACATCATTGAGAAGACCAAGATGATCATGAAGAGATAATTTTTGGCTAGGAAGGACTACTTACAGATTGGAAGCTGGTTATAGAAGGGATGGTTGTGTTTGAAGGAGAGACAAGTCTTAATCTTGGGCATTAGTAGTAGAAGGCTCTGGCATTCCCTGTGAATGATGCAATTCTTTGGAACACATTTTTGATGTTTGGTGGAGGTTGTGAATGTCTTGAATGATCCCTGGTTCATTATGAGGTCACCTGGATTCTAAATATGTGAGAGCTAAGAATATAAGAACTCCAAAAGCCAAGATGGAATAACCTGGGAAAAGGATTAGAATTCCTTACTTACGGTAACTAATGGTGGTTAGGTAACTGGCACCGATCGAGGAATAAATGGCGTCGGTTAGGGAGAAAAGGTCATATTTATCCAAAAATAGTGTTTTCTCTCCATTTTTGGTGTTGGTCAAGGTTTGTTCTGGACTAGGAGTTTGGGTTGGTGCTAAATGAAGTGGAAAATTTGTAAGAGGGACAATAGGTAATGAATGTTAGGGTTAGAATGAATCTTAGTTAGTTAAGGGAAGTGGTGACTTAGTCTAGGTTAATAAATAGGCTTGGAATGGGTCCATGGTGAGGTGGAGAGGTGAGGGAGTTATTAACTTAATATGAGTAATTAAATTAATAATAATGTGTGGAGGGGTTATGGTAAGGGGTATGTTAGTTGAAGGATGCCTAGAGGGTTGCGACTTAATATTGGGTGTCTACAAAAATATTCATCTAAACATTGGATACATTATTATATGTACTACAGGCCTATTAAGCTATTTTTCTTATAGGATATTAAAGTTCATTTCACTCATCTCATAAGAAGTCGTGGGGCTTCCTTAATTTTAGCGCATGCCTGATTTCAGCATTGTTTCCTATTTAAGGGGGAAAATTTGGTTTAGATGCCAAGATAGGTTTATGTCTTATGTCAAAATCAGCCCAGAACTATCATAATTTATTGTAGGTTTTAGACTTGTTCAAGGATTTCATGTAGATTGGTTAGAAGGTGAGAGAAATTTCTCCAAAAGATTTAAATATAATACTCTCGTTATAACCCTCCAAAATGTCTTAAAACACTATGAAGAAGAGGAAAATTGTGTCATTAAAGGATTTGTGTTAATGGAATATGTTTTCTAGTACTTTCTTAGGCCTATGAAATTAAGAAAGATATGGTACAAAATAGAAACGAAATGCAAAGAAAATAATAATAGTAATACCCTACGATCAATCCATAATAATAATACAAAACAAAAATGAGAATTGTTGTCGAAGAACATACCCAAATATCAAAAGGAGTTTCCTACTATCGATTTTCCTACTATGATGGCTCTCATATCATGACTGTAACAGGCACAAGAGGAAAGAATCAATGGAAAACAACTTTCTCCAGGGCATGGAATATAAAAAAATGTGATAATGATGATTCCCATGTACTTGTAAAATTTCAAAAATAATTACAAGAACACAAGGTGACAGGTCAGATAACACAACAGACCCTGACATGATGCTAACACACCTGGTGATAATGCACTGTAGGTCTCACACTGACGTGGCGAGAGAACTGAGATAAAATTTCCTGTGATGGGAGTTTGTTGACTACATTTGTTTCGCGCACCAGGGGTGGGGCCGGGAATATGCCAGATTGGTTATTGCATGCTGTTTACAATCAGTGGTTTTACTCTTTAACTTTTCTTTGTTGTGTGTATGTTTGTTTATGTGCATTTGAGTTAACCTTCTTGATTATTTCATAAATATGATTACAAATCTATTGTTAAACAACAAAATAAAGGTTGCGCTTATATTCACATTCTCCAAATGGTACTCATGCTACAAGAAAAATATTTCCCATCCTTGTTAAATCCCTTTCTTGCTTTCTATCTTTGTTAAAATCTCATGCTTTCTTCATATCAAGTGGCTATCCACCGGCTTTCTGTGTCATCCACCCACTTGAGGGGACATTCCCTTACCATCTAATCCTGCTAGGGCATCCAAATGCTTCATCATTTGTTTCTCATTGATATGCATGTGTCTACTATCGTTAAAGCACTATTACTTCACAAAAACACTTTAAAGAGGGGAAAATGTAGACACCGTAAGAATACATGCGTATTTCTTGTTCGCTTCTACCCAATTAAAAATTAATTAAATTGATTTTATTTTGCTAAAATATACCTCCTTGAAATTATTTAAATTAAATCCTTCATTTATGTAGTCATTACTTTACCATCAGTACTTCTGTCTAACCCCAAGCACACCGACTTATCACCCAACATATGCTGGGAACTCACCCAAGGTGCGTGCATGCACTGAACCCATCCTTTATGTGCACTTTGCAAGATAGTTCTACCATTAATGGAGGATTATTTTCAAAAATAAAGGTACATTCATCTACTTTAAAAGGTAGAAGATATAATTAACATATCTACACATTAATGCATCACAAAATCTAAATAACTTTGTAATAAGTACAAGAAACCATATCTGAGTCATGATAGGCCAAACAACATGAGGGTTTACACCCATAAGTAAGTTATACAAAATAGATCCATGTATATTGATTTAACAAAGTTTTGGTAGCCATATTACATTCAAATGGGTCATCTTAGACCATATACATCAAATGATAGAGAATCAACTCCTACAAACATATATGATCAAATATCCTAACTATGATTTTTCCCATTATATCCCTTGTTACAGATCCCAGTAACCATATATATGCTTAATGGTATCCATTATAACCCTCTAGCACTAAGTAATAAAAACCCTAGCACCATGAAATCCAAACCCTTATCATTTCTTAATGTTTCTGCAACACTTCATAACTCTCCTTCTCTTTCTCTGTTCCCCTTTTCACTCTGCACCTGTATATATCTCTCCATGTTTTCTGCACTAAGTACTCCTTTAAATAGGACCATCGTTCACCTCCATGAATTATCTCCTAATAATATTGCATGAAATGTGTCAATGTGGTCCTCTATTGGCTAATGCTTATCCTCTTTGCAAACCTTCCACTAACTATAATGATGCCTCTAGGAATATTCCCTAAGTGAAATACCCTTTTCTTGATCTCCAAGTTTCTAGGATCATACCTTATCCACTTATCACACCTATTCAGGTCCTCATGTTTTTCCTCAAGTGAATCCATTATAATGAATATGGATAAGTTCTTTAATCCCTTGTTTTGTATCCCATGTGCACCCTGGTTTCACTTAAACCCTTCTTAAAACCCTTTTTTCTTGGATGATTTTCCCTGAGCACCCTTCTATCTACTAATCCTACATGCACGTGCCTCTTTGTACTTAGCAAATATTTTAGGGTCCAACATCACCCAACACTACGCGTGTTCTACGTCCTTGGAAACATTCTGCTTCGTCAAAGAATAAAGAATAGAGGTATTGAAACATGTAACATTCCCATTTTAAGACTTTAGAAACAAGGGAATTTATTTTTAAAATATAATGTTCACTGTTCTAAATAAAGCATTATTTAGAACAAACATTCCATGCCAATTGAATTCAAATAGATAACCATGTGCAGTTGTAATGACTCGGTGATCCACCGATCTATTTATGTTATCTTTATGTATTAAATACATATCGTATACTTCGTATAATTGGTCTTCCTACCCTACATCAAGTACTGAGTGATCTGTTTAAAGAACATATCTAAATTTGTATTACCAATATTCATCTGATATCACATGTTTTAAACTTGGTGACATAGGACAACATAAGCAGCAACTTTCGATACTTTGGTCAAAGATTTACAACATACAGTGTATGTCACTATTCCTAGATGACATACTCGTCATATTGGAATACGTCCTTCACCTCACTCCTCGATTATCATGATTGGTCTTTACTGACTACGGTCAGTCCACTTGTCCCAAGTTTAACCCTATCTCTAGATAGAAACATAACTTATTATAGGAAGACACTCACATTGGCTTAGGGTAAATGGGTATACTCGGTTGACCTAAGTCAACTAGATGTGCCAACGTACCCTGAGCCATTGCAAGCTAATTCCTATCCTAAATATGCTCCTATCCAGACCTAGAGAGAAACTAAGTTCAAGTTTGAGTTCCTATTGTGTGTACATCTGGATGATCCATGCAGAAGGGTGATGCCACATGTCAACTACAACACTATATTCTCGAGAAGACCCAAGTCTTCTTGAAAGTATAGCCCTATAGTTGGCATGTGCCAAAATCCAACAGAAACTACCTCATCAAGATGTACATACCTCAAGGAGATTGTTAATACATTGTCAGTTTGGATTATTTCCTGATTACAACAACCCTGCTAAACCCTAATCCAACACTCAATAAGTTTCTTGCTAAATTTGTTTCATTTAGTCTATGAAGAACTTCGTTAAACTTATGTTTAATTTTAATGTTTGGTTTCTCAATTAAATCGACAATTAACCAAATCAGGACAACGTTATCATAAGTTTCATTTAAAATGTACCTTAACTTTCAGGAAGGTTTAATAAGCACATATAACTAATTAAGGTAGACTCCATACTAATGAAGTCAATAAATAGTAATCAAACTACCAAACCTTTTTAGGTTTATATTCAATGGAGAGAGAGAAACAATCTTTCTCTACATGTTTAAGTATTAGGATATATCATTCCCAATGTCCATATTTCTTAATGCATGTTCATTATGCATCATCGTATTATGTAAAAAGTTTTATTTGATAAACTGATCATATTATGCAACTCAACAAGTTGCTTCATTATAGGGGAAATTGAACTAATTCCCATTATCCATTTTATCAAAGATAACAAGATAAGCATAACATAATATAAAGAATATCAACATGATGAAAATTTCATCTTCTTTATAAATGTACGTGATAATTTTCACAACTCATGTAAATAAAACACAACTTGCAATTCAATATTACAACTTATAAAATTTACAAGGCTATGCTCTTTAGGCATACTACATATCAAAAGCCTTTATACAATAAAGTATACAACTTTATTTTAAACATATATTAGCCAATGCATCATATAAGTTTACACATATATCAGCCAATGCATCATATAAGTTTTTGCCTTCTTTTACCACTTAAGTCATCCATCTGCAAAAATTGCTAGCACAGGTCAGTTCAATGAAATGAGCATGTTAAGTACTAATCATTAAAATGAAGTGCATCCCACTAATTGTTTCATTAAAGAAACATTGCTTTAATGAGACATTTAAAACATCATAAAATCGGCATAAGTCATAATGGATAGAACATAAACACTTAGTAATTCAAGGTCAATTTTTAAAGAGAAAAGCAGGATATAATAAACAATATATGCATAAGATCAGAAAGTTCTATTAATCCTATCAATGGCTTGTAAACAACAATCAATCCTGCCATCCCATTATTTCTTAATTATATCCTAATAGAATACCACATTTTTCTATTCTAAGAGACAAATAAATGTTTACAACATGGTTCCTTCAAGGATGATTTACCTAAATCATAAGTAAAAGTACAAAAAGAACTATTATATACACTATCCAAACCTATAACATCAGATAAACAAACTAGATTATAACATGAGTACCTGTTCCTTTTTGAGATAACAATATTACACATTCATCCTTAGAATATACCTCAAATATAATTCCATAACCAAACAGGAAGGTACAAAAAATTAGAACAAGCCATCTACACTTCCAATTCCAACTTTGCATGTTAGAAGTTTCAATCAAATATCAAACAACAATGTTCACAAACAAAGCAACTCCAAAGAGGAGTTATACTCTACTCATATTCTTCACAAAAGATAAGGAGTATAAGTGAAAAACCCACTCCTTTCCATATAAACTAGACAAGACTAGTCAACAATAGTCAAACTATAAGTATCAATGAACTTAATAGAAAAACCTTACTGGCTACTAGCTCTCAACACTATTTCCATCAATGATTTGAATAAGGTAGAACAACAAGTCATGAGAAATCACTATCTCGAAATGGATTCGAGTAAAGAAATATTTGAACATTGAGCCTATCCAAGGGAAGAAAAAGAAGTAACTTAATAAGGAAAGAACCAATAATAGATTATCTTGTTCAATTGAACAAGAAGTTCCAATTTCAGACTGATTCAGAATGACAACATACTATAGATCCTGAACGATATATAAAAATATCTCAAAAGAATAAGAATATAAAATTTCATTCTTGAAAGAAGCCAAAGACTCAATCACTGAGTCAGTCAAGGGTGAAATTCCAAATAATAAATGATAAGTTTCAGAATTACCCACAAACCCAAAACTAAAGACTCTCAAAGACTTCACAATAAATACCAAAAAAGGTAAACGGTTCATGATTCAAAGAATCAACTTAATACAACTGAACAGAGAGAATCCTTCCTATTATTTCAGTGTCCAAGGTAATATCACAATTCTTCCATATAGACCCAAATTTAATTAAAAGAGACAGAATAGTGGGAGAGCTAGAACCCAAAACGTCCAATACAGAATTTGTCTCAGTCTTAAATTCCACACAACAAGAATGGAATATCAAAACAAAAATTCACAACCATGAAATTAAAATAGTGAATCCTTAGTACAACTTTATATAGTCAACCCAAAAGGTGGGTTTCTTCCAAACAGCAGGGAGAGAACACTTCCTCCAATTCCCATGCTCATACTATCTCAAGAAGTCAAAATAGTAAAAAACATAATAGAAGTTCAACATTCCTAAGATGTTTCCATTTCCAAAGCTCTAAAGAGAGAATTAAACTACTCAAAAAGTTCCCACACAGTTCCCTAGTGAGTATTCCCTCCAGTAATGAGCTATAACTTAATCATTTCTAAAAGAATAACCCAATACGAATTACTAGGATAGATTCAGATGAATTCAACCTGAATGCAAGCTCTTAACACTAAAGTGTTGATTAAAAGTACAGGTTTGAATCCCGAGCTTCACACACAAGCATTCAGGACTTCACAAATAAATTAATGTGAATACAGTGGTAAATACAAACTCCATGAAATAGTTCAGTAACACATAAGTTTCCAAAATAATGGTTCCATTCAAATGAAGCTACTACACAAGATTAATCAAAACACTAAGTTCCAACCCAAGTTTTCATCCAAGTAACGCAACCTAGAAGTAATATAAAATAGAACTAAAGTTTTCTTTTAGTTCCAATCCATATATTATCATGACAATTAGATCAAGCTCCATAACCTCAAATACAAGATCAAGATTACAAAGCAGAGATACAGAACAAGCTCAATACCATTTTTACTTGCATGCTATCATAAAACTCACACAGAGAGAGATAGTTTCCAAACAATACTATTTTGTCATGGATTCCAATAAAACACACAAGGATCTATAAAAACCAGCAAGAAATATAACTAGAAAGACAAGAAACAAAAATCTCATGAGAGCAGAGTTGTTCTAATGAATCATTTAGAAGAATGCAAAGAATTTTAATAGTTAGAGCCTATCATGCCTAATAGCGTTTTGACCAACTCAAAGGAGACTTCCAGCCGAGCTTCCAACTCTTTTTCTCCTCCAAAAAAGATCAACAATGAAACATATTTTCCTTCCAAGATTTATATAATTTCCTTCAATCAAAAATAAATCGTAATAACCAAAAATAGTTTTAAACTGAAGGTCGCATTGATGGTTCGAAGAACTAGTTAGCTCCATGCAGAGAAAGATCTGCCATGCAAGAAAAACAAAATGACCTCTTACAAACCCGCCTCCTATGTTTCCAAGATGGTTTAAACATGAAGACCAAGGCTCATAAATGTCATAAACGCTAGTTAATCCAAAATTACTACTTACTTTTCCTTGCCACTGCTACTTAAATTTGGCAAATACCATTTCAACAAAAAAACATAATTCCATTTGTTAGTGGAGTTTCCACGTAATCCTCCATTAAGTCCATTATCCCCCCACCAAATATGACAATAATTTTTATTTAAAACCTCCTTTCAAATCATTTAAATGCCATTGGAACCATCGGCCATATGTCATGTGACCCTTTTAGGTTCCCTTTAGTTTAGGTTAGATTCAGAACTTAGGTTAATACAAAAATTACCAACATAGGTCTTAGAACATTAGTCATTAGAATTCTCACCTTAGGTTAGGTTTAAATCACAACCCTTTAGTAATAGGTAGTAGCCAAAATAGCTTAGTATCCCCCTTAGTAACTCTTCCCTTATTTTCCTAGCATAGCACTAAGGTTAGGATGCCGATCCCATAATAGAATAAGAGACTTAAGTTAAAACAATATTAATATAAGTAAACACAGCTAGAACTTAACTGTTCTCTCCTAGCTCAGGTTACTATTAGGACAATCCTTATATTTTTAAGACTCCAAACTTCTCCGAAGAGAATTGAATTTTTCTCAAGTCCTTAATGTCCCTCCAAGATCAATCACCAAAGACCTGGGAACAAACATACAACTGAACAAAAACACGTTACAACAAGGTCAAGGATTAGTATCATGCAAAATTCAATATTTTATGTTCCTTAAGCTACTGAATGTCAATTTTTACCATTCAGTTTATGAAGAAGACTTGAAAAATTCCTTGGTTCATTGAAATTGATCCAAGGATGAGTCAGAAGAAGAAATAAGTCTGTAACTCTTAATACTAGATTACAACTCATCTTTCTGAAGTGAAAATGTGTTTTTGACAACCATATAATTTCAGTCTAATGACTTTTAAGAACATAAAAGATTTATCCCAATCTATCATGATCTTCAACAGTCAAAAGAACACATCTTTATCTATAACACATGTCAACACTTGAATGCAAAGAGAAATATATCAGTTGTTGAGGGTGTTACATGATTCCCTCCTAAAAAGAATCATCTTCCTGATGCTTATCTCATTTTTAATAGATTGGCATAAAGGCAAAATCATATTATTCAAAAAACATATCAACATTAAGTTCCAGAAATCAACATTATATGGTTGTTTATTCAAGATAAATAAATATCTGCCCAAAACTGGTATACTTATTGTATTACAAAGATAAAATATAACATTTTTATCAGTAAACAGAATCAATCCTATTCAAATAGATATGGAAATATAATTTTCATATCCTCAAGGTTTTCCCAATTTACACTTTCTTCATTAAATTGGTCCCATTGGACCTTTGCATTGACTTATCTCATGATTTCTCAAATTCAACTGGCGAGTTTCAAACACTCGCATGGGTTTAACCACAATTATTCCTGGGTCTTGTACCTGCAAGGATTTCCAAATTAATATGTGTGATAAATCTAAAACGTATTGTTATCTAAAATTCACCCTTCCAGGGTAATTTTGATAACATGCATCAGAATATTCAAGTCCCAGGAAAATAGATTGATTCAAGGCAAAAAATCATGTTTCTAGGGTCCCCTCGGATTTTTTCTAACTCTCATGTCCAAGAAGAAAGGAGCAAAGTTCTAAAAAGGGGTGAAAAAGTTGCAAAAAACAAGCTTGGACTAGAAAAAAATCATGAAAATTGGCTAAGTCCTAGTCAAGGCAGCACTGGGACAGTTGGGACGTCGGGGAGCGAACCGGACTGAAAATCCTCCAGGCGGTCCACGCAGCAAAGGGACATCCGGGCCATGGGGACGCGTGGGATGTGAAAGGGCGAACCGGCTGAAGGTAAGATCAAAATCGGCTAACTATTGTGCAGATAAGGTTGGGACATCTGGGCCATGAGGATGTGAAGGATGCGAGCTGCCCGGATCGGCCGAAACAGAGAACTTTAGCACTGGGATAGTTGGGACATAGGGAGGCGTGGGACGTGGAAAGCCGAAGGAGCTGAGAGTCAATAAAATCACACCACGTGTCTTCACCTCAAAAAGGGACAGGGAAGCCCGAATTGGGCGGATCGAAGGAATTTTTCCCAGACAATTCGGGACAACCGGGCCAAAGGGATGCGTGGGATGTAAAACGCCGGCAGGCCCGCAGACGAATCAGGAAATGCCACGTGTCACAAGGGAAAGCATCCAAAATTTCAAAAGGTAAGGTTTGAAGCATTAGCCCAAGCTAATAAAAAGAGGACATGTGTCCTAAGGAGAAGGGGAGTGTGGAGATCAGGGAGGAATTAGAGATTTTAGAAAAAGTTTTGGCCAAAAACTAAAAGGTAAAGGATGACCCCGCGCCCTTGTCCTCCAACCAGATCATGCCACGTGTCCCAAGTGGCAGGGACACGGGGAAAAAATTAGAAATTTTCCAAAAATTACAAAAATTCAAACTTTCAAGGAAAACCCGTGGGTAAAGGAAGGAGAGAGAATTGCTCATCCAATCAGCACCCGACACGTGTCGTCCAGGTGGCGGAGCGTGGGAAAAAAATTTCAAAACCTATTTTTGCCTATTTTGTGCCCTAAATCTTCAGATTGCCATATCTTTCGATCCAGAGCTCAGATTTGCATGTTCTTTATATCATTGGAAAGCTTATAAAATTATCTACATGATTATGGGGTCAATATTGAATTTTGGTTCAGTCTGGAGAGAGAAAGTTAAGAAACAGCTCTGACATGTGTCCACGGCCAGAAGTGACATTTCAGTGACTAAATTTAATGCCGAATGGGTCGCATTCTCCTCCAATTCAGTCAAAAATGATAGGGTATGGGTTTGTAAGCTCCTCCATGCTAATTCAATGCATTTGCAATCAATGAGGAATGGGCTCCCACGTTTTGTACATTTTCTCTCTCCTGGGCTCAACCCATGCAATGTAAAAGCCATATTTGGCTCATTTCTTCAAGGTGGAACACTTATGGCATAGCAAACTTCTTCTTTCACCTCCAGCAAGTGATTGTGGAAGAATCATACCTCTCCAAAGATTGTAACAAGTTTTCTACCTCTCTGAGGTTGTAATGCAGTGGTTTTGACATTGGAAATGATAATGTAAGCTTTGTGAATGAGTTTCAGTCCTTTGTTTGTATTATTTGCTTCATTTCAGATCCTAAATTATATCTTATCAGCATGTGTATGTTTTATGCTGCAATCTTTGGTTTGTGTCTATTTACATGACAAAAATATTCACCACTCCTTTCTGGTGCATCACCATCTTTAGTTAGTTTCAATTTTTGCATTTCTATCCCTGTCTCCTTGTAATTTAGAGTAGGATTAGGATCTGAACCTCTGTAGTTGTGAAAATATAGATCTAAATCAGAGGATTTTGAGGAACCAAAATCTAATCTGGAGATTCCTCTCTCAGTTTAACAAGTCCCACACTTGGAGAGAGGTTTCCATGTTGTGCAATCACACTGGATGCCTGAAACATCAACCTAGAAGCCTGATGTGCATCCAGGGGTGCTGTAATTTTGCTCTAACAGTTTTGGCACGCCTGGTGAGACCTTAGAGGTCTTCCACTTCATCTTTTATAGGTTGGTGTGTTCTTGTGATGATTTCAGCCTTTGGAGGCACTTGCAAACACATCTGGCGACTCCATCTGATCAGCAACCCATTTCTGACGTTGCAGACCTATTTTTCATCCATTCCCATCCATCCCTCTTTCCATCCCTTTCATTCTTTTCCATTCCATGAAGTTGTGCAATCATGACTTCATTTCCATCATGGGATTCACATTTCCAACAACAGTAGCAGTATATTCCACCTCCAACACGCATTACAACTCTTTCAAATCAGCATGCATACCCATATGAACAGCAATGCCAAGATCAGTTTGGCTATGGAGCTTTCCAAGAGCAAGAGTATGCTGGTTATGAAGACAATCAGATGCAAGATGCTGGTCTGTTGGAGAAAATCCAAAAGATGGAGGTAGAGATGGTGCAGTCCAGAGCAACAACTCAAATGAGAGCTTTCAGAATAGGTTGCAGGACTCCTTGTCCATGGGGAGGTCCTTTTCCAAGACACTTCAGCCCTCAGGAGAAGCTAGACTTCATGATGAAAACGCTGCCATTGCTTGCAAAGTGGATTAAAGAAATAGAGGTGTATGAGAGGAGTATTCAGCAACCTTGTCAACGGGTAAGCACGCCATCTCATGCCTTTCTTTTTCCTCTTTCCCAATCTATTTTATCTCAGCAGTGTCAAGTTTTAAACTCTCCATTTGCTGTCCCAAGTGTTGAATCCATTTCTCCAGCCCCTAGTCTTCCACCTCATCTCAATTCTTCTTTCCTTTTTCCTTCCAAACACTCATCCCCTCCACAAGAGCTAAAAGAAATACCCCCTCCTCCAAAGAAACAAGAGGTTTCACTTCCTCTACCACCACAAAATTGCCAAATCAATTGAGTTACAACCTATCCCTCCTCTTGCATTCCAAATTCCATGTGGGGAAGAAGAAATTGCAAAAACCATTCATCAAGGACAGCAAGAGGAAGAGCCAAGAAGAAAAGAAATGAAAGACAACTTGAGGGTTTGGGCTGCCAAATTTGGGATGACAAAGATCCCCTTGATGGTTAAGCCTTCAGAAGAGATGGGAGTTGGGGAACAAATGGTGGTTAGGACTAATTTTGTTGTAGCAGAAGAAGAAGATCTTGCAGTCCCAACTTGTCCTCTAGAGTAGCAGATTGAAGAGTTTGACTTGGAAAACTTCATATTGGAGGAAGAGTTCAATCAAGATCAAGATTGTCTTCAAGTAGTAGAGAAAGGAGAAGATGCTCTAGATCCAAAAGAAGAGGAGCACAATCTTGCTGTGGAGGAGAAAATTACATATCCAATGGCTTTGAGCACAAAGCAGGCTACAGGAGAACCTTCAGTTCTTCTTTCTACTTCACCTCTCTCAAGTTCTAGTACTGAAGAGGAGTTTGATCTCTCAAAATCAATGTTGGAGGGTGAAAGAAACCATGGTGGTCAAGTTACAAATCAAGAAGATGCCATGGAGGAAGTGGAGCATTTGCAGTAGGACAGCCATGAGGCAGTTTATCTATCAGATTTGGAGGACTGTTTTGATGGAGAAGAGCTGGTTGAGTTTCCACCATTCTCTCTTTCATCATCCACATTCCAAACACTTGAGTCTGCTGTCATGAAGGAGAACATTCATTTGCGGGATCCTGCATCTTATAGTAGCTCTTTGGAACCAAAATTGGAAGATTTTAATCTTTCATGTCCTTCATTGGAGGAAGAGAAAGGTCAGAAGGATTTCACCATTTCTTCCACACCATCCATTCAGGAGGGTCTACAAGAAGACTCCATTTTTGGAGTTGAAAATCAGAGCTATGGGCATATCAAATGGATCAGTCCTTGCCCAATCAGGTATTTGGCTTCATTGGAGCCAAAGGAGAAGTCACAACCAGTCATGCTTGCTTCTGAGCATGAGGGTGAGCTACAAAGTCCCAAGGATCAGCTATCATACCTCTTCAATCCAAATGTAGAACAATTAAAAGAGGTATTGGATTTGCCTTCAGCTGATACCTTGATGATTTGGGTGGAAGAACAACTTCTTGTTGATCTTCCATTCATCTAACTAGCCATGATCAGCTCCAAATTAGTTACATGGCTGCCACTTTTGAGAAGGGGAAGCTATTTCTCACAACCAATTGTAGGGTTCATTTAGCTTGCCTTTGCTCCAGTTAGAGTAGAGTAGGTAGGTTTGCTTTCAGTAGAAGAAGTGCTTGTGCACACTCTGCATGTTCCATTTGGAGCATGTATGATTTTTAGTTCTGTACATAGTTTTTTGTGGTGCTGGTTTTGCTCTTACAGAGTTCATTCCAGTGGCATTTTGGTGAGAACAACTCCATGTCCGGTGGGATTCAAGCGGTTCAGAGGGAAGTTTTCAAAGTTCAAATCAGTTGTAGGCTACTACTCATGACTCCATGCCCAATGGATTGCTTCAGGCTACTGATCATTCATCTAGCAGGCAGATGCCCCCATTGAGTCACCAAATTGTTATCCAAAATTCACCCCCCAGGGTAATTTTGACAACATGCATTAGAATATTCAAGTCTCAGGAAAATAGATTGATTCAAGGCAAAAAATCATGTTTCTAGGGTCCCCTCGGATTTTTTCTAACTCTCCTGTCTAAGAAGAAAGGATCAAGTTCTAAAAAGGGGTGAAAAAGTTACAAAAAACAAGCTTGGACTAGAAAAAATCATGAAAATTGGCTAAGTCCTAGTCAAGGCAGCACTGGGACAGTTGGGACGTCGGGGTGTGAACCGACCGAAAAGCCTCTAGGTGGTCCATGCAACAAAGGGACATCCGGGCCGTGGGGACGCGTGGGACGTGAAACGGCGAACCTGCCGAAGGTAAGATCAAAATCAGCTAACTGTTGTGCAGATAAGGTTGGGACGTCTGGGCCATGAGGACGTGAAGGACGCGAGCCGCTCGGATCAGCCGAAACAGAGAAATTTAGCACTGGGATAGTTGGGACATAGGGACGCATGGGACGTGGAAAGCCGAAGGAGCCGAGAGCCAATCAAATCACGCCACATGTCTTCGCCTCAAAAAGGGACAGGGAAGCCCGAATCGGGCGGATCGGAGGAATTTTTCCCAAAAAATTCGGGACAACCTGGCCAAAGGGATGCGTGGGACGTAAAATGCCGGCAGGCCCGCGGATGAATCAGGAAACGCCACTTGTCACAAGGGAAAGCATCCAAAATTTCAACAGGTAACATTTGAAGCGTTGGCTCAAGCCAATAAAAAGAGGACACGTGTCCTAAGGAGAAGGGGAGTGCGGAGCTCAGGGAGGAATTAGAGATTTTGGCAAAAGTTTTGGCCAAAAACTAAAAGGTAAAGGATGACCCCGTGCCCCTATCCTCCAATCAGATCATGCCACGTGTCCCAAGTGGCGGGGATGTGGGGAAAAAATGGGAAATTTTAAAAAAATAACAAAAAGTCAAACTTTCAAGGAAAACCCGCGGGTAAGGGAAGGAGAGAGAATTGCTCATCCAATCAGCACCCGACATGTGTCGTCCAGGTGGCGAAGTGCGGGAAAAAAATTTCAAAACCCATTTTTGCCTGTTTGGTGCCCTAAATCTTCAGATCACCATATCTTTCGATCCAGAGCTCGGATTTGCACATTCTTTATATCATTGGAAAGCTTATAAAATTCTCTACATGATTCTGGGGTCAATGTTGAATTTTGGTTTAGTCTAGAGAGAGAAAGTTAAGAAATGGCTCTGATGCGTGTCCATGGCCAGAAGTGACATTTCAGTGACTAAATTTAATGCCGAATGGGTCGCATTCTCGTCCAATTCGGTCAAAAATGACAGGGTATAGGTTTGTAAGGTCCTCCATGCTGATTTAATGCATTTACAGTCAATGAGGAATGGGCTCCTAGGTTTTGTACGTTTTCTCTCTCCTGGGCTCGACCCATGCAATGTAAAAGCCATATTTGGATCATTTCTTCAAGGTGGAACACTTTTCACATAGAAGACTTCTTCTTTCACCTCCAGCAAGTGATTGTTGAAGAATCAGACCTCTCCAAAGATTGTAACAAGTTTTCTACCTCTCTGAGGTTGTAATGCAGTGGTTTTCACATTGGAAATGAAAATGCAAGCTTTGTGAATGAGTTTTAGTCCTTTGTTTGTATTATTTGATTCATTTCAGATCCTAAATTATATCTTATCAACCTGTGTATGTTTTATGTTGCAATGTGTTTCACTCGGAATGTTTTGGCTACTGGGAATAGAGTTGTTTCTATCCTTTCATTCCTTTTAGAAACAAATGAGGTTAGGGTTAGGAGGAATACCTGTTGAATGTCGAGATGGTGTGCGCGTACCATAGAGAAAGATCAGGTTGACTACGGAGAACTCCTTTTTGTCTTGGAAGGACTACCTGCAAATAAGAACACAAGACCACAAGAGTTTGATTAAACAATAAATGAGGAAACTACCTTGGGCCCAGGAAATATAAAACTTCCTTTTGAAGGTGGTCAGTTCCCCTGCTAATATGAATTAACACAAAAGACTGCAAAATATCAATTAAATTGTTTCGTTGAACTGGGTAGGGGAAAGGCTGGTTTTCTAGTTTTGATCAGAGGAACAGATGCCGGTTACTGATAACCGATACCGGTAGGTTCTAGGATCTTCTTGGTAGCTATGGTGTTTTGTAAGGCTGGTTTATGGATGATATTAGGAAATGGGATGATTAAAGCAAAAGGATAACAGTTAGATGCAATGACACGTTGGGTAGTAGATTCAGAGACGGATTTAGGAGGACTGAAATTCACAGAGCAGAAGAAATGTTATAACAGAGGACATGCAAGATATGACTTACTGGTTTTGGTGAAGATGCAAGTTGATATCCTCTACTGCAAGCACTTCTGGTTTCTTCACTCGTCTCTGCTCTGTCAAGTGAAGATCTGGGCTCCGTTTCCCGCTCCCAATGCTCTCTATTGATTCAAAATCATTCGACTGATCTCCAAAAAATGAAATTCCGATCCGTTGTTTTGGTTTGGGGAGCCCATTTACAGGGAACCGATGGCAGTTGCGTAACCGACGGCGGTCGAGTAGGAACCGGCATCGGTAAGGAAAAAGTAGGCTATTTTTAGTAAAATAGCCCGCCTTCCCTGCTTTTCTCCCGAGAGATCAGTTGCGGGCTTGGTCAAGTGACTAGAAGGTCAGCTTTGGGTGCGAGTAAGGAGGCATTAGTTATGGATGTGAGTCTAGACCAAGTCACAGGTCTTAATTAGGTTAGTTTAGGGTTAGGGCTAGGTCATGATGAGGTGGCAAAGTGAGGTGGTGGGTAAGGTGATGTGGATTTATCAATTATAAGGTAATTAATAAATAATTGTATAAGGTTTAGGTGATGAGGTTAGATTGCGAGATGAGATGCGGGTCACAATGGGTCGTAAGACACAAATTTGGTGTCTACATTAGCCCCTTATTGTCGTGTAGCTTGTTCTGTAAAGCTGCGCGGACAATAATATGAAGTGGTTCCTCATGTTAAGGATATAGGTAATCCCCCTCAAATCTATCGCAGATTGAGTGAACGGGAAATCAGGGATAGGGTTGATAAAGGGTACATGGTGTAGAGAGGATGGTAAGGTGGTGGGGTAGGTCCAAGGAAGCAGACGCATGTTGAAATGCAATAGTACGACGAGGGTACATGATTTGACAAGAAAACCAGCAATGTGTAGGCAAAGGTCGATAGTTTATCCAAACAAGGGTGATATAATCCTGGTATCCAAGGCATAGGAAGTAGCTCTAGGGTATATAACAGGTGAGGTACAGGAACGTTTAGGCATGTTCGGCAGTACCAAATGGTTGGTTTGGTTGAGATAAACGTCACGGTCTAGGTCTAGGCAAAGTTGGTCGACAGATCAAGTCAAGGACCCTAATCATGCTAAAACACGAACATGTGAGCTCGATTGAACAAAAGGTACATGATGGATGGATAAAATAAAATGTTAATTGTGGGTATGGTATTGAAGTGATGCGGTCGTGGGTCGGGCCAAGTTGTTGGGGCGAGGCCTTGGGTCGGGCCGGATGGGTAGGGTGAGGCCTTTGGTCGGGCCAAGTTGTTGGGGCGAGGCCTTGGGTCGGGCCAAATGGGTAGGGTGAGGCCGTGGGTCGGGCCAAATAGGTTAGGGCGAGACCTTGGGTCGGGCCAAATGGGTAGGTTAAGGCCTTGGGTCAGGCCAAATAGGTAGGTTGAGGCCTTAGGTCGGGCCAAATAGGTAGGACGAGGCCTTCGGTCGGGCCAAATAGGTAGGGCGAGGCCTTGGGTCGGGCCAAATAGGTTAGGGCGAGGCCTTGGGTCGGGCCAAATAGGTAGGGCGAGGCCTTGGATCGGGCCAAATAGGTTAGGGTGAGGCCTTGGGTCGGGCCAAATAGGTAGGGCGAGGCCTTGGGTCGGGCCAAATAGGTAGGTTGAGGCCTTGGGTTGGGCCAAATAGAGAAATAAATGGTGTTCAGCAAGGGTGGATATAGGCGATATGTGGTTAAAAAGGGGCAAATGGTAAATAGGGGCAAAAAATAAAATTGGGGGAAAGTTGGGTAGAGAACCGATGTCGATTCTGCAGAACCGATGTCTGGTTAAGGGACCGATACTGGTTCCTTAGGGAAAAATGAAACCGATATCGGTGAAAGGCGAATAACCTATAAAAAGAAAAAATACGGCTTGTCATTGTCACTTTTGTTATTTGCAAACCAAATCGACTTGTTTGACGTGGAGAGTTGGGATTAGAGGCTTGATCGAGTGAGGTGGAGCTATTGTATTGGCAGAGAGAGTTGATAGTGGGCCCGATTAAGGAGGAGGCAGCAGTTGATTGGCCGGGGACCCAGCAGATCAGGATTGGAGCCAGGGCACAGGCAGGAGGAGCTGGAGGGGCTGGACCAGCTGGACCGCTACCACCCATCCCACCACGACGATGTGTCGTCGTTCGGGTAGATTCGAAACTCTTTAATTTGATGATTTGGTTGTATTATGCTAAATTGGGGGTTTGGGTAGGAATTAACCTTTTTTAGGAAATAATGAGAAAATGGAAATGATTTGAAAAAGGGAGAGGGTAGATAGGCTAGATAGGCTAAGGTGGGTAGGTGGGTAAGTTTTTAATGGATTTGGGTGGGTAGATGGGTAGAAATAGGTAAAAAAATGGGTTTTGGGGGCCGCGCGGGGGTTCGGCTCTGGGAGAAGACAGTGACAGATGTCGGTCACTAAGCGACCGGCATCGATCGTACAATTTTACTGAAAGGGAGGGTTGTTGGTAACCGGTGTCGGTCATGTATCGGCCGGCGTCGGTTGTGGGTGGGTGTGGATTCGTGTGGGGGTTGGGTTGGGTTGGGGGTGGGTGTGGGTTGGGGGTGGAGAAGGGTTTGGTGTGCGGTTAGGTTTTGGGTTTTTTGGGTTGGGTTGTGGGTGGAGAAGGGATTGGTGTAGGGTTGGGTTGGGTTTGAGAAGGGTTTGTGTGGGGGCTGGGTTTGTGTGTTGTGTTGGGGTTTTGTTTTTGTTGGTTTTGGGTGGGATGGTTTTGGGTTTTTAGGGTGGTAGGTTGCTAGAGGGGGGTGGGAGAGAGTCGGGGGTATGGTCGGGGGGATAAAAAAAGGTATTTAGATGATAAAGTAGATGTTGTAATAAAGAGTAGGTCTAAGGATGTGGGTTGGTTTTGCAGGCACGTCAGCAGTTGACGATGCGGGATAGGATGACCCCGCTGTTGGTGCGGATGAGGCCACATGTATCTGCGGCTCATTGGGCCATCATGCGTGAGGTGGGACTCGGTGGAGTCCAGAGGTACAGAGCGATAGAGAGAGATCATAGCCTGATGGTCGCCCTCATCGAGAGATGGGATCTGGCGACCAATGTGTTCCATCTCCCGACTGGGGAGATGACCGTCACATTGGAGGATGTGTATCGCATCCTTCGGTTACCTATCGAGGGAGAGGCAGTCTTCCAGGTAGATTCAGAGACTGCCATGGATAGCATACTGTAGGTTTTTGGGGATGCAGCCGCGCTACTGACCTACCATAGCGCGAGTATCGGGTACGGTGACATGTACCGTGCACATCGACACGAGACACGACTAGCTGTGTTGATGATGGTTGGGATCACCTGCTTCGCCCTCTCGGACTCAGAGGGAGGCCGCTTCCCACGAGCATTGATGGGGGTGCTGCTGGAGATGGTGGAGGACCACACCTGTTACGCCTGGGCACCAGTATATCTGGTGCAATTATACAGGGAGCTATGGGGCTATCGCCGGAGGAGGCGATTTGTTATTTGTTCTACATTTTTGTTGCATTGTTGGGCATACGAGCACATCGTATACATCAGGCCAGTAGGGTTACCCCAGCAGCCAGGGCCACAGGTTATATACCGATATGGCTTTCAGAGGTGGTTGGGGGTCGTGGGCCAGCCACGAGTAGTTATGGCAGGTCGGGATGTGGCATACTATAGACATCTGCTAGAGGGCCTTACAGCAGTAGACATTGTATGGAGACCCTACAGAGGTCACCATCCTGGCAGAGGAGCCTGCTTACAGTTGCGCCTAATCCAGTACACATTCTGGATAGCAGGACGGAGGCCAGGAGAGTACGAGTGGATACCCCTGGAGAGGGTACGCAGGCAGATGGGGCTGCGACAGGATGAGCGACCTCCCTTTCCTCAGTACAGGAGAGATGATGTAGAGGCCCCACTACCTACACCACAGCCTTTGGATCCAGATTGGGTAGTAGAGAGGCCAGCAGGTGAGGGTGTAGATGATTCTGGGTGCACGGGAGCATACAGGGTGTGGTGGGCTGGGCAGAGAGCAGCCAGGATAGTACCGCCTGCATAGCTAGACTTGGCTACAGTGATAGGAGAGAGAGATCAACTCAGGGGTCAAATGCAGATCTTACAGGGGCAGTTAGCTGTAGCACAGGCACAGATAGGTGTTTTACAGGGGCAGCTAGCCCAGGCTCAGGCACAGGCACAGGCAGCACCACCACCAGCACCATAGCCACAGGTGCAGGTTCAGGTACAGGTAACAGCACAGGTACCAGCACCACCACCACCAGCGGTACAGCCACAGCCCCAGGCACAGGTACAGGTATAGGTACCAAAGCCACAGGTACCACCAGCGGCACCAACACAGGCACAGGGGGCACTGGTAGTAGGTGTCAGGGGACCAGCCCCTATACCTACGGTGGCTCGAGAGTGTTACATGGAGGCTAGAGCAGAGGCCCGATACTATCAGGATATTCTTGATGGTACCGGGGCTGATTATCAACCCTATGCGGCACATAGAGCAGAGACCTCTCGGAGCCAGAGGTCTCAGGGAGGTGCAGCCACAGCTGGTGGGTCCGTCACAGGCAGGAGGTGAGAGGCACCACAGGGACCAGCGGGGAGAGGTGCCGAGGGCGGTGGGGAGAGCTGAGGGATCCCAGACATGGTTTTGTATTTAGAGATGGGCACCGGTCTGCGAACCGGGTGTATTGATAGAGGCCTGCGTGCCTATGTATTATTCATGTATTCATTTATTCATTTATTATATACCGGCCTGCGAGCCGAGTAGGGGTTGTATAGTGGATACCGGCCTGCGAGTTGAGTATATATCTATTTTTGATACGAGGGACCGGCCTGCGAGCCAAGTCGAGATTTTTTGACAGTTATTGCGGCCTGCGTGCCGGCTTTGGTGGATTATGAGATCACAGAGGCCCCGATGTAGGGCACATTGTATTTTTGAAAATTTGTATATATATAGAGACGATGTTTTGATCCACATGCAGTGTTCAAAATGTGTTTAAATATTTTGTTAATGGTTGGTAATATATAATGTATGATAAGTTTTAGTTGACATGTTGATAGATGGATGATGTTGATGTTTTTGTTTTTGCACGTTTATATGAAAGACAGGTTATGTGATGAATTGTTGATTTTGTGACATTGTGATATATGTAACTGATGAGTTGGATCCAAATGATGTATAGATTGATAGTTGCTTGATATCCGTAGTTGATGGTTTGTGTATTTGTATAAAATAAATGATGTTAATAAAAGTGTAATGCTATATGTGGTGGATGAACAAATGTGGTAAATTGTGTTGTTTATGCAGGAAAAGAGGCGGGCGCGACAAAAATTTAGGTGAGAAATGAAGAGAAGAACGCTGTTGAGAAAATATAGGTGTGTAACCGATATCGGTTAAGGAACCGATATCGGTAGCTGATAGACCGATATCGGTTAAGTAACCGATACCGGTTATTTAGGTATGAGCTTTTTCTAAAAATAGAAAAGCTAGGGTGGCAACTTAAGTTTTAATTTTAGAGCCATGCAAGAGGTTAAATACGTGAACGCGACGCTTTTTGACGACTGAGACAGGTATTTACATGAGAGATTTGAGTGATAAGGAGAAGAGAGACAGGAATTTGTATGAGAGATTTGGGTGATAAGAAAAGAGACTGGGAAGGTGAATGCGATCGGAGATTCAGAAAGTAGAAAGGCGAATTTGAAAAGAGTGGTGATAATGGCAGGACGAGGAGAAACATCCAGCAGGCAGGGACAAGAGGGAAGACAAGGGCACCTCAAGCTACTGCAACCCTAGAGGTAAATGTTTTGGTTGTGATTTGATTTTTGCATGTTTTGTGAATAAGATGGGGGAGAGTATGTGGGTAGATATGAGAAAGAAAAGATGATAACAAGAGTTATAAATGAGGTGAGTGTTACGTGGTAGGTAATCAAGGGTTTCAGGTATGTCTGTGTATACAGAGAGGAATAAACGAGCAATTTATTGTCGTAGGTGGTTGTTTTAGGCAAGATGTATGTAATTGACAGTGACCGGTAGCGGTTAGGGAGAACCGGTATCAGTTACTCAACCGATATCGGTTATGTATAACTGATACTGGTTACTGGAGGAATTTCCAGAATGTTTGAAAAACCCTGACGGATTGAATGGTTGTTTGTTGTTTTGGTGTATGCAGGCAGAGGCAGGGTTGAGGATGAATGATAATGTGCCAGCACTGTTGTCACGGATCCGAGCGGATGTAACACCAGCGGAATGGACATTGATAAATCATTTGGGGTTAAGTGGAATCCGTTATTATTCACGAATCGCACGTAATCATGGTATGTTACAGGCGTTGATTGAGAGATGGAATCCCGAGACAAATACCTTCTATCTGCCAATAGGGGAGATGACAGTAACATATGAAGATGTGTTTCAGATTTTGAGACTCCCTATTACAGGAGAACCAGTATATCAGGCACTACCTAGCGCGGCACGGGGAGCGATAACAGCAGTATTTGGTCCCTACGCACGAGATTTGACACAACGAGGTTTATCCTTTACGTATGGGGTAATGTATGCAGCACACCCTGAGGAGACAAGGTTAGCAGTGGTATTAATGATAGCGGTAGGGTATTATGCATTACCGAGGGCAGAAGGAGGAAGATTTCCAAAGGCATTGATGTGTGTTATCTGGGAGATGGTAGAAAGGAATGTTACGTTTGCATGGGCACCTGCATATTTGGCGGAGCTATACAGGGGTTTATGGGCTTGTAGGTGAAATCACAGGACGATGCTGGATTGTTCATACTTATTACACTGTTGGGCCTATGAGCACATTGTTTGTGTGCGACCAATAGGCCGACCCATCCAGTCGGGAGAAACCGGAGTGCAGAGGTTGGGATTCAGACGATGGGTCCAAACAGAACAAGAGGCCAGATCCCAGGCCGTGACGGGTGATATTGAGTATTACAGGCAGGTATGGGAGAGAGTGACGGTTGTGGATATCTGTTGGAGGCCATACGGAAACTATATGGTATCAGAGAACATAGCTGAGGAGTTGAGGGGTGTAGACCGATTGAGGTGGATCGCAGGGCACAGGCCGGGTGAGTATGAGAGGATTCCTATAGATCGCGTGCGGCGACAATTTGGATTTGTGCAGGATATACCCCTGGCTTATAGACCATATATGAGGATCGACGCCGAGGCAGCATTCTCACCTCCCCGACCAACACCTCTAGAAGGGCCTGAAGAGGTAGCAGCCGATCGCAGGGTAATGGATACGGGAACGACAGAGGCCTATAGATTATGGTGGGTAGCAAAACTGTGAGGTGTACGTGAGCACCCTGACATAGCGGTGATTACAGCAGAGAGGGATCGTCTGCAGCGTTTGGTTCAGTAGCTCCAAACGTAGGTGAATGAGACAAGAGGATTGTTAGTGGTTGCGGAGTCACGGGCGGAGAGACTAGAGGCTGGGGTCCTCCATGCGAGAGGGCGTATTCATATGTTACAGGAGAGATTGGCAGATCAGTGGGCGGTACCAATAGCTGTGGTACCTTTGAGGACAGAGAGGCCCGGCGAGAGGGGTCGACGATTACAATCATCACCTAGTTCGGGATGAGGCATGAGGGTCTGAGTAAATGTTAGCAAGGTATAAGAATAAAATAAGAGTACCGACCTGCGTGTCGATGATAGAGAAGATGTATTTGTTTAACATCTAAATAAAATGAGATATGTATGTTGATTTGAGTTATAATAATAAGAATGTTTTCGTTTTGACTTTCGGTGTTTTGAAAAAAGGATAAAGAGGAATGTGATTAAATAGAAATACACAAAAATATTTATATTTACCACACATGATAGGTTATGGTAGGGGATGGTCGAGCTAACCTTGGGAGACCCCATGTCTCCGAAGTGCTGCCTACATAGCCCTTTGCACAAAGCAAGGAGGGGCCTCAGACCGATGTAGTTCTCCCTTAGAATCAGGGAGAGGCGAATTCAGGCAATTTGGTATGGTTTAGGAAATTGGTTGGTTGGTAAAAATATTAAGATTGGTAAAGGTAAGGTTGATGGTGTTGGTAATGAATTGGTGATGTTGTAAAAGGTATGAGGGAAGCGAAAGTTAGCCTACCCAAGTAGTAGGGAATCGTGTCCTGATTAAGGTCAACACACAATCCTAGATGCGAGGCAAAGCAGAAAGAGTGCTCCGTAGATGAAGAGAGCTAAACAAACCACACCACGTAGAACGAGCTTGGAGCCCTAGGTACCGGGCATAGACGAGAAGTCAATAGGTGAAAAGAGTTGTATGATCACAATATATCAGGTGTACGTCACGTCCCTTGAGTTGAAACAAATGGTGAGGTGAGGTGGATGGTATAACTGAGGTGCAGAGAACTTATTACAAAGTGAGTGTTCTGACGAAAGAGAACCTACCCTAAATAGACAAGTCCATGACTCAAAAAGTCCTTTTGAATGAGGCTTTTATTTTATTGAATGTAGACTGATAGATGCGGGAAGTCTACAAGGGATATTGATTGTATTATTCTTGAGGTCTTCACGAAGCTGATCAATGCGAGAAGATTCTGATAAAGGCTAACTGTGTATAGCTGTCCTTCCAGGGAGCAGTCTATTTATAGTAGCAGATATGATTGTAATGCATAGCTGTCCTTCGGGGGAGCAGTCTATATATAATAGCAGCAATAGTTCGGCATATAGCTGTCCTTCGAGGGAGCAGTCTATATTTAATTTAGATGACTAGATGTTCTTTTGGCGTGAAGCATCTAGTTTAGTAGGAAGTTTGACTCAAGAAAATCCCATAAGAATACGGCTTATTTTAATACTTTGAAGTCATGGACTAGACTAAAAAGGGGAAGGCATCATCAAGGGGAGGTGAGAATAAAACTATGTGAGCTTGATTGTTATTATGAGGTGTAGGAAACATAGTGTATGTAGTGGTAAGTGAGCTCAAGGGACGAGCGGCGGGTAGATAAGAAGTGATATAACACTAATTTCAACAGTAGAATGGTCGAAGATGCCAGGCATTAAGGGGTTCAAGCTCAGGTTTACCATTAAGCGAAGCTAAACGATAAGTACCAGCTCCATAGGTGTGAGTGATTATATAAGGCCCAATCCAATTGGGAGCAAATTTTCCACGTTTGCTCTTTTCTAGTTTGGTTACATGTTGATTCTCTTTGAGGACAAGATCACCAACCTTAAAGGTACGCTCATGAAGTCGCTTATCATAAGCACGTTTAATGCGTTTTTGATAGATTTGAAGGTGATCAAGAGCTGTAAGACGGCGTTCGTCAAGAAGCTCCAATTGGGCTAACCGCTCTTGATGGAAATCATCGTTGGTGAGAATATCCTGAAGAGATATTCTAAGGGAGGGTATTTGTATTTCGAGAGGCAAAACAGCCTCGGTACCATATACCAAAGAAAAAGGTGTGGCATTAGTAGAGGTACGACTGCTAGTACGATAAGCCCAAAGGGCAAAGGGAATGTGATCGTGCCAATTTCTTCCGGATTCATTGACAACTTTCATGAGGATTTTGGTTAGTGTTTTATTAGAGGACTCGGCTTGCCCATTGGCTTGTGGATAGTAGGGTGATGAGAAGCTAAGTTTGATACCAAAGTTGTCGCAAAGGTCTTGCAACAACTTGTTTTTGAAAGATTTTCCATTATCTATTATCAGGCGATGAGGAACACCAAAATGACAGATAATGTGGTGGTTAATGAACTCAACAATTTTTTCTTTTTTGATTGAAATGAGTGGAATAGCCTCCACCCATTTTGTGTAATATTCGGTCGCTGTGATTATCCAACGGTGACGTTGTGAAGAGGTTGGGTGAATCTCACCAATAAGGTCTAAACCCCATTGTGAGAAGGGCCAAAGATCTCGAGCGACCTGGAGCGGGTGGCTAGGAGTATGTTGAAGGTTGGCATGTTGCTGACACATAACACAATGTTTAACATATTCGTAGCAGTCGTTATTGAGAGTAGGCCAATAATAGCCAAGGCGAAGGATTCGTTTGGCCACGGCAAGGCCGCTAAAATGTCCACCACAAATACCGTCATGGACCTGTTGGATGGTATGAGTGGCCTCCATGCTAGTTAGACAGCGAAGGAGGATGCCATTAGAGCCACGTTTATAGAGGAGTCCCCCCATGACAACATAATGCGAAACACTTTTAAGAAAAGCACGTTTGCCGTTACTAGTAAGGTCAGGTGGGAGGACAGAGATTGTAAGATAATCGTGAAATTGGTGGTACCAGGTATCCTGTGAATTAGTAGACACAGTATTTATCATACAAACTACAGGGGTTGAATAGGATGGGGCAAAAATTTGTTGGACCACGATGAATAATTCAGAGTCAGTTGGTGCGGTGGGAATTTGCGAGGCTAGGCAATCCATAGTGTCCGCAAATTTGTTAGTGGAGCGTGGAATGGTTTGTATAGAATAGTGAGTAAATAAGGCTAGAAGTGAATCCACGTAGTGTTTGTATTTTTGAAGTTCCTCATTTTTGCATTGGTAGACGCCCATAACTTGATTGACTACCAATTGAGAGTCGCCAAAAATGTTGATAGATTTGATGCCTAAGTGTAACGCAACTTGGAGACCTAGAACAAGGGCCTCGTATTCCGCTGTATTATTAGTGCAAGGGAAATCAAGCCGGAATGAAAGAGGCATAGGCTCAGCGTCGAGAGGAATAAGAACAACGCCAGCTCCTCTGCCGCGCTGGCATTTAGATCCATCGAAGAAGAGGGTCATTGGGTACGACTCTTCCCAGAGTGAAAGAGTGGCGATGAGTTCGTCGGGGAAGGTAAAATTGGTAAATTGTTCTTCAGGTAAAGGAGCTTCTGCAAGTTGGTCTGCGATGGTTTGTCCTTTGATTGATTTCTGGTGGACAAACTCAAGGTCGAGGTCAGCGAGAAGCATGAGCCATCTGGAAATGCGTTGGTTCAGATGAGGTTTGGCATACATGTAATGGATGGGGTCTGTATTGGTGATGACGAAAGTCTTGTGATTTAGAAGATAGTGTCGGAGTTTGGTGGCCACGAATGATAGGGCAAGGCACAATTTTTCTACATGTGTGTACCTAGTCTCATAGTCCACCAAAGTACGACTTATATAATAAACGGCTTGTTCGTGATTCTCAGAGTCACGATGTGCAAGCATGGCTCCTACAGCGTGGTCAGTGGCGGAAAGGTAAAGGTAGAAAGGGCGGTCGTCTTGGGGTGGGATAAGCACGGGTGGCTCCAAGAGATATGATTTGAGAGCTTCGAAGGCTTGGTGACATTCTTTGCTCCATTGGAATGCAATATCCTTTTTAAGGAGGTGATGGAAAGGTTGACATCGATCTGAAAGTTGGGAGATGAAACGTCGGATAGATTGGAGCTTACCCTGTAAACTACGCAATTGTTTGAGATTTTTGGGTGGGGGCATTTCTAGGATAGCTTTGACTTTAGATGGATCGACCTCAATGCCGCACAAAGAGACGATAAAGCCAAGAAGTTTTCCCGAAAGAACACCAAAGACACATTTCTTCGGTTGAAGGCGGACAGAATATTGTAACAGGCGATCAAAAATAATGGTTAAAACATCGAGATGTTCACTACGATGTTTAGACTTGCCGAGAAGATCGTCGACATAATCTTCAAGGATAGTGTGCATAATGTCATGAAAAATGTAGGTCATAGCCCGCTGATAGGTAGCACCAGCATTCTTAAGGCCAAATGGCATGACACGATAACAGAAGGTTCCCCAAGGAGTTATGAAGGCAGTTTTATGTTGATCGGCAGGGGCAACCAAAATTTGGTTGTATCCTGAAAAGCCATCCATGAGAGAGAGCATCTCATGACCTGCAGTTAGATCAACAAGTTGGTCAATGCTAGGTAAGGGGAAGTCATCCTTGGGGCAAGCGAGATTAAGATCTCAGAAATCCGTGCATATCCGAAGTCCCCCTGTCGCTTTAGTGACAGGTACGATGTTAGAAATCCATTGAGGGTAGTCGATAGGCAGGATGAAGGAAACAGAAAGGAGTCGTTGGAGCTCCTCTTTGACCAAGAGAGCAATGCGTGGATGCATTTTTCTCAATTTCTGTTTGACTGGTTTGGAATCGGGGTTTAGGGTGATGTTATAGATGGTAATGGTAGGATCAATTCCTGGCATGTCAGCGTAAGACCATGCAAAAGCTTGGTTGCGAGCACGAAGAAAGGTAGTAAGGGCGGCTTGTTCTGATGTGTTAAGGGATTGTCCAATCTTCACAATGTGAGGATCCTCCTCCGTGTGGATATTGATTTCTATAGTAGATTCATTCAGCATGGTTTGGGTTTCAGATGGTAAGGCTCGTTGAATATAAGAATCATCCGAGCCAAGGTAAGTGAGGATGGAGTCATCATCCTGGCATTCAACAACATTAATCAAAGGAGAATCCTCTTCGATCATGTCTGGATACAGAAGGGGAAGAGAAGATGGGTCCTCATTATCGCGTTGATAAGTGAGAGGACCTATGAAGATAGCATTTATGAAAAAAAAAAGTTAGGAGGGATGGATTCAGGGTCTATAGATTCTGTGGATGATGATGGCAAAGTGGGTGATGATGGTTTGGTAGGGGCGACGTCTTCTTCTTCCAGGATACAGCTGACAGGAGGTGTCTCCTGTGTAGGTGTTTCGGGAAAACTGAGACCACTACGATCATTATGTTTACGGGTAGTCACAGGAATGAGTGTATGTCGGCCTTGTTCATAAAGACCAAAACCAAAGCCTTTCCATGCACAACGAGTCAAGAAGGTGAGGGCGAAATGACGATTTGTCAAGTATTGAAAATTGGATTGGAAAGGAACCACACCAAGAGGAGGTTCAGGGGTAATGGATGATGCATCAACACCCCCATACGTTAGGTTAGTGCGGCAATGGGGTGGTCCGTAAGAGATTACCTCCCCCACGCGACGGTCGTAGGTGGGATGTGCATGTAATTGTCCATACTCCTGCGGGGTAGGGAAAGAACTAACGTTATATAGGTGGTACTCCCCCAGCGTAAGGCACTGAAAAACATCTACTAAGGGGTCAGAGGTTGGAATGTTAGCTGCGGGAAGGGAAGTGGTTTTTGCGATGGTGGTTTCATCAGTTGAAGGCGTAGGCGCGGTTGAGGTGGATGGTTGAGGTACATTTGAAGAGGATGGTTGGGTTGAATGTATGGGTGTCTTGATTGGTATAAGCATGTCGTTAGGGCGGTATAACATATTACAGGTTTTAAAGGGGGGAGGGTCAGCTTTTACGGTGTAGGACTTCCCCTCGTACTCAAATTTTATGCATCTATGTAATGTTGAGGGAACGCATCCCATGGCTCGGATCCAAGGATGACCCAGCAATATAATATATTGGAACTCTCCCTCCAAGACATAGAAGAGTTCAGGTAAAGTACGTGGTCCTACCTGAATGTTGAGGATCACGGTGCCTAAGGTAGAAGTAATAGCATCATTGAATGACCGCAACATGATGGGGTTGGCACACATGCAACTAGAAGGGATATTCATTTGTTGGAAGGCTTTTGAAGAGATGATGTTTAGGCTAGCACCCCCGTCAATCATAACCCGACGTACTCGAATGTCTCGGACATAAGCGGAAATGAAAAGGGCAGGGTCAGGGTCTTCTGTACCAAAGTCAACAATTTCGTCTTTGGAGAAACTGACTGTAGCAGCTTGTTGTACAGAGACAGAAGTGGTTGGGGCAGGGGGTTGTTTGGTGAGAGAAGCAACGTGATTGGGTGTTAGAATGGAGGCGACAGCAGGGTTTCATTAGTAAAACCTCTATCCCTTGAAGGATCTCAACGAGAGCTTGTCGATGAGATTCAGAAGTCTGAATGAGATCATACAGTGTCATTTTTACGGGCGATTGGTGAAGCTGTTTAATCATATTTCGGTGGGCAATGCCATTAGAGACGGGATAGGTGGGTCCGTGAATGACCACTTTAGGTGGTGGTGCATCGGGATGTTTGACGGAGAAAGAGATGGCGCAGGTGTGTTTTCTTTTTCTTTCCCATTGTTTTCTGCCCTCGAGTAGTGACACTAATCATATTAATCTCGTAGACCTGAGATGAGGAAGATGGTTGGGATAACTCATGGTCTTCAAGAGGTGGGGTTGTAATAATGATAGATCTTGGTGAGGCGGGGACAAATGGTATAGGAGAGGGAATGGAAACTAAAGGTCTCTCCCTTCGTAAGTTGTCTTTCTTAATCTTTCTATCCGGGAGAGGTGACTGACAAAGGATGGTTTTTAGAGCTTTGGATCCCTCCACATCATGTCCTGGTGTGGCGGTGATAAGCGCAGATTTTAGACTCATCGTAACCCATAGGTTGGGGTTTAGACGGGTCATAAGGTCTAAGTGGAGGTAGGGAAATGGTCGCATTCTCCACCAACATAGCAAGGATTTTGGCGTAAGATCCTTTGAGTGGGTCAAAAATTGGAAGAGGATGAGGGTATTGTTGTGCGGGTTTTGGTAATGTTTGGGCGTGGTTGGTTCGCACGGGTGGTGGTTTAGCCGAGGGGTGTTGATACTTGGTTTTCACTAAACGTGATTTATTTGGCGTAGAAGCTACGTTGGATGATGAGGCCGCAGATGATGTGGTATCAGAAAACAACCACGGGGAAATAGGAGTGACCAAAAACAAATCTTTTGATGATGGGAATTTGTTTAGGGTTGATAGGTGGACAGGATACGCGGAGTGACGGTGTTGCTATACCCTGGAATTTCTGTATGGGTACGGAAGGGCGTAGGTTGTTTTAAAGAAAACACAGGAGGTATGATATATTGATGTAAGGTAAGAGGGATGGGGTCCAATCTGGAAGGGTAGGGATGACGATGATGGTTTTGATTGTGATAGGGGCACGGATTGAGTTTGTCTCCTAGGTGGCGGGTGGATTTATTTTGGATAGATCGAGTCGCTTAGGCGGGTGCGTTAGACTGGGCATTGGGGGAGGTTCCAAGCGTAGGGGAAGATCTGGTTAAGTTGATAGAAGTGGACGGGGCATTTGATAGAGGTGAGGGGGGTGAAGGTGAGAACAGGGGCATTTAAGCTTCTGTAAACACTTCGGGTATATGGTGGAGACATCATGATCAGTCATTTGCATTTGAGTAGAAGAAAGGGGTACTCAAACGTTCCCATAGGGCCTGTCTATCTTTGTGGAATGACAGGTCTCCAGGTGTGATTGTTAATTGTTGTACGGAAGAAGGTGGGTTGTAATTCCAGTCCACTGTGGGTGTGACACAGGAGGTAGATGAGGCACTGTATCAATAGATGTTTAAGAGGTCAACCGGTCGTTGAAAGATTAGTGATGAGGGACTAATAGGTAGGAGGGCGTGTTGTTGAGGGGTTTGTCATGTTTAAAGAATGTGGTTGATGTCAGTGTAAGAGGATTTCTCGTCTAAGGATGTCAAAAGGAGGTGGTGAGCCTTCCTCTTGTGCAACAAGAGTGGTAGAAGGGGACGTTTGGGAAATAGATAAATTAGACAACATCCGCTCACAGTCTTGTAGGGATGTGGTGGTAAGAAGATTCGTCGATGAGAGAGAAGTTTGGGCAGTTAACTCTTCTATGGGTAAAGGAATGATTCACTTTTGGCTTGATGGTGGTGAAGGAGGTCAAACTTCCTATGTTAGTGGAGAGGCTTGATTTAAAAATTTTCAATAGAGGCTTGGCTGAGAAATCGAAGATGCAGGATCTCATGAACACTCTCCGCGGCTAAGATATCTTGGTTCACGTTACGGTTGGACGGAGTGATTCGGGAGGGGAATGCTTGTTGAAAATTTTCGAGATTTCGGTTAGCAGGGGCGTTAGGATTATCGAGGGTTATATCCCTTGCCTCACACCTTCCGGCCTCGTTTTTCCACCTCTTGCTTTCCCATTGTTTTTTCTGCCCTCGAGTAGCGACACTAATCATATTAATCTCGTAGACCTGAGATGAGGAAGATGGTGGGGATAACTCATGGTCTTCAAGAGGTGGGGTTGTAATAATGATAGATCTTGGTGAGGTGGGGACAGATGGTATAGGAGAGGGAATGGAAACTAAAGGTCTCTCCCTTCGTAAGTTGTCTTTCTTAATCTTTCTATCCGGGAGAGGTGACTGGCGAAGGATGGTTTTTAGAGCTTTGCATCCCTCCACATCATGTCCTGGTGTGCGGTGATAAGCGCAGATTTTAGACTCATCATAATCCATAGGTCGGGGCTTAGACGGGTCATAAGGTCTAAGTGGAGGTAGGGAAATGGTCGCATTCTCCACCAACATAGCAAGGATTTTTGGCGTAAGATCCTTTGAGTGGGTCAAAATCGGAAGAGGATGAGGGTATTGATTGTGTGGGTTTTGGTAATGTTTGGGCATGGTTAGTTCACATGAGTGGTGGTTTAGCTGAGGGGTGTTGATACATGGTTTTTTACTAAATGTGATTTCTTTGGCACAGAAGCTATGTTGGATGATGAGGCCGCAGATGACGTGGTATCAGAAAACAACCATGGGGAAATAGGAGTAACTGAAAACAAATCTTTTGATGATGGTATTTGTTTAGGGTTGATAGGTGGACAGGATACACGGAGTGATGGTGTTGCTATACCCTGGAATTTCTATATAGGTGCGGAAGGCGTAAGTTTTTCTGAAGAAAACGTAGGAGGTATGATATATTGATGTACAGGTAGAGGGATGGGGTCCCAATATGGAAGGTAGGTATGACGATGATGGTTTTGATTGTGATAGGGGCACGGATTGAGTTTGTCTCCTAGGTGGCGGGACGGATTTATTTTTGGATAGATTGAGTCGCTTAGGCGGGTGCGTTAGACTGGGCATTGGTGAAGTCCCAAGCGTAGGGGAAGATCCGGTTAAGTTGATAGAAGTGGACGGGGCATTTGGTAGAGGTGAGGGGGGTGAAGGTGAGAACAGGGGCATTTTAAGCTTCTGTAAACACTTCAGGTATATGGTGGAGACATCAGGATCAGTCATTTTCATTTGAGTAGAAAAAGGGGTACTCAAACGTTCCCATAGGGCCTGTCTATCTTCTGTGGAATGACAGTCCTCACGTGTGAATATGAACTTTTGTACGGAAGAACAACGGGTTGTGATTCCAGTCCACTGTGGGTGTGACACAGGAGGTAGATGAGGCACTGTATCAATAGATGTTAAGAGGTCAACTGGTCGTTGAAAAGATGTAGGCGATGAGGGACTAATAGGTAGGAGGGCATGTTTGAGGGGATCTGTCATGTTTAAAGAATGTGGTGATGTCAGTGTAAGAGATTTCTCGTCTAAGGATGTCAAAAGGAGTGGCGAGCCTTCCTCTTGTGCAGCAAGAGCGGTAGAAGGGGACGTTTGGGAAATAGATAAATTAGATAACATCCGCTCACAGTCTTGTAGGGATGTGGTGTAAGAAGACTCATCGATGAGAAGAGAAGTCCGGGTAGTTAACTCTTTTATGGGTAAAGGAATGATTTCACTTTGGCTTGATGGTGGTGAAGGAGGTTCAGACTCCTGTGTTGGTGGAGAGGCTTGATTCAAAAAAATTTCAATAGAGGCTTTTGGCTGAGAATCGAAGACTGCATGGATCTCATGAACACTCCCCTCGGCTAAGATATCTTGGTTTACGTTACTATTGGACGAGTGATTCGGGAATGGCTTGTTGAAAATTTTCAGATTTCGGTTGGCAGGGGCATTAGGATTATCGAGGGTTATATCCCCCGCATCAACCATTTCCTGCACTATGTTTTTCAACATCTTGCAGTTTTCATGACTATGTCCTTTTACACGGTGAAAGTTACAAAAGTCATTTTCTTTGTACCAGGAAGGTATTGCGCGGGTGGAGTCAAACCCAGAGTGAGGTTTAACAGGGGGCAAGGTGATAGCCCCAGCTTTGAGCAATTTTTCCAATATCACACCATATGTTTCTCCCAAGGGAGTGTAGTTGATGGGTTCTGCTTTATACTTATAAGTGGTTTTTGGCGGGGTATTAGACGGTGGTTGGGATTTGACCATTACCGCGTGGACAGCTCCTTTTGATTTAGAAGAAGTGGACGCGTGAGGAGTGGTGGTGTTTGGCTTGTTGGTAGAATCTGGAGTTCGGAAATTGGGGTTTTTGTTACGCAACCGCAATTTCTCTTCTTTTAAGGCTCGAATTTCTAGTTTCCGAGCCATGGTAAAGGCCTCGTCGAATGTGTGAAAAGTTTGAATTTGAAGAGTAGGAGAAATGTGCTTAGCACATGCCCGCGTGAAAATTTCGATAAGTTCAGCTTGAGGCAAGGCATATGTAAGTTGGTTGATAAGGCCGCGCCATCATCCCACGAAATCTACGATAGATTCGTCTTCGAATAGTCGGATGGCATAAAGGTCGGTGATAGATACTTTCTTGGCAATGTTAAAGGAGAAATGATCCAAGAAAGATTGGGCTAGTTGGTTAAAAGAGAAGATCGAGTGCTGGGTTAAATCACTGTACCACTCCAAGGCGGGTCCTGATAAGGACATGGGGAAGGTGCGGAGTAACAAGGCATCATCATGGGCAATCAAATAACAAGCATGTCTAAATGATCGCAAGTGTTGTTGAGGATCCTCTTTACTATTAAAACGAGTAAATTTCGGCAACTCCCATTGAGGAGGATATGAATGAAGGGGGACAGAAGGGTGAATGGGCTCCCGACAAACTTGCTCGTATGTCAAGGCGCTACGACTTCCCAAAACAGAAGCCTCCAAGTTTTGCATTTTGTCCATCATTTGTTTAATGAAATCTGTGGTTGGATGAGATGATGGTGCGGTTGTGGTAAACGGAGGCAAGTTGGACCAAGGGCTTCCGCTGGACAATGGTGGGGTTAAGTGTTGATAAGGTATGGAGGATGAGTATGTTGGAGAAACAGAATAGGAATGTCCCATATAAGGTGTTGAGGTTACTGGATACGTGTATGGGAATGAAAAGGTAGGCGGAGCTTGAGAAGGAAAGCTCGTGTGAATAGGTGGCAGAGAGTGAGTCATGAATGGAGTGGTCTGAAAGAGAGATGAGGTAGGAGCAGTTGGTGGTAACGATACGTGGGGTCCAAGATTAACCAAAGGAAAGCTAATCAGGGTCGTATGAACCTCTGAAGCCGTTGAATTGGGAGACGGGGCTAGAGATGCAGGAAGTAAGGCAGTGTTATCAGGAGGAGTGGGAGCTAAATGAGCAGCTATACTAATAGGCATGCCAATAAGGAGCTGACCATCAGGTGTACGGTCAGGAGCATGAGACAAATAGTATTGTACAACGCTGGGATTAGCATCCAGAAATTTGGCAAAGTCCTTGTCTCCTACAGGAATTTGGGGGATCTCACTGGTGTCCGTAGGGTTCCCTATAGAATGTGAAGGGGGTGATTCAGGCAAAGACACAGAGCAGGCATGTGAAACCATGGTGGCGGATTGCTTCTGAGTGATGACAACCATGGACAAGAACACACAGGAAAGTTTCAATCTATCAAGAACAAAAACAACCTCAGAATGATGAATTTGGCAGGTTGCTGGTTTGTCAAGGGCTGATGAAGACAGTAACCGATATCGGTTTAATAACCGGTGTCGGTCACAGAGTAGACGACGTCGGTCCGTAACCGATGCCGGTGTCAAAAGTCTAGGATAAGAAGATATAAAAGGCTGCTAATTTGATTTTTAGCAACGTTGAGTATATTTGTCAACTTATTGATCACAGAAGACAAAGTATGACAGAGAAAACAGAATTTGAAAACAAGCAAGATGCACACGCAAATCTAGAGACTAACCCTAGGGTTAATTTTAGTTATCGTGGGCTTATTCCTTTAGATGTAAGATGATGTCAGAATCCTAAACAACAAGACCTAGGGGAAATTTCAAGTTTGTTTTGGCTTATAAGGTTACCTCAATCGGGCGGAGGAATACCGCAGAAAAGGGGGGATGTTTGAGCTGTTGTGTTAATTGTGAAGTGATTCGGTATGTGTTGTGCAGTGAAACTAGGGTTAATTTCCTGTCAATACCATGGATATCACCCCCACGTGTACGACCTGTTACTTAAATCTATGTTCACTAGAATTGAAGAACAACAAGCAGGAATGCAATGCATGTGTTTTAAACCCAAATCGAAAATTATGTTTGATGAAGCAAGAGAGATGACTTTCACTAATGCGAAACTAGGAAAGCAAGACAAATTCTTTACAAAATATATAACAAAAGCAGCAACATCAAGTATGCTTCCTAAAATGAAAATAAGCAAGAGAAAGAAACCCAAAATGGGTCCCACCGGGCGTGCCAAAATGTTTCACTCGGAATGACTCTGGGAATAGAGTTGCGTTCCTATAGAAAACAGATAAGAGTTAGGTGCTAGGAGGAATACCTATAGAATGTTGAGATGGTGTGCGCGTACCATAGAGAAAGATCAGGTTGATTGCGAAGAAATCCTTTTTGTCTTGGAAGGACTATCTGCAAATAAGAACACAAGACCACAAGATTTTGATTAAACAATAAATGAGGAAACTACCTTGGGCCCAGGAAATATAAAACTTCCTTTCGAAGGTGGTCAGTTCCCCTGCTAATATGAATTAACACAAAAGACTGCAAAATATCAATTAGATTACTTGGTTGAAACTAGTAGGAGAAGGCTAGTTTCTGGTTATAGTCAGGGTAACCGATACCAATTTCTGGTAACCGCCGTCGGTTGGGTCTAGGACCTGTAGGTTGAACTGGGTAGGGGAAAGGCTAGTTTTTTGGTTTTGATCAGAGGAACCGATGGCGGTTATTGATAGCCAATGCCGGTTATTGATAACCGATACTGGTGGGTTCTAGGATCTTCTTAGTAGCTATGGTATTTTGTAAGGTTGGTTTATGGATGATATTAGGAAACGGGATGATTAGAAGCAAAAGAATAACAGTTAGATGCAATGACATGTTGGGTAGTAGATTCAGAGACGGATTTAGGAGGACTGAAATTCACAGAGCATAAGAAATGTTATAACAGAGGACATGCAAGATGTGACTTACTGGTTTTGACAAAGATGCAAGTTAATCTCCTTGGTTGTAAACACTTCTGGTATTTCCACTCGTCTCTGCTCTGTCAAGTGAAGATCTGGACTCTGTTCCTCACTCGCAATGCTCTCTGTTGATCCAGAAATCCTTTGACTGATCTCCAAAAATGAAATTCCGATCCGTTGTTTTGGTTTGGGGAGCCCATTTACAGGGAACCGATGGCGGTTACGTAACCGACGGCTAGTCGAGTAGGAACCGGCATCGGTAAGGAAAAAGTAAGCTATTTTTAGTAAAATAGCCCACCTTCCCTGCTTTTCTCCCGAGAGATCAGTTGCGGGCTTGGTCAAGTGGCTAGAAGGTCGGCTTTGGGTGCGAGTAAGGAGGCATTAGTTATGGATGTGATTCTAGACCAAGTCATGGGTCTTAATTAGGTTAGTTTAGGGTTAGGGCTAGGTCATGATGAGGTGGCAAAATGAGGTGGCAGGTGAGGTGATGTGGATTTATCACTTACAAGGTAATTAATAAATAATTGTGCAAGGTTTAGGTAATGAGGTTAGGTTGCGAAATGGGATGACAAAAAATTGACCACTCCTTTCTGGTGCATCACCATCTTTAGTTAGTTTCAATTTTTGCATTTCTATCCCTGTCTCCTTGCAATTTAGAGTAGGATTAGGATCTGAACCTCTGTAGTTGTGCAAAAATATAGATCTAAATCAGAGGAGTTTGAGGAACCAGTCTCTAATATGGAGATTCCTCTCTCAGTTTAATAAGTCCCACACTTGGAGAGAGGTTTCCATGTTGTGCAATCACACTGGATGCAAGAGTGATCAACCTAGAAATCTGATCGTGCGTCCAGGGGTGCTGTGATGCACTAATAAATTTCTTAAGATAAATATGTTTTCTTAACTAGGTATTATTTAAACAATAAGTATCTTCAAAAGGTCCCACATAACGAGGTGATAACTTGGCAGCCTTGCAAAAATTTATAGAAATTTTTTTCGGTTTAACCCGAAGAAATACTTTCTCACCAAGTTCAAATTTCCTATCAACCTTATTTAATTAGCATAACTCTTTTCCCTATCCAACTTCTTCTTTCAAGCGTTCACGAATCAATTTAACTTGTTGTTCCATTTCAGGAAGAATTTCAGGTATCCAATTACCTCTCTATCCTCTATGTTATCCCAACTAACAGGGGTTCTACATTTTGATTCCATATAATTCCTCAAAAGGTGCCTTCTTAAGAGAAATATGATATGTATTATTGTATGTGAATTCAACAAATGGAAGGTACTCTTCCCACTTATACTTTTGATCCATGCAATACATCCATAACATATCTTCCAAAACCTGATTTACTCTTTCAGTCTACCCATCTGTTTCTGGATGATACGTAGAACTAAAATTCAGCTTAGTTCCTAGAGCTACATCAAGTTTTTTCCAAAATACGGTAATGTCATTCTAGGATCTCTATCAGAAATGATTAATTCAGGTACTCCATGTAATCTGAAAATTTTTGTGTACAAATCTTCTTGCCAAAATAGGAGAATCATCCTTCAGATTCCAAGCAATAAAATGTTCTACTTTTGCTAGTTTATCCACAACTACTAAAATAACATCATGCTTATTTCTTGGCATAGGTAACCCTTGTACAAAATCCATGTTTATTACTTGCCATTTGTTACTGATGTATGCTATGATGATACAACAAACAAAATGGGTGTATATGTTCCACCTTAACACATTGACATTCCAGGAAATGTGTCACAAAGTCTAGAACATCCTATTCTCATTCCTTTCCAGAAATATTGTTGTTTTATATCAGCAAGCATTTTTGTAAGGCCAGGGTGTCCAGGTAAAAAGGTGAATTATGAAATTATGCTAACAATTTCTTTCTCAAATCATTTAGCGAAGGTACATAGAATCTGTATTTCAAATCATAAGATTCCTTCTTTATCAAATGGAAAAACCTTTATACCTCAAATCATTTGAATCTACAACAAGTGTTGCTTTTACTTGTTGAAATTAAGATTCGGATTCCATTACACTATTTACTTCATCCTTAAACTGAGTTCTTAACGTTATAAGAGTAGAAATGTGCTTCCTAATGACTTAGAGTATCCACCACAATATTTTATGTACCCTTAATATAACTGATGTCAAAATCATATTGGGACAAAAAATCTAACCACCTTCTTTGTCTTGAATTAAGATTTGGCTGAGTGAAGATATATTTTAGGTCCAAGGTGATCAGTTTTCAATTCAAAAGTTACCAAGCTGGTAATGTCTCCAAACTTATAGTGCATGAACAATGGCAACAAGACTCTAAATCATTTGGAGCATAATTCAACTCATGTAACTTTAGTTTTCTACTTTCATAAGCTATGACATGACCATTTTGTAAAAAAATACCTTGGAGACCTTCACCTGATGCATCAATTACCACCATAAAATCTCCATTAGGATCTGGTACTACAAGAATAGGTGCTGAAGTTAACCATTCCTTCAAGGTTTTAAATGCAATTTCACATTTCTCACCCCAAACAAACTTTTTATCTTTCTTCTTTAAGGAATGGTTATTGGTGTAACTATCTTAGAAAAATCTTTTACAAATTTCCTATAGTAGCTAGCAAGTCCCATGAAGCTTCTAACTTCATGTACATTCTTAGGTGCAGGCCACTCTGTGATAGCTATAATTTTTGAAGGATCTACAGTAATTCCATCTTTACTTATTATGTGTCCCAAATAGTGTACTTCTGTGTCATAGAAAGAACATTTAGATAGCTTACCAAATAACCGTATCTTTCTTAATATTCCCATTACTATCTTCAAATGCTCATGGTGTTCCTTAATACTTTTTGAATATATGAGAATGTTGTCCAAGCATACGAGCAAAAATTTGTCCAATTATTCTTGAAAGATATTATTCATTAAATTTATAAATGTCTTCAGGTGCATTAGCTAATCCAAAAGGTAAGTTGGAACCGTAGGAACTCATAATGGCCATACCTTGTTCTGAAAGAGCTATTTTATGAATATCCTCATCCTTAATTCAAAATTGATGATATCCATATTGAAAATATATCTTGCAGAATATACTAATGCTCCATGCATCTGATAAAATAAATCATCAATCCTAGGAGTGGGTATCTACTCTTGATTGTTTCCTTATTTAACATTTGTAATCAATGCACAATCTAGGTGTTACATATTTCTTTTTCACAAAAATTACAGGTGTAAGGTGAAACACTTGGTCGAATAAACCTTGAGAAAAAATTTCATGCAACTGAGCCTTAAGCTCTACTAGTTTTATAGTATTCATTTGATATGATGCTTTAAAATAGGTTCAGTTCCAAGCTTGATCTCAATCATGAAATCAAATTCCCTTTTGGGTGGAAGACCTAGCAATTCTTCTGAGAAATACGTGACTAAATTCTCATAACAGTGGATATTACACTTCCATAATATCACTGCTTCTCTTCTGATTGATTCAGTAATTTTTACTACATATAAGGTACATCTTTTATTTTTGGCCTTTTTAAGTTGTATAGATGACAATTTCTGCTAATAGAAATCTTGTGTTTCACACCCTAAATCTCTGTTGTTTTCTACAGGTCATCTAAACATGTAATGTGTTTTTCAAAATAGTCCAATTTATCCTTATGTTTTGCTAACCAATTACCACCTATGACTACATCATAAGACCCCAAAGGTGCAACATAAAGATCAACCTTAGTGGAAAAGTTAGTAAATCAAGAACTGCTCCAAAAAGACACATACTAACTGTATGAAAACATTGTTCCCATACTATACAGTCTATGTTTTATCCATGTTTCCATCTTTTATTTTTAATTTTGATATTAATTTACTAGAAATAAAACATTAGTAGCTCCTGGTATCAAAAAATAATAGTTATAGGTAAGCCAAATAACTTACCCAAACTTCTATGGGTGTGGCCTATTTCTCAGCCTACTTGTCAGCTACTGCAGCATGTATTTTGTGCTACTGATTATGATCATCCTTATTCAAAGGACATTGATTTGTGTAATGACCTTTTCCATAGTTATAACATGCCTCCTACAAGTCCCTTCCGAGGCTCGGATTTTTTTCCAGCCTTGAGTTATCATTCTGACCCCCATAGAGACTTCTTCCCGTTATTATTGTTCTTAGAAAAATTGTTCTGTGCATTACCAACAAACTTGTTTGTTGTTGGTTTCTTATTAGTATTAGATGAAAAGTTACTTTTCATTCCATGAATTTCTTACATGTATCCTTTCTTGGGTGTAAGAGACAATGAAGAGGAGTTGAGATTTTTCTTCCTTACTTCCTCCTTGTGAACAGAAATTTCTTTTAATTTTTGTTCCTACCTTATGGATTTTTCAACAACCCCTTCCATCGTGGTTGGGCTATGAACATCCACCTCTCCCCTATAATAGGATTCAATCCCATGATGAATTTCCAAGTATCATTAACTTCTCATTAGTTTGGTACTGAGGCACATACTTAAGGAGGATTTTGTAAATCAATCCCAATACTCAGTTACAATTAGCTTTCCTTGAGCTAAGTTCTGGAATTAAGTCATTGTTTTTATCATAGTAGAGTTATGGTAGCCACCATTGATCTAAAGTAACATTTAAATGGTGTCCAATGTTATATTAGAGCTTCATCAATCTTCAACTCAGCCTTACGGCTATCCCACCATGAAGATGCTTTATGAGAAAGTGATATGCTCCCCATATCGCCTTTGTTTCTTCTGAGAAATTCCTTATTACAAAGTATTTCTCCATTTCGTTGAGCCATTTCTCAGTGGATCCATATCCTAATGTGGTACCATCAAACTTGGGTGTACTTATCCTTTTTATTTCATTAGTGAGTTCATGCTGCTAGCCTATCCTTTTTGTTCTTAGGCTAAACAGGTATGTTAACATTGTTATTATCAACACCCACATTGGAGATTGTCCCCTAGAGGTGGCTGATTATTGTTATCAAATTCTTCTTCCTCCTAGATTACCCATTACTTGTTGTTCAAGTAAGCCAAATGATCTCTTTTGTCCAACAGGGCAGCAAGGATCTCATTAGTTTCCGGGTAGCAATTGCTCCTTCCTCAGGCGGAGGGTTATTTAGAACATTTCCTCATGTTCTCACCATTTTCTGTTACAAGAAAATTTTAAGTTTCATAAGATTATGGACACAATAGGTCCAAGAGCTGCAACCTTCAGCTCTAATACCAAGATGTAACATTCCCATTTTAAGACTTTAGAAATAAGGGAATTTTTTTATATAATGTTCACTATTCTAAATAAAGCATTATTTAGAACAAACATTCCATGCCAATCGAATTCAAATAGATAACCATATGCAGCTGTAATGACTCGGTGATCCATTGATCTATTCATTCCATAACTCAGTAAGCTACCGATCTATTTATGTTATCTTATGTATTGAATACATATTGTATACTTTGTATACTTGGTCTTCCTACCCTACACCAGGTACTGAGTGATCTGTTTAAAGAACATATCTGAATATCTGTTACCAATATTCATCTGATATCACGTTGTTTTAAACTTGGTGACATAGGAAAATGCAACCAGCAGCTTGTGATACTTTGGCCAAATATTTACAACATACTGTGTATGTCACTATTCCTAGATGACATACTCGTCATATTGGAATATGTCCTTCACCTCACTCCTCTATTATCATGATTGGTCTTTACTGACTACCGTCAGTCCACTTGTCCCAGGTTTAACCCTAGCCCTAGATAGAAACATAACTTATTATAGGAAGATGCTCACAATGGCTTAGGGTAAATGGGCATACTTGGTTGACCTAAGTCAACTAGATGTGCCAACATACCCTGAGCCATTGGAAGCTAATTCCTATCCTAAATATGCTCCTATCTAGACCTAGAGAGAAACTAAGTTCAAGTCTGAGTTCCTATTGTGTGTAGATCTGGATGATCAATGCGAAGGGTGGTGCCACATGTCAAATACAATGATGTATTCTTGAGAAGACCCAAGTCTTCTCGAAAGTACATCCCTGCAGTGGGCATGTGCCAACATCCTAAAGAAACTACCTCATCGAGATGTACATACCCCAAGGAGATTGTTAATACATTGTTAGTTTGGATTATTTCTTGATTACAACAACCCTGCTAAACCCTAATCCAACACTCAATAAGTTCTTTCCTAAATTTGTTTCATTTAGTCCATGAAGAACTTCATTAAACTTATGGTTACTTTTAATGTTCAGTTTCTCAGTTAAACCGGCAATTAACCAAATCAGGACAACGTTATCATAAGTTTCATTTAAAATGTTACCTTAACTTTCAGAAAGGTTTAACAACCACATATAACAAATTAAAGTAGACTTCATACTAAACTGAAGTCTAATAAATAGTAATCATATCTCCAAACCTTTTTAGGTTTATATTCAATTGAGAGAGAGAAAGAATCTTTCTCTACATGTTTAAGTATTAGGATATATCATTCCCAATGTCCATATTTCTTAATGCATGTTCATTATGCATCATCTTATTATGTTAAATTGTTTTTAGATAAACACATCATATTATGCAACTCAACAAGTTGCTTCATTATAGGGGAAATTGAACTAATTCCCATTATCCATTTTATCAAAGATAACAAGATAAGCATAACATAATATAAAGAATATCAACATGATGGAACTTTCATCTTCTTTATAAAAGTACGAGATAATTTTCACAACTCATGCAAATAAAACACAACTCACAATTCATCATTACAACTTATAAAATTTACAAGACTATGCTCTTTAGGCATACTGCATATCAACAACCTTTATACAATAAAGTATACAACTTTATTTTACAATTCAACAAAAGAATGAATTAGAATTCTTTACTAAGAATTAGACATATATCAGCCAATGCATCATATAAGTTTTTTCCTTCTTTTACCACTTAATTCATCCATCTACAAAAATAGCTAGCACAGGTCAGTTCGATGAACTGAGCATGATAAGCACTAATCATTAAAATGAAGTGCATTCCACTAATTGTTTCATTAAAGCAACACTGCTTTAATGAGATAATTAAGTCATCATAAAATCAGCATAAATGATAAAAACAAAAAGGAAGTACACTTAATAAACTTAAGATCAACTTTAAAAGAGAAGAGCAGAATATAATAAACAATATCTGCACCTAAGATCTTAAATTTCTATTAATCCTATCAATGGCTTGTAAACAACAATCAATCCTGCCATCCCATTATTTCTTAATTCTATCCTAATAGAATACCACATTTATCTGTTCTAAGAGACAAATAAATGTATACAACATGGTTCCTTCAAGGATGATTCACCTAAATCATAAGTAAAGAACAAAAAGAACCATTATATACACTGTCCAAACCTATAACATTAGATAAACAATATTTATAACATGAGTACACATTCATCCTTAGAATATACCTCAAATAGAATTCCATAACCAAACAGGAAGGTACAAAAAATCAGAACAGGCCATCTACACTTCCAATTCCAACTATTCATGTTAGAAGTTTCAATCAAATATCAAACAACAATGTTCACAAACAAAGCAACTCCAAAGAGGAGTTAATCTCTACTCATATTCTTCACAAAAGATAAGGAGTATAAGTGACAAACCCACTCCTTTCCATATAAACTAGACAAGACTAGTCAACAACAGTCAAACTATAAGTATCAATGAACTTAATAACAAAACCTTACTGGCTACTAGCTCTCAACACTATTTCCATCAATGATTCGAACAAGGTAGACCAACAGGTCAAGAGAAATCACTATCTCAAAATGGATTCGAGTAAAGAAAAGTTTAAACATTGAGCCTATCCAAGGGTAGAAAAAGAAGTAACATAATAAGGAAAGAACCAATGATAGATCATTTTGTTCAACTGAACAAGAAGTTCCAATTTCAGATTGATTCAGGATGACAACATACTGCAGACCCTGAATGATATATAAAAAGATCTCAAAAGAATAAGAATATAAAATTTCATTCTTGAAAGAATCCAAAGACTCAATCACTGAGTCAGTCGAGAGTGACATTCCAAACAATAAATGATAAGTTTCAGAATTACCCACGAACCCAAAACTAAAGACTCTCAAAGACTTCACAATAAATACCAAAAAAGGTAAACATTCGTGATTCAAAGAATCAACTTAATACAACTGAACAGAGAAGGAATCCTTCCTATTATTTCAGTGTCCAAGGTAATATCACAATTCTTTCATAAAGACCTAGATTTAATTAAAAGAGATAGAAGAGTGGGAGAGCTAGAACCCAAAATGTCCAATACAGAAGCTGTCTTGGTCTTAAATTCCCAGCAATAAGAATGAGAATATCAAAACAAACTTCACAACCATGAAATTACAATAGTGGATCCTTAGTACCAACTTTATACAGTCAACCAAAATGTGGGTTTCTTCCAAACAATGGGAGAGAACACTTCCTCCAATTCCCACACTCATACTATCTCAAGAAGTCGAAATAGTCAAAAACATAACAGAAGTTCAACATTCCCTAAGACGTTTCCATTTCCAAAGCTCGAAAGAGAGAATTAAACTACTCAAAAAGTTCCCACACAGTTCCCTGGTGAGTATTCCCTCCAGTAATGAGCTATAACTTAATCATTTCTAAAAGAATAACCCAATACAAATTACCAGGATAGATTCAAATGAATCGACCAAATGCAAGCTCTTAACACTAAAGTGTTAAATAAAAGTTACAAAGTCAAAACCCGAGCTTCACACACAAGTGTTCAAAACTTCACAAATAAATTAATGTGAATACAGTGGTAAATACAAACTCCATGAAACAGTTCAGTAATACATAAGTTTCCAAAATAGTGGTTCCATTCAAACAAAGCTACAACACAAGCTTAATCAAAACACTAAGTTCCAACCCGAGTTTGCATCCAAAGAACGTAACCCAGAAGAAATATAAAATAGAACTGAAATTTTTCCTTAAATTCCAATCCATATAATTTCATGACAATCAAATCAAGCTCCATAACCTCGAATACAAGATCAAGATTGCAAAGCAGAGATATAAAACATTTTCAATACCATTTTTACTTGCATGCTGTCATAAAACTCACAGAGAGAGAGATAGTTTCCAAACAATACTATTTTGTCATGGATTCCAATCAAAACACACAAGGATCTATAAAACCCAGCAAGAAAAATAACTAGAAAGACAAGAAACAAGAATCTCATGAGAGCAGAGTTGTTCTAATGAATCATTTAGAAGAACGCAAAGAATTTTAATAGTTAGAGCCTATCATGCCTGATAGCGCTTCCACCAACTCGAAGGAGACTTCCAGCCGAGCTTCCAACTCTTTTTCTCCTCCATGAAAGATCAACAACGAAACATATTTTCCTTCCAAGCTTCATATACTTTCCTTCGATCAAAAATAGATCGTAAAAACCAAAAATAGTTTTGAACTGAAGGTCAAACTGCTGGTTCGAAGAACCAGTTAGCTCCATGCAGAGAAAAATCTGCCATGCAAGAAAAACCAAATGACCTCCTACAAACCCACCTCCTATGTTTCCAAGATGGTTTGCACATGAAGACCAAGGCTCATAAATGTCATAAATTCCTAGTTAAACCAAATTCCTGCTTACTTTTCCTTGCCACTACCACTTAAATTTGGTGAATGCCATTTCAACACAAAAACACAATTCCATCCATTAGTGGAGTTTCCACATAGGCCTCCACCAAGTCCACTGGCCCTCTACCAAATCTGGCAGTACCTTATCATTTAAACCCCTTTCAAATCATTTAAAATGCCATTGGAACCGTCACCCATATGTTATGTGACCCCTTTAGGTTCCCTTTAGTTTAGGTTAGATTCAAATAGAACTTAGGTTAATTTAAAAATTACCAACATAGGTCTTAGAACATTAGCCATTAGAATTCCCACCTTAGGTTAGGTTCAAATCACAACCCTTTAGTAATAGGTAGTAGCTAAAATAGCTTAGTATCCCCCTTAGTAACTCTTCCCTTATTTTCCTAGCATAACACTTAGGTTAGGATGCTGACCCCATAATAGAATAAGAGACTTAGGTTAGAACAATATTACATATAAGTAAACATAGCTAGAACTTAGCTGTTCTCACCTAGCTTAGGTTACCATTAGGATAGTCCTTAGATTTTTAGGACTCCAAACTTCTCCAAGAGAATTGAATTTTTTTCAAGTCCTTAATGTCCCACCAAGATCAATCACCAAAGACCCGGGAAAAAACATACAACTGAACAAAAACACGTTGTAACAAGGTCAAGAATTAGTATCATGCAAAATTCAGTCTTCTATGTTCCTTAAGCTATTGAATGTCAATTTTACCATTCAGTTTATGAAGAAGACTTGAAACATTCCTTGGATCACTGAAATTGATCCAAGGATGAGTTAGAAGAAGAAATAAGTCTGCAACTCTTAATACCAGATTGCAACTCATCTTTCTGAAGTGAAAATGGATTCTTGACAACCATATAATTTTAGTCTAATGATTTTTAAGAACAAAAAATATTTATCCCAATCAAGCATGATCTTCAATGGTCAAAAGAACACATCTTTATCCAAAAAAATCACATGTCAACACTTGAATGTAAATTGAAATATATCAGTTGTTGAGGGTGTTACTAGAGAAAAGAGCTCAAAGTACTATGCCATCACCTCTAAATCTAATGTGAGTGGACGCTTTTCCATGGTGAGGATACGGGTCAAGTCTTCCAAGCAGTGCATGGTTGACTCATATCTCTTCTTAGGAAGGGCCAGGTCTAGGTGTTTTAAGATAATGGTATATGAAATGGCCTCTATATTCTTATGGACTTCACATACCTTAGCCTTTTCATCCCTCAATTAGTTCCTTAACTACACACTGATAAATTTCTTTTATTTATCTCCTTGTTCCTCTCAATGATCTCCTTTATTTTTCTCAAGCTCTTCCTCCAAGACCCTTATTCTATCATTTTTGATGAAGAGCTTTCTTCTACCTCCACTAATGATTTTTTGAGTGCATTGCAAACTTGCTCATTGGATTTTTTTTGGGAATTTATTAGATGGTTTACTCCATTGGCATATGGTATCTTCATCAATGCATCTCGATTTACCTCAAACTCAGGTTCATTACCATAGGACTTGTTGGTTTCCGAATTTGATCTTTTGAAAACAAGCAATAGTCAGGGGACAAAAATCCCTCCTAATTATGGGAGAGGTTCCCTTATTGAACAAAAAAGAGAAAAAAGAAAAACTTTTTTACAATATAAACATTTGTTCAACATTTTCATGGAGATTTCGATATTTTAGATGCCTTCCTCAAAAATATTTTTCAATACAGAAGAAAAAGGAAAAGTCACGACTGATATTCATAAACTGAAGATAGAACAGAACTTTCAGATATATAGATAACAGATTAATATCCTACTCATGTTGTAACATCTTTGACAAACTGTTACTTCGACTCCATTTTCTCTTGACATTACAAATGTTGATATGTGATTTGTCTTAGGAAGGTGTATTCTTGTGATTGTTGGAAATCATGTTTTCCATGAATAAATTATTAGTATGCAAGGATTCAATTTGCTAAGATTCTATGTTCTGAAAGGGTTGTGAACCTCTATTGTTGTTTTTCGTACCAATCATATATTAACAGAAAAACCTTGGATTAATTCCATTGATACAAGGTATGCTTTAGTTCTTCTTAACTTATCATCTTGGTAACTAGACATTCTAAAAGAAAAAGGTAGTTTGACTGAGTCTTGTTTTGTTATAAAATTAAGAGACCTGGCTCCAGGTGGCCTTACTTTGCATCATACTGTAAATGATGAGCTTAGACCTTCTTTTTAAATATTTTTATGAGACACTGAAAAGTGTAAGTGGATTAAGGGCCTATTATGGGACTATTAAGGTGAATATCTTAACCTTAGTTGCATTGTCATATCCTATGTGGATTCTAATCTAAGGTAATTTAGGTCTACTTAATACCTATTACTAAATTTATTATCTTAACCTATGTTGGCATGTTTTAATTATGGAAAAGTGCTAGAATAACCTTAGGTAAATACTATTTACCTAGACTAAGGTTGAATCCTAATCTAATGCCAATCTTAACTCAGATAATACAAAGCTAAGAGGGTACCTAAGGGTTCCAGGGAAAATGGTGAGTCAGTGGTGTCAGTTTCTAAGGCATTACTGTGATTTGATTTTGAATTTATGAACTCTAATAAGCAAGTTTTTCTAGAGGCATGGGGAGTAAGAGTGATGCCTAGGTGACATCATCGCTAAAGATAAAATGCATGTAAAGTTTGTTTTGAAGTTCACCATTTTTGGATGGTGGTGGACTAGAGAAATAGGAGGAACAGTTGGTTATCCTTACATTAATGAACCTCATTCATGGTGAAGAAATCATCTAGGAAGGAATAAAAGTGGATTTGGAGAGGTTGTTTGGTCCTTTGCGCTTGGCGATTTTTTCTCTGCATAAAGATTTTGGGTTCTTCGAACCAGCAGTTCTATTTTAAATCCTTCACTATTTTTGGTAGCTTTGAGCTATTTTTGATGTAATGGAGGTATAAGAGGCATTAGGAAGTATGGAATTGGGGACATCACATTGAAAAAGGAAAAGATTGTGGAGGCTCGACTGGAAATCTTCTGTAAAATGACAGAAGCTCTATTAGGCATGATAGGCTCTATCCATTAAGTTGTTTTGATTTTTCCTAAATGTCTTCATTAAAAAAACTATGCTCTTGGAAACAAATGGGTTTTTATTTTGTTATGGTTATTTTGCATTCATGCTTGATTTTTTCTCTACATTTTTGTTGTTGAAGAGTCTCTGTTAGATAAATTGGAATATGATTTTGTTCCCTGTTGAATATACTGGTGAATTGTGCTTCAAATTTGATGGGACTGGAATGATTTTAAATTTTTTTGAATCTTGTGGTCTATGTAAAATGGATTATGGGAAAACATTTTTTTGTTATAAGATTCGATCTGGGTTTGTATTCCTCTATTGGAAGAAGGTAAGATAATTATTATTTTTAATTACATCTTGAGTTGCTTCGAATTTAGTTACTTCTGTTGAGATATACTGAATTGGTTATTCGAATTCAATGTATTAGTGGGTTATAACTTGTTTAAAAGTGACTGTAAAGTAAGTTACTTCTTCCGAGTTTAATATTTTTGGATTTGAGAATTCTCTGTTAGACTGTTTTTAAGTTAAGTAACTGCTATCCAGGAATATGTTGAGTTTTTGTTCTTCCTAGTTGACATTTCATATTTTTAGTATCTGCTTTAACCCGCAATGAAGTTGATTTTTTTCACTTGCACTTATAAATTGGGAGATGAATCTTCAATCGCTTGATTTTGGCCTGAACGATCCTCCTTGTTAAAATATGTTTGATTTGAAAAGAATAGGAACATGCTATCGTGATTATGGAAAGACTTATTGATTGATTTATGTTTCATTGCTAAGGAAAGGCTTAGTCCTTCAAGGAGTAACCTTGTCAGTTATCTTATCGGAGTTACTTATCTTTGCAATCAAGTTTGATGTTTGGATGAGATCATGGGAAAGGAATATTTATGTCAAACTATGGATTGGTTCAGTCTTGACTATTTTAAGGAATTGGGGTGATATGTTATAGTTTGTTTCTTCTCTTCTGAACTCATCTTTTAATTCTGATTTGGAATCATGTGTTTTTTTGTTTCCCTTATGGATGAACTTGGGTTGGGTTCTGATTTTCTTGACCTGTTTCTTGAACCTTTGGTTCTTTGAAGCTTGAGTTTTGAGTTGGCTTGACTGTGGGTAAGCGGCTGTTAAAATATTGAATTCAAATCTTCTATTAAATCATCAAAAGATGAATAGGTGTCAGGTTCAAAGACACCCAAAAGGAAATTATGGTTGTATGAGAATAAAATTATCTTCTCTCTCTTGCTTTGGAAAATGAAGAAGTATAGGGACTGAAGTTATTAACGTAGGATAAATTGCATTGTTCTGTTGATGTTGTGAATTTTTGATAACTAATATTATTGTATCACTCTTCATTATTAGTAGGTTTTTACACTACTGTACTAATTCTAGTTTGTTTTTTAGAGAACCTTATCCTTAGTATCTGACTTGTATGTTGCCATCATGTATCTATCTCTTTGCTAAAAACTTAAATGCTTTCAATGCGAAGAGAGTTGAAGGATCCCTTAGTCATATCCATCTCAGTTCTTTATTCAGATATATATTTATTTTTCTTGAAAAGGGGAATGAAATATTCTCTCGTCTTTAATTGGTGACATCCTTCCTCACTTTTCTGAGATAAGGTTTTTAACACAGCTATCCTCGAACTCTGAGGGAAGTTTTGAGTTGTTTCTCTCTCTCTCTCTCTCTGTCCTTTTTCCTCACCTATTTATTCTTTTTAAAGGAGTTGACTGGTTCAGTTATACTACTTAATAGGATTGCCGAGTGAGTAGTTTGGAGTTAATACTTTACTTTTTCTCCTTGTCTTGTGTGGATTGGAAACTTTATTTATTAATGTGTGTGACTAATGTCTAGTGCTAGTAATCAAATAAATAAACTTCATATTTCTAACCGATTGTGGCCTAACTTAATACTTAGGCTATACCTTGGGCTTTAAATTTGGGTGTAGCATCAGAAAAAGGAATCTCTTACCTTAAGATGTTGATGTCTCATCCTAAAATCTTGCACGAATTTTGAATTAGCTTTGCCGTAGATGTTTTAATATGGAACATGTTAATGCTTAGTATGTTGGATCTTTGCTTCTTAAAAGTAACTCTAATTTTGGGAAATATTAGAATTAGTGTTTTTCCTTGGAATTAGATTGAATGCAGTAAGAAATAAACTATAAATTCCTATAACTAGAATGAGATAAGTAATTGGGATGAAATATTACTTATCTGATATAATTTCTTATGAAACCAATGGCTGATGAGTGTTGATTATGTCATGATCTTTGCTACATATTAATGGGGTTGATCATCTTGTACTCTATTTTATGATTGTTATTATTTACGATGTATCTATTTGTAATGTGTTACTATTTCATAAAAGTAGAGTTCTTTTTATGAAATAGTTAATTGAAAGCACATCACTTTAATGCTTAGTGCTTATCATGCTCAGTTCAATGAACTGACACATGCTAGAAATGTTTGCAGATGGACTTCCTAAGTGATAAAGGAAGATAATAAATTTTATGATTCTATTTGTTACTTAAAGAATGGATCTTTTATGAAGAAATATGATTCATTATTGAAAGAGGAAAAGTTGTATTTCTTAATTGAGTTTTATCCTATTTGACATGAAAGATGTCTAAGATGCATGGTATTGTAAAATGTCTATATCACCTTGATGAATAAAAAAAAAGATTGAGAGTTACTTGTAGTTGGTGTGTCATCTTACTTGTGCATTTGAATTTGTAATTTTATCTTTATTTTATCATATTATTATCTAAATGGGATCCTATTTAATTTAACATTAAATAAGCTAGATGGAAGGAAATTAGATACAATATGTATTTATTGAAATGCAGCTTATTAAGTTGGCATGCTTTGATATTATTTTGTCTAAGTCACTATGATCTATTAAAAAAGATATTTTTGAAAGTGAAAATTAATTATGATTACTTGTATAATGTAAAAGGGTACAAGAACCCTAATTCATAACATGAAGGAGGAAGGTGAACTTCTTCTCGACCTATAATTTCATAGGTATAAAATAAATGAAAGGTAAATATGAACATTTATTAATTAGAATTCATCTCAATGAAGTCTAATATAATGGAACCTGTTTTGGAACTTAAACAGGCTAAGAATGATAGGGTATAATAAGTAAATCTTAATAATGTTGTTGTTCTTTTTTAATTAACTAAATTCTAAAGTAGGAAGTTAGTGAACAAAAAGAAACCATCAAGGTACTGCTATATATATTAAAAACTCAATTATGGATGTCAAACTTAAGGGCTAAGGAAATTAGGGTTCAACATGGTTATTGTAGAAAAATAATGGGGTAATTAACTTATTGCTTGGGTATGTAGATTAAGATGGGTAATTCTGTCAGATGTTGGCACACTTTAATTACATAAATATACATTTGTGAAGACTTGGGTATTCATGAGGATACAATGTTGCAATTGACATGCTGCAACACCCTTTGGAACTGGATCACCTAGATCTACATAAACTTTGACTTGATCTTAGTTTTACTCTAGGTTAGGTTAGGAGCATGATTTGGTACAAGGGTAACTCATGATGACTTATGGTAACTAAACACATCCAATCAACTTAGGTTGATTATGTCCATGCACCCTTAGTCACTGTGAGTCGTTCCCTATACCAAACTATGTTGCTAGCCTAGGTTAGGGTCAAACCTTAAACAAGTGGATTGATAGGATTTAGTGAAGACCATTCTAGATAATAGATGAAGTGTGGTGAAGGATGTATTCCATTAGACAAGTATTATGTCTAGGAATATAAACATAGACAGTATGTGGAAATATTTGGCCAAAGTATCACAATTTGTTGGTTACATTATCTTGTGACACCTAGTTTAAGAAATGGGATTCAGATGAATATTGGTAACAAATATTCAGTTAGGTATCTTAAACGTAACGCTTCAATACCCAGAATAGGGTAAGAGAATCAACTATAATTAATATAATTTCAATGAGTTAATATGAGAGATCAATATTAAACCGAGTTATAAAATGACAGTTCGGTAGTTCACCGAGTCGTTTACAACTACATATGGTTATTTGTTATGAGGTTGATTGGCATGAAATGTGTGTTCTAAATTATGATTATTTAGAATAGAGAGAATTATATAGATAATTTTTATTTTCCCTTGTTTCTAAAGTCTTAAAATGGGAATGTTACATCTTCGTATCAGAGTTGAAGGTTACAACTTTTAGACCTATTGTGTCCATAATCTAATAAAACTAAAAAAAATTTGTTAATAGAAAATGGTTAGAACAAGAGGAAATGCTAGAAATAACGCACCACTTGGTGGAGAAGCAGCTACTGCCCAAAAACTTGATGATATCCTTGCTGCCTTGTTGGACACGAGATCATTTGGCTATACTTAAACAACAAGTAATGCGAAATGAAGAGAAGGAAGAAGATGTTGGTAATAAAAATCATCCACCTCATGTGGAAAACGCCACTGTGGGAAATTTAGGTGTTGATAACAATAATGTAAACATGCCTGATCAGCCAGAAAATAAAAAGGAAAGTTTGACAGCTGAACTCACTAATGATATAAAAAGGATAAGTCCACCTAAGTTTGATGGCACCACCTTAGGAGATGGAGCTCAGAATTGGCTCAGTGAAATGGAGAAGTACTTTGCAATAAGGAACTTCTAAAACTATGGATTGGTTCAGTCTTGACTGTTTTAAGGAATTGGGGTGATATGTTATAGATTTTTTCTTCTCTTCTAAACTCATATTTGAATTTTGATTTGGATTCATGTGGTTTGTTGTTTCCCTTATGGACGAACCTGGGTTGGGTTCTATTTTTCTTGACCTATATCTTGAATCTTTGGTTCTTTGAAGATTGAGTTTTGGGTTGGCTTGACTGTGGGTAAGCGGTCGTTAAAATATTGAATTCAAATCTTCTTTTAAACCATCAAAGGATGAATAGGTGTCAGGTTCAAAGACACCTGAAAGGAAATCGTGGTTGTATGAGAATAAAATTATCTTCTCTCTCTTTATTTGGAAAATGAAAAAGTATAGGGACTAAAGTTATTAACGTAGGATAAATTTCATTGTTCTGTTGATGTTGTGAATTATTGCTAACTGAGACCATTTTATGACACTTCATTTGTAGTAGTTTTTTTACAATACAATAACAATTCTAGTTTTTTTTAGAGAACCTTATCCTTGGTCTCTGAATTACATGTCGTAATCATGTATCTAACTCTTTTCTAATAACTTCTATGATTTCAATGTGAATAGAGTTGAAATATCCCTTCGGCATATCTATCTTAGTTCTTTATTTAGATATACACTTATTTTACTAGAAAAGGGGAATGAGATTCTCTCCCATCCTTAATTGGTGACATCCTTCCTTGATTTTCTGAGATAAGGTTTTCAACATGGTTCTCCTCAAACTCTGAGGGAAGTTATGAGTTGTTTCAATAAGGAACTTCTCAGTGAAATGGAGAAGTACTTTACAATAAGGAACTTGTCAGAGGAAACTAAGGAAATATGGGGAGCATATCAACTTTCCCATGAAGCTTCTTCATGGTGGGACAACCGCAAGGATGAGTTAAACATTGATGAAACAAATATTACTTAGGATTAATTTAAAAGTTCTTTTAGGAAACGATGGCTGCCACAACTTTATTATGATCAGAAAATGATTGCATTTAAGAACTTATCTCAAGGAAAATTAATTTTAATAGAGTACTGGGAGTGGTTTACTAAACTCCTTAAGTATGTACCTCAGTATCAAACTGATGAGAAGTACAAGATAATTTTTTTTATCATGGGGTTAAATCCCATTGTAGATGGATAGGTGGATGTTCATAGCCAAATCACAATGGAAGGGGTTATTGAAAAATCCATAAGAAAAGAGTAGAATTTGAAAGCAATCTCTTCCCATAAGGAGGATATTAGAAAGAAAATTCAAAACTCTTCATCATCTCGTGCACCTAAGAATGGACCATGGAAGAAGTTTGGTATGAAAAATAATTTTGTAATGGATAACAACAAGAACAAATAATGAGTAAACCTGTTGCTAATGTGTGAAATAACTTTTTCAAGAACAATAATAACAGACAGAAGTCCTATGGAGGTCAAAATGATAACTTTAAGGCTATAAATGAATTTGAGCCTAAAAAGGGACATGTAGGAGGTTGTTACAATTATGGTAAGGATCATTATGAAAATCAATGTCTTTTGAAAAATGATGACCATAATCAGTAACAAAAGATAGATGTTGTAGTAGCTGACAAGCAGGCTGAAAATCAAGTCACACCCATAGAGGTTCTAGGTGAGTTATTTAGCATACCTGTAACTATTCTTTTTGATACTGGAGCTAGTGAATGTTTTATTTCTACTAAATTAGCATAGAAATTAAAAAGTAAGGCTAGAAAAATGGATAAATCATGGGTTATACATTATGGAAATGATGTTGTTCACACAGTTAGTATGTGTATTTTTGGAGCAGTCCTTGAATTTCCTAATTTTTCCACTGAGGTTGACCTTTATGTTGCTCCTTTAGTGTCTTATGATGTAATCATAGGTGTTAATTGGTTAGCTAAACAGAAGGAAAAGTTTGACTATTTTTGAAAAAAATATTAGTTGTTTGGATTATTTACAAAAAATAACAGACATTCAGGGTATAAAACGTGAGATTTCAGTTAGGAAATTGTCAGCTATGTAACTTAAAAAGGCCAAAAACAAAGGTTGCACCTTATATGTAGTAAAAATTTCTGAAACTACTGAAGAAAGTAGTGACTTCATGGAAAGATATCTGCTGTTATGAAACTTCAGTGATGTGTTTCCAGAAGAGTTACCAGGCCTTCCACCAAAATGGGAGTTTTACTTCACTATTGAGATCAAACTGAGAACTGAGCCTTTTTTCCAAGGCACCATATATGATGAATACTATTGAGTTGATAGGGCTTAAGGAACAGTTACAAGAAATTTTGTCTAAATGTTTGATTAGACCGAGTGTATCACCTTGAGGAGCACCGGTAATCTTTGTGAAAAAGAAATATGGGACACTTAGATTGTGCATTGATTATAGGATGTTAAATAAAGAAAAAATTAAGATTAGATATCCACTTCCTAGAATTGATGATTTGTTTGATCAAATGTGTGGTGCATCAGTTTATTGTAAAATAATCCTCGATATAGATATCATCAGTTAAGAATAAAAGATGAAGACATTTTAGAACAAAGTATTAACATTATGAATTCCTAGTCTTACCATTTGGATTAACAAATGCACCTGCATCTTTTATGAATTTAATGAATAATATTTTTCAAGAATACTTGGACAAATTTGTGCTTGTATTCTTGGACGATATTCTCATATACTCTAAAAGAATTGAAGAACACCATGAGAATTTGAAGATAGTTTTGGAAATCTTGATGAAGAGACGGTTGTTTGGTAAGTTTTCTAAATGTTCTTTCTATAACATTGAAGTGCATTATTTAGGTCATGTTATAAGCAAGAATGGAATAGTTGTAGATCCCTCTAAGATTGTAACTATAACTGAGTGGCCTCCACTAAAGAATGTACATGAAGTTAGAATTTTCATGGGTCTTACTGGTTACCAAGAACTTCATTATAGAAAAATGATAAGAAATTTGTATGGAGTGAAAAATGCAAATTTTCATTTAAAACTCTAAAGGATCAATTAACTTCAGCACCTATTTTGTCTGTACTTGACCCTAATGGAGACTTTACTGTTATAAAAGATGCATTCAAGGAAGGTCTTGGAGGTATTATGTTACAAAATGATCATGTCATATCTTTTGAAAGTAGAAAAACTCAAGTTACATGAGATGAATTATGCTCCACATGATCTAAAGCTTGCTGCCATTGTTCATGCACTTCAAGTATGGAGGCATTATCTTCTTGGTATACCTTTTGAACTAAAAACTGATCATCTTGGGTTGAAGTATATTTTTACTCAGCCAATCTGAATGAAAGAAAATGAAGATGGTTAGAATTTATATCTCAATCTGATTTTGACATAAGTTATATTAAAGGCAAGGAAAGTAGAGTAACAGTTGCTCTAAGTCATAGGAAGCACATTTATGCTCTTATAACGTTGAGAAATCAGTTTAAAGATGAGGTAAAAAGTGTTATGGAATCTGAATCTTATTTTTAGCAAGTAAAGACATCACTTGCTAAAAATTGAAATGATGTGAGATATAAAGGTTTTCGCTTTGACCATGAAGGAATCTTGCAGTTTGAAAACATGGTATACATGCCTTCACTGAATGATTTAAGAAATAAATTATTAGCTAAATTTCACAATTCACCTTATTTGGACACCCTGACATTACAAAGATGTTTTCTGATATAAAACTACAATATTTATCGAAAGGGATGAAAAAATATGTGATTGAGTTTGTGACACACTATTTAGAATGTCAACATGTTAAAGATGAACATATGCATCCAACTCGTTTATTGTACCCTCACAACATACCGTAGTATAAATGACAAGTGATAAGCATGGATTTTGTACAAGGGTTGCCTATGCCAAGAAATAAACATGATGTTATTCTTGTGGTTGATAAAATAACAAAGGTAGCTCATTTTATTGTTAGTAATCTTAAGGATGATTCATCTATTTTAGCAAAAATATTTGTGCATGATATTTTTAGATTACATGGAGTACCTGATTTGATCATATCAGATAGATATCCAATAATGACATCAAGATTTTTACAAACACTAAATGCATCTCTAGGAACTAAGCTAAATTTCAGTTCTACATATCATTTGGAAACAGATGGACAAACTGAAAGAGTTAATCAAGTTTTAGAGGATATGCTATGAATGTATTGCATGGATCAACAGTATAAATGGGAAGAGTACCTTCCATTATTTGAGTTTGCATATAATAACACATATCATGCCTCTCTAAAGTTGGCACATTTCAAAGCATTATATAGAAAGAAATGTAGAACCCCTGTTAGTTGGGGCAACATTGAGGATAGAGAGGTAATTGGACCTGAAATCCTTACAGAGATGGAACAACAAGTTAAAATGATTTGTGAATGCTTGAAAGAAGGTATAGTTAGACAAAAGAGTTATAATGAATTAAAGTGGGTTGATAAGAAATTTGAACTTGGTGAGAAGGTCTTTTTATGGGTTAAACCAAAAAAGAGTTCTATAACTTTTGACAAGGATACCAAGTTATCACCTTGTTATGTGGGACCCTTTGAAATTTTATCATGAATGCATGATGTTTTCCATATTTATCTTCTTAAGAAATACGTTTCAGATTTATCACATATGTTAAATTGGAATTCCTCGTAGTTCTAAGACCTAGGAATAATTGTGGTTAAACCCATTTGAGTGTTGGAAACTCGCCTTTAGCACCTAAGAAATTAGGAAATAAGCCAATGTAAGGTCTGGTGGGATCAATTTGACGAAGAGAGTGAAACCTGGGAAAATCTTGAAGATATGAAAATTACTTTCTCGTATTTGTTTAAATAGAATTGATTCTATTGATTGATAAAGTTTTATTATTTTATTCTTGATATGTCAAAAAATCTTCTAGTCTTAGGAAGACATTACATTATTTAAAATGGACAACTACTTTAATGCTGATTATGGAATTTCAAAATCCAGTTTTGTTGTGAACATATGAATGGAAGTATAATAATTCGATTTGTCCTTGATGTAAATTGTTTGATTAAGTTAATCATCAGGACGATGATTCTTTTTAGGAGGGAAGTATGTAACATATTTGACAAATTGTTACTTCGATTCCATTTCCTCTTGACATTGAAAATGTTGATATGTGATTTATATTAGGAAGGTGTATTCTTGTGACTATTGAAAATCATGTTTGCCATGAATAAATTATTACTGTGTAAGGATTCAATTTGCTGAGATTCAGTTTACTTGAAATTAAAGTCATTCTTCTTTGCATTGTGAAAGGGTTGTGAACCTATATTATTGTTTTCGTACTTATCATATGTTAATAGAAAAACCTTGGATCAATTCCTTTGATCCGAGGTATGCATCAGTTCTTCTTAACTGATCATCTTGGTAACCAGACATTCTGAAAGAAAAAGGTACTTTGAATGACTCTTGTTTTGTTATAAAATTAAGAGACCCAACTCCAGGTGTCCTTGCTTTGCATCATACTATAAATGATGAACTTGTACCTTCTTGTTAAATATTTTTATGAGACACTGAAAAGTGTAAGTGGATTAAGGGCCTATTATGGGACTATTAAGGTGAATACCTTAACCTTAGTTGCATTGTCATATCCTATGTGCATTCTAATCTAAGGTAACTAAGGTCTACCTAATAACTATTACTAATTTTTTTTATCTTAACCTATGTTGGCATGTTTTAATTATGGAAAAGTGCTAGAATAACCTTAGGTAAATACTATTTACCTAGACTAAGGTTGAATCCTAATCTAATGCCAATCTAAACTCAGCTAATACTAAGCTAAGAGGGCACCTAAGGGTTGCATGGAAAATGGTGAGTTGGTGGCATTGGTTTCTAAGGCATTACTCTGATTTGATTTTGAATTTATGAACTCTAATAAGCCATTTTTGTCGGAGGCATGGGGAGTAACGGTGATTCCTAGCTGACATCATTGCTAAAGATAAAATGCATGTAAAGTTTGTTTTGAAGTTCGCCATTTTTGGATGGCAGTGGAATGGAGAATTAGGTGGAAGAGTTGGCTTTCATTTCATTAATGAACCTTGGTCATGGTGAAGAAATGACCTAGGAAGGAATGCAAGTGGATTTTGGAGAGGTTGTTTGGTCATTTGTGCTTGGAAATTTTTTCTCTGCATGAAGATTTAGGGTTCTTCAAACCAACAGTTGTATTTTCAATCCTTCACTATTTTTGGAACCTATGAGATATTTGTTATCCAGTGGAGGTATAAGAGGCATTATGAAGTATGGAATTGAGGACATCACTTAAAAAAAGGAAAAGATTGTGGAGGCTTGGCTGGAAATCTTCTGCAAATCAATAGAAGCTCTATCAGGAATGATAGGCTCTATCCATTAAGTTGTTTTGATTTTTCCTAAATTTCTTCATTAAAACAACTCTACTCTTTGAAACAAATGATTTTTTATTTTGTTATGGTTATTTTGCATTCATGCTTGATTTGTTCTCTGCATTTTTCTAATGAAGAGTCTCTGTCAAATAAATTGGAATGTGAGTTTGTTCCCTGTTGAATATAGTGGTGAAACATGCTCCAACTTTGTTGGGACTAGAATGATTTCAAATTTGTGTGAATATTGTGGTCTATGCAAAATAGATTATGGGAAAACATTGTTTGCTATAAGATTCGATCTGGTTTTTTCTTCCTCTATTGGAAGAAGGTAAGATAAGTATTATTTTTAATTACATCTTGAGTTGCTTCAAATCTAGTTACTTCTGTTGAGATTTACTGAATTAGTTATTTGAATTCAATGTATTAGTGGATTATAACTTGTTTAAAAGTGACAGTAAGTAAGTTACTTCTTCCAAGTTTAATATTTTTGGATTTGAGAATTCTCTGTTAGACTGTTTTTAAGTTAAGTAACTGCTATCCAGGAATATGTTGAGTTTTTGTTCTTCCTAGTTGACATTTCATTCTTTTAGTATCTGCTTTAACCCGCAATGAAGTTGATTTTTTTCACTTGCACTTATAAATTGGGAGATGAATCTTCAATTGCTTGATTTTGGCCTGAATGAATCTCCTTGTTAAAATATGTTTGATTTGAAAAGAATAGGAACATGCTATCACGATTATAGAAAGACTTATTGATTGATTTATGTTTCATTGCTAAGGAAAGGCTTAGTCCTTCAAGGAGTTACCTTGTCAGTTATCTTATCAGAGTTACTTATCTTTGCAATCAAGTTTGATGTTTGGATGAGATCATGGGAAAGGAATATTTATGTCAAACTATGGATTGGTTCAGTCTTGACTATTTTAAGGAATTGGGGTGATATGTTACAGTTTGTTTCTTCTCTTCTGAACTCATCTTTTAATTCCAATTTGGAATCATGTGTTTTTTTGTTTCCCTTATGGATGAACTTGGGTTGGGTTCTGATTTTCTTGACATGTATCTTGAACCTTTGGTTCTTTGAAGCTTGAGTTTTGGGTTGGCTTGACTATGGGTAAGCGGCTCTTAAAATCTTGAATTCAAATATTCTGTTAAACCATCAAAAGATGAATAGGTGTCAGGTTCAAAGACACCCGAAAGGAAATTATGGTTGTATGAGAATAAAATTATCTTCTCTCTCTTGCTTTGGAAAATGAATAAGTATAGGGACTAAAGCTATTAATGTAGGATAAATTACATTGTTTTGTTGATGTTGTGAATTGTTGCTAACTAATATTATTGTATCACTCTTCATTAGTAGTAGGTTTTTTACACTACTGTAATAATTCTAGTTTATTTTTTAGAGAACCTTATCATTGGTATCTAACTTGTATGTTGCCATCATTTATCTAACTCTTTGCTAAGCAATTATATTCTTTCAATGCGAAGAGAGTTGAAGGATCCCTTAGTCATATCTATCCCAGTTATTTATTCAGATATATATTTCTTTTCCTAGAAAAGGGGAATAAAATCTTCTCCCATCCTTAATTAGTGACATCCTTCCTCACTTTTATGAGATAAGGTTTTCAACACGGTTATCCTCGAACTCTGAGGGGAGTTCTAATTTGTTTCTCTCTCTCTCTCTCTCTGTTTGTCCTTTTTACTCACCTATTAATCTTTTTAAAGGAGCTGACTGACTTTGGATACTGATATTTGGTTCATGTGTGACTAATGTCTAGTGCAAGTGATCAAATAAATACACTTCTTATTTCTAACCTGTTGTGGCCTAACTTAAGACTTAGGCTATATCTTGGACTTTAAATTTGGGTGTAGCATCTGAAATAGGAATCTCTTACCTTAAGATGTTGATGGCTCATCCTAAAATGTTTCATGAAGTTTGAATTAGCTTGGCTGTAGATGATTTATGATGGAACATGTTAATGCTAAGTATATTGGATCTTTGCTTCTTAAAAATAACTCTAATTTTATGAAATATTAGAATTAGTGTCTTTCTTTGGAATTAGATTGAATAACGTAAGAAATAAACTATAAATTCCTATAGTTAGAATGATATAAGTAATTAGGATGAAATATTACTTATCTGATATAATTTCTTATGAAAGCAATGGCTGATGAGTGTTGATTATATCATGATTTTTACTAAATATTAATGTGGTTGAATACCTTGTACTTTATTTTATGATTATTATTCTTTATGATGTATCTATATGTAATGTGTTACTGTTTCATAAAAGAAAAGTTATTTTTATGAAATAATTAGTTGAAATCACATATTTTTAATGCTTAATATTTATCATGCTCAGTTCAATGAACTGACCCGTGCTAGAAATATTTGCAGATGGACTTTGTAAGTGATAAGGGAAGAAAATAAATTTTAAGATGTTATTTGTTACTTAAAGATTCGATCTTTTATGAAGAAATATGATTCATTATTGAAAAGTATTGAAAGAGGAAAATTTGTATTTCTTAATTGAGCTTGATGTTGTTTGACATGAAAGATCTCTAAAATGTATGGTCAAGGTAAAATATGTATTTTACCTTGATGAATTGAAAAATATTGAGAGTTACTTGTACTTGGTGTGTCATTCTACTTGTGCATTCTGTGAAGGGAATTTGTAATCTTATCTTTATTTTATCATATTCTTATCTAAATGGGATCATTTTTAATTTGACATTAAATAAGTTAGATGGAAGGAAATTAGATATATTATTCACTATTGAGATGCAACTTATTAAGTTGGCATGCATAGATGTTCTTTTATCTAAGTCACTTTGGTTTATTAAAAATATATTAATGAAATTTTTAATTAATTATGGTGGCTTGTATAATGTAAAAGGGTAGAATGAACCCTAACTCAAAACAAGAAAGAGAAAGGTGCACTTCCTCTTGTCCAATACCATGATAGGTTTAAACAAATGGAAGGTAAATATAAATATTTATCAATTAGACTTCATCTTAATGAAGTCTATTATAATGGGACCTATTTTGGAACTTAAACAGACTAAGAATGGTTGAGGTATAATAAGTAAATCTTATTGATGTTCATGTTTCTATTTTAATTAACTAAATTCTAAAGTAGGAAGTTAATGAATAAAAATCAATTGTGAAGTTTCTGTAATACATTAACAGCTCAATTATGTATGTCAACCTTAAGGGCTCCTTCCTTGATTTTCTGAGATAAGTTTTTCAACACGGTTCTCCTTGAACTCTGAGGGAAGTTATCCATGTCAGGTTAGGAACATGATTTAGTACAAGGGGTAACTCACGATGACTTATGGTAAGTAAACGCATCCAATCGACTTAGGTTGATTATGTCCATGCACCCTTAGTCACCGCGAGTGGTTCCATATACTAAACTATGTTGCTAGCCTGGGTTAGTGTCAAATGTTGAACAAGCAGACTGACAAGAGTTAGTGAAGACCATTCTAGATAAAGGATGAAGTGGGGCAAAGGACATATTCCGTTAGAAAAGTATTATGTCTAGGAATATAAACATAGATAGTATGTGGAAATATTTGGCCAAAGTATCACAGTCTGCTGGTTACATTATCTTGTGACACCTAGTCTAAGAAATGAGATTCAGATGAATATTGGTAACAAATATTCAGTTAGGTATCTTAAACATAATGCTTCAATACCGAGAATAGGGTAAGAGAATCAAGTATAATTAGTATACAATTTCAATGAGTTAACATGAGAGATCGATATTAAACCGAGTCATAAAATGATAGTTCGGTAGTTCACCGAGTCATTTACAACTACATATGGTTATTTGTTATGAGATTGATTGGCATGGAATGTGTGTTCTAAATTATGATTATTTAGAATAGAGAGAATTATATAGATAATTTTTATTTTCCCTTGTTTCTAAAGTCTGAAAATGGGAATGTTACATATTGGTATCAGAGATGAAGGCTATAACTTTTGGATATATTGTTTCCATAATATAGTAAAACTAAAAAAATTTGTTAACAAAAAATGGTTAGAACAAGAGGAAATGCTACAAACAACCCACCACTTAGTGGAGAAGCAACTACTGCCCAAAAACTTGATGATATCCTTGCTTCCCTGTTGGACACAAGAGATTGTTTGGATGCACTTAAACAAAAAGTAATGTGAAATGAAGAGAAGGAAGAATATGCTGGTAATAACATTCATCCACCTCCTCTGGACAACGCTACTGTGGGAAATTTAGGTGTTGATAACAATAATGCAAACATGCCTGATCAGCTAGAAAATAAAAAGGAAAGGTTCACAGTTGAACTCACTAATGATATAAAAAGGATAACTCCACCTAAGTTTGATGACACCACCATAGGAGATGGAGCTCATAATTGGTTCAGTGAAATGGAGAAGTACTTTACAATAAGGAACTTCTCAAACTATGGATTGGTTCATTCTTGACTGTTTTAAGGAATTGGGGTGATATGTTATAGTTTTTTTCTTCTCTTCTAAACTCATATTTGAATTCTAATTTACATTCATGTGGTTTGTTGTTTCCCTTATGGATGAACCTGGGTTGGGTTCTGTTTGTCTTGACCTATATCTTGAACCTTCGGTTCTTTGAATCTTGAGTTTTGGGTTGGTTTGACTGTGGGTAAGTGGTCGTTAAAATCTTGAATTCAAATCTTATTTTAAACCATCAAAGGATGAATAAGTGTCAGATTCAAAGAAACCTGAAAGGAAATCATGGTTGTATGAGAATAAAATTATCTTCTCTCTCTTGCTTTGGAAAATGAAGAAGTATAGGGACTAAAGTTATTAACGTAGGATAAATTTCATTATTCCATTGATGTAGTGAATTATTGCTAACTGAGACAATTTTATCACTCTTCATTTGTAGTAGTTTTTTTACGCTACAGTAACAATTCTATTTTTTTTAGAGAACATTATCCTTGGTCTCTGAATTGCATGTTGCCATCATGTATCTAACACTTTTCTAAGAACTTCTATGCTTTCAATGTGAATAGAGTTGAAATATCCCTTCGTCATATCTATCTTAGTTCTTTATTCAGATATATATTTATTTTACTAGAAAAGGGGAATGATATTCTCTCCCATCCTTAATTGGTGACATCCTTCCTTGATTTTCTGAGATAAGTTTTTCAACACGGTTCTCCTTGAACTCTAAGGGAAGTTATGAGTTATTTCTCTCTCTCTCTCTCTATTTTTCCTTTTTCTTCACCTGTTTATTCTTGTTGAAGGAGCTGACCGGTTCAGTTTTATTACTTAATAGGATTTCCGAGTAAGTAGTTGGGAGTTAATCCTTTACTTTTTCTCCTTGTCTTGTGTGGATTGGAAACTTTATTTATTAATGTGTGTGACTAATTTCTAGTGCTTGTAATCAAATAAATACAGTTCTTATTTCTAACTGGTTGTGGCCTAACTTAAGAATTAGGATATAACTTGAGCTTTAAATTTGGGTGTAGCATTGGAAAAAGGAATCTCTTACCTTAAGATGTTGATGGCTCATCCTAAAATATTTCATGAAGTTTGAATTAGCTTTGCCGTAGATGTTTTATGATGGAACACGTTAAATCATAGTATGTTGGATCTTTGCTTCTTAAAAGTAACTTTAATTTTGGGAAATATTATAATTAGTGTTTTTCCTTTGAATTAGATTGAATGAAGTAAGAAATAAACTATAAATTCCTATATTTAGAATGAGATAAGTAATTGGGATGAAATATTACTTATCTGATATAATTTCTTATGAAACCAATGGCTGATGAGTGTTGATTATATCATGATCTTTGCTACATATTAATTGGGTTGATCATCTTGTACTCTCTTTTATGATTTTTATTCTTTATGATGTATCTATTTGTAATGTGTTACTGTTTCATAAAAGCAGAATTCTTTTTATGAAATAGTTAGTTGAAAGCACATCATTTTATCATGCTCAGTTCAATGAACTTACCCATGCTATAAATGTTTACAAATGTACTGTTTAAGTGATAAGGGAAGATAATAAATGTTATGATGCTACTTGTTACTTAAAGAATGGATCTTTTATGAAGAAATATGATTCATTATTGAAATATATTGAAAGAGGAAAAGTTATATTTCTTAATTGAGCTTGATCCTATTTGACATGAAAGATGTCTAAGATGCATGGTATTGTAAAATGTCTATATCACCTTGATGAATTAAAAAAATATTGAGAGTTACTTGTAGTTGGTGTGTCATCCTACTTGTGCATTTTTTGAAGGGAATTTGTAATCTTATCTTTATTTTTTCATATTATTATCTGAATGGGATCATTTTTAATTTAACATTAAATAAGTTAGATGGAAAGAAATTAGATACAATTTGTATTTATTGAAATGCATCTTATTATGTTGGCATGCTTAGATATTCTTTTATCTAAGTCACTATGATCTATTAAAAAATATGTTTTTGAAAGTGAAAATTAATTATGATGACTTGTATAATGTAAAAGGGTACAAGAACCCTAATTCATAACATGAAGGAGGAAGGTGAACTTCTTCTCGACCTATAATTTCATAGGTATAAAATAAATGAAAGGTAAATATGAACATTTATTAATTAGAATTCATCTCAATGAAGTCTAATATAATGGAAATTGTTTTGGAACTTAAACAGGCTAAGAATGATAGGGTATAATAAGTAAATCTTAATAATGTTGTTGTTTCTTTTTTAATTAACTAAATTCTAAAGTAGGAAGTTAGTGAACAAAAAGAAACCATCAAGGTACTACTATATATATTAAAAACTCAATTATGGATGTCAAACTTAAGGGCTAAGGAAATTAGGGTTCAACATGGTTACTGTAGTTAAACCTTAGTTAAGAAAAATAATGGGGTAATTAACTTATTGCTTGGGTATTTACATTAAGTTGGGTAATTCTGTTAGATTTTGGCACACGCCAACTGCATAACTGTACATTCATGAAGACTTGGGTATTCACAAGGATATAGTGTTGCAGTTGACATGCTGTAACACCCTTTGGAATTGGATCATATAGATATACATAAACTTGGACTTGATCTTAGTTTTACTCTAGGTCAGGTTAGGAACATGATTTAGTACATGGGGTAACTCTTGATGACTGAGGGTAACTAGACACATCTAATTGACTTAGGTTGATTGAGTATGTCCATGTACCCTTAGTCACCGTGAGTGGTTCCCTATACCAAACTATGTTGATAACCTGGGTTAGGGTCAAACCTTGAACAAGTGGACTGAAAGGACTCAGTGAAGACCATTCTAGATAATAAATGAAGTGGGGTGAAGGACGTATTCCGTTAGATGAGTATTCTATATAGGAATTTGAACATAAACAATGTTTGGAAATATTTGCCCAAAGTATTGCAAGATTATGGTTGCATTATCCTTTGACACCTAGTTTAAGAAATAAGATTTAGATGAATATTGGTAACAAATAATTAGTTAGGTCTCTTAAACAGAAGACTTCAATACCTAGAATAGGGTAAGTGAACCAAGTATACTTAGTAAAAACTTTCAATGAGTTAACATGAGAGATCAATATTAAAATGAGTCATAAAATGTCATTTCGGTAGTTCACTGAGTCATTTACAACTGGATATGGTAATCTGTTATGAGATTGATTAGCATGGAACGTGTGTTTTAAATTATGATTATTTAGAATACAGAGCATTATATATAAATTTTTTTCCCCTTGTTCCTAAAGTCTTAAAATGGGAATGTTATAGATGCTTAGTAAAATAATAAGATTTAAACTATGTATATGAAGACACAGGACATGTATGTATTAGACACAAAGTTCCAAATACACTTATCAACTTAAAGAAAAAAATTTATTGCTTAAATACACATAGCTTGATATGGATTAGATAAGGAACATAAAGAGATAAAACATGAGAGAGGGTGAAAACTTATTCTATATTGAATAGTTCAAAAATATTTTACATCCAGATATCAAAATCTCAATCCCTTACAATTATAATAAGAGTTCTTTAAATAACCTTGAGAAATGGTTACAAAAATATTTTTTGGTTTCCTTTCTTTCAATCTTAAAGCTAATAGCTAATTAAATATTACAAACTGAATTTATCCCTTGCTTTCATAACACATGGCATAAAGTGATAAATAACCTTAATTAGAAATTTCTAAAATAATAAAGGAAAACATAAAATAGGAATTCAAGACACTAGCATAAGCACTTATAGTCCCCTTTGGGTTTAGCAATTTATTTCTGAACCGCTTCAATGCTTCACTTATGTCCATTCCTTGGGGAATATTTATATTAGCATTGTCATGAGTCTAACTACCCAAATAATTCTCCATGTCTTTCCCAAACTCCGTATTTTCAAAAAACTCTTTGTTGGAATTTGTGATAGCAACCTGCAGCGTGCAAACTTTTTTTCATTTTTTCCTTTGATATGGTGTCCTTCTTGAACAAATTTTCTTTAACAAAATCCTTGAATTGATATTTGATCTCTTGAATAGTGAATTTATCATTTGAATTATCTTTGAAGATTTGGCAATGTATATCCAAGAAGGAAGACATGACACAAAATTTAAAAGCTTCTCCTTTTTGCAACATATTCCTAAGTTCTCCAATGGCCTCTTCCAAAAGCTTTATTTTCTAGTCAATACTGAAAACCCACTGCTTGGATAGATTCAATTTTTCATCATCAAAAACCATACTTTCCAAAAGGATCTGTATATTTGACTCACTCGTCACTCTGAGATCTTGAATGCACTCACTCCACAATTTCAATTCCCTATCCATCCCACTAAGTGTTGTAGTGAATTTGAATTGAATCTTAGCAATTTTATCATATCCCTTGAATGCTTCTTCAATGAAATTAAGACCTGTGATTATTAATTCATCAACCATAGCTTTCATTTCTTTCCCATAAGTGGTATGCTTATGAATGTCTTTGATGGCTTGGACTTCATCACTGGACATGATATCAGTAAGATCAAGTACCTTATCTTCTGCTAATAAGGCTTTGATGAAACTTGATAAAATTTGATTTTTCTCTTCTAACTACTCTTGTGTCTTCTTCCCCTTTTCAACTCTTTCAATCACTTTAGATACATTCTCCCTAAGATTATGCACCTCACTTTCAGGTATTGATTTGACAAGAGGGATTCTTGTCAACTCCAAGTCACCAATTGATAGGCATTTTTCATCTTTGTCAAACTTTGGTTTTGTAATCTCCATGAATTACTGGTGTTGGGAGTCTAAAACTAATATTTATGTGACTTTTTCCTTTTTATCTAGAGGAGGAGTAGTACCTAGAAGAGCTACCACTACATCAAACTTGGGAGCAAAAATACTTTAAGTGGCCTTTCTTTCCTTACCTTCTAGCAATGGTTGCACCCAAGAAAATGAAGAACTAGAAGTAGAAGGAGAAATAGGTTAGAGTGTAGATGCACTCATAGCACTTACAGTTTGCAAAAAATCCACTTCCAACATAGAGGTATCAGCTTGAGTTGTGGTGGGAGCTTCCTTGGAAGATGTTTCTATAGATTCTGTAACCATTTTCTTAGAATAATCTTCCTTCACATTGCTTTGTTCAGGGGTATTTTCCTTAGGGTTGTCTTGATCTTTTCCTTTACTGTCATTGTCATCATCCAAGTCCAAAATTGTTTCCTTTATTTTAACTTGATTAGGGGAGGGATCACTTTCTTAAATAACATCAACTGTTTTATCAACCTTATTGGCTTTCCCCTTTTTGGTGTACACTAGAGTTGAAGATTCCAGAGTAGAAGGAACGGATTGTTCAAGTATCTTAGGATCTTACATATGTATTTATTTCTATGGAGTAGGAGTATCTTGGGAAGAAGACTTGGATTTCCTTTCCCTGAACATCTTCATTTTTCTATCAAGACAAAGTCTAGTTCTTACTAGGCCATGATTGTTGAGCTCTTTCAAATCATATCTTTCCTTGATAAAACAATCAATGGTTTTAATAGGAGTGTGCTGGATTGACCTTTCATACTCAAGAGACTGTAGTTCTTCATCATCATCCTCCAATCCTTCAGAAACATCAAATATACAAAAATCTGTGATATGTTGCAGAGATAATCTTCCGTAGTACCTTCTTTGGGTTTCATAATCATCTGAAGAATCTACCCAGTAGTCTTCAATATTAGAAAGATGCTAATAACCCATTCTAAAATTGGAGGAAATGAAATCCTTAATATCAAAGCAAGATATGGGTTTATAATAGTGGAGAGTGAGAGGAGAAATTTTCATGTCGACATTTTGAGCATCTAGGGTAGTCCTGCAAGTATCATTACACAATGTGATTAGAAATTGAATACCTGTAATCTTCTTGTCCCTACAAGTCCTATGTAATTTGTCCAATTGTCTGCAGATATCCACCAAATCCATTTTATCACTACAGTACATGGGAATTTTAAGGGGTTTTCCCTCAAATCCATCCAATATTATATATGAACTTTTTTTGAATTGGGTGAAAAAGCTATCATAGACACTAATCAATTGTTTCACCTCATCAAAAAATATTTTAGCAGTATCCCCTTCCAACAATATAACAATGTACATAGTGAATGCATCATTCACTCTCCTAAAATTATGATTACCGACCTTCAGGGTTAACTATGGATGATACATATAAATAGGAGCATATTTCTTATCATCCACAGGGGAGAAACCCAACCAATCTCTATAAGTTGTAATACAGTACATTAGATAGAAGGTCATGTAGAAGGTTTGAGTTCTTTGAACATTTTTCAATTGCTCAGTCAGGTTATCACAAAATGAATCCTTCGCATTTCAAGTTTTTCTCACCCTCACATATAATATTGATGTAGGTGCACTTACAATAGTGAAAATCATTGGTGGAGGGAATTCCCATTATCCTAGCCAGTAGTGTAATGACATCCAATAATTCTCCATGGAAATCAAATCTGAACATTGTCTTAGGTAGTCTTGAGGCTTCTTTCTTAGGGTTCTTGAACCAAGACTTGGCAACTCTGCTCTTGTACTTTTCACTATCTTGATCAAAAAGAGATTATGATTGGTCCTTGGTAAGAGTATTAAATTTTTCAACCATGTGAATTATGAGAGTAGTAAAAATATAATAATCATCAAGTCGATTTACCACCTGACCTTGAGGACTGAAAATTTCTTTTATTTCTAAGTCAAAATTGAAACTGAAAGCTAATACTGTGTCGACACACTGAACTGAAATGGGAAATCCCACTACCTCTGCAATCCCACTATCGTTGATGAAGTGAGCCATAGGAGTAGGTTTTTGACAATTGATTCAGGCCCAAAAATCATCCAAGTCCAGGTGTTGAGCTTCACCATCAAATTTTTTTGGTACAACCATTTCTAAAGAAGACAGGTACTCGTGACCTTTAAAGTTGATCTTCATTTTAGGTAAGGAATAGAAGATTACTTTTGAGATATTTCCTTAGTTCCTTGATCAAAACCTCAATGTTTCACGACTTCTTTGTACACCTACATAATTGAAAATAATGGAACAAAACTTGACCATGGATATGAATAGTTCATAGTAGGGAAGCTTGAATGGTCAATAGCAAATGCGAGCGAGGTGGTGAAAATGATCAATTACTCGAGTATTTATATGCATTTAAACTCAAGTAGGTTGGAGGGGTGAAATAAATGACGTAATTAATACTCCATGACGGCGTTAAAATAATGAAAATTGGGTAAGGAGGAACAAAAGTGCACAAATATCCCATGGGACATTGTGACATTTGGAACATGCATAGCCAAAAAATTTGATTTGTGAAAAAAGTGGGAAAAACTTACACAACTATCCTAAGAGACATCGATATAGCCTAGATCCATGAAGTTGACATAGACGCATTGAGTGGGAATGGGAAAAGTTGACTTGCAGGGAAAATGTGGTTAAACGGCACTTAGGACACGTGGGACATAACAACCTAAAAAACTTGCAGCAAAATGAAAATTGGATAAGTTGGAAAGAATTGACATAGACTACCCTTGGGACATCGGGACATCATTTCTCCGAAAATCCAAAAATAATGACAACAAAGGAAAACAAAGACCAATTGGTAAAAGCAAAAAATTGGGGAGTAGACAACCCAAAGGAACTTGGGACATGAGGAACATAAAAAGCCAAAAAACCCGAAAAACCTGAAAAACACTAAAAAATCCTCAAAACTCAAAATTTTGAAAAGTGACTAATTGTTTAGAACTAGCTCTTTCTTAGGAGACCTTCATAAGGGTAATTTGATAGTCACCTACTTTGAAAAATTTAAAATTGGAGAGGAAAATTCAAAGCTCTTAGGAAGGTGACAACAGGACTCAAAATCCCAAGATAACATTTTCCTTGTGTGTGGGTACACACCTTCATCAAAAGAAGACCAAGTGAGGATTTTTTTTTTGTGGGCATGGTACTTTGGAAGCACTTATGCAATACCTTTTTCAAATAATTAATGTAAGTCATTTCTTTTTCATGCATTGCTACTATGCCCTTTCCACCTATGTGCATTGCCTTTGGAAAGCTTGCTACCAAGTTAGGGTCTCTGCCCATACTTTCATACTCCTTTCCTACACTAATGCTTCCCTCCATTTCCTTTAGTACTTCTTCAGAAGTATGCTCGACCTTATGTTCTACCAATTATTGGATAATTCCTGCCACTTCCCTCTCTATAGTATTATCCATTTGCTCCTTGGTAGGAGTCAGGGTCGTCTGATGTTTCATGTTTACTTTCTCACTCCCCCTTTGTCATGAGTGCCTTTCTTGTTATCATCCTTATATTAATTTCCTTCTCCATCTAACTCATGTACATCATACACAAGATGATTATGAGCCTCATCACACTCTTCATCACCTTCATTTCCCTTGTCAGCATCCATGCTTTTTGTCTCACCTGAGTCTGACCCTTTTGTCACCCTATAATTCTTCCTTACTGGTAACTCCTATTCAGAGGACTTATGTATTTTTTATTTCTTGTGTGACTCTCCCCTTACCTAAAACTCTTATTTCTATGGTGAATCTTCATTATGTGGTGATTCCTCCTTTTATGATGACTCTTTACTCATGGGAGACCTCTTCCGATGGACATAAGTACTTGTGCCTGCATCTGACTCCTGTGCCCCTACAGTCTATACTGTCTGTGTACTCAGATCCTTTTTCTCAGGAGCCTCTGCTATGTCTCTTTTCCTTGGCACAACCTTATTCCTTGTGGTGGGGTCCTCAAGAATCGATACATCATCTTCAACATAAGCACTTTTTTCATACTTAGGCCTTATGCAAAAATAAACCCTCACTGTTGTCCTCCTTGTAATAGGTAATATTACTAGTTTTAGCATGTGCACATCATGGGAGACATACTTCTCCACATAGGCATGCTTATTGGGGTATATTAGCTTCCTACACAACTTACAGTAGTCTTGATCTACTAAAATTACATCAAATATGAGTTTCTTCACTTCTTTGAGTTGATTAAACCCGACCTAGAAGTATTGCACTATGAAGGAGAAAGGCAATTCACACCAAGGAATATTGGTGCCATCTACCAAAATAAATCTACCAATACCAAAATGATGGTATACGGTGAACTCAACCTATCCTTGTACTAATAAGGGCAACTGCTTGGGTATTCTCCATTCATCCTCGAATCCATTGCATATCCACTTATACCAATTTTATTGGTGCACCTTATGAGTGGGTCGTTATGATGTCATAGGCGTATTGCTCAAACCTCTTATTAGGGGAGGGGATCTCATTTGGGTATTCCCAAAAGAACTTATCTGGCCCATTAAGCAATCTAATATCTGAAAAGACAATGGTAAGGAGAAAATTACCAAACATGATCTTCTCTCCATTGCACATGGCATTTATAATCTCATCTGCAATGAAAGCTTAGAGGTTATAGATGGTTCCCTCAAAGATCTTTCCACACACATTCAACCAGGACTTGTTGATCTGTTTCCATCTCTCTTTGGCATTTAGCTTTGTAACCAAGTATGTGACCATCCTCATCAATAGATTAGTAATTGTAAAAATGTCGAAGTAGAGTTAACCCTTCTTGTATTCGTAAGCCTCAATGGTATTTTTAATGGCTTCCTTGTCTTCCAAATCATCGTCCAATGAATATCCTTCAGAGAAAAGGATGGTGAACTAAGAAATTATTTGGGGGGTTATGTGCATCCTTTGACATGTGAAATAGAAGTGGTCTTCATGCACGCACAACATCAACCAATGGTATAGTCACTCAGGCTTACCGAAATAGGGTAACTCATAGAGTTGCAACAACCCAACCTTCTTCATTTTAACCTTTACCTTATCATCATAGATGGGTATTCAATTTGGTGTCCTCTTCTCTATAGGGTGAACTAGCTCTAGTGTCATTTAATTTTCTTTAGTGCTTGTTCAATGGTTCTAATAATTGATGGCCATCTTCCTGACATGAGACACCCATTATTTACCAAGTAATACACCATCAAGGTACTACATTTACTCGTACCATTCTTCATTGAAACTGGTAGAAATGGCTTGTTTTCCCTTTCCCTTTCCCTTCTTTGGTGAAACATTTTCTACTTTTGTTGGTGTCATTCCCTTATCAGGGCCTTGAAACTTCTTCCTCTTTCGTTGTCTTGGATTTTATAAAATTTGTGGCTCCACTCCTTTGCAAAAATTCCTTCAAACCCCTTGCCCTAGCTATTCAACCCTAACCTGGATAGCCCTTTTTACACAAGATGACGTAACACCCATGAAATTCTTCCACTTAACCTTCTCTGCTTATGATCGTGTACTTCTTTCCACTATAGTTCCCTGATCAAGATAACTATGCACACAAATCTTCACTCTTCTCAAACCTTCTTAACAAATATTCCCTAGTTCACCAGAGCTCTTTGATAACTTAAAACACAATGTAGGAAATAACATACCCCCGATATTCTATTTATAACTTTTGGTCTTCTCCATAATTAATTCCATGCCACCTACTAACATTCTTTTGTAATAAAGGTGGCCTTTTTCCATCTCTAACCTTCAGTGCTTTTCCTCTGTGCTCAAACCTACATGAAAAAAGATTTGGTAACCTTTAGGTGGGAAAAAACCCTTACTGACCACATATCCTTACGCATGTGTGTACAACACCAAAGGAATTATTCCTCTATTTCCTAATCCTGGTTCTTGACATGGCCTACCTCATGTTGGTCATGTACTTTCCATTCTTGTTGGGCATGCTAAAGTCACTAAGTACCTAAGGCATGTAGCAGAAATAGGGCACAAAGGAATGAGCAGAAGTAATTCTTGGAGAGGTGTGAAGGATTGTGCATGGGTAGGATCGATTTGGGACTTAGTGAGTTTTAGACAACATGAAAAGACAAATAGGGAGAAAATGGAAAAGTGATCAGATACAGATGTGGATAAGCCATGGAGACTTATGACTCAAGGAAATGATATTCTAGGGCATCAATATAGTTATCATGAAAGGATAAGGAGTTGAGGTTGTTAATCATTAACTGGCACATGCATGCTAAAAAGTAATCAATTGAGGGAAATGCATAGTGACACCTGACATATTCCAGGCTAGTGGTAGAGAAATCATAAAATGATTCCTTCAGGCTTTCACATGTTATAATGTTAAGTGTTTAAGAGGAAAGGAGAATGATTATTCTAGAAGGATGGATGGTTTTTACAAAGGAGAAGGAGAGATAAGTAAGAATGGATGTAGAAGTAAGAAAGGATAGGGAGTGAGAGATATAGAGATATTGTGTAATGTGTAATGGAGGAATCTGTGATGTAAGGAAATCTCTGCTAGTGTGAGAATTTCCATGAATGGGAATCTTTTGATGTTATCCTAGCTACCACAATTTGGCTAATAAATATAATGAAGTGATTATGAAAAAATCATGTGATGGGTCTTGATTTGTGCATTTTCCTTATGTTCATATGCATGTTATGAGTTTTATTGATGTTATCTCATGCTTGAATCTAATTTCATTGAGTTGATCATGTTGTTCTATGCTCGGGTGCATTAGGCTAGGATTTAATGCTTACTTCTTAAATTTGATGAATGGATGCACTTATTTTCTGGTTGTGTTAAATCCTCATGTTAAGAAAGAAATTTCTCACAAAGCTCACATAAAAGATGGGTTTGATGCCTATGTGCACCTTGGGTGAGCTTCTAGGCTAAATTAGATGATATTTTAGTTCATTTGGGAATGGCCGTTGAGGTAAGAAGTGATAAGAGACTACATTTTGGTTTCACTGTCATGACCTTTTTTCGAAGGTGTTGTGAGAATGGTGCGCAATGACAAAGTGCTTGACCTTAGACAATGTCAACACATGGCTTAAAAGAATGAAGGATGAGTTTTATCAAAGATTTAGTACTGGACCTGAGTTTGATGCACATAAATGGGTAGAAAAACATCTATGTCATGAGCTTTATGAGACCTTCTTTTGTTGCTTTCTAGTGGAGTTGTATGAATGGATTTTGGCCAATGGATCTAGATCAATTTGGTAGTATAGACCTCATGTATGGACCCAATATGAGTATCAAAGGTTGCATGATGATAATATGACTTGGATGCATGTTGTTGATCACTAGTGGAATATAGTGTTGATGCATTACACCTTAGAGTATGTAATTTCCAAGTATCCATGTCTAGAGATTGCCGAGTTTGAGTTATGGAGGGAGCCAAGAGGATCATTCTTGCATGTTGTCCCTTTAGCTATAAAGATATTGATCATTACACTGAGTTTGGAAGCATTTCATTACCTGGCTAAACTTCTTCTTAGTGCTAGGTGAGGAAGCTAGAGTGGAGGAAGATGGCATATCTTGTGGCTGAAAAAGAGAGGGAAGAGAGAAAAATGAAGTATATATCGGCTTGAGAGAGGGAGTTGAAAAGAATGTGTGAAGCTGTGGGAGTGATGGATTTATGGAGGCAAACATTGTGGGAAGGATTTGAGGTTCACATGGAGGATGTGGAACCTAATCAGTCTCTTCTACCCCATCTTGGCAAGTGCGGAAGAGAAACCTCCTCGGCTTTTGGAGAGAGCTCATCATATGAAGAAAGGAGAAGAGTCATTGGCACACATCTGAATCCACCTAGTGACCAACCCCTAGTACTTAGTTTTCTGAATCTAGAGATAAGTATTACTAACCTAGTTGGTATTAGTGAAAGTAACTGATCAACACCTAGGAGGTATAACTTTTCTTTTGGCACATCTATGGCTGCACAATCATTTCCTATGTTTGGAGGTATATTATTTGGTACAAAATTTGAGAAAATTATGGGTAAACAAAGCTTGGTTATCACATCTAGAAGTGGTGCAGGACACAAATCTAGTATTGGTGTAATATCATAGACTGTTGGTGCACAGTTTAACAAGATTGTTAGGACATAAGGCATGACCACTTTAGGACCATTACCAACTATAGGAGGTGGATCTGGTGGGTCAAGAGGAACATGCATTGGTGGATCTAGTGGATCTAGTGGTGAAGGCAACACCAGAGGGAATCAAGGTTCTGAATCAGGTTGGGAAAGGACCTCAACCTCCTTAGCAAGTATTTTTTGAAATGTTTTTACATCTACCAGATTAAAAAGGTGTCAAGGATGTTAATAAAAATGTATAAAAATGTGAGTTGTTATGGTGTGTGAAGGGGATAACTACCCCAAAATGAAAGTAAAGTTAGTTTGTAAAAACATTGAAAGGGCACATGTATATTTGGTACCAAAAGTACAACCCCCACAAGACAATAGTAGATTATACCGCATTACGTAATGCCTTCTTAGTTGAATTCCATAATCTTGAGTTTGAATAGAAGAGCATTAGTGTGTTGAAGGAGATTCAACAAGATATGGTAGAGAGTGTGCAGAAGTATGATGCACATTTTAAAAATCTCTTATCAAAACTATCTTATGATATTCATCCTTATCAGTGTGCTCAATGGTTTGTTGGAGGACTATTAATTCCCTTCAAGAGAGCACTTTTGTATAAGAATTTCACAGACATGCACAAGGCCTTGGAGGGTGCCCTATTCACTGAAGCTGTTGGAAGCGTGGATACCAGTATTCATCCTTTTCTTGAAGCTCATATTGCTTCCATGGCCAAGAAGCAAGAGAATCTATCTACAAACTTGGCACAAGAGAATCAGAGTGGCCTATGGTACATGGATTTTGGGGTAGAGGGGTATACAAAGGAAAGTTGTCCTCAGAGATTGGTACACATTCTAACTGTAGACTAGGATATTTTCCATGGGGATCATGATGTAAGCAAGTGTTATCTACTACAACATGTGATCCATAAGAATGTGTCTTGCTATTGTAATATTTTCACCTCTACTACTCATGACACTGAGGATTATAGATTGATTGACTAGATACACGATGCCATTGATATTGGTGTGTGTTAGACCAACACTATAAACAATTCCAAGGATGATGGTCGTTACTGTGAAGAGAATGTAGATGGAGGAGCTTATAGGAAAGGATTTTGCGGGGGATTTAGAGGCCGTGGAAATCATGAAGGTGGAAGAAATGAATTTCCTCGTGTGAACTATTATAACTATGGGTCCACAGAAATTTACAAGCATGAATTCCCTGACCTACTATAGTGCTCTTGGTGTGGAAAGAAGCACAAGTATGAGGAGTTCCAAGATTTATTTGACCACATGAGTCAGCAACAATGAAAGGATAGATGCAGTACAATGGCAAGCATGAATAAGGCCGACTCGTAATGGATGCCAAGGGTGGCATGTGATTCTGAGTTAGAACCTGTACTAGTGACAACACGATATGAGGCTGCATGCCACAGGAAAATACCAAATTAGAGACCAATGGTCACAAAAGAAGAGGTGGTGTATGGGAAGTATCCAGATATTTTTCATCATAAATAGGTTTATCAGGAGACCATGGATGTGATTTGAAGCCTACAAGGAGAGATCTAGTTCCTAAAGGAGTAGTCACGACATTCATTACAAAGGAAATGCTTTAAGGTTCCATAAAAGGATCTGGATGAAGTCAAGGAAGTATGCAAAATGCTAAGGCAAGAGAATATCATACCTTTTCTAGGGGAATGGTTATAGGAGAAAGTAACATGTGTCGAAAGAGAGCACGATGTGAATTATCTTTCAAGCTAACCTTCCTCATCACACCATTGATTATGATAAGGAGGTTACCTTGAATGCAGTAGTCAATAGAAGGATCCTAAGCAATATTTTGATAGACATGGGTGCGGAGGTTAATGTTCTTACCCTAGATGCATGACATCAAATGGGAAGGCCCCCATTACAACCATCCTCAAATGTGATATATATGGCTAACAAGAAAAATGTGATGCCCATTGGTTTCTTGAAATATGAGGTTATTACTATCTAAGGGGAAAAATTCACTAGAGATGTTGAAGTCTTAGCGCTAGCTGATGGTGGTGACTTTCTAGCATTACTGGGGCACCCCTAGTGCTATAAGAATAATGAAGACCTAAGGTTCAGTAAGCAATACATAATTTTTGAGAACAATGAAGAATGTGTTATCATCCCCTTGACTGATGGGAAGTTAGCACCCTATAAGGAGCCCTTGGGAGAAGGATCCCTCGAGAAAAATCTATGTCCACACTATCAGGGACCCTAAGGTGATACACCATACAAAGGGAGTTTTTTAACGGGAGGATGCTCAATATATGAGTGATACAACTAGTGTAGCATGTGATAATTAGGCACATGAGACACAGGAGTTAATTGGGAAAAAATGTGAGGCTTTGTTACAAGGGTGGAAAAGGTGCACCTACCTAGGTGTTTAAAAGGAAAGTAGTTCTCGAGCTACACTAGGGAAGGAAAATGTGATATTTTCCTACACACTATGGAAGCCCAGTGGAGATATGACGTTGAAAGGTGAAGCATGCTTATCTACACATTACACGGGACTGCAACATGATGGTGGGTGACACACCAAGACAATATTCTAGAATGGCATGGTGTGAGAAACACACTCTCTAATAGATTCTTTCAGACCAACACACCTATTAAAATAGGTGGATATGATGGAGGGGCACATGTTATCCCAAAATCATCCCTAGGTTAATTTGGATAACTCATTAGAAATGGAATACACAATTCAAATTATGGGATGGGAGGCCATCAAATTCAGCCTTGGGATATCAAAGTGTTTCACTCAAAATGTTTCATTCCTTTTAGAAACAGATAAGGTTAGGGCTAGGAGGAATACCTGTTGAACGTCGAGATGGTGTGCGCGTACCATAGAGAAAGATCAGGCTGATTGCAAAGAACTCCTTTTTGTCTTGGAAGGACTACCTGCAAATAAGAACACAAGACCACATGATTTTGATTAGACAATAAATGAGGGAACTTCCTTGGGCCCAGGAAATATAAAACTTCCTTTCGAAGGTGGTCAGTTCCCCTGCTAATATGAATTAACACAAAAGACTGTGAGATATCAATTAAATTGCTTCGTTGAACTGGGTAGGGGAAAGGCTGGTTTTTGGTTATAGTCAGGATAACTGATACCGGTTACTGATAACCGATATCGATATGGTCTAAGATCTAAAGGTTGGTTGTTTTGTGGGGTGGTTGTGTTGTTTGTAAGGCTGTATATAGGTGATATTAGGAAATAAGGTGATGAGAGGTAGATGAATGATAGGTAGATGCAATGACATGCTGGGTAGTGGATTCAGGAATGGATTTATGAGGACTGTGATTTAAAAAGCATAAGAAATGTTATAACAGAGGACATGAAAGATGTGACTTACTGGTTTTTGATGAAGATGCAAGTTTATCTCCTTTGCTGCAAACTCTTCTGGTTTCTCCACTCGTCTCTACTTGGTCAAGTGAAGGTCTAGACTCTGTTTTTTGCTCCTAAATGATCTCTATTGATTCAAAAAAATCATTCGACCCTGATCCCCAAAAATGAAATTCCGATCGGTTGTTTTTGGTTTGGGGAGACCATTTACAGGAAACCGATGGCGGTTGCATAACCGACGCCGTTCGAGTAGGAACCGGCATCGGTAAGGAAAAAGTAGGCTATTTTTAGTAAAATAGCCCACCTTCCCTACTTTTCTCCCGAGAGATTAGTTGCGGGCTTGGTCAAGTGGCTAGAAGGTCGGTTTTGGGTGCGAGTAAGGAGGTCATTAGTTATGGATGTAGGTGTGGACCAAGTTATGGGTCTTAATTAGGTTAGTTTTAGGGTTAGGGCTAGGTCATGATGAAGTGGCAAAAATGAGGTGGTAGGTAGGGTGGTGTGGATTTATCAATTACAAGGTAATTAATAAATAATTGTCTAAGGTTTAGGTGACGAGGTTAGATTACAAGATGAGATGTGGGTCACAAAGGGGTCGTAAGACACAAATTTGGTGTCTACATTAGCCCCTTATTGTCGTGTAGCATGTTTTGTAAAGATGCGCAGACAATAATATGAAGTGGTTTCTCCTGTTAAGGATATAGGTAATCCCCCTCAAATCTATCACAGATTGAGTGAACGGGAAATCAGGGATAGGGTTGATAAAGGGTAAATTGGGTAGAGGGGATGGTAAGATGGTAGGGTAGGTCTAAGGAAGCAGACGCATGTTGAAATGTAATAGTACAACTAGGGTACATGATTTGACAAGCAAACCAGCAATGTATAGGCAAAGGTCGATAGTTTATCCAAACAAGGGTGATATAATCCTGGTATCCAAGGCATAGGAAGTAGCTCCAGGGTATATAACAGGTAAGGTACAGGAACGTTTAGGTATGTTCGGTAGTACCAAAAGGGTGGTTTGGTTGAGATAAATGTCACAGTCTAGGTCTAGGCAAAGTTGGTCGACATATCAAGTCAAGGACCCTAGTCATGCTAAAACATGAACAGGTGAGCTTGATTGAACAAAAAAATACCGGATGGGTGGATAAGAGTGTATGGTGTTGATTTTGGGTAAGGTAGGGAAATGGTACAGCCGTGGGTCGGGCCAAGTTGTTGGGTTGTGGCCTTAGGTCGGGCCAGAAGGGTAAATGGAGGCCTTGGGTCGGGCCAAATAGGTTAGGGTTGCGGCCTTGGGTCGGGCTAATTGGGTAGGGTGAGGCCTTGGGTTGGGGCAAATGGTGAGGGTTGCAAGACCTTGGGTCGGGCCAAATGGGTAAGGTTACAGGCCTTAGGTCAGGCCGGAATTAGGTAGGTTGAGGCCTTGGGTCGGGTCAAATGGGTAAGGTTGAGGCCTTGGGTCGGGCCGGATGGGTAGGGTTGCGGCCCTAGGTTAGGCCAAATAGGTAAGTTGAGGCCTTAGGTCAGGCAAAATAGTTAGGTTGAGGCCTTGGGTCGGACCAAATTGGGTAGGGTGAGGCCTTGGGTCGGGCCAGATAGTGAGGGAGAGGCCTTGGGTCGGGCCAAATGGTAGGTTTAGGCCTTAGGTCGGGCCGAACAAGTGAACAAGAGGCCGGATCTCAGGCCGTGACGTGTGACATTGTGTATTACAGCCAGTTATGGGAGAGGGTGACGGTTGCGGATTAGTCTAGTTGGAGGCCTTATGGTAACTGTATGGTAACAGAGAGCATAGCTGAGGAGTTAAGGGGTGTAGAGCGAATGAGGTGGATCCCAGGGCATAGGCCAGGTGAATATGAGAGGATTCCTACAGATCGCATGCGGCGATAATTTGGATTTGTGCAAGACATACCACAGGCTTATAGACCATATATGAGGATTGACGCAGAGGCAGTACATTCTCACCTCTCCAGCCAACACCTCCAGAAGGTCCTGAAGAAGTAGCAGCCGATCGTAGGGTAATGGATGCCGGAATGACAGAGGCCTATAGGTTATGGTGGGCAGCGGAGCTGCGAGGTTTACGTGATCATCCTGACATAGCTAGTGATTACAGTAGAGAGGGATCGTCTGCAGAGTTTAGTGCAGCAGCTCCAAATGTAGGTGAATGAGACAAGAGGATTGTTAGCGGTTGCGGAGTCACGGGTACAGAGACTAGAGGCTGGATTCCTCCATGCGAGAGGAGTGTATTCATATGTTGCAGGAGATATTGGCAGATCAGTGGGTGGTACCAATAGCTATGGTACCTTTGAGGACAGAGAGGCCTGGCGAGAGGGGTCGACGATCACGATCATCACCGGGTTCAGGATGAGGCGTAAGGGTCTAAATAAATGTTAGCTAGTTATAAGAATAAATAAGGATGCCGAGCTGCGTGTCGATGATAGAGAATATGTATTTGTTTAACATCTTAATAAAGCTGACTATGTATGTTGATTTGATTTATGATGATAATGAGAATGTTGGTGTTTCGATTTTTGGTGTTTTGAAAAAAAGGATAAAGAGGAATGTGATTAAATAGAAATACACAAGAAATATTTATTTTTACCACACATGCTAGGTTATGGTAGGGGATGGTCGAGCTAACCTTGGGAGACCCCATGTCTCCAAAGTGCTGCCTACATAGCCCATTGCACAAAGAAAGGAGGGGCCTCAGACCGATGTATTTCTCCCTTAGGAACAGGGAGAGGTGAATTCAGGTAATTTAGGTATGGTTAGGCGATTGGTTGATTGGTAAAGGTATTGATAGTAATATTGGTAAGGTAAGGTTGATGGTGTTGGTAACGAATTGGTGATGTTGTAAAAGGTATAAGGGAAGCGAAAGTTAGCCTACCCAAGTGGTAGGTAACCATGTCCTGATTAAGATCAACACACAATCCTAGATGCGAGGCAAAAGAGGAAAGATTGCTCCGTAGGTGAGCAGAGCAAAACAAACCACACAACATAGAACGCACTTGAAACCCTAGGTACCGGTGCATAGGCGAGAAGTCAATAGGTGAAAAGAGTTTTATGATCACAACCTATTAGGTATACAACACATCCCTTGAGTTGAAACAAATAGTGAGGTGAGGTGGATGGTATAGTTGAAGTACGGAGAGCTTGTTACAAAGTGAGTGTTCTGACGACAGAGAACCTACCCTAAATAGACAAGTCCATGACCTAAAAAGTTCTTTTGAATGAGGATTTTATTTTTCTGAATATAGACTGATCGATGCGGGAAGTCTACAAGGGATATTGATTGTGTTATTTCTTGAGGTCTTCACAAAGCTGATCAATATGAGAAGCTTCTGATAAGGGCTAACTGCGTATAGATGTCCTTCAAGGGAGCAGTCTATTTATACTAGCAGATATGATTTTAATGCATAGCTGTCCTTCGGCGGAGCAGTCTATATATAATAGGCAGCGATAATTCGGCATATAGCTGTCCTTCGAGGGAGTAGTCTATATATAATGTAGATGGCTAGATGTTCTTTTGGCGTGAAGCATCTAGTTTAGTAGGAAGTTTGACTCAAAAAAATCCCATAAGAATACGTGCTTATTTTAATACTTTGAAGTCATGGACTAGACTAAAAAAGGGGAAGGCATTGTTAAGGGGAGGTGAGAAGTGAGTTTGATTTTATTTTGAGACGTAGGAAACAAAGTGTATGTAGTGGTAAATGAGCTCAAGGGATGAGCAGTAGGTAGATAAGAGGTGATATAACACTAATTTCAACAATAGAATGGTCAAAGATTCAAGGCATTAAGGGGCTCAGGCTCAGGTTTACCATTAAGCGAAGCTAAACGATAAGTTCCTGATCCATAAGTCTGAGTGATTATATAAGGCCCGATCTAATTAGGGAGCAAATTTTCCACATTTGCTCTTTTCTAGTTTGGTTACATGTTGATTCTCTTTGAGGACAAGATCACCAACCTTAAAGGTACACTCATGAAGTCGCTTACCCATAAGCACGTTTAATGCGTTTTTGATAGATTTGGAGGTGATCAAGAGCTGTAAGACGGCGTTCGTCAAGAAGCTCCAATTGGGCTAACCGCTCTTGGCGGAAATCATCATTGGTGAGAATATCCTGAAGAGATATTCTAAGGGAGGGTATTTGTATTTCGAGAGGAAAAATAGCCTCGGTACCGTATACCAAAGAAAAAGGTGTGGCATTAGTGGAGGTACGAATGCTAGTACGATAAGCCCAAAGGGCAAAGGGGATGTGATCGTGCCAATTTCTTCCAGACTCATTGACAACTTTCATGAGGATTTTGGTTAGGGTTTTATTAGAGGATTCGGCTTGTCCATTTGCTTGTGGATAGTAGGGTGATGAGAAGCTAAGTTTAATACCAAAGTTGTCACAAAGGTCTTGCAATAACTTATTTTTGAAAGATTTTCCATTATCTGTTATCAGGCGATGAGGAACACCAAAACGATAGATAATGTGGTGGTTAATGAACTCTACAATTTTTTCTTTTTTGGTTGAAATGAGTGGAATAGCCTCCACCCATTTTGTGTAATATTCGGTTGCTGTGATAATCCATCGGTGACGTTGTGAAGAGGACGGGTGAATCTCACCAATAAGGTCTAAACCCCATTGTGAGAAAGGCCAAAGATCTCGGGCGACCTGTAGTGGGTGGCTAGGAGTATGTTGAAGGTTGGCATGTTGTTGACACATAACACAATGCTTAACATATTTGTAGCAGTCGTTATTGAGAGTAGGCCAATAATAACCTAGGCGAAGGATTTGCTTGGCCACGGAAAGGCCGCTAAAATGTCCGCCACAGATACCGTCATGGACCTATTGGATGGTATGGGTGACCTCTGCGCCGGTGAGACATCGAAGGAGGATGCCATCAAAGCCACGTTTATAAAGGAGTCCCCCCATAACTACATATCGAGAAACGTGGTTAAGAAAAGCACGTTTACTAGTACTAGTAAGGTCAGAAGGGAGAACAGAGGTTGTAAGGTAGTCGTGGAATTGGTGAGACCAAGTATCCTGCGAGTTAGCAGACATAGTATTTATCATACAAACTACTGGGGTTGAGTAGGATGGGGCAAAAAGTTGTTGGACCAAGATGAATAATTCAGAGTCAGTTGATGAAGCTAGAATTTGCAAGGCTAAGCAAGCCATAGTATCTGCAAATTTGTTAGTGGAGTGGGGAATGGTTTGGATAGAATAGTGAGTAAATAAGGCTTGAAGTGAATCCACGTAGTGTTTGTACTTTTGAAGTTCCTCATTTTTACTGTTTCCCTCGGAAATGTTTCGTTCCTTTTAGAAATAGATAAGGTTAGGGTTAGGAGGAATACCTGTAGAATGTCAAGATGGTGTGCGCGTACCGTAGAGAAAGATCAGACTGACTGCGAAGAACTCCTTTTTGTCTTGGAAGGACTACCTGCAAATAAGAACACAAGACCACAAGATTTTGATTAAACAATAAATGAGGAAACTGCCTTAGGCCCAAGAAATATAAAACTTCCTTTCGAAGGTGGTCAGTTTCCCTGCTAATATGAATTAACACAAAAGACTGTAAAATATCAATTAAGTTGTTTCGTTGAACTGGGTAGGGAAAAGGCTGTTTTTCTGGTTTTGATCAGAGGAACTGATGTCGGTTACTGATAACTGATGCCGGTTACTGATAACCGATACCGGTGGGTTATAGGATCTTCTTGGTAGTTATGGTGTTTATAAGGCTGGTTTATGGATGATATTAGGAAATGAGATGATGGGAGGTAAAAGAATAATAGTTAGATGCAATGGCACGTTGGGTAGTGGAATCAGAAACAGATTTAGGAGGACTGAGATTCAAGAAGCATAAGAAATGTTATAACAGAGGACATGCAAGATGTGACTTACTGGTTTTGACCAAGATGCAAGCTCATCTCCTTTGCTGTAAACACTTCTGGTATTTCCACTCATCTCTGCTTGGTCAAGTGAAGATCTGGACTTTGTTCCTCGCTCCCAATAATCTCTGTTGATCCAGAAATCCTTCGACTGATCTCCAAAATGAAATTTCGATTTTTTTTTGTTTTGGTTTGGGGAGCCCATTTACAGGGAACCGATGGCGGTTGCGTAACCGACGGCGGTCGAATAGGAACCGGCATCGGTAAGGAAAAAGTAGGCTATATTTAGTAAAATCGCCCACCTTCCCTGCTTTTCTCCTGAGAGATCAGCTGCGGGCTTGGTCAAGTGACTAGAAGGTCAGTTTTGGGTGCGAGAAAGGGGTCATTAGTTATGGGTGTAGGTGTAGACCAAGTTTTAGGTTTTAATTAGGTTAGTTTAGGATTAGGGCTAGGTCATGATGAGGTGGCAAAATGAGGTGGCAGGTGAGGTGATGGGGATTTATCAATTACAAGGTAATTAATAAATAATTGTGTAAAGTTTAGGTAATGAGGTTAGGTTGCGAAATGGGATGCGGGTCACAAGGGGTCGTAAGACACGAATTTGGTGTCTACATTAGCCCCTTATTGTCATGTAGCTTGTTCTGTAAAGCTACGCGGACAATAATATGAAGTGGTTTCTCATGTTAAGGATATAGGTAATCCCCCTCAAATCTATCACAGATTGAGTGAACGGGAAATCAGGGATAGGGTTGATAAAGGGTACATGTTGTAGAGAGGATGGTAAGGTGGTGGGGTAGGTCTAAGGAAGCAAACGCATGTTGAAATGCAATAGTATGACTAGGGTACATGATTTGACGAGCAAACCAGCGATGTATAGGCAAAGGTCGATTGTTTATCCAAACAAGGGTGATATAATCCTGGTATCCAAGGCATAGGAAGTAGCTCCAGGGTATATAACAGGTAAGGTACAGGAACGTTTAGGCATGTTCGGCAGTACCAAATGGTTAGTTTGGTTGAGATAAATGTCACAGTCTAGGTCTAGGCAAAGTTGGTCGACAGATCAAGTCAAGGACCCTAATCATGCTAAAACACGAACAGGTGAGCTCGATTGAACAAAGGTACATTATGGATGGATAAAAATAAAATGTTGATTGTGGGTATGGTATTGAAGTGATACGGTCGTGGGTCGGTTCGGATGGGTAGGGTGAGGCCTTGGGTCGGGCCAAATAGGTTAGGGTGAGGCCTTAGGTCGGGCCAAATGGGTAGGTTAAGGCCTTGGGTCGGGCCAAATAGGTAGGTTGAGGCCGTGGGTCGGGCCAAATAGGTAGGGCGAGGCCTTAGGTCGGGCCAAATAGGTAGGGTGAGGCCTTAGGTCGGGCCAAATAGGTGGGGCGAGGTCTTAGGTTGGGCCAAGTAGGTAGGGCGAGGCCTTGGGTCGGGCCAAATAGGTAGGTTGAGGCCTTGGGTCGGGCCAAATAGGTAGGGCGAGGCCTTAGGTCGGGCCAAATAGGTAGGGCGAGGCCTTGGGTCGGGCCAAATAGGTAGGTTGAGGCCTTAGGTCGGGCCAAATAGGGAAACAAATGGTGTTCAGCAAGGGTGAATATAGGCGATATGTGGTTAAAAAGGGGCAAATGGTAAATAGGGGCAAAAAATAAAATTGGGGGAAAGTTGGAAGGCAAACCGATGTCGATTCCACATGACCGATATCGGTTAAGGGACCGATACCGGTTCATTAGGGCAAAATGAAACCGATATCGGTTAAGGGCGAAAAACCTATAAAAAGAAAAATATGGCTTGTCATTGTCACTTTGTTATTTTGAAAACCAAATTGACTTGTCTGACGTGGAGAGTTGAGATTGGAGGTTTATTGAGTGCGGTGGAGCTATTTTGTTGGAGGAGTGAGTTGTTTGCGGGCCCGTGTGAGGAAGAGGCAGCAATTGATTGGCCGGGGACCCAGCAGATCAGAATTGGAGCTATGGCACAGGCAGGAGGAGCAGGAGGGGCTAGACCAACTGGACCACCACCACCTATCCCACCACGATGACATGTCGTCATACGGGTAGGCTCGGAACTCTTTATTTTGTGCATTTTATTGCATTATGTTGTTTTTGGGATTTGGGTAGGAATATAATGTTTTGTAGAAAATAATGAATAAATGGAAATGATTTGAAAAAGGGAGAGGGTAGATAGGTGAAAGAGGCCAAGGCGGCATGGTGGGTAGGTTTTTAGGGTGTTTGGGTGGGGTAGAGAGGTAGAAATAGGGAAAAAAGAAGAAAGGGGTAGGCCGCTTCGGGTTCGGCGCGGCAGATTTTCAGTGACCGATGCCGGTCACTAAGCGACCGGCGTCGGTCGCGAATTTTTAGGGCAGGGTGGTCTGTGGGCTTACCGATGTCGGTTGGTCATTGACTGCGTCGGTCGTGGGAGAGGAGGACCGGGGTCGGTTAGGGGTGAGTGTGGGGTGGGTTGGGTTGGGTTTTGGGTGGGGTGGGTTGGGTTTTGGGTGGGGTGGGTTGGGTTGGGTTGGGTTTTGGGTGGGGTGGGTTGGGTTGGGTTGGGTTTTGGGTGGGGTGGGTTGGGTTTTGGGTGAGTGGGTTTGGGTTTTGGGTGGGGTGGGTTGGGTTTTGGGTGGGGTGGGTTGGGTTTTGTTTTTGGTTGAGTGTGGGTTGGGTTGGGTTGGGTTGGGTTGGGTTGGGTTTTGTTTTTGGTTGAGTGTGTTTTGGTTTTTTGTTTGTTGATTGTGGTGTTGGGTTGGTTTGGGTTTTGGTGGTTTTTTTGTTTTTTTTGGTTTTGTTTTGTTATTTTTTTTTTTTTTTTTTTGGTGAGTGTTGTGTTTGTGGGTTTTGTTTTTTTTGTTTTTTTTTTTTTTTGTTTGATTTTTTTGTCGGGGTATGGTTGTGGGGATAAAAGGGGGTTTAGAGGATAAAGTAGATGTTGTGATAAAAAGTAGGCCTAAAGATGTGGGTTGGTTTTGCAGGCACGTCAGCAGTTGACGATGCGGGATAGGATGCCCCCACTGTTGGTGCGGATGCGGCCACACATATCCGCAGCTCACTGGGCGATCATGCATGAGGTGGGACTTGGTGGAGTCCAGAGGTACAGAGCGATAGAGAGAGATCACAGCCTGATGGTCCGCCCTCATCGAGAGATGGGATCCGGCGACCAATGTGTTCCATCTCCCGACTGGGGAGATGACTATCACGTTAGGAGGAGGTGTATCGCATCCTTCGACTACCTATCGAGGGAGAGGGCAGGTCTTCTAGGTAGATTCAGAGACTGCCATGGACAAGCATATTACAGGTTTTTGGAGATGCAGCCGCGCACTTACCTATCACAGCGCGAGCATTGGGTATGGTGACATGTACCGTGCGCATCGACACGAGACACGGCTGGCTGTGCTGATGATGATTGGGATCACCTGCTTCACCCTCCCAGACTCAGAGGGAGGCCGCTTTCCACGGGCATTGATGGGGGTGCTTCATGAGATGGTGGAGGAGCATACCTGTTATGCTTGGGCACCAGTATATCTGGTGTAGTTATACAGAGAGCTCTGGGGTTATCGCCGGATGAGGTGATTTGGTATCTGTTCGACATTTTTACTTCACTGTTGGGCATATGAGCACATCATATGCATCAGGCCAGTAGGGTTACCGCAGCAGCCAGGGCCACAGGTCATATACAGGTATGACTTTCAGAGGTGGTTGGGGGTCGTGGGGCAGCCACGAGCAGTGCTTACAGGGCAGGATGTCACCTATTACAGGCATGTATTAGAGGGCCTGACAGCGGTAGATATTGTATGGAGACCTTACAGAGGTCATCACCCTCATGGAGGAGCCCGCTTACAGTTGCGTCTGATCCAGTATACATTCTGGATAGTAAGACGGAGGCCAGGAGAGTACGAGAGGATACCCCTAGAGAGGGTACGCCGGTAGATGGGGCTGCGACAGGACGAGCCACCTCCCTTCCCTCAGTACAGGAGGGATGATGTAGAGGCCCCACTACCTGCACCACAGCCCTTGGATCTAGATTAGGTTGCAGAGAGAGCAACAGATGATGGCATAGATGATGCTGGGTGCACGGGAGCATACAGGGTTTGGTGGGCTGGTCAGAGAGCAGCGAGGGTAGCACATCCCACACAGCCAGACTTGGCAGCGGTGACGGCAGAGAGAGATTAGCTTAGGGGTCAGGTGCAGCTCTTACAGGGACAGTTGGCTACTGCACAGGCACAGATAGGTGTCCTACAGGGGCAGCTAGCCCAGGCGCAGGTACAGGTACAGGTAGCACCACCACCAGTAGCACAGCCACAGGTGTAGGTACAGGTATAGGCAGCAGTACCAGCAGCAGCCCAGGTCCGGGCACCACCACCAGCAGCGGCATAGCCACAGCCCCAGGCACAGGCCCAGATACCACCACGGCCACAGGCACCACCCGGCGGCACCATCACAGGCAAACAGGGGGCACTGGTAGTAGGAGTCCGGGGACCATCCCCAGTACCTACGGTGGCACGGGACAGATATATGGAGGCGAGGGCAGAGGCCCGTATTATCAGGATGTCCTTGATAATACCGGAGCTGATTATCAGCCGTATGCGGCAACACCGAGTGAGACCTCGCATAGTCAGAGGTCACAGCCGGTGTGTCCGTTACAGGTAGGAGGCGAGAGGCACCGCAGGGACCAGTAGGGAGAGGTGCTGAGGGGGGTGGGGAGAGCTGAGGGATCCTCACATAGTTTTTGTATAGGGACATGGGCATCGGTCTGCGAATAGGTTTGATAGGGTCCTGCGTGCCTACATTTATTCATTTATTGATTCATTATAGACCGGCTTGCAAGTCGAGTATGGGTTGTATATTTGATACTGGCCTGCGAGCCGAGTATATTTTTGATATAAGGGACAGGCCTGTGAGCCGAGTCGAGATTTTGGATAGTTATTGCGGCCTGCGTGCCGGCTTAGTTGTATGATGAGATCACAGAGGCCCCGATGCAGGGCACATTGTATATTTGCAAATTTGTATATATATATATAGATGATGTTTTGATCCACATGTTGTGTTTAAAAATGTTTATAAGTATTTTGTCGATGGTTTGTGGTATAGAATATATGATGAGTTTAAGTGACATGTTGATATATGGATGATGTGTTATGTGATGAAATGTTGCACGTTTTGGGCTGGTTTTGTGACATTGTTATATATGTATCTGATGAGTTGGATCCAAATGATGTATAGATTGATAGTTTGTTGATATCCTTAGTTGATGGTTTGTTTGTTTTTGTAAAATAGATGATGTTATGGACATTGTAATGATATGTGTGGTGGATGGAGAAATATGGATAACGGTGTTGTGATGCAGGAAAAGAGGCGGGCGCGACAAAAATTTGGTAAAAAAATAAAAAAATAAAAAAAAAATGAAGAAAAGACGATGTTTGAAAAGGCCAGGTGTGTAACCGATATCGGTTAGGTAACCAACCGCGGTAGGAAGTAGACCGATATCGGTTGCATAACTGATACCGGTTATTTAGGTATGAGCTTTTCTAAAAATAAAAAAGCTAGGGTGGCAACTTAAGTTCTAATTTTGAGAGCCATGTAAGAAGTTAAATACGCGAATGCGACACTTTTTGACGACTGAGACAGGTAATTGCATGAGAAATTTGAGTGATAAGGAGAAAAGAGACAGGGAAGGTGATTGTGATCTGAGATTCGTAAGACAGAAAGGCAGGTTTGAAAAAGGTGGTAATAATGGCAGGACGAGGAGAAACATCCAACAGGCAGGGATAAGAGGGAAGACAAGGGCCACCTCAAGCTACCGCAAATCAAGAGGTAACGTTTTGTTTGTGATTTGACTACTGCATGTTTTGTGAATAAGATGGGGGAGAGTAGGTGGGTAGATATGAGAAAGAAAATGTTTCCCTCGGAAATGTTTCGTTCCTTTTAGAAATAGATAAGGTTAGGGTTAGGAGGAATACCTGTAGAATGTCGAGATGGTGTGCGCGTACCGTAGAGAAAGATCAGACTGACTGCGAAGAACTCCTTTTTGTCTTGGAAGGACTACCTGCAAATAAGAACACAAGACCACAAGATTTTGATTAAACAATAAATGAGGAAACTTCCTTGGGCCCAGGAAATATAAAACTTCCTTTCGAAGGTGGTCAGTTTCCCTGCTAATATGAATTAACACAAAAGACTGTAAAATATCAATTAAGTTGTTTCGTTGAACTGGGTAGGGAAAAGGCTGTTTTTCTGGTTTTGATTAGAGGAACCGATGTCGGTTACTGATAACCGATGCCGGTTACTGATAACCGATACCGGTGGGTTATAGGATCTTCTTGGTAGCTATGGTGTTTGTAAGGCTGGTTTATGGATGATATTAGGAAATGAGATGATGGGAGGTAAAAGAATAACAGTTAGATGCAATGACACGTTGGGTAGTGGACTCAGAAATGGATTTAGGAGGACTGAGATTCAAGAAGCATAAGAAATGTTATAACAGAGGACATGCAAGATGTGACTTACTGGTTTTGACCAAGATGCAAGCTCATCTCCTTTGCTGTAAACACTTCTGGTATTTCCACTCGTCTCTGCTTGGTCAAGTGAAGATCTGGACTCTGTTCCTCACTCCCAATAATCTCTGTTGATCCAGAAATCTTTCGACTGATCTCCAAAATGAAATTATGATTTTTTGTTTTGGTTTGGGGAGCCCATTTACAGGGAACCGATGGCAGTTGCGTAACCGACGGCGGTTGAGTAGGAACCGGCATCGGTAAGGAAAGAGTAGGCTATTTTTAGTAAAATTGCCCACCTTCCCTGCTTTTCTCCTGAGAGATCAGCTGCGGGCTTGGTCAAGTGACTAGAAGGTCGGTTTTGGGTGCAAGAAAGGGGTCATTAGTTATGGGTGTAGGTGTAGACCAAGTTTTAGGTTTTAATTAGGTTAGTTTAGGATTAGGGCTAGGTCATGATGAGGTGGCAACATGAGGTGGCAGGTGAGGTGATGGGGATTTATCAATTACAAGGTAATTAATAAATAATTGTGTAAAGTTTAGGTAATGAAGTTAGGTTGCGAAATGGGATGCGGGTCACAAGGGGGTCGTAAGACACGAATTTGGTGTCTACATTAGCCCCTTATTGTCGTGTAGCTTATTCTGTAAAGCTGCGCGGACAATAATATGAAGTGGTTTCTCATGTTAAGGATATAGGTAATCCCCCTCAAATCTATCAAAGATTGAGTGGAACGGGAAATCAGGGATAGGGTTGATAAAGGGTACATGTTGTAGAGAGGATGGTAAGAGTGGTGGGGTAGGTCCAAAGAAGCAGACGCATGTTGAAATGCAATAGTACGACTAGGGTACATGATTTGACAAGCAAACCAGTGATGTATAGGCAAAGGTCGATAGTTTATCTAAACAAGGGTGATATAATCCTGGTATCCAAGGCATAGGAAGTAGCTCCAGGGTATATAACAGGTAAGGTACAAGAACGTGTAGGCGTGTTTCGGGCAAGTACCAAATGGTTGGGTTTGTTGAGATAAACGTCACGGTCTAGGTCTAGGCAAAGTTGGTCGACAGATCAAGTCAAGGACCCTAATCATGGTAAAACACGAATAGGTGAGCTCGATTGAACAAAGGGTACAGGATGGATGGATAAAATAAAACATTGATTATGGGTATGGTGTTGAAGTGATACGGCCGTGGGTCGGGTCAAGTTGTTAGGTTACAGCCTTGGGTCGGGCCGGATGGTTAGGGTGAGGCCTTTGGTCGGGCCAAGTTGTTGGGTGGCGGTTTTGGGTCGGGTCGGATGGGTAGGTTGAGGCCTTACGGGAACTATATGGTAACCGAGAACATAGCTGAGGAGTTGAGGGGTGTAGAGCGATTGAGGTGGATCGCGGGGCACAGGCCAGGTGAATATGAGAGGATTCCTATAGAACGCGTGTGGCGACAATTTGGGTTTGTGCAGGACATACCGCAGGCTTATAGACCATATATGAGGATCGATGCCGAGGCAGCATTCTCCACCTCCCCGGCCAACACCTCCAGAAGGGCCCGAGGAGATAGTAGCCAATCGCAGTGTAATAGATGCCGAATGACAGAGGCCTATAGGTTATGGTGGGTAGCAGAGCTACGAGGTGTACACGATCGCCCTGACATATCTGTGATTACAGCAGAGGGATCGGCTGTAGCGTTTGGTTCAGCAGCTCCAAACGCAGGTGAATGAGACAGAGGATTATTAGCGGTTGCGGAGTCACGAGCAGCGAGACTAGAGGCTGGAGTTCCTCCATGCGAGAGGGCGTATTCATATGTTCAGGAGAGATTGGCAGATCAGTGGGCGGTACCAATATCTTTGGTACCTTGAGGACAGAGAGGCCTGGCGAGAGGGGTCGATGATCACGATCATCACCTGGGTCGGAATGAGGCATGAGCATCTAAATAAATGCTAGCAAGGTATAAGAATAAATAAGAGTACCGACCTGCGTGTCGATGATAGAGAAGATGTATTGGTTTAACATCTAAATAAAACAAGATATGTATGTTTATTTGAGTTATAATAATAAGAATGTTTGCGTTGTGATTTTTGGTGTTTTTGAAAAAGGATAAAGAGGAATGTGATTAAATAGAAATACACAAAAAATATTTATATTTACCCAACTGATAAGTTCTTGTAGGGGATGGTCGAGCTAACATTGGGAGACCCCTGTCTTTGAATTGCTGCCTACTAGCCCACGTTGTACCAAACGCAAGGAGGGGCCTCAGACTGAGTATTCTCCCTAGGACCAGGGAGAGGTGAATTCAGGCAATTGGGTGGTTGGTAAAAATATTGAATTAATATGGGATAAGGTAACTGAATTGGTGATGGTTTGATAACAAGGTATAAGGGAAGCGAACAGTTAGCTAACCAAGTAGAGGGAACATGGGCTGATTAAGATCAACACACAATCCTAGAGCGAGGCAAACGGGGGGAAAGAGCGCTCGTAGGTGAAAAGAGCTAAACAACCACAACAACGTAGAAAACGAGCTTGAAACCCTAGGTACCGGGCAGACGAGAAGTTCACAATAGGTGAAAAGAGTTGTATGATGAAATATATTGAGACGTAGTCCCCCTTGAGTGCGAATGGTGAGGTGAGCATCTCCTTTGCTGTAACACTTCTGGTATTTCCACTCGTCTCTGCTTGTCAAGTGAAGATCTGGACTCTGTCCTCACTCCCAATAATCCTGTTGATCCAGAAACTTTCGACTGATCTCCAAATGAAATTATGATTTTTTTGTTTGTTGGGGAGCCCATTTCAGGAACCGATGCAGTTGCGTCACCGACGGCGTTGAGTAGGAACCGGCATCGGTAAGGAAAGAGTAGGCCTATTTTTCGTAACATTGCCCACCTTCCCTGCTTTGCCTCCTAAGAGCCGGCGGGCTTGTCAAGTGACTAGAAGTCGGTTTTGGGTGCAAGAAATGGGTCATTAGTTATGGGTGAGGTGTACCCATTTTAGGTTTTAATTTGGTTAGTTTAGGATTAGGGCGCGGTCATGATGAGGGGCAACATGAAGAGTGCATGTGAGGTGATGGGGATTTAATCATTACCAGTGACGTAATAAATACTGGGTGTAAAGTTTAGGTCATGAAGTTAGGTTCGAAATGGGATCGGGTCACAAGGGGTCGTAAGGGACCGAATTTGGTGTCTCAATTAGCCCTATGATTGTCGTGTAGCTTGATTCTGTAGAGCGCTCGGACAATACTTGAAGTGGTTTCTCATGTTAAGATATAGGTAATCCCCCCGTCAATCTATCAAAGATTGCTGAACGGAAATCAGGGATAAGGTTGATAAGGGTACATGTTGTGTATAAGGAGAAGGTTGGTGGGGTTAGGTCCAAAGAAGCAGACGCATGTTGAAATGCAATAGTAACAACGACTAGGTACATGTTTTAAAGCAAACCAGTGATGTATAGGCACAGTCGATAGTTTTTTATCTAACAAGGGTGATTAATCCTGTATCCAAGGGCCTAGGAATAGCTCCATGGTATATAACAGGTAAGGTACAAGAACGTGTAGCGCGTGTTTCGGCAGTACCAATGGTTGTTTGTTGAGTAAACGTCAGCGGGTCTAGGGTCTAGGCAAAGTTGGTCGCAGATCAAGTCAAGACCCTAATCATGGTAAAAAACACGACTAGGTGAGCTCGTTGAACAAAGGTTACCGGATGGATGGATAAATAAAACGTTGATTATGGTATGGTGTTGAATGAATAACGGCCGTGGGTCGGTCAGTTTGTTAGGTTACAGCCTTGGGTCCGGGCCGGATGTTTAGGGTGAGGCCTGGTCGGGCCAAGTTGTTGTTGGCGGTTTGGTCTGGGCTGGATGGGTAGGGTTAGGCTTAACGGTAACTATATGTAACCGAGAACATAGCGGAGGATTTTGAGGGGTGTAGAGCGATTGAGGTGGATCGCGGGGCACGGCCCCAGGTGGAATATAGAGGAGTCCTATAGAACGCGTGTTTGGCACAATGTGGGTTGTTGGCCTGGACATAAACCGCAGGCTTATAGACCATATATGAGGATCGATGCCGAGGCATACATTCTCAACCTCCCCGCCACACCTCCAGACGGGCCCAGAGATTAGTAACCCATCGCATGTAATAGATGCCCGAAAGAATACAGAGGCCTATAGTTTATGGTGGTTACAGAGCTTACGAGGTGTAACACTATCGCCCTGACAATCTCTTTGATTACAGCAGAGAGGATCGGCTGTAGCGTTTGGTTTCACAGCTCCAAACGCATGGTGAATGAGACAAGAGGATGTATAGCGGTTGCGGAGTCACGAGCAGCGAGACTAAGTCTGGAGTCCTCCATGCGAGAGGCGTATTCATATGTTACAGGAGAGTTGGCGATCATGGGCGTTACCAATATCTGTGGTACCCTTTGGGACAGATAGGCCTGGCGAAGGGTCGATGATTCACGATCATCACCTGGGTCGGTATGAGCCTGAGCATCTAATAATGCTAGACCAAGCGTATAAGAAAAAAAAAATAAGATAATAGGACCGACCTGCGTGTCCGATGATAGAGAAGATGTATTGGTTTAACATCTAAATAAACAAGATTATGTAATGTTTCTTTGAGTTATAATAATAAGAATGTTTTGCGTTGTTATTTTGGTGTTTAGAAAAAGGGATAAAGAGAAGTTATTAAATAGAAATACACACAAATATTATATTTACCCAATGATAATTTCTTGTAGGGGATGGGCGAGCAAAACCTGGGAGACCCCATGTCTCGAAGTGCTGCCCTACAGCCCATTGACAAAGCAATGAGGGGCCCCTCAGACTGATTTAGTTCTCCCTTATGACAGGGAGAGGTGAATTCAGGCAATTGGTTTGGGGGGGGTTTGGTTGTAAAATATTGAATTAATATTGGGTACGGTAAAATGATTGGGATGTTTGTAAAAGGTTAATAAGGGAAGCGAAAGTTAGCCTACCCAAGTAGAAGGGAACCAGTCCTGATTAAGATCACACCCATCCTAGACGAGGCAAAGCGGAAAGAGCGCTCCGTAGTTAAAAGAGCTAAAACAAAGCCACACAACTTAAACGCGCTTGAAACCCTAGGTACCACGTGCATAGACCGAGAAAGTCAATAGGGAAAAGAGTTGTATGATGACAATTTTGAGCGTACGTTACGTCCCTTGAGTTTGAAGCAAATGTGAGGTGAGTGAAATGATATAGCTCAGATACGAGAACTTGTTACAAGTTTAGTGTTTCTGATGACAAGACCTACCCCTAATAGACAAGTCCATGACCCAAAAATTCTTGTGACGGAGGCTTTTATTTGACTGAATATAGACGATCATGCGGGAAGTCTACAAGGCATATGGAATTGTTTTATTCTTGAGGTCTTCACAAAGCTGATCATGAGCGAAGCTTCTGAGAAAAGGCTGACGTGTTACTGTCCTTGGGGAGGCAGTCTAGTTTGTAGTACAGATATGATTTTTAATGTCATGCTGTTCTTCGGGGAGCATCTAGATTTTAATAGCAGCAATAGTTAGTCATATAGCTGTCCTTCGAGGGAAAGTCATTTCCCTTTAGATGACTAGATGTTTCTTTGGCGTGAACATCTAGTTTTAGGAGTTTGACTCAAGAACATCCCATAGAATCGGTTATTTTTAATCTTGAAGTATGGGCTAGACTAAAAAGGGAAGCCAATCACTGAGGTGAAGTGAGAATCAAACTATGTGAGCTTGATTTTATCATGAGGTGTAGGAAACAAAGTGTATGTAGTGGTAAATGAGCTCAAGGACAGCAGTAGGTAGATAAAAAGTATATACACTAGATTCCACCTTAGAATGGTCGAGATGCAAGGCATTAAGGGTTCAGTTTCAGGCTTCCATTAGTGAACTAAACTATAATTGCCTGATCCAATAGTGTGAGTGATTATTATACCGGCCCAATCCAATTGGGAGCAATTGTCCATGTTTGCTCTTTCTAGTTTGGTTAATGTTTGATTCTCTTTGAGCAAGATCCCCAAACCTTAAAGGTAACGCCTCATCAGTCCTTATCATAAGCACGCTTGAATGCGTTTTTGATAGGTTGAAGGTGATCAAAGCTGTAGACGTCGTTCGTTAAGAAGCTGCTAATTGGGCTAACCGCTCTTGGGTGAAAAGTCATCGTTGTGAGAATAATCCTGAAGAGATTTCTAAGGGATGGTAATTTGTATTTCGAAGGCAAAACAGCCCTCGGTACCGTATATACCAAAGAAAAAGTTGGCTTAGTAGAGGTACGAATGTCGTACGATAAGCCCAAAGGGCAAAGGGAATGTGATCGTGCCAATTTCTTCCGGATTCATTGACAACTTTCATAGGATTTTGGTTAGGGTTTTATTATAAGATTCAGCCTGACCATTGGCCTTGTATAGTAAAGGCGATGAGAACTAAGTTGATACCAAAGTTTGTTCACAAAGTCTTGTACAACTTGTGTTTGAAAGAGTACCATATCATCTGTTATTATGTGATGAGGATGGAGCCAAAATGACATATATGTGATGGTTAATGAATCGACAATTTTTTCTTTTTTGATTAAATGAGTGGAATGGCCTCTACCCATTTTGTGTAATATTCGATTGCTGTGATTATCCAATGGTGATGTTGTGAAGAAGTCGGGTGAATCTCACCAATAAGGTCTAACCCCATTGTGAGAAGGCCAAAGATCTCGTGCGACCTGTAGCGATGGCTAGGATTATGTGAAGGTGGCATGTTGTTGACACTAGCACAACGCTCAACATATTCGTACAGTCTTATTAAGAGTAGGCAATAATACCTAGGCGAAGGATTCGTTTAGCCCCCGACAAAGGCCACTAAAATGTCCACCACAAATTCCATCATGGGCTTTGTTGGCTGTATAGGGGACCATCCGTGCCAGTTATAACAGCAATGATGATTGCCATCAAAGCCACGTTTATAGAGGATCCTCCTCTCCCATGACTAACATAACGCGAACACTTTAAAGAAAACACGTTGCCGTTACTCGTCAGTGTCAGTGGGAGAACAGAGATCGTAAGGTAGTCGTGAATTGGTGGTACCCCCAGGTCATCCTGTGAATTAGTAGACAACTAGCCATGTCTTTATCATTCAAACTACCAACCTAGACCACCCGGGGTTTGAATAGGATGGTGCAAAAAGTTGCTGGACCACACGAATAAATTCAGAGTCAGTTGGTGCGGTGGAATTTGCGGAGGCTAAGCAAGCATAGTACCGCAAATTTGTTAGTGGGAGGGGAATGGTTTGATAGAATAGTGCGTAAATAAGGCTAGAAGTTGACTTCCGACGTGGTGTTTGTACTTCTGGAAGTCCTCATTTTTACATTGGATAATAGATCCCATAACGTGATTGCTACCAATTGAGAGTCACCAAAATATTGATAGATTTTGATGCCGAAGTGTAACATCGTACAACTTGGAGACCCTAGACAAGGGCCTCCGTATTCTGCTATATATTATTTGCAGGGGAAATCGAGGTCAGAATGAAAGAGATACTCAGTTTTTTCGAAGGAAAAAAATGGAGAACACCACGGTGCTTCGTCCGCCGTGCTGGCATTTTAGATCCATCGAAGACGAGGGTCAGTTGATACGAATCGTCCGCCCGAGTTAAGAGTGGCGATGAGTTTCCGTCGGGGGAATGTAAAATTGGGTAATTGTTTCCCAGGTAAAGGGGCCCTCCGCAAGTTGGTCTGCAAGAGTTTGTCTTTGATTGACTTCTGTTGTATAAACTCAGGTCAAGGTCGGCGAGAGGAGGCCATGAGCCATCTGCGAATTCGTTGTTAGATGTGGTTTGGCATCATATAATGCATGGGGTCCTGTTGGGTGATGACAAAAGTTTTGTGATTCAGGAGGTAATGTCGGAGTTTGGTGCCTAACGAATGATAGGGCTAGGCACAATTTTTCTACATTGTATACCTAGTCTCGGTACTCCATGAGGGTATGACTTATATAATGAATGGCTTGTTCCTTCCCTTCCTCGGCGTGCCGAGTCCCAAATGTGCGAGCATAGCTCCTATAGCATGGTCAGTGGCGGAAAGATAAAGGTAGAAAGGGCAGTCCGTCTGGGTGGGATAAGCACGAGTGGCTGTAAGAATAAGTTTTAGAGGCTTCGAGAGGCTTGGTGACACTCCTCACTCCATTGAAGGCAACGTCCTTTTTTAGAAGGTATGAAAAGGTGACATGATCCTGAGAATTGGAGAATGAAGACGCCAGATGGATTGAAAGTTTACGCCCTGCAAACTACGGCTTGTTGAGGTCCTTGGGTGCGGGCAGTTTCTCGCATAGGGCTTTTAAATTTCAGATGGATCGACCCTCAAATGCCTTTAAGAAGATTATATAAACCAAGAAGTTTTCCCGAACGGGACAGATCCAAAGACACATTTCTTTGGTTGAAGACGACAGAATATATTGCAATAGGCGATCGAAATAATGGTTAAAACGATCGAGATGTTTCACTGCGATTTTTAGCTTGCCAAGAAGATCTCGACGTAAATCTTCAAGATAGTGTGCAGAATGTCATGCAAGTAGGTCCATAGCCTCTGATAGGTTACAAACCAGCATTCTTAAGGCAAACGGCATACAACTATACCAGAAGGTTCCCCAAGGAGTTTAAGCGGTATTATGTTGATCGGCGGGTGCGACCAAAATTTGGGTTTTGTATCCTGAAAGCCACCATGAGAGAAAGAATTTCAGGGCCGCAGTGAGATCAACAAGTTGATCAATACTGGGTAGGGGAAAGTCATCCTTCGGGAAAGCCGGTTAAGATCTCGAAATCCGTGCATATTCGATTCCCCCCCCTCGCTTTCCGTGACAGGCACTATGTTATAAATCATTAAGGATAGTCCAATGGCAGACGGAAGGAACAGAAAGGAGTCGTTGGAGCGCCTCTTTGACCAAGCGGGCAATGCATGGATGCCTTTTTTCCCTTTTCTCAATTTCCTGTTTGCTGGTTTGGAATCGGGGTTTTATGGTGCTGTTTAGAAGTTCAATGGGAGGATCAATTCCTGGCTGTCCGCGTAGGACCCAAGCGAAAGCTTGGTTGTGGGGTACGGAGAAAGGTAGTAAAGGAAGCTTTTTCTAATGTGTTAAGGGATTGTCCAATCGTCACAATTTTAGGATTTCCCTCCTCCGTGTGGATGTTGATTCAATAGTAGACTCGTTTACAGGTTTGGTTTCTAATGGTAAGTGCGCGTTGAAGAAAAAATATGAGTTGTCCGCCCCAAGGTAATGAGGATGAGTCGTCATCCCTGGCACTCACACATTAATCGAAGGCGAATCCTCTTCCGATCATGTCTGGATATAGAGGGGAAAGAAGATGGTTCCCATTTCCGCGTTGATAGTGAAGGACCCTCTGCAGATGGCCTCTTCTGACAAAAAAAAGTAGGAGGGATGATTCAGGTCCATCGATTTGTGGGTGATGATGGCAAAGTGGGTGAGTGATGGTTCGTAGGGTGACGTTGTCTTCTTCCAGATACCAGCTGACAAACAGGTTCTTCCCTGTGTAGGTGTTTTCAGGAAACCAAGACCACTGCGATCCCAATTTTGTTTGTGGTGGTGATGGGAATTAGCGTAATGGCGGCCTTGTTCCTAAGACCACACCAAAGCCTTTCCAGCACACAGCGATTCAAGATACCCCCCCACATTTCAAATTTTATTTTTCCCCCCACCCAAAACCAAAAAAACCCAATTTGACAAACCTCTACTTATCCACCTAATCTATCTACTAAAACACAAACAAAGGGTTGATTCTTACCTCATCATCATGCTGCCTTTGTCATGTGGCATGTTTGGTTGCTGCATGCACCCATGGCCCCCTAATCCCTCTCCTGCCTCTGCCATCGCCAATCAATCTAACCTCACCTCCAACCAATCAAATCACACAATATGATCCCATGGACCCCCTCTCAACTACCAATCACCCACCATTTAGCTCACCAACTCAACTCTCCATTCTATTTGACACTTTCTCTTTTTTTCTCTCTCTCTCTTGTGTCATTTTCCCAATTCACAAGAAGACAAATGATTTGCAAAAAAACAATGTGGATTTTTTTTTATAACATCCCTGACCTAACCGATGCCAATTTTACCTTCACCAGCATTGGTCATGTGCCCTACCTTACCATGGTTAGTTACCCTATACCGCATCGGTTACCCTTGACCGGCATCAACCCTCTCTTCCACATTGCCCTACACTTTCACCCTATTACCCTACCATCACTCTTTTTTTCCCTCACCCAACTCTTACCCTGACCATTCATCTCACCCTCCTAACCTCATCATTTACTACCTAACCTCGTTCTCATTTGGGGACTCATTATTTTACCCATACCCTGGCCCTACCCATGTCATGACCTAGATTCTTTGGACCTGGAACATCACTAGTGACCTTTGACCTCATGTGTTTCTCTATACTTACGACATTGTACCTGTGTTGATTGACCTAACGACCTTACCTTACCTCTTGCCATGACCATTTATCCTAACCCTACTTTGGTGTACCGATCAGAACATACCTAAACATTCCTGCACCTGACCTGTGTCATGTTTCCTGACCATATCCTATACCTTGGATACCAGAATCACTTCAACCTTGTTTGGATAAACCTATCAACCTTAGACAATGTAGATTTTTCCTACTTTAACCTGGTACTGTGTTGTAGTTTTTTATACATGTGCGTGCATTTGATTGTTACTACCTTTGATCCTAACCCATTACCTAGATTACCTGAGTAGACCTTTTTTTCCTTTTTTTCCCCCCGTTACCCACCCTTCTCTCTTCATCATACTTCACCTTTTATCAAACCACTCACTGATTCTGCCTTCTACCTTGTCAGTTCCTAGTTTAGGGGGATCACCTTCACCATACATGGGGCAACCACATCTTATTTTTGTCAACATCACTTACCAATACAAGCAATGCAACAAAAAGGGGCAAAAATGTAGACACAAAAATTAGGTCACACTCCCCTTTGGTCCCTCGTCAAATAAACACCTTGAACACATCCACCTAGCCATGGACCCCTTCACCCTACTATAATATTAATTTAATTAATTTGAAATTAAATTAATTCATTATCCTCATAATATTTATTATTTTAAATATTCTAATTGGGATAATGCCCACATATCCACCTCACCTAGACACCTCATCAAGCCACCTCACCCTAAGACCTATTTTTAGTAATTTTTCATAACTAACTAAAACCTACCCAAACCCTAAAAATCAAAGCCTATATTCCCTTAACCACATTCCTACCCATGTTAGAAGGAGTTTCCATGCTAATCTATGGAGTAAATGAAACAATCCCATAAAATCAAGGGGATCTACCCAGTTTAGTAAACCTAGGAAATCCTCACCCTAGCCAACACTGGTTACCCAACCGCCGTCGGTTAAGCCCGAAACCATTTCGGTTACCATTTAACTCCCAAACGAACCTTATTGAGAGGTTGGCACTTTGTTTTTGGAGGTTGGAACATTTTTAAGAGAGTGATATTCTGAGAAAAGTGACGAAACTAGAGCTATATGCAAGCAGAACCAACATTTGTACCAGCATCAGATCACCCATAGTCAGTACCTGAAGCAATCACACAGCCACCTGACTTCATAGGAGCATCTAGGGAAGCACCAGCACTACACCAAGTTCATTTTATCACCCACCATTACCAACCAGGCATCAAGCTCATACAAATAGTAAGTTTGTTAACCTGCATTGTTTTCTTGTCATTAGATCCTTTCACATTTGTTATTAGTTTTTGCTTTCATTTCCATTCCCCACAATTTATCTCCATGTAAACTTGATCATCCTTTTTCCCATACCATTGAACTATCCATATCCGGACTTCCATCATTCATGTGCATATCTAATATCCATACAAATCTCGCCACCACCCATCCACCTTCATCTAATCCTAGATCTATCACCCCAGTGAAAGTTTATTGAGTTTCCTTTACCCCAAACATACCGACAGTGGTCACCCATAACCATCACTGGTTAACCTAAACTGATGTCGATATCTGTGTATTTTATCAGAAACCCAGATCAGAGCCTAAAAAACAACCACCAAATACCCTAAAATGACCAGAATCTGACCCTGATCAATAATAGTATTCTGATAGTGACCTTGACCTTCAATTTAGTCATATCTTAGCCTTGTTGTTAATGAATTTTCTTATTGTAGATGAATGAGATACCTAAATCATTTTTACTACAATAGGATTTACTTTATTATCAGAATTAAGTTGTTTTAAACAGTGTGGATTGATAGCTGTCTAGGAAGTATCACACTTCCTGGATCTAACACATGCTAGGTAGTCCACTGCATATATTGTTTAACTTTTATTTGGTGGGTCTTGTGTTCCATTTCAGGTAGTTCCTCTAAGAAAAATGGAAGATCTCAAACTGTGGATTCAAAATAAATACACGTGCAACAACCTATAACTAGCATCTTAAACAGGTATTCCTCTTATGCCTGTTACCCTATCTATTTCATCATTTTTTTGAAGAAACGTTTAAGAATTAGGTGAAAAAATAGGCTTGGTTATTTGATCCATAAGGGAATGGAGATCATAAATAAGGATTTTCTCATATATACAAAAACATGTTTGGAGTTTTGTGAGGACTACATATATGGGAAACAGAAGTGAGTAAGGTTTCTCAAGGTTGGACCTACAAAGAAACACAATAAGTTAGAGCTGGTGCATTTTGATGTGTGGGGGCCAGCTCAGGTATCATCTTCTTGGGGGTTCAAGTTATTATGTTAATTTTATCGATGATGCAACAAGGAAAGTTTGGGTTTATTGTATTAAAAACAAATATGATCTATTTGAAACTTTTGTTAAATGGAAATCCTTGGTAGAGAATGAAATATGTTTTAAGCTAAAATGTCTCAAGTCAGATAATGGAGGGGAGTATTACAACAATGAATTTTATGATTACTTTTCTAAGAATGGAATCCATAGGAAAATGATGGTTCTAGGTACTCCACAGCAGAATGGGGTGTCACTAAGGATGAACAAAACAATAATGGAACGTGCTAGGAGCATGAAGTTACATGTAGGAATACCTCTTTCTTTTTGGGTAGAAGTGGTGAGCATAGCTGCGTAATTGATAACTAGAGGACCCTTAAGTGCCTTGGATGGAGGCATACCTAAGGAGGCTTGGTATGGTAATAAAGTTGATTATTCATTTCTTAGATTCTTTAGATGTGAGGTGTTTTTCTGTATAGACAAGGATGATAGGACCAATCTAGAGGCTAAATAAGAAAAATGTACTTTGATTGGTTATGGTGCTGATGAATTTGGATATAAATGTTGGAGTATTAAGGAAAAGAAAATCATTCAATATAGGAATGTGGTGTTTTATTAGAAATTCATGCATAAGAAGTAGTTACAGGAAAAAAAGGGAAGAATCCAAGAAAGAATATGCAGTGGTGGAGGATCTTTCAGATGGGAAAGTGACACATGAACAGTTCAAGAACTTCATCAACAGGAACCCCAAACTCCTATATTGAGGAGGTCTTCTACGGTAAGAAGAGAACTTGAACATTTTTCTCCTTGTATTTTTATTATTTATTACTCATTGATAGTGGAGATCCAGAGAGCTTTGATGAAGCAATGTAGGTAGATGCTAGGAAGAAGTGGGGGCAAGCCATGGATGAGGAGTATCAGGCTCTCATGGAGAACTAGACATGGGATTTGGTGAAGCTACCTGAAGGAAAAAGATAATTACAAACAAGTGAGTGTTCAGATTCAAGGAGGAAGAAGGAGGTAAGAAAAGATACAAGGTCCAGTTGGTGGTCCAGGGGTTTGCATAGAAAAAAGGTATAGATTTTGATGATATTTTTTCTCCTGTAGTAAAAATGGCTTCTATTAGAACTGTTCTAGGAATAGTTACAACAGAAGACTTGTACTTAGAACAACTTGATGTAAAGACTAAATTTCTCCATGGTTATTTGGAGGAGGAAGTATATATGCAGCAACGAGAGGGCTATGAGGTCAAAGGTAAAGAGGAGATGGTGTGCAAACTGAAGAAGAGCTTGTATGGATTGAAATAAGCTCAATGTCAATGGTATATAAATTTGATAGCTTCATGATGGATTAAAGGTTATATTAGATGGTACTATGACCATTGAGTGTGTACAAAGAAATTTGAGGATGATAGTTATATTATCCTATGTCTGTATGTGGATGACATGTTGGTTGCAGGTAAAAACATGCAGGAAATAAAATTACTCAAGAAGCAACTAAGTGAATCCTTTGCTATGAAGGATTTGGGGGCAGCCAAAAAAAATCCTTGGTATGAGAATATCTCAGGATAGGAAGGAATGAAAGCTGAATTTATCTCAGGAAGAGTACATTAAGAAGGTCTTGAAGAGGTTTAATATGCAAGATGCTAAAACCGGTTGGGACTCCTTTGGTAGGCCATTTCAAGTTATCAAAGGAGCAATGTCCCAAGACAGAGCATGAGAGAGAAACCAGATGTCCAAGGTACCTTACTCATCAGTGGTTAGTAGTTTGATGTATGCCATGGTGTGCACTAGGCCTATTATTCCCATGCAGTGGGAGCGGTGAGTAGATTTATGAGTGATCCAGGTAGAGATCGATCACAGGTAGTAAAGTGGATCCTTTAGTATTTGAGAGGGACCATGTGGATAGTTTTGTGCTAAAGTGGATCAGACACCACTTTGTGTGGTTATGTAGATTCAGGTATGGCTGGATATGTAGATAGTAGGAGGTGCATAATAGGTTATGTTTACACTATAGGTGGGACAATAGTGAGCTGGATTTCACAACTAAAAAAGCTAGTGGATTTTGTCAACCACGAGGCTGAGTATGTTGCTGCCACAGAGGAAAGAAAAGAAATAATTTTGTTATAAAACAATTACTCGAGGAGTTTGGGGCATAAGCAGGAGGAAGGAAAGCTGCATAGTGATAGTCAGAGTGCTATACACCTAGCTAAGAACTTCTAATTTCCAATCTAGGACGAAGCATATATAGCTAAGGTACCATTTCATCAGGAAAAATTGGAGGAAGAGAAGTTAAAGATGGAAAAGATTCATACCAGTCAGAATCCTATAGATATGATGACCAAGGGAAAAAAAAACTGAATTTGCATTCAACTTTGGTTGGTCTTCATGGAAACTAGTGAAGAATTGAGAAGCTTTCTCAGAGGAAAACTAGTCTCCAAGTGGGATATTGTTAGGTTGTGGAGCCTTTTTGCATGTGTGAAGTGTTGAATATTGTACACTAAGAGTAATATACACTTTCCACAGTTGTCTCACTAGGGTTTGGGGGCACAGTCCCTAAATTTGTTTTTGGCCTCGAAACAAAACATGCCTGATATACCGGGAAAACATGTGCTTTTTCTCATATAGGTGGGATTTTTGACCCATAGTTTTATGGGATGGTTTTGGCCCATGGTTTTGATACCCATGGTTTTGTAAAACTTCTTAAGTAGATGTCTACTTATGTGGTTTTTTGCATATGGTAGGGAACATGTAACATTGTAGATGTTTTTTTGAATTTAGGTGTGAATTTTGTAGACTTTGTTGAGCATAGCTCCAAATAGACCTGGGTATTGTATTGAGAAAGTGGTGGCTTGTAATAAAAATATTAGCAAGTGATTATTAGTGGACTGTAGACACCAAATTTGTGTCTTACGACCCCTTGTGACCCACATCTCATTTCACAACCTAACCCCATCACCTAAACCTTGCACAATTATTTATTAATTACCTTGTAATTGATAAATCCACATCACCTTACCCGCCACCTCACTTGCCACCTCATCATGACCTAGCCCTAACCCTAAACTACCCTAATTAAAACCCATGACTTGGTCTAGACTCACATCCATAACTAATGCCTCCTTACTCGCACCAAAAGCCAACCTTCTAGCCACTTGACCAAGCCCGCAACTGATCTCTCGGGAGAAAAGCAGGGAAGGTGGGCTATTTTAGTAAAAATAGCCTACTTTTTCCTTACCGATGCCGGTTCCTACTCGACTGCCGTCGGTTACGCAACCGCCATTGGTTCCCTGTAAATGGGCTCCCCAAACCAAAACAACAGATCGGAATTTCATTTTGGAGATCAGTCGAAGGATTTCTGGATCAACACAGAGCATTGCGAGCGAGGAACAGAGTCCAGATCTTCATTTGACAGAGCAGAGAGACAAGTGGAAATACCAGAAGTGTTTACAACCAAGGAGATCAACTTGCATCTTCGTCAAAATCAGTAAGTCACATCTTGCATGTCCTTCGGTATAACATTTCTTATGCTTTCTTGGATCTCAGTACTCCTAAATCCATTTCTGAATCCATTATCCAATGTACCATTGCCTCTAACCGTCATTCTTTTGCTTCTAACCATCCCATTTCCTAATACTATCCAAAAAAAAACCAGCCATTACAAACACCACAACCAGCCAGAAGATCCTAGATCACCCACCGGTATCGGTTATCAGTAACCGGCATCGGTTATAGGTAACCGCCATCGGTTCCTTTGATCAAAACCAGGAAAAACAACCTTTCCCCTACCCAGTTCAATGAAACAATTTAATTGATATTTTACTGTCTTTTGTGTTAATTCATGTTAGCAGGGAAACTGACCACCTTCGAAAGGAAGTTTTATATTTCCTGGGCCCAAGGCAGTTTCCTCATTTATTGTTTAATCAAATCTTGTGGTCTTGTGTTCTTATTTACAGGTAGTCCTTCCCAGACAAAAAGGAGTTCTCCGCAGTCAACCTGATCTTTCTCTACGGTACGCGCACGTCATCTCGACATTCTACAGGTATTCCTCCTAACCCTAACCTTATCTGTTTCTATAAGGAACGAAGCATTTCCGAGTGAAACATTTTGGCACACCCGGTGGGACCCATTTTGGGTTTTTCTTTATTTCTTGCTTGCTTTCATTATAGGGAGCATATTTGTTGTTTTCTTCTTCTAAAATATTCACGAGGTATTTTATTATTTTGGTAAAGGAACTTGCTTTGTTTTTGCATCTTGCATTAGTGAAAGTCATCTCTTTTGCTTCATCAAATAATTTTTCGATTTGGGTTTTAAAACACATGCATTGCATTCCTGCCTGTTGTTTTTCAATTCTAGTGAACATAGATTAAGTAACAGGTCGTACACGTGGGGGTGATATCCACGGTATTGACAGGAAATTAACCTTAGTTTCACTACACAACACATACCGAATCACTTCACAATTAACACAACAGCTCAAACATCCCCCCTTTTCCCGCGGTATTCCTCTGCCCGATTGAGGTAACCTTATAAGCCAAAACAAACTTGACATTTCCCCTAGGTCTTGTTGTTTAGGATTCTGACATCATCTTACGTCTAAAGGCATAAGCCCACGATACTAAAATTAACCCTAGGGTTAGTCTCTAGATTTGCGTGTGCCTCTCTTGCTTGTTTTCAAATCCTGTTTCTCTTTCATACTTTGTCTTCTGTGATCATAAGTTGCTAAATATACTCAACGCTGCTAAAAATCAAATTAGCAACCCTTGGTATCTTCTTATCCTGGATTTTTGACACCGGCATCGGTTTAAGGGACCGACGTCATTTGCTCCGTGACCGACACCGGTTACTAAACCGATATCGGTTACTGTCTTCATCAGCTCCTGACAAACCAGCAACTTGCCAAATTCATCATTCTGAGGTTGTTTTTGTTCTTGATAGATTGAAACTTTCCTGTGTGTTCTTGTCTATGGTTGTCATCACTTGGAAGCAAGCCGTCGCCATGGTTTCACATGCCTGCTCTGTGTCTTTGCCTGAATCACCCCCTTCACATTCTATAGGGAACCCTACGGACACCAGTGAGATCCCCCAAATTCCTGTAGGAGACAAGGACTTTGCCAAATTTCTGGATGCTAATCCCAGCGCTGTACAATACTATTTGTCTCATGCCCCTGACCGTACGCCTGATGGTCAGCTCCTTATTGGCATGCCTATTAGTATAGCTGCTCATTTAGCTCCCACTCCTCCTGATAACACTGCCTTACTTCCTGCATTTCTAGCCCCGTCTCCCAATCCGACGGCTTCAGAGGTTCATACGACCCCGATTAGCTTTCCTTTGGTTAATCTTGGACTCCACGTATCGTTACCACCAACTGCCCCTATCTCATCTCTCTTTCAGACCACTCCATTCATGACTTACTCTCTGCCACCTATTCACACGAGCTTTCCTTCTCAAGCTCCGCCTACCTTTTCATTCCCATACACATATCCAGTAACCTCAACACCTTATATGGGACATCCCTCTATTCTGTGGCACCATCATCTCATCCAACCACAGATTTCATCAAACAAATGATGGACAAAATGCAAAAAACTGGAGGCTTCCGTTTTAGGAAGTCGTAGCACCTTGACATATGAGCAAGTTTTTCGGGAGCCCATTCACCCTTCTGTCCCCCTTCATTCATATCCTCCTCAATGGGAGTTGCCAAAGTTTACTCATTTTAATAGTAAAGAGGATCCTCAACAACACTTGCGATCATTTAGACATGCTTGTTATTTGATTGCCCATGATGATGCCTTGTTACTCCGCACCTTTCCCATGTCCTTATCAGGACCTACCTTGGAGTGGTACAGTGCTTTAAACCCAGCACTCATCTTCTCTTTTAACCAACTAGCCCAATCTTTCTTGGATCATTTCTCCATTAACATTGCCAAGAAAGTATCTATCACTGACCTCTATGCCATCCGACAATTTAAGACGAATCTATCGCAGATTTCGTTGGATGATGGCGGGGCCTTATCAACCAACTTACATATGCCTTGCCTCAAACCGAACTCATCGAATTATTTACGCGGGCCTGCGCTAAGCACATCTCCCCTACCCTCCAAATTCAAACTTTCCGCACATTCGACGAGGCCTTTACCATGGCTCGGAAGCTAGAAATTCGAGCCTTAGAGAAGAAGAGAAATTGCGGTTGCGTAACAAAAACCCCAATTTCCGAACTCCTGATTCTACCAACAAGTCAAACACACCCACTCCTCACGCGTCCACTTCTTCTAAATCAAAAGGAGCTGTCCACACGGGGTAATGGTCAAATCTCAAACACCGTCCAATGCTCCGCCGAAAACCACTTATAAGTACAAAGCCGAGCCCACCAATTACACTCCCTTGGGAGAAACTTATGGCGTCATCCTGGAGAAATTGCTCAAAGCTGGGGCTATCACCTTGCCCCCTGTTAAACCTCACTCTGGGTTTGACTCCACCCGCGCCAATACCTTCCTGGTACAAAGAAAATGACTTTTGTAACTTTCACCGCGTAAAAGGACATAGTCATGAAAACTGCAAGATGTTGAAAAACATAGTGCAGGAAATGGTTGACGCAGGGGATATAAACACTCGATAATCCTAACGCCCCTGCTAACCGAAATCTGAAAATTTTCAACAAGCCATTCCCGAATCACTCGTCCAGCAGTAACGTGAACCAAGATATCTTAGCTGAGGAGAGTGTTCATGAGATCCATGCAGTCTTCGATTCTCAGCCAAAAGCATCTATTGAAAATTTTTTAAAATCAAGCCTCTCCACCAACACAGGAGTTTGAATCTCCTTCACCACCATCAAGCCAAAGTGAAATTATTCCTTTACCCATAGAAGAGTTAACTGCCCCAGGACTTCTCTTCTCATCAACGAGTCTTCTTACACCACATCCCTACAAGACTGTGAGCGGATGCTATCTAATTTATCTATTTCCCAAACGTCCCCTTCTACCACTCTTGCTACACAAGAGGAAGGCTCACCACTCCTTTTGACATCCTTAGACGAGAAATCTCTTACACTAACATCACCACATTCTTTTAACATGACAGATCCCGTCGAACACGCCCTCCTACCTATTAGTCCCTCATCGCCTAAATCTTTTGAAGGGAGACAACGACCGGGTTGACCTCCTAACATCTATTGATACAGTGCCTCATCTACCTCCTGTGTCACACCCGCAATGGACTGGAATTACAACCCACCTTTCTTCTGTACCAAAATTACAAATCACACCTGGAGACTGTCATTCCACAGAAGATAGACAGGCCCTATGGGAACGTTTGAGTACCCCTTTTCTACTCAAATGCAAATGATTGATCCTGATGTCCCCACCATCTACCTGAAGTGCTTACAGAAGCTTAAAATGCCCCTGTTCTCCGCCTTCACCCCCCTCACCTCTACCAAATGCCCCGTCCACTTCTATCAACTTAACCAGATCTTCCCCTATGCTTGGGACCTCACCAATGCCCAGTCTAACACACCGCCCCCGCCTAAGCGACTCGATCTATCCAAAAATAAATCCGTTCCGCCACCTAGGAGACGAACGCATTCTGGGTCTCTATCATAATTAAAACCCTCATCGTCACACCCACCTTCCATATGGGACCTCATCCCTCCACATTACACCAATATATCATACCTCCTTTGTTTTCTACAAAATGACCTACGCCTTCTCAACCTTCTACACCTATACAGAGATCAAAGGGTATCACAACATCGTTACCCCGCGTATCCGGTCCACCTATCAACCCTAAACCAATCCCATCATCAAAGGATTTATTTTCTGTCACTCCCCTTTCTCCGTGGTTGTTTCCCGCTACCACGCCATCTGTAGCCTCATCATCTAACCAGCTGAACGTAACTTCTGTGTCCAAGAAACCACGTTTAGTGAAAAAACATGTGTCAGCACCCCTCGGCTAAACCACCACCCATACGAACTAAACACGCCCAAACATTACCACAACCCACACAATCAATACCCTCATCCTCTTCCGCTTTTGACCCACTCAAAGGATCTTACGCCAAAATCCTTCCTATGTTGGTGGAGAATGCGACCATCTCCCTACCTCCACTTAGACCTTATGACCCGTCTAAGCCCCGACCTATGGATTATGATGAGTCTAAAATCTGCGCCTATCACCGTACACACCTGGACATGATGTGGAGGGATGCAAAGCTCTAAAAACCATCCTTCGCCAGTCACCCTCTTCCGGATAGAAAGATTAAGAAAGACAACTTACGAAGGGAGAGACCTCTAGCGTCAATTCCCTCTACTATACCATCTGTTCCCGCCTCACCAAGATCGATCATTATTACAACCCCACCTCTTGAAGACCATGAATTATCCCAACCATCTTCTTCATCTCAGGTCTACGAGATTAATATGATTAGTGTCGCTACTCGAGGACAGAAAAACAATGGAAAGCGAAAGAAAACACACCTGTGGCGTCTCTTTCTCCTTCAAACCATCCCGATTACACACACCACCTAAAGTGGTTATTCGTGGACCCGCCTATCCCGTCTCTAATGGAGTTGCCCACCGAACCATGATCAAACAGCTTCATCAATCGCCCGTAAAAAATGACACTATATGATCTCATTCAGACTTCTGAATCTCATCGACAAGCTCTCGTTGAGATCCTTCAAGGGATAGAGGTTTTACCCAACGAAACCCTGCCCGTTGCCTCCATTCTAACACCCAATCACGTTGCCTCTCTCACCAAACAATCCATCTCCCCCAACACTTCTATCTCAAAACAAAAAGCCGCTACAGTTAGTTTCTCAGAAGATGAAATTATGGAATTTGGTGCAGAAGACCCTGACCCTGCCCTTTTCATTTCCCCGCTTACGTCCGAGACATTCGAGTACGTCGGGTTATGATTGACGGGGGCGCTAGCCTAAACATCATCTCTTCAAAATCCTTCCAACAAATGAACATCCCTTATAGTTGCATGTGTGCCAACCCCATCATGTTGCAGTTATTCAATGACGCTATTACTTCTACCTTAGGCACCGTGATCCTCAACATTCGCGTAGGCCCACGTACTTTACCCGAACTCTTCTATGTCCTTGAAGGAGAGTTCCAATATAATATATTGCTGGGTCGTCCCTTGGATCCGAGCCATGGGATGCGTTCCCTCAACATTACATCGATGCATAAATTTTGAGTACGAGGGAAGTCCTACACTGTAAAAGCTGATCCTCCCCCCTTCAAAACTTGCAATATGTTATACTGCCCAAACGATGTGCTTATACCAATTAAGACACCCATACATTCAACCCAACCCATCCTCTTCAAATGTACCTCAACCATCCACCTCAACTGCACCTACGCCTGCAACTGATGAAACCACCGTCGCACAAACCACTTCTCTTCTCGCAGCTAACATCCCAACCTCCAACCCCTTAGTAGATGTTTTTCATCACCTCATGCTGGGGGAGAAGTACCGCCTATATAACGTTAGTTCTTTTCCCTACCCCGTAGGAGTACGGATAATACATGCACATCCCACCTACGACCGTCGCGTGGGGGAGGTAATCTCTTACGGACCACCCCATTGTCGCACTAACCTAACGTATGGGGGTGTTGACGCATCCTCCATTACTCCTGAACCTCCTCTTGGTGTGGTTCCCTTCCAATCCGATTTTCAATACCTGACAAATCGTCGCTTCGCCCTCACCTTCTTGACTCGCTGTGCGTGGAAAGGCTTTGGTTTTGGCCTTTACGAACAAGGCCGACATACTCTCATCCCCATCACCACACACAAACATAATGATCGCAGTGGTCTCGGTTTTTCCGAAACACCTACACAGGAGACACCTCCTGTCAGCTGTATCCTGGAAGAAGAAGGCGTCGCCCCTACCGAACCATCATCACCCACTTTGTCATCATCACCCACAGAATCGATGGACCCTGAATCTATCCCCCCTAACTTTTTTTTTCATAAATGCCATCTTCATAGGTCCTCTCACTTATCAACGTGATAATGAGGACCCATCCTCTCTTCCCCTTCTGTATCCAGACATGATCGCAGAGGATTCCCCTTCGATTAATGTTGTTGAGTGCCAGGATGACGAATCCATCCTCACTTACCTTGGGGCGGACGACTCCTATCTTCAACGCGCCTTACCATCTGAAACTCAAACCATGCTGAACAAATCTACTATAGAAGTCAACATCCACACGGAGGAAGATCCTCACATAGTGAAGATCGGACAATCCCTTAACACATCAGAACAAGCCGCCTTTACTACCTTTCTCCGTGCTCGCAACCAAGCTTTCGCATGGTCTTACGCTGACATGCCAGGAATTGATCCTACCATTGCCGTCCATAACATCACCCTAAACCTCGATTCAAAACCAGTCAAACAGAAATCGAGAAAAATGCATCCACGCATTGCTCTCTTGGTCAAAGAGGGAGCTCCAACGACTCCTTTCTGTTTCCTTCATTCTACCTACTGACTATCCTCAATGGATTTCTAACATCGTACCTGTCACGAAAGCGACGGGGGGACTTCGGATATGCACGGATTTCCGGGATCTTAACCTCGCTTGCCCTAAGGACGACTTTCCCCTCCCCAGTATTGATCAACTTGTTGATCTCACTGCGGGTCATGAAATGCTTTCTCTCATGGATGGCTTTCAGGATACAACAAATTTTGGTTGCCCCTGCCGACCAACACAAAACTACCTTCATAACTCCTTGGGGAACCTTCTGTTATCGTGTCATGCCGTTTGGCCTTAAGAATGCTGGTGCAACCTATCAGCGGGCTATGACCTACATTTTTCATGACATTATGCACACTATCCTTGAAGATTACATCGACGATCTTCTTGGCAAGTCTAAACATCGCAGTGAACATCTTGATGTTTTAACCATCATTTTTGATCACCTGTTGCAATACTCTGTCGTCTTCAACCAAAGAAATGTGTCTTTGGTGTCCTTTCGGGAAAACTTCTTGGCTTTATCGTCTCTTTGCGTGGTATTGAGGTCGATCCATCTAAAGTAAAAGCTATCCTAGAAATTCCCCCACCCCAAAACCCTCAAACAATTGCGTAGTTTGCAGGGTAAATTTCAATCCATCCAGCGTTTCATCTCCCAACTCTCAAATCGATGTCACCCTTTTCATCACCTTCTAAAAAAGGACGTTGCCTTTCAATGGAGTGAGGAGTGTCACCAAGCCTTCGAAGCTCTCAAAACGTATCTCTTGCAGCCACCCGTGCTTATCCCACCCCAGGACGACCGCCCTTTCTACCTTTATCTTTCTTTCGCCACTGACCATGCTATAGGAGCCATGCTCGCACATCGAGACTCGGCAACGCCGAGCAGGTCGTTTATTATATAAGTTGTACCCTTGTGGATTACGAGACTAGGTATACACATGTAGAAAAATTGTGCCTGGCCCTATCATTCGTCGCCACCAAACTCCGACATTACCTCTTGAATCACAAAACTTTCATCATCACCAACACAGACCCCATTCATTATATGTACGCCAAACCACACCTAAACCAACGCATCGCTCGATGGCTCATGCTGCTCGCCGACCTTGACCTTGAGTTTATACAACAGAAGTCAATCAAAGGACAAACTCTTGCAGACCAACTTGCGAAGGCCCCTCTACCGGGGGAACAATTTACCAATTTTACCTTCCCCGACGAACTCATCGCCACTCTTTCGCTCGAAGAAGAGTCGTATCAAATGACCCTCTTCTTCGATGGATCTAAGTGCCAGCGCGGCGGAGGAGCCGGCGTTGTTCTCATCCCTCTTGATGCTGAACCTATGCCTCTTTCATTCCGGCTTGATTTCACCTGCACTAATAATACAGCGGAGTACGAGGCCCTTGTTCTAGGTCTCCAAGTTGCGTTACACTTAGGTATCAAATCTATCAACATTTTTTGGCAACTCTCAATTGGTAGTCAAATCAAGTTATGGGCGTCTACAATGTAAAAACGAGGAACTTCAGAAGTACAAAACACCACGTGGAGTCAGTCATTTAGCTTTATTTTCCCAATATTCTATCCACCATTCCCCAACTCCACTAAAAAACTTGTGGATTACTCATGGCTTGCTTAGCTCGCAATTCCCGCCGCGCCAACTGACTCTGAAATTATTCGTCATGGTCAACAAACTTTGCCACATCTTCATTCAACCTCGGTGTTTGTATGATAAATACTGTTCCACTAATTCACAGGGATTACCTGGTACCACCAATTCCACGACTACCTTACAATCTCTGTCTCCCACCTGACCTTACTAGTAACGACAAACGTGCTTTTCTTAAAAGTGTTTCACGTTTATGTTGTCATGGGGGGACTCCTCTATAAACGTGGCTTTGAGGTATCCTCCTTCGCTGTCTAACTGGCGCGGAGGCCACTCATACCATCCAACAGGTCCATGACGGTATTTGTGGTGGACATTTTAGCGGCCTTGCCGTGGCCAAACGAATCCTTCGCCTAGGTTATTATTGGCCTACTCTCAATAACGACTGCTACGAATATGTTAGCGCTGTTTCAATTGTTCACAACATGCCAATCTTCAACATACTCCTACCACCCGCTACAAGTCCGTCGTAGTCTTGGCCTTTCTCACAATGGGGTTTAGACCTTATTGGTGAGATTCAACCCACCTCTCACAACGTCACCGTTGGATAATCCACAGCGACTGAATATTACACAAATGGGTGGAGGCCATCCCACTCATTTCAATCAAAAAAAGAAAAATTGTCGAATTCATTAACCATCACATTATCTGTCGTTTTGGTGTTCCTCACCGCCTGATAACAGATAATGGAACATCTTCAAAAACAAGTTGTTGCAAGACCTTTGTGACACTTGGTATCAAACTTAGTTTCTCATCACCTTACATCCCACAGGCCAATGGGCAAGCCGAGTCCTCTAATAAAACACTAACCAAAAATCCTCATGAAAGTTGTCAATGAATCTGGAAGAAATTGGCACGATCACATTCCCTTTGCCCTTTGGGCTTGATCGTACTAGCATTCGTACTTATACTCATGCCACACCTTTTTCTTTGGTATACGGAACCGAGGCTGTTTTGCCTCTCGAAATACAAATACCCTCCCTTAGAATATCTTCCTCAGGATATTCTCACCAACGATGATTTCCGCCAGAGGTAGCCCAATTTGAGCTTCTTGACGAACGACGTCTTACAGCTCTCGATCACCTTCAAATCTATCAAAAACGCATTAAGCGTGCTTATGATAAGCGAACTTCATGAGCGTACCTTTAAGGTTGGTGATCTTGTCCTCAAAGAGAATCAACATGTCACCAAACTAGAAAAGAGCAAACGTGGGAAAAATTTGCTCCCAATTGGATTGGGGCCTTATATAATCACTCACACCTATGGATCAGGCACTTATCGTTTAGCTTCGCTTAATGGTAAACCTGAGCCTGAAACCCCTGAATGCCTGCATCTTCGACCATTCTACTATTGATCTAGTGTTATTATCACTTCTTATCTACCTACTGCTCGTCCCTTGAGCCCATTTACCGCTACATACGCTTTGTTTTTCTATATATCCCGATAAAATCAAAAATCACTTCGCACCTCCCCTTGATGATGCCTTCCCCTCTTTAGTCTAGTCCATGACTTCAAAGTATTAAAATAAGGCCGTATTCTTAAGGGATTTTCTTGAGTCAAACTTCCTACTAAACTAGATGCTTCACGCCAAAAGAACATCTAGTCATCTAAAAATTAACTATAGACTGCTCCTCGAAGGACAGCTATATGCCAAACTATTGCCGCTACTATAAATAGACTGCTCCCCTGACAGGACAGCTATGCACAAAAATCATCTCTGCTACTATAAATAGACTGCTCCCCCGAAGGACTAAGCTATACACAGTCAGCCTTTATCAGAAGCTTCTCGCATTGATCAGCTTCGTGAAGACCTCAAGAATAAAATAATCAATATCCCTTGTAGACTTCCCGCATCGATCAGTCTACATTCAATAAATAAAAGCCTCATTCAAAAGAACTTTTTGGGTCATGGACTTGTCTATTTAGGGTAGGTTCTCTTTCGTTGTAACAAGTTCTTTGTACCTCAGCTATATCATCCACATCACCTCACCATTTGTTTCAACTCAAGGGACGTAACGTACACCTGATATATTGTGATCATACAACTCTTTTCAACTATGGACTTCTCGTCTATGCACGGCACTTAGGGGCTTCAGGCTCGTTCTACATTGTGTGGTTCGTTTAGCTCTTTTCACCTACGGAACACTCTTTCCGCTTTGCCTCGCATCTAGGATTGTGTGTTGATCTTAATCAGGACACTATTCCCTCCTACTTGGGTATGCTAACCTTTGCTTTACCTATACCTACACCAACAACATTATCCTACCAGCACCAACAACATTACCCTACCAACATCAAATTTTTACCAAACGACCAATTGCCTAAACCATACCAAATTGCCTAAATTCACCCCTCCCTGATCCTAAGGGAGAACTACATCGGTCTGAGGCCCGTCCTTGCTTTGTGCCAATGGGCTATGTAGGCAGCACTTAGGAGACATGGGGTCTCCCCAATGGTTAGCTCGACCATCCCCTACCATAACCTATCATGTGTGGTAAATATAAATATATTTGTGTATTTCTATTTAATTACATTTCTCTTTGATCCTTTTTCAAAACACACCGAAAGTCAAAACGACAACATTCTTATTATTATAAACGCAAATCAACATACATATCTCGTTTAGTTAGATGATAAACAATACATCTTCTATATCAATCGACGCGCAGTGGTGTACTCTTATTTATTCTTATACCTTGCTAACATTTATTTAGACCCTCACGCCTCATCCCAAACTAGGTGATGATCGTGATCGCGACCCCTCTCGCCAGGCCTCTCTGTCTCAAAGGTACTACGGCTATGGTACCCACCCACTGATCT